>CM070676.1:45163735-47895987 GCA_036346265.1 Melocanna baccifera
CCCAAGCATCATATACAGCCCAGATATGCCCCTCCACAAAATCCTCAGGTGACAACTTGTTATTGTAGTTCATCACGCTTTGCTGGGGGCTACCTAAATCCACTTTGCTTGTTGAAGGATTTGAGAATTGTGCAACAAGAGCTTCATGAAAGCCATTTGTGTCGTTATGTAAAGCTGGAAGTGGGGACAAAGGAGCACCACTTGCCGGTGTATTTTCATGCTGCAGGTTTTCTGGAACAGCAGAATGTTCAAGCTCCAGCAATGTTTCAACCTCATGAGTAAAACTAAGCGAAGGGATCCTGTGAGAAAACATAAGCAGATTTTCACGGTGGACTTGTAATAACTGCTCTTTCCCACTCCTCAGGTGCCTCTGGAAAACGCTTCTAAATCCTTCTACCTTTACCAAGTGAGCAACTGTGCAACCAGAGTCTTTTGAATAACTAGTAAGAATTTCTACAACAGAAAAGGCACTTTTCTTCCGCATCTCAGGATCACTGCACCACCCAATGTCCCAATCATTGTAGATGGCCCATACCTCTCCTTTCTGGGGATATACTTCAAGATGTTGATTCAGACTATCACTAGATATCTGATGACAGAACATAGTTGGACAAGTTAGCGATATTTGGCATTCTTCCGCGATGAAAGTTCCACAAACAAAGGGCAAGTTTGCACTAGACCACTTCTTCTCTTCGTGAGATTGCGGGCATGGTTTGAACCATGAGACGTATAACTGCATCTTGTCTGTCAAAATCTTAGTTATTCGTGCATATCTGCGAGGCAACTTCTCCCAGTCATATGCTGCCCAAATCTGGCCAGCAGCAAAATTCTCTATTGCCCTGTCATACTCAAAGTTATGATAGTCATACTGTTTGCTAGAGCAGTGATCATCGTCCTTGGCATCTGGAGGATCAGGAAAGCAGCCGTCTAAATCCACCTGTGGTGACGACACACAATACACATCCTTCTCACACACACTCTTTTGCTTCTTGTCAACATGGCTATCTTCAGGTAACTGAAACTCACCATTATCACCTAGAAAACAATGATCGCTCCTCTTAGTTTTGGAAGAACTAGCGACATTTGAACTATTCACTACATCCAACCATGATCTGTCAGTGTGTTGAGTATATGAGAGTGCATTGTTTGTAACATCCACTGCCCCATTATCCTCTGTGTAAATACTGTTTAATCTATACACTTCAGGTTTTGCATCATAAGGAGTTGATCCATCAGCACCACTCAAAAGAGCAACGCCTTCAGCACACACCCCTTTTGTCGGCAAAATGTCATTGCACTGCAGCTCAACATGGGCGTCACTTGAGGCACCCAATGACATCTGCTTGATAGCATCCGCTCTGTCCCTCGAATCAAACCCTGCCATTTTCGCCGGATCAGATAGCACCGAATAAGCATCGTTGACGAGCCGCAGAGCCAACTTCGCGCCAGGCAGGCCATCCCTGACGGGCTCCAGCTGGACCACAATGCTCCTGTACTGTGCCTCGATCTTGGCAGCGTCATCCCCGGGCAGTACCTGGAGCACCTTGCACCAGTCCACCGCCCCACGGCCGGGAAGCGCCTTCCCGGCGGCGCAGAGCACCTCGAGCACGGAGAGCATCTCGAAGGCGTCGTCGAGCCTGGGGTTGGCCTGGAGAGTCTCTAGCAGCAGCGTCCTCGCGCCGGTGTAGTCCCCGCCCCGCATCTTCGCCGCGATCGCATCCCTCTGCGCCTCCCCGGCGTTCCCCTCCATCCTGCACCAAATTCCTCCTCAGAAACCCGCGGATACAGGCAGATTTCGATCACAAGCAAGTATTTTGCCCTCAATTCAGATTAGATACCGCATTTGAGCCCATGCTTTGGATCAAACTACACCCTAAATCCGAAACTAAATCAAACAGACATGGGGGGGTTGGTTCTTACCGAACTGGTCGGTCGGAATGCGGTGGTCCGCTCCGGAGGGAGGATGGATGGATTCGAATCGATGGAGTTGGGGGCGAGCAAACCCTAAACCCTAGCACCGAGCCGGGGATTACCACGCATGAACAGGGCACTTCGATGGGTGGAATTGGAACCGATGCCAATCTCGGTGGTTGGTTCTGCACTCTACAGTGCAGTGCTCTTCTTGTTCAGTTCTACGCCACTTGTACTCCGCACTGCGCGAGCTGTGGCCTCCAGTGGGGCAGATCCTGGGCCCACCTGTCAGTGACGTTAGTAAACTTGGTTCCCCCAACTACTTCGTAACGCTTCTGGGCCTCACCCACAGGTCACAAGGGCCTGGGAGATCTCGGCAAATGTATAGACCCAGTTCAATGTTGTATGGGCCGAACAAATGTAAATAATAACGGACCGGCCCGTGTAGTTAACGAGAAATGGTCGCAGCCGCAGCCGCAAGTACAACACGTGGGAAGGAGTGTCCCCACTTGTCAGGGAGACGTCGCGAGGCTCGGAAAAAGGAACTCAGGCCGTCAAGCGGTGGGCAAAGGGTCTCAAAGTACGGCCCGGTACGGGGTTCATTTCGGCTTTTAGGTTTGGATGTGTTTTTTTATTTTTTTTAATTAAAAATAATCAATAGTCGTTAAAAAAATAATTTTTAGAAAAAAAGATGATCGATACAAAAAATAAGAAAGATATATGCGAGTGTAATAGATATGAGAGAAGTAGAGTGGATAATGCTCCTGCAACCCTCTGTCTTATGTCTAAAGTACGAACAGAAGTTATTTTTAAAAAAATCAGATACTTAATTAATTTTTAGTTTTTTTGAACAGAAGCGAATACATACAGATAGAGCAATAGTTACCTCTCCCTCCTCCAACATACGTGCTTTTACTCCACTAATTTTTTTCTTCTACAAATCCTGGAAGGACAAAAGCGGCCAGAAAAAAAAGAGAGCAGTGGCTGTATCTACCGATTATTTATTTTACTTTAAAAATTATGTAAATTACTGTTAAGAAAACATAAAGCGTTTTTCACAGTGGGTGAGAAGATGAACTCACCGACCAAATGCGGAAAAGGAAATTACTCCCGGCGCTAGCTGCGCCGGTACCGTGGGGGAAGGGAGAGTTCCCACTTTGAGGAGGGACAGATTAGAATAAGATTGGAAACAGTGTGCGCACGGGCATCAAGGCATCTCTGCTCCTTCTCGGGCTTCTCTCTCCTGCCCCTCCGCTAAGGCCAGAACTGTATCGGAGACGGAGAAGCTCGGGCGGGGCAACCGGAGGCGATAGGAGGAGCGGTAAAAACGGGGAAGAATCTTATCCAGGCGGGGGAGGGGAGGGGTGGGGAATGTCTGGCCTGGTCAGCGTGCTGTGGCGGGTGCCAAGCCTGAAGGCGAGATGCGTGGAGAAAAGTCTCGGCTTTTGCATTCGCGCAGGCTCCCACACCGATGCCACGCTGCTGCTCTGCTCTCGGAGTAAAAACTTTTTTTTTTTGCTTAACTCGGGGTAAAAACTTGGCGCCGGAACCTCTTAGGCAGAGACACACAGCAGCGCGCAGTGTGCAGTGCTGTACTGTAGTAACGATGGAAAAACAACGCGGTGGAAATTACTGTGGCGACAGCACTGTAGCAGGGCTGCAGCTGTAGATCTACGACGTCGCATTTCGATTGGACGGCCGAGAATCATGGTAAGGCAGGGCGGGGAAGAATCTGCTTCCTGGTGCTACTACAAGCGCTCTGAGGGAGCGAGCTGAGCTTGGGAATTCTTGGCCCGTTTCGTTTCAACTTGAAGCGCTGCGAAGGAGGGGAGGGAGGGAGGGAGAGAGCACGCGCTTAGCTGAAAGAGAGAGAAGGGAGGAGGGCGAGGTTTCTCTCTCTCTAGGAGGCTGAGCTTGCAGGCTGCGCTGAGGAAGCTAATCTTGGTGGGAGGTGAGAAGTGCGTGAGCTCTCACGCCTGCTCTGCTGTGGAGCGGCTTGCAGGGAGAAAGGAGGCGCTTTTGTTGTTTGTCCTCAGGTACCACTACCTCTTTCAAGTTTGATACTGTACTACTATCTAATTGGGAAGCTCCTCTCCTCTCCTCTCTTGCAAAGTTTATGTGGGCGAAGTCGCCAAGATCAAGAACCATGCACAAGTTGAAGCCTTGTTGATGCATGAGTACGAGTTCCTCGTTTCTGTCCTCTAAAAGCAAAGCATCCTTTGCAACTGCAGTTTCTTGCTAATTTCCATGGAGGAAGACGGTAGGGTGTTAGTGGGATGAGCTAGAACAAGCAAAAAAAATGGCGTCTTGAACCTAGAGAGAAACCGGAGTACTCTCCTTTGATCCTATTCATTGAGCATTTTTCATAGCTTGCCCAAGGAGCGAATTTTTGGCTGCCATGGAGCAAGGAGGTGGGATGATGAGCAAGAACCCTACCAAAACCATCACCACCCTTCTCCTGCTGCTGCTCGTCTTCTTCTCCCTGTGCTCGCCCATCACCTCCCAGCCGCTCCACTCGCAGCCCATGTCCACCCAGTCCCCACCACCATCACCTCCGCCTCCACCACCGCAATCCAAGATTCCCCACGTCCAAGCCGGCGGCGCCGCCCGCCTCCGGCGCATCGCCCTAGGCGTCCTCTTCGGCTCGCTCACCGGCTTCCTCCTTTCCCTCGCCTTCCTCTACGCCATTCGCGTCGCAATCCTCCACGCCAAGAACGCGCCCTCAATCATCAAGGGCCCTGTATCCTTCACCCCGCAAATCTCCCCCAAGAACCTCCAGTGCGCACTCCCCTCCGCTCAGCCGCTGGCCCATGGCCCCAACGGGAAGTACTACAAGCTGGTTCTTGACAATGACCTCACCGTCGCCGTCAAGCGGCTCGAGGCTACCAACCGCCCTGAGGCCCCACCGTCGGTGTCAAACGGTTCCAAGTCTGACATGAGAAGGGTGCAGAGGCAGCTGGGAGTGCTTGCTCGGGTGAGGCACCAGAATGTGATGAGCTTGAAGGCGTATGTCCGCGAGGCTGACCGACTTTCGCTGGTGTACAACTTCGTTCCTGGGGGCAGCCTCGAGGATGTGATGAAGAGGGTGAGGTCGCAGCAGGTGAACCTCAATTGGGACACAAGGAACAGGATTGCGGTTGGGGTGGCCAAGGGATTGAGGTACTTGCATTTTGAGTGCACCCCAAGAGTATTACATTGCAACCTCAAGCCATCGAATGTGATGCTAGACGAAGGTTTCGAACCGAGACTGGCAGATTCTGGAGTTGCAAGACTGATTGCATCAGGTTCTCCTGACCCAGAATCGTCCAGCAGCCTCTACACTGCTCCAGAGTGCTATCAAAGTAGCAGGTAAAATCCATCTAATTGTCAGATTTTCTTGTTTAGTTTAGCAAACTAGTTAATCTCATCCACATTCTTAGCTTATTGTTGACAATACAACTGAATATATTTCAGATTCATCAATGTGGTTTGCATGTCATTCAAATTTAAACTGAGGAGGGAAAATTAACTCACTTGTTACCTAGGTGGTAGGTACTAGGTACCATACTTGAATGCAATTTAACCATATATCTCATAATTTTTTATACATCATTCTCACTGCCTAGAAGGTAACCCCGAGAAATTCTTTTGTAAAATCTGGGTATTTTGTTGTTAAAATTAATAAGTTTTAGAAACAAATACCAGGCGTGTACGTGTTCACCTGTTGCATATCTAATCTCAGATATCAAGCATACAACTTATGGTATTTCAGTTTGGTAGAATTCTGTGATGTACATAGATGTTTGTTTAATATTTGCTGATTGCATTGGCTAGGTTAGTTAAATGTTGTATAGTTCAAACATAACTTGCTATGATGTTGTCTTATACATCTGACAACCAACATATGGAGTGATACATCAGATCAACTGTTTTTTTTAGAGCCACAAGCATTGCAACATTGTTTTGGCAAAACAATTACTTGGACCCTCTATTTGATTATTGCTTGCACCGATAGATTCTTTCTTTTTCCTACTTTTTGTTCTCTTACCCCACTTAACAGTTTGCAACCATTGACTTGCGAACACTATTGTCTGTTTTCTTTTTTCCGCCTCTTGGTTGCATTCACCATTCAGTTTTCCAAGTTATTTGTTGACAATGAGTAGTCTTCTGTGTCATTAATTGATGAAAGGAGTAAGAGAGAAGGCATAAAGCATATAGATAAAGAATAGCCATAGGGCTTAACGAAGGTATCCAAATTTTGCTTTTTGCAACACGAGAATCTTTACTTTATTTGAGGACCTGCATTTGTCCTTTTTGAATTGCCTTTGATCCTTATGCTTTTTGTATATTCCCGCGTGAGCACATACGGTATTTGGTCTGCACCCTGTTTTCCTAAAAATTTAAATCCATCTTTTTCATTCTGACCTCCCATGTCTCCATCAGAGAATAAATACTTTGAGGATTGGAATTCTGATTCTATATTCTTATTCCATTCTCTTTCAAGCGCACCTAGTTACATCAGTAAATTTTAGAAAGTTAATGTCTAGACAAGTGCTTTTAGCCAGACTCGTCTATCTTAACGCCAAATAAGGGTCTGATCAATGCTTTGTTTCTGTCAAGGTGGATCTTGATTTACGCTAGACGTATACTCATATTTTCTAATAAAGCTTGTATTCTTTTATGTACAAGTTCTCTTTTTTTATTCGACCTATATGTCCCCTTGAGAAAAGATTATTTAAGACATTAATATCTCATACTGTCTTACATGTAGTTTTAGATAATAAGGTGTCCCAGCACAATTAAACTCAAATATTTGATGGTGCAGATACACAGATAAGAGTGATGTCTACGGTTTTGGCATGGTCCTTGGCGTGCTGCTCACTGGGAGAGACCCAACAGATCCATTTTTCTCAGGAGAAACTGGACGGGGTGGCTTGGCTAGATGGCTCCGGCATATGCAACAGTCTGGGGATGCAAAAGAAGCACTGGATAGTAGCATGTTAGGGGAGGAGGGGGAAGAAGAGGAGATGCTGATGGCTGTTAGGGTTGCCATTGTCTGCCTCTCGGATTTGCCAGCTGATCGGCCATCCAGCGATGAACTCGTCGCGATGCTCACCCAGCTCCACAGCCTATGATCATCATCGGATCGTTTCTTCAGCGTACTGATCTCTGTATGTTCTTCCATCATGACACAGTGCTGAATCATGTTAGATCAAACCCTGGCTGTACAAGTGTAGCTTTCAGTGTCTTCTGGTGGAGAGTCCAAGTTAAATGGTCCACGTGGGAACCAACAATTTAGAGGCCAAACAAGTAGCTGTTTGATCTTGTGATAATTCTGCTATGTATTGTAGCTGCATGCTGGTGGTTGAGCGTCCTATGATGTGTTTGCCCATGATTTTTGGAGGTTGGGAGATGTGAATATGAGCCTATTCGTTTTTGCTACGGCTGCGGCTGATGAATAGTAACAACTTGTAGAGAAGTCATACGGAGAGAGATTCACATGCGATTTTGTTCGATATAAATGAAGTCGCAACAATGTGTATTATAATCGATTAGTAAATTCTATCTTAAAAAGATACTCCGTTTAAAAACTAAGTACCATAGAAAAAATAGAAATCGAAGCTGAAAAGATGTATCTTCTTGTAGAGAGCTGTCTGTTCTTGGATCTCTTGATGCTGTGCTTGTGCATTGACCCATCATGTACATCGGCTCCACCAGTTGCCCATTGCTTGGCAGCAGGCAGCAGAAAGATGTATACAAAGGGGAATGGTCAAAGGGGTTAAAGAGGAGGCATGTAGTAGAACAGGGGGGCGTGGTGTCTGCAGTGGGCACGCATGTTGTTGGAAAAGCCCAAAGCTACCTACCAAACAATGGCCAAAGTAGAATAACTCATCTTTACGGGGAAAGGAAAGCCTCAGTTCTCCCCCGCTTGTATCGCATCCACTCCATTAGACCAAATTAACTAGCTTCACCTGGGCAGCCGCAGGAATTTCGCGATATATTTCCCACAGGAATCCTATAAAAATCCCCACGGATATAATCGAAGTCATAACAGATATGAAAATTCATACACTTTTCTGTTTTACTGCCATACAATAGAAAAAGGACACAAAAAAGATGCATATGCCAGAAAAAAAAAAGGCAAATAAAAATTATAGGTTTGTGCTTGATTATAATATAGTACAGAAGGAATAATGGGCCAGGCAGCGTGAGGGCCCAGAGGACGGCGTGGTGCTAGGCAGGGTGGACCAGGCCAGAGGCAGAGGCAGAGGCAGACCCGTGACTCCTCGGGCATGCATGCATGCATGCGTTGCTACTTCGCGTTGCCCGGGGACTACCAGGCTACGGCCTGTACGGCCCACGAAAACCCAACGCGAGCTTCTCCACGCCGTCCGACCCGCAGACGGACGGTCCGGATCAGCCGCTCGGGGCCCTGCCTCGCCTCCCGTGTCTCGACTCTCGACGACGACGACGACCATTGGATGCCCGGCGCCATTGCAGCGCAGCTGGGCTTCTCGGACCGTACGATGGATGGGCGGTCGCCAAGGCGACTCAGGCAGGCTCACTGATGAAACTTGACAGTTGAGAGAGAATCAACAAGAGAGATGCAGAGAGAGAGTGTGTGTGTGTGTGTCAGTATTGGTCATGAGCTGATGCAGTGCTGCATCTCTCTCTCTCTCTCTCTCTCTCTCTCTGCACAGCAACAGTGCAGGGGGACACTGGAGTGTCTGCTTCCTCTGCTCCATCGTTTTCGGACGGATGTGCTTACAAGTACTTACTTGTTGGGCCAGATTAAGATCGGATTACCCGTTTAACCTCGCTCCTACATTGGCCCTGGCCCAAGTACTGTACGTCGCGTTTGTATAGTGCGTGTAAGAAATCAAAAACTAAAAGACAAAAGCAAAAAAGAAGAAGGCACAGACAACACACGTCTCTATCTTCAGACAGGCACGCTTGTGCATCAGATTTCCTTCCTGCAGCAACGCCCAGGCGTGCAACACGGCAATGCCAGCGCCAGTGCCTGCCTACGACTGCGCCTGCTGCTTTGACTTTCGGTCTTGCGTCGGGTCACCACGTTCTTATCAACCATGAATGCTGGTTATTTTCAGACCTGTCCTGCCGTTTTTGTTTGCTGTGTCTTTGTTCGTTCGAACAATCCTACTACCAAGTGTGAAGTTTTTTCCCCTTTGATTCTGTCGTAGCTCGCGGTAGGTCCATGTAGAGGTTTACCGGAGACGTTGATTCTCCCAAGTCCGAGCAAGAAGCTGCAGCAACACGCGTGATTTGAATGTTCCTTGGTGTCGCAGCTCGTGAGCTTGCGTGCGAATTTCGCAGCAGCCACACGGCCGGTTCGAGTCAGCCCCAGCATTTTTCGTTACTCCTAAGTTGAATAAACCGGCGCCTTCTTCCCAGTCGTAGCTGACTAGCACACCATGATTCTTTACTTGCTCGGCAACGACGACTACTCTGGTATTCACAAGTGGTATTTTCCATTCCAGCTACTGTGTGGCCACAGTGCGTGACAGCTGAACAGCATATAGGTTTTGTTTCGAGCGCGGGGACTTGATAGGAATCTCACGGTAATTGTTTGGTTCCCTGTGAAGTTCCTGTACCCGCCTAGAAGGCAAGAGTGGTAGGGTGCGTTCTTTCTTTTTCTTTTCTTTTTTTTTTGCGACAGGCAAAAAAAAAAAAACACTCCACAACATTTAACTCTAGACCGACCCTAGAGTTAAACGAAAGGATGTGCTGCGAGAATAGCAAGCCTAACAAATTACAAACACTCCCAACCATGGCCGCTACGGTCCACCAGCATAGACGAAAACGATCGCCATTTCCCAATTGCCCATGCCGTGCATAGGAATTAGGGCAGGACAACGGTGTCAGTTGCTCCATTTGACAACAAACACTCCACAACAAATGCAAATTTTCTGGAAACGTGGATCTCGTCAGATAGCCACTAATCTATTAGTAAAGCAGCATTGGTTAGTAAAGTGGCATCCACTAATCAATTGAAGGGAAACCAGTGAAATGCCGCTGGACGTAGTACGCGCTGGGTCGGAGCCCAACAACGTGATGGCGGAGGTTTACTCGTCTGGAATTATGCTTGTGTACAAAATACGCAGCCCAGTCCAATTAGCTAGCTATGTTCAAACATAGGGTGAGTTATTTTGAGTTGAGCGTATAACTGTGGTTTATAACTTTTGATTTAAAGATGTAGTGTTTTTTTAGGCTGATGGTTTATGGCTAAAGTTGTTGCGTTCTGTTGGGCTGATGGCTTATTGCTGATTTTGATATCTAAAGCGCATGTTTTGTGACATACAGAGGGGTATGACAAATCCGCAACGTATGACCAAAGGTATCATAGCGAGTATGCAGGGGGTATCGGCATGGGGAGCTCAGCAAGAGGGATATCATAGCAGGGAGGGGGATTCGGCGTGACTGTGGGGAGAGCTCCGCGGTGGCTACCTAAGGGGGACCGGGAGGGAGACGGACGGAAAAGGAAAATATCTAACTTTGTAAGTGTAGCGTTCAAGACGGCTTATGGCTTCATCGACGGAAGTGTCAGCCGAAAACCATAAGCCTCAGCATATTTGAACCCACCCATAGTATATAGATACGGCAAAAAAATGTAGTAGTACCATTTATATTAACAAGAGTTTAGTAGGTTTGTGCTCTCATGTACCACGTACTACATGGCAAACTTAAATAAAACCAAACAAAATGCCAACATAGTGTTCCTTGCGTAGCTTTGATTCGGTAGTATGTACCTTATTTTAGCCATGACGGGCTCTTATTTTTTTCTCTGAAATTAGCAGTGCATTTTAGTTGTCTATTTTTCATGTTGTTCCATGTGTCGCTTTCCAATGATCCCTGTCAAGTGAGCTGGAACATCTCAAGCAACAGTATTTCCATCACAGCTGGCTAGCGATGAGAAAGAAGCGTGGGTTTTTCTCAGCTATGGCTGGTGGTTTTAGTCGTAAAGTGAGTACTTGTGTAATGAATCGAATATTGATAAATCGTTTCAAAAGACTGTCCTAATAAGTTGTTCAGAAAACAAAAAAATTATCCTATTTGTTTATTTGGGGAAACCATAAGTTGAGACGGAGGTTGAAGAATCAGGAAAGACGTGTCCCTCTATGCACCATGTCGACCGGCTATAGGAGATGGTCAAAAAGATGTGAAAGGTAAAGGTTCTGTTCTTTTGGACTACGACTAATGGCTTTTGGTGATGGTTGATAGTTTTTGTTTACGCTTTTTGAGGCGACGGTGAGCGGCAGAGACACCGATGCGAACGTCATACACATTTTGGACTTGAGAAGCTATTTGAAGAAGTGGTTTGGAGAAACTGTCTCGTTTATTTCGATTACAAAAAAAACCAAAATGAGAGGAAAAAAAAGGGCATCGCCAGTATAGTACCACTAACCAATCTGTGTTAGCATCTGGAGACCAATCTTTGTGTTAGCTTCTGGAGTATGATTAAATAAATAATTAATTAAGATTCCTTGGATGCAGCAGGCGGCGGCGGCGGCCGCAGTAGGTTAAGTCTCCACGTCGGGAGATAAGCTAAACAAATGTCGTCATCGCCTCAGTCTAATGAGCCGGTAATGATGACAGTGATAAGGTTTTGTTTCAGGTTGCAAAGCAGGAGACAGTCTTCAGGATTGTTGCTGCCCCGTGCGCGCGCGTGTCCGCGGAGCACGCCGAAGCTAGCCCGCGAAACACCACGCATCCACGGAATAGTTAATTGCGGATTTATTATTCCTAATCGATTAATTAATCGAAAGGGAGAGAGGTGGTAGATGCCAAGACGAAGGCGGCGTTGCTGCTGTTGCGGTGGCTAACACAGGAAGAGGAGGGTTACTAGAGCACTAGTTTAATTAGGGCCCGGACGATGGAAAGCCCTCGGTCGCCCGCGCAGCCCTGTCAGGATTAGTTAGATAGAGCTTAACTGACTCGAATAGCTGTAAATCCTGTATAATCGCAACCCACCAGAACTCTGTAATTGCGCTGTAGTTGTGCTAACTTAGCTTCTGCTGACCGCTCATGTATCCAACCTGTAAGTTGTTGTCGTACGGGACTATTCACAGTCCGGCACATGTAACTACACAGAAGACAGACCGATCAGATCATTGCAGCTAATCTGTTTTTATGGAATCAGAGCCAAATGCAGGACCATGTCGACCTCTTCCATCTCCACCTCCCAAAACACATCTTCTGTTTCTTTTCTCCTCCAATTTGGTTGCATCAGTTACCATTAGCCATGCAATCATAATTAAGCTCGGGAAGGAAAACTATATGCTCTGGAGGGTGCAGTTCCTCCCATATCTCAGGAGCTATGGCCTTCTTGGGTATGTAGATGGTACGGTCCAGTGCCCATCGGAGACAATCACAACGTCGACTGAAGAAGGAGCAAATCTGATTGAGAATCCGGCGTACAAGACCTGGTACAATCAAGACCAAATGGTACTCAGCGGGATCTTCTCCTCGTTGGCTGAAGATGTGCCGCCGCATGTCATGTTTATGACGATTGTGTGTGAAGCATGGGAGGCACTGGAGAGGATGTTTGCATCCAGAGCGCGCATAGTCCAGATGCGTATGCAACTCGCAAGCCTGAAGAAAAAGGAGCTCTCGGCATCAACTACTTTAGACAAATGAAGAACTTAGCAGACACTTTCTCTGCCATTGGTATGCCCTTAGTAAAGATGAGATTATTTCTTGTATTCTTGCAGGACTAGGGTCAGATTATGACTCTTTGGTGACTTTGATCATGGCAATACCTGGCGCCATCACGCTTGATGAGGTTTATGCTCTCATGTTGAGCTATGAACTACTTCAAGAACAGAATAATGCAGAGACTCAGCTGCAGATCGCTGATTCTGCTTTCTTGGCCAACTTCACTAGGCGTGGTTGAGGCCAATACAATCCAAGTCAAGGAAGGCACAATCGTGGTTGTGGTAATCAAAACCAGCAGCGTGGCGGGCACAGCAACATCGGACAAGGTCGTGTCTCCCGACTGACCTGCCAAGTTTGTGAGAATGTTAGGCACACAGTATTAAGTGCTACCATCACTTCTATCAACTTGCAGATGTGTTGACAAAGCTGCTGCCAATTCAGCTATTCAACCGATTCCGAAGCAATCTGAACCTGACAGCAGCCCGTTCGGATTGAGGGAGGGTGTCAAGATTAGTTAGAGATTAACTGACTTGAATAGCTATAAATCTTGTATAATCACAACCCACTAGAACCCTATAATTGCGTTGTAGTTGCGCTAACTTATCTCCTACTGACCTGTAACACCCCCGTTTCCGGAAGCGCTAGTAACCTGCAACTGCCCCAAGATCCCTACAGTTGTGGTGTACCGTACATGAATGAATATCACAACCGCATAAGCTTACACACAAGATCCAAAGTTTTATTACAAAATATAACACGTCGGGCAAGTTGGCACAACGGGCGGCAAGCCCAAATATTCTTTACATCACAAAAGAAAAACCCACAAGCAAGCCTGACGAGACTAAAACCTAAAACCACTGATTCTCAGCGACAACAGGTTCTTTGGGAACCTCCTCGAAGACTTGCTCCTCGCCTTCCAAGGCGTTCTCTGATTGTTGAGTTAGCAAGTGTGAGCACAACCGTACCCAGCAAGTTACAATGGTAAATCCTAAATTATTACATGCATGGATTTTTCAATGGAGGGAGTATACAGATTTCATTATTTTATGTGGATGCAGTTTCATTTGCAAACAGTTTAAAACAATAAAAACAATTATAACTGCTTAAAGAGATGGGGTCATAAACATTACTTCAATGAATTACACAAGTTAAATTCTCAGAACACTACTTATGCCTTGCTACTGGATTCACCCATCAAACACAGCTCTATTAACCGAAAGCACGACGTATTCGAATACCATTAAAATTCACTCTGTAGAGTTGCTCAGTTTTACCCACAAGATTTCTCAATTTCTAATGTCATACAATATACACGCTCCACTTGCATGCGACTAAATTGAGAAAATAAAATCTTTCGCTGCTCAATTTACTATATAGACCCTACACGATAGGTTATAATCTTCACTGAATTGGGTATCCACGGGCTAGTGCGGAACACATCTGCCCAAGCTAGTGAAGACCTACCGTTATGTGTACGATGCTAATACATTTGTACCACCTCTCAAAACTCTTGTAGGGGTTCATTTAAATTGAGCAATTACCGGATCAGGATTGACAGTTCAATACTTGTAGTTGAGTGGTCACTGTGGCAAGCTAGAAGGCAATCAACTGGCTCTGGGAGGATGGTGGGAGAGCCGTGAGTTTCTCGGCGACGGCAATTGAGATTTAAAGGTCGAGAGAGGCGGTTGCAGCAGTGGAGTGGAGCGGGAGTTGCCGGCGCGTGGAGAAGGGAGGCATGGGAGCTGCGCCAGGGGGAGAGGAACCGCAGGTGAGTTGGTGTACGCCTCCTGTAAGGTTTGGCGGGAAGGTGATTGCTCGGGTACGGGTGGGGACACATGGACGGAGGAGAATGCTCGGGTGCACGGCAGGAGGTTGCGCCGTCCACTCGAGCGCGCGAGCAGTTAGGCGGTTGAGGAGAAGGCACTGGAGAGTGGGACCGGTGGCAGGGAGGGGCTGACTCGAGTGTGAACGCGGGAGAGAAGGGCTGCGCTGCAAATCGGAGCTGGCTGGCGCGGATGCGTGCGGGCGGGAGTAGCGAGCGCGGGCGATTGCGCCAGCGCGGAGGGGGAGAAGGGAAGGACGGCACGAATCTCAAAGGGGAATTAACAGCCGAGGTTTGGCTAGAGGTTCAAACAAAATCCAAGAAAAATTCAAAAGATGTTTGAAATTCTAAGGTTGTTTCATGACCGCTCTGTATTCAACCTGTAAGTTATTGTCGTATGGGACTATTCACAGTCCGGCACACGTAAATATAGAGAAGACAGACCGATCAAGGTCATCGCGGCTAATCTGTTTTCACACGGCAATTATTGCTCCTTTCCCCGCTAAACTTAATTAATTAAGCATACTAGCCACTGCTACTGCAACTTTGTACCGGTAATGAGGTTGTTAAATCTCTCTCGCTCTGCGTGTGCTGTGTAGGCGTTGGCTCCGCACGAGCTGAGCTACCCTTTGATTTTCTACTTCATTACGTGCTAATAATCAACGCGGAGCGAAGCACCGACCATATTATTGCCGCCTTTTAATCTGCACGTACAAAGCTCCATGTTTGTTTATTCGTTGGTCTCTGAATATTTGGCCTCCATTGCGGCCAGGATATACTACAAAGGCACTGGTGTGAGCCAGGAGCCCTCGTTAACACTCCGTTTCTTTTTACCCAGAAAAGAAAAGACTAGGCTCGTAGCGTGTGGCCCGTTTTGCCTTCCCCTTTTTCTGCGCCGCGATAAAACTACTACGCCCATCAGCTCGCGCCTTCCAAATCAAGTTGTGCTTTGCTTCGCCGGAAATCCAACCCCTTATTATTCAGTTGTTCTACTGTCGCCTGTCCCAGACGGGAAAAAAATTATTCTATCTGACGTGGAAAATCTTGGCTGCCATCGCACTCGCCGGCCAGAAAAGTGAGGCTCATGGCTGTTTTTTTTCCTTTGGGCTGGGGGTGATATATTTTATATATACTTTTCGAGTTAGTGGTGAGTGACGAAGACATCGACATGGATGATACATATCAAAAAGACACTCAAAAAAATTATTCCGTTTATTTCGGCTAAAAGCCGAAACCAGTACTCACAAAAAGCCCAAAAATGAATAGAGCTTTTCACCGGTAGAATAGTTGTCGCATTGGAAGAAAACGTTACGATCTAAATAAAGTGGCAAAACCAAACAAATGGCGAGTTTTTTAGCTTATGATTTCTCTCACAAAAAATAAATGGTACGGTTTCTCCGCTGTCGTTTTGAAATAGCATATCGGGATTTTTTTCGAAACGGCTTATCGATATTTGGTTTATTTGCTTAAACGTTCGTGTTAAATAAAGAACTATAAATTAGAGGTATAACATTTCCAATGGTGCTGAGTTAGCTGGCTATTTGCATGTACACATCAGCATATATCCTATGTGGAGAAAAGAGAGTATGCAAAACACAAACAGCTAGCTACTATTTCGTCTCTAGTCTATAACGCAAAACGAGACAGCTTCTAGAAATAACTGTGTGTGCATGTAAACATCAAATAGCTATTTTTATAGATAGTTCTTTGGAAAACTAGCTTTTAATGTGTACTCTATAGATGATGTGGAATCCTTATAGATAGTACTTAATTAGAATCATTGGAGATGCCCTAAGAGATAGAAAAAAAACCACCAAAAAAACTCTTGGACTCTCGAGTGGTGGGCGTCCACATCAGCCACCAAATATCTCCTCCCGTCTCTGTGCGCTGCTGCTCTACTATTGCTGGAACAGTTTCTTTGTTCAATAGCAGTTCTTCGATGGAGTAGAAATACAAACTCCGGCTCCTCATTACCCACATAATTAATTTAACAAAAATTAAAAACGTCACAATCAATAGTAGTGCGCATCAGTACTCCTGGTTAAAGAACCGAGACACTCACTAGAAATTATGTCTTTAATACTAGCAGCAGTTACTACTACTACTACTGGTGGTTACTTGAAACACACATGGATTAAAAATTTAGTGGATAAATTAAGTTGTTTTAGAAAAAGATGAAAAATGAAAAGAGAAAAGCAACGCGTCGCTCATAAAGCTGTCCGTCCGATGGGGATGCAGTGCTGCACCCACCACTCCCTCCCATTGCCGCAGTGCAGGCCGGTCAGACGGACCAGACAGGCAGACAGCTGCACACAGCACACGAAACACGAACCCAAACCAACCACAACCGGCTCACCCGCTCGAACCGGAGCGACCCGCTTCGGCCCGGCGGTTCACGAGGCCTCTCTCACGGCCGCAGCGAGAAGAGGAAGGGTGTTCGTGTTCCTCCGAGCCACGCGGTACGGTCACCACCGGTCCAACCAGGGCCGGCCCTGACATTTCAGGGGCCCTCGGCGAACTAACAACTCTTTATAGTTTATGTCACATAAAATATAAAACGTTTTAGTTCGAGAAATATTTATGCATGCTATAAAATCTATAATTATATAATAAATCATAATTTGTATGTAGTTAAAAGAAAATTGAAACTTTCCGACGGAAAAACAACGCAATACTAATTGTATGCTAATTTATAGATTATAATGTCACGCCATCAAAATTTCATTACTAAAAAGATATGTGAATATGTAGAGTTAAAAATAAAAGGGTGTTGACTTGTAAAGTAATGATGTACTCCGCGCTATTTATAAAAATTACATACCTATAAAAACTCTCCAAAAAATGGTTGATTAAAAGGCGATGTAGAGTAACTCAATTGCACTCTTTAAAAACTATTGCAAAGTTTCAAATTATATTTAAAAATTGAAGAAACTATGACTACATATCTATGTGTATGGCCTTATATAATAACAAATATGCTTGTTTTAATTAGAGAAGGACCAAAATGAATAGTATGATTTACAACAATAAACAAAACATTGAAAAAAAAGGGGCCTTTGTTGCTGTGGGGCCTTGGGCGGACGCCCTTGCAACCCTGCCTCAGGAACAGCCCTAGGTCTAACACCAGCAGTAGCTCGTCTTGCTTGTCCTAGCGCACCACCCCGCCTGCCTGCCCTTGCCTTACCTAGTTGCCTTGCTCGTCCCTCTCTGAGTCTCTCCTATTGTCTACGCACTCACGCTCTCTTCAGCTTTTGAGTCGGTTTACCGAATATCATTATTTATTAGACTAATAAATTATAACAAAAAATCATATAATCTATTCTTTTTGATTTTTTGTGTGGTTTTTGGCTTTAGTTTCTCTAAAAATCAAAATAAATGAAGCAACTTCTCAAAGTAGTCATATCTTCAAATCACTTTTTAAGTCTAAAATTATATGTACCATTCATATTAATATTACTGTTATTCATCGATATTTTAAAAAATATAAATAAAAATGATTAATTATAATAAAAAAATTAGTTGCAGCTGAAAAGAAAAGGCTACACACGCAGCGCAAAAAACATCCCAAGAGAAATCCTTTCTTTTTTCTGAAAGGTACGTTCTTGTGCTTATGGCTTCCGCACGTCGGACCATCCAAATCCTACAAAGAGAGCCGAGCTAGCGGCACCAAGTCCCCTTACCCCATCTTCTCCTCCTCTCCCTCCCCGCAAAACATTTCTGCTGCTACTTCAACTTGCCTTTGCCCTCTCTCCCCTTCTGCTTGCCTTCCTTCCTCCCTGCCGCTGCCGCCCGATCACCCATGGCGCCGCTGCCGCTTTCGCAGGGCTCCTCCACAGGTACGCGCCGGCCAGATCTGGTCAACCCGGGGGCTCTTCGCCTCTCCTTTCGCCTCCTCCTAGGCTCGTGTTCTCGTGCTCATGGCTCATGGGTGTGGCTGCTGCTGTTTCTGAGCAGGGGATCCGCTCTACGACGAGCTGTGGCACGCCTGCGCTGGCCCGCTCGTCACCGTCCCGCGCGTCGGCGACCTCGTCGTCTACTTCCCGCAGGGCCACATCGAGCAGGTCGCCTCCCGCCCCCGATTCGGCCCCAGGAGGTTGCTTCGCTTCGGTTTCGCGCGCTGATTTGCTTGCTCCTGCGGTTTTTCAGGTGGAGGCTTCCATGAATCAGGTCGCCGGCAAGCAGATGCGCCTCTACGATCTGCCCTCCATGCTGCCCTGCCGCGTCCTCAACGTCGAGCTCAAGGTGCCTCTTTTCTCTCCTTTGGACCACTTTCGCTGTTTCAATTCCGCTCTGTGCCCACTTTCGCTGTTTCAATTCCGCTCTGTGCGTGAACAAAATCTTCGTCTGTTTGTGTGCTTCGTTTTCGATTCGGCTGGTTAATTTGTTCTGGGGATTTTGCCAGGCGGAGCCGGACACCGACGAGGTCTACGCGCAGGTCATGCTCATGCCGGAGCCCGAAGTAAGCTCTTTTGTCAATTTCTTGGGGGGAAGATTTGGGGATCTTTTTTATGTTGCGAGGGAGGAGGTGTTTAGCTGTGCTCGATTTGTTTCTACAGCAAAATGAGGTGGAGGCGGAGAAGACGAGTTCGACGTCGGGCTCCACGGCGGCGAGGCCGGCGGTGCGGTCCTTCTGCAAGACGCTGACCGCGTCCGACACCAGCACGCACGGCGGCTTCTCTGTGCTGCGCCGCCACGCTGATGAGTGCCTCCCTCCCCTGGTACGTGTGGATTGTACGCACTACAAGAGAGAAACCTATGTTTTTCGATCCATGTGTATGGCTTGCCATCGGTTTGTGGCATCGGCTGACCTGATTTGTTTGGCAGGACATGACCCAGTCGCCTCCCACACAGGAGCTCGTGGCAAAGGATCTGCATGGCATGGACTGGCGCTTCCGCCACATCTTTCGCGGTAACTTTGTGTTCCTTTCGTTACTGTGGTACATATCAGTTTTACATCGCCATGTATGCCTGTGTGATTTGAGGCTGATCGATTTACCATACCATTAGTTGTAGTTGCCTTCCATTTTTCGTTAGTGTAGATTAGACCATTCAGGATCTGTAGATTAGCTTAGCCATCAATTGACAGTGCAATACATCAAATCTGTCAATGAACTGGAAAGGTTTTTCTTGTACTTAATGTTGATGACAACGATGATGATTGTGTTAACTGTGTGCAAAATCACCAGGACAACCTAGGAGACATCTCCTTCAGAGCGGTTGGAGTGTTTTTGTCAGTTCCAAAAGGCTTGTTGCTGGGGACGCCTTCATTTTCCTCAGGTCTGTTGTTGTTTCCTTTCTTCCCAGCATAACGATTCCTCAACCCAGTGCTAAGTTTGTTGTGCTCCATGCAGAGGAGAGAATGGTGAACTTCGTGTTGGTGTAAGGCGAGCTATGAGACAGCTGTCCAACGTGCCTTCTTCAGTCATATCTAGCCAAAGCATGCACCTTGGAATCCTTGCAACTGCATGGCATGCTATCACCACGAAGAGCATGTTCACTGTATACTACAAACCAAGGTATATCGACATGTCTTCTACAAACCTACCGGTTTGTCTGGCTGTTAGGCCATTCTTGCATGCATCTGTAGCCATCAATCCATTCCCACTATTTATCTTTCTGAGTAATTAAACTTGTGTGTTTTGTCTAATGACCCTAATCTCCGCTTGGTGTTAGGACGAGCCCTTCAGAGTTCATTATACCATATGATCAATATATGGAATCCGTAAAAAACAATTATTCTATTGGGATGAGGTTCAGGATGAGGTTTGAAGGGGAAGAAGCACCAGAGCAGAGGTAATTGTCATCTTTGTGTTTACTACAAATGTGGTTGTGTGGAACTGTGGATTATCCTTGCATAGTACTAAGTGATTATTCATAATCTGTTGTTTCCATTGTCATGTAGGTTTACTGGTACTATAGTTGGCAGCGAAAATCTTGACCCAATGTGGCCTGAATCAAGCTGGAGATCCCTGAAGGTATCTGCTTGTTTATTATTGCCATTTTGTATGGCTGGAAAAGTTGTGTGGTTATGGATGATTGCTTTTGTAACTTAGGTGCGTTGGGATGAGCCATCAACTATTCTGCGTCCGGATAGAGTCTCTCCTTGGAAAATAGAGCCCGCTTCATCACCACCTGTTAACCCCCTTCCTCTTTCTAGGGTCAAAAGACCTAGACCAAATGCTCATCCAGCTTCTCCTGAATCATCTGTTCTTACAAAAGAAGGTAAGTTTAGAGGCTCGTTAGTCTTAGTGGAAGGGTGATGAAAATATGTGTTGCATATTTAATGCTCTTGAAATTGTTGGTTTTCATTTGCAGGTGCAACTAAGGTTGATATGGATTCTGCTCAGGCACAACGAAATCAAAATAACATGGTCTTGCAAGGTCAAGAACAGCTGACCTTGAGGAACAACAACCTATCTGACAGTAATGATTCTGATGCGACTGTTCAGAAACCTATGATGTGGTCTCCATCCCCCAACGTTGGAAAAAACTATCCCCTAACGTTTCAGCAGAGGTCCTCTATGGATAATTGGATGCAGTTGAGAAGGCGTGAAGCTGACTTCAAGGATGCACGTTCTGGTGCTCAATCTTTTGGTGATTCCTCAGGCTTCTTCATGCAGACTTCTGATGAGGCTCCCAACCATTTTCAGGATCAAGGTTCTGTTCGTCACTTCTCAGACCCATACTTCTTTATACATGCACAGCCTTCCCTGACTGTTGAATCATGCACAAAGATGCACACAGAGACCAATGAGTTGCATTTCTGGAACGGCCAGAACACTGTGTATGGTAATTCAAGGGATCAATCACAAGGTTTCAGATCCGAACAAAACCCACCAAGTTGGTTAAATCAGCCATTTGCCCGGGTGGAGCAGCCACGAGTGATCAGACCTCACGCGTCAGTAGCTCCAGTTGAGTTAGAAAAAACAAGAGAAGGCAGTGGTTTCAAGATTTTTGGGTTTAAAGTTGATACCACCAGTGCCCCTTCTAATCAGTTGAGCTCCCCAATGGCTGCAACTCATGAGCCTATGCTACAAACTCAACCATTGGCATCATTAAATCAATTGCAACCTACACAAACTGATTGCTTTCCTGAGGTGTCCGTAAGCACTGCCAGGACAGCAACTGAGAATGAGCAAAGCATTCAGCAAGCTCCACAAAGTTCAAAAGATGTTCAAAGCAAGTCCCAGGGTGCTTCGACAAGGAGTTGCACCAAGGTATTGTCTTTGATGTGCATGGCTATATCTGCAGGTCTATACTTGATATTAATATGTTTGTTGCTTAGTTTTATTTTACTTGAGCGTTACTGGCTGTTCAATTTATGCTAGCAATCAAGAATAAATTATCCAGTTATTAGCTCATTGTGAAAATCATGATTTTCCTGTGTTGTTGAAGAAAATACTATTTGAGTATTCCTTAGCTGAAAACATTTGCATTCCCAGTTGACACTGAACAAATTTGCAAATTATTATTTGATATGGGTGTATGTTCTGGTTACCTAAAATTAAATGTTTTCACTTTCTGATAAAATCACAGTTCCAATCCCTTTGTGGTAACTTTTGTTCGTGTTGTTCAAAAAAGAAGTCATTAATATTTGTTTTGCTTGATGAAACATACGAGCAGGTTTTGTGATAAATCTTTTCCCTTTGTGCATGAATTTCTTTGTTCATTTATATTGTCATGACCAAGACTATTTAGTCCATGCATGAGGATAGTATGGATGTATGTTCTTAAATATTGTATACCTATTGTTTTATGGCATTATCTACCAAGACTCTGCGCTTTTGGAGGCCTGTACTCTCTAATTAACATTATACCATCAATGGTTTTAGCAGGTTCATAAACAAGGTGTTGCACTTGGCAGATCAGTGGATCTCTCAAAGTTCAATGACTATGACGAACTCAAAGCTGAGCTAGACAAGATGTTTGAATTTGATGGTGAATTGATGTCTTCAAACAAAAACTGGCAGATTGTTTATACTGATAACGAGGGTGATATGATGCTTGTGGGAGATGATCCATGGGAGTAAGGCTTTTTTGTCTTGGTGCTTGCTTGATATATACACAGTAGAAGTTCCCTTCCTAGTACTGATGCCGGTTCATTATTTCGTGAGCAGGGAATTCTGTAGCATAGTGCGCAAGATCTATATTTACACTAAGGAGGAGGTGCAGAAGATGAATTCGAAATTGTCTAACCCAAGAAAGGAGGAATCTTCAGTGGCTGGCGATGGATATGCTGCTGCAAACAAGAAGGCTCATTTGCCTGTGTCCAGCAATTAAGGTAACTAGGTGTGTCCACCGAATTGCTCTGGTAGTATTTTTTTCTGAATTAACGAATCCTAGCACAATTCTTGAAAACGAAACGAAAAGGTGAGAAAAGAGGTATATTAGATAATAGATATATCTTTTAACTAAGTCCATGTTGGAAAAATGTAGGTGGTTTGGATATTTACTACAACCCACATGTCTAGTTCTAGTTCCAACACGCACACACACAAAGGAGAGCCGGTTCAAAATCATGCTGTTGGTTAAGTTGAAATTGCTATGACTGGGTCGAATTTGTTCACATGAAATCGTGTCCTGTTTCCAGTTGCCTTCACCGACTCATCCATTCTTGATATGCAAACATGGTATTGTTGTTTGCTATGAGAAGTAGCACAGAAAGCGATTCACCTTCCAGTTGGTTTTTGGCTTTTGTGTAGTTTGTGTGAAGCCCCGATGATATGATGCATGAGGTATCGCATGGGGAGCTGTCCTGCGGCGGGTCCCAGCCAAGAAGTAACTCCTGATGTCTGTTGGTGATCACCCCCTCCCCCCCCTCTTTTGCTTGTCTGATGCAAAACCCCCTTTGGATTTACTAGTTAGTAGGAAATGTAGACTTTGCCTATTAATTGTTTCTCCTTGGTTTGCTCTTGGCAGAAAGAATTAGGGCCAAGATAATTATTATTATTGTTATTGGCCTTGGAATGCTGTTTGGTTTGCCCCAACTCTCTGATGTAAATATTTATCTATCTAGTCACCCAATAGTGGTAGCAGCAGCAGCAGTACCTGTATTAACCAGCAGCTATTCCCGGAGTCGTCACCATTCAATTTCTGTAAGGTCTGTAGCGCGAGATAAAATGGCAAACACCGGTATATGTATCATCTTATTTAATGTATTATAGTTACAGAGAGGAGTCCAGGTTGGTGCTGTGTGCCGTGTCGCTCCCTGTAGCGAGGCTGGGACGCATGATGGATACACCACAGCTTTTTTTTTTCTTGAAAATTACTCTACAGCGTATTTTGGTGGTATTGCATGATTGATTGGATGCTGGAGTGGAAGGCAAGTGTGGTTCTGGTGGGGCCCTTGCCTCATCATCTGGTTCTTACTAGCCATGCGATGGAGACGAGGGCTCTTTCTTCCCTTGTTGTGGACATTTGCTTGGCACTTTCGGCTGTTGAAAGCAGCAGCAGAGTGGGTTGAAGAGGGGGGGGGGGGGGGGGTGTTTACAGGGAAAGTATAGCAAGAGGAACCGGAGGAAGGTGTGGTGGCGGATGCTGATGCTTGGGCCTGATCAAGTTGGATTGATAGTTTTTGGCTGGTGTGTCTTTTAGAAAGAGGTGGTGAGTAGTAGGAAGAGTGAGAGAAATACGTGTGTAAGATGATAGCGAGAGTGGTGATGTGTCTGACCCTCTTGTTTTATTCTTAGAGTAAAATAGAAGTAAGGAAGTTGTTTTAAAAAATTGGAAGCGGGATGTTTATATTGTTTTTGGGTTTTAAAAGAAGTCAATACCAACAATCCCTAAGGTGCCTATCGTACTGTCGTCATCCTGTTACCGTCGTGGAAAACAGAGCCTACTGTGTTCTTCTGGCTTAGGCTTGTGGTTTTCCTTCGTGGAAGGAGAGCCGATTGAAACCTTCGTGGAAAGAGAGTCGATTGCGTTCTTATTCTTTTTTTTCTATGGTTTATGTTATTTGGTTTATAATTTTTAAATTTTGTTTATTCGTGAGAGAGTATGGAGAGAGAGATTTGTCGTATATACGATTTTAGTTGATATAGATAAAATCGATATAGTGTCTGTTACAATCAATTGTGTTTTGAAAGACAGTTACGGTAAGAACGGAACAATTGTTTCCTTGTCGCTTGGTGCTTGCTAGATGCTGCTAATCCTTTTTGACCCGTCCATTTGCTGCCAAGTTTGCCCTATCAATGTCCATGTCGTCTGGTCCACTTGAGGTGCTTGTTGTGTTGATCCTGAGGATGAGAGGACGGACTGGACCGCCTCCTCGGATTGGGCGGGGAGGCAGGGGAAGGAGAAGAGGGTGGAACACTAGAACCGTGCCGTCGAAGTAACCGCGCGGCGCTTTTTGTTGTGCGCGAGTCTTCCGCTTCGTTCATGCGCCGGCCGGATGTGATTTGAGATAAGGGTCGGGCACCGATAAGAATTCGAGTAGAAAGGAGACAGGACCCCCTCGCTGGACGCCTCTGCTTCCATCATTTGGACCAGGGGATATGCTTCAAGCAACCAACGCAGTGGAACGGAACGGAACGGAACGGCCACTCAATCAAAAAAAAAAAAGAAGAAAAAACTATGGCTCGGGCTCAGCAGCTTCGACTGGATCTGAACGTCACGACGGACGCGGAGGAAGAGGAAATTATTGCTGCCTGCCTGCGTTGCTAGCTTTGCTGCAGCTGCAGCGCTGCTGCCTTCTGGGGCCCACGGCTGAATCGAGAGAGAGCTTACCTTTCCGATCGAGTAGCATCAGCCGGCACTGACAGGTGGATCTCCCTTGGGCCTACAGGGCAGTCACGTGCAGGAGCGGACTTAGGGCCGAGCTAGAGGGCTGTGGCCCGGGACATCTTGGGGTCCACTCGAAATCTCGAATGCCTTGATCTACATCTTGGTGTTACTAAATTGTAAGGGGAAGAAGACAAATGTAAACTTCATCAAGTTCTCTGTCTCGAATGCTAAGAGCGCTGGAACTTGGTGGTTTATAGCCCGCCCCAAATAATGTGGTGCAAAATGGCTCGCTAATCGACACGAGAAGCTGCAGCTGGAGGACAGAGCTTCTCGAGGTGCTCAATTTGATTTTGAAGCTGATTACCACTGGGGTAGTCTGATACACATCAAGCAAATCCATGATGTGGCCACGGATGATCCCTCTGATAAATTGCTATGTAGATGCCATCGTGACGATGTCCTTTTAGAGGAGATACCCTAGATCGGCCTCATTGATTTTGATTTGGAAGCTGATGATCACTTGTGTACTTTGGAACACGTCAAGCACATCCATGATTTGGCCACAACTGACACCCTTAATAAATTGATATATTGATGCTATGAAAAATCTTTTGTGGGTCACTTATGTTTTCTTTAGTTTGTTGTGGTCATTTAGGGTATATATCTAGTGATATTTCTCTAAATTATCAGAGTTGTAAGCTTGACAAACAGTTTCAACTCTCCTATTCTTTCAATCAGTGAGTGTCATATTGTCCTTTTGATCATGTTCATTTTGATATATGGGGTCCGGCTTTTTTGTTTCAAAAGGAGGTTATTGATATTATATACCTTTTATTGATGATTTTTCTCGGCACATATGGATATACTTTATGTCATCTCGTAGTGAGGTTTTATCTATCTACAAGAATTTTGCCGCCATGATCCATACTCAGTTTGATTCTCCTATTTGTATTTTTCATGCTGATTTCACTGGGGAGTGCTTGTCGAGAGTTCTTCTTGGTTTTCTCGAGCAGGTCACTCTCTTTTAGTTTTCTTGCCCTGGTACTCTTGCCCAGAATGATGTGGCTGAACGAAAGCATCGTCATCTTCTTGAGACATCCCATGCTATTGTGCTTACTTCTACTGTTCTATCACACTTCTGGGTTGAGAGTGTTTCAACTGTCACTTTCCTGATCAATATTTAACATTCTTTTGCTCTTCAGGGTGAGATCCTAGTTGAGCGTCTCTGTGGCAAGACTCCTAATTATTCTAGTCTCGCCTCTTTTGGGTGTGTGTAGCACACCAAACTGACAGCTTAGTCTGTGGAGTGCCTTTTTTAGGCTATATCGCTAAGCATAAAGGATTTCTTGGGATATTACTTTTGATAAGTATTGTCCTTTCTATCCTTATTCTTCTCCTTCCTGTACGTCAGCATCTCTCGTTGAGCCACTTTCTTTCCTAATTTTTTCTGCTACCCCCATAGTCACCACACCACCATTATAGTTTTTGGCTTGTCCGCCACCGTCGGTGCCTCCTTCGTCACCAACATCCCCTCTAGAGGTTTCACCTAGCCTTGTTCCTTGTTATTCTCTATACTACAATCGTTGTTCATGAGTTGAAGATCCTTCTGATGGGCCATCTTTTTCTGATTGGTCATCTTCTTTGGCTTCTCCTCCTCGATATGCTCTTCGTGATCGCTAGTCTATTTGGTCTCCTGAGTGTTTTGGTTTTGCTGCAATAGCTATTGTCGAACCAACTTACTGTGATGTTGTTCATTATGAATTGCAGCATGTAATGATGAAGGTGATTCCCACCCTACATCAACCGACTGCCTCTTGAGGCTATGTTTAGTGGTGCTTACCTCCGGCACCAAAGCAACAGATGGCATGCTACATATACATAACATAAAGAGTTAAAGATTAACAAAGCATGAATAGAAGTGTAATTAGAAAAGCATTAATATAAGTGTATTGCAGTCTGCAGTGTATCACCAAATTAGCACACTAATTAATAATCACTTAATGACTTAAATAGGGAATTATCAACATTTTTAATGATTAATTTATCAATAATTACTTAAGCTCCATGACTTCATGACTTAAAGCATTAATATGCTTTGCTCTACAAAGCATATCCATTACTGCCGACACAGTCCCCCCTATGCGCTCCTTTTCCTCCCCATGCGCTTCTCTTCCTCCCCTCCTCTTCGGCTACAAACGGCCTCCCTAGTCCCCTTCCCTCCTCTTCCTCGGTTCCTCCCTACAAACAGCACCGACGCGTGGGAATCCCTGGAGGCGGAGGTGGAGGCTGCTTGTAAGTCTTTCATAACCCTAGCTTTTGCCTGCTCTGTTATCAGTGTCATGAAATACTGTGTCATCCCCCTTCTTATCTTGCCATTGAATACACGCCTAAGCGTCCTCGGTGGCCGTCTAGGCGCCGCACCACCGCTGCAAACGCCTAGCTTGCCGCCACGCTGAGTCATTTTGAATTGCTTTCTTAATGCTAAGTTGCTTAGCCTATGTACTTTTACTACAATGTAGTTTAGTTGTAACCTAGTGATGTTCTTATTCCGCTAGAAGTTGGCCCTCTTTGCTTCATTTCTGGGTCCACCACTGGTTACGTGACATGGCCCCTGTACTGTTGTGGCCTCTGTCCCTTTCGTAGTCTCATGTGTTGTAATATCCTGATTTTCAGTGTCTTTTTGAAGTTTTAAAAATAAAATTAACTATGTAAAATTTTCTTGAATTAATTAAAGTTTGATATGAATTTTCTAAAATTAAAATATTTAAAATGAATAAAACAAACATCAAGTAAATGAAAACCTATTTTATTTGGGTTCCTTGTATCACAAGGATTTTTTCTTTCAAGGAATTGTTTTATATTTTCTTGAATGTTTTTGTAGTTTATTTGCTATTTGTTGGAGTTTAATTTACTTTATCCTAATTTCTGGAATTACGAAATTCCTTGAAATTCCAAAATATCCAAATCTCGATAAAAATATCCATTCTATTTTCTGGGTCCAACCTATTTTTTTTCTTGGCCCATCTTTTCTTTTCCTTTATTTTCTTTTTTTACTTTCATTCTCTCTATGCATTTTCTCTCTCCTACCGTAGTACTGTTTCATGTGCGAGTACTGTTTGTCTGTGGTACTGTTCATGTGCACCACTATTCACATGTCAAACTATTCATCATCCCCTACCTCTAGTCGAACCGAACCCAGCCGAACAGAACTCCATGTGCCTCATGCCCCTCCCAAGCCAACTCTCAAACCAAACATTATATCAACATCTTGGCAACACAAAAGTTGTCTCAAATCGCGTAAGGAATCCATTACAGTCCCTTCACGATTCATTCATTCATTTGCCTTTTATCTTGTTCTTTTCCACACTGACACAAAACTAAATCCTGCAAATTTGAGTCTGTTTTCAACTCTTTCAAGCCTTTATATACAACTCCTTGGCCACTCTTAACCCTTTCCAACCCCTATCAAGTCTCCTCAAACCCTAGAACAATGCCATTACCCAAAACCCTCTGTTCTCAAAATTATTCGTCGCTCTAACTTGCGTTCTGAGCACTCCGGTGACATTCCTCAAATTCCTTTTCTGTCATATCATGTTCCTGAGTATCTTGCACTCTCATGTAAAGTTAATATGATTTTTGTGCATCCGTTTGATGAGAATCAAGTTTTTCCCAAAACTGATATACATCGTCTCCCATCGTCGATTCATTGCCTCTGGTGAGCTCTAGCCTGTGCCATCACCATTACAAGATTCATCTCATTGCATTCTACGTTGTGTTCCCCTCGCTTTCCCTGAAAAACCATTGCAAATTTGTTGTCTTCGACGCCTAGCAATGGCCAAACCTATGCGCCTCTCTTCTCTGTGCGTTCTTCACAGAGAAGCTCTCTATTGATGCCTGTTTGAGTTGCTTCAAGTCTATGACAAGTGGGTCCCACTTTTCATACTCACTTAATTCCAAAAAAATCCAGCAAAAAAGAGATGCCAAATAATATTCCCTTCTTTTTCCAATTTCAGGATTTTCCTTTCCGATCAATATTCCAAGAGCTCGTTCTCCTCCATCTGAACCCCGATTGACTTGATTGTTCTTCCTAAATTCATCTAAAATTGAGTTTTATCTTTGATTCTAGTTTTGTTATTTATAGATTTTTTTGAATGTATTTGTGTTTCGTTCGCTTTTCTCTTGTTAGATAACATTTTTGAAGGAGCAGAAGTATGAACTGAAGATCAAGAAATGGTAACTGAGTAAAGCCAAGGTAATTCATGACATTTGATCATGTTGAACCTATTATTTCAAAACTATTATTTATTTTATTATTTTAAATTATCATACATTGCTAATTTATTAGAAACATTTGTATTTGATAATTATCAACCAATTTGACTAATTCCTCATTTGATAATTTAAATGCCATGATTTCATTATCACCATAGGATAGGAAATTAATTGGTGATGCAATACTAGTATCCACTTAGGTTATACGTTTAGTATACTTAGCCATGATTATTGTTATATTGAGTTCATCATCATATGTTGATCAGTTATTTAATTTTGACTTAATAGGATATTGAATTGTGGTTGCAGCCATAATTATAAAATTTATGTGCCATGACTTGGTAGTGTTATTGGTGTTGGTTATTTCACTTAGATGAGTGATCGCGCCATAAAAGGGGTGTTATAGTATAAAGATGTGGATATTTCGTTTGGGTAATGATTGAGAACTTAATTTTATATGTCATTGATCTGATCCTTACTGTGTAATCACATGTCTAGTATAACATGAACCTGGCTGATTAATTTGTAATATTTCAACTTGGTTTCGTCATTGAGATGAATGTGGATCATGGTTGCAGTCATTAATTCACATCGACTTAAGAGGGGGTTTCTAACTTGGGGGTAGATTTAATCCGTTCAACGGTGGAATCTTAGCGAGCTGAATCAGGTTGAATTGACCATTCTAAAGGTCTTATCATGATCTCTCTGTCGCACACTAAAGGAAGTGTGCTAGTCACGTGATAATATGAGATTATTATGTTTTGTGGGTAAAGTTGTTCGTTCTCTGCAGAGTGTAAAACTATTCAAATAGTCGTGTCTCCTATTATAGACAATATTTGGTGATTTTACGCAAATGATAGATATTTTATAAGAATCTGATTGGATTAAGTTTTGGAAGTGAATGGCTAGTCCACTAGTGGTTCATTACATGAATAGTTAGTTCACGGGTGATTTATTGGGTGAATGTCACTTTATTTATGATTTATTCAATTCCTTTGACTTAGTTGCTTATTATTTATTTTTAAAGTTTGCTTTCAATCTATTTGTTATATTTATTTTAAAATTTTGTTTTATGCAAAATAACCACACAGGCATCATTTGGTAAGCCTTGTATAATTATATATTATATCTTGTTACAAACGACTTGCTGAGTACTATATGTACTTATGGCTTTATCCTTTGCTATTCAATTGTTGAAGGGGAACCATTTCAGCTAGATGTAATAGAGGAGGGGTATTTTTACATCTTCACAGATTAAAAACTTCGCTCCCCAATCGATTACATATGGATATGTTGAATAACCACTACATTTATCTTTATTTTCCACTGCATGTTTTGTTAAAGCCTTTCAAGCTATTATTGTAAATTCGGTTATAAGATCGGTACTTTGATAATTAATAATATTTAATTTTTTCATTGCTATTTATAATTATAGTTGATATTTTATCAATATTATAATTATGTACACTAGTATGATTATATATTAATGTAGGATATACAAAGATCCTGGATATACGGTCTCGACATATGCCGAGGCATTCAAGCGGCGGCGGCGGCAACTGTCGTACCCGTAGACACTAGTAGTGTGGTGGCACTGACAAGGTGGGCCACGGAAAAAGATGGATGGCTGATCGCTCGCTCTTGTCTCTCTCTCTCTCTCTCGCTGGGCCGTGTGGGCCCGCAGGGAATCTACGCGCGAGTCCAAGCGCGCGGCGACAAGGCTCGCTTTACTGGTGGCCGCCGCTGTAGCCAGGGCCCCACCCCACCCCTCACTGCCTAACACACCTGACACCTCTCCTCTCCCCTGCTGCATTGGTACGAGTAGTATATTTATCATCTTGATTTTCTCGTATATACGACTAGGAGTAGTACTGCTCTACTGTTTTTTTTACGACTGACCTTGCATGATCTCCAAGTCGTCGTCGTCTCTTTGGACCTGCTCTTTGGACATGCTTCGTTGACAAACCAGCATATCATGGCCCTACCTGCATATCTATGGCTTAATGAAGGCTGTCCCCCTGGACTGGACGGAGGAGCAGATGGGAACATTCTGCACCAAGACTAGCCTGTTTTGTCAATCTATCTTTGACAATCCTGTTTGGACGACCAGCAGGCAGCACATCGTCTTCAATGGGGGGAACGTGTTATCGTGGGTCCTTCCTCTAGTACATACACGATGGTCGCAAACCACATTTTTCTAGCAGATTCAACAGCACCATCACATCACAATTGTGTGTGGTGAAGTGTAATTGTTTCAAGCAGATGGCCATAGGGGGATTAATTATTATATTGTACACGATCTTTGTTCACTACAATCTATCATAAGTAGTACATAACAGTTATTATGCAAGCAATAACGGTTTTTGTGAGACAATGTAGAGGTCAGTCTATAGTTATAATGAGTAATTGATTTTTGGTTCAGATAGCTTACGAAGTTTAAGTTTCGTTTTTAAGAGTTTGTAATTTATTAGTTGATTTCTTCTGATTGCAGTTTGACCAAAGATGGGCCATGGTCATCTGGCGGATGATGATCGGGCAAACACGGAAGCCGTGGTCTAATCGCCAAGGGATAGTCATACTAGGGTTGTAGTGCGACTGAAAAATATACGACAACAATTATTTTCTAATGAGGGTGTTGTCGAGTGATGGCTGAGGGAGACGGTGGTACGACCAGCTTTTGGTTGGCGGTTATACCTGTCAAGGTGCCAGCGGTCTAATCGGCTTGCTGACCAGTGCTATTGGAGCATGAGTTGGTTGAGTGTGTGTATGGTATAGGTACCATTGCTTTTGTTTGGTTGCATACATTTTGCATGGTGCACTGTATGAACTAATTGTCAATCGATGATTTTATGTATTATACGGTACTATGCGACGGTTTGCTTGTTATTATTGGTTGTAAAACTCTGGAGCTACGTCATGGTGAGGCGGATGGGACCGGGACTAAGTTAGGAGAGTTTAGGTTCAAAGTGGTCAAGGGATCAGGATTACGCTCAGGAGGAGCCAAGGTCTAGACGATTAGGGAGCCGTCGAAAGATAACTGATATTAGTGGAGTGGTTAAAGCTAGGACGAAAAGGAACCGAAGCAAGAATTACCGGTGATGGACATGATGGGTAACGATAAGGTGAATTGAGACTAAGCTCTGAGAGGAGTGGAAGTCCAGAACTATGAGGCAAGGAAGCCAGGTGTCGTCAGGATCTGAGAAAAGGCATGTGGCGTGCCAAGTGTGCACAGTTCGGTGGAATTCAAACACGTGAGAGGTTTGATGGCTGGCCATTGGAGCAGCACAGGGTTGCTTCAAGACCTTTCTCTTTTAAGGGTAATTGGTTTATGATTTTTCTAGCTTTTCGTAATTATTGAAGTGAAGAGTTTTGCGTTTCTCTTTTGAGGAAAATATTTGAAAAAGTTTTTAATTGGATTAGCTCCTATTCATCTCCTCTAGTCGTCGTTCTCGGTCCTGCAGTCTTCATGAGTTGTTAACGGGAAAACTAAGCCTTGATCCACCTCAATGTATGGTAACTGTGAAGCTGAGACGCCATGTTGTTCATGGAAGAGGAGCATCAAGCAGCTCAGCTTGTGCAAGTAAAGGAATTGGAGCCCATGCTAGAAAATAATGCTCTAGATAGCAGCAACCTATAGACTACGGTGATCAACTCATGTGCAAACCATCTGCATCAATTTCTGTCAGGACATCATCCTTAAAGAATGCCTGATGAAGGGCTTTTATGCATTGCTTTGCCTCTCTATCATGAACGATCAGCGACATGTTAACCTGGTGAACATGAAGACATGACAATGTTGGAACCAAAACATGCACACGACAGCACAAAATCACTCATGTAGTTTGCCATGATGACTGTAGCAAGCGAGTACATTCGAGTACATGCTTAGTGTGAGTTTGTGACTATCCTATGAAATATTTCTTTTAAAATGCACAAAAAATATATATTCCTTTTCTAGTATACGAGATGATCGTCGCACATTTCCAATGAGCGAGATTATTGCCCTCTGCTGCAGTAGATGAACAACTGCAATTTTCTCAAGCTCTTCGAGTACATGGTCAAGTTCCTACAAGTTTGGCAACGAAGTAAAAGGGCTGAGAAAGCTACGAAGAGAATGATTCTGAGGGGGCTGCTTCATGCCACCTAGCCATGATAAACCTAGCATACTACAAATTTTGAAGCAATGGTCAAAAAACAAACGTCAACTAATTTTGCAGTGCCATGGTGCTAATTTTCCGTTTGAAAGAATACAGTTCAGTCAGAAGTACAGCTACTTGACATTTAGTTTGTAGATGGATGCACTTGCCTACTGAATAAGTTCCCTGCTCCAGATCTTTGATGGATCGACACAGAATGCTAACTTCACTAGCAGCCACACGATCTACAGATATGTCTAGATCTTCAAATATAGAAAAGACACGCTCAAGCGCATACAAATAGCAGTCAGAATCATGAAATGTGAATTGAACTTAATGGCTTAATGACTCAATGTACCTTTGCCAGGAAACCAAATTGACCAAGCATCCAAGTGCTCACTATATCCAACATAGTGACATTTGACTATTTGACTTCAGCACTATACTAGTTAGAACAACCTATTTAGTGGGGAAAAAACAATGGCTTGAGAGCTGAACGGTTCTGATGTGAGAACATGCCTTAATTAATCTTCTACAGACCTTATCCATCTCTCTTTGTTTAGTGATAAAAGTGCCTGGAGCTTTAGGGCTGTATGAATTCTTCACCCTAACTGGTATGTATATCACCTTCCCTAGCAGGCCTCATTGATTGTGGATGTAAAATCTTTTGTAGAGCACGGCAGTGAATATCCATGAACCAACAATTCTCTTTTCTATATTACAAGGAGCTACTGAAACTGACATGATTAACTATATGTACAGTTCATGATGACTAGTAAATCAAGTGGCAACCAAAACTCCTTTACACTTCTAATTCTGAAGAACAATAGATGCCATCCATTATATTCTGATATTTGAGTAACACACCAAAGTGTGTAGGTGCAAACATGGTTTATGACAGTCTATGATTGATTGAAATTTGGAAGTATGCAAAATGTTTTCCCAGGTAAATAAAGTTAATGATACATATATTCCTTTGTTTCCCCAGTACTTACATCACATAATATACCCCAAGTCGTAAAAACAGCAATGAACATAAATTATCCTTTGTGAGCTATCATTGCAGTTCAGTTTTATAATCCTCTTTGTTCTTATATACTCAAAATGAATACATACCTGGGCACCAAAATAAGCAAGTTCGGCAGCCTCTTCAAATGTTAAGGATAGGACAGTCTTTGCATTTGGATAGATATTTGGATCACAAGTCAGCACACCATCAACATCCTTTCATACCTATCACAGGCAATGGTATGCTTTCAGACAAAACAGGCAATAACTGATGATAAGCAACCGCTACTAAACCAATTAGCATGATAAATAAATTGAATAGTCAACTGTAGTATCTTTTTTCCCCCTCAGAAAGCAAGAATATACTTTATTTATTTTCTGTTCAGACTTCACATGGACCTGAATTTCTCTCAATCCCAAGGCTTTACCAATGGTTGTAGCAGTCAAGTCACTGCCACCTCCCCTAAAGTAGTAACAGCGCCCGATTTCCAGCCCTGCAAGTGATGGCAATTGCAATGAATTAAAGTCGCTCCACAAATGAAAAGCTCATTCACTGATGAGAACACCTTCCCAAGGAACCCAGTAACAATAGGTATTGCTGGATCCCGTGTCCAGTCCCCATGTAGCCCCTTCGCAACAGCAGGATAAGTTGTTTCCAATATATCCGCATTACCGAAATCGTCTGTTGTTATGAAACCAATGTCAAACGCGTCGTACTGCAAAAGCGTTAGCAAAATACAATTTAAAACCATCATGGTTTCACATTATGAGACAAATGTAGCAGTAATTCGACCCACATGGAGTTTAGAGACTAGCTAACTTTATGGGCCCCAGTGCCAAATTGAGACATTTGGGGAAGGAGCACATACACAATGGAGAAATTAATATCGAAATGTGCAATGAGACAAACTACGGCCCTGTTTTTTTGGCTTCAGCTTATGGCATTTGGCTATTCGCGAGAGAAAGTACGGAGAGAGGGAGACTCGCGTACGATTTTGGCTGATATAAATGCAGTCGCTGTAGTGTCTACTACAATCGACTTAAAGACTCCATCTTAAAAAAGATATTCCATTTGAAAACTAGTTACTGTAGAAAAGCGGCGTTTAGAAGCCGAAAAGAAGAGGGCCTATAGCATTCGGGTTGAGAACATGGAATGAATTGCAATCGAAAATTCAGCGACCAGTTATCACACTTTCAAGACTGTCTTCCATAGTAGAGGGATACTTATATACTATTGCAAATTCATGTAGGTTGATGTACTCATACCTTGTGAAGCATACTGGTTCACTGTGAAAACCAAGAACACAGCAAGAAGTACCTGCAGTGCTTTGACGCCATGTTTAAATAGCAGCAAAAATCCATATGGACCGTTAAGGATATAAGGGTATTTATGTCTTTTCCTATTTATCCTAGGGTTTAGTTGTGTGTCCTATGTACTCTATATATATATATAGCTCTTTGGCCTGAGATCAAAATATCTAACCTTTATATGTTCATCCTTCCATGTAGCTAACATGGTATCAGAGTTAAGGTTAAAACCCTAGCTGCCAATTAGGTCTTCCGCTGCGCTGCCCTAGGAGGATCAATTTTCTCTCCTGGGGGCGGCGACCATCAGGCTGATGCTTGTCTAGAGCCGTCGTGGATGTCTTCAATGGAGGAGAAAGCTCTTTGGGCCGTCCCAGCCGCCGCCTCATCTTCTGGCCACCGCCAAGTCTCTCTGGCCTCCACGGCGCTGTCCTAGCTGTTGGATCCCATCGTCGCCAGATCCCTCTGCTGCTCAAGCCTCTCTACCTCGCCGGATCCCACCGGTCCACCACTTCCTCTCATGTGGTTGTCAGGCATCGTCGCTTGGGCCATCTGCTCGTGCATCCTGTCTGAGATGTTCTTCACCGGTGGCGGGCGTGCTGGAGACCTGGCTTCCTCGACGTCGCTGCTCAGATTTAGGCTATTTTGCCTCTCCGCCACCCAGATCCTAACTATCTCATCGCGTCTTCATCGACCGTCGCTTGCCAAGCCAGAATCCGGCCATCTTCGGGCCAAATCTAGCAATCTCCACCACCGGCCTCGATGCTCCAGGCCGCTGCCACCTCAGATCCAATGCTGCCTTGCTCTTCCCCACCGATAGCTGTGTCGACACCTGCTTGCGCCTCTATGCCATCGCCTCTCCACTTTCCCTCTTTCTCAACGGTCGTAGCCTCCTCCCGAGAGAGAGGAGAGATGGGAGTGAGTGGCTTGGTTGAGAGTTTTAGATGGACTTAAGGCCATTGGATCTGTGATCCAAGGGCTGTGGTATCTCCATCTTAAGTCTTTTCTTTTAAGTTTTTCGTTGCGTCTATCCAAATCCGTGTCATCTATTTTTGAGTTCGTCCAAGCCGCGCGAGTCCACAAATTTATTTGGCGGTTAGCTGATTGCTTTGTTAGCAACGGTCCATCCTCTTGGATCACATGTGGTTTTCTCCTTTTTCGCATAATCGCATTCGCTGCTCTTCTTTCTGAGCTACTGCAAATTGTACAAGTTTTAAGGCCGCCGCTTCTCTCTCAGCTACCGCCCAAAATTTTAAGGTCGTCACACTTTCTTTCCACGTCGTTGTCGTCTCGGACTTCGATCTGCGTCATCACGCTTTATAGGATGCCGCATGACCCCGGATGGAGTTCTTCTGACTTTAACGCAATTTTCAAGAGCTGCATGCTACGATGACATTTTTAAGACATGGACTTTGGATTTTTCTTATTTTAGGATCACCCTTTCAAATGCAATGCTATTGCATACGCCTTGCATTTGAGGAGGTTATTAAGGATATAAAGGTATATGTGTCTTTTCCTATTTATCCTAGAGTTTAGTTGTGTGTCCCATATACTCTATATATATATATATAGCCCTTTGGACTGAGATCAAAATATCTAACCTTTATGTGTTCATCCTTTCACGCATCTAACATGGACTTGCATTCTCCAAGTGAAACAAGGTAATCAGTGGTCCGAAGCGTCAGCTCTTTCATCATGGCAATACCTTTCAAGAGTTACTCCAGTTCATCCAGCATAGCTACGAATTTCATTCACAGGGAACCATAAGCTTATTACATCACGGAAAACAAATGCACAAGTGGTTAGTTAGTGGGTTTTGTAGAATTTAGGAATAGTTGTGTGTTGTCCCATAGGACCCCCACACTTTTTATTTATAGTGACATGAAGTACAATTAAATCCGTACATAATTTCCTCTAATATACCCAACACTCCCCCGCAAGATGGGTTGAAGATATCAATCATGCCCATCTTGTTACATATTATAACACCCTCACTAGTACCTAATCTTTTTGTGAAACAGTCAGCCACCTGCTTACTAGACTTGACATACTCTATTTTTAACATCCTACCATCGAGCTTCTCTTTGATGAAGAACCTATCAATCTCAACATGCTTGGTATGGCCATGTTGTACCGGATTGCTAGCAATGTTGATTATAGATTTATTATCACAATGCAACACAAAAAGGATTATTCTTTCATACCTGAAGCTCAGATAATAAACCCTTCATCCATATCATTTCACTCACACTCAACGCCATTGCCTTGTACTCTACCTCTGCAGTAGACCGAGCCACTACCTCCTGCTTTTTGCTTCTCCATGACACAAGGTTACCAACCACAAATATGCAATACCTAGAGGTGGATCTCCTGTCATCCACATTGCTCGTCCAATTAGCATCGCAATACCCTTCCACATTCAAATGTTGATTCTTCCTGAACCAAAGGCCTTTTCTAGGACAATTCTTCAAATATTGCAGGATTCGATAAATGGCATCCATGTGTCCTGCTCTGGGATCATGCATATATCTACTCACCACACTCACTGTATATGAAATATCAGGTCTTGTATGGCACAAATAAATGAGTTGCCCAACAAGTCTTTGATATGCTTACTTGTCAACTGGATCTCCTGACTCAGCACAAAGTTTATGATTCCTATCAATAGGCGAGGCAATAGGACGATGCCCAAGCATACCTGTTCTGCCAAATAGATTCATAACATACTTCCTCTAAGAGAGAACTCTACCCTTTGAAGAATGGGCAATTTCGATCCAAGAAAGTAACGAAGATTTCTAAGATCTTTCACCTCTAACACCTTTCCCAACCTTTTCTTCAAGGACTTGATTTCCTCCGTATCATCTCCAGTAATCACAATGTCATCAATATAGACTGCCAATATGGTGATATATGATCCCTTATGCCTGTAAAATACAGTATGATCTCCATTGCACTGAGAAAAGCCCATACAACAGATTGCACATCTGAACCTATCAAATCATGCCCTTGGAGACTGCTTTAGACTATATAAAGACTTCTTGAGTTTACATACCTTTCAATTAGTTTGCCCGTTCTCAAAGCCTAGAGGAATCTTCGTGTATACTTCCTCTTGTAAATCACCATGTAAAAAGACATTTTTCACACCTAGCTAATGTAAAGACCATCCAAAATTGGTTGCACATAAAATCAACATTCTCACCATGCTCATCTTCGCTACCCGTGCAAAAGTCTCATCATAGTCTATCCCATACATTTGACTATAATTCTTTGCAACCAACCATGCCCTGTATCTCTCTATCTTGCCTTTTAAGGGTTTGCTTAATCATAAACACCCATTTGCAACCCACTGCCTTCTTTCCTATTGGAAGTGGAACAAAATCCCATGTCTTATTCTTCTGAAGTGCACTAAGCACTTCTTTCATAGCTTCCTTCCACTTAGGATCCTGCTTAGCAATTTGCTAATCTTTTAGAACAGACACTATTTCAAGAGATGCGATGAAGGTTTTGTATGTAGGTAAAACAAGGGAATATGAGATAAAATTTGCAATATCATGCTCAAAGTCATACCGAACTAGAGGCTTTCCGGCATTAGCTCTAGTTTTCCTACATTGTGTAAGAGATAACTCTAAATGAGAGGAATCATAGTGAACATTACCACTTGCTCCAGGGGAAGGCAAGGAACCTGATGGAGAGACCTGTGGAGGGATTTGGGATTGAATGAATTGGGGAGACTGGTTGTTCAGGCTATGGCTATTCCTGTTGCTGCTGCTCTATCGATACTCGCTACCTTCATTGATAAAACATCAATTCTAGCTCAGGTAGTGTCAACTTCAATTCTAGCTTAGGTAGTGTCAACTATTTCTCCCCTGTCTTCCAAAGCACATAAAACTTAAATTCTTGAGGGAGAGTGTTGAAATATAAGTGAATTGCCCAACTTTCCTTATCAGCTAATGCTTTTGAGTGAACTGGTTGATGCATAAAACTTAATATGGTACCAGAGCCAAACCCTAATTCATGAACTCACCTTTGAGCTATCGCTTTTGTGTCTTCCCAATTCAGATCTAGATCTATCACCCTCCCACCTGTTCCCATCGATTGAAGCCCCGCCGTAGCATCATCTCGCAGGAGCGCTAGATGCCGTCACTGCACCTTGTGGGCAGGCATGTGGACTACAACCGTAGCATCCCATGGGCGTGAGTGAATGACATTACAGTGCCATTTTGTTGGTTGGTTTGGGTTGCTGCCACCAAGCACTGTCGTACGTTGGCTGCTCTCCTGTTCGTCGTCATGAGGACCAGAGAAGGAGAGAGCTACTACTATACGAAGGAAGAGAGCTAGTGTTGTTGTTGCTATTTTCTTGTGTGCATACAGAGACAAGAAGAAGTAGAAAGGAAGGAAAAGACAAATTAATGGGACAGTTACAGTGTGTTGTCCTTGCGTACTATTTCTAAAACATTCATGCGATTGTGCAGGCAATGCTACAGGCAGTGTAGATCTCTGATGCATGAAGGATTATTGTGATTGTGGGAGATATGTGCGACATAACTTGTTGATTGGCATTGCTCTAGTTTTTTTTAAGATGATGACTCCTGAGGAGATGGAGGCGGCAAGGAAGAGGGCGAAAGATGAAACCACAATGAAGGTAGCATATGATAGGAGAAAGGCAGCTATAGATACTAATTCCTTGCTGGTCACACAAGGTGACATGAGGTGCATATTACAAGAGTTCTTTGCAATGTGTATGATTGGTCCGAGGCTAGTATAGGGTCATCTGAATTGAAGCTGGAGGTAATGACGAATGATGTAAAGTTTAAAGGAGGTAAGAATTACCTGAGTTGGTCTAGAAAGGCTCGGCTAATTCTAACGACAAAGGGGATTGAGCATTACGTACAGGAGACTTGTGTTGAGCCGATAGACAAGGCAAGCATGGACTAGAGGGTATGGAACATGATCAACTCTATGGCAATGGCTTGGTTGTTAACCTCAGTGACTTCACGTATCACTTAGATGGTGGAGCAATGCAGAGTGCAGCAGAGATGTGGAAGATGTTGAGCAACATGTACCTAGGGGTAGGCAATGTGATGATGATGGTGGAAGTTCAGGGCAAGGTGGAAGCCCTGAGATAGGAGGGGGACATTGTCCAAGAATATGCTAGTAAGTTGTAGAAGTTGTGGACGGATTTGGATCACTATGATCCATTGCAGTTGACGTGTGCTGGCGATATTGAGATTGGTAGGGTGTGGTTGCAACACAGGCGAGTTACACACTTTTTGAAAGGGTTGAACCCAGAGTTTGAGAGTATAAGGGCTATCGTTTTACACTTGATGACCTTGCCTACTATGAAGGAGGCTATTTTAGCTATGGTGCAAGAGTAAGTTCGACTACGAGTAATGGGAGGTAACAACCTAGTCAGGTCTGCATACACCATACCTGATGACAAGGAGTGTTATAACTGTGGGGTAAGAGGACACCTGAGTTTTACTTGTCCTCTCCCACAGTATGGTAGAGGTCGAGGTGGATATTGTGGAGGTCATGGTAGTCGTGGAGGCCAAGGTGGAGATTATGGTGGTTGAGGAGGAGATCGTGGTGGTCGTGGAGGTCGAGGTGGAGATTATGGAGGTCGAGATAGGGGCTGAGGTGGTCCTAAGGCTAATGTGACCATGATGAAAGAGAGCATATATGTTACTTTGACAGGCGAGTAGGCTATGCAATAGGAGAAATGGTAGCAGGAAAAGGCATTAGAGACTCCTCATGATTCCACTTCCTTTGGTAACTTTGCCAACTATGCCCACGTCAGAGAAGGTACTCAGGCACATGCATTTACATCCATATATAAACACCCTCATATTGATTGGATCATAGATTCAAGCGCATCTAAGTATGTCACAAGCTCCATCAATGCATTTATATCTTACACTCCATATACTCATTCTGAAACTATTCAGACTGCCGATGGGACCTCCTAGCTTATTCATGGTGTAGGATCTATAGAGTGCACACCATCAATTGCTTTATCCTTCGTCTTGCATGTTCTCTCCTCTCCAGTCAACCTTCTTTCAATGAGTTCTATCATCGACTAATTCAAATGTACTATCTTATTTGATGATGATTCATGTGTGTTTTAGGAGAAGAGAACTGAAAAGAAGATTAAGACTGGAATCAGGCGTAATGGGATGTGGTATGTCTACCAAGTTGATGCAACACTGGCTGTGGCTGTATGAGAAGTTAAGGGAAAAGTTTTGTTACATCATCATCATTTGGGTCATCCGTCATTTGAGAGTTTGAGCAAGTTATACCCTAATTTATTCAATAAACTTGTGCATGCTGGTTGTGAGTTTGGAAAGCATACATGGTCTATATATAGTAGCATTCGTTTTCGGAGTTATGAACCTTTTATATTAATACATTCTGATGTTTGGGGTCCATTCTTAGTTACTTCTATGAGTGGTTTTAAGTGGTTTGTTACATTTAGTGAGGTCCTTCGGTGTTTTCAGGACTTCTATAGGCTGGCTGCTACTCAGTTTGATGCGAAGGTCTAAATTTTGGAACTGACAATGGAACTGAGTATGTTAATAAGGAATTTGCAATGTACCTCTCGAAGGATGGGATACTCCATCAAACGACTTGCTTACAAACCCCACCTCAAAATGGAGTGGCTGAAAAGAAGGATCGATATTTGTTGGAAGTAGCATGTTCACTCATGTTTCAGATGAATGTGCCCAAGAGACTGTGTAGTGAGGCAGTGATGACGGCAACATATCTCATTAATCGCATGCTATCTCGAATACTTGGGATGAAGTCTCCAGCAGAACTTTCTCTTGGGTCAGTGAGAATTTAAGGTGCCTCCGAAGGTGTTTGGATGTGTGTGCTTTGTACGGGATCACCGGCCAGTTGGCAAGCTGGATCCTCAGGTAGTAAGGTGTATTTTTGTGGTGTATTCATCAAGTCAGAAGGGCTATAGATGTTGGAACCCGATTGAGAAAAGATTGTTTGTGAATATGGGTGTGACTTTCTGAGAGTTCAAGCTATACTACACAAGTGATTGTGATCTTGGTTAGTTTTTGGAGTTCTCTTGTATCACTAAGGTTGATAGTTGAGAGGGGGAGAACAAAGAGAATGATAGCCGGGAAGAGATTGAGATGGAATGAGAAACAGTTGTTGTGGAAATGATTCTGTGCCCAAGCTCAAGTCTAACGAAATGTGCGAGAGATGTGACCTAAAAATAATTGAAATTTTATCAACGAAGGCGCTTTGGAAGATAGGGAGAGAAACAGTTGACACTACCTGAGTCAAAATTGAATTTGGGCAATTCACTTATAGTTCAACACTCTCCCTCACATGTAGACTCCCTCATGTGTAAGACATGAAATAGAAGTAGACTACAATTATTTTTTTAATTACGCTAACCGGGTCTTGAACTTAAGACTTCTTGGCTCTAATACCACGTAAAAATTAGGAACAGTTGTGTGTTATCCCACAGGACCCCACACCCTTTATTTATAGTGACATAAAGTTAAATCCATACACGATTTCCTTTGATATACCCAACAGGTTTACTATGTATCACAAATCTTGGTAGTCCAAGTTCATCCACTATCCTGAATTGAAAGCAAAAAAATCCACCATCAAGTGAAATTATCAAAATTGTTCCCCAAGTAAACTGACTAGAAAGTACACATACTTAATATGCATATCTTTGAGGTTCCACTCTTCAATTTTAGAAACGCGGATCACTCCGCATCCCACTGCCTTTTCTCTAGCCTACAAACCACACATACCATGCATTTCATTAGAAACATCAAACAATTAACATGCCTTTCCCTTGTGCTCAAATGCAATAATGAATCTTGAAGAAAGGTTTAGTCTTCAGTTAACTTCCCCTTTTGCCTTTGTTTATAGCCATTATTGATGCACTACAACAGTAAATTATGGAGAACAATTAATTTTTCCCCTAGCATCTGCTAATGCCCATATATTAGATTATTTTCAATGCAAATTATGACAAAACATGCATACTTTACTTCAGTTAACACCTGACCGTGATTGAAGATTCTTGATGCATTAAAACAATGAATTATGAAAGGAAACAACTTTTGTTACACCAAACAAAGATTGCACAAAGCTAGATCCTAATGGGGAATTAGAAAACAGTAGTACGAGGAGAAGGAGATTGGTGGTCATCCCCATGGCGGAGAGGACAACAATGAGGCACTCCTCAGGGAAGGCAAGGATGAGGCCGGCCACCTCCTCCATCCTCACCAATGACGACGCTGATGACCACCCCCCCAAACTTCATCACCACACTCAGCTGATTTCCCCCTTCCACCCCGGTTTCTCCGATGCCCCGTTTGTAATGTATTACATAAATTTTATAAGATTTTTATAATTAATAGTTCAATTCCTGCAAAAATTAAGAAAATTTTCATGATCCAAATGAAACCTAAGTAGGGTGCAAGCAAGGCGAGCATAGTCTTTTTGTAGGTTACTATGCCTGCCACTAGTCTACAAGGCTAAATGCATTTGTGAAAGCATCTAGGCCCCTAATTTAGTGTTTTGGTAATTAATGATAAATTACGAATATGGGAATAACATGTGTGTTGAGAATGTATAGCTAAGGTCACACATGTGCAAAAGTGAAGAACAAGCTACAAATGAAATTTGAAGCTCAAGAGGCATCAAGATTGAGGTACATAAATTTTAGGATCTCTTTTTCGGTTTACCGGTCTTAGGAGAAATGTTGGAAGACCGGATTATAGGTTAGATACCGTACTATTAAGAGGGATCATTGAAAGTAGCTTGATAGCACGTTTGGGTGCACATTGGATCAATATAGGATCATACATGCATTTGGAAATGTGTTTGAAAACTCACTGTGCTCTCTCAGGAAAATCGGTAGCACCGCACCCTCCAGCGGTACTACCGCACCACGGTAGTACCGATTTATCTGCGGTACCTTTTTTCCAGAAAGCATCTCCTTAGGGACTTCACCTAAAATAAATCGGTAGTACCGGAATATGAACGGCGGTAGTACCGCATGGTACAGCGGTAGTACCGATTGTCGGAACCTTTTTTCCAGAAAGCTCCCCAAGAATAACTTAGCCGAAAAGAAATCGGTAGTACCGATTTATGCATGGCGGTACATCCGTAGTGCGGTAGTACCGCACCCACTTGCGGTAGTACCGCAGTGCGGTAGTACCGCACTTTCAACAGCGGTAGTACCGCACTAAAATCCAACGGCTAGTTCTGACCGCCTGACATAGCCGTTACTGTTTGCTACAGTAAAAAATCGGTAGTACCGCACTTTCAACAGCGGTAGTACTGATTTCCCTGATTTTTCAAGATTAATTTTATCCAACGGCTAGTTTTGGTTGGTGAGGCTATAAATACACCTCCACCTGCTCTTAGGCAGGTTGCTGATGTTCATTGAACTCATTTGAGCCCTAGAGCATTCACTCCACTCTCTTTGCACACTTGAGCATTCATTTTGAGCTAGTGGAGAGATTTTTCGAGTGCATTCAATTCTAGTTGATTCTTTGTGCACTTGTGAGCCGTCAAGCGAAATCAAGGTATATTCTCTTGGTGCTTGCCGGCACCTAGACGGCGGGAAGATCGATTGCCGGTGACTTCTTCAAAGAAGCCTGTGAAGAAGCCCGAGCAAGTTTGTGAGTGGTGTGGAGCTCGCCATCTCCGGAGCGGAGGAAGAGCTACCAATAGTGATTGAGGTGTTTCGGCTTAATTCGTGGAGCCGGTCCGATTAGTTCGGGCTAACCTCAACGTGGATTAGTGGAAACCGGCAAGTTTCCGATACCATGGTAAAAATATCAAGTGTCTTCGTGATTGTTTCTTGTTCTTTATAGTAATTTATCTTGCTTATTGTCAATTGCCTAGAATCTTGATTATTGTGTAGAATTGCTCATAGGTTAATTGATTGCTTAGTGTCATCTAGCTTTTAATTGCTTAATTTAGTAAAGAATTTTAAAACCTTCTATTCATCCCCCTCTAGTCGGTTATCCTTGATCCTACAATTTGCGGTTGGTGGGCTCGGTGGCTAACACCGCAAAGCTAGACACTAGCTAGTTAACTGTTAAGAAGTAAGTAATACAAATACACTAGTCCTGATTAATTAAGTAAAATGCTTTGGAAAAATCCCAAAAATACATAAAAGCTGAAAAATTGAAAGAACCCAAAAAAAAGTATTTGCTTCAACATTTGAAGTTATTACATCATTTGTACTCCTCTGTCTTACATATATTCAGAATTGTCTTTTGAATTACATTGTTTGCCTAAAAAAAGGTGGGAGCTAAACTTCATATTCCAAACATGGGATTAAAATGTTGGTAGTTGAACTTCGTATGGAGAACACTTAGTATTTCTCATACAATGGGTTCATTTTCCTAAATTTTCCTTTTAGAAATCCTGACATTACAAGTAGCGCGTTTTGTGATTAACTCGCAAATTAGAGTTATCATTTTTGCCAAGAATTGGACCAATGTTATCTGTAGAGCAAAAAAAGAACAAGCTTAAAATAAACCAAAACCTACAAGGTGTTTTAATGAATCATACATTTTAACTTGCCATAGATATGGTCGCACATCATAGAAATTTAGATTTTCAATACTTTCGCATATATGCAAAATCATCTCTTAGTAAGCTATAATTACACACACAAGGTTGGCACAAAAGGTTCCATAACACATAGTTATCCATATATAATCAAAACTACCAACTGGGATTACTCTTTAGATATTGGTCCTCTACATGTATAAAACATCAATAGTCTTTATATATCACTGGTGTGGCATTGTCCACATCAGTGGGTAAGTTCTACCCTTCCTCCCTTGGGGATATGGAATTAAGAGAGCCAGAGATTGCCAGTAGTGGGAGAGGGAACTAGTGAGTAAAAATGAGTTAGTCCCCTTGCCTCATACCCCCTTGGGGGTTTATATACATGAATGGGGCAGGATGCGAATTTTCTATCCTGCCCCTCAATAATTGCAAAGGGTAATAGTATATTGGTACATTGCTTTAGACATACAATACTATTCTACTGGGCTTGCTCCGAGGCCCACTAGCTAATCCTAACGGCCCAAGGGGTTGGGCACCCCCATAACAGTGCTCCCTTGACAGTAAGCTCTAAGGTTTGGGGGGCGAAGTCATAGTTGTGCTCCCTTGACAGTAAGCTTTAAGGTTTGGGGGGCGAAGTCGTAGTTGCCCCGTTGAGGGTAGTGCCTCCAAGACAGGCGACGCATCAAAGCGGAGCTGTTGAAGAAGGGCTGCCCTATTGAGGTGATGCCTATCAGGCAGGCGATGAAGTCGTGGCCACCCTGTCAAGGCTGTGCCTCTTAGATGAGTGGCGCATAGAAGCAAAGCTGTCAAGGAAGGGTCGCCTTGCCAAGGCGATGCCTACTAGGCAGGCCACAAAGTTGTGGCTACCTCATCGAGGTCGTACCTCTGAGACGAGCGATGTGTAGAAGTGAAGCCGTTGAGGTAGGGCTGTCCTACTGAGGCGATGCCTACTAGGCGGGCAGCAAAGTAGTGGTTGCCTCTCAAGGCCATGCCTTCGAGATGGGTGGTGCATAGAAGCAAAGCTGTTGAGGAAGGGGCACCCTGCTGAGATGATGTTTACTAGGCAGGTGGAGAAGTCATGGCCATGCCTTCGAGATGGGTGGCGCGCACAAGCGGAACCATCAAGGAATGGCCACCCTACTAAGGCAATACCGACCAGGCAGGCGGTAAAGTCGTGGTCGCCCCATCGATGTCGTGCCTTCGAGACGAGCGGCGTGTACAAATGGAACTGTCAAGGAATGTCCTCCCTGCCAAAGTGATTCCTACCAGGTTGGTGGTGAAGTTGTGGATGCCCCATCGAGGCCGTGCCTCCGAGATGAGTGGCACGTAGAAGCGGAGTCGTGCATATGCTCTCGAGGCTATGCTTATGTGCCCTTACCGATGTCCTGGTATTGTGTAAGATTTGCTTTGTTGTTGCCTTTTCTAATAGCCTAGTAAAATTCCCTCCTTCTGCCACGGTGGTGTGCCTGCTAGATGCAAAAACACCCTACGGTGATGCAAAGGGATGGCTACTACCATGCATGCAACAAGGTGTGTCACAGCAATGCTATCACGTAGAGGAAGGGAGACCGGACCGCCATTCTCCTATCTTTAAAAACAATGCCCACGGAGGGCAATCAACGTAGCCCAAGGAGAGCGCTAACGCATGTCAAGGTAGGAAAGCCAGACCATCGTTCCTCTACCTTAACAAACAGCACTCATGGAGGGCGAGCTGCGTGGCACGAGGAGGGCACTAACGCACACAGAGGCAAGGAGGCCAAACTACTGTTCCCCTACCTTCGAAAACAATGCCCACGTAGGGCGAGCGACGTGGCCCAAGGAGGATGCTAACGCACATAGAGGCAGAACCGCCATTCCTCTATCTTCAAAAATAATGCACACGAAGGTCGAGCAGCGTGGCCCGAGGAGAGCGCTAACGCACATAGAGGCAGAGAGGCTAGACCGCCGTTCTCCTACCTTCAAAAACAATGCCCACGGAGGGTGAGCGATGTGGCCCAAGCCAGGTGCTTACACACATTGAGGCAGGGAGGTCAGACCGCCATTCCCCTACCTTCCAAAATAGCGCCCATGGAGGGCGAGTGGCATAGCCCGAGGAGGACGCTATCGCATGCGGAGGTAGGGAGGCTAGACCACTATTCTCCTACCTTCGAAAACAGCACCCATAGAGGGTGAGGGGTGTGGCCCGAGGAAGGCGCTAACACACAAAGATGAAAGGCCAGACCACTATTCTCCTACCTTCAAAAACAACACCCATGGAGAGCAAGCGGTGTACCTCAAGGAGGGCACTAACGCAGGTAGAGGTGGGAAAGCAGACCGTCGTTCCCCTACCTTTAAAAATAGTGCCCACAAAGGGCTACCGGTGTGGCCCAAGGAAACTAACGCACACGAAGACAGGGAGGTGAAACCATCATTTTCCTACATGCAAAAACAGCGCCCATGGAGGGTGAGCAGCGTGGCTCGAGTAGAGAACTATCACATGCGGCGGCAAGGAGGTCGGACCATCATTCCCCTACCTTCGAAAACAACACCCACAGAGGGCGATTGGCGTGGCCCAAGGAGGACGCTAACGCACATAGAGGTAGTGAGGCCAGACTGCGGTTTCTCTACCTTCCAAAACAACGACCATGGAGGGTGAGCAACATGGCCCTAGGAGGGCACTAACACGCAAAGGCAGGGAGGCCGGACCGCTGTTCTCCTACCTTCAAAAACAGCGCCCATAGAGGTTGACTAGTGTGGCCTAGGGAGGGTGCTAATGCACACAGAGGCAGGGAGACTAGACTGTCCATCCCCTACCTTCAAAAACATCATCGACGAAGGACAAGTGCGTGGCCCTAGGAGGGCGGTAACGCATGTTGAGGCAGGGATGCCAGACTGTCATTCCCCTACATTCCAAAATAGCACCCACGGAGGATGATTGATGTGGCCCGAGGAGGTCGCTAATGCATGCCACGGTTTGGAGGCCAGACCACCATTTCCCTACCTTTGAAAACATCGCCTACAATGGGTGAGCGTCCTGGCCTGAGGAGAGCACTAACGCAAGCGAAGGCAGGGATGCCAAACCATCATTCCTCTACCTTCAAAACTAGTGCCCACAGAGGGCGAGCGGTGTGGCTCGAGCAGGACACTAATGCACACCAAGGTAGGGAGGTCGGATCACCATTCCTCTACCTTGCAAAATAGTACCCATGAAGAGCGAGCGACATGGCCTGAGAAGGGCACTATCGCATGTGGAGGCAGGGAGGCCATATCGCCATTTCCCAACCTTCAAAAATAATGTCCACGGAGGGTGAGCGGCATGGCTCGAGATGGCCGCTAAGACATGAGGAGGCAGGGAGGCAAACCACCATTCCTCTACCTTCTAAAATAGTGCCCACTGAGGGCTGAGCGGCGTGGCCTGAGGAGGGCACTAATGCATGTGGAGGCAGGGAGGTCGGAGCGTCGTTTCTCTACCTTCAAAAATAGCTCCCACAGAGGGCAACTAGTGTGGCCCGAAGAGGGTGCTAATGCATATGGAGGCAGGGATGCAAGACCACCATTTTCCTACCTTCAAAAATAGCATTCATGAAGGATGAGTAGCATGATGCGAGGAGGATGCTAACACACATGGAGGCAGTAAGGCTAGACTTGCATTCTCCTACCTTCGAAAACAACTCCCACGGAGGATGAGCAGCATGGCCCAAGGAGGGCGCTAACGCATGCGAAGGCTGGGCAGCCAAGCTGCCATTCCCCTATCTTCTAAAACAGCGTCCACGGAGGGCGAGCGGCATGGCTCGAGGTGGGCGCTAACACACGTAGAGGAAGGGAGGCCAGACCGTTGTTTCCCTACATTAAAAAATAGTGCACACGGAGGGAAAGCAGCATGGTCTAAGGAGGGCACTAACGCACACTGAGGTAGCAAGGCCGGACCACTATTCCCCTACCTTCAAAAATAGCGCCCACGGAGGGCGCTATGTATACAGAGGTAGGGAGGCCAGAATGTCTTTCCCCTATCTTCCAAAATAGCACCCACAGAGGGCGAGCGGCGTGGCCTGAGGAGGGCACTAAAGCACATGGAGGCAGGGAGGTCGGACTGTCATTCCTCTACCTTCAAAAATAGTGCCCACGGTGGCGTGGTGTGTCTCGAGGAGGGCGCTAATGTACGTGAAGGCAGGGAGACCTGACCGTCGTTCCCCTACCTCTGAAAACAGCGCCCCCGGTGGCGGGTGGTGTGGTCCGAGGAGGGCGCTAATGTACGCAGAGGCAAGGAGACCGGACTGTTGTTCCCCTATCTTCAAAAACAGCGCCCACAGAGACTTTGCCATATACAATTCTTCTATGCCCTTTCATAATTTCTTTAGCAAATTTTCCTTGATTACTGAGTGTTTTACCTCATCGGAGGTACATAGATAGATTGTGCTGATAACCTTCCGTTTCATCACCTTCCAATCTTCATCGGACGTTTTTTCTGGTTTGTCCCCTTCAAGAGTATCAATCAGCCCCTGCTGGACGAGAACATCATTCACCACGCATTGCCACACTCTAAAATTTCCTCTGTCGTTAAATTTTTCTTCTTGATTCCACATCGTCGACATCGATCTTGATTATGTGCCACTTGACGCTTTACCGACCTTCTCACAAATCAGATTAATCTGGTTTTTGCTCTAATACCATTTGTTACACTCTGATATCCTTTCTTATGTGCAGCTGTTCTCGCATCGAATCAGAGTTTGTGAGATATGGTACGAGCATGCACGGTATCAAAAACGAAGATGAATCTTATAGAGAAAACCAAAATAACGATGAGAGAAAAAAATATTTGGCAAATCTGACCGTAAATTCTTTAAGCACAATCTTAAAAGAGTACAAACGATTGTCGCTCACTTACAACTCTCTCGAATGTTTTAGGGCCATTGGATCCTTGTCCTACACAATAATCTCATGCCAAAGAATATCCTAACATCTAATCCCCTCATGCGTCCTCTAACTTCGAATGAGTAGGCTTAATTGCTTGTTTGGTTGCTTAATTCCTCTCCATAGTCACCCATATAGTTTATATAGTCCCCCTAACCCTTCGTCAAGAAATTACAATCTAAATAGGAGTAGGAGTTCTAATATTAATAGAATTCATTTAAAACTAATTATAGCACACTTTTCTAAATTCTAAAAAAATAGATATAAGTCACTCTAGGCAATGGGCGGCAACATTGTATGCGGTCGCTAGCGCCAATGGTTGCGGCGGGAGGTGGTCGTCGAGGTAGGGTTAGGACAGTAGAGGCAGGTACGAAGGTAGGAGGCGGCACTCTGACAAATGCAGAGGAAGACGATGAACATATAGATGAAAGGCTCGAGGACACGGTTTTCACGTGTAATGGTAGTCCCACGTACACTCAATTCCAATCTAGTTCACGCCCGCTCGTTTGTATCTTCCAATAAGGTGATCTCAAAAAGAAGGGGAAAAAGAGAATCTTCCAATTAGGAATATCGCACCAAATTTCCAAGAGTATCTCTATATCTACCTCGTTGAACTTTAACATTGCTTTCCGATCGAACAGCTCTAAAACACATATTGTTCATGACATTTAGGTAGCAAGATTACTACTATCACTACTAGGATTTTTACTGATCTGTCATAGAACACTTTTAAAGTTTAGCCTTTATGGTACCACTGCTGCATTGCAAATCTGGCTGTTGCCGAGGGGAACGGCAGAAGGCAAGAACTGCCCCTGCCTGCATGTCTGCATCCTGCCATGTTGGGGCGCAGGGATGACTGAACCAGGTCAGGGAAGCAGCCAATCCAATCCCCAAGTAATCCTTCATTTATGTCTGTATCAGCCAATGCAACCATCACTTCAGCCTTGCACATGGGATATGATTCAGCTGGCAGGGCTTGACTAATTGCAAAACAGTTTGCATAAATAACAAGAGGCCAGAGAATTCAATTCCACTGGAGCAAGGACCAGCCTTTGCTTGCCATGCTATCCCGTCCAGCTTGTCTGCCAGCGGCAATCATTGTCCGATTCAGAAGTCCGAATCCTTGTGCATCATCGTCTCTGTACGACGCATGACAGCATGGAATGCAAAAAGGAAGGCACTGAATTCACAATCTCACCATTATGAAGATAGTTCAACGGACAAAGATACTATTACATCACAACACCAAGAGAAAAACGACAAAAGATCTAAGAAATTCAATTACATCATCATCATCTTTCATGTCTCTAGATGGCGAGCCTCATCTCATCAATTGCCGAAATCCAATTACATTATCATCTCTCATGTCTCTAGATGGCGAGCCTCATCTCATCAATTGCCCCGGAAACTGATAAATAGCATAGGTTTTACTTCTAGCACCTTCTGATTAAATTAGACCATACAATGCTTATGATCACTAATCAAATCCCTTAGAAAGGATCATCCTGGTGGTCTTGTTTCGGGGTCTTTCCTACATTGCATTCTGAAGGCCAGCAGAGTGCAGGAGCACTGCCTTAATGTCTTCAGGCATAAGTCCAGGACCATCCCTGCATTGCTGACAGAAGTGCAGAACAGGCATAAAGAGGGTGAACAACGGTAGGATTTGATCAAATACATCTGAAAACATACATAGCAGAGAGGATTCATAAGCATTGCTGATTAAAGAAAATCTAATGATGTGAGAACTACGAACCTCAGCACGGAAAACATCCATTGCAAATCCATTGAAACAGCTGATGACCGCCTGCTCAATGTCAAGACCCAGGCTGTCAAGGGCCCTCATTGTGGACAGCAGAATGCCTGGCCTACGTGGGCAGAACATGTGGATATTGACAGCCTTCTCTTCTCTCATCCTAACTTCAACCTAAGCAAACCAAGAGAGGTGAATTTCGCTCAATGAGATTAAAATTGTTGCCGTTACATGGATGCACTTGCTCATGCCAACATGCCGTTCTTAACAAGACCCAAAGGATCAAGTGCTTGTGCAGAGAATATGGGCTGTAATAAAACTCAATAGCTGAGGTTAATGTCCAGGTGCATGAAGCTTGAGTATTAAAACATGATTAGATATCACAGAACTAAATTAGGAACCCAACTTAATTCATGATCAAAATTGGACTAACCGTGGCTTGTTGACCACTAGGGCTGGGAAATGAGGTTGGGCACAGTTCCTCCTTGACGTGGCCAGGAAATGTCTGCAAGGTGGGTGTTGATGGATGAAAGCTAGCTGATGTTGGTCCAGCAAGTGAAGAGCTAGGAGCAGACTCAAGTTCATTGTGAAGGTCGTTGATCTTCTGCAGGAGTTCCTTCAAGTATTCAATTGCATCTCCAAGGATAGAAGCTCTATCCATCTGACACAGGAGAAGAAAACTGGTGATGAGCTAATCAACCACAAATTAACATGAAACGATGCAAACATCGTGGTATTAAGAATACTTGGACACAATGGTGTTGTACTGCTACACTGAAAAAAAGGGTACATCGTACAAGGTGCTGAATTGTTAGACTGCAACATGTCATACATCCCAAGAACTGTACTTCAAGTCTTTCTTTATTGTTCAAAACCATCTTGATCATCGTGAAGAAAAGGAAGTATATGACATAAAAGAACTGCAGAAAACTGAACATGCACGCTTTCCACAACGAAGCTTCCAACATCCAAGTGCAGGACTTTTTCAAGGAAACCAACAAAAGTTAAAGACAAACTTCAACACGAAGAACTATCAAAAACAGAAACAAAAAAGAATTTGTGAGCTATCTGGTGACGGGTCGCTTTGGACTACATCTTGTGCATGGCACTGTGTTAAACTTGCACCATTGAATCTAGGCATGTCTCAGAATTAAAGGTCCCCATAAGTAACCTTAAGCAACACCAAAAAGAAAAGACATTCGAACATAAGTTCAGAACTGAAATTTACCATAACTAGACAGTAAAACAATCAACCAGCAAGCTGAAAAGGGATTACTTACGGTACTAAAGTTCCATGATCGAATTTTGCAAATTAGCTTAAGGAGTAATGAAAAGAATATGGTCGTGTGAAGTTGTGGATATTATTTGTAAGGACAAACGCTGTTTAGAACGAATCAGGGTGCTATCCTGTACTAAAGCTGGAACAACAGAACAGTAGGCGTGCCATAGATCTACCAAAAGGGGATGCTTTTGGGATCTAAGTTCAGTGACAATATTCAAGATTCATCGCCAAAATTCACAATAATTTCAGTGACAATATCACAATACACTCCTATACTTGTATCACTCAAGAACAGAAACGTAGTAAAACTGAACAGTATGATAGAGATGGAAAGTAGATGATTTATTAACAAAGAAATGGCGGGAGCATTCGTCACCTTGCTGATCTTGGGCACCACTGAGCGCAGCATGTAGAGGCGGTCATTGAGCTTCTTCCTGCGCCGCCGCTCCGCCATGAGGTTCTTGGCTGGCATCCCCTTCTTCTTGCCCCTTCCGTTGCCGTTGCCGTTCCCGCCACCTCCCCCCGCCGTGGCCGCCGCATTCTCCAGCGAGGCCGGGGCCCCCATGGAGGAGGCGTCCACGCTCTGCTCAATCTCGTCCTCATCGTCCCACCCCAACCCGCCGGCGAACGCTGGAGGCGGAGGCGCCAAGAAGCCACCTTTCTGGCTCGCCGGCGCCAGCGCCGGCGGCCCGAGGAACGGCGGCGCGTCGTCGAAGGGGTTCGAGGACGAAAAGTCGTGGAAGGCGGGGAGCGTGGTCGCGGCCGCGGAGGACGACGGGAAGGCCGCGTGGAGTTCGAACAGCGTGGTAGCGTCCATGGAGAGGAGCAGCGAGGTGGAGTTCGGCGTAGAGAGGACGTCCCTGGGGAAGGGGAACGCCGGGAAGGAGGCGGTGGCCATCGCGTCCGACGGGAGGTACGCCCAGTCGCCGGCGGCGCCGCCGCCCCCTCCCGCAAGCTCGTCCAGCTTCCCCGCCGCCGCCGCCGCCGAGTCCTCCATGGTTTCGTGCTCCCTTCGCTTCTGCTTCTCGTTAGCTCACTTATCCTCTTGTGTGCAGCTCTCCACACCAGGTATCGAGTCGACCCCTTGGCTTGCCGTCTTATAGGAGAGGGAGGGGTGTTTTCGTAGACTCGTGGTGGTTAGCTGCTCTGTTATTCACGCTACAAGCTATCACATACTACGCTAGTTTTACGAGAAAAACTGGTATACTATTTCACTAAAAATGATGATACAGTTCTCTACCGGTTTTCTCTTGCTCTCGCTCTTCTCTCGAGCTCTCTCTTCTCTCTCTGGCTCACACAACGGGAGGCCACCGCGGTCTATCGCCATATCCGACCACGGTGCTACCAGATTTGGTCATTCTCAGATGGGGGCAAGGTCAACCGACTACCCAAGCTTTAGCCCCGACCGTCGTCGAGGCCACTGCTATCAGATTCATTGTCTCCGACCACAGCGTCATCATGTATCGTCATCCTCGACCACAGCGATACCGAATTTGGTCGTTCCCCAGTGGGGGCGAGGTTGATCGATTGCCCAAGCTCTAGCCCGATGAGTCATTGGGCATGTTCTTTACGGCTTTTAAAAGCCGCTTTTTACTTTTGCTACAGTAATTAACTTTTAAACGGTGTATTTTTTTTAAGATGGGGTTTACAAGTTAATTGTAGTACATGTTAAAAAATTAATATCTGTACCATCAAAAATCGCAAATGGGTATCTCTCTTTCCGCAATCTCTGTCGTAAACAGCCAAAAAGCCATCAGCCGCAGCCAAAAAGAACAGGCCCATTAATGTTTCAATTCTATATGAAGTAAGGAATATTCGATAATTTCATATAAACATAGGTTTTCGTTGGAATTCAATCAATCACTTAGAAATATGAGGGTTGCTTCATCTTCATTTTAATAGAAAGAAATACAAAAATTAATAAAAAAATGAATAGAAAGTAAAATGATTCAATCCTTTTTTATATTTTAATAAATATCCTTCTTTAGATAATAACTAGGTAACAAAGTTATTTGATTAACTTTTTGAATTTAACCAAGTAAACCCATTCTTGATTTTTGATTATTTCAATGAGAGACTAGCGCTCTAGCTCTCTCTTCCCTATCTTCTCAAGCTTTGGCGAGAAGAGAGGTGCTGTCGTGGCCACTGATGGGTTCGTCATGCCTCACAGATGTACAGGGAGGTTGGGGAGGCGATGGTCCAGCGGTGGGCAACGATAGAGGGCGTTGGACAGTGACGAAGAGCGGTGGGTGACGGCGAAGGGAGTTACGGTGAGACGGTGGCACACTGAATATTAGGTTGGGTGGGGGAGGAGGAGACGGCGGCGCGGGGCCACCGTGGGGGAGGAGGGGTTAGGGGAGGTGAAGGAGGGACACGGAGCTGTAGCTGGCGCCGAGGAAGATGGGGAGGAAGAGTAGCAAAGGAGGAGGGAGAGGGAGGCAAGACGAAACTTAATAAAACTTAGTGAAATTCTATATTGTTGGGAATATTTCCAACCAACGGTATATCGTCCTGTAGCAGCTCCCTAATATTATAGTTCCACGTTATAAACTTATATTACATGGATTATTTCCTTTCTGTGTTTGGTTTTTGCGGGTAGAGCGGCTATTTTTCAGTGACTAGGCACATATGAGATAGATAAAATAAACAAAATAGTAAATAAGGATGAGAATCCTGTGTGCCAAGTTTGTTGCTTGGATGGTTTTATATGGAAGGTAGATAATTCGGAATAGTAAAGTTTTGTTTGCTTTTTTTTTAAAAAAAAGGAAAAAAGGTGAACTGCAATATCAGTTGGATGGTACCTTTTCAATTTTGTTTTTATGTAATGTTGTGCCGTCCTGTAACACAAACTGTTACACCTAATAAAAAAATGAGTTGGCAAAGGTATCTTTTGAAGCCAAGACGATGCAAGGAGCCATTGCGACTTACAAGAAAGGTTTGTTGAGATGGGGAGACAGAAACACAAAGAGAGGTACACGTGTACAGCTCCCTACCGTATCCCACAGCCCAAAGGCTGGCTCCTGTTTCTGATCTTTGGAAGGCGTTGCACAGAAGACACATGTTTCTGCGCGTTTCTTGTTTTGCTTGGCCACAAGTAGCTGCCTTTTGCCACCATTTTGCCAGCCTAGTTTGTCTTGACTTCAGCTAATTTGCCTAATTTGCTTTGTTTCAATTTTTTTTTCTAGAGTATTTGTCCAGGGTTGTAGACACGTAGCACTTGCAAAAGTTGCAGCATCGAATTACGAAAAATCCATCGATAACCCATCCAATAAGTGCTCAGCGGGTATAATCGAACTTTAGCCTTTATCCACGCATCATACACCTGGATCAGCCGTCTGTTACTTGCTTGCCTTGACCTTACCCTGATTCACACTATAATCCATCCATGGATTAATCGAAAATTCACACGAGCATTAAAGATCTCCCTAAAAGAATGTGGTAAAAAAAAAATTGGAAAGGAGGGGGAAAGGGAGAGATCATTCTGTTCACGGTTTGCGAATGAGCGGAGGGTACATGATTGAGCTCCTACTCAAGACCCCCTCGAGTGTGCGCAACGCAACGTCGCCGATTACAGGCTCTCCCGTGCATCCTGTGACGCTGCCGGAGCTGGGCGAGAGATCACCGGACGCAACGCGAGGGAATGGGATCGGAGGGGAAACTGAAACGGTCTGCCCTGCCTTCCAGGTCTCACATGAGTACGTTCCTGTAAAGCGAGAGGGGAATTCACTTTGTTTTTTTCTGCCATTCGCCGGCACACGGACGATGTGTGCGCTACGACCGCATGTAAGAGAAATTTAAAAGCAGGAAAGTTGAAGCGCTAGAGCAACTTAGGTGCTGCTTCAAACGGCTTAAAAGGCTAGCTTCTGCACTATAACGGTTGTTAGTTTTCTTACTCAAAAAAATACAAAAAATTAAAAACACCGCTATATCGTTTGAACCAATGCAAAGGAATAAAAAAGCAAAAGGCAAAAAAAAAGTCAAAATTAAAAAACCAGCGTGTTTCAAGTGGTTTCTGACTTCCTAGAAGATGGAACCCAGAAGCCAAATGCTTTTAAGCTATTATTGTTATACGGTAAGAGATAGGGGCGGATCTAACACATGAGCATTGGGGTCATGTGATCTCAATGAAATTTTCTAAATCTTATGAAAAATTACTATTTATTACTGTTCATCAGTAGGGTTGATTTCATGGTGCAATGGAGGTGACCCAATGAACCTTTTATCTGGATCCGCCCAGAGAAATTACAAACCGACAAGTTGACACGCTGAAGCAATCTGTTGTTGTGCTTATACGCTGTAGCAACTTGTTATTCGATAAGAGATATTACAAGCCGATGCTCTAATCCAATTTGTTGCTACACGACAAGTCGCATGTTGATTGGGTTCCTAATATGCTTAGGTTTGGCTGAATGATCTCCCCAAGAATGCTAGATTCATTTATGTCAGTACATGCATGGAACACAGCCATTGCAGGAACACAAGTCTCATCACTTCTGTTTAAACCTCTGGACCTCATGTACATGTCTTAACTGACAGGTCAGTTGCAGCTTTCTAGATTTGATTAGATCGAAGCCTTTGCTTCGAGAGGCCAGTTGTATCTGCAACTTGCGTGTGCTGCATACAAGTAGTCGAACTGTCCATTTGTACCTTAATCATTATTATTTTTTAGAACTAAATCAACATCAACACAAAGCACATGTATTCGTGCTGAGGCCATTGTGTCCAACAAAGCCCTGATTCTGTCTTTACTATGGCTACAAAACACGTCTGCAGAAGCTGGATGTTGTAGTCCATGAAGTGATCTGTATTTTCCAAGTACATACATAAACCTTCAATAAAATCACACCTGATTTTTATTCTTTTGAATTTTGTATTGCCCTGTACATTAGCTACGAGCTACCGAAGTAGTTAAGCGTAGAAAGCACCACTACACTAGTAGCAAAAGCCAACCGTATGAGATGGCGATGGTACGACAGCGATGCTTAGCTATATTCTAAACAGCAATAGCTTCTCACTTCTAAAAATCAAAAGCTGCATAAAACGTATTGGTTTTTTAACATATTTTTTTCTTCTTCTTTTTACATTATCCATAGAAACGTAACGGTGTTTTTCTCTTTTTTTTTCTATTTTTCTTTAATTAAATATCTCAAAAAAGCTATCATACGCTACAGTGTGGTTTCAGCCAAAAGCTACGATACTTTAGAAGGGGTCTTAATTTTGTGACTTTAACGTGTAGCCGAGGGAATGAGCAAGCAGATGCAAGGAGGCGGCCAATGCCATCGATGAGCATGGACGGATGAATGCCCAAGGACGCCAGAAATGAAAGGGAGTGAAGAATAAAAAAGAGCAAAAGCAAGGCAAGGCAAAAGAAGAGCGGCACCCCAGGCTTCCCGTGACAGCTCTAAATCCCACTTTGACCCCCCCTCGTAAACAAACAAGGCGATGGATCAATTCTAGCGCGTACTCTGTGTAATCCGCGTAGGCGCGCACCCCACCAATCACAGCCGGCCAGCGGTGCAGCGTTGCCGCCCGCGGGTGCCCTCCTCCCCATGCAACCGATCGATCCGTCCGTCCGACCCTGAGAAATTTCGTTTCAGGAAAAGATGGACCCGGACCGGCTGCAGCCGTGCGGCCGCTGTATGCCAGTGCTAGACTGCAACCTGTTCCCTCCGTCCAGTATAAGTCACATTTTTTTTTAAACTAGTAAGGTGCTCGTACGTTGTAACGAAAAATTAAATAAAAATGATGCATACTATCAAATATGATCTCGAACTGAATAATAAATATCAACTTTTTCTTACGTCATCATGTATCAAACAAAACATACATGTTCATACTCGTAAATAAATCAAACTTCATATTAGTGAAGCATGATAAAATAAACACCACATACAACAATCTTTACTCCTTGTACCAGCTCTAATAATGTGCATATGCATCAACTATATTCGGGATTCTTTTGGTTTCGAAATAGGTTATGCGTTATATTTCTGACTCTAATAATGGAGGTGGCAGATTGCAAACAACATGATTGTTGCCTCAGCAAAATAAGTGGATTACCTGCAAACACCAAGAGCTTTTCTCATGTCCCAGAGGCTGCAGCGACTTTCTGATAAAGGAACATTAAGCAAACAATGTTAATAAACGAGCATGCTGATGCCACCATTGAATACATCCCAGTGTTCTCCTAAACAGAAACGTATATAGCTCCTCAAAAAAAAATCTATACTACCTGATAAACTGACATACTCCAACATGAAGGATGAAATTATAAATAAGAGTTCTTGTAGGATAATAGGACTTACCCTAGCACAAAACTCTATGGCCAGTGGTTCAAAAACATCATACTCAAGAACCTGTATAAGTGGCATCACAAAAAGCTAACAGCAAGCAATTTTAATTTAAATAATTTAACGGACACTTATAAGCCTGAATTGGTCACATGACAAACGAATTACCTTTAGCCTGTGCTTAATTATGTCAGATATTTGATCCTTGGAATAAGCATGGAAAGTTACAACAAGTGGTTTGCCTATCAATTAGCGTTGGAATGTCAACGACATATTAGTTTCCTTCATATAAGCAAATGTAACATTGAACATTTCAGCTAGTCAATAGGATGATGGAGAACAGTGGTTAGAAACTTATGCAAAGATTCTAATTCTTTGCAAGCATCGAAAGAAAGTGTCAAGCCAATAAATAATCACAATACATAAAGCATACCCCACATATACACTTACAATCTCAGTTGTCGCCCTTTGGCAGATTCTGCCGCTCGGATCTGAAAATTACCAACATTTTGAGGTAAGGTAGATCAAAACTTGCAACTTGCGATAAAATAATCTCGATCCGAGAACCTACGAATTAACAAAGCATAATAGTTTACGGTATGGAGAGCAATATGCACAAACAGAGGCCCAAGGAAGCTACCACCTATTCCAACCGACACAACATTCGTCAATGCTTTTCGATTGCCCCAACTCGCATTCCAAGAAGTAGCGATGAACAATCTTTTACGTTTCTACCGGTCTACCACATTTACTGAGTTCAAGAATTGTTTCAAGCGTACCCATGATCCACTCCTAAAAGTTTCAAAACCGCTTGATTTTATCTTTAACAATCCAAACTTGGGGACCACATTCACACCACATCGTTTATGTTGCATCTCTTGGAGAACTTAGAGCTACATGAAGCATCGACTGCATTCTCCGTGCTATTTATCTAACAAAACCAATCAAATTACGTTAAAAATTTAGTCCAAAGAACTTCAAAAATCTATGCGGACTGCAAAACTCAAAAATCGAAACAACAAATAATGGGGATAAGGACCTTAGATGGTGGTTGTTATTCGAATTATTCGAATCTCGACAAGCTCTTCTTTTTACCACTTTTGATTTTCGCAAGAATGCAACAACAACTAAAATAGGTATAATGCAGTTGAGCATTCCATATAAATGAGATCAATAAAAGGAAGGTTGGTGAAATGAAAAACAAAACTTACGATGCATCCTCCCAAATGTAGACTTTTGGTCATATTCAGGATCGTGAGGGTCCACTGGGTAACCCGAGCGGGCAAAGTAAACATGAGCATCAGAGAGCCATTGTGTTTGAGAGCCTATGGCAAAATCATATACCAGTCCCAAAATTAGTTAAAACCAAAAACATATAATTATAGCATAATCTATAAGGATACTACAAGTAATATCCTACCTCTGAAGGATAGTATGTCAATGAGTGTGATCTGCATGGTAGGCCCCTGATCGCATATGGTATGTTAGCCTCATGCCGGATGAGTGCATCCTCATTACTGAAGTCATTGAATTTCTCGTTCTCAGATAAATACATCCACATATCCTGAAGCAACACAACGACCACGAAATATGTGTTTAGGAAAGCGCAAGTAGTGCTTAAAGCATGAATGATGCTGCCTCCATTCTGTCATTAGCCCAATACTAACGAGGCATGAAATTGGGGTGACACTATAAAAGAATTGAAACGAAATTTTGTATTTGCTCCATTAAAAGTACAGATCTAGGAATATCCTTTCGTTTGACTATTACCATATACTTCTACACATATATCTAAAAATGCCAAATACACAAACTTAGCAACAAAAGGAATCAAACCACATCAAATGGGACTGATTTTAACTTGATCTCTCAAAAGCGATCGCAGCAAACAACCTTGGGATCCTTAATCGCATAATACTTTAGACTTGCATGAGCCATTTACACATGCCTACTGAATCATCAATTTGACCAAAAAAGGGTTTGCATCTCCTCAATCAAATACTTGAAGTAATATCATATACCAAGTTCTCAGCTCAGTGTGCACTCGTTAAAACAAGAAAGTCACTTCTCCACCAACACAAATGGCTCACAACATCTCGAATATTATCATACGGTCGGCTTTTTCAAAACACCCAGTCCATACCACCAATTTTACCTCACTAAACTTCATGTACACTACAAACCCAGAAAGGGGCCCCAGATATTATCCATGCCCTTTGTGGACGTCCTCGGCTTCATAGTGGACAAACACTTCAAAATTCAAAACCCTACCTAAGGCGCAAAACAATTCAAACATCAAACATCTTCCCATGATCTACATCTACTCAATTGGGCGGCATACAGTACACCACCTCACCAAAATTCACAGGACCCTTGTATATGTTCTTCGTCGCATACTCTATTATAGTTCGAAAAACACGATCGACCCCAAATTGGCCTCCTGAGATCCACTCAATTTAGAATATCCAACAAACATGCCGAAAGGCATGACCTTCTTTTCTCAGTAAATCAAAATTGAACAATATTGTAGAGCGCCGATACCTTCACGTGATCTACTTGTTCGACAGCATCCAACACGCACCCAAACCCCAAAGTTTTCGCATCAAACCAACTAAATCAGCTCTCCTACCAAACCATACTACTCAGCCCAAACACGCCGTCTTGCGTTACAGTATCCGTGAGCAATTAACAAAAAAAGAGTCCCCGGATCATCACAGTAACAAAAAAAACTCTAATAAAACCCTACATAATTTTTTCATTGGAGCAAACACAACCAAATTCTCCTCACAAAGATCAACCCGAATCCACATCCTTCTGGCACACCAACAAATAAACCGCAATAGAAACCTAGCACGCCTCCTCTACCCAAAATCTCGCATATGTAGCAACCAACCAAAGTTCGTGGGGGCGGCGTTCTCACCAGCGGTCTCCCTTCTGGAAGAGGTTGGACATGAGCACCCCGGCTCGCGGGCGCCGGCCAAGAACTTGGCGCGCTGGTACAGAACACCGCCATCCGCCCGAAGAACACTTGTGCGCGAGGCGGAGGCGAGGGGAGGAGAGCGAGGCGGCGGCGGCGGAGGAGGCGAGGGGCAGCAGCGGGGAGGAGGCGGGGCAGCGAGGCGAGGAGTACGCGAGTGTAGCGGGAGGAGGTGAGGGCAGCGGAAGTAGCGAGTGCGGCGCGGGAGGAAGTAGCGAGTGCGGCGGGAGGAGGCGGTGCGGCGGCACGGGGTGGGGAGGCGGAGCGAAGTGGGAGGGAGGGGAGGAAGCGGCACGCGGGGTGGGGAGAGGGGAGGAGGCGGCGCGCGGGGTGGGGAGGGAGGGGAGGAGGCGGCGCGCGGAGTGGGGAGAGGGGAGGAGGGGACGTGCAGGAATAGGGAAGGGAGGAGGAAAAATGGATGTGGAGCGTAGAGAGCGGAAGGAGTTGGTGCCGAAGGAGTTGGTGGGTCCATACGTCGGTGAAATAGGGAGGTGGGCGGCGGGGGAGAGCTAGGGTTTAGTAGACGGATGGTTCAGATTTAATTTCGTAATCAGATCGAATGGCTGAGAAGAGAGGAGTGACGACGGGTCAACCACCAACTCCTTCTTTTATAATAGTAAAGATACTAGTTATGTGTGTCTGTGCATTACAACGAAAAATTAAATTTTACAATTAATTAATATCTATACTATATGCATTCATTATGTGGGTATAGAAATATAACTTCAATGCAACCTTGATAGAAAACAGAGCCACAACATAGGCAACCAACTATTCATTTACCCTAGGTAATCAACAAAAGTTGGCATGGCCAGTTATAGGGCTGGTTCTTTTTTGTTGTGACTGATGGTTTTTGGCTGCGGCTGATGCCTTTTTGGCTGTATGCGACAGAGATTGCGGAAAGAGAGATACTCGCTTGCGATTTTTGATGGTACAGATATTAGTTTTTTAACGTGTACTACAATTAACTTGTAGACCACATCTTAAAAAAATAATCCGTTTAAAAGTTAGTTACTATAGCAAAAATCAAAAACGGCTTTTAGAAGCCGCAAAAGAACATGACCATATTCTTGAGATAGTGAAATAAAATATAATGTCACAGCTCATAGAACAGAATGATGAATCAGTGGACTTTTAGTTAGAAATATACAAGGACATTCTACAACAGGTAATCAGAATTTTTTGCTTGAAGAAACAGGCTGTCATACGGATAAGACCAAATTACATGCCAACCAATTCACGGAAGAGACGGCGCAGGGGAAGGTAGAGGCACCTCCATGGAGGGAAGGCGGTGTCTTGTGGAAGGGGAGGCGGGCAAATCAGGATTTGGTCCCATACCATTAGATCTGGCGAGCAGAGTCAGTAGGCGGCGTCGGATCTTGGAGATGAGAGTGGACGGCGGAGGCGGTGCGGAGGGCCAGGGCGGCCTCCAGATCCAGACGGAGACAGGCCAGGGCTTCAGGATGCTGTCCGCGGGGCGGAGTCGTTGGGGCAATGCTTTTGGACAAGGAGAGGTGGAGCTTGTGGACGAGGACGGCAGGAGGAGACGGAGGGTGTCGCTAGAGAGGACAGACTCGTGGGGCGGCACTAGAGAGGGACTCGGGGGGGCGACGCTATGAAGAGAAACTAGGGGGAGGATAACGCGATAGAAATAGTTGGTCCTTTCTATCTGACCCAATAGCGAAGAGTTTTTTATGTGAAGAAGGGGGAGGGGAAAGATAGAACGTACGAACCACCAACTGATTCTTTTAAGGAGGCACTTGTTTTAGCGATGGCTTCTGGCTTTTAGTTAAAATTTCATTGTATCTGGATTTTTTTTACTGTAACTGATTTGACTTTTTAGGCATAATTAATTTAAAAAATGTAAAAAATAGAAAAAAACATGTTAACCCATTAAGGACAATACAAAGGAACACGGAAAAAAAGAAAATACAAAAAAACCTAAAATATCTTTAAAAATTCAGAAAAAAGACGAAATACTGAATAGTAAAAAAAACAGAAACTAAAAGCAGAAACCAAAAAAAAAGCCGAAACGAGCGAGGCCTAAGTAGTAGAGAATCTTATCCATAAATATAAAACGTATTTTATGTTTTAATATAAAATTGGTTTGATGTTCACTTTATACTCCTAATAAATATACAGCTATATTTGCTATTTCTACATGCATACATTGAATATAGTGTTTAAAGATAATAATTAAGAGTAATCTAGATATTTTTACTATCTTCTTGTTCTATATGCTAAAAGAAAATATGTCTTATAAGCTTAAACAATATCTAAAAGAAAATACACTTTATAAACTTAGACATAGGGCTAATCAATGTCCGGTGTTCCAAACAGGAAATTGGCGGTTTCTCACTGCAGAGATTTCCCTTTCCGCGGTGTTCCATGGATTACATCTAGCCCTTTGAAGAGGCGTAACTGAAGTATGACAAGTTGTACGGTACAACACAAATAGAGCTATGGTGCAATAATACAGAGTTCGATCAAAACTGGAGGCAAGCAGTATGTTTTCTCATGTGGTATCCGTGCAGGACAAGTTTTAGTTGGGCTGCCTTGGGGGTCTGGAAATCCGTGGGCATGTGACGAGCGACAAGGACCGACAGGGCCAGAGTTTTGCGTACCTGTCTTTGTGTTGGTACCGGACTCGACCACGAGGAACCAGAGTCGCATTCTCATCCGAAGCCCGCCTTGTGCTGCCCCGACCTTGCACAGATCCGTGCAAAAGTCAAAATGAAACAGGGTGGCATTTTATTATGATAAAAGATTAAGAGATTGATAAACAGGTACAGCATAGCAACCTGCAACGCAGTAGGCACTGAATGGCAATCAATAGATGTTACATCTTTTGCTCAATGAAGCCCACATAGAATATGCAGAAGTGAACCAGAATATTTTGAGCTCCAATTGCACCAAAAATAAACTCAAGACTACCAGGTGAACGACTGCTTATGTTTAGTAAATTTGTTGCGTAAGCACAGCTTCCTCGTCGTGGATATACTGAACTGGATAACAGAGTACGAATGGGGGACGTAATCACAAATTCACAATTACTGGATGAAGTGAGGTCATCGTCGTCTTGCCAGGGCAAAACAATTACACATTTCAAAGCTATTTTAACAACAGAGAAATGGCTCGCGCATGCACCACACAAACTCATCAGAAATTTGGACAAGTCCATTGCTCAACACCCGATGATTGAAGCACCGCTCAGAGCTTCGATGGTGGCAAGGGCCTGAGAGCTGCTGGGAACCAGAGTTCCCGTTTCTCCAAAATTGGGATGATACACGAAGCATAAACAACCATGACGCATGCCTATTGGTTCTCAATTGCCGAAGCAGCTTGTTCTATGTCTGCACGTGAGCCCTCCCACAATTGCTGCTCTATGTGCAATTTCCTGAGCTCTGTTAGACCTCGCTCCACTGCAGTAACAAAACTGACAGTGTTCAGTAAAGCAGAAAACGAAAATGATGGCATCTTGGACCAGAAAAGTTGGATGATGTGCATGAAACCAGATACAGAATTAGAAGAAAAAAAAAACGAAAATGATGGCATCTTGGACCAGAAAAGTTGGATGATGGGCATGAAACCAGATACAGAATTAGAAAAAAAAACAACAGATAGACAACAATATAATATAGGAGGGCGTAATAAAAATGCTTTTGTACAGCCACATTAACTGATTTATGCATATAAACATTCATAACAATATTTTGGTTCCCTACAAAAGTGACTTGGCTGAGCAATAGGGCAGTTTGATCGTTCAGAGCAAGGGGCATATGCTGTTAAAATGAAAATCGACCCCATGAACATCATGCTAATCAAATAATGAGATAATTAGTAACTTAACAGGTATCTGCCAATAGTTAGTTTTTTTTTCAATAACGGGTAATAGGAACAAGCAACATACCATCTATAGCATCATGAGAATTTGGAGCTTGCACGTTGCGACCAATCCAAAACTGAAGCCGTTCATCAGCAATATCTTCCTCAATACCATGAGTTTTGGCTCTTCTCCAGAAGTATATAAGCCATGCCTGCATTTGGTATGGAGTCCATAAATCACGGGTAATAACCGGAAGAATTCAACAGTTCACATTGCTGAAGGCTTACCTGCTTAAAGCTAACATCCTCCACCTCTTCTGGGCTAAGGTCTGCAATATGTTAAATAGTTTCAGGTTGAATTGAAGTACAAACCCGGTTAAAATGTTCACATAATACAAGCTCAAAACACAGTAAAAAGGGAAACATCACAGAAATAATCTATTAGACAAAGGGAAGAAGTATTACCAAATGCTTCCAAGTATTTAGGTTCACCAGGTGATTTAAAATCTGCATAGGTAGAAATAATTTACAACGTCCTTAGTAAAAAATACAAGCAAGTGGAGTCATGGACAATCGTCCCTGTGAAAAGAAATATGGTGGATGCACCAGGAGATGGCACCATAGAATCAAGGATTCTTTGTTTCATGCAATGACCACCACCAAGTCTGGGTGTTGGTGAAACAGTTATTGGAAAGACGATCAATGCATATATGAGGGATTTGTAGTGTTTCAAACAAATACAACACATTATAGGACCCAACTGCAAATCTGCAATTTAGCAGATATGCAAACCCAAAATTTTGTCACAAGACCCTTGATAGTTGATAATACAAAAGTTATCAATCCCACCCAACAAAAGTTTTGCTAATGAACCTTCAAAATAGTTGTAATAAGAAATTAAATATCACAGGCCATGTGAACACCACTTATGATTACATTGTGAACTTTAAAGAAGATAATAAATAAATAAATTGCAAATGAAAGGAGTGCTATTTATTCATTACAGTGAAGCCTAATCATAAAGATCTAGCACAACCAATGATTTTATGTATAGTAACGACTAACGAAGCAATTATAAAATCCATATAAGGTAAACAAGAATGATATAAAAATAATAAAAAAGAGCAAACCTGATGTGAATTGCCGAACTATGCTAGGTCTCCGATGTTGACCAAGTGCAACCACAACAGCATCTTCCACCTACATGACAGTAACTGTAAGGATCACAATGACAGTGAAGCTGTTATGAAATGGACTTGTCACTTTCCAATGAGCCAAAGGCCAACTATACAGGAGGGAGAATAAGCAAATAGCACCCTAGACAAAGCAATAATGCTACAGCCTCTATACATGTCTAACACCCCCCTCAAACTCATGGTGGATCAAAAATACTGAATTTGGAGATGTAAAAGCTATGTTGAGCTCTTGTCTGTCTTGATGAAGAAATCTGCTAGCTAAAGCTCTAGAGGCACATACTAAAGAGCAACCACTTGCGCCTGCACTTGTGATCTCATGTAAGAAGCATCAACGCTAATATGATTTGTGAGTTCATGCTTCACTAGATCACAAGCAATACTAATCGCACATGTACTATCTGACAAGAGAGAAGTCGGTGAAGAGACGGAAACACCAAAATCAGCAAGGAACCACCGTAACCAAGTGATCTCAGTAGTCAGCGACATCATAGGCCTCAACTCAGCCTCAGCACTTAAACGAGAAACTGCAGACTACTTCTTGGTCTTCCAAGCAATCAGAGGAACCAAGAAAGCACAATGGCAGAAAGAGACCGACGATCTAGCCTAGGTTCTTCCGCCTGTAGCACTGCTGAAACGTGTGACCAACACTATTAAATGGGTCCATGGGCGGCCAGTGTGGCGGCCAAGGGGCAGGGAGGCGCCGGAGGAGGCCGAGGGGACAGTGGCATTGACATCGTGGTCGTCGTCGAGCGGCGTCTAGAGATGAGGCAGCGATCGATCAGTGCGCCCAACAAGATGGCAACCCCCAAGAGAGATCGATCCGCCTAGGGGCAGCAGCAGCGGAAGTAGATTGAGGTTAGGGTTTTAATCTAAGCTCTGATATAATGTTATGAATATTGTGTGTATATTAATGAGGCCCAAAAGGCAATATATATAAGGAGTATAAGGGTATATACAGAGAAATATGACATATACTGATAAGAAAACAAAGACATATAAGAAAAGGAATAATACAGTTCCTAGTCTATCTCGGCGGTGGCCCGGGCACATGTGCGGCAAGGTATTAGAGATAGAATAGGAATTGTATTATTTTTTTCTTATATGTCTTTGTTTCCTTAACAAGTTCATCCCATCAAAGATGATCTTCATAATCAGGATAGCACTATAGGTGGCCATCATGTGTGAAAGAAGACTGACAGTAGGAGTAGCTGCGTCAGAGAACGTGGTCCGGGTAGCAGCGGCGTGCCCCAGACAGCGATGGCCCGAATAGCAGCAGCCGGATGGTGGCAGTGTGGGCCAGCTAGCGGTGGCCCAACCAGCGGCATGGGTCAGCCTGGGTGGACCCGGCGACGGCGGCCCAGCGGGATCCAGAAAGCGATAGCACAAAACAAGGCAGCCGTGGCATGGCACTATATATAAAGCAATAATGCTACCTCTATACTGTTGGAGCGAAGCCTCCCTAGTCGTAGAATACGACCACGTGAGGCTCCGACTAGATTCGCAGGATCTCTGACCGCTTCTCTCGAGTTTCCGACTTCAACGCTTCAGCCCTTTCAGTACCTCTCAGACGCCGTTGATGGTTCTATAGACTGCTCGTAGGCCGCTAGATGTTCTTTAACTCCTCGGGTTCACTTGAACACCGTAGATTCACCACTGCTTACTCAAACACCGTAGATCTTGTAACCGCTCAATCTTCCCGATCTCAGCGGCTACTCGGACATCGTCTGATCTTATATCAGTAGCTTCTTGGACACCGTCCGATCTCTGTTCGACTTCGCGCTCGGAGTCAATCTATCATCTTGCTAAGATAGTCGTAGCTCTCCACGATTACGAGCTCAGGTAGTCGTAGCTCTTCACGATCACGAGTTCAGGTAATCGTAGCTCGTCACGGTCTTTCGAGTGCCTTGCACACAACTGCTATATTCTCGAATACGACGGCGGCGTTACAATGTCGTATGAGAACTTCGATAAACAAGATTGTTTTGTGGTGCTTCCAATCGCCGCACCTTTTTTGGGGTAGGCTCCTCTCTATTTATATTCAAGATTACAGAGAATATCTATTATTACAATATGGACTTGGACTTGACTTCTCATTGTCGCAAGACACCGAAACTGATTCTACTCGAACTCCTGGTTCGATTCTACTGCCGAGTTAATCCAACTCGAACTAATCAAGACTAGATTAATTCCAACATACTCCCCCTTAATCTAGGCTTGATTTTTCAACCAAGTCCCTGATAGCAACTAATGTCCTCATCTCTAAAAACTTCTGCTTAGCTAGAGACTTCGTGAGGATGTTCGCATGCAGTTCACTTCCCGGAACATGCTTGATTTCAATTTCTCCTCTTTCAACGCATTCACGAATGAAGTGAAATCTTGTGTCAATGTGTTTACTCCTCCCGTGAAACACTGGGTTTTTTATTAATGCAATTGCTGATTTGTTGTCGACATATAACGTAACTTTTCTTGGAAGATGTCCTGTGATCTCGCCCAACAATCTTCTTAGCCGCATTGCTTGACACGCAACTGCTACTGCTGCCATAAACTCTGCTTCACACGACGACAGAGCAACACTCTTCTGCTTCTGTGACGTCCATGAAATTGCAGAATTATTGAGATAGAAAACCATACAAGTAGTACTTCTTCGATCTATTATGTCATCAGCCACACTACTGTTTGTGAACCCTATCAGCTTTCCTTCTCCAACACTCGAGTACTCAAGACCAAATTCAATTGTACCTTTCAGATCCCGCAATATTTGTTTTACTGCCTTCTGGTGAATTAATGGTGGTCTTTGCATGTATCTACTCACTAATCCAACCGTATATGCAAGATATGGTCAAGTGTGTAACAAGTACCTTAGACTTCCAATAATTTGTTGATACTCAGTCGGATTCACCAATTCTCCTTCAGGATCTTTACCCAGTTGTAGCTTCGGTTCCATAGGGCTTTTGCGTGGATTGCAGTCCTCCATACCAAATTGTTAAAGAACTTTCTTTGCATAGCCAGATTGTCTAAGAATGATTCGATCCTTCCTTTTCTCGACCTCTATGCCAAGGTAATAGGTGAGCAAACCGAGGTCTGTCATCTCAAACTCCATCATCTGTTGTTTGAAGTCTTGTATGCCTTCAGCCTTCGAACCAGTTATGATGAGATCATCGACATACACCCCAACAATCAAGATGTCAGATTCATCCTTTTTTACATACACAGCATGTTCTTGAGGACATTTTGTGAAACCAATCTATTTTAGACTTTGGTCCAAACGCTGATACCACGCACGAGGAGCTTGTCGAAGCCTATACAGAGCTTTATGAAGTCTATACACCTTGTACTCTTCATTCTTCACCTCATACCCTTCTAGCTAGGCGACATATACTTCCTCTTGTAATTCTCCATTCACGAAAGCCGTCTTGACATCCATATGGTGTACTTGCTACTCATTCTGAGCAGCTAGCGCAAGTAATAACCTCACAGTCTCAATTCTTGCTACCGGAACAAAAACCTCTTCGAAATCTATTCCTTGCTTTTGTACGTAGCCTTTTGCAACAAGTCTGGTTTTATATTTTACGATCTTCCCTTCCGAGTCCCTCTTCACCTTGTAGACCCACTTCAGACCGATGGGTCTTTGTCCTCTCGGCCATTCAGTTAACTCCCATGTCTTGTTGGTTCCAATCAAGTTGATTTCCAGATTCATCGCATCAACCCAATGCTTCTCTTTTACTGCTTCCGAGAAGCTCCTTGGCTCTTCTATTTCAATCTGCAACAATTCTCCCAATGGCAAGCTCATAGGTTCTGTTGCTTCATATATTTCAGAAATTGACCGGTACTTCAGAGGTTTCTCCTCTAGTGACTCTTCTGAACCATCTGGTTCTAAGTTGGACTCGTCACTTTGTTCTAGACCCTCCTGGTTAGCAAGAGTGGAAGATACGACTTCCGTAGAAGTGATGGGGTCTTCCCTGACTTCTATTAACACTTCCGTTGCTGGTTCGGCTACAGTAAACCCACTCCAACTGTTACGGTTTACTTCTGCACCTTCCTTCCAATCCCAACAAGTATTCTCCTCGAATATCACATCCCGACTTACGTGGAGCTTGTTCCGACTTGGATCAAGAAGTCTATGTGCCTTGCTCTCTTCCTCGACACCAAGATAGACCACTGGCATACTTCTGTCATCCAGTTTTTGAGTGTAAACCAATGGAATCTTCATGTGAGCCTTACACCCGAACACTCTCAGATAATCCAGCCTTGGTCTTCTTCCTGTCCAAGTCTCATAAGGTGTAGTATCAGCTAGTGCTTTGGTCGTTACTCGATTTACAATGTAAACCGCATGTCGTACTGCTTCTCCCCAAAATCTTTCGAGCATCTTCATACTCTTTAGTATTCTTGCCATTGTAACCACAGTCCTACTCCGGCGTTCAACAACACCGTTTTGTTAAGGTGTATATGGTGCAGTCAGATGCCTCTGAATTCCTTCATTCTCACAGAAGGTTTTGAACGCATTTGAGAGAAATTCCCCATCTGTCCTCAGGGTCTTCAATTTACATCCAATCTCTATCTCTACGACAACTTTGAATTTTCTAAATTCCTCGAATGCGTTGATGGGGTGATCGATCCGCATAGATCTGCATGAACGAGTTCTAACCGTTGTTTGGCTTGATACTCGACCATATTTGGGAACAGGATCCGTGCCTGTTTTGCGAGCAAGCAACCTTCGCATATTTGAGTGGGATGACTTGTCCTTGACAATCCGACAACCATTGCCTTTTCTCCCATTGACCTGATGGACAGAAAGTTGACGTGTCCCAATCTTGCATGCCACAGCCATGCCTTATCCTCCATACTTGCTAGCAAACATACCAGCTCACTGGTTTCCAATAAATATAAAGTCGATTTCGAGTGCGTTCGACCTTCATCAAGGGTTTGTTGCACCGATCATACAACCACAGAAACGTGTCGTATATAACCACCTTGCTCCCTGTCTCCGTTAGCTGACCAATAATCAAGATGTTACTACACAGATCTGGTATATAATATACCTCTATCAACAATCTTTGTTCACCTTCTTTAAATTTGAACAGAACTGAGCCTTTTCCTTTGATATGAACAGTAGTGCCATCTCCAAACTTGACACTGCCTTGAACCGATTCATCAAGTTCATAAAACTTTCCTTTGTCTCCAGTCATATGATTACTTGCTCCATTGTCAAAGTACCACAAATCGAAGGTAGTCTGAAAATCCCTGCCAGTCCGCAATATCGGTAAGACCTCTTCATGCAGTAAGACTATCTTCTGAGTGTCTTCAATTGTTGTCAGCATCAATACTGGCTTATCCCGAGTCTCAGTAAGATGCACCTCCTCTCCTTGCTGCTTGCCTTCGCACTCTGAGGCATAGTGCCCGTGTTGGCTACAGTTGAAACACTTGATATGAGTCTTGTCGCAGCCCATCCCAAACCAATGGGTAACTCCTCTCCTTGACGAGTCATGGTTGTGCCACCCCGGCCAATACTACCTCGTCCACAGCCTCTCCACTAACCTCTTCCTCGTCCTCGAAAGTCACTTCCTCGTCCTCGGAAGCTGCTTCCTTGACCACGGGTGTTTCCTCCTTCGGAGCTCTCTACTCTTCCTCTGGAAGTGTAGGCCGACTACTTGGAGTTGAAACCTTGTCGTGGTTTCCACTCGGTTTGGGAGAACATCAATTGATCTCCCACATTGTTGTTATTTGATTGCCGGTTGAGTCTTTCTTCGTAAGCTTTGAGCCGTCCAATTGCTTCTTCAAACGGCATCGTCTCAAGATCCAAGTACTGCTCGATCGATGCCACCAATTGTCGATATTTATCCGGCACCGAGTCCAGAAGCTTCTTGACTAACGCGGCTACCATAGCACTCGATTTCCCCGCGAATTTATCGATCGACTCTCTTACATGCAAATCGAATCGAAATCGCTTTTGAGTGTTTGCAACCGGGCCTTCTTCACTCGATCAGCACCGAGATATCGAATCTTCAGACCATCCCATAACTCTTTGGCTCACTTCTTCGCGATCTGTAGAAGGACATCTTCTGGGACGGTTTGGAAGAGGAACGCGCGTGCCGCTTTGTTCTTCCTCTCATCTGCGACCACCCCGACTGTAGGTTCTATTGCCTCCCAGACTCCTTGTACATCCATGATCGGCTCCATCTTGATTGCCCAAGTGGTATAATTGGTTGCTGTCAACATCAGGATTTGGTATAACACTCCGCTGCCATCCCTTGCAGCCTGATGGATGGTGAGCGCCATTGCCGAAGATCACGAGTAGCTCAAATTAGCTCGGATACCACTGTTAGAGCGAAGCCTCCCTAGTCGTAGAATACGACCACATGAGGCTCCGACTAGATCCGTAGGATCTCTAACCGCTTCTCTCGAGTTTCCGACTTCTTCAACGCTTCAGCCCTTTCAGTACCTCTCGGACGCCGTTGATGGTTCTATAGACTACTCGTAGGCCACTATATGTTCTTTAACTCATCGGGTTCACTTGAACACCGTAGATTCACCACTGCTTACTCAAACACCGTAGATCTTGTAACCGCCCAATCTTCCTGATCTCAGTGGCTACTCGGACACCGTCCGATCTTATCTTAGTAGCTTCTCGGACACCGTCTGATCTCCTTTCGACTTCACGCTCGGAGTCGATCTATCGTCTTGCTGAGATAGTCGTAGCTCTCCACGATTATGAGCTCAGGTAGTCGTAGCTCTTCACGATCACGAGTTCAGATAGTCGTAGCTCTTCACGATCTTTTGAGTGTCTTGCACGCAACTCCTCTGTTCTCGAATACGACGGCGGCGTTACAATGTCGTATGACAACTTCGATAAATAAGATCGTTTTGTGGTGCTTCCAATCGCTGCACCTTTTCTGGGGTAGGTTCCCTCTATTTATATTCAAGATTCCAGAAAACATCTATTATTACAATATGGACTCGGACTCGACTTCTCATTGTCGTAAGACATCAAAACTGATTCTACTCGAACTCCTGGTTTGATTCTACTACCGAGTTAATGCGACTCGAACTAATCAAGACTAGATTAATTCCAACATATACATGTCTTACAGATGGAGAGGGACTGTACAGTAATAGAAGGGCAAAAGTGCACATATAGCCTTTGTCATTTTCCAATAGTTGAAATAGTCTCTGTCAAAAAATTACTTGAGTCCCTCTATTACAGTGAATGTCCAACCAAGCCCTTCCAAATTTTGGTTTTGGCAGAAGGAAAACTCTGCCAGCACATTAAATTCTGTTGCCACCTCAGAATTCCAATGGGCAAAATCACCAATGGGCTGAGTCAAACTTTGTAGAACATTAGAGAAGCTAATGCCCCCACCCTTTTTGGTGCAGAAGCTTATTTCTACATTTGAAGTTTGAACAAGTGCTATATCTGCAATTTTGCCTTTGAGAAATCTAGAAAACAGAAAGTAAAACATAACTTGCTGCGGAAAAAAGGGCAGAGATTACCTTCAAAGATGAAAGCTCTCTAAGTCCCATTTCAACTGAAAGCATGCTCTCTATATTTCCTTCTCCCATTATATCACTGATATCTCGCACAAGCTTATTTCTCCACTGAGCATCATCCTCACCTGCTCGAATAAATTCCAAGAATAATTAACTGGAGTGCCTGGACTAAACTATGATCTATAACTTGTACAGTAGAAAGATACAGACGTGCCTTGCTTACGAGGCTCCTCCTTAGCCTTTTGACCAGCAGAGAGAACAACCTCGAGAGGAAGAGGAGCTAATGATGACCAATGTTCATGCTTTGATACAGCAATCTCGGGATACACTCCTTCAAGTTTATTAAATGGCCATCAGATAATGAAAAACCAGGGGGGAAAAATAAAAAGTACATGTAATCAATAGCCCTGCTGGCGTGTGTCAACTAGACCTGAGCATTTTCCAGGCCAGAGCCTTCATCAGGACCGGTTCCTTTTGGGGTCCCCTAACCTAGGCACAGGCCCGGCTGGGCAGGCCCAGCCGGCCATTGGCCTAATTTGTCAAGCATGAACCAGCCCTAAACCTGGGCTCCAGCTGTTTGCTCAGGTCTAGTGCAACCATGAATTATTATCATCCAGAGACAAACTAAAATCAAAGAGAAAATGCATTATATGCTATCGAATAGCTCCTTCACAATATGCCATCGGGTTTCAAATTTTATTCGCAAAATGCCATCGCCATGAGTACTCCGTCCAACCCCCTGCGGTTAAACCATGAGAAAAGACTATTTTGCCCTCGAATGTCACGCTTCAATCCATGCCACTGTGAAATGAATGCTGTTCTATTCTTTGCCATCATTGGGACAACAGCAGGGGGCATCAGTTCCATGCATGGCAATTAATGAATTTTTATGAATCCAAATGTACTTATGAAAGTGATTTTTTCACATGTAATGCATTTTTATTTTATTCCTTAAGGAGATATTCTGATGATGCAGGCCTTGAGCATCCATCATTCTGAACTATTTCCGAATGCTGATGCAATAAGAATTACTGATTGGCCAGGTATTGCTTAAGACCCAGAGAAAGAAAGAGAGATTCAAAATTAAGTCAGTTAGCTTTCTTATCCCACAATGAATTTGTCCCAAGATCAGCATTAGTGGCTGAAACAGAAACCATTGAATTGGCAGAGTGTTGGCAGTGGCAGCCTTTGTGCTACACATATGGGCCATGAACTGCATTTTCAGCATTTGAGATTTTAACATCGCATCCTGTTCCTTTGCTACTGGCAATGCTTGTGAACACTGTTCAATGATTTTGACCAGCAAGGATGGCACAGCCCACATCCACAAACAGCCACCATGGGGAGCCCGGCCTTCGAGGGGAGACACGCTGCTGGTGCATGACGCACCTCCGTGGGGAGCCACAGCGTTGGGGGGAGCAGCATGGCCGATCGAGGGAAGCAATGGTACCGCACCACCTGGGGATGGGCGCTTGATTTGGGGATCTAGGATTTGAGGGCTTGTGTATCTCCATGGATGGAAGCAGCTGCAGTTGGGGGAGAAAAATGAGTTGGGTTGGGTACCTAACAGCCAGGTAATGGGGATGGAAGTCTGCCATGTGGGCCACGGTTGGCAGTCTCATAAGTGCATGGGCAGTTTGGGCATTTTTTAGAAACCTGACATGCTTAACGGAGAAGTTGTGACGGAGCGCTCACGGCGATGGCATATTGCAAAGAAAATTTGGAACCCGATTGTATATTGTGAAGGAGTTATTCGATGGCATATCGTGAAGGAGTTATTCGATGGCATATAATGAATTTTCTCAAAATGAAAACAATAGTAAAGACCATTTTTGTGAACTCAATAAGCAAAATTGCACAGAAGTCGCAAAAATGATTGTCTTTCCACAACTAATTAGCTCTTATTCAAGCCTAACACATCAACACTTCAAATTTTGTCCATACATATCTTAAATCAAATCATATGTGGCTATGTGACTAGAAGAGCAGGGATATCCTATTGAAAATTACCCAAACAAAGCAAATCACCGAAGCAAGCTAGGTAACTTTCTTTCAAGAGAGAACAATAAATAACATCTGAGCACAGAGATTTATTTGTATCGTGAATACCACATAAGCTTTGATTCTTTGAAATGCCTAGTGAGCATAATTAGAGAACAGCTCATACTGGATAATGGTCAACATTTTTTTCCTTAAAGGGCTTCTTAGGCAACTTACCATATTGAACTGCTAGGCCCCAATAACGTGCAAGCCAGCATCTTTTAAGGACCACCTCTTCCTAGCAAAAAGTTGCAAATATATCAAATCCATGTCAAAAGCAAACGAAATGAGTGGAATCGTACATAGATCAGACTAACCATTTCTTCTTGGGTTAAGATCATTCTCTGAGTCATGGACCGGAGACCCTTTGTTTCGGACTCAGCTTCCTTTAGTTGGTCCATAGCTGTTGCAACCTCTTCTTTGGCAGACTATTCAATGCATGAGTGAACACAAGTAGGAGCCAAATAAAGCGCCATAGCCAAACCAACAAAAACTTCCAGATTTAGATTTACAGAAAGTATCACTACCTCAAGTTCTTGCTTTAGTATTGTTACTTCCCCGCCTCTACCATCCTTCGATTCCCTTGCAGCCTTTAGTGCAGCCTGTGGACACATAAATAGAGAAAGAATTACAAAAGTAGTGTAAGTGTTGGCTAACAGATAAGAAAGTTTCTCTTAAACTATTCAGTTCGTAACAGCTTGTAAAATCTATAAGTATGTAATTTCATATATCATTGAGCAAAACTTTGAAATAAAACACAAGAAGAAAAACTAACCTCCCTCTGTTTAAGTGCTGCTTCCTTCCTGCCAGCATTCATGTAAATGTTATGCTATGACCAGTTCTGGATTTGAGAAACATGCATATTCAAGCATTGAACAAACCTGCTCAAGAGGCGAGCTTCTAATGATACGCCTTCTCCAAGAGCAGCTACCTGCATATAAACAAATTATGAACATAGCAAACAGAATATGCATACAGCTCATTATGCAAGGAACACTTACATTCTGAACATAAAAAGGTCAATTTATTCCAGTATTTCAAAAGTCAAATTCAATTATAGTTGAGATAGAACACCTATTACAAATGAGTAAACATATCCAAATAAGCACATCAGAAGAATTTATAGTAGATCCTAATCTCACCTGTTTCTCAAGCTCCTTGGCTCTAGCTTCCGCTTCCTCACATCTTTCTTCAGCAAGTCGTAACTGTTGATTAAGATTTAGAAATAACTTATCGAAGCCCGACATAAAAATGATTACATAATTGCACTATATGGTGATGATGTCTGCTATTTTACCTTTTCTAGAACGCTCTCATTCTCCTCTTGTAGCATATCAAGCTGTAGGACAGCATTGCATTAGTCTTCAAATAGCTGATAGGCACTCTTCAACTTTTCAATGTTGTAGCAAAAATTCCTAACAGCTAAACTAGAAACCATGAACTATAATGCAAGTAACTAGAACAACGAAAACCTCATCTTGAAGTGCGGATGCCTCTCTTTGTGGTGCTGATTCTCTAGAGTTAAGATGTCCTGTATCAAACCTGAAGCAAAAAAAAAGTGTCAAAACTATACTTGGTACCTGTTTTCTGAAAACATATAGAAAAGGGGTGAAAAGAGAAGCACTTTTTGTAAGGATGAAAAGGAAATTCAAGCTACAAGAGACAATCAATAATGATGAATCTGCTGATCCCAATTTCCAATACGACAAGCAATGCAGTTCCCATCGTAACATACAGAAAAGAGAAAAAATGTGTTTGACATGGTGGATTTGAAAAGGCGTGATTTTGCTAATTTTAGATGTGTTAACCAGTCTGCAACCTTCCTTTTAGAGTAACAACAGAAATTATAAGCTAGAATTGGTGAAGACAGAAGATAGCCTATAACCAAATAGTTTCTGCAGCACAGTTCAGCATAGCACAGTAACGTCAAACTGGCCCAAGAGGCAAACTCACACTGTCACACACCCCCAATGTTGATCTTCTGATCTAATCTAATATCAGAATTCATAATTTCGATGAGACTCATGAGAGATTAAGATTTCAGTCACATAGTAACAATTGAGTACCTCAAATGCATACAATTAGACTCAAAATCATGGTTCCAAAACTAGGTGTACTCGGCCGACTACTCACCCGAGTACTAGAACTAGATCCCCTCACCAAGTACGAGCAGTCAAAAACGAGTACATAACCGGTTTAACCGGTATAACCGGCCAAGTAATCAGAATAATCGGTTAACAGGCCGTGTACTTGCCCGAGTGGCCTGTCCAGTGTAATGGAGGCATGAAACCCACAATCAAATTTAATTAAGCCCACAGCGACATAGCCCAACAGAAGAAGCCCACAACTTATAGCATTGGTAGTGGCACACACACGCCCGAGGGTGGTACCGTAGCGACAGCGCGGGAAGGAACCCTAGGTGCGGGAGGGCGGCGGCATGAATTTAGTGTTTTTTTGTTAAGTAGAAGTATGCTCAGAAAGATGCATGAATTTAGTGTGACCATTTAATATCCTAACTATGAAATCAACCAAGCACCACAAGATATGGACACAAATAGTATATACATCAAAACAATAGCATCAAATGTGGCTCTGATTTTACATGAACATACAATTACATATATAGATCTGTTATTAAAATAGAAAAACAGGTTACAAGGCCGATTATTGTATAATCACTACAAGATGAGGTGACCGAGCGAGTACCGGTTACCAAGTTTTAGAACCTTGCTCAAAATTTCAATTCAATTAGACAAAGGATCGGAAGTTCTCTTCTGTAACAGACAAATTTGAACAAAAAACTTGGTTTTGATTCGACCTTATGATACCAATGTCATTCTTTAAAAATTATAGCTCAGAAGCACTTTAACATGTCTCGCTTATTTTCTTAGGTTGATTCATGGGCACCTAATGCTTTGACCATACATTAATTGGGTGATGCTTACATTGATGCATCATACATGCTGTCAAACTAAGTAAATATATTGACCATTTCTGAATTTCATGAGAGGCCAGTTCTAAAGAGACCTAACACCAAGTCCAGTCAAAATAAGTCCATAGCCAGAGCTGATTAATGTGGTAAGCTAGTAACGTCACTTCTTCTGACAAGTGGTATGATCAGTAAAATTCACTCGTTGTTGCTCCATTGGGGGGGGGGGGGGCTAGTACCACTAATCATGCATTCATTTTGTAGGAGCTGAGACCAGCCTATTTTCAGTATGCAAAGCACATGTCACATTCTGCAGATCTGGGGGGTGTCACTGGTTTACCTTTTCTGCCGACTGCGATCCACTGGAGGCTCCACAGCCACTGGTGGAATAGGGGACGGGGTTCGCAACGCCGTGTTGGTTTTGATCGGTGGCACCACCGTGGTGGTCGGCCGTGGCGCAACGGCTGGCCTCCCGGCCGATGTTGAGCGGACCGTAGGAGGTGGCTCTACAATGTTCCGACCTAACTAATGAAAATATGAGAAGATCAAATTAGCAGAAGGCCACAGGATAAGCAGTAAGCAAATTGAGCAAAACGAGCCACTAATCCAAAATTCCAATTCCAATGAACTCATCACTTCTCTCAATTCAAAAGGCAGCATTACTAAAGAAAGACCTAGCATTAGCGAATGGGAGCTAGCTTCGTTTGCACATTCATCAACTCGAGCATGCTTTCAAACCCGATTTGACCTCGATTTGACCAATTAGGACTAATGCGCGCATAGCAGCAGGCCAAAACAGCCGATTCCGAAGTAGAGAAGCAGTCTCAAGCGAGATTAGCGAGAGATCCGGAAGCAAAATACCGCAGGGGAGGGAGATCTCGTGGGGCGGCCGAGCAGAGAGACGCCGTTGCTGCCGTGCACCGGGCGGGCGCCGCTGCCGAACCTGGCAGGGGGCGGGGGCGGGTGGTCGGCAGCATAGTCGTCCTCGTCTTCGTCGTCGCCGGCGGCCGCGGCGGCGCTCTGGGAGGCCATGACCTGCGCGAGCCTGGCGGCGGCGGCGCGCGCGGCGACGTTCTGCGTGCGGCGGACGTTGGAGATGCCTGCGCCGGCGGCGGAGGAGGTGGAGGAGGAGCGGTGGTGCGAGGGGGAGACACCGCCGGGGGAGGAGGAGCCCGTGCTGCTGCCGCTGCGCTGCCGCCCGTAGACGGGGCTCCCCGCCCGGAGACGGTCCATGAGGCGACTCGCCGGAGGGATCTGGGCCGTCGGTACGGACGGCCGCGACACGGCGCGGAGATGGCGATGGGAGGCGAGGGGCAAGTGGGAAGGAAGTGGGGGAGAGTACGCTCGCGACTCCGGTGGTGAGGTCGGGTAGAGTTTGCAGTTTTTTCTCTTATCGCAGTTTGCCCCCTCGTCTTCTTTCATTTCTCAACAGTTCCTGTACTTCTAAAAAAATCTTCTTATGCGGTTAATTTCACAAGGTATACTTTTGAAAATGTTTCGTGATTTCCTATCTACAGAACAAACCAACAGGGTTTCTACAAATTTGTGTAACATATCATATGTGAAATGCTGATCATTTTGGATTGTGAAATTTGGCAAACATTAATATTTAGGCGTTATTATCATATTTATGCTTCTTTGCTCAAGCATCTTTTGGAACTGAGAAAACAAAGTTTGGACACGTTATCTAGTGTAGCAACCCTCATTCCCCACTACTACTAGTGACGCCAGACAACTACCATGTTGTAGGATCGAGGAGGCCGACTAGAATAAGAGTGAATACACAGTCTTAAAAAATTATCTTTCAATTAAAACAATATCTATTTGTCTAAACCAAGTATATAATGCGGAAGCTTAACTTAAATTGGTTTAGCACAAATATTATCTAAATCAACTAGGTTCGCCTAAGTGCACCAACAATCTATGTCTATGTCAAAGGTTTGCAATCCTAAGGTGACAAGCAATCAATTTAATTTTATAAATGTAAATTACTTGAAGGTAAATTGAGCACAAGTAAACAAACCACAATTGACACGATTACTTTTTACCGTGGTATTCGGAGACTTTCCGATCTCCTCTAATCCACGTTGAGGTAAGCCCAAACGAATTGGACCGGCTCCACAAATTAAGCCAAACACCTCAATTCCACTAATGGTAGCTCTTCCCCGCTCCGAGTAGGTGAGCTCCAACCTTCACAACACGCCGGGCCTTCTTACAAGCTTCTTTGAGAAATTCATCGGATATGACGCTTCCAACGCCGTCTATGAGTCGGCAAACTCCAAGAGTAACAAGACAAGCCCCTTGCTTGACTCTCACCACGTGCAACGAATACACAAGCTCAAGTGAATGCTAAATCCACCTCTAGATGTAACACATGCAACTAGAGATCTCTCTCTTTTGCTCACAAAGTGCAACACATGCAATATGGAGTGGAGAGACTTACCTAGCACCAAGATCGGTAAAAAACTAGGAACACATCCTTAACCCTACCTAGTCGTATCTTTGCCTTAGTATCTTCTTGAAGTTTGATGATGCTCATCTTCACTTCAAGTCTAGGTCATCGTCTTCTCTCGACTTCATGATCAACTCATGATTATCTCCTTTTCGAGACCTTGATATGCATCAACACATGATGCATCCTCTTTTGATGGCCTTCAACTCATGAAGTAATTTTCAACTCAAATCTTTACTTGATGATCTTCAACGTATGAAGTTATCTAAAGTCTGCATCATCTTCGAACATAACCTATTCATCCAACTCATGAAAAATGTTAGTCCCATAATATGATTATCATTAATTACCAAAACATACCATTAACTCATAATGGTGTGTCTAGATTCTTCAATCTTCTCTTTGATAATTGATGATAATCACCACAATTGCAAATAATTGAATATAAAACTTTAAACCCAAAGTGCGGTACTACCGCCGTTATAAGACCGGTAGTTCCGCTCTCCGGTAGTACCGCTCAGGATGCGGTCATACCGCTCTGCGGTAGTTCCGCCGTTCAAATTCTGGTACTACCATTTTCAGAGAGACTAAGTATTTCAAGGGGTGCTCTCTGAAAAATACATACCGAAAATCGGTATTACCGTAGTACCATGCGGTACTACCGCACTGCGGTAGTTCCGCCATTGAAAATCCGGTACTACCGATTGCTGTTGAGTTTAAGTCCCTAGAAGGGTGCTCTCTGGAAAAAACGTACCGCACAAAAATCAGTACTACCGCACTGTGGTAATACCTCTGTTTGCAAGCCGGTACTACCGCACTGCAGTAGTTCCGCAGGTGGGTGCGGTATTACCGGTTTTACTAAGGGAGCACATTTAACTTTAGAATTTATATGCATGCTGACCTTTGTATCGAGCCATATTGATCTTCTTTATCAATTTTTGCATGCATCTCTAGTTAGTCAAGCAACATCCAGGATTAAATCTTTTAAACACTTAACAATCACGTTAGTCCCATACACAACTAATTGAGTATAAAATAATATGAGTTAAAACACAAAATATAGAGTGAACTCCCCCTAAATATGTGCATACAAGAATGTGTCATGAAACCATATGCACATATTCATCTTAGATTTTTAGTGGAGTTTAATCTATATTTTGGATCCAAAGAATGCACTAAGATGTGTGCATACAATAATGCACTATGTATTTTTATTATGTTATAATTTTGTAAGTTGTATGGCGGTACAAATATTGTAGTGTGTTGCACTATCGTTTGCTCTCTTTCATATATGACGCACTCAGTAAAAAGCCAAAAGTTATAAGCTAATACGAGCGCTCCAGTTTCTATAAACCGCTTTTATCAACCACTACTATTCATTAGCCATAGCCAAAAGATATCAACAAAAATCAACACGAACAGACCCTTCATTTCTCGTAGTATTTTTACTATCTATCTTGTTATAATGTTTGGAGCCCTGTCGCGCGTATATATGCGATAGATAGTGTCGTTGTCTCTTAAAATATTTTGGAAAATACAATATATTTGCAATAAACAGTGCAAGTAAAAATTGAGAAGAACACAGGGTGGTCCAGACATAACAAACCAACAAACAGAGCAAAATCACCAAACAGAGACTGACGTGGACAATACCAGAAAAGAGAAGGGGTGCCATGTAATATAGAGAACATTTATAAAAGCGAAATTCTACTCTGGTTTTTTCACAACCCCGGAGAGCGATGTTTCCGGTGCGAGCTGGCGCGCATCCGATCCGCTGCGCGGAGCAGTCCTTTCTTCCTCGTCCTTCACCGTAGATCAACCTGACCCGACCCGATCCAACGGGCAGAACGTTATCTGCACACTGTTTGGGAAGGTGGGCCGTGCAGCGGATCGGCAGAGGTGGTGCTGTGGCAGAGGAGGCTGGTGGTTGGAGATTATGGGCATCCATTCGCAGCCGAGCCGTGGACACAAAATTAATTACTGTACCTATTTTGCAGTGGCATCATAGGGTACTTTCCGATTCTTTTCGTTTTTCAGCGATGACAAGGATTAAGAGGGCGATTATCTGGGTTGAAAATTAATAATTTATTACTAAATTTGTATTATAGCTAATTTATTTTATACTGTAACTAATGGTGGCTTATTTAACATGTTTAATTTAAAAATCTAAAAATAGAAAAAATATGTTATCTTATTACGTATAATGCAAACGAGTACGACAAAAAAGAACCAGCAAAAAAAACCAAAACTCATAAAAGATGAAATTTAGGAATAGTAAAAAATAAGCCATAAGTTCGAGCCGAAATAAGAGGGGTCTAAATAAATTTCTAAATATGAATTTAATATTTCATTAAGATTAATGGACCCCGTGGTCATAAGCCTCCAAAGATTGCTCCCGAGTATCTTGGTCAAAGAAATATTGTGTGTTACCTAATCGGATGACCGCTCAGAGATTCTGTGAACTAGTACTTGGATCCGATTTCAAGATATTCCTTCCATGCGATGGATATAACACATGTCTTATCAACTCGAAACAACACGACGTTTCAGCTCTGAGTCTCTAACAATAAATGATATACAGTTGTTCACCATATTCGTCTTCCACTGACAATAACCGATGATCAAATGTCCTCTCTTTGACAATTACTACCTCCCCGATTAGACGCGCTAGTTCTAAAGGTGTCTTCCCCGGAGGATAATTGGCACCGCTTCAATGCTATTTAAGGGATGATGAGAAAAGACAGAAGGATAGCGGAGAAAAACATTCGAATCAAGGCGATTCAAGTAGATTAAGCAAACAATATTCTTCTAGAAGGAAGAATATAAATATTGAAGGCTAGTTTTTAGGCCTTTTTGTAAAGGCATCATGTAACCAATTCATATTACTAAAAAAAAGTATCCCTATTTTTTCTTAAGTATTTTAGCAATCTTTCTCATATTATTTCATAAAATTAATGACTTGATCGTTGACAAGTGGCTTTTGGTTTCTCTTAGCAACACTATTAATAGACTAATAAGCCACATCCAAAGGTACAAAACCGCAACTCAAAAGAACATGCTCATAACTTTTGGTTGAAAAATAAAATAGTAGCAACTGAAAAAAATGACTTTTAAAAGCGGACAAGCGGTGGGGAAAGTAACGGAGAAATGCATGTGTGAGACGGGAACGAGAGGAGTGTGATGCGTCTGTAGCTCCTATACCTTATATTCAGAGTGAACAGGAGCGAGAGAAGTAGGGAAGCCACTTAAGAAAAGCCAGGTGTTTATAGGCCTGTTCTTTTTGGCTGCGGCTGATAGCTTTTGGCTGTTTGCGACAGAGATTGCGGAAAGAGATATACTCGCTTGCGATTTTTGATGGTACATATATTATGTTTTTAACGTGTACTACAATTAACTTGTAGACATCGTCTTAAAAAATACTCCATTTGAAAGTTAGATACTGTAGCAGAAGTCAGAAGCCAAAAGCTGAAAAGAATAAGGCTATATTAACTTTTGATTTCTCTAAATAAAAGTGAGAAATAGAAACTAATATAAATAGAAATTTGGTTAGGTATACCAATACCTTCAACAAGCACAGGCTGCAGTAACTTGTAACTACACTAGCTTGAACTCTCTCACTCTTATCTGATACTAGTCAAGTGCCCGTGCGTTGCAACGGATCTTAAATAATTGATAACGCAAATTCTAAAATCTCAAACAAACTAATATGAGTTTCCCTACATCCATAAACTACATTCTTAGAGAAGTTAGCAGAAAGGGGCTTCAGCCTCCTAAGACAAAAGGTTCTTAAGCTTGCCTAAGAATTAAGATGTCTCAGAAACTATACATATTCCGGAAAGGTCGCCTAGAAAGGAACTTAACCTAACAGGCATTGCATAAACAGTGGATATAGAGCATGAGAGATGGTACTATTCTAAAACAAGTCTAGTGGCACAAGCCATTGATAGCTTAATAGCTTACAGCATTGTAAAAGAATCGATGAGTTTAGCTTTGTTTTCATTGTTAATTAGGGAGGTCATAAAGTCAATCCTAAATTTAAAAAACTGATAAGTGAATATCAAATGAAAGTAAACAAAAGGCATCAATACAAAAGGCTTGACCCTGAAAGACACACTAATATTTCGAACATAGCATCCTTCCAAGAAAAAGTTATAAAAAGAAGGAAAAGGTAAAGAGTACACAACTACATGAAAAAAAAGGTTGGGTTTTCTATTACTGCGTTATGAGGCTTATAAATACTATTCATATGCATCCCACATAAAATCTATGAGCAGTGAAGGTTCTTACCTTCAAGTAACAGTATTAATAAAAGATACAGGAAGAAAAAAGGATTATGTGGCAGGAAGGAAAAGCTGAGAAATTAAGTACTGGATACCGAAAGAACCAACTTCAAATTTAGGACATAAATAATTAACACTGACCTAACAGAGGCCACGCATTATATAAGACATGCATTGCAGCTCAAGTCAGTTCCAAGGCTCCTATATAAAAAGAGCCTGTTGGTGTCCTGCTTTCAGACAATTGGAGTTTTATGAGTATTTTAGAATACTAATGTATTAAATGATCCAAATTCACGAAGGAAATACTGTGGAGCTACTAAGTTCTTACTCAAGGAGTGCAAACCAGCTTCAATACATTTTGAACAAGTAAAGAAAGCAAAATAGAAAACTAATACAATCAGTAACAAGTAGCATGTAACTGCAACACAACAACTAAGTAACAAAATAAACACATGGATTCAGCTACAAACCAAATGCAAATGTAATTAACTTGAAAATGCAGCTGAAACAGGATAAACTCAAGCGAGATTCATCGATCGGTGCTTACCTTTCTCTTGAACACCAGCTGCTTTCTTATTTGCAGCTGGACCAATACATATGGGTCTTGAAGAACAGAGCATCCCATTCATTTCAGTCATTGCACGAGCTTACTCAGTAGGATCACCAAATTTCACAAAGCCATAATCCTTTGAGCGCATTGTCAGTTTATCAGTTACAACTTTTGCACCCTTCACAGATGGGTAGTGCACCCTAAATGTCTCTTGTAATATGTAATCTGTAACATCGACCAAATCACCAACAAAAATTGTATAATCAGGGGTGTTATCACGTTTTTCACCAGTAGTGGCCTAATTCAATCGGTATGTCATCTCAACATTTGGCACCATTGTCCCATTGTACGTTTGAAGAACTCTTTCAGCACCAGCACAACTTGCGAATTCAATAAAGCCATAACCCTGAAGTTGTCCAGTCTGCTTATCACGAATTAGCTTGATAGATTATACCTACAAATTGATGAAGCACAAAACAAAATATCAACAAACTATACTACAGAAATGCCAAAATTTAGGAGTACAAATTGTGCAACGGCATGTGATGACTACATGAATATCCTAAAATTGAATCAACCAATAAGTTAAAATGGAAATTATGTTTCATGGTCTCGCATCCCGAATGGTCACAGTGGTTTGTACTATTTCGGCGAACCATGAAAGCAGATATGCATGAGAAACTACCTCATTACAAGCACCTTGGCGGCGCCGAGGTCACCCTGGAGGAGGCAGACGACGGAGAACGTGCCGGTGCCGAGGTCGAGGCTGCGGTCGGGGTCGATGAGGTGAAGCTGCACCCGGGACGGCGACGAGGGTCTCCTCGATGGTGAGCGGGGGCGGGGCGGCGTCATCGGCGGCGTCGGGAAGAGGTTCTCGCGAGCTCGTGGGAGGCGAGGAAGGCGGGGAGGGCAAGGGAGGTGGCGGGAGAGCGAGGGGGGGATCGGGCGCGGGAGAGCGAGGGGAGGCGGGCGCGCGGGGGGGGAGGAGGCGGGGCGGAGGAGAGCGAGGAGGAGGGGGAGAGCGATGGGAGGCGAGGGGGCGGTGGAGAGAGCAAGGGAGGCGAGGCGGCGGTAGGGGAGAGCGAGGAGGCGGGGGGAGCGAGGGGGCGAGCGAGGTGGGGAGAGAGCGAAGGGAAGCGGGGGGAGAGGGAGGAGGACGGCGGGGCGGGCGGTGGGAGGAGGAGGAGGCGGGGTGGAGGAGGAGGAGGTAGCGGCGGGGGGGAGGAAGGAGGCGGGAGAGGGAGAGGAGGAGGCGGCGGGTGGAGGAAGGGGAGGAGGGTGCGGCGGGGAGAGCGAGGCGGGGAGGCCAAGAGGGGAGGGCGCGGGGGAGAGGAGGAGGCGGCGGGAGAGCGAGGGGGAGGGGGAGGAGGGGGGCGGCGGTTGGAGGGTTTTAAGATTCGACGGTCTAGATTGGATGGAGACTTCGGCAACCACCAACTTCTTCTTTTATAATAGTAAAGACTAGAATAAAGAGGGTCCGTCACACGTGCAGCTTTGGTAAGAAAAGCACCGTAGTACTAGTGCATGAGGGAAAAAGATGAAAATTTGAGCTAGAAAAACGGGGTATGATTAATTGTGATTGATGCAAGTAGAGATGGAAAATGGATCGGATGTGATCGAATAGTCTTAAATACGAATACAGATCCATATTTTTAAAGACGGATATGAATACAAATTCGAACATTTTTAAATATAAATACGAATTGAATATTATAACAAATATGAATTCGAATCGGATATATACTTAATTCGGTCGAATACGAATACCCTCCTAAAAATGTCGTAATCGGCCAGTTTTTTCGGTTATCAGTTTTAAATTCAAATTTCAATATTTGAAATTTGGCTGATTTTTTCGGTTACTGGCCAATAGACATAGAAAATGGATCGAATACGAATTGAATGATCTCGAATACGAATACAAATGTTCTTAAATACGGATACAAATATTGTCGAATGTGAATATAAATATTTTTTAATACAGATTTTGCTTACCACATTCATATTTTCTCAGATACGAATATCAGATAAAATGGATTATTCGTTATCGTTTTCCACCCTAGATGCAAGCACACATGTTTAATGGGTGTAGGCGTGCGCCTATGTATGATTAATTGTGATTGACGCAAGGTATGCATGTTTAATGGGTGTAGGGGTGTGTCTATCTATAATTGACTATGATTGATGCAAGGCACGCATGTTTAAACAGGTGTAGGCGTGCGCCTATCTTCAGTGCTTCAGCTCTGTGCCGTCCTAAATTAGTTGAAGCTAGCGAACTGCAACAATCCAAGTGCATGGGGCATGGGCAGAGAGGTCTTGCTTCTCCCAGTAAAATTGCACTTACACGGCCGGAGTTGTCGATGACACTGCTAATAAAATTGGAACTGTATCCTATAAATTTGACGTTGACCTTGTTTATTTTCTTAAGAAAAAGGGCCCAAGAGGTTTAACCTGTTTATTTAATCTGGCCATCAGGGGCTCCAGCTCCAATTAATCCGGACGGCCAGTTGACAAGTTATGATTGTCAAACATATAATGTAAGATAACTATCATTGATATCTCTATTATTTTAAAAAAATCAGTTAATGATTCTGTCTTCCCCCTCTCCCTCTAAAAAATAATTCGCGCAACTATCTCATGAGATCTGGTTCGCTCGCTCGCACGTCTCCTCCTCGTTCCCTCCCCACCCCGCACCACCGCTGTCTCCTCCGACGCAGCCGCCGCTACAAGTCCACGGCCACCGTCTCGCACGAAATCAAGAACCAAATCCACAAAACGGACTCCCTGCCGGCGACCATGCCGGAGACCGCAAGTCCAACGCCATGCCGCGGCGGCCTCCTGGAGGAGATCGTCGTGTGGGAGATCTTCGTCTGCCTGCCGACGAAGGCCATCCTCCGCTGTCGCGCCGTCTGCCGCTCCTGGCGCTTCCTCACCTCCACCAGCGACATCCTCCTCCCGCACCAGCGCCACCAGCCCTACCTCCCCATCGTCTCCTACATCCATCGGTGCCGCCACGACTTCCGCGCCGTCAAGCCCCGGGCAGCTAGGCTCTTGCCCGTCGCCCCGCTTCGCCACCCCAGCTTCCAGGTCAGGGCCTCCTGCGACGGCCTTGTCCTCCTCTCCTTGAATCAATTGAGCTTCTACGTCTGCGGGATTTGGACTTAAGGAGCAATCTGATAGCAACATTGAGATGTTCCGCCCTCCAATAAAGGATGTTTGTCACGAATACTGCTTCTTGGAACACTCTTCTTTCTTGTTGTTTGGAATTATGAATGAAATGGCTGAAGTTTATAGTAATTAACTGTGTTTCATCAGTCAACTGACCAGTTTACTGAATGTAAAGCCAAGTTGTAACTGATAAGATCATCTGTAGCACCTTAAAGAATCCTACCTTCCAACTTTATGAATCCTACCTTCCAACTTTATGCAATGCCTTGCTCATACTTTAGTTGTTAATGAACTCCGTTGAACTATCTTTAGATTTTTTTAGCCACGTTTACTTATCAACTTCTGTATGCTTGTAGGTTGCCTCATGTGTTGGTTAACTAAATAATAAATGCTTATATATGTATGCTTGTAGGTTGCCCCATCTTTACTAATCTGGGGCAGTTGAAGGGTCTGCAACAAATTTCACCCCACAAATGCTCCTTGGTGCTTATCAAAGCCAATTGGTGTCAAATAATCAAATCTATAACAAGCTCAATGAGCCCAGTGATTACATGCCAAAGGACCAAAATGTATGTATACTTCTTGATGCTATCTTTTTTTTTGAAATATTCACATATTGGCTTTATCAGTGAATAATAGTTAAGTTCCTGTTTGTCTAAATAAATGTTACAATGCTTGTATATAAAAAATGTTACAAGCTTGAAAATTAAATGTTTTGGCCTAGAGAAATTAAATAGTCAAAGTCAATCGTAGATCCAATAGAACATCCACTTCGTCTGCAAGGGCGTTTTCTACTAATGCATTTATGTGAGCAGTTTCATAGGGTGATATGTAGGATCAAATCTGATGTAAAAGAAAAGTTAAGAAAGAGAAAATAAAGCTCATGCATGATACAACATATTTGAGAAAACTAAAAAAGTTAGAGGATGTGGATTGAGAGGAAGGAGAGAGAGAGAGGAGGTGGGATAGAAGCAGTTGTGGAACTAGAACGAAAATGAATGGAGTTCACTACTTTATCATACATATAATAATATATATATAATTTTTAAGTAATCTTTACTATTTAAAAAGAAGTTGGTGATGGTACATTCTTTCGCTCCTCCCCTCCCCTACTCACAAAAGGATTCGTGCCAACTTGTGGGCCTATTGAATTCCAGCGTCCTCCCCGCCATCAGTGTTTTCAATATATATTGATACTAGCTAGCCTAAGAAGACTAATATCTTCTTTATGGTTTTGTAGTATCATGTTATTACTTGTGTTATTTGTATAGTATTTATTTTTTCGTTGCAACGTATGGACACGTAATTAGTATATGGGCTTGTTCTTTTTGGCTGCGGCTGATGGCTTTTTGGCTGTTTGCGACAGAGATTGCGGAAAGAGAGATACTCGTTTGCGATTTTTGATGGTACAGATATTAGTTTTTTTAACGTGTACTATAATTAACCTGTAGACCCCATCTTAAAAAAATACTTCGTTTAAAAGTTAGTTACTGTAGCAAAAACCAAAAGTGACTTTTAGAAGCCGCAAAAGAACAAGGCCTATATACACTTGGTGGTTGCTGCTAACTGACAACAAGTGTAGGTTGTCATTACACACACACACCCCTTGGTCTTGCATCATCTTATCATCTCTCGTACGTTGGCAATGTAGTTGAAAACCAGCCAGCTAGTACCGGTAAGATTTTGCCGACACATCAGGCGTCGATCCGAGGCATGAACGGACCAAATTAACGATCGACCGACGCATGCATGCACTCCAAGAGACTAGACAGAACAAATTCAGTTTACTTCTGCATGCACTCATGAGAGGAACTATATAAGCTGCTAGTAGAGATACATCATACATGCAGATCGTGTCATGTGTAGAGATTGATATACGAGTCTCCCAAGAACATTGATAGATATCGCTTAATCAGCATGGCAAATAATGTTGCTTAGCTAATTAAGAGACATGCAGGCATGCATATATACATATGACGACGATGATGATCAGACATTCAGATCACCAGATCCTTTATATATGTACGGATTCTTTGCTTTGCATACACGACGAGCTGAGTCTAAGAGGGAGGGGCGATACTGCGACAGCGTCCTGGGTGTTGTCCTGGGTGTTGCGATGTGTAATATCAAGTATGAGACTAGAGAAGGTGAATAGGAGCTTAAAATAATTCTAAGGTTTTTCAAAAAAATTTCCTTTGAGTGAAAGCAAAACTCTTCACTCCAGTAGCTATGAAAACTATGAAGATCAGAGACAAATAATTACAAGAAAAGATCTTATCAAAACCGAGCAAAATATGTTTTGACAACCTCTGCGTGGTTTGACCTTCATGAAGGAGGTGGTTTGACTTCTGTTCTAACAGTCTGACCACTATGAATAGAAAAATTAGGGTCAAACCGCTGCTACAGTAATTTCAGGATGAATAGTGGTTTCAGCGCTATTTCAAATATGAAAATTTATGTAACTTTTGATCGGCTGATCTAAATGATTTGAAACTTTATATGCATCTTCTCTAGAATGACAGGAACCTATTCCAATCAAGAATTAAAAAATTTGTTGCCAAAGTTCTGACATTTTTTCGTTCAAAGAAAGGGTGTACCAAAACTAACCAAAAGAGGGAAATTTCAATCTGCTCTTACTCATGAGTCTTAGATGATTTATATGACCTGGGATGGGTTCTCATATGTTATAGATAGTTAACATAACACGAATTTAACTCAAATCATCGACAAGAGCAAAACTCAAAAATCAACTCTTTCTTGAGAAAAACCAAGCAAACTCAAGAATTTCCTCTAGATCATGCTTAGATAGATGAGATCTTGTCTCTAGGAAACATCTCTACCTCTTATACGTCATTGACACCAGAAAAACTCAAGAGAAGAGAAATCTAAACAAAAAACCAAGAAAATCAAAAGCACATGAGAGGATTCATGGCACAACTTACTTAGATAAAATTTGGATGTTCATTTCACTTAGAGAGAAATATTTTAAAGCCAATCTCTTAGAATAGTAGAGTTCTAAGTCTAAAGCACACACAAAAAGCTTCAACACAAGGAAACTTTAACCTTAATATCTCAAATCTCTCTCAAGGCTCGACTTAACACAAAGACTATATAGTGAATGCTACCACCTCACACCAACCAGCTGCTCCTTGGTGGATCATACCACTTACATATGAAAAATCCTGATAACCCACATACAAATGGGTTTTACACTCTCACACACTTGCACGTTTTTCAAAGCACAACTTCCAAATGCTCCATAAGCCCGATAATACACTCCAAACATAAAGACGTGACCTAAACCACTTAGGCCAGTGTTGTGGTTTAGCAAATCGCCACTCCTCTCGATTTTGGACAATTGCCAAATTGTCACTCGTTGATCTTCACGAAAATATGTTGCCCATGACTTGTCGCCATGATCGTACACCTGCGTTGAGACCGTCACCACTTGAAATACTCAAGTTCCATGGCGCACCGATATCATTCTACAGTTCGTAATGCCCAACGTCTTACTATCAAGATTGTACGTCTGCTCCAAGAAATATCACCACCTGAAACAATAAATCCATTTGGCACATCACATATATGCATTGCCTCTTTACGATCTTTGTCTTTCTCATATGCTTCTCAGTTTGAGATGTTACTCCATCTGGATTTACGCGATACGCCATGGCCTCAGGACTCCTTCCGTAGCCTCGGTCTTGCCATTGGCCGCAACAATCATCAAAGTATCTGCATACCAAAGAACAAAGCAATCAATCCGAGTACAAATGACATGCATTTGACTCTCCATTAGCAAACCAAATGCATGTATATACGTCATGACTCACACATGCATGAACTCCCTCACGACTAACACTTGTTTGGACTCACGCCGTGACTAACACCCAAAACACATAACCAACAGAACAGACTTTACTGGGGCCGGTCTGACCGTGGCACACAAACTGATTAGACCGCTCAAATAGGTGCTAGTCAGACCATTCGGTCCCAGCGGTCGGACTGCTTGGGCAGCTGGTCTGGCCGGTTTTCTATCACAACACCAACTCAATTCATAAATTCAAAAATTCGAACTCAAACAATGAAATTAATACACGATTAATATCACATACTCATTAAGTTACCAGTTACCACCACATGGTCCTTCACCATGGGACATGGATGGATGCACAGGACAGGTTGGAGTGGGCCGTGGTGCCAGGAGGAACAGCCAAGCTAGCCATGTGCGCGTGCTGCCTATGGATGCCTCGTCTTTGCCTTGGCTAATCTAATATAATCGCCTACCTAACCTAACCTAACCTAACCGGCCGGCCATATATACAGCATGCAGCGCAAGTAGAGCAGTCGATGGATCTCATTCTCATATGACCGCGCCGCCCGCGCTCGGTGGTTGCCATGCCCCGTCAGGCGCATCGAATCACATGACCGCTCACAGGACCACCTCATTGTCCGCCTACCCTGCATACAACACCATGTTCATGACTCGTGAGGTCTCATTTCATTCCATCTCATTGCAGGGGGGAGAACACTAGTGCTTTCATGTTCCATCAGCTCAAGCTGACGAAATAATTTTGTGCTTGATGGTCTGCAGGTTAGCCCTGTCTCTATTAACTCAAAATGCCTGATTAGCTCGAATTGATCTCACTTCTGCAGCTAGATATGGCCATTTGTTGCCAATGGGACTACTGAATGATCAACTGTCATTGCCTTGCACTGCAGCAGGCAGCACCAGCGCAGATCGAATAACCACCGACAGAAGCTGCAACCAATATCTACAGATAATTGACCAGGATCGCACCACCTGGGTTGTCAGCCTCAATAGTCATGTGTATAACCTTTTGACCAGCAACAGTGCTACTTCCCAAGGTTCAAAAATCCAGAACCGGAGCAAATCCCGCCAGGGAACCGGTAACCGGTTGGTTACTGGAAAACCCAAAGAAAAACCGGCCAAAATTCGTGAAATAAAATTCGAATTTTGGTCGGGTTGATGGTTGGTAACCGGCTGGTTACCATCTAAAAACCGGAAATACCGGTGGAAAATCGGGAAAACCGATTTTGATTAATTAGAAATTAGAATAATACAAATATTAATTAGAAAGTGTTTAATGAAGTAACAAGGTTGATACATAATTAGAAATTGCTCCTTGCTTGCTCGACTACGTAGTGAAGCACTCTCCTCCAATTGTTGTAAAGCATCTAGTGAGATCTCCAAAAGGATCTATACACTTATCTTCATTCCTAGTCTAATGTTCTTGCAATGGAAGCTTTAGATTGTAGTGGACATATACGAGTTTATGCAGTTTCTTGTACCCAAGACGGTTCCTCAATTGGGAATGCACCAAAGTAAATGTGGAGACATGGTAGGACATGTTTTTATGCATTTATTTCTATCACAAAAAAATATTTAAACTAACCTAGGAAGTGCATTATGCAGTCATAAATTCAAATTCACATTTAAAATTTTTCGGCCGGTATTTTGACTATTGGTCCCGACCGGTTTTTCCGGTTACCGGCCAGTAACCGTCCGTTTTTTTTGAACCCTGCTACTGCCTTGCAATTGGGATGTCTGCTTAATTAATCAACCAATCTCCTGCCTTTGCTTCATATATATAGCTAGCAACATATATATATGTGGCACCGACATGCAGCTTGCTTAATTTGCTTGGCACTCAGATCAGCTGTTGTTACACAACAGTAACCTTCAGAGGAAAAGGAATACTATAAAGGAATAGATGAATGTGCAACCATGGGCTATGCAGCTATAGCCTAATGTGTCTATGACTGGGCCATCTCTCTTTTAGAAAAGCGAAGTGGCATAGGAAAAGGATCCACTTGTGTCCGTTTAAAAAGGAACCAAAAGTGTGTTGTGTCAAGACTCGAGGCTGGAATGTGGGAGAGGCAGAGATCAAAAGATTTCCGCAGAGTGAGTGGCACTGCATTTCTTTTGCTTAGGTGAGGAAGTGCTCTAGATAGCTTCTGCCAGTTGCATTCTACGTCTATCATAGACACAAGACATGAAGCTCTTGTTCCAGTGCCCCTGCTGCTCATGCTTCTGCTTCATGAAGGCCAAGAGGAGCAAAGGCGAGGAAGAAGGAGAAGGGAGCAAATTGCAAGGGGGAGTAGCAGGGAAGACCACAGACATGTAGCTTTGGTTTTGGCCGATTCCAATATCTTATCTGCATCATTGGTCCATGCATGCATGCTGAGTCAGTTCTTCGATTCTTTCAGCCTATCTAGCTTGCTGTGTAGTTTACATGATCATGTCGCAGCAGTTGCACCATGCACGTGCTGTTGCTACCTTAGCTACTGTCTTTGAAATTTAAGACTTGTGAATCAAAAAGTGCCGTGTCTTTGTGTTGTTATTGTATCTAATCCAGTTAATAAAAGCATCACTACTTTGGTCAATCACCGAATCGTCTCCCTTAATTTGTTTCTTCAAGTCACTTATTTCCCTCAGGCCTCAGCTTTGGCAAGCAGCCTTCTTAGCTACTGTTTCTTGTGCTAACCAGTTCTTGGATGAAGAAACATTCAGAAAAAAAAAATGGAACAAGTATGGGGAATACATAAAAGTGCATTACTTTATAGAGTAATTAACGTGTTGTCATGACCAATTTGCAGTACATATATAGCTGAAAGTCTAATTAAAGTGTTGTCATGATCAAATCGCATAGCTACAAGTAGGTAAAAGAAAAGCGTGTGTTCAGTACTGAAAAGGATGCATAGGGATAGAAAAGCACGCGCGCTTTCTGAAACATTGTTCTGAACAATGTGGTCAAACTTCAGAAAAGTGTGGTTGCTAGCTTTCTCTGTTGATGGATGACATTTGAAGAGAAGTGGTACCTTGGTTCAATTGCAGTAATTTTGTTGTTGTTCAAGTAACATGGCACTCAAGTTATGTGTGCCTCTTAAATATTAAATTAGTGATGTAATGTTTGCAATAATGAAACTGAAAGTAGCATATACCAGCAACATTCCAAACGCAAGGAGATCAAGAGGAAATTCACACATGGGCTGGTCAATTCCATTTGCCATTGGGAGCCCAGTAGCCCAAGCATCTCGCCAATTCCAATAATAAATAAAAAAGGCCCAAAGAAGCGAAGTCGGCGTCCAGGGACCCCGCAATACGGCGCTGCATTCACCTCGCAGCTACACACGGTCCAGCCCCATTAGTTCTGGGGTTTTTGGCTGCGGCGAGGAAGGGGACGGCGACAGCGGCAATGGCTGCGGCGAGGAAGGGGACGGCGACGCCGCTGGGCGCCGTGTTCTCGCCGGAGGAGACGAGGAGGGCCGTGGCTCGGGTGGCCGAGGCGATCGCCGTCCGCCGCACCGAGCTTGGGCGCCTCCAGGGCTTCGTCGCCGACAACGCCGCCCTCGTCTCCCTCGTCCAGAGGCTCCCCGACGAAGTCTCCCACGAAATCATGGTCCTACCCCCCCTCTCTCTGTCTCGCTCTCGATTAGAAATCTGTATATTCTTCTAGTTGTGTTGTGCGATTTCATGTTGCTGCAAGTTTCTCGTATTCGCTCTATGCAAACTTTATTTTCGCTTGTTTGCACAAGCACGGCTACGGGTTTACTTAAAGAATGTATGATTCGGCACAGATATTAGAAGTGAACCGTGAGAATCAAGCGAGTGTTGATTCCTTCTTTCATGTTAATCAAGTTAACAGTTTCTTCATTTCTATGAAAAAAGTTTGTGTTAGGGTCTGAAAACTAAACAACCAGTAACTGTTAATTATGTAAGTACAGGGCGTACTTTTGCTATGCAAAAAAGAGAGGTAAGAATGATGTAAGATTGATAGAAAAGGACTAAAGTGTCACTCTCATAATTGATTTGGAAATACAAGGGAGTGTTTTGTGTGGATGGTAATGAATAAATGATTAGGAGATTGGAAAATAGAAAGGGGGCAAAACAGGAAATCCTCATTAGATCGAAAAGCTGTACATCCTGTATTGTGCAATGGAGTACCAACCTAGCTGGTGGAAAACAATAATCGCTAGACTATAATTAGCACTCTTGAAGTATGTCTGTGTTAATGTATTAGCCATTCAAATGTTCGTAGGTCTGAACCAGTTTTGATCTGTTGGTAAGTTTTGTTCATTTTGGTTGATTGCAGGTTCCCTTTGGTGGTGCCGCATTTTTCCCAGGACGTTTAATGCACACAAATGAACTCTTGGTATGACATCCCACTAGGGAACAACTTTGGTTTCTATTTTATGTGGGTTTGCAACATAAATGCTTGTGATTTGCGTTGTGTCTTAGGTGCTTCTAGGTGAGGGTTACTATGCGGAGAGGTCCGCTAAGCAGACGACCAATATATTGAACAGGAGGGGGATGGAATTGGAAGCTCAAGTGGAAGCGATGAAGGCAACTATCTCTGACCTTGAGGCTGAGGTGAAGTTCTTCGAGTCCACTGCCACCGAGGCTTCTGTAAGGCTCCTTTTTCATGTCTCATAATATCGCTGTGGATGATATGCTAGTGTCCAACTAAGTAAAGGTAACTGTAATATCAATTTTCTTAAGGTCATTGGTAAGGAAAAAATAACATGGATAGACCTTCATCTACATGTGGACTCCTCAATTGCAGTACTCATAGTATGCAGACTAAGCTGTCACCTTAGCCTTCTTTTATATTGAAAGCTGGATGCTGCTCACCAGTTTTTCCTGACACGCTAAACCGCACCCCTGGAAAAGAGTGTACTGTTTTGAGATCCTTCTATATAATATGGTTATGGTCTGACTATACATAATATGTTGACTGTTTAGGTGTAGCAATATAACCTTTTAGAGGTGGCACTTAACTGAGTTACTTATATGGTTGACCGGTCACTGTATTTTGTCTTCATAAAATTGAGTGCTATTCACATCATTGTTTCATACTTTCATTATGTGGTCCGTTTCCATGGAAAATTAGTTAAAATTGGATGCTTAATCATGTTGATGCTGGCTGCTGGCAGGAGGGTCTCATTGAAATAAGGGAAGAATATGATGAAGACACAGAAAGAAATTCATCAAAATCAGGTGACCATTTGGAACTTTCTTTTAATTATCTACTGGCACTCTGCATTTTTGTTATATTCAGGATTTGTTTGGCTCTTCATGAAATCTCAGTATGTTGAATTCTAATATTAATGTTTTCCTAATATGCATATCCTTATTCTCTCTTGAATTCTTCCAGGGGGTGTTTGAATTAGGGTGATCTAAATCAAATTTGAACTAAAATCTTAAGGATTCAAATCGACCCCCCCCCCCCCCCCAACCCCCAAATCCAAGCAGGCCCGCCTTTTTGGTATAACACCCTTGTTGATGGGGATTTAAAGCAAATGTTGTTTTGTTGGGGTTAAGGGCATGAAATCTTGTAACTTCTTTTTTTAGTATGTGCTCCACCATAGCAAGACATCTTATTGAACTGAGACGATTGCTATCTTTATGCTCCAAAAGAAGCTGGCAGATTAGAGCTTACCTATAGTTGGCAAATTGCAACTTCTATTTCGGCATGACTATTTTTTCTACTTGTCTTCTGCAGAGGCTTCAAGTTCTTCTGGGGGCATGTCAGATAAAGAAAGGGAACATGCTCGAATCATGGCAAGGTTAGATGAACTTGAATTGGAAGAAAAGGAAGCTGGAAGTACTTCTGAAGAAGATGGAGAAGAAGATGACGACAATGATGATGAAAGTGCTGGAACAAGTGAGTGTGAAGAAAATGAGGAAGATGGGAATACATCAAGTGGTGAGAATGACAATGCTAATTTTGGTGCCTCATTTTCTGAAAGTGGTGGTGACGACCAGAGTCCTGGCAATGTCCAGGTACTTTCTTGTTTCTCAAGCTGATTGAGATGTAATCTTAATTTGTTTAATGTGCTGTGTTGCAATTATTATATTTTGATGCATGGACCAATAGCTGAAGAGTGCATTAAAGAAGCTAGGAGGGAAGGAAATGCTGAAAGGTGCTTCTCTTGCACCGTCAGCCAGTGCATCTCACTCAGGTTTTCCAGGCGAGGCTTCTGTAAGCTCCTTATCCTTTTTTCAGTACCTTATACTTTATGCCTGAATGAATGTCACTCAGTCACAATAGTTTATCTTAGCTGCTGTAGAAGTCACAATGTGTTCCGTCTTATGTGCAGATAATAAACTCTGAAGTTCAGGTTCCAGTTAAAAAAGGTTAGTTTTGATACTTTCACGTTATACAACTTACTCATTATTAGATGTTTGTTTAGAATACCAAATGCCACACCGATGTGTTTTGCTTTTTTTTGTTGGCATCTTGTTCGTGTAATGTCATTGGAGCTGGAAGTAAACACATTATTCCCTTGTTGCTCCATGTGTTGCTTGAAGTTCTTTAATTAACTTGCTCCATATGTTGCTTGAAGTTCTTTAATTAACTACCCTGCTCATATGCGTGTGACCCAAATTTCCTACTCGCAGCTGTTTCTTTTCAAGATGACAACAAACATGTAGTTCGTTCGTTGAAGTCTCATCCCTTGCCACAGGATCCAAATTACTCTGCTCCAGTACTTGAGGTACCAATTGCAAGTGATTGACTTCTTATTGGAGAATTTTGTATATATTCCTCGCATTCATAAATATGTCATTTATATTTTGTTCACTGTTCTTTTTTAGTACCATTACGAAATGATGTAAATGGGAGTAATGGTTCTCACAAATTATTTTTGCTATATACCCGTGCTTTAGATCTTCATGCACGGTTGTTTTAATCCCTTTGGTAATATGGTGCATGTATTCTGTACATAAATCTTGTGCTAACATGACTTGACACTTACTCTACATGTTCATATTATTTTAGGCTAGTAGAAGTGTACAACTATTACTTTGTGAACTGAGATCAAGCACCATTCTGGAGACCTCGGGATGCAGTTTATCCCATGTTTCATGTGTGGTTTGTTATTGTCTCAATACGTTGATAATGCTGATTACCAATATTTGCTTGGCAGGTTTCTTCAGACAGCGCTCCATCACATGATCGAAAGATAATATCAAGTGGACACAAGGTCTTTTGCTTGTACTCTGACAGATAAACTGCCACACCCTTCGAAATTGCATTTACCATAGTTTATGGCTATCACAGGCCTTCACGGGATCTATTATTGAACATGATGATAATCTTTCAGCGATTCAACCACCAAGGAGTAAAGATAGCGAGAAAGTAAGCTGTTTGTTTGAAGCCTTTGATTGCTGTGGTGAAAATTTATATTGATCAGCTCTCTACTTTTTTTCCTGAACATCTGGCAGCCTGTTAGTTCTGCTTCTTCAAGGCCTGTGTCTAGATTCAAGATGCAGAAGGGAGGGCGTTGAGTCTCTCTCTGACACTAGGATGAATGGAAAATCATCTACTTAGATCTCTGGCAATAGCTGCATTGGTAGCAAGTGCTATAAGCGACGCATGTCCCATCTAGATGGTTTGTGTTTGCCGCAATTTCAGGGGGAGTCCTTTGAGTTTGTCAATGCACGGGAAAGGAGATAACTATTGATACACTGAAATGCATGGCACTAAAGTGCTGAGGGCTACATTTTGGGGGAAGCATTTGTATCTTTGTAGGATCTACATTGATAAACACTGTAACGACATCACATTAATGTGAATTACTCTGTAACCACCAGCGATCAGTTCTGTGATAGCAGTTTGTGTAAGCTGTTAGCGCCTCAAACTGTGACCTGCAGTCCTTGCAATGTGCCTGTATGGAATGCAGCTTCAGTGAACTGTATGCGTCACCTGACCTGCAATGACGGGTCTGTAGCACCCCGACCCTTTCAGGGCCATCACACTAATACTATTTCAGATTAATGCTGCCAAAAAAGATTTAGCAGCACCTCCTCTATTCTTAGACTAGTAACGAGAGGTAATCAACAAAACGAATATAAGTTAATTGCGATAAAACCAACTACTTTTTATTGCAAATAACTATAATATAAACAGAATACTAGATCCACAACCATGGTTACCACCACTACGGCCCATAAATATATTACATTAATAGCGAGCCCCAAAAGACTAAACAAGAGATTAAACATAAACGATTAGAACTTGACTAAACAGTTGTTGTATATGTGCAGTGCAAAAGGACTACGTCCATTCCGTGCATGCCGTTGATCCGGATTGCCCTAAAAAGATAAACAACAAAGTAAGAGAGAGTCTGAAGACTGAGAAAATACAAAGTAAAACAGTAACGGATGTGCATAATATTCTGTATCCAACACAGGTGCTTTCACTCATTTTTACACATTCTCTTATGTTTTCATCAACCCTCACGCCTTTGTTACTTTTCTCTGTCACCATGCAAATGCATATGTTCATGCATATATCTGTCCTTTCTTTAGCTTATACCGGTATAGCAGAGTGAACACCCATCGATGCTCACTCGAGCCCGCTATTTTTCATGTGGAGACCTCAAGCCCATCCTCTTTCATACGGGAACCTCAACCTCTACTCCTGTGGAATGCCTACCGAAGTAGGATTTTCTCCACTCCCGTGAAGGGTCCACACAGAGTAGACCATAGACGCCACAAAGACTGTCTATTTTCATGATATGAATGCGTGCAATGTAGCTTCTCTAGTTAAACAGATCAACATGTCATGTTCCAGTAACCTCTATTTGACCACATATCCACATTCATCATTATGCCAACAGAAATAAATAACTCACATTAGCATGGTAGGTAGTGCATCAAAATAAATTCATAGCAATCACTATCCGAATTTACCGTTTATCATACACTTTCCTGATCAATCCCGTGGGTGGTCTGTGGACGTGCCAGATCCCGAACCTCCACCTGAACAAGGATTAATAATTTTAATTCACCGCTAACTTTTCTCTCTAATCGATATATTATTTCACCTTACTTTAACTTGTCATCTACTAATTAATACTACCGGGAGCTACTACTACCCAAGAACCTCTGACAGCAACGCTACTTCCCTTTCCGTGAATACAAGATCAAAGACGACAATAGCAATTCACCGCCCAATAGATGACACTTTAGCAGCTACACAGATCAATCCTAATAGTTGACATAATTGCTTTTACGGGAATCAATAAATAAACAAGGAAAAGGGGTCTTTGAAGCGTTACCCTAAATCCGAACAACTGGATCGGAGTGCGAATCTGACTTTTTCTTTTCTTTTCTTCTCTCTTCCCTTTTTCCTTCCCTCTTCCTCTTTTTTCTTCTTTTTTTCCTCTCTTTTCTTTCTTCTTTTACCGCCTGCCTCTACCTTTTCTTTCGGCCGGCCAGCCCACCCCTTTTCTTTTTCTCTAACCGGCGGCTAGCGGTGCACAGCCAGCAGCAACAGGAGGGCGCGGAGAGAAGGTCGGGATGGCGATCGTCCGTGGCGGTGCGTAGCAAGGAGAGAGGGGAGCGACGACAGTGGCGCTCGCACAGGGGAGGAGCAGCAGCGGCCACTGCAGGGGGAGAGGGGAGCGGCGGCGGCAGCAGCTGCAGGGGGAGAGGCGGCGGCGAGAATGGCACGGGGCGGCGCGGGGACAAGGGCGGCGGCGATATGGCACAGGGGAAAAGAGGAGAGCGGCGGCGTGCGGAATGGGGGAGGAGAGCAGTTTCGGTTTTGTCTCCTCCCCTCCGATCCCCTTTTTCTTTATAGGGGGCGGCATGGGCTAGGCCGGCTAGACCTTGGGCCTGGCCAAGCTGCCCCCATTCTCTCTCTTTTTTTAAAGTATTACAGTGTCCCTGAAACATGGTTCGGTTGTACATTTTGTTTGTGTGATTGCTGCTTTGTCTGAATTCTAACATGCCAATTTTTTTAACTGTGTCGCAGTTAAGCAACCTTTCTTGAGTTGCGAATGGCGATTCATCAGCCAGGTGCAATGTAGTTCTTGCGAGCAGCTAGCGCAACATAAAATAATTTTAGATTAGCCTGTCAGGTTGTTGTTTCTTGATGCAACAGCAGGCTTGCATACTTGTTAGTTAGCCAAACGCAGTGATTTCAAGTAATTCTCGGTGCACGCTAGCTATTAAGGGGCACATATCTAATTAAGGAAGATAAACTGACAAGTATTGATGAAAGGTGAAGTTCCAAACGTTTCAGTTCAGCTGGTTAAATGTATCTGGTGGAAGATGAGGAAAAGAAAGGAAGATCTCCATCAAGAAAGGAAGATCTCCATCAAGTGTGGGCAACCTTTTCTTTGAAAAGAATGGAAAGGGGATTAAAACAAAAGAAAAAAAAGGTCCATCGGTTGGTTGGTTAATCTGGGACTAAGCATCAGTTAACCAGAGCAGCAGATCAGGGGGGATCAGATCGAGTTGGAAATAATCAAAGAACCTGTGTTGATTAATTACAGACTGATCGGATTAACTAATGGTTCCTACTTGTGCTGTAGAGGAGTGTCATGACATGGTCAGTAGTAGTAGCCGGTGAGCGCCGAGCTGACAGCTCGACAAGAGCCTCATCGTCTTCCCTTGGCGCTGACGAGCACCAGATGCTATCTCTCACGTATTTCACCAGCAAGAATGGAGGGAGAAGCTGCCCTCTGCACGTCAGGTCCACCTGGTTATGGTCACCATCACATTAATTGGCTTAAGAACAGATTAATGTCAACACAAAACCTGCGCAGAATAGTGCTAAACAAGTTACTAGTAATAACGCATTATCAAGACAAATATCGAAGCATGTGACACATCCTCTACCCAACCTAACATAAGCATGATGGCATATGCACGTATGCTGTGCGCATGCAGATCGATCGAAGCTTAGCTTATACAATACAAATATTGGGATTCTATTGGGTATACATCTATATATTGCATGTCGCATTCACGTTGCCTTTGCAGTGCAGCCATCGCTCCCCCCTCTAACATAGCATGAGTTATTTTCTGCTATGATTTATCATTTATAATTATGATTAATGGTTTTTGATTTTAAGGTGAGTGCTGGTGCAAAACCAACAGAGAGTTGATCGAAGGCAAAGCAACCCGATGAAAGTGGCACTGTTGCGCCACCACACATGCATGTATTCCAAAAAAGGAGCTAGCTAGTTTGACCGATGTATTTAACATACCCCTTAACTCCACCTTTCCGTTGACTCAGTTGTTTTTTTTTTGTTGACGTGCACTTCGTGGCATGCTACCTCAGCTATGGACTAGACGCATCGTGATTAATTGAATCCACGCTATATACTCCTCGAATCAATGCGACTGAGTCCACATCGACAAAAGAATAACCAAGTTAGTCGAAAAGGTGACGTCGGGGGAGGGGGAATGTGAAACAACCATCTACTTTCAGGGGCATGCGTCATAAAAATACTTGTAGGATGATAGGGTATGGCTACGTCACGTACGTCCGATGGATGGTGAAAAATCTGACGCTGCCTACCTGTCCTTTTTTCTAGAGCCTTTCACCCAAAAGGTCCCTCCACTTTGTTCATCAGCATACTCCATCTACTTCTTTCTCCTTCATTCTCCACACTTGTGTCTTTCTCGATTCCTCCTCTACCCCCACCTATGTAATACAGTCCTCCCTACTTCTCCTTTTGGAAACTTGCCTATGGCTCCAGCCCAACACCAGAGCCCCCCTCTCTCGTCAAGGAAAGGGTAGTGTAGATTGCCGTTGTAACCACCAGAGGCGGAACAAGCAGATTGCAGCCAAGCACGAGGTATAGGCCTCATCCTTCTCCGGCCTCTTAGGTGGGAGCAATGGGTGGCGCTAGGTGATAGCGGCCGATGACCTCTCCTAATGCTAAATCACCATCCCTGAGTCGGAGACCGAGCATGCCGCTTTCGCCACCGAGACCAAGTCCTGTGAATCGGGTGTTTGTTGTAGTTAAAGGGGCTTTGTTGCAATAAGAGATTATTTGTTATAGTAAAATGGGCTTTGTTGCAATAAGTGATTCGAGATGTTGGGACTATAGTTTTGGAATGGTGCATCAATAAATTCTTCAAATATTGCACACTTTCTATCTAAATGTTGATAGTGTTATTTTTATGTTGCATTATCTTTATTTTGAGAGAGTTGGATTTTTTTGTCAAAGTTTCACATATGTTGCAACTGCTGTTGGGCAGTGTTGCACACGCATAATTTAAATATTGATAGTGTTATTTTTCAATGTTGCAATAGTTCTTTTATTGACATAGTTGAATTTTTTTAAAATTTTCCCTAATGTTGCAACTATTATTGTGCAATGTTGCACAAATAAAATCAGAATATTGCAACATTTTTTAGTATTAGATGAGACATTGGGTGGATTTCGCGAAGAAAAATTGAAGTGAGAGAGGTGATGCCGCGTGCGAGAAAGTGGCTGATGAGATGAGTACCTTAGGAAGAAAATTGGGTGTTTTTGTTTTTCTTTCACAAAGAAGAAGCGTTGTTTTGTTGTTATGTCAGGCGAATTGTATCGGACGGCTCATGGATGCTTGTGTTATGATGATGGGATGGCAAACAAGGCGTATGATGCTATCGTCCCGATTAGAAGTTCAGACGCTGTCGCTTCCTAGATAATATGTACCACAAATTATTTGTAGGGAACTAAACCAAACTTCATCTGATTTCTAAGAGGTTATTTGTAATTTTTCCTATATATATTATAGAGTTACTATTTTACGCGTAGGTGTAGAATATACGCTGGAAAGTTACCATTGTGTGTGAGTGAAATTACTGTCAGTTGTGTGTTACAACTGACAGTAACTCTGTATATGTTTGATAGTAACTTTACTTGTGTACAATACTAACTTTGCATATACAGTATGTACAAACACAGAATAACGTAGTCATAATGTCATATGTGTGTGTATATATACACACACACGTACTTTCGCTATCGTTGCAGGGCCGTACTAGGTACGTGCGACTCGAGAGGTTGTACTCACGCGTGCCGCCAATGGCGTCGGATCGGAGCCCGACCCTGACCTGCGCTGCAGGTCACGTACCTCTCATGCGATAAAGCGTCCAGCCGGCCAGTTCCATCGAGCACGTTTCCAAATAATAATCGATCATATGTGTCGTGTCAATTATTTTCTTTGAGATGCGTGTCGTGTCAATATAGTTGGCCGCTTGTGTGCAATATCGATCGATAGCGACCGATCCATTGATCATACTGCTATACATGTACGAACAGCACAGCAAAGATCGCTAGTAGTGGACAAGACATACTACCAGTAGCATGTGTGGTTATTTTCCGTTCCGGTTTATAAATCATGGCTTTGGCTAAAATTCTTTATTTTTAGCATGAATGTTTATTTTGTATGTCTTAGTTAAAGGATATCGATTTTTATTGGACCAATTTTGCTGTACCTTAGCTTACTGGACCACCACTGACCACTGAACAAACTGACCGGTCTCCATAGAAAGCCAGATGCGGTGAGGATATAGCAGTGGCTCAAATGGTTAGCCATATTGCATCCTGTACGATGCGTTTTTTATACTGTTACATTTACTTCTATATATTTTCGTAATGTATGAAATTCTAAAAAAAGATAATTACTACGACTGTGTTAAGATACTGCGAGAGGGATGATATGGTAACACTGATAAATTTGAGTACATAAAATTTTTTAAAAATTAAAAAATTATTACAACTTGTTGGAAGGCTTTACATAAAATTTCTTAATTTTTGGAGCTCATTTGCTATATATAACAACTCCTATAAATATCAAAACCGTACACATTTTTTTAGCAATATTCAGAGCGGATAACTTTTTTTTTTTAAAATTACATAGTTAACTAAGTTGTGTCGGGAGTTGCATATAAAATTTTATAATTTTTTGAGCTTATTTACTATATTTAAAAATTCTAATAAATATTATACAAAAAATAAGATAGGTAATTAAGCCACTTTATTTTCCTACCGTCTACCCATAGGACGGCAGGAGAGGTCCTGTTTGGCCATAGGGCGATAGGCTACCTGTCGTCTGGTGGTGGGGCGGCAGGCAACCTGTCGCTCGGTGGCGAGGCGGTAGGGACCACGTGTCGTCTCTCTAGCGTTGCCGCCCGGCCATTGAACAGCAAAAATACTATTTTTGCCAATACGCTATGTATATAGCTATTTTGTAAATACACTTGCAAATAGTACCAAGTGTGCCAAAACAAAGCACAATGAAAGTGCAAAAAAAAAAGTTCCTAGAAAGTTGAAAACCCAAAAAAAAAACGTTGGTTGGACTACCGATGGTTAGGCAAAATCTTCTACTCTGTGCTGCTGGGCTTTAGAAATTGGAGGGCGACACAAAGTAATTAAGATCCAATAACTGCTAGTTTAAAACATCAGTAAAAAGAAAGCCCCTTTAGCAAAAAATAATTAAGATCCAAAATACCCCATGCAACTAAAACGATTGCCCGCTCTCCGAAAGCGTATTATGACGATGATACATACCTACTTTCCCCTGCAAAGTGCACCACTACTAAGCTATGATCATGACGAATGTCTAATGTGAAGTGACTAGCAGCAGCTAGTCAGTCCCGGCACGTAGACGTAACGTAATTAGTATTGCGGTGCTAGCAACTGTGATGTACAGTACTCCTTAATTCATATATATATATATATATAAAGAAAAATACTTTCTACACCCGGGTGTAATTACACCCACCTCTAATATACCATCTAACTAAACGTGAAATACTCCTTTATCACTTTAGGTATACTCATATACTAAATATAAGATATTCCAATGTGAACGACATGAAAAAATTGCAAGAGAGTCCATAGTTTTTAGCATATTTTATAAATACCTTCATATACGTACATAAAAAGGAGTATGTCTAAAAAAATATACATACAACCTCTGAAAAATTGTTCATACCATCTAGATGATCTTAAATACTCATATATTATACGTACATACTCTCCGTTACGCGAGATACTCCCTACATTGTGAGATACGATATAGAGTGTAATTACACCCGGGTGTAGAAAAAAGGCTTCCTATATATATACCACTTAAATAATATTTTAATACGTCTTTATCTATTTGAACATACTCTAACAACGATTAGAAGATATTCCAAAGTGAGTTTCATGACAAATATCATCAAAGTACACTTTTTGGCCCTACTTTAATGAGCTTTTGCTTCTGGTTTCTATCTTTTTAATTCTATTTTTTGTGCTTTTTTGCCTTTTCTTTTTTCTCTTTATTTCTTTGAAAATGTCCATGATGATATAACCTTTTTTTTAAAAAAATTAATGATGCTAGAAAATCTAACAATAGTTACACTGCATTTTCAGCCACTACAGTGGAAAAAAGCTAGAAGTCTAAGCTTACAAGCTCAAATAAGCACTACCTTTATAGCATAATTTATGTATATACTCTTTTATATATGAAAAATGTTATATAGCAAAAATAAAGGACTCCGATGAAAACTTTTCAACCAAATCACATTGGAGCATATTAGAATTAGTATTTAAGTATAGCAAAAGTGGTCAATAAATATAACACGTTTATTTAAGTGATATATTGGAAGTGGTAAATAAGTTATATAGGAAAATGGTTACATACTCTTGGGAGTATGTACTCTCACTTCTAATATACCCATTTAATAGTATTATTATACTTTTGTTATCTATTTGAGCATACTCTAATAATAATTATAAGATACTCCAAAGTGAGTTACATGAAAATTTTCATAAAAGTCTACTTTTTATAGCATAATTTATGTATGTACTCCATTTATATATAAAAAAGTGTATATAGCAAAAATAAAGGGGTCCGATGAAATTTTTTTCACCAAGTCGTATTGAAATATCTTAAAATTAATATTTAAGTATACCAAAAGTGATAAAGAGACATAAAATAGTTATTTAAGTGGTATATTAAAAGTGAGAGTGCATACGTGTGTATGTACGTACATACAGACATAAAGTTTTTTTCTACTCGGTATAGTTACTCCTTATACCGTATCTTGTAAAGTAGGACGTATCTTACGCAATAGAATGTATATATGTGTAGCATATGAGTATATAAGACATATACGTGATATGTATAGTTTTTTTAACATACTCTTTTTATGTATGAATATAAATATATTAGCAAATTATGCCAAAAACTATATGTTTTCTTGTAATTTTTTTATGTGATTGGCATTAAAGTACATTAGAATTAGTATATAATTATACCTAAGATAATAAAGGATTATGTCAAATTCGTTTAAGTGGTATGTTGTGTGTGGGAGTAACTTCACCCGAGAGTATACACACACTATTCTACGCGCAGGTGTAGAATGCACGCTAGAAAAGTTACTGTAGTGTATGAGTGAAATTACTATCAAACACACGAAGAGTTATTGTTAGTTATAATACTACATAACTGGTAGTAATTTTACTTACGTACCATAGTAACTTTCCGGTATGTATAGTATGTGTAGATGCAAAATAGTGTAGCCGTATGTGTATATATACACAAGCGCGCTGTGTGAACACGAAAGCATGACGGTGAGATGATGCGCCTGGCTGGCTATACTACTCGTCGGTCACCATGCATGCACTTTTCATACAAGTTTAATTACCTACATATGCATGCATGCCCAAAATGACTAAATCATTATCAATATGGATTAATAAAAGTTTCAAGTTAACTGCATGATTATCGATCTCAAACACGACACGATGCCTTCGTGTGTGTGACAGTGTCGTGATTACTTCATCGCCGTGCATGCATGCGTACAAATGCATGTATAGCTCACACAAACGTACGTACGTGGCATGCGTACGTGCATGGACCTCGCTATTCTTTTTTAAAAAATAAAAAGAAACAGAAAAGGAAACATCGCAACCATTGCTGTCAAATAACGAGTATGCTACGTACGTATGCTCGCATGCCTTCAAATTAGTTCAGCACTGATGCATTCCTGTCAAGTAATGAGAACTCTGCATGTATATACGGAGTTAAATTCATATAGCTAGAAAGCATAAATTAAGCAGGTCGCGTCAAGATGACCAAGTTGACTTTGATTTAAGGGGTGATCGTTTTAGCGATAGTTTCTGACTTTTAGCTGAAATTTTACTGTAGCTGATTTTTTTTACTGTAGCTGATTTAGCTTTTTAGGTATAATTAAATTTAAAAAGATGTAAAAATAGAAAAAAGTATGTTAGCCCATTACGGACAATGCAAAGGAACACGAGAAAAAAAAAAGAAAAATACAAAAAAGTTCAAAAAATCTAAAAAAATTCAGAAAAAGATAAATTAAAAAGCTGAAGCTGAAAAAAAGCTGAAACTAGTTAAGATGATTAAGTATGGACAATGATTTGAACTAATTAGTTTAATGCAAATGAAGTTGGCCGTTGTTCTTAATTGATGAGTTGTGTGTGACAGCCATACTGCAATAGTGTTATACAATTGACAGTTCAACAGTCAGCGTGTTAATTATATATCGACTTAATTTACGCTTTTTTGATATTCCAAATAGAAGTATGCACCCGATTTTTATCAATGATCGACTGATCGAAGCCATACAAGTTTAATTTGCATCTTCCTTCCTGTTTGACCCAAAAAAAATTAACACATTGGCAACTCCGAAAATTTGTACTGGCATTTTTCTCCTCTCTCATTAATTAGGATAAACTTCATGAACTAAACTAAATGTTGCAAAGACGACACTTGTATTATATATGTAGCTAGAGGTGCATATATACGCGCGCCCATATACTACCAGCCTTAGATATGTATTGGAGTCTCTGTTTTGAAGATTTATCGAAGATCGAGGGGGTAACACTAAAAATTCGTAATCATGCAGACCAATTGCCGATGCATCATTAATATATAGAAGAAAATAGGTTGAAAATATTCTTGCATGCATGAATCAAAGATGGATACATATTTAGCATTGTCTATTTTGAGTGGAACTTCAGATATAATGCTGTAATTTGCAAGAGGCTGAGAGACAAGTATGCAACACCGACTAAGCCATGCTTGCATGCATATACAAAAACACCAGAAACAAGCTAAACACAACTATTCACTTTAATCAAGGGAAAAGGAACTGAACCACGAGTTTAGTAGGACTAACTAGTAACATATGAATTATCAGCGTCATAATCATGAAAAAAAGTACCTTGGTTTCAAAAATATAAAATAAAATACCATATTCTCCCACAATAACCCAATCTTTAGGTTGTTGCATAATGCTAATCAATTGCTTAATTTCAATGTGCATGCATGGGACAAAACACAGTCTTGGTTTTCACTTTTCAGACACGTTATATTCAATCGTAAATCTACACAAAGTAAGCGTTTTTTTTTGCTATAAGAACTGGTAGTAGTCTAGTGATTTATAGCCCAACAATCTATTAATTAATTTTAAGAAATCATACATAATGCATATATATACATCAACATAATGATATATTGGTTAACTATATCTATGATGTGGGCCTCTGGCCTGTTGCTTTGTCTAGTACCACACCAAAGAGATCCCGACCTAGCTATGTGGTACGTTTAGGTATAATGTTTCTTTCATGGTTGTAAGTGCCAACCCATATATGCGGCCAAGACACCAATGCTACCTTGCAGTGCAATTTCAACAATTGCATGCGTACTATTCACTATTGATCACTCGATCGATAGACTCTTCTTCCAAACATTTGATATGTAATCAAGAAAAAATCGATCATTATTTGATTATAGAAAATCAAAACAAAATTAAAGAAAAAGAGAAAAACATGCATGCTTTATGGCTAAAGAAAGGTCGATTCGAAGTGTACCTGGTGGGATTGTGTGAGTCCTAGCTTGTCGGCCAAGTACTTCGTCACCACTTCCACCCTCATGTTGCTATCCCTGTGAAAAATGTGGATGCATATACATTTTGAGATTTATGTAACGACCTTTCATTTCATAATACTAGTCATTACAAAATCAAAAGGTCTCTTTGATCGGTACTGCTGCTACATGTACCTAGCTAGCTGCCTGACCTATCTAGAAACTCAAAGACTAGCTAGCTTGACAGACCTTGCAGAAACTAACAAAACAAGGAGAGCTACATATGCAAATGTACATAGATAACACTGTCTTCATTTAATTTGCACTGTGTATATAGAGAGGGAAAAAAGAAATGGAAAAGATAAATTACTTGATTCTTAAGTAGCTCTTTGGGATCTGAGGCAAAATGGGCTCTCTAACTCTGCAAGCATGGAAAGAAGAGTAGTTAAGTACTAAAGTTCCACACAACACGCATGCATGAACACAATACATAAGCTAGCTAGCTTCTGCATATATACACTTGAAGCATGTATTTTTATCCATATAAATAAATAAACAAACATACAGCATGTATAGGGCTTGCATTCTTACCAGATGCATTAGCTAGTGTGCATATACACACATTGCTATATATGATCAGATATGTGCATATGTGCCTATGTATATGACCACAAGTGTACATGGAAACTTGTTTATATGTGTATATACTTACTGGTTGGGAGCTGCCTTAAGTGTTAGCCACAAGCCGGCAGTCTCCGTTCTTCGCGGTGGGCTAATGACTCTCATCATGAGATCGCCGGAGCTCCTCAACGGCCGTGCAAAAGGCAAGAACGGCGCCGACATGGAACCGCTCGCCGTCGTCGGCCGATACCGGCCATGGACGTACGGGTAGCTCCTAATGGGCAGCGGGAACAGCGGTGGCCTCATCATCCTTGTGCTTTGCTTGTCGGCGAACAAGTCCAGCCCCAGGGGAGTAGCCGGCGCCGGAGCCGTGCTGTTGTTGTCGCCGGAGGAGGATGTGGAAGAGGATGACGCCGTGGCGAGGCCCAACTGGAGCCAGTCCTTGTCGTCTCCGCCGCCGCCGTTGCCCCGAGAGCTCGTGCCGGCCGCCCCCTCGCCTTGCCGCCGCCGCCTCTCGGCGTCGTCGGCCATGGCTAGCCGAGGGAATCTTGACGGCTTGTGATCTCTGTGCGCAGCTGCCGATGCCTCCAACTGGGTGGTGGTGCAGTATTGGGGGTAGTACGACTTGCTATTCTTGCTGTCATGGTGCGACAGGTTCCTAGTTGGGACCATGGAGACGATGTGCTGCTGACCTCGACCGTGCTGTGCGTCTCATGTCTCGATCGGCCGGTCTCTGTGGCTGATTAGACGACGAGCTCCATCCATGGCCGCCTCATCTCAATCGATCCTCTCCGTCAAGGCCTAGCTTGCTAGTTAGCTTAGCTAGTACCTGTTGCACAGATCAACAAGGCAAGAGATATATATTGGTGGATCCAAATGGAAGGAAGAAGATGAGTCAATCAAGAAGGAGAGCTATATCTTGAAAGGAAGAAAGGAAGGAGAGGGTTCTGAATCTTTTTCTCCTATCGCGGAGCAAAGGAGAAGACAAGGAGATGATGAGAGGAGAGCTGATGGGGGCCTTACTTTCCCTTTGGTCTCAAACTAGGAGGCTTGTGGCCAAGGGATGAAATACTAGTTATGTTGCTAGAGAGAGGCCAGCCAGAGGAGAGAGAAACTGGGAGAAAAGATAAATCAGATATGAATAGCTGTCAGTACTTAATTTACGATTAATTATGTGTGATTTTGTGATGGAAATTAGTTAAGCTATAGTAACATAAGGGTGCATGCCATCTTGTAGTAGAATCTATATATGTGCAGTGGCGGACACTGGACAAGAAAACTACCTATGCAAACAAATGCCCGTATCCATAAGCTACGGAGAGAAGGCTAGAGAGAGAGAGAGAGAGAGAGAGAGAGAGAGAGAGAGAGAGGTGTCTGTCTGAATAAAACTGGTGGGCGAGATGGGGATAAGTGAGGTATATTCTACGTTGAGGTGACAGCATGGCAACTCACTCACCCCTAATTACTATTCTTTTTTTTGACAAGTACTAGTTCCTAATTACATGACAAGGTTACTATTTTTAGTCCAGGTGTAGCTTTTCACCACCAAAAAGTTAGCTGTTTGCGCAACTATTATTTCCTCTTTTCCTCGCTTTCTTGATATGAGTATTCAGATACGCTTAATTAATCAGCTCAACAGGAATGGCACAGGAGGCATCAGGTACCTTTCTGTGGAGGATATCTTGTTATGATCCTGTTAAGACGATGCCATGTGCCTGTTCCTGATACATGGCCATTTAGAAGGATTCCTTAATTAGTCTCCAAAACCTTAATTTTCTGATGCTAAGTCGTCAGATCACAACAGATGATATAATCGATCTCCTATTTGTTTGTATCATCACAAGAGAAATTGTACATGCAGCTGGAGAAATTATGCATTAATGATTGATTAAAGAAAACAAGTTAAGAGAGCTTCTGATGATGGAGTGTGATTTTTTTTACTTTTTGGAAAGCATATAGACGATATATATTTTTACAAAATTCAATACAAATACCAAATATTTAGTTTATCTCTTTTGTTCCATCAGTCTTAATATGAATACATGTATATATGGAGATTGATTAGTGCAAGAATTATAGTACTTCTGTCTTATGAGAAATGAGACGGCAGCTAGAAAAAGGGGTGGGATCCTGATAAGTACATGATTATTTAATTATAGCGCACATAAGAGCGACAACATGATGTGTTAAGCGCTAATGATCATGAGCAAATCTCTTGTATTACACGAGTAAATTGTTTATGAAATTAATGCTGGAGTACACGCATGATTGCATTCAGATTTGTCATTCATATAATATATATATATAGATTGGGTTTTCAAGTACTCTTTTAGCTAGAAATATGTACATTTGGAGAACCAGATATATTATATATACACAATTTATTCAACTGGCCCCGTCGATCACTAATAATTATTTATACTGAGAATTCTCATATTCTCCACATGCATGCACTTCCTGATGATAAGTTGGCAGCTTCAGGTCTATTTCTTGACCATCCTCAAGTCAGGGGCATGCATGCACATCGATCGGTACATGGTACATTCAAAATTGACTAGTACTACTCAACTTTTCAAGGTTATATACGGAATGTTACACTATTACACTATTTTATAATTGACACAGATCAACTTGAGGTTAGTATAAGTATCCTCAATGTAGACATGCATGAGTGGATTTTTTTGACTGAGGATTATGGTTGTGGTTTTTAGGACGGTGAGTTAAGTTATACAGCTAGTTCAGAGTGCATGTGCCAGGTCGGTGAGAAAGCTATATGACTAATTCGGATTGCTCATGAGTAAGATCTAATGCGGTAGGCGCTCCATGGGACTGGAGTTTGAGACCCCGTATGAAAGAGGACGGGGCAAGGGTGATTCATCGACGGGTGAACACTCAGCTATACCGGGATGAGCTCAGAAGAGGCATTGCATTGTATTACATTGCATGAAAGAAACAAGAGACAATGAAACAATTGTAGAGCTTATGTTTACAGTTTATAGATGTGATCTACTGATAGTTATAGGGATTGTGTTTCACAGATCTCGGATACAAAGATTATTGAATTGCTTTTGTGGTCGTCATTATTTTATTATGTACTTGCTGATTCTTTGGACTTACTCTTTGTTGTTTTTTAGGTGTATGATAAAGGTGACATGTATGGGTAAGAGTAGCACACATATATTCCCACATGCAATAGTAATTCACGTATCACCTCTAGTTGTCATAATCAAACTTTAATGTTGGGGTTTGGCAGTTAGCTTTAAAATTGTGTTTTATTGGAATTGCTTCATATTATGTGGCTTATGCCTTTCTTTCAATAGTTGGTAAACTGATACAATTTGGTAGTAGTGGTAACATTCTGGGCTCAGGGATTAGGCCGGGGTGTTACAATTTACTTAATCAAATCTCTGCTAGTGTACTCCAGTTCAGAGAAACACAATATTAATCACAATGCTGTAAAGGATACTCACATTCATGCAAGGATGGTCCTGAAATATTCCGCAAGTGCGGATGGTGCACACAACCATATAGAACGTCAACACTAGATTAAGTTGCAGTTATAGATGCATATCATGCAGAAATATACATACTGAATACGTGCCAGTCACTACCAATATCAAATCAAGGTCTTATTCTCCATACGTCGACGTTGAAATTAAAAAAAAAGAGTTAACGAAGGAGAAAGACAGTTTATTAACATGTTAAAACGCTCCTCTGTAAACTATGATAGAATTAAAGCTGTGTGTTGGATTCTCCAAACTGTACATTTTGCATTTTCTTTTGATCAGCCTCCCTGCCTCTCTATTAATTCAATTCCAAACTGTTTTCTTTTGCATGTACTACTGATCTCCAATTGTTTTGTAGTGGACGGCCATGTGGACAAGAAGGGTGCATCCTCGTCCAGGAGCTAATAATTACGCAAAGCTAGTCTCCTAAGGTGAAGATCATGAGTGGCTATAGCTGTGTGTATACATTTGTGCTCCTTTGTGTTTCTGACTTGCCCTTGAAAAGCAAGACAGATTCTTCAGCAATCATATATGACAGTATGCTCAATTAATTTCAGGTACCACATTTTGTTCTTCAGCAATCAGCATATATGACAGTATACACAATTAATTTCAGGTGTCACATTTTGTTCTGTGAGATGCAGCTGCTTACTTAATGATATCCACACGATACTACGCAGACATAAGGTTGCCATGCGCAATAGTGAGTAATTGAATTCTGGAATACATTAAGCCGAGTTTCCAGTGCTAAGCAGAAATTGTACTCTGAACACAGAATAGGTTAAGCAGAGGATGAATGGCATGATGTTTACAGAAAACAGATACTCATTGTGAGTTTTCATAGAATGATCTGAAGATGACCCCCACCAATCACATGTCGAAAGCACAACAAAGGCAGTTAAAATGTCTCTACAAATGACCATCAGTTCCAAAGACAAGATAGTCGCTTTCTTAGTTAGCACTGTACCATTTCCCAATCCCTTGTTTTCTGAAAGATTAATCACTAATAGTTCGGTGATCAGCAGCATTTTCTTTTCTGTAAATTACACTTCATGTCCAATTTAATTCTTCTCCCAATCTGTTGCCAACATAAAAATGAAACATATATGCAGTAGTACACAGGTAATCAGGTATGTACATATACAAACAAATTTGGATTCCAATTTGCAAAGCTGAGAATGAAAGGATTGACATGTTTTCATGGAATCAGCAATGTGTGTGTGGCTGATCAATCAATAAACCAATCCCATAAGACACATGCACAGTTTTTATGATATATTTCCTTTATTTGGCTCACCTCGTTGAAGCAAATGTAAAAATTACCCCCCAACCTCATGATGGCAACAGCGAAGAGTGCTCGAGCATTGAGAGCCATTGATAGGCAGGTACTGTTTGGCTGCCTACATATTGCATCCTGAAATGTTGCATAGATATACTTTAGGTTAGATTTCACTTTCCCTTGTGCTGCAGCCCGCTGCAGTGTCTTGGCCAGCCCACATTTCTGCATGCTTATAAAGCGTGCACACACAATAGACAGACTTAAAGCTCTGTGTCTTTTCTGTTTCTCTCTCATATCTCCAATGTGGCAGGGGAAGAGGAAAAGATTGTGCATGACAGATGTTTGGATTGGGGGAGGTCAGAGTTTTGATCATAAAAGTTGTGATATGTCAAGGAAGATATTGTGGACCACGCACATATCACACATGCATGCATGCACCTGCAGCACAAGACTGGCTGATGCTGCAATCTTTGCATTGCTGCAAGCCTGCAGCCATGCACTCATGCCATCGAAAGACACATCGCTGAATCTTTGTAAACCAGCTCAAAACCATTAAAACCACTAAGGGTCGTGTTTCAGTATCCCCTTTAATTTGCTCTCTACTTTCTTTTGTCTCTAGCTGTCTCTGAAAAAAGTTTTTTTTTTTTTTTGTAATAGCGCTCACTGCTGGCTGCTTCACTTGCCAGGCCACAAAAGCTTATATATAATTGCAGAAACAACCTTCAGGCTTAGGAGGGTATCTTCCTGTTCATGTCCCGTCTTTTTTTTTTTTACTGTTTTTGTATCCTTCTCTGACAGCCTTGGGGTAGGATGTTGCCACTACTCATAAAAGCTACTAGTACAATGGTACATATGTATGCATGCACGTCTCTGAAAAGAACCAATAAACTAGCATGCATGTAAAAAGCATATGCACGCACACGTATGTGCACATTGCACAGCACCTAGCTCATTGATTATTAAACCTAACTCCTATATGATGCCTGTTTCAGGCCAGTTTTGCTTCCTGGCTTGCAGACCAGGAGACAGGGACAATTAATCTTAAGCTCCACTTCAGAGCAGAAGACGCAGTTGGTTAAGTTCTGATTTCAGGACCAACTTGTATTGCTTATAGTATATAGAACTAGCATAGGAGCAGCAGCAAAGGAGTTTGAAAAAAGAAATGACCAGGAATCACCTCACATGTGCTAGCTAAAACAGAAATACCTAGCCCATCTGGTCAAATTTCCAAAATCCGACTGTTGAAGATTCCATCATTTTACAGTTATTCTTCCATGTCCATGGATTTGCAACAGTAGCTAGCTGCTGATGCTTTTCTGCGCTAGCTAGGTAGAAACTTTCCTCTTGTCTCAAACCATACCCCTTACTGTTCTTCTGCTACAATTTTGCTTCTGAATTTAGTTTTTCATTGCCTATAGTACAGCATATAGTCTGAATCCCTGATGCACCCAAGAAAGAATCCAGTAAGCTTTATAAAAAGAACCACATAACAGTTCTCTCATCCCTGTCAAGACGAAGTGCAAATATCCACCTGCATGTTGTTTTATACAGCTGCAGGCTGCTGTTTGACCAGACAGAGAGATATATAGAGGGTAGAGAGCCCTTTTGTGCCATGCAAAGCAATCAGCCCCAGAGCAGTACATTGCACCAGGCATTTGCATCATAACAGGCATGACAAAGCTCTCCTCTCCTGCTCTAGCCCCTAGACATGCTACAGCCTCACACCCTCAACATCTCTTTTTTCCTTCTGTTCTTACAGATCTTACTAACAACCAAAACATAACAAGACAAACAGAGGCACATTAAACCAGAAAGGCAGTGTTGTTCCAGTTGAATTCAATCTCATGCTTGTGCAATCCTAGCAGCTTGCATGTCACAACATATCTCGCCTTGCCATCTGATGATAGTAACACTTCAGTGACTGGTGTGGCCCACTCTATCCTCTCTTGATAGACCCATTGCTCACATCCATAATTGACCAAGGGCCCAAGCCCCAATTAGTTTTTGCTCATTGGCAAAAGGCTAACTTCCTTTGACCTGCCATAAAAATTCATCAACATCTTCATGTCCTTGTAGTACAACTGTACAACCTAAATAGCTGCACCTGATGGGGCCCCATTGAGATCATTCAATCAGGTCAATCAAATTCAACACTAGTACAACCTAAATAGCTGCACCTAATACACATTGATCACCAAAAGAGTGTTTAACCACACAAGCGGAACACTAGATTTAAGATTCCTTTTTTTCTTTCATGTTTGTTTATCACTTGGTCAAACAAACTGAAAGCATCGTAGTCTTAAGTCAAATGAACCAGATTTGACTTAATACAAACTGTAACACGGAAAGAGTATCTACATGACTTCAGCCATTTACTCACAAAGTTTCAGGGTTGTAACACGGAAAATTGCTTTTTCTGAACTCGACAAAATAATCTCTCTATCAGCGTATTATGTTTTGAACTATGATGGATGATAATACAAGCTGTACAAAATCTAAATCGCTTCAGCAACAAAAGGAAAACGAAAGGGTCCTGAGGTGTACAGAAGAGCCAAACCGAGGCATGATGCACTACCAAGATGACCTAGTAGATTTAGCACAACAGCATCAGATTGCTTCCACTTGTCACTGCTCACTGAAGCTTCTTCAGTTTCTCAACAGATGTAGTCTTCTCTTGCTCAACAGGGAAGTACTTGATTCCAACGAGATCACCAACTTTGCTGATAACCTGAACAATTTGTATGGAATTTTATGGACGGTCAGGGATGAATACATGGCACAATTCACAAAAGCATTTATATGGTTCCATGGATTCAGATCAATTATACTCCATTTGGTTTACAACTAAAGCAAACTTGTCACACCAAGCTACCTAGGCAGTAACATTGACAAGAGCGGGGACTTACCTCCAATCCTTTAATAAGATCCTCCCTGGAGTGGGAAGCTGAGATACATATCCTAGCTCTGGCAAGTAGCAGTGGTGTAGCAGGAAATGCAACAGTAACAACAGCAACCTAGAATTACAGAACATGTCTCATTAGTTTAAAAAAAATGAAACTTCCTTGGAAGAAATTTAGTATGGTACTAAATTCAAACATAAAGCATGAATTGTTTACGACAGATTCCCACTAAAAATTTACTAAATGGACAACACTTTTTTTAATCTAATGGATGGTGTGGTCAATACGAATACTCACATTTTGCCTCAGGCACTCCCTTGAGAATGCAGGAATTTTAGCAGGATTGTAAAGCATGATAGGCATGACAGGTGAGTCATTATCTCCAAGAACCTCAAAACCCATTTTCTGAAGTTCTGAACGGAAGAAATTGCTGTTCTCCCGAATCTGAGCAAGTTTCTTGGCCCCTATTTAGAGCAATGATTACATTAGAAATTTCCTCAAGACAAGAGGCATACAAAACAGATAAAAGCTTTGAATTTATTTCTGATATACCTCTGTTAGATCCATCTTCGCCAAGGATAACCTTTATCGCGGAGATGACCTGCTGGACTGCTGGAGGTGACATGGATGTTGCATAGATATGGGCTGGGCATGTGTGCTTTAGATGATGTATAATCTCCTGAAAAACATAGAATGATCTATGGGTCAGATTTATGAACTCTATATATGTTCAATCAAGAATTGGTAAGTGAATCTTCGTCATACTTTTGATGCTGCAATGTAACCTCCGCATGATCCAAATGATTTTGTAAATGTTCCCATCATAATGTCAACATCAGTTGGATCCACTCCTAGTAGCTCACATACACCTCTCCCTGTCTTTCCAACAGCTCCAATACTGTGTGCCTCGTCTAAATATGTGTAAGCCTATACAGATGTTTAAGAGCTCTAGTCAATACTCAATACATCACTTATCAGTTTGAAATTTTGATTAGCTGGTGAAAGCTTCATTAATATATATGCCAGTAATAACATGCCTGCGACAACATCCAGCATGTAAGGAACTATTCTTTGCCATTACTATGAAGCACAATGATCCTAATCAACAGCACAAGTCAGTAAGCAAAATTCTCGAACCTTGTATTTCCTGCAGACAGCTATAATCTCAGGGAGTTTGCATAGCTCCCCTTCCATGCTATAAATTCCCTCAACAATCACAATAATTTTCTTCCATGGCCTGTGTGTACGTGGCTGCCCCCCTGCAATCTGCTCTCTTAATACGTCTTCCAAATGTGCAGGATCTGGGAGAAAATAAAGAGAAGTATTGAAATTAAAGATGCATTGTAGAGCTCATTACTTGACATGCAATTGTTCGTGAGCTTACTGTTATGTTGAAAAACCCGTACAGTAGCCCCTGAACCTCTAGCTCCATTCACTATAGAATTATGGTTTAATGAATCACTAATTATCAGCCCCCCCTGCAATCATTACAATACATTAGCTCCAGGATGTATGAAAAGAACAAAAGAAGACTATCTCCTCGCCACAAACCTTCCCAATCAAAGCAGGAATGATCGCAGAGTTCGTCACATAACCCATGCCAAAAAGAATAGCCGCAGGCTTACCAACAAAGCGTGCGACCAGCTCCTCGAGCTCTGTGTGCAGCTTAGTGTTGCCTAAGATCATATAAAAATCAATTAACCTTCCATATTTCACTATATTATTAAAGTACTAAATGGAGGCAAACTATGGCACAGACTGACAGACATAAGCACCTACCTCCATCAACTCGGACACTGCAAGTACTAGCAGAGTATTTCTTCAGCGACTCGATAACACGAGGGGTGCAGTACTCATCTGCCGCAGCAAAACCAAGGTAGTTGTAGGAACCCAAGTTAAGGCACTTGGAAGTTTTTGTGGTACAGCTGCATTAAAGATGGTTGAATCAGAAACTAGCATGCACCCTTCGAAAACATATGCAACATTTGATTAGGGTAATTAGATATGGAATCGAAATTGAGAAAAACATACTGGAGTGTCTTGTTGCTGTCATTTGAGTAGCGCTCAACCACATCGAACCAAGCATCTGGTGCACTGGCAATTGGTCGGCCAAAACAGTCCTGCCGTGGCAATTGATGACACAAGTCAAAAGGGAGAGCCAAACAAAAACAAGATCAATATGTTATTCTAATGGGTGAATGGTGAAACATCATCCCTCACATCACTGGCCATCAAAATATTTGGATTTACATTGCAGAAGTGATCCATTTAAGGTTCACACATACGGACGTACCTACTCAGACTAAATATTAGTTCCTTCTAATAACAGCTTTGTACCCTGGGATATTGGAATAGCAGTTTTTTTGGAAGAATGAATAGCACATTCAAGATCACTCAAAAGAAGCTAGCCACCCTTCACTTCATTCAGCCATTAATTTTACATTTGAACCAAAGAAAGAAACTTTCCTTTCTTGGGCTGTCCAAATTTTTATATGATAATTCCAGTTCAACACTACATGACATCAGTACTTCAAACATCCTTGCAAAGGATGAACCTCTACAACTTTCACTTGGAACATGCTCCATTGTATGATCAACCTACTCAGACACTAAATTCACACGCCAACCATTAAGAAATACTTAACCCACCATTACATAATCCCGTGACAGTTCCAACCAAAAAAACGAATTGTTATGAATCGCGTCTACTTTGGGAATCGTCGCAATCGGAAGGAGACCTCACCTGGATGCGGAGATAGAGGCGGCGCGTGTAGAAATCCTCCAGCCCCAAGCAAATCGGCGCGTAACCCTACCAAATTAACAAGAAGAACAGCGTGAGCCAAAAACAGAAAACAAATCCGAATCTCTCCGGCCACCAGAGCGGCCGAGCACGCAGGCAAGGCCAGCGTACCTTGAGGTTGTTTGATTTGCCGGCATCGAGGATCCTGCGGAAGAAGTCGCGGAGCTGGCCGAAGGCGAAGAGGAGGCCGTAGCTGAAGAGCGTGGCGAGCGCGGTCATGTACGGGAGCCTCACCATCCTCGCTTCCTTCCTTCACTCACTCCCCTCGACGCAACACACGGCGGGAGACGCGGTGGAGGTGGTGGTGGCGGTGGGAGGCGGCGGCGGGAGTGGTATTTGTAGCGGGGAACTTCATCATATACCCTCCCCGCATTTAAGAGTTTCAGGATTTACCCTCCCCACTCAATGACATGTGGGGTCGGGATGAGTCACTGACACGCGGGCCGGAGGGTAAATCCTGAATTTCAATCTAAGCGGAGGGTATATGATGAATAAATCCATTTGTAGCCGCAGTTCGCGCGAGGGGAGAGGGGGAGTGGAAGCGGTCGTTAATGGCGACGTGGGGTGACGATTAGTTAATATTCGTAACAGGTCTCTGATGCCGATTAGTTAGACTGGAATGTAATAATATATGTTGAAAAATCTGGACCGAATCTACAAACCTAGTCTATTGATGGATATCTATTATTTAGTCTATAAATATAAATTTTACTTATTGTAATATATACGTGAATTGAGAAAGAAATAAAAAAAGAAAATTTCCTCTTATCTCTGTGTATTCAATTTATCGTTTGAAAGATTCTGTGTTTGATCTATCTCTTTTACATAAAAGGAATTGATTGGACTAGACTCGTCAGCGACGTTTCTCAACATGTTATCAGCACAAATTGGTCTGGTGGATTAAAGGTAATTATCAAATCACTTGTAGATTGAATTGTCTATTTAGATCGCTTTCAATTTTACAAATTTTGCTTTCTAGATGATTTTTTACAGTGAGAATTCGCTCTAATCTACCACGAGCAGACTGAAAATCGTCGGCACAATGCCAATCAGTAGATTACATGAAAAAAAGAGCAGATGTTGATTCTACTGTAGATAGATTGAAAAAAAGAGAAGAAAAAACCGAGCATCGCCAGCTTGGAGCCGCGCCATCACCCGCTTGGAGTCGTGCCACTGCTCGGTCACCGTCGACCTAGAGCCGCGCCGCCGCTCGGCCGTCATCCGCATGCGGCATGAGCGTCGCCCTCATTGCCTGTAACGCTCTAGGGTCCAAATCGGCTTAGGCCTAACTCCATTATGGATATGCCACGCACACGTAACAATCTACTTGCGCTTTCATCCATGCTTTGCACAAAATGGTTAACCAGAGATTATTACCAATGGTACCTATGGGTTTATATGTTAGTGCTTTTTATATTAAGCTAGCAATGTGGAACTAATCCACATTCTCATATGCACACACACATATAGGCCATCATAGACCGATGTGTTACATACACTCTCCCTTAAAGAACCCGACGTCCTCGTCAGTCCAACATACCCACACTGGGTTAAATCACCAAGACCTCCCCGTCTTGGCACACGTCCGTGCGTCCAGTGCTGGTACATATACCATGCCGTGTGTCCACTCCGGGTCCACACACGTCATGCGTCATATGCCCACGCCCCTGACCCGTACGCGCCCGTACAACCGTGAGGGTCAGCTCTGATACCATTTGTAACGCTCTAGGGTTCAAACCAGCTTAGGCCTAACCCCATTATGAACAAACCACGCACCCTAGGGTCTTCGCTTCGCGCAAAACGATTAACCGATGGTTATTACCAATGATACCTATGGGTTTATATGTTAGTGCTTCTCATATTAAGCTAGCAATGTGGGACTAATCCACATCTTCATGTGCACACACACATGGCCCATCATGGGCCGAGGTGTTACACTACCGCGCCTCTTCGCACCGCCCGGCCGGTCCGGTGTCATCCCTGCACGGGCTCGCTATCGCACCCCGACCACACGAGACGCGTGTGCCACCATCGACGTCACTAGCCCGACTGGTCCACCGCGTCTCTCGACTGCTCTCGCGTCGCCCCACATAGCCGTACCAAGCACTACCCACCCGCGCCGCCGACTGCCGCGCCGCCGCGCGCGGCGCGCGCCGCCGACTACGTTATGCTATCATCGGCGCGATCGGTGCCGCCCGCGACGGCGATCGCGCGGCGCTACTCGCATGAGCATTATCATGACCATGGGCTCCGCCGCCACGACCCCGCCTGCCGCCGGCTTCCACACCACGCGGCCCTAAACGAGCATTGTCGCCACCCTGCATGGCCTTTCCACTCTGCGCTGCCCCACACGATGTCCATGCCGCGCCAAGCCACCTGAGTAACTTACCCGGAGCTGCACCGCGCCGCCATGTGGTAAACAGGGTTAGGGGAACCCTACCCCTCCCTCTTTGAATCGGTCATGAGAAATCTGGTCCATCCAGTCGGCCGTGGACCTTTCGATCGGCCACGAGAAGTTCGGACCAGTCCGAACGGTCATGAGAAATCTGGACCGTCCGATCGGCGATGACAAGTTTGAACCATCTGATCGGCTATAGCAAATTCAGACCAGTCCGATTGGCCAAGGAAAGTTCGGATTGTCCGATCGGTCGAAGGCAGTTAGACCGTCCGATTGGCGGGGGGCCTCGGGGGGAGGGGTGCTCGGATTTTTGTAAATAGGCCCTCGGATAATCAAAAAATTATGCAAAAAATTTTCTCAGAATTGAAAATTAGCAGAGAAGTACTCAGAAATTACAGAATTCATTAAAAATACATATTCTAGCATAAAAGGGTCTCGTGATTTTGAATTTTGTGTTATTTTTTGCATCTAAAGTTTGTTTAGCACTATTGTTATTATTTTCTAGGCTTTTCTGCATTTACTTATTATTTTGATTATTCATAATTATTTAAATTACTTTTAATAACTGAAATTAATAGTAAAATTGTAGGAAATGCACAAAAAATTTCTAAAATATCATGAGAATATTTTGTATCATTATCCAACTTATTTTATGTATTTTTACCTGTAGTAAATTTATATATTTCCTTCATGCACATGTAGATGATAAACATCACGAACCGGGAGTTCGAAGAGCTGACTTAGCATGGCTAAGACTATTTGACTTGGTCTTCTAATGTTGAGATCGTACTTAGAACTAAGAAGCTCCGCGCTACCATTAGGATTGGTACAGCGCAGGCTGCCAAACCCACACATGAGAAAAATGATCAGGCGCTTCACTTTCTCAGGCATTACCTCTGTCTTATTCTCAAAAATGAGTACATAGCAGAGAAGAACGTGCTAGCATTATAGACTGCACTCAAGAAGCGGTTCAAGAAACTAAAGTACACAATTCTTCCTTAGACAGAGTAGAAATGGATTCGACTAAGATTTGCTAATTTTAAGATGGTTGGGGAGTACAACTCTGCTCTACACAGAATTTATACCAAACTTCAGCTTTGTGGCAAGCAGATCATAGATGAGTAGAAGATTGATAAGGCCCTCTCCACCTTCCACCCTAGTGTAATGCATTCTGTGCGTAACTATCGTCAAGACGGCTACGAGGAGTATGCTGAATTAATCGATATCATACAGGTTGCAGAGGCTCAAAATGAAATTCTCCATAAGAATTTTGTCACGCAGCCACCTGGGAGCTCCTCTGGCCATGAGGCCAACGTTGAGAGCTATAGGGTGTGGGAGCCTATAATGAGGAAAAGGGAAAGGAAGGGCAAAACTGCAGCCCAGAAAGGTAAATGAAATGCTCCACCAGAGAAAGGCTGGCAAAAAAAACACAACGAGCTGCAACACATCATCGTCCAAGCCAAAAGAAGAAGGGTGGCAAAGGGAAGCATGAAACCTACTTTGTCTTTGTCGAGGGGGAGAATTTTGAGAAGCAGCATACACCAATGGAGGTGGACTTCACTCCTACAGCCGCACCCTCTCTTGATATTGCAGCAATCGCCACCATGATTTCTCTAGAAGAGTATGTCACCCCTGAGAAGATAGCAGCCGAAATATTAGACTTCTTGGCAGATTCAATCTAATGCACATAATGTATATAGATTTTAATTGGCATTCATTTCATATGTGAAAGGAATAAGTTAGACTTGCAATAATGATACTCAAACAGTTCATTCTCGTGATAGTTGGATGATATTAATTCCCTCATTTATTCAGTCAATAACAACATGATATGTTCTGATATTTGAAGTATGTTATTTTATGTGTTGATTGTCTTCTACTACATATTAATAAAGTACATTATATTAAAACACGTGTGGAGTCCATGGAGGAAGTGTGCTTAGCTGACAGCGGCACAACGAATACCATCTTGAGAGAGACAAAATTTTTTATGTCAATTAGTAAGAATGTTGGCAGCCTTAGACAATCGCTAGTAGCAATGCATGTATAATAGGCTTAAGAAGAGGTATAATTATACTCCTGATTGGCACAACTTTGGTCATTAAAGAAGTTTTATTGTACCCAGAATTGACTAGAACTGTCCTAAGTTTAAAAGACATTCGCGCTAACAGTTTCCATGTTGAGACTGAAGAAGAGTATGGTAAAGAATACCTTCTCATTACAAAGTGTGAAGCAAGTGAAAAAAGAGTATTAGAAAGATTTTCTTCACTTAAATGTGGGTTATACTACACCAATATTTAGGCACTCGCTGCCTATATTGCCATGAAAACTATATTTAGAAATTCTGGATATTTCTGTCTCTAGCATGATAGATTAGGCCATCCAAATCTTAGGTCGATGAGAAATATAATTAACAATTCACAATCGTATAATATCGATGTAAAGAATTTTTCGAATCAAGAAGAATTTGTGTGCCCCGCAAGTGCCACTGGGAAATTAATTACTAGACCTTCTGCTCTGAAAATGAAGGATGAAGTCCTTACATTTCTATAACACATTCAAGAAAATATTTACGGTCCTATACAACCTCTGTTGGGATCATTTAAATATTTTATGGTGCTCATCGATGCATCCCCGAAATAGTCATACGTATGTTTATTATCTATGAGAAACTATGCTTTTGTAAAACTAATCTTGCAGATAATTCAAATTACAAATAATTTCCTGATTATAAAGAGCGTGACCAACTCGCATGTGCCTGCACGGAATGCACCGAAGAGGGTTCAAATACCGAAGAAAGTAGAAAGTATCTCTAATCCTGTACAGAGGCCTTAGAATAAAAGGACGAGAACTTCGGCATTTCGAATCTCAAGTAGCCGGGGACGCCTGGTGAAAAAGGATAAGAAGAACTTGACACAGTCAATCATGGAAGTTCCCCATGACCAACAAGGGAGGCAGTTGAGACCTGGCACCAATATGACACCTTCAGAAAATGGCATACCGAATTTGAACATTCCTATAGAGGGAGAAACCAGCATGGATATGTACATACACATCGGAGCTGCAAAATTAAAGGGACTTGCCCTCACAATTAGAAGGAGTGGTGAGCATGCAGAAAAACTACAATAATCATCCTATGATAAAATAACTATAAACTATGTGCACATGGGAGAATTCTTGAATAGGACAACAACCAATATTGATATCTATTTTGCAAAGAAAATTACCACAATCATCGATCATGATCTAGAGTCTACTACACTTGCTGAATGTCATAAAAGATTATATTGGGAGTATTGAAAAATGCAATAGAAACTAAATTATTATTTCTAAATAAAAGAGAGGTGTTCGGGCCTGTAAGCCGCACACATCCCCATGTTCACCCCATAAAGCATAAATGGGTATTTTTTCGATAAAGAAATAAGAAAAAAAGTTGTAAGATATAAAGCAAGACTTGTTGCATAAGGTTTCACTCAACGATCAGGAGTTGAATATGAAAAAACCTATTCCCCGGTCATGAGTGGTATTACGTTTAAATATTTAATTTTGATGGCAGTAAAGCTAAATTTAGAAATAAAATTAACGGATGTGGTAACGGTATACCTTTATAGAAACTTGGATTTGGACATTTATATGAAGGTACCTGAAGGTATCCTTATCCTAAACCAAGACAGAGAAAATAGAAGCTTATACAGTGTAAAACTCAGAAAATCACTGTACGGACTTAAGCAATCAAGCAGAATATGGTATAATCGCTTAAGCGACTTTCTATGTAAGAAATGCTACATAAACATTGAGGATTGTCCCTGTGTATTTATGCGACGATCCCAGAATGGATTATATATAATCTCAGTGTATGTAGATGATATGAATATCATCAGAACTCTAGATGATATAAAAGAAGTGAGCTCTTACCTAGAATCAGAGTTCGAAATAAAAGATTTAGGTAAAATCAAATATTGCTTAGGCTTGTAGCTTGAGCTTGTCTCGGAAGGGATATTAGTGCATCAATCAGTTTATACTCAGAACGTGTTAGAGAGGTTTGGCTTTGAAAAATCATACCCTTTAAAAGTATCAATGGTCGAAATATCTTTGCAATAAGACAATGATCCGTACGGATTTAGAGAAGAGGGGGGAGGAAGTCCTGGGTCCAGAATTCTCATACTTAGTTGTAGTAGGAGCACTTATATATTTAGCAAATTGCACTAGACTGGATATAGCATTTGCCATAAATCTATTAGTAAGGTATAGTGTAGAATCTACCAAAAGTCATTTGTAGGGAATAAAGGACATCTCCCGATACCTCCAAGAAAGCAAATACCTTGGATTATTCTACAGAAAGAACCAAGATCTGAATATGACTAGCTATGCAGATGTCAGGTACTTGTCAGACCTACATACCACTAGATCACAAACATATTATGTATTTATGTGTGGTGAAACTATCATTTCATGGAAATCGTCTAAGTAAAGTCTTGTATTGACTTCGACGAACCACTCAGAAATCATAGCATTGTATGAAGCCGCACAAGAATGTGGTTGACTTTGACAAATGGTTCATATTGTCTGGCAGACATGTGGATTGAACATCATGCAAACTCCCACAATTATCTATGAAAATAATGCAGTTTGTGTTGCATAAGTGCAAATGTATTACGTGAAGAGTCATCTCATGAAGCATATCAACCCAAATTTTTCTATGCTCATGAATTACAAAAAGATGAAAAAAATTAAGATACTGCATACTAAGTCATGTGAAAATCTTGCAGATTTATTCACTAAGTCACTTGCATCATCTAATTTTGAAAGATGTGTACATGAAATTAGAATGATGAGACTTAAGATGTGTACATGGAATTGGAATAATGAGACTTAGAGCAGTAATAATTCAGGGGAAGATCCTTCTTGAGCTCACTATTAAAACTTGATTACAAAGATCGAGTACCCAATAAATAAATCCTATAGATAAAATAAAATTAGGTAGATTGTATTTTTTTTCCTTGACGAGTTTTCTTGAAGTTTTTCAGCCAAGTTTTTTAATGAGGCAATTCGTACAACATAACATATATCATGTACTCTTTCTTCAAATTTTTTCCACTGAGTTTTTATGGAGTTTTAATGATGTATGAACGTATTCGATGAGTGTCCAAGGGGGAGTATTGGGAAACCTGGGTTTGTGCCTGCAAGCCTGGCCTATTGGGGGCACTCTCCATTTAGTCTATAAATAGGGATCCTACTCATTGTAATATACACGTGAATAGAGAGAAATAAAGAAAGGAATCCCCTCCTATCTCTCTATATTCAATTTATTGTTTGCAATATTCTGTGTTTGCATAGTAGGAATCGACCGAACTGGACTCGCCAGCGACAGTTCCCCAACGTAATATAATTGGCAAAATCGGGATTAGGAGGCGGGATTAACAGACAATGGCCAATGGGTTTGAACATGGACGGTGACAAGACGGAGGAGGCGAGGGGGAGGCGGTCCCCCCACCAGCGAAGCACCCCATCACAGCTCATCGGCTCGCACTCTCGCATCACACCATGTGCTATTTTTTCTTTGTAGTACGTTGCCATAGATTGCTAAAAGAGGGATATGGTTCGGCTCCACTCTTAGCGTTTCGAGTTTTAAAAGCTGCTTTTTGGTTTTTTATAGTAATTAGCTTTTAAATAGAGTATCTTTTCAAGACGAGGTCTATAAGTTGATTGTAGTACACATTATAATAACTTCGTTCATATTAGCTAAAACCGCATGCAAGTTTTTATTACTCCATACTTTCTCTCACGAACATCTCAAAAGTCATAAGCTGTAGTAAAAAAGAATAGGCCCAAAGGTTTATTATTTTCTACTATAGTAACTAGCTTTTAAACGATGCGTCTTTTTAAGATAGGGTTTACAAGTCGATTATAGTAGACATTGTATCAAGTTCAGCTATACCAGGCAAAATCGCATGCGATGATTTCTCTCTTTGTACTGTCTCTCGTGAACAGACAGAATTCAAAAGTCATATACCACAACCCAAAAGAACCCAAGGTGATGCATATCATGGTTTTTGTTATCAACCTAGCATGTCATTGAAAAAGTGTCTAGATCTAGCTGAATATTGTATCTTGTACCGCTCATAGAATCATCAATAATTAATTAATTCTCGAAAAGATAAAAAGAAACAAAAGAGAAATGATAAAGAAGGCTTGACTATCGTCAAGTAGACATCAATGTCTTACGGCCGTAGCCTCCTTCCTTCTCCTCTTTCGCTTCTCCTCCCCTCTACAATGTATTCTTCCTCCACAATCATCGCATCGCATTGAATCCAAGAATCCGACCAATCCAATCCCATCTTTCTCTTTGTTCACTCTCTCTAACTCTCTCTATAGGATCCAATAATCCCAAATCTTATGCTGTCATTCCCTAACTGGCTCACTGGCCTCACCTCCTTAGCTTCCTCTTCTCCTCTCCCTCCTAGTATTCTCTACTAATTGTTGCTCTCCGCCTCTCCCTCTTCCCGATGCCTCAATTGACCCCTCTCTTCCCTCCCCGGATTGGCAAATCCAGGTCCTTTTGTGTCTCCGTCCTCCCCGTCACTGGCTCCCACGGTCCTGTCTCCCCTCCCTGGCTCTCCATCACAGCCACCCGGCTTTGGGCTTCCCTGGTGGCTAGTTCCCCGTTGGTCTGCTGCTCCCTGCATGGCGTAGGCCTAGGCTGAGATCTACCTCTTGAGCCTCGGTCACCGCCAATAACTTGTTCTGTGACTCAACCTCCTGTTTTGCTCCTCCTTCACGATGTGATCCCCTGCCTCCAATGAGAAGAACCCACCGCCCAATCCGTAGTGAGTGGTGTGGGCCGTGATTGGGTAGCAGTGAGTGGCGCGGGCCGTGCTGGTTGACATTGGTTGTGTGAGCATGGTTGCAAGCATCAAGAAGTCGGTATTGACGGCGATGTGTAGCCGGTTCTAGGGGAGGCGTCGGATCTGAAGAAGGATACACATGTGAGTGGTGGTGGAGATTGAGATCAGAGGGAGAGAAGGCTACGGCTTGCCGTTGAATATAGGAGGGTGGTGAGAAGTTGAGGAAGACAGGTTAGGACTTGAGGGGAGGTGGCGATTAGAGATGGTGCTGACTACCGAGGTGTACAAGTGATCGATTGAACTTCCATGGTGCTGACCCTCTCATCGACGCGTGGATCAGAGGAGGGGTGTAGGGGTGAACGGACAAACTCTCCTTTATATTAGTAGAGATTATTACTCGCATTGCATTTTGATCCCATGATCACAGTAACAGCACTGGTTTTCCTATAATAAAATTGCTTATTTTACAGGTTATAAAGGCTCTATTCCTTTTGGCCTACAATTGATGACTTTTGGTTGTAGCTGATATATTTTATTTGTGTTTTTCAAGACTGTAACGGATGGCAGAGCCGCTGGCATGAATGGCACACATGGTTTTTAGTTCGGGAAGCTATTTGCAAAAGTGGCTTCGAGAAATCGCTTGGAAAAGCCGTTCTGTTTGTTTCGGTTTTCAAATAAGCCGAATACAAAAACCATAGAAAATAAAAAAAGAACATGTATAAAGTGACATCGCTTGTTAGAATGGATTACTTGAGTTCCTCTAATTCAGTTTGATGGCCACATGGAAGTCAATCGGATGGCTATTCTGATCGCGCTTGATTGAAGATGCTCGTGCAACGTTCGTTCGGTGATCGTATCATACCCGAACCGGTTGCGTGGAAAATACTGTGTACTCTGTTTAGCCACTGTGTATATATATATATGTTGCTTTCCAATGACCAAAATTTAGAAGTTAATCGTAGACAAGACAAACACAGCGTGAAAAAAAAGGTACACTCAACGCAAACATGTCGTAAAATACTTATTTCCGGTAATCATCGTTGCCATCGCTACCAGTGGCACAACACAGCGTGAAAAGTTACGAACATTCTCTTCTAAAAGATAATGTGTACTGTATTTTTAATTAGAGGGTGGAGATACGGGGATTGACGGAGAAAGTTACAAAGGCCTCAACGTACTTTCACCACCGATTACCACAAAAAAAAAAAAGAATGCACGAGAAACCTGGAAGAAAATATCTAGATGCATTCACAACAAGCTGACCAGAGAATGCTTCCACACACTTGAGTTAAATGCACATGTCTTCCCCTCTTGTATGCATCTGACCTATTTATTACTCTGCGTTCATAGAAAAATGATGTTTTAAACTACATATCCTGAAGGTCTTAGATGGATCCACCACCAGAGATTGAGAACAGTGACCAAAGGGCAAATACTTTGTTGATGGCTGCTTAATAGTTCAAATCATGTGGAGACGTCACTTAGTGGGTAGTCGAGGTGTGGGTGTAAAACTCTATCTACTAAGTTTAAATCTTGATATTCATTTTTATATATACGCAAGTATATCTTTATTGGAATTCCATGAAATCACAGATTTATCTCCGACCTTTATCTCTCTAGACATATGCTAAAAGATGCACTCATGTGTTCGTGTAATGTATGTGCATGGTGTGGTGTGTTTGCATGACCGTCTCCCTTATAATAAAAAAAAATTCATCCCATGTAAAGCCGTATATATATCTGCTTGGTAAACCTCGTTGGTTTTATTTGAGACAGCACACAAACACGGTACAAAATGTAAACTAATTGCATTGATCGATGTCATCCAGGAGCATCTGCATCTCCATTCTCAAGGTAGCTTTCAGTCCAATTTGTTACCTGACTTTTTGCCGGTATTTTCAGTGACTTGGTAAGGATGGGGATTGGATGGACCATGGATGTACTGCTCAAGTCAAGAAATTCACCCACTTAACAATATTCAGTTTAGCTAGAGATAAATCCGGTGCACGCGTGGTCTTAATATTTCTAGAGAAATACTATACAACACTATAGCGTTGCGACGGCATAGCATCTAACTGTTCACTCACTCACTCTCATGCTCTCGGCGTCGTTGCGGGCAACACGATCAAGCGGATCTGGTGATGCCAACTTTGGATCCAGCTAGATTCGGTGATGCCAACCTCAGATCTAACGGCGGTGCGGCTTGGAACTCGGGCTGGAGCCAGGGAGGCGTCGCCGCTGACATCGCTGCTGACGACTGGTTCATCGTGACCCCCTAGATGTAGAGGGAGCGGGGGAGGCAGTGGGTAGCGGTGAGGCGTGGCGCAGTGAATACTAGGTTAGGTGGAGTGAGGACGGTGGGGGAGGTCACTACCGTCCACCGGTGGTGGTGGAGGGGGCGGTGGGAGACGGAAGAGTGGTGCGGAGTTGCTAGGAGGAGAGAGAATGGAGGAGGAGCGGAAGTAGAACAGCAGGGAGGGAGAGTAATGGGGGAGGGAAGGGAGAGCTGTTAGGAAATAATCTAGACTTAATCTTTTGCTTTAGTATATTTACATGTGTGTATGGTGCAACAGGTGGTGTGCTTGAGATTGTACCAAGTAGTATTGCACGGAGTTATTCTGGGTACAGGAGAACCGGAGAGTCCGGAGTAGCGGGGAGCCACTTGAACCTGCAGATTGATCCTAGATAACAGGTGCAGAAAATAATTACTGATGGCGAGTAGCCAAGATGGCCGGGTCATCAGTCGTGAGTTACATGTAATTGGAGTAAAAAAGATTAAGCTTTGTCAGAAGACTGAGTTTCGTCGGAAGGTTGAAGATCGGGCACTGACGCAAGAGGTCGATCAAGTTTGGCGATGCGGTTCCTGGAGGTTCTTTGGGTGCACTTGGCGGGTGAAGAAGGAGTCCGATCCGTATTCCCGTGAAGATCGGATCGAGTCGTTGAGACAAGAAATCGGAGTGCGATAGCATTTCGTAGACTTTAAATAAAGGAAAATTTGTTCAGTAGCACTAAAGATCACCACTTTGGAAAATACCATAAAAAAATAGGGTTTGAAAATTACCACGAAAGATTGAAGTTGCTTGAATTTAGCACTCCGTTTGTTTTGGATCGTTACTCTCACACAGCGATCGCGAAATGTCTATTTTGCCCCTCACTCGCTCGCTCGCCGCTCGCTCGCTCTCTCGCTCTCGCCTCCGCCCCGCGCGCCCGCCTCCCTCCCGCTCTCCGCCGCCGCCTCCCTCCCGGCCCCGCCGCCTCCTCCCGCCCCTGCCTCCTCCCCCCCCCACCGTCGCGGCCTCCTCCCGCTCCCCACCACCTTCCTCCCGCCCCTGCCTCCCTCGCCGCCGCAGCCTCCCTCCCCGCAGAGGCGTCGCGAGTGGCCTCTGCGGGACGGAGGCCGCGCGGCGGGGTGGGAGGAAGCGGCGGGGAGCGGGAGGAGGCTGCGACGGCGGGGGCGGGGAGGGAGGCAGGGGCGGGGAGGAGGCGGCCGGGGGCTGGGGAGGGAGGCGGCGGCGGCGGGGAGCGGGGAGGGAGCTGGCGGCGCGCGGGCGGAGGCGAGAGCGGAGAGAGCGAGCGCGAGCGAGTGAGGGGGCAAAATAGACATTTCGCGATCGCTGTGTGAGAGGTAACGATCCAAAACAAACGGAGTGCTAAATTCCGAAGCAACTTCAATCTTTCGGTGGTAATTTCCGAAATCCTATTTTTTTGATGGTATTTTCCGAAAGTGGTGATCTTTTAGTGCTACAGAACAAATTTTCCCTTAAATAAACATGTGATCTGTTGTTTGTTTCAACTGAATCTCAGTTCCTGAAATCAGTGTATTCCTGAGTTATTGTTCATTGTAATGACAATAGGCTTTTTCTGAACTTTTGCCACACCACTCGCTGCCCCGAGAATAGTTTTCATCTCATTTCCTCCACCTGAGCGACAAACACAATCGGTGAGACAGAGTGATTGTTGGGCGTATTTCATCAAGAGCGGCAGCTGACGGGGGGGGGGCGGTGGCTGACAGGAAAAGGAGGCTATACCATGGTAGCGAAGGTACAACGCTTCCTAGATGCTCCAATATTTTTAGAGCGAGCGTTTGGAGGGTCCAAAGGAGAAGTCAGCTGTTGCTGGCCTGTGGACAAATGCTCGATCATACTTGGCATCAAATGGAGTCCTTCGATATTGGACAACTAATTAAACATCTGCTCTTTCTGGAATTGCTGGCGTTGCCTCCTAGAATTCAAAATAGAATTGTCATCACAACATTGAGCTTCTACATCTTCTGCCCGCCACAGCAACTTAAAAGGAAAGGCCAACGTTGGTACGAGGGGGATTAGCTTTAGATCTTTCCAAAGATTGACTTGTTAGCTAGAGAAAATGTTGAAAATAGTTAGGGTTGTGAAATGGATACGGATTATCCATTTTATCCGGTTATCATATTCGATAGGATACGAATATGATATAGATTTTCCTATCCGATTAATAATTTCTATTCTATTCGTATTTAAATTCGCATAAAAATATGGACATGAATATAGTATAGACTGTTACAATCCGAAATATTATTTTATCCGGACTATCCGTATTCGTATTCGACGAAGCAATATGCATATTTTATTACAATACGACTAATTAGTTGGACAAATTTTTTAACTGAACATGAATTCATATTTCTTTAGGTGAAGTAAATAAATTAGAATAATTAAGCGTGATTGTTCGAGGATAAAATATCATCAATATCTTCACATTATATAAGTTATAAGGATATTCGGATCCGACTGAAATGAGTAGGTATTCGATTCGAATTCGTATTCGTTATAATATTTGATTCGTATTCATATTTAAGAATATTCGAATTCGTATTTGTTTACAAAATACGAATATAAATATGGTAAATGCAATATTTAATTCGTATTCCATCTGTTCCACCCCTAAAAATAGTATCGGAAAACTCACCTACAAGCACCTGAAAATCTAGTGTTTTTTTGGATGGTGTGAGCTTCGAGCAGTTTTAGCTAAGCTTAAAAACACGAAGGAAGCAATGCTGCAGTAGTCAGAAACACACGCACTATCGATCTATCTATACCCATCTAAGAGTTAGCGTGCAGTTGGAAACTACGTAGCTAGAAAAATTAGTGAACATAATATAATATCCATATATAATTTATCTACTTGAAAACAACTACATTATTCATGAAATATAATTGACTAATAAAGTAAAGAACAAGCAATTGACATTAATTTAATTATCAAAAGATGGAATGATACAAGGACAGCCAGAGGCCCGATGGTGAGAGCGAGAGTGTTCGCTTCCATCCACCTGGGTTTGATCCCTATGATCAACACAATGTACCTTAATCAGAGTTTCAGTGGAAAAGTGTGTTTCTGCGCTTCGTGAGGGGTGTGTCCTTATACACGTTCTCTCTAAAAAAAACATGGAATCATGCATACATGTAATATGTGTTAAACGTCTTACTCCCTCCGTCCAAATTTATAGGGCATATTTGTTTTAAACGATATTGTCCATAATTATAGTATGCAAAATTAGTATGGTGTTTCCTTTGTACTTTTAATAAATAAATAACTTTATTTGCTATTCTGTATATATATGCATTGAATATAGTGCTTAGAGATATTAATTAGAGATAATCTAGTTATTTTTACTATTTTTTTGATCTATATACCAAGAGAAAATACGTCTTATGAATTTAGATGAAAATAGTAATGAATAATCAATATTAAAATATCCAAGGATTGATTGCAAAACTCCACCAACCCATTTCTCACGCACCCACACCGTTTCTCTCTTTCCCTGCCGAAGTGAAGAGTTTTTTTAAAAAAATTTTCTGGCCTCTTAGTGCCACATAAATTTTAAATTTAGCATTGTACGCTTGAAAATTACAATTATAGCCTCCTTCGCGAGCACGAAGAAGGGGAGACGGACGCGTGTCTGCTACCGTAGCACCTGAGGGCAACAGGCCAGCTGACGTGGCACCAGGTTGACCAGCGTGACCGGCGGCGGAGCTCCGCGCCCGGCGCACAGAGAGCGATCGCGCTCCGTCGCACCAGCACGGCGGTAGGGTGTAAATGAGCCGAGCTCGGCGAGTGGGCACATCAAGCTCGAGCTCGGTAGAAACTCGAGCCGAGCTCGAGCGAGCCCGAGATGCCAGTCAAGCTTTGAGTTGAGCTCGAGCTCAGCTCGAACGAAACTCGAGCTCGGCTCGACAAAGCTCATCGAGGCTCGTCAAGCATGAACAACAGGTCAACAGCCAGTAGCTTTTATATGCTTAACAACAGCTTAACAACAGAGCTCCATTCAAGCAAACTTATGGTGAACTTGGAAATGTCAAAATCAATGGGAACAAGAATATGGCACAGACCACAACAATGATTGTATTTCAGTGAAGACTTGGCGAGTGGGCAGGAAAATAGAGAATATGCAGATAAAACAAGTTTTCTTTGCAAACATGGAGGATAAACTGCATCGATTTAGGGAATAGGCGGCATATCTTTAATAGATATAGAAGGAGCTATGATGAAGAGGAATATAATCTCCTTTTGTCACTTTGTCTGAGGAGAACAGACTGGAAATAAAATTCAAGAGAAGAAATGCACATATTTAATGTTGAGTGAGCCAAGAAATTCCAGGAACAGTTTTTATATAAGAAGCACAGACTAAGATAAAGATATATTAAGTTGATGAGTAAAATGCATTATAGGTACCACAACTTGTAAAGTGGGTGTAAGTAGGTCACACAACTGTAAAAACACAATTGGCACAATTGCAGTTATGGACACATAAGATATGGCACAATTGGCACAATTGCAACAAATCTGACACATAAGATATATATGGCACAATTGGCACAGTTGCAGTTATGGACCACATTCACCAAATCAGACATCTACAACATGTTCATATAGTATCATCAGCAACTGAGAACTATCTGCATATAGTTTTGAATCTACATACATATAGTGTTGAATCTATATACTAAATCAACACAATGAATCACAAATCAGAAGCAAGAGAGCACGGCGGGGACCTTGCAGAGGAGGAACACGGCGTCGGCGGCAGATCTGGGGCTGTCGACGGCAGATCTGGGGCTGTCGACTTGATGTCAGATCTGGGGCTGTCGGTGGTAGACCTTGCAGAGGAGGAACACGGCGTCGGCGGTGGCCTTGAATCTTGATGACTTGCGGAGGAGGAATACGGGCATGGCGTCGGCGACGGCTGGGAGGAGAGGAGGGGCGGAGGTGGCTGGTGCCCGGGGGGGACGAGCAGGGGCTACGAGCGGTGGATCTGGGCGGAGGAGGCGCCGCGCTGGGGACGAGGAGGCCGCGAGCGCGGATCCCGGGGGAGGCGGGTGGCGGGTGGGGAGGCGAGGCGGCCGGTGTCGGGGACGAGGCCGCGAGCGCGGATCTCGGGCGAGGCGGCGGCGGGTGGTAGGAGAGGAGGGAGGAGGCGGCGGCCAAGAGAGGAGGGACGGAGGTGGCCGCGCCGGGGCGAGAGAGGGCGCGAGCGCGGATCGGGGTGGAGGTGGACGGGTGGGAGGAGAGGAGGGCCGAACCGAGGCGGGCGCGCCGGGAGGAGTCGAGGTCTCGAGGAGAGGAGGGGCGGTCTTGCGGAGGGACCGAGGGAGTGGGGGCCTGGTCGCCTAGGGCTGGGGGTCATGCGGTGCGGAGTGCGGACGTGCGGTCTTTGACCGTTTGACGCGGACACGCGGTTGCGCTTGCCGCTTGCGCAGTTGCGCGCCTCGACTTTTTTGAGATTTCTAGCGTATATGCAGGAGCGGGACTACGGATGACTGACCGATTTTCAGCTGAAGCGAGTCTACCCGAATATTTGAGTTCGGCTCGATTAGACTCACGAGTTTATGTTAAAGCTCGAGTTCAGCTCGTTAACGGTTCAAACCGAGCTCTAATCAATCCTACGATAAGCTAAACTTAAGTAGCTCGCGAGTCTCGAATTTTTTTATAGCCTAGAGGCAGGCATGCATGCATGCATTAGTCCTCGCATTATACAGCCATGCATGCATACAGATAATCAACCGCGAAACAACGTGGATTGGTGCGGACCGTACGGTGGGAAATTTGCCATTGTATTATAAGCGATTAGATCACTACTGTACATACATATAAGGCAGTCTATGCAAGAGTACTAGCGCAACTTTCTAAGAACATTTCTACAAATGCAACAAATACCGAGCATTGATTCTTTGTGTGGCTGGACGCACATTTTTATCTTAATTTGCTATACAGCTAGATTTTCTTCTCAAAAAATCTATACTATCTTTACTACTTAAAAGAAATAGTGAGTGATGGTGACACATGGTGGTGATTTATCTGCTATCACTCCTTTACTTAAAATTATGCACCAATAGGTGGAACCAGTCATGCCTCTCAGAATCCCCTCGCCCTCAAACCCGAGCAAACAAGCACTAGTTCAGAAATTGGTGTAGCAGTGGACAATCGATAATTTCTTTTGTAACAGAATTGCACAGAATAAGATTACAACAGCCAGCTATATCGCCTAGTAGTAAAAATTTTGAAACAAATTTAGTCATATAAGTACACAGGCCACACTGCTAGTTCTAGATAACCGAATCAATCATTATTTTTTGGCAAAAATTTTTCTCGCAGAAAACTATTAGATTTTGATAAAGTTGGTGGGACAAATTTTAGCACTAACCGAAACTAGGAAGGGATGGGTCACAAGTCACAACTGACAACACAGATCACGCCAGCGAATCAATAAATACACCTTGTAGTCTGGAAGACGTATTTGTGAACCTCGCTTTAGTCGTGCTGGCTGAAGAAGGAAGAAGACAGCATGGATCTGTAAACTGTAATGGGGGTTTGTAATGCGTTTCCAGTCCTCTCCCACTCGCAATAATTAATCGATTACACCGTTCCAATTCCCATCCTCATCTTCCTTCCCAATCCGCATTTCCTCTTCCTCCTCAAGAAGGGGCGAGGAAGGAGACGAGGGAATCGAGACCGGTTGATTGGTGGCGTTGGCGTTGGTGGCAGCTAGACAAGAAGGCAATGCCGGAGGCGGAGGCGGAGGCCAAGATGGGGAACGAGAAGGACGCGGTGCGGCTGGAGCGCGAGTCGGTGATCCCCATCATGAAGCTCGCCTACCTCATTGGTCTCTCCCTCTCCCTCTTCTTTTAACTGTTCCATTTTGGCATTCACCATAGGCGGTGTGCGCTTCTTGGTTTCCTTCGAGCATAGAATGGCTGCGCTTATAGGTTGACCGTTTAAAGGCTCGATTGTAAGGGTTGTTGGTGTGAGCTGATTTCTGTTGCCAAGTTGTTATCTTGCGAGAATGTTGCCTCTTTTGGGGGAAAGCGAGAATCTTGCTTTGATTGACTCACCTTGTGCTTGTAACGTGTAATGTGGGTAGAGAAATCCTCCTAATCTTAGGCATTGCAATCCATAGGCTTATCCAATCATATTAAGGGTTCACCTGTCTTAGTTTGTACATATTGAACAAAGATGTTGTTTTGGGTATATGAGACTGCGCAACTGAAAGCAAACGGTGTTATCTATTTCTTGAAGAACACCAATCCGACAGAGAAGAGTTCTTGAAGCTCTGCAAGAGGGTTGAGTACACCATTAGGGCTTGGTATAATCTCCAATTTGATGATATGATGGTGAGAACTCGCATACCTTTCTGAAAATCTATTCTCCATACATTTTCATGCATTTGTTGCTTCAAACTGATGCTTACAACCATAATTAGGATCTGTGCCATTTCTGGTAGTGTTTGAAATTGAATGAGATTTGATCTATTCAGGCTGCTAAAATTTTCACAGGAACTGTTTGCTCTCTTCGACCCTGTGCACGGTGCCAAAAAACTACAGCAGCAGAACTTCTCGTCTGAGGAAATTGATACACTCGAGCAGGACTTCCTGACCTGTTTCTTTCAGGTAAAGGACCTGTTTGGGAGAAAGCATTACTAATATGTTTCATCTCCAATTGAAGGGTGGGGGGATTTCTTAATCTTACAAGAGACCTATATATATTCTGAAGCATTGCACATTTAAATAGTATCTGATGATGAGGTTGAACCTGCTCATTCTGGACAATATCTGTTGAATCTTCCCATCAAAATTGATGAAGCAAAGGTCTAATATGGGTGCAGGTGATGCAAAAAAGTAATTTCAACATAGTATCTTGTTGATGGGCTGATCTCCACCTTTACCCTTTCAGTCCAGTGGGCCCATTGGTGTTGGGAAGTAGATATTTTGGGGTGAGTCATGACCCTAGGTGACATTGTAATTGATGGGAATTGGGTCAGACTAGGCAATGCAGGTGTTACGTGTATCCTCAAAAAGAGGGGCACGTAACCCCTATGAATGGCTCTGTGTAAATCTATATAAATGCCCTCTGGATAATTGAAGGGGAGGAGGAAAAATTTCTCACCTTTGCTGTTTGGTTAGTAACCACAACATATCTGATGATGAGGTTGAACTTGCTCATTCTGGACAATATCTGTTGAATCTTCCCATCAAAGTTGATGAAGCAAAGGTTAATGTCCTCTCGCTCCTAACAATGCTTCCTTATCTAAAAATCACCAGATTTCACTGTTGTCATTGTAATTTTGTTGTTTTCTGGTGCAGTTAGATAACAAACTTTCGTCAAAGTATTTTAAAGAGCACCATCATGGCAACCTACCCGAGTTCTCAGATAAGGTGAGAAATCAACCCCATGCTCCGGCTGCTATATGCAACACAGATGGACTCCTCATTTGGAAACATATACAGTAGGATGGATTTTTTTCCCTGGCTGCATATGCTCACTGTTATTTCATAAATTTTTAGTTTTAGGAGATCAGTCAAGGATTTGAAGTTGGGGAATTCAAACTTAGTTAATGCCTTGTTGGATTTTCATGTGTTGTTAGTGTAGCTCCCCAGACCTCTTCCTCTCCTAGTGGCTGTGGCTCAGTTTTCCTCAAATATTATTCCTAAACAACTCTTTGTTTTACATGCAAACTTCATATGTAGCTGACATAATCTATGTGCCAGTATGTCATATTTTGAAGGGGCATTGGACTGGACAGCACAAACAACTTTTTTTTCATGGAGAAAGTGGACATGGTCATAGCTCACACATGGCGATGTTTCCTAGAGAAGACGAGGTATGCTATCCACCACACATGTATTTTCCTGTGCAATTTATTCTTGCTCGTCCAAAAGGTTAACTATTTTTATACTAAAACTTCAGACTGCAAAAGCTCTTCTCAAGAAAGAAAAATGTTAAGCCAAAGATAGATTCCAAGAAGAATGATGATTTAATTGGTGAAGAAGAGGACGAGGAGCAATATTTTGAATGAATACGACTTGAAACAATGAAGTTGAGGTTTGTGCTGTTCTTAACCTGTCAGGTCGTCACAATCCCAATAAGCTGCTATCTTTTTCTCTTATGCTCTCATATTTTCCTCTTTTTATTGTAGCCTGCACAATATAATTGGCAAGGTCACACTTCAAGAGCCAACATTTGAAGAGGTGATTGTCTTGTACAGGTAAAACTCATAAATGATTTAGGTCTGAGGTTGGAGACAAAATTTTCTGGTGTCCTGGTTGTGAAATGGTTGCTTGCATGATTCCTCTAAAGTACCATGTCAGAACTTTCTGATGGTATGTGTTTTCCTTCAGAAGGAAAAGCCTGAAAGGCCAAAATGACAGAGCAATTCATGTAAAACACTTCAAAAATATTCCAATGGCAGATATGGAGTTGGTTCTGGTTAGTACTGGAAGCTGTATTTTCTAAAGAAAACTGTGGTCATGTCCATATTTATTTCTTCAACTGGACTTATGCTGAAGACAAATTATGATTGCTGCAGTCCGAGAAGAAAAACCCAAGCCTCACACCAATGGACTTGGTTCAGTTTATTGTTTCTGTTGTTATTGGGCTTGTAAGTGGAGTGGAACTGGTTTCACTTGTTTGTGTTGTGATTGATCACCTGATGATCACTTTTGGCGCATTGCTCAGGTTACACTCATCAGTTCACTCGAAATGCCTAAAGCTGATTTCTAGGTTGTGATTGCCATCCTTTCTGCTCTGGTCGGATATTGTGCCAAGATCTATTTCTCGTGAGTGTCTTGCTTGATTTATTTTTTGATAGGGTATTCATTCTGTCAGTAATTTGTATTATGTAGATAATAGAACAGGGAGAGTTTTTTTCCCCTTGTGGCCTACTAGAATTGCTCCATAACACCTCTATGACAAAATGCACTTTTGCTTCCCTGCTTTCATCCCTTGTTAATTAGGATGATACTGTATGTTATGAACCTTAGTTTATAGGGGATAAACACCGCAGAGAGGATGGTCGGGTGGCGTCAGCGTAGAGGGAGAGACTATAGACGAGAATGACTTTGTTATTCCTTGCTTGATCCTAATAGCATACGGCAGCCCCCTTATATAAATAGGCTTCCCTTAACAGATAGAATCTAATCTCAATTATATCTCTAATAAAATAGAAACTAATATCATATATTTAATCATATCTCTAATAGATGGAAATAAATCTCTAACTCAAATAGCAACTAATCTCTACTTCCTAATGATGAACCGAGTGTGCTCAAAGCCCACGCCCATGACATTACACCCCTTCTAGACATATAGTTTGTCCTCGAGCTGCTAGGCGGTGGCCATAGTTGCAGTCCCAGGAGATCCTTTGTTGATGACAGTCGCCTCAGGCATTATGTACTTACATTGCACAATATGGCTGTAGGTAAACCTCCTCGACAAATGTTGAATGTTGGCGCAGATGTTAGGAAACGTTGCCTTGGATCCCTTTATATGAAGCAGTCGGGTGGAGTTCTCGAAGCAATTGAAGAACTCAGAGCATTTCATAGCTCTCTAGTCGCTTGACCTAGTCCTTGCGCTTGACTGCGGAGATGAGCGGTGGGCGCTGGAACACGGCGCCGGTAAGCGCCTCGAGCACACGGGCCATGCGCGCCGTGTCTAGCATGGCATTGTGGAGGGCAACCCTCTTTATATAGATGGCCTCCCCCTAACAGATAGAATCTAATCTCGATCATATCTCTAATAAATAGAAACTAATATCATATCTGTAATCATATCTCTAATAGATGGAAACTAATCTCTAACTTAAATAGAAACTAATATCTATTTCCTAATAATGAACCGGGTGGGCCCAAGATCCACGCCCATAATGCTGAATTTGCCTTATTGGTTGTGTTGGACAGTCTGGTGAGTAAGTTAACTTTGATGTAGGTTTCAACAGAACATGGCAACCTACCAAAACCTAATCACTCAATCAATGTATGACAAACAACTAGGTAGTGGAAAAGGCACACTTCTGCGCCTATGTGATGACGTGATTCAGCAGGAAGTAGGTCTACACATGTAGTTCTTTCTTCAGAATCAGCTTTGAGGCTTGTGTTCAGAGGAGTTTCAGCTCACAATTTACTTCCATCATTTGTGATTTCTGATGTTCAGGTCAAGGAAGTCATAATTTCCTACTATATTTTGATGGAAAATGGAAAGGCTACTATTGAGGGTTTTTTTGTTGTTTAAGAAGGCAATGTTTTGTTTCTGAAGTTGTTTTTAAGCAAGTACAGTGGTTGAGTTAAAAATATTCTTGGTTCTCCAATATGCTAGGATCTTGACTTGCAATGTGAAGAGTTAATCAAGGAAGAGTTTGTCTTGCAATGCAATTTTGAGGTGATGGACGCTGTTCAAAAGTTAAGAGAGGCTTGGTATTGTTACAAGAGTGAGTTCTTACAACCTTTTCTCGTATTATTGCATTGCAAGATCACCGGAAAGGTTTCTATTGAGTTGCATGCACCATCCAATTCATCTAAAAGCTTAAGCTGTCGAGGAAAGGCGGGCAATTCACTTATACTTCAACACTCCCCCTCACGTGTAGGCTCTCTCAGGCCTAAGACGTGGAATAGAAGTAGACTGCAATTATTTTTATTTAATTACGCCAACCGGGTATGGTTATTAAGGCGTCGCTTAGGCGACACTTAAGCGTCACCTAAGCGGTAAGGCGGCCGGGGAAAGCGTCGCCCCGCCTTGCCGCCCGTGCCCAAGGCGGCTCTGGGGCGAGGCGCGCGAGACCGGATCCGCGTCGTCCGGTGGAGGCGGCGGCGCGCAGACCGGATCCGCGCGGGAGGTCGGATCCGCGCGTCGTCTGGTGGAGGCGGTGGCGCCGGGTGGAGGGGCGGCGAGCACGGATCCGACGCGAGGCCGGATCTGGCTGGGCGGCGGTCGGCCGGTGGAGGGCGGCGGCCGATCTGGAGGGGAGGCGGCGGTCGAGCCGGGGTGGAGGAGGCGGCGGCCGAGCCAGGGTGGAGGAGGCGGCGCGAGCCGGTGGAGGAGGCGGCGCAGAGGGTGGGCGGTGGCGCTCGAGAGAGGCGCGCCGGGAGGAGGCGGCCGGCGGCGCTCGGGGAGATCGCCCGAGTGAGACTATCGAGTCTCGATCGATCGGTCGATTAGGGTTGGGGGGTGTTATAAAGGATTGTATATTTTACAATTTAGTCCTCAGAGTTCTTTAAAATTACAATTAAGTCCTTCTTGTTAGAAATCTTCTGATTTAGACTTTGATTTAGACTTCCAGAGTTTCGTTTTTTTCGCCTTAAGATGCGTGTAAGGCGTCGCCTCGCCTCACGCCTTACCGCTTAAAAGTTGTGAGGGGGGTGGGTCGCCTCGCCTCGCCTTACCGCCTTAATAACTATGCAACCGGGTCTCGAATTTAAGACCTTTTGGCTCTGATACCATATTGAGTTTTATGCACCAGTCAGTTCACCCAAAAACTTAAGCTGATGAGGAAAGGCGGGCAATTCACTTATACTTCAACAGTTTCTTACAAACATAACGTGCAGAATCCAAAAGATTTTGCAAAACACAATGCACAGAATCCAAAAGTTTGTTAGTGTTTCTTGCTTTACCCCTATTTTGTCATGATAGTAAAGTCAGTTGTGCATTCAGGATTCTATTGGAAGAATCTGTTGGCTTCCTCTAAAGCGTGCCAATGAGATCATTGGCGCTACTACAGAAGAGCTAGTTATGAAAGCCAGACAAGGCTAGTAAAATCAATTTGAACCAGGAGATCTTTTTGTAAACTCTAGGCTGTTGGCATTATAATGTTTCTGGAACACTCCGAGAAGTCCTGACACTAAATTCTTGCATTTTAGGGGGTAAATACATCCTGGCCGGAAGCGGAATAGTTCTCCAGTGGAAGTTGAGGAGAGATGCTGTTGTGATTTTGTCGTAGGATCTGCTGTATTATGGAATGTTTAAAATGTGTTGTAAGAATTTCATTTTTAGAACAAATGTGAAAGATATTCAAGAACTGCTGTCTTGTTTGTTCATTGATTCATTTAATGAAGAAAAGAAATGCCCTGCCGACGCAAGGTGCAAGAGCGAAGTATGACGTGTTAGCGATGTTGTGAAGCAGTGAAGCTGCTGATTGTTCACTGTAGTGCACCCACTGAGTCACTGACTTGGGTTGCTGAATCTGTCTCTGCTCTTACAACCTATGTCCACATGTTGCAGTTGCTTTTTCCTTTTCCTGATGTATAAACAGAAAGCTCTGTACTACCTAACAATTTAGGATGCAGTAATGTAAAGTTACAAAATTACCATTTCACCAGCTGCAGGCTATGTTTCTGTGAGTTTGTTACTAGTAAGTTGATGGTACCCAATTCTTTCCGGTTTCCAGGCATCAAAAGAGATAAAGGTAGCAATATTTCTGGACGGTACATGTCCAATACCATTATCCACTTGTTTTGTCTGTATGCAGCAAAGTACAAGTGCAGTAGCAGCAAAAGGGGGTGGAGAATAGAACAGAGCACAGCGCTTGGAGTGAGATAATGAGCAGCAACTTAGTGTCCTCCATTTCTGCATCACCATCTGCAGCCACTACTGCTCGTCCTCGTCATGACGCAGTGAAGCAGCTAAGTATAAAGGTGAAGCCACAGCAGCAGCATGTTGGCAGTGGCAGAGGCAGGGCAGTGGTGGCGAGGGCCGGGCCCGGGCCGCTGACGGAGATAGAGCCGGACCTGCAGGAGGACCCCATCGACAAGTGGCGCACCAACGGCGTCAGTCCGGTTTGTCCCTCGTCTCCTCGTTCGCTCTAGAATCTGAGTAATTTTCTTCTTAGCGGAGCGCAGTAAGTGGTTTCTTGCTGCTGTGTTGTCCGAAGAAATGGATAACACTTGAATGAAGTTGTTTTGCAGGAGGACTTCGTCTATGGAGTATATGATGGCCACCACACCTATCATGAAACCCAAGGTCTTATCTTAACTCCCTTATCCTCTTCTTCAATCGAAATGTATCGTCATGTGTACAGAATAAGCTATGTACTCGGCTAGAAGTTGTGCTGATTCTGATGTGATTTTGTGAAACAAATCATCTAACTGAAGATAAGAAGGGCTTCTGGGAGGATGTCTCCGAGTGGTACCAAGAAGCTGAGCCTCCTCAGGGCTTTCAAGGTACACTTATGGTACTTTTTACTGTCTAAAAACAGTAAACATGTCCTTAAAATCTTTGTCTCACTCAGATACCAGATACCATAAGAGATTTTATCCTTGAAACAAGCTTGTTTATTAGCATCAATGGCAATCTCTTGTAGCATTCATCTCCTGGTCATTTCCTCCTGCAATCATCCTTGGCATGGCTTTCAATGTACCGGTACGGATTGAATAGTTTCATTAACCTTTTCCTCCTACTTACTTGCATCAGCTATCTTGAGTTCACTGAATAGAGATATCCGTGTCTACTTGTGCCACTAGGGGGAGTACCTTTACATTGGAGCAGCTCTCTTCATCATTGTGTTCTGCATCATTGAGATGGACAAGCCGGACAAACCACACAACTTTGAGCCAGAGATCTACATGATGGAGAGATCGGCTCGAGACAAGCTCATCGCGGACTACAACTCCATGGACATCTGGGACTTCAACGAGAAGTACGGCGAGCTCTGGGACTTCACCGTCAGCAGAGATGAGATTGTGAAATCGTAGATGCTGCAGACCAGTTCAGATGATATATATGTATGACATTCCAAGGAAAGCAAGGATGGCATAGGTGCCAGAAAAGGCTCTTCAAATAAAGAAGTTGGAATAGAAGGCTTGCTTTCTACGATTTTATAATGTCTGAGATTCTCAGCCCTGTAAAAATGGAGAGCTGAAAAGTCTATTTCATCCTCATATATGTATGTAATGCTTCTTAGATTACATACTCTCTGAACAAAGCATGGATTAGTAGCAGCACCTTGTACCTTCAACTTCCTGCATCTGCATGGTTCTTTTTATCTTTTCCCCAATGTTTTGAGAAAGTACTATGCAGGGATAATGCAACAGAAATATAGAATTGCCAGTTTGGCACCACCCTCCCAATCATATAAATATCTAACAAAAAGAAATGTCACTCTTTCTTGTACAAGATGAAAATCTATGGCAAAAAAAGGGAAAAAAAAAGAAACCAGCAAGGTAGGGGGGGGGGGGAATAAAGAAAGGGGACCTCACAGCTGCTCCTTTTTTGTACACTTGAGTTACAGCTAATGAGCTGACTCACTATGACAAGAAATATAGGGGATGGAAAGAGAACAGCTAATCTATAACTCTGATAAGAGGAAACTAGCGTAGCTGTAAATGCTACACATTCCATCCTTCATCTTGATGTTGTGAAGAGCTGACTGCCTAGAGTCACAGTTGGGGTGCCTTCTGTCATGACGGTTGTCAACCTGATCTCTTGCTCGCGTATCCGGTGTATCTCAGCCTCCACCAAGCTCATCAATGGACGATGCTCGCTCAGCGGGTTCACGCACCACGATGTCAAGCGCAACAGTTCCTTCATGCTTTCTGAGGTAAAGCCACTAGTCATTCTGCTATCTGCAATTGCAGAGATATCACTTGATTCCTCAAAGTTCTGTACCTGCATATCAGGCATCAGCAGATACAAAGTAAGCAAACTGCAACTTTAGTACTGATATGATATGAGGGATTATAGATTTTTTTGCGAAATGGATAGGAACCAGTGTGTCGGCCTTTACCCATCGAATGATGCTTTGATCAGACACAGCTCTCCTTCCACTGACCAACTCCACAAGGAACACACCAAAACTGTATACATCGCTTTGTATGGAAAAACTTACGGATTCCTTCACTCTGGTTATGCAACCAAATGTTTCGTCAAAGTTGAGCACTGGATGACGATAAATTGGGTACTAGTGCAAGTAACACATTGAAAGCATCCAGTTTGCTGCTATCCACTGATGAAGTCAATGAATGCAAGAACTAACAAAACTAAAGTATCTCAGTAGTTACCGAGGATCAAGGAAAGGATCATTAGATGTCCTTGAAGACGGGCCTGCACCACCTAGTCGATCAAGCAGGCCTCGAATGCCAGCATCCGCAACTTTTGGTATGAAATCCTCATCCACCAGGACATTAGCCGTTTTGAAGTTCATATGGACAGCAGGAGGGGTCAGAGAATGCAAGTGAGTTAGCCCTGAGTAACAGGAAAGATTATTATGTTCAGATTGCTTGCGTAGTGCTGGAAGATCTTCACTACTGCAAAATGAGGCAGGTAATCCTATATTCTATGATGGATATGAATTTCTGAAAATAAGCTTCTTCCAATAGAGGAAAGTGTAGAGTTGCTATCAATGTGAAGACTCACCTTTAGCAGTTCCATAAGCAATAGAAAGTCTCTGCTTGAATTCTAGCCTTACACATAGAGCATGGCTGTTACCTGCGGAATTACAGCAGAATAAAATTACCACCTTTGATGTGCTTCTTGTACATGGGAATAATAATAGGAAACACATAATGAAAAATCACCATGTAAATGTGTAGAAACACTGCCATTGGGGACATACTCATAAACAAGCATCTGCATGCCATTCTCCTGGCAATACCCCGAAAGGTTCACAAGGTTACGATGACGGATAGATGATAGGTAATTAACCTAAGGAGCAAAAAGCACCAAACATGAGTTCAAGGCCACCATATGTAAATCAATTTCTTTGATAGAAAAGGATGTCTCTTTACTTTCTCTCCTCTTGCATGCGCACTCAACAGACATTCTGCCAATGCAGAGTCAGCCACTACTCTAAAGAATCTGTGGATAAGGAAAATTTTTGGCACCTCTTGAATAAATTCCTGGCTGGGAGGAGAATGCCGCCTTTTAACAGCTACAATTGTGCCATCCTGGAGCAAACCCTTGTATACCTCTCCAAACATTCCATGTCCAATAAGATTCAAACTGCTGAAGCTCTTTGTAGCTGAACTTAGTTCCTCCAGAGGCAGACATCTTGCTCCTTGAAGCTCTGATATAAAGAAGGGCAGTTTGTTAAACTAAAAAGAAAATTGAGCCACTAGCCGAAAAGTGTCGAACTTCAGAGCCTCTTGAAAAGTAATTTAAGCAGTACCTGGTAGAGCTGGACCCGACGAACTACTTTCTGAAGAGTCTGAAGTTCTTCTGCGGTGCCGGAGGCAAAGTACTATAAGAAGTATCACAATCCCTACTAATGCCAAGCCTCCTGCAGCACCTCCTAGAGCTGCTGCAAGAATTGCTGACATCTAGTATGAAATCTCTTCCTTCAGAATAGGGTAGTATTGTTTGTGGTAGCAGTGATGAAGTTTGCACCAGTAGACATATAACCTAAAGAGTAGTACATTAAATTTATCTCGATTTAGCATTGAATTCATAAGAACAAGAGCATGCAGATTGCTGAACCAACAGTGCAATGTCACACAATGAACTAAATAGTTCAGAATACAATGAAACATCTGCACCATGTATGGATTTATTGAAACAGCACATGACATATTTAATGTCCTAATGGAGGATGGGAGAAATAGCTGCTCGGCTGATACATCAATTATTTTGGTTAAATTTACTTCTTGTGTCGATTAAACATGTTAAACTCTTCTAAGCAGTGGTAAAATAGGAAAGCAAATTCCGATCAAGTAACCAAGCCATTATTAATGCATAAATCCAGAGAAAGGACAACTATATCATCAAATGGAACAACGCTAATTTGTCGGATATTCGAAATTGAATATTACGTGGCAAGGTGGTCCGTGCCTTTAGCATTTTCTTTTCTTTTTCCCTTTTCTTTCCGAGATAACGCGACATCTCTTTATTAAAAAAAAAAACCGTGCCATAAATGGATTTAGAGAAATCATAAATACACTACTAAAATTCCCATGTTGTACAAAGAGCCTCGCAAATGCAATAACCTGTAGTAGATATTTATTGGGCTGGCAATAAAACTACATGACTATGTGCAAAAAGAAATCGTTCACTACAGCATTGTATAATTATAGGGACGCTCTTCTACTAAATAAAGAAAATATGAATAAGCTGCAATGTAATTGCAAAACATGAATGTCTTCTGCTTGAACAATTTGCATTTTCAAGCTGTAGATACATGAGTTGGTTTGATTTGTGTAAGAAGCAATCTCACAAATCTACCATTTCTCTGATCTAACAAGGTGGCATTGGATTTATGGTCTCTGCAGTCATTGGCAAACAAGATCATGCAATAGGACAAGAATTCCAATCGCGAAAAATGATCAATAGAAAGAAAAGTGCTAATCAATACATGCTATATAAAGTTTTTTTTTCTGAACTTAATGTTATATATATATATATAAAAGAAATATGCAGGATGATCCATAACCTATATAACCTATGATTAACAAAATTCGGTACTCCTGATCAATGGTTGAATGCAGGTAATCTGAAAATTCACATCATTCACACTCTTGCCTCCGAAATATACAGCAATTTCACCAGATTTTGGTCCAAGAAAGCCCAGGATCATGCAAAGATGAAAACTTTGGTCAAATGCCCAAAATTTTGAGATCATCCAAACCCATACCATACCTGTGGATTGTCCGGGTCTCCTGGCGTCATTTCCATCCAAGCACAACAGCAGCATCAAATGCTGGAGCCATGCTGCAGACAGCAACTTGTTCCTGCCAATTCTCGACTTTGCCCCTCTCTCCCCTCTTCTTCGTCCTCCACTTGCTCCTATTATCACACAGGAAAAAAATATGTTGAGCAGTGACACCTTATACCACCCTACTTGGTTCAGGGTAACAGCAAAGGAAGAAATCAAATCAATCAGGAAATGCAAGAAACAAGCAAATTATGGCAGAAACATGTATAGACATGTAGGAGCTAGCAAGAATGCATGAAAAGAAAAGGTGGGAGAAGCAGCAAGCAGGCAGGCAAGAAACCTCTGCCTCCTCCTCCTCCTCAGGTGGGTCTATCTCTGTACTGTCAATTGTTTGTGAGTGAGAAGAGTGGGGAGGTTTGGGGAGGGAGGCAAGGGGAGAGCCCACAAGAAAGCGAACACCAGTGGAAAGGAAACCAGCAAGCAAGTATATATAATGGTTGGGTTGAGCTGTAGGCATCAGAGGCAAGCAAATGTGCTTAAAAATGTGAGCTCGGCGTTGTTGTTGCAGGTAAAAACAACCCAACAAAAATTAACAGCATTATATGAACTTTATCTAGCCTTTGGATCTTTGTAGTATAAACTAGTATATGAACTTAATGGATGGATCTCCCAATGATTGCCCCAAAGGCGACAATTCGTTGGGATAGCGACACTGCGCCGACGCAGCAATTCTTTCCCCCAACATGTAACTCCTCAATTCTTTTCACCCACATTCATATCATCTAATTATTATATCCTCCTATGAATCTTTCTCGCATTGCTTCTTTCACTGTTCTATCAAACTAAACGAAAACAAGGAAATAAAAGAAATGGGTGAGATGGGAAAAAAGAAGCCAAGCCAATGATTGCTGGGAAAGAGAAGAACATGATTTTTTTTTTGAGGGGGGGGGGGCCTAACAAGCTGGAAGTCAGACGGACAGGAGCTGCTCATCAGATAAAAAGGACTGCTCTGTGTGTTTTTTTTCATTATTTTTCTCCTATGTGCTGACTTTTCCCCTTTTGATAGGGCTGTAACATGGGGAAGTAGGGAGAACATCAGCACAGGTGTTGGAATCCACATTCATCATACAAATATCTCTCTAGTTATCTTTTTTTATATAAAAAATTGCCCGAACATTGTTACCGAGCTACTATAGCTCGACAAACGACAGGTCTGTTGTTGTGCGTGTTGGGATTCGAGTAGGTTACACTAGCATAAATTAAAATTTTTCTACCGTGTAAAACAGAAAGCCATGCAAGTAAGAGATCATAGATCATTACCACTAGACGCACAGTGCAGTAGAAGTAAAGTTGAAGCAGCCGATTCAACGAAAAACGTGTCGGTGTAGTGGAGGCAATGAATAGTCCTTCGGCCAATCGTCTCTTCCTTGCGATCGTCTCGATCAGCGCCGTAGTCATAGCAGCGCCTCTACCGAGGTCCACACGTCTAGGGAGGGAACACCGTGTATCGGTATGCTAGCACTAGTGCGCATAGCATGGGATATGAGAGGTGGCGGTTAGAGTTTTGATAGATGTGTTTCGAGATACCTCCCTCGTTCCCATATACCTCTCCTTATATAGACTCCAATCAGATCCTTATCCGATACGAATAGAGATCGTATCTCATTCGAAAACTATAATTCGAACCCTTATCGTTCCAGCCCATTAAGTATGTGACCCTGTAGATTCATGTATATTTGGCCATAAGCCGAAAACTCCTTTCTATTCCATAAGTCGGTAGCGGTCCCTAGCAGGACATAACGACTCCCAAACATACATAAAAATCATATCGGACGAATCTATATAGTGCTTTTGTATCGATCCCTTTGCCTTATGATACCAAATCGAACTCAAGACGAAAAGTGTACCTTCCTATGATAGATCGATTCTTCATTCGAACCTATAGTGGATTACACAGTTGTGATTGACCCTTCAAGTACATTCGGTATGGCCATGCACTTTCTTAATCCAACCACATCGAGGGGTCCAGAGATATCTCTCCTGTTATATAGGAGGGGCAAATTCTATCTTGATCGCTCATATTCCTCCGCATGTTTTATAGTAAATCCGAAAGCTACCTTTGTAACTACCCAGTCACAGAGTAGTATTTGGTAACTCTTAAGTAAACTATTACACATGTAGGTAATAATGATAACCTCATGTCTAAGAATCCTACATACACCAAGTATGAGACCAACTTATGACACTTGAATATAACAATTCTTGTAGTGTCTCATGGTGAGTCAAATCAACATCATATTCTCTAACATGTGTCCACATTATTGATTTGATATCTTATATCCATGATCCATGAAACATGATCATCAACCAATACATGTGCTGATCTGTAAATCATAATTGTCCCACATAATGATATAAGATTAGGGATAATTTAAAATAACATCAAAACATAAATAAAGAATTCCACGAACAAATCATATATTTGTTATCAGTATGAAAGACATTTATTCAAGAGGCAAAATAACATATTATTCAAAAGATTATAAATATAGAAGTGATACAATCATCTCCTGTAGAGCATATCACTAAAGTGCATGGTAGGTCTACTACAGTGTTACCGTATGCGGTAGGTCTATAGGAGGAGGTTAAATTTATAAAAATGGGCATTTAGTTTTAAATTTGAAAAAATGGCTAGAGTGATATTTTCAAATTCGATTTGAGGAGTTGTTAGTCAGTCCCAAATTAGAAGGTTAATAACTTTGTTTTGGAAAAGATAATGCTATTCTGTTGCTACCTGTGCTCCAACACACAGACTGCACTACCATCCGAAGAAGACAATGGAAACAAAAGATAAGATTGCTGGTTATCTTCCATGGCTGTAGGGGCGGACCCACCGGAAGTCAGGTGGGGCTGGCACCCCCTACCGTCGGCCGGCCCGTGGGTGTAGCAGCAGAGTGCCGAGGTGCAGCAGCCAGCAGCGGCGGTGCCGAGGCCGTCGGGAGGTGGGTTCGCGCGGGGGCTGATGAAGCAGCCGTCGCGGCTGGCGTCGGGGGCGCGGCAGTTCGCGTCGTGGGTGTCGATGAAGGTGCCGGAGGGGGTGGCCGGCATGGGCATGCACCCGGGACGGCTGACACGGATGCAGTCCAACGCGCAAATGGGGCTGCCTATGCTGCGCTTCCTAGACAAAACGTCCGATGGCAAGGACGGCTGGAAGGCGTCGAGCAATGCTTCGACGAGATGAACAAAGCCAAGCGCCTCCCCAAGGAGTGCTTCAGCAAGTGCATCGGTGAGTACCGACTACCAATTGTGTCCGCTAATGGTGTGATCCAGAATGGTGAAGTATTAAACTCAAGCAATTAATCGCTAATTAGAACTGCAAATCCATGTCAAAATAGCAATGAGTTAGGAATCTTGTGTTGGAAGCATCTTGTTTATTTCTATTCATCATTTTTACGCTTTGCGATAGTTCTTTAATAATGCCATCAACTGTGTCTATATATGGCCTGTTTTACGAGTCCATATATAATGACCAACTGACCATATGAGTCCAACTTTTTTTTTTTTTGGTGTATAAGCACAAACTCAATATTCACTCGTGTGATTGTTAGGCTGGTATAGCTCGCTATAGCCGCAATAGCATTTTTTTTATTTCTCATCAGCAGTGTGGTAAGCTACTGAAGACCGATAACTTAGTATTTGATAAGCCGATGAATAAGTTTTATTAGTTTTTTTAAATTTTAATTCTAAGTCCATCACTGCATGGCTGTGGCACTTTGCTAAGCCTTCCAGACTGAGCGTGAGCTGTGTGCTTACCGTCGCTTACTTCTGGCGAAGCGTCCGTTACCAACTTTTGTTTACTGCTAGTAATATTTCAGTTACTATTACTTTGATACTAATTTTTACAGGACTGCTCACATGTAAGGTGAGAACAGTCGGTTATCACTTCTGTGGTTTTGTGATTCAACGCGCTCTATTATTATTTTCCTTTTTGCTAGTTGCAAATTGCCACAAAAATTCTTAAGTTTAAGTTAATTTTTATGGTCATTAAGATTTGGTACGGAGGTTGATGCGCCACATGATCAGATGTTGATCCAATGCATAAAAAAGTGACTTATACTTCAGAAAATTCTGATTGCCTTACAAGTGGACAATCTCTTTTTTACTAAATGTTTTTCATACTATCCAAAGGACCATATAAGAAAGCCCAGCGTTTTGTTATAATGAATCGTTGACATTTTAGAGGAGTCGAAATTTAATTTTTGCAAATTTGCAGTTTTCTGGATAGTTTGCAGACCAGGTAGTCAGACCAGCCAGAGGAGGAGGTCAGACTAGCCAACCTATTTTGATTTGGCTAAAAATTGGGAATTTTAAGATTTTTGGTCATGGGTTAATTTAGTTTCACCTGATCGGTGCATATATGTTGCATGATATATATTCAGCTAACGTGGGTTAAGTTGTGAAGAACTTGTGTTCAGAAATGATTTCTTTATTTTTGGATATGTAGAAAGGGTTGAAGTTAACCAGGGTCAATGGCGAGGATTGGGACTACGCTCATTGAGGAGCCAAGTCCCAGAATGATCAAGGATATCGAGTAAAATGGCTGAGCTCAACTATGGCACGAGAAATAAATAAAATATTGATGAAAAGTTTAAACGACAAGTTGTACCATGTGGCTTGGTCGGTCCATATGAGGCGTGGTCTTATGAAACTAAAATGGGAGAGACTTGCATATACGTGACAAACCAATGGTAGATGGAGATTCTTGCAATGGAAGATGGAGATTGGATCAAGAATGGGTATTTTAGTAAGTTGATTAAAATACTAAAAACTACCTTAAATTAAAAACATGAGACCTGAGCGGTGCTTGGAAAGTGGTTTAGGTCAAGAAAAAGTTGAGAGGATCAAGTTGAATCAAAAGCTAAGGATTTAGCGAAGTCCGGCTCTTGTTCTTTGAAAAGCATTTATGAGTGTAGTGCGTGAGTAAAACCCGTGTTGTGTGTGGTTAACGGATCCTCCCATATGTGCTAGTGGGTACCATCCATTAGGGATAGATAGGTGTTGGTTGTTTATCTATTTAATGAGTTGGAATGGAGACTTGATATTTAACCATTCAATCTTTACTCATTAAAACCAAGTGTTTTAGGGTTAGGGTTTAACAAGTGTGAGTACTATGACATACTCTCTTGTCTTTCAGATAGAGTGGCTATAAAAATTTTTATTTTCAAGTAGCAATATATTAACTTTGTTCATCTCTCATAGATTTCTCCTGTTTGGGTTTTATTTGCTCTTAATTTTGTTGGTTTTGATTTTTTTTCTCTCCCCTTCTTAATCTTGTTGGACGCCAAAGATAAGTAAGTAATAGATATGTCTCATACAAATTAATCCTCGTCTATATAAGTATCAGGTTTGACAAGTTCTTGAAGTTGCTTCGTTTTATTGGATTTAACATTCTCAGGAGATTTCTTGATCCAAGAGTTTGTGCCTTGATTCTTTATGATTTCTTACTTGTGATATGCGGGAATATATCTAGGGCCATCTTAGTCATCTTTTACCCATGAGCAAGTCATATTCCTTATTTTTGGTTTTTGCCTGATTTTGATGTAATCTTGCTTGTTCTTAAAAGAGGTTTGGACTTTGATGTGGATTTTTGCAATCCTTTGATGGAATAGGTTCCTGAGTCCTTCAGGAAGGTGTGTATGTAAAACATTTCATATATTTTGGACTAGGATTTTTGGAGTTACACCAAAAGTTGTATCGGTTCGAGTTAAAATTTTCAATTCTAGAACAGGAGAGTGATCATATCGCCTCCTTAGACCACCAGAGGCAGGTCAGACCGATGCCAAGCCAATAATCAGACCGCCAAGCACTAGTCATACCGCCCTTGGTAGCTGGTCTGACCACCAGAGCTCAGAGGTTTAGGATTTCTTTTTTGAGTTGCTTGTTTTGGTGTTGGTTTTCAATCCTAATTTTCATAACTCAGTAGTTATTACAGTGAAGGATCGGCAAATACTTAAAAAAGTTTGAAAAACACCATTCACCCGCTGTATTGCCCTGGTGATCCTATGAATTTTTAAATAATCAATTTTTAATTCTAAATTATAGTATTATACCCTTTTTTTAATTTTATAGAAATGGTTATCTGTCGCCACACGTTTGGGCGACATGGGCCAGTCGCCCAATCGTTGGGTGACACAAGGCCAAATCGACTAACGGTTGGACGACTTACCCATGTCGCCCAACCGTTGGGCGACAAGACCCTAAGTTGCCCAACCTAGTTGTGCGACATGGGCAAGTTGCCAAACGGTTGGGTGATTTTTAAAAAATATATAATTATTTTATTAACCCGATAGAAATAATTATGTGGGTAAATAGCAATTGTTGTAGGTAGGTAACATTTAGCAAATCTTACATGTAAGTTTTTTTGAAATAAAACTACAGACAATGTTGGTTGATCTGTTTGTGATTTTTGTAAATTGTGAATGGTACAAAATCTGTTAGACTCACAATAACATTTTGTGATCGTCATATATTGTTGTAATACGATAAATTTCTGAAGAATTTTGTGAGGACGATTACGGTAGCAACGATTCGTAAGTAGAAATGTAAGTGATATTACAATGCAATCAGGAATTCATATATAGAGGAGAACTTCGAATAAATGACGTAAGAAAAACAACATGACCGTTCATCCAATAAGGGGGTTACATGGCACATAGGCTAATGAATCAAGGATGGTACACGCATACTTTTAGAGAATTAGAAATACATGGGACGTATAGACGAAGAGTGTCAAACTATTGCGTGGAACGTGGCCATTTGCCATTGCGGCCTAGCTCGGTGTTGTGGTCCTCACCGTTAGCCATGGCATTGGCTGCCAGTTTGCGCTTTCTCTCGCGTTCCTCCTCATGAGCCTCCTGCTCCCTGTGCCTACACACTTCCAGGTGAGATTGCGTCTCCCATCGGATACGCTCACTTTGTTCTTTACTGCAGTACCACTCCTCCATCCTCTCGCATGTCGTCTGAGCATCACACTCCTCGCAGTCTGGAGTCCACTGGTCATGGAGGGGGATCTCCTGGTCGATCCATTTGCAGTAGGCGCATATCAGATTATGAGAATATGAGAAGAGAGGAGAGCTTGTTAGTGCGTACCATACGAGAGAACTGGTAAGGGAATGTGTTGTAACTAGTTCTTACCGATTGTCAGTAGCGGGCCGTGTTCCAACACCGGTCGGAATACTCCCTAGTGTAGTTACTGCAATCCCAGTAATGCATACCCAAGCTCAACTACTACTTGGACTTGAAGAATTTGCATGCATCCCTACACTAGTAGAGAGGGGTGTCTCCCCCTCGAGTGGGTCTTACAGCGAACACTCGATGGGAACGTTGAGGTATTATTTGGGGTTGAAGGTATAGGGGCTTTGCTTCTAGGAGGTGGCCTACTGGCACGATCCGCTTGTTCTTCCCAGGCTACAACAGCCCTTGCGAGTCGGGTGTTCTCCTCCCATTACTTCTTCATACCAGTGATGTAGTCTTGCAGTTGTGGTACAGGAAAACACGGTGCGGAAGGGACAAGACTTAATAGGCTTAGCCTATGCGGCATACACTTTACGAGTCCAATTCGATATGGGCAAATTCGCGTCTGCAAGGTAGTGGCATGCCAGATGATTTGTTGACTAGCATAGCATCACGTTGCTACACAAAGTTACTCCTTTGGTCTTGTCATTATGTAAAACTACCCCATTTGGTGTTGTCACTGCACAAGGCTGACTGGTTTGGTCTTGTCACTGTGCAAAGTCGGCCCATTTGGTCTTGTCACCACGCAAGGTTGTCTCCTTTGGTTTTTTATCACTGCACAAATCCACCCCATCTGGTCTAGTCACTGCGTAACACTGTTCCATTTAGTCTTGTTACTGTGCAAAGCTTCCTCGTTTAGTCTTATCAGTGTGTAAGGCCATCTCCTTTGGTCTTGTCACTACTATAGGCTTGCCCACGGTCATAGGCAATCTGAGTAAAGTTTTTATGGATTAGATTTTGGTTTTCACAATAGTTTCTGAAAAGACTTATGGATGGATGGAATCCATAGGAGAGTTTAAAAAACATATGAATGGATAGAATTTGTATGAGATATTTTGAAAAAGATGGATCAGGCGGGATACCTGTGAATATGTTAGTGTTTGGTCGGAGTCTGCACTAACGATATTATTTCTTAAATTGTTATTTCTATCTATTGTATCAATTTCAGTTTTTGAATCTATTTACAGTATTTACTTAAATTCTGTTTTACGCTCAATTAACTCTATTATGCCTTTCGTTGTCAATCCTTATATATGCATGAACTCTGTTAAACCTCCGGATGTAACTTATGGAGTACTTTATGTAGTTATTTTGCTCCATTCACTATTTTCAGAGAAGGACTTCATGAACTTTGGTGAGGATAATGACGAGTAGGCCATGTCTTACAGTCATTCGCCTATGGGCAGGTAGGATGGGCTACTGCTTTATTATTCTTCTTCCGCTATTTATATTTAATTTTGGTTTATGAATCATTGATGTAAACTTTGGCCATGAGGCCTATATTTAGTTAATGAATAAATGTCATTATACATGATATGAATCTCTGTTATCCACTGTATGCACTAGCTTAATCTTGAACTAGTGCAATTTACACAGAGGATCCCGGAGTCACTGCTCCAGGGTCTGACAATACACCCTATTGATGTCCTTGCAAAAACTGCGGCACTACTTCCTAGTGCACCAAATCACTGTGCCTTCCTCCTTCTCCCTCGAAGAGATGCTACAAAACAAGGAGTCCATAGGCCGTATCAATAAATGGGCCACGGAGTTGGCACCTTTCTCCATCAGCTACGTGGCTCGCACGGTAATAAAGTCACAAGTTCTGGCAGAATTTGCCGCTAAATGGACCCCTACGCTCAAGCAAACTACTAAGCATCACTGGAGATAGTTTGGTTACTGCACACCAACGGAGCATGGGGCATCACGAGGACTGGAGTGGGCATCGCCGTCACAACCCCGGAGGGACAAAGGCTAGCCTACGCAGAAATGCTTGAGTTTTTGACCACGAACAATGTGACAAAGAATGAAGCCCTATGCTTCGAACTCTGCAAGGTGAAGGTGCTTGGAGCTCGAAGGGTCCTCATCCATAGCGACTCCTGCTTGGTTGCAAGCCATATCGACAAATCCTACTAGGCCAAGGACCCTGAGTTGGTCAAGTAGCTCACGGTGGTCAGGGCTACAGAGCCCCACTTTTTGGGTGTCATCGTCAGGGCAATACCAAGGGGCAAAAACATGGAGGCTGACATCCTGGCCAAAGCCACGAGCCTAGGACAAGAGCCACCGATGGGTGTATTCTTCGAAGTCCTAGCCTCCCTATCCATCTCACCATAATAGGGACCCATGCCCAACATCCTATGCATCGACCAGGAAGATAACTGGAGAGAACCCATCATCAAGTTCCTCTAGGGGAAAGAAGAGCCAGATAACCCATAAGAACATCGAAGGTTGTCCTATCGTGCGCATGCCTTCAACATAGCAGATGGAGTGCTTTACAAGAGAGACATATGTGCCCTGCTACTCAGATGCCTATCTAGGCACAAGGGCCAAGAGCACCTCATGGATATCCATTGTGTACTATGCGGATCACATTTGGCCCCACGGGCTTTGGTAGGGAAGGCCTTCCACTAGAGCTTCTATTGGCCCACAACAGCTTCATATGCACATGACTTGGTGAAACAATGCTAGAGATGCCAATGGACGAGGAGGTTCGTCCACTCCCTACCAACCTCTCTACAGCCAATCCCCTGGTATGCCTCTTGATGTGTTGGAGACTCGACATCATAGTACCGCTCCCCAGGGCACCCAACGACCTTAGGTTCGTGGTGGTGGCCTACAAGTACTTCTCCAAGTGGGTCGAGGCCCAACCAATAGTGAAGATCTCCTCCACAATGATATAAAAGTTCCTCTAGAAAAACATCATGTGTTGATTTAGAGTCCCCAAGGAAATCACCATGGAGAACAGTCTATAATTCAACTCAACGAGTTTCCAATCCTTCTACGAGCATATGGGTGCCAAGATATGCTACGCATCGGTGGAGCACACAAATGGCATCATATCAGAGGGCATAAAGAAGTGGTTGGTTGGACTACCCAAAGAAAAGTGGCTAGAGGAGTTGCCAAAAGTCCTTTGGTCCATGTGCACAACGGTCATGTGACCAACTGGTTTCACCCCATTCAAGCTCCTCTTCGGCGATGAGACCATGATGCCTAAGGAATTAAAAACAAAGTCCCATCGCACGCTGGTTGAGGCACCCTTTGCAGAGCACCAACTCCTATTGGACAACCAGAGTACAAGCGACAAACAACATCATGAAGTACCTCGGGACAACCAAAGCCTCGTACAAAAAGAAGGTCAAGACACGCTATCTGGTGGTAGGGGACCTTGTTCTCAAGAAGGCCCTTCACTCAGAGACAATGAAGAAGCTGGAATACGAGTGGGAAGGCCCGTACATAGTGACAGCCTCCTTCAGGGCTAGTTCATATCACCTCTCCACCCTCGAGGGCGAACCGCTAAAACACACTTGGAACAACAACCACCTTCATCGTTTCTACTCTTAATTTTGTGGTGTGACACTACACAACCATATTTTGTGTTTATGTCTAGGGTCATGTGCCTACATGCCACACCCGCACTACTGTAATTCTTACCCGCGCAATCAGGAATGAATAAAAGGCACTTCTCATCGAGCAAGAATCCCCTCGACCTATTCACCCTACTCTACGGAGTCAAAAATAGTGTCTAGAGGCCACAGAGCCCCAGCTTACTCTAAAGAGTAAAAAAAAGCGCCCAGAGGTCATAGAGCCCTAGCCTACTCTATGGACTCCAAAACTATCTCAAGGAGATTATGGGGCCATAGCATGGTATACGAAGTCAGCCGTAGTGCTTGTGAGCCTATGGTTCCTATGCGTTGTCTTTGATGGCACTTGTTCAAAGGGTAGGACAGAGGGCTCACGAGCCTATGATTCTTATGACTTATACGGTTTCTATGCATTGTTTTCGATGGCACCCATTTGAAGGGTGGGGACAGAGGGCTCATGAGCCTATGATTCCTATGACTCCTATGTGCTGTCTTGGAAGGTACCCGTTCAAAAGGGTGGGGACAGAGAGCTCAAGAGCCTATGGTCCCTACGCGCCATCTTCGATAGCACTTGTTTGAAGGGTGGGGATGGAGGGGTCATGAGTGTACAATTCCTACAAGCCATCTCTGACGACACCAATTTGAAGGGTAGGGATGAAGGGCTCGCGAGCCAATGATTCCTGCGAGCCATTTCCGATGACACCCGTTTGAAGGGAGAGGGCAGAGGGCTTGCGAGCCTACGATTCTTGTGACTCCTATGGTTCCTACACATCATCATGGTCGAGCGAGGTCACATGTTTAAGTCACATCACACTGGATGCTCCATCACATGATTAAGTTACATCATGTGGGCCACTTTGTCATCTAATTAAGTTACATCATCTTCATTGGAGGTGTCCTCCAACTTTTCATAATCTATAGGGTGGATGTGTGGGCATGAATGGAATGCCACCCAGCACCACTACAAATCCTCCCCGCAATCCCAGTAGCAGAGCCCACGATGAAGAAAGTACTCTGCGAAGGGGACCTATCCAATGATAGGTGACACATAAAAGGGAAAGACATGGTGTACGGAGAATGCTTCGCTACATAAGAGTCAAATATACACATAGCTTAAAAGAGTTACATAGATATAATAATAGGTATGACTCAGCGTCTAGAAACACAAAGGTACAAAAGGGAAGGCATCGTCGGCTTCACGCCTACTGATCTCTAGTCCAGACAATGGACAACGACACATCCCCACATCCAGTCCGCTTCGGCACCATTGCTAGGCAAGACTCGACGCTAACACCACTAACCAGTGCCTGGCGAAGGGAGACCTTTGTCGTGGCCTCACCAAGGTAGGACCAGATGCGCTCATGGAACACGCAATTAGTTTTGCTTGTGTTATGGATCACATTTATCATGGTCGCAGCTCCAAGGGCAAGTCCAGAATGGGGTCTGTGAGCTCACCTATGTGATTACCCTTCATGTGGAGCAGACCAAGGGGAAGTTGCGCTGTCACCTGGGAATAATTGTTCCCATAGGCCTTCATGGCGTTCATACCAAGTGCGGAGGCATCCTGGAGACGGCGAATGCTGCTAAAGAGATCATCTAGGATGTGAGATCTCCTTGGCACCACCACAGCAAGGTCGAGAAGGGTTCCCTCTAGCACCTCCATCGATTCCCATGTGGAGGTGATAGCTTGGCTATGAACTCGACGCTCATTCACCAACTCCTGCTCAAGGGTGGCGATCTGCTGAAGAAAGTTCTCCCTCTCCTCCATTGCCCTCGCAACTGCCTCCATCTGCGTGTTCTTCACCTCTACTATAGCCTTCACCCCCTCCTCCTCGAGGAAGCAAATTCGCTCTACACGCTCAGCCGTGAGCAGAGAGGCGCCCATCGGGCCTTATGGGCAGCCTCGAGTTGTCCACAGACTACGGTAGCCTCCTAAGGATGGTCATCCTCATTGAGGAACACAGCACCACTGCCTGAAGGGCAAAGACACCCTAAATTACATAACAACAAGAGGGAAAGGAGGCTGAGAGATAACAAACAAGTACAGATGAACAAAACTCACCTTTGTCTTGCAAGCCTCAAGGGCCCCGAAGAGCAGGTCGGACTATCATGGCCTTAGCATCCTTTGGTCCAGCGAAGCATCCAAGCAATCAGTCTGCCAGGGTCCAGCGAAGCCTACAGGGCACAGAGGGCATCCGGGCGAGGCAGGAAGTTTGCCAGGGTCAGCTTGCCGACATTAAGGACGGGAAGCACCTTTGGCCAGAGCCACCATTCCACCCCAACTGGCAACTCCTGTTGGTCATGCCGTTCCTTGTGCCTTTAGAATTGATCATCTGCACGGTTGTGGTAGGAGAAGGCGGAGTAGCTATCGAAGGCGACAACATGAACGAGCATAGCGAAAAGAGGCGCGCAAAGTACTTAGAACCAAAAGAATTACTTAAACCTGTGATGGCTCCTCTGAGAACATGGACTGGGGTCCAATCACCCTCGGTGTGCATTGGGCTTGATGAGGAAACATTTGCCCTTTTGTTGTGTGGACTCATAGAGGCCGCCTTCGAGCTCGAGCTCTCCTCCCAGATATCGAGGGCAACACAATATCCCTCTGTAGCAACCACAAGGGAGAGCTGAACCGAGCTTGCTTCACAAATCGATGAGGTGATGTCATGGCCACTAGGCAGGCTGAGGCACTCGGCGCCGCTGGGCCACTTGCCTCCTCTAAACTGGCCTGACCCCCACAATGCCAAGTCCCCACTCGTCTTCATTGTCATACCCCCTCATCCTCCCCGTCCTACTCGACATCCCTCTCTGCCTCAACTTCACTGAGGAGGCCCTTTGCATCCTCCCCTTCGCCGAGAGACACAAGGGGTACGGAGGACAGCGGCAAAGGGAGCAAGAGAGTCCTAGCGGCCCTTCTTATCCCCAGCGTCACTAGCACGAGAACCATAGCCACTAGATGGACTGGTGGATGGTGCAGGGCAAGCCAAGACGAGGAGGCCCAGGGCCTCACACACTTGATTGATACAGGGCCCGCCGTTAGTAGCGTCGGCATGCAAGCTGTGCTCCTTGGAAATGTAAGTCCGCAGGAACACATACTCCACCCGTTCAACTTCCTCTAATGAGGCCACTGCAAGAGCAAACAATGGGGCCAAGTCAGTAGGATAATGGTGAAGCCCATGAATGAAAGTCGTAAATTAAAAGAAGCCGACAGCTTACCCCAGGTAGTTGGCCTCTCCATTTGGCAAATAGGATCCTGGATTCTGTCTTCGCGAGGGGGGTGAGGCAAAGCAGTCTACAGCATCCAGCTCCGGGCCAGCGAAGCCACGTGCAGCGTACAAAACTCCTCACGAGGTCCTACATGTTCATCCACTGTACAAGGCCCCGAAGCCTCTTCGCCTGGACCTCATCGTCGTGATCCAAGGTGATGCGCAGAGTGGGGATGAAATCGATATTCCACCCAGTCTAGCGAAGCTTGCTCCCTAGATCGATGCGGTGATAGAACCATCGCCGTATCTAGTTCAACTCCCACTTGGTCTGAGTAGAGTTGGTAGGGAAATCCTTAGAGCAACCAGAGCACACGTGGAAATTCACGCTCTTAAGGTTGGAGAACGACCTATCGGCCATCCTCTTCGGGTGGCAACAAGCGTTGTGTAGCGTGGCGAAGAGTGCCAGTGGGAATAGTGCTTTGTAAGCACGTTACCTAGGAAAAGATGGCTAATCGCGTGATGGTGTTAGCGGTCAACTGTGGCAACTCTAGGTTGTAGCGTCGTAGGACGTCCGCTATGAATTGGGTGCATGGAATACGCAACCCAGTGTTGAAGAAGGCCACAAACACGATGATTTCACCATCTGTAGGGAAGTGAACGGATTGTTGATCCACAGTCTTGCCTTGAAAAATGATCCCAACTAGGAGATCCTTTGTCCCAAGGGACCTCCCGAGAGTGTTCACAAAGGATCCACCACGCTCAAGCCCTCTCTCGTGTTTCCTGGGTGGAACTTCTAGCCTCGCCTCTTCAGGGGAGGTGTCGCAATGGCCATTGCCAAGGTGACCGAAGGAAGAGCTAGGAACATCACTTCTCCTACACTTCAGGGAACAACTGTCGCTACCACCATGACTGCTGTGGAATCGTTGCACTATCACCGTGGCTTGCCCACGAAACACGATGCCCTCCCTTGGTCATGGTGGGTTTGAGGGAGAGAAACAGTGAAACCACCAGAGAAAATGTTGCATGGCACTGGGGAAAAGAAGGAGCAGAGCAATGGCGACAATTGCCAAGGAACATTGGGAAAGAAGGCATGTAATTGAGAATGGATATACGCCTAAGCGCTTTTATGATAGCAGGGCAAGCACGATGTTTTAGGCGAGGCATGCGCCCCCATTATCGGCACAACCATTCACATTCGCCCTAGCAGATCATCACCACATGGATGAGATCAATGGCCCACGTACACCCCCACTACCATACTTCTAAGGCATAGGGCCCAACATGGGCCCAAGTTGATTTGATGTGCCCACACGCGCACGCTGCCTAGGGAGGCCCCTGAAGCCATGCTACTTGTTCAATGACCCCCGAAACTATGATGCCCACTCAAGGACCCCCAAGATGAAGCCACCCCCAACCAAATGAAGCCCCGGATCAGCACACTACTAGGGGACCCACGTGCGGCGAGCCCCAAGGGGGACTTTGGGCACACACAATGGCATAGTTGCCCAAGCACCCTCAGGGATTCAGCTTGCCTGGTTGTCAGCAAGCGCAACAGTGGGCCAAAGGGACGGAGGGGGCTAAAGCGTGAAGTGCATGGGTTCAGCCTGTCGGTTACGAAGCCCTTGCATATGATAGGCTACTGTTAGAGGAATAGCCCTCATCGTGGCCCCTTCGACCCACCATACATGGGCCCAAACATACGTGTAAGCAAAGAATAGGCCTAGTTAAGGCATAGCATGAAAAAGTCATGTGTGTCCTTAGTAGTAAACCCCTCAAAAGGTGTATTTGTGTAAAGATTCTTCCCCGTGATTATAAACATGGGCTCTTAGGGCACCATGAAGAGGGAAAGAGAATTCAGAAGAGAAACTATAAAACTATCAAGCATCATCACATATGTTCTACTTCTTTCTCCATACTCAAATCTTAGATTTCAACCCCTCTCAGGTCCCTCGAAACTTCGCTATCTAATATTTGGCGTGTCAGAGAGTAAAGCGATGGCTGCTGATTATGTTGCATCACATCACAAAGAGGGGGGGCCTGCCACGTGTTGCATCACGATCACAAAGAGGGGGGCCTGCCACGTGCAGTGACGTCATTCCTACCGGAAAATGAAGCTCTCAGAGTTCTTTAGACAGATGCAAAGAAGGGAGATACGTAACATACTTGCGCTTCCATCTCTATCATGCCGCTTTCACTTGTGCTTCCTCTTTCTTTCTTGATTCTTCTTAAAAAACAAAAAACTTTTCTTCAGTTCTTTCAACTTTTTGATTCACTTATTAGAGGGATAATTAAATAAACTAGCTGATGTGATGTGATGTTAATCTGTTTTTTCTTCTCTGAAGACATTTATGTGCATATCTTACATCGAGGTTTCTTTTAGGGCGTGTTATGCCCTGGTACCTTTTTCTTTCTTGATTCTTCTTTAAAAAATAAGAAACTTTTGCTTAGTTCTTTCAACTTTTTGATTCACTTATTAGAGGGATAATTAAATAAACTAGCTGATGTGATGTGATGTTAATCTTTTTTCTTTTCTGAACAATGCCATTTATGTGCACATCTGACATCAAGGTTTCTTTTAGAGTGTGTTACACTCTAATCATTATACGTAGCAGTCTTCGAATCAGATTAAAATTTATAAGATACAACATAAACATATATAGTATTAAAAATGAATAAGATAAATCTTATAGAGAATTAAAATAATAATGTTGAAACAGCTATGATGAGAGAGAGAAAATTTGGCGAAACCGACCGCAAATTTTTTAAACACAACTTTAAAAGAGTACAGAAGATTATTGTTCTCTCACAACCTTAAAAGATTATTGTTCCTCGAAATTGAACACATATGTGTATGTTTCTGGCAATTTTTGGACTGTTCATTTCATGACTTCAATTTTTTGGACTGTTCATGACTTCGTTCCCTGAAGCGCCAGCGAAAACTTATATGCGTCAGCAGCAGCAGCTTGTTGGTGTGTGTATGTGCAGTGGTGAGTGCAGCACACCTGTGAGGGTATAGCTATCCTGTGTTGTAGCTTACAGCTATCTTCTACTACATCTGGTTGGTGTGTCGTAGTGTGAGCACAGGGGAGGCTAGCGAGCAGTATGACACGTGAGCCGTTTTGCGATTCGAGTATTATACAGAGAAACATACACATGCATTTCTTATGTGCATACATTTTCAGGTTTCGAAGAGGTGCGTGTACTGTTGCAACATGGACAATATTTTAATTCTAAATATCAACAGAATATATCTTGCAAAGTATTAATGATGTAAAACTTATAACTAACAACAGCAGTCAAATCATATTATACTTCAAATATACACAAACAAAATTGTATCAAAGTTGATCGGTTATACGAACAACTTGCAGTAGGGTTGATAAAGAAAAGTAACAACACAGAGGCATTCAATCACAGAAGTAGACGATGAAGAAGATGAGAGGTCGTGTGGGTTGCGCTACCCAAAAACTTTATTTCCGCCACGTGTTGGTACTCTCTGCAACATCGACTCGGAAATAGCCGGTCTCTCTCCTTCGGTGCACGCTGAGAAGAAAGGCCAACGAGGTTTGGCCGCTCAACACTCCAACATAATTCATCAGAGAAAGAAGACGATGTGATAAAGGAATAGAGGATTTTGGGTTGTTCTGAGTCTAGACATCTCCATCTTTCTTTTAAACGCACGTCAATTATTCATCAGTAACTAACATCATTTAACTAAATTAAACCGAATTAATCTAGACATTTGAATTCTCATTCAAATAGAATTAAGAGAGGGATGATGGTATGATTCAGTAAAATAAAAGATGGATTTAATGTACCAGGAATAGAGCTATGGCACAGCGCGTTCGTGCGTCATAAGTCACACAAAAATATGCGAATACACGGGCACATGTTTTATGTCATTCAAATCAAAATAATCCAAGCGTTTGAATTCACCTTCAAACAGAATTAAGAGAGAGATGATGGCATAATTCAGCAAAATAAAAGATGAATTTAATATGCCAGAAACAGAGCTACGGCACAGCGTGATCGTACGTCATAAGTCAAGTGATTTTCATGCAAAAATATAAAAATATGTACATGTGTTTAACCAAAGTCTTTATCACATCATCCTATACCTTGTGATACATATTTTATGTGGTGGCAAGAACTCCAACTCCATATTTTATATTGCTCTCCTCTCATTTGTCCAAGCAATTTAGACCACTGGATCTATACACAACAGATCTCCCTCTCCATCTCCTCCATGGTCCTAATATGCCTCCCTCCCCCGCCCAAAAAAATCTTGTAGGTTGTAGCAAATCTGACAATAAGAAATCCAACTGATTTCTAAAAAAACAGTTAGGTGATACATAGCAAATCCGTCATATTCAAACAAGCCCACAAGTTAAGGGTGATGACGATTACTTTTGAGGAGTAATAGAGAATTCCTGAGTTTGTCTTGAATTTGGGTGCACATTTGGGTTTAGGAAATCAGTGAGATGAGCAGTCAACAGTGCGTGGGAACAAGGGGACATGCATGGGACTAGCTAGCCATCATCTGAACAGAAACGAAAGGAAGAAGGAGAATTAATCCTAGCTAAGGCATGCCGGCGACTCGAGGATGGGAGATGGGTCGCAGGGGCAAACATAGTCGGCGTCGCCTTACCCTGGCGCCTCGGATTTTATCGCCGGTCTCTAAGCCGGCGAAAGAGGTCGAGTCAGCGCGTTCGTCGCCGGTGTCAGTGTTGGGGATTGAGGATGCAGGGTTGGGGAGGTCGCTCTCTTTTTCGTCGCCGCAAGGTTTTTCTCCGCCGCTTGTTTCCACCCCCGGTGGGGAATATTTCTCACCGCCGGAAGGGGCCGATGTTGAACCGGCGCTGGAGGCGGAGAGGGGTGGCGCTCGGAGTTTCTCGGTACCGGCTTTGCTCTCTTCCTCTGACCCGCTAGCCGGGGTTAGGAGTGCAGGGAGTAAATCTCGGTTCTGGTCTCTGGATGGTGTTGGGAGCTCAGATGAGGGAGAAGTAGAGGCTGATTGTAGTTCCACAGCGACGAACGATGATTTCGTGTGGAGTGATTCGCGCGTGGGTTCTCCGATTGAAGATCTGGTAAGAGTTGACGCTCAAATTGCTATTGATTTTTCTTCTTCTTCTGTTAGTTCTGTGGATTGTGGAGCAGAGAAAGGGCGTAGTTCCTGTTTGAGGGGGTCGCAGTTGGTAGGCTCGGCGGGGCAGAATAGGAAGCTGCTAGGTTTTAAGCCTTGGAAGGGGCCTCTTCCTGGGAAGAGGGAGTCGCCGGATTTGCGTATAGGAGACCTCTGGGTGAAAGACTTAAGATTGAGGGGGTTTGCTCAGGGGAAAAGGAGATTGGAGGATCTCGGAGCTGTTTTAGGCGAGATGGCAGGGTCGGTGGAGGCGGCGCCGCCGGTGGCGGCGATGGTTGGGTCGGAGGCAAGGAAGATGAGTGCGGCTGTTCGGGTTGGAAAGGCGAAAGGGCAAGTTGGGCCGAAAAAGTTGAGTAAGGTGAGGGGCCCGTTGGGCCGTGCAAGGGCGCACCTGGCGCTTCGATGCCTGGGCGATTTACTTGCCAGGAAGGGGCGGCCGAGATTTTTCCTGGGAAAGCAGAGGGGTGTCGCTTCGTTTCCCAGGTCTTTGGTCGCTTCAGTTCCCTGGAGTCGTTCTTTTGCAGAAGTTGTGAGAGAGTAGAAATCCTCGAAGCCGGTGTCGGGAGGGCGGTGGGAAAACAAGATGCAGCGAGGAGGTCGCGGTGGCTTGGGGGGAGGGGTGTCAATCCGAGCCAATATGGAAGCCTGAGGTCCCGTGGGCGGGGAGGATCGTTCGGTCGTGGCCATGGGCAGGATGTGCAGTTTGGTGAGGAGGTTCCCAGTGGTGATGCCTTTCGCGGGGGTAGGTATGGTGCTCAGTTTGAAGGGCGGGGGTTGAGTCCCCATTTTGGAGGTGTTGATTCCAGGGGAAGGGGTTGGATGCGACATGGCCAGGTTGGGAGTGCTGGGTGGAGTTTTGGGAGGCCACACAGAGGTTTTGGTGGCAGACAAGGGCGAGGGGTGGCGCGGCAGATTGGGCAGCCTGCTGCTCGTGTGGTTTCTTTTTGTGGGGATGATTCGGGAGGGTTTGCAGGTTCATAGAAGGTGGCAGAGCTTGACATTGGCAAGGTCAGTGATGGGGGCCTGTAGACGGGTGGGGGAGTGGTGCAGATGGAAGGGGTTCAGGAAGGTGCAGAGGAGGAGGGTGAGGTTGTGTTGGCAAGAATTAGATGCTCAAAGTGTGCAAAGAAGGGGCATTCGGCGGCAGGTTGCTCAGCGGATGTTTACTATGTCATTTGTTACAGTCATGATCATGTAAACCATAGATGTCCAATTCTCAAAATGCCGAGGCCAGTGGCTCATGTTGTCGGATATGCGGTGCATGGATTAGGGTTTTTCCATATACAACATCCTCCTTTGCCAAAAGGGAAAAAGGATTCAAAGCTGGCGTTGATTACCATCGCAGGAGGAGAACTCTCTGAGGAGCAAGTTCGTACTCAATTGCAGAGGATTGTGCCAGGAAAGTGGAAGTGGACTTTAGAGAAGCGAGGGGATAATGCTTTTATCACTCATTTTCCTTCTAAATCAGAATTGCAATGGTCAATTGCTTTTGGGGGGCGGATGTACGGGAGGGTGGTGTGTCTACAGGTGTTAGGTTGAACTTTGAGGAGTGGCATGAGAAGGAAGAAGGTTTCTTGCTTCCTAAAGTGTGGATCAAGGTTTTTGGGCTGCGGAAACTTTGAGAGAATATTTGAATCTTTGGGCTATCGGGTCTATGATTGGTTCAACGCAGACGGTGGATATGGAGTTGACTAGGAAAAATGTGTTTGGAAGGATTTTTGTAGCAGTCCTCAATACGAAGTTGATCCCTGCACATTTGGATGTGGTCACTGGGGATCATTACTTCGAATTGGATTTTGAGGTGGAAAAAAAGGTTTTGATGAAAATGGAGAAGTAGAGGTGGATTGGAGCGGAGGGGACAATGATGGTTTTGGGAATGAGGAGGAGGGTACAGAGGAGGATGATCTGTTGGGGGAGGATTTGGATGGTGCTAGAGAGCACAAGCGCTTGAGGGGGAATGGAGGTGAGAATATTGGGGAACCTTCAAAGGAGGAAAGGTCAGGTAGTGAATCTCTCAAGGAAAAGGTTCAATGTATGAGTGAGGCTGAGTTTAGAGTTTTTCTTAAAGAAAAAGCGGAGGAGTTACTGAATGAGTCGGTTATCAAAGTGCTAGATGAAGTGGCATTTAAGGTGGTAGCAGAAAAGGAGGAGTGTGTGGGTAGTTTTGGTTGTGAGGTTGAGCCTTTGGAAGGGGGCAAGGAGCAAGCCAGTGAAGTGGTTTTGAAGGAAGTTTGCCAGGAAGTACCGGTGAAGCTTACGGTAGGCACAGTGTAGTTGGGGCTTTTGGAGGGCTCGGTTGGTGGGTTGGAGGGGCTCAAAATGCAGGGGGAGGCGCAGTGCAGTCGGGTTTTGTGGAGGGATCGGATGGTAGGTTGGAGGCGCAAGAGTTGCAGAGAGGAATTGCTTGGCCGGGTCAGGCCGAGTTCTTGGCAGGGCATGATGGCAACATGGTGGAGGCTGCTTCGATAAAAGAGGTGGTGGTTTCACCATCAAGAGCAAGTCCGCGTTTGGCCGGGGTGACTGACGAGCATGTTTTGTTGCGAGCAAAATGGCGGATGGAGGCGCGCAATCTGGAGCATCTGAAAGGTCATTTTCAGGGGGATTTACTGGATCAGGTGCTGGTCGCAATTATCTAAAGAGGAAAAGAGAAGTTCGCTCTTGAATGGGTGAAAAAGACTTGAGAGAGTGGTGATAGAGGTTTTCAACAAGTTCGGGTGGAGCAGTTGTTTTAGATTAAAAGATTAAGTCTTTGGTTGTGAGCTCTTTGATTAGGAGTTTTTGTAAACTGTTTGGTGAAGTGTGGTCTGAATTTGTATCCGGAACTTATCGACTGTAGTTATTCTTGTGGAATGATCAAAGCTGAAATATTGTTATTCTGTTATCTAAAAAAAGGAAATCAGTGAGACCGTTCTATTAAAATGGTTTTCTTTTTCTATTGGGGTGTAGATCCCATTGAAGAGAGGTACCAAATGTTGGAGTAACATGCATGCTAGACCCTTTGTGTCGGTCCCACTGAGGAGGTCCCGAACTTCAAGAGTAAAATGTGGTAAGCTAGATCCCTCGTGTCGGTCGTACTTAGCATATTCTCATGTTCTATATATACACATTTGTAAATATAAGGAGTTTTGAAACTATAAGGAGATTGTTAATTTCTTTAATTTGTCCCGAATGAAATGCCACATACTTCATCCTGCTGCTAATTGCATGTTTCTTGGGGATGACTGATGGGTATTCACTTGAAACTGTGTATAGCATGTGATGTCCCATGGGATCAATGATGCTAATTAATCACTACTCCACATTCCATTCGCAGAATTTCAATTAATAAAGGCAGACATACCTGGCATCCAAAAGGAGGTATGATTCAATCATAATAATGACAGCTCAAAAGATTTGGTGAAACAAGCAGGTAGTCTAGATGGTACTACGTCCTATATATGATGATTAGTGCTGATCGATGGCTTCGCTGATGTCCATTGGTCATTCTCTTTTATGTCTCAGACAGTCTGGGATTCTTGTTTTGTTTTGGCCAAACCATTCCAGGGGGTTGTAGCGTTGGTGACACCTGGCCAAAGGTACTAAATTTAAAGCCTTGCTTCCAGTTAAGGAAGATGGCTGGGGCCCAGGAAAAAGGTATGAACAATGAGCACACTTCATCTACCATCATATGTACTACATTGTCAGTATACCAAGAACATGAAACTTATAATCTCCAAAAAAAAGAACATGAAACTTATGGAAATTAACATGGAACAAGTATTTACTGATCCCAACAAATTAATATGGTCAGTGGAGATCGATATTCTAGTAAGTGGTAAGTAGTAAGATGTAAGCAAGTGGCAGGCCCACCTTGTAGGGGTTATAACTGGGTGCTTACGCAACTTTGTCAGTGAATTGCATGTTTTTTTTTAAAAAAAACAAGGATATTTGCATAATATTACTATTTGCATTGCATGTACTAGTTTGGAAAGAACAGAAGACAACATTGAATAATATTACAAATAAATACTGATGAGTGTGTTTCTATTATTTTGAAACTCATAATAGAGTACAGTTATAAGTTCCATGTATACTCATGTTTCGTGCAAAAATAAAAGCATATTTTGTTGAGAGTGGGATTTGAACCCACGCCCTTTCGGACCAGAACCTTAATCTGGCGCCTTAGACCAACTCGGCCATCTCAACCTGATGCCGCAAGGTACCATGTTACGGAAGTTCAAAAGCAACAGAGCGAGATGAATAAATTTTCTCAGAAGCCATCCACCAACAGATACCGATGGAATTCGATAACAGCTAACCATGCCATCCTTCCCATCTAGACAGGACAAAGAAACAAACAAACGCTCCAAAGGCGGGTCAGTCGAACTCCAAATCAAGGCACACCACTCGCACGTACAGAGCTCTACATGTCATCCTTAGGCTGCTTTCAGAGTAGACGGGCGATGGCGCTGATCGACCAAATGCACTGTAGCATGCGTTTAAGTTACTGTAGCAATTTGTCTTTATTCTTTTTTTATTTTTTAGTATTTTTATATTTTATTTTTTTCTATATTCATTTGTATTGTTCGCTCTAAGTTAGCATGTCGTTTTTTTATATTTTTTAATTTTAATTATGCCTAATAAACCAACTCAACTACAGTAAAAAAATCAACCAGTTACAGTAAAATTTCAGCAAAATCTAAAAACCATCTCCATTTCCATGAGTCCCTTAACTATAATTGCTCTCCTATGATCCATGGAGAGCCTCCTGCCTTGCCTGGCACTGGGCCTAGCCTAGCCTAACATTCCTATGCTGTAGCTGTACTGCCCTGCAGCTAGCAGCAATCCAGCATTACTACATACACGCCTTCGTCTCGACATGTCTCATCTGGCATTCTTGGCCCAGGTTGACTATCTATCTACACCTATGCTATCTGGCATTCTTGGCCCAGTCACTTCATTACTCATTAGCCGTATGCGAATTCAGAATCGCAGATGCACGGACGGTAATCTGCCGAACATATCAGTGTGCATCACCTTCAGTTCTTTACTGATCGCACACGCATCTTGCTGCCTAAGCATCGCATGGCATGGATCACGTAACACGCATGCTAGCGAGCCACAGGAGATCGATGGTTGATGAAACGAAATCCCCATCCATTCTTGATCAAGAATCAAGATGCGACGATATACAGTTCAGTGGTTAATGTCCCAACAACCTATCTGAAAGTGACACAGCAAATGCAAGAAGCTTGGTCGAGTAACACATGCCGGTGCCAACTCCAGCTCACATCAACTAATCAGAACATCCAAATCAGCAGCTCGCCAAGTCAAAGCTACATAATAATCCATGTACATGAGCAAGTCCAAGTGCAGTTCCATTACAGGATACAAGCACCACATGTGCAGGCAGCGGTAAGGCAGCCAGCGGCTGATGCAGAAGTGAACAAGAAGCATTTGACAGCAACGTCGCCCTGGTTCTCTCCACACCGCAAACCGATGGCGCCCACAGAAGCGTGACGCATTTAAGACCAGCTAGGTAGCATCATGCCGTCCTGTTTTCCGGCCGGCATAGCCTAGCTCCAGATTTGTCAGAGCTGACCGATTTAACGCAAAATACATGCATATGGCTATGTCCATCTCCATCTATATATTGGGGATAAGACTAATTGACCGAAAGATGATTGACTCTGCCATCTTCCACATATGCGTACAACCTGTTTTTCTCCAAATATAATCCATGTGCTTGCTGCGCAGAAATCGCTTTTGTAACTTTCAAAGCCCTTGTCTGTGAATGGTACGGCTTTGATGCATAGAGTTGCAACTTCACCTCGACTTGAGCCCAAGAATCCTGGGAAAACCACCCAAAGTCCCAAACATGAGTGAGCGATGAAAGGGCTGATAGTGAGGTAGCCTGAAATCCAGCCTAATCCTCGATACAATGTGCACTTCAATACGAGTCATTATTGTAGAACAAGAAGGAAGCTGCCAGCTTGTCATGCTTCCCAATTGCCATTCTGGTGGTCCTGTTGAACATTCCACATTTTTAGCAACTTCATTCATGACCAAGAGGCATTTGGTATGATCTCATTAATTAAAAAATTAGAGATCATGGGCCTTCCATCAATGTGATATATCAATGATCTTGACCAACTGTTGCCATCATCTGGAATTCTGGGCTGCTCGTAAGTCGTAAACATGCCAGTAGCAGCTCCACAATGCCGGTCATTACTCACCTAGATAGATTACACAGGCATGGTCAAGTATTAAGTACTTCATTGGAACAGTAATTCTGAAAGATGGATTATTTACTGCATCCAATAATGGAACAAATGATATCCTTGACGGCTCACACCATACCATTTAGTATTCTTTAAATTACCATAAAAAAACTTAAGATTGACAGATCACAATCTCTTTAACAAGACATAGAACAAATGTAAACCCATCTTAATTCTTACATTAATAAGTGAGCACCAAAACAGTTTACACGTAAGGGTTTCTCGAGCCTTGACTTTCCTACTTGTGGCTGGGAGCAAAAATATGAAAAAAGTAGTCACCTTAGAAGCTTATCTCACGTCTCTCAGCAAAGAACTTTCCACTTGTAGCTTGTTCCTGGGGTAATAGGGCGAGCCACACTCCAGTATCAGCACCTTCTTCGGCTGAAATATTTCCTTCCCATCTAGTCATGGCAGTCTTTACCCAGCCCGGACAGAAACAGTTGATGTAGATCTTTTGGCCTTCAGACCTATCCAAAAGCTTCCGTGCCATGAATTGTGTATAAGCATTAACAGCGAGCTTTGAGACCGAATAATCGGTGTACATCTGAGGCCACTCATTGGAGGACCAACTACCTTGCTTCACATGTTCGAGGAATTTCATGACCATCTCATCAATCAACTCTCCAGATAAACGATCATCATTTAACAGTTCCTCTCTTAGGCTTGCATCACTGATTCTCTGACAGGTTAGAAAACAGAAAAGTCCTTAAGGAGCACACAATGTAATGATAAATGCAACACCAATGCATATTTCATATTTGGAAAGTCACAGCAGGTCACGTTGGAAAAATAGGAAGCTGTTGAGGGAACGTACATTGCGTCTGCCATTGACTCTACCAAGCCTTGAGCTCACATTCACTATCCGGCCACCATAAGGAGAAGGTTTCATTAATGGTATCATGGCTTCAATCATCCGCTTTGTGCCAAAATAATTTGTCTGGATAACTTGCTCAGCAAACTCGACAGAGTTATCAGCTCCTGTATTGAAGTTCACACCTGCATTGTTAACCTGTAGCTGGGTTACAAAAGATCTTCAGGCAAACATCTGCCAGTACCAAGTACTAATTGCATATGTAAGGAATTGGTTTCCTCCCAGTTTACTATGTGCAGAACAACCTAGAATTCATATTTCTTCACATTTCAACATGTACGGCATTGAAAATCATTCTTATACTGTACATGTTCTAACAATTTATTTTGTGAACTTGCTAAATATTCAGAATTTCATGCATCGTAGGTAGTTAGGCACCAGCCTTTTCTACCGTTCCATTAGATTCCTTGGCTATTCAGATATAATTAAACGAACAATCCAATGCATAGAACTGAAATCAAATTAGTAACATTAAGAACTAATATTGCTGCCCTGTATGAAATTGTCTGAATTGAGCTTAGGCAGGGAAAAGGACGAGTCTCTGTAGTAAACTGAATTTTTTACAGTACAGAGGAAGCCAAGCAGTTGATCATTTGATATGAACGGCGCTAACTGAGAAAAGGACGAGCGTGAACTCACAAGGACATGGATTCCGCCGTGGGTCTGCGCCGCCCAGGATGCGAAGGCCTCCACCGACGCGGCGCTCGTCACGTCGAGCTGCCGCCATTCCATGCTCACGCCCGCCTCCTGCGGCGCCGCCGCCCGGAGCTGCTCCCAGGCGTCCTGGCCCCGCGCGGGGTCGCGTGAGGTGAGGACGACGTGGAGGCCGTGGAGAGCGAGCTGGCGCGCGAGCTCGTAGCCGATGCCACGGTTGGCCCCCGTCACCACCGCGACGGCGCGCGTCGGCGCGAGGCCGTCCCACCACCGCTGGTGGGGCTCGTAGGGGACGGCGCGGAGGAGGGTGACCTCCCGACGCCGCTGCTCCCGCCGCTCCCGCGCCGCCTCCTTGCCCTTCTTCCCCATCTCCGTGTGCTCGCCTCGGTTCCCCGCTTGCTCTAGGCGTGCGCCGGAATCAACTCGGCTCCATGTTCCTAGGCTCGGTCCGTCAGACAATTAAGCCCCACTAGAAGAGCGGTTTAGTTACAGGGAATTGAAGCCTATGGGCTTTTGTTTAGGTGGGCCGGTACCCTGCTCAATCGCAGCCTACCAAGGGTGCTTTTTTTCAGCTGAGACCTTTTGTTTATAGATGTAGTTAATAGTTTATGGATGTGGTTAATGGCTTTCGTCTTAATATAAGTATTTATGTAAATAAATCGAATACCAATAAGCTGATAAGATGCTTCGAAAAAGCTACCCGATAAGATTTATTTATTCAGAGAAGTTATAAAATCATAAATTATAAGTCATAAACTGAAAAGAATAAACCTTAAATTTATCCAAGGAACGTGTTCTAGTTCTAGCGAATATTTTAGTAGGGCACACATGTATGTGTACGTGTGATGTATGATGTAAGTGGATGTAAGTTGTCCGTTGTAATTAAAAAAAAGACCTCTATGTGTTGATTAGGCTAACCGTACCGTACTAAACGACGGGCTTTGCAAACTGTAAGAGCGATCCTCTCCCAAAACAAGGAAAGAAAAGCAAGGCATAAACACCCTAAGATATCTCAGCCTTCAGGGCTAATAAATAAAGTTCTAAGGTGTGAAAACAGACACCATGGAGGCGGCATCACGTAGCCTTTTAGAATCGTTAAAACCACATAAACAGACCGTACCATTAGTGTAAACATATTGTACATACTCCGTCTGTTATAGCAAGGGGATTCACCCCGGCCAGCGCCTCCACATTATCAAATATGAGAAAAGGCCCTCTGGTTTTTTCAAATTATGTGTGAGTCCTTGGTTTATGTAGGAAGCCTGTCACGTAAGCGCTTTCGTGAAAAGGTCATCCAATTTTCTAAAATTATGTATGAGTCCTTGGTTTTTCAGATAAAGCCTCCTTTTACGCGATAAAGGCTTGCGGTTTTCCCATTATTACTACGTATGGGCCTTGATTTTTTTATGAAAAAACCCTTTGTTCTTTCCCCAAAATTACGTATAGGTCCTTGATTTTTTTTCAAGAAAAGCCCTCCACGAATTGTTGGCTCTTTTGCTTGGTCCACATGATAGCTGGCATGGTGTGGCGCCGTGCTTCCGCTGCTAGTATTCATCATTTCACTAAGAAAGCTAGCATGCATATAGCTAGTTGCACGAAGCCACTGGAATGAAGTACAGTTGTTATTTCCTTTATGTGATGATGTAGATATAGTTGCATGAATGGCATGGCAATTGTAAGCCCTCATTTATGAGGCTATTAGGTTTTCCCTACAATTGTTTAGGACTATTCAGCTGTGAGGTACTGTAGTCAAGTGTACATCATGCCAACACAAGCTTCATTATAAAAGCTAACTTTATTACAAAACTATAGCTTAGCAGCCTAGTTCTACACAGCGGGCGCGTGTGGTCCAAAGTTATATTGCATCACAAAAGAAATACCACAGGCGTGACCGAGCGAGGATAAACCCTAAAATCAGATATCGTTGCAGGACTCCTCAAAGTCTTCCTCTAGTGGCTCCTCGTTTTCTTCCCAAGCCTCTTCTGTTGATATTTTAGCAAGTATAAGTACAATCAACCGTACTCATTAAGTCATATAGGGAAACACTATTTAACTAGTTGCCATGATTCTCAAGAAATGAGGATATAGTGGTTTTATTAAGATATTTGTGGATGTAATTTTATTTGCAATCATTTTTTTAACATAAAATAGCAAACTTTAACTTCTTAAAGGAAATAGGTTTGAAATAAGTTAATTATCATAATGAAACTTTATTAAAGCTACTTATGCATTGCTATTGGAATCACCATTAAACACAGATTCACTTACCGAAAGCACGACGTATTCGAATATCATTTATAATTTTAACTCTGTAGAGTTACTCAGCTTTACCCACAATGTTCCTCAACCCTCATGACTGAGCTAAGAAAAAAAAGATTTTTCACTACTCTTCCCTTCTTTTAGCCTCTACCCACTAGGTTATGGACCTCACAATGTCGAGACTCCTAGAGTGGAATGAACGACTTGATCTGATTGGACTTACTGTTGTTTTGGAAGGCTTTCCTTCCAAACCAACCCGTTGTCTGTGGGCCATCCCCTTTTTCCTAGAATATCTTAGCCTCATGTAGATATTTAGTCGATTTGAGCAGCTACTAAACCAGATTTGATAAGTAACGTTTATAGTTGAGCGGTCACAATGTTCTTTACTTAGCATAAGATTCTAGTCCTTATTTTCACCAATGAGGTAGCCATCCACAAACTAATAACCCAGTGCATCACAGCACTGCCACCACACCAAGTCAAGGCTCCTCCCTAAAGTGAGGTCATGGACTCTGACCATCTTGTGGCTTTCCATGCTTCACCCTTGACCTTACTGTCATTTTGTAATTCTACCGGCAAAACGCCTAATCTCTTAGTAATGTGAAATATTTGAATTTCTAATCTATCATGGTATATTTATAGTAGTATTTTATTGTTAAGGCTTGTCAAAGTGAATATAGCCATCGATTACAATAAGGCTTTTTTAGTGGTAGGATATTACTAAATTATTATGTTATTTTAAATAAATAACAGTGCATAAATAAAGAATAATAAAAGTACTAATAATTAATTAATTAAAGAATGTAGGTTCAACCTGGTAAAAACATGTTACTCGCCTTGCAGCTCGATGTCTTCGATTGGCTCTGAGTCTTCCGAATCTTGATATGTCTCTGGGACTGACGGCTTTACATAATTGGGTGCTAGTGCACATAAAAAACAAGCAATTAATTTCATGCTCAAAAGAATATGAGTTAGAAAAAATAAAATAAAAAGAAATAAACTCAAAACCAAATAAAGAGGGGTTTAGGTTTTATCAGAGTCTGGTATGGTGAAACTGAGCTAGAAATGGTTTACATGGGCTCCAAATGGTCAAAATGATTATATATAGTTTTATTGGGTTTTGAGTGAACAGTAATGGGGCTGCCACTGTTCATTGTGGGTCAACTGGCACAGTAACATATTTCTATTTGCAAGCACTAGGTTTTACTGTTTACTAACAGATCGGGTTTGCCTTAGTAATGGGTCGTAGTCGACATAAACAGTAGTCTACAGTGTTGGGCCTTGGCCTAGCTAGCTTTGAGGCGTTGGGCTTATACTGTTTTGGCCTAAGCCTCAGGTGAACAGTGTCATCTTTAACCTTCGATCGGTGTTACTATAGTACCGATTAGGAGAAAATTTTTGGCAAGCAATTGGTGATGTTAAGGAGTTCTTCAAGGGTAACCGAGTGTATGGATGGGCTCCTAGGAAAGAGGGGATTCCATTTTAGGGCTTGGTGAGCTTCGGGAATGGCTAGAAGGGGGTCAATGACGAGGTGAACTTCACGGGGTCAGCCATGGCATAGGGGGTACTAGAGGGCTAAAACATCGAGAGCATGGTGGTTTGACATCTCAAGGGATAAGAGAAACCTCATGGTGGGGTTGGCTCGGGTCCTAGGGTGCCGTGGCGAGCTGTCCACAGTGAGGGGGTGTGGCCGTGCAGAGAAGATGGCCGTCGGTGAGCTATGGGTTTAGATAAGCTATGGCAAGGCTACGATATGGCTTGTGGGGGTTGCAAAGAAGTTAGTAACGGAGACAATTGAGGAATGACAAGGGTATTAGCAAGAGTTGAAATTTGGGCATACAAAAGGGACTTCGGTGGTGGGGACGAAGCTGTGGCCGGTGAGGGCATGGGGAGATGTGGGAGGTTACTGGGTGCTGATGCAAGGTGTAGGAAACTCTCATGGGCTTTTATAGCTGGCTAAGGCAATTCGGCATAGAGTCGGCGCGGCTTGACTAATGGTGCATGACCAGTGCAAGGCGGTGTGGGAGGGTTCGGGGAGGCTCAGCAGTGGTAGCGGGGAGGTTGGTTGCCGCGGCGGCATCTCGGGCTCGACGTCTCCTCGAGTAGCGGGTTGCAATGATCAAAAGTGGCGGTGTGTTAGGTCGGCCATGAGGGAGAGACAGGGCGATAGCAGTGAACTCCGGCTTGGCTTGTTTGGTGTGCGGTCAGGGGGCATTCAAGGAGTGTCAAGCTCTACAGTTGAGAGTACGGCGACTGATCGAGGTAGTAGTGGTGACCGAGCGGTTGCAGTGCCGAACGGGAATGAGCCAGGTGTGGGAGAAGAGACAAGAAAGGTGGTGCATTCTGGGAAAGGCGTCAATGTTTTAGGGAAGGCGGAATGGCCTATTAAGGAAGGTGTGAAAATGGTGGAAAATTACCGAATTGGGAAAGGTTTTAAATAAAACCGAAATTCATGCAGATTCAAATCCACTTTGAATTTTTGGGACGTTTCAGCAATATGATGGCATGCAGTTTCTATAGTTCATTAGGCGAGTTAATTAATTAATCAAACGGCAGCGTTGGAGCAGTCGGAGGCGCAGAGCATTGCTTCGTCGGTGCAGCCGAGGAGCAGACGGGAAGCAGCGACGCGGCGGCGCCGACCGTGACCGGCGCGTAGCAGTCGAGCAGGCGTGACCGTGACCGTCACCTGCGACCCGCACCCGATCATGCACAGTGTCAGCCCCGTGGGGTAAGCCCGGCCACCGCGGCGGGTAGCGGCAGTCGTCGCCGCCGCCCTTGTCTCAGCCCCGTCGGAAGGGCGCACGGCGGCGATGACCACCAGCACCACCGCCGCGGCAGTTTTCATGGTGCCAACTGCCAACTCGTGCTTACGAATACGAAGTGCTTTGCTTTTCGGGTCAATTAGTTAGTGCGGGTGTGGAGATGCAGAGCTGTTTTGGGTTCGCTTATATATACGCAACCTCAGAGTTCGTTTCCGTGTGAGGAGAAATGGTCAGGAGCAGGAGAGATGTATGAGCTCTGTCTCTCCATCGAGCCCTATCGTCGCAAGCAAGGTAGCGTTATGTGTGTGTGCAACAGAAACCGCCCGTGACATGTTCGCTTTCGCTTGTCAAACTGTACCGCTACTGGTGATGCATTGCGCAGATTGCAGAGAAGCGCTCAAGTTAATTATTGGTGATGTAGTGCTACGTTTAAGACTGAAACGCCAAGTTGAGATGGCCGAGTTGGTCTAAGGCGCCAGATTAAGGTTCTGGTCCGAAAGGGCGTGGGTTCAAATCCCACTCTCAACAAAATTATTTTTTTCCTCACTTTATTTCTTTGATATGTATTCCTTATTCTCAGCTACATTGTTTTTTAAAATAAGATATATTAGTTAATTATAGTAAAATTTTCTCAATTTTATCTATATTAGTTAAAATTGTATATAAATATCTTTCTAATAAATAAATATAATTTAAAATTTTAAGATAAAAATTATAAAACACGATCTAAAAAACTCACCCGACAACGCCTCGCACGGCAGCATCTCCCGGATGCACCTGCGCAAGCACTGGTCCGCCTGCTCGCCGCCGCCGCCGATACCATGATCATCACGACGATGACAAGCGTCAGCAACACAACAATTCTGCCTACCGTACCGGCTACCACCATTCTAAATTGCGAAGTCTAGCTACATATAGGTTAACACAGAATTAGTACTTTCGTGTAATTAAAACACTGCCTCGCGTCGAGATCCGGGGGTATGGTTAAAGAAGGGAATATGAGCAAAGTTAGGTCGTTGTCCGGAGGGAATTAATGTTTTGTTGGTATTGCTTTATGCTTCTAGACTTTGAATTAGCTTCTCTGTTTCTTTTATTACCGTATCATTTTAAAAATAAAGTAAAAGATTATGATTGTATCATGAATTCTACTCGTTTTACTCCTATCATACACACGTATCTTTCTCATTTTTTCTGTCGCTCACTTTCTTCTTTTAAAAGTATTTCTTTCAGTTATTACTATTTATTTTGAATAAAAATCATAAATCACATAAAAACCACCGACAAAAGTTAATTCGAATGCCAAAAAAAAGTGGATGTGCCGTGGGCCTTGTGGCCGTTCACTGGTCCGTCTAGGAGCTAGTTGAGGAGTTTTGAGGGGGGACTGGTTGTATCTAGGTGGCATGAGCACCGCCAGATTCTCACCGATTAATTTCGGCGGTGTCACGCACGCAAACGGTGAGGACGACGATGCGCATCAGCTTCTCGCTATTTCGCCTAAACGAACGAACTTGAGAACGGCACTGCAGCCTCCTATCTTTGCGGTGCGGCTGTGCGAAGCGAGTCTTCTTTTGTGTGTGTGTGTGTGTTTAGTTTATTTCTAGCTCAAATCCAAAATCCCAATCCAAACGGGTCTCTAGCCCACATTGCACAGGACTAGATAGTTTTTATTTTGGTTTTTTCTGAAGGTTTTTTATTTCTAACTATTGATTTTTGATTAAAATTATATCGTAGTGGTTGCTAATTTTTTTCTAAATTATTCGATTAAATAAAAAGTAACAACCGTTATGATCCCACTTATTTCGGTTTGACGATAGCTACAGGTTTTAGCTTTAGGCTAGGTTAGGTTGTCGCATCGCATTCCATAGCTAGTAGCTTTGCATCCACATGGCGTAGCGGCCAGCGAGGCGTTGCTTCAGGAAGCAGGAAAGGGAGGGGAGAAAAAGAGGAAGCGGCAGGCACGGCAGATGGGCCTCCGGCCCACACCACGACACCTCCCAACAACAAGGCATCACCGCCCGTCCCGTGCCGATCCAAGGGAGGGGGGGACCGCGCGGCTGGAGGGGCAGTTTGGTAATTTGGCTGCGAAAAATATCTTGTACGCTTGCGGCGGTGGGGAGGAGAGGAGACAGGGGCAGGACATGGTCGGTGCGGCGCGCGTGCCAGGACGAGGCTGGCCAAGATCTGGCGGTGGGGCGTGAGATCCAAGGCGCCTAGGGAAGCGACGAGCCTGCCGTTTTTCTAATATACAGTACCGCGCGATTAGTATCGACCAGTAGCCATCTTGCAAATGAAGAAATCCGGAATCGCAGCGACTGGGTTCGATTCCCCATGGAACGGTCGGGGGCAGACAAGGCGCTTCTTCCATGTGAACGACAAGACATAGCCGCGGCATCTGCGCCTTCCATGGCGCTGTGTTTGCGTACTTTAAAATTACGCTATAGTTAAAATTACACTTAAACTGATGATAATTTATTTAATTTATAATTTATAATTATTATTTATTTATATAATATATTTATTTATATAATAGAGTGATCGCTGAGACAAACCGAAAACCTTGGAAATAAAAAAAAGCAGATCCGTCGGTACGAACATATGGCACACGGATGGAGGAGGATATTTTCTTCTGGAAGAGGCGGTGAATAAAGAAATATAAATAGCAAGAAAACAAGGGTGGAGCTAGAAAAGAAGAGAGAGAGAGAGAGAGAGGTGGTCCACCTGCTCACCCGACGCCAACTCGAGGCGGTTGGTATATTTGTGGTGGAGGAGGCGGTCAGCACCGCATTGCCGTCTCCTCCTCACCAGCCCGGGAGAAAAGGCCAAGCCATCTCCTCTCTCCTCGGTTCCTTCAGTTCATCCATTCCAACCCCCTATCTTATACTGGAGGCAACACAGAGGCAGAGATATATAGAGAGAGTGTGTGATTTTTATCTTTCATCACATATACAAGAAACAAGGTTGACTGAATTTGGAGGATGCCTACGGGAGCGATGAAGAGGCTGTTCGTTGAATCCTCCTCTGCTGGCGGCGGCAGGGAGGCGGAGCGGGCAGCGGCGGTGCTCTGCGCACCTCGGCCGCGCAGGGTCCAGGTCCACCCTTGCAGCGCCGACCTCATCCTTGGCCCTCCTCCCTTCCTCCTCAACTCCAACAACAACAGAAAGGTACTATGTCCAACCCTCTTCTTCCGAGTTCCTGCTTCCTACCCCCTGAAAAAAAATCATCTTTCTTTGTCTACAACTTCTTCCTTCTTGTAAAAGTATGTTCTTTTTTATTTCCTTTTTTGTGAGTATGTATTCATCTTCTCTTACAAAAAATCTGTTTTTTCGTTGTTGCAGCAAAAAGAAGGAAAGAGCAAGACGCGGGAGGAGGCGGACGGCGAGGAGGACGGGGGATGGGCGCTGTTCGGCGGGTCGCCGCCGGCGCGCGCGGACAACCCGCTCGTCAACGACCCCCACTTCCTGCTCAACCAGCGCCACCACGCCGCCGTCCCGGACTCGCCGTCGGATCTTGCGTTTTTTGACCACCATAGCCGCAACTACAGCCACCGCCCCACGTATAACAGCAGCAGCAGTTTTGCCCCGTCGTTCGCGCCGGCGGTGAGGATCCAGGGGTTCGACGTCGCCGCCTGCCGGAGCTCTCATAGCAGCGGCCGCATGCTGTCCGCCCGCGCGTGATCCGCCTACTCCGGCGGCCGACCCGCCGACCCCAAGGGAGAAACCTCACAATCTTGTACATTTTTCGCCGGGCGTGTACGTACGTCTACTGTATTACTACGCTACGTGTGTTCCTTTGTGGTATATACGGTTTTATTAACAGCAGATCAGATCGATAGGGAGGCCTAAGGCTAAGAGTAGATGGATCGCAGACTGGAGGAGGATCAAAAGGGAGAGGATTTTCACTATTCTTTTCTCAAACTAGTTTCCTTTTTCTGGTGTTGTGTTGTACACTAGCAATCATCGCGTGTTCGTTCGGCTGAGCCAGGTGTTTTGTAGATAGCATCAGCGTTGATCTTGTTGGAGAGTCGTGGATGAGAAAAAAAGGCTTCTGCTTTCTGCTCAAGCCATCCTCATCATCACTACCATGTAAGCATGGTTGTACTGTAAAAACGATTTGTGTACATAACATGATATGGAGCTGTACCGTGTAATCGAATTACATGGAGCTGATCCTCAAGTCATCTCTGGTTGGAGTGAGGCTTCCTGTTCCCGTTTCCGTGTCCCTCTCCGTGTCCCTTCGATCTAGACCGCTCATTGATCGCAACGAACGATTCAGATCGATGGGACACGGAGGGGGACACGGAAACGGGAACAGGGAAGTCATTTTCCTCTGGTTGGTTCTCTTGTTCGATCTTGCCTTCCTTACGTTCGGAGGGAAGAAAGAGAACCCTTGTTCTTGCCAGTTGTTGAATGATTGGTTGGTCAAATTGGGACGGGAATAGTGGGATTCTGCTGGCTGTAGAGCAGAAGGGATCCACCAGAATTCCAATTCCATCTAGTCGTTCCGTCTTTTGGACATGTTTTTGAGCTGTGTTCCAGTGCAAAATCACACTCTTGACATGCAGAGGCGACTTGCCGTGAGGGTAGAAGCGGGAAACGAGCGGCCGGCCGCTCTCCCCTGGCCGGCCAGACCGGGCCAAATCGAAGCCAAGCACGGCGATCCCCGGCTACCATTGACCGCCTCAGCGGAAGGAGAGAGTAGCGTGGCGGCCGCGCCTTCCGCGTCGATTCGCCCGCGGCCGATGGGGGCAGTACGTGCGACCAGCACGCAACCACGTAGCCGCCCCCGCCGTCGCCGTCGATGATACACACAGGAAAGAACGCAGAGCCGAAACCAACCAACCAACCAACCGCCCTGCCCTGCCCCGCCAACGCAAAAAATGAAAACCGACGCTACGTGCCACCAGTCGCAGGGCTCAGGCCCCTTATGGCTCTAAGCTTAGCTGCTGTCAATTTTTTAAAAAAATATTAAAAAAATAAAAAATTTATTATATCATTACAAACAATACAAAGTAATAAAAAATATAAAAAATCAAAATTAAAAATCAATATATTTTAAGTAACTTTTAATTCAAATAAAACTTATCCGCCGGGCGGCAAGTCTTGCCACAAGTCGCCTTGTTCCTGTAGTTTTAACATGTGTCGTTAGCGCCTGCTTACTTGCTTCGTCTGCTTGGACTTTCCAAATTGTGCGCTTCGTTTTGCCAGTATTTAGGGGCTTCAGTGCCTCGGTTTCACAGTAGAGTAGAGTGAGACCATTTTCTTCCGAATTTGTCGCTTCGTATTGTACGTCCATTGAAAAAAAAAAAACAAGACCATGGCTGGTGCGAATTTTCCATCGCTTTCTGCATTGAAATTTTCGTTATAGACTCGTGAAAAAAGATGTTTGGAGGATTCGTATTGATTCCTGTGAAATTCTGCTCGGAGATACGGCCGTACGGGATAATTAACAGAAAAACATTGCTGGTTAGGTCTATTTTCAGCCTGCAAAGGCGTAAGACGAAGACGGAGGAGAACAGACGAACCCAGATCTTCTCCTGATCAGTTGTACGCCCAAATCCTAATCACCGGAATACATAATTAGTACTGAATTGTCCTTGTAAGGATGGGGTGTCAGCAGCTACGACGATTCCTCGTAGTTTGACCAAACCACCATGGGCTTGACTAATTCTTGTCGCCGGCGATTGAAAACTGAGCTTGTGCTCGCGTGCACTCTTTGCTCCTTTGGGGTCGCCCCACCATCTGCCCTCGTGGATGGATTCCCTAATTCCGTAGTCCCGGGTTCCTGTCGCCATTATCCCTTCCTTTCTTTCTCTCTCCCATTTCTGATCTTTCGATTAGGTTATCCATCACAATTAAGTGTGGCATTGACTGATGAAATGGTTGATGCTATTCCCCAACTAAACAATAATAGGACAAATGATTTTGTTTGGCGCCTAGAGGATAAGTTTTCTTCCAGTTCGGCAGTAAACTGCAGTGCAACTTCAGACTAGGCCAGTTTAGTCCTCACCCAGCTTCCTTTTTTTACAATCAGTCTGAGGTTTGGCTCTGTAAAAAGGTAAAACTGGAAATCTCAAAATACAAGTAAGATTACACCCCCAAGATATCGACTTTGACAGGTTCCTGGTGTTCCCATCATCTAAATAACTACTTCCCCGTCATCGTTTGTCTAGGCATTGAACTACTACCACCACCACTACCTATATCTTATGAGCAATTAGTTGGAAGCAATACGTTAGCGATACTTAAATCCTGTTTATGTGTTAGGACCTGATAATCTTGCTCAAATGTTGAATCTTTCCTGCTTATATGTAAAGAACAAGCTAGATAAATTGTGTTCACTAAACTGACTTTGCAACCTTACACGGAACTACCAGCTTATCTACAAGAGCGTACACACGAATAGGAATATAGGATACACGTATACGCAAATAGTGGCAAAACAAAATAGCCACATAGCCACGAACTCTCTGTGTATCTATGGATGCATTCAGAATGGTGTTGGTTTATGACTTTTTTTATTGTAGTTGAATTGACTTATTTAGTATAATTAAATTTAAAAAATAAAAATAGAAAAAATATGTTAGCCCATCACAGAAAATGCAAAAGGAATACGGAAAAAAAGAAAAATGCAAAAAAACCTAAAAAATCTAAAAAAATAGAAAAAGATAAAATTACAGAATAGTGAAAAAAATAGAAGTCAAAAATAGAATCTAACTTTAAACTGAAATGAGCACAACCTATATATGACATGGAGAATTTCGTCTAGGAGTAGTTAAATATAGGATATGACAGCTCAGATGATGCTTGCCATCACCTATAGCGTGCTTGCGATTCGCCCTAAACTAGAATCATGCTTATGACTGCCACGTGCATAGAAAGGAAGAGCAAAGCAAGATCTATTCTTTTCAGCTTTTCACTTTTCAGTCAGCTTTTGATTTTGACCTTTTTTTTAGTAATCACTATTTATTAGAATAATAAATCTGTGCCAAAAAACCATAGCCCAAAAAAATGCCTCCTAACTAAAGCGAAATGAAATGGAGTTGCTTCGAAAAGGAGGAAAGAACAAAGCAAGAGATCAGCCCCACTTGTAAAAGAAAGACACACATACACATCCTTTGGAATTCCACTACCAATTGCAGCATATTTCCAGTGGGGCCACTACATAGTAGTATATGTAATTCCCTAGTGTGGTGACACTGACGACTTCCATGAACAACAAGCATATCAAACGAGAGGCTGCTCAAATGTTTTTCTCGAGGGAGTTCAGCCATAATCTACATGGTCAGAACGTCCCAATTCGTTTGTGCAAAGTCAAGATTATCATTTGTTGAAAAAAAAAGTAAAGTAACTTGGTTTCGCAACATCTTCTATAGGTCTATCAATTTTTTGAGTACTTAGTGCATGCGAACTTTGGTTTCCAATGATAGAATTGAGCGTGAGAAGTTAGTTGGCAGCAGTTGAGCATTGCTCATGTAGGTTAAGGGAAAAGACAGGTAACCAGTTTCGTCTTAGTAATCAGAATCAACTGTGGCCTGTGGCCAACTTAAAAACGAAGTGTGTTAAAATTTCTGAATTGAAAAACTTGCTGGCCCAGTAGACTCATCAGCATACGGGCTCTTGAGCCTCATCAGGTTAAAGAGCCTCATCAGGTTAAAGGACGAAAAGAAATATTTGGGCTGCAACAGCTGATGGCCCAAAAAAACTCCCCAGCCAATGGGCCTTTTAGCTCCATTGAACGCAACAAATCGTACCTAACCTGGCCATGTGGGCTTCTTTAGTTTGTTGATCATCCCGTGTGCATTGAAATTTGGCATAGCACTTCAGAGAGACAAAAAAACTGACACCAAAAACTAACTAGGAATCAAGGTTGTCAGTATAGCGATCCACATAACATCCTGAACCATTTCAATCCTAATCCTACTAAGATCATAATCAGGTAGTTGACTACAAACTACAGGATTTAGTTCCTGATTAAGGTACATACTTGATTTACTGTCGAGATCAAGCTCTGGAGAAACTAAAATCCCTGATTACTCCTGGTTAGATTATTGTGCACTAAGCATCGAAGCCTTTCCTTCTGCAAGGTAGAGTGAACGGGGTGCGGGTCAAGATTCAAGTATGATGGCTGCAACTGGATAGCGGCGATGGCATCATACACACGACCATCGTTACATACATGACGAAACACGAGCAAGAACGGCCCGTCAAAGCAGGCATTGAGCATTTCTGGACTATTGCTTCTAGAAACAAAATAATAATGTCTTAATCGGCAAGTAATACCCTACTTTTTCATCCTTTGCGATTTTATCCAAAAGGGAGAGCGCAAACATGAGGCGAAGGATACCAAGGCACTCTTATCATCGCAGCAAAGTCTCCTATACGAATTTCGCATGCATCTACGACCAAAACACCGCACTACTTCGTCATCAAGTGTTTTGCCCTGGGTTCGCCAAGTGTGTGTGCTTTTCGAGCCGTGATAAGGACAACTAACACCAGCTAGGTTAATTTGCATAATTGCAGTCTCGATCAAATTGTGGAAGTGAGCTACTCCCTCAGAACCGTAATATAAATCCCTTCTCTTGGGAAGAGTCATCCTATAATATAAGTCAGGGAATCAAAGTAGTTATTGAAATATTTCTACTATATATATATATATATATATATATATATATATATATATATATATATATATATATATATATATATATATATATGTTTTAACAGAAAAAGTGATTGAGTAGTTGTAATGTAGCTTTTAATAGGGTTATGTCTGGTCCAATAACATTAAAACATTAATTTTTTTATTAGATTTAGCGCTTCTTTGTCCGTGTGTATGGTGGGCTTGGGTTTATATTGCAGGACGTGAGAGCGTGGAATATTTGAGACAATCACGTTATATAATTCATTCATTCTGTATAAGTCGCAAATGGTTACACATATATATATAGCCATACTAGGTAGATGAGTAGGTAAGTGTGAAACCATACCAAATGTAAAATCATACCAGGCAGGTGAGAAGGCAAGTGTGAAAACATGCAAGTATGAAACCATAGCAGGTATGTGTAAAACCATGCTAACAGGACGGAGTAACTAACAGCATAAATGTTATGGCGTTTACTTGTTCTTAATCTACTGGCCATGCCCACGTACGAACAGACCAAACTCGGGAAGAAGCTGCTAACCAATAATCGATGCGCCAGGACTTACCTTCCAAATTGCGCACATGGTCAAAAGATATTGGCTCCTTTAGTCAGGCAGTTACTACTTTCCAAGAATTCACACGCTTAGCGGTTTCGACACAGGTGCTATATGCCAAATGCCAACATCACGAAGACCTTTCTTCGAACGGATCCTGCACGAGAAAGAATGGAATGGTCAAGTCCATGTTGCAGTTCAGCACGGAACTACCAAGTTGCGAAACAACAGTTTGCCTCCCATCTTTGCCTACTATAGCTGCTCAAGTTGGACAACAGTATTTGAAGTCAATACTTTTGGCAGCCACTTGGGGTCGTTACACACTGTTCAAAGTTCTCGACGAATCAGATAGCCATTCGTACGAACGTGCCTGCCTTCTGCGGTTCTGCTAAAGACAAGCTTTCCTAAATGAACTTCAAACAAACAACCGAGTGAAGTTCAGAACATATACAGTGCAAGTATGTTAGAACAAATCTGACAACACAGAGCTCGATGTGCCCTTTGAAGAAAGGACTGGTGGCCTAATAGTGTTAAGTGACAACTAAAATCTTGCATCCATGCCTACCTGATGATTCGATCTGTGCTCATACAGTTTTTTTTTTCAGAGGCAAGGTGGTAATTTCTACATGCTATATAGCCAAATGCCTATATTCTAACAATATTCTACCATTGAAATGACACGGAAAAACACGGTTTCTTTTCATTGTCAAGAAGTAAGCAGACGAGAAATTGGAATCGAAATGACATCGTGTAGCTTTGGAAAGTTTTACTGCCATCTGGCACTTACAAGTGACAAGAGATTCTCCTGAAGAAAAGTCACCAGGCCTTCCCCCATAGCCACCTTCCTGGCCTTCCCCAAGTCACAAGATTCGCAGCTGCAGCATTAAAGGAAGACTTCGGTGAGTAAAGCAAATGACAACAATATTTGACTTCACCAACATCCAATGAGAAATCCGTTTGTTGCACGAGGATCCTGTCTATCCTAGAACACGTTCATAATCCAGCATCACAAGTCAAGATCCCACGGTTGCAAGACCGTAACAGCCTATTGTCATGCCTGGCCCCACCCAGTATGCCTATATAAGCCAGGATATGTTACAACTCGAAAGGTCGGCCTGAGTAAGATTCCATACCTTGAGGATGGCCGAGCCTCTGCACACAAGCAGCAATGGAGCCGCTGAAGAGGGTGCAAACTCTGCTTTTGCATCAGAGAAGGCACTGCCACAGGCAAAAAGGCTGCAGAGATTTGATTCACTGCATATGGAAGCTGGAATGATTCCGGGTGGCCAAAGCCATGCAGCCAAGGTCTGCTCTTCCCTTACTCTCCTTCAATCAGACAATAATCTTCATTTTCTTACAAGTAACAGAACTGCATCAACATTTTTGAATTCTTGTTACTGTATGCACATTTTCATAAACTTTAACCAAGAACTTAATAACAACTCTCATAGAAAGATCATAACACTTTGCACTAACCATTTCAGGTAGTATAGTTTGCAAAGGAATGCTATACTAAAAGTAACTAAGGTATTATCAGATCATATAGGCTTACGTGAAGCAACTAAGCATATCAGCTGGTTTGTTTGAGGCGAATGTAATCTGATTTGGGGTTTGATACCATAAAGCAGGTTGGCTGGGCGACCACACTACATTTGGCATTCCAGAGTATAGGTGTCGTTTATGGGGACATGGGGACTTCCCCCCTCTACGTGTTCTCCAGCACCTTTACTAGTGGGATCAAGGACACAAATGACCTCCTTGGTGTTATGTCTCTGATTATCTACACTGTGGCTCTCCTTCCATTGATAAAATACTGTTTCATTGTCTTGAGAGCTAATGACAATGGCGATGGTAAGTAAATATCTTCCATTCATCTTCTCAACACAACTTCTTATATGGCTGCAGAAAAGTGTTTTATGATTTTTATTACAAGCAGTGCTTTCTATAAAAAAGAAGCTTAAAAACAACTTTATATAGGAATGAATGGTCATGAAGGGTCATAGGAGCAAACATAAATAGACATCAATACTCCCACCACATTGGTTTAGACTTTATTTTTCAGGGAATGTAACAATCATTAACAATGCTCATGAGCGTTAAGCACTCAGTTCCCTAAAAATGCCCACAAAAAGCGTTAGGCACTTAGAAACCATATATAGGGAGAATATTGTTAATGTGACAGCTTGACATGTCTTGTCAATTTACAATCTTGCAGGTGGAACATTTGCACTTTATTCCTTGATATCTCGGTATGCTAGGATTAGCTTAATACCCAATCAGCAGGCTGAAGATGCAATGGTCTCTCATTACAAGTTAGAGTCCCCCTCAAATCGTGTCAAGAGGGCTCATTGGGTTAAGGAAAAGATGGAAAACAGTCCAAAATTTAAGGTTATGCTTTTCCTAGTGACAATTCTGGCAACATCCATGGTAATTGGTGATGGTGTGCTAACTCCATGTATTTCAGGTGAGCTTTCTTTTTTTGAGCTCATGTCCGGTGAGTATAAAGTAATGCTGCATGCAAAGGATAGTTAACATACATGTGGATTCTTCAAATATAAAACAGAATATCTCCTTTATGAACTAACTCCACACATGCTCATGCTAAAAAAATGCCAATTGAGTTAAAAGAAATTGCCATTCAGAATAACATAAAAGCAACTTATTATTCTGCTAGGTAATGGAATGTCTGAATGCCACTAGAATATATTTATATGGATAATTCTTTTCCAAAAAACTCAAATAAGGTTTTTTTTTGGTATTTTACTATTTTGCAGTGCTTAGCGCAGTTGGAGGAATCAAGCAATCAGCAAAGTCCTTAACTCAAGGTATACCAATCATTAAGATGCTTCTCACTGTATACTAGAGAAGTAGACAGAGTTACATCAGTTTCAGTAGCTTAAATACTATTTGCGATGAAAATTTGATTTTGGCCCCGTCAACAGGACAGATTGCCGGCATCGCGATCGCCATTCTGATTGTCCTCTTTCTTGTCCAGCGCTTTGGCACAGACAAAGTTGGTTACACATTTGCGCCTATAATCTTGACATGGTTCATCTTGATTGCTGGTATTGGAGTTTATAATTTGTGCAAACATGACACTGGCGTACTGAAAGCATTCAACCCAAAATATATCGTGGACTATTTCAAAAGAAATGGGAAGCAGGGCTGGATTTCTCTTGGAGGTGTTATTTTATGCATTACAGGTATTTTTGCTCCCACAGAGTTCATGACAGAACTTTGCAATATGCCCTAATCTCTATGTGATCACATTAAGATTTTTGCCAGAAAAGTGTTGGAGTTAAATAGAATTGTCCCACAGGATGCTGCATTGGTGTTGAAAACAAGAAAGATCGATATCTCTTGTTGTATCAAAAGTTCTGATATGAGTACTGTGTCTTTCATGAAACAGGAACTGAAGCAATGTTCGCTGACCTTGGTCACTTCAATGTGAGAGCCGTTCAGGTAATCAAGCACTCCTCCCAATTCTTAGCCTTTTCATTTTTATGAATGCATGCACACAAAAACTAATGACCAATGGAGAAAACGGAATCTATCCAATTATGCTCATGGAAAATAAATCTTTTTGAGTTATATACAAATAGTCTTAAAAATAAAAAACTACTTTCCTCGGTTAACGGAATTTATTTGAACTTTAAAATTGTTATTCTTGCTTTTCATGTTACTTCACCTAGACATTTAAGATAAAATTTTATTGCACTACAGATCGGCTTTTCTGTAGTTCTGCTCCCATCAGTACTACTGGCTTACATTGGACAAGCTGCATATCTTCGAGTCTACCCTGAACATGTTGCAAATACATTCTACAAATCAATCCCAGGTGAGAACCTATAAGGATCAGCTAAGAAATAGCACGAGGCAGGCACTGAAAGATTAACATTTAACAACGAACTCATGTTTTTGTTGTCAGGTCCGTTATATTGGCCAACATTTGTGGTAGCTGTGGCAGCTGCTATAATTGCAAGCCAAGCTATGATATCTGGCGCCTTTGCAATTATTGCTCAGTCCCAAATTCTAGGTTGCTTTCCACGAGTTCGTGTGGCCCACACTTCAACAAAGTTTCATGGGCAAGTCTACATCCCGGAGATCAACTATGCATTAATGATTTTATGCGTAGCTGTTACAGCTATTTTTCAAACTACAGACAAGATCGGCAATGCATATGGTAAGAAAAGTTTCAACTCTGGAAACAAGCATAACGCCCTTCTACCCCAAGATATAAACAAAGGAACAAATAATTCATTGCCTGAAAATTCATCTTCGTTATGAGATTGAGATATAGCGTGCTTCTATTCTTTCTTGACAATCAGCTGTCTGGTGCAGTTTCTCTTGGTTTTCCATAACTCCTATATCAATTATTTGAAGTAATTTGATGTTGCCGTGACTTAAATACAAACACAGATGCACTAAAATTGCTTTCAACTTGATATTTGCCCTCATCTGTCTGCCTAGATAGCAAGCAAGAAACAACATTAATAGTCCATTACTGCTTAAGCTGCCAAAAGCAGAATCAGTGAAACCACCTTAACAAACACTATGGAAATCAGCAAGAATCTAGCTTCTAAGTAAGATCTGACAGACTGACAGTGTCTACATAGCCAGACAAATTGACAAAAAATCTACCAGATTAGTCCCTTATTCCAATGGCATCATGATCTGTCAAATTATTCTTATAAAATTAGAAAAGTAACAAATATTCTCCACATCCCAAATTCACTTTCTTATTTCAGTCATAATGTATCAGTTTTATGGTATTCATGTCATCATCATATATGCAGGTATTGCTGTCGTCTTTGTGATGTTCATAACGACACTTCTAGTCACTCTAGTAATGGTCATGATATGGAAGACAAGTCTGTTGTGGATTGCACTCTTTCCAATAATATTTGGTGGAGCAGAGCTCATATACTTATCTTCGGCATTCTACAAGTTTACTCAAGGCGGCTACTTGCCACTAGTTTTTGCAGCAATCTTGATGTTTATAATGGCTACATGGCATTATGTTCATGTTCACCGGTACAAATATGAGCTCCAGAATAAAGTGTCAAGCAACTATGTGGCAGAGCTGGCAACAAGGCGAAATCTTGCCAGGTTGCCAGGAATAGGCTTTCTGTACTCTGAGCTTGTGCAAGGCATCCCACCCATACTCCCTCACTTGGTAGAAAAGGTACCTTCCATCCATTTGGTTCTTGTGATTATCTCAATAAAGTACTTGCCAATCAGCAAGATAGAAACAAACGAACGGTTCCTCTTCCGATATGTGGAGCCAAGAGAATTCAGGGTATTCCGATGTGTGGTGCGCTATGGATACAATGATAAAGTAGAAGATCCAAGAGAATTCGAGAGCTTACTAATTGGGCATCTGAAGCAATTCATCCATCAAGAATCATTATGCAGCCAAAGTAGTCATTCCCTTGGAGGAGAAGATCATTCAGTCAAAGAATCAAGAGATGTACTGGAGCCATCTGTTGAAGTTCAAGATGCAAGATTGTCGAAAAGTTTTTCAGATGGAATCACTGCTGGTCAACCAAACGGGTGCATAGATGAGATACAGTTAATTCAGAGAGAGATGGAGGATGGTGTTGTCCATATGCTAGGAGAAACTAATGTGGTGGCAGAGCCAAATGCCGATTTCCTTAAGAAAATAATTGTTGACTATGCCTACAGCTTCATGAGGAAGAACTTCAGGCAACCAGAGAAGATCACATGTGTCCCTCATAACAGACTATTGCGGGTGGGAATGACATATGAGATCTAGAGTGATGCTCAGTGGATTGATTAAATTGGCAACAGATTCAGTATTTTCAGTATCAAGTATGAAAATGCATGTGCAAAGGAAGGTGGAGGGCACATAACCAGCCTTCCTGACTGAACAGCAAAGGATGAAAAGATTTTACACATACAGGTGGAGAAACTACAGTAAATTCAATGGGTGTCTATCATAAGTGTCTGTTAGCAACAAGTATGCATAGCTGTTAAACTCCTAGTGTGGTTAGTATGTACTATGTATACAAAGATTGTAACCTACCAGAAAAGGTAAAATGAAGAATACTTGTGAGTTTTTGATCAGTCATGTCAAACTGTGTATAAGACACGTACTACAGATTGTAAGTGGCCGATTAGTTATACAGCTAGTATCTAGTACTTGAAACAATAAAACATGATAAAAGGGGGAAGAACTACTTGTGCGTTTGAACTCTCGTACCAGTATCCTACTATCACTTGTGTGATTCTAAAACGGGATGATTCTAAAAGGGGAGGCCACAAGTGTGGATAAAATGCACATCAAAACATCATCCATGATTCGAAGTCAGCCAACCAGGAATCAGTAGGTGAGAGAGGAATAGAATCAAACATAAAATTTATGCACAGGAGTAATCCCATTCTCTCAACGGAACGCAAGTATTAAAACGGTGATGAAATAAGAAGCCGACGCAGGCATTCCATCAAACAGTTCATAGGCATATGAGGCGAGAAGAAAATCCGCGACAACTCACGAGATCGCACCTCTCCATCCCATCTGCACGATTCAGATGTTCAAGAGATCGATCGCTGCTAGGACCTGTCACCATTCTGCCTCGCATTCCTACAACAATGCTTGTATCGAAGTTCGAAAATGGAAAGGAAGAGAAGGGACGGCTGTGAGAAGAACAGACCACTGACTAGGAGCGAAGCACGCGCCGCGGCTGCCACCAAGAGATCGGAGTGATCGCCGGGCTCGCCGCCGATCGCTGCCGAAGCGCCGCGGAGAAAATCCGAGCTCCCGCTTGCGAAATGCAACTACACGCGTCTACGTGGCGGAGGCATGGCACAAAATCTCAAATCACGTCCCATTTGGGTCGTCCCAGTTTCGATTTACGCAGATGGGGGCCCAAAATCCAGTGCGTTCCTGACGTGCGCGATGGGCTTCGAGGCTTCGACTTAAACTGCACTGTTTTTCTAAGAACGAATACTGTTGTGTAAATGATTTGCTTTTACTTCGCCGAAGTTGCTCCAAAATTAAGCCGCACAACGGCACAAGCCTTCCCATCAAGTCTTTGTAAATGTTGTATGATTGTATCCTTACAAAAAGACAAGATTGGCCAATACCAGGTGTTTATCTTCTTTCTTAAGTGAATACCAAATCTCCTGATCAAAATTTTAAAAAAAATCAAAAAGATTGGTCAATACCGTTTAACAAGTTAGTAGCAGGCAGCTGCTTTACATGCTCATTTGCAGCCTGATCTGTCTGCACAAAGAAAATAAGGCACGTCACTTAATTAGTTAATCCGGAGCTGGAATAGGTTTGAACCAGAGGCGGACCCTCTCTCCGGACGAGATGTGGCGGCTGCCCCGAGCTCTTCCGCCAGCTGGGTTAGACCCCCAGCTCCGCACCCGGAGAGAACGCAGGGTGCCGAGCAGCCGAGGTAGAAGATGACCAGACGCCACCGTTCTCTTCTTTGTTCGTGGGCTACATAGGCCAGGACACGAAGTGCCAAGGTATTAGGCTTGGACTGCCCAGTAGAACTTTAGAAGTATCGAGACTAACCCCCGCAAGCGAGTCGAGGGAATAGCGAGCTGAAGATCTACAGGTAGGCTAAGCAACTAAAATTTTAAAAATTTTACCATGTAAAAGGAACCTACTCTAGTAATAGATCATGGGATTACCACTAGCCGTGCAGACTCGTAGCGGAAGTAGAGTTGATGTGGCGTGTTGATGCAGTTGTAGTCGTTCTAGCAGAACGTCTCCTCCTTCAGGTCCTTATGATCGTCACAAGTTGCGGATCGTCCTAGTGTTGAAATTTCGTATCAACATCTCTAAGGTATCCATACGTACGGGGCAGGAACACCACGCGCTGGAGTGCTAGCGCCGGCGGCGCGGTATTAGATGATGAAGGTGTGGCAACTAGGGTTTCGGGAATTCCGAATTCTCTTGTGAAACCCTATGCCACCTCCCCTCTATTTATAGACATCCATCATAATGGGTCTCGAACTAGAGGCCCATTAGGAACTCATAACCCATAAGAATTCGGATCACTATCCGAATTAAGTCCCAGCCCTTTAAGTATGCGACCTTATAGGTTCACATACACTTAGACATAGCCCGAGTACTCCTACTCGTCCACTAATCGGCAGCGGCCCCTTAGCAAGACATGCCGACTCCTAAGTATATGCAAAGATTATATCGGACGAACCTCAACAAAACTCATGCATTTCCCTTTGCCTCACGATATCGGTTAAACTCAAGGCGAGTACGTGTCATCCTTGTTTGGTTAGCTCAACCATTCTTTCTCGATTATGTGACTTGAATTCCCGACTACGGTTAACTCTTTAACCGTGAATAGCATGGCCATACATTTCTGGAATTCAATCACTCGAGAGGCCTAGAGATATCTCTCCTGTTGCCTGGAGGGGCAAATCCTATCTTGATCGACCATGCCTCAATGCACGCATCATAACAAAACCCGAAAGCTACCTTTATGACTACCCAGTTACGGAGTAGTGTTTGGCAACCCCTAAGTCAGTCATTATGCATCTTGAGTACGTGCGACGATCTCAAGTCTTAAGGATATAGCATACGCATTGTGAATGAAACCAACTGATGACGGTAAAAATGCAATATTCTCGCAGTGTTTCATGGTGGGTCGATCCAACCCCATGTTTGCTAACATGTGTCCATATTATTGGTTTAATATCTTTATATCTATGACCCGTGAAACATGATCATCAACCAATACATATGCTATTCTATTAATATGTGTCCTCATATGTTTGACTAGGGATCATCTAAGAATAATCATCGCAGCAATATAGAGTTTCACAATCAAGTCACACACTTGATAATAAATATTGATGATGTTATTCAAGGAACAAGATAAATTATCCAATAATTCATGAACATAATAAACAGAATCATCTCTATAATTGTCTCTAGGGCATATCTTCATCACGAGCAGCCGAGCAGAGAATCAAATCCCACCTCCTAACCCAAAGCTCGCAGCGGTGGGCCGAGGTCGATGGCGGTCAACGACGACATGAGTGGCGAGGTGAGGCACCGACGCCACTAAGGCCGAGCGGCTGGGGCACGACGCCTGGTGGCCAAGGCACAAGTCGTGGGTGCACACCGACACCACGTTTCTGGGCCTAGGAGCGGGACTGGGAGTAGCCGCCAAGGGCCAAGGCCAAGTGGCGAGGACGCAGTGGCCAAGGGGCAATGGCGCAAGTTGCGGGCACGCCGGTGGTGGCGTGGTGCGGTGGACAGGGGGCAGGAGGCAAGAGCAGATCAGCAGAGGCTTATGCAATGGCTAGGGGACGAGACAAGAGCAGGAGGCAGGAGCAAAGGCTGACCGATGGTCAAAACAGCCAGGGGGTAGGAGGCAAGAGCAGAGGCTTGGCCGCGCTCAGGATGGCGGTGAGCTTTTGCTTCTAGCAATGGTTGGGTTTCTCAAACAGTGTTTTACTTTTTTTTTTGTCTTTTTTCTATTTTTTTGTATTTTTGTGTTTTGTTTTTTCATGTATTCCTTTGCATTGTCCATGATAGGTTAACATGTCGCTTTTATTTTTATATTTAATAAGCCAACTCAGCTACAGTAAAACAATTAACCAGCTACAATGAAATTTCAACCAAAAATCAGAAGCCATCGCTATTCCGAACGCCCCTTGAGGGCACAACCACACAGGCTTGTCAAAATGAGCAAGGCAGCAATAGAATGAGGAAAATCTCTAATAGTAAGTATCTAATTGATAAATATTTGATCTTTACTCTTTACTTGTGAAAATCAAATGGAGTAATGAAATGTATTGCCATTGCTTGCTTGTTTAGTTTGGTAGAAATAGATTTGAAGAGCTATTTTAGCAAAGTTTCAAGCAGAAGCACCGTGAAAAGCGAAACGACAGCCGCACAAGCACAATCAAGAAATGATTCCAAGCCATGAAATCTCGGGAAATGAAAATGCCTCGTTCTCCTAGATGAATTAGTGTTTTAGTGGTATGCCTTTTGGCTTCTCTTTTTCTGCATTTTTCTTTATTTATTATCAACTAATCGTGACACTATTAATCCTTTTCTCTTTGATAGGTTGTTTCTTCTCTGTCTAGTCTTTTGTTCAAACTATTATGTTCGATAATTTGGTGGTAAATTATTGAGTAAGCTTCATTTGTAAGGTATTTTATATGTCCTATCTTCATCTTCACTAATTGTAAGTGTTAATTGTATTTAGTGTCATATACTCCTATTGGTACGATTGAAATATAGTTTGTGTATAGATTCTTTTGCTTTTGTTAATACTTTTTGGTCCGCGCTTATGACTCCACTCTTACCAAAATTTAGTCCTAGCTCTGCCACGTTGAGCACACAGACCTAGCTAGGCAGCTACTCACAGCATACATACATGCAGATCGATCAAATTAAGCAGGTGTCAATAGTGAATTAACGAACGAAAACAAGATCCTTGATAAGGTACGAAGTGACAAGAATATTATTAAGATGAAAAGAGTCAAGACTAGTGGAACCAGTGGAGATGAGGGGTAGTAGAGACCCATCACTGATAACAATGGTGGAAGGAGTGAGGGGGCCCGCTTCGATCTACTGCTCAAAGAAATCATGATATCGTCGCACATGGACTTTGGTGCGACCTCGCACATGACGTTGGACGACGGTAACCTCTCTCGTTCCCATCTCCCTCACTCCTTCACTCCTTCCACCATTGTTGTCAGTGATGGGTCTCTGCTACCCCTCATCTCCACTGGTTCCACTAGTCTTGATCCTTTTCATCTTAATAATATTCTTGTCACTTAGTACATTATCAAGGATCTTGTTTTCGTTCGTCAATTCACTATCGACAACAATCGTTCCGTTGATTTTGACCCTGTTGGCTTTTCTATAAAGGATCTTCGTTCTCAGAACGTGACCGCCAGGTGCAATAGATCCGGACCTCTCTACCCCTTGCGTCTGCCTCCCCTTCGTGCGCACTCATCGCTAGCGCCTCCACCTCCTTATTGCATCGTCATCTTAGACACCTCGGCCATGAGTTCTTGTCTCGCCTTGCTAGTGCATCCGCCATTATTTGCAATAATGAACCCGCTGATACTATCTGTCATGCGTGTCAGCTTGGTTGCCATGTGCACCTACCTTTTGCTACTTCATAGTCTCGTGCTCTCAAGACATGATTTAGTTCATTGTGACCTTTGGACCTTGCCTGTCATCAGTGTATCTAGTTACAAATACTACTTGGTTATTCTTAATAATTGCTCGCATTATCTTTGAATGTTTCCTCTACGACTGAAATCCGATACTTTTGCCACTATCTCTCACTTTTGCTCTTATGTTGCTACTCAGTTCGGCGTTAAGATCAAGAGCATTCAGTGAGATAATGGCCGTGAATTTGACAACTCCACCACTCGCACCTTTTTCCTCACCCATGGTGTTGCACTCTATATGTCATGTCCATACATTTCTCAGTAGAATAGCAAGGCCGAACACATTATTCATTCCATTAATAACATTGCCCGGTCTCTTATGTTTCAGGCCAACATCCCTTCCTCTTACTGGGTTGAGCTCTTCACGCCGTTACCTACCTTCTTAATCGCCAACCCACAAAAACTCCTAATTTTTTCACACCTTTTTTGCGCTCTTTGGTGTTTCCCCTCCCACTCTTGCCTACAAGTTTTTGGTTGCAAGTGTTACTCGAACCTTTCTGCCACCGCTCCTCACAAGCTTTTTCCTCGATCCACCATATGGGTATTTCTCAGCTACCCGTCCAAACACAAAGGATACCGATGCCTTGATCTCTTCTCCAATCGGGTCATCATCACCTGCCATGTTACATTTGACGAGTCCTCTGTTTCCTTTATCGAGCTCGTTGCCCAGCCCTCCCTCACTAACCTTGATTTTTTGTTGAAGCTTGATCACACGCCGATGCCCATTGGGCCTCCATGTCTTGTAGGTCCTGGTGCTCCTCCTGGTGTGACATGCCCGCCTGTGCTCCTACCAGCCATGGCGCCAGACGACACTGTCTCCCCTGCGTTGGTTGTGAACGGCCCTAGTGTGTCTACGGTTCCCGATGTCGTGCGCGTTCCTAGCATGCCCGTGCTCGCACTCATGATGCTGGCCGACAGCGCCTCTCTTGGCAGGGACTCTCTCTCGCCCGTCACTTCGTCCGCGGCTGTGGTAGCACTCAGTGCTCTAGCCGCAGCTCCTCCTGTGGTAATGGAAGCACACAGTGCTCCTGCCACGGGTTTACTAGTTGACTCACCACCTCCCGTTGGGGTCGTTCTATCGCAGCTTCTCCCAGGTGTTGTGCTGTTCTAGCCGATCGAAAACTCCCACACCATGGTGACTCATGGAAAGCACGGTTTTTGACAGCTACTCACCCGTATGAACCTTCATGCCGCCACTCTGTCTCCTATTCCGACCACATACCAGACTGCTCTCACCCACCCTAATTGGTGTAGTGCCATGGAGGAGGAATACGATGCTCTTCAGGCCAACAACACATGGATTCTTGTTCCACAGCCATCCAATGCCAATGCGGTCACTGGAAATCGGATTTTTCAGCATAAGCTCAATTCAGATGGCACTCTTGCCTGCTATAAGGTTCACTGGGTTCTTCATTGTTTCACATAGTGTCCTAGTATTGATTTTGATGAGACTTTTAGTCTAGTCGTCAAGCCGACCACTGTTCGCACAGTTCTCTCTCTAGCCCTATCTCGAGATTGGCCTATCCACCAGCTGGATGTTAAGAATACGTTCCTTCATGGCACACTATCTGAGACTATCTTCTGTTCTCAGCCGGCTGAATTTGTGGATTCCTCTCGCTCGGATTATGTTTTACCGCCTCAACAAATCTCTCTACAGTCTTAAACAGGCGCCCCCAGGCCTAGTATAGCTGTTTTGCAACCTACTCACTGTCTCTCAGTTTCATGGAGGCAAAGTCCGACACCTCTCTTTTTGTGTCTCAACGAGACAGTGATACTGTCTACCTATTACTCTATGTGGATGACATTGTGCTAATTGCTTTTTCGAACTGTGTGCTCTGCCGAGTGTTTGCTTCCCTCCAGCAGGCTTTTTCTATGAATGATTTTGGTCCACTCCATCATTTTCTGGGTATTTCTGTTAGTCATCGTGATGGCAGCATGTTCCTTTCTTAGCGATAGTATACTCTCGACATCCTGGACAGTGTTGGCATGACCACTTGCAAGCCTTGCTACACCCCATGTCGACACTCACTCCAAGGTCTCCTCTACTGCTGGCACTTCTGTGGCTAGTCCGACGTTCTATCGAAGTCTTGCCGGTGCTTTACAGTACCTCATCTTCACTCGCCCAGATATTGCCTACGCCGTACAACAAGTTTGTCTCCATATGCATGATCCTCGCGAGCTGCACCTCGCCGCCGTCAAGCGCATTCTTCGGTATCTTCATGACACCATGACCAAGGCCTTCTTCTTCACCAAGCAGCATCTACAGATCTGGTTGTCTACTCCAATGTTGACTGGGCTGGTTGGCCCGACACGCGCAAGTCCACTTTGGGTTATGCCGTGTTCTAGGTGATAATCTCGTCTCCTGGTCTTCCAAGCGGCAACACACTATCTCTCGTTCGAGTGCAGAGGTTGAATACCGGGCCGTAGCCAATGCTGTTGCTGAGACGTGTTGGCTACGCCAACTTTTTCAGGAACTTCACGGTCCTCTACGCTAAACTATCCTCATCTACATCGATAATGTCAACACGGTTTATCTCTCAACAAATCTGGTGCAACATCAGCGCACCAAACATGTTGAGATTGACCTCCGTTTCGTCTAGGAATGAGTTGGTCTTAGCGATGTCTGCATTCTTCACATTCCGACATCATCTCAGTACACCGACGTCTTCACCAAAGGATTGCCTACATCTATTTTCACCTAGTTCCGATCTAATTTGAATGTCTGCTCCGCCGACGCTCCAACTGTGGAGGGTGTTAGACTCCTCGATTCCTGGCCCATACTTAAGGCATGGTATGGTTTCACACTTGCTCTCTCACCTGTCTGGCATGATTTCACACTTGGTATGGTTTCACAATTGCTCCCTCATCTGTCTAGCATGGTTTCACACTTGCCCCCTCACCTGCGTGGTATGACCTATATATGTAACTTTTGGTTCTTCATTCTATTCATTGTGTGATTGCCCTAAATATTCTATGCTCTCATGTCATGCCTTTAATCTTTGATCTTTTATCATGATGACTCCAGAGTTTGTTTTGAGTGCAGATTAGGTTGCACTGATGTTTATCATGCCAATTTTCGTTGAGCTACAGCTGGCCAGGGGTTTATAGAAATCAGGGCTGTTCATCATCGTCCAGCCCAGTACTGTAGAGTTCTGCCGTCCACCAAACGACAGTAGTGTGCTGTCAGGTGGCCCATTCCGATTGCTTTCTATACAGGTGCGAGGCAGCGCCAGCGCGCCATTGAAGCTGTAAAGCAAACAACGTGGAGAAGTGTCGCGGAAGGACACACTCCATGGATCCATCTCAATGATCCCATTCCGTCGGATGAGAACTACGAGTCTCCACATCCAGCACATATCGATCTATTCCGTTCCACGGTTAACTGATGACTCAAACCCGAGAGCCATATCGGATGCCTAATCTGATCGAGTACAGTTAACGTGGACAGAATGAAAGAAACTAATAAGCTTAATTCATACCTGTATGCATGTAACGCTATCTTACGTGCTACTAGCGCTGCTCGTCGTTTGATCCGTCATATATGTCTCTGCACATCGGTTGGTTAACCTAGCCTTCTCGCTCCAGAAGCGCTAGGTTTTCGACGCGTGACAGCGATGGCGCGGTGATCGCTACTCGCTGCCCACCCACCAAACAGTGGCCACATTGAGATCGATGGAGCCACCGGGAATCAAACAGATGCTATATATATCGTTTAGCTACCATTTGAGTTAGTAGCCCCATCGATCTACCAAGTTGGCGCTATATGTTGTTGATGCTTGCTTCGTCTGTCTTTTGCCCCCCGAAAGGGAGCACATGTTGCGCTTTCCTTTGTTACACATCCCCAATCATGTCAAAGATAGTATATATATATATGCATAAATTGAGCGCATCAGACATGCATCTTGGATAATGATGGAGAAGAGCAATTCATATGTAGAGCCACAAATTTAATTTTAAGAAAAAACCAAGTGTTTATATACATGAGGGGTATATATATTACAAGGAGGGAGATGACATAATTATTCTTAGCTTCTTACAAAGAACACACATTCAGCCATCTACCGGCGGCCAGCATCATCAGTCCCAGCAGCCAAAACCTCAGGGACCTACTCCAGATCTTCACATTTACATACATGCAAGCAAAACAGCAAGAAGAAAAAAAGCATACCCATGCGCATGTATATACACGGTACTTCGTACACACGGCTTAATTAATTATTCATCTCCCGCGCCACGCGCATGTGGATATACCGATATACTTCGACCATACGGCGATGTACGTGCGTGCCGACCACCGGCTCATGCATGCAAGCCGCGGTGTCCGCTCCGGCCGACCGGGCTCCATGGCCGTGCCATAGCCACACCATCATCACACGGCGGATTCCTGCAGGTACGGGAGCAGCGCGATCTGGTTCTGCCGGCGAAGCTGCTCGTAGAAGCGCCTGATGAACTCCTCCGCCTTGTCGTCCACGGCCTCGCTGCCGCCGGCGCCGCCTCGCTCAAGATCCCCCTCCTCTTCCTCCGACGAGTAGTTGGAGACCCGCACCGAGAAGCCGCCGGTACTCGGCACTAAGGGTGAGAACGCCGACGTGCATTCCTCCCCCGGGGCGAGGTCCTGCAGCAGAAGCCCGGGCGAGGACGGCGCCGGGGAGGCTGCGGCGTAGTACTCGATCCTCTGCAGCGCCGTCGCTGCGGAGGGGCCGGGCGAGGCGTCGAGAGGCTCCTCGACCTCCGCGCCGAGGCACGGGAAGTAGGCGAGGCGGCGCCTGGAGAAAGAAGCCGGGTCGGGGCTGTTGCTGCAGGAGAACTCGTACTCGCGGCGGCGCAGCGCGTGGCTGCTGTGGTGACCGTGGTGGTGGGAGAGGAGGTTTGCGACGGAGCGCGCGACGGCCTTGTTGCGGCGCTTCATGACGAGGTGCATGCTGAGGAGCAACTTGCGCTTGGAGACCACGCCCTTCCTCATCATGAAGAAGACGGCGCGGAGGTAGCTCCACATCCGCTTCGCCACCACCGGCGCCGAGTTCGCCTCCATGCCGGCCGACCGATGATTGATCCCACCGCCTTGCTAGGACTTCTTCGAACACAACCTGGTAAGATCGAGCCAGGCCCCCTATGGAGGGGGAGTACTGGGCGAGGCGAAAGGCGAGGCTTATTTATAGGATGAACAAGCTGGTAGCCTCTCGAGTAGCTAGAATTGGAGGAGGTAGCTGCTGCAAGAAACGGTGGTGGGGTCGTCTCCGGCGGTGGCATTGCTTTGCCTTGCTCGGCGGTGGTGGTATATATAATTCGCAAGGCAGAGGGAGGAAGAAACTAATTAAGCCAGCTAGCTTAGTCAGCAAGGCAGGAAGGATGAAGTGCCGGGTGGTGGCGCGTCCGGAGTAGACGTGTGTGGACTGATGGATATATCCATCTCTGCCAACTTTTTGGTGGGTGGCGCTTTTTCTTTCGTCTTTTGCGTTGCGTGCCTCCACGGATCCCCTAATGCTGCCGCTGCTTTCTGCCGAGTTTTTTTTTTCCTTTGGGAAAGGCTTCTGAACGAGTCCGATCGATCGGCTTGTTAGTTCCATTTAGGATGGGAAAGAAAACCATCATTGGATATAAGCTGTTTAGGCTATGTTTAGGTCTTTTAGACTTTTGGCTTCAGGCTTCTCTGAAAGTCAAAATAACCGAAGTAGTTTCTTAAAACGGATTCTCTAAACAGTTTTGTTTTTTTAACTCTAGAATCATGTGTGCCGTTCATATCAACGTGGTCAGAAAGTATGAAAGGCAGGCAATGTTTTCCAGCGTAATCCCATCCCGTTAGTGTATTCTATACACACACACCCCAACTCAGTACAAGGAAATGATTACATAGTATCTGCAAGGGATTAGGAAAGACTGGACCAATATTGCTACTCTTGGCAACTACTGAAGACACTATTCATAATCTGGCAATACCGAACCACTCCCAGATTAACCGGGATTGCTATACCGCCTGCGACTCAATATTAGTCCACCTTCAGAGAATGTTATCTTGAACTATTTACGGCTCAGATTGCCATCTTCACATCTCCGTTGCTGATTCAAAAAGCATAGATAAAAGTCATCAGTCGTAGCCAAAATACCGCCCAAAAGAACAGGGCTCAGTAAAATTGGACTCGGTGCAGTATGAGATTAGATGGATCAGCTTCTTCTATCGATGAAATCCGCAATGAGCAGTAATTCAATCCTGTTTCCCACGGCAATATATAATACGAGCTAAGATAAGTATCGTTCATATCTTCTTTCTTAATCTAGTGGCCTTTTGACAATAACGGATCAAGATCAGCATACTTTTCAGAGACCAGATGAAAAGCAAACACGGAAAACAATGTGAAGGCGATCTGCCATGGTTTCTTACAGCCGTGAGCCACAAATTTAGGAGACGCTCACACTCGGGACTTTTACTTGTAACCAAGGTAAGGAACTCTACTTAACCCACGGGGTAAAGGTGACCAGATTAAAATCCCACTGAATCCTACTTTGTGCAGGTAATTTGTCTCCCTCTAATCTTTGTTACTACCGTACACAAATTTACAGAAAAACAGGCAACAACATACGTTCGATCAGTTAAAACAGATTTGAGGATATGAATGTATTTGGCGTAAGCCAAGCCTGCATTGATCTCCTAGTATATATACAACAGATATACATCAGGGATTACATTGGTTGTTACAATTGGAATCAGAAAATGATAACCAAGTACAGTCGGATAGCTATCTATCTATTGCCGGATATCAAACAGTAGTCTTCAGAGATAATATCTCCAGAACTAGCAACAGATATCGTAGCATTGGCAAGTTAGTCCGTAATATCCGGAAACACATCATGCTATTGATGGCAATAGCATTCTCATGAATAGTATATCGATATTCAGAGATCATATCATCCAATCTGCAGATATCTGGTTTACATTTTCCCTCAATCTCATCCGATGGAACTGAGGTTGAGATTGCGTCGACACTTATCAACCATCTGCTTTGTAGCTGGCTTGGTGAACACATCTGCCACTTGATCCGATGAAGCAACAAAACGTACCTCCAAAGCTCCTAGTACCACTTTCTCACGAACAAAATGAAAATCGACCTCGATGTGTTTTGTTCGAGCGTGGAACATAGGATTGGCTGTCAGATATGTTGCCTCGAGATTATCACACCACAAAATGGTGCTCGCAGCTAAGGTACTTGCAACTCCTTTAGCAAAGACTATACCCATATCACCTCAGCAGTCTCATTGGCCAAAACCTTGTATTCCGCCTCCGTACTAGAGCAAGACACAGTAGGTTGCTTACGTGCACTCCAAGAGACTAAATAGGGACCAAAAAACACAGCGAAGCCCCTAGTGGATCAACGGTCATTAGGATTTCTAGTTCAATCAGCATTTGTGAAAACACTCAAAAGTGTAGAGCATGAGGGTCGAATACAAAGTCCCATAGTCACAGTTCCCTTAATATAGCGCAGAATATGCTTGACGGCTTCCCAATGTACTTCAGTTGGATGTGACATGAACTGACAAACCTTGTTGACAGCCAATGAAATATCCGGCCTAATTAAAGTCAAATATTGCAGTCCTCCAACCATACTCTGGTACTTGAAGGCATCGGCTTCATCAAGAACACGCCCAAGATCACTAGATAGTTTATCTAGAATAGACATGGGAGTAGAAGCTAATTTGTAATTCTTCATGTTAGCACGATGAAGAAGGTCAGTGGCATACTTCTTCTGTGTCAAATACATTCCCCCTGGATGCATAACAGCTTCAATAAATAGTGCATAGTGCCATCAGTGGATGTCTTGGGCTTGATGATGTTGCTGCAAAGCCGAGTCTGCATTGGATGAGAGGACTGTGTAATGGATGGTGCACCAGATGACTCAATGATATTAGTCGATGCACTAGACGTATCAGTTGATCTGGCAATCCCGTGCGGTTCTCTCAGCTAAGAAGCACCAAGCTCGATGGAGATTGGAGCTGCGCTAGCTGGTGCAGCATCAGAAGCACCAGGAATGCCCTGATTTGCATGCTCCAAACCAGGAGGTGCAGACTCAATGCCCGACGTGGAAGATCCATCTACAGAATTCGACGCTGTAACAAGATCACGATTAGTCGCCAATAATTGCAAGTCCTAATTTTATGATTGATAATCCTGAATTACTGGCTCAGAGATAGGAAACAAGGTTGGAGGATTGGACGGGCATGTGCTCAGGGTGGACTCGACAAAGGGAAAAGCTAATTCATCAAAAATAACGTCCCGAGATATGTTAATATGACCCCTGGACCATTTAGACACTTGTATCCTTTTTGTAAGGTATTATAGCCAAGGAAAACACATCTTGTAGAGCAAAACTCATGTTTCTGTTGATTATACAAACGCAAGTTCGGCCAACAAGCACAATTGAAAATGCGTAGAAAGGAGTAGTCTGGGTCAATTTTCAGAAGTCATGTAAGGGGAGTTGGGTTTTGGAGAACACGGCTTGACATTCTGTTAATAAGATAACATGCGGTAAGAAAAGTCTCATCCCAAAAACGAAGGGGAAGCGAAGCTTAAGCCAACAAAGCAAGACCAGTTTCCATGATATGCCTATGCTTCCTTTCAGCCACGCCATTTTGGCTAGACGTATATGGGCAAGAAACACGATGAGAGATGTCATTTTTCCATAAAATAGCGATGCAACTGATGATACTCACCACCCCAGTCTGATTGAACACATTGTATCTTAGCATTCAATTGTTATTCAACAAAATTTTGAAAGTTATAGGACACATGTTCTACTTCAAATTTGTTCTTAAGCAAATAAATCCAACTGAAATGACTAAAGTCATTAAGGAAACTCACATAATATTTGTAGCCACCCAGCTTAAGGGCTGGCCCCCAAACATCTGAATGTACCAATTCCAAAGGATAGGTACTGACACGAGTAGACACATTATAAGGTAAAGTATGAATTTTGGAACGGGAACAAGCATCACAAACTAATGACTCTTGTGAACTAGGAGGATAGACTATTTTATTTGAACGAAGAACGGACTCAACAACAGAGCTAGAAGGATGACCAAGCCTCCTGTACCACTGTGCCTTCCCAATAGTGGCTCCAGAACAAGCATGCCGGTCGGATAGAAAAGGGGTGCAGGAAGCCTTGCTGATCGGCACAGGATAGAGATCCCCTCTACTTCTACCTTGTAGAAGAATATTCTTTGTGACCTTGTCTTTGACAAAGAAAGAATTGGGATGAAATTCAACAAACATGTTGTTATCGGAAACAAGCTTGTGAATAGATTGTAAGAGGTTTTGGATGATCTATTGCAAGAGGGCCAACAGGCCAATATATACATTCATTGTACAAGTGCAAATAAGCCCCTATACTATACACATATCTAACACCCCCCCTCAAACTCATAGTGGATCAACAACACTGAGTTTGGAAAGGTAGAACCGATGCTGAGCAACCGTCTGCGCCTTGGTGAAGAAATCTGCTAACTGAAGCTCTGAGGGCACATACTGAAGAGCAATAACTTTGTCTTGCACCTGTGAGCGCATGTATGAAGCAGCTACTCCAATATGCTTAGTGAGCTTATGCTTTACAGGATCTCGAGCAATGCTGATCGCGCCAGTACTATCTGAGAAAAGAGGAGTCAGTGCAAGAGTGGAAACACCAAAGTCCTCAAGTAGCCACCGAAGCCAGGTAATCTCAGCTGTCAACGACGCCATGGCTCTCAACTCAGCCTCAGCACTCGAACGGGAAACAGCAGTCTGTTTCTTGGTCTTCCAGGCAATCAAAGAAAATCCAAGGAAAACACAATAGGCAGAAAGAGAGCGGCGATCAGAAGGATCACTAGCCCAAGTCGCATCAGAGTATGCCTGAAGGTGCAATGAGCTAGAGCGAGGAAAGAAAAGACGACGAGTGATGGTCCCACGAAGATATCGCAGAACACGAAGAAGATGACTATAATGGAGTTGAGTAGGAGCAGAGACGAACTGACTTAAGATGTGAACTGCATGAGAGATGTCAGGACGAGTGATGCCAAGATAAACAAGGCTCCCAACAAGATGGCGGTAGCGAGTGGGATCATCAAGAGGCTCACCATCGGTAGGTCGAAGATGAGCACCAAGCTCCATAGGAGTATCCACTATACGCTGATCAGTAAGACAAGCACGAGTAAGGATATCCTGAATGTAACGCTCCTGAGAGAGATAGTAACCCTCGGGGGTAGTAGTAACCTCAATGCCAAGAAAGTAATGAAGAGGACCCAGATCAGATATTAAGAATTGCTCACGGAGACGCTCCTTCACAAAGGCAATGTAGTGAGGGTCATCACCAGTAATAATCATATCATCAACATATAGAAGGAGAAGTGTCCGACCTCGAGAAGAGGTGTGAACAAAAAGAGCAGGGTCATGATTACTAGCAGAGAAGCCAGCGATAGTGACAACAGATGAGAACCGGGCGAACCAAGCACGAGGAGCTTGCTTTAACCCATAGAGGGAGCGACGAAGGAGACAGACCATACCATCTGGGACAGAATACCCTGGAAGTGGCCGCATGTAGACCTCCTCACGCAGCTCGCCATTGAGAAAGGCATTCTTGACATCTAACTGGGAGATGGACCACTGCCGAACGGAGGCAACAGCAAGGAGAGTGCGAACGGTGGTCATGTGAGCGACAGGAGCAAATGTCTCATCATAGTCGCGACCATGCTCCTGCTGAAAACCACACGCCACAAGACGAGCCTTGTAACGCTCAAGGGAACCATCCGAGCGAGTCTTGATCTTGTATACCCACTTACACGTGATGGGAGTGACATGTGCAGGTAAGGGTACAAGATCCCAAGTGCCAGTACTCTCCAAAGCAGCAAGCTCCTCAGACATCGCAAGTTGCCACTCAGGATGAGTAACAGCCTCATGATAAGTCAGAGGCTCAGAAGAGGCAGTGGCTGCAAAGCCATAGCGCTCAGGCTGCCTAACAGTGTGGCGATCACGAAGGTCGTATCTGGGAGCAGGATCTGGCAATGACGGAGAAGAAGAACTGGGAACAGAGTCCAGTAAGGAGGGAGAGTCAACTGGAGAAGAAGGAAGTCGAGGACGACGAGAGTAGTGCAAGGGAAAAGGTGAAATCTCAACAATAGAGTGAGAAGAGTCCTTCGACGTAGGTGGAGGAGGATCAGGCGAAGACGAGGCTGAAGGAGGTGGACGAGAAGCATGAGTGAAGGTAGGAGGAGAATGAGGGAAAGTCAGAAAAGAGATCGACTCAGCAAGAGAATCAGATTTGACTGGAGGAGAACGAGGGTAGTAAGGTCTAGACTCGTCGAAGGTGACATCTCGGGAAATCCTTATCCGACGTGCAACAGGGTCGTAGTAGCGATAACCCTTATGCTCAAGACTATAGCCAAGAAAAACACACTCAACTGACTGAGCAGTCAGCTTAGTGCGCTCACAAGGTGGGAGGAGAACAAAGCAGACACAACCAAATCTACGAAGGTGACCGTACTGTGGGGCTCGACCAAGAAGACGCTCGACAGGAGTTGATCCCTTAAGGGCGGTGGAAGGCTGCATGTCAATAAGGAAAACAACAGTGGAGACAGCCTCAGCCCAAAAATGAGGGGGAACAGAGGAAGTAAGCATGAGGGCTCTAGCAGTCTCAAGTAAGTGACGATGCTTACGCTCAGAAACACCATTTTGAGCATGAGCACCAGGGCAGGAATACTGAGGGAGAGTACCCTGTTCAGCGAGAAAAGAGCGGAAAGCAGTAGAGAGATACTCGCCAGCAGAGTCAGCACGAAGCACATGAATAGCCAAATCAAACTGAGTGCGAACTATGGTGGCGAAGCGCTGATAAATAGAGAGAACCTTACTGCGAGAGGATATAAAATAGAGCCAAGTATAACGCGAATAATCATCAATAAAGATCACATAGTAATGATGACCCCCTTTTGAAACGAAGGGGGCCGGACCCCAAACATCAGAGTGCACAAGATCAAAAGGACGAGTAGAAATAGAGTCACTAGAGGGATAGGGGAGCTGCAGCTGTTTGCCAAGTTTGCAACCCATACATTGTAAAGAAGTATCTCCAGAAACAGACCCAAGAACACCACGACCAACAAGCGAAGAAAGACGTGAACCACAAAGATGACCGAGACGATGGTGCCACTGAGCGAAGGAGGTAGTGGACGCAGCAAGTCCAGAGGGAGTGGTGGCAGCTGACTGGCTGGTGGAGAGAGCGGAGGGCAGATGAAGCCAGTCGAGCTCCCAAAGACGCTGCGAATCACGGCGGCGAGGGCCAGTACCAAGCAGAATCCCCGTGCGACGATCCTGAACAGAACAAGAGTCAGACTCAAGAATAACACGACAGTTGTGATCAGTGATCTGAGCAGCAGACATAAGCTGCAAAGTGAGCTGCGGAACATGAGAAACTGTAAGAACATGAAAAGAGGAGGTAGACAATGTGCCTCGACCTACAACAGACAGAGGGGTACCATCTGCAGTCTGAACAGTGGAAGAAGAAACTGTGGGTTGTATGGAGGTGAGATGTGTGGAATCTGGTGTCATGCGAAAAGAAGCACCAGAATCTAAGATCCACAAGATAAAGTACCTGATGAGGGAGGCGGCGGAGGCGGGGAAGACTGCTGAGAAGCAAGAGCCAGACGAGCTGAACCCGAGTAGTCCGAGGATGAACCGACACCGAGGCGCTGGAGAAGCGAGAGTAACTGCTGTGCGGCATCACTGGTGGAGCCCTGGCGAGAGGAGGAATTGAAAGAGCTCTTCGGGGGACGTCCACCCCGACGACCCTGGTCCCTCTTCCTCTTGTAGCAGTCCTGATACCTGTGACCATCACGTTGACAGTAGGTGCAGTGAAGACCGGTAGTAGAAGCAACAGCTACAGGGGCGTTGGGAGCTGGGGAAGAAAGCGCGGCGAGTCTTTGAAGAAGCGCGCGAGGCGCACAAGGCTATGCGCATCCGAGCTGTACACGAAGACGAGTCTCTCAAAGACGCACACGGTGTGAGAGCCTCCACTAGGCTCGGCGCGGTGACGAGTCGAGGCGATCCGCGCGATCTCGAACTCAGGCCGGAGACGCATCAGGAAGTCATAGAGACGATGAGTCTCCTGATGAGCACGGAGCCGCACACAGCAGGGACAGGTCCGGCAAACATCCGGCCCCAGAGAGTCAAGCTGACGCCACACCTCCGACATCTGCTGGTAGAAATCATTGACGGTGGCATCAAGTTGCTGAAGAGAGTGCGCCCGGTGCACAACTGAAAGATACATAGCATCACTCGTCGGCTGATAGTGAGCTCGGAGACGCTTCCACATAAGCTGTGTCGTCGGCAGCTCCGCCACATCCATAGAGATGGCCACGGTCATGCTACCTACCAGGATGGCAGTAGCACGAGCCTCAGCCGCCTGCCAGAGCTCATAGGCGTGCAGGGCAGACTGATAGAGCTCCAGGGCCTCCTCCAATGCGGCATTAGCCTCATCCTGAGCCACCTGATCCGCATCAGCAGGGAGAGCAGGCTGGATAGGCGGTGTAGGACGAGGCGGGCAGGGATCCTCACCGGTGAGATGACCCCACAGGTGCTGACTGTTGAGGAGAATCCTCAGGTGCACCGTCCACTCCCGGAAATTCGTACCATCAAAACGAATAGCAGGAAGTGGGATAGCAAAAGAACCACCAGAGGAAGCCATTTTTTTGCTTCCTTCTCTCTCTCTCTCTCTCTTTTTCTTTTTTTTTTTTTTTTTTTTTTTGCTTTTAAGAACCGAAAGCGGTTTCAGATCTTACAGCACCACCAGCGCAGAGGCGACAGCGCACCGGCGGCGCAGAGGCGGCGGCCACGGCGCGGCGGCGGAGGTGGCGGCCGCAGCGGCGGCGATCGGCGGCGGCGAGGCTGCCGCGGCGGCGAGGCGGCGGCCCGGCGGCGGCGAGGCGGCGGCCGACGGCGGCGTCCCGGCGGCGGCCCGGCGGCGGTTGCAGGCTGCGGCCCTGGGCGACGGCTGTAGGCGGGAGAGCACCGGTGGCTCGGGCCCGATGGGGAACGCGGGCGGGCCAGATTCGGCGGCTCAGGCCGGATCTACGACGAGGACAGTCGGAACCGATAAGCGGCGGCCGAGGGCGGGCCGGATCCGGCGGCGACAAGCGGCGGCGGCTCAGGCGGGTGGAGAAAAGGGGTGGATAAGGGAGGAAAGGAAGGAAAGGCAGGAAAGGGGAAGGATTCCGGCGGCGGCGGCAGCGGCCCAGAAACCCTAACCCTAACCTTGCTCTGATATCATGTAAGAGGTTTTGGATGATCTATTGCAAGAGGGCCAACAGGCCAATATATACATTCATTGTACAAGTGCAAATAAGCCCCTATACTATACACATATCTAACATAGATAACAAGTGTTTATTTATGCGAGGAACATGGAGCACATTATTTAGAATAAGAGAATTGTTTGAGCTAGGTAAAACAGAACTACCAATATGCAAAATTTTCAAACCCGCACCATTAGCGACTTGGACTTGATCCTTGCCGGTGTAGTGTTCTTGCATTGTGAGCCTATCTAGATTAGTCATCAAATGATCTATTGTGTCAGTGTCAGCATACCAGTTTAGGTCACTATGATAGTTGTCGAACGTGGATGCGTTCCCAGCTCGATGATCCTCTGGTTGATAAGCATGGTTGAAATGTTGTCAGCACCATAATGCATCATGCCCATATTTGCCACACACCTGGCATGTCGATTTGAACTGACCACTGCCCTGGCTGTGGCCCTAACTTTGATTCCTGCCACGGTTGTGGCCATGGCTTCCTCCACCATGATTTCCACCTCTATTGCTACCGTCGTGATGACGAGTAACATTATTGGTAGAGGAACGTATCTCCTAGAATGAATTATTTTGCTCGAGCCGAAGCTCAAAACTTAGAAGATAAGCATACAAATCATTAAGGCTCACCGGATCATTCCTTGTAATAAGAGAGGTAACCAGTGGGTCATAATATGAGCCAAGACCAGCTAAGATATAGCCGATAACTTCATCATCAGAGAGAGGCTTGCCGATCGACGTCATGGTATTGGCATGCCCCTTCATCTTATGGAAATACTCCGATGCTGTCAAATTATTCTTCTTCATGATCGATAATTGATACCGAACTTGCAAAACTCTCGCCCGATTCTAGGACGAGAACATTGACATCAATGCGCTCCAGACTTCTGCCAAGGTGGAGAGACGTGCTACTTGACTGAGAATCGATAGAAGGGCGCTCAGTACGATTTTATCTTGCCGAAAACAGTGCAAGTATGCAGGGTTCGACACTTGACGTCGGTCTGATTCGGTCCCCTTAGTTTGCATCACTGAAGCTGACACAATACTGCCATCAACATAATCGTACAGATTCTGCCCGCACAGGTATGGTTCTACCTAAGCCTTCCATAGTAGGAAGTTTTCGCGGGTGAGCTTGACACTAATGAAGTGCCCAAAAGCCGGAATGACGATGTTGTCACTGATCGCAGGAACAATCACGCCGGTGATGTCCTGTGCAGCTGCAGCAGAGGACGCCATGGGTGAGCTCTCCAGGAAAAGCTCTGAAACCAAGTTAAAACATATTTGAGGATATGAATGTATTTGGCATAAGCCAAGCCTGTATTGATCTCCTAGTTTGTTACAATTGGAAACAGAAAATGATAACCAAGTACAGTCGGATAGCTGTCTATCTATTGCCGGATGTCAAACAGTAGTCTTCAGATATAATATCTCCAGAACTGGCAACAGATAGCGTAGCGTTGGCAAGTCATTCCGTAATCTCCGGAACCATATCATGCCAATAGCATTCCCGTGAATGGTATTCAGAGATGATATCATCCAGTCTGCAGATATCCGGTTTACACGGTCCACTCCAAAGTCGGTCCAGTTAGCTGTCTGAACTAATCGAAGTATGTGATACTTCACCTGTTTTATGCAATGAGGAGAAGAATTTCAGTACTAGCTGTCTGTTTCAAGGCGTCAAGCATGGAATTTTTTTTAAGACTGTCAGCTGTCAAGCAAGGAATTTTTTGTACTCCCTTGTTTGAATCATCCTGAGATTACTGAAACAGAAAGCAGCACATGAACACTTGTCAAGACAATATCTTCCCTTTGCACTAAGGGCCCCCTCTCTACTGAACGGTCAGCACAGAACAGTTAAGATGGACTGTGCACTTGTGTACAGAACTACAGATGACATTTTCCCATCTCTTCTGCTGCAAGTGCTGAACTCCCCATCTTCTTGCCTTTTTCTTTTCACCGTGTGTTTACTGCTTTCAGTTTGCACGGACACTGAAACTGCAGTTTCTTCATCTTCTCGCGTACCTCTGCACGTGACACCTATACAAGCAATGAGCTACTGCTAATCATCGCTCAACAATCCACTTGCCCCGCTCTCTTAGTTTATGTCGCTCTCTCCTTCTTTCTGTTCTGCAAAGCAGACAAAAAGGGAACCAAGCCCGGGAAGTCCATGCCAAAAGAACACCGCACAAAACAAGCAAACATTTATTATTAGCCGGGTGGTGTGGTAATGCTGTTGTTGATTTCGCCGTTCCTTTTCCTAGTGCGCGCAGAGATTTACATGGTGCGGCTCGATACATGGTCTTGTGCTACTGATAAGCCTGCGCCAATCGATAATATCAGGGCAGGCGAGTGATAACTCACGTATGTGCGTGATGATAGCATGGCACATCTTGGGCTTGGCATCTCCTCCGGAGCTGCCTCTTAAATTTCATCTCCTCTGCTTTCCTCTAGAGAGTCTGGACTTCATGTATCTTCCATCGGAGGGAAAGGGACCTTAGTACCTCACCAACTCGCGTCTTTGTCAACTAACAATATGAAATTGTTCCCTCAATCTTTGTGCGAGAAACGTGGCTAGCTATTAGCATTGGCCGATGATCACCACTGTCCACTGAGAAGTTTAGTTTTCTAGGTGCTCATTAGTCACCGGGCTTACCACTGAAGGTACTTTTGGCATCATATATTTGCAGGATGAAGAACTTCTCCGAATGCTACTTCAGAATTCAGATTGACATAATGATGCCCTCCCGGCAAGCCAGAATCTGTCATTAGTGCTGAATCTCAACACTCGAAATGCTTTTACTTTCTTTCGATGAAGCAAAATGGAGAATAATTTGTTCTCCCCTGTAGCTAGCTATTACCACTCGCAAATTACCAACTGAATATATAAGCTACGCACCATCGACATGTTCAAATTAAACACCTTAAAATTATATCTAGAACATCCAATCTGAATCAATCAAATACCAACCAACATGGTGTTGTGTACTCTACCAATTCACGACACTGAAATTAAAGCACTACAGTCCTCCCTGTTACGCATGGCTTCCCCTAGCCAGGACTAGGGATGGCAATTGAGAGCCATCTCAAATCCGTGTCCATGAAAGTTAAACGTGCCTGCTAAAAAACCCATACCCGTGACGGGTACAAATTTTTGCCCAGACCCATGTCCACTCGGGTAACGGGTACCCATGAGTCGCCCATGGGTAGTAGTAGCATATAAGTAGGGATGGCAATGGGTACTCGAAACCCGATACTCGGTAGGTATTTACTCTATTAGGGCATGGGTCTAAATCAATTTCCTAATCCACAGGTTTGGGATGGCAAAACCCAGCGGGTTTGTGCCCGTTGCCATATGCACCGCGCCGCCACCGCTGTAGGGAGGATTCGGAATTTCGGGGTGGGGACTGGGGAGAAATGAGGATTAACCGAGTGAGCAAGTGAGCTAGGGTTTACATCTTTTATATGTATTAGTTGGGCTAGGCCGGCTGTTGTGGGCCGGTATGGGCTGGTTTGCTGGGTTTATATTACCTATGGGTTTACGAGTTCGGGTACTATAGGAACGTATCCGAACCCAGCAGATCCGATGGGTTAGACCTTTTGCCTATTAAGAGACCCATGAGTTAGAAAATTGACCCAGATCCATGCCCTAATAGAGTAAAAACCCATCGGGTATCGGGTTTCAGGTACCCATTGCCATCCCTAGCCAGAACCTGCTAGTGGTTGCCATGGAAAATGGGAACGATTGAATAATTTTTTCATACGAAAACGATCGCTTTGCTCAAGGTTGAAGAGGAAGTATCTCTTCGAACAGGTTCAAACACTCTCAGTTTGCCGATTGATCGTGTTTTATGAAGATCGGATGGTTGTAAGAGTGGTTCGAACGTCTCCGCTTGATATGGCTAGTTCAATAGAGTTTTATGAAGATCAGACACTTCTGAAGTGAGGTCTGAACTTCCTTACTGATTGAAGCGGTTTGATGATGATCGGACGGTGTAGCTTTGGTCGTCGTTCGGACTGGTCCGAACGTTCATGCTGACTGGAATAGTCTGATGAAGATCGGATGGTGCAGCTTTGGATATTGTTCGGATTGGTCCGAACTGCTTCACTTGATTAGATTAGTCCGATAATGATTGGATGATCCTGTTTTGTTCCTAAACACTTCATTTGCTCTTCGAGTATGACGACGACAATACAAAAAACACTTGAGCGATAGAGTAAACGCAAATCTTTTGGTGGTGCTCAAATCACAACATATTTTCTTTGGTTTTCTCCATTATTTATACATAGATTACAGATTAAACATTAACTATGATTAGTATATTGAGTTCGACTCTGAAACCGAACTTCTATCTCTAAACTAATTCGTACTTCAACTCTTTGGATTGGCTTAGAAGTATGTTCCATTTATCTTGGAAGTGGATGAGTTAGTCCATGCCACTCTTTGTACCTGTAGCACCGCTACATTAAGTGCTCATAGAGTTGGCTTTAAAAAGAAAGAGCTCACAGAATTAGACATTTTCCTAATCATGGTATCGTGAAGGGGCAAAAATAGACCATCCAAGCTGTTGCCTTGCTATTACTCCACTTGTAACACAAATGAGGCCTCCATGAAGACACTCAACGAACCATGCGAGGTAGCATGTATAACAAACGAAAGCAGAAATAATACGTCAAACTAAAGGCCAAGGCAAGCAGCAGTTGCCTCTCACTCTCTCAGAACACAGATTCGTTCACAGCCACCAAAGCGTGTGGCGCACTCGTGGTTACTGCGGCTGCGAGACGATCTTGGTGACGGACTGCGCCGACATGGGCGGCAGGCTGAGCGAGCAGAGGCTCTCCCAGGACTCGGCCACGGCCGGCTCGTCCTCCTCCCTCGCCGCGGCCTCATTGGAGAAGGCGGCGTGCACCGAGTTCACGATGCCCCGGGCGGCCTCCCGCGCCTCCGGCAGCCGGTCGTTCAGCAGCTCAGCCGCCACCTGCAGCAGCGCCGACATCCCGAACTCCTTCATGGCCTCGATGTGCTGCGCGCAACGCAATCAAGCAGAGGATTCTTGAGACGTTTGGACTATCGCACACGCTGAGTTGCTCGGATGAATAGGTTTTCTCGACGGACGGACGGACGTACCATCCTGGAGGTGCAGTGGGACATGGCGACGGCGGCCTTGGCCCTGACCCTGAGGTTGGCGTGGTGGACGTAGGACTTGAGCTTCTTGAGCAGGGGGAGAGGAGGCATCGACGACGCCATCGCGCGCATCGCCTTCTCGGCCTCCTCGCACACGAACCGCTTGTCCTGCGACGCTTTCAGCAGGAGCTGGAGCAGCTGCAATGCAAGCAATCACATACCAGATTGGTGTCAGCTCCATGGACTCTCTTCGTCAGGCAAAATTGTCACTTCGATTGTTCAGTAACTAGACACACCAACTTGTCGAAGGCTACGTCGGAGGAAGAGGAGAGTAGATCGCCGAAGGAGTTGAAGATGTCGGTGCACGCCATGATGCCCGTCTTGCACACCGCGCTGCGCGGGCTCTTCATCGTCTTCACGATCGCTAGCATCACCTTCTCCCTGGCCGACCGGCCACGAATCAAGTAAGAATCTCACCACCAATCCCAAAACAGAGGAGGGGGAAAAAACCAAGGCATAACAATCTGAATGAGCTGAACCTACAGAATCGGGTTCAGGAGGGAGGAATGGTGGATCGCGAGCCGGCGCGCGTCGTTGAGCGCCTCGCAGACCTTGACCCAGTCCCTGGAGTCCAGCTCCGCGACCAAACCGGCGGCCTTGGCCTTGGGGTTGGGCGCCGCCTGGAGGTCCTCGGACCGGACGTACTCCACGGCCTGCTCCACCGCGGCGGCCGTGGCCCCGGGAGCCGGGTTCTCGTCGTTCCTCTTCTTGCCCTCGGGGGAGGCGGACGACAGCTTGGGGACCTTCTTGGGCCGCTCCACGGCGGCGGGCAGCATGTTGTCGAGCGCGCGGAGGGCCATGGAATCGCTGGTCGAGCTCGGCCGCTGCTGTTGTTGGATGGAGATGGAGATCAGGTGATACGATTGATGCTTCTGTAGGCGAGTAGGGCGGCGTTGGAATTTTAAATGTGGAGATTGGGAGGAGGGGGGGGATCACTGTAACGGCTACAAAATGTTCAAACTCGCAAGTGATCGTTGGGAGCATGTGACGCTGATCGTTTGGTTACTTTTGTACCGTTGTCAAAAGGTCTCGTAGGCGAATTATGCGCGGGCCAGAAGCCGAAGCCACTCGAAGATTTCCATTTAAAAAACAAACAGGCACAAAGAAAAGGAGGTGTTCGCGTGCTATGACATCTCGAGTTTATTGTTCAGTCAGTAATTTTAATGCTTACATGGAGCCCGAAAATAACCAGCATCCGAGCAGGATCAGAAAGTCGATGTAAATTTCACAAACTGCTGTCCTGAATTCGACGACAGGACCAAATGATTGAAGAGTAAAGGCTACCACCTCAAGCTGCAGCTGGAGTCGTAAATGATCACGGGATAACTGGGGTAAACCTGCAGAAATAACTAGCTAAGGACCCTGGCATTTGCTGGTGGAGTTGCTACCCTTAACCCCACAAGATGTTCAAAATTCAATTTCGAAAACAAGTTCAAAATTCTGGCAGGAACAACCTGCCTTGCGTGTTCACTAAACGATCAGCAGTACATGCTCAAGCCTCCAGAGAATCTTAGAAGTGCTGTTTGTCAAAACTGAGTGCACGAAAATGAACATGACAATCCCCTAAAAAAATGCGGATGAGATTTACATCCTCTTTTAAGACAACGCAAGGTGTCCAATTCGTTCACACTTGTTCCAAAACTGCCAGCAGGTGGGTTCTTTTAAGTTTATGACTTCACTTTCTACAAATAACTAGCTTTCAAACTGAATCTTTTCAAGACGAGGTCTGTAAGTCAATTGTAATAGACATTATTCCAACTTCATCTACATTGGCTAAAATCACACATGAGTATCTATGTCTCTATACTCTCTCTCGCAAACAGACAAAATTCAAAAATTTAAGCCAAAATCTATAACCCAAAAGAACCCACCCAAATAACCAGGAGCTGTCAAAATTTGTGTCGGCATCATGGTCAGAAAACTTATGTACAAAGGGAGGGCGTGGCCTAATAAGTCAAGCTGTGCTCCATCTGGGTACAGCATTGTTGGCCTGGGATCCCCACCAGGTGTTCAATGTAACCGGCTCTTGGAATTCCCCGTAGCCTTCCTCCATGAACCTGCCATTCTTGAGCAGGCCACGGGCAGCAAACCCCATGAGCTCAGAATGATCAACGTGACGGCGGAACCAGTGTGGGACACCAACATCACAAGAGATGGCTGCACTTGGGACTGGAGAAATGCTCTGTTCCTCCAGGTGTGGTGCAGGCTCAGCTTGCTTTGCTGGCTCTTGGATGGCTGAAGGTTCTGATGACAACATGGAACTCCCTATGCCAAATGCTTCCCAATCAACCTGCTGCCACAGCCAGTACCCATCATTTACCGAATTGTGTATGTAATAGTTTTGGACTTCAGATTGCTGCTCCGCTGCCAATCTGTCGACTTCGACCTTCAGTTCCTGCAGTTGCTGCCCAATTCTTTGTGTTGCTTTGTCATACAAGACCCCTCTAGAAATATGTTGGGTGCCATCGCTGTTGTCAACGATCAGGTCGTCAAAGTTGATTGGGTCACCAACAACCACAATCACCTAGAAAATCAAATGAATAATTTTGCATTCCACTAAATTTCATGATAACAAGCGATACAAGTTGCATCGGTTAATATAGAGGCGCATACCCTTTTCCCTGCTCTCGGGATACGTTTTCCAACAGGCATTATATCTTGCATCCCAGTATGGACAAAGGGTATCACAATAGGAAGGTTGTCGGCATCCATTACCAATCTGGTAAGACAAAAGGAGGAATTAGACTGGGTGCACCTCAACAATGACCAAAAAGTAAGTGTCTTAAAAGTTAAAACCCAAGACTCTGAAAAACAGCATATTTATATGCAAAATGCAGATTTTGTTACGACAGCAGAAAATCAACAGTGATTCAGTATTCATTGGAAGTAGTTCAGATCAAGAAGGAAATAATCTTCTAACCTTCCAACACCTCTCTTGGCAGGAGCAATGGTTTTGCCTCCATCCTTTGAACGACTTCCTTCCGGAAATATATGAACCCATCCACCATTATTCAACTTTGAAAGTGCCATATCCATTCCCTGAACAAAGAAAAGGGAGTGATAAGTGAAGAGAAAACTCAATAATGCATCAAATTCCACACATCCAACCATGTAGAATCAAGCTCCACCATCTAGGTTCAAAAGAAAATGACTTTAATATTCAAAGGATGAAGCCACTAATGTCTTAAAATAACTTAAGTAGAAACAGGGAAAGATGATGTGCAGTGCTGCACTACGACCCTAGGCAGATTGGAGCACCATCCAAACATAACCATAGCATTTCCATCTGAAAAGCTATATCAATCATTAGCAACAATTTGAGGAACTAAACATTGCAGGTACTAGATCGAAACTGTTCTTAATTTAATTATGTAGTGCCAACAATATTCCCTAGAAGTATCCAGTAGCATGTTACGGAAAGTTCATAGTCTTTATATTCATCATTGTTGATAGGAACAATAACCGAGTTAAAACAAAGCCCAGTATCTCCCAACAGTCCTCTGTAGACTGATACCATTTCCTAGACACCTTAATCACAAAAAAAAAAAAAATCAATTTTATCACAATATCTACACCATGAATAAACTGATTCATCAACATTAAATTAGCATGGCCACTCTACTGCATACATACTTGAAAGATACAACTTCAGACCACTACGCAGCGAATCAAACATAATTTCAAGATGGATACCTTTTGGTAGATGCCATCGCCACGAGAAACAGGTAACACCTTAACAGACCTGAAGAATGTAGACAAAATTGGATTTGTAAAGCAACGATCTGTCGCACATAGTGTCCATCTCAGCTTTTGTGCTTCCAACATAACAGATGGTGGCAGAATGGAGGCAATTACGAAGGGGTCATCCATAGCAGCTACATGATTGCTGACCTGAAAGTATAAACAAGATAGAAGCACAGGGTGATTAGAAGAATGCATAGTGGAGAAAGATGTGCTAAGGAAGAAATGGGCTATGTAAAATTATCACAGATAGGAAGTTTATTGAATAAGTTAATAAATCAATTGATGCCAGAATTCGTAGAGAAAACATGCAATTCATAATATTCCCCAAAAAACAACTATCACATTTCCTCCACTTTGGTAACGGTTTCATTCATATAGGAGCCATTGGATTTATGACTACTAACCACCTTTCAACAATAGGTCAAGCAATACAGCAATGTGCTGCAATTATACTACATACCGTTAGAAGAGGCTTGCCTTTAGGTCTCTCTTGTAATGCCTGATGAAGTTTCTCTGCACCATAAATCTACACAACTTCATGGTTTAGAGACAACTGAAACCAATAGACTGAAGTACTCTGGTAATCCCTCTTCAGCTACAATACCTGGACAGAGTTAAGGCCATGCATAAAAACATGGCAAGCATTGCCAATAAGAGGAACAGCCAACGCTTGAAGCGAGCGAATAATAACAGAGTCTTCCATCCCATCAACTTCTTTGCTCACTACATTCATAAAGAGTACGCTTTAGAAAATTGTATAAAGAGGAACCTAGTAGAATCCCTTTTCCTCCCCACCTTTCATTAAAGTAACAACCAGGAGGCATCACATTTATAATTTCACTAGGCTAAAATCAGATTTTTTTTTTATATAGACACGTATGCCAGAGAAGTGCTCATATTAATAATTGACCAACCAGCACCAATCATGACAAGATACAAATACTACATGAAGATACCAACGCTAATCGCATTAAGCAAGCATCTATCTATGGGTTAAAATGAATATAGCAAACCAATAACATCCAGTAATACGCATCACTGGTCTCAAAATAAAAATAAAAACCATATACATCACTGCGACACGGCGTATTTGAGCTGAATTAGATCAAAATTAGCCGTTAATAGCAAAAGGTTTCTACCTTTCTTTCGGTAGAATCTGAAAGCACTAGACGAGGGAGCCGCCGCCGCAGGAGACGTCTCCAGCGATGCGGTGCTCTGATGCGTGCTCTTGTCTCTCTGCCACAGGCCCCGCACGCGATCCGACCACTGCCGGACCTCCTCGGAGGCGGCGCGGCCGTCCGCCCGCCGCCACAGCCACCGTCGGTCCACGGGCGCAACGCGGAACCTGTTGCGGATCTGCAACCCCACCGCCCGGGCCCGCTCCGCCCACGACACTCCGCCGCCAGGCGCCATTGGGGACGGGGTTAGGGTTAGGGTTTCGCTTGAAGCGTACCTGGGTTTAGCTCTCAGCTCAGCCTTCTAGAGGCGTCCAGACCCAGTCCAGAAGGGGATTCTGTTTCGAGTCGTGCTTATTATCAAATCCAACAAAACAAATGCTGGTCTTGGAGAAGAAGAAAGCGAGGGGGGAGAGGCAGGCGGTGGAGCCCAGGTGCAGTGGAGCAGGGCTCCCGGAAAATATCAGGATTCAGGAGTGGGGCCCACCTAAAAATGCGGTGCTTGGGCCCGGTGGCAGTCAGGGGATGGTGGTAAGTCGGCATTGGATAGCGACTTTACTCGCTCTCATAGGCGCACCAGCGGAGCCTGATTGGTGGCTCCTCATCTAGAAACATCCGACGCGTCAAATGCTGCCAAGGAATCATCTAATAAAACTGCGAAGGAAATTTGCAAATAGCAGAAATGTCCAAAGAGTCACAGAGATTAGTCGAGGCCTCGAATGAGAATAGAACAGCATACTTATGGAACTTTGATAATGGGCAATACTATATCATAAAACACGGCTTATATTATATATGGACACCTGTCCGGTTTACTGACATCAAATGGAGTGGAAGATATCATCACTATGACGTTACAAAATGTAGAACTCATCCACGTAAAATTGGCGAGCCAAAATTTGGACCATGGTCCATGGTACAATCACAGGCAATTTAAGCACCGTTTCGAAGCGATATTGTCCAAATCAGATCAGAATCCGAAGTGACCGTTACTTTCTCCTCTTCCACGATGTTTGAGGTGCTTATCAACTCACCATAACTCATACTGGTATTATCTGAAGACAAAATGCAGCATGACTAATTAGTTGTTGATACCATACAAGAAAAGAGGTTGCAAGTTAGATACTTTTACCTAAATTCCACCGGAGCCCAGTGGTGGTGGTGCTAGACGACGGTGCGCCGATGGGAATCAGCCCACAATGAGGACCCTCGACTGATCGCTCAATATGGATCTCATGGGTGTGCGTCTTTGGGACCAGAAAGATTGAACAGTCGTCTGACAGGAGGATGATCCTGATGTTTGAGAAGCGATATAATACATTGATGTTCCCCATCTCATGATCGAACCTTCCTCCAAGTGCGCCAAGAACAAGAATGCACAGCTGCAGTTAAAGAAATCACAGTAATATCTGTAAATCTGACTGTTACATAGTTCTAAAATTGATGATTTGATGAATTGATCTAGGGTACATTAGACTTGTCAGTGCCAGGTGGATTTCTGGTGATAAACGTTACACATTTGTGCAAGTCAGTGGTGTCCTGGTCATGGGATTCATCAACTATTTTGGTACCCTGCAATTGATCACAGAATAGCATCGTCTGATTAGTTTATGGTAAGTCAGAAATTCCTGTCCCAGTAGGCAATTCATCACCCAAAAAAAAACTTTCAATGTGCATTAGGATCAGGAGGCTACACCTTAAAGCAGCTAAAGGTAGTAAAACAGAAACAATAGACAGGTCAAATCAAGTGCACATATATTAGTTTTGCAGATGAGCTTCCTGGGATCGTTCCAAAACATGTGCAGAAAGAAAATTGAGGTGCACAATTGGCAGTACACTGAGCATGCCATTCTAATGAACAACGAAACAATACATTATTAGTAGGTATCATGCATATTGCTTTTCTCTAGCTGCAGATTCTCTGGACAAGCATGCTATAATATACAATAAAACAAGGTATAACTCCCTTCCTGATTTTCAAGGATATTTGCGAAGTTTAAAGGCCTCATTATTGTAAATCATTTCAACATTTTGATTTCACACAGGAAATTACAAATATTTCTTAACCATTTTCATCCAAACTAGTAGAATTCAAGTTCTGATATCCAAATAGATAATCCCAACAGCACGCACCAGCCAAAAGAGAACTGCAAACATATTCCTGTGGACCTAGATAGCAAAAAACAATGATATGTTTCTGCGCAATACAGTTAAAATTGTCCTGGACAGTTGTTGTATGCAGTATGACTATCGTTCAGTTATCCAGCCTTAGCATCTCGTTTTCAACCAGGGGTGTTAAACGGAATTTTAAAGTAGTTACCAAATTGGAATAATATTCCTTCACTTCTGGCCTTATTGAGTCCATATCCCCTTTGATAACATCTGGCTTGTACCTGCAGGAAGATAAGGACAAACTAATAAAATCTTCATATAGAAACAACCAATAAAGAAAACTGTCTTAAAGCCCTTCCCAGCTACCAATAAAGAAAACTGCCTTAAATACCTTCACAACTATCAGGCATGGCAAACCAACTAACCATGCTCCTTTGCTGGATGGAATATTCTTTTAAATCATCATACATAATGTTTTCAGCTGACAAAGCATGATTGAACTAAAAAATTTTGAACATGAAAAATAAGCGCATAAATATCTCCCAAACCTTTGGTAAACTAAAAAAGAGTTTGTAAATAACAATTATTCTTATTGCAAACCATGTTGCTTCAGAATATACAAGTTAAAACCTTTAGTTGCCTGGCAAGTTTCTATAGTTCCTATCCCCGATTTCAAGTAATTTTGTGTGACCTCAGATGGCCTTTGGCACAGTATTGGGTGCATTGATTTGACAAGCCCTCTGGTGGCACCTTTGGCCAACATAAGAACACGCTTTCTCCATAAACAAACCTCCAGAATTAGGGAAAAAACATAGGTAACCCAAGCACTCCAAACACAGAATAAGCATGCGAAGAAAAGCAAAATTTTAACACTGACAGAGACTGCATCAAACAAAATAGCAATTTGTTAGCTAATGTATCTCAAAGAACAAACATCCAGCAAAAAATAACTTCCCACATTTGAGGCATTCCATACCAGGTAAAGTATGAATACTCTAAACACATGCTGACTTGACCGTATTAGGGGAACTTCAGTTATTGCTTTAACACATACCAACATGAACGTATTATGGGGGAACTTCGATTTTTTGCTTCAACACATGTCAACTAAAACATGTACTACAAAAACAAACATGGCAGATGCACCATGCAAAAACCAGCATCTACACTTCCACACAACCGCACAGGCATACAAGTATACAACTAAAACAAAATTCACTGTCATCTGTGATCCATTCCATCCAGCACATGATGAGCACTGAGCTTCAGACACACACACACAGACGACAGACGTAAGCAAGCAAATAACAGAATAAAAAACAGCTGGAGAGTTTCATCACCTCACGCGGACCCCCGCGGGGTCCTCGCCAGGGAGCAGCTCCGGCATGCCGTCGAACAGGCGGTTCGCGCCCCCGTCCGCGCACACCCGCAGCTGCGCTGCTCAGACAATGAGACGACAGGAACCACATCAATTTCGACACGACGAAAAAAAGCGAAGCCGATAATGCCACGAAACGGTGCGGTGGGGGGGAAGAGGCGCATTACCGCGGGTCCAGAGGAGGGGGGCGAAGCGGGGAAGGCGCTGGTTGAGGACGACGACGGCGTAGGCGACCGCGGCGTCGGCGGGCGGAGGAGGCGAGGAGGCGAGGAGGAAGGAGGAGGAGTGGGTCATCGTGGGCAGCGGCATGGCGGCCGCCGGGGAGGTGGCGTGGCGGGGACGGTGGGTCGGTGGGGAACAGGACAACGGAGGAGACGACGGTGAGATGGGAAAAGAGCACTTTGCGTTGGTGGTGGACTTCAGATTTGGGGTGTTCAAAGAAAGCCGTTTAACGAGAGGTCAGAGTCTGCCTTGCGTGGGCCATGTCGAAGGCGCGTAGCCTTTTTTCGTCTCTTCTCGAGCCGAAGTCGCCGACGGTGGTGGCTGGGTTGGGTGGGCGAGAGGAGGCGGTGTTCATCAGAACCGCTGCAGCCAGGGGCTGATCCACAGTTTAGTAGCCGGGTCTCGTGGCCAAACCTTCTTGGATGAGCTTTTCACTTTTTAATTATAATAATTAGTTTTTAAATAACATATTTTGAAGATAGATTTTACAAATTAATTATAGTATATATTGCATCGACTTCAGCTATACCGGTCAAAATCATATGAGATTATTTCTCTTTATACTCTCTTTTATAAACATCAAGAAATCAAAAGCCACGAGTCACAAACTAAAAGAACACATACATAATCCATAATAGAACTCTATGTACACAAGAGACTACTCCATAAGCTTAAGTGAGATTAGTGTACGATAATCCTAATGACTTAGTTTTCTAGATGCGCACCTGGCTGCCTTGGGCCGCTTGTTTCATCAGCGCCTTGTGCTCAGCCCTGATGCCTTTTTCCTCTTTAGATAATGGCCTATGCAATATGTGTGTGTGTGTGTGTGTGTTTTTTTTTTTTTTGCTTCTTTTTTAAGAATCATCACCATGTAAATTTATTAGCTGGAGTACATGTCAACTATGAGATACTAAACTAATGTTACCGGGCGAAACACAAGCGTTGGACTACATCGGATGAGTTTATTTCTGAATTTTCTCAAATTTGATCACACCCTTTCACTTACTGTAACTTGTGCGTACAGTCCATCAATACATACAAGCACGTACAAACTATGGCAAATGGGCACCACACACGCTTAAACTTTTTTTTTTGGGGTCAAATGACAGATGAAAAATCTTGTGTCCTCGTGAATCTTGTGACTTACTAGTTATATGCTTATGTGTTACAATAGAAAACAAAACTTATACTTCAGATACAACATGCAAGAATAAAGACCATAATCCCAACCTTCGACGGGCGTGCATCAAGAACGTAATCCCAATTCCTCAACGAGCATGCATCAATAACGTAAACGTGCTCTAGATGAAAAAGAAAAGCAATTGCTAACCCTTCCATTCCTTTTAAAACAAAATCACTTCTATATCTCATACTCTTTAAGACCGGAATCGGGCCTGTTCTTTTCAGCTTCTCAAAACAGTTTTTGACTTTTGCTACAGTACCTAACTTTCAAACGGAATATTTTTTAAGATGGAGTCTATAAGTTAATTATAGTACACGTTAAAAGCCTAACATCTATACCATCCAAAATCGCAAGCGAGTATCTCTCTCCGTAATCTCTGTTGCAAACAGCTAAAATTCAAAATTTTCAGCCAAAAACTATAAGCCGCAGCAAAAAAAAAAAACAGGCCATCATCTTTTATCAAGGGCATTTACCAACATCTGATATCATAGTCATTTATCACCTAGATATATGTGGTCTAACATAACATGACACTGTTCATAAACAACAACACTAATGAATTCAGGTAGCAACTATAAGGCCATTTTAACATTGAACATTACACAAGTCCTTGTTTCATTCAGCAAGAATTACTTAGAACATTAAGGCCATTTTCTCATAAAGAAAACATTAGGGCCACGGCTATCAACACCAGGGGAACACACTTCATAATGCCACAGTATAAACATAAGTAAATCATTTTGTATACCTTCCCAACACAGAAAGTCCACTTCATGCACCTTCTTCTCATGATTTATCATCCTTAGCCTGCAGGAAACGATTGTGTACAATAAACTTTTTTGGTAATAGAATTTGTTGATTGTACAGTGCATATAGGAGTGCTAACAAATCCAAGAGCATTTCAATTTCTGGTTGCAGCAAGCATGAATAATATTGTGATATATCCATTGCCCACCAGCTTCTTAACTGCTGAAATCTCCTGTTGCATCACCTATGTAAGTTTGAAACGTGAAAGAAAGCAGGGTTTAAGATTGTCATGAAAACAAAATTCTTCACAGTATATAAAATCAATATCTATTTCAGTTGCCTCTTTAAAGATTTAAACATGTTTGCAACGCAGGAATTTCATAGAAATTCTACAAACGCAGGAATTTCATAGAAATTCTACAGGAATTCCATATGAAACAATTGGAATCCTACAGGAATCTCGAAAAAAAATTATGCACTGCTCTAAGTCTCATCATTCAAATTTCACATACACATCTTTCAAAGTTAGATGTTGAAAGTAACTTAGTGAATAAATCTATAAGATTTTCACATGACTTAGTATACAGTACCTTAATTTTATTTATTATTTATAATTCATGAGTATAAAAGAACTTGAGATTGATATGTTTCGTGATATGACTCTTCATGTAACCCGTTTGCACTTATGCAACACAAACTGCATTATCTTCATAGATAATTGTGGGAGCTTCCTCTACGGGGAGTCCCTAGGCGGCGCTGGTGGAGCTGCCACTACCATGCTACCATGCTTCCTCTACGGGGAGTCCCTGTGCGGTGCTGGTGGAGCTGCCACTGCTGGTGGTGCATGGCGGCGATCCGATACTCCTTCCCCTCTAGTCCTCTACTCCCCCTCTCTCTACTATGCGATGGCTTATGGAGATTGGGGAATACATGGGATGGATGAATGGCGACAGTAGAGCGACGGCAGGTGGGAGGCTGAGGCCGAGGCGGCTGCTGGCACTAGCATGTCGGCTGTGCTCCCCATGCTGGCCGGGCCAGCCCGAGCACGGCACAATATGTTGTGTTGTGCGATGCCACCTGATAGGCCCATTTTCCAGGTTCAGCTTGGCCCGCCATTCGTACCATGCCGGCATAGCCTACCACGTGGCGTGTCTGTGTCGTACTTGGACCGTGCCGAACCAGCTGAGCCTCAGGTTGGCACGAATAAGCCCGGCCCAACTCTCAGCTCTAGCCTTGTAGCTGTTCTTGCTAACTATAGTCAGATGATGATGAGGGTGGAGGGTGTTAGTGGCTATTTTCGCATATTTATAGGTGCTCGCGTTTCTTTTCTTTCTTCCGGAGGCCTAGTTTATTGGAACATTGTACGTGTCACGCGATATGATTGAATAGTGTTGTGCTAAAGTTGTTTATGTAGATCTTAGTTAGTTTTGTACTACTACTCAGCAATTAGCATCACGTTTACCAAGTGTAGGGATGAAAAACGGTAAAGGATAATCCGTTTTATCCGATATTTGTATTCGAGAAAATATGAATGTGGTAAGCAAAATTCATATTCAAGAATGTTCGTATTCTATCCATATTCGAGAATGTTCATATTTGTATTCATATTTGAGACTATTCAATTCGTATTCGATCCGTTACCTCGAGAATGTTTGTATTCGTATTCGAGACTATTCGATTCATACTTGATCTATTTCCATCCATGGTGACCTCCCTGTGAATGATTGTAAGAAGTAATTTTCTGATGATCCAAGATTCACAAGCAACAAGTGAAAATTACTTTGCATAATTTCTAACTCTATGCACTACACTGCTAACTCGTATAGACATGTAGTTATGTTATATAAATTTTTTCTACCGAGATTTGTTGTAAAAGTTTTAGGATATTCACATTCGTCCGAATTAAGTATATACTCGATTCGAATTCATATTCGTTATGACATTCGAATTGTATTTGGATTCATTTTAAAAATATAAATTTGTATCCTTATCCATATTCATTTTAAAAATATAGATTTGTATTTATATTTGAGATTATTCTATTCATATTCGATCCGTTTTCATCCTTAACCAAGTGCTCACTTGGACTAGTTTTAGTACAGTAGTAGTCCACAAAAAAAATTTGAGGATACAACTATATAGGCATGTATGATTAGGTTATTTTGTTTAGAACACTCAAAAGACTTACGTGTCATTTTATTAATAGAAAAGGAAAAGGTATAATAGGGCTTGTTCATCTCTTTTCAAATCAGGAACCAGAAAAAGGAAAATGTAAGAGATCAAAACAACACCGATAAAAGTAATACAGTTATAGTATCCAGCTGCAAAGGCAAAAAACTCTTGCCGAACTCCATAACAACCCTTCTTGCCGAATAACCTCCAGAATATCTTGCAAGGATCGAAACTTATTATTGAATACTCTTGTATTTATTTCTTTCCAAATTGTCCAGAAAACTAATATCACCATTGTGTCGAAACCTTTCTTGTGATCCTTCTGAACAACACTCTGAGCAGATAACCACCATTCCGAAAGTTCAGAGTCTGCAACTGGCATGATAGCATTATGATTCGTCAGGGAAAAGATAGCAAACCACATATGCCTTGCAACAACACAATTGATTAAGAGATGTTGAATTATCTCTGGTTCTTGTTCACATAGCATGCAGCCTTGAGGATGCGGCAATCATCTATTCTATAACCGATCAACAGTCCAACAATATTTTAGAACAACCAACCATGAGAAAAATTTACATCGCAATAGAGCTCTGATTTCCTTATCGATTTATAACATGATAACTTAACGGCACCTTGGAAGAAAGCTTTGTACGTCGAACTTGCTGTGTACAAGAGTAAGAAAGATCACTTCCAGATTATTCTATCTTGCCTTTCTTCCTGTAGTTATACTTGTGCCATCTGATTTCAAATCTGAATATACTCTCTAAGCACCACCATGAATAAGCTTCCCTATATATCTTTGATCCAAACATTATCTATTTGTTAGAGCTTCTTTCACTGTCTTTCTCTCGCATACTTTCTTAACCACCAATTGTATGGTTAGTTTAGTACTATGCATGTTTATATATTTTGACACTCCGTGGAAGCAAGACACAGACTCGCTTCTTCCAATGCAGTTCAAAATTCCGATCAGCTGACCGCGCGCAATGCGGAACATGTGCGATCAGATCTCAACATCGATCGAAACTAGCTGCAGATTGTTCTATTTGGTGCCATATATAAGTACTTACACCCAAGTAGCTATAGGTTTAGTGCTCTCTCTTCTTCCATAGGCTTCCGAAGATTATTTATTAATTCGAATTATTTTGTCGAAGGCACAAAAACCATGCGCACATTATAATTTAATTATACTCGACAGGGGGGATCTTTGGGGAAAATGAAAATCAGCATACTGAAACGAGATTAAGTAATCAGGAAAGGAAAAACTTGTTGACCGAATCGCTCGCTTTTTCTCTAAGATATATGTCTCTAAACTTCTCTGGCAGATAAAAGGAAATGAAAATGACACATCAACGATTGGATGAGAAGAGATTAGTAGTGCTGTGTATGCAGTTCTCCATGCATATATGGTTTGCACATTTATGATCGAAGTATCACGTTTTGCAAATAATATATGAAAAAGTAGAAACGGGAGATTTGGATTTTACACGAAAAACTCTTTTAAAAATACACAGATATACAAAGGTGTTAAAGTTAATCTTGTTTTAGTATAGTTGGTTTATTTTTTAGAAAATTTGTTTAGTATTTACAAAGTATACGTATGAGAGTAGATAAAGGAAATAGGAATCTAATTAGAATTAGGAGTCCGAGTGCTAGACTTGAAATTAGCCTTTATAAGGCACAATAGTCATGTAATTGAGGTAAGGGAAAACAAGAGGAGAGGAAGAGAAATAAGAAGAAAAGAGGAAGCGGTTGGTGCTCCGAAAAAGTACATCATCGTGTGTAAGAGATGAGCGGGAGTTAAAATTCCAACAGAAGATTATATCACTACACAGAGAGATATTTATAATGAACCTCTTGCTCTTCTTATGGACTACAAAAGTATATTTATAAGACGTACAAAGGAGACGACGTTTAGGAGTAGAAATCCTTACTTGGAAAGGAAACAAAACCAAAATGAATTCGGATCACAAACTCAATAATCTTCACCTTGAGCCGAATTCCACCTGTAGCCAAAATAAAAAAGCGAATCTTCCCCAAACAAATCAACATAAACATCTCATGCGTCGAAAATCCATTGGACTAGTGAGTGATACCAACTAAGTCAGAAGAAAACTCAAACTTAGCGGCAGGAACTGGCTCTATCAATATATCAGCTGGATTATCATGATACTTATCTTGCCGACTTTCATGTTATCTTGAGCAATAACACATCGAATAAAGTGATATTTGATATCAATATGCTTCGTTCTCTCGTAGAAAATATGATACTCACTCTGTCCAAGTTTATAAGGTGTATTTTCTTTTGGCACATAGACCAATCAGATATTGGAAATGACTAGACTGCCCCAAATTATTATCTCTAAGTATCATATTCTATGCATGCATGTAGAGAAGATAAAGCAAAACTAGATATTTATTATGGTATAGAAGAAATTGCACACTAATTTTGTATTGGAATATGAAATACGTTCTATATTTATGGACAAGACTATTCAAAAAATATGCGCTATAAACTTGGATAGATAGAGTACTTCGTAAGGCAAATAACACTTTAACAGTCGAAGAATATTGTATTGCAAGATGTCTTTCCATAAAGCTCAGTAGACAATCCTCTTAGCCAAACGACTTCTTTGCAAGCTTTAGAAATAGACATATACTCTGCTTCTGTAGTAGACAAAACAATGGTAGCTTGCAGACTTGCTTTCTAGCTAACGACGCATTCTTCAATAGTAAACATATAACCAATAAGTGATCTTCTCTTCTCAAAATCTCGAGCAAAATCTGAATCCACATAACCAACAAGTACATCTCTAGTTTTTTCAAACTGTAAACAAGCATAGAAGTGCCCTGTAAGTATCTAAAAATCCATTAAACTATTTTTCAATGCTCTTTTCTAGGATTAGCTATGCATCTAATAACAACACTCGATGATTGAAATAAATTAGGGCGAGAACATACCATAGCATACATAAGCAAACTAATTGCACTAGCATATGGAATTGTAGACATATATTCAACTTCATCATCTGAATGTGTACATGATGCTGAAGAAAAAAATGAAATATGAAATTAATGGAGTACTCATAAGTTGGACCTTATGCATGTTAAAATGATGAAGTACTTTATCAATATACCACTTTCAACTTAGGTATAATTTTTCAAACCGTCTATCTAGGATGATTTTCATATCAAAAATATTCTTTGTTGCACCGTGATCATTTATCTCAAATTCACTGCTTAATTGTGCCTTCAACTTTGAATTTTTGTCTTGTCTTTTACAACAATTAACATATTATCGACATATATAAGCAAATAAATACATGAATCATTAACGATATTCAAATAAACATAGCTACTATAATAGGATGTTTTGAAATGTTGAGAGATCATATAGGAGTCAAATACCTTGTTTTATTGTCTAGGTGATTATTTCAAACTATAAAATGATTTCTTCAACTTCCAAGCAAAATTCTCCTTTTTTTTGAAATGATAAAACCTTCTGGCCACTCTATATAAATGTTTTCCTCCAATTCCCTATGTAAGAACGCAGTTTCACATTCAATTGCTCAAGTTCATCATCATGCATAAATACAATGCTGAGTAAAGTACAAATAAAACTATACTTTACAACTAAGGAAAAACATCCGTGAATTAATACCTAAAATGGTTGTATTTTTTAGCAATAAGTCTTACTTTGTACCTATCCTCTTCAGTTGGTGAAATGACTTCCTTCTTCTTGAAGATCTATTTGCAACGAATAGCTTTATTCTCAATTGGCAACTTGATCAGCTCTCAAGTATTATTCTTCTCAAGAAATCGCATCTCATTATTCATGGCAGTCATTCATCTTTTTGAATCATCAGAAGAGATATCCTTTAAATAAGTTGAAGGTTTTGCAGTACCTTAGATTTCTTCTACCACATTCAAACAATAAGCCACAACATTGGCTTCTTTAGTCAATTCCTTAGGAGATTGAATATTACTCTTAGGTCTATCAACTGCAATGGAATGTTGTATCGGCTGCACAACAACAGGGACATCCTGTATGTTTTCCTTTTTCGGCTTCTGGTGAAGATCCTAAATCAATAACATGCTCCACCTGCATGCTTGATGTATGCAGCTTCTCAACGAGAACATCAACTAATGGTTTATCATGCAACATAGCAAACAATCAAAAGTAACACTTCTGCTAATAAACACCTTTCTAGTTTCAAGATTACACAATGTATAACCTTTCACATCAGGCTTATAACTAAGGAAAATATACTCAATAGCTCTAAGTTCTAATTTACTATTATTAACATGAGCATATCAGGGCAGCCAAATAATCTCAAATTTGAATAATCTGTTAGAGGACTAGACCATACCTCAATTGGAGTCTTCTTATCAATTGCTAGGTAGGGTGACTGATTAATAAAACAGTAAGAAGTGGAAGCAGTTTCAGCTCAATAACTCCTTTGCTTGTCGAAGACATAGTATTCATAAAACTTCAACTTGTCAATACTTTAACCATCAGGGAGTCCTCTTTTGCATAACTCAATCATGCCAATTCCACTCATATGATCTAGATGTATATGCCAGAGATTAGTAACATCATAATCGGATAATTTGTTTAAGACAATAGCAATGTTATCTGAAATTATAGTACCTCAGAGATGGTAAAGGTTGGCATCCTTCATATCACTTCAACAAGAGAACCTTTGGAGACTTTTAGAACTCCACCTTCATCTGAATTCTTATATTCTTTAGCGTCAATAGTACTTAGTAAGATAAGACTTCTCTTCAATCTCGGAATGTATCGAACATCCGACAAAATTCTAATAGTGTCATCAAACATTTTGATATAGATAAAATCAATGCCTATAATCTTACATGGTGACTTATCATCCATTAACACAGATCCATTTGGCGTAGCTTTATAGGTAACAAACCACTTATGGTTCGGACCCATGTGAAAAGTGGAGGCCAAATCAAGAATTCACTCATCACCGGTTTTGGAATCACTGATAAAGGCAATGAGAATATTACCATCAGAATCTTTCTTAGTAACAACAGTGACTTCAGCTTCATTCTCTTGTTGATCCTTTTAAAAAATTGTTATTTCTTTTCTCCTTTTTCTTTACCCACCAGCACTCTGATATGTTGTATCTATCTTTCTTGCAATACTTGCATAACTTGTACCTTCCTCTGGATTTTGATCCACCTTTGTAATTTTTGTTCGAGCTTTTTCCTGTTAAATTGCCATTTGAACTCCTCTCCTGTTGTCTATCATAGACTACCAGACCTTCTGCATGTGAACTTGAACTTCCGCTTGAAACCATGAGTTTTATGTTTTCCTTTGCATGAGGTGCTTCATAGACTTTATTAAGTGTAAGAGTATCTCGGCTATATAGAATAATATTTCTGAGAATAGAGTATGAACTAGGCAGCGAGTATAAAAGAATAAAACATAAATCTTTATCATCATATTTTATCTCTATAGACTTAAGATCCGAGACTACTTCTTTGAACACTGTCAGGTGGTTCAATAATGACCCGTCTTCTGTCATCTTATGCGAATAAAGCTTCTACTTTAAATGCATCTTATTGGTCGGATCTTTGATCATACAAATCTATTGCAACTTCAATCATAACGGGGCAACGGGTTTCTCCTTCAAAACTTCCTTCATAATATTACTTGATAGATGAATATGAATATGAAATATGGCTTTGCAATGTTTATATTGCTTTTCCTCAAGAGACCATGTGTAGGAATAGAAACAGATTAAATACAAATCGAATAGTCTCGAATACAAATACAAATTTAAACATTCTCAAATACGAATTCAAATCGAAAATTGTAGCAAATACGAATTCGAATAGAATATGTGCTTAATTTGATAGAACAAATTTATATAACATGACTATACGTCTACATGAGCTAGCAGTGTAACTCATAGAGTTAAAAATTATAGAAAGTAATTTTCACTTCTTATTTACAAACCTTGATTTATCATAAAATTATTTTCTACAATCATCCCCAAGGAGGTTGCTAGCTGGGATACATTCATATGAATATCTCCTATCAGATGTCTGCAGTTATCCTACGCCGTAAGACTCGAATAACCAGAGATAGAAACAGATTGAATACAAATCAAATAGTCTCGAATACGAATACGAACATTCTCGAATACAAACCTATATTTTTAAAATGAAAAGTAGTATGAATACGAATTTGAACATTCTTGAATATGAATTTTGCTTACCACATTCGTGTTTTTTTATACGAATATCGAATAAAACGAATTATTCTTTATCGTTTTCCATCCCTAACCATGTGGTGGGTATCTTGTCGATCCCAAAAAAATATCATCCAAATCGAGCTGTGCAAGAACACATCTTGATTTGCTATAGAGAAATTCTCGTGTCTCGGTCCAGTAGCGGAAGATCATATTTTAGAGTTGCCATGTGGTGGAATTTGCTTGTTCGAATATGTGTGAACCTAGCAATAATTGGCAACCTGCTGTGCACTTTCGTGTACGTGAAGCGATGAAGAAGTTGGAGCTTCTTGGTAGCCTTCGTGTGCATCAAGCAAATCTTAGCAAAAATAGCAAAAGCCACCCGTCTGAACTCATTGATTGATACGAGCTCTGCTGGTCAATTTCTTTTCTCCCGCTGATCGGCCGCCTCCTCCTGTATGCTTTGACGACTTTTTCCTCTCGCTCAGAATCGATGCCGCGGCGTGGGCTTTGGCTTTTATGGCTACAGGGATGCTTTTTGATTCGAACTCGCAGTTGCTGTTCGCTTCGGATTCGATTATTACTGTAACACGAGACACTGACAACCAATTCGCCGAGATGAGTCGCCTTTTTTTATTGGATCATACGTCTAATACCACCTATTGCATATAATATATAGAAAAGTAAAAACATAAGACACAAACTTTACGTAAAAAATCACGCACACGGAAGTCATATCACTGTACAGGGAGATATTTACAATTTAGCTCTTTTTTTTATATAAACTATTGATACGTATTAATAAGACATACAAAAAAGATTATATATTAGAGTATAACTCTATATTTAGAAAGAAAACAAAACTAAATCGAATTCGGATCACAAAGTCAATATTACGCTTACTAACAGGCTTCAAGGCTTTGCTTGGAGGGTAGGAATTTCACCTTCTACCAAAAGTTTTGCAAGAAACATAACAGATGCTCTAAAATTTTTAGGAAAATGCTAGCGTCAAAATGTTTGATCTAAGTGTTAGCTTTGGACACTCGGTTGCAATATTTTTCGCCTATATATGTAATATTTTTCATCATTGTTTACAACCAAAAAAACAAAGAATGATATGAGTATTTCCATCCGCACATTTCTCATCCATATCTGCAACCTTTGTCGGTCATGTATGTAACAAAATAGCACAATATGACTATTAATATCGTACGCTCCAATGCAACATTCTTAGATAATGTATGTAATAATTTTAATCACCGCATACAACAAAAAATATGTGATACAAAAGTCGGTATTGCATATACGAAATAAAAAATGTTGCAACAAAAATATAGACAAAAAATATTACAAACATAGCTAGAAAATATTGCAGCCGAACATCTGGAGCTACCGTCCGACTCGGACATCTAGGCACTAGCATTAGCCAAAATTTTATGACAATACTCCGATCCAAACAAGCTATTGGAGTTAAATGCAGCAGTGAAAATCCCAAAGAAAGGATTGTATCATGTATGTATTCCGTGCTTGCTCTTCAGTAAATCGGTCAAATAAAAATGTTATATGACTGCTTTACAGGAAATGGTGGTCTCTTTTCAAATAAGAAGGAAGAAAACTAATTTTAAGAAAAGCATATCTATGGATTGTCCTCTTTTCAAAAGCAAAATATGCAAAGCTGCAGTACTGTGTAACATCTAACGTCTTGGTGCACAAAAAAAATTCTCCTATATTAAAATCGCAAAGCTATATTCTCAGAAAAGAGAAGTGTCGAGCAGCTGAACAACGAGGCATAGAGCAAGTGAGCAACTACACATCTAATTGGATACTTCCCTCTGCCTGAAGTCTGAAGTCTGAACTACAGTCTCTCTCTTATTACAAAGCCTAAGAGAGCATTCGGAATAGCGATTGTTTTTAATTTTTTACTGAAAAAACATTGTAACTGACTTATTGTTTACTATAGCTGAGTTGGTTTATTAAGTATAATTAAATTTAAAAAAAATATTAAAAAAACGGCATGTTAATCTAGAGCGGACGATGCAAAGGAATACGGGAAAAAAAATCAAAGCGAAATTTTTTTTTACTATAGCTACAGTGCCACTACAGTACCACTACAGTGTCGCGAACATGGTCGCTGAACACTGCCGACGAAACGCTAAGCGGGGCCTAAAAATTGTGCTCTATAAAAAATGGTAGCACTGCTCACGTTTGAACAGTGCATCTCAACAAAAAAACATGCAAAGAAAAGATCATGTCATACTTGACAAGGCTAGAGTAGTACTACATACACCGCAAAACACACGTGATACCGTCGTGTACGTACAAAGTGTATTTTTTCGATGGAGAACGTACGTACAAAGGGTATAATGTACATGTAGCATCACTTTCCAAAAGACAAACCAAAGGATCTAGTAGTACAGTATCTGATACCTGGCTACTTAAACAAAATTTTTTTTCTCAAATTAGCCCTTGTGAACATTGCATGCAGAACCCAACTAATTCTTAAAAAATTAGTTATGACATGTCTAAACCGAGTTTTATAACACGCATGTGGACCATGCATTCACAGTCCTGAATTGCATGAGGCCATGGCCCATATGCATGTACTATAAATGCAGCATCTAAGCCATTGCAGTGCTCATCTCATCTCATCAGGAAATGGACATTATTACTAGGATCCATACGCTCTCCTCTCGCCTGCATCCTTCTGCTAATCCTGCTGATTCGGATGAGAAGCAAGTTTACACGGTGTGGATGAAATCGCTACTGTTCAACGGTCACGGATGCACGATCTACGGCCAGGATGGACGCGTGGCCTACCGTGTCGACAACTACGCCTGCAGGCGCAGCCGTGAGGTGTATGTCATGGACAGTGGCGGCAAGACACTCATAAAGCTACTCAAGAAGGTACAATTCTATCTTCAAATTTATGAGATATAATGATATATGCAGTTACAGCCTAGTATTTGAGAGGAAATCGTAGCACTGATTTGGGTTTTGTAATCTGTGTTGCAGAATTTTGGGGTGTTTAAGACATGGCAGGGCTATTCTTACTGCAATGGCTCTGCGAGCCTGGGAGAGGAGGCTAACGAGCCCTGGTTCAGGGTCCAAAAGGAGTACAAAATTCTGAAGAAGGAAGGGCAATTCAGCAGTAGAGCTATAGTGACGGTTGCTGTTAGTGGCAAGGTGTACAAGATCGATGCCCTGTCACACAAAGCGGAGTACAGAATCAGCGACACAGATGGCGCGGTTGTGGCGGAGATCAAGAGGAAGCAGACAGCCTCGGGGATAGCGCTGGGAGAAGACGTTCTGAGCCTGACAGTGGGCTCCGCGGCGGATCGCCTGCTCGCCGTGGGGCTCGTGGTCGTGTGTGGCCTCCTCAACCGCCGCATCTGATTGGAGAAAGGGTATATGCAGACGCAGTCATATGCTATCTACTAACATTTTTACGTCAATTGTGTTAAAAAGTGGAGTTGACTTTTCCCCCAAACTGAAGGATTCATATTTTTTTTAGTGAAAGGAGGTGTTGCTTTCTCTCTTTTGATCCTTCAGCTGTGCATGACTTGTATTGTTTATCTTGTAGTACTTTCAATGTACTTCATTACTTAAGAAGAATGTGAAGTGTTTCCTTTTTATTTTCCTCCCTGTTTCTTTATCTCCAGTTGGATTCAGAAAGTCAAATTCCAGCCTCCCAAATGGTTGTTGAAAGACCAATCAATTAAAGTCAGTTTCTGCTTTTTTTCCACTATTCAGTAATTTCGTCTTTTTCTAATTTTTTTAACGATTTTTGGGCTTTTTTGCCTTTTTTTTCTCGTATTCATTTGCATTGTTCGTGATGAGATAACATGTTTTTTCTATTTTTATTTTTTTAAATTTAATTATATCAAATAAGCCAACTCAGTTATAGTAAAAATAAATCAGCTATAGTAAAAAAATTATAAATTATCACTATTCTGAACATCCCTAACTATTTCATAAAGGACACGTTCTTAAAACTTTTATACGAGGAAGGTAGAACACTAGGGGGGAGAGAGAGAGTCTGACCCCTTCAACTTGTATTTAGCTGAACAGAGATAATATCCTTCTGGTGGTATTATGCATGTAGAATTAGGCTTAAATTGGGACGTTCGTTTTAACGATGGCTTCTGACTTTTGACTGAAATTTCACTGTAGCTGTCTTTTTTTTACTGTAGCTGATTTGACTTTTTGAGTATAATTAATTTAAAAAAAATGTAAAAATAGAAAAAATATGTTAACCTATTAGGGACAATACAAAGGAACACGGGAAAAAAAAGAAAATACAAAAAAGCTTAAAATATCTAAAAAAATTTAGAAAAAACGAAATACTAAATAGTAAAAAAAAAGTAGAAGCTAAAAAAACTGAAACGAGCGAGACCGCACAGTTGCATAATGCTTCAGACAAATACACTATCACGATGAAGGAACGTATCTAAAAAACCATGACATCACTTAAGATGACCTCGGTACAGGATCTAGCACTCACTATCAAAACAGTTTTGGAACTGATCCAAAATGCTACCAATCAATACAGACTAAAGCACAAACTAATTCAATCGATCTTATACCGCATTCCAACCTGCAGGGTCTTGGCATGATCGATCTTCAGTGTCGAAACATTTGACCTGAAGTTCTTCTGCAGGAACCTGTAGAGCTCATTGATGACAAAACGCTTGAACCAGTTGTGCCTGTCGCCCATCTTCAGGATCGTCCTCCCGAGCACAAAGCTCACCCCATTTCTGTGAGCCAGACCCATCATCTCGACCTCCTCGGCGCTGTCGGCGATCTCCTTGATCACGGCAATGGCCGATCCGGTGAACTCGTCGCCTTCCATGTCCTTCTTGTCCATGTAGCCGTACCGGACGATGCACCTGTACACCCCCGCGTGCTCCTTCGCCACGACGAAGCGCTCCTCCGGGAGCACCGACCTCACCGGGAGGGTCCTGACGGTGACGAACAGCAGCAGATCGCGGAGGCAGCCCGTGTGCTCGGCGTAGTGGCGCACGATCGGCGGGATGCCGTTCATCAGGTCCGTGAAGAAGAAGCAGGTCCCGGGCACCCGGGTGCTCCTGGCCACGATCCCGCTGAACTCTTCGCCGTCGACCAAGTGGCTCTCCTCGTACTCGCTCTTCTTCTTCCGCCCGTACGTCCAGGAGAGCGTCATCACCAGGAAGAACGCGGTGATCGCGAACGGAACCCAGCCACCTTGCGCAACCTTGTTCATGAGTGAGCTCATGTACATGCCTTCGATGGATAAGTAGCCGACGAAGAATGCACCGGCCAGTCCAATGTTCACGTCCCAGATTATGTCCATGACCACTGTCATCAGCGCTGTCGTGATAAGCATGACCCATATCACTGCAACACCTGCAAAAATCAACCAAAAGCATCGCAGCAAGCTCTAATCAATCAGACGGCATGTAATGCATTTTCCGATTCATGCGTGCCATGCAGGTATCCAATTCGACGTGTTCATGCTAGTTTCATTGCTTACCGAAGGCACGGCCAATCTCCGGTCCACCCCGGAAGCCAACGGTGATGAGGATACACACAACCATCATGAAGTAGTTGATCTCAGGGCAGTATACTTGGCCTTCGTATTTGTCCGAGGTGTGCGTGATGGTGACCCTAGGGAAACAGCCTAGCCCAACGGATTGGTGAGTGATGGAGAAGCTGGCAGAGATCAGCGACTGGCTCGCGACAACGGCGGCTAAAGTAGAGACCACAAACATTGGCCAGAACAGGGGCTCCGGAACGCTGCTGTAGAATGCTGTGCTTAGATCAGCAGGGTGCTTGATCAGATACGCTGCTTGGCCAGAGTATCCAAGGATCAACGATGGAAACACTACTGCTGAGAAGGCCAACTGCAAGGCAAAAGGATTAGAAGGATCAGATTACTAATGCTTTTCCTCTGTCATATGTTAGAATCTGCAGGACCATGTACCTGAATCGATGCCTTGTTGAAGTGGCCCAAGTCAGCGAACATGGCTTCAGCACCTGATTATGTTCACAAGTGTTTAGTCGTAGGTTCAGACTTAGTACCGAGTCGTTATCAGATGGATCAAATACGGAAAATGTATACTGCTAATTTGCCTTTCATTGTATGCTTCGCCTTAAAATTAGAAGGATCGTAACTGATCAGCTTAAAATTCTCACCTGTTATGCACAGAATAACGGCTCCAAGTTGCTCCCAGGCGACTCTTTTGTTCTTCGCGAAGTAGTAGTATATGTAATGGGGTGACACAGCTTTCAGAACAGTTGGATAGTACTTGATCATATTGTACAATCCGATCACTGAGATTGATCCAAACCATACGAGCATGACGGGCGAAAAAGAGAAGCTGACTTTGCTTGTGCCATATCTTTGGACGAGGAAAAGGAGGACTAGAATCACCACAGATAAGATGACAACATGCTCTGCAACAGGGCAAAAATAAAGGTCGGCAATAACAGAAATTAAAATGAGCAGAAAACACGGTAACTAAATAAACATATAATTGTTACTTTGTTTAATTTCCGGAGATCTTGACTGGATTCCTTGAGCAGCCGAAAGAACTGAATAAATAGAACAAAAGAAAAGCAGGAATCTGGATGAGAATAACTGACCTCTGCATGCGAGTTGAATAGAAAACAGGCGACTAAAACATGTGTACCTGAGATGGCTGGAGTGAGAGCACCATCACCCATCAACATGGAAGTTCCACAGAACACGAGGTAGGTGACGAATGATTGTGCCTTCGAGCTTTCCTCCAAGAAGTTTTGCATCCAAGATGGCTCTCTTCTCCTCTTGCTGTGTAACTTGAGATTGACGTCAGATGCCAACCGTGTGATTGGCACCGGCATCCTCCCCTTGAAATTCACGTGTTGGCGCAAGAGCGAATACAGAGCAAACGTGCCACCTTCACATATACAGCAGATTGATGAACGATGCTGCACGTACGATCACTACGAATCGAAGGAAAGAAACCACGCAGCATGCAGCGTGTACCTTCTCCATGATCGTCTGCGCGCAGGACGATGAGCACGTACTTGACGAGGCTCATCATGGTTAGCGTCCACAGGATGAGGCTCAGGATGCCCAGGAAGTCCGTCTCGTCGGCGTCGGGCAAGACGATGGACGGGAACACGTACAGCGGAGACGTCCCGAGGTCGCCGTAGACGATGCCGAGGGACTGGTAGCTCAGCAGAACGGTCTGCCACGGCGTGAACACCTGCGCGCACGCCATGCAACGAAAGAACCATGCAAATCGCATCAAGACCTGATCGGAAATTAACAGCTAGCGGTGCATGAATCGTTCGCATGGCGAAGAAATCTACAGAGGATTGAAAGCATGCATGGACGTGCCTGAGGTGTTCGGTGCCGCATCTTGTAAGCCTGACTGAAGCTGAAGGTCCGACGCGTGGCGCCGCCGCCACTTGTATCGTCATCTTCGTGCCCTTGTTCGCCCGGAGGACGGTTCCTGCCGGCGCCGCCGGCAGCTGTGATCTCTACGACGACGTCGGCGGCGGGTCGCTCCATCTTGAGAGAGTTCAGAGCCGATCTAACCTTGCCTCTTCAAGCTTTTGTAATGGTCGATCGATCCAGTACGTACGCTTTTTTTGGGACTCGTTTGATTCTCCCTACGTTTGAACACGTAAAGATAAGCAGGTTGTTTGAACATTGAAGATTTACTCTATCTTTAAGGTAGTATCGACTTGTTTTTGCAGAATATGGGGGGAGTTTGCAACGACGGAGAAGATATTAACAGCAACAGTTTGCGGTGCCCAAAACCATGCATGCATAACAAACGCGCGTTAATTAAATCACGTGAACACCAAAAACCCAGTTTTTTTATTAATAGTAATTAATAATTACGAAATTACAAAATTAGGTAAGATAGCCTAAGAAATTACAAAAGTAGACGCTGGTCCATCCGGCACGAGTCCATGTGAGCCCAAGCGATACCAACAAGGACGGTGAGGAGAGGACCGATCGGTCTCTGCGTTGTGGCCGCCGCCATCTTCGGCTCCTCGTGCCCGGTGCTGCTCGCCGCAAGGCCGCTGCCGCGCTCTTTCTGTGACTGTCGCCACTGTCCTTACCGCCATCCTCGTGCCCGGCATCGCTCGCCTTGAGGTCGCCGCCATCGTCTGAGTGCTCAGCGCCGCTGTCGCGATGAGGTTGCCACCGCTCTCCGCGTGCGAAGTGTGCCTGTGTGTGTGTCGACCGTCCTCTCTACTGCATAGAGAGACTAGTGTCTTCGATGTTAATCCCCCCCCCCCCCTGGTGATTAACAAATGTTGTGTGTCTGATTTTTTCTTTTTGGAGGAACATCTCTGTTGATGTGCCTATAGAGATTAAGAGAATGCTGCGTATTGATCCCAATACAAGTTCAAACTGTGATATTGAGCGCAGATTAGGGGATGCATTTGTATGTAGATCGGTTCAAGAAATGAGAATAAAATTTTGGAACTTTTTGTGTATAGCAGATGGTCAGATAATTTGATTGCAGGTAGATGATTTGTGTGCTATGAAACTCTCTTACACTGCTTATCTGATACACTATCCTTGCATCAGTGATGAGACTGGTGATACCGAAAATTCTTTGCATGTCGATACAATGCCTATAAATGAGTGTCCCAGTGATTTGTCATGGATGCTACATAGCCAGCAAAGTATCCAAATTTTGGGAAAATGTGGGGGGTACTATTATATAGTTCCCTTTATTTTGTCAATTTACTGTGTGTACTCAGTTAGATTCAGCGGTTTACTTTTGACTATTGTTAAATTTTGTTGATATGACCCAGTAATTTCAGGAACATATGACATCACCGTGTAGACATTCCTTACCATCCACTGTGTTGGTCAGCTCTAGAGAATATTGGGTCCTATAACATTGCAAAGACGTAGGGAACCAATGCTAACAAATATTTGTATTTGATATAAGTATGGTAGAGTATTGGTGTCCTAAGACGAAAAGTTTTCACCTACCAAATAGAGACAAATTATATTGCAAGATGTGAGGCTTGTTGGGGTTGCCTATCCATGATAAATCAATTGTTGGCCAAACGGATGGACCATGGGTTTTAATTGAGAAGTTGCTTGGTATTCCGGTAGAAAAATAAAGGATGGAGCACACAGTAAGGAAAAAGAGGACGATACGATTGTGGTTAGTTACTCGCAGTACTCTATCAATTTGAGGAAATTATGTAACAGCTTTCAAGTGATGTGAAAGAAGACAACACAGCGGGAGGTCAACTAGCACACTAGAGGTGTGGAATTATTTTGGGTGATGTAAGAGCCGTGCACATGTTCTTGTGAATTTACTAGTGCATGTGATCAGGTTTAGTCATGTACAACTTTTGTCTTTTGCATATGCCCACTTTTTTGTTTAGAACCTGAGTAAAACTGAGATGTATGCATTTTGTGGTTGCGCTAATTAGCGTGTGCGTACATGTTACACGTGGGTTGTTCACTGCACGCACGAGCATCCATATTCGATTCATGTTTGATGATAATTTTATGTGTATGAGATAGTAACTTTTTTGTTTAGAACCAGAGTAAAATCGAGATGTATGCATTTTCTGGGTGCGCTTGTTACGAAACCTAGAAGGTTTCGGTGTGCGTAAATACTAGAGTTACCCCTGATAGGCTTAGATTATAAATAGAGAGGCATTGTATCATGTAAATCAATCTAAGAATCAATAAAGACTACATTATGGTGTTATCCCTCAATTGATATCTCCTGTGGTTGATCTATTGTTCTTGGTGATTGTGATCATGGATTGCGTTACCGTTCATCTACTCCCCCTCGATTTCTCAACACGTTATCGGCATGAAGCTTTACGGGGTATACGGTATGCAAATCACGAACTGATCTATTATGCATTGTTGTTCATGTTTCAATCTAGATTGATTCTATGCCATGATTAGATCGATCGTGTTTTAATTGATTCTAGTATCAAATTGATTTATATTTTGTATGCATGGCTATTCACCCCTACAAACCTATTAAATCAAATAACTAGACTCTAGATCGGTTTGAGAACTTAGATAAAAACTGATTTTGATCAATGTCCTAATCGGATAATCACGCAATGATGCACACGGATTGGGAGCTTTCCCAATGGCACCACCCGCCGGTAGCCAGAAACCTGCCACGGCAGCCCACTACTGTAGAAGACGCACCGCGCACCCACTCGGCTTGAGGCCAGCCGCCGCCCGAAGACGTTGCCATGCCCGAACGTTTAAAACTTAGGAGCAACGGCTCCTTCCTAATGCATATAAATTTACAAACGTAGCTCATTTCTTCCTACAATATTCAGACTTCTTATTTCTTCACAAGCTAATCAATCACTCATCCCTCTACACTCTCTATTTCTTCAACATCCCTCTACACTCCCCAAGTCCCAATTTATTCACCATTCACCATCTATCCACAATGTTACCAAGAAGTCAGAGTACCAAGAAGCTTCTAAGCGGTATGCAGAGGAGTTGAAACACGAAAAGGGCAGTAGGACGACTTAGTGTAAGCTCCCATCGTTGCTCTCCTAGTTCTCCTCCAGCTCCGACTCTCGTTGATGCTCTTCGGCTCTCATCAAGTATGGGGGACTACGGCATGTACGGCCGTCGTATGGACGATACAGAGGGCTTCGAAGAGTACCAAGGTAGTCCGAAACCAATGGATAGTCTAGAGTTCCCTCGCCAGCCCGCGAACAATAACATTGGCGAGTTTCGATGAAGGATGAATTGCTGAAAACACATGACCTGGAGCCAAGAAATCCGAAATGGTGAAACGGTAGAAATCGCAACTTGTAATTATTGCAATACTAAATTAACTGCTCATACAGCTATAAGTATAGGACACCTGAACCGACACTACAAAGTACGCTTACGCAAGATGGTAGCTCAGGGCCGAGGGGGAGGAGGAGTACAAACGTAACTAAACTTTGAGGCCGATGGCTCTATAAGTACTTGGGTATACAACCTGTTTTCTTCCTGTGAGGAACTTGCTAAAATATTATTTCAGAAGATCAATCGATTAGGATGGGTGAAAGCCACGCGTTCGAAAGAATGATCCAGCATGGCTTTTGCCCATAATACCAATATGTTAGTAGGAGAACTACTATATCTGATATTTTACGAATGTATCAAAATAAACTAGTATAGCTGAAAGAACAATTCTAGCAAGTTCAGTTTTCTTTTACTAAAATCTCAGATATTTGAACATCATCACACCTGAGAAATGCCTACCTTAGTGTTGTAGCCCATTATTTACACGACAATTATAGGTTGTAGGATCAAGAATAACCGACTAGAGGGGGTGAATAGGTGGTTCTAAAATTTCTTGCCTTTAAGAATAAATTATGACGAGATCACTAGGCAAGAATACTAGTTAATCATAACCTACTCAATTTTAGTAAACCTAAGGCACCACAAGAAAAATATTTGCTATTAAACTTCTAGCACAAGAGAATATGATAATATTGATAATTGCAAAGTTATGAATATAAATACAAAAGTAATAATCAAGAAATAACTACAAGTAGATGCAAGAAGTTTTTCCCGTGGTATCGAAGATTTGTTGGTCTTCACTAGTCCACATTGAGAAAAGCCCAATCACACATGGACCGGTTCTACGAATTAAGTCTCAACTCCTCAATCCACTATTGGTTGCTCTTGCTCCTCTCCGGAGATGGTAAGCACCGAACCACTCACAATTTGCTTGGGCCTTTTTACAAGTTTTTTTTGAAGAGATCACCTTACATCAATCACCAGGTCGTCTAGGTGCCGACAAGCACCAAGAGTAAAAGATCACGCTTCGCTTGACAGCGATCAAGTGCCAACAATCAATCTAATGAATGTATGCACTTAAAATGGCTAGAACACCTCAAAATGAATACACACAAAGAGAGGAGGTGTAAAATAAATGCTCAAGGCTCAAAGATGTTCAATGCAAGTTTAGCAACATGTCCTTGAGCTGGTGGGGGTATTTATACCCTAACCAACCAAAACTAGCCGTTACAAAAATTAATTCTGAAAAATCAGAAAAATCGGAACAATCGGCGTGCAAAGTGTGGTACTACTACAATATACTATAGCACACAGTAACGGCTTTATTATAATGTCAGAACTAGCCGTTGAAAGTTAGTGCGGTACTACCGTCGTTGTAAGTGCGGTAGTTTCGCACATCAGTAGTTCCGCAATTTTGGTGCGGTACTACCGCACTGCGGTAGTTCCGCTGTATACTTCCTGGTACTTCCGATTTCTGCCAGCTTAAGTTTCCACGGGGGCGCTCTCTAGAAAAAAAAGTACCACTGGAAATGTCTAGTACTTCCGAAAATCGGTAGTTCCGATTTCTGGCGCGGTACTACCGCACTGCAGTAGTTTCGCCGTGTATTCTCTGGTACTACTGATTTTGGCAAGCCCAAGTCTCAACGGGGGTGCTCTTTGGAAAAATATACCGCTGAAAAATTTGGTACTACCGTGGTCCGGTAGTTTCGTAGTTTACATGTCGGTACTACCGAACTTCGGTAGTTTCGCGTGTTTAACGTCGGTACTTTCGATTTTTCTGAAAGAGCACAGCTGGTTTTCAAACTTAATTTTATGTGCATGCATGATTCTAGATTGATCCAAATGGTATAAGAATATGCTATCAAGTTATTTTCTATGATCTCTCTTAATAGTACGACAACTATCTTATAATCTGGTCTTCCGACTTTTCTCCTAAGATCGATGAAATAAGAAAAGGGGATCGTATACTACTTGTACCTTAGTTTTTTATCTATCTTGATTTTCTTTTCGTCCTTTCGTATGCAACTTGCTTTTGTCATACGCGCACATATGAGACTTAACTTATGCAATCCTCAATAAACATATTAGTCCCATATTCACAAATCATCATTAATTACCAAAATCATTTTTAAGGGTCTAGATGCTTTCATATGTTAAATAAGAGTCATATGATTTAAAGTAATAAATGAATTACACACGAGAGAGGTCATTGTCGAGCGTATACTGCACGTACTTGATGATTTTAACATAGATAATAAAATTGTTTTCTACAACTCTTGATAACGCATCGGCAAACATAACAGCTATGAACATCCTAATTGCTAGGTTGCAAATATATATTGGTGATTATATCTTCCACCAGAGATGTGTATGCCACATCTTGAATCTTATTGTTCAAGATGGTATGCAAGCAATTGGTGCATATTTAAATATTATCCGTGACGCCATTCGTTAACTCACGAGTTCCCCACAAGTGGTAGTCAAGTTCGCAGAGTACTGCGCAGTCAATGGTAAAAAGCCAAGAAAATTTGATCTTGACATGAATGTAAAGTGGAAATCAACATATATCATATTAAAGATGTTACAAACATACGAACATATTATATCCGTATTTGTTAATGCTAACTCTCACAATAATAAATTGGTAGTTACTAATTCTGATTGGCAGATTGCTAGTCATTTTCGAAAGTTTTTAAGACCTTTTTTATAAAGCAACAAAGGTTTTATCTAGTATTTATTATCCTATCTCTTGTTTAGTTATAGAATTTATTTGGTTAATTGCAGACAAAATTTCCAAATGTAGGAACAAATTCTCTTTAGGCCACGCCGTCGTAGCAATGGAGAAAAAATTTATTAAATATTTTAGTTCTATTTCACATTTGTATTACTTTGCTATCATTTTCGATCCTGTGAAATAGTTGGCAGATTTACAGGTTGGCATGAAGGGAATAAGTGAATACTTTGGTTTTGATTATTCGAAAGTTTTCGCACATGTCAAAGATGAGCTCTTTCGTATTTTTCTTATGTACCATGATAAATTGGGCAGCAGCGCAAGATTAAAGGCCTCACAGCAGACCCAACATGGAAAGACAAACTTGACATCACACTTTTGGAAAAAACAACTAAAGGGCAAGTCTATTTCTTCGTCCTCTTGACCTTAGGCGGCCTCTAAGTGAAATTCTGTCTTGAAACTGAACCACTACTTGAAGCATAATTTTACAAATATTGATCCTGATCTTACTAGTGGAGACAAGATAGACTTGATTAAGTGGTGAAAGAACAACAAGCAGATATTTTCTGTACTGTCATATTTCGCACGGAATGTTCTCCTGGTGCCGGTGTCCATCGTCTCTTCAGAAGTGACATTCAGTACGGTAGGAAGAATAATCGAAGAAAGGAGATTGTCTAGGATGGTGGAGGCAATCATATGTGCCAAAAACTGAGAATTAGCTAAAGAGCGACAACAACATCAACTGGATAATTCTGAAATCGTGCAGGCGTACGCTAACCTCGAACGCATGAATGACCTAAACATTGATGAGTAGATACTATATATACATGTTATTATAGTTAGTATGTACATATATTGTTACTGTATTCTTTTCCTTACTCGGAGAACCTCATTCTGGGGTGTAAGGTTTTTAACGAGGCAGTAATATTGTATTTTAAAATATCAATGAAATTTCACTTTTTTTCGAAATATTTACGTCATTGCATGCCCATGTTTTTATACCACTAATTTAATTTCAATTAATTTTTAACAAGGCGGGTACAAGAGAAAGGAAGATAGCGATCGTCACCACCATTGTCGTCGCCTTCTTCGTCGTGTATAGTTACTTCAGGCTGAGTTTGGGCTGGTACGGCACAAACGCTGGTACGGCGGGCTTTGGGCTGTGCTTAGACCTGGCCGGATGCGAGGTGGGCTGGTATGGCATGGCACAGTGGGATGACTGGACCGAACCGACACGGCATGAAATGGCTCAAAGCATGATAAGCCTAGGCCATGACGGTATGTACGACCCAACTCCCAACTCTACTTCCGAGCTCCATGCGGCTAGAACTTGTCGGGGCATCCATAGTGCTCATGTCTTATGCCAGAACCGGCCGGATTATTCCAATGACATGCTCAATTGGTGCTTCCAGAGTTCCAACGGAGGTATTAGTTCCAATGGGCAGCCACGGTAGTCTATATGCGTGGCAATGTGATCGTTTTTACAATATAATTAGGGCAGAGTCATGGTTTTTGGAATATTAAACAAGCGAATAATAAGTTTGTAATTTGGATGTGTCTAGTAATTATATAGATATTTTCTTCTAAATAATTATCTAAATTTATGATTAATAAATTAAGATTTAACAGCTCTTATCATTTCCCTTTACTATCTAACGGGGGGTTTTTCTCTCGGGTCGTCGGAGAGGAGGAAAAAGGTGGATGTGATGGTGCACTAATCTTCGTGCAGATCTAAAAATAAAAAATTTAGATAATTATTTAAAAGAAAATATTCCAATAATATTTATCCAAACCCTTGTAACTTACGATATCAAAGAACTGCATGCTTCCTCGCCGGCTAGCTAGCCTTGTCCTGCTGTCCCGTATACACTACTACCTTTTGTCCCCACTTCCGATCTGGGCTGAAAAAAAGGTGCGTGCATCGATCCAAAGAGTGTCGGTGCCAATCCTCATACTAAACTTGCTTCCTCATGTGAAAAGAATCCTACTAATAAACTACTAACAACAAGATCCAGGACCACTCGTTTATACCTGACAAGCTCACAGAATTACTATAACCATTTCAAACAGTGAGAAAATATCTAGTGCAAGCCATTTTTGCAACTAATAAGTTGGGAGAAATTTTAGTGTACATTTTACTAGTAGTAAGGAGTGGTAGTAGAAATCAAATCTGTTTATCGATTTTATTAAAAGCCTTATAAACTTTTTTTTGCTCTTAATGTAATTGTTTTAATTGTGTTATCAACTTTTTCTTGAACATAACCTTAAGGGGGACGTTCGGAATAACGATGGTTTCTAACTTCTGTCTGAAATTTTACTGTAACTGAGGTAACTTATTATGCATAATTAAATTTTTAAAAAATATAAAAATAAAAGCAGCATGCTAATCTATCACGAACAATACAAAAAATACAAAAAAAATAAAACATAAAAATACCAAAAAAACAAAAGAAAGCAAAAAGATAAAACATGAACGGTACTAAAAAAACCGAACAGTGCCTATCACTAACGCTGAGAAGCCATGCTGAGCGGGGCAAATCCTTCTCGTCTAGTACGAGCGCTGCCGAGCTCGTGTGCCCGCCTCATACACACGCCGCCACCTTGTACGTACTCGTACATGTTCGCATCATCATTTCTAGTAGCTGTCAAGCCTAGTGCCATGTTCCCAATCGATCTCGCTTTTTTTTCAAGGGTAACCATAATCTGATACCTAATTGGCTAATTACTCAACTAATCTACAATGTAGTGATGAAATAAAATGCAAATCACAATGATAACTAAATAGCAAGGTCATTATTTTCTTATTGTTGGCTTACTGCTATGTCCATGACGCAACTAAATACATGTGAAGGATTAATGGCAGCCGGCGGAGCATAGGGCACTGATGGAGGGCCGGATCGATCGGAACTGAACAGGAAGCGCTTCCTGTTTTCTAGCTAGAAAATTACAAATATACCCCTTAAACGATTGCTATGCTGCCCAGGGAAGTATAACTAAATACTGACTAATCTGATCCGTTGGAATGAAAAAAATGGATGGCTCGTATTAGATTGAGGGTACCGTAAAAGAGCTGTAAGCTGGGGCCTCGCATCAATCCGAAAGATACAGAACAATTACTTAAGGTGAGAGCTATGAGCATATTGTACAAATGAAGCAGGAATCACGATCGACACATGCCGCCTACCAATGCCAATTACAAAAATTAAGGATGGCTCAAGAAGCTTGCTCCGAGTCAACTCAACTAATCAACCTCAAATCATGCATGTATAAACCCCAAGAACGGCCGGGAAGAAAAGACAATGGAAAAAATGTCTTACAAGACGCAAGAACTGAGCATCCGTCAGGCCATGGATGCATGCCGCCATGAGGTAGCCAGACTAGCCTCTGCACTGGGTGATGGCGGAGCAGCCGCGGGAGTAGGGGTTGGCCGGGCCGCCCGGCCGGCAGTTGTAGTAGGACGCGCCGCGGTACGAGCACGGCACGGAGTTGCGCCGCAGCGCGTCGTAGCCGATGTAGCTGTTCCCGCCCAGCTCCCTCCTCCTGGCCTCGCCGACGCCGCCCACGCACTCCTCCACCGTGTCCGTGCCGCCGTCGTGATCCGCTGCCCTGCTGTCCGGATCGAGCGATGCTTGGGCGGCGCCTTGCAAGGCGGCCGCGATGATGAGGAGCACGGCGACGGCGACCGCGAGCACGGCGCGGCGCGGCGGCGGCGCCATTTCGCGCACCCAGCTGCGCTCTGGGAGGGTCAAAGCGTGCCCTGCGCCTACCTACTGCCTTTGTTGTGTTATGTTCCTCTGCTTCTGCCTCTGCTTGTGCTTGTGACGACGTGGGGGTAGCAGGGTTGTTAAGATCTCAGGACAGCTGGTTAAACAAATTAGCAGTGTTAAATATGGAGAGGGAGTGAGGAAATTAATGGAGGAGGAAACTAATTAAAACAAGGGAGTGATACAACATTTGTATGTTTTTTTAGAGTAAAATTAATTAGATTTTAGAATTGTTAGATAAAAACCCAACACTTTAGATTTAGAGCACTCGTATTTTTTTTAGATGGGGTGTATGGTGGGATTCGTTGAATGGAGATGCAACACCAAAAAAATCTGACTAATTTTTCTCTCAAAATAGATAAGTGTTGTTTAGCAATTCCTTTAAAATAATATCGTTTCCTTTTTTCTGAACAAACTATAGTTAACGAGAATGATGCACTGATGTGCCTATACGAATGCCTGATTTAAGTGTTCTCCTTGATCTTTTTAGATATAGTTAATGCATGCAACTTGAAAATGCCGATGAACTCATTTCACAAGGGAAAAAAACATCATGACCTGTTTTTTTCACTTTGACTTAGTTTTTAGCTGTGTCTTATAGGCTATTCGTAAGAAAGAATACATAGTAACAAAAATTTATATATGATATTGGTTAATACAAATAAAGTTGTTACAGTATGTACGATAATTAACTTGTAGACCTTATTTAAAAAAAATAATTTATTTGAAAATTAGTTATTATAGAAAAATTGAAAGGTGGTTTTTAGAAGACGAAAAAAACCCGTTAAGAATCAACATGCATGCATGTTGTATTCCTGACACGAAGAGACTAACGCCGCTTTTTTCTTGATAAGCAAATGGTTCACGAGATCCATGCAGTGTTAGGCTGTCCAGTTGGAACGTGCCAAATTCAACTCCAAAATAAGCTTTATTACATTTTGTGACTATATATGATTATATATACATGCCTCGTTATGGGATTGACTTTGTTGGCCTCAAACCTCGAAGGAAGAAGCTAAAGCGAGCTATTCATTCTCTCACTTCTTATACGGACTCCGAGTTGACTCGCTAGCTGGAGCCGTGCTTAATTACCGCGATTAACTTCTTATACTGTAGGCTCTGGTAGTTTCGGTTTTTTTAACTTCAACTTCTAGTTTTAGTTTTTTTTATTATTCACTACACTATCCACTAACTCAACTACAGTGTTTTTTCAGCCAGCTACAATGTTTTTTTAGTCAAAAACCAAAAGCCATCGCTATTCCGATCACCCCCTATATGTGTGCCCTAACCTAGAGGTGAATTCAAACAGAAACCCTTCTTTAAGGCCCTGCTCATTACTGCTTCATGATGGCTTCTAACGTTCGACGGTGGACTTTTTTTTACTATTCATCTTTTGTCTTTTTTAATTATTTTGTTATATTTTAGATTTTTTTCTCGTATTTCTTTATATTGTTCATAATGAGTTAATATATTTTTTTAAATTTAATTACATTAAATAAATAAACTCAATTACAGTAAAAAAATTAATCAACTACAGTAAAAAAAACTATAAACATGGTCATTCCATACGCTACCTAAAACCTGCGCCACACCAGTAGCCAACGGCTAATGACCTTGATCCGTATCAACATGGCACGCCTGCTCCATGGCAATAAGATACGAGGAGGTTTTTGTCCTCGTTTGCGTCGCGGCACATGACATGGGCGCCGCGAGCACGTGACGAGCTACCATTTCCGAACGATTTGGCTGTATACTCAGTTACATCGAGCCGAAACACAACTAGGCTAGCCCAGTCTCTCTCTCTTTTCTAGTATGTTTTTTTAGGTTTTTTTTAATGACTTTTGGTTGTCTTCTCTAGAAATCAAATTGAACAATATGATTTTTTTTAAATGATTTTTTGAAACCGATTCTCTAAACGATTTTCTAAGTCCAAAATTATCTATATCGGTGTCTGACCGTCGTTATCTTAAAAAAATAACAAAAAACTATCAGTTACAGTTAAAAATCGAAAATCGTAGCTTAAAAGAACATAACTTTATCTAGTCTGATCAGAGCGACATGCTTCAGTGAGTCTGTTAAGTGTTTCTGACATCTACATGCATGATGGTTGGATTCAAATGGGGCATGCCCTGTTGGGCTTCTATATATTTCTTGCAGTGGCTGAAGCATTTTTTTTTTGTGTGCGTGTAGGGGATGTGTATTTATACGGTGATTGTTTTTCTCTTGAGTACAAGTCACATTTTTGAACAATTGGGTCAGAATCAGAATTTGAGACTACAGATACATTTTGAAGCTAATCCCATGTTCAAGAAAAATTGGGGCAGACTTCAGCATGGTTTGCACCAATTTAACTGACCACAATTGAAGACGATAAGCTAAAAAGTTTGACGATATCTCTATGAGATCCCGGTACTTGAACTTTGCAGGCCCGAAGTTCTTCGAAGAAAAAGAGGAGACGAATGCCGCCCCTTTTTTTTCAATTTATGGTTTTTACGGAACAAATAAACAGAATAATTTTTCTGTTACCTTTTTAAAATAATTTATCTATATTTAATATATTTATATAAATACTAACCAAATGTACCAGCTGCAACCAAAAAAACCACCCGAAGAATTATCAACGGCACGAAAGATCTCCTGTAAAGAAGCCCAGCCAATTAAGCTGCTGAACCTTGTTTTAACAGCCCAGGTGCCTCGCCGTGAGGACATTGGCACTTCTTGGGCCGCGTCAAATCCGAATCCCGTGATTCGAACCATGGCATGCGCATCCAACGTCCTGGGCTCCATCGCGGCATCAGAAAAGAGCCCATCAAGCCCACACACCTCTCCTTCCGTTCTCGTTTCGAGTCTCGTCAATCATCCACCTGCCCTGCCGGACACCGCGGCCGCGATCCATCGCGTCGTCTTCGCCTGCTCGCGCGGGAGGCCAACCGAGGAAACCCCTCGCTTGGATCGAGATGGTGGGATCCTCAACCCCTATGATCCAATCTCTCAGTTTTATATGTTTCTCCCAGCTTCGTGGTTCTTCCTAGGTGCATCAGTTCTTGATCCAGTTAAGCAATTCGTGATGTGTCTTGGTAGGCTATAGATAAATGTTGGTGTTACTGGGTGGTAATTTCTTACCTATTCTGCATTATGCTTAGTTAAATCTAGCTTTTTGGAAGGATTGTGTAACTCCTTTTAATTTGTTTACGACTGCGAGTAGTGGCCGAGAAGATAGCTGTTGTACCATACATGCATGCAGTTGCCGATTAGGATAGCGAAGTGCGCCTGCTTATCGTATTCTGCTGCGAATCGTGCAATTGCAAGGAATTTGCCTAGTTGTTGTTTCTTGATTGGTGCAGATGCAAGGCAGAGGGTCAGGAAGATACAGGCATGTATACATCTGTACCGTAAGTGCTCTGTACTCCTACTGCAGTTCTACATCTTACTAGATAGATAGGAATGTTCAGACAGTAGCTAATGCTCCATTGTTAATGTTCTGAGTTGACATCTTTGCAAGAAATATACCTAGGTTTTGGTACTGCGCTTCTCAGACAGAGGGCCTGCACAACTCGCTAAACGAGAACACCTAGGTTTTGCAGAGTACTAGTATGCTAATACATGCTTGGTAGTCTCTGCTGCCTAATGGCAGACTAGGACGGCAACTTTCATGCCTACCTTGCTTTGGTTTAAAGAATCAGTTACGTTAACGTAGCCCATCTTGCTTTCACTTTCATGGGGATTGTGAAGCGCACATACCATTGGTATCAGTTAACTAATTGCGAGCTTGGAGTCCATAATTGGTGCCCCTCGGGCAAATCCAATCCAACAGTGTTTAGCTATCCCGTTTATTTTGCCAAGCAAAAGGCAAACCGTTTGATTCCGAGTGTCTCTGCACCCAAATAAGCTGTCAAGGAGAAGTTCACTACAACTGAACAAATCAACAATCCCCTAATTTTCTTGCTTATCAGCAGAACTATGCAGAAGCAGCCTCAGAAGTTCTAAAGCCCGAATTCACAAGTCTGGAACCTTGTTGCCTATATTGGCCTTCTGCATTTGTTATTAACTTGTTACTGACTTCTTGTTCAGCTTCAAATTTCACTTCTTCTGCTTCTCACTCTTTGATGTTACAGACTTTTTTTTTTTTGGAAGAAAGAATGTTTCAAACTTTCAGTATATGGACCCAACATATTCCTTAGCAACGTGCTTTTGTTTCAGCTGCCATCTCATATTGCATCCGCATCCTGATTCCTGCATGTATAATGTACTTGGAGCAAGCTTATCCGAGCTTGCAGTTTGCACACAGGAATCTCTGCATGCCATGACTGCTGCTGTTATCTGTCTTGAAGTCTGGTCAGAGTCAATGCACCATACCCCAAGCACAACTGTTGTTGCCAGGGCACAACTAAGGAGCTTTACCATGTCAGGTTTAGCATATCCTGCTACGGCAAAAGCTGAATGTAGGACAGCACAACATTCCTTCCTCTGGCCCTCTTTCAAACGTTAAGTTATTGTGGAAGAAATACTTCTGTTGAGTTTTAAAAGAGAGGCGATGGGAAAAAAGAAAAGAAAAGTGAAACTCTGCTCCTTTAATTCTTTTGAGCACTTCGAGGGAAATTTATATTTGAACTAGTTGAGCTATCCTTATCCATTCCGTACTGAATTTTAGACAAAACCATACTTCTGAAATACTATACATATTCTCTCATTGACTGTTAATTAATCTGCTGATTGAAACGACACAATGTCAGGTCCAAGATTGCCAAGGTGAGACTCCAGGAACAACTATTCTTCGTCCAAGAGTAGAGTAGTGTTTCAATACCTTCCTCTCTAACAAAAATAGCACTAACCTCAAACACATAAATAGGTAAATAACATATATCAACCATTCATCATACTTCAAATATTTTGGAAATTACTATTAAGGAAATCATAGAAATAGGTCTCTTTTTCGTCAATTCTTTTTTACATAGTTTTCAAGAGAGTCATCTCCAATTTAACCATGCCAAATGTTACAAAATCGCTCTGATAAGCATCAGAACCGTTCCATTAATCCCTCACATTCCTCCTCTCATGCATCAAGCTCAGCTCATTTTATTCTAGTAGCAGAGGACCTGAGTAATACTAACACATCGGTTACTGGTACTGAATCTAATATCTAAAACATATAGTCATTAGTTAAGGAACAGTAAGCTAGCAACCCCGCCGCATTCCTTCACATGACGCTGCAAGAACTGGCATTCTCGTCATTGAACATGTCACCGTAAGCATCCCGTGGCGGCGAGAAGGCGCTCCTCTGCGGTGCTCCATAGTAGTAGTAGTCATCCGTCGAAGAATGTTGATAGGGATATGGTGATGGTCGAGGATAGTAATAAGGCTCATAGGGCGATGGCCGACTGTAGTAAGAAGGCGCGTACTCATCTATGTAGCCTTGGGATGGTCCAGGCCTTGCCGTGGGCACTGGCGTCGGCGTCGGCGTCGGCGTTGGCGCGGCAGCGTAGTAGGCTGCGCTTGTCGTCGGCCGCGACACATTGTAGCTCATGAGACGCACCGGCTGCGGTGTTGGCATGCGATTCACGTAGCTGCCTCGGTCGTATTCCATTGTCACCTTGGCATCAATCGGCCTCTCCTCTTGGTGTTGCTTTGCTTTCCCTTTTGCCTCGTTGGATTGCTGTCCTGTTGCCGCCTTGGTCTCATCACTGGTATTGCCATTGGCGTTAGCGGCGGCGTTGGCCTTGGCATTGGAGGCACCTTTGCTTTCCTGAGCCGGCGTTGGGGTCTCGTCGGCGCTCTTCTTGGGCTCCGGGGAAGGCTGAGGGCTGCTTGGCTCTGCAGCGCTGGCCTCAGCGTTGTCGGGACCGGACTTCTCGGCAGGTTCATTAGGCTTTCTGGCCTCATCATTTTGGTTCTTGGTCTCCTGGCTTTGGCTCTCTGCAGGTTGCTGCTGCTGCTTTGGCTCCTCAGGCCACGGCTCGGCCTGCTTGCCGGACTTGCGCAACTTTGCAACGAGGATGTTAGCGTCGACCCTTCTAGAGGCGGTGACCGTGACCTTATTGCTCCGGGCATCGATGTCGCAACTGTACACGCCTTGAAGGTCGAATGAACACAGAATTTAGGTCAGTATAGCCATGTTTACTCGTGAATTGAGCTATTTGCTCGTTTTATTTAAATCTCGCTTCTGCTTTTCACTATTTGTATGCGTTTGTACCTAAAATTATGCTTCCTATTACCGTTACGCATTATTGATGATTGTGCAATGCAAATGACCTATCAGGGTACAGGATTTCAATTCAAGGTACAATTTGCCAACATGAAAATTTCGAGAAAGCCTTTAAAACTGCGCAACTACATAGCAAAGTTCGCTATACATGCAGTTGGGATGTTAAATAAGGCATACCATCAATATGTATGAGCACTTTCTTCACCTTCTTTTTGCATCCTTCGCAATGAATGGACACCCTCAGCACCAGAACCTAGATCGGGACAAACCGATTAATTATCAGCACACTTAAAATGACCTTTAGCACAAGATCGAAAGAGCAATACAGCAAAACCATGGAAATTGAACATTAGGGAATGTGTTTTCATAAAGCCAAGGGAAATTTAAAGAACAGATTAGTGAGCCTTACAGTCCTGAAGAACAAAAAGCTGCTAGTGACTGAAACATACTTGTGATGTGAAGAACTGCTATCCATACAATTACAGAAAAAACAAAACCAAGAGAACGAATATTAGTACCTGGCACTCTATAGGCTCTGAGGCCATGAGAGCAAGTGAAGGAATTTTCAGGAGAGGGGGGAAAGTAAGGGAGGCCTGTACTGTGGGGGAGGGTCGAGGAGATCTTATACCCTGCACTAGTTTAACATGTGAAAGGAATAAAAACAACTAGTATGGAGAATAGCGGGGGTTTCGTTGGGCCTATATTCTGTTTTTTTTATGACTATGACTTATAGTTTTAGACTGAAAATTTTGTATTGTAGATTATTCGTGATAGATATTATAAAGAAAGATATACTCGTTTACGATTTTGGCTAACACAGATGTTGAGATTTTAACGTGTACTATAATTAACTTGTAGATCCTGTCTTAAAAAAATATTCTGTTTAAAAGTTAAATAATATAGCAAAAATTAAAAACCACTTTTAAAAATTACAAAGAACAGCCCATATTTTAGTTGGTTTGTGCTAGGGGAGGCGCCTTTACAAGTGGACAAAACACACCGTTCGAAGCATCCCCTTTGAGGAGGTAAAAGTTGCTACGAACTAAAGGAGGTGCCGATATATAGTATATTTCTCTTCTTCCATAACTCATCATGAGCTGTATAGATGAGATTTTGATGGAAGCTAAAACTACTTTTAGAAGACGACTTACACTTGAATCTCTTTTGGTAATCGCTTTGCTGTAGTAGAGATTTTTTTTGTTGTTACTATCTTTTTCGTTTCATAAGAGACGATTTACATAGATATACGATGGATGGATTCATCAAATCTTCCTGTAATATCTATATTTCTGAATTCTGCGAAAGTTCAATTGTCAGGGGATGTTTGCAAAATGGTATTTTTAGATATGTGCTTGTGAGAGGAAAAGTTATGTTTAGACAAGTTCACATGCAATTTTTCGCGGCATTGTCATGTTAGTTTGACATCCAATAAGCTAGAAGTGTATTGTATGTTGTCGCCTGTTCATGCACGCTCTTCGAGAATTATAACAATACGTATCCCTATCACTCTCTTTTAATACCCTTTTTCATTTACTGTAGTCAAAGTTTCACTTTCACTACCTATGTTGAGGCTAAACATTGCAATTAACAAAATTTCAACACCTCTATTTATAATGAACCAATGATGATAACTTCAATTAGCAAAATAGGTAGCAGAATTAACAACAAGAACATGCACAAAGTGACAACCGATTTACGTAAAAAACTTCCTCGATGTGAGGAGTAAAAACCACGGAGCTTGCACAGCCCACTCATAAATTCTCCACTATAATCGACAATGGGTATAAAAAGTCTTCACTAAAATATCTAGAGATACATTACAGAAATAACAATATCATCAAGATATAATCTTGGTACTATCATTAACAACCACACACAATTAACAAAAGGTACAATAACAACCAAGTAAAGAAGACATAATTTCTGTCCCCTTCGGTTATCAGCTCGAATCTCACAGACCACAGCTAATTATTGCATGAAATTTGGTAGGAATGTAGTTCCACGAGTTGTATATAGACTGTAAAAATTTCAGCCCAAACCAAGATCGTTTCGCCACTTAAATAGATCATCTACCAAGACTGCACTATGCTAAAATTGCAGTAGTCCAAGCTGACAAAACCCTTCTCAAATTAGGTGCTCCTCTCAACCAATCCTTAATCCAACCGTACAAATCGAAGAGCATTAAGTTAAGAACATACTGACCAAGTTTGAGCTCCGATTGATATCTTGATGAAGACTACATAGGATCACCTAAGCTGGAACAGATCTCCTTTTCTTTTCCCTCTTTTCTCTTTCTATGTTGTGTGGATGTGTGTTGTTTGCACATTAGCAGCCCTCCCTCTTTCACCAGCAGCTGAAGGAAGGGGTTAGAGTTTTCTTTTCTTCACCAAGGAGGAGGCATCTCAACTATTAGTCAAGAGAACAATCAATGGTTTATAAGGTTCCAAGTTTATAGGCAAATTTTGGGTTTTTTCTCTATGTGGAGGGAGTATAACCTAACAACCAAAACATGCAAAAGTGAAGACAAGTCCACAAAGGAGACGACGCTAGGTTACAATGCGGACGAACAAATCAAATTTAATAGTCAATCTTACAAAGTAAATACAGAAAGGCTATGATCAAGACTACATAGAAGAAGACAGCGCATCTTTATCGCTTTGAATGTATTATATGGGTTGCTCAATTATCGTGAAGAACAATGAGCATAGATGTGTTACTATGTCGTCGTGTCTTATATGGCTATTCAACTAAAGCTTTATATAGCATTGAAGGGGCGGTAGTTGTAGCCGATGAAGAGATATCTCGTCGGTTCTAGAATTGGCGTTCGTTGTAGACGGTTGTTATCAGTGGTGACACAGATCAACTAGTAGTTAATGTGCTAGGTGGCCCAATCCTTCACGGTGCTCGTGCAACAGCCTCTGATTTCCTCCTCCACGCCAAAAACAACACAACCTAGTGTTTAGAAAACCCTACAGCAACAGCGTTCTATTCTCCTCCAAGCAGCACCGAGAGGAATCGATCTTCCTAGCTCTCAGCCAACAAAAGCATCAGCAGTTGGAATTGATAATTAACTGAAGATCACACGAGAACAACCCAAAGCAATCGCCTGGATGCAATCTGGGTACGTAGAACGAATAGCGAAGAAGAACCACTTGGATTCACGAGTACTAGCAGCAGCTTCCAATCCTTGCGCAGCACACAAAGAAAACCTAGATCTGGTTACACGTCTTGGACTCAACATGAACTCGTACTCCTTCCTAGTCGGACTAAATAAAAGAAAAACACATGTACACCAACTGACTTGGGCTAATAGAAATAGATTGACTCAAAATAAAATAGGCCTAGAAATAAAGCCCTATCAGGACTGAATAAATAAGGAAAGCAAATCAGTAATTAAAACAGAACTTGTATTGAACCCATGTAAATATACTCGTGGCTCAATCCTTTCTTTTTCTGGCTCCAAGCCGAATGCATTGCTGGCTCATGCACGGTCCTTCCCTTGCCCATGTAGAATGACAGCTCTATGGTATGTTCCCATGCACACATGCATATGCGTGCTGCCCCAAATTTGCCTGCTGCATGACCAAATAGATTTTGGCGCGCCAACGGCGACGGCAGACAAGTATTTGCAGCTAGCTTTATTCCCAGAAAATACTATAAACCAGTGTATATTCGACTCTGTAGTAAACTTTATAGGCTAAGTCAGGTACTCGAGTAGAGGGTCTACTTGGAACACTACTACAGAAAATTGTATCACAGACGGTTCAAAAACATCATCACAGACGGTTTTCTGAACCGTCTGAATTTATGGGTAAGTGATAATCGAAGGTTATTACAGACGATTTTCAAACCGTTTGTGGAGTAAATATCACAGACGGTTTGTAACTAAAAACCGTCTGTAATAGCTACCATCGCAGACGGTTTGTAAGAAAAAATCGTTTGTGATATAGGTTTACCACAGATAATTTTTAACAAAAAACCATCTGTGATATATCAATATCACAGACGGTTTGTAACCAAAATGAGGTAGGTCCCAAAATATTGATCTTTTCTTCCATATGTTCTTCTCACGAGCCCTCACTTTACGTCCCTTTCCGATGACAATATCTAAATCATTAACCATATTATAAGTCTCTTTTCCGCTTAAATGCCTTAGAGCTGAATCGTCTTCCTTCTTTTCGTCAAATTATTTCTTCATCTTGCGGTATGGGTGAGCCCACCGAAGGAACCGGTGGTGACGCATGTATACGATTTTGCGTGAGTGTTTCAGTCACACACTCTTTGTACCATCTACGCAGTGAGTACAAGCTTTGGCACCTTTTGTACTCTGACCCGACAGGTTAGCAAGGGCAGGATAATCATTTATGGTGCATAATAATAAGGAGCACAAAGTGAAGTTCTCTCGTTTATATGCATCCTATACCTGTACCATTCGTCCCACAGTACTTTTAAATCTTCCACCAACGGCGCTAGGTATACATCAATATCATTCATATGTTGCTTTAGCCCTTGGATAAGTATCGATAGCAAAATATATTTTTGCTTCATACACAACTAAGGAGGAAGATAATAGATGCACAGAGTCACGGGATAAGTGCTATGTTGACTGCTCATGCTACTGAAAGAACTCATTCCATCTGTACTCAATCCAAACCTTATATTCCTCGGTTCTACACTGAAATCTGCAAAACACCTATCAATGTTTCTCCACTGGGTGAAATCAGCTAGGTGTCTCAGCATTCCATCCTTCTTGCGCTCCGCTGAGTGCCGTCGCAGCAGTTTTACCTCCTTTGCATTCGCAAATAACCGCTTCAAACGGAAAATTATAGGAAGATATCATGCCACCTTTGTAGGAGGTCATTTCTTCACCTCTGTTCCCTCGCCATCATCATCTGATTGATTGTTACGTTTGTATTAGGATACGTTGCACACTGGACAGACATGCATGTTTGCATACTCTTTACGGTAGAGGATACAGTCGTTCGGACATGCATGTATTCTTTCTACTTCCATTCCCAATGGACAAAGAACCTTCTTGACTTTATACGTGGTTTTAGGTAACTCATTTTCCTCCGGAAGCATGTCCGCTAAAAGACCTAGCAGCGCCGTGAATCTCTTATCGGACCAACTGTTGCTTGCCTTCAATTTCAACAGTTCAAGCACAGCTGACAACTTCGAGTACTTTGACCTGCAGCACGTGAATAAAGGTTTCTCCGAATTCTCTATCAAGTCTTGGAATTTAATATACTCTCTCTCATCATAGTTCTCTTCAACATCACGAAGCATCTGATCCAGATTGTCATCGTGCAGTCTATCCGAATCCGAACCACAATCATCATCTGGCGGCATATCATTGACTTCACCAACGATGTCCTCCGGCAGCATATCATTGATTTCACCGGCGATATCATCCGGCAGCATATCATTGATTTCGCCATGACTGGTCCAACACGTATACCCCTTTTTGAAACCCCTCCGAATCGAGTGCGTTTCAATCTGCTCTCGATTCTTAAACATCTTTAAATTCTCGCAGTCAGTGCATGGACAATACATATATTCCACCCCCTTATTTAACATATTCTCATCGGTAGCTCTTGTAAAAGCAGACATGCCATTAATGTACTCTTCACTTACACGGTTTGCGGTATACATCCAGCTTCAGTCATATATAATGCACATATATAACAACTTAGTATTAAAATTAATTTAATTAATTATTACTACATATATACCACATGCATTGAGGCTAGCTAAATCTAAATTAGCTAGATCTTCAAAGTATATATATAACAGTTACCAAAAATTAATTAGCTAGATCAATTTTGATATTGCAACCTAAAATAAATTTCATTACTAACCATATCTAGGGCAACCAAGAACTCAATGAACCTTCAAAGTACTCCTGCCAAATAAGCCTCCTTCCACCATGCAAATAAAATGGCCTGACAGCCTTGCCGCCTCCAGCTGCAGCACCGGCTAGATTTGGATCGAAATGAAGACAAATGCATATACGGTCTAAGCGACACAATAAATACATAGCAGGATTATCACAAATGGTTTTTTCTGAAAAATCGTCTGTGATAGTCCACTATCACAAACAATTTTAGTAGACAACCATCTGTGAAGTCCAAATTATCACAGACGGTTGTTCACTAAACCCCGTCTGTGATAGTGGACTATCACAGACGATTTTTCAGTAAAAACCGTCTGTGATAGTCCACTATCACAGACGGAGTTTAGTCAACAACCGTCTATGATAGTCCACTATAACAGACGGTTCATTTGTAAGAACCGTCTGTGATAAGCCTTCAATAGCATAGACGGTTTCCAAATTAAAACCGTCTGTGATAGTGTACATCACAGACGGTTTTGTGAAATCGTCTATGATTTACCGTCTAGTATTAGGCATTCTGTAGTAGTGGAATTGTCTGATCAATACTTATTTCAACAAGTATTGTTCATTATAAGCTATTGGGGTTGTACCTCTAGGCTATGACTAATGGATTTTGGTTACGTTTTTCGACACGGCAGTGGAAACTAGAAACGACAGGGCTATTCACCCTGTTTCGACGTTTGGTTTTTTATTTCCAGAAAAGCAAAAAAAATAGAAACAAAAACCAAAAGTTAAAAAGAACACAACCATTAAATATGGACTACTTAGTCCTCGTCAGGACATTCCTCTCACCGAGTCTTGCCAAGATTCTTTTCCCTTCCCTAAGTGTTCTAGTGTTCTAGGCAACCGCGCAGTAGTGGCTGGCTACCTTTATCATGCCAAATACGAGAAAGATAGGCCACTGCTTTCGTTAGTGTTCCCCTTATCGTGCAAAGGGAGAGTTTTGTTTTGTCATAAAGTTGAAAGGCAGCTACTGTTGGGAAATATCATGCACCTTTTTTTGCATGGAGGAGAAGAATAAAGCATCTATTCGAGCCTTGCCTTTTGACAATACTTAGTTGTCTAAGGGACGATTAAACTCAGGATGCTGGTGTTTGTCCATATTTGCAAAAGGTAAAGTATGGATTCATCTGGAATAAATGTAAAAAGTTCGATATACTTTGTTATTCTGCAAAAAACCTGTCATTCTTGGGAGATCATGTATTTGCTTAGAATTGGAAGGAAGTAGTTATATGCCTGTATTGGAGAGCTGAACTTCTTTTACATTATGTCCTGGCAGAGGTGCATGCTGAGCTGATGAACAAGAATATAAAGATGCAAACATGAGCGGCGAAAGTGCAGCAAGAGAGAGATGCATATTTCGATCTTATGGGATCGCGACACCCTAAGTGTTATGGTTTCTGCAGTTTGTCACTCAAGAAAAGGAAAAGGAGGCTTTTGACCCATCAACTTTTTTAACGCCGTCAATTTCAGAAGAAAATGTCGTCAAGTTCAGGTATGCGATTTTTTTTGTCAGAGTTGAGTTACTCTGTCCCATGGAACTATGGAAGCGCTATATACTTGTCCTTATGGCAACTACTGTTCACTTGTTCAGTACACTTGATGAAAGTGCTTTCGTTTCTGCACTTCTGCTAGTTGTTGGTTCTAACATCTGAGTACCTACGAACAAAGACCCATATATGGCAACTGTGATGACCCGTGGGTAATGGTATCAGTATATAGTTATTACTCAATAAAACAGAATGAATTAATATTTTATTAAACAATAAGTCACATCAAAATATTACAGCAGAACAATAATTAGAGATGATACAATATTATTACAATACCATTGTCATGCAGGGCTACAATCTTTAACGGCACTACACCAGACTGCCCAAATATTACGACACTTAGAAATAGAAGTGGTACCAACTAATAATTATACAAATATGGGGACTAGTAGATAATGACACACTAATATTCTCGGGTTCACGTAAATGGCTACTGGCCATCGCCTACTCATCCTAACCACCATATAGGGTATTTGTCTCGTACGCATCGACATACTCTAGGTCCACTGCATTCCATTCAGCGTGGTAGTTGTCCTCCACGTCAACTTCATCAAAACCAACTAACTCTTTGGACTGAATTATTTCTAAACAAGAAAGGTTAATAACAAAGGTGAGTATAAAAGTACTCAGTAAGCATTAATAATAACTTGCAATTTCCATACCAACAATTCATCAGCTCAACAATCCTATCTCATTCGTCATCATTTTGAAAGTAAGTTTTTATGTGGTAAAAAGTTTCAATTAAAGTTTATAAATCTACTAATCACTTGTATTCAGTGACAAGGCCACCGATAGGCTCTCTTAGCCTTCAGTCTAGGAGACAAACATGAATCACGTTTTAAACTCTAGGCAGGTTGGTATCACTTTACCCATAGTTACTCTGACTTTAATTGCAATCATTTTCTTTGCATTTCGTTAGATACGATGCCTAAATCAAAGTACAGAGCTATTTCCCCTCTTTCCGTATACTATACCTCCACCCGGCTATTATATCCCTGGCTATTGTGCTAGGCCGATCTCGCCTTCGCCTGACACTCTGTTGCTCTACTATAGGCGCATGGGTTTTACCATCTCTGGTCTTATCTAACCTCACAATCACATACTTCTTACCCATGTATAGTGTATATTAACTTGATAAGGTAATTAGGCTCTGCCCATCTTCAACGAGACCATGACCGATACTATAAATACGGCTTATTACATGAGAGAGTTGGTTTATCTTTATATCATATCCATATATAGAGGGTCTCACACCTGCCACTATCTTTCCTTTTCCAAGCATCCTCTACCACCTATTATTTATCTGTAGGGCAATGGCTCATCCAATTGCCTACCTTACCATATTCATCATTATTAACATCAAGCATATATTTCTTCCAAATTTAGATACTAATCTAGTATAAAAATAATTTTTACATGAAATTACTCCACTCAAAATGATCAAAGGCATACTTTTCTTGGTTCTCATAGTAGTTCTCAATTTTCTGGTATGATCTATCGAGGTACCAGGTCCTGATTCGATTGGTTTCCAGTAATTGGCAACACTCTAGACTTAGTAATTCTTGATATTTGAATACGCGGAGTTAGCGTCTCGACAGTTTGGACCTACGGTCGATGAAATCTACCGTTCTAGTTCATTATTTGCCTCTAGCTATAATTAGCCATTTATGGTATTTTTAACATTGCGAGCATACATTTCATAGTTTATCATATATATATATATATATATATATATATATATATATCGAATAATTTAATCGCTATACTGCTATCCAACTCGCATAAAGATTTAACATTCTATTTTCACGCCGGCCCAACCTTATTCCTCGTCCCAAACTCCTCTAGCTGGTCCTCCCCTCTTGGCCCATCTACTCCCAGTCTCACTCGGTTTCCCCTAGCACCGCCGCCCTTTACTTCTCATCCACATGACACTCCCAAACTCTTTCTCTATTCTCACTCCACCGACGCCTCCGCCTCTCCTTGTCCCCATTCTCCGATGCCTCTAGACACCCCACACTCCCTCGGCCTCCTCACCTAGCTCCCTCTTGGTCGCCTGGTCGACTCCTTCCTCTTCAGCCTCGCCTACTCCTAACTGCGCTAGGGTCACTGTCCACTCGGGTTGCCTAGCTCACCACCCTCTCGGCCTAGCTTGGCTCACCACCTCCACTCGGCCACCATTTCACTGTGGTCTAGCAACTCCGTCGACTCCACCCATGTCTCTCCTTCTCTCACCCTTCGTCGCCGCGTGCTACTTCCCCTCCTTTCAGGCCACCGCCATCTGAGGCATCGCTAGCTCCAACACTGGCTGTGGCGACACCGACAGGCCTCCACCGCCCAAATCCACCTACAACATTGCCACTATCCACGGATCCCCATCCAACATGCTTACCTTCGGCCGAATCCACCATGGTGGTGACGGTGTTCACCATCGGCCACCGGGTTCCAAACCGTCAAGCTTCTGCATCCCTTATAGCCCCCGATCTACTCTTCTATGCCCTCTTATACTTGATTTCTACTTTGATTTATGTGGATTTTGCTTTTCATTTACTTATGTTTTGGGAAAGGTTTGTGCTCGAGGTGGATGCGCCGTGATGGGGCTTGGGACCTCCACATGCACCGGGAAGCATGTGGGTGGTCACCGGGTGCACATGGGCAACCGATGGTGATGCGACCTCACTACCATGAGCCAACAACGCCACATCTCATGTGTGTCGCGGCTCTAGCCAGCTCGATAAGCTGCTACTCCCTCCCTTAGACTCAGTTCTACTCCATGAATGCCTACCCATGGTCCTAGTGTGGAGATGTGGATTGCGATATTAGTGATGAAAATGGGATGCATGTGGCGGCACCTTGCTCAATCTGGTCGGAGTTTGGGGTCTTCGGTGATGTGACTTCCCCCACGTGCTCCTTTGATTTTGGTTTGCCTCCTCCACGGTTCTCTCTTGCCTCGACTCAGTCCCTTCTCCTCCTCCGATCGGGTATCTCAATGAGTGAACCCTATAAGATTATATGGACTAATGGGTTCTGACGGCAATTCTTTATTCTTTCCTGTGTTGGTTTTTTCTCTTTTCGATATGTAGGTGCTTTTCTAACAATAAATTGATTGGGAACTACAGCTTAGTAATTTTTTTGGTGTAATTTTAGTTGTGATATATTTATTTATATTCTAAAAAATATTATCTTAATTGAGATCGAGAGTTGTAAATTGATGTAATTGAACTGTGATTGATTAACTTATGTAATATGGATTATTATATTTTTATTTGATTTGAAGAAGGTTTTTGATTATAGCTTGATTAATGTGTTAATTTGCTAAATTAAGAGTGTTTCTTCTTAATCTAGTATTAGCGCTAATTAAGAAATGCAGGTTGTCAGAGCAACGCACTTGATTCCCCAAACAAAATCAGATTGTACGTCAAGAATCATCATGATACATTATCTCTCTTCTTTTGTGAAGGATCTGTTCCTGTCGAGAACGCTGGGAAACTTCCAAGAAAGAGACTGCATCAGCAGGCGAGCAAGGGACCAATATCTCTGTCCTCTGTACGTGACTGTCCCTTTCACAGATTTTTTTTATGCTCTGCTCATATTTATTTCTACTTAAAAAAACTCAAAATTAATACGAATACCCAATTATTTAAAGTGATTTCTCCACTTCTCTTATTACTATCTTGTTCTAGGGATAAAACAGAGACCACGAGTGCATCACGCACTTCACTCATTTTGCTCTCATCACATGCACGTATCTCTTCCTCACTTTTTCCACTCCTCACTTTGTTCTTCTAAAACCCACTTCTGTAAACTACTGCTATTTATTTTTAGTTAAAATTTATAAAATATAATTAAAAATTATCAGTAAAAATCAATACGAACAAAAAGAGCTGCTCTTCTGCTCTTTTGCTCCTTTTTTGCTTATTAGCTGGTAAAAGAGAGAGCAAGAGCCATGGCACAGGCTGCTCTGCGATGAAAGCAAAAGCAGTGCAAGAAAATCAACAGTGTGGATGCAATGAGAGAGAGAGAGAGAGAGAGAGAGAGAGAGAGAGAGAGAGAGAGAGAGAGAGAGATGGTCTATGAACAATGGCCTTTTGATTTCCCTCTCTTTTGTGCTACGTCCGTCGTCTTTAGTTTCTTTTTGTCTCGGAGGAGTGAAGAGCATGGCCGTGACGGTGACGTGATACGCTGTACAAGGTGCATCGTCGGCGATGGGCACGTATGCGGCAGTAACGAAAAGAGTAGATAATGACTGAAAAAAGAGGAAATGGCAAGCAAGGCAGGCAGTGGAAGAAAAATCAGACACAACAATGCACGCACAGCGCGGGGGGCGCGTTGTGTTTGGCAGCGAAGTACAGGTTTTTTTCGCCCAAATTGCTCCATGATTTGCATGCTGTTGGGCCAACAAATTGAAGGATGCCGGGCCCAAGCCTATCAGTTGTGCAACGCATTGAAGCCCAAGGAACGTCACTTCATCTTAAACCCTTTTTTTTTTTCTCTTCCTCTGCGCTTGGTAATCGTACGTCTGCGCGTTGTTTTTTCCTTTCATTTCCTTACTATTATGGCACAGACCTCGCCTAGTAATAGTACATAGCCATGTATTGTATCCGTAAACTAAGTCTTTATTACTGGAGAAAACAGCGTCCTATATCTCGGCAGAAAAAAAGGTGTTGTCCCGTATCTTTAGTTTGCACTTCAGATGCTGCTACGTTGTAAACTTGCAGAAAATACAAACCACTCCTACTTGCATTTCTACGCCCTATCTCTAAATTAAACACATTATTGCAAGTCCTCCACTGAAAGAGTTAGCAATTAGCAGCGAACAATTGTGCATGCAGGAATCGTCATGTTAAGGGGGTGTTCGGAATAACGATAACTTTTAAATTTTGTTAAAATTTTACTGTAAAAAGTTAATTTTTTTTACTGTAGTTGAGTTGATTTATTAGGTATAATTAAATTTTAAAAAATAAAAAATAAAAACAGCATGCTAATCTAGAACGGATTATACAAAGAAATACGGAGAAAAAACAAAACACAAAACTACTAAAAAACAAAAAAAATGAATAACGTTAAAAGTGCTACAATATCATCTATCGTTGCTACAGTATTTTGGTCGCAAGAAGCCATCGCCCATGGCGCAACTGAGCGGGGCCATAATGGCTGAGATTGATCGACGGCATGCGGACATCTAGTCCAAAAAAACATATATTCTCTCCTGCCCCACGGGCTAGCTAGCTGTATATATCCTGTGAGTGCTGAGCAGACAACAAGAAGCTTCTATATATACACAGCAATTAATTAGTATAAGTCTAATTAGTAGTTTGCACAAATGTACGTAATCGGTAAGGTTAATTAATCGAACGAACGTATTCCTAAAGAAACTAGTTGGAGTAATGCATCAGGAGGCTAATGACAGGGCATATTGTAATTTGAGGCGTTGTGATATATACCACTTTATGTACGGAGTTATAGAGATTTTTTTTCGGTTTGCGAGGAGTTACAAAGGCTTGGGTTCAATTTGAAACGCAGGAATTTCGCAAGAGGCAATTTTAACTTCTGTAGAAATCGGGAAAAACTCCGCTGTTCCAAACGATGTCGTCTTAGGCGGGGGCCATCTCAGCTCCTCTGCTATACTAAGGGGGTGATTGTTTTAGCGATGGCTTCTGTCTTTTGGTTGAAATTTTACTGTAGCTGACTTTTTTTACTGTAGCTGATTTGACTTTTTTAGCATAATTAAATTTAAAAAAATATAAAAATAGAAAAAATTTATTAGCCCATCACGGACAATGCAAAGGAACATGGAAAAAAAGAAAAATGTAAAAAAATCTAAAAAAATCTAAAAAAATTTAGAAAAAGACGAATTACTGAATAGTGAAAAAAAAAGCTAAAACTAAAAAAAAAACTAAAACGAGCGGAGCCTAAAGGTCGCCCATCCTGTAACTTCACTTAAGACATGTCTAGTCTACATGATCTTATTTGTCTGGAGTGAAAAGTGGCCGGTTTCAGCTCCAGCCTAGCTCTATAAAATTAGCGAAAGCGGTATTCTAATCCCTCAATATATACTACAAGCGAACTTAATTAAAAAACCGGCCAACTGTTAGTTACGCGGTTCAAGGTGGAAGAATATTTCAAATTAGCAGGAGTATGTAATTACACTTTAACGATGGTTAGATTTTTTTAAACTATTTAATTAAAAATAAAAAAACACTACTACATCTCTACTAACAACATAAAGGAAAAAAACTAAAAAAAATCAAAAATAAAAATCGACGTGTTCATTCGAGGTCGGAAGGGCCAACGATCGTACAGACATGCGAATACAGGCATGCGACATCAGGAAAATCTGAAGGGCCAAGACCACACTTGTGCATGCGTGAGACACCACACAGGTGAACAGGTAAACCCGCGCTGCAAACTTAGCATTCGACCACCGCATGCGGCATGTGCGACGACCAACCGCACCCAGTCCACGTACACATGCATATCCATGACCTAATAATTAATCGACTACTATGCACACGCAGTATGTATATATACGTCAGTACGCCACGTACATATACTGATATACGGTGTATACGTGATCAAGGGTACGTACACACACAAAATTAATTAACGTGCACCACCTACGTACAAACCAGTGGATCGAGATGAGATCGACGGAGCTGATTGATCGAGGCGCGCGCGCGCGGGGCTCGATCGGTTGATCAGACGTCGATGACGCGGAAGACGTCGCGGTTCTTGACGACGATGTCGTACATGTGCACGGAGTTGAAGTGGCCGAAGTCCTTGGGGAGCGAGATGAGGTCAACGGAGGTGCGCTTGTGGAACTGCAGCATGCCGTCGCCGCCGCCGCCGCCGCCGTAGTACCGCTCCCAGCCGAGCGCGGCGAGCTTGCGCTCCAGCGACGCGTAGGACGAGATCACCTCGTCCGTCGGCGTGTGCAGCAGCGCCTTGCGCTTGATGCTGCTCGCGGCCGCCGCCGCCGCCGCCGACGGGTTCTCCACCAGCTTCACCACCCCGTTCCGGAACACCCACACGCCCGACATTAATTGGCTAGCCTGTATGTTGTGTTACTTGCTGTGTACTTAATTTGGTGCAATGATTCGCACTTTGGGTTGCAGGTGGGATGTGGCAGAAAAGGATGGAGCGCGAGGGGCTATAAATAGGGGCGTCGCGGCCGTGTGTGTGTGGGGGGGGGGAGAGAACGTACACAAGTCGATCGGTGCATGATGCGTTTGTTGGATAGAGCGCGGTGGATTCGTGCTGGGCGATCAAGAATGGACGGTCTAGACAGGCGCTCGGCACGCGCCTTTGCCGCCAGAATGGAACAACGCAGCATCTCATTCCGCGCGGCATGTATGGGCATATTTGCCGTCAGAATGCAACAATTGCTAGCAGAGTATATACTCCACTCCGTATCAAGAGACCAGTGCTAGCTAGCTAGCACATGTATAGCTTAGCCATTAAGATACGTAGTACTCCCCCATCCAACTTTATGAGTCATATTATTTCGACGATATTATCTATAAATATAAGGTATATTTTATATTTTAATATAAAATTAGTATGAGATTTTCTCCATATTTGTAATAAATATCCAGCATAACTTTTATGTTCTCTACATATATGTATTGAATATAGTGTTTATATATAATAATTAGGAGTAGTATAGTCATTTTCAATATCTCATTGGTCTATATACTAACAGAAAATACACCTTAAGACATGTATAATAGTCAGTCTCTTAAGGTTGTCTTTAAGTAGACTTGTGCAATCAGTTTTTTTAGTATAATCGGTTCGATAAGTATGGCATATATGTTAAATATAATGTTCATAGTTTGGTAATATATGGTATTCTTGAAAATGCGGTTCGATCTCGATAAATTCTAATTTATTTCAGTGTAGTATCGGTAATTATTATATTTACCATAGTTAACACGAATTGCGAGATATGATGAGTCGAAGCCATAATATACTTGCAATAGACAACAAGACTAACAAGCAACACTGAAGTTTCAGACAAACACATACAGAACACAAGTACACAACACAACCAGCCACAAAGACATGGGCAGATCGCACATGGATCATGGACAAATAGTGGGTTCTTTTAGATTATGACTTATATCTTTTAGCTGAAATTATTGAAATTTAGACTGTTTGCGACAGGCTGTACACAGAAAGAAATAGCTACATGTGATTTTGGCTAGTACAACTGAACTCGATACAATTTGTGCTATAATCTACCTGTAGACTCTACTTTGAAAAAATATATCATTTAGAAACTAATTGATGTAACAAATAAGGAAAAAAAGGTAAAGTTAAGTCAAAACGAACCCACCTATTCAGCGCTTCACCATGGACTCCAAAGACACAGGCACACAGCCACAGACAACATCAGTTGACCACAAATCACACATGGTTCACTTCACTGGTTCAGGCGTTCAGCATTCTCACTTCCTCAGAAACAATGAGACAGTCACTATCACTGTCACAGACAAGCAGTAAGCATTTTGAACCAGCCACTAAGACACAGCAACGAGCAAACATTTTGAACCATGCAGTCCAATAGCCAGCAGCTAGGGGTAGAAAACGGTAACAGATAATCCATTTTATCTAATATTTGTATCTGAGAAAACATGAATATAGTAAGTAAAAATCGTATTAAAAAAATATTTGTATCCGTAGTTATCACATTCGTATTCGAGACTATTCGATTTGTATTCGATCCATTTTCGAAACCCGGGATGAATTTTGTGGTTTAAAATTTGAATTAGGGTGGTTTGAAATCGGTAACCGTTCCGGTAACTAAAGAAAAACTGGCAAAACCACTAAGAATTTGTTCTAACGAGATTTGCTATAGAAGTTGTATAAGGATATTCGTATTTGACCGAATTAAGTACATATTCGATTTGAATTCGTATCCGTTATGACATTTGATTCACATTCGTATTCGAGAATATTCGAATTTGTATTCGTATTTATTTTAAAAATATGGATTCGTATTCGTATTTGTGACTATTCGATCGTATCCGATCTGTTTCCATCCCTACTAGCAGCCAAGCACAAGCAGTCACACTCACAGACTCAGACACTCTATCTCAATCAAACACTCACAGAAGCGTCACACAGGCACACAGTGCAAAAGGCACTTGGACAATATTTTTTACAACTATACAACAAAAGACACTCCTTTATTCTTAAAGCATCAAGCCTGATCCGAGGAGAACAGTATGATACACAAAAAAATAAAGTGGTCATAGCAATTTGCATCACTCATAAATAGAAATATTTTGTATAGATTATAGCACCTTCTTCAAATTTAGTTAACTCCTTTAAATTGGCTTCAATGTTGATGCGCTTTGAACGACACAACCAATCTTTTGCACATATCAAGTATTGGAGTGTTAACAGGGTCAAGGAGCTTCGAAAATCATCGAGAATACGACTACTAGTACTAAAAACTTATTTAGAAGCAACAGTTGATATGGAGATTGTTAATATATCACGAGCCATTCGTGAAAGCATAGGAAAATAAGGTGAGTTGCATTTCCACTAGGAGAGAATATCAAAATCTTTAACATCATCTTCTGCATCTTTAGCAAAGTACTTCTCTAATTCAGATTTACCACCATCTCCAATAGAAACTTTCATTCTCTTATTGTATAAAGACATCATAATTTTTGTAGATGCACTTGTTGAATGCTCAATAGCACTAGTTGATTTGTCAGTGCCTTGGCTTGTAACTTGAGAGTACTCATTCTTGTATTCTCCAAAAAGATCTAAGAGTGCATTTTGTACCTCATATTACAATTCGAAATGAATCATATTAAAAAAAAATACAAGATCTTAAATGCTACAAAAGTACAAACTTATTGCATGGTTGCATAAATGGAATTAATAAGGTAAAAGAAGTATAGAAAAATAAAATCTCAAGTTTTGTACCTTCTACTATATCTTAGCATCTTTAATCTGGTCATACGTCTTGTTGATTTGCCACTAAAAAAACAGTCTGCTTGGTCCTTGCATAAACACTAAAACAAAAATAAAACTAACATTAGTGAGTGATCAGGAACACAAGCCATATCCTGATAAAATACAGAAAAAGGGGAAAAAGAAGCTTGTACCTAGGATCAAAGATAGTAGCAATAAAACTTTAGTCGTTTATCTTCTTAGGATCCCCTAATACTTATCAAACTTCGCCTTTATCTTAACAGCAATGTCTTTGAAGGTATTATCATCATCATTTTCATATTCAGTCCATTCACAAAATAAATAATTTACACCAGTAATATCTTCAAAAAAAAGGTGTTGGAAGTAGCATATTTGGTGCTAGAAACCTTTTTTGTAAGATCAAAGAAATATACTATAAACTCCTTGAAATACTTTGCATACATCCAATAATCATGTTTTGGAACCCCATCCTCACCCAACTTTGCCTTGTATGAGGAGTCCTAAAGTTCAAGCATTTCACCTTCTCAAAACCCATGGTGGTCTCTAACAAATATGTCAAGTTCCATCTAGTGCACACATCAAGCGACAGCAAACCTTTTTATTCTACCTTGCAGATTTGCACATATTTTTTTGAAGCTATTCATTCTTGCAGTGGAGCTTCTCACATATTTGATAGCATTATAGATATGAGAAATAGAAGGAGCCACTGTCTTCAACCGACCTTGAACTACAAGATTAATAATATGAGCTACGCATCTCATGTGAAGTTGACAGTCGTTCACAAAAGTACCTTCTCGATTTGTCAAAGCACTCCGCATATAGCTTATAGCACCATCATTTGAACTAGCATTATCTATGGTAATAGTGTATACATGCTCAATGCCCTAATCAAGTAAATATTTATCTAGTGCTTTCCCGATGTCTTCCCCTTTGTGGTTGTCTACCAAGCAGAAGTTAAGTATTTTTTTGTTAAGTTGCCAATTGATATCGATGTAATGAGCAGTTAGAATCATGTAATTTTGAAGGATCGAAGAAGTCCATGTGTCGGTTGTAAGATTAATAGTTTGATGAGTCCTTCAAATACTTTTTGAGCTTTGCTTTCTCAGCTTCATAAAAGCAGAGAACATCTCTATACATTGTTGCTCTAGATGGCAGACTAAACCGAGGACAAGATTTGGACATAAAGTCAATAAAACCTTTGTGTTCTAAAAAAAATGAAAGCTAGTTCATCTACGATTATCATGCGAGTAAACACTGCCCTATCCTCTTCAGCATTGTATTGTCAAGGAACTACACAACTACTTCGGCCATCTCAACTAGGTTGGAAGCTTAATTGAGTTTGATTGCTGCTCCTATTAAGATGCTTCTTACAAGATTTTGCATAAGAGAATAGAGAGGAGGTACCATTCTTTTTGTGAATCGCATGTAAAGATTTGAGAACAATAATTACATCTAGCCTTATTTTGGTCATCTGGCAGTCATCTGTAATGGTTCTATATCTTCGATCTAGGATTCATTTGTTTTTTTTTCATCTTGACTTCGAATGGGTCCAATAGCTTCATCACTGTCCACACCCAAACCAACAATAGGCACACTTCCTACACCCTCAGACTTAGACATCTAAAATACCAGAAAGACCGAGACTTAGACATTCACAAATCACAACAAACTAGGCTAGCAATTGTAGTTCACAGTTTTAACGCAATGAGACTTGAAACTACATTTCAACACTTTAATGGGCTTTGTTGGCTAACATAATTTCCACTGTTGCAACTTACAAGGTATTTCTTAAGGACATGTTGGCAAACCATGTTACCTAAAGATGAATGTTTTGACCAAGGTGAACAAATGCATAGCAAAAGGAATCCTTAATGCTTGCAGAGTTGCAGTTACCTTAGATAATTGGGTCTGAGTATCTGAGAGCTGAGTGGGTGATGAGCTGCAGGCGGTGCGATGATCTCCTATTTGGCTCCTCAAGCTCGAAGGCTCTCCTAGCTAGGGGTGGCGCAACGCAACACTTAGCGCCGGCGGAGGACAAGCCCGACTATATTCCTGCACTTGCAGAACAAATCGATCTAAACCTAGAGAAGAGAGAACAAATAAGAGCTCGCCAAAAAAGTTAAAAAGGTATCGCCAAGAGAGAGAGAGAGAGATTTCTAACCAGAGTTGGCCAAGAGACCTCGTCATGGCAAATGCGAGGAGAGAAGATAATAGGAGAGGTGAAGCGGAAGAGTTGAAGAGGGTCGATGAGTCGGAAGAGGGCAAAGAAGAAGACGACACTGCGCATATGTCGCCCCCACCACTGCTCACTATGGTGTGGACTGTGTGGTGACTGACTGGTGCTATGGGCGTACATGACTACGTGTGCAACTGTGCATGGGTGCTAATGTTTGCTAGGGTCGGCCATTTTGGGGGATCTCACTCATCACAGCTAGGGTTTCACTTGTGTCGCCCTATTGGGAATGGACGGACGAGATTTAAGCTTTGTTGGGCCTATGGGCCGAATGGGGGATGGCCAATGGGCTACTGGCTGTCGCTGCGCAAGTGCCATTCAATTTTTCTATTTTTAGCTGTTTTTTATTAGAAAATTCGAACCTAAAAAATCAGAAATATGCATCCCAAACCGAGTACCAAAAACCGGTCAAACCACTTTGACCGATTATTTCAGTACTTTCGATCCGGTTGTAGAATGCACAGTAAAATTTCTAAGAAGGAACTTTACCTAAAGATAGCACTAGAGACAACATCTTCAACAATAAAGCTTTTCTTTAACTATTTTATATTATTTTTATCATAATTTCCTGTTACACACCCTCTCACTATTTGCGTTGGTTTGCGGGCTCAAGTCGTATCTTGCATAAGAAATATCACGTTATCTCTTCTTACCTCCTCCAAAATAAAATTTTACTCATTTAATATAACTAAGAAATAGCCAAAATGATACTATTAAATATGTCATTATAAACTTGAACCAGCTATCTAGGATTCGGCCGGTCGGTATCTTAGGTCGTGGTCAGTAACTGTGATGTGCGCGCATTCATGAACCTTCATCGACTCTATCGAGGCCAGCGGTTAGGTCTTAGCTAGCTAGGGTAGATACGTAAACCGATGGAGCAAAACTAAACTAGCAAGGGCTAGATATATAGGTGATGTGATGAGCGAGGAGTGACGGCGGCATCATGCCATGCATGCACAGTGCGGTGAACAGTCATATCCACGGAATCCAATCCTTGATCCATGAAGCTAGCTAGGGAGCCACCTACTCATCTAGCCAAGACAGCTCTAGCTAGACATGCGTATATACATGTGGAAGCATCGATTCGTCGATCGACTGGAACAGGGAGGAGAGAGAGACAGAGATGCGTCACGGGTGACAGCAAATGATCGGCGATCTCCCCTCTCTCTCTCTCTCTCTCTCTCTCTCTCTCTGTTGTGATCGTATCGACTTTATGGGGGAGTGATATATGCCCGCGCAATCAGGCGAGATGATAGCCTGATTGATCGGCAACGCTGTAAAGCGCTCAGCTCGTGCGGGCAGGATTCGATCCACTCGCCCATTTGCTCCGATCCACGCACGTACGCGCGATCCACCTGAACGAGCGGTCTTCCTTGTGCGCCCTGCGTATGCGACGGCCTCTCCCGCGCCGGTGTCTACATATCATGCTGTTCCACCGCCCCTAATCCCTAGTCTGTTCTGCTGGCAACACAACACCGGCCTTCACATTTCGCGCATCGCATCTCTCATAAATTCTCACCTACGTCAACGACCTCAACGACGAGCACAAGTCGCCTCGTCAGGCACACATGGAAAATTGAAGGACAGGCTATGTCTCAGACCAACTCGCGACCTTACTTCACTACATGGATACAGGCTCTAACCATTGAGACGCAGATCCACGTGAATACTCCAGTATATCTTATGCCCAGTCCTCGTCTTCATCTGACCGGAGACTGTGCATCGAGACTGATTCGATCACGCGGATCGAATTAATGCCCTCGATGGATCTGGCTGTGATCCGGCTCCGACGTGGCACTCGTGCAAGAGGGAGATATTTGAAACCCCCCAAAATGAGGATTGCCCCTCACCGACAGCTGCACTGGGAGTGTTTAGTGCCCGAGTGGTCGCAGTCGAAATAATCACGGGTGCAGTATATGCTGTGGCCTAGTGTGGTCACAGTCGAGATAAGGATCTGTTTATATTTAGCTGCAATAGATAGTTTTTGAGTAAAAGTAATTAATAATAGATGAACAAATAGAGGAGTAATGGGAAAGTGAGTAAGAGATATGTATGCGAGATAGATGTGAGAGGGGTAGAATGCGTGATGTGACTGTGATCTTATCCATAAGTTGAGATAAGAGCGAGAGGAGGAAGAAACCGTCTCAAAAAATCAGATGTTTATATTACTTTTTAAATTTAATATAAATAAGCTATAAGCCACGTGCTGACCATGCATGCACTTCAAAGGTGAAAATAGAGCAAAATAATGCTGCCCATAAGCCCGCATAGTTGGCGAAGCTGTAACAAGCATTACGCGGGGTAGCTTTCCTACTTGTGTCGGCCAATTAGTTGTTCAAGATTGTATTGCTATTATTGAGTAATTAATAAAGCTCTCTTTTTTCGAAAAATGTCCTAATTAACAGCCATTGACGAATAATAATGAAGAAATAACCCTGTAACTGGAGTATTAAATACTGCATGTATTAAGATTTCAACCATCTAGATTTGTGCCACTAGTATCCTATACTCTTTTTTTAGACCAGCGCTAGTATCTTATACTACTTTGAGTTGCGAGCAATACACTCCGTGTAATACATCGATCGTGTAGGGAAGTATTTTGTTAGTAGATAAGATTTTGCAAGAAATTTTTGTAGAACTAGCACGGTGGCCCCGCGCAGATGCAAATGCATTATTCTTACAATATATTTAATTAGTTTAATGATATATATATATGAATAATAAATAAACTATATGCAGAAAAAAAAGGATTGCAGATCACGTAAAAGAATTTAAATGTTAGAATTTCTAGAACGCTATCAATTCAATTTAATTTTTCATGTTTATAGAATTGGTTTTATTTGTGATATTGATGCATAGTAGTATATGCTAAAACATATCTTTGAGATGAAATACTTGTTCTTTGTAGTTTTTAATCACCATCTCCAATAATAGAAACAATAGTTATGTCCATATTAATACAATTAAAAGAATACAAATTATAATAGATATTATAGATAATTTCATGTGTTTGTGTGGATCGCTTGGATTCAATTCTATTTCTAACATCTCGCGTCTAAATTTCATACGAGAGTTCATCAACTATACGTGCATGCATATCATAGTGCAAATCAACTTCATGCACACTTTCATAAATGAAGAAAGACCATTGATTATGATTTGTTAATCATACGAAGGGTCCACCTAATTAATAGCTCGATGCTTTTTTGTGAGAATTTCTAGCAATTATTCTTATTTATCAGGTAACACCATCAATAATGGATTGCTAAACATAATTAAGATCCACCAAATTAAAGGGCGCGGGTGTTTTTATTTTTAGGAGAATTTCTATACTATTTCTTCCTTTTTGTTAGCTAATGTAATTAACCATCCTCAGTTTTTAATTAGGTGATATAGTTCAATTTTAATTAGAATCCACCGCATCGATGGCAATTCTAGCAAAAAAAAAATGTAGAACACACGTTGTTGAGAAACATGCATGTAGAATAGGTATTGTCTTTTTTTTTATTTCTCCTTTTTTTTTCCTTACCAAGTGCCACTTTTTTCTCATGCATGACTTTTACTCATTTATTTTGTATGTCCATATCCTTCTTTTTCTCTCATATGTGCCTTTTAGCATGAGCCATCTAGAATTTATTTTATTTATTGGATTAATCTAGAATCTGTAATCTAGAATCTAGAATTAATATGTAAATCAAATTTTTAATTTTGTTTTATTTTTATTCTAAATTTTAGTTAATTTAGATTATACTTTATATGAAATCTTTCCTTTTAATTTGCTAATTTTTAATTAATTATTATTTGAGAATTTTAGTTATTTGTGGATGTTATTTTGAAAGTTGTATAGAAATCAAATTGCTATTTTTTATTTTAAATTTTAAATTTCTCTTAATTTGAATTATATTTAACATGGGCTCTTTCTTTTAATGTAAGTTGTTGTAACTCTAATCCATCAGATTGATGGCTAGATTCTCTAGTGAACTATCAAATCCAAGCTTTTAAAATTATGACAACCAAATTAAGTTCTAGATATTTTATTTTTTGTGAGAATTTCTAGCATATTTTTTCTTAGCAACTCTAAAAGACATGCCATGGATTTTTAATATATAATAATAATAAATAATAGATAGATAGATTTTCAGGGGTTGTTTTATTGTGCAAAGATTTTCAGGGGTTGGTTTATTGTGCAAAGATATGTACGAATTTTCACAGAACCGGGATAAATGCCGGAAATTTAAAAAAAGGACCATGACTTGCGGTGATAAATCCCAAACGGGGTTTTCTTTTCCCCCCCACAAAGAATAAATCCCCCATGGCGTGGCATGTGGAATCTCGAATCGGTTCGGCCGCTCGCAGAAAAAGGCTAGCAAGAATATGGAAAGTTTTCCTCATCGGAAAAAGATCGAGCTAATTCCATCCGCTGGAATACATTAACTGCGCCGCATTTTCTAAGAGGAGAAAAACGATCACGGCCGGAATCGTTATCGCTTACAGCACCATCTCTCTCTCTCTCTCTCTCTCAACCGCCATCTCTCTCGCAATTCGATCGGAAATTAGCAACACAACCATGTGACGAGATGCTCATGCGTGGAACGTATAGCTTCAGCTACAGTAATAATAATGCTTCCTTGTGGAAGATGCGATACATATTCTGTGGAGCGTTGGATGGATGATTGACGATATCCAGAACGCATTCCGATCGAACGTCAGCGGATGGATCGATTCTCGGCTGGAGAATGCGCCGCCAATAATGTGCAGCCCACCAAGGAGTGACCAAACAACATGAAGGCCTGCTACCCACCCAGCCCAGCATAATGGGCCCATAAAAAGCCCTGTTCTTGTTTCCTTTTTTAGTCCTTCCCCTCCCTGTATATTTTACCTAGTACAGGCGTACGGCTACGCTAGTGCTGGACAATTGTGTGATCAGCTGTAATACTCGATCGATCGAGCAGCAGCATCAGTTCACACGAACGCAGCAACGGCCTCAGGCAGTCGGGAAGGGGATTGCCGCGACGGTCTTCTCCCACGCCGGCGTGTTGAAGTGCTGCGCGCGACTCCACCTCCACCGGCCCCGACGGCACCGGGAGCAGGTCAGAGCCGTCCGACTTGGTCGCGACGTAACGTGCTTGGTTTCTAGTGGAGATCGAGTAAGGCGGGTTAAGTAATAATTACCAAAGAGAGTTTCCTCTCCATCCTGCAACACAGGGAGGGACCTTGCCGAAGGGCTGCAAGCCATGCAATTGATACTAGCACACCAGTTTACGTTTTTTTAACAGAAAGATCGACCAGGTATATAATAAGAGCTTTTTTTTATCATACTTGAAAGGTACCAGGAGTACCGGTATCTTTTTACTGAAAAAAGAGGTACCAGTTAATTTTATCCATTTATTTAAGACTGAGTTCACAGGGATACAATAGATATTGCACATCTCTTGTCAGCGCATAGTCGACCGCATCCTCAGCGCGCGTAGCGGACCACATCCATCGCTTCCCTTTGCTCGGGTCGATTGGAGGACAGTGCCGGCCGCTAGGTTTCACTCGCACACAGCCAGCCACAGAGCATCGCCGCACACAGCATACGTACGTTGAGGGCAATGAAGTCTGGTTTAGAGGTGACTAAATAAATCATGCCTATCGAACTGGCCCACAACTCGCTACTATAGGCATGGCATGACCTGCCATAAGATGGTGGGTCGTGCCTAGGCCGCCGCTCCGGCCCAGCGTGCCATCATGGCACACATAGTGCTGGGCCAAGCACAGCCCAGCACGGACATAGTACATCACAGCACAACTATAACGCCCAAAACAAAAACCCTAGAACTCACATTTAAAAGCCTGGGGGACCTCTTCACCCCCAGGCACATTGCCACCCCCTCCCCCTAGGTGGTCTCTCTCTCTCTCTCTCTCTATATATGGAGCATATCTAGTACAAAAGGGTATTTTAGTGCAAAAGTGTAAAAACTTATAAAAGCCATCTGATCTGGCCTGTACAGATCAGATCAAAGAGGGTGGAATCCCCACCCTATAAAACTTAATCTATGCAGGGGGTTTTGTGAAAGATTAATTAAATGAATTAAATGAGATGAGGGTTCCACTCTCTTTGATCCGATCCGTACAATGCAGATCCGATGGCTGTAGAGAAGTTTTTGCACTTTTGCACTGAAATACCCTTTTGCACTAGATATGCTCTCATATATATATATATATATATATATATATATATATATATATATATATATATATATATATATATATATATCCTCTCATGAGCGCAGTCGCATGAAACCTCTTTTCTACACCCGGATGTAATTACACCCTATATCGTATCTCACAACGTAGAGAGTATCTTGCGTAACGAAAAGTATGTACGTATATTATACGAATATTTAAGATCATCTAGGTGGTGTGAATAATTTTTCAGAGGTGGTATGTATATTTTTTAAACATGCTCCTTTTATGTGCGTATATGAAGGTATTTATAAAATATGCTAAAAATTATGGATTCTCTTGCAATTTTTTCATATGGTTCATATTGAAGTATCTTATATTTAGTATATGAGTATACCTAAAGTGATAAAAGAGTATTTCAAGTTTGTTTAGGTGGTATATTAGAGGTGGGTGTAATTACACCCGGGTGTAGAAAGTATTTTACTATATCCTCTCGGCAGGAGCGCAGGCCGCATGGGCGGCGCGGCAGGCGGCTGCCGACGACGAGCGGTGCGCAGCACGGCATGCGAGCGGCGCAGCGCGGTAGGCGGCGGCAATAGCGCAGCATGTGGTGGCGGTGGCGCAGCAGGCAGCGGCTGGCCGGCCGGTGGCGGCGAAGGCCGACACGGCTCGGCTGACCGAAGGACCGTTCGTGCGAGGTTTTTCACGAACGTGATCATGTTCACGTCGTTTTGGCCGTTCTAGTTGTTGGCCAGCCGAACGACGATTCGCAAGGTGGAAATTCCAGCAAACGCGTTTTGATCGGCCGGGTGTCCTGTTCTAGTCCTTCCACAAATTTGGATTAACCCTCGCCTGATTCCATCTCGTTCTGTCTTGTAGGTTCTCTCGTGGCAGTTGCAAGAGCTCCCGGTCAGTCTCACGTTTCAAATTCTTCGGGCAGTGGTCTCGCCGAGCGTACTCAAGGCAAGTACCTTGTGGCCGTAACATTTCCGTTTCACATATCACTTGTCCATGTATAACTATTGCTTGTCTTGGATATTATTACCATGTCATATATCGTTGATAAAATTATGTGATTAAGTATTCATTACATATTATCTTAGGTTAGTCGAGGCCATGCTTAGTTGTATTAAATGCTCTGTTTTAATATTCTAAGTTTCATGCCATGATTAAGGATCTAGGTGTAAGCTTTAATCTTAAAGAGGGAATAAGTTATGAACATTTTGTAATTTAGATTAGTCGGTAGAAATCGTTTATCTTAGCACTGTCATGTTTATTATTTTATTCATACTTATCATTTTATTTATGCTTATCATTTGATTCATACTTCTCGTTTAATTCATATTATTATTGGTCACTTATATCTTGTTGTTCGTAAGCCAAGTTGGAATTATATGCAATTGCCCGTTAATTTGACTAATGACTACTCAACATCTAATAAAACTTAACTGAATGACAACCTTATGTGCTTGGACTTCATTAGGGGTCTCTTAACAAATAAATCATTAGGTCATGTCTCTATATCACCTGTCCCTCGTCTCATATCGTGAATTGCCTTATTAATTACCTAACAACATCCTCATTTATCATACTTTCTATCGGCTTTCCCTATCGCTACCGTAATATCTTAAACACATGAATCGTTAATATTACTCGATTGCCTGGCCTAGGGTTATCCACATATAGGGCAAATTGCTACCCACATGGTAACGTACCAGGGGGCGTACGCTTTTGTTACACAGGATATTACACTCTGTCGCGATATACAGTCAAGGACGATGGCGTGTCTGGCTATTCTCATATATCGGGTATGTAGGGAGTAACCACCAGTGCCATTACCATAACTTACTAAATAACAATTACCTCATATTCAAATGCAAATATCACATATGTCATGTTAACCATTATTTCCAATTTCACTCTCTATATCAGCATCGTTGATAATCCAGTATCGTTGCCTTAATTTGTATCTATTACTTGCTTACTTGGTTGCATCGCTTAACCTTTATTTATCATGTTGCGACCATTATTGGGTACTTGCTGAGATTTTCAATCTCACACTTGCTCTTTCAATATTAAAAAAAAGACCAGTGGAGTGATATCATCATGTATGAGTATGAGCACTCGAGTTTTCAGCACCGTGACTTGCCATTATTTAATTATTTTATTTGTTCAATTTTGATTAGAGTGGACCGATCCCATGTTTTAAATTCTTGTTTCAGCTTCTGTTGATTTTCTAATAAAGTACACTTTGAAGGTTTTATTTTCCTGTAAATTTTATTACTGCTTAATGATTTTATTTCTTGTTTGGAGATGATGTTCTATGGTAATATCTCACATCGGTATGTGAGTTGTTACATCACAGCCCACAAGGCACGGTGGCCCGGTGGGCATGATTGGCCCGATCAGCACGCATAGTCCGGTGGGCATAGCCCGTTAGGCATGATTGGCCTGGCACGGCACGGTGGACATAACCCATTTGGAATGCACGTGGCCCATTTAGCATGATCAACACGATCAGATTTTTGAAATTTTTAGCCATTCTACAGTCATTTGGGAGTTTGAAAATATATAAAAATTCAAAAAAAATCTTAAATAGGTAGCATGCCTCCCATTCAGCCACACTAAAACCAGCAATCTATTTTCCAAATTCTCTTATGAGACTTTTGATATACTTTGTGATAATTTAGTAAAATTCAAAATAATTTTGCCAAACATTCAAACCATGCAGAGGACCTGAACATTTTGGAATGGTAGCACGAGCATAAGCTAACATATTCGATGCTATCCATATTAGCATAGAATGTGTTAACTGTTTCTGTCTCGATGGTTTCTTCTGAGTCTATTTTCAGTCTTTCTGGAAGAATATTAGAGGAGAGAAGAACAAGTCTCACAAGCTCCCCGTGCGTGTTCCGCCACTTTGCGACGTTCATTCTGTCCCTTGGATTTGTGGGATCCAAGTCCGACACATCAGTTTTCATCTAGCGCGGCGGCGACGGCCTCGCCTACCTTCTATTCTATGTCGACGACATCGTCCTGACCGCCTCCTCTTCGGCACTACTTGCCTGCATCATATAGTCTTTGCGGCCAGAGTTTGTCATGAAGGACCTCAGTGACCTCAACTTCTTCCTTAGTATGAAGGTGACATAGACATCTCAGGGAATTTTTCTCTCCCAACAACAATATGTTGTAGAGATCATACAATGCACGAGCATGCAATCTTGCAACCCGAGCTCAACACCGATTAGCACTAGCTCCAAGCTGTCGGCCACCGCGGGTGCAACGGTGTCCAACCCAACCTCCTACCGTAGTCTCACTGGCGCACTGTAGTACCTCACCTTCACCTGACCGGACATCACCCATGCCGTCCAATAGATCAGCCTTCACATGCACCACCCGCGGGAGCCTCACTTCATGCAACTAAAGCGAATCATTGGGTACATCAAGGGCATGCTTGATTTTGGCCTCCACGTGTCTCACACTAAACCATCCTCCCTCGTCGTCTACTCTAATGCCGATTGGGCTAGGTGCCCTGACACACGGCGGTCCACGTTCGGATATTGAATCTTCCTCAACAATAACATCATCTCCTGGTTCTCCAAGCACCAGAACACAGTCTCCCGGTCTAGCGCCGAGGCAGAGTACCGTACCATCACCAACGCCGTCGTCGAAGCTTGCTAGTTGCGCCAACTACTTGGCAAGCTCCATCATCCCCTTTTGAAGGCTACGCTTGTATACTGCAACAACATCAACGCGGTCTATCTCGCCTCTAACCCCGTTCAACATCAGCGAACCAAACATGTTGAGATCGACCTCCATTTTATTCATGAACGGGTGTCCCTCAGCAACGTACGAGTGTTGCACATCCCAACAACATCTCAGTACGCTGACATCTTCACCAAATACCTCCCTGCAGCTCTGTTCCGTGACTTCCACGACAGTCTCGACCTTCACCGAAGCTCCGAGTTGATACTGAGGGGGGCTGTTAAACGATGATTGCGCCAACGGCCGTTCTCTTTCCTTCCTGTGTCAATCGCATGCGCCAATCCCAGACCTAATCATTCCATGTAAAGCACATTTGATCATTTTCTTGTATTAGATATTAGTTAGCATATTTAGCTGATTCGGTTTTATCCGATTGTCAATCATTCCATGTATAGCACATTTGATGATTGTTGTACAAGGCTTAGTAGCCTATTTATAGTTCACATTTGCCACAATGGAAGATTATCTCGTGAGCTCCAATCCTGTTTTCAGAAAAGACATAAAAAGAAAATGGGTTTGGGTGGTTGGGGTTTGAGCGATGTCTAGATGGGCTGAACAGTGTTGGAAATGGGATAGATGGGTTCGAGACGATCGAAATAGCTATATTGTATTAAATGGGTTTCCATAAGTAGTAACAAGTCTAGGGTAGTACCGGTTTCGCTTGGATAAGTTTGAGTTGTAGACAGGGTTAGATTACCTAGTTTAGCTTATAAATAGTTTTTGGCAAGGCAAGATTTTATAGATGTCTAATTTAACCAAACAGAGTTGAAAATGGGTTTTGTGGAGTCAAAATGTTCAAAACGGATGTAAATATGCCTATTGGGTTACTAGTGAATAGTACAAAAAAAATGGGTCTGGTACTATTCACGATGGGTCAGGTGAGGAATAGTATAGGTTTCAATACTAACCGGGTTGAGTTTGAAAGAGATGGATCAGGCTAGTTTACATGGTGCTACAGTAACATGTAGTGATGGGCTCGGCCACGTGAAGTCTTGGCCATTAGGCCAATTCCGCCTGGCCTCTTCGGCGTGGGCTCAGCCTGACGAGGCCTAGCCTTCTTGTGTGCACAGCCCGGCCGAAGGCCTGGCTTCCCTCACGTGAGTGCACGGCCCAGGTGTGGTCATGGCCCAGCGGCAGCCCGACTTCCTTGCGAGGGTGTGATCCAAACGCGCACACTATGCGTCGTCTTCCTCCTCGGCTGTTACAGGGCGCGAAAATAGAGCAAGGTGGTGAGGTGCTAATGCGCACTTTGACAAAGGCCTTCGGTTGTAAAGAGATACATGGATGGACCCAGGAGATCAAGAGAGTTCCATTTTTGGGGTTTGGAATGGCCGAGATCAAATGTAGACGGCCGACGACAAAGGGAGCTTCACGGCACAAGACCATGGCACAGGAGCAACCTAGGGGTTAATTGGTGAGGGTAAGGGCGGTTTAAGCATCAAGGACACACGGGGAGTAGCTTGTCAATGGTGGCTTAAGTTATGGACTTCCGGAATGAACTGTCCACGGAGATCCCCTCCCGAACGGCGCTGGCACACGTCGTCAGGATTCTAGGGCACCATGATTGCTAAGGTGAGTTTGCCAACGTGTTTGTGGTGCTCTAGTGATGCCACATACAAAGGCAATTGAGTTTTAATTGAGATGTGAAGTGGATTGCGATTTTAGTGCTCACCTCTATTCTTACCGGGACATGAGTGGTTGGCGCATGCGTGCGTGCGTCGGTTACGAGGTGTGTTGAGTTACGGCGAAGCGCGGAGGTCAGTGTGCACGCGATGCGAGACGATGAAGACAGCGTGGAGGTGACAAGGAGTACATGCGCGATCCGAGCTGGCAGAGCCCAGCGGTGGGTGGTGTGTGTTAAGAAACTGTAAGATTACAGTGATGAATAAATACTTAAATTACTTCTACTCTATTCTTCTATATATATATATGGAGACTTTGTGCTATGTAATTGAGTGGATATCAAGATTAATAAAGACTACAATTATGCTCTCTATTCCCTGGTATTCTTGTTATGCTATTGGATTATTCATAATGATTGCATTGTTTATTACGTCACCGTCCATCGATCGACATCGTTCTTCAACAGTGTGAACACCGAGATGTCACGGCCGGAAACGGCAGCGCGGCGAATGGCCATCTAGGCTCTGGTTTTGGCTTGTCTGACACCTGGTTAGGGGCACTTAAGGAGGCGTCAGGAGTTCTGAAATTGAGGGTACGGTCGATTGACTGGAGGGAGCAGCGGCGACTGAGCATGGCGGTAAAGAATGGGAGGAATCCATGTGTCAGGAGGGAAATAGGGTAACGACGAATGGGTTATTGCCGTTGTCAGATGGTAAACAGTAGTCCCAGCGGCTTGGTGGTTTATGCAAATGGCTAGAGGGAGTGGCATGATCAGGAAAGGGAAGCTCAAATGGTTGGGGGAAGTACCAAATTGAGCAAATTTTCGAACAAAAGCGAAATACAAGTCGCTTTTGAAATCTAGGTTGTTTCATATTCTCTATCCTTCCTTGCATTGTATGTATGTATGTATGTATGATCGATCAGCACATCACTAATAATTGGGGTTATAAAGAGGCGACGGCAACGAACCCAGGCGTGCATTATTTGGATCATCACAGGTTTGCATTAATGCAATTACCAATGCAAACAACGACATGGATGGTATACCACTCACCTGGAAGGTCCTCGATCACCTCACAGACAGATGGTAGACTTACCGTGTGCTTCATTGATCACTGCTGCTAGGAATACGTCCGTATGACATCTTAAATTTTATTAAAAGATTCGTTTAGCATTTTAAACTATAAAATTAGATATTTGATTTTACCATTCAGTTCAAATAACATTCTAACCTGGTTTTACATGGTAGTATTATTCGCGTGGCATAATAAGTGGGTAATTTTGTCACATAAGATAACATGTTGATTAAGTTGAGTCAATAATATATGAATTACAAGGGCTTCACTCCTATCAAGCTCTTAGCCGTGGATCTATTTTGATTTAGGAAAGAAGATCCGATGTGTCCACCAATGGTTCGCCATCTGTCCGTGCGGTGATCGTGGACCTTCCAGGCGAATTGTATACCGCCCATGTCGTTGGTTGCATTGGCAACTGCATTAGCACAAACCTGTGACGATCCAAATAATGCATGTCTGGTTCGTTGCCGTCGCCTCTTTGGGTGTTCGTATTAGCTTTTATAGATATTTTTTGGTCGTGGACCTTCCAGGCGAATTGTATACCGCCCATGTCGTTGGTTGCATTGGCAACTGCATTAGCACAAACCTGTGACGATCCAAATAATGCATGTCTGGTTCGTTGCCGTCGCCTCTTTGGGTGTTCGTATTAGCTTTTATAGATATTTTTTGGTTACAACTTATGATTTTTGATAAAGAGAACAAATAGTGAAAGAAGTGAGAAAGAGATGAATGCGTGTGGCGGAAACGAGAGTAGCAGAGTGCATAATGCATCCATGATTCCTCTATTTTATCTCTAGAGTGAGACGGTAACAAGAGGAGTGAAGAAATCAATTCGAGAAACAAGATGTTTATATTAGTTTTTTATTTTTCTAATAAAAGCCTATAAACAGAAGGCAATATAAACATTAAAAGAAATGGGAGGGCCATTGTTGTCACGGACACGCCGCCCTGTTGGGCTGATAGAGGTCAGGTATAGTAAGCAGATGTGCCGAGTAGGCTAAACAGGAGAGCATCTTGGTTGGAGCTTGGAAGAAGGGTACAGAAGAACAAAAAAGAATCGAGCTCTCTCCCATGGCTCTACTCCTTCCTCTATTTGCTTCTCTTTGCATCCCTCTTTTTCCTCAAATTCTCTTCTGATTTCTCCCAAAACTACCTCTACTCCCTACTCCGTTCCAATTACCCCACCTTAAAGAGAAAAAACAGACGGTATGCTACCTATTTATAGAAAATTTTAAGCTTTTTAAATTTTTATATATTTTTCAACTCCCAACAACTAGAAATTTAAAAATCCAACCATTTTCTTGGTTCTAACTCTCCCTTTCCCTTGGCTCTATGTAACATCTGTTTTTCTGGAGTTTTTAAAGCCCTAAATTTAAAAATAAATTTTCTGGAATTAAAGCAAGCTTAAAATAAATTTTTAGAAATTAAAAAGGATTTAATATGATTAAAATAAATATTAATATAAGCTAAAAATATTTTATTTGAGTTCCTTAGGTCTCAAAGAATTTTATGATATTTTTGAAGAATTTTTGGGATTTATTTGCTATTTTTGGGAGCTAGTTTGATTTTACTCAGATTTATTAAAAAGAAAATCCGGGAAAAAGCCCTAGCTACAGTTCCGACCCGGCCCACCGACGCGCCACACGTAGGCCCACTGCCGCCGCCGCGCCCTGCCTCTTCCTCCGCCGCTGGATCCATGCCCCGCGCACGTGGCGTCCATCCGCGCCCCATCCTCGCGCCGCACTCCGCTTCCACCCCGCCTTGCCACCGCCGCCCATCTCGCCTCCTCTCGACACACATTGCTCATCCGCTCCCGCAGCCGCGCCCGCTCGCCCGTGCCTCGCCCACCGTCCGATCTGCCACACGTCAACGCCTCCGCCTTCGTCTCCGATCCGAACTCGCCTCGCTGCAGCCCGTATCCGAAGCCAACTCCTCGGGGTGCGTGCTTAAAAGCCGCCGCCACCCTTGCCTCCTCTCCTCGTCTGCGCCGCGCCGCGCCGCCGTTCCTCTCCTCGCGCCGCCACCCGTTCCACGCCGGAGAACGCCACGACCCGTGCCTTTCGCTCTCGGTTCTCGTGTCCTCCGCCACCGGTAAGCCAACCCACCGCCCTCTGCCACTCCACCGGATCCGTCCGCTGCCCGAACTACCACCGGAGACCACCCCGCCGTCAGGACCACACCGTAGCATCCCGCGCACCCCCGCGCCCGCTCCATCGGTCGACGCGCCCACGTCCGCGCAACGCTTCGTGCTGTGTGCCGGACACGCGTCGGCAATCCGCGCCCCGCCGTTCAATCGTGGCCACTCATCCAGATCTGAACTGGCAGCTCAGATTGCGCCACGTGGCCTCACCCGAGCCGTCTGATCTGGCTGCGCCGCCGCCGCACCCGAGTCGCAACGTCAGCCCTAGGCCACGTGTCACACCACATGTCGTGCCACGTCACCAAGTCCGAGCCCCGGTGCCACGTCAGCTCCATGTCAACCGCTACGTGTCAGACTAGAGTGTGCCATGTCAGCCACGCTGGCCGCGCCGGCATGACACTATTTCGTGGACCCGGTCCACTGTGCACCCCTCTCGCCCATAGACCCAGTCGACAACACAGTTCTATTTTTTTTATTTTTCTAGCCTTTTCTTTAGGATTGTTTTTCCGAGAGCCCGTTCTCCTCCGTCCTAGCTCTGATTAACCCCGTTATTTTTTCTAAATTCATCTAAAATCAAGATCTAGCTTTTGGTTCTGGTTTCAAGATTTTGGAGTTCATTTGCTTGTTATTTTATGTGATTTTATTGTTTCGGTCATTTTCTTTCCCATTAGATTCCGATTCCGGTGGAGCAGGAGCAACGCCAGAAGACCCCGAGTACCTCGCTGAGCATAAATAAGGCAACTCATATCCTTTAATCATGTTGAACCCAGTTTGCAATCTATTATTTGATTATTTTATTTTAAATTACATTGCATCGCTATTTAATTACAAACTTCGTATATGGTAGTTACTGTCCATATTGAATTTCCCCGCCTTGATAATTTGAATACCATGTTGTCATTGTCACCATAGGTTGAGAAATTTTGCTAGTGATGCTATACTAGATGTCACATGGGTTGTACGATTAGAATGCTTTGCCTGCTTAATTTATGAAAGGGTTTATCATCGTATGTGATTAATTAATTTGACTTAATGAGATATGGAACCGTGGTTGGTGCCACGATTATTAAAATTTGTGCCATGATATTGGTGTGTCATTGGCGTGGTTATACAAACTTGGTTTTCACTCGGGCGAGTGATCGTGCAGTAAAGGGGAAAGTGCAGGTTCACTTTGTGGGATAGGATAGTCTCGCCTGGGTAGATTTAAGGACTTAACTTTGTGCGCCATTGATCTGAACTTTATCGTCCAAACCACATGTCTAGTATGGTATAGATCTGGCTGATTAATTTGGGATGTTTCAATTTTAATCTCCCCATTCAGATGAACATGGTTGCGCAAGGAGGGTGTGATGCGAAACCCTAGCGGGCGAGATTAGGTTGGAATTGAACTTTGTAAAGGTCTTATTGTGGTTTCCTGAGATTGAGGCTAATCACATCGTGTGGGTACAGTTGTGCAACTTTTGCAGAGTGTAAACCTATTCGAATAGTCGTGTCCTCGGTCATGGATAATGCTCGGTGATTTCACACGAGATATAGTGATTTTATAAAAACTTGGTGGTTTATGGTTTGGAAGTGAACAGGTAGTTCACTGTTGGTTTAGCTTGTGGATGGGATGTTCACAAGTCATTTATTTCTATTCCTTTGATTATTTATTTATTACTGTTTTACTTAAAAGGTCGCCTTCAATCTATTTATTCGTATTTACTTTCAAATATCGTTTTATGCAAATTAACCTTTCAGCCCTCCATTGGTAAGTCTTGCATACTATATTGCATTCATTTGTTATAAATGACTTGCTGAGTACCAATGTACTCACGGCTTTACGCCTATGTTGCCTAGTTAAGGAGGAGGAGTATTATCAGCAGGAGGTTCCAGAAGGAGAGTACTTCGTCGACTTCACGGATTAGGACTTCGTTCTTCACTCGATAGCCTGTGGGCATGTCGATTGGCCGCTACACTTTATTTTGGATTTTTTGCTGCTAAATTTAAAGCCCTTCCGGCTAAAGATATTGTAAGTTTGGTCATATGGTCGTACATTTGAGATTTATTATTATTTGAGGTTTTTCTTTAATTTAGCGTGTGTATGGTCGTGATTACATCTATGTTTTACTATGTGCACTAGCGTGATCCTAGACTAGTGCAGTTTACACAGAGAGTCCGAATTTGCATATTCGGGTCTCGACACTCTACCGCTTCCTCTGTTGTGATTTTGCGACTAGTGACATGTTCTGCTCTTCGGCTGGCTAGTGCCATCGACGTGGACTTGGACTAAAGAGGTGAACTGCTCCCTTATCCAATCTTAGCAAAGAGAGCGAGTGGTGAAAAAAGTGAAGAAGATATACGTACACATGACAAAAGTGAGGTGAGTAGGACGCACGATGCACCAACACCCCTGTCTTATCCCCAGATTTAGACGGTAGCGAGGGGAGTGGAGAAACCGTTTCAAAAAACCAAATGTTTGTATTGATTTTTGATTTTCAATACTACGAACAAGCCTTAAAGAAACAGGAGGGCCATTGCTGTCACGGATGCGCCTCTCGTTGGGCCGATAGAGGCCAGGCTTAGCAAGCAGATGTGCCGAGTGGGCCAAACAGGAGAGCATCTTGGTTGGAGCTTGGAAGAAGAGTACAGAAGAACAAAAAAGAATCGAGCTCTTTCCCATGGCTCTACTCCTTCCGCTATTTTCTTCTCTTTGTATCCCTCTTTTTCCTCAAATTCTCCTCTAATTTCTCCCAAAACTACCTCTACTCCCTACTCTGTCCCAATTACCCCACCTTGAAGAGAAAAAACAGACAATATGATCGTTTCTCTTCTCTTTCTCTTGATGATTTTTTTTTGAAAAACAGACAGTATGTTATCTATTTATAGAATAACTTAAACTTTTTAATTTTTTATATTTTAAAACTCCCAAACAGCTAGAAATTTAAAAATCCGACCATTTTCTTGGGCTGAACAGGCCACTTTCTTCCCTACCATGCCATGCCTACTAAATGTGCCTAACGGTCAGATTTTTGTGCCTAATAGGCTAACCGTGCTATTGGGCCTAACAGGTTGCCTTGCCTATCGTGCTCATGCCAAGCCGTGCTTGGCCCAACACTATTTGTGCCATGCTGTGCTGGTACGCTGGGCCAAGGTGGCAGCCTAGGCACGACCCAACTCCTCTTATCGTGCTGGTCTGGCATGATACCATTGCGGACCATGCCGTGCCTATAGTAGCGGGTTATGGGCCGGCCCGGTAGACATAACCGATGTGGCCACCTCTATACTTAACTAAAACCAACATACTTTTCTTTTTGTGAGGATAAAAACCAACTGACTTAATCGCAAGCTCAAAAGAAAACTACCCCGCTCATTTTAGCTTAAAGCCAGCTTCTGCTTCTACCTTTTATTTTTTTTTCATTATTTAGTAATTTCATCTTTTTTTTTATTTTTTTTGATTTTTTGAGCTTTTTGTTTTTTCTTTTTTTCTCGTATTTCTTTGCATTGTTCGTGATGGGCTAACATATTTTTTCTATTTTTATTTTTTTAAAAAAAATTAATTATTTCAAATAAGCCAATTCAGTTATAGTAAAAAAATAAGCCAGCTACAGTAAAAAAATCCATAAGCCAACGCCATTCCGAACACCCCCGTCATAGCAATGTAATTAACTACATGTAGTTAATTCGTAGCGTGCAAAAGGAGAGAATAAAGGATTGATATTAAAAAAAGCGGACGCCTGAGATGTGTCCACTGTCAACCAAGGTGAGAGAGGTTTTGGAATAAGTTTTGAGACCTACTTTTTATAAGAAGTGTTATAGTTACATACCAAACAGTGAAGGAAGGAGGCTATATATGGAGACACTGCCTGTAGCCTTGTACACTCTGGAGATAGCAATAAAAGTCTGTATGAGTATGATAGAAGTTTGTACTGTCTACCTTGCTAAAAAAAGAGAGCTATCTCTTTCTCATAGCGCACTCAGGCACACATTTATCGCCATGGGGGCTAGTTATATATATATTCTTATCTATGCCTATTTTTATAGAGGTACATATCTCATTTCTCCTATTTGAAGTTATGATACCCATCTAGATCTACTTTTATAGGTATACACATATCATTTTCTTGGCCTTCTAGCTTTTTTATAAAGCTGTCGACTGTCTTGCTAGTATTTGAGCCGTTTGGAATAAGGTGGAGGCCACTCCTCCAATAAGAAGCATAGACGTATTAAATCATCGATCACTTATGACATCAGCTAGAGATTACTCATCTAAAAAAGCAAGAGAAAACTCTATCTATTTATTTATTTCTATATGTGATGAGGCATTAAGGCATCTTCGATCACTTATATTAAGGCATAAATCACTTACATTAAGGCATTAACGCATAAATCACTTACATTAAGGCATCTTCGATCACTTATTGATCTCGAATTGATCACTTACATTAAGGCGTAAATCAGTGCATCAAATTAGATAAACTCATTGCTGAGCATGCGATCCCGCATCTTCAAGCTCATTTTGTTTATGGATCCCAGTATTCTTGAGGAAATTGGAGTACCAGCGAGCAGAGAGCCTGGCTTGCCGTGGCCGTGCCTCGTCGTCCAAATCGACACGGTACCGGCCGTACCTTGCCTGATACCCTGACAGAATCTCGAAGACGTCCATGAAGGCCCAAGCGAAGTAACCTTTCACATTGACTCCATTCCTGCAGAACAAAAGATCATCAGAATAAGTTTGTCTGAAGAATTTGAAGTTGTCGACTGCCTGCAATTACATTGTTGAATTTTCGTTGTCCGACTCACCTTAATGCTGCCAGTGTGGCCCCTATGTAGCTCTTCAAGAAATCAATCCTGTCGGTATCATGGACAGTGTCATTGCTAGATGCATTACCTGAAGAGAAGGAAGATAATAGATATCAAAGTATGAATTACAAGCAGTGATGTCTGCATAAACATTGACAGAATTTTCTTGGAGTAACTGAACCAAAAATTTGGAGATCATTGTACTCTGAAACTAGATTTGCCATTCTCTTGGATATAAATGGGAAGGTCACCATAGGATTCTTTCAGGTACTGCAGCAGAAGTTGCAATCCTTCCGGATCATTTGGAATAGAGGATGGGGCAGACTGCACTCCAAAGAAAAAAAGTATCTGTCACAGTTGGCAGGGCATATAAAATATCTTGCCCAATTATATGGGCTTTTGAGTGTTTTTTATTTATTTTCTTTAATCTCTTGTGTTACATTAGAATTCCTAAATCACAGCTTCATGTCTAAAATAGCTGAAGCCAGCAGCATCTCTGACAAAACATGGATGAAAAATTTTACCTTACCAATTGGCGGGTCTAGTTTAGAACCTGCATCAGAGAAATAAATACTCGATTAGATGTGGCATTGGGCTCACATATGTCATAAAATTGTAAATATGTTACAAGAGCGTCAACAAATTATTTGGTCAGTATACATGTTACGATTTGGGATTTTTGTTTGCCTCAATGTGTTGTCACTAGATTAGTGAATCAAATTGCCCACTCCTATGGCCAAAAAATTATGAGCAATGCAGCAATAATTGACAGATAAATTGCTTACCTGGTAAACTGACATGTCTGCATTGTAGTCACGAACACCCTTATCTAAAGGGCGATCATTCACATAGAGAGAATAGTAGTGATTTATCCCAATGAAATCTATAGAACCCTTGACAGCTTCGCATTGGACTTTAGTGAAGGATGGGAGGCGAGAACCAACAATCTTCTTCATTACTTGTGGGTAATCTCCAAACACCAAGGGCTCTAGTATCCTACAAAGCACCACAGGTTTTTAGCTCCATGTATGTTTCGCATTTCAGATGCAAAGACAGTCAAAATAACATACCAGCCAAACTTGAAGTCCTGAGATCTTTTAGTTGCTTCTAAATCGATAGTAGAGTTTGTTAATGGATAAGTCCAAAATGTGTAAACATTTATGCCAACAACTCCTTTTTGCACGGCCTACATGGAAAACTCATTTATGGACGCACAAAACTTTGCAGTTGAAAATACAAAGTGAGAAGCTAAAATGAGTGTGTTTGTGTACTTCTAATTTTTGGCACAAGATTACTCACTTCATATTTTCCTCTGTACAGTCTAGCAGCTGATGCATGTGCCAATAACATGTTATGAGCTGCTATATACGGTTCCACAGTTGAGTCCCCTACAGTACACTTTCTTAGTCCGAAAGGATCGGAGCAGCGTCCAGGTGGGATTTGTCCGTCATCGTAAGACCCAACTGCAGAGACATTAGGTTCATCTATAGTAGTCCAGTACGAAACCCTGTCTCCGAACTCCCTGAAGCACACATCTGCGTACGCTGTGAAGTCTTCCCTGCAATTTGCAGTACTACTGGTGAGGAAATATCACTAGGAATCCTCTGATCATTTTCAGCTTTAGACCAATGTAATCACTACAAGGGAAAGGTATGTGATCTTACACAATTCTAGGGCTTAACCATCCTCCATACTCATCATCCAGAACCTGAGGAAGATCCGGTTGATAAAGCATAACATGGACTTGGATCCCTGAAGAAACGCAAAGGTCGCAGAGGTTCAGATAGTGGAGGAAAACAAAACAAAAAAAATCGACACCTGTGACTAATTTTTTACTATCGCTCGCATGTAAGGTTGTCCAAACATTAGGATGTTTTGTCACTGCAATACAAATTAACAAATTATTGCATAGAAGCGAACCACGTTTCACTAGCTCATCTATGAGATTATTGTAGTACTCTAGCCCTTTTTGGTTGACAGCTCCCCTCCCACCTGCAAATCTCAATTTAAAAAAATAATAATTAGAAGATTTTTGGAAATTTCTTGTGTACTAAAATGGAAAATTTCTGAAATGCTTATACTTGGAATAAGCCTTGACCAAGAGATGGAATAAGCCTTGACCAAGAGATGGAGAATCTGTAAGCCTCTAGGTTAGTGTCAGTCATGAGCTTGACATCATCCTGAAACATCAGATGATGTTAAGGTTAAAACAAGTAACAAGTCCGAGTTTGTAACGCCCCCGTCTCCAGGGGCGCCTGGGACACGGCTTTCCGTACGGTTCACGCATGAACACGTACAGAACGTCGCGCAAGAGTGAACCATCGCATGCTTACAACAAAAGTCCAGCATATATTACAAGATAGGGGTTATCAACCCAGTTTTAGTTGCAGCGGGGTGTGCAAGCCCAAAGTATATTACAATATAAAAGACCAACTCCAAGGAAAGCTCAAACGCGGTGGAGACCTAAAGCCAGGGGTCTTCATCGAAGAAGGGTTCTTCCGGGGCTTCCTCGACGGGGGAACTCGCATCCGCATCTTGATCTTCTGAATGGTTCGGCAAGCCGTGAGCTAACCAGCTCAGCAAATCACAAAGAAAAACCTAGCTTAACTACATGCACGAATTATTAACGGAAGGGAGTATATTGGTTTTATCATTTTATGTGGATGCAGTTTTATTTCGTAAATAGATTTAAAACACATGAAATGACAACTACTTCTTAAGATTAGGGGTTTTCACGAAGAGTTAATTAATCCACTAGTCCAGTTAAAAATACTTGCAAACACTACTTAAGCTTAGCAACTGGAATCACCCAAGTGACACAGCTCTGTTAACCGAGAGCACGGTGTATTCGAATACTTTTTAATTGACTCTGCAGAGCTGCCCAACTTTACCCACACGCAACCTTAACCCTCATGACTGAGTTAAGGAACCAGGTACGTTCGCTGCTCAACCCTAGGCCAGGCCCGCAACCTGACTCTCTCGGAGCAGCGCACTGCTTGAGTTGAGCAGGTACTAAACCAGGGTTGACAAGTCAACACCCGTGGTCGAGCGGTTACTACGTCATTTGCTTGGCATAAGGGTCTAATCCTTATATTTTCACGTAGTCCGCAACCACCAACGTCAAATAAAGCGGTGAGCGGGGACCACCTCGCGGTGTCCCACCACATCTTTACCCTATACTGCACACTAGTACGACCATCCTAGGGTACAGTGTCCCATACCACCCTACCCTAGCCTGGGTTTTAATAATCTACCGGCCCGCGGCCACATCCTTATTAGTGTAATAGATTTTGCATGAAATGATGATATTCTACAAGTGATAATAGTACATCTACATTAAGCCTAGGTTTAACAATGGCGGGGTTGCAAATTAACATGGCATTTAATAGTGGTAGGACATATCTAAATTAGCATATCATTCTAAACTTTTGATTTTACATAAACTAGCATTTCACAACTAACAATAATGAAAATAGCATAATTACATAATTTAATAAACACGGGATTATCAACATGATCAAGGTTTTGCGACTTGCCGTTAATCTGGACGATTTCCGCAATCTCGAACGAAGGAACTCCCGGGTCCTGAGCTTGCACTTGAACTTCTGGAATCCCCGACACTAGCGCAAAAACACAGCAAAACAGAAATAAATTAAAAACAAATAAAGGAAATCATTTTATTTATAAAGGAAATCATTTTATTTATAAATAAATTAAAAACAAACAGAATTTTCTGGGATGAATCTGGAGGAATGGAGGCCAAAAATGGGTTAAGGACATTAAACTGAGCAAAATGGTATATTTTGGTGATTTTTGGGATTTTCTGTGATTTTCTAGGATTTAATCGGATTTTTCTGGATTTTTGGAAAATAAAGAAAGGCACTGTTCAACGGAACAGGAACCGGCCCGGCCCACAACTCGCGCGGGAAAAACGTGCGCTACGCGCGGTGCGGTTTTGAACGGTGGAGTGGGCCGGCGGTCTTCGGCCCGCTGGCGGGCGGGTGGGCGCGCGCTAGCGCAGGCGAAGGGCGGAGCGGCCGGGTGGGCCAGCGGGCGCGGCCCAGATGCGCTCTCGCGCAGCGCTTCAGCCCACGTGGGAAGCGACCAACCCGAGCGGCCGTCGGATGGAGGATGGACGGCTCAGGTGGCGCCACGTCGCCCGGCTCTCGCGCGGAACGATCGGGGATCGATTAAACGCGCTCGGTGGCCGTCCGATGGAGGGTGAATGGCCCAACAGTGGCCACGTCGCCTTCGGGGGGGATTTCTTCCACCCCTGGCCGAACGAGAAGGCAGAGGGCAGGGGCGCACCTCCCCCAACCCATTCGGCCCCGTCGGTGGCTCCCGCGAGGGGCGAACGGCACCGATAGGTGTGCGGGGGTAAGGAGGACTCATCGGAGGGGTCTGATGGAGGGGAAAAGGTGAGGTGGCAGGCACCGGCAAGGAGGAGGAAAGTGAAGGAGGCGGAGGTTTGGAGTGGTGACGACGGTGCTCGCGGTGCCCGGCCAGTAGAGGTATGATTTCTTCAAATTGAGCGAGGGGTTGGGTTTGTAGTGGGGCAGTGATGCAATAGCTCAATGGAATTGAGTTTTGGCTGGCGGAGTGGGGAGATCGGGGACGGGTCTTACCGGGATCAAAAGGGAGGCAGAAGGGGAAGTTCGGTGGAGAGTGAGCTCAATCGGTGGCGAGGGAAGGAGGAGGAGGGTGGTACGGCACTGCCTGAGGCCGCGATTGGATTTTTATAGAGGGGTGAGGTTGGGGGAGCTCGCGAGGCCGAGCGGCCATTGATGGCTTCCTGATGGGAGGAGTCGGGGAGGCTTCTCCGCGAAGGGAGGGCGGCCTGCTGGGCGTGCTACGGCGCCTGGAGGGTTGGCGGGGGAGGGAGACAGGTCGTGGCACGGCGGGGAGGTGTGCTGACGCGAAGAGCGGTCGGAGCGGGTTGTCGCACGGAGGGTGCCGCAGTGACCGGTGGGCGAAAACGGGGCGCGGCAGTTGGGCGCGGAAGCGGAGGTGCTGACGCAGGCGACGTGGCGGGGCAGGACCACGGTGCCGCGAGAAGGGGGAGCGAGGACGTCCGGCGGTCTGGGCGACACGACCGAGCCAGGAGGAGGAAGCGGGAGGGGGGAAAGGCGCCTTCGGGCGGGAGAGGCGGGAGCCAACAGGAGGGGGATTAGGGAGAGATTAGGGAGGGGATTAGAGGAAGGTTTGGGGAAAACGAAGATCAAGAACAAGGTTAGCAAAAAATTTTCCTTTTTGAAGTTTTTGGGTTGTTTCTCCTTTCAAAACTCTGAAATATTCTACGTGGAAACCACAGTACTTCAATGCAGCAAAATTTTCTTGTTAGACAAAAAGGATAACATTGTTGTCAGAGACCACACACAACACACAAAAGGAGAGCTTGTTAGGTAGTGGTACCAGAGGATCACATAGCACTGTATACTTCACTAGCTAAAAATCACATCAATCAACAGAAAATCAGTCTTACAGGCAAAGAAAATTATACAGAAGTATGCTAACACGCCCAGTCCAGCAGTTCAATGTCGGCCAGGTAAATTTACTGTGTGTACCTTGTACTTGTGGTATCCATCGGCAGCTACATCACCGGTGCTTTTGTCCAGCATTTTCCCTGTTATCCCAAACCACAATATAGTTAAAAAAAATACCAGGACTGTCAGTTTGGAACTAATGCACCAGGCATGAATTATTATTGATCAACATCAACGTCCAGTTCCTGTATTAGACCATATTCTTTTGGGTGGCAGCTGAAGATTTCCTCTTTTGGTTGTGTTTTTCGAGTCGGTAGCAGATGATAGAGACGCTGACGTGGCTAGTGCACACATCGGTGGACTCGGAAAGCCATTTATAGATGCAATTTCGAGCAGCCGATTATTTCTTCGGAAGCCGAAGCCAAAAGATATCCTAAAAACCCAAAACTAGACCTTAGTCAGTTTGCACTGACAAGTTACCTGCGTGGGTGAAGGTATCCCAAATGCTTGGGCTCCTGCCATCCTCAGCAGCAGCACCCTCATACTACCAAAAGAAAACCAAAACAGTAAAAGTAAACGTCGATCAAAGCAATCAGAGTAATTGGACTAAATTACGCAAGAGAAATATCAGCTCAGGGAAAACTAATTGGATTATTATTAGATCACTATTATTACCTGATATGCCGAGCTTGCAGCTCCAAAGATGAAGTCCTGCGGGAAGTCGCTTCTTGTGAAGCCAAGAACAGGAGCTGCATCATGCAGAACACAGAGAAACAGCGAGAGGGAGAAGAAGGCAATGGCAGCCATACGATACGTACCCTGCAGCGAGAGGGGAAGGAGGATACGTCGTAAGAGTTCACCTCGTCCAATTAATCGTCAGACTGAATTTAAATTTTTCTGTAAATAGATAGCATACTGTCTGTTTTTTCTCTTTAAAGTGGGGTAATTGGGACGTAGTAGGGAGTAGAGGTAGTTTTGAGAGAAATCAGAGGAGAATTTGAGGGAAAAGAGGGATGCAAAGAGAAGGAAACAGAGGAAGGAGTAGAGCCATGGGAGAGAGCTCGATTCTTTTTTGTTCTTCTATACCCTTCTTCCAAGCTCCAACCAAGATGATCTCCTGTTTGGCCCACTCGGCACATCTGCTTGCTAAGCCGGGTGGCGCGTCCATGACAGCAATAGCCCTCCCGTTTCTTTAAGGCTTGTTCGTAGTATTGAAAATCAAAAATCAATGTATTCGTGCGTCCTACTCATCTCGCTATACATATGTCTTGTTTACTCCTTTCACCACTTGCTCTCTTTGCTAAAAGCCATAAACTATAACAAAAAAATCATCAATAAAAGCAAATGCAGCGACGGCAACGAACCAGGCATGCATTATTTGGATCGTCACAGGTTTGTACTAATGCAATTGCCAATGCAACCAACGACACGGGCGGTATACCATTCTCCTGGAAGGTCCACGATCACCGCACGGACAGATGGCGACTAAACGTGCAATGGCGCGTTAGGCCATCAATAAAATGCTTCTTACCGAGTGCTTCGTTGATCACTACTACTAGTAACAGTCGGCTGTTACTACAGATAAAGGACACAACGACAAAGCATGCATTTGGTTTGGATGGAGCTAGCCGAGGACGGAATAGAAGAACACGAGCGGATCTGGTCGGCTATCCACGGCCACTTATTTTGCTTCAGACAACACCAATGTAAGATGATGGGTAGCCAAGGGTGTTACTATGCCAAAGAACAGCTATATATCAATGCGAAATGTACTCGTGGGGAGCAACAGGGATAGGTATGTGGCGCATGCCTTAAGAAACACGAGCGTTACAACCTGACAAGTAAAGCTGCAAAAGGCCTAAAGCACAAGATGGTTGATGGATCCAGACTAGCCTGAACCTAACTGCAAATTAAGAGCAGCAAAAGGACAGCAAATACCTTGCTTACTTAGGATAGTAAGTAACGATGATAAGTGATTGCTAATCCTCGTTCTCACTTTCTCGTTCAATCTCTACAGTCTGCGGAGTGCGGCCGGCCAGAAATTCACATGCATGGGCATGGCCACCAAATCTTTTGAAGGGAACCAGTGACAGTGAGCCGACTGGGAGGGCCCTTATTTGGGCTAAAAATTGATAATTTATAACTAAATTTATACTATAATTAGTGTATTTTATACTGTAACTGATTATACTTTATTTAATATAATTAAATTTAAAAAATTTAAAAATAAAAAACAGGTTATCACATCATTCCTACTGTTTACACTATGCATGGGGCTACTCCATAAGTTCTTCAACGACTATCTAGTCGTAAGTTATGTTACAACCACCTAATTATAAGTTATGCTACAACCACCTAGTCATAAAACCTGTTATGACTACCTAGTCGTAAGACCTGCTGCGATTACTTAGTCGTGAGTCCTATTACAACGGTTTGATTGTTCTCCTATTTACAACTAACTTACTCCCACAGTGGATTAACCTGACGAGGTGCTTAGAACGTGCATTTATACTCCATAACTGCACACGATATTACACACGTCTCTCTGATAGCAACCGTCCTACGGCGAACTACTGCTCACGTCTCTTTGATGATAACCGCTGTCCAGCAGTTAACTTTTAAAGTGTCAAGACGCTTTCTAGTAAGAGGTAACCGCCGCCGATTCGTTGGCAATATAAAGGATAAATCTTGAGAAGAGAGAGGGAGGTCTGAGGGTGAGATAGGTCCCGATAGGAAGCAATCAGTTCTGTAAGGAGTGTAATTTCTCGCACTATCCACACTTGTAAGCTTTTTCTTAGCAACAATAGCATATGACGTATGGTTATTATTCTCTCAGGAAAAGGCCCGAACCTGGATAAAATTATCGTGTCTTCATTCTACGTGATCATACAAGAGTCTTGAGCGCTTTTCTCCGAATCTAAGAAATCATACATAAGATCAATATTAAAACATCGACACCTTTTTACTAGTTGAATGCCATACGAACCAAAAAAATTATACATGTTTTCTTCTATTGCAGGCTTGCACCCCCTTCAATTCTCTGCCTGTCAACACATGTAACATAGCGAAGCTTCAGCCTCTAATTCAACAAGATGACAAATTTGCAACCAGTCAGATTTCCATTTAAACGACAAACCATTATATGTGAAAAAAATTGAAAACTTCCATTAGAGGATTTTTCCATTTGATCACCAAACCTGTTAATAATGGGTTCATTTCCATTTATATCTGCTGCTATTACGACAACCTATCGTCAATCGAATCATAAATCTTACAAATAGTAGGAAAAATTCGAGCCTCACAGAAGGATGAAAAGGAAAAAATGACAACCTATCGTTTTGCGGCTGCGATCCAGGGGGCGACGCGGTCAGAGGCAGGCGGGCCGGCGGCCCGTTCTCCCCTGCGGCTTCTCCTCCTGTGCGACTCGCGCCCCTTTTTACCCGTGTGCCTCAGATCTGGTTGGTGGGGAGGGGAGTAGCTGCGGCGGTGGCCCGGGAGACCCAGTCTAGGCCGTTGGTGGCGCAGCCCCGAGTGCTCTTCCCCTCCTCCTCTTGCTTGGCTATAAAAAGAGGCTTGGTTCTTCTTTCTGAGTACGCCAAAAACAGAGAGTGAGCTTCTCTTCCTCCTTCTCTCTTTGAGTTCTGACTTAGCCTGTGGTGTGTGGCATCGGTGTATTTGCTTGACTTTCCGACGCCGATCTCGGTCCCCTTGGTGCTTGACGGTGAGGTGTTGGCCAACTCCTCCGTGTACTTGTGCGGCATCCCCTAACCTCGTCTTTGTCGGTTTGTGAGTTGACACTGCAGCAAAGTGGGCTTTGTATCTCCGTTGCCTGCTATCCTCTCTCACGGTGTTGGAGGCAATAGGTTTTCTGGGACAGCGCTACACAGCATACCTAGCTCCGTGATCTTCGTGGTGATTTCGAAAATCACCGGTTTTGTGAGTGTACTGTTTTTAGTTCTTTGCATTTGAGAATTGTTCATACATTAAAGATTGCAAAGGACAAGTGGGATGTGTTGCTCTATGATGAAATAAGTCATATACTGAAATTGGTTGAGTTAATCTTTAAGCTCTAATTACTGTTAATTCGGTCATTGTTGTTAATTGTGAGATTTGCAAGTTAATCTCTAGACAAAGATATATTGTTTATGTGTCATTCGGTTCATGCTGTCTTTAGTTTGTAGCAATTCCATATATATGTTGCAAGTCTGTTAGAAATCATACTTGGCTAATTAAATTTGATTTACTTGTGAAAAGTCAACTTGTATGTGCTTGGGTTTGCTCTAATTAAATTCTCTCTTGGCTGTTGTGATGCTGGCCGAATGCACACACAAGTTGGATATATTTTGAACTTGAGATCATAGAGTTTGGTTTTAGAGCTCAAAGATTAAAAACTTATTTGGATAACCAATTAATGAAAAGTATAAGATTTAGTAGCGGGACGGCCAATAAATAATCTTGTGTAACCCTACAATCTGAGAGCACAAATCATCAATTAAAACTTGAGCTTATTGCTAGTCTTAATTGGTCCATGTTCTATACTTTGTCATACATATTCAAATTTAGAAGGTTGCTACTTCCTTTAATGAATATGTGTTATTATACAAGTGGTATGATCAATTCATATGATTACATGCATGTTATATCATTTATATATGTCTTGATATCATTCTTGTATTTACATAATTATATTGGAATTATATTACTACACACGCTTATACCGCATATATTACAACATAATCGACCGGTACCTAAAAAACACAGGGGTAATATATCACCATACTAAGGGCCTTCTTTTGTGCTACAGCTAATAGCTTTTAGATATGACCGATGACTTTTGTCTGCATTTTTCGAGACAGCAGCGGACAGTGAAAATATCAACACAGATGACGTACATGGTTTGGAACTCGGAAAGCTATTTAGATAAGCGGCTTTAAAAAACCTCTTGGAGAAGCTATCAGACGAGCGGGCTGGTGTAGGCGAGCGAGCGAACATGGTGGCAACCTGCGAACAGGCTCAACGGCGACAAGTGACCAACTGGTTTGGTTTGGTGGTTGTGGTCCTTGTGGATGCGGACAAAGGTGAGGTATTAGGTGATTGGGCCCGATGGACGTGGGGCTCACACTTGCCTTCAGCCCAGCAGCCACAGGTGAGGACACGGGAGATTTTGCTCTTCTTGATTTTTATGAAGCTAACTATGTTTTATAAGGTTTTATATCTAAATTTTGTGATGTTTCATAAAGTTTTTTTAGCGAATTTATGAAGTTGAATTTTAAGTTTTATGATGTTTTATAAAGTTTTATGACTAAGTTTTATGAAGTTTCGTAAGGTTTTATTACTAAATGTTATGATATTTTATTAAGTTTTCAAAGTTTCAGGAGGTTTTATATCTAAATTAACTAAGTTTTATAAGGTTTTATGTCTAAGTTTTATGGTATTTCATAAGGTTTCATAAAGTTTCGGGAAATTTTATGTCTAAGTTTGACTAAGCTTTATAAGGTTTTGTGCTTAAATTCTATGGTATTTCATAAAATTTTAGGAGGTTTCATGTCTAAGTTGACTAAGTTTCATAAAGCACGTTCGAAACTCTCAAAAATCTTATAAAACTCATAAAACTTAGATAAAAACTAAGCACAACATGAAGTGCGTCATGGAGTACGAAGGAAAACCATTCATCTTAAATCATGTTCCACCCAACTCCTCGCATAATTAAGGTACAGTTGCGGACTCCGCAAAATGCCATAGTACGTACTAGGTTGGGTTTTTTTGGTTTATATATGGCTTACGTTTGTACTGTTTACAGTAACTAGTTTTTAAACTGTGTATTTTTTAAGGCGGTGTCAACAGAAAAATTATATTAAAAAGTGTACCGATGTCAGCTGTACCAGCTAAAATCACATACGACTATTTCTCTCTACGTATTACCTCTCGCAAATAGCTAATATTCAAATATTTAAAACATAAACTATCAACTCAACCCCCCTAGCTTCGTCACACCCGTGGTTTATCACGTAAGCAGCGGTCACACTTTCATTCCACCAACCGTGCCTCCGAAAAAGGAATGTTGACAAGCAACCCACACGTCCGACACACCGGCCGCGCGCCACGGCGGCAAGAACGTCCCTCAAGCGGCGGAGAAGGGGATGGCCGCGGTCCACGCCGGGCGAGCGGTGATGTGTCCTCCTACCACGCCTTGGCATGCGGCCTGGACGTGACGATCTCCGCGTTGGGGTGAGCCGTACAACAGCTTGGGCACGTGGTTGAGGTCGGCGAGTGTGAGCCGGTCGCAGGCGAGGTGCTTGTTCTTGGACAAATGAGCCTCGTAGACGTCGAGCGCCTTGGCCAGCATGTGCGCGTGCTTGTCCACGACTTCACGGCTGGCTGGCAGTGCTGCGACTCCCACCTCCACTTGGGCCGACGGCCTCGGGAGCAGGTCTGGACCGTCCGATTTGTACTTGATCGAGATGTACAGGTTTATGGCCCGTGATTCTGCGATTCATACGTGGAAAATATGAGTTGTTATTAGGGTGATATCTTCCTCATTTAGACAAACTTTATGTTAGCTCACATTGTAGCAGAGATCGGAAATGGAGAGTGGGTTACCAAAGAGAACGTCCTCTCCGTCCTGCACTGCAACAGCACAGGGACCTTGCCGAAGGGCTGCAACAAAACACCAAAGATAATGACATATCTACAGAATACGAAATACAAGAATTTTACACGGGATATAAAAAAAAAACCAGGTATGATGCGGGGCATAGATTGCGTCCTTCCTGCCACCAGGTCGTAGATGCCTCAGCGGTACCGAGCCCACCTCCACTGCCGCGCTGAAATCCCACGCAGACGCACTTTCCGCGTCCTCGCAGGCCGCAGTCCACGTAGACGCCCAGTCGCGCGCGCGTTCCCAAGCCGGGCGCCCGTCGTCCGTTGCCCACGCCCTGGCCGCGTGCCCATATGCTGCGCTCTACGGCCCAAGCAATTGCGGCCTAACCGCTCAACGTGGGCCTGCAGCAACCTAGTCGCGCTGCCTGCGCGGCTACCAATCGGCGGAGCCTGCCTGTGATCACATGGCGTGGTAGCTACGAAGCTAATGGCCCAACCCCTACCCGCTGCCCACTCCTATCTGGCAGTGCAGGTTTTTTTAGAGGTGGAAATAATTGGCGCTTGTAGTCGTTTTAAGGCCTATAACCTACTGACAACCCATTTAAATTCCGGATAACTAAGTTAATAAATCACGTAAATAGCCTACTCACCTTTCTAGTAGGAATCGAACTCTAGTCATCAGCTATGAAGATAAAATGCCGCACCGCTAGACTGTACAATAGTCGGCTGGTAGCGTAGGTTTCGTGTGTGCTAGCTCCGTACGCTCCAGATGGCTGCCCAGTGCTTGACCAGTGGAAGCAATGGTGTTCCCTCCCATCCATCCGGATTTGATTCGTAAGATCAATACAGTGCTCTATTTAAAGAGTAACGCAGCGTGTGCTTAGTGGAACAGCTCGTGAATGCACTCATTGGCGTGTGTAGTATGATGTACACGTGTATGGTGTGAATAAGGTGCGCAGTGTGTCCTCCCTCGTACACGAAAAAATAATCCGTACGATCCACGTGACATAAATTCACACGGCTATAGCAAATGTATGACGAGGTGGGCGTTCGTTTTAGAGGTAGCTTCTGATTTTTGATCGAAATTTTATTATAATTAGTTTTTTTGCTATAGCTAATTTGGTTTTTTGGATATAATTAAATTTTAAAAAATGTAAAAATAGAAAAAATATGTTAACCCATCACGGACAATGCAAAAGAACACAGGGAAAAAAGAAAAATGCAAAAAAGCTCAAAAAATCTAAAAAAAATTCAGAAAAAACGAATTACTGAATAGTGAAAAAAAGCTGAAACTGAAAAAACTAAAACGAGCGGGTTTACATATGGCTTTTGATTAAATATGAAAGTAAATGGTAATAGTTGAAAGAAATGACTTCTAGAAGGAGGATGCAAGTGGTAAAAAAGTGTGAGAGATGCGTGCGTCTTACAGGAATAAGAGGAGTGAAGTAAGTGATACACTCGTGACCCTTATCATATTCTCAAAGTAAGATGATAACAATAAGAGTAAAGAAGATGTTTTGAGAAGCCAAAATCAAAAATTAATATAAACATGACTTATTAAAGTTTGCCAAAGTGCGACACCGATCCAAACATGACCAATGTAGTGTGTTGCTATTTGCTAACACACTACACGCGCGGAGAACAGCGTCCCACAAACAGAGCAAGGCATTCATAGATATTGTCCAACCGCATAATTAAGATCTGAAGGTAAACAAACTGCAAAAGCCAGCAGGTAAATTAAAACCCGCTCTAACAATCATCATCAACACTGCAGATTACACAAACGGTTTATTTATTGCATAAAACATCACGAGTTTATTCCATTCCTGCAGTCCGACCCACCGGCACCGTCCTCAAGGCCTCAAGCGGTCGGGAAGGGGATGGCCGCGACGGTCTTCTGCCACGCCGGGCGAGCGGAGATGTCCTCCCACCACGCCTTGACGTGCGGCCTGGACGTGACGAGCTCCGCCTTGGGGGTCTTGCTCAGGTAGAGCAGGTAGGACATGTGGTTCACGTCGGCGAGGGTGAACTCGTCGCCGGCAAGGTACTTGTTCTTGGCCAGGTGGGCCTCGTAGACGTCTAGCACCTTGGCCAGCATGTGCGCGTGCTTGTCCACGACGATCGGGTCCGGCGCGCCGCCGAGCATGGGCTTGATGAGGAGCTGGAACACCAGGTCGGAGACGGCCGGGTAGAAGTGGTGCGACTCAACCTCCAGCCACACCTCCAGCTTCGCCGACGGCGTCGGGAGCAGGTCCGGCCCCTCCGACTTGTACTTGGTCGCGATGTACCGGTTTATGGCACGGGACTCTGCAACGCACGGCACGGCACGTCTTGTTAAGCGCATCGCGCATCAAGAACATCAACTAGGACTAGTACGAGTTAAATCGGTTTTCTAGATTCTTGATGTATCATCGACTTATAGCCAAATCCACCAGATCTGGGTCTAGTTGATGGAGATCGTGAATCACGTTAGGATCATCGTGTTCTTGGCGTGAAGGAACTAAATTAAGAACGGAACATTGAATGGGTGGTATTATTATTACCATAGAGAACTTCGTCTCCGTCCTCCAGCACGGGGATCTGGCCGAAAGGCTGCAAGGAGGAAACCGCGGAGAGGAGAAAATTAGCCGGGGCGAACACAAAATTGTCCAATTTTGACGAGGATTTAACGAACAGAGGGGGAAAAGGAAAGGGTGCAAGGCGACGGTTAGTTACGTTGAGCGCGAGGAACTCGGGCTGCTTGTGCGCGCCGGTGCGGAGGTCGACGGGGACGACCTCGAAGTCGAGGCCCTTCTCGTTCAGCGCCGCCGCGACGCGCACCACGTTCGGCGACAGCGGCATCCCGTACAGCTTCCTCGGCGCCATATCTCCTCTTCGGTTCTTCTGCTTCCTCCCTCACCTGGCTATCCTCTCTCCCTCACTTTCCTGGCCTTATGAAGAGTACTGATCTTGAGCGAGTCAACCCTCGCGCTTTCACTCTACCAGGATTTGGCGTGCTTTCATACCATAAATAAACGAGACGAAGACGAGCGACCCAGCCCAAATGCAAGTGGCGCCCATAATATCGGCGTAGGTGACCAGTGCCACATGAGCAAGCGGTGTTCATGTGGGTGACTGGTTTTGTTTTTAACTATTACTGATATCTTTTTTACTAAAAATAAATATTAGTGATCGGAAGAAGTGGTTTTAAAAAGAGAGAACGAGCGATAAAAAAAAGTGGATGAGAGATATATACGTAAGATAAGAGTCAGAGGAGTAGAATATGTGAAATGTCTGTAACCCCAATTTATTCCTGAAGGAGACGAAAGCGAGAGGAAAACATGATATTTATATTAATTATTAGCTTTCTGAATCAATAGGAACACGTTCTAAGTATATTATGGCATCAGCAACAAACAAACTCGTTATTTCGACAAACTAATATTGAAAGAACCCTAACCCTAATACCCTAATTAGGTAAGTAATAGCAGTATTTATTATTTTAAGATCTAAATTTTGTGAGCATTCATATCTTTTTTCTCCATAGCAAACCCTGAGCAATTTATTGATTGCATGATTTCATAAACATCGAAACTCTATTACAATCTTTCCAATACAAAATAAACTTCATAATGAATGCATTCAATTAACATATTTTACAAATGAGTTTCCAATTGAATTCATCAGCTGTAATTGCATCAAATATATTAATTACAATATGTTACAAATTGATTTACAAAAAGATTGTTTGTGTCTTCGTGGTTTCGGGGTGAGAGCCGAGCAGCGCCTTCATCCTTGCCTGCGATCAGAGTGTAGCAGTGTTAGCACCAAACCCAGATTCTGTAGTAGCCAGAAAGTTAGATTACTAGCAATCCAAGAGAGAATAAAGAGTTGGAATAGTGAATTGCCGTCAGTCACCCTTGGGCTGTTAGGGCCAGTTTGAGACTATCTCCGAGGTTCCCAGACCGTCCGGGCGGTCGGCGCCTCTCGTCTCGATGGGTTTCATCATTCGGCAATCAAAGTTTTCTTGCCCACCTCACTTACCTCAGCCCGAAAAGCCCGCAAAGATATATATATTCATTTCAGCCCGTTATCTTTGCTTAGCCCACAAAAATCAGTAAAAGCCCTCAAGCCACAAAGCCCACTTTATGCCTCATCATTTTCAGCCCACAATGCATTCACCCATTCATTTTAAGCCTCTCAAAGCCACTTTTTCAGATCAGACACCCCACCAGAGCAAAGAAGTGCATGAAGCACTCTTCCGACCAGAGGGTTGCCAGCACAGGATCACAAGACTCAGGAGGAGATAAGCGCAAGGACACAGCCAGCTGCTCCCAGCCAGTGCAAGCCCAGAGGAGACTAGCTCAGATACCACCCCCGAGCTCGGTGTATTCCCCTCTCTGCATACCCGTCTCCCAAAGCACACAACCACGTGGCTCACCACCCAAAGGTAAGAACCACCCCAACACCTCAAAGACAAACCCCAAAGATGGCCACCTCATCCGCACCTTCAGAGCTCACCTTCGGCCGAAGGCCAGAAGGCATTGAACCGAGCCGACCGCAGCTGGAGAGAGGAGGGCACGGCAAGGAGGTGAAGGCGACCCCCACCAGCACAAGCACAACCAACAGGGACCAGGAAGCAGGAGGGGACCGCATCGAGCCAGGGACAACCGACAAGAATCCGCAGTACATCTTCTTCCCCGACAGCAACCTCGTGGAGACTACTTGCGGCCCCCTCACCCCTTCCTCTTTTCGGTGATGACAAGTAGGTCACACCCTCCCCTCTTTATCTTTTCCTCTTTTAGATTTTCTTGCCCAGACCCCACCCATCAACCACAAGCCAGCATATACCAAAACCAAGCACAAAAAAAATAGGATTGTGTTGAAGCCAGGAAGCCAGCACCAGGGAGTAGGGGGTAGAGCTCGGTCAGCCGATGTCCAAGACCGCAACACCAACACCAACCCTTTTCCCCCAAGCAGCCAATGGTAGGAAGCCACGCCAGATCCGGCCCCAGGGAGTTCATCCCCCTTGGATCCTTGTAGATCGGGACCCCGGACCCTCCTCCTTAGCACAAGACCTGCGAGGAACCAAGTTGAAGTTAGAGGAAGAAGTAGAGAGAGAGGGGGAGGCGCTAGAGAGAGAGAGAGAGGGAACGGTAGTAGCAGCAACGGCGGCGCAGCGCGCCGAGGGGAGTGGCGGCGGCGCAGTGAAGCCGAGAAGGGAGGCCGGCCGGGGAGGAGTGTGGTAGAGAGAGAGGCGGCGGTGGAGAGCCGTGGGAGATGGAGAGAGAAGAGAGGAGGGAGGGGAACCACAAGGTGGAGAGGAGTAGCCGAGAGGAGCTGGCGCCGGGGGTAGGAGGGGGGCGGAGAGCAGCGGCGGGAGGGGTAGGCAGCAGGCGGCCGCGTGAGAGGAAGGGAGAAATCGGGAGAGGCAGAGAGGCAGGATGGAGGAGGCGCTAAGGGGCGGCGGCGTGGGAGGTAGAAAAGGGGGGAGTTAGGGTAGAGAGAAGGGGGGGCCGTGCGGGCCACCGTGGGCCGCCCGGGTGGAATGGGCCGCGAGTAGAAGTAGGCCGCGAGTAGGGTTAGGCAGTGGGCTGGGGGTTGCTGTTTTATTTCAATTTTTGTGATTAATTGTTGCATGGTGTCTTCATTTAGAGCAAAAATCCTCCTCTATTATTGTTAAATTAGGATTAATTTTTATTAGTAATAGATCATTTCATTGCAACAATTCTAGTAGTGGTTTCTTTTAATTAGAGCAGCCTGTGCATGCATATGTGTATATGTGAGTGTGAGTTCCCATATGTATATTTGTGGATGCATGCATATATACATGTGCATAAATAATTAGATATATATGTGTATATATATGTATAGCAGTAGGAAGTTAATTCTTTCAAAATTAAGACTATAAATACCTATTTGGTTAAATTAGCCTCGATATTTCAGAGTCCGGTCAGGAACCAGTCCAAGGAGCATCTTCTACTTTTTGTCATTCCGATTCCCGCTACTACTCAGGCAAGCTCATTTCGACCATGCACCTAGTTATGTTAATGGTAGTTGATATTTTGCCGAAATGTTGATAATTATGTTTAGTTGCATACAAGCTATTTCTTTTTATCAGTTATGGGCATGATGATGCTTATTTATGAGTTATTTGAGAAAAGAGAAGAAAAAGAAAGAGAAAAGAGAGAAAAAAATAAATAAATAAAGAGCAAAAGAGAAAGGAAAAGTTAGTAGCTGTGGTACGGCTGGAGCAGCAGGCCCACAGGCAGAGGTGTGTATATTCTTATAGGTGTGTGTGTGTTAATATATGGTGGGTAAAGGGGTTACAGGGAAAGGATGCAGAGAGGTTAGGGGACCCCTTTACATATGGATAGCATATAAGGATTTAACCCATTTTCACTCGGAGTTAGGAACTGTAACTCTCGTGCCAACCATCTCCCCGTCTTGGGCGGGCAGAATTTAGTAACCCGTTACGTTATCCAGTCCACCACATTGGGTAAGTATTTATGTGTGAGTGAGACATGGATGAAGCTCAGGACCAGTAGCGCAAATCTGGATATGAGTAAGTCCCGAGAAGGCGCTATATGCGTTAAGTGGAGTGTTGGGCCGGGAGCCGGTCCAACCAAACACTATTAGAACTCGGTGAAGCCCAAGTGAGCGACTTGGTACACCGACGGACAATAGATGGGCTGGTGGATGGATTAACGTAACCGGAGAAAGGTTACGTGTTTTGAGCTCGAATCGCACCTACTGGCGATGTGGAAAACCTAGTTGAAGGTTGAAGCGTTGTGGGTAAAGTGGTACAAAGCCTGCGCAGTGCTATTAAAATCATGAATTCATGCCAGTTCGTTGGAATGCGGACTACAGTGATCACTAGGGATCGTGCCTTACCGGGTGGAAAATAGATAAATTTATAAATTAAAAGATGGCAGATATTTTCAAGTAACAGTCTACTTTCGGAATAAAGAGTTAGAATTTGGACTTAAGGACATGAGAGCATATCAGTGCATTTATTATTATTATGCTTGCTGAGTACTACGGTACTCACCCCTTGCTATTACTCTCCTTTGTTAGACCCTACTTCGCTCCATGAATCGTGCGAGCAGGACGAGGGGGAGGCAAGCCCCGCAGAGCAGACAGGAGAGGAGGTTGACGACGGCGAGGAGCCTGGTGAGGTGGACCCCGTATACTTCGGCTGGGACGAGTAGAAGACTCAGCGGAGCGGGCGGGAGAGCCCGGGGGTATTAGCTATACTTTTGTTAACTACTTTTGTAAAACCAGACTTTAAGCCATGTGGCAACTGTTGTAATAAAGACGACAGTATCTATATTATTGTTCTGCTGCGCTACTCTGGTAAAGGCTTATTATTTATCGGAGCAGTGTTTTACTGATCAGGCAAATAGTAATCCGTATGCCACACGTAATTATCCGAGGAATAATGACGTGGGGGCCTCACAAATATGGCGAAACTGCTATTGCAAGTGCAAGTTTGGAACGGCCTTGATGGCGCACGCCGTGGTAGGTTAAGTGGCATGTGCGCGAGTGACGAGCCGCGTCGCGGATGGATTGGCTGGTCCCGGTAGGAAGGCCGGGCAAGACACCGTGCAGGCGCCGCACATGGGGATGTATCCGATCGGTCTGACAAATCTGGAGAGAGGGAAAAAAAAACGGATAGATGACGTACATATCTTGCTCTACTTGCGGTGAGGTGCGAGTGATTTGTGTTTATTTTCAAGTTTACGTCGCAGAGCACTGAAACACAGAGTCATCCTTCCGGACACGGTTGTGATACTACTGTGCTTTTTGCCGGATTTGCCTGGGATTTCTACGGAGTTCACAGTCGCAAAAGAACACAAAGGAGGTGTAGGTTCGTTTGCCGCCCAATTACATGAGTGCGATTTTACATAACGATCGCGCAATCGACACCTACAGGTAGAACGGCCTCGGGTCTTAAAAACGTGATTACAATTAATCGCCACCGGGAGTGTCGTCTACACCTAGCAGCTTTCCAACATGCTATATATAGCTAGCGGTGATCGCGTGAAACGACTGCGACCGCCGTGGCAGAAATTCTATTATATGTAACCGTTGTATGGTTTGGTTTTGTTACATGACAATAGGGCAGCAAAACGTGCCACGTGAAGAACACTGTAGGAAAGAAAACAAGTCGAAATATCTTATGCTACAGTACTCATATGCCACGTGTCATCAACCCGTTGGCTCGTGATACAAACCAATCTTACAACGGTTGCACAATACAATCTTACTCCCGTGGCCACATACACGGTCAGAATCTTCAGACAGCTCCAGCATTCGTGATCTCCATCAATGGTGTACAAGAAATAGAAAAAAAGTACTCCCCCGTGGCTCAAATTAAGGCTTCCTTTATTTTAGTTTAAACTCAAAGCTTTTAGTTTTCGACAGTTAGTTTTTTACTATAATTACACTATAATAATAATTATTTTTTTCTCAATCATTCAGTTAAAAGAAAATAAAGAAAAAGAAAAATATCATTATACCTCCACGGACAATACAATAAAAAAAGTGAAGACAAAAAACAAACAAAGCCAAAAAAGTAAAAAAAACAAAATTAAAAAACTAACACATTCGTATTGGCTTCTAAAAGTTAGAAATTAGAAGCTCAAGTAAAGATGAAATGGGGTCTAAAGAGGTAAATAATTACTATATATTCTTTATTCATACTTTAATATTCTGCAACTTTAAAATACACGCGGAGAAGTCATAAGCACCTCTTTTCTGGCAACTACCCCTCCGTCACCGGGATCTTGGCGGCGGTATATCCCAAACCCCGGGGAAAGGGGAAGAAGTCCCCACGATTCATCTAATCATCAACCAAGACAAAAATCAAGCCATATGACGATATTTAAAAGACGCAAGCAATCAAACACAGGGACCAAAGTGCTTAAAGAAAATTAACTAGGCAGAAGAGACTTGGCCGCCTCACGTTCAAAATTTACTTATTCGCAAGAGGAACAACAGACCTTTGGCAGAATTGAGCCTCTTATGATAACATCTTGAGGACAATGGTAAAACATGAATTCCGAAAGCATTGTTAAGCTAGCATTCACAAATAACGACGCGCTCTATTATGTTCATCTGCACAAGGGTACTTTTAACCCTCCACAGAACATATCACCACCAAGATATATGTACAAATAAAGCTTTTGCTTAACCCTCAGAGAACGAGAGGGCACAAAGATACTGTACAACCCTGATACGAGACAGAAAAATAGATACAGCTTAGGTTGCTACGATCGATCTGATAATTTTAGGAAATTGTAGCACTCCAGCTGAAGCATTTCTCCGCCATTGACTGGGTCAAACTGGCATCTGTAGAAGCTGCAAAAATAAAAAAAATACATATCAAATCCAAATCTGTACCAAGAAATTCAATCACCACAAGAATCGATGTTAACTTTATGCCAATACCTTCCATCCATACCAACAACTGCCACAGTATTCTTCTCATGGCCAAATGCAACAATGTACTGGTCACCCTCATGGAGCCTGAATTGAGCTACAGACCACTCGGAGTGGAAATATTTAGGCAACACGCCTGTCAGCAACAGAAAAAACCGAGTTAATATGTGCTTAGTCCTGGACAGAAAATCAAAAGAAGTCTTTGACACTTTCGTCTTGAGATCCAGGTCTTCATCTCATCTCATCCCAAGTAGCAAGTACTCAAAGCCAATCATTTACTTTGCGCATGTTCTAAACCATCAAAATACAACCCATACTTGACGGGTACTAACATAAAATGTAAGACACTAAGAGAATGTATCAAAACAAGAGAATGTATCAAAACAAGACATGTAAATGATTCACACAGTGGTCAGTTCCAAGCTTCCACCAAGAGAATGTATCAAAACAAGACATGTAAGATAAAAAGAAGTAACTTGGACACAAGTAACATAATGAATAAGGAAACAATATATCATGGAAATTGGAGCCTACAGAACAACATGCATGTATACTACTCCTTCCGGTTCACAAAAACATGTCGTTTTGGGTTACGTTGTGTAGTCAAACTTTTACAACTTTGGCTATCTATATCTTCCTAAATATTTATATTGGATACATGAAAATTATATGTGTAGATTCATCTTAAAATCTACTTTTACAATATTATAATTTTATTGGGTTGTGTGTGTGTATAGTAATTAATGATAAAAAGTTGCATTTTGGGGACCGTGTTGATTTCCAAAACGATGTGTTTTTGTAAAGTAGAGGAATATTTTGTGAAAATTGCGAACTTATCAAACATTACTAGGAACCCAGCCCAACCAAAAAAATACTGGGGCAGCTAATGATGACAGGAACACGGATAAGATGTTCTTTTTTCACTTTATTTTTTTAACGAATTTTCACTTTAGTTTTGGCCATTTGGTTTTAGCAAATCCCAAAACGTTCTTGTACTTGGGATGTTGAAAGGCTCCAAAAGATAGATCATAGATGAGGCACAAATATACCTTTTACTACAGATTTAGGAAAAAGTAAAGATCAAGCATTACTACATGTTTGGGTGGAAATAATTAAACAGTATCAAACAAGTACAATGCCTTTAAATAAATAGTAAAACACACACAAAGAAATCTTAAAGCAATTTGCTTATTGTAATGAGAGAGACTTGAGGAAAAAAGTACTCTTTGTTCTTCTACATAGCAAATGGTTTACTGTTACTTGCAAAATAAAACATAATGTACCAAGCCCAGAGTAAGATTCATTCAACATTAGATCCAAATTAATTTGTAAGTGTGCTTCATCCATTTAGGAAGATATAAATCATGCCTTGTCCTTAGTGCATAAATTCTGAAAATGGAAATTTCAAGTGAATTACATGTCACCACAGCAAACACAAAAGAGTGAACTTTCCAGACATGGGCCTTAAAGCAACTCAAAAGAATCTATTATTATTTTCAAGCATGGAAATGTACCGACTCAAGATATCTGACAGGATAGTGAACTTACCCTTAATAAATGAAAGAGATGGACTTATATGGGGAACATCAGGGTCTGGAGCTGGCAGCGGCTTGTCATTTGCGGTCAAACCCACATTTATTTTTAGATTGAACACATGTATTGTTCCTTTATCACTAGAAACAGCCAAATACTGCAAATTTTTTGAGAAAGCCAAGCTATATATTTCTGCTCTGTCAGCACCTCTCCTTACCTACGAAAGAAGCAGACAAAAATCAATTGCTATATCCCCGGCAATGAAAAGGTAAGGAAATGCTAGACTTCATTTCATCATAATTTTGCCATTAATTAAGAGTTAGCAAAATGAGTAAATGACAAGAGCATCTTGTGTAGTTAGAAACTCAGTGTGCTGCGTCAATGAAAATCTAAAGAGCAGTATAGGTTGGGTGTAGTTGCAGATAGAGTTCCATAACCATAAGTAGAACTTTATCGAGTTAAAGTAAAAAAAATTGCAAGCACATTGCAGGAATTTTTTTAAATAATCTATTTTTTATTCAAAATAACAGAAATATACCCGCATGAAATTTTTTTACAAGAATGGCCTCTAGTCGCCCAACCATTAGGTGACTAAAACCTATCGCCCAATGACCAGTGACAACACCACACGAGACAGCTTTGAGCAGTAACAAGACTAAATAGGACAACTTTGCGCAGTGACAAGACCAAAGCGTCCGACTTTGCGCAGTGACAAGACCAAAACGTCAGACTTTGCGCAGTGACAAGACCAAAGCGTCCAGCTTTGCGCAGTGATAAGACCAAAGTGTCCAGCTTTACGTAGTGACAAGACTAGACGGGGTAGCTTTTCGCCAGCAACTTTTCAAAAAGACAAAGTAGCACTCTATCTCACAAGTTACTCACATGAAATTAGCCACACTATGCCAACCATTCGCCTTATAAAAGGTGGTAGAAGAGATCTGGGAGAGAACATTATACAACCAAACCCAACACTCCACTAAAGCTTGCTTCACCACATCAGGATGGACAGAAGAAGCAATGAGACAAGATGAAACAATGGGAGAAGACCCGCGAACTAGCAAGGTCTGCTGTGGCCCACAACGAACAAGCAAGGGCTGTTGCGGCCCAGGCCAAACAAGCGAAGCGTGCCAAGAGATCAACTCTCCGCAATGATGGCCCCCGTAGCAGCAACCCCATCCTGAATGTTCCAACCAAGCGTTTACCGTAACACTCGCCCGAGGGATCCATGCAAGTTATTCAAGTCTAAGCAATGGCTCAGCACTGGCATGTGTTACTGGGGTTGCCCAAACTACTCCTGTGACTATCTCGACCGTCGTCGGGACATGAGCAGCTATTGACAGCCGATAAGGATTAGTTATAGTGTGTTTTCCCGCTACTATTTCTCTTTCACAATAAGCACTAACTCTCTCCCATCTCAATGCGTGCACACACAGGGAGCACGAGTCCGCGAGAGGGAGCGTAAGAAAAAGAGGAAAATGACGGCCAAGTTCAAGGAGGCCGCTAAGGAGTTCAACGCCGAGCTCGCAAGAAAGAAAAAATAGCCCGGTCAACACAGTAGGTCATGTTGTTCTGCACTAGTCCCCCAAAGCTCAAATTTATTTCCATTTCAAAAAGGGGCATATGTATCATAGTAGTTCGGTTTGTTGCATCGTGTATGATGCTCTTTCTTATATATGTAACTAAACCCTACGCGTCGTGTTATTCCTAGCTTTATTATAAAGTCTATTTTATTTCGCAAAAGCACATCTTCTCGTCTTCTCACATTCAATTATTCACGTAGCAAGGCATTCAATAACATGAAAAAACAAGTTATCCGTGTCTCCTCCATGTATGAATTCTCGGTTGTATCACAATATCAATTATCGTCGTATTTACCAATTGTTGTTATCTCAATCGTCCTCAAAATAATTTTTACAAGCAAAATTCTGAACGTTTAAAATTACAAAAATAATTACACAAACAAGTAAATTGTGTTACAAGGCTCCATAGAAAAATTTTAATTTTCAACATCACTTCCTATATTTGAAATTTCCAAAAAAAAATTGAATATATTTTGGTAAAAAAAATCTACCGGTCGGCCCATGCACACAGGGCCCAAGGTCGGCTGTGGTCACAGAGTCACATTTCAGCACGCGGTATATTTCTATAATTTTGAATATAAAAATTGATTATTTAAAAAAATCCACATTGCAGTACAATGAAAGAATTATATGAAATTCAAGTATATAATAAAAACTGATACAACACTTTGCAAGGAAGAGTCTACATGAAAATAAGAACTGCCTATTACATTATTAAAATTAATATGTGACTACTAGAATATACAAAGGTAACATCCCTTTGGAGACATCCAAGAATATGCAATATATAACCTTCACACCACCAAATAAGGTAGTTTATTTTTCTCTCCAGTTGATATGGAACTTCTACATACTACAGAACTCCCACCTCAACAGTGCTTGTTATGGATTAGATTTTTAAGGAGGTTTGCAAGAAAGGGCTCTCTTTAGAACACAATAGTTTGCTTGTTCAGTATCTCTCAGTTCTCAATATTTGTCATGACAGATGAGTATAAGCAAAGCAAAACAAATGGTGTAGGAAAGCTACTGGTTACAGAGCACAGACCATGATTGACCACCATCGAAAGATTACAACGTAACACTTTAGATGATGTTAACATATGAAACATCTCATTCTATGTGATCTTTCTAGGATTCATCATACATCAATACTAACCACTTTGATGCGAACAATGATAGATAACATGTATTTACTTTACCAAGCAAATAGTTGACATCATATTACCAACTAAATGTTATGCACTTTAGTCATAGGAGTACAGGGCCATATCTTTCCTCATACATTATCTCAAAGACAGTAGTTGAATTGGCACTGGACAAAACTGGAACACATCACATACAATTATGTTACTCTTAGTTGGCATCACATTGTCAGCTAACTATTGTGCACTTTAGTTACCAACTTACCATATCTTTCCTGATATGTTACCAACTTACCAGCTAACTATTGTGCACTTTAGTTACCAACTGGAATGCATCATCAGGATTTAAGATTATTTTTCTGGAATTATTACAATTGCGAGAGGGTGCTTTCTTTCTTTTAAGGGGAAACATAGAAGTGAAATCCCAGCCAGGTTGATCAATCAGGTCCAGGTTGTTCAAAAAATATATGCATGTTAACCATCAATTTGCATTCATCCCATATCCGGTCATTCCAAGTAGGACACATACTATATTTTAAAGAACATATAGAACAAAACATCACCACTATGAAGACGAATAAAAACCCTGAAAACAGTTGAACATATTCCCAAAAATATATTATCCTACAAAGGCACCCAGAGTACTAGACTTCTGTGACATAAAAAAGGGTATAAAAAGTAGAACAAAGCATGGTTCCTTTTTCGAACACATTCCGTTACAAAACTACAATCTTCTAAGCTATAAGTTTTGAGTAAATAAAAAAGGGAGAAGGGTCGGTGCATTACAAAGCTTCAGTTGGGTTATTCATTCAAATTCCTACAAATTTAGAAGTGTATAATTTTGAAAACTGGGGCTTGGGGAGTTTCCTCATGGAAGTATCAGTACAAATAATCACTCGATGCAATTTCATGATTTCATCAAACTTTTAAATGGTTGCAATTGCTAAATGAAATGTAGCATCTAGAATTGGTAAAATTGTTATCACTTTATGTTTAGTCAGAAAAATCTAAGGCATGTTTCAACCAAATATACATACTTTCCGTTTTAGTGAAAATATGAAGCTATTCATGAAGCCTGAGATTGACATCCTAAACAACTTATGCTATAAGGTTAGTGCTCAAATATCAATGCAGAATCAAGCCTTTTGAGCATATATAATGTCATTTACTAGAACATTTCATCACAAACAAGCACTATTCTAAGTTTCTAACATTCCCATCCAGAATTTGCTCAACAATAAGGTGTTCCTCTATGTGATTGACCTATATCAGATTGCAACAGGCAATTCAAACATTCCCCATCAAAAATTACAAGTTCATAAATAGATGAATGTTGATAAAGCTTACTTCCTGCAGAAGATTGCCCTCGGCGGCATTGAAAATCCTGACGAGTGTTCCCTTGGTGCTTGCAGTAGCAATCAGCCTCCCATCCTGCGACAATGCAAAGCATGCAACACGGGAAGTGTGTGCATTGATAAACTTGGTCTTCCTTGCCCCATAGTGTTCCACCCTCACCTGCCCCTTCTGTGCACCAGGGCAAACCAACACAATTGACCCGGGCTGCTGTGACACCGCGCAGAGGCCCTTTGGGTTGGGTGCCGTCTCAATCTGGTGCACAAGCTTAAGGTCCGCGAAGTTGTACACGAAAATTTTGTTCTCCAGGACCACCACGATGCGATCGCGGCGGAGGCGGACGCCGCGCACCAGGGAGCGGAATGATAGCTCCCCGATGCAGCGGCACTGGTGGTCGTCCCAGATCATCACCTTGTTCGGTGGGTAGCGGGGGGCATCACCGCCGCCGACGAGGGCAAGTATGTTGCACCGGAACAGCATCTCGACGACGCCGATACCCCCTCCCTCGCCGTCGTCCCCCGCGCTCGCGAGGTCCCGGCGGAAGATCTCGCGGAAGGGGTTGCAGTTATAGATGCGAAAGCCCGACTTGGTGCCCGCCGCGAAGCAGCCGTAGTCCTGGTTGAAGGAGATGTGGAGGAGGTCCTTCGCCGCGGGGTAAGGCCTATCGATTCCACCTCCGGCAGCTGCGACGGCCGTGGGGGCAGATGAGGCGGATGAAACGGAGGGGGAAGAGATATCGCTCTCCTCGTCGTCGGATGGTGTGGGCTCGATTGAGGTGGTGGGGAGAGGCGGTAAAGACTCCGGCGCCGGCTCGGGTGCCTCCGGGTCCGGCGGCGACGGGTCGCCGGGGATAGGGTTAGGGTTTGGTGGGGCCGGCGCGGCGGAGGGCGTCGCCATGGGGGAGGGGCAGAACCGGAACAGATGAAGGGACGCGCGAGCACTCGGAGCGGAGGTTGCCGGTGTGACGTGGGGGGGTCAGGGGATAAAAGGGCGAGGGGGTTGTCGGTAAAGCGGGGCTCGTGTTGGTGGATAATTACGATTTGTGCCGGTGAACGTGACCCGGGAGCTTGGCTTGTTCGTCTTGTGTAACGGCGGACGGGATCCGGTTAGCGTGGCGGGGGAGGCAGCACATACCTTTCGTGGCCTACCGGCCGCCCCGAGGGTACTACTAATCGTGTTGTGCATACGTTATACGTATGTACAGTGGCGCTTTTACGGTAGTATCTTGTACGCGTGTATCTGGTCTGACCGTCTGAGGTAGAATTGTACTCCACTACTAATCGGTGATACTTGCAGCTTATGAAACACGTACAAATACTACCGAACGGGGGAAGAATTTTTATTAACTAACCCTTTGTTTAACATTTTTTTAAATTATCCCACGCTAACTACTTATTTCTAAATTTGGTGACAGGGCAAATGAATCACCGACAACTTCAAACTCATTTTCAAAAAATAACCCTTTTCACCACACCACCGCTCAGATACAATGACATGGTAACCCTTACCACTTCACCGGTACTATTTTGGGCACCACCGGTAATGGCATGGCAAGCAAGAGTTAGGGCCTGTTCTTTGCGGCTTCTAAAAGTCGTTTTTGCCTTTTGCTACAGTAATTAACTTTTAAATGGAGTATTTTTTTAAAATGAGGTCTACAAGTTAATTATAGTACAAGTTAAAAAACTAATATATGTACCATCAAAAATCGCAAGCGAGTATCTCTCTTTCCGCAATCTTTGTTGCAAACAGCCAAAAAGCCATCAGCCGCAGCTAAAAAGAACAGGCCTTTAATTGCAAAAAAGATCAAAAATAGACAGTGTATATCATAAAAATTAGTGGTAGCATTCGCTGGAATGATTGTAGAAAACTATTCCAAAAAGATAAATTTACTTGTCATGTTAAGTAAAATAAATTAAACTAGCTCAACTGTAGATGTGAATTAAAGCATGCCTAACCCTTACTTAGTAGGAGCAACTATGGACTCATTCTTTTAAGCTATAGCTCATTAATCTAATAAATAACAATTACTAAGAGAAGTAAAAAGCAAAAAGTTGGTAAAAGGCAAGGAGGGGCGTGTATTGCTTAAGCTTTTTGTGAGCTCTGACTGATAACAAACTCAACCGGTGCTGATCCACTTCCACATCTCTGTTTTTTTTTTTTGAAGGATTCATCTCTACTTTTAAAAGCCAAGTTTGACAACGAGGCATTATTCCCAATCCGAGAGGCAAATTTGACTTTCCATTGGTTGCCATTATCCCGTCGCATCGATCCATTATTATCACGCGGAGGAATAATAGTACGAAACTGTAGAAATACTTTTTCTTTATGAAATTACGGAGGTTAGAAGTTGCGGCTGCAGTTTGGACCAACAAGCCCCAAGGGACCTTGCAAGTCACTACCAGGAACTCAAGACGTATGCTATTTTTTTCTGAAGGAAAACGTCACACTCATCATGATTCAATTTTCAAATGGCATCAGCAAACTTGACACCTGTTCTAGGCGTAGTTTCGTTTTGTTAAGTGCTCGATTTTTGCTGTGCAGATGCACTCGCCGTTGTTGAACCAACCATGCGATGCTCTATATGATTGACCGAGTACCTCACCACGGTTGAAGAAAACTATCGACAATTTCCTAGCGAGCATTTCCTTCCCTGACGCTCGTCACAACCACATCTGTTCCCGCCCGTCCCCCAACTTTCAAGAGCGCAATTTCCACGTCTGTTAAGGTCATGTGCTTTTAAAAACTGTTATTCTACCATAAATGATTCTTTTATAGTACTAACTTTTAAACAGAGTATTTTTTTAAGATAGAGTCTACTAATCAATTGCAGTACATATTACAGCAATTTTATTTATATCAATTAAAATCGTATACGAATATATCTTATTTCTCTATAAACTATTACTATTTATAAACCAAAATCAAAAACATATATAGGCCCTGTTCTTTTGCGGTTTCTAAAAGCCGCTTTTGGCTTTTGCTACAGTAAATAACTTTTAAACGAAGTATTTTTTAAGGTGGAGTCTACAAGTTAATTGTAGTATACGTTAAAAACTAATATCTGTACCATCAAAAATCGCAAGCGAGTATCTCTCTGTCCGCAATCTCTGTCGTAAACAGTCAAAAAGCCATCAGCCGCAGCCAAAAACCATCAGCCGCAGCCAAAAAGAACAGGCCCATAAACGCCCTTGCGTGCGTCGCAAATTCAACTTGACGGTCAAGAGTGAGTAATTGTACAGTTCAATAGAATTCTTAACGGCAAGTTCCCATCCAAATGCACTAACGCAACACGTCAACCCTTCTAGTAGACTAGACGATTGGATTACCAACACCAACAGGCACTGCCCTCTGAATCCATGTAAACAGCTTGGGTAGTATACTAGTCCAGTACACACACATATATACTACTAAAAAAGATGAGTTGGTGGTAGTGAACTACCACCACCAACTGGTGGTTCCTTTGTCTCTCCACCTCCCCTCACATTATTTTTACGCCAGCATCTCGATCGCTACTTCTCTGGATCCGACAGTCAAACCCTATCTCCACCTTCGCCTCCCTCCACACCGATGCCTCACCTCCTCCCTTCCCACCCACACAGCCTTCCCCTCTCCTCTACCTGCTCCTCCACCGTTGCTCGCCCCCTCCCTTCCCACCCCCGCCTGCTCCCGCCGCCTCGGACCCCTCCCCTACAATCCATGCTATCTTCCCCCTCCTTCGTCGTCCCCCTTCTACGCCGCCTCTTCCCCACGCTCCTTCTGCCAGAGACGATGATTATGCCCATATTTGACATCCCCGGCCTCAACGATCGGCAGCCGCTTGCTCACATCCTTCTCATCCTGAATCTCATCTTGGATAGCATGTAAATCCCATCGCTGCTTCTTCGCGCAGCCAACAGATCCGACCGTGCCAGTCGGCGTGCCTCCTCCTCTGCCCACTCTGATGACCAATAGAGAGGGTGAGGTCACCGGTTGCAAGGCCATTTCCTTTCCCAACCAGATCTCAGTGGCGGAGCTTCATGCGAAATACAGAGGTGTGCAAGCTTGTCAAGTAAGTATTACTAACACCCTTTGTTGAATTATTTCTGTAGATACTCATGGATGGGGGCTAGAGAAGAGCACTAGATTGCGAACTATTTTAGATCCAGATGGGATGATATTGACATGTGCCCATGGATGGGCTGAGTGTCGCGGCGCCTGCATGTGCCACAGAGCCGCCGGCTAGCCTCCGCACAAGCTGCCCTGCATGGTTGCCCACCGCGCCACTCCGGCTCCGCCCTACCGGTCATCCGCGCATGGCCGCTGCTGCCCCACATTGAGCACTGTTGTTGGCCTCGCATGGCCGCCGCCACCCAATGTGAGCGCCGCCACCGGCCCTCGACTGCATCAGTGCCACCTCTCCTCGCATGGGCCACCACCGCCCCGCCACACCGGTGTTGCCGCCCGCCTCTGCGCGTGAGTTGTCGCCGCCGCACGATTAGCCTCCGCGCGATGAGCTATCCACCCGCCGCACCACGGCCGTCGCCTTCTCCCGCATGCACCACCATAAAGTGAATAGGGATAGGGGAAGGAAAGATCGGTCCTGTTCGAACAGTTACGAGAAATCTAGACTATTTGATCGGTCATGGACCGTCCGATCGGCTATACAAGGTTCGAACCAGTCCGATCGGTCGAGGGAAGTTCGGACCATCCGATTGGTTGGGGGCGCGCGGGGGGAGGGGTTGCTTGGATTTTTGTAAAAGGGCCATCAAAAAATCAAAAAATTACGCAACAAATTTTCTCAGCATTGAAAATTAGCAGAGGAGCTCTCAAAAATTGCAGAATTCACTAAAAATACATATTTTAGTATAAAAGGGTCTTGAAAATTCAAATTTTGAGTTGTTTTTCTCATCTGAAACTTGTTTAGCACTATTGTTATTATTTTCTATACTTTTATATGTTTACTTACTATTTTTTATTAATTGTAATGATTTAATTTGCTTTTAATCACTAAAATTAATAGTAAAATTATAGAAAATATGCAAAAAAAATTCTAAAATTATGTCTGGACCGGATCATCAGTACTATGTCTCAGGGCGATATGGTTGGTCCGACCCATTTGTCCGGATCTGCATTATGCAGCAAATTCCAAAGGTTAGACGTGTAAAGTTAACTAGGTAGGATCGCGGGTAGCGTAGCGCGGTTATTTTTTATGGAGTGATGACCGTGTTTGAAAGAGAGATACCTTGTAAATACAAAACATATCATCGTATTTCGATCTGCTTTGCATTAGACAGTAGTAGGAAAACAGATATCTAACTGCAATGAAACAAGAAAGCAATGTGGACGCTAGAAAAACAAATGGATTTCACGCTTCGCTATGCTGAAATATGAGCACATTAATTTTTAGGAAATAGTTCATTTTTGGCCCTTAAAACTTTAATTGGAGTCCAATTTTCACCTTCAACTCGAAAACCAATTATTTTTTATGCTCAACTTCGAAATTCAGACAAATAACCCTTCAACTCAATTCCACCCTACTTGGGGGTGAAAAACAGCCGGTTTTTGAGTTCAGGATGAAAATTGGACTTTGAGCAGAGTTCTAGAGATAAAAATGGACCTTTATAATAAATTAATTAAAGAATTTATACGCTAACAGGTACCAGTGTTCACCCATGCACCTTTTGTACAAATGATCTACTACAAATTTTTTGTATTCTCCGCTTCAAGGTTTCACCTGGGCACAATTGTTTTTATTTAAATAATATAAATGTAAGTCCAACTAGAAGTGTCAATATGATCGATCAGTTGTAGCACTAAGATCAGTCCCGATCACTTTCAGATTCGTACCTTCCTAAATCAAAACTCTTCCTACCATTCCACTCACATCTCTCTCATAATCACATAGGCCACTACCACCACTCCCTAGTTGGCAGCATTATTGCAGCTTCACTATATAGCCATCAGCCACTATCATCTTGAAAAAATATAGGATTGTGCCCGAGTGAGGCCTTGAAGCGGAGAATACAAAAATTTTAGAGTACATCAACGATCCAAAAGGTGCATGGATGAAAAATTATACTCTCTCCGTTCTTTTTTACTTGATGTCCTAGAATTTGTGCCATCGAACTTTCTCAAGTTTGACCACTAATAAGTTTAAAAATATATAGATTAGCTAAATAAAAATTATATCATTAGATTTATCGTTAAAAATACATTCATAATATTATAATTTTATTGGTACATCTTAATATAAGAGTTATAAAAAAATAACAGTCAAAGTTACATGTTAAAGACTATGAAAAGTCAAAAATGTAAAGTAAAAAGAACGGAGGGGGTACATGTTAACACATTAATTCTTTAATTAATTTATTGAACTTTGGTCGGAGTCTAATTTTCACCGTGAACTCAAAAAACAGTTGTTTTCACCTCCAACCGGGGGGATTGGATAGGGGGTTATTTATCCGGATTTGGAAGTTATGGGTGAAAAACAACTTATTTTTGAGTTTAGTGTGAAAATTAGACTCTGACCAGAATTCAAGAGCTAAAAATAGACATGTTCCTAATTTCCATAATATAGTATGTAACTCCATGACTATCACAAACTACGTAAAGTTACCACATATTTCAATTTAAAATACAAATGTTGTTTGTAAGTATACAAAGCAACATTAATCTGTACATGCGTCATAAAAATAAATGTGCTACTACTTGTAACGTCGTTACTCTGAGCCAAAACAATGGGAACAAAAAAGATGTCCGGTCCTTACTGTTTACCCTAGGAAAAGGATGAAACTAACAATTCTACATCGTCCTATCCTACATAACACAGCAACTTGCTTCCTTGTGTTCTGCAAAATAGTGTACCATAAACCTAAATTGTATTTGAGTGAAAAATAAGCAAAAGCTAATCCGATTACTTTTATATAGAGAATGAAAAGTAAGCTGTAATAGTCTAATTTTGCCCTTTTAACTAATAGGTGTCTCTCAGTATCCGGGTAATTCAAGATATTCATTGTTCTCCTACATAAAAAATATGCACCGATTTATGTTGTACCTGAAAGAAATAGATGAATGGAGGGCACTATCTTATGGCAGGTTGAGCCCATACTTTGCCTAAAAGATCGAAGCTAGTATCCAAGCTACAATGACTTGCTGAAGAAACCTCAATAGCACTTCACAGTTTGTGCTCCAAGTGCCACTTGAGTTCTTAACTTGCAAAAAACAAAAACAAACAAACAAACAAATAAGAGAAATTGCACTTTAACTCTCTAAATTTGTAGGGTTGTGCCACTTTACCTTTTAAACTTATATTTTATTTTCTTAGCCTACTGAATTTATAGGGTTATGACACTTTTACTCCCTGAATTTGTATTTTACTTTCTCAGTCCCTTTTAACTTGCATCTGTTTGCACCGTATGTCTATTGGACTGTTTGCTAATAGAAAACTCTAAGTTGACAAAGCACATGGCTGATGCTGTAGGGTCAGGCTCGATTCTGTGGGCACAGTGTCGAGTTGGCACAATACCCTCTTCTCCCTTGCAGCGCGGTAGAGTAGGGGATGGAGGGCACGTGGTGATAGCGGGTATAGCGGTGGGAAGGAGCATGTCGGTGGTGCTCTACAGTGACATTGTGCAATGCAGCACACTTGTAACATGGATAGCCTAGTGTGAGGATGACAAGAACGGTGGTTCCTTGGGAGCCGAGAGGGGAGAGGCAACGTAGGTCAACATCAGTGGCCCATCCAACGAGCTTCAACAACGGGAGTAGCACTAATTTGACCGTAATGAAGTAAGGAAGATAGTTGCATAGTCAATTTTGGGAGATGAACTAAATTAATAGCGAATTTGGGAGGTTTACCATCGTAGTTTGGACCAGGGGTACAACGACACTGTTGGATTGGAAACAAGAGAAGGGGTACAACGACACTGTTGCGGGATAAAAAAGGTGAAAGGAGTGGCAAACGGGTTAATATGGCATACTTGGACATTAATTTATCATCTTCCTCGTTGCTATCGACCACACCAATGTTGTCCCCGTTGTGCCCATAGAGCCTCTTTGAGCCGCTCCTCCTTCTTCCGCGCACGGCTTCGAAGGGAGAAGAGGGCACTATGCTGGTTTGACACTATGCCACGTGATCGAGCCTGACCCTACGGTGTGCTATGTTAGCTTAGTATTTTCTATTAGCAAATGGCTCAATGGACCTGTGATGCAAACAGACGTAAATTCGGTAGCTGAGAAAGTAAAATACAAGTTCAAAGGGTAAAGTGATACAATCCTATAAGTTCACCAGGCTGAGAAAGTAAAATACAAGTTCAAAGGGTAAAATAGTACAACCCTACAAGTTTAGAAAGCTACATACATTGTAATCTTCTCAGCAATCAAAATAGTACCCTCAGTTTTCATTAAAATGTCAAAAGGAGGCGTATATATATGGAAAACTAAAAATTAGTTGTGTTCTAGAAAAGGAAGTGTCTATAAACCATGGGTTTATTTTTTGGGCTACAACTTATGTCTTTTGGTTATTACTTATTAGTCTACTAAATAGTGATTACTTAAAGAAGTTGAAACTAAAAGACAGTTGAAAAAAAGATCATGCCTATATGTTCAACGAGGAGCTGCTGCTTAAGCTTAGCTTTTCATGCTTGGAGTAGGGCTTTTGCATCATATAAAAATATTAAAGTTCTATGATGGAGAGAGAATTTGGTGCATTCTTGAAATAGAAATATTTATAAACTACTCTGATACGGGGTCGCCCGATCTTCTCGACGTAGGATAGATACTCGCGGGAGTTTTGATGAATCGTAGCTATCCTCCAATGCCAATGCAAGGGATGAACACTCTTTAATCCGCCAAAACACACTCGCGTCGATTTCGCCGACTACCAAGCGAAGATCTATCATGCACCCAATTCCCAGCAGAAAGGTTGAACGATCTTGATTGAAGAACACTTCTAATTCCCTTACGGAATTTCAGCAGCAATGATAAACTCGAACAAACTTTAGTAGATTGATTATTCTCAAAGGTGGTCTCAGCCCTTAGGCTGCCAATACATGGCTTATATAGGACATTGGGACGTCCATAGAGTCCACAAACCTAATACAACTCAACCCTATATGGTTTTAGATACGAACTCTCACAAAAAGGAAACTAGATTTTACAGCTGTTACATTGTTTTGACTATAACTTTTGATCCGTGATGAATTTGATGCTGAAACTAGATCCATTGCGTAGCCCTTGAAAATATCTTTCCAAGGAGTACAAGAACACCTGAATCGGACTCCGTTTGTGAAAGTTATGACCTTTTTAGTAAATGCTTGTCAGATTGTCCCGAACCGAATCCGAATTGAATTCCGAGTTCAATCCGAGTTTGAATCCAATTGGCCTTGTGGGAGGTACGAATTGGGCTTGAAAATCTTATCCAAAACTTGTAGTTTAAGTTCTTGGGCTTCCCCCTTTTGCTCTCCCGCTGCATGAGCTTTCTTCCTTCATGTCTTTGACACCTAATGTGGTTATCCTCTCTTCCTTTTGCCTCTCCATTGCTTTGCCATTGACAAACCTAAGAATGCACCATTTGATAACATGAGGTAGTATTCCATTCTTATGAATAACAACATTATATTTAATTTGGAATGAGTTCACCTGACAATGTTTCATGCGGCTCAATAATTCTTTCTAGTTGAATAATATATTTAACTGAAAAGTACAAGACACGTGCGTATCCGCATCATACTCTTTTTGTTTTTTTCACTTGATGTTTTTATTTTTTATGGTTTTCAAGATATAGTTTTGATCGCTATTTTTTATAACTTTATTCTAAGGTATACTAATGAACTTATAATATTATAAAAGTATTTTTAATGATAAATCGAATAGTATAATTTTTGTATAGCTAATCTAGATAATTTTAAATTTGTTATTGGTAAAATTTTAGAAAATTTAACAATACAAAGGGAATAAATACTAGATGAGGAGCAGCTGCTGAAGCTTATCTTTTCACGTCCAGGATAAAATGGTCAAAATGAGGAAAATGAAAAGGAAGAACGTAGACAGGGAGCGCAAGTGGAGAAAGCTGGTCCTGTTGGAGTGTGACTACCAAATGAACGTCCATAAAGCAGTAGTCGGCGCCTCGTGGGACAGTCCGTCTTCTTTCTAGCAAAACGCAGCCACCGCTCGCCACCCCCCCCCCCCACCCCAGTAGCCAAATCGCCTCATTACCAAAAGCCAAAACCGCCAACCTCTCGCTTCGTCGCCTGGCGCCGCCGCCGATGGGTGCGGAGGAGGAGCCGTCGCAGCTGCGGAGGGCGCTGGTGGACGCGCTCGCGGGCGGCATCTCCGGCGGCATCTCCCGCATCGTCACCTCCCCCCTCGACGTCATCAAAATCCGCTTCCAGGTATTGCCTCCCAAATTTGCTCTCATGGGTTACGCTTCCCTGGCCAATTATCGCTTTCTGGGAGTGCATCCGTTCTTCTACTGGTGTTTGGTAGCTAGAAATTGTAAGATCGGTCGTTTGGGAGAAATTCCGAGGCTGGTGGTATGTTTTTTGGGGGAAGCTGTAGGTATTTGTTATGATGGATATCTGGGAGCCGTTTTATTGGTGAACTAAGCAGGGTGTCTATTAATTTTGAATAATGTAGCCTATTTGGTGTTTTTTTTTGTATTTTAGCTTATCTGGACATCGCTATTTATCATCGCGGTGCGTTGAAGGCTTGGGCATTTACTCAGTTTGATGCTAACATATTGTTATCACAACTTTTGATGAGTTCTACTGAAAATTGGATACTCGGAGATACTGTTTAATCAGTAATTTTGGTAGCATTAGCTCGCTAACGTTAGGTATTGTTTAATCAAAATATACCTAAACTGCTTTATGGAAGCTTACAGAATGCTGGTATTGCTCGCTTTAAGGATGTCTCTGGAAAAAAATGTAGCTGCTCTCTTAGCTGATATTCCTTGTGCTCTGGATTTAGCCCTTCTTGCTCTCACTTTTTATTACTCCCCATTTGTGGTTTCCTAACCCTTGATGACATGCAGATCTATTTATTATTTTGGCTCTGGACTTACACGGGTCATTGAACCAAAACTACGGGCACGAAAATTGCAGTTGCGTGCACATAAACTTCAATGAAATTTTTTGAGAGTTTTGGTTGATTGCGGTTTCGTGCACATAAACTTCAATGAGCATTTTTGGGTGTTTTTAGTTGATTATGATTTTGAGGATCATCTTTGTTAGAGGATGAAATTTGGTTAAATTTATTTGAGTAAGAGACATTATGTATTACACTCTTTATATGATAGAATAGTTTTTATCACATGTCTTCTCCTCTAGATTGATGGCTTTTGCACTAAAGCTAGACAATAATATTGGAAGAGGGACAACTGCATTCGATGCAACCTTACCGTATCAACCCATGATAATCTTTCACAGATTATATTGGCCTAACTATGTCTGTTTTGGATATTCAGAGGCTTCTTCAATGCTTTTTTGCAGGTTCAATTAGAGCCCACAACCTCATGGGGTGTACTTCGAAGGGATATCTATGGACCTTCCAAGTACACTGGGCTTCTTCAAGCAACTAAAGATATTCTCCGAGAGGAAGGTTTGCCGGTATCTCCTTTTCTTTCAACATTTCTGAGCTTATGCCATATTCAGGAAAGAACCTGTAAATTTACTGTTGCTCATGGACTTGCATGCCTATGTGACATGTGCTCAACTAAATCTCAGCTTTAATATCTAGTTGTTAGGTTTGTTCTGTGAAAAAAAACATATCCAATGTTCCAAACAAGCCTTTTTAGTTGTTAGTTCTGCTAACTTTATCAAGTAATAATTTGGTGACCCGCTTCTGTCTCCCATCCACCCTAGTTAACTGTACCTTATGTACTGGAGATCCATGGTGCTTTGCTGTATAGTTAACCACCCCAGCTGTACATCTTTCAGCACCTTGAGTATCCTAGTTTGCTGGTACATTGGCTGGTACTTCTGGGTACTACTAGTTAAGTAGTTATACATGATACAGGCCACCTATGGCTGTTTGCTGGGGAGAGTCCAATGCTATAGTCACTCTGGAACTATGCTAACTCTACCGTCTTAATTCATGTATATTTGAACTTTGTTCAGTCATGTCCACATTAAAGGTTTAAGATCACTCTCTCATTCCCATCTACATGTTGCACTGTTGCCTCCTTTTGGGTAACTTCCACTGACACATCAATACTCTCTGAAGCTGAGCATTTCTACCAAAAAATGACTAAGCCATTAACTGGATAGCCCTTGGCACAGTTCAGCAGATGCAATATTATATATCTTTTCTATTGTTGTCTGAAGTAAATGAAACGCAATAACCTGCTAGATATACTACTTTGATACTGTTCTTCTTCACAAATATGTCGCATGGCTGGTAATGACCGTAATATTGTGTTGATATTTATTTTACTCATTAGGTAATGCCATATGCTGCTGGTTTTGAAATAAACTGGCAATATTTGGGAACACAGCTTTTATTGCCTCTATGTTTTCCTAGATTTGTATTCTGATATCTGCTGCGCTTCTTTTTCTTCCTCTGTTGTATTTTTTGTTTGTCTACCTTGGTTTCTTTCTTGTTGTCTGTTTAATTTAACAATCTTATCTTAAACAAAAAGGATCATTGTAAGAAATGTTCTTACTGTGCAAGATTCTGATCTATCAGGGATTTTGGAGAGGAAATGTTCCAGCCCTGTTGATGTATATGCCATATACAGCTATACAATTCACTGTTCTACACAAGCTAAAAACATTTGCATCTGCTTCATCCAGAACAGGTATATTTGGTACCCCTTACAACTTGGTTCATAACTCTAGATTGAAGTATCAGTTGCAATGTTCATTCTCCAAACCTTAATGATAAGTGCTTTCAGTAGCTAGAGTTTTTGCTTGTGACTTTTACAACTGATACATTTTCAAATGTGGTACCTTCAAAGTTGGTTCACAGTTTGTGCAATTCATCTCAATGAAATAACAACAATTCGGATCCAATTTTCAGAATTGAAGCTTTATTACGATTTCTTGCATCTCTATAATCCATCTGATCTGTTGTCTTTTCCCAGAGGATCATTTGCACTTGAGTCCTTACTTATCTTATGTAAGTGGGGCTGTAGCAGGGTGTGCAGCAACAGTAGGGTCGTATCCATTTGACCTTTTGAGAACTATTCTTGCATCGCAGGGTGAACCAAAGGTAAATCTGATCTTATCTGTGGTTTTCGACACTGCTTTTGTTCCTTTAAAGTTTGAACACTTAGTTGTGAACTTCCAATGTCATGGTTTGGTTTTGAAAGATTGTAATTAGATTATTGGCCATGTTTTTTTAATTCGCAGTGCTAGCAATGATGCCGAGCACCACTTTGTTAGTTCCTGATAACAATAATATGGATTTGACAATTGTTTGATAATACTTGTGTTGTGGGAGTGGCCCCAACCATACCCCACTTCGGCCATGTGGTCCGCGCCGAGCGAGACCCCATCCACGAGCCGTTGGATCCATGATGCCAACGCGCGCAACCACGCGATCTACACCGGTCCCATGGACCAAGCTCACCCGCGCCAAGGGTGGTGCTTGGTCCACGGGACTGGGTTCACAGGGTCAACGCCCGGTCACAGGCGAGGCCCACCCTGACACGGGTGGGCAGAGGCTTATGCGTGGAGGGCGAGGCGGGGGAAAGGACCTCCTTGTCCCTATACTGTAGCACTTTTTGTAAGGGTATATATGTAATCTGGCAACCCCCATGGAGACTATAAATAGAGCCCCTTGGGCACTATTTGAAGGTGTTGGAACACTTGTATTGCCACACTTGTGTAATACTTACATCCATTTTACTTGTGCCCAAACCATAAGGCTTCGGCGAGTCCTACTCGGATCCCAGAAGCCCCCATCCTTTACTATTTGGTCTTGTAGCCACAATAGCCTTGGGCAGAGACCCTACTTGCAGTGGGAGTTGGGCGATGCGCGACCTTGACCACGGTCGCAATGCCTTGCCCCAGAGCAACCCCAGGGAGTATTGACGTGAGCACCTTAGACCCAGGTCAGAGGCCCGGTAAGGAGGCCATGGGAACAACTATGGGAAGTCAGGATGCCCCCATCGCTGTTCGTGAAGCCCCTCTGCTCCGCAGGGTGGACCCAAAATCCCCTCGAAGCGTGGGGATGCAAGCTAGTTGGCGACCAGAGGACTTCAAAGTGTGTATCGTCGAGGCCTATAAGGGCGACACCGACTCGCGTGAATTCCTTCGCACGTACGAGACGGCCGTTGAGACTCCTATGGATCTTTTTGATCGGTCTGTTCTAACTAATACCTGCACTGCCGAGACTCTTATGGAGCTCTCCCTTCAGCTTCGTGCTACTGGTGGTGATCTTTTTGAGGATCATACTCGTTATCGCTATCTTGTTGAGAATCTGGTATATCTTGTGAGCACTCGTCCTGATATTGCTCATGTTGTTCATATTTTGAGTCAAATCATGGCTCGTTCTACTCATCTTCACTACAGTCACCTTCGTGTTCTTCTCTATTTACGTGAAATTATCTCTCATCGTTTGTTTTTCCCTAGCTCCATCTCACTATTGCTTCAGGTGTATTCTGATGCGACTGGGGCTAGTGAGTAGTGATCCTTCTGATTGTCGTTTTCTTTCTGCTTAATGTGTTCTTCTTGGCTCCTCTTTGATTGCCTGGAATACAAAGAAGCTGACTGCAGTTTCTTGTTCGAGTGCAGAGGCTGAGTTGAGAGCTTTGGCAGCAATGACAATAAAGATTACTTAGTTGAGGTGGCTACTTATAGACTTTGGAGTACCTACGAAGGGACCTACGACCCTTATGTTTGACAGTACAGGTGCTATCAGTATTGCTCGAGATACAGTGAAGCATGAGCTCACTAAGCACATTAGTGTGGTCGTGTGGATGCTTTATATACTCGTTCACAGGTGCAGAAGAGAGTACTTGCTCTACAGTTTGTCTTTAGAGTTACAGCTTGCTGACTTTTTCACGAAGTCACAGACAAGAGTATAACATTTGTATTTTCTCTCCAAATTTAGTGTGTGTGATCCACTATGAGTTTGAAGGAGGGTGTTAATAATAAAATATGATTGTTATTTGTTTCCTTATTTGCCTCGTTTTCCTTATTTGTGTATGGTATATTGTATATTCCTCTGTATATCTCCTTGTACTTCCTATATATATTGCCTTTTAGGCCTTATAAATATACACACAATATTCATAACACGGCTTAAAGTAAATAGTCGATTGTATAAATGATTAGAAAACAGTTTCACCAACCACTGTCAGTTGACTATCACAACATAGATGGCAAAAATATCATATCGATTGCCTTAATCTTCAGAGTCAGAGCAAGACCAAGGCTCATGCATCCGCTAGTCAAACATATTCACAAGAGAGAGAGAGAGAGAGAGACCTTTTCCTTCTCAAGGAAATTTTGCAACTAGGCGCAATTTTGGTCTTTATTCTGAAATCTATGATACCAGTGTAGAACTGAAACCAGGAAAAGAGATATCTGATTAGAACAACGGTATCTTTGTTAACACATTTAATCGTGAGACAACAATGTTACAAACAATTACCATGGGCTATACAACTGACGGACCCAGTCAACCGACAATCTGATTAGAACAATGACATCTCCTTTCGAATGCAAGCAATCATGCAAATTCATGACCTCCAAAGCATCTGAACATAATCCACTGCCTATAAACCTAAAAAGTTTAAGCCGTGACTTACATCCATCTTAAGGAAAGGAACATCTCAAAATAGAAGTAGAAACCAAATGGTCCTCAAAATGAAAAACTATTGTTCAACCTTAAAAAGTTGCATGTAATTGAAAGTGAAGTTGAGAAGTCTACATTCTTCAGATTTGAAAAACCCACATTCTTCAGATCTGACAAGTTCAAACATCGAATGAGCGTTGAGCACTTCTACTAGGGAGAACAATATTGCACAATGGAGAAAACTGGAAAGATAAGAATAACCTAGCAAGAAATCTTCATTACATCGACTTTGAAATTTAGAGAGTCGAACACCTTTTTTCTAAGATGTAACATTTACATCAAAAAACACTAAAGTAGGAAATATTCGGCCTTCTTCTAATAAGAAGTTCATAGAAAGTCTTTTTCAAAAGATAATGCAAATAAAGACGGTTTATGGCATGACAAGCGGTATTAATAGCTTCCGCCCAAAAAATATCGGAAGTATTATATTCAAGCATTATCCTAGCCATTTCAATTAATATTCGAATTTTCTTTTCTACAACTCCATTTTGCTCCGGAGTGTAGGTAGTGGAAAGCTCATACTTTATTCCAAGTTCATCACAAAAATATTCAATTTTTGCATTTTTGAACTCGGAACCATTATCACTTCTAATTTTTTTATTTTGAAATTAAACTCATTTTGGGCCTTTTTCGCAAAGCTTTTGAAAATTCCGGAGGCTTCACCTTTGTCATTTACGAAGAATACCCATGTATATCTAAAGTAATCATTTACAATGATTAAACAATAGCTATTGCCCCGATGCTCTTATAGGTTGTTGACCCAAACTGAAGGAAGATAGAATTGGTGGAATTGAATGTGTTGCATTGAGCCTCTCGGACGGTATATATAGAGGTACAAGACTTGGGGGGTAAGACGGTACAAGGGATTGTAATCCCAAAGGGACTATATCCTAGCAAATATATTGTACTCTAACATCCCCCTGCAGCCACAACGGGAGCGTCGCAGACAGTGAGACTAGAGAAGAAGCCGTAGAGCTGCCATCCCCCCGCAGTCATAACCGTCAATGCGTCGCGTATGTTGTGACTGGAGTAGGAACCGACGAGTAGCTCAAGCAAGGCGGTAGCCCTTTGTGCGATGTCGAGGTAGCCGAGCGCGAGGGCGGAGTAGTCGTGGTCGAGGATGCCGTGCTGGAGATGGTCGTGGTCGACGTAGTCGTAGTCGGGTTACCGATGTCGAGACGGTCGCTCATGAAACCGCGGGCGCAAAAGAGGCGCCATAGTGATGACAGAGACGCGTCAAGGCAGTCGTAGGGGGGCTATGCCGAGGTCGACGCAGTCAGGGCTGTCGAGGATGTAGACGAAAAACGGCGATGCAATCGAGGCAGACGGGACGAAGCGGAGGGTCGGCGCCGGTCGATGCGATTAAGCCGCGCGAGCCGAGGCGTGTCCGGGTTTGCGGACCGTAACGCGTCGGACGAAGCACGCGCCGGTGTTACGATGTCGGACGTACAAGGGAGAGGCCCCAACCAGTGTGGTTGTGCCGACGAAAAGCGGCGCGGAGCGACGCTCCTACCCGGCGAGCGGTCCGGCGACGCTCTAGCTCGGCGGCGATCCGACGCAAGGTACGGCGGCGGCGAGAAGCGCTTCGATGTCGGCGATGAAGGCGTCGACAAGATGACGAAGACCAGTGCGAGCGGATGGCACACAAGAGGTTGCGCAAAGACAATCGTTGATGCGCGAGGGACGACGATGTAGATGCACGCGGCGAGGACACATGTGCGGCGGCTCGCGCGGCGAGGAGGCGACACACAGAACATTTCATTGCGTTTCGAGAGGATGCACGTAGTACTCGATAACGGACGTCACGGGAGCCGGGTGGATCGCGCACAATCGGCTGATTAGACCGAGTACGCGTGAGGCGGGACGACGATGGAAGAAGTCGGCGGAGATGTCCTGATCTGTGGTGGCGATGACGAACCGGCGGTGAAGACGTGCGGACGAGATGACCGAGACACGACGCGGGAAAGCGTCCCCTCGGCATCGCGTGCCTGGCCTGGCCGCACAGTCGAAGAGGTAGAGACCGGTGTAGTCGACGCCGATGTTGGAGTAGATACGTGCGAGGTCGACGGGCGGTGGACGAATCAACCCCGATCAGTGATCGGGAAAAGAAAAAAAGATACAATAGCAGCAGTGGGATCCTCCATATGCAACTCACCGGATACACTTAGCCTGATCCTCTTTCCCCCCTTTTTTTATTAAACCTCCTCAGATCTGATCGGATCTGTACTCCAAAAGAAAGGGGAAGCTCTCCGGTCGGCAAAGAAGCGTCGGCCGGGCGGTCCAGCGCGCCTCGGGTGGCAATGGAAAGCAGCGCGCTTGCGGCGATGGCGTGGCGGCGAGTGGAAGCGAGCGGCCGGCGTCAGCGGTTGGCGGCGCCCAGCGGTGGGTGGCCGCGAGGCTCAGTGGCGGCGGTTGGTGGGGCGACACGGACAGGGTCGGCGGATGGAGATCCGGTTGGCCTGCAGCGATTAGGCGGGCCGTTGGGCTCCCGTGCTCGAAAGGGCGGCCGGCCTTGGATCGGCGTCGACGGCCGGAAGACGTCGGGTGCGGCCTAGATCTGCAATGACGCACCGGCTCTGGTGGCAGCACCGGGTCCCTGCTCGCAGTGTTCTTCGGCGGCGAGGCGCTCGGCGCCGCATCGCATGATCGATCGTCGTTACTGCGCGGGAATCCGGGTTCGAGCGAGCAATGGCGGCGCTACTCATCCCAGTCGAAGATCTTGGGGCCGTGCGTAGAGAAGTTCGAAGCGGGAGGCGTCCCGATCTGCTGCTTGACGATGACGATGACGATGGCGGCCGGATCAATAGGATCTGTCGCCTAAACGGTGGCGCTGCCCCCGGCAGAGATAGATCTCCCCGGGGGCGTGCGGTGCGGAAGCGAGTGGCGGCTAGGGTTTAGGATCTAAACCTAGACGCTTTGATACCATGAAGGAAGATAGAATTGGTGGAATTGAATGTGTTGCATTGAGCCTCTCGGGCGGTATATATAGAGGTACAAGACTTGAGGGGCAAGATGGTACAAGGGATTGTAATCCCAAATGGACTCTATCATATCAAATATATTGTACTCTACCACAAACAAATCCATATGCAAGAGTTCCAATGGTCTAGAAGTTAACATACTTTTGGAAGGATGAAAATTTGTCACTTGCTTCCCGACTTGCTAAGCGCTACATAATTTATTTTTCTCAAACTTCACATCCTTCAAGCCAACAATTAAATTTTGTTTCGAAGGTTTTTAAGTTGAATCATATCTACATGACCCAACCTTCTATGCCATAACCAATCTAAAGAAGTTTTTGCCATTAAACAAGTTTTCAAACTAGAATCACTAGAGGAGAAATCTACTAAATAAAGATTTTCAAACCTAAAGTCTATGAAAACAAGTTTATTTTCCTTTTATTTTGAAATGGTATCATCATTTTTAGAGAAGGAGCATATTAATCCTAAATCATACAATTGAGCAACGGATAGCAAATTAAAATTTAATGTTTCTACTAGAGATACATTAGAAATAGAAATGTTATAAAAATCAAGGATAACCGACTAGAGAGGGGTGAATAGGAGGTTATAAAAATTCTTGCCTTCTAAAGTTAATTTATCACAACTTATGGCTAGGCAAGATTTCAGTGCAAAATAAACCTATTCAATTCTCCTATATCTAAGGCACCACTAGTACTAGTCTCTACAAGTATCTCTAGCATAAGCAGAATTAAGTAATCACAATTACCACAATATGCTAGAAATACAAGTGCAGAAAGAGACAAAGAAATAACCAATTTACACACGATGTTTTATCGTGGTGATAAAAAATTTGCCGTTTTCCTCTAATCCACATTGAGAAAAGCCCAATTAACTTAGATCGGCTCCACGAATTAAGTTTCAGCTCCTCAATCCACTAGTGGTTGTCCTTCCTCCGTTCCGGAGATAGTGGACACCAAACCACTCACAAGTTGGCGCCAGACCTCTTCACAATCTTCTTGAAGAGGTCATCTCACAATCTTCCACCAGACCGTATAGGTGCCGGCAAGCACTAAGAGTAACAGATTACAGTTTCGCTTGACAGTGATCAAGTGCCAAGGATCAATTTAAAGATGAAATGCACTTGATATGGCTCAACTACTTCAAATAAATGCACAATGTGAAATTGAGGTGTGGGAAGAATGCTCAATACTCAAGGATGTTTAATGAAGTCTCTACTTACTGTCCTTGACCTGGTGGGGGAGTATTTATACTCCCACCAACCAAATATAGCTATTGTATAAAACAATCCTGAAAAATTAGGAAAATCGGTAGTACCGTTGTGCAATTTGCGGAACTATCGCATTGTACTGTAGCATGTAGTAATGGCTATGTCAAAGTGTCAGAACTAGTCGTTTAAAAGTCGGCGCGGTACTATTGCCGTTGAAATCGTGGTAATTCCGATGATTGGTAGTTCCAATTTATGGTGCGGTACTTCCTATTTTTTTGAGACCAAAAGTTGGTCCTCTCCAGAAAAAAATATACTACCCAAATTTTCGGTACTTCTAAGGTCCGATAGTTCCGTTTTAAAGTGCGGTCGTACCACTTTGCGGTAGTTCCGCCATTCATTTTCTGGTACTACCAATATCAAAGAGCCTAAGTGTTCAAGTAGGTGCTCTCTGGAAAAAACGTACCGCTCAAAGTACCGGTGCTTTTGAGTTCCGGTAGTACCGCTGTGTACACGCCGGTACTTCCTATTCTGGTAGTTTCGCTAAACACTCTGGTACTTTTGATTTTCCTGACAGAGCACAACCGGCTTTCAAATTAAATTTTAAGTGTATGTATGATTCTAAATTGATCCAAATGGCGCAAGAACTTGTTTTCAAGTTACTTTGATCCCTCTTAACAGTACCACAATTAACATATAATCTAGTCTTCCAACCTTTCTTCCAAGATCGGTAAAATCAAAAGGATCCTAGACTATTTGTATCTTTGTCTTGAACCATCTTGATCCTCATGTTGACCTTTAGCATAAATTTCTATTTTGTCACGTTTATCATTAGAGATTGAATTTATGTGATACTTAGCAAACACATTAGTCCCATATTCACATATTATCATTAATTACTAAGACAATTTTTAGGGGCCTAGATGCTTTTAGGCGTCGAGGAGGCGACGGGCGTTGAGGCAGTGGGCGTGGAGAAGGTGGGATTGGAGGGATGCGGTTTGGGGGTCGACTGGAGGCAACGGGCGTTGAGGCGACATGGGGGAAGAATGGATTTGGATCTGGATCGGGCATGCGTAGGGATGCGTTATTAGGTTGAAAGTATTGGAGAAGTATTTATGGAGTATTGGAGAACTATTGGAAATTATTTTTTTGAATAATCATAAATTCATGATACATGTAGGATAGGTGTCGGAGCGTATCGGGGCCGTATCCGTATCATGTACAGTATTTGATACCGTTACGTGACTTTTGTGAAGTATCCGCGCAACATAGGATGTACATTCTTAAGTCTTAACAATTCTTATGCATGTAAAAATGATATGTTAATTTGATCTTGTTACAAAGCTTCAAAACAATACTGATTCAGATCTGTGATTCCAAAAGACGTGAAGAATGCCCTTTTTGTTCATTTGCCTTTTACCATTGGATTTTGTTGTGAATAATTCTTCATTTTTGAGTTTTTCCACAATCATTGCAGGACACTTGATGTACATTCTTAAGTCTTAACAAGTAACAATCTTATGCATGTCAAATGATATGTTAATTAACAGAGTTTTATTTTTTCTCTATAGGTTTATCCCAATATGAGGTCTGCATTTGTTGATATAATTAAAACTCGTGGTGTTCGAGGGCTTTATGCCGGTCTATATCCAACTCTCATTGAAATCATACCATATGCTGGTTTGCAGTTTGGTTCATATGACACATTCAAACGTTCGATGATGGTAACAATACTAAACTCACAGTTTTGCATGCATTAAGCTTTATGAATCTGTGGTGATTAATCAATTATCGGTTAGTTTTATTGTATTAAATGTTGTAATTTACCTTAGTTAATTAGTTTATTTCATTTGTATCCTACTTGAAAATGGGAACATTGAGGTACCAAGAAAGGTACATTTGAAGACCTAAAATCAATAACATGCTCAGATAGGCAATCTGACACTGCTCGTATTGTAACAATTTCTTAATGTAAAAAGACATGCTTAATACTTGTCAAGAAAACCATTTATTTTTGGCACTGAACTTTTGGTTGGTGCGGGTCTCAGTGACCGCTGGTTATGCTTTAAGATTTTTTTACTGCATTTCCTTCCATGTAGGCATGGAATAGATACAGATCCTCACATCTCAACTCAGATGATTCGGTATCAAGCTTCCAGTTATTTCTGTGTGGACTTGCAGCTGGAACATTTTCAAAAGCTGCATGTCACCCACTTGATGTTGTAAAAAAAAGATTCCAGGTAACTGTCTTGTGTTGAAAAGTGCTGATTTTCATTCACTTGTTTTATTATAAATTCGGATAAAAAAATAATCCTAATTTAGCTATACTATGATAGAGAATTGTTTATGACTGTTAAAAGCTATTACAAATCAACAAATAACTTGATACTGCATTGTATTGACATGTAGTTCCTGTGGTTTATTGTGCTATTGTAGTAGGTTGTCAGCAGCTGCAGGATGTGACCTGCACTTGCTCATGTCCGGAGCAGGGTATGCTATGCACCATGCTTGGCAAGGTCAACTAGCAGGCCCTTTCTGGTAACTCAGTATTATAATAGACAGTTGCAGGAAATGACCTGCTTAAGTCCAAAACGGTTCCCTTAATGAATTAAATGGTCCTTTTCCGACTCAGATAAAACAATTTCCTTTGAAACACCTTCAAGTCCACATTGGATAGCTCCCCCTTGAATCAGCTGCTTTCCCTTGTCCTGAAGCTTCATACTTGATACTTCGGACCTCTTCACCCAGTTTATGCTCTGCATTGAAGCCTTGACACAAAATGAAGTTGGGCCCCACCATTTAAAATTCTTGTATGAGCATGTGTACGTTCTACCTGTTACAATTTGATCTTGTCCTTGCCTGCCTAAGTTGTGTGCCATTTATCTGTCAGAATATCAGCAGTCTTTGTGGGTCACGTGTGTCTTACTTCGTCGTGGTCTTTTAGGATCTATGTCTGGTGATGTTTCTCTCAATTGTCAGGGTTGTAAGTTTGACAAACAGTTTTAACTTCTCTATTCTTCTAATGAGTCAGTGTCTCAGTGTCTTTTTGATCTTGTTCATTCTGATGTATAGGGATTAGCTCCTTTCGTTTCGAAAGGAGGTCATCGATATTATATTATTTTTATTGATGATTTTCTCGGCATACGTGGATATATTTTATGTCATTTTGTAGTGAGATTCTATCAATCTATAAGACTTTTGCCACCATAGTATGTACTCAGTTTGGCTCATGTTTTTCGTGTTGATTCCGCTAAGGAATACTTGTCGGGAGTTCTTTATGGTTTTCCTGCTGAGCAGGGCACTCTCAGTTTTCTTGTCCCGGTGCTCATGCTTAGAATGGTGTGGTTGAACACAAGCATCGTTATCTATTTAAGACAGCTCGTACTCTCATGCTTACTTTTGCTGTTCTACCACACTTCTGGGCGGAGGCTATTTCTATTGCCACTTTTTTATCAACATTCAGCTCTACTTTGCTCTTCAGGGTGGGATCCCAGTTGAGCGTTTCTGTGGTAAGATTCCTGATTATTCCAATTTTCACCTCTTCTGATGTGTGCGCTATGTTCTTTTTGCACCTCGTGAGCGCACCAAGCTGACCGTTCAGTCTGTTGAGTGTGTTTTTTTATTATAGTGCAAAGTACAAGGGATATCGTTGTTGGTATCTTGTTGGCCGATGGATGCGGATTTCTCGAGATGTTACTTTTGATGAGTCTCGTCCTTTCTATCCTCGCTCTTCTTTTTCCTCCACTTCAGCATCTCTTATGGAGTCATTTTATTTCCTGACTTTTTCTTCTACCCCATAGTCATCACTCATTCACCACAACCTTTGGTCTCTTTGGTGCCTCCTTCCCAGTTGGTACCTTCTTCACCACCGGCACCCTCTCCTGAGGTTACTCCTGACCTGGTTCATTCTTATCCTTTTTACTATACTCGTCGTCTGTGAGTTAATGATTCTTCTGATGTGCCTTCTTCTGATGGGTCATCCTCTTTGGCATTTCCTCGCTATGCTCTTCGCGATCGCCAATTCATTCAGCCTTTTTAGCGTTTTGGTTTTGCTGCTACTGCTCTTGCTGAACCGACTTGTTACCGTGATGTTGTTGCTCATTAGGAGTGGCAGCGTGCAATGGCAGAGGAGATTGCTTCCTTGAGCGTATTAGCATGTGGGATCTTGTTCCTCTTTCTACGCGTGTTACTCATATTACGTGCAAATGAGTCTACAAGATTAAGATTCGCTCTGATGGTTCTCTTGAGCACTACAAGGCTCTTCTTGTAGCACGTGGTTTTCAGCATGAGCATGGTCGTGACTATGATGAGAGTTTTGCTCCTATCGCTCACATGGTCACCGTTCGCACTCTTATTGCTGTTGCTTCTGTTCGACAGTGGTCTATCTTTCAATTGGACGTCAAGAATGCATTTCACAATGGCGAGTTGCGTGAAGAGATATACATGTAGCCGCCCCTGGGTATTCTGTTCTTGAGGGTATGGTTTGTCGCCTTCGCCGATCTCTCTATGGTCTCAAACAAGCTCCTCGTGCCTGGTTTGATCGCTTCTCTTCTGTTATCACTGTAACTGGTTTCTCTGGTAGTGCTCATGATCCTGCTCTTTTTATTCACACTTCACGTCGTGGTCAAATGCTTCTCTTTTTGTATGTTGATGATATGATTATTGTTAGAGATGATTCTCAGTACATCACTTTTGTCAAGGAGCGTATTGATGAGCAGTTTCTCATATCTGATCTGGGTTCTCTTCGCTACTTTCTTGGGATTGAGGTTATTTTTACTTTTGAGAGTTTCTATCTGTTCCAAGAAAAGTATATCCAGAATCTTCTTGATCGTGCCTCTCTTACTGATCAGCGCTCAGCTGAGACCCCCATGGAGCTTAATGTTCATCTTCGTCCCACTGATGGTGAGCCTATTCCTAATGTTACTTACTATCGTCATTTTGTTAGGAGCCTTGTTTATCTTAGCATCACTCGTCCTGACATTTCATACCCTGTGCATATCTTGAGTCAGTTTATTTTTGCTCCCATTCAGCTCCATTATAGTCATCTTCTTCGTGGAACTATCTCTCGTCGTCTCTTTTTCTCTCGCTCCAACTCTTTACAGCTTCAGACATATTCTGATGCCACCTGGGTTAGTGATTCCTCTGATCTCCGGTCTCTCTCTGCTTATTGTGTTTTTCTTGGTGGTTCTCTCATTACTTGGAAGACTGAAAAACAGATAGCAATGACTTGCGAGCTATGGTTTTGTTGACTGCGGAGATTACTTGGTTACGGTGGTTACTTGAGGATTTTGGTGTTTTTGTTTCTACATCGAGTTCTCTTTTGGCTGACAATACATGTGCTATCAACATTGCTAAAGATCCGGAGAAGCATGAGCTTACAAAGTATATTGGTGTTGATGCTTCCTACATGCGGACACAGGTACATGACCAAGTTGTTGCTCTTCAGTATGTACCTTCAGAGCTTCAGTTAGTATACTTTTTCACAAAGGCACATACCAAAGCCCAACACGGCTTTTACCTCTTCAAACTTCATGTTGTTGATTTACCATAAGTTTGAGGGGCGTGTTAGATATGTATTATATAACTGTGTATTTACCCTGTTGTATGAGGGGTTTTCTGCATATATGCTATGCCTGTACGTGTATATATATTGGCCTATTGGCCTCATAATGAATACAAGCGCTATTCATAACACGAACCAAGAATAGTAAATCGCGTAAAAAAAGAAGTCAAGCCTCAGGATGGTTTCGCTCACCATGAGTAGCATCCGTATGAGAGGGCGTGAAACCAAAGCTCGAATCCTACTCTACAACCGCCACCAGCGACTTGTCCACCGGTGCGGGCTTCGGTGCCGCCTTTGTGGATTTCCACCTGCGCCTCCTCGCAGCGCCCTTGTCTGACTCAAATCTCCTTCTTCAGACCCCGCCCCACACATTCCTCCACGACGCTGTTGCAGGTGTTGCGCGCTCCCATCACCCCTTACCATCTTTGCGTTGGCGTCCCCGCCATCTCTAGGCTCTCATCCACACATCACTACCTCGGGTGGTTGTGATGGGAGGCTAATCGTATAGGTCGGATGCGAATCCGAGGGGCAACGGATTTCAGAAAGAGGAGATGCAAATCGGAGAGGAGAGAGTTGTGGCGGCGGTGGGATGAGAGCGCACCGGCTACGGGGCGGGGGTGGGAGACGTGTGGAAGGGGAAGAAGTGGATGGCCGTGTGGTGGATGTGTGCGGCGGTTGCGGGTGGGATGGTAGATGGCGTACAACAGTTAGGGGTGGGGAAGGTTAGGGTATGAGCTGGTTAGTTGTGATGTGAGGAATTTTTTGTTCGGTTTTTAAGGTGGTTTTTGGTATTTTTGAGAGACAGTTTTTGATGGGAAGGAGACGCGTGGGGAGTTGCGGTGTGGGGAGGGGAGGACGACGGACACACTCTTCTTTTATATTAGTAGAGATAGAACTTAGCAGTGTGCAATGCTGTACCTCTTGACTGGCGGAACTGTTCACTTAGGTATGTACTTGGTCAAATATAGCCCATTTAGATGTGGCTATGTATTACTTGAGAGCATGGGTCATGATGTGCTGCCTATAATCCAGCTGTATTTACCTCATAAAATGATTTGAAGCCATGCAACGGTCATATTTGCTCCATCATACTGTAGATTGAAGGATTAAAACGTCATCCAAGGTATGGGGCGCGAATTGAGAGCAGCCCATACAAGGGCATGTACCATGCTCTAAAAGAGATTGTCGCAAAGGAGGGCTTTGGAGGCCTTTATAAAGGACTTTTCCCCTCGTTGGTGAAATCGGCTCCTGCTGGTGCTGTGACATTTGTGGCATACGAATACATCTCAGACTGGTTAGAGTCAATACTGATGTGAAAAAAGACCGTGCAGTAAGTTTTTTCACCCCAATTTGTTTTGTATTGTTCATGTTCTTTCTCCATGTTGTATGCTTGTATTAGTAAAAATGTAAAATTGATTTATGCCTGGGAGAGGCTACAGTTCCTTTGGATCTTGCAGTCCACACACAAGATTCGGGGAGCCTACAAAACCAGCTGGATGAGTTATGCGCGTGAGCTCTTCTCATGGGCTTTGGAAAATCACTTAATATTAAACAAAATAAGCAATCAAATTGATGATTAAGTATTTGCTTTACTAAATATCTACTCAGCCAGACCTACCTGTTCCTTTTGGCCGAACATGTTGTATATTTTTCTTGCGTGTGCATCATTTTGTGCCTGCAAGTCACTGAACCTGAAATTGGTTTGCAGGATAGGGAGCAAGGCTGGAGTTGAGTGAGTTCTTGTTGGATGGAGGAGCCATTGAGATGCCATGATGAGAACAATGTCCGTACCCTGATCATCTATGAGGATTTAGTTGTTTTGAGACCGCCAGGTCAACGGAGAACGGGAGAAGTGCATACAATTCCTTGAGAGCTGATACTTGTAAAGCCTTACATTGGATGAGCTATTTTGCCATTTCTCCTTTTTTTTGTCCCATCCCCCAATGGGGTGGTACTGTGGTAGTGCACATTGACAGTGAGGCTGAGTAAAACTAGTCTAGAGCTTGCGACTCATGATAAAGGTCAAGAGCAGCAGGCATTTTTGTTGAAGATCTGTTTATCGTACTCGTACACGCTCCTCATTTCATCCAATTAATGTGTATTACTTTGTATGCAACTGATCTACCTTTATGCTTCATGCCGATTGTAACTATTGATGAAGTCATTTGTTTGCTTTGTTGCGTTTGGTTTTAGCAGTACCAGCCTACCTCTCTTATTTGCAGAAGGTAACTACTGTTCCGAAAGGCGCTGTTCGTTTCTCCTCAGTTGATATGTATCACTGAAGAATTAACTACCTTCCAATTCTTTAGGGCATGTATAATGGTACATGTCAGCTGTATGTAAACGTATGCTACATAGGATTTTGGGTGACGTGAATGAGAGAAAGATGTCTACTATTTAGCAGAAGGTTTTATAGACAGTTTTTTACTGTCCATACCATTGTATAGATAACTATATAAATAATACATTAATTGTATGAGACTATTACAGATAATTATATAGGCAACATATTGTATATATTATTTTTAGTCTTATCTATAAATAACATACAGATGTATTACAGACTACCGTTATCTATATCATTGTACATGCACTTATGCTTTAACCGGTTGTGGCAAAATACGGTTGGTGGCTATTCCCCCTTCCTAATCGTGCATGGTCATGGCTTATACACATGGTTCGTACTTAAATTATGGTCTAGTTTTTTTTAGCTTTTAGCTTATAACTTATGGTTTTCTCCAAACAAACAAATAGCGTGGCTTCTTCACTGTCATTTCGAAGTGGTTTATCAGGATAGTTTTTTCAAAACAGTTTATCGGTATTTGATTTGTTCGCACAACTTACATTATGGCTAAAATCTATCAATTGTAGTCGGAAAGATCAGGGACTGAATGCACAGGCTTGCGCTGTACAGACTTTCCTTTCAAGCAATAGCTCTACATGCCCGAGCAACCGGCGGTTTCAGCTGCAATAAGGGGGTATTTTTTTGGGCTACAGATAATAGATTTTGGTTATAGCTGATGGTTTTTGGCTACGTTTTTCAATACGTCAGTGGACGCTAGAGACACCAACGTAGATAACGCACACAATTTTAAATTAGAAAAGTTATTTAGAGAATTTACTTTAAAAGATCATTCTATTTCAATATTTGACTTTTGATTTATGGAGAAGTCAAAAACAGAAAAAAAAAGGGGGGGGGGGGCCACGTTAGCCCACCCTTTTGATATCGGCCATAGTCTGTCTTTTAGGAGCAGGGGCCATGAATGGACCGTCATGTGAGAATCTGTTGAGATCAGGAGGAATCTAGCCTCCAGCTATCAGTTCACCGCGTAACGAACATGGCACTATCAAGCCATTTCTTGCTCAATTTCATCTCTACTGGTAGCAACAATCTCGTACCAGGCGGTTAAACATTTATTGTCGTTCCAGCCCAGTGACTCCAACTAAAAACTCACTCAAGAACATAGCAGAAGTACCTGTCTGTAATCAGTGGTTTACAGCAAACTCAAAAGATTACTCACCATCTACTGCAGCAGCAATGGCGGCACTGTAAATAAAATAAATTTGATACTGGCACCTGGGCCCCACGGTCCAGTTCCGGGCAACTATTTTTGAAACCGCCCCCGAGAATATTCTAATTAACCCACTAGTCATCCCATACCCCAAAACACTGAAACACTAGCCCGAACTTCTCAACCGCCCCCCCCCCCTGGTAACCCCAAAAAAGGAAAAAAAGGAAAAGTAAAAATTTGCCCATTTCATCTCTCTCCATCTCGCTCGCTCGCTCGCGTCCCCATCCCTTTCCACCACCTCCTCGCGCCCCACCTCCAAACCCTAACCCAGGCGCCGACTCCCCCCAGCCACGACGAAGAAGAGGGCGACGGCGGCAACCTGATGCCCAGCCGCCCTTGGGGGCCATGGAGCTTGTCCCCTTCAAGCCCGCGGCCGGAGCCCTCGTCGAGTCGGGCGCCGCCGCGGACGGGGGCTCGATCCCCGCGATGGTGGCGGCGCAGCAGGAGATGCTGCACGCGCAGGTGGACCAGCTCCAGCGCCTCGTCGTTGCTCAGTGCCGCCTCACCGGCGTCAACCCCCTCGCCCAGGAGATGGTCAGGAGCTCATGTTTCTAAGCTCTGCTTCTCTTGCATTTCTCGATGTATTTTTTTTATGTATCGAGGAGATGAGTTGGGGTAATTTTGCGCTGAAGTAGCATCCCGAGTGTTTCCGGGGAGTCTATCCGATTTGGGGCGCTGATCAAAACTTAGGATTTGATGGTGATACGTTTGGAATAGTCTGTTCTAATTACCAGGTCCGATTTTTGTTTTTTACTTCTATGTCTTCGCGTATCGTTAGTTGCAAGGTTGTCGGGATCTCGATTCGAGTCTTAGAATCCTAAGATTTTATGATCCTACGAAAGATCTTAATTTGGTAGAATCTTAATTCTCTTACTAGTCTACAAAATTTTTTGTAGGATTATGATCAAAATTTACATACAGTTCTACCCGATTCTACCGATCCTAGTAATTAAATATAAATACTGCTAGTATATGTCCTAGTACTTCTGTGGTATTATATTCTAATGATTCTGACAATATATTATCATAAGAATTAATGGCAATGTTGCATCTTTGAGACTGAAAATTTCGAAGCTACACTTATTTAGGGACAGAGGAGGTACTGTTTTAAGCTACAGTGATGTTCATGTTAGGCTTAACTTAACATCAAAATTTCTTTACCTCATCTCTGTAGATGATATAGTGAAATTACTTCGTTGTTATGCATTATGATATCTGAAAGAGTGAACTTTGAATGGATGCTGAAGCTGTTTGAAGATTATTAGATGTACTTCTGTAATATTGCCCGTTTTTCTTGTTTGTTGTCTTGCTGTGTCATTAACTTGCTGTGTAGTTTAAATGCATTCTGCAAATTCATGCGCCCTCATTACCCTTTTTGAAAATATTTTGTTTCATCTGTTGACTTATGTTACATTTGGTTGATTCTTGCAGGCTGCTGGCGCATTATCTATCAAGATAGGTGAGTTGTTTTCTTGCATCAATGGAATTCACATTTGACACAATTCATTTGGTCGATGCCTTAGTAAACAATATGATAAACTGACATGGACACCATGACCTATTATAACTGACATATACTGAAAATTTTATTTGATTTAAGCTTGATTGCTGAAGAGCATCATGCATGAGTCATCTCATTGTTGACAAAATTAGATGAAAAGAGCTGATGCATGGCATCTTCCATCATCGAAGCTGACCTAAGATCTGAATGAATTTTTACATTATTCCACAAATATTATAATTAACGCCTGCTATTCTGAGCATTTTTTTAATAGTAGTTCAAATTTTGTAGGTAAAAAGCCAAGGGATTTGTTGAATCCAAAAGCAGTTAAGTCCATGCAGTCACTTTTTGCTGTGAAAGATACTATTGGCAAAAAGGAAATTCGGGAAATTAGCGCACTTTGTGGGGTTACTGTTACACAGGTCTGCTCCTCATCTTGCATGTGCTATTGTTGTATACCTTGATGTATTATGCTTGCTTGCGTGCTCTTATACACTTGTATTATGATTAGTTTGGAGCAAAATTATACCTTAAAAAATTCATCATGTACAACTGAACAGAAACCATATAACTGTTTTCAAGTTTCTACAGAATATTGAGTTTTTTCCTTTTTATTCTAGCTTGTGGACTAAATTTTGCTTTCTTATTTCTAAGTTATTTTTGCTTTCATTTGATTAGTCACAATGCATTTGCTTTCCATGTGAAACATGAAACTGCTGATATTATTTCAATTTCCTTTTCTGTAAGCTTTGTTAACAAGCTATGCCTTAATGGCTCTTAGGTAAGGGAGTTCTTTGCAAGTCAACGCACACGAGTAAGAAAATTTGTTCGCTTGTCACGCGAGAAAGCGATGAAAATAGAGGTATCCAAGGCGCCTGACAATGTATGCTCCATAAGCACTGAACAGGCACCTCTCGACATTGTGGCACATGCTCAAGTTATCGAACCTTTGAGAATTTTAGAACCAGTAGAGGTGCCACAAAGTTCTTCGCAACCTGTGGAGGTCCCGCAAAACTCTTTACAACAAGCAGAGGTCCAGCAGAATTGTGCAACCCCTATCACTCCCACAGGAACAATGCAACCAATTGATGCTAAGTTTAATCCAGATCCTGTTCAAAAGGAAAGTAAGCAAGAGGAAGATGCTCCTGGTGTTGAGTCAGAAGATAAAAAGTTCTTGGAAAGCATATTTGCTCTAATGCGGAAGGAGGAAACATTCTCTGGACAGGTCAAATTGATGGAATGGATTCTCCAAATAAATAATGTAACAGTTCTCAGTTGGTAAGATATAGGCCTTGTAGTACCTACAGAGCTTCAAATGATTATATTGATCCCTAGCTTCACCTTTCCGATAACTGTGCAGGTTCTTAACAATGGGTGGTTTGACCATTGTGTCAACATGGTTGAGCCAAGCTGCTTTTGAAGAGCAAACAACAGTTATTCTTGTCATTTTCAAGGTTCCTATATTTGTTTAGTTGAACATGTACATATGTGTGGCATGTATTTTTAACTATCATCTCATTATTGTAGGTACTTCTGCACCTCCCATTACATAAAGCTTTGCCAGCCCACATGTCAGCTGTGTTGCAAACTATTAACAGGTTGCGGTTTTATAGGACACAAGGTGTGTAGAAATTGCCACATGTCTTCAATCTTCTGCACATACATATTGGATGATGATTTTTTGTAGCACGAGAAAGATTATTAATTACAAACTTGGTGTTCTAACAAAGAAGAATGTTGATATGGTTATGCTAGCGAATAAATCTTTGATAATGCCATAATGTTCCAAAGGCCTAATTGTGGTTTCAGACAGTTAATTTCCATTTTCACTTGTCCAATACAGTATTTCTGAGATGCATTTTCCCATCTGAATTTTATCCAATCATAATTGTTCTAGCATTAGTTTGTATTTTCCCACAGTGAAGTCGTTTTAAGCTATGCATATATGGAGTTTCTTAGTTTCTTTGGGCTGCTTACTAGAACTTATCTGCTTTGAAGATCAGACTTATCAAGCAGGGCCAGGAACATCCTCTCCAGATTGAGCAAAGTGCTCGTACGAAGTCAGGCATCGAAGAAACCTGATAAGGATTTAATCTGTAAGCAAAGGTGAATTCTCCTTTCTTACACTGTAGTGGTGTTATTCCATATTGTTTGTTATTACCTTGTCTTTGGAGGGTTTTATTGTATTTAATTTATTTCCTTTCGCAGGATAAGTGAAATTCTCCGTGATGAGTCTTGGAAATCTGAAGTTGGTATTACTGTAAGTATCTAAGTAACAATATATATGTCAGAAGATTCACATGTTCTGCAAGTTTAATTGTTGTGGTCTATCAGGAGGAGATCCTTGCCTTGACTGAAGGTGCAAGTGAGGGCAGGTATTTTTCATTATGGTTTCTGCTTTGAATAAATTTGAACTCCAGTAGTTTAATTGATTTACACAACCTCTATTTTGGCTAGTATAACATTTGCTTGACTGGGTCTGCGTGTCACTGTGCAGAAAGCCTGAGCCCAGAAAATCTCCACTGCTGCTCACTGCTTCTGCTGATGAGTCAAATAAAAAGAGTTCTCTGCAGACAAGTATCCTTTCCCTAAGTTTAAGTTCACCACTACTTAATTTTGCTTCTCTTTATCTTGATCATATGATCGCCTGTTCTACTTAAGGCTATTAAAGGTATTTTTTTCTACTCCGTTCTTCCCTAGCATATTTTGACAATTTGTACTATTCTGTACTGAGATGGGTGGCTTTTCTTGGTAGCTTGATCACTGTCTTTACACCTGTCATATAAAAGAACCCTTTAGGCAGCTTGCATGTTTATTTTGTCCCCAATTGTTTTATGTCAAGTTGAAATAGGTGTTATTAATGGCTTGGTTGTCTCTTCTATTAGAGTTCGTGGGTCAGGCTATGTTGGTCCTGTAAAGCCAATGGTGCTGTTGTTTGTTTTAACTGTAATAATTGCATGGTCCATGAATAACAGTCAAAGTTTCAGCTGTGGAATTCAAATTATTTACTATTGAGGCGTCCTGTGTGCCATCTTCAAATTGTATGCTTTCATTCGTTATTTCACTTCTGGATATTTAGTCTAGCTAAACTGCTTGTGTGGATCTCCTTAGCTAATCTCCAGAGTCCAAAGAAAGAAGAAAAGTTCTACTTGTAGAACATCCAAATCGGAAAGCTGCTGGGAAGAATGTTCATTCTGCCAGGAGCATATCTACAAATAATAGCAGACCATTATCTGCAGATGATATCCAAAAAGCAAAGATGCGCGCCATGTTCATGCAGGAGAAGTATGGCAAGGTTGACACAGGCAAAGTGATTGATAAAACACATATAACAGAAAATAAAAAATCATCGGGTTTAGTCAACTCGAATGTATCACCTATGCCCAGAAGTCCCGTTACGTCCATCACTAAACAACCTGTGGGCCCAAGCCCATCAACTTCTAGACAAAGTACAGTGCCTCTGCCTGATAAGCCAGAAATCCTGGTCAGTTCGAAGCTAAACATAACTTCCCGAGAAGACTTCATAGAAAAGTTGAATTCCAAGAGAGTTCTTTGGCAGATACCACCAGGTATACCTTTGCTTTGTGCTCCTTCTCTTGCCCATTTTATTAGAATGTTCAATATTTCTGAGCTTGGTGAGTTTCTTTGGACAATGAGAACTGGTGAAGCCATATAGTGAGTGGAATCTGGAATGTTTTGAAGCTTAAGAACTTGAAGCATATTTTCTTTGATTTGTACCAAACTACCAATGCAAGCCTTTGGGAATTACGTAGTTTAGATTAGGTTGGATTCTCCAAAATCAATATATGGTGATGAATTGACATCAGCTGAAATGGAGAAAACTGCACCTCAACAGACCTTTCGTGTTACAGAACCTGCGTGTGAGCCTTTATTTTGTTTAACCTCATGCACACCAGTTCTATGTGCAGCTCTAACAGTATAAATAACTCAGCTAAGATATACATCCTGAAATTGATGCGATTCTGAGCCTAAGACAGGTAATCAAATGAAGGTTTTCTAAAAGACTGGTTGGCTGTAAATAGTTATCCATATCTGGCTCAGCATTCTGCGTATAATTAACTGATTCATCTTGGACCAAGTGTTGTGCTTCCAAACTGTTGCAAGAACAGTGGGTGGCAGTACAATTTTCTACGAGGGCATGAGAAACTAATGGTTATGGTTATGTACTGTGTATCCCACGAACACGTGTTAGGGAGGATGGCAAGTAAATCCACATCGGTTAACACATGGACCAATGTTTGAACAGTTCTGCACCTATGGATCTGCAAGAACACAAACAAGGACTGCACTTCTTAAATCGTTTTGGACATAAATTATGCATCAACCAGCCACTTAAAATAGAAACTGGGATTTGATTAAATTTGATTTCATTGAAGAATATCCAACATGATCTCCACCTACATAGCACTTTGTGCAACAATGTAAATTCATTTGCCAAAAGCATTAAGCATTAAGGAGGTGCATTCCTCTTCATAATTCACTAGTTCATGACAGTTGTAATTTGTTCATGTTCATTTCTGGGAGTTTGCTGATGGACCATCAAGAACAACTAAAATTTTCATGAATTGTCATGTTTGATTGTTCCTTAAGATTCAGTTCATATGCAAGATGTACTGTGGGTGTTAAAATTTAGGCCCTGTTCTTTGCGGCTTCTAAAAGCCGCTTTTGGCTTTTGCTACAGTAACTAACTTTTAAACGGAGTATTTTTTTAAGATGGGGTCGATAAGTTAATTGTAGTATACGTTAAAAAACTAATATCTGTACCATCAAAAATCGCAAACGAGTATCTCTCTTTCTGCAATCTCTGTCGTAAACAGCCAAAAAGCCATCAGCCGCAGCCAAAAGCCATCAGCCGCAGCCAAAAAGAACAGGCCTAGTGTTATTTGACCAGCAGCTGTAGCTGTGCGACTCTGTCTACATCTGAAACGGACACTTCACTTTGGCCCTTTGAATTCTATACATCTTTGCAAAGCAATCACTTATTACCAGATATTTGATACTTTCTGTAATTTGAATTCTACACATCTTTGTGAAACAACCACTTATTACTGGACATTTGATACTTTCTGTAACAATCTCCAACTTGACATCAGTGTAATTTGTCTGTCTGAGATCTATTTCCATTGTTAATTCTCACGAACAATTCAAATCCAATTGGCCTATGATATGTTGTGGCAGGCTGGGAAAAGATTTCCAGAGATACCACCAAGCATTATGCTGTCAGCAATTGTTGATTGAACAGCTACTGATGAATGACAAGCAATGTATTTGAAATACAGAAGTTGCGAAGTTTAGTAACAAAAAAAAAAGTTTGAGGATCCTGTTAGCCAAACCTAGCTTAAAAAAAGCAACAGGTTAAATGATGTGATCCAGCTGTTCTAAGAAATTGAGCTTAAACGCAAGGAGCTTAGCAGTGCATCTCATCGTGTGTTGCCTGTTGCAGAGTCTGAAAAGTTCTTGCTTCTATAACTTTCTATATTTTATTAAGAGATTCCCTGGAAAGCTTGACCTCTGCAATATTGGTTTTTTCTGTTCATTATTTGAACTTCATTGCCTCTTGTTGCAGAGGTATGGATAAACCCATCATGGAGTGTAAGTGCTGGGGACAACAGTAAGGAGCTTGAGGTTCAAACACAGAGAAATCGACGCGAGAAGGAAACCTTTTATGCAAGTCTAAAGGACATCCCGTTGAATCCAAAGGACCCATGGGATGTGGAAATGGACTTTGATGACAGCCTGACCCCGGAAATACCAATTGACCAGCCACCAGATGCTGACACTATGGAAGCGGATAGCGAGGGTGCAGCCCCTCGTAACATTGGGGTTCCTGTCGATGACAAGCAAGTTGGATCAACTTCATCAGCAGCTCCAGCAGTTGCTGCTGGTGCAAATGGTGCAGCTTCTGAACCAGATCTTGAGCTGCTTGCAGTGCTGCTCAAGAATCCGCAGCTTGTCTTTGCTCTAACATCTAATCAGGCGGGTACCTTGCCAAGTGTGCAGACTGTTGCACTTCTGGACATGCTGAAACAGACTGGCCTTGAACTTTCTGAGCTGGTAAATAGTCTGGCCAATGGTGCCGGGGTTCCAAAAGAGCCCGAATGTGGTCCTGAAACTATCCCTGCTTCGCTTCCGTCCCCAACTCCAAAAGATCTTGGAGCAAGGGTTGGCCTGCTTGCCTTCATTTTCGCCTTCCAATGTTAATTATGTTATCTGCTGTTCATATTGATGTATTTTCTTTGGCAGGCTTGCTGGAGGTCAGAATTCCCAACACAGGCGAAGGCTCCAAACTTGCAGCAAGCGCATTTGTCAAACCAAGGGAATACACCTCCTATTGCAAGCACTGTGCAGCAAAGCTTCTCAAATGTTGTTAGTTCGTTGCCTTCACAACCTTATGCTTCAGTTTCTGCTTTGCCGGCACAGATTCAAACTAACGTCCCATCTCTACCTCAGTTAGCGGTCTCCGTAAATCCACCAACTCAACACGTTGCCCCTGTGAATAACCTTCTGAACAGAGCTCCGGTACATCAACATACCCAGTCATATGCTTTGGTGTCTGATCCTGCTGCGGTGGCCATCCATCAGCAGCCAGCGGCGAACAAACCAGCCCATGAACTTCAGAGTATCCCGAACCCTGCTCTACCACATTATTCGATGCCTGAGCCAAATGCCTCTTATGCATCATTCCCCTGGCAATCTAATGCTGCCAACGTGGCCACCACCGGACGAAATACAACACCTGATCCGTGGGCTGTCCGCACAACTACTAATTCATTTAATGTTGCATCATCAAACTCAGTGCCGTACCATAACCGAAATGCGTACGGTAATCAAAGTACACAGAGTACATACAGTGCTTATGGTTCTACGCCAGTCTCGTCCCACTCCATTCTCCCAGGGCAGGGACTGGAAAGAAATGGTTACACTCGTACGGCGGAGCGAGATGGTCAGCAGCGACATTCACGGTCCCCTGAGCTTGGTGCTGGTAGGGTCTATGGTGTCACACAAGGCTATATTCCGGAGCCCTCAAGACAGAGGAATTACGGGCAACAGAGCTACAATCCTGCTGAGCCTTTTAGACAGTGGAGTTCTGGGCAACAGAGTTACAATCCTGCTGAGCCTTCAAGGCAGTGGACTGCCGGACAACACAGCCACAATCCATCTGAGGGTTCAAGGAAGTGGAGTTCTGGGCAACAGAGCTACACTCCTGCCGAGCCTTCGAGGCCTTGGAGTTCCGGTCATCAGGGCCAAAACCCTGAGACATTGAGGCAATGGAGTCTTGGAAAGCAAGATTATTACAATCCGAGCGACGGTCGAAGTTCGTATGATCAATATTGGAGGAGATGAGAGAGAGAGAGAGAGTTGTATATTAGCTAATTCTTGGAGGCGGTTCTTGGGAGCTTTCTGGTTTTGATGGGAGGCTTGTGATGATCTCCGTGATTGGCAGATAGGCCATTGAGAAAGCTATACATCATGTATTATGTAGATGTGGTAGGAGGGGGTAGAAAAAAAACAAAAAAAAGAGAGAGAAGAAAACTAAAGGAGAGAATGCACCAGCTTGAATCAGCTGAAGGCCTGAATCCAATGATGAATCAAATTTCTTTTGTATTCATTTTTGCATCGTGCTGTTCATTTCTGGCTCGTCATTTCTTTGAATCGGCCGCCGCGCTTGTGCGATGTCTGCGAACTTGTAGCCCGGCATTTTGAGGGTGATGGATAGCATCCTGGCGAGCGTGACGCGTTTGCCTCGTATTGTTCCCCATTAGGTCAGTGCGCTCTGAAGAAGAGTCGTGAGCGCGTCTACGGTTTTGACGATGTGTCGCCATCTGGCACATTTTTAGTGGTGCGCACGGATGGTGGTGCGTGGCATGAACCACTGTTGCAAAAAAAAAACAGGCCCTTTATATCGACCCCAAGAACGCGAGAGAAAACAATGGCTTTACAAGCTGCACTAAAACACAACTAAGTAGACACTTAATCAACTACACACGTGTGTTGCGTGTGTCCAGTTGACTCGAATCGGAACGTGCCTGGACGGAGAGGTGCTTGATAGGCAAGACACGCATCCCATCCTAGGTCGGTCCGCGGTCGGTGCCTGGTCACCGGAAAATTTTAACCCAGAAAACACGTGAGAAAGCCGGTGAAAATGGGAATAAAAGACGCGCCGGCACCGCACCAAATCCTCCACTCGTGAGGACGCTCGGTTGGCAAGTTTCACCATCGCGCGGGCTGTCCGTCCAGATTTGATCCCTAGTCGGCCCCGATGTCTCACTCATATATGCATATGCATTAAGTAAAAAAGATATGTCTGCTCTCTGTAAGATAATAAATTTAGAATTTATTTAACAATATCAACATAAATACTAAGTATGTTTGAATAGAAATATATGTACGTGTAGTATATAATATGAGTGAGCGTGCGTCCTCAATGTCCCGCTTCAAACAGCTTTAGTTTCTGATTTTTTTTTTATTTTTAATTTATTTAAGTTAGAAATTATTTGAAACATATTTACTTATAATTTCGTTTTATTTTGGGATTTTTTTCTTTTTTATTGTTTTGTATTATCTGTGATAATATAATAATTTTTTATTTTTTAAAGCTAATAATCACTATAATATAATTTTATTAAAAGATAAAAATTATACCTCAAAGTTCAAGTTAGAAGCTAGAGTTAGAGCGGAGTTAAAAAACATCCTCCACTCCCGTGGCCCCGTCCACCGCGTTGGCGTTGGGACAAAACCAAACGGAACCATAAACACGACCCCGCAAAGCAGACCAGCCGGACCATCTCATCCCGCTCCGCTTCCCCGCAATGGCGATGGCCGCCGCGGTGAGGCAACACCAGCCCGCGCTCGTCGCGCGGCGGTGGCGGCGCGTTGGCGGCATACGGTGCTCCTCGCCGCCGCAGGAGTTCGCGGCGCTGGCGGCGGTGTTCCGGCGGCGGCTGGTGGTGGGGGCGACCACGGCGGCCGCCGCGGCGGTGGGGGCAAACTTCGGTGGCGTCACCAGCTTCCTTCTGGGTCTGTCGCCGGAGCTCGGGAGGTCGCTCCGCCTCGACGTGCTCTACCCCGTCGGCGGGTTCACGCGCTGCCTCGACTCCGACAATGGATTCGGTAACTACATACACCAATCTCGTCCCATTCCTTCTTTCGTTTCTTATTAGTTTGCCAATTGGCATTGCATTTGCTGTACTAGCAAAAGTCGCACTATTGGACATGTTTTTCCCCCTCAAAAAAGAGAGACAGAGAGAGAATTTATGCCTTGATGAATGATTGTGCGCAACTGCGTATTCTTCGTTTTGTTTGACTTCGAGGAAGTCTTTTCATATTGCTTAATTAGTTGGCTTAATCGCTTAGCTATACAAGAATTCCTCAACAAGAACACTTCTGCTGTCCTCTTTTCCTTAAAGAGACATACACCTTTAGGCTCGAGCTATGTTGCTCAGATTTGTAATTGTCATTTGCTATTCCAAGGTTAGGGTTTCTTAATGCTACAGTAACCTCTCTAGTTATCTTATGTAAAATATATGGGTTAACCAGGGTTTACATCAACAATGATTCATAGTGACCAGGTCTAGCGGGTACCCATTCAAACAGAGAGTAATACTGTAAGACTTCCAGTCTTGGACGACATGGCATGGCTTCGGGTGACTAACGGCAGCACATCGTATCGTAGCAAATCTGTTACGTTTGATTGTTGTGATCTCGTGTAATCTCTCATGATCTCCTGTAACTTGTATTACAGGTCTTGTACTCTATAAATACCATGCAATACAAGAGATTTTTTTGTGTGGCCTAAACCTTCATGGTATCAAAGCCTTGCTCATAGCATCTCATATCCAATCTCCCGTCGCTACCAACGAACTCCCTCCTTCTGCTGCTTTTTCTCGCCCACCTGTATACGTCCCTGCCGCAGCTCCACAAGTTACTACCACAGCTCCAGCTGACCCTGCCGCGGCACATCTTTTTCCTGCTGTGGCACCCATTTTCCCTGCCATGGCACCTGAACCAGCTGCCACAGCAGCCTCTTCACACCCCCCATGAAGCTTTGTTTGGAACTCCACCAGACTTGCATCATCTTCGTGTTTTCGGTTGTCTTTGCTACCCTAACTTGGCCACTACCGTTCCACACAAAATTTCTCCACGATCCACCACTTGTGTTTTCCTTAGCTACTCTTCTCATCACAAGGGATATCAGTGTCTTGACATGCAAACCAGACGCACAATCACATCTCGTCATGTGGTGTTCGACAAGCACGTGTTTCCCTTTGCCACTTCCTCCACGGCGCCTACCACCTCGCATCCCCTGGTACTCATCAGTACCAAACACAATTTTGGGATGGCATCCAAATTAAACCTAGGGAGAAACTGAACTTATCTGCTTCCGTGTCTTCTCTTTCTCTCATTCCAAAGAGCTGTCGCTCTGCGCTTAAGGATCCACATTGGTACGACACAATGCTTGCTGAGTACAATGCCTTAATGCGCAATCGCACTTGGTGTCTTGTTCCCAAACCTGCTGGTGCCAATGTCATATTTGGCAAATGGATTTTCCACCATAAGTTTAACCTGGACGACACTCTTTCCCACCTGATGGGTTGTCTGTGGTTTTCATCAATACGAGGGCATTGATTTCCATTAGACATTTCAGTCCGGCCGTCAAACTGGCTACTATCCGTGTCTTTCTTGCCCTTGCTACTTGGTCCTCTTGGCCCATACATCAATTAGATGTCAAAAATGTGTACCTTTATGGGAATCTATCTGAAACCATCTTTTGCCAGCAACTCCTAGGGTTTGTTGATCGTTGATCTTGATCAATCAGACCATGTTCGTCACTTATCAAAGTCTCTCTACAACTTAAAACGAGCACCTCGCGTCTGGTATCAACGTTTCGCTACCTTTGTTGCCACTCTTGGCTTTGTTCCCTCACGGTCCAACAACTCCCTGTTCATATAAAAGTCTGCTTGTTGCTTATCTTCTACTGTATGTCGATGATATCATCATCATTGCGTCCGGCTCCCCGCAGCTTCAAAACTTCATCGCCTCTCTTGGACGAGAATTTGCTGTCTCAGATCTAGGTCTGCTTCACTATTTTCTCGGCATCTCGGTGACAAGATCCTTCCAAGGTCTTTTTCTTTCGCAGCGCACTTATGTTGAGCATCTTCTTGAGCGTGCCGGCATGGACTCTTGTAATCCATGTGCCATGCCTGTTGATACTCGCTCCAAGCTAGACGCCACCACTGGCTCTCCCGTTGCTGACCCTACTCACTATCAGAGCTTGGTTGGCACCCTCCAGTACTTAACGCTCACCCGATCGGATATTAGTTATGTCGTCCAGCAGGTGTGCCTTCATATGCATTCTCCATGGGAACCTCATCTCCAGCTAGTTAAACGTATCTTGCGTTACATCAAGGGTATGCTAAACCATGGTCTTCGGTAGCATGCTTCTCCTTTACTTGCACAAACAACTTATTTTGATGCTGATTGGGCGGGTTGCCCGGATACTTGTCGCACTACGTCGGCTATTGCATTTTCATGGGCGATAACTTGGTTTCATGTTCATTGAAGCATCGGCCAACGGTATCTCGCTCTAGTGTTGAAGCAGAGTATTGTGCTATCGTAAATGTTGTGGTGGAATCGTGTTGGCTCCATTAACTTTTGTTTGAACTTCATCATCCCCTCCATTCGGCACCCGTGGTATATTGTGACAATGTGTCTGCTGTCTACATGTCTTCTAACCCAATTCAACATCGTTGCACGAAGCATATCGAAATTGACCTCCATTTTGTTCGAGAAACGGTCTGTTTAGGTCAAGTTTGTGTTCTTCATGTTCCTTTGTCTCTTCAGTATGTGGACATATTTACAAAAGGCCTACCAACCTCTCTGTTCCTCGAATTCAGAAAGTCTCAGCGTGACCGACGCTTTGACTGTGGGGGGATGTAAGACTTCTAGTCTTGGACGACACAACATGGCTTCGGATGACCAATGACAGCACATCGTATCGTAACAATCTGTTGCGTTTGATTGTTGTAATCTCTCATGATCTCCTATAACTTGTATTACAAGTCTTGTACTCTATAGATACCATGCAATACAAGAGATTATTTGTGTGGCCTAAACCTTCCTTCAAATACATCAGTGCATGTTTAGAACGCTTGATAAACGAAATATAGTAATTGTGCAAGAAAAAAATGAGCGAAGTTTTTTTTTGAGGAATCAGGAGCGAAAAGGTTTGACTAGAGAAAAGCTGAAGACTTCACTGGCAATGCAATTGCAAAGGTGATATATGATTGGATGATGCTTGCCTTGAGCCATGGAAAAAATTCAAGGTGTCCCTGTGTGTGCATGTTGTTACCAAAAAGTACAAAAATAGAGATGCACAGTGGTTGTGCATATTATGAATATTATATGTGTATTCATGAGACCCAGAGAACCATATATATAGGAGGGTATAGGAGGATATATATAGGGAATATGCCATATATAGATTAGGAAACCGAGGCATATAAGGAAACAAATAACAATCCTATTCTATCCTTTCTATCCTTAACAGTGTATACATCCCACCCTTAGAAAAAGAAAAGAAAAATCCTAAATCACCTTTATTTACTACTCAGTACTCACTAGTCACTACTCAGACCAATGGTAGATTAGTCTTTCAATTGCTCATTTGTTTTGGTCTTTGGAATAGTATTTAGTTTCTTTCTAGTACAATAGAGTCATAAAGAAGTATTGTTATGCTTCTAATAATGCTATTTTTCTGGGTCCTTTGTTCCAGTGTCAAAGCAATTTTTGCATGGTTCTTCTTGAAAAAGAAGAGCCAAAACAATTTTGGCACTGAAGCCTCCCATTTGCCTGTCTTTCTATTTTTCAAATAGGACTCTAGTCGTTGGACTAAGAAAAAAAGAGGTTCCTTCAGTGTATACATTTTCCTATTTTCTCATGAAATTGACTTGGTCCATTGTGCCACAAGCACGAGTGGATACAAAAAAGTGGTCCTTGCTGCTGCCACCTACTATACCCATCCTCCATGTCATGCCTCCAATGGGATTGTATGGGTGGATTGTGGGCTATCTGGTGCCACATTTAGGACCAGGAACTGCATGCCACCTGGGCTCCATGTCATTGTGATTGATCATTGATGCCATCTGGTTGATGATTTTCAACAGATAATGTGTTTGGGGGTTTGTTCTGCCGGATATTTTCCCGGCTGGGGACATGTTGTAAGATATCATGTTATAAGTGTGACTACTATTACTACTACAACAACAACGAAGCGTTTTGTCCCAAACAAGTTGGGATAGGCTAGGAATGGAATCTCTTCAAGGTCAAATAAACGAGAATACTATTTTAAAAATTATGTTAATAAGAAGAGTGATGTGAAGTATCTTGTGCATAAGAAAACAGGCTGTTTCATTGTCAAAGTATTAGGACACATCTACCTATCTATGTGAAGTATTAACTTTAAGGTCTCTTGCAGAATTTATCTATCCAGCAAGCTGGGTTGGAGATCAGACATTACTATACAGGGAAGTGAAGAAAGCAGAATTGCAGAGATCACTAGACCCTCCGCCGCTGACAAATGGGAGGTCCCAATCTCGATCTCGGAACATCAGTGAACCTGTGGCAGCTTTTGGCCCACCAGGATCCAACGGGGAGCTCAATGTCAGTGTCATCGTCTCACCTGTCCCACAAGACTTCTCGTAAGTACACTTCATTTGTCACTTGCAATTTGTTAATGGTACGATTCTTTAACTTATACCACAACAAATAAAATCTTCCAAACTCTTACAGTATATTTGAGTTCCTGTGTGAAACGTGAACGTAAAGTCACGTGTATGTCACCTTAACAAGTCACCTAGGTTTGTTCAGTTTTCACCGAAAAACGTCAGAGTATGCTGACTTTAGATTGAGAAATGTTTGGCCAAATCATCCCTTCATCAGCCTGCAGTGCCATTATGCCATATAGCGTCCTCTAAAGCTGCAATGAACTGTTTGGAACAGGATTGAGGCTTTTGGCGGTCCGAAAGATGTTGGGGAAGTGGTTCTCAGAAGGATTGCAAGGACAAAGCGAGGTCCGGATATCAACGCTACTCTTATTGATGCTGCCTTGAGAGAAGATGCGGTGAACAATGTGAAATACTACAAGCTAGAGTTTCGAGTTGAAAGCCCTTCTCTACGACGGCACAATGTTGCGGTGTGCTGCGCTAGGGATGGCAAACTTTACACCTTGAATGCCCAGGCACCGGAGTCGGCATGGAAGGCAGTTCAGAAAGAGTTCTTTGCAATGGCGGATTCCTTCAGTCTAGTGGTTGATGTTTGATCTAATAGACACGCAGTTTTGTACCCACTGAGCCTTTTCTTCAATAGCTTGTAACTTCCCAAGCACGGGATGCCTCGGTTACATTTAGTAGAGGAGAAATGTGACATAAATGTTCCTGTATCATAATGTTCTTGTTACAACCATGCCTGAACTCTTCCCCTGCTTGTTTTCCGAACTTCTCACCATTTCTCTGAAGAACAATTCAGCATTGCCATTCGTACTTGAACACCCATTTTGCTGATTGCCATATGATCAGCTTTGAGAGAACGGATGCTCTTCAAATGCACTTGTTGGCTATCTCCATGAGGAGTTCCGATAGCTCCCTTGCCTTTGAGAACACTGCCATATGATCAGCTCCCTCCTGCCCCAGCCCCCTCACCTCTGTGCCGGGGTTCCACGACGCCATCCGCCTCGGGAACTCCGCAGACCACGGGCCGTCGTCCTCGGCGGCGACATACACACGGCTCACCGTGCCGTACCTCTCCGCCGTCAGAACCTTCCCCTTCATCACCGAACCGTCTTCGACCCACGGTGATGGCCTCACTAGCACCGTTGCTAGGGTCAGATCCTGCATATATTGTAGTTTGTAGCACGCGCTGTAAGTCATTAGAGGAAACAGGAAGAAGGTGAAAGTTGTTCTTTTAGGGTGCGGCTGCTGTAGCTTATTAGTATAATAAATAGTGATTACCGTGAAAAATTTAAAACTAAAAATTGCTGAAAGATAAAAAGAACAAAGCCGAATTAATTCAAGAATGAATGCATGGCCGTTGTTACCTCAGGACTGAGATGATACAGGCTCTGTGCCATGTACTCTGGCCCTAGCAGAAATGTCTTCCTCACCGGACGCTGGGGGTTATCGCTGGTCTCGAACACGCAATCCTTGTACAAGTTTGGCCCCGTTTCTTGCGAAAACTAGTAGTCCAGACAAACATGGTCGAGGAGAAAGAAATGCAGGGATGATCATTCTGACTGCTGCTACAATAATCTGAAAAAAAAGGACTGCTGCTACATTAGAGTTGTGCAGAGTGTATCATCTGAATACACCATGTATGTATCCCGAGTCTTCACTAGCACCAACTTCAGGACAAGCTGAAGAACGTCGAAAGCACATGGGCTGAGGGGTTTGTGGACGCAAGCTGTGGGAGAAGGAAGCGGCGTGCAGCGGCGAGGCCTCAGGGAGGGAGGATAGGATGGCGACGGCCTGTCAAGTTTTAGGCCCCGCTCAGCGATCGACGTTGGGCGTTCGACGTTGTGCGATAGGCTTTTTATTCACTGTACAGTTTTTTATTATTTTCTATTTTTTTGTTTTTTTGGTATTTTTGTGTTTTGTTTTTTTCGTATTCTTTTGTATTGTTTGTGATAGTCTAATATATCGCTTCTATTTTTATTTTAGAAAATTTTAATTATGTTCAATAAGCTAATTCAACTACAGTAAAATTTCAGCTAGTTATAGTAAAATTTCAATCAAAAATCGTAAACTATCGTTATTCCGAACGCTACCTTATAATGAAAAATCATTAATTTCGTCATTGTTGAAAGTACCGGTACAATGGTAAGTAATTCTCCTACAGTGCTTATCACATCACTTGTACAGTATAGCACGTATGCATCAATCCTTCTGTAATTAATCACTCATACTTGTTTTTTTAGAACAATCACTCGTGTCATCCTTACCGTCACATACACCCTCTTCACAGACCCGTAGTTGCTATTGGTGAGCAGCTTGTCGTCCTTCATTATTGGACCATCCACGAACTGGTTGCCAGGTCTAACCAACATTGTCGCCAGGGTCAAGTAATGAAATATATTGCACAATATATAGTACATTAATTACTAACATGTCAGTTGTCAGGTACTAGTCAGTCATCTCAAATTAAGTACAAGTTGAAATTGATTTTTAAAAAAGTACAAGTTGAAAGTTCTGAGAAGCTAGAAGGATGCTACTTGATCACCTCAGGTTTGTTTATTGTTGGTAGATGTGTGTATAGTATCAATAATTAACACACCTTAAACACACATCATGGAGCCCCTTCTAGGCCAAACAGAAGCAGCACTACTTGTGTAAACTAGTACCATCTTACAAAGTAACAATAGTCACACTACAACAACGGTTGAAGTCTGCAACAACAAAGTTACAAAGATTGTAACATTGGGGATGATTTTGATTGGAATAGATTCTCAACTTTCTTGAGAAGGTGATTTTCCAGTTTCAAGTTGTCTTGTCTTAATTTGAAAGTTGGATCAAATTTGGTTTTGAAATCGTGCCGATTTTTCTGTTATAGAGGTTGAGCTGTGAGACCACCTGGGACCTGCCGATCAGACTGCCCAGAGCAGTCAGACCACCCTCTCTCAGAGCGGTCAGACGGACCCTTAGGATTCTTGCTAGTTTCGCTTCCGTATGGTGTTTTGTGCAATACTTGGGTGTTATGATTTGATCTTCTTAGCTTCGTAGCTATGGAAGAGAAAAATCCTTGGAATATATCGAGAGAAAATTTAAAGGCACCATTTAGCCCTGTTTGCCGTGCCGCTCTTATATTTCGTAAACTTTTGCAAAGCTGGGGTACCTCATTTCACAACGTAATGCTCCAAAGGAGCTTATTACAGTCCTATCTTGAGAAGAACACCGCAAAGTTCTGCTCGATCACATTAAAAAAGATAAGCTAGTTCTCCCAAAGCGAACAATTGATGCTTATATCTAAGGCTCGAGTTCTCAATTGATTCTTCTCAGTTGTACTTGTCAGCAATCTCCATGAGCAGTTCGGAGAGCTCCACCGGCTTGGAGTGCATTGCCATGTGATCGGCTCCCTCGATCGCCCTCACCTCCACGCCGGGGCTGAAGGACGCCAACCGGCGCTGCTCCTCCGCCGGGAACGTCCTATCCTCCTCGGTCACGACGTACACGCGGCTCACCGCCCCGTACTTGTCCTCCGTCAGAACGCTCTCCGTCCTCACCGCGTCGTGCTTGCGGAACACCTGCCCCGGCCTAACCAGCATCGTTGCAAGCGTCAAATCCTGCAGTTCGTCGCCAACTGCATGTCAGCAGGACAGCAACGATCAGAGTAAACAGGGCAGTTCTAAGGTTGGAATTTGGATAGTTACCTCGGGAGGGCTGAGCTGATACAACCTCTGTGACATGCACTCTGGGCCTGGTAGAAATGTTTCCACCGGATTATTCTCGGCGTTCTCGATGGTTTCAAACGTGCTATCCAGCATGAAATCTGGTGGCATTTCCTTCATGCCTTTCAGATTCTAACATGAATCATCAAAAGAGAACGCAATTGAGATGACCAGTTGGTTCTTGATGTTAGCTTCGCAGTACGCAAGTGAATATCTGTACCTGTTCCAACAGGAGTGAGATTGGGCTCCCGGCGACCGGCATGAACGCCGAGACGAAGACGGCGACCGCAACCTTGTGCGGGCACGTCTGCATGAGAAGCGAGAGGCTATGCCCGCCGTAGCTGTGCCCGACGAGGACGAACTTCTCCCCCTGCGGCACGGCGGCCACCGCGTCGAGCAGCGGCCGGTTGTACTCCTCTAACGAGCGCACCTCCTCGACGCGCACGGGGCTGGCGCCGCACGAGGGCAAGTCGAGCGCGGTGACGCGGTGGCCGGCGGACCGCAGTATGGTTGCCACCTTGTACCAGCACCACGCGCCGTGGCCGAGGCCGTGCACGAGGACGAAATGCCGCGGCTGTTTCTTGCCGCTCTCCATCTCTGACCGCTCGTCGCGTGCGTGCGCTTGCAGACTACACTAGGTAACAGAGAAGTGCAGTGCGCTGCAAGGCCATCGTCTCAGGCAATCGCATGTCACATATATGCCCATCTTGTTTCGGTGACAGTACACTGCCCGGAAAATCCGTCTCAACGGGACAGCGCCCGAAGGTGGTCTCATGATTTCTAGATAAAAAGGTTCCGAAGGGACGGACCACCCTATCAGCCTGACCTGTACTACACATTGCAACAAGAGAATACAATTACTCAGAAGAAAAAAGAACTACGGCGATGCCATGGAACCGACTGTGCCTAGCAGTTGCTGATGCACGGCGCCTCTTTTGACTCGGCGAGGAAGAACGCGCGGTGGCGGACTCCGGGACGTCGCGAGGTGATATGGGCCTGTTTTTTTTTGTTACGGCTGATGGCTTTTTAACTGTTTACGACAGAGATTACGGAAAGAGAGATACTCGCTTGCGATTTTTTATGATACAGATATTAGTTTTTTTTTAACATGTACTACAATTAACTTGTAGACTTCGTTTTAAAAAATACTCCGTTTAAAAGCTAGTTACTGTAGCGAAAGTCAAAAGCGGTTTTTAGAAACCGCAAAGAACAGGCCCATAATTCTTGTTGGGTTTTATGGTAATTTCCTTCAATTTTTGATTTAAAGAAAAATAAAAAAGGAAACCTGATGGGGCCCACTTGTAAGGAGAGGGAGAGGAAAGGATAAGGCGGCCTTGACCACTTCGGGTAGATCGGCCGATCCCTTTTTCTCGCTCCTCTCATTCTTGACTAGCGGTGGCAGCTTGGTGACTCAGGTTTTTTCTAGATATGACTATGTGCCTAGGGTGCTCAGGCCGTTGGGCGATACCGCCTTCTCCTCCTGATCCTCTGCTGCTTTTCCTCTATATATCAGGACTTGCAAGCCGACGAGTGGTAGAAATCAGAGGTGAGTTCCGATGGATCCAAAGTCTGTGTGGGACAACTTGATTTGTTGGATCTGGGGCTTTGGGACTGGTTTGGATTGAGCTCGTCGGGGGCCCCAGCCCTTTAGGTGTGTAGTGTTTGCTCCAATCTTTTTCTACTATTCTATATGGTATCAGAGCCAAGAGGTCTTGAGTTCGAGACCCGGTTGACGCAATTAAATAAAAATAATTGCAACCTACTTCTATTCTACGTCTTAGACCTAAGAGAGTCTACACGTGAGGGGGAGTGTTAAAGTATAAGTGAATTGTTCATCTTTCCTCATCAGCTTAAGTTTTTGGGTGAACTGACTGGTGCATGAAACTCAATATAGTATCAGAGCATACCTAAGCCTTTCTTTCCGCTGCCCACCTCCTCTCCTCCATCTGGACGCCACTGCTTCTAGGCCGCCAACACCTTTGCATCACCACCCGGTCGCCGCCTCCTCCCCACGGACACCGTTGCCTCACCGGACGCCGCCGCGCCTCCCCGCCACCGGGTCTGCCTAGATCTGGCCTCCACGCGCCGCCGCCTCCCCTCGGGCCGCCATCTCCCCTTCGGGATTGGCGTCTCCTTGTGAGACTTGTGTGCGCGACGAGTTGTTACTTCTTGCTGGTCTTGTGCAGCATTACTAGTGCTTCGGCTTCAGGATTTAGTATATTCCAAATCACCAGAGTTGGGTATTGTATCTCCGAAACCCATAAGTGCCGTGGCATATGGTGGTGATTGGTTTTTTCGGACAATGTCTCTTGACATGCTTTGCCTTGACAACCGTCTTGGTGGTTTTGATTGCCATCGTTGCAGTGAGTATTTTCGGTCTTTCTGAATTCAATCTTGCATAAGTATACCCTGCTAGTGATTTTTGTACATGTGTTCATCTCTGAATTGCTAAGGTCACTAGTGTTGGGCATCTTGTGCATAATTTTGTTGGGTTGTGGGTTGCTCTGTGAATAAGATTGGTTATTTACCTTGTGATTATTGCTGTATGTCACCTTTGAACTGTTAACCTGAAAGTAATGTTATACTGTCTACAATTTACTGGATCAAGTTATTAGTTCTCTACTGTCAGATCATGGTAAATATCTGTTAGAGCTCAAAGCCTCACTTATATTTTGAGAATTGTCACAAAACTCTGATTGAAAGCTTGACCATTGGAAAGCAAGAGAAAGCAAATCAATTGAGCAAGATCTGGGAGTTGATCGGATAATTGTAGCCTGAATTTTTTGGTCAACGCTCGATTAGTTTCTGTTCAAGCCTATCATCACATCAACTGGATCAAATCTTGCCTTTTCTTCCGTTCTTAAGGACGAAAATCCAAAACAAATCGAGCGAAGCCGAACAACAGATAAGAAATTGCACAGATCATGGAAGGCTCAGAAGGATTCACTGGTTTTTCTCAATCAGGAGGATGGACATCCCTCAGAAAATAGGTAGGTATTTTTTGGTCATCACAGCCTCCAATTAGATCCAATGCACAGAGAGTCACAAACACCAAATTATCAAAACCAAACAAAGAGAACACAAAAGAGGCGGAAGAATTCAGGATTGAAACTCACAAGGTAGACACATCACCGATCTAGGAAGATTTAAGACCTGAAAATTAACGGCTGGAGGAGCGGAGGCGTGAATCGACCGAGGGAGGGGCGCGAGGGCGTCTGTTATATATAGGGGATTTGGTGAGCTAGGGTTTCGGGGGAACAGGATGATTCGAGAACTTCTTGGGCCGGCCCACTTAAAAAATTGAGGCTAAGACACTGCAACAGCAAAACATGAAATCTCTTGAATTTAATCACCGTTTTCTCATTAGCCATTGTGCAGCAGTCTCGAACGATAATCTCAGAGAGAGAGAGAGAGAGAGAGCACCGCAACATGAACTGCACCCAAAAAAAATCGTACATTCCATCACATTCTAACTCTCCCAAACTTGGTAGTACATCGCATCACAAATGGACTAGCCCGGAGATCTAGGACCATGGGCCAATATGAGGTCCAAACGGGCTCGCGCCATTGAAGCTACTCTGGTCGTCAACGCCCATGTAATCCACGACGCGGACGTCGCCCGCTCGCCGGGGCTCCACCTGGTTTCCGCCGTTCGTCAGCGATCCGATGGCCCTCGTCATCGCGCCTATTCCATGGGCTCCTCCGTTGTAGAGCTGGCCAGGCAAAGGCCCGCCGATGTCGAACCCGATCAGCTGCGTCTGGGCCAACGGCAGCCCATAATACGGCCCATGGTCTCTCATAGGGTCGAACGGGTTGGTGGCAGGGAGACGGTCGGGCCCACACATCATAGGCCCAAAGGCCAAGGTGTACTCGCTCGTGGTCGTCGCGCCCATTTCGGCCGCCTTTTGTAGGAGCGCCGTGGCAGACATGTTCGCTGGCGCAACCGGGGAGAAACCCATGGTGGCATCGCTCGGGCCGTCCAGACCCAGTGGGCCGAGCTTGCTGCCGTTGAAGAAGGAAGGCGAGGGCGCGCTTCGTGCGCCGAGGCAGGAGAGCATGCAGCCCGACATGCTGAGCGGCAGGAACGGCTTCGCGGCGGCGGTGTCGTCGGAGAACATCTTGATGTCCGGGCAGAAGCCGGAGGCGTCGTCCATGTCGGCGTCGGCATCCACGTCGTCGGCCTGCGACGGCAGCTTGAGGTGGTGTGCCTGGCCCTGCAGGGCCGAGGCCACCGTGGCCATGTTCATGGGCTGGGCGAGCTTGTTGTTCTCCTGGGCTAGGGCGTCGCAGAAGGCCCTATGAGTCCCGAAGCTGTCTCGCCTGCGAACAAATGGAACAGTAGAAATTTTACGAGCAAGTCTCATGAGATGTAAACGAATGGAGATCATTAATTTAATTTTCAGCAAGATTTCCTCGGTTTGTAGCTATGAAGTTGCGAGTAGAGATTGCAAAAACCAAGCGACATTAATTGCACAGGGCCACTGGCCATGCACCTTTGCAAGTTGCCATGGTTTGCAGCAAGCAAGTACACTACTAGTCTGCTGCTTAATGCTTCATAAGTACTCATGGCATGCATCATATATAAATGGTGCACTAAATAAACAAGCATGCTTGCTTTTGTATGCTTTGACATTTCTTCCTACCCTGTCCCTGGAAACATGCACGGATGCCTACATAATGCTGGCCTTTGATCTATGCATGTACTATATGTCGATCGTACGCCAATGTTTGGTGTACATACATGCACATGCTGTCAAAGTTTTTTTTTCCTTTTTGGAAGATAAGTAGCCAGGTCCCTACATTACTGTTTCAAAAGCGTCTCCCACAGGCCACAGCTAGCGACGGTCGATACGTCACGTTCCTTCAGCGCTGTACCTGCAATTCGGTCTGCATGTCGAGCAGCAATGTTTCAAGTAGGAAGCTGGTAGTACCAGTACTCCGGCCCTATGCTTTTGGGCTTCGGTTTATGCTTTTGGCTATGTGTGAGAGAGTTCAGAAAAATAAAGATTCATATGTAATTTTGGCCGATATAAATAAAGTCACGGCAGTATATACTACAGACAATTTGTAGATCACACCTTAAAAAATCATTTCATTTGAAAGTTAATACTGTAAAAAAAATATTTTACTGTAGAAAAACGGATTTTAGAAACCGAAAAAGGAAAAAGGCCGAAGTGACTGCTCACTACTGGTGCGTGCGTGCATGGCATGGTAATTCTGGGGTCAAAATCTGGAGCAGCTCTGCATCAATTGGTGTAAGTACAGTTTGGCCGGCACGGACTTTGATGTGCATGGCAGGAATCCTCCTTGGCCTTCCCAAGGATTCGATTCTTCAGTCCATTCGAGCAGCAGGTGAATGCAAAATTCAATGCAATGCAGCGGATGCAAAATTCAAGCACGCATGCATGCACACCTGGAGAAGACGGTGCCGCAGTCGCACTTGTACTCGCGCGTGCCGCAGACCTTGGAGTGGGCCTTCCAGTCGGAGTGGACGGCGTACATCTTGGCGCAGCGCTCGCACTTCCACTTCTTCTCGCCGTGCTTGCGGCAGAAGTGCTTCTTGATCCCCGTCAGGTCGCCCAGCGCGCGGCTCGGGTTGTGGTGCACGCACGCCGCCTCCGGGCACACGTACACGCGCTTCCGCGGCGGCGCCCCGCCGTCGCCGCCCTCGGCGCTGCGCTGCCGCAGCTTCCACGGCAGGTTGTGCCCGCGCCGGTGCAGCTGCAGGTTCTGGTCGCGCTGGAACCCCTTGTGGCAGATCTCGCACACGAAACGGTTCGTCGCCATCAGCGTCTTGGGCGACAGCGCGATCACCTCCGCGCTGGGGTCTGCACGTTGCGTGCATGCGTCAATGTGCATGTGCATGTACTGTACAGAAATACTATGTGCAAGTAAATACTTTTTCAAATTTACGTGTTCGTGTGCGACGAAGAAGGCTAATGTTGTAGCTAGGGTTTCTTTCTTTTCCTATGCTGTTAAATTCAATTTTGATGTGGACCTCAAAAACAAAATATATATGTATTGCGTTGTCATCAAAATAGCACTCTGTGTATGACATCTGATGATGCATGCACATTCCTTAAGTGACAGTGAGGGAGCAAACCTAGCTTCTTGGTGAAATTTTACAGATGGACATGCCACCCAAGGGTGAGTTTCGTTTCTATTACACCAACTTGATAGGTAGCACTGATGACATCATTACCATTGCGACACATTCAGTGTTCTTGTGAAAAATTCTACAGATTAATTAATCCTATGCTTGACACAACAAAATTGACTTAACAGCCTAAGATTAAATCGGACCGCCTTTCTCTGTTTGATAAGATTAGTTAGTATGATTGATCTTACATTGAGATCTAGATTCGTAGGATAAGTACTAGTAGTGCAACAACCCTACAAGGATATATACCCCTTGCTCCGTATGTGGAGTACTGATGGAGTATGAGTAATTAATTAGTTGCATGTGACAATTAATGATCATATGTATACTATGGATTTAATTAAGTCATTGCACGTTAAGTTATTTACATGGGACAACGATCCCTGCGTCCATCTAAAATTTATATCCACTTCTATATCTCACGCATTTCATGATCCTGAATCAAATCCGAGCGCTCTAGTAAGACCGTATTTTATGATCGATTCGAAGAATCTAACATTCTACCTAATTCCATGGAAAAGTGTTTTTTTTATTTTGCCATGTATTCCAAGCGCGATATGAGTATTTATTTGGTTATTTGGTCATTTGATACCTAATTTGATTAATTATGTATACTTATTCACGACCATAATGGTTGTTTTGATTCCACATTATTCAGAGCTATGACTAGAATAGCGATTTTAATACCATTTGTGATTACCTAACCATTTTACACTAAAAAGTAAAATTGATAAATTAATTTTTATATTCCAAACCTTTAGATCTTAATGTCTAAATTATTAACCACTTAGTATTTACCATACAATTTGAATTGAAGGCTAGGACACCATCAAACACCTAAGTCTTTTTATAAATTGAGAAGATACATGATCCTACATGATTCTACTACAATTCTACTGTGATTCTACACAATTTTATAATTAGGATTGTGATCCTACTTGAGTCATATTGGTGTAGGTGGAATCATAGGATCATATGATTCTACGATTAGGATCGTGATTTTAACAACTTTGCATTCAACAGGGCACAGCGTAGTTCTCTACCCTGAATTTGCCATCAGCACGTCAAAATGCATATATGATATATATACTCTGCATAAACAAAGTACTATCCTATGTGCTCTTAATTAGCTGATAAGTTTTTATACTCTGCATAAACAAAGTACTATCCTAGAGAAAAAAGACATTATTCAGCTAATGAGAAACCAATTATCCAGAAAAGGGTCACCAAAACTGTAGTATTGCATCAGATACTACATGTTAAAATCACAAAGTATTGAGACAGCTGGAGAATCAAATAATTCTGTCGAGAAAACTGTTTCTTGTTATATTACTATATATCAGAAGATCGCTTTCCACTAAGAAGGTTTGGATTAAAGATATAAAAAAAAGAAGGTTGTATTAAAGAATTTTCTAACTATAATTTATTAGATGTATTTATCTACCTCACTAAAAAAAATTTCAAACAAATCTACGAGCCAATAGTTCACAATGTTCAAATATTCTTTGATACAGTATATATGTTGTCATCTTATCATCCTAGTTTTCAGTGAAAAGGAGATTTAGAATCTCAAACAGTGGCCGTCATTATTGACTTGCCCTATCAATAATTGCAGTCACAAGATCGACCAGGAAAGAACACAAACCATGCAAGAGAGAATTTAGTAACAAAAACCATGAAGCAGGTAAAAAATCTTCAAGAACATATATACCCACTCAATCCGAACGGCATGTATAATCCAAGATTATTCATGCAAGCATTCAGATTAAGGATAGATCAAATGCATCCATGCACATGGTCTCAATATATAATGAACAAGTATATATGTGCACCTGGTGTCCCTGGAAGGCTTCTCTTCTTCTTCTTCACAGCCGGCGGGGCAGGCGGCGGAGGGTCCGAGGGGCCGGTGATGTGCTGGAGATCACCGTCGCCGTTGCCCATCTGCGGCGGGCTTCCCATGAACGGCTTGCTGTGATACGGCAGCTGGTGCTGGTGCAGCTGGAACTCCTCCACCTCTCCTGTATTGCTCACAGAAGAAAAGCTCCCTGTACACTCCCTTGCGGCACCGCTCGCCATGGATGACATGCAACTAAGCTTTGCATGCATGCAAGCAAACACATGCAAATCTGAACAACTATATAGCAACACAGACAGCTTCTGTACTTATGTTTCTTGCTTCTAGTGTCTGTAATTCTGTGAGGAAGGAAGTGTACATAGGTAGGGGGAGAGAGAGTGTGTGTTTTCTTCTTTCTCTGGCAAAAGTAGTTCTGATCAATGACACTAGAGAAGAGGAGGGGGTTGGTCTTATATTTATCCCTTTTTTCTATGCTACTTTTCACACCTTGCCTTTCAATGCCTGTCCTTTTCTGTGTGTGTGTCAGTGCTGACTTGAGTGTACTACCATGATGAGTATATACTAGCACGTACAGATTAATCTACAGCTTCACAGCTAGGCGCGAGGAGTCGACTAGAGAGAGTAGTGTTCTTGTAGTTTTTTATCTGCATAGTTTGGATCTACCTTTGTTGTTTCCTCCCTCGGGATCGGCCGGCTAGGGACAATGCTCAAGTTTTCCTGGCAGGAGTATAATACTAGCTTGTCATGACAGCAACCTGTGGTCAAGTTGATCAGCTTCTTGTTGCCTTGTTTTCTAGCCTAGCTAGGCTGCATGCATGTCATCGTTTTCAAATGAGAGGAAATACAACTATTCTTTAAAATGTGGTTACTATAAGAACACGTAGAGGTTACCTTATATGTACGTGAATATTTAACTTTCATATGTAAATTTTATTGAAGTTTGGTTTTAAAGTTTTTTAATTTTTAGAGTTGCTGTCAGCAGTTAAGCGGTCGACAAGCTTCGTATCAGCGATCTGACCGGCAGCTATGGAGCGGTTAAACCAGCCGTGTGACATTTTGGAGATTGAACACTAAACACTTATGTAGGTGTGCTTGAGGATATCTTTGCACTTGATATCACTCAATTTGGAATTCTGAGCTGAAACTAGACATTAACCAAAATTTTAGATATGGTGTTGTCAGGTGCTCTTAAGCGGTTTGATCGACCCGTGACCAGCGGTCGGTCTGACCGGCGTTGGTCCAGTGGTTAGACCGGTCCTCTATTACCGAGGTTCGGTTAGGGTTGATTGGGGCGGTCTGACCGACCGTTAGTTGGTGGTCAGACTGGCCTTTGATGAGATGAGTTAGTTAAGTTTTGTCTCGGTTGTGTTGTAGCTCTAAGAGCTTTTGGGAGTTCATGTAAGGTGTTTGTCATGGACGGAACCATTGCAAGTGTTAGTTATGGCAGAAGTTTATGCATTGTGTTAATCATGGTCAGGAGTGCCATATGGTATTTGCTAACAAGAGTAAAGTGTATGCCACTTGTGTTTGGGTCGATTGCTTGTTCTTTGATATGCAGGACGCTTGGTGATTATTGGCGACCAACGGCAAGACCAAGGTTAGGGGAGGAGCTCGAGGCCATGGAGGACCATGTTAGTCCGAGTGAGGCTACATCTCAAGCAAAGAAGCACGAGAGAAAGATACTGATCATGATGAGGCAAGTGTATGCATGTGATGTGCCATCGAACTTGGGCCATTTCAAGTAGAGACAATCTAGGAGAAGGCGGAGGCATATAGGCTTGACAGCAAGTCATTGGGCATCACAGACTTTATATTTGAGTTTTCTTTGAGGAGAAGCATCATGGATGCCAGTGGGTGGCAATTAGACAAATTATTCAATACTAGGTGGAGAAGTGGTTTTCAAAATCGCGGTGATGGCCTAAGGTGAATTAGATCACATCATGGAGGATGGAGTGTCTTATCAGGCTATTGGAGCCATGAGAAAGTCATGCTTTAAAAACCCATCTGTGTGTGGATGATCGGGTTTTCCCATTTATAAGTGGTTGTATGCACTAAGTATGCGCTAATTGTTAGAGTTAGATGTGAGGTAAGGAGTCTCTACTATATAAACCCTTGTGTGTGTTGGGAGAAAAGATATCTCTTGTGCTAGATGAGAGGGAGTTAGGATTATGTTTCCTTGTGTTGGAAAGTTTTTGTGTGTGCACTTGTGAGAGCTCTGTCCTTCAAGGTGTGGAGTAACTGTAATCCTTCATCCCCTTGTGGTAATAAATGATCGTACTTGTTTATCTTGTCCCTCTTGTGTTCTTCTTTGATTTGCTTGCCTTCTTGAGGTGTTTTGAGGAGTTCTTGGTTTCTCTCAGTTCTTCCCTATTTTGTGTTATGTTCTAACTTGTTATGATCTATGAGAACCCATCCAAGATCATCTAGATCATCAAGGAGTCACGAGCAAGTATAGATTGAAGTTTTTCTCTTTTACACTGTAATGGTACAATTTTCCTCGTTTTTGGTAAAGATCGAAACTTTGGCTATGATCTTCATAATCAATGATTAGAATAGGTTTCTAACATTCTAGAGAGGGTTTGTACTAAGCTTCATCTTATTTGGATAAGTGGTTTAAGAGTAAGCTTTTTTCTTGATTGTGGGTAGTGACATTTTTGCCTCTGTTCATGGAGCCATTAGACTGCCCTTGAGATCCGGTCCAGCCGACCGAGCTGTCCAACCACCCTTTGGAAATCTCGGGTGAGTTTGTGACCTTCGGCTCTTTAGTGATTTGTATGTATTAGCAAATCAACTACCTGAACACTTTAGTGATTTAAAGAGTGTGATCAAGTCGCATGTGCCTGCACACAATGCACCGGAGAAGGTTGGAATACCGAAGAAAGTAAAAGGTATCTCTAATCCTGTCCAGAGACCTCAGAATAAAAGAACGAGGACTCCAGCCCTTCGAATTCCAAGAAGCTGAGGACGATAAGAACTTGACACAGTCAATCATGAAAGTTCCCCAAAACTAGCAGGGAAGTCAGTTGAGACCTAGCACCAGTATGACACCTTCAGAAAAGGGCATATCGGATCTGAACATTCCAATGGAGGGAGAAACTAGTATGGATGTGTGTGCACACATCGTAGCTGCAAAACTAAAGGGACTTGCCCTTACAACTAGAAGGAGCAGCGAGCTAGCAGAAGAACTACAAGAATCATCCTATGAAGAAATAGCTATAAACTATGTGCACATGGAAGAATCCATGAATAGGACAACAGCGAATGTTGATATCTATTTTGCAAAAAAAAAATTGCCACAATCATTCATCTTGATCCAGAGCTAGCATCACTCGCTAAATGTAAGAAAAAATTAGATTAGGAGGATTAGAAAAAGGTAATAGAAACTGAATTATTATATCCGAATAAAAGAGTGGTATTCGGTCCTGTAAGCCGCACACCTCCCCATGTGCATCCCATAGGGTATAAATGGGTATTTGTTCAAAACATAAATGAGAAAAATAAAATTGTAAGATATAAAACAAGGTTTGTTGCATAAGGTTTCACTCAACGACCAGGGATTGATTATGAAAAAACCTACTCTCCGATTATGTGTGGTATTACCTTTAGATATTTAATCTCGATGGCAATAAACCTGAATTTAGAAATAAAATTGATAGATATGGTAACGACATACGTTTATGAAAACTTGAATTTAGATATTTATATGAAGGTACCTGAAAGAATCCCTATCCTAAACCACGACAGAGCAAATAGAAACATGTATAATGTAAAACTCGAAAAATCACTATACGGGCTTAAACAATCAGGCAGAATGTGTTATAATCACTTAAGCGACTTTCTATGCAAGAAATGTTACACGAACAATGAGGATTGTCCCTGTGTATTTATACAACGATTCCAGAATAGATTTTGTATAATCTTAGTGTATACTAGTCAAGTGCCCGTGCGTTGCAATGGATCTTAAATAATTGATAACGCAAATTCTAAAGTCTCAAACAAACTAATATGAGTTTCCCTACATCCATTTTTTAATATAAAACTTTCCCTACATCTATGAGTTAATTGTTTATGGGACTCAAATTTTTCGCTATGAATCCGTCGTGGAAAAATAGTTAAAGCTTAAATTTTAAATAGCATAAAAATTCATGTTACAAGCAAGACAAATCATGCCATGAATCACATGCATACACATATGTGTAGGTAATCCTATCATCTCATATTTGATACATGCCAAAAGATATATTTCATTATCCAAACAAAAATGGCCCTATGTAATACAAGAAGCAACTTACGAAGGAAGTCCCTCTGGATCAGCCACAGAAGTTTTGCAGGCTCAAAAGCAACATCTTGCCCCTACAGAACCTTACTATTACATTAGCTAGGGAAGAGATGAGGAATCGGTATTCAATATACACAACATTAGAGATTAAAAAAACATGTTCCTATTCTCAAGAGTTAAACTCTAAACTCGGCCAAGCATCGTCCAACTTCATTGGTTACCGCTAGTAACCATTTTCAGTTCAAACTCTCTATTGCCAAGTGAATCATGCATCCTAAAGACCTACTCGGCTTTGGTTTTGGACCTGTTCTAGCAAACCGGTTAGGGTCCGAATTCCAAGACCACTGAACAACATTGCTACATGTTGGGTGATATTTGGATAATCGATTATCCTACTCGACTTAATCACCTCATATATGCACCATAGTTATCTTGAAAGTGACACATTAATATGGTTTCACATAGGATGTAATTCGAATAACAAAGCAAAGCTTGTCAAATGAGTTCTTTCGATCATTGTCAGAATCGACTTAGCATGATCATACCAACTATGATCCAATTGACATCAGGTACTGCTTCATATCACATACTACAAATAGGCATGCATAATTGAGAAAATAACTGTTCAAACTAATATGTTCCAGAAGTGAAGCGTGATGAGTACAAAGAAAAAGGAATGCACAGCAATCAGCAAGGGAACTATACAACAAATTGGTTATACCTCTTCTTGAAACCTTTGCAGCATAAGCCGTTTTTGTTCTTGGTCTGCAGCATAATAAGCTACCTTGGCCTTGTATTGGAGATGACCATGTTTTCCCCTTGTCTGCAGCAAAAGCCATTGTCCATGTTAAAAATTATACAGCAAAAGGTGCTAATGACATAAATGTCAGAATATAGAAATCTCCCTAATGCTACAACTTGTATGAGCGACTGCTCGTCCTTGCTAGCATATCCTTATGAATCAAATTAATCAATCTTATACTATGACCAACTCACAAATTAGTGGCCATTTCATAGGAGTGCCTTGACTCTCAAATCTAGCATGCCTTCCCCACATTCAGATATTCTATAAATTGACTTGGAGAAAATAATGTTTTCCTATGCCCATAGGTTGGCCGCAGCACAGGCAAATCCGGTAAAGCTCATTGAAGGGTTGCACAAATAAGCTACTTCCGATTTCTAGTTCTGCGCTAACCCGAATAAAAACTGAAACAACCATTGATACCCAATAGTTGGCAGCAAAGCAAACTCAAAGACAAAGGGATCGGATCTGTATTACCCAAAGTAAGAGCACTTGCAGTCATCAACTACCCACTACACTGAATTAGTAAAGCACCACATGAATTTGACAACCTTAAGGGCAAACAGTTACTACAGATGAATAAAACTGCACACAACAATTTCAAGAACACGCATACGATGTCAGAAATCCCAGAGATGAATCTATGAATCAAACAATAAAGCAATGCTGCTATGAGTACAGAAAAGTGTATCTCTCCAAAAAGTCAAACAAGCCAAGCTACCAACATATAATCTACAGATTACACACAATCAGACAACGCATTGACACCACAAAGAGATATACACATAAATTAGTCCATAGTCTAGGCCACAGTATTCCACAGAAATTCCACATCACTCGCATAAAATGGAACAATTCTAAGACCAATAATTGCAGGGGGTGAGAGAACCGAACCATACCTATTGTCCAGAACGAGGAATCGGCCTTCACGAGGTGCGTTAGGTCGTGCTGCAAAACAACCCAAAAAATCAAATCCCCTAAACACACAAACAAAACCCAAGAAAATATCAACCTTTTACCATGAGCTCGAGTGGAATCGAATTGGAAGAGAGTGGAAACCACCGACTGACGTTGAGGTAGGACGGATTGCCACGGAGGCCGACCTCGATGTGGCTGGCCTGCATGGCACAGTGGAAGAGCTTGGTGGGCACGCCCTTGGGGAGCTCGATGTACATGTTCACCTCCTCCAGCGAGAGCTCAGTGACCCCGATAAGCCGACGCGAAGCATCAATCCAAGGCTTCTAGCTTCTTCTTCTTCCCTAGCTCTCTCCTCCTAGGCTTGCGTGACAGTAGCACTGTAAGGGGGTGTCGCGCCCAAGTCCGAAACCCTAGACTTCACTTGAGGCAGCAATTGGAAGGGGAGAGGAAGCACTGGGGTTGGTGCGTGCGATGGCGTCGAAGTCCTTGAGGATGCGGGAGATGGCCAGAGAGCTGCTCCGCTTGGGAAGCCACACACCGGGTTGGAAGGAGGGAGAAGAGGAGTCGGGCGGCACGGGAGCGATGAGTCGGGGAGGGCAGGAGTGGCGGTGGCGAGAGAGAGCCGAAGGTCGGCGTGGTCGCCTTGAGTCGGGGAGGGCAGGGCAGCGGTGGCGACGGAGAGGCAGAGATCGGCGGGGTCGGCGGTTGTGAGGAAGGCGCAGAGGACTCCAGTGCGATGGGGGAGGAGGATCCGCGGGGGGAGGAGGGGTAGCCGGAGGGGCCTCTGGGGCGTGGGGAGGTGGATGGGGCGCACGGTGGGCGGAGAGGAGGGGCTGCGAGCGGCGGATCTGGGCGGAGGCGGCCGGCGGGTGGGAGGAGAGGACGGTCGGAGGCGGGCGGCTAGTGGGAGGAGAGGAGGGCGAGGCGACGGCGGCGGGGCGAGGAGGGGCCGAGAGCGATGAATCTGGGCGGAGGCGGCCGGTGGGTGGGAGGAGAGGAGGGCCGGAGGCGGGCGGCGAGTGGGAGGGGAGGAGGGGCGGAGGCGGCCGCCGGCGGGGGGTGGGGGCGAGGAGGGGCCGCGAGCGGCGAATCGGGGCAGAGGCGGCCGGCGGGTGGGAGGCATGAGGGACGGAGGGAGTGGGAGTGGATTTACGGAGGCGGTGAGGGCGGAGGGAGGGGAGGAGGCGAGGGCGGCGGAGGAGGGAGAGGGGTGGATGGTTCGGATTTTATTTATCAGATCGAATGGCTAAAATCAAAAGGAGGCTTCAGCAACCACCAACTCCTTTTTTTATAATAGTAAAGATAGATGATCTGAATATCATCGGAACCTTAAATGATATAAAAGAAACAAGCTCTTATCTAGAATCAAAGTTTGAAATAAAAGATTTAGTCAAAACCAAAAACTGTTTAGGCTTGCAGTTTGAGCATGTCTTGGAAGGGATATTAGTGCATCAGTTAGCCTGCACTCATAAGGTGTTGGAGAGATTTGGCTTTGAAAAAGTATACCCTTCAAATGAACCAATAGTCGGAAGATCTTTGCAGTAAGATAAGGATCCGTACAGACCTAGAGAAAAGAGGGAGGAAATTCTTAGATCGGAATTCCCATACTTAAGTGCAATAGGAGCACTTATTTATCTAGCAAACTATACTAGATCGGATATCACATTTGTCGTAAACCTACTAGCAAGGTATACTGCGGAACCTACCAAACATACCAAAAGGCATTAGCAGAGAATAAAAGACATCTTCTGATATCTCCAAGGAAGCAAAGATCTTGGATTGTTCTACAGAAAGAACTAAGATTAGAACAATCCAAGATCTGAATATGACTGGCTATGTAGATACCGGGTACTTATTAGACTCATATACTGCCAGGTCACAAATAGACTATGTATTCCTGTATCGTAGAACCGTAATTTCATAGAAATCGTCTAAGTAAAGTCTTGTATCGATTTCGATGAACTACTCGAAAAACATAGCATTATATGAAGCCGTACGAGAATGTGTTTGGTTTCGACGAATGGTTTACCACATCCAACAGTCATGTGGATTGAACATCATGTAAGCTCCCATAATTATCTATGAAAATAATGCAGTTTGTGTTATACAAGTGCAAATATGTTACGTGAGGAGTCATCTCACAAAGCATATCAACTCTAAGTTCTTTTATGCTCATGAGTTGTAAAAGATGGACGAAATTAAGGTACTGTATGTTAAGTCATGTGAAAATCTTGTAGATTTATTCACTAAGTCACCTCTAACATCTAAATTTGAAAGATGTATATATGGAATTGAAATGATAGGATTTAGCGAAGTGCAGAACTTAGGGGAGGCTCTTCTCGAGCTCACTATTAAAATCTGATCATGAAGATCGAGTACCCAAAGAATACATCCCATAGATGAAATAGAATTAGGTGGATTGTACTCTTTTTCTCTTGACAAATTTTCTGAAGTTTCTCAGCTAAGGTTTTTAATGAGGCAATTCGTACAACACAATATAACATATATCATGTACTCTTTCTTTAAAAAATTTTCACTGATTTTTACAAAGTTTTGATGAGGCATGAACGTGTCGGATAAGTGTCTAAGGAGGAGTACTAGGAAACCTAGATTTAGACCTACAAATCTGACCCATTAATGATCAAGCATATATGACAAGCAACACTACTGAAAGTAAGAGGAACACTTCTTACTCAAAAGATCAAGAAAGAAATTAAAGGAGGTTTCCACCCTGTTGATTGACATGGCCCCCATGTTCCCAAACATGTAGTTAATGTTCCGTTAATTTGACCTAACCTACATGTACTGTGTCCCATATCGCCTCCATGGAGAAGAGAAATTAAGATCGAAGTTGGGGCTGAGAGTACAAGCTAGCTACCATTTCATCACCACTGCCTGATTCAGCCGGATGGATTGATTGATTGACAGGAAAGGGGAATTCAGGTGCATTGCATTGCTATTGCTTAATTTGCTTAGGATTTGAAGGTATGATGTAATTTGTTGCATACGGCTCTTGTGGAGAGCGACGCGATGGATACCAGCAACAAGGACGCGGTGCAGTGCCTTGGATGCTAATTCGACGAGGTCGAGTCGAGTGTGAAGTGATGGAGAGGGAAAGAAACAGCTATAGCTTATTCGTTCATGATTTCCCTGAGAGATTTTTCTCGGCGGGCTATAGCTGAAAATCGTTAAATATTGATAAGTAGAAGGCCTATCCCTGTCGATCCCTTTATCAGGCTAGCGAATCAATCTAGTGGTAACTAATCGCTTAGTTAGCAGATACTTAATTAGCTTAGTTTTATTCGTATTTGCTAGTGGAATATTACCATTGCTATTGTTGTGCAGTCTGTACTCTATACTCCATAGTATTGGTTTGTCACTGGTCTGTCACCTTGTCTTCTCTAATTGTGCTCATTATTATTATAATTTTGAAAACGGGCAAGAGGGTTGCAGTATATTAAATCAAAAAGAGAGAGAGTATCAGAGTTTTAGGAACCGAAAAACAGTGGGGCGCAAGTACTTAAACACTTAGCGCGATAAAAAGAGCTACAGGATGATAGACAGCTCTGCTAGTTTGTTTGCCCCCGCTAGGACCCAAGCTCTAGCCTCCTCTTTGATGGCAGTGAGCAGGTGTACCACAATTGTCGTTGTCAATGAGGACTGAAAGATTTAGGTATTTCGCTCTTTTGAAATTTGTGTGATAAGCATCATTATCATTGCCATTAGTTTGCGAGTTGTGTCTATCGTGAAGAGGACTGATTCCCACCAGTCTCGAAGCGAGTGGAAAGTACGCCATGGGGTCGGGTTGATGGAGTCACGAGAAGTCCACTGGACCACAGAGGTCTAGATATACTTTGTGTAGTGACACTCAGTGAAAAGGTGGATGGCGGACTCCAGAGCTTGCGAACACAGAGGGCAAGTAAAAATTTGGTTTTGCCATCCTCTTATGTGTAGGCGATCCACCATCTGAAGTCTGTTTTGGATGGCCAGTCAGGCAAAAAGTTTGCATTTTTAAGGTGCCCATGTTTTTCATACTAGAGCGTTCATAGATGTTTTGGTTGCTTCTAGGAATTGAGCCTTGTAAGCAGAGGTTGCAGTGTATATTCCAGTTGAGGTGAGTTTCTAAGTGATTGTATCATCGAGATCTTCCCATAGGTTCAAGGTGGAGATGTGACTCTAGATCACTATCATCTCACATATATATTGGGGTGTTAGGCCAACTGTCCAATTTAGGTCCTGTAGCCAGTTATTGTTAGACAGAGCGGCTCTCAGGGTGCGATTTTTCCTCGCTGTGTTTTTTAAGACTATTAGAGTGATATCGCATAATCTATTTCCGGCTACCCAAGCTGAGGTCCAGATGGTCACCTTAGCTCCATCTATCGAAATGGTGGTAGCTACAGAAAAGAGGGCTCGATCTAGGTCATCATATGGGGATTCTATACCTTACCAAGGTCTTACTTAGATATTCCACTCGTGTCAGCCATCTAAGCTTTAGTCTTGGTGAAGCACTCACGGTCTAGGAGGCTGAGGCCCAGTTATAACACTGCACTCCGCGTGCAGCTTTCGTAAGCACTCCTGAAAGGGAAAAATGCTAGGCATATGCTGCATATTTACTTAGCTGACATTTGGAACAGTGAGCCAATGCTATTTGTTCTTGACGCGCGCGGAGACTAGAGGACGCGATTATATGCTAGCATCTGTAGTTTTGCTGCGAGCATCTAGTCAGAACAGAAGCACCACTCGCATATGAACAGTAGTAGCACACCGCCGATGAACAGTGTGATGACAAGCATCTCCTTCTGCAGACAGGATCAGGGTGAGGCCTCCCAGTTGCTGGACTCCTTTATATCTTTTCCTTGTCCTGTTGGTGTACTACCTATGACATGGCATCGTAAGTCTAAGTAATAGCCTTTTCTAACTTTTAATTTGAAGTACCATCTTGCATATCTTCTTCTGTCCAGCAGTGTATCGTTCCTGAATTCACCATAATAGAATTAAGCATGAGAAAACAAAATAAATCACAACGTAGAGTACTAGTATATGGGCACCATTGTAATTCTACAGCTCGGCCTCAAGGATAGGTAGCGAGTAAATAATCTGTAGGTCAAGATTCCACACGCAAACGAAGGATATTAACAAGGTCCAGCACCTAAGCTAAGAGCCTAAAATGATGACATATCAAAGAAATACTATGCAGATTCAAAACAGAGGGCTAGAACCTACGTGTAATAAACACCACTAAACATTCTGCTAATGGTCATGTGGTAAATCATTGGTGGCTCGATTCATTAATGCCTCCCTGAATCTTCGCCGCTTAATTGATCATATGTCAACAGCTAATCTCACTGCTCATTATTAGTAGCTTACAGTAGCAAGGAAAGGTAAACGGGCCTAATGAGAGGTCTAACAAGTCTATTAATAATTTAAGATCATATTCTTCCCTTGGGATAAGAATGACAACGACTTCAGAATTGTTACCTGAACATCAGAGAGCGTTTCAGTCTTTGTTCAGATAGACAACCCAAACAGTACTCAATTTGTTCTGCAGTGATCTAATCCAGTCGATTGGACGCCCACGCCCGGTTAGAGTGAACATGATCTTTAGCATATCTTTCATCCACCTCAATTCACTTGAATGCTCTGATTAGGTTTCCTCAAGTACATGACAGATTCTGTCTGTCAGCGAGCTCACATTACATCCTAAGAAAACAGTAACTTTAACACTGCTATTCAGCTCATATATGCAAAAACATCTCTCTGAAAAATTTTGGCAAAACATGCAGTGCATAAAGTTCTTGAGTTGTCATAATCTTTCCATCATGTAGACTTGACGGGATCACGAGACAATCTTTCAGACGCGGTCAATATACTGCGAGGGGGCTATGAAGTCAAAGGAGTTTTTTTTAAATAATCCTTTTTTATTTGAAAATATAAAATTATACCTGCGTTTTTATTTTTTTTTACAAAAGTAACCTCTATAGCCCAATCATTAGACGACTGGACCATGTCACCCAACGGCCGAGCGACACCTAGACAGTCACCCAACGGTTGGGCCACAGGGATGCAGTCGCCCAACAGTTAGATAACAGGTGCTACCTAAAGGAATACGCGTAGGCTACGGAAGCAGAAAACAAAATTTTTCTACCGCGCACCCAAGAACATCATGCTAAGAAGGATCATGGATCGTTACCACTTAGACGCCGCAGCGCAGCGAAGATGAATTGGAAACCGATCCAATCACGCGCCGAGGTAGTAGTGGAAGTAGCCGATCGTCCCGAACAGATCGTCTCTCCACGCACGCCGATCAAGATCGCAACGAGCAGCGCCTCCACCGTATCCACACGTCCGGGCCGAACGCCGATCGCGAGTGTACTAGCACTCGTGAGCAGCTAGGGTTTGGCTCGGGAGGTGGCGGCTAGGGTTTTGCTAGATGTTAACAGGACGAAAACCCTCCCCTCGCCTCCATATATATAGACCTCCTCACGTGGGCCTTGCGGACCAAGGCCCATTAGGAGTCTATTCGGATCTTTATCCGAATTGAGCCCATATCCGAATCATATTCGAATCGTGTTCCAACCCGTTAAGCGTGCGACCAGAGGTTCACGATACTTGGTCGTGACCCGGAAACGCCTTTCCGGTCACCCTGTTAATAGCGGCCTCTAGTAAGACATATTAACCCCAAAGTATATGTAAAGATCATATCGGCTGAATCTGTAATGTTCTCTCATGTACGAATCCCTTTGCCTCACGATATAGATTGAGCTCAAGGCGAGACCGTGTCATCCTCTTAATAGCTCAATCACTCTCTCGATTCCGTGATGGATTATAAACTCGTGATTGACTCCTCAATCACCTTGGCATGGCCATGCACTTTCATAATCCATTACATCGAGGGGCCCAGAGATATCTCTCCCATAAGGAGGGGCAAATTCTATCTTGATCATTCACATCCCACTACATGTTTCATGGCAAATCCGAAGACTACTTTTATGACTACCCGATTCACGGAGTAGTGTTTAGTAGTCCCAAAATAAGCTACTACTCATGTTGGGAACCATGATGATCTCAAGTCTAAGGACTCTACATAAACACTACTTGAGACCAACTGATGACACATGGAATCTCCGCAGTGTCTCATGGCAGTCTATCCAACATATGTTCACTAACACATGTCCATATTATTGATTTGGTATCACCATACCATGATCCATGAGACATGATCATCAATCAATACATATGCTGATCTTTGTCTTTGAATCATATTTGTTCCTCATATGATATACGATCAGAGATCATTTAGAAATAGCAACATCTTAGTATTTAAGAGTCTCATGAATAAGTCACATACTCATTGATCAATAATGATGATGTCTATTCCAAGGAACAAAGTAATGTATCATAAACATAGTATGTGATATATACAACATCTCCATGTTGCCTCTAGGGCATATCACTAACAGTCTCCCACTTGCACTAGAGTCAACCATGTAGGTATCTAATACCCATTGCCCTAGTGTGAGCCTCATGCTTTGGCTGGGGAAGCGGCTTTGTCAACGGATCTGCAATGTTCAAATCCGTTTGTACTTTGCATATCTTCACATCGCCTCTCTCCACTATCTCGCGGATGAGATGAAATCGCCGTAAAATGTGCTTGGACTTCTAGTGCGATCTAGGCTCCTTGGCTTGTGCAATGGCCCCACTATTGTCACAGTAGAGGTCCATTGGGTGGAGGCACTAGCCATCACACCAAGCTCGAAATAAATTTCTTGATCCAAACAGCCTCTTTGGCGCCTTGAAGTCGCTATGTACTCGGCTTCGTTGTAGAATCAAGAACCGTCACGCTTGGAACTCTTCCAGCTTACCGCACCGCCATTCAGGCAGAACACAAATCCAGATTGCGATCTAAAATCATCTTTGTCAGTTTGGAAGCTAGCATCGGTGTAACCATTTACAACGAGCTCTTCCTCACCTCCATAGACAAGGAACACATCTTTAGTTCTTCTCAAGTACTTCAAGATGTTCTTTACGGCAATCCAGTGACTTTCACCTGGATCTGACTGGTATCTACTCGTAGCACTTAAAGCATACGAAACATCTGGACGTGTACAAAGCATGGCATACATAATGGACCCAATAGCCGAAGCATATGGAATCGCATTCATTTTATCCCGCTCATCAGGTGTACTAGGACACTGATTCTTGCTAAGATTTATACCATGTGACATAGGTAGAAAACCTTTCTTGGAATCATGCATATTGAACCTTTTCAACACCTTGTCAATGTACGTATCTTGGCTTAATCCAATTAGCCTTTTTGATCTATCTCTATAGATCTTGATGCCTAGAATATATGCTGCCTCTCCTAAGTCTTTCATAGAGAAACTATTTTTTAATGAAGACTTAACAGATTCGAGCAAAGGAATGTCATTTCCGATCAGTAATATGTCATCCACATATAAGACCATAAACACGAGTGTGCTCCCACTAGCCTTTTTGTAAACACAAGGCTCTTCTTCGTTCTTGATGAAATCAAACCCTTTGATTACTTCATCAAAACGAATGTTCCAACTCCGAGATGCTCGCTTAATCCATAAATGGATCTTTGGAGCTTGCATATCTTTCCAATCGATTGCGGATCGACAAAACACGTGGGCTGTGTCATGTACACATCCTCACTCGATTTCCATTAAGGAAAGCTGTTTTGACATCCATTTGCCATATTTCATAGTCGAAATATGCAGCAATCGCTAGAATGATCCGAATAGACTTTAGCATTGCGACGGGCGAAAAAGTTTCATCATAATCAATACCTTGAATTTGTTTGAAACCTTTGGCCACCAATCGCGCTTTATAGATGTGAACATTTCCATCTATGTCTATCTTTTTCTTGAAAACCCATTTGCATTCAATGGTTTTAACACCATCAGGTGGATCAACCAAGTTCCAAACTTGATTACTGTGCATGGATTCAATTTCGGATCTCATGGCTTCAAGCCATTTCTCAGAGTCTGGTCCCACCATTGCTTCTTCATAGGTCTTAGGCTCATCGTTGTCTAACAACAATATGTCCCGTTGTTGAGTAGTCAAGAACATGTACCTCTCAGGTGCACGACGTGACCTTTCTGACCTACGTGGTGCTAGTGTGTCCACAACAGGTTCTTCAACAGTTTGTTCATCCTGTTGTGGTTCTGTAGGAGCTGAAACGTTATCAGGTGTTTCTTGAATTTCTTCAAGTTGCACTGTGCTCCCACTATCCCTTCTTGAGAGAAACTCTTTCTCTAAGAAGACACCATGCCGGGCGACAAACACTTTGCCTTCTCCTTGATTATAAAAGTAATATCCTTTTGTTTCCTTAGGATACCCGATAAAGAAGCATTTATCAGATTTAGGAGTGAGCTTATCAGATTGTAAACGCTTTACATAAGCCTCACATCCCCAAATCTTAAGAAAAGACAAGCTAGGACGTTGTCTGTCCACATCTCATATGGTGTCTTTTCTATCGATTTTGATGGAACCTGCTTAGTGTGAACGCGTTTGTTTCAAGAGCGCACTTCAAAAAGACAACGGAAGATCACTTTGGCTCATCATGGAGCGCACCATATCTAATAAGGTGCGATTTCTCCGCTCAGATACCCCATTCCATTGAGGTGTTCTGGCGGAGTCAATTGTGGAACAATTCCACAATCCTTTAGATGATTGCCAAACTCATGGCTCAAATACTCGCCTCCACGATCGATCGTAGAAACTTGATTGTCTTGCCTAAATGATTTTGCACTTCATTTTGGAATTCTTTGAACTTTTCAAAGGATTCGGACTTATGCTTCATCGTAGATATACCCATATCTACTAAAGTCATCGATAAAAGTTATAAAGCATCAAAACCACCTCCGTCGTTAAGCTCATTGGTCCACATACATCGGTATGTACAAGTGCCAATAAGTCATTTGCCCGCTCACCTTGACCGGTGAAAGGTGCCTTTGTCATCTTGCCAAGTAAACAAGATTCGCATGTCTCTAATGATTCAAAATCAAATGAGTGCGAATACCATCTCTATGGAGCTTCGCATGCGTTTCTCATTTATGTGACCTAAGCGGCGATGCCAAATAAACGTGGGATTCAAATCATTCGGACGTTGCCTCTTTGCATTAATGTTATAGACCGTGACCCTTCAAGAGTAAGAACGTATAACCCATTCACCAATGGAGTATGACAATAGAACATATCTTTGAAATAAAGAGAACAACCATTGTCCATAGATTTAAAGTCATAACCTTCGCTTGCAAACATGAAGCGTAAATAATGTTCTTTGAAAGAGATGGAACACAATAACAATTATTCAATTCCAAAACTAATCTCGAAGGTAAAGACAATGGCATGGTGCCAACAGCTACCGCAGCAACTTTTGCTCCATTGCCAACGCGAAGATCCACTTCGCTCCTCCTCAAACTTCTACTTCTTATTAGCCCCTGCAACGATTTGCAAATGTGAGCAACCGATCCGGTATCAAATACCCAAGAATTAGTGGAAGAAGTAGCAAGATTGATTTCTATAACATTAATACCTGGAGTGGAAGTCATACTTCCTTCTTCTTCTCAAGATCCTCCAAGTACTTTGGGCGTTCCTTTTCCAATGTCCTGATTGCTTACAGTAGTAACAATCTGCATCAGGATGAGCATCACCCTTCTTGTCTTTCTTGGCCTTAGAATTGCTCGCGATCGCATCAGGAGCTTTCTTTCTTTTGACCGCGATTCTCTTGACATAGGGCTTGCCCTTGCCTTTCTCGCATCATCATCACATGATTCTTGCTTTTCTTAATGCTTTCTCGGCAGATTTTAGCATCCCATGCAACTCACCGTGGTCTTGTCCAGATTGTTCATGTGAAAGTTCATTATGAATGGCTCAAAGCTCGGGGAGCGATCGAGAATCACATCGTAGCCAACTCTTGGCTAAGAGGAAACCAAGCTTTTCCGGACTCTCAATGTAGCCAATCATCTTAATCACATGAGGGTCGACGGATTCCTTCGCAAGCTCGCACGCAAATAAGGACTTTGAAGTATTGAACCTCTCACCCTTGCTTGGTTCTCAAACATACCACGAGCCCCACAATGATATTGTAGGCATCTGTGTTCTCATATTGCTTCAAGCTCGAGAGGACATTGTGGCAAGCATGAGACAGCTCACATCAAGGCAATCATTCGTATGCTTCTCATAAGCTCTCCGTGCAGCCATAGTAGCATTATCGTGCAAGTCTTCGGGTAAGGAGACTCAAGGACATACTCCTTGCGCTCTTGCTTGAGAACAATTCTCAAGTTGCGATACCAATCCAAAAGTTTGTTCCATTGAGTTTTTCTTTCTCAAGAACAGATCGCAAATTAAAAGTACTTGGATGCGGCGTTAATGACATGATCTACAACACAAGAATATGCAAAGTTTAGCACTATGTTTATGTTCATCTTTATTAAACTATTTAGCAAAAGACTCCCACTATGAGTTTTCCAACAAAAACTCCTCTAAGTTACATAGTGGGTAAAGATCCTCATTTCACTAATTCCTAGTGAGCTTTGGCATCACGGCTAGAAAACTAGTGACATGGGTAAGCAACACTTTGCTAATCACATCCCTATGTGACTCTACTTTGGGTGACATCGTATGCCTCGGCCCCAATCTATGCCCCAAGGTCCAAAACTATTTTGATAACCTTGTTAAGTAAACCAAATGCTTCCGCATGTAGATGTCCGACATCTACCCCAAATGATGATGATAACCGATGGCACTCTACTTTGGTAGACCTACCATGCGGTGATCATTATCTTTTGGTGCAGCATATGGAAGGGCATTAACACCTAATTTTAAGAGGGATTCTATCCTACCAAAGCAACATATCACATATATCATTGCATAAGAATAAGATAGATAACATCATAGATAAACACATTTAACTGTGAAGTAGTATGGCCCAAAAATGGTGATATCCATCTCCAAGTAGGTGTAGACGATCTCCATCCTCCACATCACTCCTTTAGGCCACCATGCTTAAAAGCTTGTAATCTCAAAACTAGGCTACTACCTATAATAGCTAGAAATTGAAGATTACAAAGATAGATTCAAGCATTAAGGTCGACACGCAGGTCGTTAAATACAACATATACAGCTAACAATAGCTGAAATAATCATGACACGCAGGCCATGAACGAATGTTACATGCATCACATACATCTCATACACTCAAATAAGCTGTAGGGCCATACTATTCACATCATTCTCTGCAAAAACAAGTTAGACGTAGAACCGCATTCTACCTAACGATGTGAACCCAAGACGCTATACAAGGGGGGGAAACACACGGCGGTCCCGCTGGCCGGTCAGCGGGCGGGGGGTCGAGGGGAGCGCCGCGGGTTCGTGGCGCTACCAAAACCTCACTGCAATTACATAGATCGCATCTATGAAATCGCTATGAAAATCTTATCGAGCCGATCAAATCAACCCAAATCCGAGCCATTCAAAATGTCTCAATTTTCATTAGATCAATCATATTGATCATCGCGATCGGTATACTTGAGGAGACCACAACACAAGACCTCGATCTGTTGGCTCGATCTCATCGATTGTGCGCAGATTAGCCCCGATGGTGATTCCACCGGTAGGGGCAAGTCGCGCGTACATCAAAGAAGGAGCACGAACTAATCTTTTTGGCCTTATGATGCTATCAACTCATACCTATTTCAACCCCTTATGACCGATTGATCTCATCAACCCGTGCTACCTGACTTAGACTGTAATAGATCCAATCTACTACTATCGCATATCAACATATGCGCGATCCGGATTGCAAACTAAGCAAGATGGCTCGATACCACTAAAGGAATACGCGAGGCTACGGAAGCGTAAAACAAAATTTTTCTACCGCGCACCCAAGAACATCATGCTAAGAAGGATCATGGATCGTTACCACTTAGACGCGCAGCGCAAATGAAGATGAATTGGAAACCGATCCAATCACGCGCCGAGGTAGTAGTGGAAGTAGCCGATCGTCCCGAACAGATCGTCTCCTCCACGCACGCCGATCAAGATCGCAACGAGCAGCGCCTCCACCGTATCCACACGCCCGGGTGGAACGCCGATCGCGAGTGTACTAGCACTCGTGAGCGCTAGGGTTTGGCTCGGGAGGTGGCGGCTAGGGTTTTGCTAGATGTTAACAGGACGAAAACCTCACCCCTCGCCTCCATATATATAGACCTCCTCACGTGGGCCTTGCGGACCAAGGCCCATTAGGAGTCTATTCGGATCTTTATCCGAATTGAGCCCATATCCGAATCATATTCGAATCGGTGTTCCAACCCGTTAAGCGTGCGACCAGAGGTTCACGTATACTTGGTCGTGACCCGAAACGCCTTTCCGGTCACCTGTTAATAGCGGCCTCTAGTAAGACATATTAACCCCAAAGTATATGTAAAGATCATATCGGCTGAACTCTGTAATGTTCTCTCATGTACGAATCCCTTTGCCTCACGATATAGATTGAGCTCAAGGCGAGACTGTGTCATCCTCTTAATAGCTCAATCACTCTCTCGATTCCGTGATGGATTATAAACTCGTGATTGACTCCTCAATCACCTTGGCATGGCCATGCACTTTCATAATCCATTACATCGAGGCCCAGAGATATCTCTCCCATAAGGAGGGGCAAATTCTATCTTGATCATTCACATCCCACTACATGTTTCATGGCAAACCCGAAGACTACTTTTATGACTACCCAGCCACGGAGTAGTGTTTAGTAGTCCCAAAATAAGCTACTACTCATGTTGGGAACCATGATGATCTCAAGTCTAAGGACTCTACATAAACACTACTTGAGACCAACCGATGACACATGGAATCTCCGCAGTTGTCTCATGGCAGTCTATCCAACATATGTTCACTAACACATGTCCATATTATTGATTTGGTATCACCATACCATGATCCATGAGACATGATCATCAATCAATACATATGCTGATCTTTGTCTTTGAATCATATTTGTTCCTCATATGATATACGATCAGGGATCATTTAGAAATAGCAACATCTTAGTATTTAAGAGTCTCATGAATAAGTCACATACTCATTGATCAATAATGATGATGTCTATTCCAAGGAACAAAGTAATGTATCATAAACATAGTATGTGATATATACAACATCTCCATGTTGCCTCTAGGGCATATCACTAACACTACCGCCCAACCTTTCGGCGACAATAGGCTTATATCTCGCCCGCTTGAACCATTTCTTCATTCTCTGCCAACGACAATGCCGAGCGGAAGAACAGAGGAAAGAAAAGGAAGAGAGAAAAAAAGAAGAGGAGAGAAGAGAAAAGAAAAGAAAGAAACAGAGAGGAGAGGAGAGAAGAGAATAGGGAGAAGGGGAGGAGGAGGTTCAATTAGTTTTGCGAGAGGGATTTATCCGTAAGGTAAAAATTTGTTATATTTTAGTTTGTAGTAAGTAAATAGTTTGCTTAGTGTAAATAAAAGTATAACCAGCATCCGTAGAAAATTATAGTTAGAGAAAAGAATAGTATAACTTCGGTTAGATGACTAGAAAGAAAAGCAAGAAGACAGAAAAAAGAAAAAAAGGAATGAGAAACATGCGTATAATTAATTTATTTTATTGTGAATATTTAACTGAGAGGATCTCGTGGCATATTAGAGTACTATGAAAAATTTTGGTAGTCATGTTAAAATGCATAATATTAGTAGACAACATTTATGATTAATTAGGAATGAATTTAAGGTCATAAGTACATTGAAAATTCACACGTACCGTTAAAATTGGTATATTGTCATTTAAATCACTATGTCGCATACTTAATTAATTTTGTCAATGTCATATAATATCCAAACCCAGTAGAAATTATTTAGAGTATGAGAGAGCTCGAGCAAAGAGAGAAGAGCGGCGTTGGTGTGCATGGGAGCATATAAGAAGTCTATACGTATTAGGGCAGAGGAAAGAGAGCGGTGTCGGTGTGAATGAAGAGGCGTTGAAATAGATAAAGGGGAAGAGAGAGAGTGAGCCAAGACTAATGGGCCGGCTGGGGGATAAAATCAATATATTATATATGTATAAATTTATGCACATATACATGAAAGTATATGGGGATATATGTAAATATATTCACATAAATACATGTATATAGATGCATGCATAAGCAGTACCTAGCCAACAACAACAAAATGTCTATACACTCAATTGATAAGCCCACATATTGTAACATCAGTAAAATAATAACAAACGGCAGGTACAGTAGAAAATCCAAATTTAAATACAGTAACTAACTTTAATCGACATGAGGTTGGTCACTAAGCCACCCTAGCGTAGCATATTATATGTCCCCATAAATTAAAACAAAATCTTTTAATTTGATGAAATCAAAGAAAAACAATGCAATAGTGTTTCCATGGGCAACGGAAGGGTTACACTATAAGGAAAAATTAACTGATATCAAGAGGCCTACACGTTCATTGTGACCTCTACCTTACGGAATGAACAACGCCTTAACCATGCGGTAGTGTAGTTGTTCACGATAGGTGAACGGCTATAGAAATCTAAATTACAGTACAGTAGTACTTCCATAATGTACAATGCGATTTGACTAGTTGCAATATTGGAAATATTTGCAAGCAGACATCAGCCATGCTGGAACCTACTAGATTGAAAGTGCATTATGGTATTGGCACCGTTCATGAAGGTTCGTACGGTGTTGACTTGAGCATTTTTCGCAAGCCACTCTAGTACGACCAGACGATGAAAATGTTCGAATCACAAATGTAATGTATTGGCTCACCCGTAGCTTCTCCTTGGACCATGAGGTGTGCAGCATTATCATACAAGGGCTTTAGAGCCGGTCTCCTAAGCACATTAGATGGGAGTTGAGAAGACTGATGCGCACGGTTGTGTGGAAGGACTTTCTGGAAGGCTGTCGGTGCCGTGGATACAAGTGCATACTGCTTATGCAATCATGCCCAAAAGAAGTTATACAAGGCCCTGCCGACGGATATCATTCGGGTAGTGAGAGCAGCTTGGGCACTCAGCATGTTAGTCAAGAAGAGAACCTAGAGGCTGGTGTTACGGAGGGTGCGGAGGATGTTGCTCGTGACAAGGCTGACGCGGTAGATGCAAGAAAGGAATATCGGTCACCGCATACTGAGCCTACAGGATAGACTGATGAAGGAGAGTATATAGAGTATATAGTGTGTCAAATGGAGAGCGATGATCAGATGGCCTGGGTTGAAGAGGAAGCTATACAGGAGGATGACGAAGACAGTTTGGATGAGGATGAAGCTCCCATCCCCCAGAAATGAAACAAGTTTGATACTGAGGGTGTTGCTGCGCATGACGAGCATGCTAACAAGGCAAGGTTTTAGAAAAATGGTTCAGGTCTTTCGAGGCGACATACGACAACCTTCCTCGTATTCTTTGGGTGCTACAGGACAGAAACCCAGACACATACACTATTATGAAGGTCAAGTCATCTACAAGGCCACTAGATTTTACGGTATTGCAGAAAGCCTTCTTAGCCTTTGGTACCTACATCGAGATTTTCAGGCATATGTTACCCGTGATCTCAATTGACGGGACGTTTTTGTCTGGCAAATACAAGGGGTATATCTTTATGGCCATTGGCGTTGATGGCAACAATCAAATTATGCCCTTGACTATCGCATTCGTCGAGAGTGAGAATTACGACAGCTGGTTGTGATTCCTTCGATATTTGAGGGTGAGAGTTGTTGAAGCTCATCCTGATGTGTGTATAATCCATAATCGTCACGTCGAAATGCTGAAGGCCATAAGAAAACTTTAGCAAGACCCTAAGGAGCTGTTCTGTTAACTGGATATGAGGAACAGATAATGCATTCATTACCTAGGGGCCAATTTCTTCAAACAGTTCCCGAAGTAACTATTAATGAAGCTGTTCAAGAGGCTGGCTATGCAAAACCAGCAGCGCAAATTTTGTGCTTTATGAGCGCTGTTGGATGACCACAGCAAGAAGCATGTCGATAAGAGGAACAATGGACCGCCCATTCCTGGGGTGGCACAACCCAAACGCCTCATACTATTGGTAGAGCCTGACCCTGCTAGTCCAAGGAGGAGGACCTCGAGGAACATTAAGTGATTCTCCCACTGGATCGAGGTCGATCCATTGGAGAAGTGGTCCCTAGTGCATGACACAGATGGCACAAGGTACATCATAATGACCACTAACCTTACTAAGGTACAACTGGGTTCTTAGGGGCCTTCATTCTTAGCCCCTCATTGTCATCATGGAAGGTATTATACATAGCACAATTGGCTCTTTTAGGGACAGGCATGCGAATGCCGTATTTCATGCAGCCAACCAATAAACACGATACTGGTAAAAATTATAGCGTACGTGCAAATGAAGAACACGGTACCCATCATTGTAGTGGCACGCACATATACAGCTACAGTTCACGCAGCGGCATGTGGGAACATAGGAACTTCCTATGTTGATAACTTCCTCGTTTCCCCTCTCGTGTTGCATCTGTTAGCGAATGTTATCGTTCCGCTCATTGAGATTATCAATCCGTGCCTCCAACTCTAAGATTCGGTTTCACAATGTATCCATATACGTTACAACATACCATTCATAGAGAGGATCGATCCAGCGAACAAAGTTGCATTACTTCCTATGTTGATAACTTCCTCATTGCCTCTCTCATGCTGCATCTGTTGGCAGATGTTATTGTTCTGCTCATTGAAATTATCAATCCATGCTTTCAACTCTAAGATTCGGTGCCACAATGTATCTATATACGTTACAACATAGCGTTCATAGAGGGGATCGATCCAACAAACAAAGTTGCATTTCGCCATCTGTTGGAAAGGAGGGTTAACCTGAAAGCTCTATTAGCAGTAACAGAAAATAGACTATTCGCTAATTATACCCCAGAGTGTGGGCATTGAAAGAAACATCATCCGCCTTCAAACTGGCTGTCCAAGACATGCATGACCACGTCCTCCCTGTGTCTATATTTTGGCCATACTAGTTGAGCACACTTGTTTGGCATCAAGCGATAGTTACAGTCGAAGTCCTCCCTTGTTTTGAGGGGAAGGTCTTGTGTAGGAGACTCCGGTTAGACTGGCCCCTCAACATCTACCATGATATGTTACTATAGGATAGAGAAGGTTATTCTTCCTACGGTTAGGGTCGAGTGCTCCTACTTTCAGGAGGTGGAGCATACATTTTGTAGCTCGCAGGGGGAGACAGCATGCTTTCTGACATAACAGGTCATGTGTTAACTTATAGAGCGATGATGTCGCCTCCATCATCAGAGCGAGATGTGGCTTCCCTCTCAAAATGAGGCAGCTTTGTGCACCGATATGACCTAACGAGGTAGTTTTTCGCACTGACGTGACCCAACGAGCCAGATTTGCACACAACGTAATTCATTGAGCCAGCTTTGCGTAGGGACGTGATGTGACTAAATGAGCCACCTTTGCGCAAGACATGACCCAATGAGGCGACTTCGCACAAGATATGACCCAACCAAGCAACTTTGTACTACAACGTGACCCAACGAACCAGCTTTACGCAGGACATGATCGATGACCCAACAGATTAATCATACTACTCCAAAAGTACATACTATCTAGATTACCAGAATAACCAAGTGCTCAATAACATACTATCCAGAATAGCCAATAAATAGTCATTATATCCAAGTACAACTTCCAGAATAACTAGTCGCCAGTATTTTATGGAGCATGTAGGAAAGGTACTAGAAGATGTTGTAAAAGTTCGTCGTAAGACTAGTGATTATCTAAAAGGTTAGTTTGAAATATCGTGAATACACCATGTATAAGTACTTGTTGGACGAAGAGAGACAGTGTAAGTAGACATCTATAAAGCATGATGTGACCCAATGAGGTAGTTTTATGCTACGATGTGACCTAACGACACAGCTTTGTACAGCAATGCGACACAAAGCTGTAATATGGTTCCTCGTCGGGCCCACTACCTCGCGGATGCCAAACTAGCTTCAACTGAATTACGCTCCAACCGCATCTGTCGATTCGCATCAGTATTTATGTACTACCCCAACAGGCTACTTCTGCATCACGACTATAATAATACCTCACTCAAATGGAGAATCAGTGGGATCAGATTTGCAGGCTCGTAAGGGCTACTGCAGACCACGACAAATAAAGGGAGCATGCCAGAAGGCCACCTCCCGGCAATGACGCCCTCCCTAGCAGCAACCCCTATCTCAACATTCCAACCGAGCACTCGCCGTAAGAACCGCCCGAGGGGGAGACACCACCCCTCTGTTGGTGCAAGGATATATGCAAGTTCTTCAAGTCCAAGCAGCAGCTTAGCCTCGGCCTACGCTACTGGGGTTGTGCAAACTACGTATCAGAGTATCCCGATCACCATTGGGACACAAGCAACTACCGGCAGCCGGTAAGGACTTGTTGCATCTTATTCCCATAACATTTCTCTCTACAAGTGCGCACTAACATCCTCTCCCATCTACCCGTAGTCTCTGGATCCGCTATGTGTCTACCGTAGTTGGATCGATCGAGAGATCCACCTGCACGACCAGTGACATCTTGACTGCAAGGAGTGGGATGCCAAGACCAACCGCAAGAGAATAGAAGAGCGTTGCTGCAACGAAGAGCGCAACAATCATATCTGGCGGGAGACGCTGTCTCATCTTGAGGCATGAAGGCATAGGGAGCGTGAGGCTCGCGAGGAGGAGTGCGGGAGAAAGCACAAACTGGCAACCAAAGCGAGGGCGACGGGCAAGGAGTACAACGTTGAGCTCGCAAATAATGGTAAATGGCCACAATTCACGCAGTAGTTTGAGGCATTCCATAGCAACCCACTGTCGGCCATATTGTTCCATTATGCACATACATGTATTCTAGCATTAGTCGGATGCTTCCATCACAGTGTACCGTAGTAGTATCAACGTTTACTTAAGCAATTATCAGAAGCACTATGCGATGTAACCACATCGTATGCGTGCCGGTTCAGGGATTCCAATATATTATATGTTCCTTGTCTCCTAACTTATATTTGGTCGAAACATTTCATCACTCTTCTACCTTCGGGTGTATTCACACTATATAGCAGGATTTGTATGCATTATATATTTTTTATCCAAGAATTCCAAACCGCGACAACGAAATTGGTACTTGAACTCTACTATATTTATTTATAAATTAAGACCTCAAACGCTAATTTCTTTGTCATATGACACACAACTTACTACCTAAAATATTTCTAACTGTCATATACATTACTTTATAGTCTAACAACACCATCAATAAATGTTGTTCAATCTCACATTCGAATAAAAAATAGATTATTTAATCTGGGCTTCAATCGCCAAACAGTTAGGTGACATGAGGTGTTGTCGCCGAATGGTTGGATGACAATACCTGTCATCCAATCATTGGGCGATTGCATCCCAGTAGCCTAACCGTTAGGCCACTTTCTGCAACTATGTGTCGCTCGGCCGTTAGGCAATGGGATCCAGTTGCCTAACGGTTGGACTATAGGGGTTACTTTTGTAAATAAAAAATAAAAACATGGATATAATTTTGTATTTCTAGATAAAAAAGAATTATTTAAAAAAATTCGAAGTCAAAGCTCTACCACTGAGGTTAGATCTTGCGTAAAGCCGCTTTCTGCACAAGCACACCCCCTGCACTTGCTGTTCACCGGTGCACATCGACGTGAACCGCTTGCCTGTTTCAGAATAGCATCCGTGAGTTGATCGGAGAAGAAGAATGGCGTTGCTTTCCCTCCCTCCCCCGCGTCACCAGACGACTCAGGGCCTGCGCCTTCCCAGCGACAGATGTGATGCCGACGGGCTCGGTGACAACCCAGGACGATGCCAATGTTCGCAAAGGCATAATTAGATTGAGCAGTATGATCAATCCTTCCCTTTTTTTTCCTCTGAAAATGTATCGATGAATAGATTGTATATGCCTTTTCATCATTCACGAGTTGAGACTTGAGAGCAGCTAGCCTCCCCCAGTGTTTTACGGACAGATCATGGTGTATGTATCCTAATTGATGCAAGAAGCCACGTCTTTCGCTGAATCCGCTTCGGCTTTACGGTGTCTTTTCGTAATTGCATTATTAAGATGCTATTAACTTGACACAAAATCGTAGCAGCTAATGCGAGTGCAGACTGCAGAGTTGCAGACACATGGCAAGATGCAGAGCAAATCCACATGTAAGCTTTTAACCTAGGATCTTGCTAGCTTCTTTCTAGCGGCAGCTTATAGCTTTTAATACTAGTAAGTGTTTGTACAAAGGAATCAAAAGTCGAATCTAAAAAGCTATCCTGATTAGCCATTTTGAAATGACGACAAAGAATTCGTTTTGTTTGTTTGTTCGAGTAAAAATTATAAGTAGACTCTACAGGTAACTCCACTGTTCATCTTTTGCTGCCATGCACTGTACGTTTCTGATGTCCGATATATCCAAAGCTTCGTCGTGTCATTCTGCAACGAAGTTATTATTAGCTAAAAAAGGACTAGTAAAGGTATATAAACACTCGTAAGCACAATAGACAAGATGTTGAACAGGATTAATCAGTGATCCAAATCTGTGTCAAAAGTAATGATAGGAACTCTAGCAGGCAACAATAAATTGAAGTCCATTCAATAGCCAAAAGAGCTTTACGTGGATGCAGAAGCAACACAAAGTATCCCATGCTATGCAAGTTTTAGTTGTTAGCTTCAGAAGAAGAGTCATTGGCTTTCTACCTACCGAAACAAAACTAGCACTTCGTCTATTTCTTTGTATAAGGCATATTTTGGCTAGACGAGGGAAACAAAAAGGTTGTAAAACCAAAAGAAAGACTAAGAAAATGACCACGCTATACATACATTGAGAATATGAGAGAATAGTTTGTGAGAGAAAACACTTATAAATGCATGAGAGGACAGTATGATAATTTGAGGGTGTTCAGTTAGACTGAATTTTGGTGATTTATTGCTAAATTTATGTGTAGTTAGTTTATTTTTCACTGTAGCTGAGATTGTTTATTAATAAATTTTACAAAAAATAAAAATAGAAAAAACAAATTAACCCATCATAAATAATGCAAACGAATACGGAAAAAAATACAAAAAAACTCAAAAAACCAAAAAATAAAATTTAGAAATAGTAAAAAATAAGTTAAAAGTTTAAATCCAAAAAAGCAAAGCCAAATAAGGACGGACAAAGAAAAATACCAATAAATTCATATACACGATCTTATATTTTATAACGGAGAGAGAGTATCGGCCAGTGGATGGGCCCACCGTACGTGGCGCTCGAGACCTGGGAAACTGCGTGCCAGCCCGGTGGGCTGACGGCGCCGAGATAATTGGCGTTCACATGCATCTCGGTCACGTCGTCGCGTTGTGGAACGGCAACACGGGCGGCCGTGAGGGCACGGCGGGCGGACGGTGTCGGCGGCGTCCAAATTTCCTGTCATTGACTAGAAATTCTCGCGGATCTTGGTTCAGCAGCCCAGACAATGAAAAATCACATTGAAATATCCAACATAAATCCACTCGATGTATGGTGGTATAGAAATCAAACTACACTACTGTCGGCAGCCCTTATATATTGGACTTACAAAACCGTGATGCTAACTCGATCACCCGTAGGATAAATAGAGCAGTGCAATTCACTAACAGTTCATTTTTTTTAGAAACACTGACAGTTAACTTGCATAGCACTTTGTTGCATGTCGAAAAAAGTATCTCAACTAGACATATGGGCTGGAGCGCTGTGGGCTGGGTTCCGAGATGGATACTAGAAATTTGGCCCAAACGCACTTATTGAAGAACTGATCCGTAGAAATTTTCATACTTTTTGGCCCAAATGCACCTCTGCCCCTCAAACGTACCATGGCTTGGATGGAGTAGGCAATCAAAACGTTGCCCATAGCAGGATGGGAAGTGCACAAGGAAAGGCTGGGGAAGTGGGGAGTTGGGAAAGACGCAAAGGATTTATATATGCCACTTTAGAACACTAAAATTCAAGGGGGGAAAACCGCTAGCTTGGATTCAAATTTTAGGATAATGTTACTTAGTTTCTTTGGTAAATTTTATTAAGTGTATTTTACATCCCTGAACTTTACAAAAAAAATCTATTTAACATCTTCAACTATAAAACCGGATATGTAACCCCAAAACTTACAAAATCGGGTTAATTTACATCTTAAGGCGGTTTTAGAGGGGTTTTTGATTATATGGATCTCACTCAAGTTGGTTTTCACCATATTGGAAGCTATATCTAGTTTTGCTAAAGAGAATCCCACTCAAAGATGTTGACAAACACATAGTGGATCTATTTCTTACTTCTCTTCGTGCATTCTCTTTCTTTTCTCGTCATTCTTCCTTCTCTCATTTGGATCCCGTGAGCAAAAATATATGACATGGCTGCCAAACATGTAAAAATTACCTTAAGTTAGATCCCCATTAGCAAGACCACCGTCTAAAACCAACTTAGGGTGTAAATTGACTCCATTTTGGAAGTGCAGGAGTTAACTATCCAGTTTTGTAGCTGAGTGTGTTAGAGTGAACTTCTTGCAAAGCTTAGAGATGTAAAATGGATTTATTTTTTTCTATTTATTTCACCCGTTTTCAAACTATATCTCCCATTTCCATTTTCTATTTTAGGGCTTGTTTTTTTGGCTTTTGACTGTGGTTTATAATTTTTGGCTGAAATTTTTGAATTTTAGGCTATTCACAATAGATATTACTGAGAGAGATACTCGCTTACGATTGTAGCTAGTATGAATGTTGAGCAACGTGTATTATAATTAACTTGTAGATGTTATTTTAAAAAAATACACCGTTTAAAAGTTAAATACTTTAGCAAAAGACAAAGCTAATTTCAAAAATTGGAAAAAATAGGCCCTCAATTCGGCGCAAAGCAATTTTTGAGAAAGGATGGATTTAGGAGATGAGGGGGCTATCGCAAAACAGCCCGATCGGGTGAGAGTTTTTTTCGTCCTTTTTTAAATAGAACCAGGTGCTGTGATGTTTTGGTGACCGGCGTCTCACCAAAAAAAAAAAAAAAACATTTAAGTGATGGAGTGCCAACCAGTCACCTGAGCCATTCCGTCGCGATCAGGCGGCTAGGAAACCAATCCAGTAGAAAACTCTTCAATAGTTATGGAAAATAAACCCACGTAGCTATTTGGACAACTTGTATTTCGTTATCTCAATGCATTCATCAGCGGTAGAGATGAAAACGGATCGAATTCAGTCAGATATTATTCATTCCATATTTTGTTCTCGAATTCGGAGTCGAATACGAATAGTACCGGATAAGAATACGAATTCGGATAGTGTCGGTCACAGATACGGAACGAATACGTCCATATCTTATTCCATATTTTGTTCTCGGATTCGGAGTCGAATACAAATAGTACCGGATAAGAATACGAATTCGGATAGTGTCGGTCACAGATACAGAACGAATACGGAGCGGTTGCGAATATGATAACGAATATCTAGTTAGATATTACGCAGGAATATAAAGGGCATACATAGTGCGCACGACACCCACTATGTATTTCTAAAGAAATTTTTAGGCAGAATTCTGGTAAAAAAATATTTATTTGAAAGCTAAGAGCAAAAAAACTTATTTTAACTATTTTATAAAAGCTAAAAATAGTTTATATTATTTTCCTAAATTCTCCTAGATTTATAGTATTTTTTGTGAATTTTCTGAAATTTTTCGGAGTTATTTGTATTTATTGGATTTGTTGGAATTTATTTGGATTAGCTAATGGGCTGATGGGCTGAAAATGATAATTTGGCTGATGGGCCAGATATCTGATAAATATATCCGGGTATTATCCGATAAAATCCTAGATAGTATCCGTATCCGTCAGATAGTTCTTTTCCGAATCCGAATCCATATCCGAAAACAACTATCTGAATTCGATTATTATCCTATATGACTATCCATATTCGATCCGACTCAGATTCGATGGTCGGTCGGTCGGAAAATATCCGATCTATTTTCATCTCTAATCAGTGGCATCAGTAAAAACATAAATAAACTGAGTACAAGCTATGTAAAAAAAACCGAGTACAAGCCGGGCTACAACCTTTTCCTGACAAAGCTAGCCTAAGATGGAACAAACGCTCGCACTCTTGAGTTGGCCCACTAAACAAGGCGAGACAAAAATAATACATGACTTTGGGACAAAAATAATATATGAGTCGGCCCTCTAAGCTTAGGTAGGCCCAATCGGTAATGGTTGGGCTCCCTCGAATGCATATTCTGCAATACCCACAGACCAGTCACCACTGCGGCCTATCTGTGGAAACAGTGCCATGGTCCTACTGATCATGGCCCGTCGGCCAATCTGTGGAAAAAGACCAGTCGCCACTGCGGCCTAATCACTATGATAACAAAAAAAGCACAAATATAGGTTTGGCCCTGAAAGGCCCAGCCCGTGAAGGTTAATTGGCGTAACGCACGGCACTTATATACGCATGTATGGTCATGGGCTAACTCGGCTATTCTTTCCGGGCTACTCTCCCCCCCCCTCTCTCTCTCTCTCTGCAGAAGGGGAAAAAAAGAGAGTCAAACCGAGTCTGACTAGTGCTGAAAAATTACTCAGTCCAAGAAAAGAAAGGCTTGTTATCAGAACTAGAGTGTCATCAGAGCAGATACAAATAGATATTATTTATCTTATATTTTATTCTATTTTTTTTCTTAAAGTCAGATACGGATGATACCGAATATTATGGTTATACGGAGAGATTAATCATTGAGATGTTAAAGGAAGATCACTTAATATTCTCCGTCCGTTTAGATGTGACAGTTGTTCCGAAGTGAAATTATAATAGACCTTCTCATATCACTTGACATACGGATATATACGGATGGATATTATTTATCCCGTATCCTATTCCAGATTTTTTCCTTGAAATCGGAGTCAGATACGGATAGTGTTAGATACCTATTTACTTCTTTTATATTAGCTCCACAAACCTTCAATCAATCGATAAGACAAAAATTATCCGTTCTGTCTGCAATCCTGATCAGGACCAATCCTACTAACCAAGTAACCAACGAGGCAGCAGTGCAACTGTAGCAGTATCAAGTACATCCGGAGTGGTGTTCCAGGGGTAACATTCGCTGTGGAGCTTGAAAGTTTAGTCAGTAGGGCCCTTTCTCTTAGCTGTAGAGAATTAGAGATAATATTATACTGGGAAAACTTATATAGGTTTTATCTTCTGTGAAATATTATCCCTTTATCTAAGTACATCGATATATAAATCCTTGTATTGCGGACTCTACCCGAGAGCTAGTGCAAATATACAATTTTCAAGCATGTAGCATATAATAAGTTTTTTTAAAAATGCAAAAGTTGCAAAAAAAAAATAATCCTATTAAATTATTGGTGTGGCATGCAAAGCAATATAACATCTCTTTATGTACAACGTCATCTCTAGCGCTACATGGAGTTAGGGAAACCATATACAATAAGGAGTTCCATGGAGCGTGGTTTTGTTATCAACATAGAAGTGGCATAAGGGTATGTTCATATTGAATTAAACTAGAAGCAATTATAAATAATTAATTTTTAAAAATAATTTCTCTACTTCCCTTCTTTTCGTTTTGCTCTAGAGATAAGATAAGAAGTAACAAATAATCTCACTCTTTTTACTCACGTCTCGTATAAGTACATATCCATCACTTTTTCCAACACGTATCATCCTAATCTTCTTCCTCACGTCTCACATACCTATCCTTCTATCACTTTCCCTACTACGTATCTCCTCCTTCTAAAAACTATTTTCTTCTATTATTATTATTTATTTTTAATTAAAAATTATCAACCGTAGCTAAAAAAATATACCCTAACCAGTACAAACAACACCTAACACCGATGGCATATGGCAGTAATCAAATCAAATTTCGCAATCAGACAGGTGCTTCTTTATAATGGTATGCTCTGCGCGACAAGCGTCAATGAGTGAACGGCGTCGGTAAAGGGTGTCTTGCTGCATGCGCATGTCATCATTCTTTGCATCTCTCGAGACGATTTTACCGGGTAGTGCGCTTCCACGCCAAACCTCACTTCGCAACTTGACACTTGTTGTCGGACAGCATTATATCTCAGAAAACATCTTTCTGCATTATATATAGAAAACTTATTCCATACTAATGAGAGATATATATATATTAACCATGCATGATGTACAGCTCAAAACGGCTTTGCGCTTAAGGACCACTTATATTCAAATACCAAAACTGACATACCATGCCCCAATTAGTATTGACTTTTCAAAGCCAAAAATCAAAAGTCAATATAAACACATAGTTTTTTGAAGTGACATTTTCACTCCTCTCACTACTGTCTCGCTGCCCCGCTCGTTTCGGCTTTTTTTCGGCTTTTGCTTCTAACTTCTACTTTTTTTCACTATTCAGTATTCATCTTTTTCTGAATTTTTTTTAGATATTTTAGGCTTTTTTGTATTTTTCTTTTTCCGTGTTCCTTTGTATTGTCCCTAATGGGTTAACAAATTTTTTTCTATTTTTACATTTTTTTAAATTAATTATACCCAAAAACCCAAATCAGCTATAGTAAAAAAAGGCCAGCTACAGTAAAATTTCAACCAAAAGCCAGAAACCATCGCTAAAACAAGTGCCCCTAAATATAAGATAGAAGGTCACAAGTGAATTACCACCCTACTCCTCTCACTCATGCTACATGCATGTATTTCTCTTGTTTTTTCCATCGCTCGAGTCCTCTTTAAAATCACTCTTTTAACCATTACTATTTATTTTCAGCTAAAAACTATCAGCAAAAGCTAATACGAATACCCTCTATATCTCCAAAACATTCCTTCAAGGAAAGGTCCTACAAACTTTATTGTGAATTGCAAGTTAACCCTAACTTACTGCTTTTTGAGCTCTTCGATCCAACTTTCTTCTTGTGCCATTGGGGCGCTTGAATTTAATACAATCCATCATAGACCAATGTACCAAAAAAAAAACTTCTGTCTACACCTGAGAGCTATCAAAAGAGGCAATTGCTCAGAATATGTTGGATTTGTTTACCCAAGATGATGCAGCAGTTGGAAGCATATGGGCCATCCTTGCTTGTTTTGGTGTTATTTTTTCCTTCATTTCCAGTCCCAAAAATCTTCACCAGATGGTTGTCATTCCGCACGGAAAGCGACCGAATTTGACGTGTCTGCAGTGTAAAACCATTCGACATTGCAACTGATACTTCGTAAACTATTCGAGATTGCTCTAGCGGAAACATAGTACCTGCCTAGGATGACCGTACTACCAACTAGAGGGATTTTCCCTTCCTCTCGCATCTCCTATGTGTAATGTATTGTAGGACATAAAATGAGACCTATATATCTTGATTTAGCATCCTACCATATATGTGGACTACTTTGATCCTAAAGTCATATCGAAAGCACAAAAAATATTCTTCTAATTTCCACTAATTAATGTATTTTATACCTTGTGTACTGCTGCAGCAGTCAATATTGATTTTTTTTAATGCCATATAGACTGGTCACAAGCTTGTGATCTGATTTTTTTTCATCACCTGCTTATTGCTTTTGCCACAATGTTTATGACCAGTCTATTAGAATTATTTTAATGCTTATGGAGTACGTTATAACTACATTGTGGGTAAATGGTAAAATATACACAACAACACTGGTTTTAAGGAAGCTGGGCAAGATTGAAATATAACTGCAAATGTCAGAGTGCATGAATAGAATACCGTCTTGAATTCGAATCTTACATATCACGAGTGGATGAGTGTACAGTACAAAAATCATTACGTATTCTGGTATGGTGAAATATAAACCTGTAGTTAGTTTATAAAATTCAAATATTATATATCGATGAGTCTACAGTAAAAAAATACATTACGTCTTCTGGTATGGTGGTACTATTAAGGCTACAATTTCAGATGCATTCCAATGTAAAGTAGCCACAGTATTGTAGTTTATCCTATTCATTCCAGGCGCACGCTGTTTTAATTTGGATACCGAGTCATGCTATAAACTACTTACAATTTTGGGCCTATCGGTCTCGCTCCAAACGTTTCAACTAATTACAATTTTGGGCCTATTGGCCTCGCTCCAGATATTTTAACTTCTGATTTATTTTAGCTTTTGATTTATTTAAATAAGAAGTTAACGTGTTCTAAATGACTTCTTATTTAAATAAACCAAAAGCCAACGTGTTCTAAAAAGAGAAAACCCGTTATATTATTATAGAAAATGTAAAGAAATAAAGAGAAAAAGAAAAGCCAAAAAAAACTTTATTTTCTATTTTTATTTAAATAAGAAGCCTACGTGTTCTAAAAAGCTAAAATATTTTATTCCTTTGCATTTTCTATAATGATATAATGGGTTTTCTCTTTTTTTTCTATTTTTCTTTATTTTCTCTCAAAAAGTTAACAGCCGTCACAGTGCAATTTTAGCCATAATGCAAAAGTCACAGCCAGAAGCTTAAACCATAAATCACTTGGAGAATCACCTTAATCTATTGAAGGATCAACAGTAAACTAAACTATTCCACTAGCAAACACTGCAATAATTCTAGCAAATAAGCCAGAATAGCCATCCATGATATTTGAAGCAAACTACATATGTTGCCAGCAAAGGCAGAGTGCTTGCAACAAGTATTAGGCATAAAATGTATGCTTCATCATGCAATTTAAAAGGCTAAAATCAATTATAACTGAATAAAAAGGTGTTTATAGATAAGTGGGCAACAAACAAATTGAAATATTTTCAAGTACACATCCATTGCATTTTTTTTGAAGAAAGGCATGCATCACACCATTGCACTCAACAAACCATGAGGGGGGATACAACTTTGGTATAAATGTGTGATGTAGAACTCACACACAAAATCAAAGTATAAATTATTCATAGTAGAGGCAACGTCTCAAATAATTTATAAAAACTATAAAACAATTAATAAAAATTATTAAATTGGGAATATAGGATTTAGAACCTAGAAATAGGGATGCACTTGTACTGTTGTCGACGTGTTGGCCTACCTTTCCAGCCCCGGTGGTCCAACCGCCATCACACGCTCCATCTTGAGACCCTAGCTGTAGGTGATCTGGCTAAGCCACACTTGGTGCTCCCCGTTGCCCGCTTGCTAACTTGAATTTAAATTTTGCATAAAACTCGGTTTTGGTCAAAAGAATTTTAAACTGTCTATTCACCTACCTTCTCTATTCAACCTTCTTGAACCTTCAGTTGGGTTGTAGTATTTGAGATGAATTGGGAAGAAGAGGTGTAAGAGTAGGCTGAAATTTATTATGGGTATAAATATAAAATATTTGGACCAATTATCAATATATATGTAAAATATACTTACTAAATACAGGATATTTACAAAAAAAAACAGGTATTCAGTTGAACACCTATGAACTTCGTTGAGTCCACCCCTGCGCACGAACACATTCTTGCATACACAAGCTACAGAGCTAGTTCACATCACCAACGAAGGCAACAAACACAAGAAATATAACCATGACGTGCTTATGTAGAGATTATTGCAATCTCAACGTCAGATGAGAGCGCTTTGTGCAAGAACATCCCACTCCTCCACAGTTAATTTCTGCCTTGCTCGTTGCTGCCCCTAAAGATCGAGAGTTCAGCCCTCACATCGATCTGGATGGCCCCGCTGCCGTTGTTCAGCGACGCCGCGAGCTCCTCGCTCTCGCGGTACCTCTGCAGGTACCTGTGCATCGCGTCGGCGTAGTGGTCGAGGCCGAGGGTCCGCATGGCGTGGCAAATGTCGTCGCCGTTAACCGTCTTGCGCCGCTCCCGGCGGCACCGCTCGGAGGCCTCGCCGGTGACGAAGCCGATGAACTCCGTGGCGCACTCCTGGATGGTCTCCTTGGCGCGCTTGGATATCTTGGCCTGCGGCGGGAGCCCGGTCTTCATGATCCGCCCGACGTTGGCAATCGGCAGATGGTTGTCTTGCCCATTCACGCACCCGTCGGCATCTCTCGAGGTCGAGGCTGATGCCCTAGGGAGGCCTTGGACTTGGAGGCGCCCCAATTGGCCAAAACCGGAGAAATTGAAGTTCTCACTCATCTCTAGGATAGATAAGCTAGGTATGTTGTCTCTGATCTTCCTCACAACGAGCTATGTAGTCCTGTGGCAAGGATATAGCTAGCTACCTTCTTTAGTACTGATATTATTTGTCATTGCTAAAGAGGGCACTCTATTTATACATCGAGAGATGAAGTTTTTCACCTTGTTTACTGAATTCTCTCGATCCACTCAAAAAAGTGTAGAATTAATGTTATGCTGCGGTGTAGGGCTAGCACCACACCACACGGGTTAATGATTCTTTTTTCTTTTTCTTTTTCTTTTAAATGTGTGGCGCAGAATTTGTTCACCTATTCAATTATAAATATCAAACTTGTTTGGAAAAGAAGTTTTTTTTTTTGAACATTTTCAGCTAAAGCATAGCGTGCATGTTGATCTTTTAAGCAAAATGGCTACGGAGGGATTCTTGACTTGCAAGTTTTTGATCGTGTATGTCAATTACACGGGGTAGGCATGCACACATATACAGGCCCAAAATTTGTACAACTTTTAATGTGTCATTGTGAACTTCTGCCTATGTTAACATCATGGTAGTAAGAGAGAGCCAGTATAGTCTACATTTGCAGATCGTTTAGATCGATCGATCACAATAGTTCTGTAACCAGACAATTGAAAAAAAATCTCATATAAAAATTAAATTTATCAAACAAGACCATGATAGATTCAGGTTGACGTGCTGCAAATATATGCAGATGTTGTTGTCTGACGGGCAATTCATCTGATAAAAGACTTGCTATTGGTATACAGTACGTATCTTCATCTGACGGCCGTTTGGAGGTATGTGCTGGAGCATTAATTAATAGACTAATAGCAAGTTAGCAACAGATCAATAAAAGCATATCTACCCCCTTTCAGAAAAAAAAAAGAGAGCATGCATATCTACACATCTCGACGCCAAATAAGCTATATATACCGCTATACCTGTATACTATCCCTGAGGTACAGAAAATACTACTGTCGATGTACATGGAAGTTGATGAACTACTGTAGAAGAATAACTTTTTGGCACTGCTAGTCTGCTAGCTAGCTAAGCTTGTAGCCACGGCCAATGAGCTGCCGTTCTTTATACCGGTGATGGATGCCCTAGGCAGGCGACACCTGCCGACAAGCCGTGCGGCCCTCGCATGGCGACGGCGATGATTTCCAGCACGGCGGCACGTGGCCGTGGATCCGGCCGAATCAATGTTGAGGGGAGAGCTGTAGCAATAGCTCTGCCATACTCCAGCTTGCAAAGAACAAAGGGGATTAACAAGTCCGATATATGGAGGCCGTAGTAGGCCACTTGATCATATAAAAGGCTACTAATTTGCAGCTTTCTCAAGCAAACCACACCTAAAGGGGATAAGCAATGCTACAGCATTAGCTAGCCAATTATGCGTGGTAGTTCATCTTTTGATGCCTCCGCTGCTGCTGCTGCTGCTGCTGTTCTTGCTGTTCCCCAGGATGCTCCCCCAATGGATGGAACCATCCTTGAATAGTTTAATTCACTTGCGTTTTCACGAATATAATAATAAACTAAAATGCATGTTCCGGTGAAGTGGCTTTCAGTATACTCTACGATCATGAGTAGTAGTGGTAGTATATTGCTGCAAATTGGATAAACCATATGTCACTTTTGCATGCTGCACATTGCGCCATTGTCTCAACGGGATGTTTTTGTCTTAATGTGACTCGGCTGCCGCCTCTCGTTCTGGAGGAGATGGGAATGGTAGCAGTATCAGTATTTTTCACTGGCCTGAAACAGTTTTGTAAGTCAATGCGACAAGACAACGTTCAAGAGTTGGACAACTGATTAAATTTAGCAATTATCCGTGATCATTTCAGCAGTTATTACTTAAAGGTCCACCCAGCTAGCTAGGATAGATTTCACAATTGTTTTGCTCAATGATTTCACATGAAAAAAGGAAGCCCGAGTTTTTCTCTCTATCTTCATTTTCGATCGATACAATATGTAAGAAAAGTGTTGTTCAAATAAATTTCACAAACTCACTAGGATCACATTCATTTTTGTACTTAATAATCGATAACAAGGAGAGCTATATATAACTTTGACAATGGGACCAAAGTATAATGCTGCAGATCATTCAATATATTGCAATTAATTTAGGGTGTGCTCTAGCCTACCAAAATAGTTATATGATTAGTATATTGTAGGGCCACCTAGAAGCTTAATTGGTACTATATATACATTTTACTCAACAAAAGAAATCTAAAACAAATATGAGAGTCGAAGCAATATGAGATTATTATGTGTTCCATCTCGTCAAATCACTGTCTATTTGCCAAAGAAAATATGAGATAGATCCATGTCTCAAAAATAGATATACACTAGTTAGGTCAGCAATACTTATTCTACCTGAGATGGAAAAGATAAAATCATCTATTACATATATAAGGTATTATACACACACATTTATTATGTGCATTATTCTACGCTCCAGCCAATCCTCTCACCCTACCCTGACCGACCCCCCCCCCCAGCACGCTTGACCAGCCTGTCCCCACCCGCTCGCGCCAGTTACGGGCCATGAACCCATGGCCCCCCTGCCCCCACCCTTTCAAAGTTCACCTCGATGGTAAATTGGTATGTGTCTGGACGTAAATGTGGTATAACTTTTTTACTTCCTCCATCATATGGCTAGCATGCGTCACGACAGGTGTGTTGGTAAACTCTAATGACACGTTTAATAAATTCATCAATATAGCAAAAACATTTTTATCTAATCATAATTGTGGTTTCTAATTTTACTACCACCATCACATTGCCAGCATGCATCACAGCTAGGTGAGGTAGTAAACTCTAACGATGTGTCCAATAAATTCATCAAGACAGTATAATCGGTTTTATCTGGCCGTAAAATAGAATGCATATAGTCGTAATTATGGTTTTCAATTCTATTTCTACCATCACACAACAGTTCTATTTTTTCATTTGGCTGTAAATCAAAATGTATTTGGATGTAAATGTGGTATCCATTTTTACTATCGTCATTACATAGTGTTTCCATTTTTTCATCTGGCTGTAAATTGAAATGTACCTAGAGGTAAATGTGGTATCCATTTTTACGGCCACTATCACATGCCCATTATGTGCTATGGCTAGGTGTGGTAGTAAACTCTAAGAACACATCTAGTAAATTGATCAACATAGTAAATGTGCATTCATCTGGCTATAACTTAGTTTATATCTAGTCGTAAATATGATTACCATTTTTACTACTGCTATAACACAGCAGTGGTGTCGGCATAGGAGATGACGGACATGTGGTGGTGGCAAAACTCTATGATACAGACGACGATGACCGATTACTGCCAATGGGGTGGGCTCCCGTGCCTTTGTGGTGGATGGCCTCACACAATTTTACCAATGACTCAGCGAGGCACCGCCATGCGGCGCGGTCGAAGATGGCGAGCAGGGGCGATGCGGTGGAATATGGTGGGTAGGAGGTGGCCGCGGTGGAAGATGACGGGTAAGGGACAGTGAAAAACTAGAGTCATGCGGTTTTACTGGCGGTTACATGGCGGCGCCTGAGTGTGGTGTGTCATGGTCTGACACGTGAGGTGTAGTCGGGTCGGTGGCTTTCGTTACGACCGGAGTGTAGATAGCGCTATCCTATATGTACACATATGGCCGTGGTGGCCGCCAAAATTATGTGTTATGCTATGACAGAACGTGTATAATGTATATGCTCCCATGTGTGTACTCACTCAAAGAGAACAAGTTGTTTTGTGTTTAACTCTAGGGCTATGTACCAACAAAAATAATCTAGGAATATAGGACAGCCGCTACAACCGATTCGGTGCTGACTTCTCTGTCATGAACTGTACATAGTACGTACGTTGATGGGCATCATTGAGAAGAACAAATTCAACACAATTTCAACCAAAAAAAACTTGTGCTATTATTGTACTATCTGCGAGGGTGCCAAGATAACGCCTCTGAAAGGTCAGTTCCTGCTTAACGGTTCGTTTGGAAAACTATCAATTACTCATTATTGATTTAGAGGCATGCCTATTCCATATGAAATGAGCATAAAACGAAGGAAAAAGGCCCTGCAGCCTCAGAATGAAGTATCAGTTTTTTCTAACAACATTGTCTACGCAGACCTGACAAATTTAAAGGCAGTCGGTATTAATAATAGATACATAATCCAATCTGAAACACTCCGCAGTTCTACTTAGCTTTAATCAGTAATTTAAAGATTAAATATAATTAACTAAACAACTAAATAAATTAATTGCAAGACAGTTATTTCCTTTGTATGCATAATACAATCTAACTCACAAATTCACAACTTTATACAGTCCAAATACATACAACTGATTACACATCCATGCCTATACATATAAATGAATACCACTCAATACAATTACAAGTAACTAGATTCTTCGAGACCGGTAGCATTAGCACAATTCTTAGTAGCATTGGATCGAGTACTTGTAGGAAAAGACGATAACCAAAAATGGGAAAATGGAATAAATCAATTAGGTAAAATAAATAGTGCCATCAGAACCCTTGGGGGAATAGCATTGGGTAATTAAGCTCATAGAGATACTAGAGTGTCCAGGGCCAGTTGGCACCTCTCGCAACTATCGAGTTTCATCATCTAGAGTAATACAAACCTAAACCAACCTAGAGTAAAATGCATAACATTTTCCCCAACACCAGCCAAGCACAATAAATACAATTCACTGGAACACACAATATATCACCAGTAATTATAAGTTTTCACCATCCCAAACCACACCGTGCACATGCAGAAAGGATAAGGACAAGTAGGACATCAAGAAAAAGAGAGCGTGATAGCCATCTAGTCCCACAACTCACAAGAGCAAGAATATGCAAAGCCATCCCCTTAGTTCCACCCACACTTAACTCCAAATCCAACCATTTGAAGCAAGGGATCGAGAAGATGGGAACTTGAACCTAGTTGAGACCAGATTAGGGAAGGAGCCGGTACAAGGAGGAGCTGAGGAGGAGAAGGTGGCCACACACTCAGGGGGAGCACTCAGGGGAAGGGAACACAAGCCAGTACCAAATTGAGCCCGACCAACTCGACCAAGGTACCCCACACCCCATTTGTAATATCCTGATTGTCGTTTCGGCGTAGGTTTTAAAAATGAAGAGCGGAATCATGGAGTTTACCGATTTTTTCGGTGAATCACGGGAGGTGAAAATTAAATTGCAGAATTGTCCAAAATTAAAAATAAATTAAAATAATTAATTTAGAGATTTTAGGCTATCCGAAGGGGTGGACCAGCCACTTTGGGCCAGCCAGCCCAAAGGGGGGTCCGTACCCCCTCCTAAACTCTAGCACCCCCTTTATAAACCCCCTCTCTTGGCCCTTCCCCCTTTTTTCCCCTCTTGGCCACCACCCCACCCCTCCCCTGTGCCTCCACCTTCTCCCTTGGCTGCTGCCCTGTTGTTTGATGCAAAGGAGAAAGCAAGGAAGAGGAAGGAGAAGAGAAGGAAGGAGAAGAAAGGAAGGAAGAATAACAGGAGGAAGAAGATGGGTGATCCAAAGGGGATCCCCTAGGTAACTCTCTCTCATCCTAAATCCCTCTGATTTTGCTGTAATTAGGGTTCTTAGCCTAAGAATTGGTGGGGATTAGCAATTAGATTCTTCGATTAGAGAATTCCTGCTGTCTGCCTGTAGAACAATTCACGCAGTATTACTGATTGTGCAGTTTAGACCCACAAAATGATTTTTTCTGTGGGTCTACCCAAAAGAAAAATTGTAGAGGACGACGAGAAGCATTTTCTATATTTTTTTCAGAATTTTTGGCTGCGGGATTTGGGCGCGGAAGGGTCGGGATCCTCACTGTCTGTCAGGGGTGCAGACTGGGGCAGATTGTTGTTCATGTGTGATTTAGGAGTAGTAGATGATTTTTATGTTTTTGGTTACAATTGAAAAAAATGTAGAAAATTTAGTAATCTAACTACTGTATAAAAATCATAATTTTTAGAGTCTTACACTGTGATTAGAATGCGTTAGAATCTGGCTGCCCAAATTGCCAGAACAGATAACGTCATCTGTTTTGCACATTAAGTTATACCTTGTTAGTAACAAAATAAAAATAAGTGATTTACATAAAAAGTGAAGGTATTTAAGTGAGGAATTCAGAAATATATTTTTCTCTATAAACGGTTTAATAATTTTAAATATATAAAAAAATTAAGCGGCACTGCTGCAGCGGGCAGATTGTAGAACCGTTGAGCGGAGAGGGAAGTTGTAGGGTTTTGAGGTTTAGTGACATCGTTACTTCTTAAGTCGTGTTTTCATTGCTGTTGTATTGTGCTGAGAGGTACTTTTCAACAGGTGGTGCTGCTCCTAAATGCACGTGATTGCTTCGCTTCAACGGTAGAGGCAAGTAAATGTAGCGGTTGTGCTACTGTTTAACTCGTTAATCATTCTACATTCACATTAATTGATTCTTTAATTTGAGGTGCTATGTCATTGTTACATGCTACCTTAATGTAGTCCATGTGGTAGTATTTTAAGAATTCAACTGTTTATGGTCTTGATGGTTTAATTGTGAGTATGCGGAATTGTTCTTGATGAAACAAATACAGTTGTGGGGTAGAATTCTTTATGAACATATTGTGGCCTAGGTGGTAGTATTCTTAGTGAATATTTGTTGTTGTTGTGGTAGCATTTTTGAGGAATATATTGTGGTCTATGTGGTAGAATTCCCTATAGATCAATTGATTTTGATCTTGGTGAATCGAATGTGGGTTTTATGGTAATGGTCTTATGACTCATTGGTATTGTGCTTAATAAGACACATGTAGATTATGAGGAAGTATTTATGATGATTATGCTATTGATCTTTATAGTTAAATTCTTGTGGTATATGATTATCATATCATTCATAACATGTCATGACATTTGCATTGTGGATGTGCCGCTTATAGCTGTGACCGTACCGGTACAGTATCGTACATTGCCGTAGTACGATGCACACTCTTACCTTGTTGGGTAAGGGTACAGTGGATCATATGTAAAACATCGTACATTATCGTAGTACGATGCACACTCTTATCTTGTTGGGTAAGAATGCAGTGGAGTATATGCATTCATATGCATTGCATTGTGGAAAGATCATTTGCATACTTATGCAATGTATTGTGGTAAAGTTATTTTACAAACAAATGCAACTTCATAGTTGTAATTTGGAATTAGCTCATGAGAGTCATTTGTGGTATGAGAAATATGGTTGTGGTCGTGGAATGGGGTTCACCCCTTGTGGTTTGGTAGGGGTTGAGATTGTGACATGAGATTCTTTTCTCTAGAGGTAAAACCTGTTATTGTTTTCCTGTCATTGTTAGTGGTACTGGTTGAGAATATGAAATAGTTAATCAAGATTTATTTGCTAATGTTTTATTATTGTTGGTAGAATATGTGATTAAGGCTATAATTGTGGTCATTGTGGAAAATAAATGTTGATGCTTAACAACATTGTAGTTTAATTAGCTTGTTAAACAGTTTGCTTACTGAGATTTTTATCTTACTCTTATTTCCCCCTCCTCTAGGTGATCCTTGAGCATGCATGGAAAAGGAAGAGCGGCATATCACAATTGTATACCATCTTATGATTAATGATGTAATAATTGTGGAGTCCTAGTAACGGTTTTAATTCCCTCATTGATGTTTGTTTCAAATTAATTATGCTAGACAGTGATTCATTTTAATTGCTTAAAATTGGTAGTGGTGGTTCTTTATTAAAAGTGTTCCATTACCTTTGGTTTAGTATGCTTCCGCTTAGCTTATCATGCTTCAGAAAATTATTGCCAGTTTATGTTATCCTGTAAATTGGCTAGTTTGTGGAGTGGTTTAGTGGCATCGTAGGGTAATGTGGATCCTAAGGTGTTACACCATTCCCCATCACTTTCATCACCATTGTGGGACCACTATCATGCAATCGCAATACACATTCACTGCAGTACTGCCAAGTAGGATTTGCAGTTGGAGTAAGGGATGAATGGACTAGAACATACCTAAGTGAGGCCATGCATTCAGCCACCCCCGCACACCCGACGATCTCCACCTTTCTCCCGATGCATGAGGAAGCCCCAAGCCTGGCATGGCATGCCAACCTCAAGCACGAACCCATCCCCATAAATCACAAGCAAGTTAAAGAGTAAAATCCACAAATTGAAAGCAAAATCAAAGAAAAACAAACGTAGAGACGATAGATTGGGGCAGTGACCCTAGGGGTGGCAGCCAGGCAAGACCAACGATGCCACAGGTGATAGCTTCCTCAGGCGACCCTGGTGGATGGTGTGACATGTAAGCAAGTGGGAGGGGGGAGAGCACGAGAGACCATTGGTGTTTCGCTAGGAGGTCGGCAACTTATCAGCCGGGGTGCCAATGTGCTGGCGTCAATGAAGTGAGTGAGAGAGCATAGCCAAGCAAGAGAGAGAGAGAGAGGGAGATAAGGGGAAAGGAAATGGACCGAGGCCTACTAGGTCGGCCAAGAAAGGAGCATATGTATATATACACATATATGAGTATATATTGAAAAAATATAGTCTACTCCTGGGTGTAGTTACTCCCACCCATGATATACCACCTAAACGAACTTAACATACTCCTTTGTCACTATAGGTATACTCATGTACTAATTCTCTAAGATACTCGAATGCCAACCACATGAAAAAAATTACAAGCGAGCATATAGTTTGACATATTTTGCTAATACCTTTAGATTCGTATGTAAAAAGAAGTATGCTAAAAAACTATACATACCACCTTATAAAAAATATACATACCACCTAGATGATCTTATATACTTCTATACTATACATACATACCTTCTGTTGCGCGAGATACTCTCTACTTTGTGAGATACGGTATAGCGAGTAACTACACCTAGGAGTAGGAAAATGGCTTTATACACACACATACATGTATGTATGTATGTGTGTGTGTGTGTCTGTGTATATATGTATATATATACAAACATATATACATACATATACATGGTAACGCTATTATACGCTTGAATGTAGAATAAGTTATTCTACGCCTCGGCCATAACGAGAGCCACGCAACCCATCCGTACACACGATCCCAAGTCACCCTCACGTCATGTGATCCCAGGTCTCCCACGCGCCGCGCAATCTCAAGCAATCGCCTGTAAAACTACTCCAACTACCACCCCCATCTTCCACCGTACCACATGAAATGAATGGTAAAATATCTTGAGGCCATCCACATGTGACAACTAATTATCAACTACATTGAATTGACAAACCAACATATTCTCACATCAGTAAAAACAACAGCAAATAATGGGTGCAAAATAAAATTTAAATATAAATACAACAGCCAGTTTTATTTGACCGTAGGCTTGCCATTGCGTCACATCAACACATCATATTTTAAATTTTGTAAATTAAATTATAGCATGCGCACTGAATGCAGGAAATGACCTGAGTCATGAAAAGGAACTTCATCATAATGTAATTGGGTCTGAGAGCTGCACCAGATTCCAGGCAAACATGCCTTTGATCAGAATAACTTCACATAAAAATTTATGTATCTACTAAAATAATATCACCATTTGAATAAAATGACATTTTACTGAAATTATATGAATGGTATGGTGTAATGAAGGGTGGATTAGCAGGCTCAACTGATGGAGTAGTTGACCTGCAATCTAAGTATCCGTTGAGCATATGGTGCCTTTGAGAAGGTATAATGTGGCAGGTTGGGACCCTCTACATATAGATATGATATAAGGAGTTACCAGCTTTCACTCATGTAATGGGTCATACTTGTCGTATCGGCCATGGTCTTGTTTAGGACGGGTAGAATGAGTTACTCTATCACGTTATTATACTCTCTACATGGACATGTAGTATACCTAGGGACTTTCATGTGCAAGGCCTCAATTGGGCTCAGGGCCATAAAGAATAAATCTGACGCCTATATTTAGCCTAATGGAGTATCGGGTGAATGTGTTCAGCCCGACCAATAGTTAGGGATATCTTAGCCGGGTGGAGGTGTAATATACGGAAATAGAGGGAAACATTCTATACTCTGACTTAGACATCATATCAAAGTAAATGCGAAGAACCAACCACAATCGAAGTCAAAGTAGCTATGGGTAAAGTAGTGCAAGCTTGCACAATGCTAAATAAACCATGAATTCATGTATGTCTCCTGAACTAAAGGCTACGAGAACCGATTGGTGGTTCTATCTTGTCATACGAGTGATTAGTAAACTTATGAAGTAAAATCCGAATTTTTCTCCAAACATAAAACACTTATTTTTGAGATGGTGTGCGATGAGATAGGATCCATTGAGATATTGATTAGTGTTCATAAATATGCATATTTTCTATTAATGCTTGCAGAGTACTTTTGTACTTACCCTTGTTACTAATCCTCCTTGTTTAGAGACTAGTCAGTTTAGGGATCTACTCGATTCAGACAACATCTACACAGAGGGCAGCTACACCAACTAGGATGGACTAGGCCCAGAGTACAATGTGTACAAGGTGGAGGCCCTATATGAGATGTGGGACGATTAGTAAACTACTAGTAGCACGTGTATGTGACCTGGGATATAATAGCATGTCTTTATATATTAACTTTGGTATTTGTATCATTACTAGTTGGAAGTATTTCTGTTTCTAGTAGTACTGTAATATTTAGGCGAATTGTTAAGCTTTGTCCAAGACTTTAACAATGTGTGGTAATGTTATTGTAGTATTATTATACCGTCTCTAATTATTGTTCTACTGCAACACTTTTTTTTGAAATGTGCAAAAGGATTGCACGCCTTTATATTAAGAAGAAAAGAGATAAGCAGTACGGAGTACACAGTACATAGCGGAAAGGGTACAAACTATAGAAGAACAGGAGGAAGATCTAGTTGAAAGAAAAAACAAGAAAGGAGGCCAAGCGCCCGACCCACAGTGTTGAACAGGCTAGCGGGTTTGGGAAGCTCTCTCAGGTAGAGATCCTATCCTATGCTAGCTCAGCGTAACACTTTTGATGAATTTATTATTTGATAAAACATTGTTTTTATCGAGTAATAATCTTCAGTGTCATATATAAAGGTAATGAAACAGGTGGTCACACGATCTCACTTTATTTTTAGGTCTGTTCGTATTGGTTTCTAAAAACTATTTTTCTATAGTAAATAGTTTTTTATAGTACATAACTTTCAAATAGGGTGTTTTTTTAAGGTAGGGTCTACTAGTTGATTGTAGTCATACTATAATGACTTTATTTATATCGGCTTAGATCACAAATGAGTGTCTCTCTATAAATTTCTTTACAAGTTATTATTATTCATAAATCAAGGCTAAAATCTAAAACCAAAAGCTAATATAAACATGCTAGTTTTAACAGAGGAGTGCGTGCGTGCGTCATGTATGTCTTATATATGCACGCCATGTCGCACATACAAAGGACATATACAGAGTGTTTGTCGTGCATGCACTACATATAGTGTATGCGTGATGCCTCTGTCTAAATTATTGGAGGCAGTCACTCTCTGCAACCACTTCATAGAACAAGCCATTTATTATGTCAGTAATTAAGAAACTTCAATTTCTGTGTCCTATGAACATTTAAGACTGTATGATCGACCGACGAATACAAGTATACTGGTATATTGTAAGTACTCAAAATCTGACAATTTTCTTTATGAAGCAAAAGCCAGAAAAGTCTATAACAATAGAGTGCTTGCATATGCCCATTTCAAAATTAAATTGTGAATACATCTATAAAATACTTGTAACCTCTAATGGATATCCTTTCATTAACTGCAAAATCTATATAATCGAGTGGTTTTATTTTTAGTGGAGCATAGAATTGTTACAATTACAACAAGGTAAAATCAGAATAAAATCTTAAGCATCGACCGTTTTTCGAGTCTTAAGTTTGATCAAATTAACTACACACTAGGTAATTAATGAAGACAATACAAGATACACAACACATGAGCAAAAATTATGCACTTATGAATTAGAAAGAAGCATCTAATTGCTCAAAAGTCGAAACTCAGTAAACTTCCTCAGCATATATGCATGAGCTAGCTTGCTATGAGTACCAATTAACCTAATCACATCCCTGAGCTAGCAGGAACCAAGACATCAATTTGCAAATCTAGAATCTTACTGAACTTGAGAAACACAGAGCTTGAACTATGTCTTACTGCGAAGGAATGCTACACAAATATTTGGACACCAAATCAGATCGAATCGATCATGCCCATACTCCAATTAATTTCTTCTTCTACCTCTGCCGCGTCGCTGTCGTCGTCTTCATCCTAGCCTGTTCCCTGGTCTTTAATCTCTCCCTCGTCATCTCATCAACCATCCACCATGATATCCCCACCTTCTCACCAATACACCCCAGATCAGAAGTAAAACTACTACTCTAGATACTACGTACTAGCTTGCTACTCCTAATTACTGCTACTACCACTAAGCGCAGCTATATATATGTGTGTATATAGCTTCCTCACCTCTCTAAAGATAGAATAAGGCTAGTTCTTCAATAAGGAGACGCGTGCCTGATTAAAATTGCCTCGAGCTGTTGTTATCGCTCCTCTCCATGGCATTGAACATGAAATGACCGGTGCCACTGGTGCCGGCGCGGGCGCCAGAGGTGGAGGGGTGGTCGGGGGCCTCGGGGCCGCCGCGGCAGGAGGCGGCGGCGGCGGCGCGGTCGCCCTCGAGCTCGCGGTACTTGTGGAGGTACCTGCGCATGGGGTCGACGTAGTCGTCGAAGCCGAGGGCGCCGAAGGCCCAGCAGACGTCGTCGCCGTTGACCGTCTTGCGCTTCTCCTTGTGGCACTTGTCGGAGGCCTCGCCGGTGACGAAGCTGATGAACTCGGAGACGCACTCCTGCATGGTCTCCTTGGCCTCCTTGGAGATCTTGGCGTTGGGCGGCAGGATCTGCTTCATGATGCGGCCCACGTTGGCGATGGGCAGCAGCCGGTCCTGCTCCTTGATCTCCTCCCCGGCAGCAGCCGCCGCCACACCCCCGGCGCCCAGCCGCCTCGCGTCCGGGTCCGGGCTGCCGCCCAGCTGGTTATGGTGGTCGGCCATACTGCTCGCTCGCTCCTTCTCTAGCTAGCTCCCTCTTTTCTTTTCTTTTTTTCTGTACCTCGCGTGCGTGCGTGCGAGTATTCTTGGTTGTAGCTCGAGCTCTTCTCGCTGGCTTTGCTTTGGTCTTTTATATGTTGTTTTATTGGTGTAGTGTGACAGCAACTTGGGAATAATGGACGACTCGCTCTCGCTCGGTGGTACAGTGCAGTGGCTACTTTTCTTTAGCCGTGCTGCTTACATTTGTACGCACATGACATTGACAAGTATGATATATGCTTGATGATGCGTGGTTGTGGAAGCTAGCACCACGAGTTCAAACAGGCTTTTGCTTTTGGCTTTGATATTTTTTTTTGTTAGACTAACTTTTAAACGATGTATTTTTTTAAATATAGAGTATATAAATTGATTATAGTAAACACTTTATCGATTTCAACTATATCGGTTAAAATTACATGTGATTATCTTTCTTCGTACTATCTCTCGAGAATAACCAGAATTCAAAAACCATAAGACACAGCCCAAAAAAAATTGCGTGATTGTGAAGCTAGCACGATGATCGGCTAGTAGATCAATGGTTATGTTTTTTTTGTTACGGCTGATGGTTTTTTGTTGTGGCTGATGGTTTTTTTCACCGTATTTTGTGTTTTTTTAAGATAGTGGCGAACGGCGGAGATACTAGCGCAGACCGTATGTGTACATGTTGGCAAGTTTAGAAAACCGATTAAAGAGGAGTCATTTAGAGAATCCGTCCTATTTATTTTAATTTTTGAAGAAATTAAAAGTAAAAACGAAAGCTAAATTAAAGCTCAAAATAACGTTGCCAATAACGCGCTCCTGCTTTGTGGCGAGGGGGTTGAAATGTCTCCGCGCGCGGCTGCCGCTGATCCATGCTTGACCCGCGTTGTCCGGTCCGGCCGGTGGTACCCGCCCGGCGAGCGAGATCACGCACCGTGCAGCTAGCCATAGCCTTCGTTAATTAAGTGATGGTGTCCAGATTACTCTTTGAGCACCGGCATGTGGCGCGCTAGCTAGCGAGGCTGGGGCTCCCTCCTGTACGTACGTTTAAATCGGTCCCCTTCCTACCCCTGCATTCCTCCTGACCCTCTACACCAAGCTAAGCTAGCTACCTTGTCTCCAGCCGTGTGCGCGCCTCTTGGTAGCTAGCTAATTCATCCATTCTTGGTTGGTTTGGACGTTTGGTATCTCGATCGATTGGGTTTGCATCGATCGCCTGTACGTGGCCTTAATTTTAGGGTGTGTTCGTATTGATCTTTGTTTTTGATATCTGTTTAGAAAAGTTAAAAGGTGTTATGAATACTCGGTTTTTCAAAGCAGATTCTCTGCTCTTTTTGTTACCATCTCAGTCTGGACATAAGACAAAAGATCACCGGCGCATCACGTACTCTACTCTTCTTGTTTCTGGCATCGCTCATGCCCCCTCTTAAAGCCACTTTTTCAGCTGCTATTATTTATTTTTAGCTAAAAACTATAAATCAACAGCAAAAATTAATATAATAACTATGCATCGTCGGGAGGAACGGTCACATGCGCACGTCATGCGCGCGGGGAAAGGGGGGATCCCTCGGCACTGTTGCTTGCCGGAGAGGCAGGGCATGCAGTGCGCCACTCCCCCTTCCTCCCGCTAAGATACCATATGTCCATGCACAGGAAGCTAATTAAGATCCATTCCTATATTTGCAGATCGACTTGAGGTTAATCTACAAATATAATCAGTAGATCAGCACTAGTAGATCCAGCTAGCTAGCTAGGATTGCTACACATATAGACGGTTAGCTAGCAAGCTTGATAATTAAACAACTAATCAATGTCCGTAATGCAAGCTACAAAACCTAGTGGATGTAAACGTCTGCAATTCTGAGTGCGATGTGTACTTACTATTGCAAGTCCTGATTTTGAGTATAGTTTAAGAGTTGCAATGGAGTGTTTGTTGCGTTATTGTATGCGTGTACGTATCTGATTGGTATATTCTGTGAGCTCCGATGGCCGAGGAACTGAGAGCACATCTTAATTGCCTCCTGCTTCCTTCAGCTCGATCTCAGGCCTGTAGTCATCAAGTATTAATTGTTCGTTTCTTCCCAGTGGAAATATAGTACTATAAATGGGCCTGCCTTAGATAATCAAGTGTAGACAAAATCGTGTGTTTCAGTCTGGCTTGACTCCATGCGCATTGGGGGTTAAATTAATTAACAATTATTTGCTTGGGACATACTTTATATATTAACCATGACTCCCGGAGGCGAACCTAACAATAATATATAACTAAACAATGTTGCCGTGATAGTATAACACGATATATAGAAGACAGGAAAACAAAACAATCGATCCCGTAATTAATTAGCTGATGCATAGCGTGTCTTCCTCAAGCTCGATCGGCGTATTTAGTAACAAGCACATATATAAACATGCACTGTCCTGTGTGTCTCCATCAACGTATATAGGATTGGCAGCTCCAACTCTTATCGATTCAAGAGCCGTGCTAATGTGATACTTAGCAGTAATTTAGTATGCGTGCAACTGTGATATATATATACATATATATATATATATATACATATATATATATATATATGTGTGCGTGTGTGTGTATATATATGTATATGTATACATATATGTATATATATATGTATACATATACATATACATATACATATACATATACATATACATATACATATACATATACATATACATATACATATACATATATACATATACATATACATATACATATACATATACATATACATATACATATACATATACATATATGTATATGTATATACATATACATATACATATATGTATATGTATATACATATACATATATGTATATGTATATACATATACATATACATATATGTATATACATATACATATACATATACATATACATATACATATACATATACATATACATATACATATACATATACATATACATATACATATACATATACATATACATATACATATACATATATATATATATATATATATATATATATATATATATATACATATATATATATATATATAGTGGTTCTTCCTTTTCTTCTTTCTTTTTGTGTCAGCAAGGCCTATAGTTTTGTTTCTCTGTGGTTGGGCTGTTGGCGCAATTAATATATAGAGAAATTAATTAAAAGATCAGAGTGTAGGTTGGCGTGAAAAAAAGGGTGGGTTTGATCAGATTTGGCCGACAGCTGCCGTGGATATGATATGCGCTACACTTGTCATATAAAACCATACTTTTCCTTCTCTTCAAGATATGGAGAGGATTAGCTAGGGAGCTATAGGGCCTGTTTTTTTTTTGTTGCGGTTGATGGTTTTTGGCTGCGGCTGATGGTTTTTTGGCTGTTTGCGATAGAGATTGTGGAAAGAGAGATACTCACTTGCGATTTTTGATAGTACATATATTAGTTTTTTAACGTGTACTACAATTAACTTGTAGACCACATCTTTAAAAAATACTTTATTTAAAAGTTAGTTACTATAGTAAAAATCAAAAACAACTTTTAAAAACCGTAAAAAAACATGATCATAACTAATTAAAGAAGTTTATTCAAACCCAAGGTCTCACTAACCTTTCGCTTCTCTGATCTCCGTACCTGCAAAAGCAAATAGTAGGAGGAAAAGACATAAATTGAACTACGTACCACTCGCTGTATCCATCAATACTAGACAGCTAGCTAAAGTATGCAGGGTTCTCAATTCTTTTTTGTCCATGTCATGCGCTCACAGTCCACTTGCAACAAGCTAGACAGCAACCATTGCTTGGCATCCATGATACATAAACTAGCTATATAGTGACCAGCTTTGTCAAACGAAGCATCTCTATCTACCTACATATATTTTTGTTAACAAAAGTTGTTCTAGCCGGGACAAAAAAAGGACGTACGCGTTCAGCGCTTGCTAATCCCCTGCCCCTCCCTGTTAGTTCTTGATTTCTGCCTAAGATGCCGGCCATATATGACCACCTTGTTTATACTTACTTTCTCTCGAGAAAAAGGGTACGTAGGAAATAAGACCGAAATTAATTATACCTTTTTTTTCATAGCAAATCAAATTCGACAAGAAATAGGATTGGATCGGAGATCGAGGGTATCTGCTTGGCCAGTTTGAGAAGACAACGCGAGCCCATTTCCCGATTCAACGATGCGCACATGCGCCGCTCTGCACACACGCGCAGCTAGCTGCTGCTGCGTGCATGTGTTGCATGAACAAGAGCCGCAACTTTTCCTCGTTGCTCTCGCCCTGCCGACCTGCTATGCACTGCTACTAATCGCCAACTACGTGCGGCTAATTACCATCGCTAATCAAGTGATGAGATTAAGATACCGAGTGGTGTTGTCTTGATCGAGGTGGCGATGTAATGGCATGGAACCCGAGAGGAATGGATAAATATTGGCCGTACGTAGAGACAAACGGGGCGCGGCCTCCGATGCATGCAGAAGCAGCCAATCGGACGAGCGCGTTCAGGCAAGTGCACATGTGTCGGCCCTGATGTGGTCCAGCCGGTTCTGACCTGCTGGTTTTTTTTCCGTATAGGCTATGATTTTTTTGTTTATGCTATACTATCTATCTTTTAAGCGATGTATTTTTTAAATTAGGATTTATAAATTAATTATAGTAGATACCGTACCAAATTCATCTATATTGATCAAAATTATATACAAGTGTTTTCTCTTTACTCTCTTTTATGAACAGTTATAACTTAAAATTTTAAACAAAAGTCATAAATTATGGGATAAAAGAACCCAACTCTCTACTAATCTCAACCCTTTTTGTTTGTATCAAACCGAAAAGAAAAAATGGCTCAACCCCGGCTCAACTCTGAAGGAAGGATGAACTAGACGTCTACACCTTGGGCTACTCAAGTTTGTTCTTGTAGAATATCTCTACTACCTCCATGAGCAGTATTACCTCCATTTCAAAATATTAAGTATATATTTTTGTACAGTTTTGTTTTAAAATATAAGCATACATACAAATTTATTGATATTTTTCTTATTTATCACACCTTCTCCCTAATGTATTTATAAATGTTTTCTCTCACAAACTATTCTCTCTCACATTCCCAATGTATTTATAGTATTGTTATTGGTACGAGTCTGAACAGTAAACTTGTAAGCACCTCTGGTAGGATAGGAAGACCGCTACGGGTGCGAAGAGACCTCGAAATAGCACAACCACAACGAAGAGACCTCAAAGTCTCACCACCATCACCACCAAGTGAATTCAAGAAAAGTGTATTAAAGTTACAAGTGTGGCTTCCCCTCTCCCAGTACAGGGGTCCTATTTATAGGGGGAGAGGAGGTGGCCTACGTAGTTACAATGTTGCCCTTAGGGTTTTGGCTACTCCTTGGGACATTTAGGTCATTTGCTTCGTGCAGGCCCCGCCAGGTCCGAGACCTCAGGGTCTTCCTAAGCACGGTCTTACATATTTCGTCTGGGGTTGGCCTGAGTTCTCCTAGGAGCGAACTTCCATACTTCATCCGAGGATCGGCCCAGGGTCTTCCTAGACATGGTCTTGCATACTTCCCTCAGAGTTGACTCAGGGTCTTCCCAAGGATGGTCTTGCATACTTCGCCTCAGGTTGGCACGAGATCCTCCCAGAGACGGACTTGCATACTTCGTGCAGAGTTAGCCCGAGATCCTCCCAGGAACGGACTTGCATACTTCGCTTGGAGGTGGCTCAAGGACTTAGTTTGGGCAGACCTTCTGTCGGCCTGAGGTAACACGGGAACCCTTTCCCAACAAGTATAGATAGCATGATTATTTTCTCTAGGTTTTTGTCGGTTTTGTAATCTACTTATTCCGGTTTCTGACCAAAATACACCCTATAAAAAGAAACAGAAAGAGTAGCTTATTGTGCTGTGTCTTGGCAGTCTCAGGCTAACGTGTGTCTGAATCTTTTGTATGGTATGCAAAGCAAGGTGGCCGGGAATTTCATTGGCAGAAAGAGTAGGGCTCCTCTTTTGGGTTGGCCGGGTGCTTTTCCATTGATGGATCATTGCAACAAGTGGCAATGGCACTATGCTTCATGAGAGTGACAAGACCTATACAAAGAGTGACAAGACCTACACAAAGTTGTGAGTAGGCCTCAAAGATATTTAGGGTGTTAATTAATTAAAGATCCACTTCTTGAATTCCTATGCACATAAAAGTTGTACTATTTGACAATGGAAGGACGAGGAGTTGGAGGCCACATTAATCTAGGAGTGCCCTCTCCGTTTCCAACACAGAAATCACAAAACATGTGAATTGCTCTAAGTGATTGTTTTGGATGTTTCACCGGAAAAAAAACACTGGAATTTGGAGAGAGGTTGTCTTTCTTGATCCAAGGAAAAATTCCATGAGATTAGACCTCATATTTGTTTTTCTCTAAAACTCCTCTAGAATAAGTTGTTCCATAGGAATTTCATAAGAATCCTAGGAGTTCATTACTTTGTTCCAAACGGCCACATAGGGAAAGTTTCCATAGGATTCAATTCCTACCAAATTCCTTCAAAAATCCTTTATTCCAAACACCCCCTTATATGATTCAGCAATGCTGGAACTCAAGAGTGATTTACTCTCCTATGATTCTATTCAAGGTGATTTCTTCACACCCACACACACACACTAGTATATGCTCTGGTTAACATATCATCGTATTGCCGATGGAAAATTCCAATATTATAATCAAGAGTCGGACTTTTCATTATTTTTTTAAGGATGTAGTATATATTTTTAGTGACCAGCTGCTTATTTCAAATTGGTTACTGTTTGCACACCCATGTTTCAAAAAAAGTACTGAGTTGCCTTTTTCATACAAAAATAGTCAAATCGTACAAATTTTGTTGGGGGGAAGCTAGAAAAGGTAAAGGAGGTCCAATCCATGGGAAGATCCTAACATACGTTATTTGGTCAATGCTCCCAGAATCAACACTTAAATATATAGGCAATAACGTGGAAGCAGATACCTTCTTGATTTGATTATTCCCCTGTTTTTTTCATAGTCTAGACTTTTCAACAAACGGTCTAGACTTTTCAACAAACGGGACCTTGAGTTGCTTGGGAAGTACTTTCTCTATTCTTTTTTACTTAATATTTTTTATTTTTTAGATTTTTAAGATATAACTTTGATCGTTATATTTTATAATTTTACACTAAGATATATTCCTAAAAGTATAATATTATGAAAGTATTTTTTAACTACAAATTTAATGATATAATTTTCATATAACCAATTTAGATATTTTTAAATCTATTAGTAGTCAAACTTTTTAGTGTCACGAGTTCTAGAAAATTCAGTAAAAAAAACAGAGGTAGTAGTTCAACTCTTTGGATTCTAGTGACGAACGTTACAATCTTGAGCTGAAAGGAACCTCCATGCCCTGAAGGAATCTGTTGAAGTAGAACTAGAATAGGAAGTTAAGTAACCCTTAATGCCGGCACACCTAATTCAGACCAAACCAATGCATATATTCTTTCCCAGATCCGCTTAATTTAGGAAACCTCACAACATAATCACACAATTATCTAACTCCATTGCACATGGACTGCTGCAACGAGCGCACCATGCAGCATGTTCTGTGCAGATATTAATCGGGAAAAAAAATAGTGAAGCAACAATTAACAATAACAACTTGAAGATTCTTTTTTTTTTTAAAAAAAGAACAAGAACAATTAAACAGCAGCATGCAGGCCGCGCACTGAGGCGGTTTCTGTGGCGCATGCAACAATACGGTGAAACTGGACAAGAACGCTGGCTTAAATAAATGGAGGAGCATGCGATGCATTAGGTAAGATTCTGCAAGTTGTGTGCTGAATCCAAATGATGGGGCAGCGAGAGAAAAGAAAAGAAACCGCGAGCTAACGCCTCAAGCCGAGAGTTTGTTGGTGTCAGGTGTGTTGAGCTATAAAAAAATTGGGAATCGATCTACCTGTCAAGCACCAACACTTGTATATGTCGTTTCGTTTCAATTGCTTGCTACTCGGCTTATACTATATACCTGTAAAGTTTCATACATATTATACTTTTCCTCCAAAGAAATGGTTTGGCAACAACTGTGATGTCAGACCATGTGAGGACACTCTATGGTTGTGATAAGTAGTTGACATTTAGTTCAGAGAGTTTGCGAAGTTTGAATTAAGTTTTTGAGAGTCTGTATTTTTAGTTGCATTCTGTTGCCGATGGTCTGACCAATATTAGGGCCGTAGTCTAACCGGCCATGAGCAGTTTGACATAAGCAATGGTCAGACCAGCTTTTGGTTAGCGGTTTGACTGGTTGAGGTGCCGGCAGTCTGACTGGCCTATAGTTGGTGGTCTAACCAGCCTTAGAGGTTTGTAGCTGAGTTAATTGAGTGTCGGTATAGCATGAGTGATGTTGCTTAGGTGCATATATTTTGCATGGTGCATTGTATAGACTAATTATGTCAATTAATGATTTTGTATACCGTGCAGTGCTATGTCAATTAATGATTTTGTATACCGTGCAGTGCTACATGATAGTTTATTTATTGTTGTTAGTACTCTGGAGCTATGTCGTGATAAGGCGGATAGGACTGGAACTAAGCTATAAGAGTTTATGTCTAAAGCGGTCAATAGATCGGGACAACACTCAGAAGGAGATAAGGTCCAAATGATCAGAGAACCGTCGAAAGAGACCGAGGCTAGCGAAGTGGTTACAAGTCAGGACGATACGTAACTGGAGCGAGAGCTACTGGTGGTGGACATGATAGGCAACGATAAGGTAAATAGGGACTAAGCTCGTAGAGGAGCTGAGGTCTAGAATGGTCAGGAAAGCCCGGTGCCATTATGATGCGAAAAAAAGTATGTGGTACGCTAAGTGACTTGAATCTATTTGTAAGCGAGGACAGTTCGGTGAGATCCAGACGTGTGAGAGTTTTGGTGGTAAGTCATTGGAGCTACATATACTTGAAGATAAAGCACGGGGTTGTTCAAGGCGAAGGAAGTGAGAAGCTTTGTGAAAGATGGTAGAGGATCATTTTGGTAAATTGCCTAATACCAAAAAGTGGTAGTGTGAGAAACCACAGAGTTGACCTAGGTGATTTAGGTCAAGGATGTACTGAAAATGCTAAGTGGGCCAAGTATTGATTCACTAAAGGGTTAATAGGTATGTGTGCTTTTAAAAATGTGCATGTGTAAATGTAAAATCCAGTATGGTATTGGATTAATGGGTTAGCCCATATAAGAGTAGTTGAAACCCAATTAGAGATTTTGGTTAGGATTTTTTTATGAGCCTTCATATATAAGGAGGAAGAGAGGTAGCTTAGGGTAAGCTTTGGGAGAGTTTAATCCATACTAAGTAAAGAGGAGTTAGAATTCTTGGAGAGAACATTGTGAGAGATGTGAGAGGTTCTTGTGGTTAAGTTTTTTTTTATCCTTAGCTTTTGTGTATATCTAAGGAGTAACTGTAAGCATTCATTTCCAAGTATCAATAAAGATCAAAATTCATCTAAGTGTTTCCCTCTTATGCTCAAATGATAAAATCTTGATTAAGCTTGTTTTTTTGGTGCTTCTCCTTTCCCTCTTGATCTTGCTTTGTGTTAGGGACGTATAAGTGATGAAGATGTCTATTAGAGACAACATCTCATCTATCTAGATGCTTATTATTTGTAAGTTCTTGTGTTTGTCCAATTTTTGCTTGAATTCATGCTGTGATCTAGTTTGCTATGACATATGAGAACACATTCAAGGTCATATAATCATCAAGCACTTATGAGTAAGAATAGATCATGATTTCTCTCTTTTGTCTGATTTTGGTGCAACCTTCCTTTAAACAAAAAATATCAGAACTTTGGTAATAATTTTCTTGATCGTTGTTTGAAATAAGTTCCTAACTTCTTAAAGAATGTGCATACCAAATATCAAGTGCTTTGTAGTCTTGGTTTGAAAGTTAGCTTAATTTGTGGTTTTAGTCTGATTTTGGTGCAGCCGAGTTTTAAGGGCCAAGAAGTCTAAGTCCCAACTTTCTTAAGTTTTTAAGACCTTTGGTTGGAATAGGTTCTTAAGTTCATGATTTAGCATTTGTTCAAGTTTCAAATCATTTGGAGTTATGGATCAAAAGCTACACTATTTTCTTATATTTGAAACAGTGTTGAAAATCTATTAAGTTCCTGAGAGAGGCCAGGCCAATTAACTAGAGAACAGACCGCCAACCAAGTAGAGGTTAGATCGCCATCTAGTTAAATGTCGGTCGGTCAGTACCTATTGAGGCTCATTTGGCTCAGTTTTTTAAGATCTTTCCTTGTGGGTGATTGATCTTTGATCTTCATAACTTTCGATCATGTCTATTGGAATAAAGAACTTTGCTTTCTTCTTTGGAAAAGATTTGAAAAAGCGTTTAATCGCGTTGGCTCCTATTCACCGCTTCTAATTACCGTTCTTGGTCCTACGACAACTTATTACTTGCTGTTACGAGGATGCATACATATGAATCATGTACGTCCAGATCGGATCTTGTTGATCTCTCTCGTGTATTTCGCGATCACTAGGATCTTGTTTTCTTCAGGTTAATGAACAAAGGGAAGAAGAAATCCTCCAAAGTTGGCAAGTCATGCAAGGGCACGCAGATGGTGATTGATCACGTGAGGCACGAGCTTGAATAGTTTGGAACTGTTGGTGCTGCCCCTGCTTTGCAGTCCTACAGCAATTGGTCTTCGCTATTCCTGCACAGCGTGCGGCAACACCGCCACTGATGGTCAAGAAACTGCAATGCATGCAGGTGACAAGGGGTTGCGTGCCGATCGAACAGTGGATGTGCGTGAGGGAAGCATGCTTGCATGCTCCCACTATGCGTGCATGAGTAGCACGGACCCGGTGGTATATGTTACGGCGCAATTACATATGTAACATACATATAGGATGCAAATGGAGCGGATAATTTCTATCCAACCACCGAAAGCTCGCGGAGCGGATATGGAAGCGGTAAATAGGTATCCGACGCTATCTGTAGGACCGAAATGGCGACAGAGGGGGGGGTGAATGTCGTTCTAAAAAATGCCCCTGAAAATTCATACACTGATTTTTCAAAAAGATGCAGAATAAAGGAACTCACAGAAAATTAATTTTGGACTGCATGCAAAAGAGTAACAGAATGGAACGCATGCAACACTAAAAAATTCAGCATAAAACAGAGACTAACCAGTAAAAATTTCAGCTCAAAATAATATCGTCTTGATCACATGCAAAATGGTTGAAATCAGCAAAAGAAAAAACGTTGCACTATTCATTCCCTGACCATGAACTGTAGGCAACGAACTACTTAAAAGAGGAGGCAAAATCTGAAAAAGAACCAAAACTGGCCGACAACGGATCAGATCGCAGATTAAGAAAAGCGGGAGCAACAAAATTGCGAGTCCTTTCTACCAATCGGTCTTTGTCCTGTCACCTTTGAACCGAAGGCTTGAAACACAACTTGCAGCAAAACGCAGACGTAACCCAACCGAACAAAGACCGGCAAGAAGAACTAGCTCGCACTGACCGAATCTGGCGGCAACATAAGTAATCATTGCAGCCTAAAACTTTACTAGCCGAACAGCTATTGACCAAACAGCTGTAGGTCAGAAAACAGAGATAGGAAACAAAACACTGCAGCTATCTCAAATGAAAGTAGTGCTCTACTAACGAGAACAATCAAGAGCGACAAACAGGAACCGAGGAACTACTCCTCCCACCTTCGGCGCAAGCAACAAAGACGCACTTAGACCAAAAATAGCAGAGGACAGCAAGAAAGTGACAGATTGTCTTTGTTTTTCAGCCCAACACAAAGAACAAAACTTGCTGAAAAGAGAAGATTGCTTGTCGCAGATGAGAACAGCAAGGGAGCAAATAATTTGTAGAGCTGGCAGCCTGGAGGAAGCACAGAAAGGGAACACAAGCACTGCCTTAAAACTGAACTGAACAAGCAATAAACAGCGATAATAATCTTTTGCTTTCGAGATGAACTAGCCAACGCGCTTTGAGATGAATCCCGTTCTAAGCAAATATATATATATATATATATATATATATATATATATATATATATATATATATATATATATATATATATATAACTAGAACGAGAACAATAATTTAAATAACAACAAAGCGACTATGTAATACGATAATTAAGAACTGTAAATAAATCCATAAGAACTTCATATCGCATATATATAAATATATAGTAGCACTAGACAAGAACATTAATTAAAAGGAAAGCAAGTAAATAACACACGATATAAAACAAGCATGTTCATATTGAGACGAAGAGCGATGAATGTTTATATCAACTCTTCCATGTCTCATCCAAGAACACACACAAGGAGAGAATAGAACCCTAGAACTTGCATACAAATTTTCTCTCCCAAGAGCACAAGTATTAGGAAACCCTAATACTCATACCCATTTCTCTTTCTCTCTCTCTCAAGGTGCACTTCTCCACCTAGAGAGCACATCTATTTATAGCCTCCACTAATGGGTCTAGAATCCTACTTTACCCATTAGGTCACACCACTCTCCACTAATGGGTTTATACTCAATTTTACCCATTAGGTTACAACTCCTCTCCACTAATGGGTTTACACTCAATTATACCCATTAGGTTATAACACCTCTCCACTAATGGATCATTCCATATAAAATCCGCTTCCGATTGTGCAGCTTTGCGTATTTTCCAAAACGCCCCTCCTGCACCTTCCTGTAAGCTTCCTCGTCTCTCTTGCGCGCGACGCCGCAGCCACTTCGAGTCCACGTCGTCTTCGATACATCCCGATCGTTTCGACCTCGGCGCCACTGCGCCTAGTCCGATCCTTCGTGTCTTGCCACGACTCCACTCGACGTCCTGCAGTCACACAGACAAGAAAATATATTTCATAGCACCGCACCAGATGATTTAAATAAATATCCGCATCAGTAATTATCAAACTAATGCCCGGAATAAACTCAAACTTTAGGACAAGTGTCAATTACTCATCACCCAATCAAGTTACCTCCACATGGTCTCTCAATCTCCCCTTGATGAGTATATTGACAAACACCAAAAAGCATATAAAGTTGAGTTTAAAAATCAAACATGGTCTAAAAGAAAATCCAGAAAACTAAGACCATGTCGACAAAAGAAAAGCTCAAGCGAGTAAAGAGATAGAGCAAATTTTTCTGCAAAGCTCCAGAAGGCTTTTTCTCCAAATTTCTCCCCCTTTTGGCAATAAATTCATCAAAATGCACGAGAGAAAGAAATGACTTGTGAGTTCTTTATTTTAAGCATGTGGAGCCATGAAGATTATCCATAATGATTTTGCGAGTATTACACCAAGCCATATTTCATAAGAATGCTATCAAGATCATGACGATTTATAGATAGAAAAGCTAAACCAAATAAGTCATAATATGAAAATGGATCCAATTTTTTAGCATGTCAAGTCAAATATGATTTTAGTCTAGATAAAGGTATCCAAGGATGATGCAAGCCATGTCAAATAAACTAAGTGAAATCAAGAAGCTAATATTGAGTCGGTTTAGAGTGCTATAAGTTCAAGAATGACTCAATTGTTCAAGTACTTGGTCTTTTTATAAATAAGCAAATTTAGCACAATTGACTTTTTTTTTTTGAAAATCACATTTGGTTTTATCTTAGTAAAGCAAGTCCTGGACTAGGAGCCATCCACAACTGTCTCCTAAGCTTCAACCATTTTCACAAATTTTAATTTCTTAGCCACGTGCTAGATCTCAAGCCTTATGCGATCACTCCAAGCGAGAAGCTTAAGGAAATGATCTTGGTCAACCAAAACTCCCCCTGAGTTCATGCCTAGTGCAATGGCAAGCCGTCTCATGAGAGTGAATTGGTGAGATCAGTTTTTTCGCACAAAAAGAAATCATTTTGCTTTTGTTGCATTTAGTCTTTAGACCAAGGAGTTAATGATAATTCATGCTTCATAAAAGAACTAACATAGCTCAATCTAAAGCTCAACAAAGATTCAAGATTCAACTCAACCTATTTGACATGGCCGGAATCATAAAAGGATAACTAAAAATAGACTAGTCTCAAGAACCACCATGACATGAATTAATTCAAGTAAAGTGTTTTTTTTAATTAACTTATCATGGCAACGACTAGACTACACATATAAAGTCATGATAAATTTAGCACAGATCATGGCAAGATATAATGCATTGTAAATAAATCAACAGGGATAATAATCAAGGCTCCATGTAGTTATATTACAACGCAAACTGAAATGCAATAAAATCCAGCTCCCCCTCAACATGAGATGCACTTTTAGTTCAAGTTGAGTTATGTCAAAATTAATATCTAGAAGCTCCCAAAAGAACTCCCCCTGAACCAAAGCAATAAAAACGAGAAGCTGGCAAAGAAAATCCAAACGGGCAGTCTTTAAAGCATAGATAAGATATAGAGGATACTATGGCTTAGACAGACTCTCGTCTACCCCATATGACTCCAGGACTATCAGCTGACTGTCTAGCACACACACTAGAGAGCAAACACGTACCCTGTCTACCCGAGGATGGCCCAACCCTCGCTAGAACCTACAAGCCGTGAGTGAGCTCAATCTAGTGAGATAAGAAACAGCTAATAAGCAGCATCCTAAAATCACAAGATAAGAGCAGATGTCTGAGCAACTAGACAAGAAGACCACTCTAACCTATGCTAGAAGGACTAACCCCAATGCACCCCGAATGCTATGCAACAGAAAGGAGTAAGAGCATAATCAACATAATAAAAATAGTAAAGCATAAAGCTCCCCCTCACAACAGTCCATAAGGACAAATCACCCCAAGCTCTCCCCGCAGAGCTGAAAACCTAGAGCTATCCAATGGCTTGGTAAAGATATCAGCCAACTGGTGGTCACTCTCCACAAACTGGAGCACTATATCACTCTTCTCCACATGGTCTCTAAGAAAATGATATCTGATATCGATGTGCTTGGTCCGAGAGTGCTGCACTAGGTTCTTAGCAATGTTAATAGCAGAAGTGTTATCACAAAAGAGTGGAACACTGTCTATAACTAACCCAAAGTCCCGCAGGGTCGAAACCATCCAGAGTATCTGGCTGCAGCAACTGGCGGCAGCAACGTACTCGGCCTCTGCGGTGGACTGTGCAACACCGGACTGCTTCCTAGATGACCAAGAAACAAGAGAAGTGCCAATGAATTGGCAGGTGCCAGAAGTGCTCTTCATGTCTATCCTCTGACCAAGCAAAGTGCGTGACGGAGTAGGCTCGAAGGAAAGACAAGATGAGGAAGAGTACCAAATACCATAGTGAATGGTAGCTCGCAGTACGAAGATGCGCTTCACCGCTCGGCGGTGAGATACGCGAGGAGAAGCTCGAATCGAGCACACGGACACGCAGAAGTGTATGTCCGGTCTCGAGGCAGTGAGGTATAAGAGGGAACCGATCATGCTTCTGAACTCCTTCTGATCAACTGGCTCGCCATCCTCATCTGGATCAAGTGAAGTCGTTGTCGCCATCGGAGTAGATACTGGCTTGCCATCACTCATGTCAAAGCGCTTCAGGAGGTCTCGAGTGTACTTGCCCTGATGCAAGAATGTACCCTCCTGAGTCTGCTTGATCTGGAAGCCAAGAAAGAAACTCAACTCACCCATCATGCTCATCTCAAACTCCGAGCTCATGACATCGGAAAACTGAGAAACGAGAGCATGTGAGGAGCCGCCAAAGATGATGTCATCCACATAACCGACGAGCGTAAGATCAGTGCCATGCCGACGAATGAACAAGGTCTTGTCTACTTTACTCATCTCAAAACCATGACTCAACAGGTAGGACTTAAGCCTCTCATACCAGGCTCTAGGAGCTTGCTTAAGTCCATACAAAGCTTTGGAAAGCTTGAAGACATGGTTTGGGTATTTGGGGTTTTCGAAACCAGGAGGCTGTCGGACGTAGACCTCTTCCTCAATAAAGCCATTGAGAAAGGCACTCTTAACGTCCATCTGGTAAAGCTTGAATCCCTTAGAAGCTGCAAAGGCAAGCAGGATTCTAATGGCTTCAAGTCTGGCTACAGGGGCAAAGGTCTCCTCGAAATCTAAACCCTCAACCTGGGAGAACCCCTGAGCTACCAGTCTAGCCTTGTTCCGAATAACCACTCCATCCTCGCTCTACTTGTTCTTGAACACCCACTTAGTCCCAATAATATTGTGACCTCGCGGGGGCTCGACAAGCGACCAGACCTTGTTTCTCTCGAAATTTTCTAGCTCCTCATGCATGGCATTGACCCAAGACTCATCAGAAAGTGCATGACAAACATCCTTGGGTTCGAAAGTGGCAACAAAGGCAGAGTGTAGGCGTAAAAGAGATAAGCCGATTTTGCGCGTGACTCGCTCATGAAGATCTCCTATCATCTGCTCAGAAGGATGACGACGCTGAATGTGTTGGGGAGGTCCTGGATGAGAAGAAGAAGTTGCCTCTACCTCATGAGCTGATGAGGTAGGAACAGAGCCACTAGCTCCTGAGGATGCGGAAGGAATGGGCTGATCTCCTTGAGGTGCGGTGGAAGAAGCAGGCACCTCAAGAGGAGGAGAAACTGGATCGGGTGGACAACTCTCATCGTCATCCTCCTCATCATCCACAAAGATGGGCTTGGACATTCTCACGAACCTGAGATATCGGGCCTAGTCCCCGGACTGGCCTCATCGAAGGTCACCTCGCAGGTCTCTACCATTTTGCTAGACTCAGATTCCAAACCCTATAAGCCCGCGAAGAAGTCGAGTAACCCAGAAAAATTCCATCACAAGAACGTGACTCGAACTTATCTAGGTTCCCAGACTTCAGAATAAAACACTTGCAACCAAAAACACGAAAATGAGATACACTGGGCTTTCGCCCGTATCTCAACTCAAAAGAAGTGCGATGCAAGTGTGCCCTCAGAAAAACTCGATTTGAAACATGGCACGCGGTGGCTATAGCCTCAGCCCAAAACTTCCGCGGTGTAGAGTATTCATCGAGCATCGTCCTGGCCATCTCGACCAAGGTACGGTTCTTCCTCTCCACGACGCCATTCTGCTGTGGGACGTATGGAGAAGAGAACTGGTGCTCTACACCTGTCTCATCGTAAAACCTCTTAAAGTAGGAATTCTTGAACTCCGTGCCATTGTCACTGCGGATCGCTCGTAAGGCACCCGGGAGCTCAACAGAAAGCCTACTAAAAAGACCCCGAAAATGGGTAAATGTCTCATCCTTCGAGGCTAAGAAAAACACCCAAGAATACCTCGAGAAGTCATCAACCACGACAAGAACATACCACTTCCCTCCTGCTGACTGCACTCTAGCTGGTCCAACTGTGTCCATGTGGAGCAGCTGTCCCGGTGCATCGGTCATAGTGACTGCGACCGGAGGATGGGAAGCAGCGACCATCTTGCCGTGCCGACAAGGAGCGCAAAAAAGATTTTTAACCATCTTGAGCTTCGGCAAACCACGAATGAGGTCATGGCCGCTAACTCGGGTCAAATGGTCAAATCCAATATGACCAAGTCTCCTATGCCAGAAAGAAAGGTCGCGGGAATCAGAAGCAACTAAACACCTGAGAGGATCACCAGAAGACTCAGAAAAATCAGCACGAAAGATCCTTCCAAAACGAGAAATCCCGCAAACCAGACTACCCGAAGAATCAAGAATTTTGCAATTGTTTTTCTTAAAGCTCACCTCAAAGTCGTCATCGGTAAGCTGAGAAACGGAAAGCAAATTATACTGCAGCTTACTAACCAAGGCCACATCTTTTAAAACAAAAGAATCATTAATGCGCACAGTACCTTTGGCGATGACACGCCCAGATGAAGCATCTCCGAAGGTGATCGTCTCATCACCGGGAGCACGGGCAAGGGAAGAAAACCAACGGGAATCTCCGGTCATGTGTCGTGAACACCCGGAGTCTACGAGCCAAACCTTTCTCCTCGCGCGCGAACTCGAGTCAAACAGAGTAAAGTCTCAGTACTGGGATAAATCAACAGTGATTTTGGCACCCAATACTGAATAACACGTCGAGCAGATGAAGTAGTCAAACACGACTGACCTCTATCTACCCTACGCTCTCTGTTACTCAAAGAAGCCGATGGTCTTAGTGAAGACCTGAAACTGTTATTGGGTCCGACTGCTACGGGAGAGCGAGTCGGAGTACCAACAACACGCTGATCTCGCCGCGGGTAGCTATCTCGATGGAAACGAGATCTACCCTCAGGACGGCGGATATCATGACCTAGGGCAAATCGAGGACGAAAATCAGAAGAACCAGAAAAACCAAGTCCACGATGCTGCCCAAAAGCATCAACAGTAGCAAACCTGGACCTTGTGTTGGTCTTAGGTATACTCAAGGTCTGGGGCTGACCCTGAATACGCCTAAGAGCTGCAACACGGTCTCTCTGCGCGATCCTGGCGCGCCTGAAGCATCTCTCGATCATGTGTCCATCCTTCTGACAGAAGGTACAATGAAACTTCGCCTTCTGGGAGGTCGAAGTAATCGGTGTTACCACCTTACTGTCAGAGATCTCTTGGACAAAGCCCGCAGATTTGAATTGGACTTTCTCGGTCCTGGGCTCAGTCTCGATCACACCTGGTGCTATGGGTCTGAGCACGGCAGGTGGATGCTTCCTCATATCCTCATAGAAATCATATCCTAGACCCTGATTAAATCTGCAGATCTTAGATTGGTCTAGAATAAGATTTAGCTTCTTCTTGCCTCCTACAAATCACTCGAGAGTGTTCATAAGATACTGACACTCCCGAAAGAGAGAGGTGCAAGAAGAGCAGGGAGAAGAGGGAACAGCAGAGGGTAAGAAAGCAGAAGAAGAACCAACAGTAGAGGAAAGAATGGCTTGTGTATGCACAGCCGACTCTGATGGGACAGTCCTACTACTAGCAGGTTGGCTCACGTTGCTAGGCGTCTCTACCTTACCCTTGGGCTTCTTCCCCACACCGGCACACACATCACAACAAGATTGTGGCTTCTCTAGTAAATCCTTAGTTAACTTCACACATTTTTCTTCCAAAGCAATCAAGTCAGATTTTAGTTTATCACAGTTTTTGCATGGTGAGCTAACAGGATCCTTAGAAGCATATTTAGCCATTTTCTTGTTATAATCAACCATTTCTTGAAACTGCTTTGAAACAGATTCAAGTTCAGCAGTTAATTTGGGACAGTTCAAACATGAAGCAATTGGCTCAAGCAAAGAAGCATGTAATTCAGCAATTTTATGATCCGCCCGTTTTAAGTTCATTTTCAAGTTATTGCAATTTTCACAAGATTCGGGCAGATCAAGAAGCATGGCATAAGGTCCTCTAGCAGCAATATCCTTAACCTCACATGAGGTGGGAGAAGTAGTCTGATCAGTAGTAAGCAGGGTAACAGCCATCCTACTCAGTTCTAATTCAGCAAGCAGACTAACATTCTCCTCCTTAATAATATCAAGCTTGCAAGATAAACTATCATGCGAGGTCCTTAGCTTCTCCATATCTCCAAGCAAAGAAGAACAAACATCACATTCTTCACGGGAGGGAGCAGATATAAGTGAAGTATGCTCCCGTGACAAACTCTCTACTTCCTTCTCAAGATCTACGACCCTAGCTCTAGATCTAGCATAAAACTTTTCTAGCTTTAGAAATGCATCATAGAGCTGGTCGTAGGAGGGACCTACCTCATCGGAGTCGCTGTAGAGCTCGCTGTCGCTGACGTCGTTGTCGTTGGCCATGAAGCACATGCCGATGAAGTCGTCGCCGTCCTTGGGATCTTGATCATACTTGTCGTCGTCGTCGCTCCACCCCTCTACGTCGCTGAAGTCGATGTCGTCGAAGGCGGTGAGGACGCGGTGGAAGAGCTTCTTGGCTTTGCCGAAATTGCGGAACTTCTTCTTGCCTTGAGCGTGAACTGGAGGCTTCTTGTTGCGGTTCTTGTCGATGTAGTCGTTCTTGCTCACACCGCCGTAGTCGTTCTTGCCCGTCACCAGCTTGGGGCAATTTGCCCGAATGTGGTTGGGGCCACCACACTCGAAACAAATTATCGGCCCATTCCTCTTTCTGTCCCTCCTCCTCTTATAAGCATGGGAAAACTTCCGAGCTAGAAGGGCCAGTTGCTCATCCTCGAGCTGCTCTAACTGATCATCAGTTATGTCACGAGAGAGCGAAGGGAGAATCCACACGGTAAATCGGAAGAAAGACCGAAGCGGCGGGATCGGTGACTAGGGCCATCGATCGCAACTTCGACTTTCGAGACTATGTCAATCTCGTGAGTCTTGAGACGTGAGTACAGCGCATCAAGAGTCAAAGTCGAGAGGTCCGTGGTGTCCTTGATGGTAGTCACCTTCATCTCCCAAACACGCAAGTCAAGAGCAGAAAGCATTTGTCGAGCGTTGTCCGAGTCGGAGTATGTGAGACCGACAGCTCGGAGATTGCTCAGAATCTTGTGAAATCTCGAGAAGCACTCATCCAAGGACTCACCAGCGAGCATTTCAAACTTGTTGTAATCTCGCTTGAACTGGTCCTGTCGAACCGTCTTAATCTGGGTGGTGCCCTCATGATATGCATCGAGGGTCACCCAGATGTCGAAGGCCGACGTGAGATGAGAGATGCGATCAAATTCGCTCCTGCTCAGACCCTGGATTATAATGTTCCTTGCCTTAGCATTTGCCTCAACATCAGCCATATTATTAGCATTGATGTCCTCATCGGTAGGAACAACAAAACGGGTCTTGAACTTGCGCCAGATGGCATACCCCTAGGCCTGGATATATGTCTCCATTCGGCTCTTCCAGAAGGGGTAATCAATGCCATCGAAAACGGGCGGCTTGGTCGAGTACTTGTCCGTCGCCACGGCTCTTGAGACCGGTTAAGATCTATTAATTAGAGCTAACCTGGCTCTGATACAAATTGTAGGACCGAAATGGTGACAGATGGGGGGTGAATGTCGTTCTAAAAAATGCCCCTGAAAATTCATACACTGATTTTTCAAAAAGATGCAGAATAAAGGAACTCACAGAAAATTAATTTTGGACTGCATGCAAAAGAGTAACAGAATGGAACGCATGCAACACTAAAAAATTCAGCATAAAACAGAGACTAACCAGTAAAAATTTCAGCTCAAAATAATATCGTCTTGATCACATGCAAAATGGTTGAAATCAGCAAAAGAAAAAACGTTGCACTATTCATTCCCTGACCATGAACTGTAGGCAACGAACTACTTAAAAGAGGAGGCAAAATCTGAAAAGAACCAAAACTGGCCGACAACGGTATCAGCATCGCAGATTAAGAAAAGCGGGAGCAACAAAATTGCGAGTCCTTTCTACCAATCGGCTTTGTCCTGTCACCTTTGAACCGAAGGCTTGAAACACAACTTGCGACAAACGCAAAGACGTAACCCAACCGAACAAAGGCGGCAGAAGAACTAGCTCGCACTGACCGAATCGCGGCAACATAAGTAATCATTGCAGCCTAAAACTTTACTAGCCGAACAGCTATTGACCAAACAGCTGTAGGTTAGAAAACAGAGATAGGAAACAAAACACTGCAGCTATCTCAAACTGAAAGTAGTGCTCTACTAACAGAACAATCAAGAGCAGCAAAACAGGGAACCGAGGAACTACTCCTCCCACCTTCTGGCCGCAAGCAACAAAGACTGCACTTAGACCAAAAATAGCAGAGGACAGCAAGAAAGTGACAGATTGCTGCTGTTTTTCAGCCCAACACAAAGAACAAAAACTTGCTGAAAAGAGAAGATTGCTTGTCGCAGCTGAGAACAGCAAGGGAGCAAATAATTTGTAGAGCTGGCAGCCTGGAGGAAGCACAGAAAGGGAACACAAGCACTGCCTTAAAACTGAATCAACAAGCAATAAACAATGATAATAATCTTTTGCTTTGGGATGAACTAGCCAACGCGCTTTGAGATGAATCCCGTTCTAAGCAAATATATATATATATATATATATATATATATATATATATATATATATATATATATATATATATATATATATATATATAAACTAGAACGAGAACAATAATTTAAATAACAACAAAGCGACTATGTAATACGATAATTAAGAACTGTAAATAAATCCATAAGAACTTCATATCGCATATATATAAATATATAGTAGCACTAGACAAGAACATTAATTAAAAGGAAAGCAAGTAAATAACACACGATGAATTGGCAAGAAACAAGAAACAAGAAACAAGAGAAGTGCCAATGAATTGGCAGGTGCCAGAAGTGCTCTTCCTGTCTATCCTACAGCCAGCAAAGTCTGCATCGGAGTAGGCTCGAAGGGAAAGACAAGATGAGGAAGAGTACCAAATACCATAGTGAATGGTAGCTCGCAGGTACCGAAAGATGCGCTTCACCGCCTGGCGGTGAGATACGCGAGGAGAAGCCTAAAATCGAGCACACAGACACACAGAGAAGTGTATGTCCGGTCTCGAGGCAGTGAGGTATAAGAGGGAACCGATCATGCTTCTGAACTCCTTCTGATCAACTGGCTCGCCATCCTCATCTGGATCAAGTGAAGTCGTTGTCGCCATCGGAGTAGATACTGGCTTGCCATCACTCATGTCAAAGCGCCAGAGGTCTCGAGTGTACTTGCCCTGATGCAAGAATGTACCCTCCTGAGTCTGCTTGATCTGGAAGCCAAGAAAGAAACTCAACTCACCCATCATGCTCATCTCAAACTCCGAGCTCATGACATCGGAAAACTGAGAAACGAGAGCATGTGAGGAGCCACCAAAGATGATGTCATCCACATAAATCTGGACGAGCAGAAGATCAGTGCCATGCCGACGAATGAACAAGGTCTTGTCTACTTTACTCATCTCAAAACCATGACTCAACAGATAGGACTTAAGCCTCTCATACCAGGCTCTAGGAGCTTGCTTAAGTCCATACAAAGCTTTGGAAAGCTTGAAGACATGGTTTGGGTATTTGGGGTTTTCGAAACCAGGAGGTGTCGGACGTAGACCTCTTCCTCAATAAAGCCATTGAGAAAGGCACTCTTAACGTCCATCTGTAAAGCTTGAATCCCTTAGAAGCTGCAAAGGCAAGCAGATTCTAATGGCTTCAAGTCCGCACAGGGCAAAGGTCTCTCGAAATCTAAACCCTCAACACGGGAGAACCCCGAGCTACCGGTCTAGCCTTGTTCGAATAACCACTCCATCCTCGCTCTACTTGTTCTTGAACACCCACTTAGTCCCAATAATATTGTGACCTCGCGGGGCTCGACAAGCGACTGACCTTGTTTCTCTCGAAATTTTCTAGCTCCTCATGCATGGCATTGACCCAAGACTCATCGTAAAGTGCATGACAAACATCCTTGGGTTCAAAGTGGCAACAAAGGCAGAGTGTAGGCGTAAAAGAGATAAGCGATTTTGAGCGCGTGACTCGCTCATGAAGATCTCCTATCATCCGCTCGGAAGGATGACGACGCTGAATGTGTTGGGAGGTCTGGATGAGAAGAAGAAGTTGCCTCTACCTCATGAGTCGATGAGGTAGGAACAGAGCCACTAGCTCCTGAGGATGCGGAAGGAATGGGCTGATCTCCTTGAGGTGCGGTGGAAGAAGCAGGCACCTCAAGAGGAGGAGAAACTGGATCGGGTGGACAACTCTCATCGTCATCCTCCTCATCATCCACAAAGATGGGCTTGGACTGTTCTACTGAACCTGAGATATCGGGCCTAGTCCCCGGACTGGCCTCATCGAAGGTCACCTCGCAGGTCTCTACCATTTTGCTAGACTCGCAGTTCCAAACCCTATAAGCCCGCGAAGAAGTCGAGTAACCCAGAAAAATTCCATCACAAGAACGTGACTCGAACTTATCTAGGTTCCCAGACTTCAGAATAAAACACTTGCAACCAAAAACACGAAAATGAGATACACTGGGCTTTCGCCCGTATCTCAACTCAAAAGAAGTGCGATGCAAGTGTGCCCTCAGAAAAACTCGATTTGAAACATGGCACGCGGTGGCTATAGCCTCAGCCCAAAACTTCCGCGGTGTAGAGTATTCATCGAGCATCGCCCGGCCATCTCGACCAAGGTACGGTTCTTCCTCTCCACGACGCCATTCTCATTGTGGGACGTATGGAGAAGAGAACGGTGCTCTACACTGCCTCATCGCAAAACCTCTTAAAGTAGGAATTCTTGAACTCCGTGCTATTGTCATCGGATCGCTCGTAAGGCACCCGGAGCTCAACAGAAAGCCTACTAAAAGACCCGAAAATGGGTAAATGTCTCATCCTTCGAGGCTAAGAAAAACACCCAAGAATACCTCGAGAAGTCATCAACCACGACAAGAACATACCACTTCCTCCTGCTGATCAGATCAGATATATATATATATATATATATATATATATATATATATATATATATATATATATATATATATATATATATATATATATATAAAACATCTAGAACGAGAACAATAATTTAAATAACAACAAAGCGACTATGTAATACGATAATTAAGAACTGTAAATAAATCCATAAGAACTTCATATCGCATATATATAAATATATAGTAGCACTAGACAAGAACATTAATAAAAGGAAAGCAAGTAAATAACACACGATATAAAACAAGCATGTTCATATTGAGACGAAGAGCGATGAATGTTTATATCAACTCTTCCATGTCTCATCCAAGAACACACACAAGGAGAGAATAGAACCCTAGAACTTGCATACAAATTTTCTCTCCCAAGAGCACAAGCATTAGAAAACCCTAATACTCATACCCATTTCTCTTTCTCTCTCTCTCAAGGTGCACTTCTCCACCTAGAGAGCACATCTATTTATAGCCTCCACTAATGGGTCTAGAATCCTACTTTACCCATTAGGTCACACCACTCTCCACTAATGGGTTTATACTCAATTTTACCCATTAGGTTACAACTCCTCTCCACTAATGGGTTTACACTCAATTATACCCATTAGGTTACAACACCTCTCCACTAATGGATCATTCCATATAAAATCCGCTTCCGATTGTGCAGCTTTGCGTATTTTCCAAAACGCCTCCCGCACCTTCCCGAAGCTTCGCGTCTCTTGTCGCAAGACGCCTCGCAGCCACTTCGAGTCCACGTCGTCTTCGACACATCCCGATCGCTTCGACCTCGGCGCCACTGCGCCTAGTCCATCCTTCGTGTCTTGCCACGACTCCACTCGACGTCCTGCAGTCACACAGACAAGAAAATATATTTCATAGCACCGCACCAGATGATTTAAATAAATATCCGCATCAGTAATTATCAAACTAATGTCCGGAATAAACTCAAACTTTAGGACAAGTGTCAATTACTCATCACCCAACTGGGGTTACCTCCACATGGTCTCTCACTATCCGTGTCCGACTTCGACTCCAAGGAAAAAATATGGAATAAGATATGGGGTGAATAATATTCGTCTGTATATATCTGTATGTTAAGTGATATGAGGAAGTCTATTGTGACTTCACTTAGGAACAAGATAACATATAGATAGATTATCACATCTAAATATACAGAGAATACTGAGTGCTCTTATTTTAATATCTCGGTGATTAATCTATTTGTATTCACTTTGATTGTACTCTACTGTCCAATATCCTGTGTAAAGAAGCGGATAGTTTCCGTCTGACCAACCGCCTGAAACCTAACGAAACGAATACGAAATGAAAAAATAGGTATCCGGTATTATTCGTGTTTGACTCTAATTCTAAAAAAAATACAGAATAGGATATAGGATGAACGATATCCACCTATATCTACTCCAATTGCATCTATACACACATGCATTTGATTTGATTTGATCCTGGCATGATCATGCATGCATGCATGCGACGCGCTCGTATAGTTATTAATTTCTGCACCTTAATGTTCCTTTGGATCTAACAGGCCAGCAGGGACAGGGAGCAACGCCGAAATTAAGTTCACCGTACGTGCAGTAGGCAGTCGTAGTGATAGATCGGAGTGCTTGATCGAAGCAGATGGGGGGGAACATCGTCTGACGTGTTGCCTTGTGTTGCAAATTAATACATTCTATATTCATGATTTGATGTGCATATATAATTAATTAGTCACGTACAATGCATTCATGGGATGGCTCAGCGGAGGTGACATGCATGGCATATCCGGTGCTCTTTTCAGGCCGGCTGCGCACTGCACAGATTAATCTCAGAGGCTGAGACAACTTTCCTCAACATGGTACATCGCTACGTACTGCATGGTAATCAGATTAATCTGAGAAGGTTTCTGCGTGCAGACGTACTCTGTCTCTCGCAAGGATTACATGCATGCAGAGGAGCAACTAACCTAGCTTTCTGCTACCTCTCACCTACATTAATAGTACTGTATTATATATGAACGAACACGGCAGAAGACTGTACTGATCCAGACGACGTCGTGGCGTCGTAGGTGCACGTAAATGCATATGCATGCGTGATATTAACCGGAACAGCAGCACATGTTCTGACGGTACCGCGACTGCGAGCATGGCGCAAGCAAGCAATGCAGAGCTGCGTCTGCGTCTGCGTCTGCGTCTGCGCCTGCGCCTGCGTTTTTTTTCCTGTAATTTCTGAAACTCTTGCCGCCAGTACAGCTACCCATGCCGGCCGCGCGACAGAACCGCAGAGGCCCAGTAATTAGCCCTTGGCCGACAAACAAGTAAATCCACCAAAAATCCATCGATGGCGACGGAGAGAGAGCCTGCATGCGCGCGTTCAATCGATCGATCGAATAAAAGATCCATTCGCATCCTCCCTTGCACAGAGAGACAGCGGGCGAGCGAGAAGAACTAGCTAGGAGAGTTCATACACACTGAGTTCGATCCTCGAGTGATAAACTGAAAAAATAACGGATGGTTGCCAAATGAAAGGAGAACAAATTCAGTTTATTGATGAGATAATATTCGTCAGAAAAAAAGGAGGTTTGATGAGTTAATGGCTGAAACGTCCCACGTTTTCTAATTACAACAGTGGCGTAAATAATAAATTTTTACCAAAGTAGCGTAACAGAATAATAAAATAGATATTGTCTCATTTATTACAGCAGTTGCCACAGGGCTAAAGTTTGGTTTTACAATAGTAGATAAGCAAAAGATACAGAATGATACCCCAGGGCTCTCTCGCCCATTCCACTAGAATGCCTACTCGTCCCAACCAAAGTATACGGGGTCTATCTCGCCCGGCTCCTCAAACTCACCATCCTCCTCTCCCTCGTGTTCTACGGATCCTGCTGCCCCTTCATCTTGCTCGAAGTATTATTCGAGTGGAGTGGGATCTAACAAAGGAAATTAATAGCAAATGTGAGTACTACAGTACACAGCAAGCATAATATTAGCAAATGCACTGGTATGCTTCTCATGTCCTTATGTCCATATTCTACTTCTTCGTAACTAAAAGATAGACTTAAGAAATTAACTGCCATCTTTTAATTATGAAAATTCTACTATTCACTCGGTGAGGTAAGATTCCTAGTGATCGTCGTAGTCCACAATCTAGGTGACTGACATGAATTCATGATTTTGTCAAGTACTGCGCAGGCTTGTGCCACTGTACCCATGACTACTCTGAACTCTCCGAACTAGGCTTTCCACGCTGCCTTGGGTGTGGAGTCAGGCCCAAAGTATAGAACTTTTCTTCGGTTACGTTGCTCCATTCACCAGCCCATCTATTATCCATCGGTGTACCGAGTCGCTCTCCTGGGCTTCACCGATTTTCAATAGTGTTTGGTTGGCACCGGCTCCCAGCCCAACACTCCGCCTAACGCATATAGCGTCTGGGACTTACTCACTTCCAGGCTTGCAATACTAGTTCTGAGTTTCATTCATCTCTTTACTCACACCAATTTACTTACCCAATGTGGAGAGATGGATAACGTAACAGGGTACTATTTTCTGCCTATCTGAGAAGGGGGAATGGTTGACACTGTATTTACAGTTCCCGATCCGAGTGAAGACTGGGTACATCCTTATATAATAACCATATGTAAAGGGGTCTGCATATCCTCTCTTCTTCCTTCCCAAGAACCCCTTTACAACAAGCTCTTAGTCCTGCTGCTCCTTCTAGCAGTACTACTACTACTAACCTTTTTTCTTGTTTTTTCTTTTTCTTTCTCTTTCTTTTTCTTCTCTTTTCTTTTCTCAACAAGCTCTTACTTAATATCTTTATCCATTTAGTCCTTTTTGAAAACCGTTTTCCATGCGCGTAGGTATACATATAGCCATTGAACAGAATGTATGGTGTATATTTGACATAACTAGGTGCATGATCAAAATAGGCTTGCCTGAGTAGTAGTGTAGGCTGGAACTATCAGTAATCGGCTCTGCTCCCTCGGCTTGAGCCAGCTCAGACTCTGCAATTCTATTGCCGACAGAGTGCCACACATCACTCCACATAGGTCAGTCGCCATTTGGAATGATGATATATGGTTATTTCTGTGATTTTTTAAGTCTACGGTATATTTATGTAATAATTATTAAAACTGATTATTTAAAAAAATTCGCAAAAATGTTCTCTCCTTTGTGATAAGATCGTCCTTACAGCCGTGTAAATACCTGCATCTTTGTCTCAGGGAATTTTGGTGAGTTTTGTTTTTCTGACGTTAAAAATGTACGCACGGTCATGCAGACTAAATGATCTGCCTTTCCTCTGACTGTTCATGATGAGGGCACGTACGTTTCTGAGTACGTAAGCGAGTTTATTGAAAAAAGAAAAGAAACACGATCTCGCATATAAGTAGATCAGGTTAAAGTTTAAACTATGTATACCCACGTGTATACTACACGTGGATATTCTGTTCCGTAACGAGTATCTCTACGAATAATTTTTTGGAAAAATAAAATCCTACGTAACTTTTATATGAAGATTCTAGATGAATAACGAGTTAGTAAGTAGATAAATATGCTGTGTTTTTTTGGCTCAGTTTTTTTGAACTAATGCTTAGGTTTTGGTTTTCATTACTACAATTACTTGTCGTTAATCGATGCGTTTTTTTAAGGTAGGATCTACAAATAAATCATAGTATAAACTATACTGGGTTTAGCTGTATCGATCAAAATCTTATACGATTATTTTTTTCTGCATACTACCTTTTACAAATAAATTAGAATTCAAACATCATAACCATAAATCATAAGACTCTGGCTAAAAAAGCCCACCCCTGATAGGTTCTATTTCAGCTCTCTCTAAGTAGGCCCATATCTGATTAAGGCCATTACAAAGCCTACACCATCCAATCCCCTCGGAAGTTTCAGATATGGGCCTGATAAAAGCCTTGGAGCCTCGAATGCCTTTATGCGTTATGGGCTTTCGACAAGACGGCTTTTATGTTTCTGAGAGGAGAGGGGAAGGGAACGAAACCCCTTTAAACCCCCCTCATCCGCCGTCCTCGCCTACGCGAGCGAGCGAGCGGGCGGCGAGAGCAGACGAGACGCGGGCGGCGGCGGCGAGCAGGACCCGATCCTCACCTACGCCTCTCTCCTGCTCAGTAATCTTCTTGTCCTCCCCCGCACTCCCGATCGATCGATTGGTCGGCTGGTTTCGCTTTCCCCAATCTGATCATTCGTCTTGTGTTCCCTTCCGAGCAATCGGATCGAATCGTTCCGCGAGATGAGATGGGTCGTGTTGGGAATCCATCCGCTTAGTTTGTTCTTGAATGCGTCCATCCACGCTTGGATGGATTGGGTTGGTTGCGGGTTCGCGTCGCTTGCTTGCAGCTGCTCTCCTACCGATGTGATGCATCTGTAGCACAGGGTTTCATAGTTTCTGCTGCGGTTGCGCGATTTCTTGGGGCGTTCCCCCGTGCAATGTTAGCACTCTTGGTTTTAATTTATGCCTTGCTTTGCCTGTGGTTAGATTGTTTTAAGTGTACTAGCAAATGATGTGCGTGACGTGCTGAGGAATTGTGTACTCCGGTGCAGTGTGGTGGTGATTGTTCATCCGGGCCTTGCCCAGCTCCTTGTTCTTCTCTTGTAGTACTGTTCTATTATGACAAATTGACAACAAGTGCGGAATTATGGTTTAAGTTTGTGAACTAGTCTTCCTTGCCTTGTGCCTCTACGAAGGACATTGTGTAGCTTCTTGATTTGGATGGAAATAGGCTTTGTACGCATGACATATCGATAGATAAATATGGATTATGGAACATGTACCTATGAAATGCGTACTTGAAGATCCTTACATTTGCAGCATTCTTTCTTTTGAAATGGATGCAGGAGAGCTGCTGGCCACTGTATTAAGAAAAATAGGAGTGTTATTTGCTCGGTATCATGCAGCATGATTGAATTTTGAATAAGCAACTACTTTGGGTGATATTACCAACATAAAATATATGTGTTTGGGATGCCCTTGCATAATAAACATTTGTTGGATATTCAAAAATCAATTCCTCTTATAGATATTTCCATTGCTTCAGTTCACTGCAGGAGCAAAGCAGTAAGAATGGATACGCACCTCATCTTTGAGGATGGCTGGAGGGTCCTGGAACTGGGGATTGTGAAATGCTCAAAGATTTTGGAGGGTTTCACTGGTACAAGGCCTATTGTGGCTGAGTACATGAATTGCTATGAGTATGCTTCTATAGTTTCACCATGCAATATGCATCGTGACTATTATGCATGACACATTTTAAGTTGCTGCTCATCATACATTCTTCTACTTTTCCAGTTGTGCTTATAGGATGGCTGTGCAGAAAAATCAGTATTGTCAAGAGATGTACAATAAGAGATGTACAACGGCTACAAAGCAACGCTTGCAAAATGTGTTCATGCAATGGTACTATTTAATTTTAGTTTCTGTTCCACAACGTTCTATAGTTGAGGTCATATTTCTAGGTCTAACAGAGTAAATTTTATTGTGCATTTAAAAGAGATAAAATGGTGATTAGAATCTTGTATTTGAAAATTAAATGAACTGTCGACTTCTCTTTCCTCAACTAAATCATATATAAATGAACTAGTATTGAAAATTCTACTATATGATTCTTTTGTTATCACTGTGTATTAAAGATTTGGAGCGGTTAATGTCCATAGTATCAGATCATTGTGCAATCTGGAACTATGGTGTTGTCCAGATAATGTGAAAGCACATGGTATTTGTGATATCTCCCTTCGTCTGGGAACTCTTATTGTAAATGGAAACGTGAAACTTCTTTATTTTATCATATAAACTACCAACAACTGCGGTTTATATGCTAGTAGTATTTCATGCATTTATTGTACCAGCCCCCGGTCTCAGCATGTAGAATCTTATGATGCATGTAGTCAGAGCTCTGTCATACCACTTCCTGCATAATTGTAATATTTATTTTATTCTCAGCTAAAACTCTAAATAACTGATCATGGAAAGCAATATCGTTGGATTCACAGCAGCTACAATATTCTAGACCAGATAGTATTGCTGGCCATGGGGAAATGAAGCTCAAATCCACATATGGTTGTTTTACTTTAGTATTTGTCTTCTTTTGGAGATCTTGGTGTTGATCTGAGGCAAATCACGCGCTGACACCTGCATGAACTGCTGAAAATTCATCGTGTATCCGCTTGCCTTAGTGCAAAATCACAAATGCTTTCACAGCTGAATTAAACCATCATAATATCAAAATGCCTGACTGTACATTTTGATATGCATATAATATCTTCATCCATTTGTTTGCATCACATGCTTAACAAGTTCCTTTTGGTTAGCAACAAAGCTATCTATTCTTCTTTCCCTTGCTTGACTTTGTTCTCTGCATTTATTTATTTAGGTTTTACCCCATCTGATGCACAAGCGAGATGACTACTTTTTGAGAGAGCTTGTGAGACTGTGGTCAAACTATCGTGTCATGGTTAAATGCATAACTGGCTTCTTCAGCTATTTGGACTGTTCCTTGTTGAACACAAAAAACTACCTTCGCTTGAAGACACTGCTGCTAATTCTTTTTTTAGTCCAGTGAGTATTATGCAATAAATATTTTTGCTTCCATATTCCTTGTGCTTTTGAGGATAAGCTGCTTACTCATTTCTGTACCTACAACCTGTCATGGCCTTTGCCCTTTTGCTAGGTCTTTTCCTACTTCAATCATAAAATAACAGATGCTCTGCTAACTCTGGTAATTCTTAGCTAGCTATCTTTTGTTTCGTTCTTCTTAAATCCATTCCTTGCTTACATAACAATTAATTGATGATCCCAGATTCGCAAGAGCGTGATGGAATTAAAGTTGATATGGGCCTTTTGATGGGCATTATGAGTGGCATATGTCATTCTGAAGTCAGCACCTTAATGAAAAATGCTGTTCTTCAAGATACATATGCTTACTACTCCAGGAAAAGTTCTGAATGGATTGTGCAATACCCTCTGCCAGATTACCTTGTTAAGGTCACTTCTTCAATAGCACTTAATGAGTCAATGGTACTTCTTTTTGTAGTTTCTCAACACTGTTTATATATGTCATGTATAGGTCCAGGAAACTATGGAGAAGGAAACCAAGAGATTGACTCACTATCTGTGTATTCGTGAGGGAGATAGCTCAGAGCTCTGTTTTCAGGTTCTCTTTTTATTAGGAAGTACTACATTAACAGTATTAAAGTGTACTGCCTGCTGCTAGTAGTAGTACTGTAGGGTTGGTAGTATAACTTTTCCCATGTTATTTGATGTTTCTTATTCAATTTTAAATTTCTGTGCCCTCTGCACTGGGTTACCTGCATTATAGTGTTGCTTCCAAAACTTCAAAATAAAATATGTACTTGTTTGCGCTATAGTGGAATCTATATGTCTAAAGACTAAAGATATAAAACAAATGCGAGATTATGATTGGCAAGAATCAACTGCTGTGCAAATTTTATCTTTCATTGACTGAGGTCACTTACATTCAGTTGCTTGAATCATGCAAAAAGATATTTTCTGCAATATTACTGATCCTTCTACTGCCTCTACTCTAATCACAGGTTGTTAGTGCTCCATTGATGCAAACTTATAACAGCTATGCAAGAGAGAAACATATTGGTGGTCAAGTTATGCTTCAAACATACAAGGTGAACTCAGTTGCACTCCCAGTATCATTTGGCACTTCATGTTTTCTAGATCCACAACTAACCATTCCTTCACTCATAGCAGACTGTAGAGGAGGAACTTCTGGCCAGATGCAGTCGCTTGACAATTGACAGCGGCTCGGGCAACAGTTCTTTCAGTTACATGGAGTAGAAAAGAAACTTTAGCTAACATCCATCTTATGACCCAGCTTGCATACAGGAGAGTTTTAGAACATGGCCTACCTCTAAGAGTACCTTTTTGTGCAGCTCGTTTTTGCTACAGCTCAAAGCTACCCCCCGTATAGAGCTCGTTGACCTGTCACTACCAGATTCAGCCGCGGATCGGCGAGATTCAGTTTGAGCTTTATATATATGCTATAACTGAATCCACAGGAGATACTTCTTTACTGCAGCTAAACAAGAGTCCGGCTCCTCTGGCTTATGGTGCGCATTATTTTGCAGAATCAACAGCATTCTCGTGTCTGTCGGGGCAACCCCCTCGTCCCGGCACACCGCCGGCCGCTCTGGCCACGGCGTCAACCCCCCTCCCTCCCCGGTGATGCCCCCCAGATCTGACACCCTCTCTCCCAGACCTCCTCGCGCCATGGTTGGCTCACCTTCAACAGTGCTGTGGTCTTCTAGCTAAGCCGCCCCAACCTCTACTCTACCACCACCGCCGCTCCAGCTTCCCCCTCTGCCCTTGAGCCACCCAGCGTCTGCCATGCTGGAGTGCAGCCGGTCCCCTCGCAAATCCTCGTCGACCCTCCGCAGCAAGGAGCTACCACCCTTTGTTTCAACCAGTCCGCGCTCAAGCCTCCGCATTGAAGTGGTGCTCAACAACCTCATTGAAGCCACATCCCTCCGCAGATCTCCCAAGATCCTCCTCGGGCCAAGCCTTCGGCGCGCGGAGTCTCCTTCGCGGACGACCTCTCCCAGGTACTGGTGGCGTAAAGCTCACAACCAGTCTTCCTGTCGAGGCCACTCCCAGGTACTGGGCCACTCCCTGCTGAGGCAATTCAAGCGCTCTCCTCTCTCTTTCAGCTGAATCTTGGGCCTGATGACCGCCTGGAAGGGCCCTTGCCGACTCAGGCAGCTTTGGCTAAGCCTTGAGCGACCGGAGGTGCAGCCCGAATGATGGATAGTACAATTCTACAGCCCCCCTGCCTGGCCGAAGGAGTTGGTCTGCCCAGAAGTCCCTTTTGTGTTGCATGATTCTCAAGTGTACTGCCGTTTGCCGATACTTCTGTAACTGGGTGTGCAATGCTTTTGCCTACCTGCATGCCGTTCTTGGGAAGCCTTATCAATGTCGCTGTTTACTATCTGCATCTGAATGGATGTGTTGTACCTTGGTCGTGCGCAACGCCCCATCTCCCTCTGCTCATACCCTGCGCCGGCCTTCCTGCCGGTTCCCTGCGCCGGCCACGGTTTCGCCCCAGTCAAGAGCCGTCGACGCCTCAAGCACCCGAGCACAACTTGCTAATCGCCTCACACCCCGGACAACGCCAAGTCCTGCTACCCTTCCCAAGCGCACATCTTTAGGGGCTGTGTTTACCATGACCACCTTTTCGCTTCCTTGCCGCACCGTCTCCAGCTTGATGCAAACCCCTGCCATATAGCTTGTTTACAGGAGTCAAAACTGAGTACAGTTGACCTAGCCCTGTCCAGATCCGTTGGTGGTAATAGACTTGATGAATTCGCCTTCCTCCCAGTGGAGAACACCAGAGGAGGGATTCTTATTCTTTGGAGCAGTGGTGAAATTTCCATCTCCAACCCCTGATGTCATAAATTTGGCATCTCAATAGACGTGACGATCCGAGATTGTGACACCGCTTTCACCCTTACCTCAGTGTATGGCCGAACACTCGACAGGGACAAGGAGAGATTCCTTTCGGAACTCATGCATTTTGCCCACCGTCAGCCACCAAGTGGCTCCTTCTGGGCGACTTCAATCTAATCTATAGGGCCACCAACAAAAATAACTCGAACCTCAATCAGCATCTTATGAGCAGATTTCGCAACACCCTAAACACCTGAGTTGCAAGAGATTCACCTCCAAAACCGCAAATATACTTGGAGCAACGAAAGAGAAAACCCCACTCTAGTCAAGCTAGATAGATGCTTCTGCAACACTGCTTGGAACACCAGCTTCAACAACCAAGTCCTTCAAGCCTTGTCCACATCTCTATCAGATCACTGCCCCTTCCTCTCTAATGTAAGCGGACCGCGGCCACCAAAAGTCTTTCACTTTGAAAATTTCTGGACCTGGCTGCCAGCTTTCCAGTAGGTTGTCCAGGGCGCTTGGGTGGAGGTGGCGCCTGGCCGCAACCCCATTACCACCTTCAACAGCAAATTAAAAAACATAGCAATACAACTAAGGGCTTGGAGCAACAAGCTGTTCCCTAATGTCAAGCTTCAGCTACTCATGGCCAAAGAGATCATCCTGCGTCTTGACATCGCTCAGGAGAACAGCGTCTTAACTTCTGATGAGACCGAACTCTGGGCCTGCCTAAAAAAGAGAATTATTGGTCTAGCAGTAATTCAAAAAAACTCGCCTCAAGCAAGCGTCGCATATTAACTGGTTGTGGGAGGGAGATGCAAACACAAATTTTTTTCATGTTAAAATCAACTCCCGCAGGCGTAGAAACTTTATCCAATGCCTCATGAGGGGACAAGATTGGGCGACCTCTCACGTCGAAAAGTTCGATGTGCTTCTTGACCATTTCTCTCAAATTCTAGGTCACACCTCACAGACAATCGCCACCTTCAACTGGGAAGTGTTACAAATGCCATGCTTGGACCTTCACGACCTAGATGCACATTTCACCGAATCTGAGGTACACATAGCCATCCTACAATTTCCGAAAGACAAAGTGCCGGGACTAGACAGCTTCAACGGAAACTTCTATTGTGCATGCTGGGACATCATAAAAGAGGACCTCCTGGCTGTCCTCCACAGTTTCCACAACCTCAGAACAGCCAACTTTCAATGTTCTAGCACATCCAATATTATTCTTCTTCCGAAGAAAGATGGTGCCCAATCCGCAGCAGACTTCACACCAATCAGTCTCATTCACAGTATCTCCAATATCATCTCAAAAATCCTAGCCTTACGCCTCATACCCTTCTTGAACAACCTGATCTCTCAGAGTCAAAGTGCTTTCATTAAAGGAAGATGCATTCAGGAAAACTTTCTTTATGTATGGAATCTCGCAAGATCCCTTCATCTGCGAGAACGCCAACTCTCCTCCTCAAACTAGACGTTGCCAAAGCTTTCGACTCGGTACGCTGGGACTATTTGCTGCAGTTGTTAGCAGTTAGGGGTTTCCCTCCTCGTTGGAGGGATTGGATCTCTTACATTCTTTGCACCGCATCCTCAAGAGTACTCCTAAATGGCGTCCCCAGAAGCATTATTCAACATCGCAAAGGTCTTTGGCAAGGCAATCCACTCTCCCCTTTCCTCTTTATACTAGCGATTGACCTTATCCATTACATCCTCAACTTAGCAATGGAACAGAGTCTCCTGCAACCCTTACGTGGATGGGCAGCAACCTTACAAGCCTCCCTTTAAGCAGATGACATGACTGTCTTCCTGCACCCTTCCCGGACAGATGTCAACACCCTCGTCCATGTCCTTCAAAGATTTGGCGATGTTATGGGTCTTCATACAAACTTACAAAAAAGCCGAGTGGCATCGATTCGCTGTGAAGGGATTGACTAACAAGTTGTGCTCAATGACTCAATGATTTATTGCCCATTCTAACTACCCTCTGGAATACCTGGGGCTACCCCTTGCAATCCGGAGACTCCATCATCTACATTTCTGAAGGCTACAAGACAGTGTCGGCTCGACTGTCAAGCTGGCATGGTAAATTGTTGACTCTCACGGGTAGGAAAATTCTGGCCAAGTCAGTCCTAAATGCCCAAGCAACCTACCTCCTCACGGCCATCAAACCGCCAGCCGAGGTGCTCTAGTTTTTAAACAAACGAATAAGACAATTCCTTTGGGCCGGTTCCGATCAACTAACGAGGGGGAAATGTAAGGTCAGTTGGGGTAAGGTGTGCAAACCCACTCATCTTGGTGGTCTAGGCCTCTTGGACCTCCAACACTTTGCACGTGCCTTGCGTATTAGATGGCTCTGGTTTGAATGGATGACCACAAACAAGCCATGGAAAGTAATGTAAACCCCTTTGTGACGATCATGATAATCAATTATTTGTGGCAGCCACCTCCATCACAATTGGTGATGGTAAAATAGCAAGCTTTTGGAACTCGGCTTGGGCTCATGGGAGACGCCCGCACGACATTGGCCCGTGTCTATTTGATGCCTCCATAAGAAAAAACCAATCCTTGCATGTGGCTTTGACCGATAACAGATGGCTACAAGATCTCAACTGGTTGGCCAATGCAACTGCACAACAAATTTAAGAACTCGTCGCCCTCTGGGGCCACATATCCTCCTTAAACCTCCAGGAAGGGGCGGAGGACTGCATAACTTGGAAGCTCACTCCACACGAAAACTACACTATAGCCTCAACATACAAAGCACAATTCTTGGGCACAATAGGCACATCCATTAACCCCCTTGTTTGGAAGGCTTGGGCCCCTCAAAAATGCAAAATCTTCGTATGGCTGGTTTTGCAGAGTAGATTGTGGACTGCTGACCACCTCTCCTCAAGAGGATGGCCAAATTAATCGGTTTACCCCTCTGTAGGATCTTCCCCAAAACAGTCGTCTATCTCTTCACTGAATGCCGCTACACAAAGAGAATTTGGTCTCTCATCAGCCAATGTATTACTTTGGACTCCATAGATCCAACTTCTTGGCACTCCGTCGCCTCCGTCTGGCATTGGTGGGAGTCCGCTATTCTCAAGCCAGATGTGCCTCGCAAACCTCTAGCTTCCTTAATGATGCTCGTCACTTGAGAGATCTGGAAAGAACGGAACTCTCGTATTTTCTGTTTGCTAGAGGCATCCCCCACATGCCTTCTCATTAAAATTAAGGAAGAGTCTCAAGCGTGGCTTTTGGCCAGGCAAAAAAAGCTAGCGGAGCTCATACCAAACTCTGCAACGTCTTAATTTCCTCTCCTTCCGGGTGCAGCCTCTCTGGCCAAATCCCTCAGCCTGTATATAATTTCTACTCTCGGTTTTAATATAAGGCAGTGTTCCTGCCCGTTCGAAAAAATGAAATGTACAGGATGGTAGACCCTTTTGTGTCAAATGCAGTCGGTTTCTCTTGATTGATATCTAGCAAATGTTAGGCAAGTTGCCACTCATCTCTCGTAGTGGCGCTCACTTATTGCAAGTTCTTATCCTTCTATTCTATATACCAGATAATCAGATATGCCCCTTACAGTTATTCGCACATTTAGATGCATGAATCTCTGACTTCTGAGTAATTGTCGCAGCATGTCCATAGGCCCTGTTCGTTTGTTCTTTTGGCTTTTAACTTTTAGCTTCGGTTTTTTTAGAAACTAAAACAAATAGAGGCTCTTCAAGCGGGTGTATGTGCTATTAGTGTTATCAACTTCACCCCGTTACCGTCTTAAAAAGTATAACTAAAAGCTATTAATTGTAGCCCCAAAAAAACATGATATATTCATATTCTACTTAGTACTTCCAATGCTTCGCAGGAGATTCACTCTTTTCCTCGACCTTTTTCTCCGGAAAATGGGGCTGGACCATCATCAACCTTTTGAAAAAGTGCCAATTGGCCATATTCCCCTGCCTTTCGGTACTGTTCTCATTATGCTGCGCACCTTACATTCAAGGTATCTAGGTGGTAAGCTCGACGAATCAATCATCCATGTTGGGTCGTCTGCTTTGTTTCTCCTAAGACCATTGCATGCTAGTCAAAGGGACTGCCTTTTCTGCTTGTCCATGGATTTTTACTTTTGACATAAAAATCATCTGGGATCATTTTGTATGAAGTAGGTCCGCTTGGATCAATAAAAGAAGAAATAGAAGAGACCGTACTTTTAACCAGTAAATATTGCTTGGTTACTCACACCAAATGTGAAATGTTAGTAGGCAATTAGGCACTACTAACACATACCAAGTGTTTTAATACAGAGAGGAGTACCTCTAGAAAATAGACAAGAGTATACTCACACACACCTAATATTAATTAAGTATATTTACTTATTCAGGAGTAGTAGATGCATCAGGACACACTTCAATTTTTAGCTTCCTATATGTATGTACACACGAACTCGACCGAGGTATATGCATCAATAGGTTTCTTCGGTCGTTATCTCTAATTAATCTTTGCGAATTCGAGCGTCTTCTTGCCCTGAAGCCTGCTGGTGACGTAGTGCCGGCTGTACTCGCCGTGGTTGTACGTCCGGTACCTGCAGGGCTCGTCGTCGGTGACGAACTCCGGCAGCGGGCCCAGCTCGACGTCGTACGCCGGCGCGTAGAACGTGACCACCGACAGCCGGTCCTGTTCGCCGTTGGTGACCGCCCGGTGCTCGACGCTCTTGTACCTGCCGTTGGTCAGGACTTCGAGCGTGTCCCCGAGGTTGATGACGAGGGCGTGCAGGATGGGGTGGACGGGCACCCAGGCGCCGCCTTTGAGAACCTGAAGGCCGGCGCAGGTCATGTCCTGCTGGAGCACGGTGACCGCGCTCCCGTCGGAGTGCGGGCTCAGCCCCAGCACCAGCTCCGGTCGCGGGCACGGCGGGTAGAAGTTCATCCTCACCGCCTGCACCGCCTCGCCGAACATGCAGTTGAACGTGCACGGCGCCAGGCCCAGCGTCTCGGCGATGTGCTCCAGCAGCCGGAGGCACAGCTCCCTGATCTTGATCGAGTACTTCTCCAGAGTTTCACTAGTGTACCATGGCAGAAATTACTTGCCATATATACGTTCAACAATTGCTATTGGTAAAGCAGTTTCGTCGATATGCTACATGAGACGTACCTGAAGTTGGGCGGATTTGTTGGCCAGAGCTTGGGCTGGCGGATGAAGGCGGGCTCGACGCCGAGGGCGAGCATGTTGCACCAGTCGAGCTTCTGGTCCTCGGAGAAGACGAAGGCGTGGCCGTAGCCCTGGATGCCCCCCGGCTCCATGGGATACTTCTCCTTCTCCTCCAGCGGCAGCATGAAGAAGTCCCTCGCGACCTTCTCCGTGGCGTCCAGCAGCTCCTCCTCAATGCCATGGTTCACAACCTACGAAACGTAAATGCCATCACAATTCATATGAATCAACCACTCACCTAGCTAGCTAATTGTTGTCCAAACTGACAGAAGTAGCATGCATGTGTATACCTGGAAGAAGCCCCAATCTTCGCAGGCGAGCTTCAGCTTGTTCAGCTCCTCCCCGCCGCGCTGCAGCTCGCCGACGTCGATCACCGGGATGCGCGCACGCGCGCGCACGTTCACGCCGTCCGGCCGATCGTCCCCTTCCCTGATGTATCGCTCCGGCACGGTGGCCAGGCACGCCCTTTGCAGCTCCTGGACGTCGTCAACCTGGCCAATCTTGATCTCACTAGCCTGCTGCTTAGAGCAGACGGCAGAAGCCATATCAATCAACTAAGCAAGATCTCACAACCTCGATTAATTTGGTGCTAAATCTTGGGGTGTGTGTGTATGTGGCTATGTCCATGTGGGTGTGGTTATATATAGGGGCAGCAAGATTTTTCTTGGCCGTCCATTTAGCGATTAACGCGTACCTTCTTGTGCACGAGTCAGATTAGTTGCATGCTGTGGCGCTTAATTTTACTTAAGGAATAAGTTTACTTTGGCCGTGTATTCTTGCGATAGTCTGAAAATCAATCTTGATCTGATATTAGACGCTCCTTAATTGTCAATATCGGTCACTTCACCTCCTTGAGACCAAAATCACCCTGGTTTTGGAGACATGGGATTTATGTGAATAAATTTTGCTATCATGGTGTCCACATCATGTGCACATGTATAGCTGAGTTAGCAAAAAAAATCTTTCATTTTCTCTTTCCTTTTCTTCCCTTTTTTTTTTCCCTTTTTCCTTCCTATTTCTTCTTCCTCGTTTCTTTTCTTTTTCCTCCATGAGCACCGCCTTCCTTCTCCCTGGCCCTGAGCCACGCTGTCCGCTTCCCGTGGTCGTGAGCCACGCCATCGCCTCCCCCAGCCACGAGCTCTTCCCATGAGCCACGCTGATGAATCTAATCTCAGAGCGCATGGGGGAAGACCAAGCACATGTGTAAGAAGCTTTTTCTCTTTCTCACCAAGGCACATCGCCATCATTGTTGACCCTGGCGTGCGTCGCCACCACCATCCCCGAGGTGCGCCACCACAGATTGCAAATCCCACCACCGGTGTCATCCGCAGCCCCCATGAGCTCCAACACCACTATCTAGATCTATTGCGCTACATCAGCTGAATGGTGGTGGCTCGGTTGGCCTAGCAACAGAGTCCGATGGGGCGGCGGCGATGAAGATGCAGAGAGAGGAGGGAGAGAAGAAAATAGAATGGATATTAATCATAGAACATAATATGTGAGGCCTACTTGATATTTTTCCCTTGATTAATGTTGATTGTGTGTCATGTCATCCCAAAACCAAGCCACATGTCAAAAACATTGCCACTTTGGCGCCACATCAAAGCAAAAACGGTTTTAGATGGTCTCAGAGGGTAAAATAAATAGTATTGATAATTGAGAGGAGTAAAACATCTGATTTTACAGTTAGAGATTAAAACTTAGACTATCGTAAAAAGTTTAAAGGGTAAAGTAGACTTATTCCTTCTATTAATTACCTGCATGATTTCTTTGTCGCGTTTTGATCATCAACTTGCGTTGCATTGGTCCACTTGCATGGTGAAAGGAGAGATGAATGGCTGCTGACATTGGGGTGGCCGACCGTGCATTTGTGATATCACTTGCCTGTTGCATTGTGCTAGCTAGTGCAGTGTTATGTCACATGTGAGCTCAGTGGTTACATGTGGCAACAATGTAATCTACTGTTCATTATATGTCGGCGACAAGACATCCGAGTGGTCATGGAGAGTAACTGACGTATGGACCGAACTGACCAGATTATTTAAGTTCAGAAACATCAAAGAAGATTCAGGAAATTGTGCTGGTGAGGCCACAACCATGCCACTTTTGCGGTGGTATATATCCAGGATCAGGATCCAGCCGGGGCACACACACCACTTGATCATGCACAGAAATGTGAAACAGCTGCTGTCCCCTTTGTGAAAAAAAAAAGAAGAGAGAGAGCGTTTGCAGTGGGCGTTCTCATGTTTATACCTAGCCGGTGGCAGTGCGCTTTAACCTTTAGTTTTTGTGAACCTTTGCTTTCCATGGCTGCTTCTTTGTCGTCGTTGTTGCTCCATGATTTGTGACTTTGTGACGCAAGACGACAACTCGAGTGGTTCATTAATCGGCTTTTTGTTTACCTCGAGTCAAGATTGTGGCACGATTGGGGCTTTCAGAATCTTCAGACTTTTGCTAGTGAGTTGTGGTCGACTGTAAGAGATTGTGATTGTGATTTAGTCTATCTAGTGATGATTAAAGCTGATGGGTGGTTCATGATTCACGTATGCTTGTGCCTCTTTTTAGCGGTGTTTTGAACCATTATCTGGAACAAAGTAGTCAAAAGGGCTCATTTGATTCAGTTTATAGCATAGTAGTGTTAGCTTACCCAGTTTTTGCTCTCGCATATTGCAATTTTTCCTTAACAGTATTGCCTTCTTTGGGCCTTATTCGGCACGCTTATTGCAGACAGTATCAATAGGCCCAGCGTTGATAAGTAATCTGGGCCGGGTTGGGGTAGCCGTTTTCTCCGTTGTAACAGCACAATTTGGTTCGTGATCTGGATTTGCAGCGGCCGAGAGGCAGGAGGAAGTCGAGGCGACGAGGAAGGCGCCGGATCTAGCGGCGGGGAGGCCTGATCCAATGCAGGCATAGGCCTGGGTGTGCGCGGTGGCGTCAAGCGGGAAGAGGAGACAGGAAAAAGCAGTAGACGGGCACTGGCGGCGGTGGGGGAAAGCCCTAGGCGTCTGTTACCATGTTGGGAGAAAAAGAGTGAAGTATGTCTATTCCATGGGCCAAGAGCCCATACAAGTATATTGCATAATTGCAAATACCCCGCTATACTATATACATATAACACCTATTATGTAATTCATTACTGGCAAATAATTAACAAGTAGGAAGCAGTAACCGATTTGTAATAAACTCTTATCAAGTCAAACTCATCATATTCATCAGTTCATGGAATGCATAAAAAAACAGATTCACCAGAACATTGCCATTCCAACTACGAATAATTTCAGATCTGTGCATGAAGCATTAGTCAAATTCGAGGACAAGGAATGTAAAAAATTGTCCATGAACCATATGACATTAATCACAATAGCACCGATTCCTACACATACTCATGCCATCCATATAAAAATTCCAGATCAATGCAAATCCAAAATAGGACCAAATCCTAACAAATCACAACCAAAATAGTTCATAATATCTTACACATTTTTCTCTAATTTACAAATCCAACATAGATCTACACATTACAAACTAAAGAGGAGGGAGGACAAGGAGCAAGGACAGTGGGCAGGCTCTTACCTCCATGGGTTCAAGGGAAGAAGGGAAGAAGAGGTGAGGAGGAGCGGGGCCACCAGCGAGGAACTCCGACGACGAAAGCACACAGGATCTGTGGAGAGGAAATGCTCCGGTGAAGATCAGGGGGTCTAGAGTGGTGAATTGGCTTTTGGTTCCAACTTTTGGCTGCAATTACACTGTAGTAGTTACTAGTTTTTCTTGAGAGAAAATAAGGAAAAAATAGAAAATGAGAAAAAAATATAAAAACCCGTTATATCGTCATGAATAATACAAAGGATTAAGAAAAAAATAGAAAGCAAAAAAACAAAAAAAAGACAAAAAAACTTTAAAAAAAACCAAAAGTTGAAGCCGTTTAAAGCGGAGACCGATAAGCACGAACAAGCCTATATACACTTCACACAAGCAAAATTGATAACCGTAATAGTTTTAAACTAAAAGCATGATCAAATACATGTGAATGTACATTGAAAAAAAATAATACGACAACAAATACCTCACTACAACACTATCAAAGCTTGGATGACTTCCCATCCTAAAGGAGTGGTAAATAAATTCTATCACACAAACAAGTGTCAGAATCTAGAGCTCACAAGGCCCAACACAGGTTTTATTTCAAATGTAATCTCCATAACAGGGTCATAGATCAGATGTAGATGATTAAGTTTATAATAAGTTACGGGCTCAATGTTTTATATAAAAACAAACAACACATCATCCACAAACTACTTGCGGATATAAGATATAAATACGTTCAACTGTATGGCAAATCATAATTACTTAAATCTCTACTACTTAAATGAATCAATTGATAGTTTGTACATTGTTCTATCTTTCCCCTCCCTCTTCTCCTATTAGAAAAACGATTCGCCCTCAGCTCTTCGCAGCCGCCCGATCTCTCTCAACTATCCACAGCCGTTCATCACCTCCGCTCTCAGTTCACGCGTGATCCCTCCCCACAACCCGTGCCTCCCTCGATCCTCCCCACCCCGCGTCGCCACCCGCTTCTCCCTCCTCCCTAATCCGAGTAGGGGCCCGAGGAAGGGGAGAGTCGAGCGTCCCCCCAGGAAGCGGAGGCTGATGTATTCTGTGGCCTGACATCGACCCTGAAGTTTGCCAAGTCCTGGCGATTAGTTGCGTCGGGGTGGAGGCGCTCAATCCAGCAGGAGGGAGAGAGAAGCGCTGAGGCCGTATGCCAGTCCCACGTGTGAGCAAGGAGGCCCTCAATGTCCAAGGACACCTTGAATAGCATATCAACGATGGAGGTTTGCGTCGTCCTAGTCCAAGGCTTGAGGAAGAGGGTAAAGTGGGAGTTCTCAATTTTGTCATGGCGAGCAGCCTGGTTGCGAAGTTCCTCCAAAGCGAAAACAAGAAGGAAGTTCTCCGGCCAAAAGTTGTGGACCAAGAAGTTGCAATGAGGGATGCCAATGCACTCTTCAATTACCGACGTACGTGACGAGCACATGCTTGAGGTGGCTCTCCAGCTCGACATGTGCCGTTGTGAGTGCCATCAGGGGCGAACCTACCCTTCGGGCGAGCCCGGGCGGCCGCCCGAGCTCCCCTCGTCGGCCGCACCCCCCCCCCCCGCCGCGCCGACCGCCCCCCAGTCCCGAACCCCGGTGGATGATTTTCAAGTGTAGAGATATACTAGCGGCCTAAACCCAAGCAACATCTAGTAAAGACACGGCCCAACAAAGCAAATGAGATATACTCATATACTAGTAGCAGAGGAAGCACACGCACGGGCCAACGCCAAACAATCCACAAGTCCAAGAAAAGAGAGCCGGCGGAGGCGCTAACCTAGATCTGGATCCGGGATCCCAGCCTCCCGGGCGGCAATCCAGCAGAGGCGGAGGAGTTACGGCGCGGCGCGGCGGCGCCCAGCCCCCAGGCGGAGGAGTCGGAGGAGGGAGGACGGCGCGGCAGCACCCAGGCGGATGAGTCAGAGCCTCGGAAGACGACGCGGTGCGGCGGCGCCTAGGCGGCTAGGAGAGGCCGGGAGGCGAGAGGTGGTGGCCGGGGAGCGCGGCGGCAGGGGAGGCCGGTAGGCGGTGGCTGGGGAACGGGGGAGCCGGGAGCCTGGGAGCGATTTCCGATTTGGGGGAGAGCCGGAGAGGCGGAGAGCGGCAGGGGACTAAGGGGAGACCGGGAGGCCAGTCGGAGGCAGATTTGGGGGAGTCGGGAAGAGCGGCCGAGAGCCAGAGCCAAATGTGATTTTATATATGTAAACAGTAAACTAGTTTTAGTTTGTCTGTTTGTGTAGAATTTTATATATGTAAACTAGTTGTAGTTTATAACTTTATATATGTAAACTAGTTTTAGTTTGTGTAGAATTTTATATATTGCATAATTTTATATATGTAGAATTTGAGGAGCGGATTTTATATATTGCACAATTTTATATATGTAGAATTTTATATATGTAGAATTTGAAGACATGAAAACTCGAAGAATGAAAATGCCTCGTTCTCCTAGACGTACTTAGTTATTTACTGATATATTTTTTGTCTTCTTTTTTATTGCATCTTTTATATTCTATTATCAAATTGTGACACTACTGATTTATCTATCTTTCACAATTGAAAGGTTGTTTCTTTTACAACTCATCTACAATTGTGGATTAAACTTCATTAATGAGGTATTTTTCATTGTTCTTTCGTTATCTACATATGTTAACATGTCAATTGTAGTTGTTGTTTCTATTTCGTATCACATACTTTTATTACTGTGATTGCAACATAGTTTGATCATGGATTGTCGCGCTTTTGGATACTACTGTTTATTTCACGCTTCCGACTTTAGCCTACCTAGTTTTTTTTTTCTTCGGTCCGCCACTGGACTTCGCCCTACCTACTTTTTTTTCTAGATCCGCCACTGAGTGGCATGATGCAGATGGCATGGTCCGTGCGAGTGTCCGGGTGTCCTAGGATGGCCGACGAAAGGAACGCTCGACGAGGCACAAAGACCTCGGTTGAGACCTCCGGAGTGGAAGCGCGTCGACTGTCAGAGCCAACTGCAGTCCTCGGAGAGTCCAAGGAGATGGACTGGGAGGAGACCGATCCTGGGCCAGGAACAACATGAAGACAAGCCACCAGAGAGGTAATAGCCTAGAGATCACAACAACGACATCACCACAACCGCCGCCAAGTAGGACGAATGGGGCGTCGGCCTTGCTCCTGAGGCCAGGCTGGAGAAGGAGATGAGGGGGCTCAGGTCTTTTCCATGCCAGCAGCAACAAGGTCCTAATCTGGGGATCCCATCAGAGAAGAAGAAGCCTTGGGAGGGGGTGGGGGCACAGGGAGGTAGCCGGCACCGCTAGGGATGAGACGCCCGTGGAGGGTGACGACCCTGGGGAGGGAGGAACGTAACTCACCTAGACAAGGAACTACAATCTTTTGTAGAAAGCTGTGTTACCACATTAGTAGCTTGAACTACTGAATTATGCAACTATGCTGTGACCAGGGATTTTTTATCGGCCGGTCCGGTTAAAAATAAAAACCGGTAAAAAAATCCCTGGCTGTGACATGAAGAGCTTCTGAAGTCTGAACAAGGTTGTTTACTCACAAGCTAGCTTGGTACCAAAACAAGACAAATTTTAAAATTAAAAGCCAGAACCATAATGTGAGAAGGATTTATTCATCATATACCCTCCCCTTAGATTGAAATTTAGGATTTACCCTCCGGCCCGCGTGTCAGTGACTCATCCTGACCTCACATATCATTGAGTGGGAAGGATAAATCCTGAAACTCTCAAATATGGAGAGAGTATATGATGAAGTTCCCTATGTGAGAATGGTAAGAAGAGGAGAATTCAACAACGACGATGATATAGATCGAATCGGATGTTGGACTTAATTTTGACATGTAGCGTCTATGCGTTGGATGCTAGTACTTAATTAGTCTTGCACGTTTAGTTGAACCATAGTTTGTTAGTTGGTTAGCAGTGAGTGAGTGAGTTAGTTGAACCAACGTTTAGCAGCTATGTAAACGCATGCATGCAAGGAACCAGTGTATGCATGCGCATGTGTTAGTTAGTTGGGCTGCATGCTGTCCATCGCAGGCTCATGGAGCGTGAGTTTAGGATCGTGGCGTGAGTGGTAGATGGTATCTATATAATCTTGTATTTGATTGCCATTAGAAGTAAGAGACAATAACCGCAAAAGAAAACGCAGTGCGAAGCCGTTGCTGTGCCGAAAAACTCTCCGTGCATTATTGTTCTTCCTCTTCGTGTTTTCGTACGAATTCAATCTACCATCTTTGTATGTGCTGCAGGGATTTAGGGCCTACATCGGACAGGACTATCGTGTACGACTGTACTTATAAATGCATGGAGAGACGAATAAGAATCGGACTCTGGTAGTCTCCAATTGTATCCCGACAACATATCTATTTATTACTAAAAATCGATCACAGCCTCACAGGTGTTTTATAGTCCCGACAATATATCTATTTATTACTAAAAATCGATCACAGGTGTTTTAGAGTCGCTAAGAAAAAAGAGAAAAAGCTATAAATTCTCATATAAAAGTAAAACATCTGGCTCTTAATCAAGTGGATCCTAATTAAGCAAAACTATAGTAGCTATAAGATGTTATTGCTTAAAGATATATTTCTTTTTAATTTAAAAGAGTACCAATGCAGCAGAGTTGAGTTGCGCTCTGACGCAATAGCACTGCCTTGAGATCTCGCATTTTGGGCACCGTGCACACGCGGAGTAGCACGAACGACGTTGGAGACCCCCATGCAGCCGCGTTAATGCTAAGGTTGTAAACAAGCTAAGGTCGAACGAGCCTGACTTCCTAAGTTCGAGCCAAACTTGAGTTAGAGTCCAAGTCTAGATCTAGACTCGAGCTCGGCTCGGTCCATGCTCGAACTTAACTCGGCTCAAATAAGCTTTTTTTACAGCCCTAAATCATGCAGCAGCAGTACCACGTGTAGGCGCATGTGCAGCCCGGGATGTCATTGCTGATAGCAACAACCTTCTTGGTCGAGCCGATCGTGGCGACCAAACCGAGGGGGCCAGGGCTGCCGCCCACGCCGCCCCAGCCGTTCGGTGGCCAGCACACAACGGGCGACGTGTGCATGGAGGACTCAGTGGTGACCTGCCGCCAATCTCAGCGAGGAACTACGCGTCGCTGCCGCCACCTCAGTTCCAAGGATTCTAAGCATGCGCATAGCCAGGGAGAGATCCATGAGAACGACGATGAGGATCCATCACAACGTATTGCGGTACACTTGCCTCTTCTTTCTTACGTGAAAGATACATGAGTACATGTGTGCACGCATGTGTATTTTTATACGTATAAACATATGTACGTATGTACTTATATGTGCACTTACTAAAAATCGATGATAAACATTTTAGAATTGCTAAGAAAAAAAAGAGAAAAAGCTAGAAATTCTTACAAAAAGTAAAATATCTGACCTTTAATTAAGTGGATCATAATTAAGTAAAATTATGGTAGCCGTCGGATTTTATTGTTTAAAGATATATTTTTTTTTAATTTAAAAGAGATGATAATCTTTATTAAGATGTTATGGCTTAGAGCCTTCCTCATGGCCGACTCCTACGCGGCGCTCAAGGGCGAGTTCCTGAACAAGACGCGCCCGCTCCTCGCCCTGCTCAGCTAGCCGGACTTCGTTTTTGAGGGTGCATTCGACGCTTGCTTCTGCAGGCCGGAGGCCCAGGTGACCACGTCAAGCCAGCTCCTCTCGGAGGTGGGCCTGGTCCTCCGCGGCGCAGAGGTGGCGATATCTGGGGAGAAGCTCCTATGTAGGGTGCCCGGTGAGTGGCGCGGGGAGGAGGCGGTGTGGTGCCTGACGTTCGACAACTCGGACATGGCGGGCATGTCGACGTAGAACATGGCCGCATCGGCTTTGCGCCGATGCGCTGTGACCTCGCCGCACGGCGCCTCGGTGCCGGCGCGTAGGCTACTGAAAGGAACAATTCTCTAATCGACACATGCATGGTATAGCACAGCAATAGCAGGGCGCGAATTGTTGGTAGAGGGAAAGTATTAGAGATGGTCTCTCCGATCACATGCTGCTGTGGTGAACTGTTGATTGTTCATTGTTGTTATTATGCGATGAAGTATACGAGCTAATGACACGGATCGCATGTGTGTGTGTATGTGTGTGTGTGGAATCGAAATTGCTAAAAGTTCTCACAAAAACAAAAACATTATGGCCATATTCTTTGCGGCTTCTAAAAGCCGCTTTTAGCTTTTTGCTACAGTAACTAACTTTTAAACGGAGTATTTTTTTAAGATAAGATCTACAAGTTAATTGTCGTACTCGTTAAAAAACTAATATCTATACCATCAAAAATCACAAGCAAGTATCTCTCTTTCCGCAATCTCTGTCGTAAACAGCCAAAAAGACATCAGCCGCAGCCATCAGCAAACAGGCCCTATGACCATTTGTTTGGTGGACCTTCACAGGATGGAGAGATTGAGAGTGAGATCATTAATAGGTGTTTACTCAACTATACCAATGTAAACTATATGGAGAAGTGCTAAGGAGCATTTGAGTATTCTTCAGGGTTAGGAGCACTCAGATTTTTGGAGCGTTGGATCTTCATCCAACGGATCCCCAATACCCTCTTCAAAAAAAATGAATCTGGGGCGTTGGATCTCCATCCAATGGATCCTCATACCCCCCTTAAAAAATATGAGTGCTCTGAATCTACGATATTGGATGGAGATCTAATGCCTAAAAATCTGAGTATTTTTAACCCCAAAAAGCACTCGAGTGCTCACTAAACACCACCAACTATATGATGTGCATTATGAATATGTAGTATAGACAAATATTGTAATAATGGAAAAACAATGATGATATAAATAGAAAATATTATGTAATGCTATATTTACTGTTTACTATACAAGTATTTTCGTCAAAAAATATCTTAGGAAGAAAGTTTTTATTATATACAAAATAAGTATTTTCTCTCTTATAATATATAATATTAAAATATCACAAATTCAACCATCTATTTTTTAAAAAGCAAAAGTGTGTATATATATTATCAAGTCATTTAAATATATTTTAAGAATAATACCTATGTAAGTGCTCGGGCGACCTTGTTCCCTCAAAAGTCAAAACAAACAGGTCGTCACGTCTCCCCAGCTGCAGATTGATTCTTTCAGATAAGCTGCAGACAGATTATTCTGTTGGTAGCCTATACAACCATAAATCCGGTGTATAGTTCTTACCAAACCAAACCAGGTTTACTACAAAAGCTTTCGAGAGCCTTCGATCTACACACTACTCATGCCATGCATGGCTACGAATATCAGGCAGGCATGCATGCAAATGCAATCTCCTCGTCGATCACGACGTGAACAACTGGCTCCCAAGCGTGACAATGGCGGTGCCGTCGCCCATGACGGTTGTCAGGGTCATCTCCTTCTCCAGAATCCGGTCCAGCTCCGCCGCGACCAGCCGCATCTTGGGCCGCCTTCTCGCCGAGGGGCTCAGGCACTGGTACGCCAGGCCGACGAGCTCCTTCATGCCCTCTGAAGTGAAGCTGCCTCCTAACCTCGGGTCGGTGATCAGCTCGTTTGAAGTGAAATGTGTCTCCATCTAACAGGTTCACAAGAAAAAATGTTAAATGTCAATGAACTTGGATCCAATTTACGTGTGAAAACTCCTTCAAAGAATAACCACACACTGGATATATATTACCCAATGAGCGAAGGACTCCCGTGATTCTGAACAAATCAAGGCCGCAGCTTCCCTGCCAGTGATCAGCTCCAAAAGAAAAACTCCGAAGCTGTACACGTCGCTGCTTTCAGAAAGCTGCGCCAAGGAGTGTATCCTAGGAACAAACACACCGAGACTTACATGATGATAAGACAAAAACGGTAGTCACAGAGAGCAGTTGATTGTACAGTTCTCTGCACAGTGCAACTGCAACTGGTACTTCTCTGCTAGAGGGGCAAAATGGCACTGCATTCAGACTTACTCTGGATCCTGGTAGACACTGCTACATGACCGGTGCGATGGACTGGCGTCTTCGAATCCTCTAAGCAGCCCGTCGATTCCGGCATCAGTCACCTTTGCAATGAAGTTCTCATCGACCAAGACATTGCTTGTCTTGAAGTCCTTGTGGACCAATGGAGGCGCAAGGCTATGCAAATGGTTCAGACCTGCAATGCAGATACTCTGTTTTACACTTGGTCGTCCTGTGCACTAGCACTGCAGAGCCATGAGAAACACTGTGCATGATTCGACAGTTCTATCACCTTTAGCTGCTCCTATTGCTATCGAGAGCCTTTGTTTGAACTCCAGTCTTGTCATAGACTCTCTGCCGGTGTCTGCTAAATAACATCGTACACATTTGTTCGCGACACATTTAAAGGGAAGTAATCAAATTACGCTTCAATCTTAACAGACTATGTATTTACCGTACAAATGGCCGCAGACACTGCCATTGGGCAGGTACTCGAACACCAGCATTTGTAGACCCCCTTCTTGGCAATAGCCGATGAGCGTTACGACGTTTCGGTGCCAGATCTCTGATAGCCTCCTGACCTGCATCACACGAGGGACCCAGGGTGAATTTAATCAAGTAAAATTATCACATAATGTGACACCTCACCCATGTAAAATTAGGTCTATGATGATTCATGTGTGTGTGCACATAAAGGTATAGATTAGTCTCATATTGCTAGTTTAATATGAGAAGCACCAATATATAAATCCATAGGAATCATTCATAATAATCTCCGGTTAACCGTTTTGCAAGAAACGAGAATGAAAGCGCAGGCAGATTATTACGTATGCGTGGCTTATCCATAATAGAGTTAGGTCTAAACCGATTTGGATCCTAGAGTGTTACAAATGGTATCAGAGCCAACCCTCGCGTTTATACGGGCACGTACGGGTCAGGAGCGTAGGCATATGACACATAATACGTGTGGGCTCAGAGTGGACACACGACATGGTATATATACCAGCACTGGACGCACAAACGTGTGCCAAAAGGGGGAGATCCTGTTCATTTGTCTCAGTGTGGGTATGTTGGACCGACGAGGACGTCTGGTTCTTTGAGGGGGATGTATATGACACCTTGGCACATATAAAATTAGGCCTATGATGGCCCATGTGTGGATTAGTCATATATTATTAGTTTAGCATGAGAAGCACCAACATATAAACTCACAAGGATATTAAGGCGTCGCCTAAGCGTCGCTTAAGCGACGCTTAGGCGGTAAGGCGGTGAGGAGCCGTAAGGCGTCGGTGGCGCCTTGCAAGGAGGCCGTATGGCGTCCGCCTCACGGCCATGGCGTCGGTGAGGCGACGCAAGGCGACCTGACGGCCGAGGCGACGGCCGAGGCGGACGCCCCAAAGCCATCTGCTGACGTATAAAGAGAGGGATGAGAGGGGGCCAGAGAGAACCTGTCGCGTGAACCGTGAAGCCCAACCCTAGCGCGCCTCCATCCTTGAAGTGGCGCACCGACGAGGTGACGACCATCTGCTGCAGCGCGCCGGCGCCACCGTTCCGCCTCCATCGCCGTCGCCTCTCCACTCCTGGGCCTCGTGTTTGCCCCATGCCCCCATCCCCTCCTTCCCGGCCTCCACCTCCTCCCTCTACCTCCCCGGCTCCTCCCTCCCTTCTCCCGCCTCCCCCCTCCCAGCCTCGACGGCTCCGCCTCCCCCTCCATCCTCGACGGCTCCGCCTCCCTCCCCGGCTCCCTCTCCCTCTCGATCTCCCCCTCCCGGCCAGCCTCCACCCTTCTCCCGGCATCCCCCTCTCGCCGCCGGGAGGGGGATGCCGGGAGAAGGGTGGAGGCCGGCCGGGAGGGGGAGATCGAGAGGGAGAGGGAGCCGGGGAGGGAGGCGGAGTCGTCGAGGCTGGAGGGGGAGGCGGAGCCGTCGAGGATGGAGGGGGAGGCGGAGCCGTCGAGATCTCGAGGATGGAGGGGGAGGCGGGCGGAGCCGCCGAGGATGCTGCGCGCGCTGTGCTGCTCCTGCAGTCCTGCTCGCTATTTTGTGCACACTGCACTGAGCAAGCGGCTGCCCGAGCGGCCGAGCCAAATCAGCCAATAGCCACTGAGCTAAATAGCTAATAAATGGGTTTCTTTGTGATGCAGAAGCAGGCAAAATGACAAGTACAAATGCAAGTATAAGTATTGCATCCTCCGAGAATGTATATGATCCAAAGACCGATCCAAAACGGAAGGCGAAGTCTAATGATCCGGGATGGAAATATGGATATTGGCCGGAAATTGGCGACCGAGATAAGGTGATGTGTATCCTTTGTAACACTTCATGTACAGGAGGGATTAAAAGGCTGAAGGAGCATCTTGCGGGTGGCTATTCAGATGTGGTTATATGTCCCAATACTACCACAGAAATTAGGAAAGAGATGGGAGATTATTTGAAAAAAAACAAGAGGAGTAGACCAATCTTCCTAGATGATGATGATGATGAAGGGGGAGCTAAAGATGTAGAGGTGGCAACACATGGCATAGAGTCCCAAGACTCTATTGTGAAGCCAAGTTCAGGGACAGCCGCCAAAAGAAGCTCCCAATGCTACCAAAGATGGCGGAGAAAACATGGATTCTACTATCAATCCCAACGAATTCGATGATGGATATTGAGAGATGAGAGAGTTGGAGGACTAATTACCTATGTTATTTGTGTGGACTTATGTCGCTTATGTCGTGCTTGTTAATTTGTTATATTGCTCATATTTAATCTTGCATTCACTTAATTGTTATTATAAACTTATGTTCATTGTTCATGTGGCTTGTTTCTTGGGAAAAGAGGAGATGAGAGATTGTCAACACTCAACAAGGTATGTCACTCAATCCGTATTTACTCAATTAATTGAAATACAATTTATATCTATTGCATTTATAATAATATATATGTTGAAACTTACAAGGGGACAAGGAAATGGATGCTACATGGGAGAAGAGCAATTTGAATGGGAAGATGGGTGCTACATGAGCTCAAGAATTGGCAACAACAAGGTACATATGTGCTGCTAAATGCTTATTTTATTTGCTGCCTCTTAACGCCTTAGGATGTGTAAGGCGTCGCCTCGCCTTACGCCTTATCGCTTAAAAGGTGTGAAGGGGGTGAGTCGCCTTATCTCGCCTTACCGCCTTAATAACCTTGTAAACCCATAGAAACTATTGGTAATAATCTTCGGTTAACTGTTTTGCGTGAAGCGAGGACGAAAACATAAACAGTTTATTACATGTGCATGACTTATCCATAATAGAGTTATGCCTAAATCTGTTTGGATCCATGTGTGGATTAGTCATATATTATTAGTTTAGCATGAGAAGCACCAACATATAAACCCATAGAAACTATTGGTAATAATCTTCGGTTAACTGTTTTGCGTGAAGCGAGGACGAAAACATAAACAGTTTATTACATGTGCATGACTTATCCATAATAGAGTTATGCCTAAATCTGTTTGGATCCTAGGGCGTTACACATAAGCACAGAGGCACTTACTTACCAGTCGCAACAAAAAATCCATTAAAGCAGTTACTAAACTCGGCATATGAGTCATATGACAACAATTGACAAGGAGCAGAATGTACAGCTAGTTCAGAAACAGCTCTATTGACTGAGATGTCTACTGTCTCGTCTGGTCATAGATATGACGCAATGCAGTGATGTTCACTGCGAACACTGATGCTAGTTCATGAGAACGGAGTTTGTGATTGTTTTACCTCGTCGACGAAATCCTGCCGTGGTGCGCCGACGCGGCGCTTGATGGCGACGACCGTGCCGTCGAGCAGCAGCCCCTTGTACACCAGCCCGAAGCTCCCGGCGCCGACCAGGTTGGCCTCGCTGAAGTTCTTCGTGGCGTGCGCCAGCTCCTCCAGAGAGAATTGTCTCGCCCCCTGGTACTCCGGCGCCGACGAAGTCCGGCCACACCTGCTCCACTCCACTAACCGAACCAAACACCAATGACCAATTCGTACGTTAGAACGTTGTAAATTTGCAGGCAAGTTTATGTCCAGTGTGCACTGATTAAACACACAAGAAGCAGCAATTTTTACCCAGCGTAGGAGGAGTTTCAGACGAGCCGGTGTCGGAGCTTCTGCTACGCCGCGCTCTGAGCCGCCGCGCCACGCACCACACCGCGGCCACGACGGCGACCACCAGCAGTGTGGCGACGCCCGCGGCAATGCCGGCTACCACCGCGGCTGGCAATGCCATCCGGGCGACCGGGGCATCGAACCTGCGCGCAAAGGTGAAATCAACGATCCAGCAGCCAGAGCAGAGCCAATGCATCGAGGGAATCTAATATCTCCGGTGCCCATGCATGTGCCAACCTCGGAACGAGCAAGGACCGCTATAGCTTCGGCATTCATCAATGAAGCGATCTTCCAACAGGCCAGCTAGGGAAGGACCAACTGACGCCGCGCGGTAGACGGCAGAAGCGCTAGCTCCTCGCAGGCTTGACGGATCGGCCGGGTCGGCTGGCTCTTTAAAGAGGAGCACGCACGACGCAATCCGTCAAGAACACGCAGACGCAGCGCCGGTGGGCGCATGATATGAATGGATGCGACGTGCAAGTGTGCGTAACCCCACATGGCAACTGGACGCAGCGCTGCGTTGCGCCATGCCGGCGCCCCCATGTGTGCATGCGTGTAGGAGCTAGCGCATGCTGGGATGAAGATGGGAATGGGGGGGTTGGTGAGTGGGGGTCTGCCTACGAGTGTACGACGACCTGACGACCAGCCTGTGCCTCTGTGCATCTGGAATCCTTCACCGCATACAGAGCGGTGAAATGAATGGCTTTCTTGCTCCTTTCTTCGCTTCAGTCTTACCCAGCGACGAGGCGATGCCAGTGCCATTGCACATGCTTACGCGCAGGAAGGAAGCCTACCAATTGTGTGAGGGCCTAGTGGCTGTCCTACGCTAGCTGTTGACGTGAGCAGAGTGTTTCCTTCGACTGACTGTGATTAGGCTGGAAAGCCGAGCAGTTCCATGAATACAATCAAGCATTCTTGATTGTTTTGGGTCTCATTTTCTTTATGAGCGTAGTCTCAATTTTTACCGTGGATCATAATTGACTCCAAATCTTCATGCACAAGAACATTAGCTAAAACATACTTCATGTAACATTAATACACTACCAAATACATCTCAAATCATTCCAAAATCAAATTCCTAAATTCCTAGAAAATTAGCTTCAGGGAAACAGTCATATATGATTTTGGCTGGTGTATCTGAATTCAGTACGGTGTATACTACAATTTACCAGTAGACTCCGCATTGAAAAGACACACTATTTAAAAGCTAGTTGCTGTTGCATATGTACCGTTTAAAAGCTAGTTACTGTAGCATAGTAGTGATAAGCCAAAGTCTGAGTGGTTCGGAACCCAGCCTACGTAGATTCAGAACTTCAGGGGAAAAGTGATAACAAAAATACAAATTATTTTCAAAAATATGGTGGTGCATTATAAAGTCACGTGCCAACCATGAGAAAAATGAGGTAGGTTCATTCAGGGTCTTCGAGAATTGAGGAGGCATAATGAGGTGGCTGTGACTATGAATAAAGGACAAGTCCAAAATGAGGACAAACTTTCCAGGCATTTCATTTGTGATTTGGTAGGTTGGAGTCTTCAAAGTTTCCCTAGTATGACCAATAGCATCACCATGAATTTGGACTCTAAACAGTTCCTGCTAATCTTGATAAGTCACAGTTGAGTAATTTTTCCTCCAGTGAGTTCAAACAAAAGTTATTCCTACTTCAGATTGTTAGGTGAGCATTTTATTTTCGGAGTACATTCGGGTTAGGCTTCTCTAACAGAGGAGGTGCTATATTTACTTGATGGAAGAATATAAATGATTTAGACAACAATGTGCAGTACAACTCTTTGCAGGCTAGCAGCATGCAGGTTGTTCAAATTTTGGACCTAGGAGAGTTGTAACAGGCAATGAGGGACCAGTCAGATACTCCCTGACATCCAAATCTGAATCCAATAAATTATCAGATTTGTTCGCCCATGCGCGTACACTACAGATAGAAAATTACAGAACATCTGAACATTGTTTAGTTCCAAATCTATCTGTAGTAAATTAAGATTTCATTCTGCAAGAGTATTTTGATCTAAATACAATTAGAAAAACAATTTGGTTCATTGGATCGGATTGACTGCTTCTCAGAGTTGATTAATACCTACCTCATTAATTTCAGTTCTTCATCTGACTGAAGAAAACAAATGTAACCAACTGCAAGTTGAGTTTAGTACTGTCAACTCATATCTAAGTGAGCAAGGCTAACATTTCTAAACATGAATGCGTGCAGACATTCAGGTTCATCCTATTTATGAATAGCGTTTGTATTCATCATAAGACCAATAGACTAATATATCTACAAGTACATGTATGGTATATATGTAGATAACCACTTATACAATAGAAAAAATACACAGATAATAATACACATCTAACACCTCCCTCAAACTTATGGTGGATCAACAATATGAAGTTTGGAGAGACAGAAAATGTGTTGGGCTCTAATCTGTGTCTTCGTGAAGAAATCTACTAACTGAAGTTCTGAAGGCACATACTAAAGAGCAATAATCTGGTCCTGCATATGTATCCTCATGAAAGAGGCATCAACACCAATATGCTCCGTAAACTCATGCTTCACCATATCTTTAGCAATACTAATAGCATTTGTACTGTTAGACAAAAGAGAAGTTGATACATAAACAAAAACACTAAAATCCTCAAGTAGCCACTATAGCCAAGTAATCTCCGTAATCAACAAAACCATAGCTAGCAATGTAGCCTCAGCACTCGAACGAGGAATTGTTGTCTGCTTCTTAGTCTTCCAAGCAATGAGAGAACCACCAAGAAAAATACAAAAGGCAAAGAGAAATTGGTGATCAGATTGATCACTAGCTCAAGTGGCATCAGAATATGTCTGAAGCTATAAAGAGTTAGATCGGGGGAAAAAGAGATGGCGAGTGATAGTTTTACAAAGATGTCGTAAAACACGAAAAAATGACTATAATAGAGTTAAGTGGGAGAAGAGAAAAACTGACTCAAGATATGCACAAGATATGAATATCAGGTAGAGTGACACCAAGGTAAACAAGACTCCCAACAAGATGACGGTAGCGAGTAGAATCAGAAAAAGGCTTACCATCAGTGGGCTAAAGATAAATATTAAGCTCCATAGGAGTTTTAGCTGTCCGTTGGTCAGTAAAAGAAGTATAATCAAGAAGATTCTGGATATACTTTTTTTGGAATAGATAGAAGCCAACATATAAAAGGAGAAGCGTCCGGCCACGGGGTAAAGTGTGAATAAAAAGAGTAGAATCATGAACACTGGCAGAGAAATCAACTGTAGTAACAACAGAAAATAAATGATTAAACCAGACATAAAAGAGCTTGCTTGAGGCTGTAAAGAAATCGGCAAAGGTGAAAAACCATACACTCAAGAATAGAATACCCCGGTGGTGGCTATATAAAAATCTTCTTATGCGGCTCACCATTGGGAAAGACATTCTTGACATCAGGCTGAGAAATGGACCACACCGAATAGAAGCCACAGCAAGAAAAGTACGGACAGTGGTCATATGAGTCACAGGAGCAAAAGTTTCATCATAGTCACAACTATGCTCCTGTTGAAAACCACATGCTACAAGACGAGCCTTATAACGCTCAAGAGAACCATCAAAGTGGATCTTAACCTTATAGACCCACTTGCACATGATAGAAGTAACATGCGCAAGAAGAGGGACAAGATCCCATATACAAGTACGCTCAATGACAGCAAGCTCCCTTGCAATAACATGCTGCCACTCCTGATGAACAACAATATCATGATAAGAAGTCAATTTAATAAAAGTAGCAGCAACAAAACCAAATAGACTAGCGATCATGAATAGTATATCGAGGAGGAGAAACCGAAGAAGATGACCCATCAAAAGAATCATCAACTCGCAGACGATAAGTATAGTAGAGAGGATAAGAAGGAATAAAGTCAGGAAGAACTTCTACAGAGAGATGTTGGAGGCGAAGGAGGTGCCGATGGTGAAGGAGGCAAGGAGAGACCAAAGGTTGTAGTGGAGAAATGGTGACTATGAAGGTGGCAAGAATAGCCAGGAAAGAAAGTGGTTCGACAAAAGATGCTAGAGTTGTAGAAGAAGAAGGATGAGGGTAGAAAGGACGAGCCTCATTAAAAGTGACGTCCTAAGAAATCCGCATCCGTCGGCTAATAAGATCCCAACAACGATGTATCTTACACTCAATACTATAGCCCAAAAAACACACTCCACGAACTGAGTGGTTAGCTTGGTGTGCTCACGAGATGCAAGAAGAACAAGCATACACACCCAAAGAGACGAAGACTGGAATAAATAAAAATCTTGCTACAGAAATGCTCAACTGGAATCCCATTCTAAAGAGCAGAAGAAGGTTGAATATTAATCAGAAAAATGGTAGTAGAAACAACCTTAGCATAGAAGTGTGGTGAGGCAATAAAAGCAAGCATAAGAGCATGGGTTGTCCCAAGAAAATGTTGATGCGTTCATTCAGCCACACCATTCTGAGTAGGAGTACTAGGACAAGAAAACTAAGACAGAGTGCCATGCTCATCAAGAAAACCACAAAAGACTCCAGACAAGTACCCCTCAATAGAATCAGCACGAAAAACACGAATATGAGAATCAAACTAAGTATGAATCATGATGGCAAAATTCTTGTAGATGGATAGAACCTCACAGCGAGATGACATAAAGTATATGCATGTATTCCAAGAAAAAATATAGATAAAAATTATATAATATCGATGACCTCTTTTCGAAACGAAAAGAGCCAGATCTCATACATCAGAATGAACAAGATCAAAAGAGCATTGTGACAATAACTTACTAGAAGGTACGGGAGTTAAAATTGTTTATCAAGCTTACAACACTGACAATTAGGAGAAGCATCACCAGACATAGACCCTAAAAAACCATGATGAACTAATGAAGATAGACGTGACCTATAAACATGTCTTAAAAGATGATGCCACTGAACAAAAGACGTGGTGAAGAATGCAGCAGATGCGGAGGCAGTGGTGGAGACGACAAGACTAACAGGAGTAGCATAAGGAATATAAAACTAGTCAAGCTTCCAGAGATGTCATGAGTCACGGCGGCGAGGGCCAGTATCAACCAGAGTCCCCGTGTGATGATCCTGAACACAACAAGAATCAAAATCGAGAATAACACGACAACCATGATCAGTGAATAGACCAGCATATATGAGATGCATAGTTAGTTTTCAAACATGAGAAATAGCAGGAACATAAAATGCAAATTTGGAAAGAATGCCTCATCCCGTGACAGAAAGAGGGGTACCATCTGCTATCTGAACAGTGATAGGAGCAACTAGAGGATTAATGGAAGTGAGACTAGTGGAATCAAATATCATCATAAAAGAAGCATCAGAGTCAAGAATCTAAGGTGATATACCTAAGGAAGGAGAAGTAGAAAGTGGTCTCTCATTAGAAGACTATGCAGTAGAACTAGTAGAATCAGACGGTGTAAGAGCAACCATGCGACGCAGTAGTGTGAGAATCTCTTGAGTATCAGAAGCACTAGAGCTCCTCTGAGAGAATAAAACTCCGATGCCCTTCAGATGACAGTCATCACGACATAAATCCTTCTTCTTCCTGTAACAGAACTGCTCCACATATCCATTCTTATTGTAGTAGATGCAATGGAGTCCCTACTAATAGCAGCTGTCACTGATGGAGGCACCATTGCTGATGGAGGCACCATTGCTAAAGGAGTAGCTAGAGGTAGAGTAGGTGTAGAGGCTAGAGGAGCTACCAAAATCGAAGGAAACAACAATGACAGTAGCAGATCCACACCACGAAGGTGAATCTCCTCAGTATAAAAAATTGCAAGGGTCTCCAACAGAGTCACACGAGGGTTGCGAGCCAACAACTGAGCACGAGTCTGCTCATACTCAGCCTGGAGACATGTCAAGAAGTCATAGATGTGATGAAACTCTATGTGAGATTGCTAACGCTGACAACATTGACAAGTGTGACAAATATCTGATACCAAAGAGTCAATCTGACGCCATACTATAGATAGCTGGACATAGAACTTATCCATAGTGGCATCTTCCTACTGTAAGACTACTCTTGACGCATAACAGCAAGATACAAGGAATCACCAGATAGCTTATAGTGGTTGCGCAAATACGCCCACATCAACTGTGCTTAAGCCAAGCCAACCACAGCCCCAGTGAAATGTACCTCCATGCTAGCAACCAGAATAGCAGAGGCACAAGCATCTTCATCAGCCCATGTCTTGTAGACAGCATACTGAATCTAAAAAGTTTCTTTGGAATCCTCAAAAACATCAAATGCCTCCTTACAAGTGTCTTTAGAAGCATTCTTCAAGAGCACAGGCTCAACAGGTGGAACAGAGCGAGGCGGACAAGGTAGCTCGTTGGTGAAAAGCTCCCAAAGGCGCTGACCATGCATGTAGAATGGCATGTACTGAAACTAATCCTGATAATTGAGATCATCAAAGATCACTGGACAGCGATGAAAAAAATGGTGCCCGAAGATGATGACATTTTTCTCCTTTATATTTTTGTTTTTTCTTTTCACCGACTCCCCCTCTTTCTTATACCATACGTTTAGCAAACCGTATCAAAGAAGCGTGACTCGCATCGACTCACCGTGACTCATGGCAATGGAAGTGGTGGTTCTGGCGGCGATGGCGACGGCTCCCCGACGGTCAGTAGCCAACGATGGTGACAAGAACGGGAGCTCGATCCGAGGTCGACGCTAACAGCGCCAGCGACGTGTGGCCGGCAAAGAACGGCTCGCGGGTTAGCGGCAGAGCGACGGCCAGTGGTGGGGATCCACGCAGGTCGACGACGTGCAGCTCGTGGACGAAAGACGACGGAATTGATCTGGAGTGGTGGCAACGGTGGAAAGCCAACGACGACTGAAGAGAATCCAGCGGCGGCAGCTTGACGATGATGGCAAGCACAATAGAGGCAAAGCCGAGTGAGACGGTGGCGGCTAGAATAGATGAACCAGCGGCGACGAAAATCCTAGGTTTGCTCTGATACCATGTTATAAATAGCGCTTGCATTTATCATGAAGTCAATGGGCCAATATATATACAAGTACAGGTATAATATATATGCTGGTAACCACTTATATAACAGAGAAAATACATAGATAATAATACACATCTGACACATCCATGGATCAAAGTCAATTTTGAGTTCTCCAACATGAAAATCTTACTGATATCCAATAGCATATAATGTAAGTACTGTACCATTATTTGCTTACATGAATACAACAGCTGCAGTGAACCTGGACTGCTTATGGAAATGATCTCAGATGCACAGTTCACTTGTTTTGCTGGTAATACATAACAATAGAAACATCTTCACGGTGCCTAAGTTGCTAGACAAAAGCCAAATGGAACAAAAATTAAAGAAGAAGAGGGCACATGCATCGTGTCCTTCTGCAGATGAGAATCCAATGACTGTCCAAAAAAGAAATACTCATTGCAATTTGCAACAGGCCAACTTCCAGCCTGGCGCATGCAGAATTCTGGGATAACTTCTTACCAGATCCATATATAGATATAGTTAGTAAAATGTTGTCATCTATATTAAGCCTCACATTAGTTTGCACAAGTGATGGAGAAGTTGCTGAACTATAAGTCCCTAGGGATCCAAACTAGTGGCAGTTGCACTTTCTAGCAAGTGTTATAACTACGCGTTAGCTTCGGATCCATAGCTAATTGGATTAATGGTTGTTGCATGCTGAAGTTAGTTTCTTGTATGATGCAGTGAACCTAGAGACGGTCGAAAGTTCAGTAGATTAGATTGTACTTAAATTGCTTTGCTGGATATAGTTTTGTTGCATAATCTACTGACATTGGTAGCTACTATTGACTGTAAAATTATATCATTAAAAAGAGACACGGCAAGTCCTCTTTCTTTCGAGTAAGATGCCTTAGATTCTTCTACCTTCTGTAGCTGACGATAAGCTTGTTCAAGTTTGCTTTTCCTGAAAAATGAACTGGCAGTGGAAGCTGATAAGAACAAAAGGAATTAGAAGTTAGCAAACAAATTCCACTTCTATAGACTGAAACCAAATAGTGCTAAGGATTGACAAGGAAAAAACATATTGTGACAGAATTAAACATCAAATACTGCTGTACTTCTTGCAAGCTGCCACTGCAAATCTGCAATAATGTCCTGGTTTTTAATCCTACAAAGCTTAAGCAGATCCATCGCAAAACGTACTCAAGTACACCAAGGATTCAGAAGGACCAAACCGCGTTAATGCAGCAGCTCCCGCAGGAGAGAGGAAAAAGGACAGAGATGAACAGGAACACATGAGGAGAAGGTGAGCACTCCAGAAATCACAGCCGTATCTGCTTTCTCCTGTAATTGCCAGCCCTTTCATCAAATGGTTTTACCCCACAATGCAGAATAAGGCATACGCATGAGAGCTGGACAAACAATAGGAAGCCAAAAACTCCCTTCTGCTTCCTGTTCACCACTGTTTGCTGCATCTGAACTTTCAGTGTTTCCAAATTTCCATTGCCATTGATACCCAGACAAACACATATGCATTGCTTCATTGCAAGTTGCAAGAGTGGTTTAATTGTGGAACACTATGATCATAGACTACTACTGAGTACTGACCACAGCTGCTGCGACACAGGGACAGTAGTGGCTGCTGTCCACATCTATCTAGCAATGTATGAATTGAGTACGCCTAAACCCAGTCAGCTGCTGGTCAGCCGGTGGTCGTCGGGCGTTGTGCATAGTGTACAGTTGGGGCCTGGAAATCCTACATGAGATTCAGTGTTTCAGAGGACACTAGATCTACAATATAGTGTACGTATACAGTACGATTGTACGATGGCCGGTCCATTGGCCTAACGCAGCAGTATGAATTGGTCTGGGTTATATAAATAGCTGGATCGATGTGTTAAGTTACATGGACTCAACAGATGTTGTGATTTTGTGGTAAGTTACATGGATTCAACAGATGTTTTGATTTTGATTTCTTTTCCCTTATACTGAACTATTGTGAGGTGTAAAAAGTTGATGCAAACCAACCACACTTGACTGATAGACACAGGCACACAGCAAATGAAAGCATTTTGTCTTTTCAAGAGAGAAAACACTCCAACTCACACTTTGTTTAATCATGCCAAAGGAGCACAACAGCTCTTTAGTTGCCTGAATTAATTTATCATTTTTGGTGGATAATGCTGAAACGATCGCACTGAATAGATGCATTTAGATGAGGGGAAAACTAACTAATCATCATGTGCTTTTGTACAGCAAAAACACCCAACAATGTTAAAGTACCTAATAATAGAGCGAAGAAAATGGAAACTGTAATGACTTGGCAAGGTAAGAACAATAACTAAACATGACTTCACGGGTTGACATATACCATTATTACAAAACTAGGGCGAAGTCGAAGTTGTCTCCATCTAAACAGGGGTTTAGGGACAACTGATCATTGCTTGAAGAAATACATTGTTCGGCACTTGTTGGCCATTAATCATTCCAGCCAAGAGCACAAAAACACAGCAAGTTGATACTGGAGAAGTGGAGAACAGAAGAACCAGTAGCTGCGCAGTTGTCCATCTTGCTTATCTCAGTGTACAGAACTACAGATGGGTGCCTAATGTATCTCTCGAGAAACTACCATGGCGGATTTAGAATAAATCAAAGTAGACTATTGTGTCCTTGGCCATGATTAGCAAGAGCAGCTTGAAGTATATCAAAGCCCACTTTCTGGTGATATTGTGGTGCACATAGTCCAGAAAGATCTCCTTGTGGAACATGTAGACTTGATGGAATACTGACATGACCAGAAGAGAAGTACTGAAGCTGTTCTTTGACACAAGAAGCAGAGGCGGGATAATGTAAAATGTAACTTTTGTTAATAGCTCAGACCGCCTCACTTTCAAGCTTTCACTTGTCAATGGACTGTTTCTGGGTTTGGCAACAGTTGCTTCTAATGGGCTGAATGCTGTAACCTTCAAGGCTCCCTCCTGTGTTTTCAGCGCATCAGATTGTGCCATTCCAGCAATTGTCTTGGGCGATGTCTGTGAGATCCACAAGAATAAGAAACTTTGAATGCATCTAGCATTGACTGGTGGGAACTGAGAAAACAAACTAACAATCACAGAAACCCTATATAACTGACACTGGGGGCACCAGACACACCTGCACCTGCTGAACAGAAGATCCGTTGGACACTCCAGTAGAAAACCAACGAGGTAACACTTGTGTGCCAGTGAGTCGAGATGTCTGCTCATATCCTAGAATCTGTTTTGCATACCACAAAAATAAATTATTAGTAGTACAATAAAATCATGCATTGAACAATACAATGATGAGAATAGTACGTATGAACAACAAGTTCATTAAAAATGTACAGTGTGGTTCTCTTAAAAAAGAAGTTTGCCAAATATTAATGATCACTGATCAGTCAAGCAAACCAATTGTACCATTGGTCTTTTAGTCTTTCATCGGAAAGATACGTAGATAATTGGATAGAACAGACTCACAAACCATGCATTTAGAATCCTTGTTTTCCAGACAAGATGATAAATTCCAGTTCCTCCTTTATATTTTAGTTCTCTACAGATCACAGAAATACAGAATAACTACTACTATTGACCAATGCATATGAAGCTTGTGTGATGCAACATCAATGAAGTTCACACCAAGTATAAGCCTGTTCTTTTCAGCTTTTCGAATGGCTTTTGGCTTTGGCTTCTTCTAGCAATCACTATTCATTAGACTAATAATCCACAGCCCAAAAAAAGCCCCCTATGTCCTATTTAGACCAATACGTAGTCAAATAGGCAACACATAGTACATATAATAAATCACAGAAGTCGAAAGATGTGGATACTAAACCTAGATAATTCTGTCAATGTTGTTGGATCTGTAATTGAAAAGATAATAAGCACTAAACGGATGGCACCAATCAAAAGCACCTATGCCCACAAGGAAGTATTGCATAATCATCACTAATAGATTATCAGCAGGAATCACCCATCATCGAACCATGTTAGCATGGCAAAAAATTACAAAGAGGGTCTTCAGATATCTGTGAAGGCATGGAGCATTGTCCAATCGGCCGCTAGTGCAGGTTGGAATTTAAGTGAAAAACATTTCCAAAACAAACTAAAAGAAAAAAGATTTTTTGTTTATGTAAATTTGCAAATATACCAATAAAGCTTCATTCATTCAATTCATATTTATTCACTCCTCAGCTAAGTAGAATCACAATCTAGGTGAGTGTTTGTCAACCCTACTCATTGTTTTGTTCAATTTTTATAGCCAAATTTGATGACTTTGGCGGTGCAATGAGTCAGCGCAAAGGCAAAGGCGAAGTGGCCACAAGTTCACTTTCCATCCCATCATAACCCGCAATGAGCTTGATGAGGCAGACCAGGGGCGGAGCCCAATAGGCTCACCCGGTGTCATAGGACACCGGGTCCAAAAAAATTTTCAATACTAATTAATATATATATACTATATGTGCACTCTCAGCCTAAAAATTTATGCACCCGGTAGCTCAGCCCACCAAACAAATAGAAGCAGAGAAGCCCACGAGCACTTATGGCTATTTACTACAACTTCCAAGTTCCAATGCATTCCAGTCCGTCTTCCGAGCAATTGAACAAAAGCAACTAACTTTTCGCTGCCCGTCGCCTTGTGCGCTGCATGCAGAGTCTGCACACAGCACTGCCTCTGCCCTACTCGAGTACTCGGCTGACAGTGAGGGACTGAGTAGGCAGGCTGTAGCCATAGCCCGTAGGCAAGGCAAGTAGGCAGGGTGAACTCAAAGAAGTGGCGGCTGCACACTTCATTTTTCACATCACAATTTCACTGAGAAGGCACTGCACTGCACACTTCACAATTTCACATCAACAAGAAGTCAAGAAAGTAGCGGCTGAATAGCTATAGGCTGTAGCCTGTCCCTGTAGGCAGTACTGCAGTAGGCTGTAGCGCACTGGCGCACTGCCGCGCTGCAGTGCACAGTGCACACCCGGCGACCCACGCTGCACACCCCTGCTGGGCAAGGTTATTAAGGCGGTAAGGCGAGGTAAGGCGACTCACCCCCCTCACACCTTTTAAGCGATAAGGCGTGAGGCGAGGCGACACCTTACACATCCTAAGGCACTAAAGGCAGCAAATAAAATGAGCATTTACAGCACATATGTACCTTGTTGTTGTCAATTCTTGAGCTCATCTAGCACCCATCTTTCTATTCTAATTGCTCTTCTCCTATATAGTATCCATCCTCTTGACCCTTTATAAGTTTTAACATATAGATTATTATAAATACAATAAATATAAACACCCAGCACTAGCAAGCACAGTGACTACCCAGCACTAGCGAGCACAGTCACTAGCGACTTCGCTCGCTCCCTCGCGGCCTCGCTTGCATCCAGCGGCCAGCGCAACAAACACCCAGCGGCCAGCGCAACACCAACATCACTCCCTCGCAGCCTCGCTTGCATCGCTCGCTCCCTCGATGGCTCCGCCGCCGCCTCCAGCGATCTGGCTCCACCTCCCCCAGTCCCCCTCCATCCCCGACTCCCTCTCCCTCTCGACCTCCCCCTCCCGGCCGGCCTCCATCTCCCTCCCTTCTCCCGGCCTCCTCCTCCCGGCGACCGGCTGGACGGATGAGGGACGAGGAGGATGGGAGATGAGAGGAGGAGGAGGAGGAGTACCTTGCTGTTGGGCGACGGGGATGGAGGCGTCGACGCGCCGCTGCGACGGGATCTGCGAGATGGAGGCGGCGCCGACGCCGAGAGACCGGAGCGGAGAGATGGAGGCGCCGCCGGCCACCGCCTTGGTTCCAGGTACTTCGCCGCCTACGGTTCTTTCTCCAGATCCAGATCTCTTTCTCTGCCTCTCTGGTTTAGCCACCGGCCCACCGCCTACTCACTTCATTTAGTCGTGGTCGTCACCTCCTCCATGCGAAAGGCGTCGCCTCGAGCCTTCCCGACGCCATACGCCGCCTAAGCGTCGCCTCAGCGATGCCTTCGTGCTAAGGCGGACGCCATACACACGCAGGGCAAGGCGGGGCGACGCCTTACCGGCTTGGGGCGCCTTACCGCCTAAGCGTCGCTTAAGCGATGCTTAGGCGACGCCTTAATAACCATGCTGCTGGCTGCTCGGCTGCTTGGGCACTCGGCCTTCACCTTGAGCCCTTGACCAGTTGACCGCCCGGCTCAGCTCCTCTCCCTGCGCCTGCAGTCCTACTGCACAGCTGGTCGCTACTCGGAGTCTCGGCGACGCCCTCGGCCTCGCCGCCTCGAGCCCTCGAGTCCCCCTCGGCCCTCGTCACTTCGCCTGTTCGCCAGCACCGCCCCAGTCGGTCCATTTGCCTAGGATTCTTGTAAGTTGTAAGTATAGAACTGTAACTCTGTAATTTTCTTCAAATTCTTTTTATCTTATTTAGGCAGAGGGACTAAATTTATAATTTATGATTTTAATGTGATGATTATCATTTTTTATCAAATTGTAGCTTATAAGTTATAACTAGTTTTCCCATGAAATGATGAAAAGTTTGATGTCCGACTCATGCCATTGTCAATATCTAATTGAGTTTTTGAATACTCTGTAAATGGCAGGTAAATTTATAGAGAAGTTTCTGAAAAGAAAAGCACCAGATAATGTTGCTAGTGCTAGGAATTCACCTCCAGAAGATATTAATTGGGAAGGGGAGATTCAGTTTGATCCAGGCAAAAGGAAATGAATAGATGATTACCATCCTAATCACAAAGATGTGGTGAGAAGAAATGTATATATTTTCATTTGATCATTTTACTATTTTTCTTAAGAATTTTAATTCAATTTATTCTCTTTATTGTAGGCTTGTAGCCTATTGAGGGCAGATGACGTATTTTACCAATGTCTACCATCTTTTGTCCGTGATTTCACTCTTAATTCCTTTACTTTGTTGCAATTAACCAATAATATTAGTGGGTTTCTTCATTTTGGTAAGCATTCTGATCGCTTTTTTTATCACTGTATATTGCCATCGGTTATGTTAACTTATTGATGTTAAAAATTATATCACACATAACTTTTTAACTCAACGATGCTTCGAAATTATATACGGTATTATATGTATTCATAAAATGGTGAACCCCCATCATATTCGTTCTAGTTCCGCCACTGAGGCAGACTCATGCTCTACTGGCTACCGTAATCCCAACCTTTCCTGTTTCTCCCACCAGCCAGGCACAACGTTTCCTTAAATTTCCCCCGAAACTAGATATAAGAAAAACTACAATTACTTCCATTCATCAGGTCTATAAGCTAGCAATCTAATGATTCCCCCGAAACTACGCTAAGCATACGCAACCACCAAAGACAATGTAAAGAAAACCCTTAAACAGAACGAATCAGGCATTCGGACAAGAATATCAGATCGAGCACGCACGACTAGGGCAAATCGCTTACAGCCCATCACCCCAAATATGCCGCGTACTGATTTGATCCAAACAGCCACTTCGGTTGACAAAATCTGTATATCTCGAATGAAGGAAGGGTGGAGGGAGGGAGAGGTGAACCTTGGAGAGGCCGAGCGGTGAGCCCACCGCCGGTTGCCGTGGAAACGGGGCGGCGGCCGGATCGCGGGGGAGGGAGGAGAGCGTGCAGAGCCACCGGGCGCCAGCGAGCGGCGGCGGTGCGGCCCCGTCGGCGCGGGACAGGGCGAGCGCTAGGGCTTTGGATCGGGTCAGGAAACGCGACGCCATTCTCCGCCTCCGCAGCAATCCCTCGTTCCTCACTAACGGTGCGGTATGCAGACGTGGCTAAATGGGCGGCACGGCCAGCACGGCACGGGCCATCCGGACTCAGCCCATTTAGACACAGATCTGTTTGGTCTGTTATTTAAATGGATCAAACCGTATGATCTATAGGCTGAGATACTGATTCAAACATGATCCGATAGCCTTATAGGTCGGACCGGTCTAAACACTGTTAGATCATTGACATAAATTTTTAAAAAAATTCTAAAAATATTAAATTAAAAAATACAAAAATAAAAATATCTATACGTATAAAATTAACTATACAAAATTCAAAAAATTATAAAATAAAATTATATGAATATTAAAAATAAAATAGGCCTAACGGGCTAGATCGTGCCTAAGTCGTGTCAGGCTAAGGTGACGGTCCAAGCATAGCTCGACACGATTCAATGGTATGCCGTGTCATGTCTACACTACTCCAACATTAGCGTGCTTTGGGTCGGCCCAACAGGCACGGCCATTTGGCCATCTCTAGCGGTATGTTCCTCAAAATGGCCAAAAAAACACTCTTCCCTTGCCTAAGAACCTCTTCATCCTCTCCCAAAAAAAACATTTTCACTATAGTTCCTTTATCTTTCATTTTTATACCAGCGAGTGTAGAGACATCAATGGAAAAAAAATTAAAACATGTGTAGTGAAACCAAAAAAACAAAATTTGGAACCCTGAATATGACCCTGTTTTTTGGTTTTTCAGCTAGCTTTTAGCTTCGAATTTTTTCAACAATTACTATTTATTAAATTAATAAGTTACTATAAAAAATTATAAACCGTAACAAAAAAAATAGGCCAATATATTGTGGAATTTTCTTGGGGTGATATTATTAGATATATTCGGCTAGGTGTATCATGCTCCTAAAAAAAGGAGAGAATAATATCAATGGTTTACCTCCATATATTAAAGGTCAATTCAACACGATCTTCACATATCTAATGAGGAAAAAAAGGCAGATAGGGCAGTTACTGCATGCTTAATTACTTCATTTTTATTTTAGCAATAGGCTTATTCTACCGACATCCATAGGGTACCAAGGGATCCCTTTATTCTTTGAGTGTCTATTTGGCGTTGGAAATTCATTCGCTTTAGTTAATCCTGCCCGATTTATTCCTTCCTCGACGCGGAAATTCCTCATGCTGTCATGGGGACACGTCGAAAATACAAAGCTTGCCTTTAAACAAAGGGGTTTTAGGCCAACGGCATCCGAAAATGAATGTGCTTCACGATGCCCACTCCTAGGGGTATTCTTTGCCGTACCGAGATGGGAAAAGGAAGCAATTAGGGTGGATCCAAACGTAGCTTATCAGCGAAACTTAACACCACCATTAACTTTTCTAGATATGGTAAAGTTCACTCTCAACTCCTCATCAAATGGCAGGCAATGGACCTGTGTGTGTCTTTGGATGCGTTCAATACTATTGGTGTGGGCATCCGTTTTTTTTTACATGAATTCATAAAATTTGTGTTGTCAAACTTTACCAACAATAGGCTTAAAATTTTCTAAATTGTCTATATAAAAATTATATCATTAGATGTATCGTTAAAAATACTTTTAATATTATTAATATATCTTAGTATAAAATTATAAAAGGTAGCAGATAAAATTGCATCTTAAAAAAATAAAAAAAAACGTCAAGTAAAAAAAGTATCTCAAAAGATTAGTAGCTTCCGCTTTAAAATTCATTTTTACTTATCTGAAACATCGTATCAAAAAGAATATCATATATAACTTTATTTCAAACAATTAGCTGTAGAATGTTGGCCCCTCCCAAAAGCAAAGATCACAAAAGTACTAGAACCTCTTAACAGAGAACATCCCCAATTAGTCGCTCCATTAGTTATCCCCCTTACACCTCATAGCTATTCCCCAATTGCACCGGCCATCTCCTCCTCTTTTGCCCAGCTGCAACGTCATCTATAAATAAGGTCGTTTGCTCATAACCATCATACATAGCACACACCACAGGATCCAAGAAGCAAAAGCCTAGCTACGCCATCGATCGAGCAAGTGAAGTGAGGGATTCAGTCAAGACAATGGCGGACAGGGTGGCGAAGCTGGCGTCGCAGCGCGCGGTCGTGATCTTCGGCACGAGCAACTGCTGCATGTGCCACGCCGTGAAGACGCTCTTCTCCGAGCTCGGCGTGAACTGGACGGTGTACGAGCTCGACAAGGACCCCAAGGGGAAGGACATCGAGAGGGCGCTAGCCCGCATGGTCGGCCGGAGCCCGCCCGTGCCGACCGTCTTCATCGGCGGCAAGCTCGTTGGCCCCACCGATCAGGTCATGTCGCTGCACCTCGGCGGCAAGCTCGTGCCGCTCCTACGTGAAGCCGGCGCCCTGTGGCTCTGAGACAATGATGCCTGAATGCCTGATGCGTACGCACAGTATGTGATCACAACTCTGAAGCTAGCTAGTGAAGCAGTGATCAACTGATCATATATATGAATATTAATGCGTGCAGCTACTTAATTTTCGAAAGGTCATCAAATTAACAGCCATGGTCTTTCACTTGTACCACTTGATATTATACATGGAAAGAATGCTTTGTAAGCGATGGCTGTTCTGAGCAAGATAAAAACTAGATCTTGTATCCATAGTTATGTTTATCTTGTTGTTGCTTTGATGCTTTGCTTTTCCTGGTTGTTGTGATAAGACCGTAAGAGAATCCACAATATAGTTAACGCTGATATATATATGTCAATTTGCATAAGCTTTTTGGGGCGTCTGCAGCGCTCAAAAACAAAAAAGTACAAATGTGTCGGCTAGTGCTGTCCATTGTTTAAGCTAGCTAGCTAGTTTCCGTGAGCTCAATATGGTATGACTGTTTGAGTGCTGAAGTCAAACAATTAATTAATGCAAGACATGGATTTGAGCGGTTCGAATGAACCTTCTAAAAACCACTGCCATGGCATATCGTATCATGGGCTAGCTTTTTTCTTGCCGAAGCTACCTTCATGCATGCAATTAATCATGCAGAAAGTCGAAATCATTAGAGCTAGCAGAAGTATATATTCCGGTAGTAAAATTTTGCAGTAAGGCCGCACTCAACTTCTGCTGACGCCGTATTCGGCGTTAGCGTTGAGTTATTTTTTACTATTCATTTTTTTGTTTTTGGTTTTTTTGTGTTTTCTTTTTTTCTCGTATTCCTTTGTATTATCCGTAATAAGTTAATATGTTTTTTCTATTTTTAATTTTTTTTAATTTTAATTATGCTAACTACAATAAAACACTATAAATCATCGTCATTCTGAACGCTATCTAAAAATTTCATGTCGAAATCAACACTTTTCAAATCACTTTGTTGCCGGCAGTCGTAGGCATTGCCAAACGCTGCATTACAGCACTTAGCTAAAGTCAAATTCGGTCAAATATGCAGGGGAAAGCTACCTAGCGAACAAGAGAACAAGGACTACCCTGAGGAAGGTACGGTAGGGTGGGGCCTCTATCTGCCATGTCATCGTTGAAGATTAATCCAACAGTGTCAAAGGCCCAACAGTCGGTGACATTACCGTTGCATGCAATGGTTAAGTGAAGTAGGAATGAAATGATCAAGGGCATTGACAGCAGCTAGTTCCAGGTAATTAAGATTGTGCATTATTGGACTCAATTGTGTGCCTGGCAACATCAGAGAAGAAATATAACATATATATATATGGGCCGGGACTATTCGTCGCACTGGCTGAGCAAACTTTGCTGTACTTGTGCTCGATTGCAATGATTGATTCCGTGGAGTTATTTACAGGGTCTATTCGGATCGCACGAACACTATGTATATGGGACCTTAAGTCCTCGACTACTGGTATGCAGTACTTGGGGAGAATATATTCGTATCTAAGATTGGATATTGCAAATGTGTATGTATCTACCTTTGGACTGTGCGGCCAATTTAGCCAAGTCCTTGGTCGGGTCTCAACGTTATCACCGTTCCTCGCAAAAAGAAAAGAAAAGAAAGAAAAAAAAGGGGCATAGCACTGCCGTCGCTTTGTGTTTGCAGTTGGGTAGAACATATTCGAGTTACTATCTTTTACCCACATTGTGGCGCGTCGACCGGGTGCGAGATGTTGCGAGTTATCTCGGAATCCGTGGATGTTCACCGCGCGAGCTGACATGACTCCTTAGTGGAATAGAAGGAATAATCACTGGTCGTTTTCACTTTGTAAACGATGCCAATTGGGACGTGTTTCACGCGTCTGTGCGCACGCCAGTGTCGATTTCTTTCTTTTAAGGGGGTACAAGTGGACGCATACAACTTATGTCCCTCTGAAACTTTCGCCACATCTATCACTGTTTAACATTGTATTTATAGAAATAATTATATCAAAAGTGTATTAGCAAAAATAACATTTCGACCGTCCGGTGGACGGACAGCAGCACGGTGGGGTGGACGCGTGGCCCTGTCTCCCATGGACGGACGGCAAGGGGCCTACCGCCCAGTAGACAGATGGTAGGGGGCCTACCGCCCGGTGGTAAGAATCACCTGCTTTTTTTAATTTTATGTAAAATTCATGTGAATTTTTAATATAGCAAATGAGCTCAAAAAATTATAAAAATTTATGTGCAGCCTCTGAATACAACGTGGTTGACCGTGTAATTTTTTATAATTGTATCTACTGTGAATGTTGCTCAAACATTTATATGATTTTGATATTTGTAGTTGTTACATATAGCAAACGAGCTCCAAAAATTACGAAATTTTATGTGAACCTCCTGACACACTCGTAGTAATTGTATAAATTTTTTAGAAATTTTATAGAGCATGACATGCAAAGTGTAAATATTATTCGGATGGAGTTTGACTCACCGGTATACAGCTCACAGTAGGAATCTACCATCCGGAGGGGGCACGATCTGGTGGAAATCGAACTCGTAAGCATCGCTAATTTTATGATTAAATTAACATAAATTAACGTGACAAATTCGAAGCACATAACATTTCTAAAAAATTGTACAATTACTACGAGTGTGTTGGGAGCTTCACATAAAATTTCGTAATTTTTAGAGCTCATTTGCTATATGTAACATTTCTTACGAATATCAAAATCATACAAATTTTTTAGCAACATTTACAGTAGATAAAATTATATAAAAAATTATACGATCAACTACGTTGTGTCTGAAGGCTACACATATATTTTCATAATTTTTTATGTTCATTTGCTATATTAAAATTTTTACATTAATTTTAAATAAAATTTAAAAATAACATGTGATTAGACCGGCTAATTAGCTAACCTAATTAGGTGTCGTCTCACCATCGAACGGTAGACGTCGACCATCTAGCTCCATATATCACTATTTTTATAATTATAATACTAAATAATATTAAATATGGTGAAAATTCATGTCCCTCTTACACCCACCGCATATGCGCGTACGTGTCTCGTAACACAGGCGAGTGTCGATTTGTGATTAGACAGGGAGTGTGAAGAAGGCTCGTGCTTGGAACTTGAAATGCATGCGCACGTCAGTCGTCATACGATATGAGCTAGTCCTTGTCCGATTGTCCCTCTTGCTATCTCACGTGGTTGCTGCCACGTGGGTTGGCCGAATACGTGACAGTGAACGCACACGAACGTGAGATCGATGGAGAAGAAATGCTCACTGAACCGAAAGCTGAACATCCAACCAACACATGCATAAGATCCTGTACTTTTATGGTTTTAAGGTGGCTTTTGGTTTTTCCGAAAACCCAAATTAGACTTTCTCTAAGCAGCTTTTTCAGCTTCCTAAGCCTATCAACACCTATGTCGATCGTACCAGCATATCTTCGCCGTCCATCACTATTTTAAAAAATATAGATAAAAGTTATTCACTGTAGCTAAAAGTTATAAGAACGCTGGTCAAAAGAAGAGGATCTAACACTGGTAGCAAAGGGGGCTGGGCCGTCCGGAACAAGACTTGTAGATTCGCTTTACTTTTCCCCGTAGGTCCAATGCCTTCCCAACACCCCAAAATGCGATGATATGTAACATAGAGGGAGGATAAGGTGGTGCGGGTTTCAATTGGAGAGGGGAAGGAATATAATCGTCCTGGTACTCGTGCAGTCGATCTCAGAAACTTGTGCGCATGTCTCACCTTTGTTCGGTTCCTTGGAACCTAGCTAGCTCATGGCCGGCCGGAGAGGCAAAAGCGAGATCGATCGAGAGCTCTTATCTGTTTAGTACATCATCTAGCTGGATCCGTTTTGAAAAGTCCGAGAGATGACTCTACATGACTACACGAGGAATCCATTCCTACGTGGACCATCGGTTCCATCTGTCTCTTGGCCTGATCAACAAACCAGTACTGAATCTACAACGTGCCCTGCCGATTCTTCTAAAAGACTTATCTCGTACACCATTTGACTACTCAAAAAGATCATTTTGAGACCATCAGACGTTCTGCACGAAGGTGAAGCGGTGAAGTAGACGTTGGTCAATGTAGTCACCGTTGAGAACTCTATTTTTACCCTGCAACGTACCACAGGTTTACGCGTGGTTGCACTTGGAATGAGCCGAGCCGACCCGTACGGCGGCATCTGCGGCTGAGCGCGGGCAGCGCACGGGCCAGGTGGGGCGCGCGATGGATAAAACGGCCAGGTGAGGCGCGTGCCGAGGCGAGCAAGAGAAAGAGAGGGCCGTGGGCCTCGCGCGGACGGATCAACATGCACGGCAGTCTGCAGTCGGCACCCAGCTCAATGATCCAACCGAGGACCCAGCAAAGCCCGGCTTGAGAGCTTCGCAGCTGTGCGAGTTGTCTGCCCGAGTTCATCCTTGAATTGGTTTCGGATGTCTTCCTTTACATGACATACGTGTAGATGTCTTCCTTTACATTACACACGTGTATGTATTTAGTAAAAAAAATATGTACTTGTGTTTCGTAAGATACTAGATAAACTCATAATTTATCTAGCGACTTTTGCTTTAGTCCTAACTTGTGTACATGTTTGCATGTGTACGTTTTGGTTGACCTGTTGTAACATCAACTGTCCCTGGCCTGGCTACATTACTCAGGGGGGTAAATTCAGTATGTTTTTTCGACTTAACTTGCACGTACGACGGCTTCCTATGGCCGTGCCATGTTCGAAACTGCAATGTCTGTATAGCTGTCAAAATAGTCCGTGCCATAACGAGCCGGTCAAGGTCTGTCACCGTAGGCACAACCTAAGCCTAGTCAGATGATGGATCATGCTGGCACAGCCCGTTTAGATCATGGGCCGTGCTGGGTTGGTACAGCGCGGTTAAAAATATTTTTTGTAATTTTTTTCTTAATATTTTATAATTCTTCTTAATATTCTACATTTTTTATACCATTTTTTGAATTTTTTTCTCCTTATCCAAGCTAAACGGGTCAACGGTGCTAGCACGGCCTGTTTAATCTTAATCGTGTCCATGCCGGCACAACATGGTCACGGACCATGCCTGGGTTCGGTCCTTAACCCGTGGGGCCGGTACGGTATGACCTATTTATTATCTGTGCTTAAATAGATTGTGTCTAAATGGGTCGTGCCTATCCTGAGTCCGTGCTGTGCCGACAGGCCCGTTGACCAGCTCTACCTATATGTCTACTTCACGTGCATACCATTGGTCGCTCTCGCTGACCGTACGTTCCAATCGATCTAGGGATAAACACCTGCCACGATACGAATTCACCACCTCTCAGTAGTGTGCCAAATCGACTCTGTTATATAATTGTCGGTGTGGCTAATCCAAAATATAATGTATTGTCTGTTATTAATATTAATTTATATATCACTAATTATTTATAATATTTATTTGTTAATAAAATCTATAATTAAAATACTAAGCATATTTGCGACCAGTTCTTGCATGGGAATATCGACGCGGCTGAGCAAAAGCTCCATAGCTCCCTTTGTTTTCTTGGTGAAAGCTAAGCTCCAGCAATTACACCTAACCGAGCGAATTAGACAAGAATCAACAGCTGCCTCTGGCACAGAAGATTCATGAAGAAAAAAATCATGACGTGTAAGTTGAAGACGCCCACGAAACCCCATAGGTTAACTCCTTTTTACCCGATTTGAAACAAGAGAATTGTTCTTATTTTCTATGAGAATCGAACATTTTTATATAAAATTCATATATTTTTGTGAAAATTTCAGGTTCTAAGGTAGCGTTCGGAATAGCGATGGTTTTTGATTTTTGCTGAAATTTTACTGTAGCTGATTTTTTTACTGTAGCTGAGTTGGCTTATTAGGCATAATTAAATATAAAAAAAAGTAAAAATAAAAACGGCACACTAATCTAGAGCGAACAATGCAAAAGAATACGAAAAAATTCAAATAGAGACAAAATTACTACAGTGTTATCCATCGCTACTACAGTAAATTTATCGCTAAACAGTAAAATAAAAGTAAAGTTAAGCGTGTCCTAAATAAGACCTTGCTCTCTAGCCCTGCTACCCAGATCTACTACATTGTTACTGCAGAGTCAAACAGTCCTCATATACCTTTTACTGTCGCATCAACGCATCATCGGTCATCAGGAACCGCCAAACGAATGAAATGAAGGGGTGGTGAACAAATATGGACCAAAATCAAGAGGCTTGCTTTCTCTCTCTCTCTTGCCATTTGAAGGCTCTGTTTTAGATAATTTTGGATTTTTAGTTTTAGAAGCTGTCATTTAAATAGAATGGTTTGTATAAGTCATTTATAAGATTTATTGTAAAAATCGTTTTAAACAAAATAATTTCTCACCATAAATATCTTTTATTTATTTAATCTCTCGCAATTAAGCAAAAGCCGCGGTATTTTTAAACAGCGCTAAAAGCGGAGTTGGCAGGCAGGAGAGGAAAGCGGATGTGCCTGAAAGGATCCCGTCTGCCCGGAGCTGACTTTTGCTTCTTACTCCTACTACTTCCGTTTCTCTTTGCCCCCCAGCCTCATGTTCTCTTTGTAGCTTCCATCCCACTCCCACCGGCCACCGTCCGACGGGCCCTCCCCAATTCGACCCCAACCCCCTCCCGTCCGCTTAAAAATCCGATTTTGGGGAGGTCGCTGCCCCAAGATCGGGGAGGAATCCCCATTTCGTCTGCTGCGGCGGTCTCCACATCCCATTTCTTGGTTCTGCCGGGGCGCTTGGATGAGGCGCTTCCTGTGCTTCGGATCGGCCCAGGAGGGGGAGGCCAAGAAACCCGGCGCCGACGCCAAGGATGCGCGCAAGGACGGCTCGGCGGATCGCGGGGTGTCCAGGGTCGGATCAGGTGCGAGGGGAGGACTACTGGATCTTGGAAATTGTTTCCTGCTTTACTGTGGCTTTGAGATGTGTTGGGGGGGGGGGGGGGGTTGCGGTGGAGCGCTCTTGTTTTTCTCGTGCTTACTGTATGCGAATCACGATTTTGATGGGTGAAATTAGACGAATGTACAAAGCTGCAATCTTTCCAGTAAGATTGGTAGTTGTGGGTCGGTGGAGGCATGCCTTGTGCTGCATTTAGAGAGGAATAGATGGGAGTGCATGCTAGTGTCACTATAATTTCTAGATATGATAATTAGCTGGGGTTAGGGAAACCTCTATCGTCATGGTGATTTTAGGCGCTTTTTGTATAACTGGTGTTAGTTTACATTGCGAGAAGTGATTCTATGCTTTTCTCTAACAAGAGTAACACTAATCTCAAAGCACACGAATAGATAAATAACATCTATCCATCATTTATTATGCTTTAAAAATTATGCAAATTATTATTGAGAAAAGTATAGAAGCACTACAATCCCGTTTTACACATCGTGGATATGTTTGGGCCAATGTATATGTCCGGTTTAGGCAGCTGGCTCATCTTGGTGATATACAAATTGTCTCTAAGGACATGGGGGTCTAGCATTATAAAATGTAGGATGGATTATAGTGGCCTAGTACAGTTTAGAAAAGATTGGTGGAGGTTTTTTTCCCTTTTAATGAAACTGATTGATGGAGGGATTATAGTAAATACTTACTTAGTCTTTACATCATTGTATTAATGCTTTGGGTATTACTTAATGAAACTGATTGATGAAGTTTACTCGACTGGCCATTTCAAACAAGTTGAGTATTACTTCCAAAGTTAATTCTGCTGAGCCTGCTACTTGACCCTACCTGTTCACTGGTACCTAGGCCGAAGAATAGAATAAAAAAAGATCTTTTGATGACTTTCGATCATAAGTAATGTTTTCCTTACGAAGTAAAGGACCTTCTAGAGTAGCAAAGTATCTTTAATGTTGTATGCCTGACCTTTTTTCAGTTTCTACTGGCAGAATGTTGTTTCTCAGAGAGCAGCGCACATTTTATTGCTGAATTATTTAATTCAACTGATTGCTAACTCTAGATCATTTTCTGCTTAGATAAATTACGATCACAGGGTGGATTAGACTCTAAGAAGGATGTAGCCATCCATAGGGAGGGGAACAGCCAAAATATTGCAGCACAGACTTTCACTTTTCGTGAGCTTGCTGCTGCCACTAAGAACTTCAGACAAGATTGCTTATTGGGTGAGGGAGGTTTCGGCCGTGTATACAAAGGACACCTGGAGAATGGGCAGGTTAGTCTTTCTGAAACTATCTTGATGCATGGAGATTTTACTAAATACTCTCAACTTTTAGCTTTTGGGTGATCTAGTTGAAATATCCTGTAAAATGTTGGTACAGTTGCTGTGGCTTTCTTTAATACACACTTGCATTAATCCTGGACACTAACGAAATAATCCTACTTCCCAGGCTGTTGCTGTGAAGCAACTTGATCGTAATGGTCTCCAAGGAAATAGGGAATTTCTGGTTGAGGTCCTCATGCTCAGTCTTTTGCATCACACTAACCTGGTTAGTCTAATTGGCTATTGTGCTGATGGTGATCAACGCCTTCTTGTTTATGAGTTCATGCCATTGGGATCACTAGAAGATCATTTGCATGGTTTGTTTATCTTCTCTTTGCCATCTAATCTTTCAAAATTCCATGAAAGCTTATAGCAATGTACAGAAAGTATCCTAGTATTATATAGTAGTGTACCTACTACTTATTATGACTGTTCAATGCATCCTGTTTTATTTAAAGTTCAAGGGCAGCTGCAAACAAAGATTAAAGTATTCTGTGTTTTTCTTCCCTGATAGATTTGCCACCTGATAAGGAACCTCTTGACTGGAACACACGGATGAAGATAGCTGCAGGTGCTGCTAAGGGCTTAGAATACCTTCATGACAAGGCAAGCCCTCCTGTTATTTATCGGGATTTCAAGTCGTCGAACATTCTTCTTGGTGAAGGATTTCACCCGAAGCTATCGGACTTTGGCCTTGCAAAACTTGGTCCAGTTGGTGATAAAACTCATGTTTCAACACGTGTGATGGGAACTTATGGCTACTGTGCCCCAGAATATGCAATGACTGGGCAGCTCACAGTGAAATCCGATGTCTATAGCTTTGGTGTTGTGTTCCTTGAACTGATTACAGGGCGCAAAGCAATTGACAACACCAAGCCCCAGAGGGAGCAAAACCTAGTGGCATGGGTACGCTTTTGTACTATACTTATTTCAGTTGACATACTTAATTTTCTGGCAGTGAATATCCTTTTAAACAAAATTGCATATAGCTCCTTGTTTTATTTCAGTATTCTTAGCGAAATGCCATCGTGCTAATCAAGCTAAGCCCGTAAGCTTGTTCTTTCATAATATTACAGCAAACAGTCGTTGAGTTTATGCTAGCTCATGGACAATTTGATCATGAAGGGTGGTTTTAACACTAATCAAATGTGCCTCATCCTTCCTATTGGCCATGAAAAGGTGTTCTTTAAAGAACATTCTTTGTCACTATGTTGGTAATTTTACTGATTTTTGCAAACATTTCTAGCAAATGTAAAAATTTCAGGATGTTTTAGCTTGGCTATCCCATTCTGTTTACATATGAAAATTTCCTTTTGTATTACTCTCTCCTAAAATTGCTATCTGGTATCAGTTTCTACTGCAATGTTAATAGAAACAGAACTTTGTGGACATTTTAATTTTGGATAACCAATACAGCTCATCTAATCTGCAGGCTCGTCCACTGTTCAAAGACCGCAGGAAATTTCCCAAAATGGCTGATCCAATGCTTCAAGGTCGCTTCCCTATGAGGGGACTGTATCAGGCTTTAGCTGTTGCTGCCATGTGTTTGCAAGAGCAATCTGCCACTCGCCCCCATATAGCAGATGTTGTCACTGCCCTCTCATATCTAGCCTCTCAGACATATGATCCAAATGCACCAGTTCAGCATAGTCGGGGCAATTCATCAACCCCTAGGGCCAGAAATCTTGGTGCGTGGAATGATGATCAACATGGTGTGCGCTCGCCAAATCATCATTCTCCAGACTTAATGAGGAGGGAAGCAGCCAGGTCATCAAAGTATGGAGCAGAGGTTAGCAGGACTAATTCTACTGGCGATTCTGGTCAGAGATCAGGATTGGATGACGTGGACATAACAGGGTCACAACTGGGTAGTCCAGCTCAAACAGGAAGAAAAGGAGAAACATCAAGGAGTGCTGACAGGCAGCGTGCTATGGCAGAGGCCAAAATGTGGGGGGAGAATCCGAGAGAGCAAAAGCAATCAAATGGTCATGGTAGCTTCGATAGTACAAATGAGTAAAGCGGACAGTTTTCTTTTCAGGCATCGCTCGCTCTAGTGAAGGGATGAGTTTGCTCATCAACACCAAACGGGTCCGATGAAGGATTGTAGGAACATGGCATTGGTTCCACCTCGGTTCTGTTGTCTGTGAATAAGGCTTTTCCTCTAATCTGGCCATCAGCACCGCCTCATGGTTTATCTGGCCATTGACATGCCTTCTCCTGGCGTCCGTTCCTTGTGAATGTGATCGTGTTATGTTTCTTTAGAGTTCAGGAGCCTACAGGATTCAGCTGGAAATGTAGAATGCGAAGAGAGGAGCGAAAAGTCACATCTGATGAGTGCTTTTCTTTCTGCGGTTACACAAATGAGTATGTTAGCTGCACCTGTGTTCTGAATGTATAACTGTTTCAGGTTGGGCTACCTGGAGCTCGTGGAGTTTTTTCTGATGAGATTTCAGGTTTGGAGATAGGACAGATTACCTGTGTTTCGTACAGATACTATTTTTCTTTTCTGTGTTGCCAGAGCAGTTATTTATTTATATTAGCTTTACCATACTTTTCCCTGTATCCTAGCGTGAACGTTGTTCAGCACGGAGCAAGAGGTGTATCCGTATCGAGTTATTTCAGAGCTCATATGATGTCCCCTGTTTTCGAGAGCATGTTGTACATGTATATTTCGCTATCTTCGTCAGTCATGCATGCATCTTGCAAATCAGGGCAAAACCACAAGGAACTGTATTTATCCAATCTGATATAGTTACTTTTGTATGTTGCTCTTTACAGCTATGTGATTGCTTAGCCGGTTAATGTTGTGCAACTGCTCCTGGTTCTGTCGTCGCTCACAACAATGTAGCTGGATTCTTGGCCTTCTGCGTCCATTTACCAAATGATGTAAATAATTTTGAACCAAACAATGCTTCACATTTACCAAACCACATTTACAGCATCTCCCAATCCAGCGTGTTCTTTCATTCCCATCTTTGGATGCACGAACAACTTAACAGTGCGCATCACAGAGGGAACGGCTGTGCCAAAATGCAAAACATGTATATGTGGCTTTATATACTGTCCTAGCCCACCAAATTGTCTTAAGATTCGTGCAACAGATACTGCAATGATTAGAAGAGGAGACGGTGATTTAAATTTTGGAAGCTTGTCTCAATATCGACGCACATTTGATATTGGTAACAGTACATGTACACATGGAAAAACCATATTCAACAGCTGTGTAGAACTAATACGCTATACATCATACATTGGTTCACTGGGCACTGTGTTTTTGCTCATTTGACAAACCAGGCTGCTTCGACAAGACGATGTTACCATTGAGGTCCATCTCATACCGCAATGTGCTGTAGTCCATGACGATCCTGCAAGAGCTCCACGCTTCCGCGTGCATGCTGACGCCGAGGTAGTATATATGGTCTCGCACGCTGTTTCCACTGACAGACCTGGCAATGAAATGATGTTACGACTTACGAGGAATATGCACCTAATCAAGAGAAGATATCGTGTGGTGTGGTTCGATGCGTCTACTTGTCTGTCTGTGCATATGAGAGGGTGGAGGGAGGGACCTGCTGCATGCTGGGTCTTCACCAGAATCATCGCAAATCTGCTCTACAGAGTATATCAGGCTTCCTAGTCCGACATTATGGACCCATACCTGAAGAAGGAACAGTATGGCATTATCCATTGGAAACTGATGGAGAAAGGGTAAATGCGCGTTCATTGTTACTAGATCTCATTAGAAAATGAAAACCGCAAACTATACAAGACGAAATGTACTATGTCAGGCCTGTCAGGGAAGCATATTAAACAGAGCAGAGAGCTGTCACAAGTAGAAACAGTAACCGAACTACAGAGTGGAGCATACCTCTCTTGGGAAGTGATGGTAGGTCTTCTGTGGGAAGAATGCGAAGTATGGTGGCAGGTGAGGGACGATATCATGCGCGTGAGTCACTCGAATTGAATGAGGCAAGTATTTCTTGAAATAAGAAGCGAAAGCCGCATTGCCAATACGAGGTTGCCCAAATGTCATTAGTTTCACACCATCCAAACCATAGTTCACCTAAAACAAGACATGCATTTCTGTTTAGCTGTGGAAGCCGAACCAGCAGGAAAGAAAGGCGTGGCAAATTACTAACTGCTCACACATGAAGAAGGGTCTATGAACTAAAATTGAGCACTAGGTTGGTGAAGGAAAAATGAAAGAAAGGTCATCCCCAAAAAGAAGCTAAAGTGACAACTTGGTGATTTACTAGTTAAGTAGTACATTAATAGAAACTAGAATGTTTGGCCATTTAACCAGAATATAGATTATTTGTTGAATATATTTAATCAGAATTGATGGGAGAAGGTGCAATCAAACTCCAAAAAAAAAAAAAATAGTTTGCTGTTTTCTGTGAAGACAGCCCACCCTGTCACAGCAGTGAACTAAAGGTCCATATAATTTATAATGCAAAAAACTTAACAGGTAGATTTATGGATAACAAATATCTAAAACAGAAAAGTAATAGAGAAGCTCAAATTGAATTCATTTAAGATTCAGACAAGGTTCAGTACTCACGACAAGATCAAGTGCACAAAATGAAGCCATAGCTCCACCCATTGAATGCCCCGTGATCATGATCGGAACATCTCCATACAATTTCCGAGTCTTTTGAATACCATTAACAACTCCATCGTGTAATGTTGTGTTATGATAAGCAGAATAAAATCCTCGGTGTACCTATAAATTAACCATGGGGAGCACTACTATGAATTGGGTTTGCCACAAATGCATTTTAATTGCAATGCTTTCGCTATGCTCACCATTGCTTCAGGCATGCCAGGGTAGTCAAGATCAAGTTGTTTCCATAACAAGTCCTCTATCCAATTCTGGATGCTGAGAAATTGGACGATCAGTACAGTTGAGAGGTTTTAAAGGATATTGACACCCTTTGCAGGTTTGCATTTTATGAGTAATTGAGTACTCCATCTGTTCTTTTTTTACTTGAAGTTTTTTTATTTTTAAGGTCTTTGAGATGCGACTTTGAACGCTACTTTTTATAACTTTACACTAAGTGTACTAATAAAATTGTAATATTATAAAAATATTTTTAACGAGAAATCTAATGACATAATTTTTGTATAGCCAATCTAGATATTTTTAAATCTATTGGTGGTCAAACATTAAAAAGTTTGATGGCACGGATTCTAGGAAGTCAAATAAAAAAGAACAGAGGGAGTATTACATTGCATACAGAGAAAAATATGTATACTAAAGGTCAAGTATTTATAAATGCTAAGTACACACGACTGAAATCGAAATACATAATAGACCTACCTCTTATAAATGATAGAACATCCAGAATCGAAACTTGAATAGCATTTTTAATGAGCAAGCAAAACAAGATATATGCTAATTACCTGTTCTCTTGAGTTCCTCTAAACACAACAACGACAGCATTGATGTCACTAGCAAAACCAACATACGCCTGCTTGTTCATCAAGATATGATCAGCTTAAAAGATACTAAAGATATGGAGATAAAGGTACGATGAACACATGTAGGGAAGAACCTGTAAGCAATTCTCCACATCTACGATGAGCTCTATCATCTCAAACCCCTGGGTCATCCAACAAGTTTACTTCATCATTCATACTAGTATTGCATGAAGTTGGCCAAACGTTTAACATAAATCATGCCACAATAAACAGAAAACACATCGTGGTAAGAAGGTTTACCTCGATCAGGTCACCACATCTAGAACATGTCCAAGTAAACAATTGTGTCAAATCAGCAGTATAGATCTGCAAGACATCGCCAAGTTTAATTCCAAAATATTGGAAAGGAAAGGCAGAAACCTAACTGTTAGATCCGGACCCACCTTAGGTTCCACCGGACTTACTCCCCAATCCCCAGGTTTTAAATGGGCTACGCTCCTTACGCACTAAGCCCATGAGCTGCCTGCAAAGCCCCCCAAGCAACAACCTTATTAGTGGTATTGGGTCTTCTCCCTCCAAAAGACTAGTTTGATGGGTGAAAGTTTCCTCACACTTATAAGTTGTGATTTTTCTTCTCTCACAATCCATATGGGACTATTTTTTTAACAATCTCCCCTTCACATATGGATTGTGCACACTGCACTCCTAGAAGATGTTAGGTGTCTAAGCTCTGATACCAATTTGTTAGATCCAGACCCACTGGGTTCATTCTCCGGTCTCCAGATCTTAAATGAGCTACACTCCCTGTGCACTAAGCCCATGGGTTACCCGCAAGTAAGCCCCCTAAGCAACAACTTTATAAATGGTATTGGACCTTCTCCCCCCAAAAGACTAGTCTGATGGGTAAGAGATTCCTCACACTTATAAATTGTACTTTTCCCTCTCCCACAATCCACGTGGGTCCGGATTTTACACTAACTAACAAGTAACAATGCAAGTTTTTGTAGGAATTTGCCAACATACTAGAAAGAACTTGACAACAATTAATTCATACTGAAGGATGATCTAATGTTCAGGAATAACTAAGATAAAGAAAAGGTGAATGAACTTACAGCAGAAGCATATTCCACAAGTGTCTTGGCAAGTGTTGAGTTATATATGGTAGTGGAGGGGTGGTGTTTAATCACAAATTCTACATCACAAAAGTAAAGCATCAGCATCAGCGCAACATGGAACATGTGTAATACATAGAGAAAAGACACAACCTAGTGAAGCAAAAAAATATATATGTAAGATGACATGATGCATATTATTGTAACAGTAAAACTTTTGAATTCAAAGTTGAAGAGGACATATGTACTAGCTTTGAATCAAATCAACACGCAAGATGAAATTTAATGATACTTATAAAGTCAACACGAATCTGACCAGGCTACAAAACCATACCAACTAGACACAGTTCGAACCAGGCATTTCAAACCTGAATTGCGAGAACAAGGTAATTCTGTGCTACTGAGAATGGGATAAACGTAAAAACATGAGCAGAAAATATTTCAATCAAATCTCGACACTAGGGCATAGCACCACAGAGAGAGAGAGAGAGATGTATCAATGTATGGAAATTTGTTGTGCTAAAGTATATAGTTTCCTTTGCTAATATTATCATTTTTCCAGTTCATCCCATTATTTCTGAAAAATTGGTCAAATTAATTACATATATTCCTGTTTAGAAGCCAACTGAACCAATCAAGCACAGCAAACAGCTCTAAATGCAAGCAGGAACAACTCCAATGCAACATCTTGAAGCCAAGAAACAAAAGAAGCGGCTAATCATTCTAAATGCAAGTAGGAACAACTCCAATGCAACATCTTCAAGCCAAGAAACAAAAGGAGCGGCTAATCACTTACCTCTCCCGGAGCAAAGAACAAACAAGCACACCAAAAGAGCCGCCTTTAGCAACCCGCGGCGCTCCATGCCCTGCAAACACAAGACAATATATTTTGGCTAATCATGGCAGAAAAACAACGAATCCCCGCACAAAGGCAGCTAATCTTGGTCAACTTAGGAACAAAGAACCGCGGAATCGCCTTACTGGAGGCCCAAATCAGCCGAATCCACGCCCAAATTCCGCCGCGCGCGCGATCGAGGAACCAATGAGTTGGGGAAACCGGAGGTGTGTGGCGATTGGAATCCAAACTTGCGCGAAATTTTATTACTGTGCTAGTACAAAGAAATTATAACAATCCGAGTCCTCGAAGCGCAGAGCAACGAGTCAAGAAAGGGAGGAGCAAAATAAATTAGGACGAGGAAGAGAAAATAAATTAGGATTAAATTAAGTGAGCGAAGCGAGAACACGAAACGGTGATTAACCGGAGGTTATATAGAAAACGGGGGGTTGTTAAATGACGAGTTTGCCCCTGGGCTTATCAGGATTCTGATTAAGATTGCGGTTTCGGGTTAGATTAGAAAGGAAGCGGGTCGCTGCCCGACCGAGAAGGCTATAGCATTTTCGCGCACACTCTAGTCTCTAGCAGAGTTGGGCCATGTATGCAGTGGGTCCCACATTTAAATCATCAACATTATTGGATCTCTATAATTGTCCTTTGCAATACTACTACCAGTTTATGGTGGTATATAGAAGTGTTGTATGAACATGAAATGGGTCTGTTCTTTTTTAGCTTTTATTTATAGTTTATGACTGTGACTTATAGCTTTTGGATTATTCGTGAGAAAGAGTACGAAGTAATAGAAACTCACGTGCGATTTTAGCTAATATAAATAAAGTCGCTACAATATATACTATAATCAATTTATAAATCCCTTCTTGAAAAAATACTCCATTTAAAAGCTAATTACTGTAGAAAAATCAAAAATCAGCTTTTACAAGCTGAAAAGAAGAAACCCCAACTAACAAGATTGTTATCATTCACAAACCATCCATCGATCACATGTTAATTGATTCCGCTAGATAGAGGCTATGTTCTTTTGGACTGTGGATGATGTTTTTTGTTGCTTTTTTTGAGACAGCAGTGAACGGCGGAGATGTTAACGCGGATGACACATACGTTTTTAGGTTTGAAAAACCATTTAGAGAATCCATTTCAAAAAGTTACTCCATTTGTTTTGACTTTTGGAGAAATAAAAAAACAGAGCTAGATACTACCTGTTTGTAATCAGTTAAATAGGGGGGAAAGGGCATTTTGCAAAATGAGTTGTCTTGTTGGTGTATTCATGTGCTGTCGTGTACCAGCAAATATAGTGATGGATTCAGGATTTAATCACGTCCTAGCCTATGAATGGTGGAGGCCACTGTTACCTGCACAAGAAGGGAAAGTTGCGTCTTGAGCTAATCTAGATTTTGCACGGATAAATATCCTGTATTTTAGATTGAAGCTTATGTCCTGAGTTGAAAACTAGGCTGTCATGTTCTGGATCCGCCCCTGCTCGAATGTACTGGAACTTGTCAGCTGATCGGAAGACCTGAGGTACGGACGACAAAATGTACGGTACCAATCTTGAGAGCAAATGACGAGAGGGGCTAGTGTGTAATTCCTGGCCTGTTTCACCAAACTGATTCTGTCTTTCCTGCGGGGGACATTGCAACTAGAGCTTTATAGCAGGAGTATCAATCAGTTTGTTGAGTTGGTTATGCATGAATTCGACGTAACTTCTTAATGCCGCAATAACGATATGTCGTGGAGCTGAGTATGCTCCCAGACTCGTCCCTGTTTCTGCTGAAACAAAACCTTCTCGGCGAACTCTTTCGCTTCAGAACTCTCATTTTTTTTCAGTCCTGTGCTTGCAGAGTAAACTGTGTCGAACTCTTGAGTCTAATTAAGCGGCTGTGAGCTGTGTGATTGATACGTAGTTGTCTTCAAACAAGTACTGGAACTCCAGGTGTGTAATTACTTTGCTTGGACGGAGCAACTCGATCAGCTCTTGCCGCTGCGTGCAGCTGGAACCTGAGAAGGCTGACGACACGAAGGGGCGAGAGAAACCCTAAATTCTACCGCGTCTGAGGCGTGCCGGAAACAGAAAAGAGCCAACTCGGATTGCGTCGCCACATCGGCCGATAATTGGGAAGGATGAAAAGTTGGCATCATCAGGCTGAGGCTTAAGATGCAGCTGAGATTGGTTGGCCGCTGATCGATCACGTCATACTGATCAGATCATGATGTTGTGATTAGCTCGACAGGACTAGATAGTTGTAGCGAAAGCGCACCTCCTGACGAGGCCAAAGTCAAAAAGCGCGAAGCAGCCGAAGGAAACTGATTAAGGGAGGCTGGCGGGCTGCTTACGCGTAGCAGAAGGCTGGGGATTTAGGTGGTGATCGTTTTAGTGATGGCTTCTGGCTTTTGGCTGAAATTTTACTGTAGTTGGCTGAAATTTTACTGTAGCTGAGTTAGTAGTTAGTGTAGTGAATAGTGAAAAAAAAGCTGAAGTTAGAAGCTGAAGCCGAAAAAAACCGAAACGATCAAGGCCTTAGAGTAAGATTCCTACGGCTGACTAGATCTACCTGGAGAAACCAAAGCCTAGCCCAAACATATCGTCTTTTTTTTCTGCGGCGCCCCAAACGGGCAGCTCAGACTGCGGTCTTCGTGAAGAACCTGTTAAACTCTCGAGCGCATTTGGGTAATTTCTCAATTTTAAAAAAAGAGAGAAAATCAATGAGCCCTCTTCCACCTTGATCTCTTACTCCTCTCGGTTGGATCTCTGTTTGAGCTTTGGGGCAGCTGCTCTGCCGTATTCTTCACCGGTGCCGAAAACTGTGCAGTTTGAATTTGTCTTCTCTGGGTTTTCCCATGCAGTTTCCTTATGCCATTTCTCTTTAAGACCTGGCATTAAGGAATTTGGGGGTTTTACCCTAGAAGGCTGAACTCTGTTGGGTTTGTGCCGAGTTGAGGAAGGAGTAATTTGAGGTTTGGAACTTGGTGCTCTTAGGGTGCTCTTGGCTAGAGCATCTGTCGGTCCTATGTGGCATCTTCTCTGTCCCTCGACGAGCCGAAGTTTGAAGGCCAGCATTGTATCTCCGTCAACCTTGTCTCCTTATGTGGCATAGTTTAGTTTTCTGGGACAACGTCATTTGACGTGCCTTGCCCTGTTCTTCTAGTGGCTTCGATTGCCGTCTGCTTTGTAAGTATTTTGGCATTTTATTACTTTGCTTCATCTATTATTGTCAGATTACCATATTGTTGATATCTCTATTGAAAGAATTGGCAAAGTAATATTGTAGGTTATAGGTTTGATAGCTCTATAATGGTAATGGTCTTGTACTGAAATTGAATTATTCAGACTTGAGCTCTAAAGTATTGCTTTTGCTGTCAATTTGATCTTCAGTCTTGCAGTCAATAACTTTCGACTGCGCTTAAATATTTTGAATTTTTATGTTCTGTGATCTCTGGTAATTTAGAATATATGCTCCTTTTGTTAGCCAATTAGGCTTATTGCTTTAACTGGTTAATCTTTGATCTTTTATTCTATGAGTTAATCAAGTTTGTTGGCTAATTAGAGTGGTGTCTAGTGATCACTTTTATCTTGAGCAACTCTACATATGAGAGCAATAATCAAAACATAAATATGAGCATTATGCTGATTTTAATAGCCCACATATTCTATGTTTGAGCATATTATTCTGTTTAAATGACTTGGAGGACTTGCACATCTATATGTTGATTTTGTCATTTAAATGTTGCTAGAATTATGCTTTAAATCAATTATATTTTGTTGAAATTAAATCTGAATTCATGCTAAAATCGCATTATTTACAACAGAATCAAGGGCCTGAGTGGCTAGCGCAGCGCCTCCCGCTTCCTCCGCATGACAACCCCTTGCCCTGCAGCTCGCGGTTGTGGTGAAGCCCGGAAAGGAACGACGTGTGTGCGCAGTGGAGCGCCAGCACATGCGGTCTGGACATATGGTTCGAGCAGGGTAATGGGCATACGCATGCTGGACTATCCAACCGGCCGCACGTTAGGTGCAATTAGAGCGGATATATACCAATATCGTTTATTCTGTATTTTATTCTATATTTTTTTTAGAATCGAAGTTAAATATGAATAATACTAGATATCCATTTCTGTGCTCTATATTCACTCCATGAGTCTTCGAATAGTTAGTTAGACAGAAATTATCCATTCCATTTGCCCCCTTCGTAGGATATTAAACAGTACAGGTGCAAGAAGAGTCAATAAGGGAGACTAATCGTTGAGATATCAAAGAAAGAACACACAGTATTCTCCGCCTATTTTGATGTGGTAATCCGCCTATCTATTATCTTTTCTAAGCAAAGTAATAATAGACTTATTCATATCACTTGACATACAGATATATACAGATGGATATTACTTATTTCATATTTTTTTTAGTCGAACTCATATATAAATAACAACAAATACTCATTTATCCTTGGTATTCGTTCACAAACCTTCGGTCGGACACTCGGACAAAAACTATTCGCACCTCTTTTGTACCTGCGGACCAACGCAAACGCTGTAGGACGCGGCCGCGGCACGAGGTGCGGTTGTGCGTGTGCGCACCCACGAAACCGTCAGGTAATCCTTCGCCTGCTAATGATCGTTACATTGTAGACTACTTAGTTTGACCGACGGACCTACTGCTAATTGCACAACCCATCTCCTCTGCCATCTGCCTTACCTCAATAATCATGAATTCGTGCTTAATCAGCTGCCTAGCCTTATCAAGGGTTTAAACTTTCAGCACCAAAAAACTTTTAGAGATCACTGGAAGGAACGAATGATGAAATTTCGTCTATTTCATTCGAATTTTTGGGACGAAAATTTTAAATTTTTTAAGACATTTAATCAAAATTTAAATGAAATTTAGATAAAATTTAAATACAGATAAATTCGGTTAAAATTTGACTGAATTATTGCTCTTTCCGAGGCCAACGAAAAAGATGAAATTTTTGGACGAAATTTTAAACCCTGGACTTATCTTGTTTGCGAAGCCCGAGATGTGGATTCTGAAAAGCGACCCGGTGATTGACGATGAAATGACAGCAGCTGGCTCAAATCTCAATGACAAAATAAAGTAAGATGTCCAATTGTCCACCACACAGATGCATATGTTGAATCTTCCGTTATTCGGTTATTGAATCCTGCTATGAGTAGCTGATTGATACATACATACATACATAGGCATACTCAGTTTGAATTAGAACAGATTGCACTAAATTGCATGCCATTCCTTCTGCATTTTTTTTGTTGAAACAGATTTTCTGGTCTTAGATTCAACGTACATGACTCGAAATGATTTTCTCATGGCATTCAGCTTATTTCTGTACTTAAATGTCCTGATTTCTTCGAAACACCTAGCAGAAATTTTGACATTAAAACTGAATCAGCACTTTCAGAAATCTACCTCTCAAAATCTTTCAATTCAGGCTACAGATCAACGGTATGTACATTCATAACAAGACTGGCAACAGAACGAGTTTTACAATTCAAATTCAGCAGAAATTATTTTTGAGCTGAACATCAGCCACAATTCAGAAACCAATGCCTAGCTTGGTGGTGCCCATATGAAAGAAGTTCCTCTGTGCATCTGAGGGAAGCTCCTCCGGCTTGAGTTTCGAAGAAGTCGCGCCATCTTAGCAAGGGTAGATGGCGGCGTAGCGCCTGCGAGGCGGAGATGAGCAGCAGCAGCAGCAAGGAGATGACGATGGTGACAAGGAGCCCCAGCGGGCTGAACTCCGGCTCATCATACTGCAACACAACTTGCCCATGTTAGCTGTTAGAAAGAGGAGGGAGGGAAGAGGTGGCTTCTTGGTAGGATGAGAAAGGAGATGAGAGAGTCAGTTAAAGGCTTCTTGGTAGTGGAATGTCATCCTCCTTGGTCACTAGGGCAGCATGACACTTTCATCCTCACTGGTCATCGTGGACAAATCTCGTGGAGAAAAAGTGCATGCATGAGACTGCAAATTTAGGGAAACCATGAACAAACTTGAGGCTGTGCCATGTGCTTTAAACTTTTATTATGTCTAATTGCAGCTCATCATTGCTGTAAGATGTGCTTTGCGTACAGAGATTTTTAACAAAAATTTGTAGTTCCAGTTAAGCAGGTGTGCCTCTAGTCTTTGGGCTGGCACCAAGGTTGTCTTGTACTGTTTCTAGTGGGAGTTTGTAGATGCAGGTGTTTTACGTATAATAGTGTACTTCTATTCAGAGGTGCATGTATCTGTATGTCGATTATGGTATATATGTTGATTGGATCACACTATGAAATAAAGTTGCTTGAATGAACATAATAATGGAGGTGTAATCAATCACCTAACTGGAGATTGGACACAATCTTAAATCTTAAAAGTTAAAACTAGCTCGTCCTTGTAATGCAAGAGAACACAGAGAACAGTACTTGAAGCAGAGACCAGTGGGTGAGAGCTGCATGCACGCATGCAAGCCATTGAACGGCAGGTACATGCGCAACTACTAGTTCTCACCACACGTCTATAAACACACCTCACTTCGAACTACTACATCAAGTCGTACGCAAGTGATATGATCGTGAGGGCCTCTTGGTTTGTTCTCTGAAAAAAATGTGCTTTGGTTGAGTTCTTGTGAAGCTGTAGTTACCACTCAGCAGTTCCCCTTGGCGAAATGGATCCTCTACTAAATAATGACGCTTCAAACTTGGCATTTGCCAGTGAAATAATCATTTCAATTCAGTTAGTTGATTAGTAGTTCAGGTCAAGTTTAGAGTTTTCAGAACTAAATCAAGTGCAAGTCCAAGCGATAAAACATGTACTAGCCGTTCAGTTTCCTTTTGTGCCTCGTTAGTCAGAAAATTTACAGACCAAAGTCTGAAAATGAATGCTTCTTCTGCAGCTTCTATATCCTCTGCTGCTGCTGCTGCCGCCGCCTCCTCCTCTAGGATTGCTGTGGGCCGTTCCTCGGCCACCCGGGCCCGGGCGGCCCGCCGCCGCTATCATGCCAACCATATCCACCGCGTGAAAAAATAAAATGGGCTACAGCCCGTGGGCTACATATTCTCTAAAGAACCCACTAGAGTGAACAGACTGCCAGTTGCAGTGTCCTCCGTATGCTTCCTACTCTGCCATTGCATAAACACTACTGAAAACCATAGTGATCTAGTCTCTTGGAGAGATTATTGTATGTAGTCTTATCTGGTAGTATTTTGTATACAATGACTCAATGCAATGACCAGCTGTCTACTTTGGTACGTTGTTGATGCCTTTCAACAAGCCAGCATGCCAAATCAAATACAACCTGATAGTTCACAAACTGACACCAACCAAGGAAAATAAAACAGAAAACTGCACTGATTCAAGAGAGAACCGAACCCAACACACTATGAAAACTTCCGCAAGAGGAAGCAATCGAAGGTTAGTCTAGAGGCCGCAGGCATTTTGGACGGTTCTGTATAATGTAAAAGCTGTTCTATACACGCAGGCAATTGGCACCCTTGTCATGTGCAAAACCATCTGAAACTAACGATCAGTGCTAAGAAATGCTCCTCTTCCAACATATATATGTAACTGCCCTTCAACTCTTGCCATAAACTGAGGCTGAGGCATCCAGCGGCTGAATTTTGAACGGACTTGAACTCATAGGCGCAAGATGTAACCGAGTGGCATAGCAAGAAGCGCCACATAAACCACAAACAGCAAGGGGAAACCCACTTGATTCTTTGGGGTTCCCTTCTTCCGTAAGGATACCTAGCCAAGCCATGCATAATTTTAGAAACAATAGATGCAGATGAACAAAAAAATTATGACCAATGTTTAGTATCTAAGGTCATCTGAAAATTCAAAGCAAAGCAGATATAAGTAAAATAAGTACAAAGTAATGTTCTGTCCGAGCATCCAAATATACTGCAAAATACACACATCTCGGTATGCACTACTTGGGAAATAGTTATGGTGGCCATATATTTCAACAAAATAGAAAATTCTACAATGAACAGTTATAGCGAGGCCTCAAATGCTTTTGGAGTGTGCCACTACTCAGTTTCGTACATAGATAAGATATCAGATGAGTTTCAATCAATGCTGCAGATCATATCAGATGAGTATCAATCAACACTGCAGATCATACTGGGAAAAGGCATATGTTGCCAGGAGTAACAGGTTTTTTTCGTCATGGAAGGGCTTCTAAAAGCAAGATAAATATGAAATTCTAAACGCAAGATAAATATGGGATGTCAACAATGAAACTCCCAACTTGGATTACCAAAAGAGATGGAACAAGGACCTTCCTCTAGTAAGGGATGGACTAATGATCAACCCAGAGCTATTTGACAAGGTAGGACACCCGGATTTTTATGTGCAGGACTTAATTTGGCTAAAAAGCAATAGAAGTAATCCTATAGAACTTGCTGAGCGGGATGAATAAGCCTATCTCCAGGAACACGGACGATCAGCTCCTCTGCCAAATAGAGTCTAGAACCTAAAAAATGGCACATGCAGGGATTGTGGCCTGGAGGGCGTTATGAAAGCACTTTAGTTTTTTATGCTTCTTGTTTGTAAGTTATAAGTTTAAATCATACACTTAACACTCTTTCTTTTATCAATGGTATTACAGCTCTCCTGCATTTTCCAGAACAGAAAAGGATCTACGTGTTTACAGCAATGTTTGATCATTCTTTTTTCTATCAATGGTATATATAGCTCTCCTGCATTTTACAGAACAGAAAAGAATCCAGATGTTCTCTGTGGTGAAGTTCAATCCATACCATTTCTTGCTGTAACTTATCCCGCTCCTGGGTGGTAGTCCTGCTCTCTTCTCTCAGCTTTATTATCATCTTTTCAGCCTACAAAATAGAAACACGATATTGTTATACTTCACAGGGTATTCTCTGAAATAAAAGAAATCTGAGATAACAAAACAATATAAGCTCCATTATTTCATCAGGCCTGATCCTGATACTTGTTCGAGTAATCCAAAACATTTTATGGTGGTGATCTTACCTCTTCCAATTTTGATTCAAGGTTACTGAGCTTTGACTTCAGATTCTGAACATCTTCTGTTACCTGGTACAAATTGATCAAAGCAAAAAACAATGGAATAAACCAGAAGGCTGTGAAAGAAACACAGATCAGAACTGTAGTCTGTATTGTGGAACATGCATACTCACACAACTACTTCTGTTTTCTCTAGCAAAAATAAGGTTATAATAATGAAGTATGGAGATCTCTATATCATAGTTCAGGTGTGTATATCTAATCATGTTTAACTTATTAAAATTATTTCTAGCTTAATTTTCCAGGAGGCAGAAACACATTTTCAACCGCCAATTACAGGTTTTCCTGGCAAGGGCATAATTTGGCTGAATACAGCTAAAATTCTTCCAAAGTTATACCAAGTTAGACAGATATAAGGCAAGTCAAGCTGATTCCAGCCAAATTTTCATTTTTTTTTCTTTGCCATTATATTTGCAAACCCAAGTGTTTTAGACAGTTTAACAGGAAACAGATTGGTTTCTATCGAAATCTAGCCCAAATTTTCTTTTTTTTTCTTTGCCATTATATTTGCAAACCCAAGTGTTTTAGACAGTTTAACAAGAAACAGATTGGTTTCTATCGAAATCTAGCCTGTGTCAGACCAGGTTCCACTTGGGGGCTGTGCAAGACCCTGTCCAGCTAGAAGCTGGCCTAAGACTAGCACTGCAGCGCTCCAGGAACTGGATCCAGAACATGTTTACGAACACTACGTGTTTCTGTCTTTAGATTAAGTTAAACATAGGGAAATGGGCATATGATAAACTATAGAATGGATGCTTACATGAGATAATTGATGATTCTGCACGCTGAAAAGTCCTCGGTCACTTAACGTAACAGCTTTTTTCAGAGGAGTTTCTTCTAGAGGAGGAGACTCCTTTAAAGTTGCAGTGTTTTCTTTCACAGGAGGAAGTTGTTCAATGGTAATTGCAGGCGTATCTTTTAGAGGAGGAGGAGATTCTGTCAAAATAACAGGTGCTTCATGCAGTGGCACTGGGACTTCTCTCAGGATTGGAGTCTCCTTGATAGGGGAAGGTATTTCAGTCACAATAACAGAAGTTTGTTGCAGAGGGGGAGGAACTTCTTTCTCCACAGCTGGCACTTCATTCTCAACATTCAATGTATCTTTTAACACAGGAACCTCAACAGCTGCCTCAGTGTTCGGGACACCATTAATCTGTTGCTCCACAAGAGGATGAGATGCACTAACAAGGACAACTCTCAATTTACTTTCCTCAATATATCCATTAGTTTCTTTGGAGAACTGCAAAAAAGAATCATTACAATTTACAGTGAGGATGGGTAATATAAAAGGAATTATAAGACCATGTGATGATCACCTCATGATGCATGATAAGTATTTAACCTTGTTATGAAATGTTATTGAAGTTTGAGTTTGGTCTCGGGAGTTTGCAATTTTCAGAGTTACTATCGGGTTTTAACCAGTTTGATCGGCCTGACAACGGTGTTTGATCGGCGGCTATGCAGCGGTCGGACCGGCCATATGAATTTTGAAAAATGGACACCGAACACTTGTGTAGATGTGTTTGAGGATGTCTTTACACTAGGTGCCACTCAAATTTAGAGTTCTAAGTTGAAACTAGATAGAGTTTAACCAAAATTCAAAAGAAAGTGTTATCTAGTGGTCTTAAGCAGTTAGACCGGCCAAATCATGGCGGTCAAACCACTTGCAGTCAGATCGACATGGTGCCAGCAGCCAGACCGACACTGGTGGTAAGATCAGCCAGGTAATGGCGGTCAGACCGGTTTTGGCAAATTGGTGTTGAAATTATGCATTTTGGTTTAAGGTTTGATCTTAGGGTTAGGATTAGTGTATGAGCATGGTTGAGTGTGTGCACGATATGTGTGCCAATGTTTTGTGTGGTGTGTTGTAAGATGTATTGCTTTGACTAACGTAAGTTAAGTGTATAAAACTTGTGCTCGATGTGATTACTTGATTTTTAGATGTGCATGTAGCTTGGAGGACGCTAGCGGTCAATGGCAATGGACTGGGACTAGGTGAGGGTGCTGAGGTCCAAGCGATCGTATAAGTCTAGGTGAGACTAGGTGGCTTAAGTGGGAAGTACAGAAGAGACAAAGATCATGAAGAGGCGAGTTGGTGCATGTGGTGCGCCAAGTGAAAAGGTTGTTGTATGTAGAGACGGTTCGAGAGAGTCCGAATGTGTGAAGATGTGACTAGTCATTGAGTACTACGGGTTGCATGTCAAAGTATGCGGAGATGCTTTGAGGTGAAGGTAAGAATTCTTAGCTCATCAATTGTTCAATTGATGAATCTGTGTGTCGTGCAGTATTACGTGACAGTTTGTTTGTTATTGTTTGTTGTAGGACTCTGGAATTAGGTCATGGTGAGGAAGAAGGAATCGGGACTAAGCTAGAGGAGCAAAGGTCCAGAGCGATCAAGGTGCCACCGAAAGATGAAATTTGAATAAGTTCTTGAGATTTGAGTCTTGCCCCGAAGGATCTTTTTAAGTCTAGCAATAGGGGTCCAGTTAGACCGGCGTTGAACCTGTAGTCCGACCGATGGAGCAGTTAGATCGGTTTTTGTCACCTAGGTCTGGTCAGACCGGTCTTAAGCCTGCGATCAAATCAGCCCAACGACGACTTGGATTGTTTTGTACTTTAGTTGTTTCCTCGGCTATTTGGTTTTTGTTTGAGGGTTGTTTCCATTGTGCTTCTTAGGTCTCTGTAGCTATTGAAGTGAAGAGGCCTTTGTATTCAAAGGGGTTGATTTTATTGAAGTTGAAAAAGGCAAAGATCATTCACTCCCCTCTGATCTCCGCCATTGGTCTTACAGGAACACACTGCAAATAAAGTTTATAAAACTATGTGCTTACAAAAGCAGGAAGGAGGTCCTCATCTGATGTACCAGGAGGAACAACTGTGGTCTGCACCAAAAACTTGTCTTTTAATTGCATATCTGGTGGAGCAGTACGCTGTGCTTGCATGGTAACTACATTTAAGTGACAAAAAAAAACAGAGCAAAAAAATTAAGTGGAAAGAAGAATCCAACTTACAAAAGAAGAAATCTAACAGAATCAAGTCATCAACAAAAGACAAAGAAAATAGTATAATTGTTTACTCATCCCCCCAAAAGCAAGCACATCATGTTCATTTATGCAATGTTTGGTTTTAGGAATGGATTAATCCTAGGATGGGGTTGGTCCATCAAGATTTCAGTCTATGATCTTTGTGGGCTGACCCTGTTCCTCATTTTTCCATTAGTATTTTGCTTACGAGGAATGAGGTGGTGAGGGCCAACTCATTCCATTCGTAAAACCAAACAAAAAGATGAGGATCTAGATCAATCCAATCCTCAAGCCAAACACCCCATTAATGGACAGCGCAATTAACTGAGAATGAACCCACTTGCTTGAACATAGAACATTAGTTGGAAGTAGTTCACATTTAGAAAAGCTTTATAAAGTTATTTCATACAAAAATCAAGTTAGCTATCATAATGTATTTTTAATTATAAGTTGGTTATCAATGAGGTCAATAGAGCTCTACTGCAATAAACTTCGCGTGCACAAAATCATTATTATCAATAACAGTGAGTACAGGGCTGTAGTGTACAAACCTATGAAATCACATGTTGCCCTTGGAAGGATAACTCCAGTATTTGGTCGGACACAATATCTTTTAGGAGAAGTTGTTTTAACCTAGCAAATTTGAAATGGCAAGATCAGATATTGTACTTCTGTGGATGCCCAAAAGGCATTAGCTGTGATTGTCCCATTGAACATAAAAGCAAGAACAGAACACACCGTGTTCAGACAACAAAATATGAAAAATATCCAGGTTTAGCATCATCAGAAATGACTGCAGATAACAATAGGAAATAGACCCTCTGTTACTAAATACATGTCGTTGTATCCTTCTCATTTTGTTAGTAAGTACATATTATTTTACCATTTCAAGATATATTTATATCACTTTTGCCCTACATACACATACCTCAATAATTGAAATTTACCTTTCATACGAAAACCGGAAGTATAGTATATATGATATTAAATAAAGCTATCAAGGTCATTCTCACTCATGCCTTCGTTCCTGTCATCCCATGCTAGAAACTAGAATAGCATGTATTTAGTAACAGAGGGAGTACCTTTTACTTTTAGAGATGCTCAATAGACGCTTAAGGTGATCCTAATAGTAACTAATGGACAAATTCATGGTTTCAGTCACAAAGAACAGAATATGCACCAGTAGCATCATCAGAAAAGGTTTGAGACAAAATATATGCAATAATTTGAACTAATAGTAAAATAACCAAACCTTGAAAGCAACATATTCATTGGATTTGTTGACTAGATGAACAGAACATGAACTTTGCTTCTTCACCTCAACTGACAATAACAAAGGAGAGAAAACCAAGTCAGATTTATATTTTAAAAATGGCAAAGAATGCACTTGGCATCATATACTGAAGATGAAATACCACAGGAAAATGAAAATTTGCATTTAGCCATTTACACACTACTATCGAACATAGATGTAGAAATTTAAAACTGTATGAAACAGCACGCCACCACGCTAGAACCATATGGCTTGAAGTTAAAGCTTTGGAAATAGGTATATGTATAGGCACTAGACATTTTCTTCATCTAGTGAAAAAATCGCAAAGACCATTTGATCATGCACATATTTGACAAAGAACATTGCACGATTCATACGAAAACCAACTGTGGAGATAGAGACAGGAAAATTTCCAGTTACATTTCACTACCGGGCCCCTCCCTTTACTATTGTTAGCATGTGCATCACTGCATCAGGTCATGCTCAGCTGTAACCACAACTGCATCCGATCCGGGTCCGGCTGAAGTCCATGCACTGCATAGCACTACTAGCTTATCATCTTTGTAAGTCTTAACTCCTCTTTCTCTCATCAAAATTCACAATCAGTGGGGTGAGCAAACCATTATTTGCATTGTGCTAAATTGTGCCAACAACCAAGCATCTCTCTCTCTCTCTCTCTCTCTCGCGCGCACACACACACACTCACACACAGCAGCACAAAATCTACCTCTGTAACCAAACGAACATAAAGCGAGCAACCTACTAAAGTAACAGCCTTTTTAAAAAAAATTAAGATAAAAGATTACAAGAAAATTTCCAAACTCTGCAACAATGTTTACAGAATTCTACCAAAGTAAGTCAGAAATGGTCTCAGAAAAAAGAAATACAATCCTTACTGCTTTCACTGGACCCTCTAATCTTAAAAAGAATATCTGCAAGTGCCTAGACCTCGAAAAAGATGCAGCCAACAAAAGCAACCAGCGAAAAATCTAAAGTTTATAAAACCGCTGCTTCCCAACTTGACACTCGCATGGCAGGTAGTCACAATAAGTATATTGGCTACCGAATTCAAAACATTAGAAATCTAATCCTCCTCATCCCAATCCCACCCGAATCAAGTACACATAATAGCACCCCGCATTAGAGGTACTCTCCGATCGATCCAAAGGAAAGGAGAACGAAAAAAAAGAGTATCGAAACCAACCTCCAATCAACCGAACGAGTTCGAAAAGTACGCAATATACAAATTCCACAGCAGTAGCGCAAACCATTGAATCGAAGCAGACAGGGAGGTTGCACGCTACAACGCAGCAACGCGCATCATCGACTCGATTCACTCGTCGTCCGAGACGGGTCAGAATTATCGCGCACGGCGCTGGGGAAGCAGACTTACAGGTGAGCTGGAGCTCGCGGGGGTGGATCTCGACGAGTCCCTGCCCCATCGCCGCCGCGGGAGGATCAGCAGGCAGCGGCTACACCGCCACGACCGCGCCGCTGGTTGCTGCAAAAGCCTCCTGCTCCGGGTCCTATCAATCTATCCCCCGTCTCCAAGTCTTGGTATCCCTACGTCCTTGACCAGGACGCCTCGCCCACCCAATAACAAGAGCTATAGGAGAGGAGGAGGAGGAGGAGTTATGAGTGAAGACGACGGAAAGAGAAGGCCACCACCACCACTTCGTCCCTCTCGCGTGGCGGTTTTGACGAGGGGAGGGGAGGGGGTTGCGAGATTCGGGGACGCGGAGCAGTAGGCGAGGTTTCCCAGGGATGGCCGGACGGTGCCTTTTGAGCTGTGGCTTGTATTCTAATTTTTAAATTTTGATTATTCCTAAGATAAAGTATAAAAAGATAGTTATATATAATTTTAGTCGGTATAATTATAATCAGTATAGTATCTATTATAATTAATTTATAAAATTTATATTAAAAATATATCATTTAAAAGTTAATTACTTTAGCAAAAAAAAAAGCACATGTGGCAAGCTAAAAAAACCCAGCCGACCTGATCAGCAGATGTGTACCTATTTTTGCGTATTGGTCCCAAGAAATCCAACCGTTTGCTCGCCCGTCTTTAACGAGTTTTTTTACAACCATATAATATTTTCTAGTTATTAATGTTTTTAAATTTTCGATTGCCTTGAGTAATCTATTGAACCCATGTGAGACGACCATATATGTGTTGGATCCATCTGTCCAAGCAATTTTTTTTGTGACAAATGGATGCCTTGACTAGTTAGAGTTTGTGTTTGTATTGATTTTTGTTTTTCTCTTCTATTTAAAGAATTTAGAAGATAATATAAATACTAATTTTTTGAAGCGGTTTCTCGACTCTCTTTTGTTCCCGTCCCACTCCAAGTATAAGTCAGAGGGTCACAGGCACATCGCGTACTTCATTCCTCTCGTTTCTGTCTCACACACGTATATCTATCTTACTTTTTACACCACTTTATCCCTTCTTTTAAAAGCTACTTTTTTATCTACTATTATTATTTATTTTTAATTAAAAGCTATCAGCTGCAGTTAAAGCTATCCATAGACGCTGATACAACGCCCCGGGGGCTTTGAGCCAGGAGCTAAAATTATTTAGTACTTGTTTGTAACTAGACAAGACTTTTGAGTCCTTGGATGCAAGTACTCTCCAAGGTACAGGCAGGGATGTTTCAAGCAGAGGATGGCAGGTGGGCCCGCGGCTTTCACCGCTTGTCGGCAGTGACGTGGCGAGCACAAGCGGCGCTATCTGCCACCGGCACATGTTGGTCAGCTCGCACTACTCGGCGGCGTTCTACGCTGCCGTTGCCGCCCAGGTCATACACCAGTGGCATTATCGGATGAATCGTCAGACGGTATGGCATGTCCAATCGAATCCTGCCACTTGGCAGTGCTCCATTGGTTGGGAGTTGATAGCAGTACCTGTACTGGTACCAAAGTCCAAGGGGACATTGCCCATGGATTTCCACATGGATGGAGACCTGCAGTTGCAGAGTGTGTAGCATCGTCATCGTCGGTTGTTGATCCATCAAAGCTGTAGGAGTACTACCACCGTTCGTTAACGCCGCTCAGTTAAAAGGGAAGTAACCACAACATTTGCAACTGGAATTACTCATGATGACCATGGAGAGGCAGGTTCTTGATTGCTGATTAATCGGTGAGGTTAAATATCATCCAATTAAGCGAATCCAATGGGGGCTTAGGGGGGCGAGGGGCTTAGCCAATTACAATTTCAATGTTTGTAGGAATTTGATAAGGATGCAATCAATAGACTTAGGTAGTCTTCAAATGACTTCTAGTTGTGGGATTATATCTTAAAATGTATTGTAGTGGTTGAAAATACACTGCAACGGCTATTAGCTTTTTCTAAGTAATTAAATTTAAAAAATAAAAAATATATCATAATGAATAATGCAAAAGAGTAAGAAAAAAACAAAAGGCAAAAAGCCCAAAAAACAAAAAAGAGCAAAATTAAGAAGCTGCCACGTTCTAGAAGTCAGAGTAGAAGTCATTTGGAGCGGGATAAAAGGTTTGTATTTAACACTAACATAAAATATGTGAACCAACTGGACTGGCTGCATGATGAGCCACAGACCACAAGGGACTCATGAGTGGCAACCATCAAGGGCCTGACAAATGGCCGCCCAAGGCGGTCTGACGTCAAGTGGTCAGGGTGTCGAGGCTAGAGAGCAGCAGAGTTACCTATATTATTGTATTTTACTTTTTTATTTTGCTTCTCTTCTATTCACATATGAATTTAGATTACACAATATTATATTCATTATATTTGTCTCAGTTCAACTTAGTAATTTGAAAACACCCTCTATTTTATCTGGCTTTGCTTGCTCCATTTAAAAAAAACTTTCATTTTTGGTGCTTGTTTTCTCTGTTAGAAATATGCAACATTGGCCTTGCCCCAAATGTGACAATTGTAGTGTAATACATCGGCCCATGATGGCCCATGTGTGTGTCCAAATGAGGATGTGAATTAGTCCTACATTACTAGCTTAACATGAGAAGCATTAATATATAAACCCATAGGCATCATTGGTAATAACTTTCGGTTAACCATTTTGCACGAAGCGAGAACGAAAACGCAAGTAGGTTGTTACGTATGCGTGGCTTATCCATAATGGGGTTAAGTCTAAGCCGGTTTGGACTCTAGGACGTTACAAATGGTATCAGAACCAACCCTCGCGGTTACACGGGCACGTACGGGTCAGGGGCGTGGGTATATGACGTATGGCGCATGTGGGTCCAGAGTGGACAACGGCATGGTATATGTACCAGCACTGGATGCACGAACGTGTGCCAAGAGGAGGAGATCCTGGTCATTTACCTCAGTGTGGGTATGTTGGACCGACAAGGACGTCGGGTTCTTTAAGGAGGGGTGTATGTAACACCTTGACTCATGTGTGTGTACATGAGGATGTGGATTAGTCCCACATTGCTAGTTTAATATGAGAAGTACTAATATATAAACTTATAGGCACCATTGGTAATAACTTCCGGTTAACCGTTTTGCGCGAAGTAAGGACGAAAGTGCAAGCAGGTTGTTACATGTGTGTGACTTATCTATAATGGGGTTAGGCCTAAGCTGGTTTAGACCCTAGGGCGTTATATGTAGAGTATATATATGACAGAGGTAGAACCAAACCTGATAGCTAGATAGGGGGCAGAACTAAAATAAAAATTGAGTGGACACAGTGGCACTATCTTTAAAAATGTACAATAACGGAAGGAATTTATTATAACTGCGTATATGCAATTTAATTTTTTTGGGGGGCATGTGCCCCCATCTGTCAATTTAGGTTTGCCAGCTAGGGAAAAAAAAGGAGTACGAGCATACTATATCTGTAAATGTGCATCAATAGAAGGACTTTACACAGATCATAGAGACATATATGCAATCTCAAAATTTAAGTAGGGGCATGTGACCTTGCACCTATGCTACGAGGATACAGTGGTCCTCAAGTAAGAACAATGGCCTACTGAGGTCAGGCCCTGATGTTTCGATTTTTTTCGGCTTCAGCTTCTAGTTTCAGCTTTTTTTTCACTATTTACTACACTATCTACTAACTCAGCTGCAGTAAAATTTCAGCCAGCTACAGTGAAATTTCAGTCAAAAACCAGAAGCCATCGCTAAAACGATCACCACCTGAGTCGAGTACATATCTTTTCATGTTCATATAATTTATAGCCAAACTCTTAAAAAAGAAAGGCATTTACATCGTATTTATTGTTTAACTAATTAGATCTTGTGCATGCACCTTTTTTATACGTACGTAGTACACAATGAAATAGAATAAAAAAAGTTTCCGTAAAGAAAGCTTTTTATGCAATGATTTAAATGGCACGAGAATCATGGTTAAAAATGTGCCTGATTTCTGAAACAAATGCTTTCCTAAAAGCTAGCGATTTGATCTTCTTTCCAATTGTATGATAGTCTAAAATAGCTGTTAGTCTGCGCTCTTTGATTATATATATTCATATATGATAAAAATAATGCTCTGAAAAGTTGTTACATTAGGTAAATATTATGGCGTAGTTAAAAAATGTTGCACAATATACTGCTATATATATTATGGTGCGCATGAATGTTTACAAATTAGAAATGATCGTAATTAAGCAACTCATAAACTAATACATCACATGAAATAGTCACAATGGTGTATTATTTAGCTATCTCAAATGTGTGTGCATTCTCTCTCTACTGGAAGAGCATACCTGTATTAAAATCTCTCCCTTTCATCTAAAAAAGAAGATATATGCCTCATCATCATATACTAATCCTTTGTCCGTGTGAAGTTGATTTCCTTCCAAGGTACTCAGGTTTTTCTCCGCGGTGGTTGAGGTTTCATCCTCCAACCGACGGCCACCCCTTCCCAACCAAACCGTGCCAAGATCAGAGACGTCCAAACGCTTCCACTGGCTACCGTCACGCACTGACGAACCAAGGCCTCGTATAGTCGTATAACCTTTGGCTAGTCACCATCCATCGATCCACTGTTGTGCTCTTTGCCAGCATGGGTGTTAGTGCTGAATTATTCGAGTGTCAACTATCTTAAGGCAAAAGACATGCTTTTAACCTTTCAATAAGAATACACGTATTAAATTAATACAGAGACGATAATATTGATTTAAAAAGGTTGTTCGAGGGACCTTTTTTTTGTATATAATATGGTTAGTTGATGCCCATATTCCGTAAACGATTATTTATTACCAAGAACTTGCATAAAGCCTTACATTACAGAGAATTGGAGGTGATGTCATTGATTTTAATTAAAAGCAAAAGTATGGTTATAGGTTCACTGAATTGATTTATTATTGTTTTTTGTTATCTTTTCTGTTTATGGTGGTGGGATTGTAAAGAACGGAGATTATTACATATGTTTTAGATTGCAATAAAATAGAACATGTTAAATTTTTAGGCTTATTTGTAGTATTAATTATTTAAAATCCTTTGCAATGCATAAGTACTTTATGGTCGTATAACCATTCGCTAGTCACTGTTGTGCTCTTTGCCAGCATGGGTGTTAATTAGGGGGCGTTTGGAATAGCGATGGTTTTTGGTTTTTACTGAAATTTTATTGTAGCTGGCTTATTTTTTAATGTAGCTGAGTTAGTTTATTAGGTATAATTAAATTTAAAAAATATAAAAATAAAAACGGCACGCTAATCTAGAGTGGACGATGCAAAGGAATACGAGAAAAAAAAAACAAAACACAAAAAACGAAGTTTTTTAGTGTAGCGCTACAGTGTCGCTACAGTAAAACAATCGCTATTGTTGATCACTAGCGATGGACGTGAAGCTGTATTGAGCGGCCCCTTAGGTCTTTAGTCTTTTGTTTTTTTTCTCAGATCGATTGCTCAAAGGTCTAATCACGGAGCTTTTTTACCATGTTTGAGAGATACTTGGACATTTCCACTAAAAAAATGGTATCAGTCAATTTTATCCATTAATTCAAAATTAATTTAATAGGGTAGGTAGTCATTACATAACTCTCATCATTAATTTAATAGGGCCACCGGATCGCGTCGTCGCTGGGTCAGAAACGGACGTAGCGACACCTCAGCCAGCTAGAAGTGGGAAGGTGGTGTAGAGAAGAGGGTTGCTAGGTTGCGCCACTGCGGCGTCAGGAGCAGGGGATGTAGATTGGGTGTAGGGGGGCGACACAGGAGAAGAGGGCCGCTAGGTCACACGAGCGGTTGAGCCTCAACTGGATTGGGAGTAGGGAGACGACGCCAAGGAGAGGGTCATCGAGTCGTGCAACTGCAGGGTCGAGAGTGAAGGCAGGGGCATAAGTGAGGGAGGTGGCGAGGAGGAGATGCAGATGAGGTGACACGAAGGAGATCCATCGATCTAGGGTTAGGTCACAGGATCGGGGGAGGCAACACGGAGAAGATGTAAATGTGAGACTTGTTGAGACATCGAGCTTGATCTAACCGTTTAGATAGCAAATTGCTATTACATCTTAAAAGTGTTTGTACCTTCGACCTTTATTGTCATATAGGACAATACCATAAGTACCTTATGAGGCCGCTCGGTTCGGCTGAAATTGCACTGTAGCTGACTAAAATTACACTATAGCTAACGGTGGTTTATTTGGCATAATTAGTTTAAAAAAAATCTAAAAATAGAAAAATATGTTAGCTCATCATATATAATTTAATAATACGAAAAAATAACTAATAAAATAGTTCAAAAAATATCAAAAACAAAAAAATAAAAATTATAAAATGGTAAAAAATAAACTAAAAACTAAAAGTGTAAACTCCTATGTTTTCTAGTTCTCAGCGCACGGGACCCCTACAGTGCCGTCCCAAGAACGATAAAAAAGCTCCTGATCATGATATGACAGGGTAGGGAGAGACTGACATGCTTACCTCAGGCTCAGATCTTGGAATCTTTGCGTTGGCCCGTGTGGGCTTGTGCGCGTCAGAACATTTGAACTCTGCTGTTTTGGAATCACACAAAGAGATGGCAATGGACGGTGGCGATCGCTCCCGGACGGGGCCGGCCCACGTTACGCCAGTGAACGGCCGGAATTTTGGCCCAAACCTCCCTGCCCCGTTTGCGGATTTGGATTAGGCTGTGATAGAAGTGGAAACGGATTAAATACGAATGAAATGATATCTTTACTATAATTATATTCTGTAAATAAATATAAATATAAATATAAATATTTTTAAATATGAATATAAATCAAATATTATGATGAATACAAATTCGAATCAAATATCTACTCAATTCGATTGAATTTGTATATCTTCATAACTTATGTATTATGAAGATACTAATGATATTTTATCCTCGTACAATCACACTTAATCATTATAATTCATTTACTTCACCTAAAGAAACACAAATTCATATTAAATTAAAAAACTTATCCAACTAATTAGTCGTATTGCAATTTTATATATATATATATATATATATATATATATATATATATATATATATAGCTTCGTCGAATATGAATACAAATATGAATAGTCCAGATAAAATAATATTTAGGATGGTAAAAGTATATACTATATTTGTATCCATATTTTTTTATATAAATTCGAATATGAACACAAATAGGAAGAGAAATTGTTAATCGAATAAAAAAATCTATACTATATTTGTATCATATCAAATATAATAATCGAATAATACGAAAAATTCGTATCCATTTTTCAACTCTGGTCTATGATGGGGAAAGCCCGGCCCAATCCAACCTGTTCCCCGAGAGAGAAAAAAACTCCCCGCAGAGTTTTTTTTTCCCACACTTGCGTCGCATCTCCTCCCAGACGAACGACGGTGCCACCTCCCCTTCTCTGACTCCCCGACTCTAGCAACGCCTACTCCTAGCACTGCAGCAGTGACGCTCCCTCAAGTTAGTCTCCTCTTCCTTCTCCTATTCCCCCACCACCTCCTCCCATTTATAGGGTTTAGCAATCTCAACTTTTCCTTGCAAATCCGTGTCGTTTGGGGATAGAGGGGGAGGAGAAGAACTCCGGCCAAGGATCTTGGGTTAAGGCCACCCGCCGCCATCCTGGGATCCGGTCGAGACTTGCATCAAAGACATCTGTCAGCTAGGGTTCTTTGACTTTTGCTCCTCATCCTCTCCTTGGAGGAGTTCCAGCGCGAGGTAATCAAGCTTCGCCAATCCCCTCCTGGCTCTCCTAGATTGCGTTGTGATGCGGTGTATTTGTGGAAACATGTATCTGTTCGATCTCCTAGATTGCTACTGCTGTATATCCCTTGTTATTGGATTTATTCATCATATACCCTCCCCTTAGACGGAAATTCAGGATTTACCCTCCTGGCCCACGTGTCAGTGACTTGTGATGACCCCACATGTCATTGAGTGGGGAGGGTAAATCCTGAAATTGCCAAATATAGGGAGGGTATATGATGAAGAGCCCCCTTGTTATTCCCGTAGCTTAGTGGACTTAAAATCATCCTGCTGCAGCAGTTGTTATATTTGTAGAGTATCTTTGTGCTTGTTAAATTACAGTGGTGTAAGATCAATAGTTAACAACTGAAGCACTTGCCGTGCAAACATAATCTGTGTAACGGTGATCGTTTACTAATGTTTCCATGATGTCCTTGTCTCAGTTGTATTTTTTTATTCAACATTGTACCAAGGCACCTTTATCTTGTACTGTGGATCGATAGGTAGGATTATTTAGATGGTGTACTGATGTCTATTTTAGTCTAGCAATTGCCATGGTCATGCTTACTTCTTCTATCATGTATCAGTCTGTGAACAAATAATGGCTTTATCTCGTTGCTGTTTACTGTGAACAAATCAGATAGCTTACATGATTGCCTCTCTGATTAGTCAGTGAATCAATATTGTAGCTTTTGTTACTATTGCAGTATTGCTATTGTGTTTATTATTCTGAGCATATCTTGCTGTATAGTAATTGAGGCCAATGAAATCGAATGATCCATTTACAGCTTTTGCCTGCTCTTTTGTGAATCTTGGTAATCTGTTACCAACCAGGGTTCTCATGCTGAGTGGTTAGTCTCCCTTGGTTAAAGGATTCATGAACCTGTTCAATTTGCTACTGACATATGTATCTAAAAATGGGCCTGGTGTGCTCATGGACTGATTCGACTCCCCCGATGTGAAATGTAGCCCAAAAAAAGACTCCTTAAGCAAGGTGGAAGGATTCTCGATGAAATAAAAAAAACTGAAGAAGGATGCACCTCGAAGTTAACGTTCATGGAGTTAAAGAGAAGAAAAGGGCGAAATGTATATACTGCTAGTATTTTCAATTTCCTAGATTTAGACTGCTGACTTCAATTCTGAAACTTGTTGAGGTAGCAATATCGATGTTCATGTACGAATAGGTCTGAATACATGTGCTTGCGTCTATCCTTTGAGAGTGTTAAAAGACAAATCAAGCTAACGACAACTTCAATTCTTCAAATTGAACGAGCTCTTCATTTCTGATCGGCGACAATAAACAACATTGCGATCTGACGCCTCTTATTCTCATTTCTGATATCACCATGATCCATCAGATGAACAGCTAGTGATCAACGCTACTACTACGTATTCAAATTTCAGATAAACACGGTGGCAATTAGCATGCATGCAGTGACCTTTTTATTCAAACCCTAGCTACTGAAGACAGACGGGTTCGGTCACTAGCTAACGCGTCTCGGCGCTGTTTTTGCTGGCTGCATGCTCTGCTCGGCTCCTATGGGTGGCTCCCCATGCTGAAGTTGAAGTTGCTGCACGTAGTCATGGTGCCGAGCAGCAACCCGCTGTACCCGAACTGCCACTTCTCCAGATCGAACACCACCAGGTTGTCCTCCATCTGATGTCCCCCGATGACCACCGCCGGAGACTGGTCGACCGCCGGCGTCGATTTTATCTCCACGAAGGCAAAGCACGCTGTATCCTGGCTCAGCTCCACCACCGAGCTGGAGCCGACAAACGTCCAGTTCTGGCCTCCCGCCAGCATCAGATCGATGCTCGCCGTGTAAAGGCCGATCCGCGTCGGCGGCAGCGCGGACGCCTGGTAGCACAGATCAAACGGCTTCGACGGCGGCGCGCGGGCGAAGCCGGCCGTGGCCGCGTCGAACGCCTTGAGCAGCGGGCGGTAGATGTCCGAGCGCAGCGCGGTGTAGGGCCTCGCGGTGCTCAGAGCGACGCCGCCCTGGCCTTGACGGGCACTGAGGGCCAGCGCGCCGGGAGGTAAGAGAACTTGGGCTTCGTTCACGGCGATGCCGGTGACGCCGATGTAGTATGCGCTGTTCTTGCGGTTCTTGAGCAGGGGCGTGTACCTGAGACGGTCGCTGACTTGCTGGGGAGGCGCAGCTTGGAGGGAGAACGGGCCGCCGCCGAAGATGGCAGCTCCGTGGTCGCCGCCGCTGGGGAGGCACAGCGCGAACTGCCTCTCCACCTTGAGCTTCGCCGCGACCTGCAGCGGCAGCGACAGGGGCCCCCGGGACAGACCCGCGACACCGGCGGCGCCCGAGGGGAGCGACGCAAGTAGCCCGCCCGGTGCGCACGACGCGACGGCGGAGAACGACACCGTGAACAGCGGGTTCTTGCCGTCGGTGGCGTTCGCCGACAAGGTCACCGCGGTGAGGTGGCCAGAACCGCATCGACCGTTAACCGGGTTGTACGGGTAGGCGGTGCAGGCGCAGTGCTCGTAGTCGGAGCCCGGCAGCCCGCCGTCCGTGGACGGGCAGTTGGGCGGGTGGTTCCGTTTGGCGACTCTGCACACGCTGGAGCTGCAAGGGATCGTGCGGTGCGGGGACGGGCACGTCGACCAGACGAGCGGGCCGGCGAGGTCGAGGACGAGAGGTGCACCGTTCTTGATGGAGGTGGTGTAGAGGGAGGTGGGGAGGTCCTTGGCGAGACGGGTCAGTACGGGCTTGGAAGGCGGGTGGTCACTGGCGAGTGCGCACAGGAATGGCACAGCGAGCGCTGAGAGAACGAGCGTGATCCCGTTGTTCGGCGACATCCTGAAGAACGGGTTATTTTGGTGGCTGAGCACTGTGATCTTATCATGGGTCCGTCTTGTCATTAAATACTTGGGTACAGATGTATAGGCCTGTGGATTGCTTCCTACTTTTGGAGTGTAAATGAAGTTTCATTAAATAATAGTATATACCACGCGTGCTTGTACGTAGCTCGTGCACAATGCTAGACAGCACGAACAATACTGCGAGCACAGCCGAGCTGCAGTGTAACGACATTGTGCTACTACCAGCTTTGAATGGCTTTGATCAACGTCGTTGTGCTTCTTATGTGTGATGCGGGTAATTGGTTTTGTGGATTGGATTGGAGCGGAAGTGAGGTTTGGTCGATCACCTCGTGCGAAACTGCGAGCCAGAGAGGTCAACTTGGGCTGGAACTTCGAGGTTTGGGCACGGCGAGTCGTGAAAGCTCAACGCTGAATGCTCTAGTCCCGATGGATCGAACTGATCGAGCGATGCGATTTTTAGGGCGAGTCACCGTTTCGAAGCTTCGATGCGCGCTAGCGATGCACGTAGGCCAGTACACGTGGTGCCTTAACCCAAAAGGTTGTCTTGAAAGATGGCTCGTCGACGACCTCGTGCTTAGCAGTGCAGACGGGACGCCGTGATCTGGAAGGAAGGGCTCATGGCGAAACCGAGGCTGTGACTTGAGTATATCCATCATTGCCCACCCTGGGCCTTTAAGCGCCAGCGCAGTGTGGTCTACTTCATTGCTCTCGCATGTAGAAAGGCAGCCTGTAGGAGGGAAGCTTGTTATCTTCAGTTAACTCACGTGTCTTGTGGTAATTAGACCGACTTCAACACCTCCAGGACTCAACTTGAATTTTTTTCGTGACTTTTATATTTTTTTTATTATATCTGATTTATTTTATACTATAGGTTCTGATAGCTTTTATGATATAATTAAATTTAAAAAAAAATAAAAAATCAGATTACTCCATCACAGATAATGCAAATGAATAGAGAAAAAATAGAACTAAAAAATTATTAAAAGACAAAATTAAGTAATAGTGAATTAGAAGCTAGATATTAAAGCCGAAACGAGTGAGGTCATAATTTGCAGAGATTGAAAAGTCAAAAATGATCATTAGGTTGAGGGGAAAAGGAGGTAATTTGGGCCTTTGATATGACTGCGGTTTATAACTTATGACTGAAATTTTTGAATTTTAGCTGTTTGTGACAGAGATTACAGAGAGAAAGATACTCGCTTATGATTTTAAATGATACAGATGTTAGGTTTTTAACGTGTACTACAAGTAACTTATACACCCCATCTTAAAAAAATACTCTATTTAAAAGTTATATATTATAGTAAAAATCAAAAGTCATTTTTACAAGCCAAAATGAACCGACCTAAAGTCGTAGCAGAGGCCGTGACCTGGTCACGAACGGACGGCACACGTCGGACCGGAGGCCTGTGTACGGGATCATAGAGTTCAGTCCAATGACAAGTGGCCCGTGTCGTGGAGTGGCACTTGCTGCTGGTTCATGGCAATGCCCTCGGCCGAGATGATGTGTAGTACCCGGGGAGGTCTTGGTTCCTGCGGAGCGCGATGGAGGACCGCCCTGACGTGATGTCCTGCCGCCAAATGGCCCCCGCCGAAGATGGCCACGCTGCCTTCGCTGAGGCTGAGCGTGAACTTCCTGGCGACCTTCTGCGACGACGTGACCTGCGCGGGCTCCGAGCGCGCGAGCCCCGCGATGCCGACCGTACGGTGTTGGTTTCGGGCCCTATCGGTTCTCAGTTTTAGGATATATTCTTTTTAGCTGTGATCTATGATTTTTCATTTGTTTGAGATAGATATTACGAAAGGAGATATGTTCGCTTGTGATTTTTGATGGTACAGATATTAGGCTTTTAACGTGTACTACAATTAATTTGTAGACTCCGTCTTAAAAAATACTCTGTTTGAAAGTTAGGTACTGTAGCAGAAGTCAAAACCTAAAAAGAACAGACCCTAAAAAAATACCCCTTATTTTCCGATTCGTAATTTTTAAATGAGCTGTGTTTTTAAGCTCATAGACTGCTCATAATCAAACCCCTCAAACAACAACTTTCTAAGTACTATTGGTCCTTCTTTCCAAAAATTAATCTTATGGGTGAAGGCATTCTCATACTTATAAATCGTGTTTTTTTCTCTCCCACAATCCATGTAGAACTATTTTTTTTCCAACAATTTCCCTCTCACATATGGATTATGTATACTGCACTCCTGATAGATGTTGGATGGCTGGGCTCTGATACCAAGTGTTGATTTCAAACCCTCCATTGGTTCCATCGGATTCACTCTCCGGTTCCCAAGTCTTAAATGGGTTACGCTTCTAAACCCATGGGCTACCCACAAGCAAGCCCTTCAAATAACAACTTTATTAGTAGTATTGGACCTTTCCCCAAAAGACTAGTATCATAGGTGGAGACTCTCTTACATTTATAAGTTATATTTTTTCTCTCTCATAATTTATATGGGACTATTTTTCCTAACAATCGGCCGGAAGGAGGGAGTTCAACGCGCAGGAGGTGACGCCAGGGAAGGAGCTCGGGTAGATCGGAGGTACTGCAGCGATCCGTGTTATTATCCTCAAATTCTAACATAGCTCACTCAGTTATTGCTAGATAGGGACGCCACCCTATCAAATAATAACCCAAACATAGTAGGGTAGCAGAACAATAATTAAAGACTGCAACTTTATTACATCACTGCCACATAGGACTAGTAGTATTTAACCCAGGCTCACAAATTGTGAGGCTTGATTTTGGTGGATTCTGTGATGTACTTGCTCTCACATGGTGGTGTCTTTCCTAATATGGCTAGTGCTTTTGTGATGATTTGTGGTTGTTGTCCTTTGTCGTGGTACTCTTCTTTGGTGGCCTTCGGTATGGGCTTCTTCTCTTATCTTCCTCTCTGGGTTGAGTTTAGGGTTCTTGGGTGGGGTTTAAATGGGTGAGTTCCACTCTCTTTGGCCATTGGTTTGCTAATTGACAGGATCTCTTCGTCAGACATTATCCATAGGATCTCTTCACCGGTCTGATGTTAATTGTTGGAACACACACACGTCTACAAGTACCTAGTACTCGTTTATGACTAGGGCACAAACAACTACGAGTACCTAGTACTTGTTTATGACCATGACACACTCGACTACTCTCACAACTACAGTGGTTTTACGACTGCTACAGTATCTTACGACTGCTACAGCACCACTACAGCTTCGAGCAATCTACTATGACCACGAAAACTCGAACACTCAGAGATTCCTATACTCGATTACAATTATGAGAGAATGGAGTTTTGTTTTCGTACCGTGCTAAAACTGTGCAGCTTTTTTCAGTTTTTTTCTCTGATTTATATGATCTGAATTCGAATACAAAGCAAAACTAAAATTTATTGCCTATTCTTACACCAAGATCCGCTTCAGCCGTGCTATCTCACATTCAGCGTAACTATAACTCTACTAACTAACAGTTTAACCGAAAATTACGGTCATGACGTAAATGTGAGCACAACGGGTTTAAATCCAACAAAATGCACATTTGTTACACACACGATCCCGAAAAGGTAAATGCACATCTGATACGCACATAAACAACTACATCTAGGCAGCGAGAGTGAAGTTGAAGTTACTGCAGGTAGTCTGCCTCCCCCAGAGCAGCCCGCTGAAGCCGATCTTCCCCTTGTTGTCGTCGAAAACAAGCAGGTTGTTCTCCATCTGGAACCCTCCGATCACTGCCGCCGGCGCCCCGCCGTATCCGGCCTTGTCCGCCTTCATCTGGACGAACGCCAGGCACGCCGTGTTATCGTTCACCTGCACCATGGAGTTTCCACCGAACACGGTCCAGTTCTTGCCGCCCTCCAGCATCAGGTCTATCTGCGGCACGGCGTAGCCGAGCCGCGTCGACCCCAGCTTCGTCGAGTCGTAGCATAGCTCGAAAGGCGCGATCGGCGGGGTGATTCTTGCTCTCTCGGCCGTGGCCTGATCGAACGCTTTCACGAACGGACGGTACACGTCGGGCCGGAGCACCGTGTACGGGATCCTCGAGCACAGCCCGACGACAAGTGGCCCGTGCTCGGACAGTGGTACTTGCACTTGGTTCACGGCGATGCCCTTGTTGGCCGAGATGTAGTACCCGGGGAATTCCTTGTTCCTGTGGAGCGGGGTTTCACCGGCCAGCGTCGCCGTGACGTCCGGCCGGCCCGGCGGGAGGAGGAAGAGCGGGCCCCCGCCGAAGATGGCCACGCCCTGGCCGTTGCCGCCGCTCGGGAGGCAGAGCGCGAACTTGTCGGCGACCTTCTGCGTGCGCGCGACCTGCACGGACAGCGCGAGCTTGGAGCGCGCGAGCCCCGCGACGCCGACGGCACCAACCGGCAGCTTCGCCAGGAGGGAGTCCGGCGCGCAGGAGGCGACAGCGGAGAAGGAGACCGGGTAGAGCGGGTTCTTGCCGTCGGTGGCGTTCGCTGAGAGCGTCGTGTGCGTCAGGTCGCCCGACGCGGTCCGCCCGGTGAAGGGGTTGTAAGGGTGGGCGGTGCACTTGCACATGTAGGGGTCTTCCGCGTCGGCGTGGCCGTAGCCGTTGTGCGGGCAGTTTGGTGGGTGGTAGCTGTGCGCGTGCATGCACTCATGGTGGTGGCACTGGAGCGTCGGGTGGGAGGCGCCGCACGTCGACCAGATGAGCGGGCCGGAGAGGTCGAGGACGAGCGGGCGGTTGTCCTTGATGGGGACGGTGTAGAGGGAGGTGGCCGCGTCCTTGGTGATGGCCGTGACAAGGGGCTTGCCCTTGCCATCGCTCGCTAGTGCGCACGGGCACAACACCGAGATGCAGAGCGAGATGGCGAGGAGGCGGCGGCGGCGTGTGGGCTGCGACATTTCGACCGGCTGGTTTGGTTTGCAGTGCACAGCTTTGGTGTTCCATGTGTGACTGCTTATATGTGGTGTGTATTCGTGGGATATGATATTGCTTGTGCGTTCTGACTTGCTGCTTCCTAAGTTATCACCAGTTGTTTTGCTAATTGTTTTTTGGTCTGCCATCTGCTGGAAGCGACCGATCGACGATCAGCTGGCCGGGAGACTGCCGTGATTCTCGTGCTTGTGGGAGACTAATCGAGGCTTCTTCACCTCGCCATGACGTCCAGGTTTGTGTTTGGGAAAAATTGTCGGTGCTTACATGTGCATTGATTGTTAGCTCCTTTCATCACATGGGTAAACCAAGTATAGGAATAACCATGACAGACACTGGCACACTCAGCGTCGGTGATTGCATTGTCAGCTTCCGTCAAGCTTGACGATCCAAGTGGTCATGAGCTAGCCATGACCAGGGTTTACAATTTCGTTCCTATCGTTACCCTTGGAAAGAAAAACGATTTGATCAAATTTTGGCTAAATTTGTCCTTATTTAAATTTTATTCAAATTTTAATTAAATTTTGTTAAAAAATTCAAATGATGTTCCAACACTTTGACCAATTTTTTTTACCAAAAGGGCGAAATTTGTTCCTTCCGTTACCCTCCGATTTTTTTTTTCATAACGAAACTGTTTTCGTTGGCTATGACTGAAGAGGCGCCAAGAACGTGCACATCTCGCCCTAGGATAGTAGGACGTGGGGTTTCTTCCACTAAAAAATGTACTACATTAGTTAGTTAATTGATCGGACTGGCATACATATCGGATCTTGCTCAATCTGGGGTATTGATCCTGGAAACCGCAAGTCAAGTGATGCAATGGTATAAGAAAATCTACTTCGTTCGAGAACGCATTAACGATGCCACCTTCAAACAAGAAAGCTCTTGGTTTTACGTGTGGGATTCCCATTCATGCCCTTAAAGATTTAGCATGCTATTTTTTATCAACGACTGATGATTTATGATTATGACCCCGCTCAGTGTTTACAGTTGTCGCGTTTGGCGTTAACTTCAGGCTTTTTTTACTATTTTAATTTTAATTTTTTTGTTTTTTGTTTTGGTTTTTTAATTGTATTTTTTTGCATTGTCCGTGATGGGCTAATATATTTTTTCTATTTTTAAATTTTTTAAATTTAATTGTGCCAAATAAGCCAACTTAATTACAGTAAAAAATAAACCAATTACAATAAAAAAAATAAAGTCACTACTATTCTGAATGCCCGTGTGTCTAATGTTTTCAGGGCCTTATGATACACGCGATCATGTTCCAATTTTCAAGGATGTATTGTTTCAGGGGAACTTTCGTCGCTGCTAAAACAGAGCAGCCTGTGGGCCGGGTAGTCGGGCCGGTGTGAAGGCCGTCAGGTTGGGAGGTTTATGAACAGATGATGGGCTGCATGGGGAAACTGGGGATCTTGGCCCAAAATGGCCTTTGTTTTCTTTTCCATGCGTTGATATAGTTCGGTTTTTTTATTTCCAATTTGGCAAACCCTTCCGGAAATGCTAAACATGCAAATAAGCGAACTACAAAGTGCTTAATTTGTATATGTCTACATTGTTTCCATGTTGTAGATGGTATTAGAATCGTGGCTCGCAGCGATCGATGGAGCCATTGGTGAGACTAAACGGAAGTTCTTTATTTAGGTGACAGATATCGCACAGGTCAAGTAAAAAGTCTACTAGTATGCAGTACAAGTAAAAAGTGTAGTAGCAACTCCGAATGAAATTGAAGTTACCGCAGGCAGTCTGCCTCCCCAAGAGAAGCCTGCTGAAGGCGAGCTGCCTCTTCTCCAGGTCGAACTGCAGCAGGTTGTTCTCCATCAGGAACCCCCAGACTAGAGCTGGGCATTGGGCCGAACTTATTTGTGTTAGTCCAACACCCGGCTAGTCCGGTACAACCTAAGTACGGCACAAACTGTGGGCTGTACCGGGCCTTATAATCTAGCCTATTGGGCGGCACGGCACGGTGTAGTGTGCCATGCTTGGACCGGCCCAGCGCAGTGGGCACGACCGGCACAACGAGGTGGCCAATGGGCCGGGCCTTTGCATGCAGCCCCCAAGAGCAGCCTGCTGAAGACAAGCTGCCTCTTCGGGTTGAACTACAGTAGGTTGTTCTCCATCAGGAACCCCCCAGGTTAGAGCTGGGCATTGGACCAAACTTATTTGTGTTAGTCCAAGACCCGTCCGGCACAGTCTAAGCACGGCACAAACTATGGGCTGTACCGGGCCTCATAATCTAGCCCATCGGGTGGCACAGCACAGTGTAGTGTGCTATTCTCGGGCCGGTCCGGCACAACGGGCACAACTAGCACGACGGCGTCTGCCTCAGCCTCACCACTAGAGGTGGCCAATGGGCCGGGCTTTAGCGTGCTGACCCATAGCCCATCACTGTTGGCCCGCCCCAAGCACGACTCGGTCCATTTAGATCGTGGGCCGTGCCGATATGGCCCAGTCGACCGTGCCGTACCTGGGCTGAGCGGCGGCACGGTACTAACAGGCATAAACGGCCATGCCGGCACGGTATGGCACGGCCTAACCCGTTGAAAAATAACCCTTTTACCTTTTTTTTTTACCGTTGGGGTGTAAAAAATTCAAAAAATAGCAAAAAAGTTAAAAACAAATGAATTTTTTTCCTATAAATAGGAGGACATCCAGCCTCCATTCTTCACATCTCAAACCTGACTCTCATCTCTATGTAGCTGTGAAAAATTCAGTACTGTTTACGCAAATTTGGCAAAATTAGTGAGAAATTCGTGTGAAATTTAGAAAATTCAAAAAACTTCAAAAAATTTTCAAAGAGCTGCAGAAGAGGTAATAGTGCTTTCTTATTTTCATTTTGTGCTATTATTTGTTGATTCAATAGTAAGTTAATTGTATTTTACTATTTCAATTTGCATTTGATTTAATGGAGAACTATGATTTTCAACTCTCTAAATTCGACCTCACAGAGGTTAGGAATAAAACCTCCTCAAGGTACGCACGCACGCATGCAGATTAACCCTTCACTAATGAAACACTTGAAGTCTGGCAAACTTTACCTTGGAGGGGGAGCGCCGAAGCAAATCTTACAATATAACCTATAACAAACAAGCAACGAGAATCAGGGAAAAAAACGGAACGTAAAAGGAAACAGCAGCTGAAAGGAAATTAAGGGTCTCACTCACCACGACAGATCTCGGCATGCAGTTGAAGTGTGAAGCTTGTGTTATCTGTATATGACCTCTGGAATATGAGCGATCTTGTGCTGATCCTCTCCTTGGCACCTCTCTGACAGTGTCCGGCAGCCAACGATCCGCAGTTCCTTCAACTCGGTAAGGCGTCGAATGCTTTCCGGCAGCGATGACAGCTTCGGGCAATCCACGATGTGGATATGTCTCAAAGAAGTAAGGTCCTCGAGCCATTCCGGTAGTGTCTCCAAGTCGGGACAACTCCAAAGCTCGAGTACCCGGAGGGAGGTGAGGAGTCGAATAGCCTCAGGCAAGGTTCCAAGGCCGGTGATGGAGACGAGAATCAGATTCTCGAGTGAAGAGAGGTGCTGCAGCCTGGCCCACACTTTAAAAGACGATGGTGTGCTCCCGGTGATCATCAAAGCAAATGGAGAAGTGGAAGATGAGAGGCTCCCAAACCCACGTTCTGGCAACACATCGTCACTGTTCTCTAACAACCAGTACACACTCCTTGGGGGATACGGCAAGAACTTCAGCTTTGGGCAGTCGCTAGCATACAAAACATGTAAATTAGGGATTAAGAACACCCCATCTTCATTAGACGATCTTGTTGCCCACCACTCTTCCAGGTTGTCCATTGACTCCAAAACAATCATCCTTAGTTTCTGACAAGTCCCGTAGTCCCCATAGAATTCCTTGCCGATCCTCCTGATATTGGGCATTCCACCCATAATCAATGCTCTCAGGTTCGGCAGGCGCCCAAGAGGAGGAAGGCAGCTGCACCCTTTCAAATCGACAAGAGTGACGGTGGTAAGATGAGGCAGGTAGGAGGAAATGTCCAACATCCAACCAGGGAAGTCTACGCTCATAAATCCACGTAATGCAAGGTGTTCGAGTCTTCTAGGAGGCACGAGCTTCTCCAGCATTGATTTGTCCTTGTTTGCACTTGTGTTCTCCTCTAGGCTATCTCCATCATGCGCCCAGGTGAGTTCCAGCGTCCTAAGCTTCGAGTTGTTGGATAACTTGGCTTGCTCTGCCCCTTCTAAATGCTCGACATTCTCAAGGCCGCCGATGAGTAGCTCATGGCAGTGTGTCTTCTCGAGATCCACAATTTGACTCCATAGATCACCGCTTCCTCCATCAAGATGAGAAGAACCTTGCAGCTCTAGATGCTCCTTGAGTCTATAGACATCATCTTGTACCGACGCTGCAAGTGTTGCCTCCACATTTTCTAGTGTAGACATGTTAAAAATGCTGTCCGGCAAGTTGCGAAGCCAGAGACAGCCTTGAATATCCAATGTTTCCAGTTGCAAAACACCGATACAGGTGGGCAGATATTCAAGCTTCACACAGAAGGACAAATTTAAACTCTGTAACTTCAAAAGTTTGCATAGAGACTCGGGCAATATTTCAATCTTGGAACAGCTTGTCAGGTTTAAAAACTCAAGCTTAGAGAGTTCACCAATACATTCTGGGAGCTTTCCAAGGTTATGGCAATCCGATAGATCAAAATGTGTCAGACCACGGAGTTGACAACAAGAATCTGGTAGTGTGTGGAGTTCGTAGCAATCGGATAGGTTCAAAAACTGAAGCGTGCACAGATTGCCAAAGGATTCTGGAAGTGTCTGCAATTCATGGCAGCTTGCTAAGTTTAGGAAGAGAAGACCACTTAGGTTCCCAAAAGAGGTGGGAAGCTCCTGAAGGTTGACGCAACTTGATAGATCAAAGTATTGCAGCTTTTGGAGACAACCAATACTAGAGGGCAATATCTTAAGAGAAGTATTTGAAACTATCAAGCTTTGCATGTTCTGGAGATGGTTCAAGGATTTAGGCAAGTTTGAGATAGGAAGGTTAGAAGCATCAAGGTATCTCAATAGCTTTAGTTTAGAAACAGAACTTGGTAGCTCTGACACATGACAACCACTCAAATCCAAAATTCTCAAGCATAATGCATGCGAGAATGCTTGCTTAGGAAGATGCATTTTACCGCATTCCCTAAAATGCAGGGCCCTAACCTTAGTTGGCAAAGCCTTATAGGTTGACGATGCCTTGTTTTTATTCTTCAATAGTTGATAGTGACAATTCTGATTGTCTTTCTTCCTGCTTTTCGCCACAGCATTTAGATACAAGAATTCATCACCAGCAACATGTCTTGCAAGATCATGTACCACATCATGCATATGTAATTTCAGTATGGGTCTGAATATCCCCGTAGCTGGAACCTTGACGGAAAAAAAAGAGGACAGTACAAACTTTAGATTATTCAAACAGAAAACAAATTGCACACTTATAAGTTATAATTATTATCAAGAAAGAATGATTTCACTTACCGCAGGGGGAGTCGAAATTGTAAGGAAGGACATCCCCAAGAAGTCATCTATATGTTCCCCACCAACAGTTTGAAGTGGTCGTCCATCAGTATCTTGAATGAACCCCAATGCAATCCATTGTTGGATCAAGCAGTCATGATCTATGTCATGGCTCTTAGGAAAGATAGAGCAATACATGAAACAGAGTTTTAGCTGTGGAGGCATGTAGTAATAGCTTAGCATCAAGCCCTTCAAAATTCTGTTGTCACCACCCTTGAGATCCAGAATATTACTATCTCTAATTTCTAACCATGCTTCTCTTGTGCAATGTTTCCGCATCATGTAACCAAGAGCCTTTGCAACTAGAGGTACTCCGTTGCATCTCTTTGCAATTTCTTTTCCAATATCTACAAGGTCAAGAAATTGTCCATCTCCTAGAGAAGGTGGCTTCATAATATACCAACATTCATGATCTGGCAAACCCTCCAATATAGTTGGTGCAAAAGTATGAAAAGATGAGGTATGTATGGTAGCTAATGTAGTAGCAACCTTTTCCATACGAGTGGTTACTATTATCTTGCTGCCTTTCTTTCCGGATTGTAGCATGCTCAACAGTTCCTCCAACATATGTTGCCCATCCTCCCATAAGTCATCCAAGACAATAAGATAAAATTTGTCACAGAGTATGCGGTCAAGCTGAGTTTTTAGATACTGTAGATTAGAATCATTAGCAGGAGTGCTACCTTCTACCTGAGAGATAATAGCAGCTACAATCTTCTTCAGCTCAAACTTATCTGAGACATGGACCCATGCTTTTACATCAAACATACGTGTTTCCTTAACAGTGTAAGCGAATTTGGCAAGTGTTGTCTTACCCATACCACCAAGGCCAACAACAGGAATGATAGAGCTTTCTTGGTCTTTCTGCAACACCTTGTTTAGTATGTCTTTCTTCTCTTTTTCCCTTCCCACCATCTCAATGTCTTCTTTGTCACCCACAAATGTTTCTCCCCACTTTTCATGCTTAGCTTGTCCTGTTGAAGCAGAAACTGGAGGGAAATTGAATTTCTTCTGCTCCTCAACGATCTTATCTAGCTTCACCCGAATATTTTTCATCTTGTTTGGCATGGTGATGCGCACAATGAGTGGATTGAATGATGAGAAGAACAATTTAACCTGCAATATTTTTTTAGTTAGTCAAAACTCAAAAATGAAACGATCACAATTTAGTTCCTCATGTATGGGTTGGCATGAGTGATGATTAAGCATGTACCGAAATGTTAATGACACTTAGACTCCATTTGGTACCGCATGGCTTTTCAAAAATCACTTTATGTTAATACAACAACCTGAAACACTAGATCACCTTCTAGTATCCTGGGTTGTCACTCGGCACACGATTCTTAATTGGTGTGGCGCCCACATGCTAACACCTAATTTACAGGACAACTTGGAGGGGTGATGGATCTCAACAAGGATAAACGTTAGTAAAGAGTTTGATACACATGTCATACTGGTGATCTGGTGGCTGTGGAAAGAGAGGAACCCTAGCCTTGGTGTTCCACTAATCCTATTCTTGATTTGTGATTTTTTATTCTTATTTGTTTACATCAAGTTTGGCGTTTGTGGTTGTGAAAAATAAGACTTTTTTTTGCGACTAGTGTAAACTAGATTTTTTAACGTTCTTGTACATACTGTTAAGACTTGAGAGTAGCATAAAATGTTTAAAGATTCGAGACTTTTGAGACATTTCACTTTGTGCCTATTTTGGTCAAACAGCTGACTTTTCCAATCTCCACCTAGCTTCCCAAGAAACTGAAAAACTGAAACCCACCCATTGAAAGATGCCAAAGTTATTGGGGGGAATTGTGGTTGGTTTAGAAAAAAAAGAAAAAGAAAAAAGAGGTTAGTGGGAATATTCAGTGCAAACCATGAGCTACGTGTAATCATTCAAATCATTTTGATTGGACTATTAATTCAACATGAATAATCCTGAAAAAAATTGTGCAGAAAGAGCAGAACAGGCAGGACCGTGAACCACCGAGGTGGCAGGCCAGCGAATAGATACTTTTAATTTTTGAAATGAAAGACCACCAAATAGAAATTACCTATAATAATAAATAGTGAAAGATGATATGTAGAAATGCAATAAACAAATAAGAAGATATGCTAAGCATTTTTCTTGTGACCATACAAACTTTGTACACACATGTTAGGAGTCACGGTACGTACCGTGCATGGGCTATTTTTCCATATCATCTCATTAGCATCCAACTCATCCAGTGTGTCTTCGATGTCATAGGCAACAGACTTGTACTTCTTGAGCCAATGTCGCACCAATTCGTCCTCATTCCCTTGGGAGTGCTTTTCGGCATAGTTCAGCGCAACCTGCAGGGTGATCATTTTGTCCTTCATCTCATCAACATCCTCTTTGAAGTTCCATATCAGCTCAATCCTCTCCTGGGCGATCTGGCCAAGCAAGCCAGCGACATGCTGCACGATGGCACCCGCGATCATCTCGACCCCCCTGCTCATGGTGCGGACTTGTCTCTCGCGCACAGGGATGTTTGTGTTGTGTCTAAGAATGCCGGTAGGTAAAGTAGGGATGGTGTGTTTTGCAAATATATACTGCTTTCTTTCTTAGCCTGCACCTTTTGCACTGATACCTGAAATGTAGTGTAGTTCAGTGCTTGGAATATCTAATAAAGGCAAACTGCATAAATTCTGGGACAGCTTTGCAAAACTTGCAAATCTCGGCCTCGGAGGAAAGGAATATGGTGGCCTCTCTGGCAAGGATTCGTCAAAATTAAAGAGAGCACTTGAAGATAAATGGAAAACGATAGTTGAAGCAACGCTGAAACATGAGTAGTTTCGGGACGATCCGATCATCTACGAAGAATGAAACCTGTCTAAGAGAGGTTGTCTGCAGCCTGCATTCTTTAACTAGGAAAACCAATTTGAAGAGTGCAGATACTACTACAAATACAGGGCATCCAAAATAGAAGAATTTTAGCCTGGCTATGTGAGCACGCAGGACCATCAAAATCATGATGTAAAAGTGGAATTAGTTATCTCTTGTGAATTGCTTTGGGTTGGGACGGAGTTAATGCCGGCAAAATCACGGTTGCAGGATAAGATGGGATGCGAATTTGCAGTTAAACTTGCTAAATGAGCCGCCACGGGTGTCTACCAGAATGCTCAATTGTCCATTGCCGCCGCGCAGTGGTCGGAAGAAGAAGGTGAAAAGGGTCTATATATCGAATACCTGAGCCTGAGCGGCGTACGGCCGCCGCAGATTCACCGCCGCCTCCCCGCGCGAAACGGGACCACTTACAGGCAGCACCAAGACGCAAGCGCCGCCGCCGCCCCGGACGCTGGCGCCGGCGCGGAGGAACCCTCGTGAACCATGCTGAATGCTGCGGTTGATGGCGGCTCGGGTGGTCGCCGGCGACCTGCTAGGCTACGACCGCCTCCGCGCCGTCTTCTCCCGATGGCGCTCCAGCACCGCCTGGCCCACGCGCCCGCGGCGTGCTCGATCCGCGCCGCTGGATACCGTTCTCCGAGGCCACGGGTCCCAGCCCCAAACCCCGGCCACGGCCACGGCGATCTCCGTGGGTACATCCGCCTGCTCAACCTCTCCACCGGCGCCTTCGTCCGGACTTTGCATCTGTGAGGATGCTTATAGAATGTTGACACCTGGCATCACCAATCTCAATACACTCCCTCTCTCTCCAGCACTTCGTCCACCCCATCTCCCCCGTCCCCCATCTTTCCAGCACTTGTTCCTTCCTGTTTCTTCCATGGCCACATCCGCATCCCGGCCATGGTCAACGCCCGCGTCTTCCAGCTTACCCGTGAGTTCGCCCACCGCACCGACGACGAGACCATCGAGTGGCTCCTCCGCCTGGCCAAGCTCTCCATCATCGCCGCCACCGGCACCGACGTCTCCCCCGAGGAGGCGTCCCCCGCCGCCGTCCCCGTCAGCTCCTCCTCCGCCGGCCACGGCGTCCCATTCGTCTAGGTCCCGTACTACACCACGCTCCGCATGCAGCAGCCCAACGCCAACGAGCCGCCCATTACAGTGCTAGATATGTGATTTATAAAGTGATGATGTTCAAGAGTTACTGCAGTAGTTGCAAGTATCTCGTCGAGGAATGTGGATGCGAAGATCTGTCGAGTTGCCTGCGCTGTAAAAATCTTCAGGCTTTACCGATTTGTCGTTGTCGTTGTTAAACAATAATAGCACGGAGCTTTGTGAAGTTGCTGTAAACAATCTGGTTCCCATGGACTACTGTCAATAGTTAGCCAAGCAAACTTGATGCAGCTCGCTAGTAAGCATCGGTCTGTCTGTGGGAAACTTCAGGGTTCAGATTGTGATTCTGATTGACACTTACGGGCTGCATATATGTGCATGCCATGCTGTTTCATACCTTTTGCATTATGTCAATGGTTTGCCAAAAGAAAAAAGAAAAATTGGAGCAGGAGCAGTATGTTTATGTTAAAAAGTACAAGAAAACTGAGTTTGCCGGGAGTCCCGAATGCAACAAGATGCAACTGCGTGGCACATATGACCTGAGTAGTAAAAGCCATCCAAATGAATGCAAAACTAAACTTTTTTCAGCTACTCTTTGCATTTGAGTATGGAAAAGACAAACAAGTAGAAAGTTACAATCAGACAAGCAACAGATAAGCAATTCGATTGCTTTCCAAATCCCACAAATCACCGGTTCCTCTTATGATAAGCATGAAGGAAACATCATGTCAATTTCATCTGCTGCATAACAAAACCCTGTTCCTAGTCAGGCCAAACACTAAAACAAATCAACTACATTCACATAAAGAGAAAATACAGGAATAAAAAAGGGCAAGCACACCATGAGATAAAAATCAGCAGCACCAAACCACTACAAGAACATACACATTGTTCCCTTCCAACATCAGTAGCACTAAACCATCACAAGAACAGAGACATTGCTCCCCTCCAACATCAGTAGCAGGGGCCATGGGCGGCTCGTTAGCGTTGGGCTGCTGCATGAGGAGCGTGGTGTAGTACGGGATCTGGACGAATGGGACGCCGTGGACGGCAGAGGAGGAGCCGACGGGGACGGCGGTGGGGGACGTCTCCTCGGGGGAGACGCTGGTGCCGATGGCGGCGATGACGGAGGGCTTGGCCTGGCAGAGGAGCCATTCAATAGTCTCACCATCGGTGCGGTGGCCGAGCTCGCGGGTGAGCTGGAAGACGTACAAGCACTATGACACATATTTATCTTTACTACTTCCTAGTAAGGGATCTGTGTGTTACGAAGTCTCAAAAAAGATGATACAGACAATTAAATATGATTCTAGACCTTACCACGAACTTCAATTTTTTTTCTCACATACATACAGTGAAACATATATCACTCAGAGTCTCAGAACATATAAAAAAGTTGCATTTAGGACCTGTTGGGACACATCTGTGTTCTTGATGAATCGAGAGGAGAGGGAAGGGAAAGAGGGAGAGGTACCGACCGTCTGATTGCGTGGAGGAGGAGGTTGCCATCTCGGGTTCGTCGGTGTAGTCTGCGCACGGGCAGCGACGGTCGGAGAAGTGGAGGTCCGGCGAGGCTTCCCGGAGGTCCGGCGACGGTGGTGGTGCTTCCCGTCGCTCACTGCGCTCCCTCCAGATCGGTTAGGGTTTGTTGGGTGGAGTTGCGGCTCCGTACAACCTCGTGTCCTTTGCCGCCGGCCTCCACCCCTCTTTATATAGCGCAGCGCGACAGGGGCCCACCAGCCAAGTGTTGGGCTGGGCGCCCCCGATCAGGGCGCGAGTCAAGGCCCGATTAGCCGTTGGGCTAATCGGCGGTGGAGATCATTCTAACATTCTCCCCCTTGATCTCATCTATACTTTAACTTTAATTACTTTTGACTTTACTCATTCCATCACAGATTAGTGCATAGAACATGTCTTATCGTCACGGTCAAACGCCGATAGATTTAACAGCTACAATACACCTCTCTGTTCTGAAACAGTTACTTTAATCTTTTGGGCCATCTTTTAGTCCAGGAATCATAGGCTTTCCCTTAAACCCATGCCGGCTACATGTTCTCTGAACACGTTGGGTGGTAAGCCTTTAGTAAGCGGATCCGCTAACATCTTTGCGGTACTTATGTGCTCAAGACTTATAATTTGATCCCGAACTTTATCTTTCACAACATAGTACTTTATGTCAATGTGTTTGGCAGCACCACTTGACTTATTGTTGTGGGCATACGTTACTGCGGGTTCATTATCGCAGTACAACTTAAGTGGTCTATTGATGTCGTCAACCACTTTTAAACCGGTATGAACTTCTTTAGCCGTTCACCGCCCGTAGCCTCATAACATGCTACAAACTCGGCATACATTGTGGACGATGTAGTGACGGTTTGCTTTGAGCTTTTCCAGATATAGCTCCTCCAATGAGAGTGAATACATATCCGGATGTTGACTTTCTATCATCTCCGCATAATCGAATCAGATACCCCACTATATGGAGTAAATCTGATCTTCTGATGTCATCATGAGGCCTTTTGTTCCTTGCAAATAACGCAAGACTTTCTTTACCAATTTCCAATGCTCTATTCCAGGATTGCTCTGGAATCTGCCAAGTAACCCGGTAACAAACGCTAAGTCAGGGCGTGTACACACTTGAGCATACTGTAAGCTTCCGACAGCTGAAGCATATGGAACCGATTTCATTTGATCGAGCTCATACTGGTTCTGGGGCATTGAAAATCCCCATATCTGTCGCCCTTGACTATAGGTGCAGGTGAAGGACTACTTTTATGCATACCAAATTTCTTTAAGACTTTCTCTATGTATGCCTTTTGTGATAGTCCCAATGTCCCTTTGTTTCTATCCCGGTGAATTTCGATCCCTAGAACGAACGAAGCTTCACCAAGATCTTTCATATCAAAGTTTGAGGACAAAAACTTCTTTGTCTCCAGTAGCAGACTGACATCACTACTAGCTAGTAGGATATCATCCACATACAGGATTAGGAAGATAAACTTCCCATCTTTAAACTTTGCATAAACACAGTTGTCCTCTACATTCTCTTTAAACCCAAATTTTCTTATTGTACTGTCAAACTTCAAGTACCATTGTCTTGAAGGTTGCTTTAACCCATAGATTGATTTCTTTAGGCGGCATCCCATTCTTTCATTTCCTTCCACGACAAAACCTTTCGGTTGTGCCATGTAAACATTTTCCTCCAAATCCCCATTAAGAAATGCCGTCTTTACATCCATCTGATGTAACTCTAAATCATAATGTGCTACTAATGCCATTATGATTCTGAAGGAGTATTTACATGAGACTGGAGAAAAGGTCTCATTGTAATCAATCCCTTCTCTTTGCGTAAAGCCTTTTGCCACAAGTCGCGCTTTGTATCTTTCTATATTCCCTTGGGAGTCAAGTTTTGTCTTGTAGACCCATTTACAGCCTACTGTTTTGGCTCCTTTAGGAATAATTTCCAAGTCCCAGACTTTATTAGTCTTCATGGACCTCATTTCCTCTTCCATGGCTTCGAGCCATTTTGAAGAGTTTTCGCTTCTCATGGCTTCTTCAAATGAGGTGGGATCATCCTCCATTTAAAATTCCTCTGTATGATAAATCTGATAATCATCGAAATAGTGATCTTCTTACTCTTTGAGACCTCCTGGCCTCCACATTTGGTACATCTTCTGTTTGGGGTCTGTTGCTCCCCTCATCGTGGCAATGGATTCGTAGGATCTGAAGAACAGTTCCTCATTCTCATTTATTGTTACCACGGGAGGAACAATAACAGTCCGGCACTCTGTTGTCTTGCACCGTCGGTCAATGACAGCAGTAATCTGCGAAGAATGGCTCTTGAATCATCTGAGTGGGCGCATACGCCCGCTTCTCTTCAAGGTCAATCCCTCGAGTTACCGTGCTTCCCCTCATCATTTCATCCTCTAAGAAGACAGCGTGTCTCGTTTCTACAAACTTTGTATATCGATCCGGACGGAGAAACGAAACCTTTTGACTTTTCAGTAGCCAATGAAATGACTTCATCGCTTTGGGATCAAGCTTCCCAAGATTTGGGTTAAATACTTTAGCCTCAGTGGACTCCCCACACACGTAAGTGGTGTAGTGAGGGAACTCTTCCTGTCCACAACTCGTACGGTGTTTTGGGCACCGATTTACTAGGTACTCTGTTGAGAATATGAATGGCGGTTTTTAACGCCTCCATCCATAAACTCAATGGCGGTGTGGAGTAGCTCATCATACTCGCACCATATCCATCGAGTGCGGTTGCGTCTTTCACTACTCCATTTTTTGAGGTTCGCCGGTGTAGAATATTGGGCCACTATACCATTTTCTGTAGAAACCTTGCAAAGGTCCAGAACTTGTCCATATGGGGTATGTCGACCGTAGTACTCCCCACGATCGATCGGACTATCTTAATCTTTAAATCATGTTGGTTTTCAACTTCACCTTAAATATCTTGAATTTATCCAAGGCTTCATTTCTTTCTTTGATTGGATAAATATATCCGTAACGGGAGTAATCATCCGTGAATGTTATGAACGAGTCATATCCATCCACACTTTTCATAGGAAAAGGACCACAAATATCTGTGTGAATAATTTGCAGAACTCCTGTGCTTCTTTTGGCGTCTTTCTTAATTTTCTTTACATATTTTCCTTTAATGCATTCTCTGCATTGTTCTAAGTCTGAGAACTCTAATGGAGGAAGAATATCATTCTTAAGTAGTCTTTCTATTCTCCCCCTCGAAATATGGCCTAAACGACAGTGCCATAATTTCGACGACGCATCTAGAGTTCTCTTTCGTTTTCTGTTTGCATTCGTAGACGAGGATTCATTTACTTTCTCGCACGCGACGTTCCCATTATCGCATACGACATTCACATCATCACATAATGATAATAAATAAAGCTCATTTTGCAAGATGGCAAGGCCAACACATGCTTTATTAAACATTATTTCACATTTGCCATTTCCAAAATGACAATCATAACCATCATTGTCCAAACATGAAACACTAATCAAATTTCTCTCAGAAAGAGGAACATAAAGAACATCTCTAAGTAAAAGAGTGAAGCCATCACTAGCTCTAATGAAAGATCGCCAACGGCTTCAATTTCAGCTTGGACTCCATTTGCGACTTTAATGCATCTTTCTTTTCTTTGCAGTCCTCGTCGAACGGAATTCTGAAAGAATTAGCAACATGAGCAGTTGCTCTGAGTCAATCCACCAAGTGGATTTCGAATATTGCACATACAGAGGATTCATTTATATAGGTAATAATGTTCTCACCTTTCTTTGCCATTATCATCTTTAAATAATCGTGACAGTTCTTCTTGTAGTGTCTGTCTTCTTCTGATGAAGACACGATCTTTGTCTACAAACAAACTTATTCTCGTTGAGGTGATGGATGAGGTTTTTCCTTGTTCTTTGAGAAGGAGTGATTGTTGAAGTTCCTTTTCTTGTTATCCTTCACATAGTTGATAGAACCACCACCATGTGAGGATTTAATTCTTTCCTCCTCTTGCACACACATAGCTATGCACTTTTCCAAATCCCATTTCTCGGGCTGCATATTGTAGTTGACAACAAAAGTGTCAAACTCTTTTGGCAAGGAAGCAAAAACTAAGTGAATAAGGAACTCATCCTTGAGAGCCAAATCCATTGGTTTAAGCTTGGACGCCATGTTACTCATCCTCAGTATGTGCTCTCTTATGCCATCGCCACCACCGAGTACCTCTGTCACAAGTCGCTTAATCAGTTGTGTAGCATAAGTCTTTGAAGAGCCGATGAACCGACTCTTTATCCTCTCAAGGTACTCTGTGTGATGTCACACTCTGCGATTGAGCCCACAATAGCAGGCTCAATCGTGTTCTTTATCACAGCCATACATTTCTTGTTGGCTGTGGTCCACTTCTTATGCTCAAGGTCATAAGACATCTGTAAGGGAGCATGATCCCTCTGTCTTTTCTGCCAAGCAGTATCATCCTCATTTGGATCCCTTACTGGTGCCATAGGCTCAGTGGGACGTCTTTGTAGTGAGGACCAGTCCACTTCACCAAGATAAACGCTAAGTCTATCTTTTTTTTCCACTCTCCATAATTATCTCCTTTAAGAGTGGGGATCTCTCTGATACAACTCATCAAGTTGTATCCGCCTGAAAAATATTTCATAATAAAGTGAGAACATAACAGGAAAATTATATGCCTTATTTCCAACGTTGGTCAAAAATACGACATACAATTAAATCAATTTTATTTATACATTAAATCTATGTCACCGTTGGGCAGAAATAGAAATAATGCATAAAAACATCAATTAGATTATAATACTGTTATTATCAACGTTGGTCAGAAAATAACAATATTATAATGCACAACAATGCTCAAAAAATTAATTAAATTCTCCCGTTGGTTCGAATTTAATTTAAAGAGCAATCACCATTTAACTTTTGCAGCGGAAACATCAAATAAAAATTATATCTATTTTTCCAAAATTAAATTCTCCCGTTGGTTCGAATTTAATAATGAAAATTATATCTTTTCTTTTAGATATATCATATATATCTAAAAGTACTTATACCATGGAAAAAATTTCAATACATATATATACCTGAATATATGCATGACATAATTGCTGATAAACATGAAATTAAACTGTCAACTCAAAAATGACATAATAATTTTCAGTATATTAGCAACATAATCCAATATATACTGAAAATAAACATCATAAATCGATTTCATGTAAATATCAAAAAAGATATAGAAAGGAAAACAAAATGATCCACATGCTTTTGACCGGTCAAAATCATGCCCCGTTAATATCCACCACTCATTTCTTATCTCTGCCCCACAACTTTATCCTTCCAGAGGAAGCCACAAAAATCTGCCCACTCCCGAAAAAAACGGATCTGCGCGATGTGTGGGGAAGCTCTCGGGCCTGCTGCGTGTGTCGGCGGCCGGGACTGTGGCCGGCGCGGTGAGCCGGCGTGGCTGGTGGGCTAGCAGCCTCGGCAGGGGAACCCAGCAGGGGAGCCAGCAGGCGGCACGCGCAAGGCTCGGGCGGTCAGGGGAGCCCGTGCAGCAGCGGCGCAAGGCCGGCGTAGGCGCAGTGCAAGGCGCTAGCGGCAGATGGGGCTCAGGCGCGCGCGCACAGGGAGGGGCCGGCCAGGCGCGGGCTCGGCGGCGGCCAGCCATGCAGCGGAGCGGGGCCCCTGCGCGCGCGTCCGACGGCAGCCAAGGCAACCGGCGAGGGCCGGTCCCGAGGGGCAGCGGCGGCGCCCGAGCACGCGGTGCCAGCAGACGGCCAGTGGCCAGGGCCGGCAACGGCCGGCGCAGCAACAGGTAAAGGATTTTTTTTTTGGTTTCTTTTTCCCGATCTGAAACTTGGGGATTTTCTCTCCCTCTTTTCCCGCTCTGATACCAATGTTGAGACACATCTGTGTTCTTGATGAATCGAGAGGAGAGGGAAGGGAGAGAGGGAGAGGTACCGACCGTCTGATTGCGTGGAGGAGGAGGTTGCCATCTCGGGTTCGTCGGTGTAGTCTGCGCACGGGCAGCGACGGTCGGAGAAGTGGAGGTCCGGCGAGGCTTCCCGGAGGTCCGGCGACGGTGGTGGTGCTTCCCGTCGCTCACTGCGCTCCCTCCAGATCGGTTAGGGTTTGTTGGGTGGAGTTGCGGCTCCGTACAACCTCGTGTCCTTTGCCGCCGGCCTCCACCCCCTTTATATAGCGCAGCGCGACAGGGGCCCACCAGCCAAGTGTTGGGCTGGGCGCCCCCGATCAGGGCGCGAGTCAAGGCCCGATTAGCCGTTGGGCTAATCGGCGGTGGAGATCATTCTAACAGGACCAATACTGTCAACTTAAAAGTTAACATTGAAAATAGAGAGAATAGGCTTATTAGATGACCAAAACTGCAAAAACTATACAAATCAATGTTCATAATAGAGACTAATGCTTTATGCCTTACTTTTGGAACTCTTTTCCTCACAGATGTTGGTTGTTCATCTATAAGTGGATCAAAAAAAGGTTCATGTTTCGGGCAATGTTCCACGTAATGTGTTAATACAAGTTTGTTGAAGTTCATTCATATTTCTTCCCTTGCTGGTGGGATGCTGACTGAAACATGCAACGACCCATTATAGGGGAAAATCAACTTGAGTAACAGGCATGATCACTGAAAAAGATCAATGTTTAAGGCAAGAAAAAGAAAGAAAGAGAACAATATCATGAAAAAGGCCAAGTATGATCCAATAAAAACTACAATAAAAGGACAAGTCTTCTAAACTTTAGAGTTTGTTCTGTAGGATCGTCGATAGCAATCAAAGAGGAGGTGAATGATTACAGCACGCAACGGAGATTTTTAATCTATTATTTTATGCTCTTCCAACCTGTTTAAGTCAGCAAGAACAAAAAAAACAAAGGCAACAAAACAATATACATATATATATATACATATATATATATATACATATATACATATATATATATATATGATTATTGTAGCAGATTAATATATATATTCAGTTATTGTAGCAATGAAAAATTATGCATGCAAGCACTCGGAAAAACGATGTCGCATCGACCTCGGATCAAATCACAGAGATCGCAGCAACACTCGGAAAAACAAAAATCGATGAACGTAGCATTGAAAAATTATGCATGGCTATGCAAAAGGTAACATCAAATTGCATCATGCACAATAAAAACCAGATCACCTCTAATACGAACACTTGGCCAAAAACTCCATGCAATGCATGCCACCCCGTATCTTTATTTTCTCACCGAAAAACAGAGTACTATTCAATCCCCTGCATTGCAAACAGGACCCGATCGAACATCGTGTAGAACACAGCTGAGATTAATAGTTTTTGACTAAAAATAAATAGTGGTGACCGAAAGAAATGATTTTTAGAAGGAGGGTGCGAGCAGTGGAGAAAGTGAGGGAGAGATACGTGCACAAGACGAGAACGAGAGGATAGGGTGCGTGATACACCCGTGATCCCTTATTTTATCTCCGGAGCGAGACGAGGGTAAAATAAGTGAGGAAACTGCTTCGTAAAGCCAGGTGCTTATATTAGCTTCTGACTTAAACAAAAATCAACATGAACAGATTCTTAGTCTAATTTTGAGTAAAAATAAAAAAAGAAATGAAGAATTTGAGCACCAACAATCATTCAAATGTGTACGCTTTTTCCTTCAAGAAGAAATTGGAAACATTAACAACATTACATGGGTCATTTTTTCCCCTTCTTCACGGAAACACAGTGTGGTATTAGAGAGTTTCAGCACATAAGGCAGGACAGTTGAACATACAACAAAAGATTGCTGGCGGTGCGCTAATCAATTACGGAGGCAAGTAGCTCTTTTGACTCCACTAAATAGGATACTGCAACAATATGTGAACTCCAATTTATTATGGGTTTTGATAAATATCATTCAAATATTTTTTTTTCAAATAATCATCTAAATTTTAGATGTGCATGAAGATTTGTACTTTCCACCCTTCAAAAAAAGGAGAAATATAAGAACCGTCAGATCTTTAATCTAAATATCATAAATTTAGATGATTATTGGAAAGAAAAAATATCTAGATGATAACCAGACAGATCTATTTATTACTGTACTTATTCAAAAAGAAAGCTCTTACCCAGATGGCAAGGTCGCACAGAGCAAATCAGTGGTAAAACCCACAGTGCTCGTGCAGGCAGCCACGTACTAGGCTACTAGAGTAAACCATGCATTCACCTGGCAGCCATAGTGAAATTAAAGTTACTGCACGTAGTCTGCCTGAAAAACAGCAGCGTGCTGAAGCCGAGCTGTCCCTTCTCCTCGTCGAACACCAGCAGGTTGTTCTCCATCTGGAACCCTCCCATCACCATCGCCGGCGCCTGCCCCTGCCTCTCCGCCTTCATCTCCACGAACGCGAGGCACACCGTCCCGTCGTTCACCTGCACCATCGAGTTGGCGCCGAACAACCCCCACCTTGTGTCGTCCTCCAGCACCAGGTCTATCTGCGGCACGGCGTAGCCGGCCCGCGTCGATCCCAGCGCGTCCTTGACGTAGCACAGCTCGAACGGCGCCACCGGCGGGGTGACGCGCGGTATGCCGGACGTGGCGTTGTCGAAGGACTGCACGAACGGGTCGGGCCGGAGCGCCGTGTACGGGATCCGCGAGTCGAATCCGACGACGAGTGGCCCGTGGTCGTTGAGTGGCACTTGCTGTTGGTTCACGTTGATGCCCTTGATCCAGATGTAGTACCCGGGGGATTCTTGGTACCTGTGGAGGGGACTAGGGGAGTGAAACCCATAATCGACGTGATCTCCTGCAGCCACGGCGGGAGGAGGAAGACCGGGCCCCCGCCGAAGATGGCGACGCCTTGGCCGCCGCTCGGGAGGCAGAGCGCGAACTTCCTGGAGACGTTCTGCGCGGACGCGACCTGCGCCAGCAGCGCGAGCTCCGAGCGCGCGAGCCCCGCGACGCCGACCGCCCCGGCCGGGAGAGACGCCAGGAGGGAGTCCGGCGCGCATGAGGCGACGGCAGAGAAGGAGACCGGGTATAGCGGGTTCTTGCCGTCGGTGGCGTTCGCGGAGAGCGTCGTGCGGGTCAGGTCCCCCGACGCGCACTCGCCGGTGAAGGGGTTGCTTGTTGTCTCTAATCTTGTTTTGCTGCTGGTAAGTGAGAGTAGTCTTCCCAGTCGAATAAACAAGTCTGCACTGGTTTCGGCTCTGCGCTGTCTTCAGTTTTGGCTCCAGTCTGTTTATTTCAAGTCTGCATGTTTTTGGTCCGACTGCAGCTCGGCCGGATTGCTTTGGAAATGTTTTTCTGTTATATTTGAGTTGTAAGTCTGTGATCCGGGTTATTAGGATCGTGGACCAACGTAGTGGTTTAGTTGTTGCAAACTTTTTGGGTGTTAGTTAGCTCTCTTCTGCATTCAGTTTGTCTTCCTGTTTTTGGACGACACTGTACCTCGTCCGGGAAGATTCAGAAGTTCAGAAAACTGAAGTTTAACTTCATATTGCAGTCCACTATCTCCTGAGATTTGCTCGTGTGTGTGTGCAGCTCTTGTTTGAGTGCAGGTTGGGCGTTCTAGATCCAACATTTGGTATCAGAGCTGCGGGCTGGTGACGGAATACTCGCCGGCGGATGCCCAAGTACCAGACGGCGGCAGACATGATGGGAAGCACCAGCAAGCAAAGTTCGGCCGGGCTGCCATATCCAATTTTGACCCGATCGAACTTTTCTGCGTGGTCTATCAAGATGCAGGCCGTGATGGAGGCGAACGATATGTGGTGTTGAGAATTCCATACGCGCCACCAGACTTACCTTGTTTAAGCTTTCCATACTTTAGCTTACTATGTTTAGCTAGCTTGCTTTGTTTAGATGTGATTTCCTTTTTCCCGTAGATCAGTTTCTATGTTTGGCTTTGTAAACTCCCTATACGAGTTGAGCAATACAATGAGAAAAGCTGTGTGTCGAACAGCACCAAAAACCATTGTGTTTGCCTGAGTCATTTGGTTGCTTGCGTGAGTAGTTCCTGCACAGACGAGAAGGTAACCAGCGTCTTGATCATCGATCAATTCCGACATTTGGTATCAGAGCCTCGACATCGACTCAAAGGGCCATGTCTGTGCAGTCGACTCCGCACGGTGGGCGATCGCCATCGCCACCACGTCGTCGACGCATCTCCCACTCTCCTGCGCCGCGCCGCGGAAGACGCCACGGCGAGGTCGTCATCGAGCGCGTCGTCAAGGAGGCAAGTGCCTCCATGCAGTACCCGATGCTCACACGCACCAACTACCAAGAGTGGTCGTTGTTGATGCGCGTGAACCTGCAGGCCCAAGGGCTCTGGCAGGCCGTCGAACCAGAGGAAGACGAGGTCATCGAGTACCGCGAGGACCGGCTCGCACTGGCGGCTATTCTGCGCGCCGTGCCACCCGAGATGCTCGGGTCGCTTGCACACAAGTGCACAGCGCGATCGGCATGGGAGGCGGTGAAGACTGTGCGTGTCGGTGTCCAGCGAGTTCGCAACGCCAACGTGCAGCGGCTACGCAAGGAATTCGGCGACATCGGGTTCAAGGACGGGGAGTCTGTCGACGACTTCTCGCTCCGAATTGTTGGGCTGGCCAACAATATCTGCGTGCTCGGCGGCGAGATCTCGGACACAGCAATCATCAAGAAGATGCTCGAGGTCGCTCCCGAGCACCTTGCTCAGGTAGCAATCGCCATCGAGACACTACTTGATTGTGACGAGTTGTCCATCGAAGAGGTCACCGGTCGTCTACGACAAGTCGAGCAACGGCGCAAGAAAGCAGTATCACCACCGGCCCACATTGTCGACAAGCAAGGCCGTCTACTCCTTTCGGAGGAAGAGTGGCTTGCACGTCTCAAGCTCCAAGGCGGTGACGGTGAGAGCAGCGGCAACAGACGCGGAAAGACTCGAGGACATCGAGGCGGCGTAACGGGCGGCGGCAGGCGCTCCTCCAGCGGCGGCGGGAGGCGGCTCCCCGCGCACAGTGCCGTGCAGCACGGGAAGCGGCCCAGCGGCTCCGGCGGCGACGGGCGCTCCTCCGGCGGCGGCGGGAGCTCCTCCGGCGGCGGCAGGCGCTCCTCCAGTGGTGGGAGGTGGTCCTCCACCAGTGGCGGCGGGAGGCGGCAGCACAGGGAGCGGCCCAGTTGCGGCCCAGCGGCAGCCCCTCTCCTCCCCATCTCCATCTCCGGTGGCGGGAGGTGGCTCTCCGGCGGCGGGAGGCGACTCAGCAGCGACGGGAGGCGGCTCTCTGCCAGCGGGAGCAACGGCGGCGGGAGCTCCACCGACCCCTCCGCACACAGCGCCGCGCCGCTGTCCTACAGCTCCGCGCCCTCCCTGTGCGACTCTTGCCGAACTCCATCTCCGTGATCTTCCAGGTGCGCCCCCAGGTGTGCCTCCATCTCCGGCGTCGCCACCGGCCCCAAGCCGCGTCACACAGATCCGTGAGGAAAAGGTCTTCGCTCAGCTCGGGCCACGGGAGGACCGCAACCATCGGAGTTGGGTGCTTAACACCGGAGCGACGAACCACATGACCGGCGCCCGATCTGCCTTCTCCGAGCTCGACGCTAGCATCTGTGGTACCGTTCGTTTTGGGGATGGCTCGGTTGTGGAGATCGAGGGCTGCGGAACCATCGTCTTCATTTGCAAGAACGGCGAACACCGTGCGCTGGCGGGGGTATATTTCATTCCCCGTCTGATGGCCAATATCGTGAGCCTCGGGCAGCTCGACGAGACTGGCTGCCAGGTGGAGATCGACGCCGGCATCCTACGCATCTTCGACCAGGAGCGGAAGCTCCTCGCGCGGGTGAAGCGGTCATCAACGCGTCTCTACCGTGCTGGAGCTGAACATTGGGCGGCCTGTGTGCCTGGTAGCGCGCAGCTCGGAGTTGGCTTGGCGCTGGCATGCTAGGTACGGACACATCAGTTTCCATTCCTTGCGCAAGCTCGTCCAGGCGGATATGGTGCGTGGGCTGCCGCCGCTTGACCAAGTTGATCAAGTGTGCGATAGCTGTCTAGCCGGCAAGCAAAGGAGGACGTCCTTCCCGGAGCAGGCGCTACGATGCGCGGCACACGTCCTCGACCTCGTCCACGGTGATCTCTGCGGTCCAATTGCTCCCACAACACCCAGCGGAAATAGGTATTTTTTGCTGTTGGTTGATGACCTAAGTAGTTTCATGTGGCTCAGTTTACTCTCGAGCAAGGATCAAGCACCAGCGGCCATCAAGCACTTCCAGGCGGTGGTCGAAGTCGAATCCAGGCGAAAATTGAAGGTCCTACGCACTGATCGTGGGGGGGAGTTTACGTCCATGGAATTCGGCGAGTATTGCGCGGAACGCGGCATCCAGCGGCAACTCACTGCCCCCTATTCTCCGCAACAGAATGGAGTGGTAGAGCGCCGCAACTAGAGCGTCGTCGCCATGGCCCGGTGCATGCTCAAAGCAAAGGGCCTCCCTGGGTACTTCTGGGGCGAGGCAGTCTCCACGGCAGTCTACATACTCAACCGCGCTCCAACACGCGCGGTCGACGACAAGACACCCTATGAGGTGTGGCATGGCAAGCGTCCGGCGGTCCACTACTTCCGCACATTCGGCTGTGTCGCGCATGTGAAAAGCACGTGACCGAATTTAAAGAAGTTGGACGACCGCAACATGTTGATGATCTTCGTTGGTTACGAGAGAGGGTCCAAGGCATTCCGCTGCTACGACCCTGTGAGCAGGCGCATCACGGTGTCGCGCGACGTCATCTTCGACGAAGCGGCACAATGGGACTGGTCTAGTAGCGGCGACGTCGAACAAACTGGAGGCGAGCCTTTCATCATCGAGTACACCTCGGTGCTTGTCCCTGGGACACTGCAGACCGAGGCGGGTGCGCAGGGTCACTCGTCCACGACACCGGTGCCTTCTCCGGTCCATGATCCGGGGATGCCGTGCACACCAGTACCTACGACGCCACTAGTACCTGTGCCTGTGGAGTTCATGTCCCCGCCACCAGAGGAGGTCGACTTGGACGCGGACCACGATGATGCACCCCTGCGGTTCCGTACCATCGATGCCATCATCGGACCGTCATCACCACCAGGCTTGGCGCTCCGAGAGCTCGACGAGGAGCTCCACTTTACCACGGCGGATGAGCCAGCCTCCTTTGGTGAGGCAGAGCAACAAGCATGTTGGCGACAGGCGATGCTTGAGGAGATGAAATCCATCGAGGACAACGAGACTTGGGATCTCGTCGCGCTCCCCACTAGGCACCGAGCCATCGGACTGAAATGGGTTTTCAAGGTCAAGCGTGATGAGAACGGTGACATCGTCCGGCATAAGGCGCGTCTGGTGGCAAAAGGCTATGTCCAGCGTGCGGGCATTGACTTCGATGAAGTTTTTGCTCCAGTGGCACGAATGGAATCTGTGCGCACAATGTTGGCTTTGGCGGCACACGAAAGGTGGGAAGTCCATCACATGGACGTCAAGAGCGCCTTCCTCAATGGTGAGCTAAAGGAGGAGGTGTATGTCGCTCAAGCACCGGGATTCGTAGTCGGCGGCAGCGAGCACAAAGTACTTCGCCTACGCAAGGCGTTGTATGGGCTTCGTCAAGCACCGAGGGCCTGGAATGTCAAGCTTGATCTTTCTATGGAATCGCTTGGTTTCCAGAGGAGCAGCTCCGAGCATGGCATGTACACGCGGAGCCGAGAAACAACGCAGCTAATTGTTGGTGTCTACGTCGACGATTTGATAATCACTGGCACCACCCGCAGCGAGATTGCGGCATTCAAGGCTGAGATGAAGGAGATGTTTCGGATGAGCGACCTTGGGCTATTGACATACTATCTTGGGATTGAAGTGTGTCAAAGCCCTAGTGGCATCTTCTTGGGTCAATCCGCCTACGCCAACAAGCTTCTGGAGCGTAGCGGCATGGGCACCTGCAATCTGAGTACGGCACCCATGGAGCCACGGCTTAAATTGAGCAAGGAGAGTACCTGTCCTCTAGTGAATGCTACGGAGTACAGGCGCATCATCGGTGGGCTTCGTTATCTAGTGCACACCCATCCTGATCTCGCCTACTCGGTGGGATATTTGAGCCGCTTTATGGAGAAGCCACATGAAGATCATCTGGCTGCGGTGAAGCGAGTACTATGGTACGTCGCTGGAACGTGCGGTTATGGAGTTCATTACACCACGAAGGAGGAAGGGAGACCAAGGTTGACTGGGTACAGTGACGCTGACATGGCGGGCGACATCGACACCCGCAAGAGCACTAGTGGCGTCATCTTTTTCCTCGGTGGTAACCTCATCACCTGGCAGTCATCCAAGCAGAAGGTAGTGGCTCTGTCCTCATGTGAGGCAGAGTATATTGCAGCAGCCACTGCTGCCTGCCAAGGTGTCTGTCTAGCTCGACTTTTGGATGACCTCGTCAGTTCAAAGTCTGGAGTGCCAGAACTCAAGGTGGACAATTAGTCCGCTATCGCATTAAGCAAGAACCTTGTCTTCCATGACCGGAGTAAACATATTGACACTCGTTTTCATTTTATCCGGGAGTGTATCGACGGGAAGAAGATTGTCCTAGAGCACACGTCGACAGAACATCAGCTCGCAGACATTCTCACCAAAGCACTTGGGCGTGTTCGTTTCTAGGAGCTGCGCGCTAAGATCGGTGTCGGTGATCGCGTCAAGAATTAGGGGGAGAAATGTTGAGAATTCCATACGCGTCACCAGACTTACCTTGTTTAAGCTTTCCATACTTTAGCTTACTATGTTTAGCTAGCTTGCTTTGTTTAGATGTGATTTCCTTTTTCCCGTAGATCAGTTTCTATGTTTGGCTTTGTAAACTCCCTATAAGAGTTGAGCAATACAATGAGAAAAGCTGTGTCGAATAGCACCAAAAACCATTGTGTTTGCCTGAGTCATTTGGTTGCTTGCGTGAGTAGTTCCTGCACAGACGAGAAGGTAACCAGCGTCTTGATCATCGATCAATTCCGACATGTGGTGTGAGTTAATAATCTTGACATGAATCAGCTGAAGATATGCCTGACCGAGTCATCCGGAAGGAATAAGAGGAGCAGGACTCAGCACGCAGGATTTAGTCTTCAGTTAACAGCAAGCCCGTTTGTTTTGTTTAAGCCTTAGCACTTTGTGCGGATCGCACAACTTGATTCCGGTTTGTGCGGATCAAGAGTTAAACATTAATGTGTTTCCGTTAAGCTTTATATTCACATGTAATCCAGTTGCGTACTGTATCGATATACAAATAGAAAATTGCCCCAAAACATTCAGTCTTTTGGATGTTCTTCGGTTCTCTGAAGAATTACTGTAGCACATCCGAAAACAGAGCTGTGTGCTCAGATTGTGTTTTCTGCTGCAGATTACTTGGTTGTGCGAGAATCCTCGGCTGATTTCCAACATGTGGGACGCGGTAGATCCTGCAGATCCGTTGGTGCCGGTGGACGCGAAGCAAAACAAGGTGGCACGTGCAGCCATCTTCAGCGCCATCCCCGAAGACGTACTCTTCCTCGTCGCGAAGAAGAAGAGTGCCAGGGAGGTGTGAACTGCCCTGAAGAACATGTTTCTTGGGGCTGAACGCGTCCAGGAAGCTCGGGTCCAATCAATGAAGGAGGAATTCGACGGACTGAAGATGAAAAGCAGTGAAGCAGTGGAAGATTATGCCTTCAAGGTTGGTACCATTGTAAACAAGATCCGAGAGCTCGGAGAAACCATGGAAGAATCGTATGTCGTCAAGAGAATGCTCAGATCTCTTCCCAACAGATTTCTGCAGATTGTGAGCTCTATTGAGCAGTTCGCAGACCTGAAAAACATGACGGTGGAAGAACTGATTGGACGCTTAAAAGCTCACGAAGAGCGTCTGCGCAGTGCAGATAATGAAGATGAAGAACACGTCCTCCTCACAAGGGCTCAGTGGAAGGCCAAGGAAGAGAGGAAAGGGGGTGAGATATCTGGAAGTAGCATCAGGAGAGGCACCTTCGGACGTGGCCGTGGCCGTGGACGTTGGCGGGGACGTGGTCATGGGGACGGTGCAGGCAGACCTGACAGAGAATTCAGATTCAACAATAGAACTGACAATGAGTTTAAGTTCGACAAGACGAAGGTGAGATGTTATAATTGCCAAAATTATGGGCATTATTCCTCCGAGTGCAAATCAAAGAAGAAGGATATGAAAGTACATCTAGTGGAGAAGAATGACGATGAGCCATCCTTGCTGATGATACAAGCCAATGAGCCGATTGCAAACCTTCCTGCTGCTACTGTACTTCTCAAACCTTCCTAAGAAATGGAAACGACTTATCTGGCCAGATGATATTGTTGTTTTCGTAGGGATTTTGTTTGTCACTAAGGAAAGCCCCGTTTTCAACTTTGCCACTGAGTGACTATCTGTTGAAGTATAAGAACACTGTGTAGTAGTCCATTATTTCAGCGAAAGCTATAATGCATATGACAACAAGATCGCAAATCACAACTCGTAATTAACGCACGACCATTAGGAGAAAACGGGTTTGCTAAATTTCAGTTGCCTGATTTTTTTATCTCTCAGTTGCCTACGATCGCATGGTACTAAGCTAAAAATTGCACTACCAAATGTAGGGTTCACCTAAGTTCATTTTTATCTAGGTTAAAAGATTTTTGTATTTGTATTATTACTGCAGGTAGTCTGCCTACCCCAGAGCAGCCCGCTGAAGCCGATCTGCCCCTTGTCGTCGTCGAAAACAAGCAGGTTGTTCTCCATCTGGAACCCTCCGATCACTGCCGCCGGCGCCTCGCCGTATCCGGCCTTGTCCGCTTTCATCTGGACGAACGCCAGGCACGCCGTGTTTTCGTTCACCTGCACCATGGAGTTTCCACCGAACACGGTCCAGTTCTTGCCGCCCTCCAGCATCAGGTCTATCTGCGGCACGGCGTAGCCGAGCCGCGTCGACCCCAGCTTCGTCGAGTCGTAGCACAGCTCGAAAGGCGCGATCGGCGGGGTGATTCTTGCTCTCTCGGCCGTGGCCTGATCGAACGCCTTCACGAACGGACGGTACACGTCGGGCCGGAGCACCGTGTACGGGATCCTCGAGCACAGCCCGATGACAAGTGGCCCGTGCTCGGACAGTGGCACTTGCACTTGGTTCACGGCGATGCCCTTGTTGGTCGAGATGTAGTACCCGGGGAATTCCTTGTTCCTGTGGAGCGGGGTTTCACCGGCCAGCGTCGCCGTGACGTCCGGCCGGCCCGGCGGGAGGAGGAAGAGCGGGCCCCCGCCGAAGATGGCCACGCCCTGGCCGTTGCCGCCGCTCGGGAGGCAGAGCGCGAACTTGTCGGCGACCTTCTGCGTGCGCGCGACCTGCGCGGGCAGCGCGAGCTTGGAGCGCGCGAGCCCCGCGACGCCGACGGCACCAGCCGGCAGCTTCGCCAGGAGGGAGTCCGGCGCGCAGGAGGCGACGGCGGAGAAGGAGACCGGGTAGAGTGGGTTCGTGCCGTCGGTGGCGTTCGCGGAGAGCGTCGTGTGCGTCAGGTCGCCCGACGCGGTCTGCCCGGACAAGGGGTTGTAAGGGTGGGCGGTGCACTTGCACCTGTAGGGGTCTTCCGCGTCGGCGTGGCCGTAGCCGTTGTGCGGGCAGTTTGGTGGGTGGTAGCTGTGCGCGTGCATGCACTCATGGTGGTGGCACTGGAGCGTCGGGTGGGAGGCGCCGCACGTCGACCAGATGAGCGGGCCGGAGAGGTCGAGGACGAGCGGGCGGTTGTCCTTGATGGGGACGGTGTAGAGGGAGGTGGCCGCGTCCTTGGTGATGGCCGTGACAAGGGGCTTGCCCTTGCCATCGCTCGCTAGCGCGCACGGGGACAGCACCGAGATGCAGAGCGAGATGGCAAGGAGGAGGCGGCGGCGTGTGGGCTGCGACATTTCGACCGGTTGGTTTGGTTTGCAGTGCACAGCTCTGGTGTTCCATGTGTGACTGCTTATATGTGGTGTAGTACTGGAGCCTGCAGATCTGATCGGTGTGTTCGTGGGATATGATATTGCTTGTGCATTCTGACTTGCTGTTTCCCAAGTTATCACCAGTAGTTTTGCTAATTGTTTTTGGTCTACCGTCTGCTGGAAGCGACTGATCGACTGGGACACTCAGCGTCGGTGATTGCATTGTCAGCTTTCGTCAAGCTTGACGATCCAAGTGGTCATGGGCTAAGCCATGGCCAGGGTTTTCAATTTCGTTCATTTCGTTACTCTCGAAAAGAAAAACGATTTGATCAAATTTTGACTTAATTTGTTCTCATTTAAATTTCATTCAAATTTTAGTTAAATTTTGTTAAAGCGTTCAAATGATGTTCCAACACTTTGACCAATTATTTTTACCAAAAGGGCGAAATTTCATTCCTTCCGTTACCCTCCGATTTATTTTTTCCATAACGAAACTGTTTTCGTTGGCTATGACTGACGAGGCGCCTAGAACGTGCACATCTCTAAGCCCTAGGCTAGTAGGACGTGGGGTTTATTCCACTACAAAAATGTAGAGTGCGTTAGTTAATTGATCGGATTGGCATACATATCGGATCTTGCTCAATCTGGGGTATCGATCCTGGAAACCGCGAGTCAAAGGATGCAATGGTATAAGAAATTCTACTCCGTTCGAGATCTATTCACGCATGCAATGACGCCGTCCTTCAACCAAGAAAGCTCTTGGTTTTACGTGTGAGATTCCCATTCATGCCTTTACAGCTTTAGTATGCCTGTTTTTTTTTTCTACGGATGATGGTTTATCATGATAGCTTATGACTATGTTGATAGACGCGATCATGTTCCAATTTTCAAGGATGTATTTTTTTCAGGGGAACTTTCGTCGCTGCTGAAACAGAGCAGCCTATGGGCTGGGTAGTGGGCCGGTGTGCAGGCCGTCAGGTTGGGAGGTTGGGAACAGACGATGGACTGCATGGGGAAACCGGGGATCTGGGCCTGAAATGGCCTTTGTTTTCTTTTTTCCATGCGTTACTGCAGTTCAGTTTTTTTTTCAATTTGGCAAACCCTTCCGGAAATGCTAAACATACAAATAAGCGAACTGCAAAGTGATTAATTTGTATATGTCTACATTGTTTCCATGTCGTAGATGGTATTAGAATCGTGGCTCGCAGCGATCGGTGGAGCCATTGGTGAGACTAAACGGAAGTTCTTTATTTAGGTGACAGATATCGCACAGGTCAAGTAAAAAGTCTACTAGTATAGTAGTATGCAGTACAAGTAAAAAGTCTAGTAGCAACTCCGAATGAAATTGAAGTTACCGCAGGCTGTCTGCCTCCCCAAGAGCAGCCTGCTGAAGGCGAGCTGCCTCTTCTCCAGGTCGAACTGCTGCAGGTTGTTCTCCATCAGGAACCCCCTAGAGCTGGGCATTGGGCCGAACTTATTTGTGTTAATCCATGACCCAGTTGGTCCAGCACAACCTAAGCATGACACGAACTATAGGTCATACCGGGCTTCATAATCTGGCCCATCGGGCAGCACGACACGGTGTAGTGTGCCATGCTTGAGCCGGCCTAGCACGGCGGGCACGATCAGCACGACGACATCCGTCTTAGCCTTGCCGCTAGAGGTGGCCAATGGACTGGGCCTTAACGTGCCGGCTCACGGCTCACCACTGTTGGCCCGGCCCAAGTATGACACGGTCTGTTTAGATCATGGGCCGTGTCGGCATGGCCCGATGGACCGTGTCGTGCCTGGGCCGAGCAGTGGCACGTCGGGCTGGCACGGCACAGCCCGATAATGGTTGTGGGCTGTGCCAGTATAGCACAGCACAACACGGTGCCAACAGACGTAAACGGGATGTGCCGGCACAGCACGGCCCGGCCCAGTGAAAAATATCCCTTTTTTTACCTTTTTTTACTGTTGGGGTGTAAAAAAGTTATAAAAAATAGCAAAAATTCAAAAAACATATGAAATGTTTTCCTATAAATAGGAGGGCATCCATTCTTCACACCTCAAACCCGACTCTCATCTCTCTATTTAGTTGTGAAAAATTCGGTGGTGTTTACACAAATTTGGCAAAATTAGTGAGAAATTCGTGTGAAATTCAGAAAATTCAAAAAACTTCAAAAAAATTTCAGAGAGCTGCATAAGAGGTAATAGTGCTGTCTTATTTCAATTTTTTGCTATTATTTGTTGATTCAATAGTAAGTTAATTGTACTTTACTATTTCAATTTGCATTTGATTCAATAGAGAACTATAGTTTTCAACTCTCTAAATTCGGCTTTACGGTGGAGAATATGCAATCCTTTCAAGAAGGATATTTATCCATGGAAGGTCCACATCCACAACAAACTGTGGAGCCAGAAGAAGCGATCAACCCGGCGGCGTAGAGTCCAATCGATTCATCTTCTGTTGGCTCAACGAGTGCATCTACAACCCAGAGCACAGGTGCAAAAAGAATAAGAGCTACTACATCTGGAGTATGGAACAATTTTGACAAGAAATTCAGAACCGATGATAATAGGAATTCCGTGAAGTATGCTGTTCGTAGAATTTATGGTAATGAATTGTCTGCAACGGCATACTGAAAGCTGCAAAAGAAGGCAACAAATACAAATGCGCTAAACGCAGCTGCAATATAACCCTGACGGTTCGGTACGTACTTAGGAGTATAACTCGGAGGTAGCCCAGGAATCTCTTTATAGATTAATTGCTTCTTAAGATTTACATTTAAATTTTGGTGAGTCTGGTGTTTTTCAAAAATATATTAGGACTACTCATAACTCTCAATTTAGTGTTTTATCTAAGCAAACCACAACTAGAGATTTAATTAAATATTATAACAATTATCGTGAAAAATTGAAAGAAATGTTTCATACTTGTACATTCTCTATTGCTTTTATATCAGACATATGGAGCGGTAGGGTTAAGGAGGATTATATTAGTGTTGTTGCTCATTATGTTAATGATGACTGGGTAATAGAAATAATATAGGATTTAAATTAATTAATATTTCACATACTGCTGAAAATATTGCATAATGTATTATTAAAGTTGTAGAATATTTTCGCTTTACGGATAAGATTTTTTTCTATAACTTTAAATAATACAGCTACAAACACTAATGCTATGTAAATTCTTACTCTTTTGTTTAATATTTATGCATAATCTTTCTTGCTGTATCAACGTTGTGTTTATCATATTATTAATTTTATTGTTAAATCTTATTTAAAAAGATTTTAGAGATTTATGCTTGCATTAATTCTTTTAGGGATGCAATTTCATATTTTAGAGATTTATGCACAATTGGAAATTTTTAAACGGCTAAAAACTCCTTGCTTGATGCTTATAACAGCAGTGTTAGTGTGTTACGACAGGAAGGAAAAAACTAAGATGCAATGCAACGACAAGCCCACAACCTTTTCACTAACTAATTAATCGCCGTATATTTGATCCCTCTGCTGCCGGAGGGGACCGGGAGGGCGGGTCGGCGACTGGCACCGCGCCATCCGTTGGGAGGCCCCTCCTCTCGTCCTTCGGCGGCCAAGGGATGAGGGAGCGGGAGGCTACCACGACAAGATGTACTAAAACAGCAACAAAATATTATTTATGGTCGAACTTACGGTTTGTCCATATTAACTTCTGTAAATCGCTTCTATTTTTAGAAGTAGAAGTCAATACAAAAGTTTCAGCTTCTATAAGCCACTTCTTTCGGCCACCACTATTCATCTTTCACATATTATAACATGCTTTATATTTTATTATGTCACAGTTCTGTAAGTTACATGGTTGTCTAAATGTTGTAGTATCTTTCGTTGCATCATTTTTCTTACACAACGCACAACTATTTTTAGCCACTACTATTTATCAGCCGCTTCTATCAGCTATTTCTACTAGTTACTACTATTCATCAGCTACTACTATTCATCAGTCGCAGCCAAAAACCATCAGCAGAAGCCAATATAAACAGGCCCTTAACTCGTTGGCTGTTGCCATGCAGCAGCAGCAAGAGTGTCTTTACAAAACCAAGTGCAACGGTAACAGGAAGAGAACACTCAAGAAAGAAGTACCCTAACCCATCCGCAGGGAGACTAGGCTCCGCTCCAACTGGTTTACGGTTTAAGCTTCTAACTGTGGCTTTTAGCTTATGATTGAAATTGTATTGTAGTGGTTATTAGTTTTTTCTGAAAAAATAGAAAAAAACAGTTACATCATTATGGACAATGCAAAAAAAATAAGGCAAAAAAGAAAAGGCAAAAAAGCCGAACCCCCAAAAAGCCCGTTATATTGTTATGTGCAAGTAGTACACAAGTACATATATGGTCTGTTTGATATGGCTGTAGCTTATGGTTTTTGGTTAAAAATTTTGAATTTTAGTTGTTTGTAATAAAGATTATGGAGAGAGATACTCGCTTGAGATTTTGGATGGTACAGATGTTGGGCCTTTAACGTGTACTACAATTAACTTGTAGACCCCATCTCGAAAAAATACTCTGTTTGAAAGTTAAGTATTGTAGCAAAAAACAAAAGCTGGTTTGAGAAGCTGAAAAGAACAGACCCTAATGCACTGAAGATTAATTAAACCTGCGCTTAATCCAATATAAAAAAGGTACATGGAATTCTGATAACAAATTAAAGAAAACACAGTGCATGTTTTTATGTAGAAATACATATAGCTATTGAATTCTTTATGCATATAAAGAACAGTTATGTAAGAAAATGGTAGTCACAACATAGCATATGACTACCATAGAAGAGAAGTCTACAAATTTCAGAGAAGTTTGAAAATGGAGAATAAAACCACTAATTATGTCTGGGTTGTATGGCCAATCCTTAACATATGACCCGGTGGGAGCGCCTTCACCTGATGGCGGCATGCATGATGGCCTACCGAAAAGAGAAACAAAAAATAAATAAATGAAAGGCCGATCGATCCGTGTAGATCAAAGCACTCGTAAATGGTAATGTTTGCCCCAAGATTAGGCAACCAATGTAGCAGTGTATGCATGCGTGCGTACCTAAGTACACGTAGGAGCAATGTACCAAAGTACGCACAGCTCTTGCTGCACCTTCACCAATTGCCTGTAGGAGCTCGCATCTCTCTGGTTATATGCTATAAGCAAAATATCGATTAACAACTGTAAGCACAGATTAACCCTTCACTAATACAACAAAGCCTTTTATCCCAAATAAATTTAGGTAAATTAAGAATAAAACCTCCTCAAGATACGCACGCACGCATGCAGATTAACCCTTCACTAATGAAACACTACTTGAAGTCTGGTAAACTTTACCTTGGAGGGGGAGCGCCGAAGCAAATCTTACAATATAATGTACAATCACCATGTTGGCCATCACGAGTTAGAAATTTCAAAATTAATTGAAGCAAAAGATAAAAATCTATATCATTGATAGTAGTGGGTTAGATTATAATGATCTAGATTAAAAGAAAGAGTTCATATAATGTACAATCCAGAAATAATTAAAATTTAACATAAAAACAAATATTAAATATACTACAGCAGTATAATAAATACATCTATACTTTAGCAATTATATTTTAAATTTAACCACGCAGCTGCGTGGCCATTGCGGCCGGTTACTATAGAAGAAAGGCTACGAATTTCGAAGAAATGTGAAGATGGAGATTCCATGCGATGGTCTGCCGAAAAGGGAAAAAGAAAACGCCGATCAATCCCTGTATATGACCTTCACTAATAAAACGCTTAAAGTTTCGTAAAACATTATTCGAAATTGAATCAGGCGGAAAAAACGGACTCACCACGCTAGATCTCGGCATGCAGTTGAGGTGTGAAGCTTGTGTTATCTGTGTATGACCTCTGGAATATGAGCGATCTTGTGCTGATCCTCTCCTTGGCACCTCTCTGACAGTGTCCGGCAGCCGACGATCCGCAGTACCTTCAACCCGGTAAGGCGTCGTATGCTTTCCGGCAGCGATGACAGCTTGGGGCAATCCATGATGTCGATTCGTCCTAAAGAAGTAAGGTCCCCGAGCCATTCCGGTAGTGTCTCCAAGTCGGGACAACTCGTAAGCTTGAGTTCCCGGAGGGAGGTGAGGAGTCGAATAGCCTCGGGCAAGGTTCCAAGGCCGGTGATGGAGACGAGAGCAAGACATTCGAGTGAAGAGAGGTACTGCAGCCTGGCCCACACTTTAAAAGACGATGGTGTGCTCCCGGTGATCCCCAAAAGAAATGGAGAAGTGGTAGACGAGAGGCTCCCAAACCCACGTTCTGGCAACACATCGTCACTATTCTCTAAGCCCCAGTGTACACTCCTTGGGGGATACGGCAGGAACTTCAACTTTGGGCAGTCGACAGCTTGCAAATAATGTAAATTAGGGATTAAGAACTCCCCATCTTGATTAGACGATCTCGTTGCCCACCACTCTTCCAGGTTGTCCATTGACTCCAAAACAATTATCCTTAGTCTCTGACAAGTCCCGTAGTCTCCATAGAACTCCTTGCCGATACTCGTGATCTTGGGCATTTCAGCAATGAGCAATGCTCTCAGGTTCGGCAGGCGCCCAAGTGGAGGAAGGCAGGCTGGCACGACACGGCCCGATAACGGTTGTGGATTGTGCCAGCATAGCACGGCATGGTGCCAACAGGTGTAAACGGGTCGTGCCGGCACGGACTGGCCCGGTGAAAAATAACCTTTTTTTACCTATTTTTACCATTGGGTTGTAAAAAATTCAAAAAAATATAATTTTTTTTCTATAAATAGAAGGGCATCCAGCCTCCATTCTTCATACCTCAAACCTGACTTTCATCTCTCTATTTAGTTGTGAAACATTTGGCAGTGTTTACGCAAATTTGGCAAAATTAGTGAGAAATTCATGTGAAATTCAAAAAATTCAAAAAACTTTTTAAAAAATTCGGAGAGTTGGAGAAGAGGTAATAGTGTTGTCTTATTTCGATTTTTTGCTATTATTTGTTGATTCAATAGTAAGTTAATTGTACTTTACTATTTTAATTTGTACTTGATTCAATAGAGAACTATGATTTTTAACTCTCTGAATTCGGCCTTATGGTAGAGAATATGCAATTCTTTCAAGAAGGATATCCATCCACGGAATGTCTACATACACAACAAACTGTGGAGCCAGAAGATTTTGGCCTCATAGATAATATTTTTTCTATAACTTTAGAAAATGCAGTTGCAAACACTAAGGATATGAAAATTCTTACTCTTTTGTTTAATATTTATACACAATCTTTTTTACTGCATCAATGTTGTGCTTGTTATATTATTAATCTTATTATTAAATCTAGTTTAAAAAGATTAAATGACTGTATTAATTCTTTTAGGGATGTAATTTCATATTTTAGGGATTTACGCACAATTGGAAAATTTTAAACGGCTAAAAAGTCCTTGCTTGATGCTTATAACAGCAGTGTTAGTGTGTTACGACAAGAAGGAAACAACTAAGATACAATGCAACGACAAGCCCACAACCTTTTCACTAACTAATTAATCGCCGTATATTTGATCCCTCTGCTGCCGGAGGGGACCGAGAGGGTGGGCCGGCGACTGGCACCACGCCATCCGTAGGGAGGCCCCTCTTCTCGTCCTCCGGCGGCCAAGGGACGAGGGAGCCGGAGGCTACCACGACAAGATGTACTAAAAGTGCAACAAAACATTATTTATGCTCGAACTTACGGCTTGTCCATATTAACTTTTATAAACTGCTTCTATTTTTAGAAGTAGAAGTCAATACAAAAGCTTCAACTTCTATAAGTCGCTTCTTTCGATCATCACTATTCATCTTTCACATATTATAACATATTTTATATTCTATTATGTCACAGTTCTGTAAGTTGTATGGCGGTTCGAATGTTGTAGTGTTTTTTGTTGTATCGTTTTTCTTACACAACATACAACTATTTATCAGTTACTACTATTCATCAGCCGCAGCCAAAAGCCATCAACAGAAGTCAATATAAACAGACCATTAACCCGCTGGCTGTTGCCATGCAGCAACAACAGCAAGAGTGTCTTTACAAAACCAAGTTCAGCGGTAACAGGAAGAGAACACTCAAGAAAGAAGTACCGTAACCCATCGGCAGGGAGACTAGGCCCCGCTCCAACTGATTTACAGCTTAAGTTTCTAGCTGTGGCTTTTAGCTTATAACTGAAATTGTACTGTCATGGTTATTAGCTTTTTCTGAGAAAAAAATAAAGAAAAGAATAGAAAAATTGAAAAAAAACTATTATATTATTATAGATAATGCAAAGAAATAAGGGGAAAAAGAAAAACCAAAAAACTGAAAAATCCCCCAAAAGCCCCGTTATATCGTTATGTGCTAGTAGTACACAATGCACCGAAGATTAATTAAACCCGCGCTTAATCCAATATAAAAAACGTACATGGAATTCTGATGGCGGCATGCATGATGGCCTACTGAAAAGAGAAATAAAAAATAAATAAATGAAACGCCGATCGATCCGTGTAGATCAAAGCACTCGTAAATGGTAATGTTTGCCCCAAGATTAGGCAACCAATGTAGCAGTGTATGCATGCGTGCGTACACTGGTTATATACTACAAGCAAAAAATCGATTAACAACTGTAAGCACAGATTAACCCTTCACTAATACAACATATCCTTTTATCCTAAATAAATTTAGGTGGATTAGGAATAAAACCTCCTCAAGGTACACACGCACGCATACAGATTAACCCTTCACTAATGAAACACTTAAGTCTGGCAAACTTTAGGGGGAGCGCCGAAGCAAATATTACAATATAACCTACAACAAACAAGCAACGAGAATCAGGGAAAAAACGGAACGTAAAAGGAAACAGCAGCTGAGAGGAAATTAAGGGTCTCACTCACCACGCTAGATCTCGGCATGCAGTTGAGGTGTGAAGCTTGTGTTATCTGTATATGACATCTGGAATATGAGCGATCTTGTGCTGATCCTCTCCTTGGCACCTCTCTGACAGTGTCCGGCAGCCGACGATCCCCAGTTTCTCCAACTCGGTAAGGCGTCGAATGCTTTCCGGCAGCGATGACAGCTTCGGGCAATCCTCGATGTGAATTTCTCTTAAAGAAGTAAGGTCCCCGAGCCATTCCGGTAGTGTCTCCAAGTCGGGACAACTCACCAGCCCGAGTGCCCGGAGGGAGGTGAGGAGTCGAATAGCCTCAGGCAAGGCTCCAAGGCCAGTGATGCATTGAAGAACAAGATTCTTGAGTGAAGAGAGGTGCTGCAGCCTGGCCCACACTTTAAAAGACGATGGTGTGCTCCCCGTGATATACAAAAGAAATGGAGAAGTGGTAGACGAGAGGCTCCCAAACCCACGTTCTGGCAACACATCGTCACTATTCTCTAAAAACCAGTGTACACTCCTTGGGGGATACGGCAGGAACTTCAACTTTGGGCAGTCGCTAGCAGACAAAACATGTAAATTAGGGATTAAGAACTCCCCATCTTCATTAGATGATCTCGTTGCCCACCACTCTTCAAGGTTGTCCATTGACTTCAAAAGAATCATCCTTAGTTTCTGACAAGTCCCGTAGTCTCCATAGAATTCCTTGCCGATGCTCCTGATATTGGGCATTCCACCCATAAGCAATGCTCTCAGGTTCGGCAGGCGCCCAAGTGGAGGAAGGCAGCTGCACCCTTTCAAAAAGGCAAGAGCGACGGTGGTAAGATGAGGCAGGAAGGAGGAAATGTCCAACATCCAACCAGGGAAGTCTACGCTCATATAGCCAACTAATGCAAGCTGTTCGAGTCTTCTAGGAGGCACGAGCTTCTCCAGCACTGATTTGTCCTTGTTTGCACTTGTGTTCTCCTCTAGGCTATCTCCATCATGCGTCCAGGCGAGTTGCAGCGTCCTAAGCTTCGAGTTGTTGGATAACTTGGCTTGCTCTGCCCCTTCTAAATGCTCGACATTCTCAAGGCCGCCGATGAGTAGCTCATGGCAGTGTGTCTTCTCGAGATCCACAATTTGACTCCATAGATCACCGCTTCCTCCATCAAGCTGAGAAGAACCTTCCAGCTCTAGATGCTCCTTGAGTCTATTGGCATCACCTTCTACCCGGGATACAAATGGTACCTCCAAATTTTCTAGTGTACGCATGTCAAAAATGCTGTCCGGCAAGTTGCGAAGCCAGATACAGCCTTGAATATCCAATGTTTTCAGTTGCAAAACACCGATACAGGAGGGCAGATATTCAAGCTTCACACAGAAGGACAAATTTAAACTCTTTAAATTCACAAGTTTGCATAGAGACTCGGGCAACATTTCAATCTTGGAACAGCTTGTCAGGTTCAAATACTCAAGCTTAGAGAGTTCACCAATACATTCTGGGAGCTTTCCAAGGTCATGGCAATCCGACATATCAAAATGTGTCAGACCACGGAGTTGACAGCAAGAATCTGGTAGTGAGTGGAGTTTGTAGCAATCGGATAGGTTCAAAAACTGAAGCGTATGCAGATTGCCAAAGGATTCTGGAAGTGTCTGCAATTCATGGCAGCTTGCTAAGTTTAGGAAGAGAAGACCACTTAGGTTCCCAAAAGAGGTGGGAAGCTCCTGAAGGTTGACGCAACTTGATAGATCAAAGTATTGCAGCTTTTGGAGACAACCAATATTAGCGGGCAATATCTTAAGAGAAGTATTTGAAAGTATCAACGTTTGCATGTTCTGGAGGTTGTTCAAGGATTTAGGCAAGTTTGTGATACGAAGGTTAGAAGCATCAACGTATCTCAATAGCTTTAGTTTAGAAACAGAACTTGGTAGCTCTGACACATGACACCCACTCAAATCCAAAATTCTCAAGCATAATGCGTGCGAGAATGCTTGCTTAGGAAGATGCATTTTACCGCATTCCCTAAAATGCAGGGCCCTAACCTTAGTTGGCAAAACCTTATAGGTTGACGATGCCTCGTTTTTATTCTTCAATAGTACATAGTGACAATTCTGATTGTCTTTCTTCCTGCTTTTCGCCACAGCATTTAGATACAAGAATTCATCACCAGCAACATGTCTTGCAAGATCATGTACCACATCATGCATATGTAATTTCAGTATGGGTCTGAATATCCCTGTAGCTGGAACCTTGACCGAAAAAAAGGAAAGTACAAACTTTAGATTATTCAAACAGAAAACAAATTGCACACTTATAAGTTATAATTATTATCGAGAAAGAATGATTTCACTTACCGCAGGGGGAGTCGAAATTGTAAGGAAGGACATCCCCAAGAAGTCATCTATATGTTCCCCACCAACAGTTTGAAGTGGTCGTCCACCAGTATCTTGAATGAACCCCAATGCAATCCATTGTTGGATCAAGCAGTCGCGATCTATGTCATGGCTCTTAGGAAAGATAGAGCAATACATGAAACAGAGTTTTAGCTGTGGAGGCATGTAGTAATAGCTTAGCATCAAGCCCTTCAAAATTCTGTTGTCACCATCCTTGGGATCCAGAATATTACTATCTCTAATGTCTAACCATGCTTCTCTTGTGCAATGTTTCCGCATCATGTAACCAAGAGCCTTTGCAACTAGAGGTACTCCGTTGCATCTCTTTGCAATTTCTTTTCCAATGTCTACATGGTCAAGAAACTGTCCATCTCCTAGAGAAGGTGTCTTCATAATATACCAACATTCATGATCTGGCAAACCCTCCAATATAGTTGGTGCAAAAGTATGAAAAGATGAGGTATGTATGGTAGCTAATGTAGTAGCAACCTTTTCCATACGAGTGGTTACTATTATCTTGCTGCCTTTCTTTCCGGATTGTAGCATGCTCAACAGTTTCTCCAACTTATGTTGCCCATCCTCCCATAAGTCATCCAAGACAATAAGATAAAATTTGTCACAGAGTATGCGGTCAAGCTGAGTTTTTAGATACTGTAGATCAGAATCATTAGCAGGAGTGCTACCTTCTACCTGAGAGATAATAGCAGCTACAATCTTCTTCAGCTCAAACTTATCTGAGACATGGACCCATGCTTTTACATCAAACATACGTGTTTCCTTAACAGTGTAAGCGAATTTGGCAAGTGTCGTCTTACCCATACCACCAAGGCCAACAACAGGAATGATAGAGCTTTCTTGGTCTTTCTGCAACACCTTGTTTAGTATGTCTTTCTTCTCTTTTTCCCTTCCCACCATCTCAATGTCTTCTTTGTCACCCACAAATGTTTCTCCCCACTTTTCATGCTTAGGTTGTCCTGTTGAAGCAGAAAATGGAGGGAAATTGAATTTCTTCTGCTCCTCAACAATCTTATCTAGCTTCACCCGAATATTTTTCATCTTGTTTGGCATGGTGATGCGCACAATGAGTGGATTGAATGACGAGAAGAACAATTTAACCTGCAGTTTTTTTTAGTTAGTCAAAACTCAAAAATGAAACGATCACAATTTAGTTCCTCATGTATGGGTCGGCATGAGTGATGATTAAGCATGTACCAAAATGTTAATGACACTTAGACTCCATTTGGTATCGCATGGCTTTTCAAAAATCACTTTATGTTAATACAACAACCTGAAACACAATTTAGTTCCTTATGTATGGGCCGGCATGAGTGATGATTAAGCATGTACCGAAATGTTAATGACACTTAGACTCCATTTGGTATCGCATGGCTTTTCAAAAATCACTTTATGTTAATACAACAACCTGAAACACTAGATCACCTTCTAGTATCCTGGGTTGTCACACGGCACACGATTCTTAATTGGTGTGGCGCCCACATGCTAACACCTAATTTACAGGACAACTTGGAGGGGTGATGGATCTCAACAAGGATAAGCGTTTGTAAAGAATTTGATACACATGTCATACTGGTGAACTGGTGGCTGTGGAAATAGAGAAGCCCTAGCCTTGGTGTTCCACTAATCCTATTCTTGATTTGTGATTTTTTTTCTTATTTGTTTAAGTCAAGTTTGGCGTTTGTGGTTGTGAAAAATAAGACTTTTTTTGCGACTAGTGTAAACTAGATTTTTTAATGTTCTTGTACATACTGTTAAGACTTGAGAGTAGCATAAAATGTTTAAAGATTCGAGACTTTTGAGACATTTCACTTTGTGCCTATTTTGGTCAAACAGCTGACTTTTCCAATCTCCACCTAGCTTCCCAAGAAACTGAAAAACTGAAACCCACCCATTGAAAGATGCCAAAAGTTATTGGGGGGGGGGGGGGGGGGGGGAATTGTGGTTGGTTTAGAAAAAAAAGAAAAAAGAGGTTAGTGGGAATATTCAATGCAAACCATGAGCTACGTGTAATCATTCAAACCATTTTGATTGGACTATTAAATCAACATGAATAATCCTGAAAAAAATTGTGCAGAAAGAGCAGAACAGGCAGGACCGTTAACCACCGAGGTGCCAGGCCAGCGAATAGATACTTTTAATTTTTGAAATAAAAGACCACCAAATAGAAATTACCTATAATAATAAATAGTGAAAGAGGATATGTAGAAATACAATAAACAAATAAGAAGATATGCTAAGCATTTTTCTTGTGACCATACAAACTTTGTACACATGTTAGGAGTCACAGTACGTACCGTGCATGGGCTATTTTTCCATATCATTTCATTAGCATCCAACTCATCCAGTGTGTCTTCGATGTCATAGGCAACAGACTTGTACTTCTTGAGCCAATGTCGCACCAATTCGTCCTCATTCCCTTGGGAGCGCTTTTCGGCATAGTTCAGCGCAACCTGCAGGGTGATCATTTTGTCCTTCATCTCATCAACATCCTCTTTGAAGTTCCATATCAGCTCAATCCTCTCCTGGGCGATCTGGCCAAGCAAGCCAGCGACATGCTGCACGACGGCACCCGCGATCATCTCGACTCCCCCGCTCATGGTGCAGACTTGTCTCTCGCGCACAGGGATGTTTGTGTTGTGTCGAAGAATGCCGGTAGGTAAAGTAAGGATGGTGTGTTTTGCAAATATATACTGCTTTGTTTCTTAGCCTGAACCTTTTGCACTGATACCTGAAGTGTAGTGTAGTTCAGTGCTTGGAATATCTAATGAAGGCAAACTGCATAAATTCTGGGACAGTTTTGCAAAACTTGCAAATCTCAGCCTCGGAGGAAAGGAATATGATGGCCTCTCTGGCAACGATCCGATCATCTAAGAAGAATGAAACCTGTCTAAGAGAGGTTGCCTGCAGTCTGCATTCTTTAACTAGGAAAACCAATTTGAAGAGTGTAGATACTACTACAAATACAGGGCATCCAAAATAGATGGATTTTAGCCTGGCTATGTGAGCACGCAGGACCATCAAAATCATGATGTAAAAGTGGAACTAGTTATCTCTTGTGAATTGCTTTGGGTTGGGACGGAGTTAATGCCGGCAAAATCACGGTTGCAGGATGAGATGGGATGCGAATTTGCAGTTAAACTTGCTAAACGAGCCCTCGTTTGGCTCACCTCGTCGCCGGCCACCACCTCCACCCGAACCAAATCCGTCTCCTACTTTCCATGCCAATCAAGAACGTTTTGATTTAAATTCGTCGTAACGCCGCCACGGGTGTCTACCAGAATGCTCAATTGTCCATTGCCGCCGCGCAGTGGTCGGAAGAAGAACGTGAAAAGGGTCTATATATCGAATACCTGAGCCTGAGCGGCGTACGGCCGCCGCAGATTCACCGCCGCCTCCCGCGCGAAACGGGACCACTTACAGGCAGCACCAAGACGCAAGCGCCGCCGCCGCCCCTGACGCTGGCGCCGGCGCGGAGGAACCCCCGTGAGCCATGCTGAATGCTGCGGTTGATGGCGTCTCGGGTGGTCGCCGGCGACCTGCTAGGCTACGACCGCCTCCGCGCCGTCTTCTCCCGATGGCGCTCCAGCACCGCCTGCCCCACGCGCCCGCGGCGTGCTCGATCCGCGCCGCTGGATACCGTTCTCCGAGGCCACGGGTCCCAGCCCCAAACCCCGGCCACGGCCACGGCGATCTCCGTGGGTAGATCCGCCTGCTCAACCTCTCCACCGGCGCCTTCGTCCGGACTTTGCATCTGTAAGGACACCTGGCATCACCAATCTCAATACACTCCCTCTCTCTCCAGCTCTTGTCCACCCCATCTCCCCCGTCCCCCATCTTTCCAGCACTTGTTCCTTCCTGTTTCTTCCATGGCCACATCCGCATCCCGGCCATGGTCACTGCCGCGTCTTCCAGCTCACCCGCGAGCTCGGCCACCGCACCGACGGCGAGACCATTGAGTGGCTCCTCCGCCAGGCCAAGCCCTCCATCATCGCGCCACAGGCACCGGCATCTCCCCCGAGGAGGCGTCCCCCGCCGCCGTCCCCGTCAGCTCCTCCTCCGCTGGCCACGGCGTCCCATTTGTCTAGGTCCCGTACTACACCACGCTCCTCATGCAGCAGCCCAACACATCTTTATCTTTACTACTTACTAGTAAGGGATCTCTGTGTTACAAAGTTTCAAAAAAGATACATACAATTAAATATGATTCTAGACCTTACCACGAACATCAATTTTTTTTCTCACACACATATAGTGAAATATATATCACTCAGAACATATAAAAAAGTTGCATTTAGGACCAAGACTGTCAACTTAAAAGTTAACATTGAAAATAGAGAGAATAGGCTTATTAGATGACCAAAACTGCAAAAACTATACAAATCAATGGTCATAATAGGGACTAATGCTTTATGCCTTACTTTTGAAACTCTTCTCCTCACAGATGTAGGCTGTTCATCTATAAGTGGATCAAAAAAAGGTTCAGGTTTCGCGCAATGTTCCACATAATGTGTGAATACAAGTTTGTTGAAGTTCATTCATATTTCTTCCCTTGCTGGTGGGATGCTGACTGAAACATGCAACGACCCATTATAGGGGGGAATCAACTTGACTAACAGGCATGGTCACTGAAAAAGATCAATGTTTAGGGCAAGAAAAAGAAAGAGAACAGTATCATGAAAAAGAACCAAGTATGATCCAATGACAACTTCAATAAAAGGACATGTCTTCTGAAACTTTAGAGTATGTTCACTTCACATGTTGGTCAAATGTTAGCCTACCATTCTGAAGTAATCCTTCAAGAAGAGCTTCTAACTTCAATATACATAAGCTCCATGCATGAGGTCATCAAACTGCAGAATGCTATGATAACTCAAAGATTTTGGTCATAAAGTTAAAATTAAGTTTTTTTCTGATCCAGAATGAACTGCAATAAATGACAGATTTTGAGGCAAAAATAGCATGCCAACTATTAGAAGGTAAGTTAAGACCAGATATGCTGTCGCTCACATTCTCTTATCAACTATCACAAACTAATAAGTGCCAACGTACTTCTCAAACTGCCAAATGAGTCAACCAATCAAATCAAACATTTAGATGGGGATTGTAACTACATGCATTTTTTAACAACCACCAAACTAAGGCTTAATCAATTAAGTTAAACATTTAGGATCAATATGGTAACTTACACCGTATTTTACAACAGCCTGTGATGTTTTCTACCAGTGGTCATAACGATGGATTGAGGATGCAAATACAACATTAGGTTAAAATTTCCATACTTAGGCTCAAAGTAGGGATATAAAATGGACATGTTGCATCTCAGGAAAAAAAAGGGTTTAGCAGTGAAAATAAGATAGCCTGCATCTTCTTTCAAGGAGTAAGAAGAATATGTTCAGCACTACAGTAGATCATGCTGAATGCCAAACTCCAAAATCCAGATAGAAAGGATTAGCTACCTGCTATTTGCCAAATAATCATTGTAGTATTAAAATATTATGAATGCATCAGCGTTACTACCAGTGACATCAGAGTAAAAAATATCGTCAGGACACCAAACGTAATTAAATTGCGCACATATCCTAGATTGTTTTAGCAGGATTGATGAAGCCCCGTGGTCACAGCATTGTTGGTTAAGGGTGGATCAAAAACCATAGAAGCTATACAGCGCCAAAAATCACCAAAAATGTGTGACCAAGTTTGCAGTCACTGATTACTTGCGGCTGGCTCTCTTAAACGTGACGCAGGTATCTGACTGCAAGGGTCTACTCTCTGATATAAAGTTTGGCTACTATAGGAACGAAATTATTTAGCCTACATGGCATGCTCATTCTTCTTCTTCTTTTATGTTTTGGTTTGCAAATATTTCACTGCAAATCACCAAAGTCTAAACATTTTTATAGTCCAGTGCAACTTACATATTCGCCCAAAACAGAATTAATTAAGAAAATATGGATAAGGGCATACATGTAAATACTCAAGCCTGAAGGGATGGCATGAAAAAGCAGTTCTAAGAGGGGACTAGATGCCAGATGGATGGATGGCTCTCTTTGGAACACACCGCTACCCAATCACTCCTTCCACTCTCTTCCTCCTCTGCACCACTCAAACCCACAGCCCCCCTCTGCACTCCCCCTCTCCTCTCCTTCCTTCTGGACACTCACCAAACTCCTCCCAGAGCCACCAAACTGTAGGATGGCCGCAGCGATGAAAGCTCTTGCTGTTGCCTCACCGGTCTCGGCGCGGGCACAGCCCCGACGATGCCTCGCAGGTCTTGCTCTCACTGAAGCTGCATTCCATTTCTTCGCTGCAGTGGTATTAGTATAAAGTACTTGCAGGAGCAATGCATGGATGCCAGGATGCTGTGTATCAAGTTTCCTGGATTTTTTTTATTATCGCTTTAGGTAGTTCGGAATCAATTATGTGACTTTCTATGTTATTCTGTTGCATCATGCTTGTTGAGGATGGCATTTCGGTTGGAGTAAACATGATGTTAAGTTAGCTTTATGTGTACTATAGTTAGCAATTGAGTAGATGATTACTCGATCGTTCTCTGTTAGCCCATCTGGTGTTGTGTGGTTCAGGCTTCAGAAAGTTCAGAAAAATGGACTTGATGGTCTGTAGTCGTAGAACAAAACAAAGATAAGATCGGCCCTGTTCTTTTGCGGCTTCTAAAAGCCGTTTTTGACTTTTGCTACAGTAACTAATTTTTAAACGAAGTATTTTTTTAAGATGTGGTCTACAAGTTAATTGTAGTACACGTTAAAAAACTAATATCTGTACCATCAAAAATCGCAAGCGAGTATCTCTCTTTCCGCAATCTCTATCGCAAACAGCCAAAAAGCCATCAGCTGCAACCAAAAATCATCAACTGCAACCAAAAAGAACAGGCCCATAATCAGAGAAGCCATCTTGGGCTTTATGCTGAGTTACTGGTCACGGAAAAAGGGATGCACGAAGAAAGATATATACTCTACATCGAGTGTATTAATTAGTTCATAGCTGTTTCAAGAAGAATCTCCATGATACATTGAGAAACTGGGATGGGGTTTAGATGAAGGTGGAGTTGAATTACTCTGTATATAGCGTAACCGACAGTTCTTGACAAATAGGACTGCCCCGACTAATTTTTTCCATTTGAAGGGAAGCATTTTGGTAAGATATATCCATCTGGCTTGCCTGCTACACATATCAGGAACACAGTTCTTTTACTCAGAAATCAGCCTGTTTAAATTAGCTTGGTCTTCAACGTAAACAAAACAGACTTATATGTCTGAAAAATCACTCCAAACCAGTTTCTGAAACGAGCTCTGGCGTCAAAGATCATTTCATTGGTTCATTCTGTAGTCATTCCACCTCGTTTGGGTTGCTTTCCACTTGTATGGCTGTATGATAAACACTTCAGCAAGGAAGTAAACTGTATGCTTGTACTCCCTCAGTCAAGTTTATAGGGCGTGTTTTTTAATGACTTTATCCATAAATATATAGTGTATTTCATGTTCCAATACAAAATTAATGTAATGTTCCCTTTATACCACTAATAAATATGCAGCTTTATTTGTTATTATGTACATGCATACATTGAACTTATTGCTTAGAGATAATAATTAGAGGTAATATAGCTATTTTCGTTATCTCTTTGGTCTATGTGCTAATAAAAAATACATCTTATAAATTTGGACGGAAGGAGTACTATTTACTTCTTAAATGTCAAGGTGATTCTTCTAGTTCTCATGTGCAACTTTTCGTCAGTTTATTTGCTTTCCACTTGACGCCATTTTTATTTTCTGGCAAGGCAATGCATCTATGTATGAACTACTGCCTGTTTTTGGTCCCAAACCAAACATTGCAAGGTGCAATTTCTGCTCATGGACTTATACTGTTATGCATGCATCTCCCAAACCATTTTCAGGTTCATCAGGCCAAAGCCTGCAGTCCTCCTTCAATGGCGTCTCCCTGCAGTGCCGGCGGTCGAAGCCGATCCACTCGAGGCCGTGCTGCTCCCGGTCGTCGTCGGTGCAGGTGGTGATGATGGCGAAGCCGGCGATCCAGTTCATCCAGGGCACGGACGAGCAGACGATCCCGGACGTGCGTCTGACCAAGTCGCGCGACGGGACGAACGGCGTGGCCATCTTCACGTTCGAGCAGCCGTCGGTGTTCGACTCGTCGGCGGAGCTGGGGGACATCACGGGGTTCTTCATGATCGACGAGGAGGGCGTGCTGCAGTCGGTGGACGTGAGCGCCAAGTTCGTGAACGGGAAGCCGGAGCGGATCGAGGCCAAGTACGTGATGCGCACCCCCAGGGAGTGGGACAGGTTCATGCGCTTCATGGAGAGGTACTCCCAGGCCAACGGCCTCCAGTTCGTCAAGAAGTGATCAGATTCAGACCATGGCAATGCCTTCACTTCACTGTGCCCTTTTTTTTCATTCTGACGCTGCTGCCTTGAGCGTGTTGAACTGTGTTGCTAGTCATCTTGACCTCGTAAGCTTGATACACACTGGGTTGTGTGATGTGTGTGCATGTCTCCTGTGCTTCTCCCTGATGTGTGTGAAATTTTGTCAGTACACTCGCAAGAGCTAAGCAACAACTCCATCGGATGCTGCGACTATGCTTTGGGAGAAAATTAGAGCAAGCATAAGCCGCCCGACAAATCGCGCTTTGGGAGCGAACGGTGCAATTACAGAGTGTGTGTTAGTTTAGCTGTGACTGTGAGCGTGATAAGAGGAACAGACAGATTGGTGGTGGTTATAAGTTGGCTCGCTAACTTCAAGCAGCACTTCTGTACCACGGGTTCGCAGCAGACACACAGCATGTGGCCGCACAGGAAGCCAGCCTAGAAGTTCTAGTCTGGAGCAATCACCTCTCTCTCTCTCTCATCTTTCCCTTAAACAACTGCAATTTGCTGCCGGGATCTCTCTCTCTAACATTTCTAAATACTAAAGATTTTTCGGTTTGGACACTAGACCGTCCTTTTTTTGGGTAAGCTTTGTGTTCCTGGTATTCTCCGGTTTAGTTCAGCACTTGTGCAGGAAGCTACACCAAGGTAGGAGTAGTATAAGTACTACTCCCAATTCTGACCTAGATTGGCACATCAGTAGTGGTAGTAGAAGTGTGACCCTGCCCTATATGATGCAGCACAGCACTTAAAGCAGGAGTACAGACAAGTGCTTTCTGGAAAGGTTACTCTGCTTCTGGGCAGAAGGGAACATATGGCATCTTCAGGTTTCTTTTCTTCGCAAAGTAGAAAGTTGTCATTTGGATCATCACTATTACCAAAAGTATGGTGTTCTCGCTGGAATTTACCCAAGCGCGGTGAACGATTTGACTCGTTAGGGTCTCGCGCAGACGAGTGAGAACGACGTTTATGAAGTAGACGTGTTCTCTTTTTCTCAAGCGAAGCATTCGATCGAGCATGTTGCGCCTGTCCTCAACCAAATACAGATTAAGGTGTAAACATCAGGAAACTCGGAACTAATAGCAATATCAGCCTGTGTAAATTGCAACTACCAAGAGGCTAGTATGTCAGTGACCCATACCTAGAATTGTTTGTGCATCCAGATTGCACTTGTGGAGTGAAAATACAAATTATACAATCAAACATGTAACATGTTGTTTTTGCGGAGCTGTCTGAGATATCAAGGCTCGAGCATCCATCAACTTTGTTAAAGATCTTCTTAGTATCATGAAAGAGGAGACACGCCTTAAAATAAGAGCTTTGTGATTGTATTAGTGCCTCACATCATTCAGACACATCTGCGTCCTACTATTCCACGGGGCATCGCATCATTAAAAGCAGATCAAGACCCTAGCATAGTATAGCTCGTGAGAGCATGTATAATAATATGATGTTAGCTGTCTATAAGTATTACTATATATGATACGAGATAATATAGAAAATAAGAGAGAGTATATAGAATTGAGCTGTTTCTTATACAGCAGTTGACTGTAACACAAGAAATAAAATACATTGTGTCATGTAGAAGTTGTCTATAAAGATATATAAAAAGATAATCTATTATAGTAGCTATTTTTAGTGTAATTTATAGATAACATAATATCATTGGAACATATCCAAATGTTTCTTCTCTTTTTTTAATTCTTTCTTTATATCTTTTATAGGTGAAGTGTCATCATCTTTTTTACTCATGCGAAACCACCTCCATGCTTGACATTAACAGCCCTAAGACTACTGTAAGGAGTGATGTTCAAACTTCTCGATGTTTCTGTAGTTATATTATTTAATGGTAGACATTCCAGCAGATATATACATTTGGAATTCTATATATAGGGTTAGTTTTTTTTGAGCTGTGGTTTATGGATTAAAATTTTGAATTCTGACTGTTCGTAAGAGGTAATACGCAGTAAAAAATAGTTGCATGTGATTTTGACCGATACAGCTGAACTTAGTACACTTTTTACTATAATCTTTCTATTGACACTGTCTTGAAAAAAATATATCGTTTAAAAGTTAGTTGCTGTAGTCCATAAAAACTAAAGTTGGCTGAAAATCAAAACGAAGCTACCCATACACATCAGAGTGTATCGATTGAGACACAGAACATAATTTATTTAATAAAAATGGTCTAGTTAACACTTAGACATCTCAAATATGTCTGCTTGGCCTACAAGCAAAAAGGACAAATTTCCTAAGCAAGTTCCCTTTTGAGGTGGATTTATTTGGACGAGCAGACATGCCAGCTCTCTTCTGGGAGGATTGACAGTGAGTTCCAGTTGCCAAATATTTGTCTTGTAGCCTTTATGTTCCTGTCCATCATTCCTTTGGCTCCATTGCTGGCAAGTTACTTCCTTTTGTTATCGCCTGCCAAGGCACGGTTGGACCCAAGTTATCAACAGCAAAATTTGATAGATGAGTTCAGGAATACATAATTTGTTTTAAGAGTATTCGGTGTTACTCTTACAAGATCCATTTATCAGTCACTACGTGTAGAAAACAATCATTATAAACGGCACGGCAAGGAGCAACCATAGTTTTGACTATATAATCCTAAGTTTTTTTTTATTTTCTATCTTGAGTGGCCATATTCGATATTCGGCATAAGTTGAAGTCGCCTCAGGGGGTGATCGGAATAGCGATGGCTTTTTGGCTTTTATTTGAAAAAACATCAGAATGATCAAAAACATCAGAATGAGTTAGTGGATAATGTAGTGAATAGTGAAAAAAAAAACTGAAACTGAAAAAAACCGAAACGATCACCCCCTCAAGCATGTGGGCGTATTTGAACTCAAGCTTCTATTGTTCAAATTACATCACGCAAAAGCTGTATAGTTTTGAGTTTTGAAGTGGTCCATGGGTTGACATGACCTCCCCTGCACCGTGCTAGTCAAACCCAATATACATATAATCAGAACTGTCTAACACAACTAACGAGAGATAAGCAAAGATAGCGCTAGCCGTACCTGTAGTTGTGACGTTATGAGAGATAAGAATAAAGAGCAAACCATAGCATTCTGACTTTGCTTTAGCGGAGCGACCAACATATAATAGTTATATCCTTCACGCTCGTAGTAACACATCAGTAATACGACGAATCGAAATATGAGCTACGAAAAGCCGTTCTGGTAGCCCACTTTAAAAAAACGACAGAAAAATTATCATATTTATTTGTTCAAAGAAAATTATAAGTCATAAGTTAGGTACTGTTTTTTTTAAGCTGTAGTTGATGATTTTTATCTGCATTATTCGAGACAACGGCAGACGATGGAGCCGTTGACCTGCGTCAACGTACACGATTTTGAGCTCGAAAAAACATTTAAAGAAACAACTTTGAAAAACCACTCGAAAAATCATCCTTTTTGTTTCGACTTTCACAAAAGCTAAAACTAAAACAGAAAAAAGAGAAAATCTAGGGAACGATATACTGTTTGACGGTATACCATCCCCATCTCTCTCATACTCCTCACTCTCGGCAGCTGCTCTCGCTCCTGGCCGCCGCTCCCTCCCTCCTCACCGTTGCTACGGGTTCACCCTTCCCTAGGCATAGAAGGAGGTCAGGGAGAGGCGACGGCCCGACGGCGGGGACGATGGGTGAGGTAGGAGAGCAGTGGACAGAGCCAAAATGTAGTGGCAGCGGCGGCTATGGCAGTTAGACTGGGCGGGGCGATATGACGAGGATGGGTTGGGGCTACGAGGCAAGATAGCGACAGCGCCGCCAGCTATGGGTGGTGATGGAGGGGGCAGGGGGCGACAAAGGAGGTGTGCGGAGGTGCGTCAAGCGCTAGAGAAGAAGGCGAGGAGGGTGGCGGGCACGGAGAAGAGAGAGGGCGACGATTGATGTTGGAGCAGAAGAAGAGAGGGGAGAGAAGGGAGCAGCGGCGCTTTGAGAGGAGAGAGTGGGAGGAGAGGGGCGACACAAGTAGGGGTGGATATCTAGCCGGCTCGGCTCGGTTCGCAAAAGCTCATTAGGTAAGTGGCTCGGCTCAGCTCGTTAGGCTAACGAGATGAAATGAACACCCCCACGTCAGCCTTCGACTCAATGTGGTGCTCCTCTGAATCTGACGTGATGATATTAGCTTTCGTGAGCAAATCAAATCCAAGAAAAAATCAACAAATTGACCTCTATTCCGTAAGATTTTAGCACCAATAAATTTTCAAATCGAGAAACCGAGCTACTGGAATAACTGAGCTACTAAATTTCGAACTAAATCTGAGTGGAGCCCCAAAATTTTACCTGATTTTGGATAGATCACGATGAGGAGGAGGAGGAGGCGGTGAATGACTAGGAGAGTTAGTGGTGGAGGCCAAGGGGATGCGGAGGCGAACGACGAGGAGGAGGGGAGGCGGTGGTGGAGGCGGACGGCAAGTAGGAGGTCGAGTCGGACGGGGATGGGAAGGGGAGGTGGACAACGAGGAGGAGGGGAGGTGATGGTGGAGGCGGACGGTGAGTAGGAGGTCAAGGCGGACAGGGATGGGAAGGGGAGGTGGACAACGAGGAGGATGGGAGACAGTGGCGGAGGTGGATGATGAGGTGGAGGCCGAGGGGACGGGGCTGGGAAGGGGAGGTGGACGGCGAGGAGGAGGAGAGGCGGTGGCAGATGCGAATGACGAGGAGCAAGGGAGGCCGAGGCAGACGGTGAAGGGGATGGCGAGGCGACGGAGGAGAGGAGGTCGAGCATGTGGTGAGAAGGAGGATGTGAGGAGGACAACCTGTGTGCGGTGCTACGTTGAGGATGTTAAGGATAAGGTGGGCCGGGGCTATCAGCGATACAAGGCTTACACCAGGCCGACTAAGCCTAATGAGCCAATGAGCTACTCATGAACCGACTTAGGCTCGGCTCGTTAAGCAACTGAGCTAAATTTTTAGTTTGACACAACTCATTTATACCACGAATTGAGTCGAGCTAAGACTATAACAGGTCGAGCTGATTTGCGAGCATGAGTTTTTTATCACCCTTATGCACAGGGGTTAGGCGGTAGTCGACGCTGAAAAGGAGCCCACGAGGACAACCTCCACCCAAACCCTCAGCACAAAAAAAAAAAAACCAACTCCTCTGCGCTCCCCCCTCTCTGTCGTCATTATATCATATACTAAAACTGCATGCATATCCATTAGCAATTATTAATTGCTCCCAGCATCCAACCCCGTCATCTCCACCACCCAAACCCAAAAAATAAACCAAAAAAATTGCGTAACCGCAGCGGCGAGGCGGAAGCTGCCGAGCCGAGAGAAGCGAGCGGCGGGAAGTCTCCGGCGGAAACCCTAGCGGCCAATGGCGGAGGACGGCGAGAAGGCTACGGCCGCAGCAGCGGCGCCGGCGGAGGGAGGAGCAGGTCGTTGTGGAGGAGGAGCAGGGGGAGAGGAGGAGAGCGTGAAGTTGTTCGTGGGGCAGGTACCCAAGTACATGACGGAGGCGGAGCTGCTCGCCATGTTCCAGGAGGTGGCCATCGTCGACGAGGTCACCGTCATCAAGGACAAGGCCACCAAGGCCTCCCGAGGTGCGGATCCGTACGCCCGGATCTGGGTTTGCGAGGCTCGCTCGTGTTTTTTCCGCGGTCCGGGCTCGATTTGGGGCAATGCAGCGGCGGAATTCGAGTTTTGCGCTGTTCCCTCGCGCCAAAAGTTTTCGTACTGTCTGAGTTTTTTTGGTTCTCCTTCGTGTCGTCGCGTGTGTTTTGTGGCGATTGTTGGCGCAATGCCGTCGGAGTAATTGGAGTGTTCTGGGAGGAATTTGTGGTGTTTTGAGTTGTTTCTCTCTTGGGCGTTGATTTGTTCCAATGCTGGAGGGAGATCTCGCGTCGAATTCTCTGATTACTGGGGTTTTGAGCTATATCGGTCTGAATTGTCTTAGGTTAGTGGATTTGCTCCAATGCCGGTCTTAATTTTGCCTTTTAGTGCTTTGTTTTCGAAAGTTCAGTTCTCTCGGTACAATTTGTATTTTTTTTCACGGTTTTTTTGTGTGTGTGGTGTGGCTTGAGCTTATTTTGGAGCAATGCAGGCCTATATTTGCGTATAATTTTTCGTACTTCGGGGAGTAGAGCTCCGACTTTTAGCTAGTTGGTTCGGATTGGCGTCAGAAAATCCTAAGATGAGCTTGGTTTGGACTTTTGTTTGGTGATTTGACTCCATAGTTTTAACATTTGATCTTGGCGTAGGATTCTCATGTCTTTAATTTTTGATTTTGCGTCATGCCTAGTTCTGTTGTTCAAAGGGGTTGGTTACAATCTGTTGATGCTTCCAGTTTTTTCTTTGTGTTTATAAGTTTTAAATGCAATAATCATAGGTAATTTATGTTCTGCTACATTTGGAGATTTGGTCGGAGAGTGGACCTTGCTGCAAAATTAGAAATGTTGCCTTGTTTTCCCTAAAAGTTGTTTGTTACTCTAGACATTGTCAAGCCAGATTTGCCCATGCTAACGCTTTTTCCTTCGTCTTTGTGGCACTGCTGCCTGATAGTGTTTTTCGGTTTCTTCATTTTGTTCATCTGCCTCTTAATTTGGCCTTATTTTTAGATATCGTGAAACTAATGCAGGATGCTGCTTCCTGATATGCCCCTCGAGGGATGAGGCTGACAAGGCGGTAAACGCGTACCACAATAAGCACACGCTCCCTGGGGTATGTGAGCATTCTAATCTTGCTCTATTAACATGTTTTTCATGCCATCTGCCTAGGTGGAGTTGTTAAAAACTGAACCCACTGCAGGATCCTTTACCTCTTTCTGGATCGCAAATTATGGGTGATTTATGAATATTACATAAACTGATTGGCAGGGGTTGCACTGGAAGCTAAGGGAAAATCGAGGATTTGCCACCCCTAAGATGTGCGTTTGAGGATTTGCCACTTTTAAGATTGGACTTGATGATTTGCCACCCCTAAGAGAGAAATAGTTGACTTTTGCCCCTCACACAGATATACAGTTTTTTTTCTTTTCTTTTGCCCCAAAATCGCATGCAAAAAGACCATTTTACCCCTTTTCTTCCTCACCTCCCCTTATTCTCAAATTCAGCCAAGATGGGGATTAGTGGTATGCCAGGCCCAGGAGGCTCATGATTCGGTCCCTGAACTTGAGATGATAACTGCCGACAAGTTCTTGATACATTGCACCCATATGGTCGTCCCTGGTCCTTTCCAATTTGCCCCATCCAATGTCCAGTTTCTCCATCCAATGCAAGCAAAACATGAGCAGTACCAAGTTCCAATGACGAGAAAGAGATGGGAGGGAAAACAAGCATCTATGTGCGAGGCATTCCAAGAGGTCTCGCCATGCCGCATCATCACAACTTCGCTGAACTTGCCGGCCTTTCCCTTAGCCATGGAAGCAAACGACATCCCTATAGCTACCCCTGGTATGTCGTTCCAGGGAATCTACAAGGTGAGGGTGGGGTCGGGAGGTAAGGCGACGGTGGTGGACAACGAGGGGAGAGAGATGCGCGAGGGAATCAGCGGGGAAATTTTGCAAGATTTCACAGAAAGTTATGGGGCTTGTTCTTTTTTGTTGCGGTTTATGACTTTTGGCTGTGATTTATTAATATAATAAATAATGATTGCTAAGAGAACCCAAAAGCCGTTGAAAAGCCAAAAAGAAAAGGGCCACGGTAACAGGGAGAGGAAGGGAGATGAACACTTATGAATGATCGGGAGAGGTGAGGAAAGAGAGGGGCAAAATGGTCTTTTCACATGCGATTTTGGGGCAAAAGGAAAGAAAAGATACAGGAATGTGATGTGAGTGGCAAAACTCAACTATTTCACCCTTAGGAGTGGCAAATCATCAAGTCCAATCTTAAAAGTAATAAATTCTCAAGCACACAACGTAGGGATGGTGAACCCTCAATTTTCCCTAGTGACTTTGGTGGCTGGTCTAAAATTTGGAACTGTTTGTGTTGACTATCGTGGGTTCCTTTGAATTCTACGAGGATAACCATTTTTAGTTTGTCATGGAGGCGTGCAAACGATATGTAGGACCTGAACAGTTGAACCCATTCTAGTTTCTAGATTTGGTGGTGTGTCATTGTCTGGGCAGGCTATGCCCTTTTCCAGGGTTGCTTTATTGCTGATATTAAGGATATTTCGGAATATATTTAACCCAGGCGGTAATTTTCCTTTTCTTTCTTGACCGTAGGAGACATAATATAATCTTTGAGCTTTCTTAAATATGAGGTCTTGTTGAATAATGTTGGTCTTGCTATGCGATTATCCAATTGGAATGTGCTGCTCTGATGCAATAAAGTCTTGTTGATGATTGACTAGAGTGTACGTCAGAGCATGCTTAGTTAGTCAAAATAACACCCATGCAATACAAATAATCATGTTTGTACCGTCTATGAATTATGTTTAGTTATTTGTTAAGTCTTTTGTTCACAAGCCACTATAGACATGGAGTATATGATATTTTGCTTTCATGATTAGTGTAAAGCTCATCTTTTTGTTTCATGTTTCTGCAAGGTTGCTAGTATGCATGGTTGTATTATGGTACGATTTTATGAAAGTTAGTTGGATTAACCTCATTTCCCAAAACCCTAGTCTTTCTACTCTCCAAGGATGTGAGCTAGGAAATCTGTTGCTCTTATTGTAGGACAGTAGGAGCAATGGTGAAGGAGGTTTCCTTTCATGGTTAGTTTGGCCAACTGTAACCTGACTATATGGGGTAGTTAGTGAACGGTAGTTGCAGATTGTATATCTACATAAGTAAACATAAGCTCACGTTAAGAGGAAGATCTGACTCCAGTCCCCCACCAAGTATAAATTTGTGTAGCACCTGTCAGCAGAGGGCTGATCAAAACATTTGGGCCAATTGACAAAAGGTATATTTGGTTGGAGAACAAACAAGGTTACAGTTAACCTTAGGCAAGAGTCTCACTAGTGGAGTTACCACATGATGCTGCAAGTAGTGGGCATGCTTGTTTTTTTTTTCCGGCAATAAAGTGTCTATGGTAAATTTAACTTGTGATCATCAACCACATAGTAAATGTAACACTTCGGTCTATGATGGTCCATGTGTGTGTGTATATGAGGATGTGGATTAGTCCCACACTAACTTAACATAAGAAGTACTAACATATAAACACATAGGCACCATTGATAATAACCTCCGGTTAACCGTTTTACGCGAAGTGAGGACGAAAGCGTAAACAGGTTGTTACGTGTACGTGGTTTATCCATAATAGAGTTAGGCCTAAACCGGTTTGGACTCTACGGCATTACAGTGGACTAGGCTTGCCCTTGAGAGTGACACACCTAACAAAAGTTAGACCACCAATATCACACTTTTGTACCCATCTTGTATTGGAAAATAAACAGATTGTAGCTTCAGTTTTATGGCACACCTAACTGAGGTCCCAACCAAACAATGGACTCATTGTGGCGTGCCTAACCCCGAGTGTGGCCGGTTGTGGCCTGGCTCCTACCAAACATTGCCAAATTGTTTATGCAGATGCAACAGTTGGGTATGAGTAAAATGTTTACTTTGCTCTCAACTAGCTGGGATTGCAAGTTGCAACTAAAGTACATTTTTTTTGTCTCTGTCTGCCTGCTTGGATGTTCTATTTTGTGGTGGGCCAAATTTTCTTTCTTCAAAGTGAGAAAGAACTTCATAATTTCACTTGACCTAGAAAGTTGATAAGTTGATACTCTTTCATCCTTAAGCTGTCTTCACCAACTAAATCACATAAAGAGAGAGACTGAATATCTAATCCCACACCCACTAAGATGGGTGTTGTTGAGATATGAAGTAATGTTGCATCATTTATGTGCTAACAGAGGCAAAAGGTCACCAGACAAGGATGGTGATACAAAACATACTATAAAGTCATGTCAGCTAGAGACCTATATTCTAATATTGGAAAAAAAATTGGAATGCTTCAGATTATGGTAGTTGGTAATCACTGACTTGTGGAGCCAGTGAGACACATGCCCATGGCTAGTGTTTTCTTTGTGATACAGCTACTTTGTGATGCCTTGTTTGGGTATAGCTGACAAACTTTTTCTTTGATACACGAAAATAAAGATTTTGCAGACCTGTTTCTACTTCCTTTGACGCTGATGATAATTTTCTCTCTCTCTCAGGCCTCAAGTCCTTTGCAAGTAAAATATGCTGATGGAGAATTTGAGAGGCTGGGTATGATCTCCTTTTGTGTTGAACTGTTCTCTTTGCCACTGATTCTGTACACGAGTCTTTGCTCAAGATTTTTGTTGCTTGTTTTCCTTTGATATGTGAACAGTGCACTCATGTTTACACTTCCTGTGACTTCCAGAACACAAGCTTTTCATTGGAATGCTTCCAAAAAATATAACAGATACTGAATTGACTGATTTGTTTTCCAAATATGGAAATATCAAGGATTTACAAATTTTGAGGGGTTCACAACAAACAAGCAAATGTAAGTTGTTGCGGAGAAGTTAATTTTCTTATCAATAGAAGTAGAAACATCGCTTGGTTCTGAAACTTTGTCATATCTAATGTATATTGTTGATTGACTTTGGTTATTGCAGCTGGCTGCGCCTTCCTTAAATATGAAACAAAGGAGCAAGCAGTGGCAGCTATTGAGGCTCTAAATGGGAAGCACAAAATAGAGGTTTGCCAAAAATGAGTTAGGATAGCAAAGCAACCTTTACTTCTTGTTGAATTTACTCTGATTCACATGAGAGCATAGTATATAGCTCATAATTCTCATCGAACTATGTACTCCAATTGTTGTGCCTACGAAACCAACAGTGGGTATGGAGATACCCTTTCTCCTTTCAAGACACAATAATAAAGGAGCTAAAGAATACCAAGCCACTTGAGAGAGGGTGAGTAAAAATAAGAAATGTGGTCCTCATATGCCCACTTGGGCTCTTTATTTAGTGGTGGGGGGATTGGCTATTTCCCATCCTGCCCCTCAATAATAACAAAAAGGTGAGGGTAAATTGGTAAAATCCCCATATGTACAATAATCTGTTGAAATGCTTGTTCTAAGGCCTGTTATGTATGCCTAGCAGCCCAAGGGGTTGAACACCCCCGTCATGGGATTGTACCAAGGCCTTTTAGGCAATCATGATGGCCCAAGGGGTTTGGAACCCCTACAACACCAATTTTATTTCAACAGTTATGAACAACAAAATAGTGCAGTCACTTGTCCTAGTATTTTGTATTGCCCACAGATTTACATTCTCCGTAAAATTTGAAATCAATTGTTTCTAGACTGATGGTGTTAAGACTTTGGTAGCCATTCAATTCTTGGCCACTTCTTTTTAAAAATATTTTAGATAGTTTGATTGTAAGTTTAAGTATGTAAATATACTGAAACTCACCCTAGATTTCATCAAACTTGTCCTGAATTTCCCCAGCCAATCCACAACTTGACTTAAATCATCAATTGACTTCTGTCCTTGCTAGTCTACCCCCCATGTGGTGCTGACTACTTAGCAACTACTTATTCCTGGTGACATGGGCACACTACAAATTTGCATCCTCATGAAACTGTTTTCATCCATAAAAACATACAGGAGCAAGGGAAACACATTAAAAAATGTTCACTAAGTGGTGCATAGCTGGCGATGAAGAAAGCCCAAGTTTTATGCTTTTTAATCGTTATTCATTATATGGACAAGACTATTCTATACCCCCTATAGAATAACTATTCTATACCCCCTTCTCTCCTTCCCCATCCCCTCCTCGTGTCCCAAACCAACTCCCTTCCCTCCCCCACTCAAATCCTCTCTCTGTTATGTGCTTCCCCCACTCCTCACTAGAACCAATTCCTCACTAAAACCAGTTCACTGAAATCTCCGTTTCATAGTAATGTCACAAGGAACGTGCAGTAACAATAGATAGTTATGTAGTAACGTCGAATTACTACACTTGTAGAATATGATCATATAAAACCTCCATCTCATAGTAACGTTGTAAGGAACATGTAGTAACATCTGGTGAAAGGTGTAGTAATATCTGAGTGTAGGAGAGGAGATGTGGGAGTGGGAGGAAGTCGTGTTATTGTACGAACCCTGCCGTGTTGTAGGTTACTGCACTTTTCTGAGCACGGAGGGGAGACGTGGGAGTTCTTTTCTCTTGATTGCAAAATTTGAATTGCAATATCTCTTTAACTGAACATCCGGTTTGCTATCTGTTTGCGTCATTGTGTTTGAAATTACGAGCTTAACAAAATGAGATCCATGTTAAATATATTTTCATACTATGAAAGTCGTGTTACTGCACAAAACCCGCTGTGTTACTGCAATACCGTAGGAGAGTTACTACACTTTTCTGAGCGCGGAGGGGTGACATGGGAGTGGGTGGAATCAGTGGTAGGGGTGGTAGGTTTTCTTTGACCGAGCTTTGACCAAGATCGGAGGTGGGTTTTGGACCATGGGAAGGGGAGGGGTATAGAATATTTATTCTATAGGGGGTGTAGAAATAGTCTTACTATTCATTATATATAGAAATATTCAATTAAAGATATTTTCTGTTATTGCATTTTTGGCTAACTCATTTGACACCTTGGGCTTACAGTATATTAACCAACTGGATATCTTCTGAAATCCCATGGTTATTTTTTTGTAAATAAGTTCTAACAAATTCTGATATATTTGTTAGGGTTCTAGTGTGACGTTGGTTGTCAAATGGGCTGACACAGAAAAGGAAAGGCAGACTCGGAAAGCACAGAAAGCTCAATTGCAATTATCTAATATGCCCAATGCAAGTCCTATGCAACAATCTTCATTATTTGGAGCTTTACAGATGGGATATATGCCTCAGTATAATGGATTTAGTTATCAGGTGATTTGTGCTATTATTTTAACTTTCTTTACATTATACACTACATTTGGTATGGAATACAATTCTGATTTTGTTTTCCTATACAGCCACCAGGGACATATGGACTTATGCAGTACCCTTTATCTCCTATGCAAAATCAAACCGCCTTTCAGAATATGTTTCAACCTGTTAATCAAGGAAACTCGATACGAGGAGTCAATCCTGAACTGTCCCCCAAGTCAGTTCCTAGATCCTTTAATGCAATGCAGTTAGGCAGCCCTTATCCAGTTGTGCCTGGTATGCAGTATGCTGGGTCCTATCCTGGTGGTATCATGAACAATCATCCTTTTGGGAATTCTCACAATTCGCTTAAAGTTCCAAGTGCAAATGTCAATTCTGCCACATCTTCTAGTCCCGGTAGCAATACCATTGGTCAAATAGAAGGTTAGGCATATTCGATGCTTATATCTTTATTTATTTTGCAAGTGAAAAGTACTATATTGTTCCGAGAGTACCTGCACCATTTAGGACTGACGTTTCCCCTAAAAGTCGTGTGCATTTTTGTTTCACGTCATGTTTCTAGCATCACATACACTTTCCTGGAGTATTTCGCAAATGATGAACATCTGTACATGTGGCAGCAACATGTATGTAATGCTATCAGAAGATGTACACAAGATTCCAGCACGAATATCGAAGAATGATCAACAGCTCTAATTGTGGGTGTAGCTGCTTAGTTGTACTAACTACTACACTAAATCCATATCTTACCATGCAAACCTTTCTACTATTGGGATCCTATTACGCAATCCTTAAATAGGTTTACCGTTTACCATTTTTATACCTGTTATTGTGAAGTATATTGCGCTATAAAGGCTAATTATCATGAATACAGGTCCTCCTGGAGCCAATCTATTTATCTACCATATCCCACAAGACTTTGGGGATCAAGAACTTTCAGATGCTTTTCAGAGTTTCGGTAGAGTACTAAGTGCTAAGGTGTTTGTAGACAAAGCAACGGGTGTCAGTAAATGCTTCGGTAGAAATCTCTCTCTATCTCTCATGCACATGTATCGTGCGCATAGTCTGTTAAAATTGGTTTCTAACTTGGTGCAGGTTTTGTAAGCTACGATTCTCCTGCTTCCGCACAGGCAGCCATCAGTACGATGAACGGCTTCCAATTAGGTGGTAAAAAACTCAAAGTACAGCTCAAGCGAGACAATAGCAAGCACAGTAAACCTTATTGACAAAGCATTTGTGATGACCATGCGATCAGGTTCTTGGTACATATTTGTCAGATAAATGATCGCCACATTGTTCGCTCTGTACCCACGGCACACAGTCTACATGGGAGCTCATGTATCTTGTTCAATTCACATTCTTGAAAATTATTACGTTGTGTAATTTATCGCAGCATAGCCGTAGCATTTGTACCATCAGATCCCTTGTACATCAGAAGTCAGGTTCATTAAACTGTTACTTTTTCTCCTGACAGATGATTTCTTTCTCATAGAATTTGCAGTGATTCCTGACTCGCTTAAGTCGTTTTCTGAATCATTTCCTATCATGTCCATGGAAATCTGATGCTTTCGGCAAATATTTTTCAAAGATTATTAGTAACAAGTCACTTATCAATACTAATATCTCTACTATTTAAAAGAGATTGCTGTGGTGGTGTTCATTTGCCCCTCCTAGCTCCCTTTTGTACCTCAAATCTCTAGTAAACCCCCCCAGCTCCTTTTTGTACCTCAAATCTCTAGTAAAAACAGAAAAAAATAATCTATCAAAAAATAAATTTCACTACATTAAAATTCTCTAATAAAAAAGCTTTACCGGGTGTGTAGTAGACTCGAAGATATGAAGGTATGATGTAGCTAAGTGTAGAGACAGAGCCGACGGTGTGGGCCGGCTAGATGATTCTGGTAATATTCACTTGAAATATTGTGATAATATAAAAAAAATTTATCTGTAGTAAAGACAGGCATTCATCCAGTATGTAGTGACGTGAGAGTTGACAGTTTTTCTTTTGGTGAAATACTGTCCGACAAAATGCAGAACATTAAAAGCGGTGGGGCTCAGAGTGTAGGATCGAGCAATGGGGGCCACAAGGCAGGAGATCAGTGTAGGATAGAGCAATAATGCGGCAACAACTGGATATGGATAATGCCATGGGCCCATAGGCCAGCTTTCTCTCTCTCAACAGCAATTCCGTCTTATTATGTGGAAATAGCAATTGGTGAGTGCTCGTCTCGAACTAGTACGCCATCATCGCCGAGCCGATCGGTTCACAATAACTGACGTGAGCAGGATTTCACTGAAGCCAATTAACTCACCCGCAAATTGCTCATTACTGATTTGACACCGACAGTGCTGACACTGTTATGTGGTACCAAGTGAGTACTAACACAACTATAAACTCTTTCTCGATAGTAAAGCGAGGTTGGTCCGGCGTACGTATCCCCCGGCAATGCATATGCATGTGGACTCTCTCCAGTACCGTACGAATACACGGGCAAATACATACGGGATTTGTAAGTATGATGATGTGCTACTACCAGTAGAGATTTTACTGCAATCTCTCTTGCAGTTGTACTGCAGGAGGTAGGCCAATACCAATTAATTACTAGTACGTACATTGGTCGCTCAGAGTGTAGCTTACAACAATGTCAAATCAGATGGGGAGCACATGGAGCTTGGTCAGGGAGGAAGAAAAGCTAGCATGAGATAAGCACAACTCTCACGCTAGTAATTTCTTCTTTTTTTTACTGTTAGTAATTAACTTGGTAACACCCTTAAATATTGCCCTTTGGCACGCCCTTGAACAGATCACCTGGCTGGCAAAGCTTCAGATATATGCAGGGAACCAGAAAAGTACTAGTGTCTAGCTATGCATGTGAGTATGTCCTCGCAGAAGGCTAGAACAGAAAAAGATGTGTATGATGTAACCAAGAAGGTTGCTACATCGAGCGCGTGGAAACAAAATGTCAATGTCAGTTCACTTGGTTGTAACGAGCTATCGCAATAGACGACACTGCAGATGCAGCTGCACACGCATGTGTCTGTAAAATCTGCAGGACAAGCGGGCGCTGCATATTATTATGCTAAGCTTACATATCTATACGCGGCAAGCTTCAAGAAGTTCTTTCTCTCGTGCCCAACTGGCTGATGAACTATTACTCCGTGTAGATGTGCAATGCAAGTAGGGCATCAGGCATGTGACTGGAAACTGAGCAGTATATACCCTGTTCTTTTAGCCTTTAGCTTTTGATTTTTATAAAAATTAAAATAAATAGGACAACTTCTTGAAATGGATTTTTCAAACAGCTTTCTAAGTTCAAAACCGTATACATTGTCCGTATTAGTGTCTTCAACATCTACTGTCATTTCAAAAAATATAAATAAAAGCTATTAGTTACCACCCAAAATAGGCCATAGCGTACACCATGTAGCTTGCCATGTGGGTCTGCTAGAGTTACTCCTCCATCCCATGGAAATCAACTGATTTCAATTCTTCGTCTTGCTCCAAAAAGAAGTTAACGACTGCTGAGCTTAAATTCAACATTTATATAGCGCCCTGAAATTGTAAAGGGGTACGGTACTTCAAAAATCGGAAAAGAACAAAACCCTAATTAACCTTCTTAATTTTGGGCTTCATGCTAATAAAAACAGGGATTGGTTTCCTCTGTGCGCAGATTTTCTTTCCCCAACTAGGTATTCTCTCTCTTTCACCTACCTATCTCTCTCCCCCATCTATTCTCCCTCTCCTCCTGTGTGGCCAGTGTAGGGCCAAGGCAAGCGGCAGCTGTGGCACGTGCGGGCGGCAGCTTGGCGGCTAGAGGCCACGACGCGGTGACGCACAGGTAGGCGTGACGACGGCAGGCCGGGACAGAGGTAGAGGCGGCCCATGGCGGTGCGGCGCTGGTGGCCGGCGGCGGCCGGCGCGAGTGGCGCAATTGCACAGTCGGTAAAACCAGAGTAGGTGACGCAGCGCGGTGGCAATGCCTGCGGCGGACGGTGGTGGCGCGGCACAGGCGACAGCCAGAGTGGCTGGTGGCCAACTTTCACGGCCATGTGGTTAGGTTGGCCGGGGGTAGAGCCGAATAGCGTTTCGTGCGGAGTTTTTTTGGGTCGTGCAGTGGGTCGTGGTTCGCACAGCCGAACGACGAATCGCATGACCGAACTGTGATTCGTGCGGTGAAATCTTATCAAACGCGATTTTTTCTGGCCGAGCAACCTCTTGCTGTCCTACTACAATTTTATCTTAACCCTCATCTGATTTGCCTCCGGTTCATCTTGTAGGTTCATGCGTGGCCTTTGAGGGAACATTTGGACAATTGTGCACCCCGAATCCTTCGTGCAGCGAGTCCGCCGAACGTGCTCAAGGTAACTATCTCGCAGTCGTTAACTTCTCCGTTCCGCATATCACATGTTCCATGATTAATTATCACCATTGCCACTGAGTTCAATTATCATGTTTAATACTTGCCTGGCCACAAACTACTAGTATAGTATTTATACCGTGATATCCTAGGTTGTCTGGTTTTACATGCTTTTAGGTTCATGGAATACTTAGTTAATAATGTTTTAGAATGCATGCTTTTAACCAGTGATTTATAATTGATGCTTTAATTATTAATGAAGATAGCATATGAATATGTTTTAATTTAGGTTCAAACCATTAATACTTTGTTAACATTAAGGTTGATGTACTTTAGTTCCTGATATATCGATCAATTACTTATGTGATGTTGTATGCGAACCCTAACGGATTTATATATATAATATCTGTAAGTCTGATTAATAATCACTTATCACATAATAAAATTTAGATAGTTGACAATCTTGTGTGAGCTATGTGATAATATTCCTTTTAGATGATTCCTAGATCTCTATACTCATATTATCATTCCACATCGCCTTATATCGGGAATTATTACTTTTCTATTTTCAATCTTAGAAAATTCTTCCACCTATCGTAATCTTATCCTAGCATTCCTTAGTTACCTTAATCTCTTACCATATTATCTGTTAATAACATGATGGTTATTTGGCCTAGAGTTACCCACATATAAAGAAGATTGCCACCCACCTAGTAACGTATGGGGGGCCGTACACTTTTGTTACTCATGATATTACACCTCATCTGCAGTTATGCAGTCGAGAACATAGACGCGTTTGACTATTCTTGTATAACTAGGTATGTAAGAAGGAATTGCCGGTGCCATTGCCATTACTTGCTAAATAACAAGTACCTTTAATTCCACCCATCTTGTTACCTCTTTCTCCAATGCTTATTAGGGGGTGATCGGAATAGCGATGGCTTTTGGCTTTTTGTGAAAAAACAACATAGTGGTGAAAAAACATCAGAGGTGAGTTAGTGGATAGTGTAGTGAATAGTGAAAAAAAAGCTGAAGCTAGAAGCTGAAGCCGAAAAAAAGCCAAACCGATCACCCCCTTAGTGTTTTCGATAACTTGGCTTTAGTGCGCTTAACTTGTGTTAATTACTTGTCTGCTTTACTTGTCCTTTATACACCTTGTTTGTGACTGTTGTTAGGTACTTGTTGAGATTTACAAATCTCACGTTTGCTCTTTTCATTCTCAGATAAAAGGTAATATGCATGGGTGGGAACACTCGAGTTTTCAACACCGTGACTTACCACTATTTATGTTATTTTATTTATTCTTTATTTGATTAGAAGTGGATCAGTCTCATGTTTTAAATATTTATTTCAGCTTCCACTAGTTTTTTAATAAAGTACTTTTAAAGTTTTAATTTCCTTGCAATTTCTATTGTTATTTTTATTATTTATTTGTTACGTTAGCGATGTTGTTTTATAGTAGTATCTCATCTTAATGTTTGAGGTGCTACAATTTACCATCATATAGGATGTGCTGGATTTCAAAAGTTTAGAGCGGATGACACTGCAGACCCGCGCATGAATTTTACATAAAACAGTGCTATCCCTGTAAGAATTCTGCGTCCAAGCAGAGCTGAATTAATAACAGGAACATTTTAAGAAGCAACACATAGATTTAGTTAGTCAGATGTAGATCAGGACTGATCATGCGGCCCAGTGGGATAGGTACTAGCTCAGCCACAGAACAAGGAATGAGGATCATGCGGAAATTAAGCACGGCAATTGCACAAATTAAGCCCGAGAAATCAAGCCAAATTAGATTTCCTGTAGTCATTATTTTGACAGTACGTACGAACACGAGCAATTACCTACTTAGACGATCGATGGAACCAAGTATCGATTAAACCTTGTACACTACACCAGGAACAGGGTGCAAGCAGCTGAAGGACCCGGGCTTGCTCTTCGTCTTCCCGTAGTAGCACGGCAAGAAGCCCTTATCCAAGCCGGCCATGGTGGGCGACGGCGTGACCTGCATGAACATGTAGTTGCCGGCGAAGAGGTCCGCGATGTAGGGCCTCCCTTCCTTGAGCCGAGTCACCACCTTGGCCACCGACGCCCTCACCCTGTCGCCCACAGCGGCCGCCTTCCTCCGCAGCATCCTCGCGAGGCTCGAGATCCTCAGCCGCGGCCTTCGCCGCCGCCCGCCGCCGGGGAACGACCTCCACGTTATCCTCCTCCTGGCGACTATGGCGCCCGCACGGTGGCAATAGTCTTGGACGGAGATGGCGGAGTAGTGGTCCTGGTCTTGCTGGGCATCGGGAGGTGGGAGCTTCTTGAGCTTGCGGTAGGAGAAGCTGCTGCTCATCATGGCGAGGCTGCGTGTAGGGTGGCGAGGGAGGAGGAGGCTCCAGTATATAGCTGTAGTGGTGTTTCGCGCGCGGGTGTGAGGGCGTGTTCGCGGCTTCGCGCGTGTGCATGTACGCACGCACGTACGTGTGTGTGTGTGATCGTCAGCTGTAACTCTGGACAAGTGACAACACGGGATGCATGGTTGAGCTAGGCGAGCGAGCGAGGTGGTGATGGAACGGCCGGCAATTAAAGAGGGTGTAAATGCGGCTGGACGATGGGCAGGCGGCTGCTGGGTTGGTGCGTGATTCTTGCGAATCGATTGGTTAATGCGGTGGCACTGCTGCTCAGTTACTAGCCGGTACTCGGTCGTACAGGCAGGCACCACGGTGGCCGTCGGCAACTTACACCAGCGATCGCAGCCGAAATGAAGTGTAGACTAGTGACCAACCAACGGGCACCAACCAAACCGGGCTTGGCGCGACCAACCAACGGGCACCAACCAAACCGGGCTTGGCGCGTGGTACATATTAGGATAAGAGTAGACTATGTTAGTATAAATTAAAATTTTTTATCGTGTAAATCAGAAAACCATACGAATAAAAGATCATAGATCGTTACTATTAAACGCGCAGTGCAGCGAAAATAGAGTTGAAACAGCCAATTCAAACGAAGAGCGCAACGATGTAGTGGAAGTAATCGATTGTCCTCTGTCCAATTGTCTCCTCATCCCGATCAACGTCGTAGTCATAGCAGCGCCTCTACCAAGGTCTACATGTCCAGGAATAGAACACCGTATATCGGCGTGCTAGCACCTATTGCGCACGGTAAGAATTATGAGAGGTGGCGGTTAGGGTTTCAATGGGTGTGTTTCAGGATCCCTCCCTCAATCCTTGCATCTCTCCTTATATAGCCTCCAATCGGATTCTTATCTGATACGAGTAGATATCGTATCCCACTCGGAGACTATCATCCAAACTCTTATCGTTCCAGGCCATTAAGTGTGTGATCCTGTAGATTCATGTATATTTAGCCATGGGTCGAAAACTCTTCTCCGATCTATAAGTCGGTAGCGGTCCTTAACAGGACATAATGACTCCTAGACATACATAAAGATAATATCGAACGACCTATATAGTGCTTTTGTATTGCTCCCTTTGTCTTATGATACCAGATCAAACTCAAGACGAGAAACATGTCATCATATATAGCTCAATCCTTTACTTGAACATATAGTGGATTAATCAGTTGTGATTGACTCCTCAACCACATTAAACATGGCTATGTACTTCCTTAATCTAACAACATCAAGAGGCTCAGAGATATCTCTCTTGTTATATAGTGTTAGAGTACAATATATTTGGTAGGATAGAGTCCCTTTGGGATTACAATCCCTTGTACTGTCTTGCCCCCCAAGTCTTGTACCTCTATATATACCGCCCGAGAGGCTCAATGCAACACATCTAATTCCACCCAATTCTATCTTCCTTCATGGTATCAGAGCTCTAGGTTTAGATCCTCTAACCCTAGCCGCCGCTCGCTTCCGCACCGCGCCCCCCCGGGGAGATCTATCTTCGCCAGGGGCAGCGCCACCGTTTAGGCGGCGGATCCAATTGATCCAGCCGCCATCGTCGTCATCGTCGTCACGCAGCAAGAGATCGGGCCTCCCCTTCCCCGGCCGCCGCTCTACTGGCTGCCTCCGCCTCCCGATCTCCCTCCCCGGACGTCGCCGCACCTGGATCGGGCCTCTCCTTTCCCGGCCACCGCTCTCTCGGCCGCCATCGCCCCGATCTCCCTTCCGGACGCGCGCGCGCGGATCGGGCCTCCTTCCCGGCCGCGCTCCGGCGCTACCGCCGCCTCCCGATCTCCCTTCCTGGACGCCGCCGCACCTGGATCGGGCCTCCCCTTCCCCGGTCGCCGCTCCACTCGCTACCGCCACCTCCCGATCTCCCTCCCCGGACGCCGCCGCACCTGGATCGGGCCTCCCCTTCCCCGGCGCGCTCGGCGGCCGCCGCCGCCTCGATCTCCTCCTCGACGCCGCGCGCGCTGGATCGCCTCTCGCCACCGCCGCCGCGTACCACGCCGGATCCGCCGCCGCTACCTCTGCACCGACGTCGCCCCGGTCTTGCGCCGCCTCCACCCCGCACGCCCGGCCGTGATTCCGTGAGAGGAGCCGCCGGACCGAAGTCGCTCCACTGGCCGTCGCTGCTCCCCCTCCCTAGGCCTTCCGGTGGCCGCCTCCTCTTCCCCAGTCCGCCGCCCTCCCGGATCCGCCGCCCTCCACCGATGCGCTCGCCTCCCGAGAGGCTCAATGCAACACATCCAATTCTACTCAATTCTATCTTCCTTTATATAGGAAGGGCAAATTACATCTTAATCGCTTATATTCTTCCGTGTGTTTCATAGTAAACCCGAAACCTATCTTTATGACCACCCAGTCATAGAGTAGCATTTGATAACCCCTAAGTAAATATTACACATGTAAGAAATAATGACAGTCTTTGATCTAAGAAATCTACATACACTATGTATAAGACTAACTGATGATACTTAAAAATATAATAATTCCTGCAGTGTCTCATGATAGGTTAATTCAACATTATGTTCTCTAACATATGTCCACATTATTGATTTGATATCCTATATATATGATCCGTAAAACATGATCATCAATCAATACATGTAATGATCTGTAAATCATAATTATCCTATATAATGATATAAGATCAGAGATAATTTAGAATAATATCAAAACATAAATAAAGAGTTTCACGAACAAATCAAATACTTATTGATCAATATGGAAGATATTTATTCCAGTAATAAAATAATATATTATTTAAAGATCATAAACAGTAATACAATCATCTTCATGATTACCTAAAGTACATCCGTCGATCGCCGTGCCGGTCGCCGGCGAGTGAAGCGGGGGAGCGGCGCTGATATGCGCGCCGTACAGTGGGCGTACGTGGAGTCGTGGACCTTGCGGCCCCGGCACGTGCGCAGCCCAGTGCAGCGGAACGATGGCCGGATGCGATCGTGTTCAGTCGGCCGCGCGCGTCAAGCTGCGACTGTTTCCCAGCTTCATTTGTACAAAAAAAAAAAAACTTTCGCTTTACACTAGAACACATAAATCTATTCGACTTGCATCAGTCAGCCATACATTTTGTGAACCTTCTCCAACTCTGCAGCCTTGCAGGCGGCAACACGCGCAGAGGGGAAAGCCAACCGACAATTTTACTGGCAATAAGAAACAAGATTATCAGCTCAAAATTATAAGCTCACAGCAAAAATGCTACGAGCGTAGACGCAAAACAGGCCCCCGAAAATCGTTGGCAAATGCTATGCCCTCTCATGTAAAAAGAGGTTTTTACACTTGAACATCCTCTTCTGAACAGCACTAGTACACAGCAAAGCAGGGCAAGCTTGCATGTGCTAGACAAGGGCCTGCCACCCCTGTGGCTTTGACCACTGCGCACAGCTGCTTCTTGCCCATTTGCCTTATACCCATTCATATTCACATGCACTAACATGTATAACAGCACGCCGGCGCTGTATTGTGCTTCACCACCCGCCCGGGAGCTGATCGTCTGGCTATAACCAGATTAGACCGACCGGTCGTGCCTCATCCTCTCTTTCTTGGAAACATCTCTAATTTACATCTGACTAGCCGCATATTTCATTCGTCAGAGTAGGCTCAATAGGACACAGATAAGGGTTACCAGGACCCAATGACAGGAATACCACTGCCTCCGGGTAGCATAAGCTGCAATAGCACAATAAATAGTGGATGAATGATGCTACATGAGGTAAACATGCTAAAAATGAAAAGTATGATCCAAGTGACCAGATTGAACCATAAAAATAGACAGTAAATATAGGATAATCAACCCCATCTTAACGAAACTATGGGTGGATTCAGCAGGACTCAAAGTCGGCTTTAGTTTGTACGTGCTACAGTAACTAGCTTTTAAATGGTGAACTTCTTTTAAGACGGGGTCAACATGAAAATTGTAGTAAAAAGTGTACTGAATTCAGTTGTAATAGCCAAAATCACATACGGCTATTTCTCTCTGCTATTGTCTCTCGTGAACAGCTAGAATTCAAAATTTTAAGTCATATACTATAAGCCATAGACCAAAAGAACCTACCCTATTATTAGCTGATTAACAACACAAACATTCATCCACGACAATTGGGAAGGAAAGCAATGCATGATTTTTACATGATTTCGTAATTCAGATCAGAAAAGAAACCCAAAAGGAAACTGAAAAAATTAGCACAAGCCATAAATGGCACATTAGATCAAACTGGTTTAGACGTGCACATGAGACTCAACAGAGGAAAAGCCCTTATCCAGAATGACTAGCTCAATTTTACTGTTCTCACTGCCTTATGTCATCACAAAATAACTAAACTTTTCTTTTGGACAATAAAGCATTCTCATTTGGTGCTAGTAAATCCCAAGAATAACAAAAATATGTTTCCTAAGCTGGGGGTAAAACTGTAAAAGCTTATCCACAAGAAACACTAATAATAAATGAGTACCTTAAGGAGATAGAGAAATAATCACTAACAGTTGCGAAAAATATAAATATGAAAAAGAACTCACATGAATGAGATGCTGGGGCCACAGATGACATTCCAGCAGGAGGACCTGTTACTGTTCTATGTTCACTTGGAGGATGTGCATGAGCAAAAGAAACAGTGGCCAAAGGCGGCTCTGGAAGAACTGGAGGGGATGGAATAGGCGACCTACTGTGCATACTGGGATCATGTGGAGAATGACGAACAGGCGAAGGTGACAACGGGTGAGGCGGTGAAGCAGCAGAAGAAGCAGAACGGTGATCATTGGCTACAGGCTCAGCAGCTGGCGTTACAGGAGCCCTGTTCTTCGACTTTTTTCCATATGGACACCCAGATGGAGGTGGAGCAGCGTATCTGGGTTGATGTACAGGGAAATGTATCGGAGCAGGAGCCGGAGCCAAATGCCTGCTGTCCTCATGGTGATGGTGATGATGGCGGTGGTGACCATGATGGTGCATGGGTGCTGGACTAGGTGCATCAGAACCACCCCCACTATGTAAAGAATGTGTAAGATAGGAGGAAAGGCTTATCTGCTTTACTCTGCCAAACACAGTATGGTTCAGACCAAGGTTTCCTGAAGATGAATTAGTAATTGTTTGCGCCAACTGCTTCATCCTTGGTACAGATGGCTGGTGATTCCCAACTTCAAGAACAATGGAGGTCTCAACAATTGTTGGAGGAAGAATCGTTGAACCTTGCAAATTCGTCAATTTGATATAGAGATTCTGCAATGCAAAACAATAGAAATTCAATATAAGAAGAAAAAGAGGGCAACGTACACTACAAAACATCAACTTTTCCATGATAATAATTTGTAAGATGGATTAAAATCCCAGGTACTTTTTTGTTTTCTGGATAGTGCCGTGCCTAACAGTCTAGGAGAAATATCATCCATATTCCTAGTGCAAATACGATATGACAAAAAGGAGACACACCCTCGTAGACTAGACAATGAGATAGCTTAAGTGTTAAGACAGGAAACCATTGCCTCACTATCTTGTCTGTCTTGTTTAGAAACCACACTTCACTACTGCACAAAAGCAAGTATGACAACTATTTTCTAGGTGATGCTAGTGAAAAATGCTTCAGACAATTCTATTGCATAAACCTACTGTATCACTGCATGCTCTCTCATACTTAAAGACCTGCATTTGCACACATGCCCCTGTTAAATGATACGAGCAAATGCCCCTGGTGGAGGCCTTGTTACATAATGCCAGAAATTAAGAGGACAAGATGCAAAATGTTACATGTCTAAAAGGTTATATATGTGGGTTGCATCACATACAAATGCAAGTGCCCAAATTACAAAAAGAGACTAATACCCAAAACCTTCAGAAATATTCGACAATGAAGATCACTGAAAAGGGGGTGCCATCAAATGAACAAAACTTATGTGTAACCTCACATTGACTTATTAAAATATAATTATAATGGAGGTGGACAAAAATGAAACTAGGCCAAAAGGTAGTACTAACCTCATAGGAATTGAGTAGTAGTCCTGTCTTCATTTGATCCTTTAACTCATCAGTTCTGTCTTGTACTTTGTAGATTGGGAAATTCAGAGTGAAATTAAAAGTTGCATGGGGTTTCTGAAGAAGAAAAGCAGTTTGTGGAGGAATTATTGTTATTCCTCCAGGGAATTTAAGCACTTCAAAGGACGATGAATTCCCAAATAGGGACTCAGTCAAGTGGAGAGTTGACTGCCGCACAACCAAGGACATAAAAGAAGACCTAAGAATGCTCAACCATGTTGATGATATAGTCAAGTTCTTTGGAAAAGGCACAATGCTGAAGATGACATTTGTCCAGTTTGATCCAACTAATGGTTGTAGCAAATTTACAACCACCTGTATAGGTAATTTGATATTCAAGCATCAATTAGGGCATGTGAAAGAACATATCAAGAAATGTATAAAAAAAAGATGTTGCAGGGCATACAGTGGAGTCAGGGATGCCAATTTCCGCATAGATGTCCAACTCCAGCTTAGATGTATTTCCATTCAGCTCAGGAACTGCCTTCTGTAGCGTAAAGCTTGCCACTATATCAGCTGAAAAATATAGGTTCATTAGAAAATAATGTTAAAATAAAGTACATATTGCTATGAGCACACTACATGATTGCATCATGCAAGATATGGCTATCTAAATGATATCAAATGCTGATCAACACATGCTGCATTAACAGGTCTAGTACTCTTACACAATAGAATAAAGAACATTAAACGGCACAATTGCTTAAAACTAAATTGGGCGAACTGGAACCAAGACCTGCATAAGTGCCACTTTAGTGAATACCACCCAAAGTTTCCGCCTTACACCCTTGGTAAAAATTCATGAACATTCATATGATTAGGGAATAGATCGCATCTCAAATTCATGGCTAGTAATCTATTACAGGTCAATCCTTTATTACCACTGATGCAACAATGTGAAACGGGAAGTGACCATAACTCCATCCCTTTAGCAGCTCACATGAGTATACACCGTACAGTTCAACAGCCTGATGAAAACCTATCTCGAATAATAATGGCGTAACATCATGCTGGTATGCCACACGAAATCAGCACCACAAACATCACTGAAAGTTCACCAAAATTCAGTCACTATTTCAGATGGCAACCCGTCCATTACTCAGGGTAACACTGCTGCACCAATTTGGTAGCAAAACGTTTTCCCAAAATTACTCAACCAACTCCTTTTGGAAAAATGGCACCGACACATGCCTAAGCAACACAGATCAAACACAAACATCAAAATCTTGCGGAAACCAGCCATATGCGATTAAATTAGCGGGCGAAGCTCTAATAGCATGGTAAGAATAAGGCACAAAGCTGTAAAAATCCAGCTTGCGCTCCAAACCAAACATAACATACAGCGCCTTGACCAGGCTCCTCACAGTTGATTCAAATTTCCACCCAAAGCTGCAACCGCTAGCTCCGTGCATCCAGATCCAAAGCTGCAGACACTGAGCATTCACCAATCCGGCATGAACTAAATACAAATCGAACAGGCACTACTTGCCGGCCATTGCCACAGACGCACGAAACGGAATCAAAACTAAGATGAGATCTCGCAATGCAGCCCAGCTCAGACTCACCTTCGAACCCGGCGCCCGGATCTGGCCCCTCCGGGCCCCTGCCCCGCCGGGCAAACGGCGGCAGCCAGAACACCGCCGACAGCAGCACGGCCACGCCAAGCACGAGCGCCGCCACGCATTGCAGCCGCACCACCCCGCGCGAGCCGCCGCCGCCGCAGCAGCGGCTACCGCCCCTCCCTCCTCCGCCTCCGCCGCCGCCGCCTGCCCTGTCCGGCGGCTGCTGCTCCTCGCCAGCCTCCTTCCCCATGCGGCGCAATCTCACGCATCGCGGCCGGCAACCGCCGCCGTCGAGGAGAGGAGGAGACCCGCCATTGCCGCCGCGAAGAGCACCAGCTGCTGGGTTGGTGGCGCTAGGGTTAGGGCCGTGGGTTGGGTTCGCTGGGGCGTCGCTGCTTAAGGAGGAGGGGAGGAGATGGAGGTGGGCGAGGAAGGTGAGAGAAAGTGAGATTTAAACCGCACCGAGGTGAAAGAGAAGAGAGAGAGGTAGCAGCAGCAGCAGCGCAGTGGTTGGAGGGGGAGGAGGGAGGAGTAGTAGTGACAGACAGACACTCTCTAGTGGCTAAAGCTCACTTAGCTCGGTTTATTAAAGTCGTTAATTTGGTTTTGGTTGCGTTAATGCGGACATTTTTTTTAATTTTTGCTGTTGGTCTTTTCTGATCTTCTGTGATAAGTTGTTCTTCTTTATTTGGTTTTTTTTTTGTTGCGATGGGTTGAAGGTTTTGAATTCGGGAGGGGGCAAAGTCCAGATGAGATCTTCTACGCTCCGTGGATTCGTGCTTCAATTGCTTGTGAGGGTGAATGTTAGGCTACATGTGGACATCAGTACGTATACGTCATTGATCATAGTATGAGTGCACATAGCATACAGTAGCTTGGAATATTAATTTAGTGTCATTATCCTTCTAGAAACTATGTTTTTGTGTGGATTTTAGCTTGTGCTTTACGATATTTCTGTAGAATTTCGTTTTCCATGCTAGTTTCTAATAACACAAGTCGGGAGAGACTTCGCGTTAAAAACTTAGCATTCTGCTCATTAAACTTCCTACGTAAAACAAAAATACCTACGAAAAAAGAATTCCGCTCATTAAACTTCCTAGGTAAAACAAAATTACCTACGAAAAAAAGTGATTCAAGTAAAGCTCTGTTTGCTTAGACATTTCAATTTAATCGAACCACCGATAGCAAAATTTATGTTGACGTAAACATATAAGAAATACGATTTTAATTCTATATCTGATTATATTTGCTCTACCGGCGAGTGACGCCGCTTTCTGAGAAGCCGTGCTTATCGATCGACCGGAATGTTGGACATCGAGGGTGATGCGGTGCCACAGGAGATCCCGATGGATGGGTGAGCGACCGCTGGACTCGGAGAGGCCCGTGACGTGGGCCCGGGCTTCTCTGCCTTTCTCGTGCTCTCTTTCTTTCGCGGAAAGCGACGCCCTCACAAGCAAATTAAGCTCCTGCACCCAGTCCTCTGCTCCGGCAATCCCATCATTATATAGGTTAATCCCTCTTTCCCACTGTCATGGGGACAATTTAGTGGGCAGGTCCATAGCACCGGGTGCACGGATGGGTTTCTACGTTTCTCAAGCTGGTCCACGTGCTTTCGCGAAAATTACGAAGCGTTGCCACCGTACTCGCCTCCCCTTGATGAGTCACCGGAATAGCGGCCCACTCACTGGCCCGTGGACCCGGCGCACACGGACGAAGCCTCTGCCGCTGGCCGTCTGGGTCCACGAGGACCCGGCGCAGGGAGAGGCTCGCTCGCGGGGAGGTGTTGTTGGGTGGTCGGTTGCAGCACGAACGCCGACGTGATCGGCGGGCGCGCCGACAGCGACCGCCGCGGCCATGAAACGGAAACGTCACGGCGAGCGGAGCAGCGCGAGCACTGAAAAATAAAAACTTGACGCCGTCACCGCCAAGTGGGGCAGGACATGCCAGGACCCACCTGCCGGTGACGCACGCAGGCGACGGAGGGATCATCAGGTTAGTTGGGAATTCGTTGTCGGCGATTGAGGAGGGGAGACGCCACTTGGACTCACATCGCATCCGCCGTTACAAGGACCATGCAACTAACCGCCGCCGCCGCTGCTGCTGAGCTCGTCTCCTTACGCTTGGCAGCTCTGCCTTTGCCTCTAGAAGCTTGTGGCTGTGACGTTTATGATTGATTAAGGTTGAATGTGCACTGTACTGTGATGATCTATGCTTGCTTTCGTTTCATTTATTGCACTGTTGGCTTCTTGTTGCTGAGTTAATTGCCAGTCATTTTCAGCTCATAATAGTTTGGACCGGTACAGCCTTTTACTGAGACTCGGTTAAGGGCGTTCGGAATAACGATGGTTTTTGATTTTTATTAAATTTTATTATAGTTAGTTAATTTTTTACTGAAACTGAGTTAACTTATTAAGCATAATTAAATTTAAAAAATGTAAAAATAAAAGTGGCACACTAACTTAGAGCGAACAATGCAAAAGAATACGGAAAAAAATAAAACACAAAAATACTAAAAAAACAAAAAAAAAGAATAAAGATAAAAGTGCTACAGTATTTTGGACGCGCGCTATAATGATTTCGTTGCTCAACGCCATCGCCCCGTCACTCAGTTGAGCGGGGCCGTTACATTTCTATCAATTTGGAGTTTCTGCTTTTATGTTTTTCATGTGGCTAAAATCCTAAATCCAGCATGCTTTCTCTGAACCAGGGTAAATTTACCAAAACAATTTACCTTACACTGGCCATTTGCCCATTTCCCTTACCTGTTCACCATAAACACATGCTTTGAATTTCTGAAATGGTGTTGGCTTGAAAACCGAGCATATAGGACAACTCATTGTCTATCAAGACGTTGTTTACCTACCACTAATCCCATGTCCTACATCGTAATTGTCTACAGTGAGATGTTGTTTAGCTAGTGGAATTCAACCTACTCAATTCTAGTAGCCCTAAAGCACTGCAAGCAATTATGATTGTAATTTAAACTACAAGCACAAGAATAATATCAAAGCTATTTTTGTAAGCACTAAAGGAAAACAAGAAATAACCACAAGTAGACACGTGATATTTTTCCCGTGATATCGAAGACTTGCCGGTCTTCACTAATCCACGTTGTGGAAAGCCCAAACGCTCTTGGACCGGCTCCACGAATTAAGCCTCAACTCCTCGATCACTATTGGTTGCTCTTGCTCCTCTCCGGAGATAGTGAGCACCAAGCCACTCACAATCTTGCTCGAGCCTCTTCACAAGCTTCTTGAAGAGATCACCTCGCGATCAACCACCCGGCAGTCTAGGTGCCGGCAAGCACAAAGAGTAAAAGATCATGCTTCGCTTGACGACGCTCAAGTACCAAGAATCAATCTAATGGATGTATGCACTTGAAATGGCTCACAACACCTCAAATGAATGCTCAAGAGAGAAAGAGGTGTAAACGAATGCTCAAGGCTCAAAAATATTCAATGCTAGCTCAACAACCTGTCCTTGAGCTGGTAGGGGGTTATTTATGTCCTCACCAACCAAAACTAGCCGTTATAAAAATTTATTCCGAAAAAACAAGGAAATCAGAACTACCAGCATTCAAAGTGCGGTACTACCGCATTTCACTGTAGCACACAGTAACGGCTATGTCAAAGCATCAAAACTAGCCGTTGAAAAATAATGTGATTTCCAATACTTCCAATTTCTGCCAATCTAAGTTTTCTTAAGGGTGCTTTCTGAAGAAAAAAACGTACCGCTAGAAAGACAGGTACTACCGCTAGAAAGACAGGTACTTCTGAACATCGGTAGTTCCGCTATCTGGTGATGTACTACCGCACTATGGTAGTTCTGTTGTGTTAATTTCGGTACTACCGTTTCGGCAAGCCCAAGTCCCAGCAAGGGTGCTCTATAGAAAAAATGTACCGCTTAAAAGTCCAGTACTATCGTGGCCCGGTGTTCCGTAGTTTACTTGGAGGTACTATCGGCGTCCGGTAGTTCCGCGGTTAATACGGCGGTACTTCTGATTTTTGAGAGAGCACAGTTTGTTTTCAAACTTAATTTCATGTGCATGCATGACTTAAATTGATCCAAATGACACAAAAACATGCTATCAAGCTACTTTCTATTATCCCTTTTAATAGTACGGTGACTATTCTATAATCCGATCTTCCAACTTTTCACCTAAGACTGGTAAAAATTAAAAAAAGATCATATATTTCATGTACCTTATTTTTTATCCATCTTGATGTCCATTTCTCATCTAACTTGCTTTTGTCTTTTGCGCACTTATGAGACTTAGCCTATGTAATCCTCAACACACATATTAGTCCTATATTCATAAATCATCATTAATTACCAAAATTAAATTTTAGAGGCCTAGATGCTTTCAGTAAGGTGAAAGACTCTAAATTGCATGTATTGCATCTGGAAGTGGATTGAGTATCCACTTGAACGCTGTGCATTCGTTGCACGTGGTGAGAGTCAAGCGAGAGGTTTGACTTATTACTCTTCGAGTTTGCCAACTTCTAAGGTGTTGGAGGTATCGTGCATAGTAATCTTCTCAAAAAAGGTTGTGAAAAGACCCGATGAAGTGTGAAAGTTGGAGCTCATCTATTCAGATAGGGAAAGAGCTATCACTAGTGGATTTGAGGTGAAAGCTTAATTTATGGAGCCGGTCTAATTCGTTTGTGTTTACCTCAACGTGGACTATGAGAGACCAGTAAGTAGTCGAACACCATAGTAAAAAGAAACCATGTCTTTGTGATTTATTTCTTTGTGCTTAATTTACATTCAAGCAATTTACATTTTATTGAATTAAATTGATTGCCTGTCATCCTAGAATTGTAAACCTAGACTTAGATTGTTGGTGTATTTAGGTGAATATTATTGATTTAGACATTATTTATGTTAAACTAATTTGAGTTAATGTTTTGCATTATATATTTGGTTTTAGCCAAATAGAGAAATAGTAATTAGGGAAAAAAATTAAAAATTGTCTATTCAAGCCCTCTAGTTGGCCTCCTTGATCTCTCATATGCATCCCAGCTCTTCGCCGTTAGATAGAAGCCCTCGGAGAAGCTGCGAGAGTACTTCAAGCGCTTCGCTAAAATTCATTGCCAAGTTAAGGATGTGAACGAAATAACCAACATCATGCAGCAATCCGAGGTCTTCACCTTGGTCCGCTAGCTGAGTACAATGTGAGCAAGCCTATCAAAATGGTTGCCAAGCTCTTTGAGAAAATGGAAGAGTATGTAAGGGCCGAGGAAGATGCGCAGCAGCGTCAAAGCAACGTCTCCGAGCTGAAATAGGTGCCTGACTCTTCGAAGGAGGGCTCCAGCTGTAAGCAGTGAAAGGGCTAGCGACCCAAATACATCCTTGACATCGACGGGGGGGGGGGGGGTGGCGACAGAACCAATTCTTCATCTAATTGTGGGCGTGGCTGAAGAGGCCATGACCACGGAAGGGGTCATACCTGTGATAACGGAGAACACACCTGAGAAGAACCGCAGCAACACGGGCTATGGTGTGTAGTGCTTGGTCGAGGCGACCACCTCACGCAGCACTGCATGACTATTTCGACCCTCCGTGAAAGCATCATCAGGGACAAAGCCCTCGAGGGAAGGGGCGTTGGTGGTGGTCTACGTACAGCAGCCCTCGAATGGCCAGCTAATACAGTCTGCCCCCACCGCACTATCTATACAGGCTTTGAAAGGTGGATCGTGCCACGTAATCAAAGTCGTCATGGGGGGCTCTTCCCTAGACTTCTCATCCGAACGGTAGCGAAAAGCCTATGCTCGCCGGGTGCATCATGTGGCCTACCCCGCCCAGGTGTCGTCTAACTGGGCACATGCCGACATCACTTTCACAATGACGGACGCGATGGGGGGCAACTTGCACCACCAGGATCCCTTGGTGGTTCAAGCCAATATTATAGGATGCGACGTCAAGTGTGTACTCATCAACGGCGACAGTTCCATATATTCACCAGTGCCTTCAACCAGATAAGTATCCCCTGGAGTAGGCTTTGAGCCTCCAGGTGTCCCACTCAAAGGCTTTGGGGACCAGCCCCTGCGCACCCTGGGACAGGTGCAGCTCCAAGTGTCCTTCGGATAGGGTGACCAAGCCCGAAGCAAGGGGGACGACATTCAACATTGTCGACCTCCCATATCCCTACAATGCCATTCTAGGAAGGACGACGCTCATGCATGAAGCTGCCGGGCCCCCAGGGGATCATCATCGTGTTCGGCGACCAGGACCTCACTAGCCGCTTAGAGGTTAGGGCGTGAGGACCCCTCTACAAGGTCCACACGGTCAGCGAAACCCTCGCCATATCAATACTATCATCACCATCAATGCTCGGGTGGATGTCAAAGCCCACGCCAAACAACAAGGTCAAGAGGGTCCCCCTGAATGCCATAGACACCTCTCAGCAAGTCTTCATTGGCAAAGACCTCACCACAACAACCGAGTAGGAACTCCTTTAGGTCCTTCACGCTAATGCAGATATCTTTGCATGGTCACCAATGGGTATCACTAGAGTGGACCACTCCCTCATCGAGCACCGCCTCATCGTGCGTCCTGATGCCAAACTGGTTAAGCAAAAGCTCAAACACATATCACTCGAGCGCCATTAGGCTGCCAAAACGGAGACCGTGAAGTTACTATAGTCCGACGTTATCTGTGATCTGCCATCGTCCTGTTGGGGTATACTCTAGAAACAGCTACGTTCACATTAAATAGGGTTTTATCAAAAGCTGTAGAGAAGACACCATATGAGATATAGACTGGGAAGTATCTCGGGTTGACTTTTATCAAATTATGGAGATGTAAAGTATATATAAAACATTTGACGTTTGATAAACTCATACTTAAATCCGATAAATGCTTCTTCGTGGGCTATCCTACGTGTGTTTTATCTATGCGCAAGATTGACACAGCAAACCCAGACCCACCGACGTGTGTTGAACCAGATGCTGTTCTTAAATTTGTGCAGATTGGATCATTTTCTATGTTCTTTTGGTCAATCTGTTCAGTGCCGAAGCCTTCAATCCATTTTCTGGTTTCAATTGCATATGAGATGCTTTGATGTGCGGGATTGATAAAGAGTATAATCTGTGCTTTGATGCTCAGGATGTCTTTAACTTTTCCTCATTTTTCTTGTTGTTTTGTTCCTCTATTTCTCTGTCCTTGAGTGATGATCATGGCTAATATGGTCAGTGTCAGTGTTAGAAAGGAATAAGGACATTTAGGAATGGTATCTGAAAAAGCTGGAGCTATCTGAAGATGCGTTCTGATTTTGCTATCTGAAAATGCTATCTGAAGGTACTCATCGGACATGTAGTGTTGTGTTCTGATTTTGCTTTGATCTGTAACAATGTTTCGATACACTGCTGTGTGAAGATTTCTATTGGCAACTGATGCAACTGATGTTTTTAGTGGTATATGGTTTGATAAGAGATTGTTGTCTGAAAATAGTGTGTTGCCTTCTGCTTTTGATATGATTTGTATGTCAAGTAACCTGTGAAAATGTGAAGTATTGACAGATATGTTGTCTGAAAATAGAGCCCCTTTGCAGTGTGTTGCCTTCTGCTTTTGATATGAATGTGAATGTCAAATGTTCAGTTAGATGCCATAAGCTTCTGAAAATGTGAATGTCAAATGTTCAGTGAAAATATGAAAGAAAAAACTCACATCATGGCAAAAAAAAAAAAACAAAATACAAAAGAACAACTTAAACAACAAGCTAAGTAATATGCAAAAAAAAGTAACAAAACCCAACCATGCATTAATCTATGAACTGGATCTGAAAATCAAGAGTTGGAGCCATGCCAAACACCCCCTAAATTGAAGGAACATAAGCCGCCTATGGATTTCCTTCTCCAAATATTATGTTCTTTTCCATACCAATGCTATGCCTTTGTGGTTTGTATTCTTGCTCTATTGGAACTATGTCATGTTTACATATGCCTAAACTGTTCTGCACTTCTGCTTAATCTACATAGTTTATACTTTATAGTTTTCTGGAGTAGTGCTTGCCATGCATTGAATGCCTTCACTTCTGCATTGAGACAGCTTCTTGTATCAACTTCTATTTTTATTACTATATAAGTCAACACTTGCTTATAGTTGTTAAGGAGATAGAGTTGTATTAGGAGATAGAGTTTGTATTCTATTTCACATATGCTTTATCTTTATATGACATATACCCCTTGTACTCCCCTATATATATGGTCTTTTAGGCCTCATATCAATACACATAATATTCATAACATGGTATCAGAACTTAGGTTAAAACTCTAATATCGATCTCGATTTACTTCCGCTACTACTGCCCCTGGAAGGATCGATCTCCGCTCCCAGAGGCGGCCACCTCATCTCTGGTCGTCGGCGCACACAGGCCGCAGCGAGGAGCTCCACCAGGTGTTCCTCGACGTCGTTAAGGCCATCAACATGAGCATCGATGTTCCGTGGATTAGTGCCTGTCGTGCACCATCCCGCTGCGAGGACGTCGCCGAGGCGTTCGACATCGTGCTCCACCGAGGCGAGGTCGGCAGCGTCTACAACATCAGCACAAGGGAGCGGCGTGTCATCAACGTCGGGGGCCACATCTGCGAGCTCTTCGGCCTGAATCCCAGCGAGGCCATCTGACGCGACCCACATCGGCCGTCCGACGCGACCCACGTCGGCCACGCCGCAGCCTCGACGCCTCTCGTCGTCGCTGCCCAGGAGTCTTCGGCCTGGACAACCCGCTCGCGCCGTGTGGTCGCTCCCCGCCGACCTCGCCGGCTGCACCTCCCTCACCAACTTCTCCGCCAACAGCGCCAACGTGTCCGGGGCGCTCCCGGACTTCCTCGGCACCGCTCGACGACAACCCGCTCGTAACATGGTCCTCCCCGCCGAGTCCCATCCGCCGCACAGAGCAGCTCAAGTTGCGTGCACGCTGGCGGCCGCGCGGTGCTGGAGGAGGTGCAGCGCAGCCTTAGCCTGGAGGACAGGGACATGGAGCCGAGCAAGTGCACCACGCTGGGTCACCTCGTCCTCCCGCTCACCGAGCAGCTCAAGTTGTGGGCTTATGCCTGGCCGCTGGAAGTATATCGACCCAGCGTGCGTTTCCGTCCCGCGTCTGGCGGTTCTTCTCCGGGAAGCCAGGGCCATCAGCAGCCGGGAGGAGGAGCCCGAGGCGTCTTGATATAAAAAAAGAAAAAAAAGAGGAGGGGAGAAAAAAAAACGTTGATGGTGTGCGACATCCTTGTCGTCCACTTTAGTATCTGCAGCACCACCGCTATGTCGTTCTTCTTCCGCTGTCTTCGACCCTGCCCAAGCCATCGTCGTCTCCACTTCACTGCCATCTGTGTGCGGCGTCCTCCACTTCGCTGCCCTCTGTGTGCGGCGTCCTCCACTTCGCTGCCCTTCGTGTGCGGTGTTGTCTCCTCCCAAGTCTTGACCGCTCGAGCGAGGCTCCCGCAAAGAGCTACACGTCAAGATCCGGATCTGCGACACGCTCCCAGATCCACTCGGTGCTCCAAATCCGCTTGGTGCGCTAGGTCTTGACTGCCCGAGTGAGGCTCCTGTGAGGGGCTACGTGCCAAGATCTGGCTCTGCGACACGCTCCCAGATCCGCTCGGTGCGCTAGGTCTTGACCGCCCGAGCGAGACTCCCGCGAGGGGCTACACGCCAAGATCTGACTCTGCGACATGCTCCCAGATCCGCTCGGTGCTCCAAATCCGCTTGGTGCGTCAGGTCTTGATTCGACAGTATTTTTCAAAAACTGCACGCTACGACGATATTATTAAGACTCGGACTTCGGATTTTTATTATTTTTAGTAACAGCTTCTTTCAAATGCAAAGCTATTGCATACGCCTTGTATTTGAGGCGGGATGTTAAGGAGATAGAGTTGTATTAGGAGATAGAGTTTGTATTCTATTCCACATATGCTTTCTTTCTATATAGCATATACCCTTTGTACTCCTCTATATATATGGTTCTTTGGGCTTTATATTAAGACACATAATATTTATAACAATAGTGAGATAGGATGAATGCCTGAATGTTAGGTCTCGGTTTTTGCGAGGATAGTCTTGGTGGAAGTCGCTAGATGAATCATTTTAATGCATTTAATATGACCATTGATACTGGAGGTTTCCATTATAATAGGAGCTGAGTATCTGTGCCTTATCCTGTCAGGCAAAACTAAGACGGATATCGTGTTCAATATTCAAATGTTCGATTATAGATCCCAAGAACAGTTGATCACTAAGTCGCAATTTTTGTTCCAGTCTTTCTTGAAAACAATGAAGTATTTTAAAAATACTGCACCTGCCATGCTAACGAGTACAAATAATAATCAGCTATGTATAGTAGTAGAGTTTTAGACTTCTGGCCTTGTGCAAAATTTTTACAGCTGTGAAAATCTGATAACTCGCCTGTGTGCTTTCCAGGAGGTGATGCTAATGGAAGATCTAAGCAGAGTAGGAGTGAGAAAAAGAGCAGGAAAGCCATGCAGAAACTTGGCACGAAGACCATCACTGGTGTGAGCCGCGTAACTATCAAAAGGAGCAAGAACGTGAGCTTTTTAACCACTGCTATGCCATTCTTCCTTGTAGCATTATTCTATGTTAGCGTTGCATTTTCTTAACTTTTCTCCACATTTCCAGATTCTGTTTGTCATCTCCAAACCAGACGGTCTTCAAGAGCCCAAATTCAGACACCTACGTCATTTTTGGGGAGGCGAAGATCGAGGATCTGAGCTCTCAGCTGCAGACACAAGCTGCGCAGCAGTTCAAGTCACCAGACCTGAGCAGCGTCATCTCGAAGGGCGAGCCATCTGCGGCAGCCCAGGACGACGAGGAGGTTGATGAGACTGGCGTTGAGCAGAAGGACATTGAGCTCGTGATGGCACAGGCCTCCGTGTCGAGACCCAGGGCGGTGAAGGCACTGAAGGCTGCCGACGGTGACATAGTCACCGCCATCATGGAGTTGACTAACTAGGCACTGGAAGGTGATAGAAGTCTTGAATGCAAAACCGGATGTTCTCTTGATGTTTCGTTTCCAAGGATGGGGCGTGTAAGGTTTCCGATGCATTTTGACGTTTGGGGCTCAGCAAACTGTGTGCTCTCACGGGAATCTGATGACCGATGAATCGACCGCTCGATATTTACTAGTGTCTTGAATTGCTGGACTTTGCTAGGAGCGCTGGAACGCATGGCGGTAACTACCTTTTTTTTTTGTATGAGTATGGTGTTTGTCCACTTGCAAAAGCGTCACGTCTGATTGGTGAATAGCTACGTACCCATGGTGCCTAAGCCCCGTTTGGTTCAGTTAAAATCCCTGTTTATGTTGGTTGCAGCTAGAGTTGTTTAGTTACTGTTGGTATTTGTTGTAATATTTGCGGTATAAGCAATAGTATAAATATAATTCCAATATAATTATAAGCACACAAGAATGACATTAATTCATAAGGAAATGACATAGCAAGTATGAAACCATATGAATTGAACATATCATCCATGGCATGACACATATTCATCAAATGTAATGATAAACTTGCAAGTATGAATATGTATGACATTGTAAAAAACATGAATCAATTAAGACTAGCAATAAGCTCAAGTTTAATTGATTATTTGTGCTCTCAGTTTGTAGGGTTACACAAGTCTAAAACTTGGCGTCCGCTACTAAATCATATACTCTTCATCGATTGGTTATACCACATTAAAATTCAATCTTTGAGCTCTTAAATTCAAGCCTTCTAAGTTCAAATATATATATCTAGCATACACACAATTCGACGTGATCCAATACGATTCAATTAGATGCGATCTAGTTTCTCACAAGTGAATCAAGATCAAACTTATTAAATCGATAACCAGTGATCATGAAACACATAAATATATGTAAGAATTTACCACCATCTAATGACTGCTGTGATTGAACTTTGTATGATCAATGTATATATATATGTAGCGACAATTGTATACGATTACGAACAACAATGACAGATTCTATTTTAACTAGAGCTCAAAGATCAACCAATCTCAGCATATGATTATTATCATCACAGAGCCACATTAAGCCCACTGAATTTTGCAATTTCTCAGATATACCACAAACTGAAAGCGCAAAGGTTGAACCAAAACTCACAAACAAGTGATATTGAAATCACCAGAAGGTCACAGGGCTAGGCGTGCTCGTGAGCACTGTCCCAGAAAACCTATTGCCCTCACACCACCGTGAGAGAGAGCAGTAGGCACGGAGATACAAAGCCCCTTCGTCGGAGTTGATGATCAAGCCAACGAAGTCGAGGTCAGGGAGTCTGCCGCACAAGCACAGGGGAGGAGCCGGCCAAGCGCCTCGCCGACGAGCACCAGGGGATCGCAGATCGGCGTCGAAGCAAGTCACACACCACAGCCGAAGTCACCACAGGCAAAAGAGAAACACAAGAGAGGAGATGAGTAGAACTCACTGTTTTCGGGTATTTTTCACCGAAAGCAGCCTCCCTCTACTTATAGCCAAACGAGAGGAGGAGGGGAAGAGCCCTCGGCTTAGGCGCTCCAACGGCCGGGACCGAGTCCCTCGGCCCCCCCCCACGCCCGCTCCTCCCTCTCCACCAAGTGCTCACACTTGGATCTGAGGACCGGGTCTCACGGGAAGAAGAGAGGGGAAGAGCTCACGGGAGAGGAAGGGGCTGCAAGGGAGGCCGAGTCGCAGGGGAGCCCGCCGCTACCTCCGGGCGCGTCATCGAGCCCGCGCCGTCTCCCCCCCAAATCGCCCGGCCGCCGCCTGCCTTGAGCCGCTCGGCTGGAAAAAATGAGGAGCAGAAGTGCTCCTCCCTCCTTTATCCAAACCGGCCCACTTACATGTGGGCTCCCACCTCTTTCTCTCTCTCTTATCAAATGCGAAATTCCCCTTTTGCCCTTAGGTCAAACAACAGTCCCCACCAATTTCTCAATTGATAACTGATACTCAATGTCTTGTTTAATATACAGCTGTTCGACGATGGGTACCTTTCGGGTTTGAACCCAAAGTCTAGTAACAAAGACTACGACGCTGCACAGACAAAGGAGGACTACGCCTTGATCCAATGTCTTGGTGTGAGAGTTTTCGCCCAAGTCACACTCTGTACAGGGCGGCTTGCCCTTTTCCCTCTCGGGTTGGGACGTTACGGTCATGTCCCCATATCTAGCTAATGAGTACATTAAGAAAGTATACCCTTTAACTTTCTTCGATCGCGACCTCACAATCGTACTCACGTAGGTGAATTCTCCAGAGAATCCTGGGACGATTCCCAAAGTCATATAGACATCGAATTCATTAAGAGCCACTGTTCATCCTTCCATACAGGCAGAGCACTGCAGCTAATGAGACTCTTTAGTTGTGCTCTCTTATCCCACACAGTTTGTTATCCTAGAGCCTAGTTCACGGGATCTCCGATCTTCTAGGATAGGTTACCACCAATGTGAGCCTTTACGGGTATGAGCCCCATTCCACGAGGCACGCAAGGATGACCTTCGCGCCAATCCTTTAGTGAAAGGATCGCTAAGTTCTTTTCGCATGGATGTATTCCACGAAATAACACCGTCTCTCGGCATGCCTAACCGACTTGAGTCGGCGCTTTATATGTTTTGAAGACTTCATATTGTCCTTCCTACTCTTTGCCTTAACGAGCGGTTTGGTTATCGCAGATGAGTCAATATGGCTGGAATTGGCTTTTCCAGAATCGGTAGGTCAGAAAGGAGTTCTCTAATCCATTCTGCCTCTACAGCCGCTGAGTCAAGAGCTACTAGCTCAGCCTCCATGGTGGACCGTGTAAGGATAGTCTGTTTAGAAGACTTCCACGAAACGGCCCCACCTGCTAGAGTGAACACGTAGCCACTCGTAGCCTTCATGTCATCTGAGTCGCTGATCCAGTTAGAATCACTGAATCCTTCCAAGACTGCAGGATGACCAGAATAGTGTATACCCAAATTAGAGGTTCCTTTTAGGTATTTAAGTACTCTCTCTAGTGCTATCCAATGATCATCTCCTGGATTGGACGTATAACGACTCAATCTGCTCACAGCATAAGAGATATCTGGCCTCGTTGCACTAGTTAGATACATCAAGGATCCAATAATTTGTGAATACCTTAATTGATCTTTTCCATGTCCTGTGTTTTTGTGGAGCTTAGCATTTGGATCATAGGGTGTCGCTGCTGGCTTACAGTCCATGAATCCAAATCTGGATAGGACTTTGTCCACATAATGGGATTGTGACAGAGTAATCCCATTCTCACCCTTTATAAGCTTGATGTTCAAAATGACATCAGCTTCACCCAGATCTTTCATATCAAAGTTCTGAGAGAGAAAAGACTTTGTTTTATTGATTACATCCATGTTAGTCCCAAAAAGCAATATGTCATCTACGTATAGACATAGAATGACACCTTCACCCCCATGAAACCGATAGTAGACACATTTATCGGCTTCGTTAACACAAAAGTCGACCGATGTCAGGGTACTATCAAATTTCTCATGCCACTGCTTGGGAGCTTGCTTTAGGCCATACAAAGATTTAATCAATCGACATACTTTCTTTTCTTGCCCTTCAACCACAAAACCATCAGTGTTGCATATAAATCTCCTCATCCAACTCTCCGTTTAGGAAGCGGTCTTTACATCCATTTGATGTACTTGGAGTTTATATGCAGCAGCTAGTGCTATAAGCACCCGTATTGTGGGTAAACGAGCCACAGGAGAGTATGTATCAAAATAGTCTTCTCCTTCCTTTTGCGTGTAACCCTTAGCCACTAAGCGGGCTTTGTACTTTTCAATAGTACCATCAGGTCTGCGCTTTCTTTTAAAGATCCATTTGCAGCCCACTGGCTTGCATCCAGGTGGAAGATCTGTAATCTCGAGTTCCGTTAGTTGTGATGGAATCCATCTCGCTCTGGTGCCTCCTTCCAGTAATCCACATCCGGGGATGCGTATGCCTCTGAAAGGGTTCGTGGTTCATCGTCTACGACATAAGTGACATAGTCATCGCCCAGTGACTTTTCAATTCTCTGCCTCTTACTCCTCCTCAACTCCAACTCTGGAGCGGTGTTATCCACACTAGGAAGAATAGAGCAATCAACTGGAACAGTAGGGTCAATGACTTCATTGGTCTCATAGGAAACACATGTTCAAAGAAAGTCGCATCACGAGACTCCATCACTATGTTTGTAGTGATGTCACTCACCTCGGATTTGACTACTAAAAATCTATAAGCCGTGCTTTTAAGAGCATACCCTAGAAAAACACAATCAACGGTTTTCGGACCAAGCTTTCTTTTCTTCGGTAATGGCACATGTACCTTCGCGAGGCATCCCCATGTCCGAAGATAAGACAAGTTAGGTTTTCTCCCCTTCCATCCTTCATAGGGTGTCTCCTCCTGATTTCGAGGTGGAACCATATTCAGGATATAGTTAGCTGTGATAACTGCCTCACCCCACCAATAGTCCGGCATACCTGAACTCTGAAGCATGGCGTTAACCAAGTCGCAAAGAGTTCGGTTCTTTCTTTCGGCTATTCCATTTGATTGGGGTGAGTAAGGTGGAGTAGTCTCATGGATTATTCCACTTTCTTCACATAACTGAGAGAATTCATTCGAGACGTATTCACCGCCTCGATCCGATCGTAACCGTTTGATTTTCTTTTCTTGTTGATTTTCAACTTCGGCTTTATAGACTTTAAAATATTCAAGTGCTTCATCTTTCGACTTAAGTAGGTAAATATAACAATACTTAGTCGCATCATCTATGAGAGTTAGAAAATAGCGCTTGCCATCTTTAGTCAAAATTCCATTCATCTCGCAAAGATCAGAATGGACTAATTCAAGTCGAGAAGTGCTCCGCCCTTCAACACTATGAAAAGGTTTTCGGGGTTGCTTCGCTTGCACACACACTTCACATTTTGAACCTTTCTCATAATTATAACTTGGAATTAAATTCATTTTGCTTAACCGCATAATAGCTTCAAAATTAACATGACACAAACGTGAATGCCAAACATCATGAACTTTATTGCAATGGGAAACATTGTAAATGTTACATTATTTGAATCAAGAATCGATAAGCGGAACATGCCTCCGCTATCATAGCCTTTGCCCACAAAATTACCAAACTTGGTCAACACGACCTTATTGGATTCAAATACAAGCTTTATTCCTGCCTACACATCGACCGCTCGGAAGATTGCGAGTCATTGCGAGCACATCTGATCGTCCTTGAGGATGAGTGTCTTGCGAGGTAAGCTTGAGCGGCACTGTCCGATCCACGTCGCATTGCGGCGCTCCGTTACCCATTAGGGCGGATCCACCACCTTCACCACGAAATGAAGAGAAACACGATCGATCGGCACATATATGTCTAGTAGCTTTGTATCAATCCACGGTCAATTGATGGACTTGCCATAAAGGCACGAGTACGTACTCTTCGAATCGAGCGAGCGGTCGACATTTACTTCAGCCTTACGGCTCTTGTCTTTGACGGGAGTAGGACCTGCGCTTTGCGATTGCGGCAATGGTTGGCCTTATGTCCGGCCTCCCGCATACAAAGCGAACAATGTCCTCCTTTTTCTTCTTCATTTTCTTGGTTGGAGCTTGACTTGGGGTGACTCTTGAACCTGTTTCCCAAAGCTTCCAGCATTCTTGACTTGAACTTGATGGGCTTGGACTTGAGCCTTTCCTACACCGTCACCGGCTCTAGCTCGTTCTTCGACATTTATAGCTGCTGCCAGCTCATTGAGTGTCAAGCGCTCCTTCATATGTCGTCGGCGATCCACGAAGTCACGCCATGATGGCGTAACTTGGCGAATGACATTTACTTGAAACTTTTCGGTGAAGCACGATCGTCGACTTAAGTCACGTACATGGAGTTGAAGCTCATGGAGCTGCTCCATCACCGACCGTCCTTCGACCATTTTATAGTTCAAGTAGTTCGCAGTCATGAACGACTCATTTCCGTTGTCTCCTTCGGAGTATTTCTCTTCAAGTTTGTCCCACAGAAGCTTGGCGTTTGTGAAGTTGACATATACGTCGAACAGCCGGTTGGACAGGATGGCTAATAGACGGGCTAAGACCGAGTTATTTGCATCCTCCCACTTCATCATTTCAGGGATCTCCAACGGAAACGCCGGAGGATTTGAAATGACCCAAAAGAGTTTGAGATCGGTCAGCCATAATTTTGTCTTAGCTTGCCACCGCTTGAAGTTCGCACCGTCGAAAACTTCCGGCTTAACGACATCGGAGGAAGCCATTACTTTGATACTAGGTTTTCTGGATTGTTGTAATATTTGCGGTATAAGCAATAGTATAAATATAATTCCAATATAATTATAAGCACACAAGAATGACATTAATTCATAAGGAAATGACATAGCAAGTATGAAACCATATGAATTGAACATATCATCCATGGCATGACACATATTCATCAAATGTAATGATAAACTTGCAAGTATGAATATGTATGACATTGTAAAAAACATGAATCAATTAAGACTAGCAATAAGCTCAAGTTTAATTGATTATTTGTGCTCTCAGTTTGTAGGGTTACACAAGTCTAAAACTTGGCGTCCGCTACTAAATCATATACTCTTCAACGATTGGTTATACCACATTAAAATTCAATCTTTGAGCTCTTAAATTCGAAGCCTTCTAAGTTCAAATATATATATCTAGCATACACACAATTCGGCGGATCAATACGATTCAATTAGATGCGATCTAGTTTCTCACAAGTGAATCAAGATCAAACTTATTAAATCGATAACCAGTGATCATGAAACACATAAATATATGTAAGAATTTACCACCATCTAATGATTGCTGTGATTGAACTTTGTATGATCAATGTATATATATATGTAGCGACAATTGTATACGATTACGAACAACAATGACAGATTCTATTTTAACTAGAGCTCAAAGATCAACCAATCTCAGCATATGATTATTATCATCACAGAGCCACATTAAGCCCACTGAATTTTGCAATTTCTCAGATATACCACAAACTGAAAACTGCAAAGGTTGAACCGAAAACTCACAAACAGGTGATATTCGAAATCACCAGAAGGTCACAGGGCTAGGCGTGCTCGTGAGCACTGTCCCAGAAAACCTATTGCCCTCACACCACCGTGAGAGAGAGCAGTAGGCACGGAGATACAAAGCCCCTTCGTCGGAGTTGATGATCAAGCCAACGAAGTCGAGGTCAGGGAGTCTGCCGCACAAGCACAGGGGAGGAGCCGGCCAAGCGCCTCGCCGACGAGCACCAGGGGATCGCAGATCGGCGTCGGGAACCGAAGTCACACACCACAACCGAAGTCACCACAGGCAAAAGAGAAACACAAGAGAGGAGATGAGTAGAACTCACTGTTTTCGGGTATTTTTCACCGAAAGCAGCCTCCCTCTACTTATAGCCAAACGAGAGGAGGAGGGGAAGAGCCCTCGGCTCAGGCGCTCCAACGGCCGGGACCGAGTCCCTCGGCCCCCACGCCGCTCCTCCTCTCCACCAAGTGCTCACACTTGGATCGAGGCCGGTCTCACGGGAAGAAGAGAGGGGAAGAGCTCACGGGAGAGGAAGGGGCTGCAGGGGAGGCCGAGTCGCAGGGGAGCCCGCCGATACCTCCGGGCGCGTCACCGAGCCCGCGCCGTCTCCCCCCCAAATCGCCCGGCCGCCGCCTGCCTTGAGCCTTTCGGCTGGAAAAAATGAGGAGCAGAAGTGCTCCTCCCTCCTTTATCCAAACCGGCCCACTTACATGTGGGCCCCCACCTCTTTCTCTCTCTCTTATCAAATGCGAAATTCCCCTTTTGCCCTTAGGTCAAACAACAGTATTTTGTAGCTGAAAATGAATACTAATGATTGAAAGATGAGGTTTTAAGAAAAAGAACATGGGTGTTAGAAAAAGTAATAGAGAGATGCATATGCGTAATGAGAGTGAGGGGAGTACATGTGTGATATATATATGATCTTCTGTCTTATTTTCGAAACGAGATAAAAATAAAAATTAAAAAGAAGTTGTTTTAAAAAAAATAAAATATTCATATTACTTTCGAACTTTTCTAAAAACAGAAATCAATACGGAGAGTGACTACTCTAAAAACAGAAACTAATACGGAGACTGCTCATGCTCTACTGTCAGTAGGCTACCGACTCCCACCGATTCTTCCAAATCTCCTATCAGTGACACAAACAGCAGAGGCACGCGACAGCACGCATCACGCGGCGCTGCACCAAGAGGAGGACGTCGACGACTCCTGGCCTAATTTGCCCTTTCGGTAGCTCGCTGGTAAGGTATGTATGGCCGGCCGCCTTCTCCTCGTTCTTCCCTTCCTTGTCGAGCACCTGTTGTATTGGGTGAGGTGGGTGGTTACTTGTCCGCCTCACTTCGTTTGACCGCAAACTGTTCGACGTAATGCCTCAGAGAAGTAGTAGCCGCAGCTTCCTGCTCCTATTAGTGCTTACTGCTCAGAATTAGTCAAATTTCGGATCTGTTGCACGGTTGATGCACATTTGATAGTATGGGATGCAGAGACTAGAGGGTAACTAGAGGGTAAAAACGATCTACATGGCTATTCAGGGACCTGTCGCACAAGACTTGTAAGACACTGAAGTTGCAGTGAGACATATAGCAAATAAACTTTAGAAGTTCAGTAGAGTTTTCCGCGCTTCATTCACACGCCTTCTTTCATGCAGTCTGTTCTGGTTTCAATGCATGTGGTGGTCTTTTTTTGTCTGACTACTGACAGACTTACGAATCCTGAGTTTATGGTACCTGAAACTAATGATTAAAAAGCCCTCCTATGATAGTCCGCTCAACTTTGCTGATTCTCCTCTGTTCAGTATATCTCTGGAGGAGTGAAGGTTCAAACATCAAAGGACAAAGGCTTTGTTGATCTGGAGATGCATTTTTCTAGAGATCAGCTGATGGGGTCAGCATTCGTTGCATTTGGCATCGTATTGTTTGTGGGCTTCTTCTATGCCGCCGTTGTGTCCAAGCTGCTTCCACCATATGAAAACCGGCTTCTTTCTGCCATCCAAAATGATAGGTAAGGAATCTCGAGCCAGGGGCAGATATTCATCGAAAGGCTTCTTTTTTTTTCTGTGCAACTGATATTTGATCATGTACTGTTTACTCAGGTACCACTAACTATTTAAGTAGAATTTGTAAATATGATACCTGGCACCAAGTTATTGTAAACTTAGGTGAACCAAATTAGTAGTTAATATCATTTACTTTGATCGATTTACGTATTCGCCTAATTGATTTACGGATTCGCCTAATTGATTTGTCGCTTACCAGGTATTACTGCCTGCTCGTGCCCTTGACACTTCCTGTGATAATTGTGGCTGTCTATCTACACTGGCTAAGCATGAAGATGTTCAAGCACGCATGAAGCTAGGAAGAGAACCCCATCAGTTTCGTGGTAGAATCCTGTACTTTGGCTCTCTATCTGTACTGAGACACTTATTTGAAGAAAACTTAGCAATTGTTCTTATGTACGACTTGTGATGAACCTTAGTTCATCGGTGTAAACATCTGTCAGAGGGAGATTGGATGACGACAACTTGAGATAGAACAGCACTAGGTGAAGGAGGACACTGATTAGAGGGTAGAACGGATCTAGAGTAGCCGGTCTAAGGGAGAGATCAGAGTTAAGAATCAGGGACTTGAGAGTACTTATTTATTATTCATTGCTTGATGATATTAGATATATGCTACCCTTTTTATGGAGATAACTCTACTTGACCTTTAAGAAATAATCTTATCTTTAAGGAAACCTATCTCTAATAGATGAAATATATCTATAAAATAGGAAACCTATATAATAAAAAAACCAATTATTCTTATATCTCTTCTAACTAATCTGACCTTGCCACGCGCGTCTGCTACAGTACCCGCGCATCTGCTATAGTATGCGGGTACTGATTACGCGTGTAAACAGTGCACACAAATAGTAATTTAGCACACGACAACTTCTCCCTCCCTTCGGCATCAGCTCGCCCTTGAGCTATGGTGGCGGCTATAGTTGCAGCTCTTGGTAGACCCAATCTGGTGAGTAGTTATGATGCTTCATGTGGGAGATGAACAGTGTGTTGATGACGATTGATGGAGAAGACGTAAGGGCCTTAGCGTTGCTTGATGTTGAGGAAGTTACAGGCGACGAGGGTAGCCAATGTAGAACAGCAGTGGTGCGCTTCATGATAAGCAAAAGTCGTGAAAAGGGATCGACTGCTCTGATGCCAAATGTAATAAATCTTAGTTCATCGGAGCAAACAGCGCTAGCATTTGGATTGGATGTCCTAATGATAGTCGCTCCCATAGGAAAAAGAATGTATACATATAATTTTTTCAACGTAACAATGCAAGAGATCTCCCGAGTCAGCCAGGGGACCTAAACATAGCAATATGTCGGCATTGGCACGCTATATTTATCCAGGAGATGTTGGGGACTACGAGGTTGTTACGGAACGGGATGGAGAGCAACTCTCGATGAGTACTACGTACTCCCTTTGATCCCGTCCATCAACCTCCTCATTATCCGGACTCCTCGACATGTGGGTCCGCACCCGATTCTGCAGCCGCACTCCAAGTAATTAACCAATACATCCACACAGATCAAACAAGGAAACAAGGAGAGAGAGAGAGAGAGAGAGAGAGAGGCCACTGGGAAAACCATGTTCAAGCACTAGGCATTGCTAGCGAGAGAAGCCTGGAGATCTATTAGAGAGAGATTAATCGCATTGTTCAAACACTAGGCATTGCAAGGGAGAGAGAGAGGCATGGAGATCTATTAGAGAGAGATTAATCGGATTAGAGAAAGAGAGAGTAAGAGAGGAGGAAAAGAAGGTAAATTAGGTAAGAAGGGATATATCCATCTATCGATCGATCATGGCGTACCTTCGGAAGAGGTCGATGGAGTTCCTGAAGAGCTTCGAGGTGCCGGCGAAGAACCCGTCGGAGGAGGCGCAGCGGCGGTGGCGGGAGGCCGTCGGCACGCTCGTCAAGAACCGCCGCCGCCGCTTCCGGATGGTCCCCGACCTCGACAAGCGATCGCAGGCCGAGAACCAGCGCCGCAAGATCCAGGTTCGTCTTATCTCTTGATTTCTTCTATAATTCTCTCTCTGTGCCCTACCGCATGCGTGCATGCCTTGAATCAGATCTGCAACCTGCAATTGACGCGTGCGTGTCTACGCCCATGCATGCATCGTATGCACGGAGCAAATGCATAAGATTAATTACTCTTAATCTTCTTCTTCTTCTCTTGCACGTTACGATTGACGAGTCATACTCTTCGCTCTATCCTTTCATGCAATACCATCTACTAGTTCCAACGTAACATTCTCTGCGACATTTTTTCTGATTTGGATTCGTCTGCGACATAATGCACGCATCTGCGGAGGAGAACATGCTAGATAGGATAAGGCAAATTTTTATGCTCTTTTGGCACGTAACTGTTTGTAAAACAGAATAGATATGAGCAGCTCTCTTGACTGGTAAGGAGCCTAATGCATGCTCTGGTCAAAAGATCTTGGTACAAAGTAAATGGGCGGTTACATAGATAATAGATTAAAGCACACTTGAAAATTACATTAACAAGCAGTGAAGGTATCTAAGTAATATCACATTAATGAACAACATACACCTGAGGTTCAATTCTTTGCAAGGTACTGTAGCTGCGTTTTATGGTTGGGTGAAGGGACTATGCTGGGAGATTCAATGATCTACTCGCCTAGTTCAGATTTTCAAACCGAAACAGGAACATCTGTTGTGAAGCCAAAATTTGTAACTGTTATTGCACAGTGTAACGTACATGAAAGAATTAAGCTGGCTTGCTTAATTGTGAGGTCTTCAGGTTTTGAAGACTAATTAACTAATAGCGCAGCTTATATATGTGTTTGATGTATATGTTCTTTCAGGTTAATATACATACATATACATACATACATACATACATACATACATATATATATATATATATATATATATATATATATATATATATATATGTGTGTGTGTGTGTGTGTGTGTGTGTGTGTGTGTGTGTGTGTGTGTGTGTGTGTGTGTGTGTGTGTGTGTGTGTGTAAGAAGAGATCATGGTTAATTAGTATAAATGAACAAATCAATATGATTTTTCTGAAATAAAACTTCTGCTAACAATTAATTGTTGCAATAGTACTTACCTTGAGAATTGGTGAAGATTTTTGCAAAGACTAAGCAAACAGATGGTGGACTTCCGTGTGATGTATCTAGAACCCAATTTTCACTGACAAACCTTACACGAAAAGTAGTAACAAGATTGAGGAGAGATTAGCATGTTCAGTAAAAACTAAGAAGTGGAAATACAGATTCACATGAAGTACAGTGTTTTCTCCATGCTACTAATTTGAATATAGAAATAAATCTTATTGATTAACATGTAATTATGATGGAACCAACTGTCTAATGGCTCCAAATCAGGACCTTTTATTAATTTCTTAGATATTACAGAAGACTAACACATACACCAACTAGGTCCTCACAGCATAGCATCTTTTAATTTAGCATCTCTGGAAAGAACTAGATGGTATAAGCTGTTCTATTGCCTGTTCACACGCAACATAAACACTGAAAATGTTTCCTACTGAGATTTTCTTGGTCTTTCACAGGAAAAGCTTCGTGTTGCACTGTACGTGCAGAAGGCTGCACTGCAGTTCATCGATGGTACAACACCACATCTTCTCAAAACATTCCATTCAATTTGACTCGATCCATTCTTTTGATCCTAACAATGGCAATGCTCCGATCCTATGTACGTAGCCGCCCGCAAGACGGAGCACCCGCTGCCGGAGATCGCGCGGCAGTGCGGCTTCTCCATCAGCGCCGAGGAACTGGCCTCCTTCGTGCGTGGCCACGACGCCAAGAGCCTGAGGCATCACAAGGGCGTCGACGGCATCGCCCGGAAAGTCTCCGTCTCCCTCACCGACGGCATCAAGTCCGACGACACCGGCGTCCGGGCAGAGGTCTACGGCGCCAACCACTACACCGAGAAGCCCCCGAGAACGTTCTGGATGTACCTGTGGGACGCCAGCCAGGACATGACCCTCGTGCTCCTCGCCTTCTGCGCGGTCATATCCATCGCCATCGGCCTCGCCACCGAGGGGTGGCCGGGCGGCATGTACGACGGCGTCGGCATCATGCTCACCATCTTCCTCGTTGTCATGATCACTGCGGCCAGCGACTACAAGCAGTCCCTGCAGTTCCGGGACCTCGACAAGGAGAAGAAGAAGATAGATATACACGTCACCCGCGACGGCTACAGGCAGAAGGTGTCAATCTACGACATTGTCGTCGGCGACATCGTCCATCTGTCCATCGGCGACCAGGTGCCGGCCGACGGCTTGTACATTGATGGATACTCGTTTGTCGTGGACGAGTCGAGCTTGTCCGGCGAGAGCGAGCCGGTGCACGTGTCGAACGGGAATCCGTTCTTGCTCGGCGGGACGAAGGTGCAGGACGGGTCGGCGAGGATGCTGGTGACGGCGGTCGGGATGCGGACGGAGTGGGGGAACCTGATGGAGACGCTGAGCCAGGGCGGTGAGGACGAGACGCCGCTGCAGGTGAAGCTCAACGGCGTGGCCACCATCATCGGCAAGATTGGGCTGGCCTTCTCGGTGCTCACGTTCACCGTGCTCATAGCGCGGTTCCTGGTGGGCAAGGCGCACGCGCCCGGCGGGCTGCTGCGCTGGAGGGCCGCGGACGCGCTCTCGGTGCTCAACTTCTTCGCCGTCGCGGTAACCATCATCGTCGTGGCCGTCCCCGAGGGTCTGCCTCTCGCCGTCACTCTCAGCCTGGCCTTCGCCATGAAGCAGCTCATGGAAGAGCGCGCGCTCGTGCGGCACCTTTCGGCGTGCGAGACGATGGGGTCCGCGAGCTGCATCTGCACCGACAAGACCGGCACACTCACGACGAACCACATGGTCGTCGAGAAGGTCTGGGCGTCCGACGCGGCGCAGACGGTGCGCACATCCAAGGGATTCGGCGAGCTCAAGTCTTCGGTATCCGAGAGCTTCGCTAAGGTGCTACTAGAGGGCGTCTTCCACTGCTCCGGCTCCGAGGTTGTCCGTGGCAAGGACGGCAAGACCACCGTCATGGGCACGCCCACCGAGACGGCCATCCTCGAGTTCGGGCTTGAGGTGGAGAAGCAATTCACCATCGAGCACGCCAGCGTCGAGAAGCTCAAGGTGGAGCCGTTCAACTCGGTGAAGAAGACGATGGCTGTGGTCGTCGCGTCCCCGCACGCCGCCGGCCGCCCCCGCGCGTTCCTCAAGGGTGCGTCCGAGGTCGTACTGCGCCGGTGCAGCAGCGTCATCGACGGCAGCGGGTCCATTGAGAGCCTCACAGAAGCGAAGACGAGGCGGGTGGCGAGCGCCATCGACGCGTTCGCGTGCGAGGCGCTGCGCACGCTCTGCCTGGCGTACCAGGACGTCATCAGCGGCAGCGATATCCCCAGCGACGGGTACACGCTCATCGCCGTGTTCGGCATCAAGGACCCGCTCCGGACGGGTGTCCGGGAAGCCGTGAAGACCTGCCACGCCGCCGGCATCAATGTCCGGATGGTCACCGGAGACAACATCAACACGGCGAAGGCGATAGCGAGGGAGTGCGGCATCCTGACGGACGACGGCATCGCCATCGAGGGGCCAGAGTTCCGGCAGATGAGCCCCGACGAGATGAGGGAGACCATACCCAAAATCCAGGCACGTAGCTTCATGCTCTTCTTCTGTGAAGAATTTTGCAGCACGAACATTGATGCGACTCTTTCCATGCGTCTGCAGGTGATGGCTCGGTCGCTGCCGTTGGACAAGCACACGCTGGTGACCAACCTGAGGGGCATGTTCAACGAGGTCGTGGCGGTGACCGGCGACGGCACCAACGACGCGCCTGCGCTGCACGAGGCTGACATTGGCCTTGCCATGGGCATTGCTGGCACAGAGGTTTCTACTACTTTTCCTCACAAGTTGTAGGTTGCATTCGACTCAATGTTTTGTATTGCTTTCTCAGGTCGCCAAGGAGAATGCCGATGTGATCATCATGGACGACAACTTCTCGACCATCATCAACGTGGCCAAATGGGGCCGCTCGGTTTACATCAACATCCAGAAGTTCGTGCAGTTTCAGCTCACCGTGAATGTGGTCGCCCTAACGGTGAACTTCGTCTCTGCATCGTTCACAGGTGCGATGAACGCCGCTCATCAAGTTCATGTTTAGCAATTCCCCGGTTCTTGCTCCAGTTCTGAGTTACTTCTTGCAACTGAACAATATCTCAGGAAGTGCTCCACTGACCATCGTGCAACTGCTGTGGGTGAACCTGATCATGGACACCCTGGGCGCGCTGGCGCTGGCGACGGAGCCGCCGAATGAGGCGATGATGCAGAGGCCGCCGGTCGGCCGGGGTGACAACTTCATCACCAAGGTCATGTGGAGGAACATCATCGGCCAGAGCGTCTACCAGCTGATCGTGCTCGGCGTTCTCTTGTTCAGTGGGAAGAGCCTCCTGCAGATGAATGGCTCTCAAGCTGACGCCCTGCTCAACACCTTCGTATTCAACACCTTTGTGTTCTGCCAGGTACACTGCTTATGTCACAGCCTCTAGAAAAGCAGAAATGTTTGATGTTTCAGTCTGAAGTTTTTCTTCCCAACACCTTCTGCTTCTTGGCACCAGGTTTTCAACGAGGTGAACAGCAGGGAGATGGAGAAGATCAATGTTTTCGGTGGCATTTTCAACAGCTGGATCTTCTCGGCAGTCGTCGGCGCCACCGTCGCGTTCCAGGTGATCATCGTGGAGCTCCTGGGAACGTTTGCGAGCACGGTGCATCTGAGCGGGAGGCTGTGGCTCATGAGCGTGCTGATTGGGTCGGTCAGCTTGGTGGTCGGCGCCATCTTGAAGTGCATCCCCGTCGATTCCGGCGACGGCTCGTCTGATCGTGACGATGGCTACCAGCCCATCCCCACCGGCCCGAATGCGGTGTGATTTTGAAGACGTTTCGGCATTTTTTTTTCTCTAGGAAGAAATTGAGTTTTCAAACGAACTTGGCGGTTTGAGTTCTCTGAACAGGAGGCACGGTCGTGACCGTCCTTAGCCATTTGAGCTTTGTTCTTCGCCGTTTTGTGTGTTCTAGCAAGACGTTCCTTCAAGTTATGGTAGATTGCTCCCTCTTTCACTCGATTCGTGTTGCTTCTACTCAATGGTCTCTGCATCTGGTAAAAGCTGCGAAGAAATATTTCTTGAATGACATGTGCGAGAGCCGAGAGAAATGGATGAATGGATTATTTGGTGCTTGTTTGTTCATCCGGTACAGTACTAGAAGCATTAATTCTGGGCCGATGTGCACTTCCGTGGGTTAGACGTGGTAATAGTATTCTTCATCTTACTCAAAAAACAGCGATCAGTTTTGATGCTCCACGTGAAATTAATTTTTGTTTTTGAGAAGGACGTCATGAAATCTATCATACACTAAAAGTCGATGACAGACTTTTTAGAATTGTTAAGAAAAAAATAAAAATATGCTAGAAATTCTCATAAAAAGTAAAACATCTAACCCTTAATTTGATGCGTCTAAATTTTAAAGGTTTAGATTTAATATTTGACTTAGAGATATAAGAATCTATCAATGTATATACTAATTATACACTTAGAGAATTATCTAGCTATCAATCTAGCGAACCTAAGTTATAACGACTAGATTAAAGAAAGAGCCTATATCAAATGCAATCAAAATTAAGACAAATTCAGAATTAAAAACAAAGAAAAATTAGCAATTTAATTTCCATACAACTTCTAAACTAACATCCATAAATAACTGAAATTTGCAACAATAATTAAATGAAAATTAGCAAATTAAAAGAAACAGTTCATATCAAGTACAATCCAAATCAATTAAAATTTAGAATAAAAATAAAATAAAATTAGCAATTTGATTCCCATATAAATTTCAAAGTAAACCCCTAAAAAAATAAATTCAGAATAATAATTAAAAGCAAATAGAAATAGGTTTTTATATGAATTCCAGCCTAAAAAAAGAAATTCATGACAAGTACGATCCAAAAATATGTAAATTCGGAGTAAAAATTAAAGGATGATTAGATATTTGATTTGTAAATGAATTTGAAAGTTAAATTCCAAAAGTATTAACATTTTGTAAACCTATACTAATTAGGCATTCTGAGAAAGCTTCCATACTAACCAAAAAGACCTAGCTATCTATCTTGTGGACTCAAGCTAGAATAGCTCAAATCAAAAGAGAGAATCTCATGTCAAGTATAATCCAAATTAACTTAAATTTAGAATAAAAAAGAAAATTAGTAATTTGATTTCCATATGACATCTAAAGTAACCATAGATAACTAAAGTTTGGAATAATAATTAAATAAAAATTAGCAAATTAAAAAAGAGTCCATGTTAAGTATAATCCAAATTAACTAAAATACAGGGTAAAATAAAAATTAGCAATTTGATTTTCATACGAATTTCAAAGTAAATTCCTAAAAAATAAAATCTACCTATTATATATTAAAAGTTGATGACATGAGTTTTACGATTGCTAAGAAAAAGAAAAATAAGCTAGGAATTCTCCAAAAAAAAAAATCCATCTCTTGATTTAGTGAACCTGAAAAAAGAGAAATCACCTAGAATGATATAAAAAAGAAAAAAATCCATCTCTTGATTCAGTGGACCCTTATTATAATTAGTAAATGATTACAAGTGGATGTCTTAGATAAAACAAGGAATCTTACAAGACGAGGCTATCCATTATAAATTCTAGATGATCCCAATAAATAAAAAGAATCCTATATGGCCTAGACTAAAAGCCACGTATGAGGAGAAAAGAAGGACGTCGACATGCAAAATAAATGAGTCAAATGCATGCAAGAGAAGAAAAAAAAGAAAATGTGGCACTCAGTAAGAAAAAAGGAGAAATAAAAAAGACAAGATATATTCTTACCTGCATGCTTCCCAACACTGTATATTTTGCAACTTTTATTTTTTTTCATTAGAATCACCATCGATGTGGTGGATTCTAATTAAAATTAAACTATCATCTGTTGAGTGTTATCTATCATATAATAAAATCTTAGGATGGTTGATTAAATTAGCTAAGAAAAAAATAGAAATATAGTAGAAATTTTTTCCAAAAATTAAAAAATATCTGGCCCTTAATTTGGTGGAGTCTAATTATATTTAGCAATTCATAATCGATGGATGTTATTTAACAAATGAGAATAATTGCTAGAAATTCTTATAAAAATAAAAACATCTAGCTCTTAATTAGGTGGACCCTTCTTATGCTTAACAAACCTTAACTAATGATTTTTCTTGATCTATGGAAGTGGGTATAAAGTTGATTTGCACTATAATATGCATGCATGTATAGTTGGGAGACTCTTGTATGAAATTAAGACGTGAGATGCTAAAGATAAAATTGAACACGAACGATCCACGCATAGACACAAACTTGCCTATAATATCCATTATAATTTGTGTTCTTTTAATTGTATTAATATGGAAACAACTATTATCTCTATCATTGCAGATGCCATTAAAATTTATAAACAACAAGTAATTCCTTGCAAAGGTATAGCCTACATTCTTTGTTTTAACATATATTACTATATATTAATGTCACAAATGAAACCAATTCTACAAACATGAAAACTAAATCAAACTGATAATGTTCTAAAAATTCTAATATTTGAATTCTTTCATTTGTTCTATGACCCTTTATTTTTGCTTGTAGTTCTTTTATTACCCATCACATATGTACTGTGAAACCAATTATATATGCTCTAAGAAAGATTAATACTACATGATTAGAAAATGTTGAATAATTGGTGGAATTATACTCCAAGTCTTGGATTTTTCTTTTGACAAAAAAATGAGTGACAGTACTGTGCACGGTGTATCCTTACCTGTAAGTTGCAAGGTAAGAATCTTTAAAGCCATTTTCTCTTGCCTTGTCATCGTGACATTCTAAGTCTAGATTACGAGAAGGATGTGTAGTACGGTTCAAGTAGGTGTGAACCAAGAGCAAGTGTGTAAGACCATGTGGTGGTAACTCCATAAGAGTGATGAGTATTTGACATTGCATGTGTCTTGCTTTTGCTATTTGTGTTTGATTTTTGTGAATTTGCATTTTCACTTGTGCTTTTCTGGTAGCATTAGTCAAACCGGCTTAGGGTGGTGGTCTGATCACTATGAAGTTGCGGTTAGACCGACCATGCCTTGGCGGTTTGACCAGTGGGGTGTGATCGTCTGTGTCGGTGGTCCAATTAGGGGAGAGCTAGTGGTCTGACTAGTGTATGTAGGGTGGTCTGATTGACATCTGTAGCACAGTCTGACTGGCCTGGTGGCCGCGATCAGATTGGCCCCTATTTCTGAGAGGAGTTGGTTTTGATTTGTTTCTTTTAGTGTTAGTCACGGTAGGAGTCCATGCATTATTAGTCATGGGGTTTTCATGTATATGTGAGTTGTGGTATGTCCATTCATATGTTATGCTAATTGAGAATCAAGTGCATGTTATTTGTGCTTGGATCAATTTCTTGTTCTTTGGTGTACAGGTTCTTTGATGATGGATTACAACCAGCGACAAGAACAAGGATTGGTGGCCATGAAGTGTTATGTAAGTCCGGGTGGAGCATCATCTCAAGCCAAGAGCACATGAGATTATGCATTTCAAGTGGTAATGTTCCTCGGTGCAGGCGTATGATCTTGGCGGTAAGACGTTGCGCATCGTGGATTATGGTGTAATGTAGTGTGTCATAGGACTTAGGTCAATCTAGTCTAGGGTTAGGGTTTTCTTGTGTTGGAGCCTTGTGTGTGTGCTCTAGAGTCCTGCTACCATGAGGGTTTGACTGTAAAATATTTCTCTCGAAGTGAAATGAACATCTAAAATTTGTCCAAGTAAGTTGTACCATGGATTTCCTCTTGTACTTTTGATTTTCTTTGCTTTCTTATTTGGATTTCCCTCTTCTTAATCTTTCTTGGTGTTAAGGATGTGTACGAGATGAAGATATTTCTAGAGATAAGATCTCATCCATCTATGAATGATCTAGAGGAAGTTCTTAGTTTGCTCGATTTTCCTCAAGAGAGAGATGATTTTAAGCTTTTGCTCCTGTGAGTGATTTGGGTTGAATTCACACTGCGACTTATCGCTAGATTATCTAGGACTCATAAGTAATAGCAGATCGAGGCTTTCCTCTTTTGTTTGGCTTTAGTGCAACATTCCTTCAAGTGGATAAAGATCACAACTTTGGCAATAATTCTCTCGATCGTTGATTGGAATAGGTTTGTGACATTCTAAAAAGGATTTATTCATCATATACCCTCCCCTTAGATGGAAATTCAGGATTTACCCTCCTGACCCACGTGTCAGTGACTTGTGACGGCCCCACATGTCATTGAGTGGGGAGGGTAAATCCTGAAATTGCCAAATATGAGGAGGGTATATGATCAAGAGCCCCTTCTAAAAAAGGTGCTTGCTGAGTTTCAAGTTATTTGGATTATTGGATCCAAAGTTACATGGATTCTTGGTTTGAAATCATGCTAATTTTCTGATTCCCTACATAGGGGTTGATCGCCCCTAGGTAGAGGTCTGACCAATGTGGGTTTGTATTTCTAGAGTTTTGCCATCTGTGGCTCTAGGCTTTGGTGAGCATATGAATTTATGTTTATGCTGCATGTTGTTGCTAATATTTGGGGGATGATTTTAAAGTCTGACTATTCCTAGCTAGAGGTCTGACCGTCCTTAGCTAGCAGTCTGATCGGTGCACGTTTGCATTTCTAGAGTTTTGCCATCTGTGGCTCTCAACTTTGGTGAGTTTATGAATTTGTGTTTTCACTGTATGTTGTTGCTAACATTTGGAGGAAGATTTTGAAAAGTCATTCACCCCCTCTGACTCTCCGTAATTGATCCTACAAGTGATATCAGAGCCTGATTTGCTTTTTTTATAGATCTTAACCGATATTGAGGATGGCGAGTAGGATGAGGACTAATGAACAATTTTTTTTATTATTGTGAGGATTCCTTTGCCTATGATGTCCACTATGACAAGAGGCTTGAATTCAAGTAGAAATGAAGGGAATAAGGAAACAATCTTTTTTTTGCAAAACTTATGGTGGAATATTTTCTTTCAATTGTCATAGTTTCAGGGATAAGGAGAAGGATAGCTATGGACATTGGTGAGTCGTTTTGGTTTAGAGACCAGCTATGTTGATACCAGCGCTAAAAACCATCTATGAAGAGGTTATATCATAGACGGTTCACAGTGAACACCGTCTGTGAAGTATCATAAATGGTTCTTAACAAGAACCATTTGTGATATTACCAAATATCACAGATGGTTTTTTTTCTTTAAACCATCTATGATACTTCACAGATGATTTGTATTAAAAATCGTCTGTGATAATTTCAATTATTAATTGTAGACCCATCGACCCTCACAGATCTACCTTCAATTGCAGATCTGTTCTCACAGGTTGCTGCTTTGAGGAGGTGGGGCTTTGAGGCTATTTGGTGAAAAGAGACCGTGGATTTGGCAAGTGTGACTGTAGATTCATTTGTTCTTGACTATTTATGGTTAGTAATTTGTTCCTAATCGTATTATATTTTAGATCTAGCTTTTGGTAAAGAGAGAATTAAAGATGGTTTAGATCTAGCTTGATGTAGAGAGAAGACTATTTACATCGAGCATGGTTTATGGTTTAGCCAATTCATAATCTATTTCTACTTAATTCAATTTAATTAATTATTCTTGCAATATATAGCTACTTTAGATCATATAAAGCTAGTATAATAATTAATTAATTCAATATTTAATACTAAATAGTTATATGTGTAATGTAGGATCGAAGTTGGATGTACACTAAGAACCGTATGAGTGAAATATATTGAATATATAGAAGTTGGACATACATTAATGGCATGTATGCTTTCATAAGAGTTGCCAAGGAGGATATATTGAATAAGGGGGGTGGAATATATGTACTGTTTATGCATTGACTGTGAGAATATGAAGAGGTTTAAAACCGACTGCAGATCAAATAATACTTGATTTGAAGGGATTTCAAAAAGGAGTATGTATGTTGGACCAGTCATGGTAAATATCAGATTACACAGGAAGGTGGTAATAGTAACATCGCCAACGAAATCAACGATATGCAGCTAGATGATGTCAATTGTGGTTTCGATTTGGATAGACTGCATTATGATAATCTGGATCAGATGCTTCACGATAATAAAATAGAACTGTGATGAAAGAAAGTATGTTAAATTCCAGAGCTTGATGGAGGACTTGAAGAAAACTTTATTCACGTGTTGCAAGTCAAAGTACATGAAGTTGTCAATCATGCTTGAACTACTAAAATTAAAGATAAGCAATGGTTGGTCCGATAAGAGTTTCATACATTATTATATCTCTTAGAGGAGATATTTTCGGAGGGAAATGAGTTGCTCAAAATCACCTAAAAAGCCAAGAAGGCTATTTGTCCATACACGTTCACATCATTGAGATCAAATCCACACATATCGCATACTAATAAGTTATAATAAAAGGGGAAATATGGTAGCGATGCATAATAAGGTTTACAACATTGGACCAACCGGCCAAATAAACGTCAAAGCCTAGAAAAAATGCAATAGAAGACTAGTAAATAAGCAAAAACATCTAGTGGTATGCCATCATAGTCCACAGGCAACCGACTGGAGTTAGGCCCTAGAAAAACCCATCGTCGAATTCCCCTGTACTAGGGGCGAAGTACACATCGTCAGACACATATCCTTCTTCATTCTATAATCAATAATAATTTAAGCAAGGTTGAATACAATATGTATTCAGCAAGACTTTAGTGTATTGCAAAATTATACATATATGCAAGGCTGTCAAAGGATGAGGTTCTATGCTAAGTTATTTTCAGCATGAAGCAAATTTCATTTGCGATATCAATAAGTAATAATTTATCAACAAAATTTTAAAGAGCATTTGATATGTAATAAAATAATATTTATATAACTTTGATAGTAGTAAATCACATCCATTCGCAGCCCTCCTATCATGTTCAGTGAAACATTTTTGAAAATGAAAACTATATCCCTTATGGCTGCATCCAAGCATGCTCATGACCATGAGCATAGCTATTTAAATAGTTTTTCATACTCTTGAGAGATTGTACAATTTTACCCACATGAGATAATCAATTATATTGTCGGCAACTTTACGCTTCCTTTGGCGTGTCACGAAAGTGATTATCATATAGCCTTTAGATTATCTAGTTCTAACCATGCACTAGCCCAATGAACATCGAGGAGGAGTAGAGGAGACTGGCATTGAAGACCCTGTCAGCAGCGAAGAGGAGGCCCACGGCGACAGCGAATTCTTGCAATTAGTGAAGCTACAAAAGGGTGTGCGTGAGCTTGCTTGCATGCACACAGAGGTATGGGTGAATGAAATTAAGGTACAGCTCACTGGGGAGAGAGAAAGGCTTACGGCGGTGTCCTGGCCGGAGATGAAGAAGAAAACCTAGCCCAAGTGGTCCACTGCTCAAGAGGTCAATTAAATAAGTAGGGTGCTTAAAGGGGAGGTAAGGCCGTTGTGATGGAGTTGGGGAGGAGAGAAGCTCACCGAAGTTGCTAGAACATGGTGGCATGCTCGCCAGCATTGCGAACAACTTTGGTTTCACTGTGCTTTAGTGAGCAAGGTGCTCAAGAAACATGTGCAAGAGACCAAGGGGGTGAGCTGAAGAGCAAAAGCGTTGTTGGAGGGGGCTTTGTAGGTATGGAGAGGCTAAGGGCAAAGCGTAATTCTCATGAATGCAACAGATTGACGTGGCTTGATTTCTCACTGTGAAACGTGAGGCACAAAAGAAGACAAGGGGAAGAGATGCGTCGCATTGAGGTGACGGGTAGGCATGGGTTGGCAGTAGTAGAGAGGAACGATAGGCACAACATCGGAAACTGGGGGCAGCGTGGCCATGGCCGAGCTGGCGCAGGCGAGCGAAGGTGGAAGACGAATACTGCAAGCAGACCCAGCTCATCAGCGAGCGAAGAGAGGCGGCCTGACGGATGGGGTCTAGTCCCACTCATTAATGTCGAGACTCTAAGCAACAGAGAGAAGGTGTAAAACAATAAAATATGCTTTCACAACTAGGAAGACAGAATATATTAAGTGATGAAAGCGGTTTCACTCGGCTGACGGCTTTGAGGAATTTTTAAATCTAGCAAACGAACTCAAAAAATTATAAAAAGCTTTTGTGGAGGATCCTAACATGGTGCAAATTATTGTATAATTTTTTTAGAATTTATATTTGTTAGACCATGCGGATAGTCGTGATTACAAGTGATGACGAATAATTGACATTTGGATTACTCTAGAATTTGTGTTTGTGAAAGTTGCGGTCGATCACACACACGAAGAAAGTCGAGTTCGAATGGGTTTTGTCTGCTTCGAGTGGTTTTGGCCCAGTCCGACTGGTTTTTGTTTGCTCAAGTAGTTTTAGTCAAGTCCGAGCGGTTTTGTTTTGTTTGAGTGTTTTTAGTCTATCCTGAGTGGTTTCGGTCGGGTTCAAGTGACATTAGATGGCTTTTGAGTAACATCAAAGCATCGGACAACTTTCGAGTGGTATTAGAGGATCCAATGAATTTGACCATGTCTGACTTCGTCCACGTTCGACTTCGACCACATCTGACTACGACTACGTTCTATTTTGACCATGTTGGTTTTGACCACATCTGACTGTGACCACATTCTACTTCAATCACGTTGACTTCGACCATGACCAGCCTCAACCACGTCCGACTTCGACCATGTTCTCCATTGATCATGTTGGTTCGACCACATTCTACTCCGACCACATCTAACTTCGACCACGTTCTACTTTGATCACGTTGAATTCGACCATGAACAGCTTTGATCATGTTCGGCTTTGACCATGCTACAGTACTTTCCATGGACATAGCTAAAGTACTTTTCCATGGTCGTAGGTACAATACTTTTCCATAGTCGTAGCTACAGTACTTTCCCATAGTCGTAGCTATGGTACTTTTCTATGATCATAGCTATGGTACTTTTTCATGGTCATATCTACGGTACTTTTCATGGGCGTAGCTACGGTACTTTTCCATGGTCGTAGCAACAGTACTTTTCCATGATCATAGCTATAGTAGTGCTTTTCAGTGGTCATAGCTATAATGCTTTTCGATGTTCGTAGACTTTGCGATCGATGGTCGTAGACTTTCTGGTTGAAGGTCGTAGACTTTGCGGTCGATGGTCGTAGACTTTGTGATTGATGGTCATAGTCTTTGCGGTCGATGGTGGTAGACTATGTGATTAGTATTTGTACACTTTTGCAGTCTGCTGTCGTTATTTTAGGCTTTTACAATCGGTTGTTGTTGGCTTCACTGTCGGTACTCATAGACTTCATGGTCGGTGTGGGTACTTCAACTCTTGCTATGTTTGAGTACTCGTGTTAGGAAAACGGTATGACTGGCTGGTGCAATGTGGTCGGTGATCAAAGGTACAATTCTTGATGGACTCGGTACTTGGTAGTCAAAAAATCTTGGTACTTAGTGGTCATTGCTACAGTACGAGGGAGGTACTCGGTAGTCAGAATGGTTTGGTACTCGGAAGTTGGAAAGACTCGGTACTCGATTATCATGGTTTCATGATCGTTGTCAGCGATGGGTTGTCATAGGTATTACGATTGGTTGCCAAAGGTTTGCAGTATGTGATTGGTACTCAGTAGTTAGAACTCAATGGTTTTGTGGTTGGTAGCGATGCATGTTATTCCCAAGTGTACTAAGTACTTATGGTTTTTAAGTACTCGATGAACTAGCGATCATATTGAGTGGTCTAAGGCTAAGTTTTCGATAGCGATGGAATTAGTGGTCATAATGAGTTGTCTGAGGGAGATTTCTGGATAGCAATGAGATGTGTGGTCGTGGATTACCTAGTTGTTGATTGTGGACCTGGTTAGTGGTCATGGAAGATTTGGTTCTTGTCTATGGACAGGCAAGGGTGTGTGTGGTTTGTGTGTATGCTGATGACGATCAAGTTGTAAAGAACTTGTACCAGGGAATTGGTTCTTTGGTCTTTGCATGTGCAGGTGTGTGTGGAGGTGATCATAGTCGGTGACAAGGAGGGTCGGGACTAGGGGGAATCTAAGGTCCAGATGGTCGAGGTGTCACACAAGGTGGCCGGCTCATGTTGGAGCATGTGGAGATCAAAGGTGGTGATTCATGGAGAAGATATGGGAGGTGCGGTCCCAGGGGCTTCAACACGGAGGTTGATGGTGTGTGATAAAGATACAGGAGGTGCGATCATGGAGGCTTCATCACGTGATAAGATTGGAGACGTTATAGAAAGAGTCCGTAACAGGAAGGATTAGATATATTGGAAAACTTGTATTTGGAAGGGTTTCGGGTCCCTCGGTTTTCGGAAGAGATAATGTTTTAAGTCCGTGTTTGAGGTAAACATGGTTTGTGATCTTAACCTATAAAAGCTAGGCGTGGCTACGGGTTAATGTGTGGTTTTTAGGGGGTTTTAAGGAGAGCTTTCGTTGAGAAGGCTTTTAGGGGTGCTTGTGATGGCACTTTGTACAACCACCAAAATCTAGCAATAAAGAACATCTGAAATCAATCTGATTCATGTTTTGTTGAAGATTGCTGGTGATTGCGATTGAGTTGAAGCATACGACTATGTTCAAAAGGCATAGATTCACTACTAGGAAAAACAGAGGAATAGATCGAGCGGTCGAGTGGCAGAAAGTTTCGACTATGTACAAGCCAGTCACAGAGAGACGCTGAGTGGTCGTAATCTTCATCGAGTCTGTGCATAGTCAAGCGAGTGGTCGAGAAGAGTGTCTTGCAGTAAAATTCTACATCTATAAGTTCGATTTTTTTTCTGTTGGTTTAAGATTTATTTTTAGGCACCAAAAAGCGGTGATAATCATCCACCCCCTTTCATTGCTATCTTCAATCCAACAATATTCTTTGGATTTTTTTTCAAAAAATCTGGGAAGGCTACTATCCCATATAAAGTCGATTTCTAATTTAATTAAATTCTTAGATCATGTTCAAAAATTACTCAAATATTTATTTACAGTACCATGATTATATTTATGAGTTTTTAAGGATGATTTCCATGATATATTTCCTCACATATTCTTTTAGATCATCTTTTTAGATTTAAATTTGAATTCAATGTGATTTACATCCAATGCATATTTCCTTTCCAAAAGTTTTGTGTTTGCAATTTATTGGTCCAAGGAAACTCCAATAAAGGCCAAGAAAATTAAATGCATACAAAAAATTTTAAATTACCCTCACTTTTATATTCTTTAGGATTTCAGGATGTTACAGATAATCTTAGGTCATTGGTTAGTAATAAATGTGATTTTTGAAAAAGCATACATGCCGAAAATGAAAATGTGAAATTAGCTCATTCTCTTTGTGTAGAACAATTAGAAAATTATAAAATCAAAAATAAAAATTTGAAATTGAGCCTTTCCACTCATCTTAAACAATTAGAGATTGCTAGCGCTAAAATTGTTGAGATTAGATCTAGCCCTTGTAGCATATGTTTAGAGAATAAAAAATTGCTTATGGATGATTTACCTTCTTACAAAAATTGTTCTAGCTTAAAAATTGAAATTGATACTTTGAATTCCAAGCATACTAAGAATGCATCATTGTTATCTTACACATCTTGCATTTCTTTGAGAGAAGAAGTTAAGTCTTTGAGGAAAGTGTACAATAATATTTGTGCCAAGTCTCATGACTCTTTTGATTCTTCATGTGTTGTCCAAAGGATTTCAAATGACAAGGGTGCTTCTTCCCTTAATGGTACTATATCTTCTAAGAAGAAGTACTATTGACCTTTTGTAAGAAAGGACACACTTTTGAGTTTTATTTTCGTGTGTCAAACACGAGCATCGAGTGTGTCATCAAACTTCTAGGAACACACATTGCTTATCTCATGGCATGTGTGCACCTAGTGCTGACACAAGCACTAAAAGTAATGGTGGTTCTTGTTTGTTCGATGGGACTTCTCCCTTGAGCAAGAGTAGTACCTTGTCTTCCGAGGCTATGTCTATCTCTAGACCTTTGTAACATTGCTTATTTTGTGACAAGGATGGATATCTTGTGAAATTTTTTTGGCATGCCAAACACATGTGTTGATCCTGTGCTTCTAGGTCTCCAAGTATTTGCAGTCTTTCCCATGGCATGAACATTGAAGAGCCTAACCCGAGGGTTCGTTTTGTTAATGGATTCTTTGATCCACCTTCTAGTGGCCTTGGAGGGCGTCGTGGACTTATTTTTCATGGATTTGATTTTGGTTCACATGCTGCCCCGAGGAAGGATTTCCGTCATTCTGGTCCACAACATGGAGATTTTAAGAATGGCATTCATCGCTTTGCTAGAGATGGCACTTGTTTTCTTTATTGAGTTGTCTACTCCGTCGTGCCTCCAAGCTAGTTATTGGATCTTCTCGCTTGAACCTTCATATGTATCATGCTAACCCTCATATTGGTTCTTTTGCACCTAATGATCATGTGTCTTAGTATTAGATACCTAAATCTTGTTTCACTAATCCCACTACCGAGGCACAAGTTTGTTCTATCTCTTTGTTGTAGGCTTTATCATGGGGAGGAGATCATGCCAGCTTCTTTGAATCTTTTACCTCACTTTGGGCATCCAGTGATGTTTTTTTACTTTTCAGGATGTAGTTTGCTCAACTTCAACTATATTGACTACATCACACTATCAAGCGGCATGATGCAAATTCTTACTTGAGCTTTGTCAATTCCTTGCTTGCATATGAAGCATTGCATAGCTTTTGGGAGTGTCAGGGTTTTTAGGTCTTTAGGGTATTGTGAGTGACACATTATATCTTGTGTTTTTTCTTAAGTAATTCTCTTCCCTATTAGGTTCTCTAAGATCTCTTACCCTATTTAGGTTGAGCTTGCTTCTTCTTTTAATAGCTTCTAGTAGTGGGGTGGCTAATGTGGTAGATTCGCTTTTTAGAAGTGTGTGTTCTTTGGGCTAGAATCTATGTGGTGGAGAAGTTTTCCTGTTTTGCAAGTGTTTTTTTTGCTTTTAGACCTTGTTTTTCTTTTGTTAGTGGTTCTTGTAGATAGTGGAAGTTTTTAGTTCTTTGTTCCTTTGTGCATCATGCATACATGGCACTGCATTGTAAGGCATGTATTTTATATATGAGGTTTGACTATTACTCATTTGTGATATAATCATACTTGATATTGCTCTTTACCATGTTATGCATACTTTGTTAGCTTTGTCATATTTTTGTATGTATGATTAAATCTTTATTATGCTAGCTTAATTTTTTTAACCTGAACTTAATTTGATAAGTGATATCAATTTCTACAATTGGTATCTTTTAAGTTTGTAAGAATAATTTTTTTGACTAGTTTGCTCTCTAGTGATCCTTTTATGATATATGCCATGTCAATAATGCTCTATTGAATCTCAAATATTTTATTAAGCTTTATTTAGTGCTATGCTAGTTCTTTGGTAAATCATAGTTTACTCATTGAACTAGTGCCTAACTTGATGAAATGATATCTTTTATGCAAAAACTTGAATCTTAGAAATTTTTTCTTCATGAGATTGCTTGTCATTCATTTGGTATGAACTTAGGAGGAGTTTTGTATGACCAAGACTATTCTTTTAAGTGTAATGCTTGCGATGATCGACAATGGCTTGAGATCAAAGAAAATAAAAATAATTCAAATTGGTTGAAGCTCACAAGACAGTTATAGATAGACCATAAAAATATAATTAATGGATGAAGGTTAGAAGGCAGTTGTGGATGGCTCATAATCCAGGAAGTGCTTTGCTAAGATAAGGCCTAAATAATTTCTAAAATATCAAGAATAGCTTTGTCTTGTACTTGAGCATAATTGGCTAAAATTAAACTTTTAGCATTTTAACTGATTCAATTTGAGTATCTTGATTCCATTTAGCCTTCTTAGCATGCCTTAGATCATACTTGGATACCTTTGGATGAACTTGTCATTTTAAAGCATTGCTTAACTTGAAATCAAACTAAATGCTCCAAATTATATTACCTTGTTTAGATTGGTTGTATATGACTTCTGATGATCTAGATAGCTTTATATGTATTCTATGGCTTTAAGTGGTATCTTTCCATATTTAGCCTCACTTTGGATAATTTTCAAAATTCTTTTGGATTATGCATTTTCATTCATGCATATATACTCTTTTTTGCTCCCTTGTTGTTTACAAGTAGTATCATGAATCATTTTAGGAGATGAATGAGTATTTGTGAGCTTGCATTGCTTCCTTGACCCTTGATGATTATTTTACCAAAAGAAGGTGAATGTTTAAGGCAAAATTTGGTATTAGTCTAAATAGGGTGAATTTGATGAGAATAGACTTAAAAAGAGGGAGAATACTTGAAAACGTGAAAAACGGGGAGAATGAGCTTTGTGAGGTTGCATTAGAGCAAAATAAGGTTTTATGTGAGAAAAATGCATTTTGAGTTATGATTGATCTTTTGTTTTCAAATGTATTGCATTTGTTTTTGCTTGCTCTCTCGGTGCCTTGCCTTGCTGTGAAATTGGTCATAAAGAGTAATTGCTTTTTATTTGGACCATAAGTAAGATTGTGCTATTTGAACTATTTTAGGTGTGGTTGGAGCTTTTGGTGAAAATTAGCTCTTTCTTGGTTTTAGCACCATTTCACAATCTTGCGACTGTGGTCATGTTCTTTCTTTCTCTTAAATCTAGACTACTAGTGGCTCTTACAACTTGTGTACTTTAAAAGTCTAAAATTCAAACTCAAAATTTTCACTTTATGGTATTTGTTAAATTACTCATCAAGGGGAAGATTGTAAGACCATGTGGTGGCAGCCCCATGAGGGTGTGAGTATTTGGTATTGCTTGTGCCTTGCTTTTGCTGTTTGATTTTTGTGAATTTGTATTTTGACATGTGCTTTTGTGGTAGCATAGGTCAAACCAGCCTGGGGTGACGGTCTAATCGTTGGACAGTTACACTTAGATCGATCGTGCCTTGGCGGTTTGATTGGTAGGGTGTGACTGACTATATCGATAGTCCAACCGGGGGAGAGCTAGTGGTCTGACCGGCCTGGTGGCCGCAGTCATATCAGCTCCTGTTTCTGAGAGGAATTGGTTTCGAGTTATTTCTTGTGGTTTTAGTCATGGCGGGAATCCATACAGTGTTAATCATGGGGTTTCCATACATGTGTGAGTCATAGTGTGTCCATGCATATGTTTTGCCAATTGAGAATCAAGTGCATGTCATTTGTGCTCAGATCGATTTCTTATTCTTTGGTGTGCAGGTGCTTTGAGGATAGATTGCAGCTAGCGGCAAGACCAAGGCTTGGTGGCCATGAAGTGTCATGTAAGTCCGGGTGGAGTATCATTTCAAATCTGAGAGTATGGAAGAAAGACAAGGATCATGAAGAGATAGTGTGTGCATGTGGTGTGCTAATTGTACTTGTGCGTTTCAAGTGGTAACGTTCCTCGAGCAGGTGTACGATTTTAGCGGCAAGGCGTTGGTCATCATGGATTTTGGTGTAATGTGGTGTGTGATAGGACTCAGACATTTCAAGTGGTGATAGCCTCGGTGTAGGCGTACGATCTTGGCGACGGTTGGGCATCAAATCTTCATGAAGACTGGTAAGTGGCAATTTGAGAAATTGTCCAACACTAGGTGGAGTGACAATTTGTAAAACTATGGTGCTAGCTTAAGTGGTTTAGGTCATGTCTGTGGATGGAGTATTTTATCATACTTGTGGAGTCTTGTGAAGTCACACTTTGAAAAGCATGCAAGTGTGTGTGAGTAAAACCCGTTTGTATGTGGGTTACCAGGTTTCTTCAATTGTAAGTGGTGTAATCCACTAAGAAGTGACTGGTTGTTAGAGTTAAGTGAGAGGTGATGTGTCATATCCCTAAAATTCTAATTGTGAATTAACTAAATTAATTAAATACTTGGTTCTACTTGGGCCTAATTGGCTATTAGTACGCTAATTATTTATAACCTTAAACCCTTATTGGTATGTAAGTTCCTAAATTTATGACAATTATGGCTAAAATAATAATAATAATAATAGTATTAATAATGGTAATATTAATAATAGTAAAAGTGACAATAATAATTATTTTGGGGGGTATGAGGGCCGGATGAGCCAGCCCATCTAAGCCTTACCCTATTAAAAAAGGGTTGTACTTGGATTCCCCTCAGGCTGCTTCTCTCTCTCTCTCCTCATAAAGACAGTCACCACCTTTCCCAAGGAGGAGCATCTTTCAAGGGCTTCTTTTCCCTAGGGCTTTGCCATGACTGCTCAAGGAGATAGACGGGGAGGCAAGGAACAGATTGAGAAGGAGGAAGAGAAGAATTCGTGTGTTTTTTCATTACATCTTCTTTGATGCATGAATAATCCTCTAATACTTTCATCCTATCATGTAGATGAATTTTTGTATGAATTAACTTCGTAATTAGGGTGTGATTAGCTCTGTGGATCGTGCTAATTCTCGTTTAGGTTTTCTAGGTTTTTCTTGTTTCGCGCAATTTAGATCTAAATTAATTTCTAGGGCTTTGGAGGCCGAATCTAGAGAGTTGATGTACCAAAGAGTTGTAGATAACTTTTTAATATTTCCAACAAGATCAAGATCACTAAATTTCATTTGTTAGATATGGCCTTTGTAAGTTTGCTGTCCTACAGGTCATTACAATCGATCGATGTTGGGGTTTTTGATAGTTTAATCCTTTAAGACAATTGAATTAGGTCTGATGAATAGCTAGACAGACATATTGGAAGTTATAGTTTCTGAGAACATGTCTATTATGGAATTAGTTTTCATTGGATGAGTTGTGGGAATCAGCTAATTACACTTAGTAGATGACATCATTAAATTCTTGGTCAACAAAAGGTGTAGATAATGTTCGATAGATTCTAAAAGTGGTATCATTTACTATGTTTCATGTTGTAGAAAAATAGTTATAAATTTGTGAAGTATGCTGTCTAAAATCATTTCAGATTGATCTTCAGGATTGAAAACGAGGGCTTAGATGACCTAATCAAGAAATTTACATAACTATAAAAATATATGAAATCTTGTGTAGATTTCATAAATGATACTATTTATAATGTTTGTTCTTGGATTGCAAGTTATGCTTGTTGAATGTTAGGACATCAATATCGGTAAGTTGGGGAGGGGAAGAGAGACATGTTTACACGTAGAAGTATGTGATCTTATTTGCATGTTATGAAGGTGTATTGATGTATTGTACTATGATTGTTATCAAGTTTTAATGCTTTGTTTCGATGGTTGATGGCTGATGATCATGTCTTTCTTCATGGTTAATGCATGTGCATGGTAGAACGCTATACATTTATTTATTCTTGCTTTTGGTTATCTAAATTTACTTGTCATTTTATATTTACTTTATTCTTGTTAAATATGATGTGATATGATGATGATGAGTACATGATATAGATGGTTACATGGTAATGTTGGTATATCGTAAATGATTATTGGAAAGTATTGCACCACTTGCATTCGTATCATGAAAGTAGTGCATGAGCCAGATCAGTGAGAAAGTCATATAACTAGCCCGAAGTGCACATGCCAGGTCGGTGAGAAAGTTATGACTAGTCCTGAGTGCTCTAGAGAAAGACCTACCTTAGTAGGCCCCCTACGAGAATGAGGTTGAGACTGTAATACCCAGAAAGTCGATTCGGAGTAGGTTTTAAATTAATCGCAGAGTCGTCCGAGTTTTCGGTAAAGCGTGGGAAGGGAAGAAATGAAATTTTATGGAATAGCATAAAGTGAAAAATATGTGAAAAAGATATTTAAATAAAAAAACTTGTTAGCAGGCCGACGATAGGTTGGGCCTGCCACCTTGGGCCAGAAGGCCCAAGGGGTGGCCGAAACCCCTCCCCTCACCTAACCCTAGCCACCCCACCCCTTTTCCCCCTACCCCTTGCGCATCCCCTTTCCCTTCCCAACCGCCACCCCCTCTCCCTCCTTGCGCCACCACCCCCCATTGGTGCAACCATTGAAGCAAAGAAAAAGAAGGAGAAGGGAAGGAAGAGAAGGAAGAGAGGAGGAAGAGGAAAAAGGTGTGATTCCAAGGGCTAGGTAATTTTTCTCCATCCCAATACTCTTTGTTTTCTGCTGTAATTAGGGTTCTTAGCCTAAGATTTGGTAGGGATTAGCAATTAGATTCTCCGATTAAGGAATTCCTACTGTCTGCCTGTAGATCAATTCACGTAGCGCGGTTGTTCGCGCATTTTAGACCCCTAAAACGATTTTTCCTGCGGGTCTTCTCAAAGGAAAAGCGTAGAGGATGACGATACGCATCTCTTGTATTTTTTTCAGATTTTTTGGCCGCGGGATCTGGGTGCACAAAGGTCGGGAACCTTGCTGTCTGTCAGGGGTGTAGACTGGGGCAGATTGCTGTTCAGGTATGATTTAGGGGTAGTAGATGATTTTAATATTTTTGGTCACAATTGAGAAAAATGTGGGGAATTTAGTAGTCTAGCTGATGTAAAAAAATTAGAATTTTTAGAGTCTTACACTGTGGTTGGGACGTGTTAGAATCTGGCTGCCCAGATTACCAAAACAGAGAACAGCCTCTGTTTTGTGAATTATGTTACACCTTGCTAAGAACAAAATAAGAATATGTGATCTACATGAAAAGTGTAGGTATTTAAGTGAGTAATCCAGAAATATATCTCTATCTGTAAAAGGCTTAGTATTATTAAAGATACAAAAAGATTAAGCAACGCCGCTGCAGTGGGAAGATTGTAGAACCGTTACGCGGGGAAGGATGTTGTGGGGTTTTAGGATTTAGCGATATCTTTTCTTCGAGAGTCGCATTTTCATTGTTGTAATGTGTGCTAAGAGGTACTTTTTTGGACAGGCGGTTTTGCTTCTGAACGCGCGTGATTTCGTCGCTTCGCCGGTAGAGGCAAGTAAACGTAGTGGATGTGCTACTGTTTAACCCGTTATTCTTACTACTTGCAATATGCATGATTTTTGTAATGTTAAATGATATTCCATGGTTACATATTTTCTAAGTAAGAATATGGTAGCAAGATATTAATCAATTGCTATGTTTGGATGAGTTTTGGTAGTATTATGGTAATTTGCTTAATGAGCCAATTGTGGTATATGAAAGTAAATGCATGGTGGATATGATGATATTTCCTTGTTATTAAATTCATGAGGATCATATTGATACTCTTGAAGTTAGTATTATTATGGTCTTGGTGGTATTATTCTTAGTGAATACTTGTGGTTATGGTGGTAGCAATCTTGATGAATATATTGTGGTCTATGTGGTAGGATGCACTATAGATCGATTGATTATGATCTTGGTGAACCGAATATGGGTTACGTGGTTAACCTTTGTGGTTAAATTCTTGTGATTTATGATTATCATATCATTAATAAACATATCATGATATTTGCATTGTTGATGTCGTCGCTTATAGCCGCGACCGTACCGGTACACCATCGTGCATTGCCGTAGCACGATACACACTTTTATCTTGTTGGGTAAAGGTGCAGTGGAGCATAGCATGCATATGCATATGCATTGCATTGTGGAAAGACTATTTGCATACTTATGCAATATATTGTGGTGAAGTTATTTTACAAATAACTGCAACTTCATGGTTGTAATGTGGAATTGGCTCATAAGAGTCACTTGTGGTATAAGGAAAGTGGCTGTCGTCGTGGATTAGGGTTCATTCCTTGTGTTATGGTAGGAGTTGTGATTGTGGCATGAGATTCTTTTTTCTTGTGGTAATTGTTGATAGCAGTTGTGGATGCGAGAAATAATAAAGTTAGTGAGGTAAAGTATGTTAATACTTTATTGTCATTGGTAGTGGTAGTGGTGGATGATATGAAATAGTTAATCAAGATTCATTTGCTAATATTTTACTATTGTTGGTAGTAAATATGGTTGAGGCTATAATTGTGGTCATTATGGGAAATAAATATTGATGTTTGACATCATTGTAGTTTAATTAGCTTGTTAATGAATGTGGATGCACATTGTGGATGTGGACATGTGGTTACTTTAATGATATTGTATATTTGTTTGTAGTCTGAATAGCCTGTTAAACAGTTTGCTTGCTGAGATTTTTATCTCACCCTTGTTTCCCCCTACAGGTGATTCTTGAGCATTCATGGGATGGGTAGAGTAGCACCACAATAATGCACTTGGTTCATCAAGTCATGCTGTAATAAAGTCGATGGAATTGTAGCCAAATACCTAGCTATCCGTAGATGATTATTTTATTTAATAATGATGAACTTATGAACTATTTTTTGATTAATCTGCTAGAGGTTGTTTCAATTATTGAACTTGTTATCGTTATCTTTGTTCTCTTAGTTGTTTATGCTTTCGCTTAATGCTTCATATCTAGAAATTGTTGCCGGAATAAATTAACTTGAATTTTTTTGACCAGCTGTAGAGTGGTTTAGTGGCATTCCAGGGTAATGTGGGTCCTGGGGTATTACAGAGACCCTATATGAAAGAGGGCAGGACAAGATTGGTTTATTGACGGGTGAACACTCTGCTATACTGGTATAGCTATAATGATGAACAGACATGTGTATGAGCATATGCATTTCATTAATCAAAAGAAAAGATGTAAAGAGATTTATGGATGATGACATGGTTATGTTATGTAGTGATACATGGATGTTGACATAGTTAAGTATTGTCTATTGCTTGTTGATGTTTATTGTTTCATTATGTACTTGTTGAGTCATGAACTCATCCTTATTTAATTGTTGTTTTTAAGTGACCGATGAGGACAACATCAACGGGAGGGAATAGCACATAGTCAAAACATGCATCACCGTTGTTTCACTTATGACATTTAAATATGTTCGTTATATATTAGAAAGATCATTCATGCAACTTAGAGAAAGTGCACGTCAAGTTTCAAGTTATTTGGATCATTAGATCAACAATACATAGATTCTTGATTTTAAAATCGTGTTGATTTTCTGATTCCCAATGTAGAGGTCTAACTACCCCCTAGGCTAGCTAGAGGTCTGACCGATGTGGGTTTGCATTTATGGAGTTTTGCCATCTTGTGACTCTAGGCTTTGGTGAATTTATGTTTTCACTGTATGTTGTTGTTCATATTTAGAGAAAGATTTTGAAGAGTCATTCACCCCTTCTGACTTGCCATACTTGATCCTACAAAGTATATACAAAAATGCAACAAAGCTTGCTTAACAAAAGTCCTAAATATCCAGTTTACTTGATTTTTTAGGTCAAGAAAATAAGCAAAGGAGACAAGTGAGGATATAAAAAAAAATACAAGGATAACATTGTTGCTCCCAGAAGACTAGTTCCTTCATTTCCTTAGTTCAGATGCATTTAGCTTTTGGCACTTCTTAACTGCATAACTTGATGGTACTCTCCAAGGGCCCAAATAGGATATAAGTTACGATAGTTGGGATAAGAGAAGAAAAGTGATGCGTTGGCGCATCCGACATGTTCCTGTAATAAAAAAAATAAGCTTAGATTAGTTTACCGATAAAACCATTACGAACTTTTAATGGGATTGATCAACCTACTTGTTGAGGAAATTCACCGGTTTCCATTTGAATGTTGATCAATCGCTTTGCAGCGCGGTGCAAAGGTGTCGGATCATGGTCAGCCTGTGCATGAATAATAGTTTTTTTTCAAAAAAAAAGATATACCTAGTGCCGAAGCTCTCACACTATGTAGGATCTGGGGAAGGGCATGAATAATATATAATATAAACTACATGTCATAAGAAGGCTCAATAATCAAACCTGCCCAGCATTAATGAGTGCTAACATAGCCCAAGCTGTGTTCACAGCATGATCACGGCCATCATCAAAATTGAGATAGACCTGTTAAGATAAATAATATTAAAACGCGCTGGAATATTTTTCTAAGAAATGCACATAGCTATATATTATGCTATTGCTTTAGGTATGTCCCTAGGATTTATAGAAACGACAATGTTCATGTAATAAATGGTATATATCAATCTATTTTCATAATTCCTTTATGAACCATCTTCATTTCAAGACATAACAGAAACGGTGTGTTCTCTACTAGATTAGTACAAATTAAATATGTGAATGTTATGGACTAGCAATTCAAATCTTTGACGTATGGAATGCTTTCACCTAAATTTTATATTCATTTTTGGCATTAGTATATCATCATGCCATACACAACAAAAAGAACAAGAGATCTAAATGTTTTCTTGTGATACATAAAATCAGCACATGGTAGAAATAAAAAGTTTTACCTTATTTTCACTTGAAAGATAGCTCTCTCCCCATCCACCTGAAGGTAGTTGCTTTGACAATAAAAAGTTACATGCTTTCCGAAGACAACAACAATCATCGTATGCCTTTCCTGCAGCCTTTAGTCCTATAACTGCAAAGAATGTGCCATACGTAAAACATACACCCCATGTTCCATACCTATTGGAAAATGGGAATGTTAGTTTACAATGAGAAATCCGATTATTTTATTAATGAAATTATTCTTCCATACATACCATGATCCATCAGGCATTTGACTGTTCTCAATAAAAGTAGCAGCATTTCCAACGCATTTCTCTATCTCTTTCTTGCGATATTCCGGGTATTGTTCTTTAAACAGTGTCAAAGCATGAATAACTGAGGCGGTGCACTCAACAAACCTGCCAATTAAATTTAAATTATAAACAACTCATTTGATCAATAACGAATAAAAACTAACATGATTTAATTTAGGATGGGCATGTATCTTACGGATAATCAACAATAATGTTTAGGAATGTCTCAGAAGGGTTCAAAACCTGAGCATCCAATAAAAATAGAGTCAGAAAAACACTCATATATTTCACAAAACACGCTAATATTTCAAGATACAACTCACCTCCAGCCATGGATAAGTTCTTTTGGTTTCAAAGGATGAAAATGTACCATCTTTGTTCTATAACACACAATAAATCCATCAACGAATGGATATTTATATGTAATAAAATATTTGATATACAATTAAATAAATATATCTTTTATGTTATAAGATTGTGAATATAATGTTTTAAGTGTCCTCACATATGTTATGTTAAAGATGCGTATATGTTAAATGGTTTTCTTGCAGGGTATCATCAACATGAATGGGCGTATAGTCGCTCTATATACATATGTATATACACGCACATAAATATAGTATAATTAACGGGGATACCATGATACCCTGACACTATGATTTAATATAGGTATTTTCCCTATGCATCACATGCAAAAACTTTTGAAATTTTTTGCATTTTAAGTTTAACTAGTTTACTAACTAGTTCAAACAAGTTTGAACCAAAATTCAAACTTATTTTCATTTTTTATGATAGTTTGTTTGTAGGTATGTGCTAATATATATAAAAATCAACAAATTATGTGATAAACAGTATTAAAAATCTTTGAACTCGAGTATATTTTTCAAAGGTATGTGTTTCATTTGAATTATTATAGACGGATATATACCCTAAAATTAAAATTTTCAAAAATATACACAAATATGGGTTGAATTTGTGCATTTAAAACCATGGTGCTCCATTACACACATGTACGTACGTACATACATACATACGTACGTACGTACATACACTACTACAGAAAGCCTAATACTAGACGCCAAATCACAGACGGTTTTGTGAAACCATGTGTGTTGTACACTATCACAGACGGTTTTAATTTGGAGACCGTCTGTGCTGCTGAAGGAGTATCACAGACGGTTCTTACCAATGAACCATCTGTGATACTAGACTATCACAGACGGTTTTTAGTCCAGTATCACAGACGGTTTTTAACTAAAAACCGTCCATGATAGTCCAGTATCACAGACGGTTGTTCAGTAAAAACCATATATAATAATCCTACTATGTATTTATTGTGCCGCTCAGACCGCATCCGTCTTCATTTCAATCCAGATCTAGCCGGTGCTGCAGATGGAGGCGGCAAGGCTTTCAGGCCATTTAATTTGGTGGAAGGAAGCTTTATTTGGCGGGAGAGCTTTGAAGACTCATTGAGTTCTTGGTTGCCCTAGATATGGTTTGTAATGAAATTTGTTTTTTTGTTGCAATATCAAAATTTTAATCTAACTAATTAATTTTCGGTGAATGTTATATATATACTTTGAAGATCTAGCTAATTTAGATTTAGCTAGCCGCAATGCATGTGGTATATATGTAGTAATAATTAACTAAATTAATTTTAATACCAAGTTGTTATATATGTGCATAATATAGGACCGAAGCTGGATCTACACCGCAAACCGTGTGAGTGAAGAGTACATTAAAGACATTTCTGCTTTTACAAGAGCTGCCGAGGAGGATATGTTGAATAAGGGGGTGGAATATATGTATTGTCCATGCACTAACTGTGAGAATTTAAAAATGTTTAAGAATCAAGAGCAGATTGAAGCGTACTTGATTCGGAGGGGTTTCAAAAAGGGATATACGTGTTGGATCAGTCATGACGAAGTCAATGATATGCCGCCAGATGACATCGCTGGTAAAGTCAATGATATGCCACCAGATGATAACTGTGGTTCAGATTCGGATAGGCTGCACGGTAACAATCTAGACCAGATGCTTCGTGATTTAGAAGAGAATTATGATGAGAGAGAGTATATTAAATTCTAAGACTTGATGGAGGACTCGGAGAAACATTTGTTCATGTGCTGCAGGTTAAAGTACACGAAGTTGTCAGCTATGCCTGAACTGTTGAAATTGAAAGCAAGCAACGGTTGGTCCGACGAGAGTTTCACGGCGCTGCTAGGTCTTTTAGGAGACATGCTTCTGGAGGAAAATAAGTTGCATAAAACCACGTATAAAACCAAGAAGGTTCTTTGTCTATTGGAAATGAAAGTAGAAAGAATACATACATATCCGAACGACTGTATTCTCGACTGTAAAGAGTATGCAAACATGCATGTCTGTCCGGTGTGCAACGCATCCTGATACAAATGTAACAATCAATCAGATGATGATGGCAAAGGAACAGAGATGAAGAAAGGACCTCCTGCAAAGGTGGCATGGTATCTTCCTATAATTCCCCGTTTGAAGTGGTTTTTTACGAATTCAAAGGAGGCAAAACTGCTGCGATGGCACTCGAAGGAGTGCAAGAAGAATGGAATGCTGAGACACCTTACTGATTCCACCCAGTGGAGAAACATCGATAGGTGTTTTGCAGATTTTGGTGCAGAACCGAGGAATATAAAGTTTGCATTGAGTACAGATGGAATGAATCCTTTCAGTAGTATGAGCAGTCGATATAGCACTTGGCCCATGACTCTCTGTATCTATAACGTTCCTCCTTGGTTGTGTATGAAACGAAAGTATATTTTGCTGTCGATTCATATTCAAGGGACAAAGCAACCTGAGAATAATATTGATGTGTACCTAGCGCCGTTGGTGGAAGATCTAAAAGTATTGTGGAACAAAGAGGTATAGGTATGGGATGCATACAAATGAGAGAACTTCACTTTGCGCTCCTTATTGTTTTGCACCATAAATGATTATCCTGCCCTTGCTTACCTGTCGGGCCAGAGTACAAAACGTGCCAAAGCTTGTACTCACTACTTAGATGATACCAAGAGTGTGTGTGGCTGAAACACTCACGCAAAATCGTGTACATGCGTCACCACCAGTTCTTTCAGAGGGCTCACCCATACCGCAAGATGAAGAAACAATTTGACGGAGAGAAGGAGGGCGACTCAGCTCCAAGGCATTTAGGCGGAAAAGAGATTTATAATATGGTTAATGATTTAGATGTTGTCCTCAGAAAGGGACATAAATTGAGGGCTCGTGAGAAGAACATCTAGAAGAAGAGATCAATATTTTGGAACTTACCTTATTGGAAGTATCTAGATGTTCGACACTGCATCGACGTTATGCACGTAGAAAAGAATGTATGTGATAACTTGATTGGTCTCTTACTGAATATTCATGATAAAACAAAGAACGGCGTCAACGCACGGCTTGACTTGGCTGACATGGATATCAGGCCTGAGTTAACACCGACAAAAACAAATAATGGACGAACGTACCTTCCCCCTGCGTGTTACACTCTGTCCAAAATTGAGAAAACAGAACTGTGCCAGTGCTTGCATGGTATCAAAATTCCATCTGGTTACTCCGGCAACGTGAAGAAACTTGTTTCGATGCAAGATTTGAAGTTAAATGGCATGAAGTCTCATGATTGTCATATGCTGATGACACAGATGCTCCCTATTGCAATTAGAAATATTTTACCGATCAAACTCCGAGAGACTATCATGAGGCTATATTATTTCTTTAACACAATTGCTCAGAAGGTCATCGATCCCGAAGGACTAGATGCTCTACAGGACGAGGTGGTGATGACTCTATGTCATCTTGAGATGTATTTTTCGCCTTCGTTTTTCGATATCATGGTCTATCTTATTGTTCACATTGTGTGGGAGATAAAAATATATATGCCCGTATTTCTACGTAGCATGTACCCGTTTGAGAGGTTCATGGGAATTCTCAAGTCCTTTGTACGGAATCGATCTCGGCCGGATGGCAGCATCGTCGAAGGTTATGCAAGCGAAGAGGTCAGTGAGTTTTGTGTCGATTATATGGATCAGATTCAACCGATAGATGTGCCTCAATCTCGTCATGAAGAGAGGCTCAAGGGTATCGGAACTATCGGAAGGAAAGCAATCACTCCAGATATGGACACGTATGCTTAAGCCCATTTCACGGTCTTGCAACACATGACTGAAGTGGCCCCTTATGTCGACCAGCACAAGGATGTGTTTCGGCAATAGAATCCGGAGCGGCCGAATGTTTGGATCATGAGACAACATAACAGTCGACTCAACCAATGGTTGAAGGATAGGGATAGCAACGGGGCGGGGGGTCACGGGGGAAGCCTCCACGGCCCTGCCCCGCCACCCGCGAGCCGGCCACCCGCCCCGCCCCATTAAGCTTCGCGGGAGCAGAAGTCCCCACGTCCCCGGTCCCCGCGGGGAATAAAAAAGATTAAATTTATTTTCAAAAAATAATAATTTAACTTTATTTATTAATTTATAATTCGTTAAGCATATTTTTTCAAAAAAAATAGTTTCAAAATATATATTCTAACATATAAATTCAAATTTTAGTCTAAATATACAAGAAAAAATACAATCTCTTATATTAAAAAAATTATAATATATTATTAAATATATTTATTTTATTTTTGTCGGGTCCCCGTGAGGCCCCGCAGGGCGAGGATGACCCCCCGTCCCCGCCCCGTTAGCATAGCGGGGCCCCGCCCTGTTCCCCCCGCGGGGGGATATTAGCCCCCGCCTCTGCCCCCCATGGGGATATTCCCCGCGGGGCCCCGCCCCCGCGGGGGGAATTACCATCCCTATTGAAGGAGCAAATCACTAGGAGCTCGTCAAGTGAGATGCTGACATGGTTGGCAAAAGATCCAATATTTACAGTTGTGACATGGCAATGATATGACATAAATGGGTACACATTCTATACACAGGCTCAGGATATAAAGAGCACTAACCAGAACATCGGTGTTCACATAGATGCGTTCAGTACCGATGGGGTGAAAAACTCGTACTATAGGTTCATAGAAGAGATTTGGGACCTCGACTACGTGGTTTTAAAGATCCCCTTATTTCGTTGCCGTTGGGTGCATCTCCCATAGGTGAAGGTTGACAAGTACGGTGTCATTACCGGGGACCTCCAACGTGTCGGATACAAAGACGAACCATTCGTACTCGCTAACCAAGTTGTTCAAGTTTTCTATGTAACCGACCCGACAAATAAGAAACGTCATGTAATTCTGTTCCGGATACTAAGGCTTATTACAGACGGTTCTAAGTTTAGAACCGTATCACAGACGGTTCTAAACTTAGAACCGTCCGTAATGATCTTCCTATATATACCCCAAACTAGGGTTTTGCGTGTACACTGCAGTTTGCTCCAACCAGCGCAGAGAGACTTAGTCGCAGCGCGCTCTCCCAATCTAGTCCGTTGTCGCCGCCTTCCTGGAGCCCGTCGCCGCCGACTACTTCCCTGACCCCGTCCGTCGCAGCCAACTACTTCCCCGACCCTGTCCGTCGCCGCCGCCTTCCCGGAGCCCGTCACCGCCGCCTACCTCGAGCCCGTCGCTGCCGACTACTTCCCCGACCCCGTCGCCGCCTACTTCCCCGAGCCCGTCGCCGCCGCCTGCCCTGAGCCCGTCGCCGCCGACTACTTCCCCGACAGTACCCCTACAGACTCGGCACAGCTGGGTATATGGGTAAAATCCCACAGTGGAGGCAAGAGGACGAACACGCAATCCTGCAGGACACCGCCCCGCCATTTGCCACGATCCCAGATGAGCGCGCTCGAAATTGGATTAGAGCGAGGTCATCTACCTCGTCGTCGGGGGACATCTCCTTTCGGAACCCTGTAGACCAAGAAGTGTCCCATCGCTTGCTAAGATATCAAACTACGTAGCTTGTAATTACTCCACAACTTCGTAGGAAGTGAAATGACATGTCGGGCTCTTGCAGGATACACTGAGTGTCGAATCTTCGCAGGGATCATTCCAGTCAACTAGGGAGAAAGATATACTCTCCACAGCACTGAAAAACAAGGAGCACACGGGTCGTACGAGAGGCCTTAGGCTTTCTATTCCTTGGAAACAAGGTTTCTCAGATAACTTCGAATTGTATCGAAGTAGGAAGAGAAACAAAGCCGAGCTTGATGCACGGCTACGAGAGGAGATCAAGGCATCTCTTAGAGAGGAGCTTGCTGACTACGTTAGAGATGAGGTGCGAAGATTTACAGAAGAAAATCAGCAGGTGGCCGCCGTCGCTCCTGTGCTAACCAGCCCCCCAACCGTCGAAGTAGCTGCACGTCCAATCCTACGACGGAAAGCGAGGGCAGATTTCCTTTGGACGACATCCAGGTGGCAATGAAGTGTAAGCTCCAAGTGAGATATGCCTCCGCTGCCTTGTGCGCTGCTTGGGGCCAGTCATATCCGTCCGGTCCCGGGTTCTTGGTGCATAGTGCACCTTTAGAGCCAGGCTTCGAAAAAGTGAATGTAGATGTTGTACATGCCAACGATGAGCTCGCAACTCTAAGGCAAGCCATTGAAACCTTCATCTAGTGGCCCAAAAGCGACATCTGCCTAGAGGCTTGTTCACCGGTGGCAGGTCCACAAAGGCAATCCGAACCAGATCTACTTGCACTGGTGCCATCTCTACAAGGCCTATCTCCACCACCGCTACCTGCATCGGTGTCATGTCCACATGTGCTATTCCCGGTGCAGCAACTTTCACAGGTGGTACCTTTACAGTCGACCTACAGCCGAGGCAGTAAGGACAACCGAGGTAGCAAGGGCAAAGCAAACAAGACCGATGATGATATCCCGTAGCTGCCATTGGCCCGCAAATTCGTGCTTGACGAGCCGCTGCTCGACCCGGTAACGCGCTTCCAAACCCTACCAATTAGTTGCCTGCAATTACACATGTGGTATATGGAACAGTCCAATAAGCCAGAGGGAGAACGGCGCTCAGGTGTCACTATCAAATTCAGGCCGGATCATTTACAGCACAATATTTAAGATTGTGTCTTCGCGGTGACCTTTGAGGATTTATTTGATCTTTACACGCTTAACGTTCTCGACGCCTCACTCATTCGATGCTGGACGCTGTAAGTGTGTACAATCACAGTTTCTGTTCGGCCAAGTAATCGAACGGTAAGTATATTTTCTCCATACATATCTATATTGTACTCTTTCTTTCCTTCTGAATGACTAAGGTCAACTTTTTCGAATCACGTAGCGCATTCGCAATGTACGTTGCAATGGCAGCTATCTCGACGCAAGGGGCCAAAGGCCTGACACATGTTCAAAAATTTAAGGTATTCGCTATTACACATTAATTAATCCTATACAACAGTTGGTAGTAATGCCTCTTGAATTAACACATTCTATTTTTTGCAGTGCCACCAGCAGCTGTCAGGCAACATGTGTGAATTCTACGTTTGCCACTATATGAAACTACTCCTCGATTCCTCGAGGATCACCAATTCTAAGGTTTGTCAATCTTTCTATAATTATTTCATACTTATTAGGTTATATATATACGCACATTGATATTCCTATCGACAGGCTGTGTCCATCCCGTCAACTGCATTGAAACAGGCCGACCTTGGAGACATTCGAGGAGAGTGCGCCTACTTTTTGGTGGCTAACGTCATAAACTCAAATGGAGAGTTCCACAACATAGAATGATTTTGTAATTGTGTATTTGTTAATGGATATTTTCTTTCATTTCAATTAATTAATTTGCGAAATGGATGTTTTATGTTTGTGAAATGAAGTGCGATGTGAATTGGTTGTTTTATGTTTGTGAAATGAATTGAGATGTGAATTGGCTATTTTATGCTTGTGAAATGAATTGAGATGTGAATTGTATGTACATGTACATGTTATCACTGCTTGTTTCAGAGGGCATGGCTAACATTTCCTGATGCTAACCAATAAACAGAAATAGATTTTGGAGTAGAAAAGAATATCACAGACGGTTTGTAGCTAAAAACTGTCTGTGATAGCTGATAATCACAGACGGTTTGTAAGTAAAAGCCATCTGTGATATGTGATAATTCCAGACGGTTTATTGATCACCTATCACAGACGGTTTTTACTTACAAACCGTTTGTGATTATCAAAAACCGTCTGTGATAACCTTCGATTATCACTGACCCATAAATTCAGACGGTTCAAAAAACCGTCTGTGATGACGTTTTTAAACCGTCTGTAATACGATTTTCTGTAGTAGTGATACGTACGTACATACATACATACATATCTTTTTCGTATTCTCGAGAGTACATACTCATACTTCCACATTTGAATATCACTTAAACGAATGTATTATACCTTTTATAATTTTTGGTATATTTAAATACTAATTCTAAGATAATGGAATGTTGGTTGAAAAATTTTTATCGGAGCTCTTTATTTTTGCTATATACTCTTTTCCATATGTAAAAGGAGTATATACATAAATTATGCTATAAAATATGGGTTTTGATGAAATATTTATGGAATTCACTTTGGAGTATCTTATAATTATTATTAGAATATGCTCAAAAGGATAAAGAGGTATAACTTGTTCGTTTAAGCGGTATATGAGAAGCGGGAGTACATATATGTATGTATGTATACTTATGTACAAATATGTATATATACATATATACAATGTGGATACATACATACATACATACATATATAGATACATACATACATATATACATATACACACACACATATATGTATGTATTTATACACATACATATACATATGTGTATGTACATATATATACATACATATATGTATGTGTATACATGTGTGTGTGTGCGTATGTGGGTGTGGGTGTGTGTAATTGTTCTGTCCCAAAGTATGCTCTAAAATTGACTACTTCCAACTTTTATTTTTCATTTTTTTTTAGATCCAATTCTTCCTCTTTTCTATATAGAAAGGTTGGAGTATCTACCAATTGTACCATAGTTATAACTAAGAGTTTATATTGATGTTTAGTATAGATTAGAAGTGTGCAAACCCATCTTGAGGAATACATATAATTATTGTCCCTTTAAAACAAATAAATTTTGTTAAAAAGAAAAGCAATACGACATAAATTCAATATAGGGTGCATACCATATAGTTGAAAAGACAATCAACAGCATCGAACAATCTTTGTCGTTCTACTGGTTGTGTAATAATGCTGGGAGATACCTTTTCCAATAGTAACAAAGCCTGGAGAAAACATTTCTAGTGAGATTTTATATAATAAATCAGTATAGTAATGCATGACTCACCGCTAGTCCTTCAGCGGTGCAATCGGATACAGCCCATCCATTGTCTGCAGTTGAAAGAGTCCAAGAACCTTTTGAAGGTTGGCGATGCCAATATCTTTGATCTCCTGGATGATCTTTAAGAACCTTTATCAACCAAACAGAAAACATCATGTTATTTTTTGGAGGTTGGAACTTAATAATCTAAGAAAGGTAGTGCTGGATTTGAACCTGGGAATTCTTAATGTACTCATAGGCCCGGTTAAGAGTTGGTCCGTATTCTTGAGCAAGATTGGTTGAGCAGATAGCTCGAACCATGAATGTTGTTTCCCAATGGTTAGCACCGTCATAAATCTGTGAGTTTGTGACAACCAATTAGAAATTCTTAGTATGGAAATGTATTGTTTCTGTGAGTAAGACTATCTAAAGAAAACTCCAATTTCAGTTCAAATATGAGTAACTCCAATTTCAATATTCATAAAACATCTAACCAGGTTTTTTTGTCAAATTGATCATTCATGAAATTGAATGATTTGTTGGTAACAAGCTAAGTAATCATAGTGGGTAGTTTTGAAAATTAAGCATGCGAACTTCAATAGTGAAGAAAATGCAATAAATAACCTTAAAATGTGTAAGAACCTTGACTGTAACTTAAAATAACATTTTTATCTCCTTTTATATAATAGGAATGTTTCTTTCGATGAAACACTGTCAATGTTTTTGCAATTTATTATAATTAGCATCTTCCGCAATTTATTAATGAAAATAAGGACACAAGTGCACCAAGTATAATTTGTTAGAACCTGTGCCTTCATCCCATCTTCCGCAACCCACAAGTAATCAAAAATCCTTGGAAGATGTCTTTTGAATGCCTCTGAGTTTGGATCTTCTATCCAACAACAGATCATATTTAGTCCCTAAACACAAAACAAGTGTCTTCAATAATCAATTAGATATCATAATACGTTAAGATGTTGCTCTAACTCACTGATTGATCATTTAGTTGTAAATGATAACTAATGATGAACTAGAAGAACATTCTAAGGATTTAAAAATTAATCACCTTGTTAATAGGACAAATGCAAATGTATTGACTATTTTTATCCTCATAATGAATATGCTCCATAAGATTTCTCAAAGCTTTCTCTCGTAACTTTGTGAGAGGCCAACGGTTTAGTAGTGGTTCTGAAAACTTGTGAAGAGTTGTCCAGAGAACTTCTTGTACAAACGTACGTGGGTAGCGAAGATCTTCCTGCAAGAGTGAGTAAAACGATAAATAGAAGATATATATACATTTTAACAATGTCACATCGATTAACATTATCCTAACTATTTACATATATGTCCATAAACATGGGTCTCCAATTTCATGTACCGCCTGTACGATTGATATAGTTTGCAAAATATTTACCTAGAAAACATGGATAGTCTAATATGGCAAGGAACTAAAAATCAATTTAGTATACGTACTTGATTGATCACCAAGACAACCAACAAATCTAGCAATATTAAAATACTATAGAAGTTGACCATTTTGAGTTTTTAATACATCCATTTGCATTATAGAATATTTCAACCAAAGGCATCTTTGAATCGATTATTCAAAGGGGTAAAGGTAAACTACACACCTTGCAACATGTGTTGCGAGCCTTGTTCCAGTCAATTTTATCATACGAGTCATAGTAGAGCTCTTCCCTCAAGTCCAATATAGTTTGTGTGATTGGCCCAACAAACTTTTTCCCATAAATATAAGCCATAGGCAAGTACACCATTCGGCAATAGCACCAGAATTTTCCTATGCAAAAGAGTTTAAAAATACTACTTCATCATGAATGCTTTGGTCATGTGTAACAAACGATCAACAAGGGAACTACATATGTTTTTTATAGATAGCAATATACTCCCTACATTTCACAATATTAATCCAAGCCCACTGTGAGTATAGACCAACGAGACACTAAATCTTTGAAATGGTTAATGATATTAGACCATACATGTAGGGATGAAAATAGATCAGATAGTGTTTAAACCATATTCTTATTCGTATTTATAAATGCATACGAATATGAACTAGAATATTCTTGAATATGGATATGAATAGAATATTGTAACGAATTCAAATTTGAATCAAATATTTACTCAATTTGGTCAGATCTGGATATTCTCATAACTTATGTAGTATGAAAACATCAATGACATTTTATCCTCATACAATCATGCTTAATAATACTAATTAATTTACTTCACCTAAAGAAACACGAATACACATTCAATTTAAAAAAAAACTTGTCCAACTAATTAGTCGTGTTATAATAAAATATGAATATTGTTTTGTCGAATAAGAATATGGATAGTCTGGATAAAATAATATTTCGGATGGTAAAAGTCTATACCATATTTGTATCCATATTTTTATGCGAATTCGAATACGAGTATGAATAGGATAAAAATTGTTAATCGGATGAAAAAATCTGTACCATATTCGCATCCTATCGAATATTGTAACCGGATAATACGAATAATTTATATCCATTTTTCACCCCCTACATGCATGTCCCTATTGAATGGCAAACTATAACTACTTTACCTCTTTTATAACATTTAAACAAGGATATAAAGTGAAAATACTGTAATAACTACGCTCTTGATTTCCTCGATGGGCTAACGTTGTGACATGACACTACCCAAGAAAATGGACTAATTTTGTGATATAGAGGGAGTATAATAATAATAGTAACCGATGATCGATAACAACCTAATGAACAACTGGTAAGCACAGCAAAAAATTTGTACTCTACCAGGATGAATTGGAAGGAAACGTGGGACCAGCCACAGTTCAGGAATCACTGGATTGTTTCCGGACCAATCATATAAGCCAAGCATCTACAATTAAATTCAAGTAGGAAGAATCCATGGTGAGTATTGCCTTCAAAAGAAAATAATGCACTATTGAGGCCATCTTAAATGTCTATTCAATACCGAAATCCATATCTTTCCCCACTGAGGTATGGAAGCGGCGCTGCCATGGGCCAGTATCCAGGCTCGGCCTTTCTCCATTGCACCGTCACCGTCGCTGGGCCCCTCACCCAGAAGCCTCAGGGTGACGTAGTTCAGGACAGACCCGAACATTGTGCTGGGGCCCAAAATATGCGACCCCCATCCACCGTCCTCGCGCTGCACATGCGTTTCGTTTTTGCAGTGACCAATAGATTCTCCCTCCAATATTTTTTCACATAGAATATATCCTTAATTACCTGATGGTTGTAGATGTATCGACGTATCTCCTTCTGATGCTCCAATGATAAGACGGTGTTGAGAGTCCCAGTGACGTACAAAGCGAACAGCTAGTAGAGATGGGTGTGCATTGTTACATATGTGTACATATATATATATATATATATATATATATATATATATATATATATATATATATATATATATATATATATATATATATATCCATTTATGAGTGAAAAGTGCAATGAGAAATAAGCACCTACATATACATACCATGATAGGCATGAGGAACATAAGCCCAGTATATTCACCAGGCCAGTGCCCATCATGCGCTTGTAATGTGGAGATACGGTCGAGTGCCCGTCTAAGTGTGGCCATCACAGCTTCCGCTGTGACAGGGTCGTCTTCTCCCAGTTTGACACTGGGAAGGTTTGTTTCGAGCGGGTTCATCTTGGCGTACTGTGATGCATGACAACAATATATAAGTTAAGCATTTAACTAGATTTACTTATTCACGAATACGACCTTCGACGTTCGCAAAAGAGGCATTTAAGAATTTGCCCCACCTCGCATATACGTAATTGGAGATTTGTTCTCGATGTGTTTCTTTTTGGCTTCTCCAATCGACTTTTAACTTTTGCTACAATATCTAACTTTTAAATGAAATATTTTTACAAGACGGGATCTACAAGTTAATTGTAGTACACGTTAAAAGCCCAACATATGTATCATTCAAAATCATAAATAAGTATCTCTCTCTTCGTAATCTCTACAATAAATAGCTAAATTTTAAAATTTTTAGCCAAAAACCAAAATCCACAGTCATATCAAACAAACCCATGAATTTGTGGGCTCTCGACTACATATCAATAACACATAGAGAGGCAAATATTTGATTACATCTATTCGTGATGATAAATCCTCAATTTTTCTTTCGTAAAAGGCCATGGCGAAGGCATATATAAATGTCCTAGTTCCCCAGCCTCTCGTTGGGTAGCCATTAATCATGATGTTGTGTTCTAGAGATTTATTTGATTCAATTCATATATTATACATTGACATGTGACGACAGATCAATATTCCTTGTGCAATTTTAATCTTGACGACAGCACATATATAGCATTTAACTGTACCCGCTTGGCTGCAGGCTGCGTACGAACGTTCTTATGCCAAGCTGTATGTACCTGCATGCGCATGAAGAGGTCGTCGCACTGCCTCCTCTGGAACCTGTTCTTCCGGTACTCCTCGCGCGCTCTCTCGACCTCGGCGAGCTCCTCCGGCGTGCCGAGGTCCGGGTCGAACTCCCAGACCCGCCGACCCACGAAGTTGTTGGTCGACCGCATCCACGGCCCGCCACCCTCACCGATCTTGAGCTTCCACATGGCGATGGTGATGGCGCCGGCGCCGGGGAAGACGGTAAATTGCCGGGGCACTCCAAGTGGTGGACTCCCCGAGGACCAGAGAGAGGAAGACGAGGCAGGAGGCTAGGACGACGCTTAGAACGAAGGCGAGGGAGTGTATGTGCGACGCCAGGAGGAACCCAAGCCCGTGCATCTTCTGGTTCGACGGCTCGCGGAGGCACCTATTTATACCCGGCCCGGTAGGCGCACGGCCGTCCTCCAGCGCGCGGGGCCTGCGCTGCATGACCTCAGGTTGCATTGTGCCCTGGTTCTAAAAACTATTTTTATATGGTATTTAATTTTTAAATAAAATATTTTTTAAAATATAATTTATTAATCTATTGTAGTACAAACTATAATAATCTTATTTATATCAGCTACACATGTCTCTCTACAAGCTTCACTCCAGCACGTGGGGCCTGCGCTGCATGACCTCATATATGTGCATTGTGCCCCTATTCGTATTGATTTCTAAAAACTATTTTTCTACGTGAATAGGTTTTCTACAGTATCTAACTTTCAAACGGAGTATCTTATCAAGACAGGATCTACTAGTCGATTGTAGTACACACTATAATGACTTTATTTATATCGGCTAAAATTAGACATGTATATCTCTATAAATTTTACTATAAGTTATTATTATTTATAAACTAAAATAAAAAATTAAAATGAATAGCTTGGGAAGTAGCTAGGTGGTGCACTGGCGCCGCTGCCAAGTGTCGCCGAGCGTCGAGCCTTTGATGGACATTTAACTCTGTTCAACATTGACGCAAGGTTCACATCAAGTATGATGTTCCTTAAAAGTTCAAAACATACTCTCTTCAAAAACAAGTTTAAAACATGTTATAGCTCTTTGTCGGTGTCTGGCTGTCGGCGTCATGCTCCTATGGCTAATATAGTAATATGGGTTCTTTTCTCACGAGTGAGAAAATCGTTAACTTCGGAGTAATTAACTGTGACAAACGGCATTTCTTAATTAGCGCAAATAATTGAGTTAAGCATAAACACCATTAATTCAGCAAATCCACGCATTAGCCAAACTACAATAAACAATCTTTTCAAATCAAATAAAAATATAACAGTCCATATTACATTAGGTCATCCATTTACCGTTTGATTACATTAATTTACATTTTTTTATCTCAATCAAGACAATCGCCTCCAGAATATAAATAAATACATCATAATTAAAATTACATCAATATTCCAATCCACCTTTCTATAGAAAAATACCTGCTTATAAAAAAGAGAAAACCCAAGGAAAAAAAGAAGAAAGGATTACTGTCAGAATCCATAGTCCATATCATCCTATAGGGTTCATTCATTGAGATGCCAGGATCGTTTGTCGACACCTCTTCTTAAATAAGGTATTATCATTCGGTGTAAAAACAAATCTGAAATTAATTCAAAGCACATTTTCTCTCTGAGTCAATCATAGTAAAAACCAGTTTACCAGAGTACACAACAACCCACCAGCAACTGTGAGTTCATAGCCCAACACCTATAGCAACAAGTAGAGGAGATAAGGACCAGCGAGGCACCGAGGGAGAGAGAAAGCATTCGCTATTCCACAACCACAACACCACCCAGAGCAAGCAAACCACCACCAAATCCAACCCATTCCCCCAAATCCTCAACCCACTGCTGCGAAGGAGAAGGAATGGAGTGAACCATGGCGACCAGACTAGAGAAAGGCAGCCAACCTAGGAGGAGAGTAATAGGACCACTAGTACGCTAGGAGGGAAGAACAGAACCCCATTCCACTTGAATTGAGCCGACAGCGTCAACCCAAGGCACCCCACATTCCATTCCAACCCTTCCCATCACCATCACAGGACCACGTGCACATGCACTCTCACATACACAAGCATCACACTAGATGGAGTGGAGGGGAAGAGGACTAGGGGAAATAGATTATACCATAGGAGGGGAGCTCACAATGGGATTACCCATGCTCATAGCTGGTCGGCCGTGCGCACCCGATGACCACCCGTAAGCTCCCCGGTGCATGGGGAGGTCCTGAGCCCCGTCATGGTGCATCCACCTCAAGTACGAACCTTCCCCAAAATACAAGTAAATCAAAAACAAAAAACACATAAATCAAAGTAGAAATCAAGTAGAAGAAGACGTAGAACAGTAAATCGAGGATAATAAGGGTGTAGAAGCCCAACAGTTCGGATCCCAGTGGGCGACGGTGAACACAGTCACCACCATGGTGAATTCAGCTGGGGGTAAGCGGGTGGATGGGGATATGTGTACAGTGGCAATGCTGATGGTGGATCTGAGTGGCGCAGAGCCAGGCGGGGCAAGGCCTAGTGGAGGTGGCATAGGTGAGGCTAGGTGGAGGCGAGGCCGAAGGGACAGCAGTGTTCCGTCGGTGGGCCAGTCACCTGTCGCCCAGGAGCTAAAGACGGAGGCGGCTACATCCGACGGCGAGGTAGAACCAGGTCACAAGAGACAGAGGGAGAAGGTGACACAGCGAGAGAGAGAGAGAGATAGGGCATCGGTGCGAGTGGGCGCAGAGGGGGTAAAAGGGAGAGAGAGAGAGATAAGGGAGGAGAGAAAGAGTGGGACGAAGCTGATGGGTTAGCTAGGGAAAATGAAATTGATAGGTTATAAATGTATGAACATATGCACACATACATGAAAATACATGGGAATATATGTAAATATATTCACATAAATACATGTACATAGATCCATGCATAAGTAGTACCTAGTCAACAAAAACAAGATGTCGAATACACTCAATTGATAAGCCCACCTATTCTAACATCAGTAAAAATACTAACAAACGATGGGTACAATATAGAATCCAAATTTAAACATGGTAATTAGCTTTAATCGATAGGAGATTTGTCACTAAGACACCCCAACATAGCATATTATATGGGTCTATAAATTAAATCATAGCATTGTCCATAAATTAAATTATAGCCTACCCAATACATGCAGAGCTGGGCCCTAAGGAAGGGTTTCACCTGAGCACACTTGAGACCCAAATCCCAGGCAAACATGCCTTTGATCATTTGATTAGAGTAATTTCACGTAAAAATTATTTTTATACTAGCTTAATATCATTCTCTGCATAAAATAAATTTTAGAAGAAATCATATGCTGGATGTTAATGATGATGATTATAGCAGGGTAGGCAGTTGGAGAAGCCACTGTCCTGTGGATAAATAATAAGTGAGTAGAGGGTGCCTAGGAAAGGAAAGATAGTGACATAGATGGGGCCCTCTATATGTGGTTATAATAAAAGGACTAACCAACTGTTACTCGTGTAACAAGTCGTATTGTCGTATCGGCCATGATCCTGTTTAGAACGGGCAGAATATGTTACTCCATTAAGTTGTTATACACTCCACACTGGGTATATAGATTTATCTATGGATGATCACAGGTGAGATCTCAATTAGACTTAGGACCATAAAAGATAAGCATGGCGCATATATTTAGCATAGTGGAGTGTTGGGTGAAGGCGAAGTTGACCTAGCCAACTACTAAGAAAGGTTCTTCAATAGATGTATCATCGCCAAGAAAGGCTCTACAATCCGGCCCGGACCACTCCCTCACAAGATGAATGACAGAACACTAGATATGTTGCCAGACATTTGTGAATGCAATTCGTGCACATGTATGCTCAATCTCTAGTGCAAATAGGCAGACTATGTATTGTGCTTTCATCTTTCTTGTTTATGATATGGCAATGAATAATGTATCATTATGGTTACCAAATATCCCTTTTGTTTTTCTTTAACGTTTGTCTGATAAGTTCAGCCCAACATGTGAATTTAGACATAGAACTAAGAAAATTGAGAGGAAATTGTCATATCTTCTGATAATAAGCAACGAATTGTATATAGACTAGATACAAAAGGGGTTTTAAAACACTACTCTATTTATGAAGATGTAAGTTTACTAATTGTTATGACCTGCAATTTAGAAGCACCCAAAAAGATACCACTAGCTATTCTTCCCTTCTGTGAATGATTAGGATAGTCTAATTTCACTTTGTACAATCTGTTTGTCTACTCTTCAAAGATTATAAGTATGAAGCATGTTGATATTGACTGCTTTTCTACTTTGTTGTGAATACTAGAGCCAGGTTGTCTGAGCTGTCTGCTATCTGTCTGCAAACTTCATTTTGAATTTGGTGAGGTCTTGCTGTCTTTTGCAGTGGATCATCACTCTATTTTGCTCTCAGAAAAAGAAGCCATCACGAAGCAGATATCAGAGGCTCCTGTGGGAATTTAGCTCGTGATAAATATTTTTTTTGTCTATAAAGCATGTTGATATTGACTGCTTTTCTACTTTGTTGACAGGTATATATTTGCCTTAAAAAGTAACAATGTCGGTTTTCTCATACTCCTGGACAAGTGCCCCGGGATGCAGAAAAGAACAAAGTAAAACCTGACTGGAGAAGCAGCTGCCGCTCAATATAAATTCGATAAAAAGTAAGGACATTAACGTAATTTTAGAGGGCTTTTATAGAAAAAAAATAAGGATAATTTTGAGAAAGAGACGTTTTAAAAATAAGGATGATTTTGAGAAAGAGATATTTTTCATAAGAATAGTGATGTGGAGCGTGGGAGGCCAGAAATCCTCGGCTAATAATAGAGGGGGCATTTTGGAGGGTTTTTCTGAAAAACGTAAAAATCTATATGTAATTTTAAAAATATAGAGAGTTTTTTTACTAAAATAGTGACGTGGTGTGGAGGATGCCGAGGATGCCGGCGAATAATTGGGGGAATCACTACGAACACCTGCGCACAACAGACACGGGGGTGTTATTGCCGTCCGAACGTTGTCCTTTCCTTGTGTGAGTATATATTTTTTTTCTTGCATGATGAGGCAAATCCTTTTCAGAGCCGGCCTAGGTAGCTCTTGATTCACCAATATTGTATACAACATCTAGCTAACCCTAAATATATCACATACATTGTAAATCTACGTTGTACATGGTATATATATTTGTACCATTTTGAGTTTTTAAGACATCGGGGAATCACCTTATGTTGAGGTTGTGGCTGTACGGTTCCACTCACCGGACTTTAAACCCTCGTATAGATCTGTGGTTTGGGGGGTGATCGGAATAGCGATGGCTTTTGGATTTTAGCTGAAAAAACATTGTAGCTGGCTGAAAAAACACTGTAGCTGAGTTAGTGGATAGTGTAGTGAATAGTGAAAAAAAAGCTGAAGTTAGAAGCTGAAGCCGAAACAAACCGAAATGATCGGGGCCTTGATCTTAACAATTCATTGTTTATTTGTTTATTAATTGATTAAGCCTGTACTGCACCAAATAATTTCTACTTAACGTGCCAAACCCCCCATGTAGCAAGCCAGCTAGCTTAGGTTAGTGTGCTGAGCATCTGACTGTGCCGTGCGTCATGTGTGGTCTAAACACTGGGATGCTGTTGCCGTCTGAACGTTGTCCTATCCTTTTCTGAGTATCTGTCTTACGACTCCACTCGTCGGACTTTAACCCTTGTACATATCTATGGTTTGATCTTAGAAATTTCTTGTTTATTCGCTTATTAATTGATTAAGCCTGTACGGCACCAAATAGTTTCTACTTAACGTGCCAAATCCCCCATCTTGCTGCCGTGGATAATTGTTTTCGAAATGGCAGTTTCAGCAAATTTTTAGAGATAATTCCAGCAGCAATAATCATCATTAAAGCACATTTTTAGTAATATTTAAATGATAAAATTAATATATAAATATGTAAATCTTCTATATCATTTGAGCAGGATAATAAACTCAAAACATATAGTATGTGGACAATGAAAACTAGCATAATGCTTAGGTTTTAACCTGTTTGTTTGTTCTCAGATGGCATGTTGCTCAAGGTTAAATCTTGGTCCTCATGACACTTGTGTCAAATTTTAATGACAAATTGAATATGACAACCAAATGAGATAAATTAGATATTGAGCTAAAACTGACACTTTGCTTAGATCCAACTCATGCAAACAAAAAAGTCAATGTCTACTAACATCAGGCAATTGAAAAAATTGACAAGTGACTATGATAGTGACGAAAATCAATATTGTACACTAATTAGAAGTTGAATGAATCACAATGAACAAGATTAAATAACCGAGTGAACATAGTGAATCACGGAGGACAGCTATCAATCACGAAATAAATCATGTGTACAGATTAATCATGAATTGCATGATACAATACTAAAAAAACAAGTAATCTTCTCAAAACAAAATTATACACCAATTGTCAAATTCAATCTCAATTTGACGTCATCTCATCATAGAGCAATGAACCGAGCCCACAACATTACTAACCAAGTCCCCTAGTACTAGTTAGAATGATAAGATCAACTAGCACAACACACTTGGTAAAATAATGCTCAAAACTAGAGATACTCACGATGCGAATGGCACTCAAAGCCACCGGGAAGTAAACCAGGCAAGGCAGGTCATATGGCGTTGACCAAGAAAACCAATTGCCCCATTGTGCCATGAAGAACGGACGAGATTATCGGAGATACAATGCCAATTTGCAATCCAAGACACACCAAATTGCAAAGTCGAGGTACAAGGGATGCCTCACAAGAATCACCTGATGTGCTCTGGCTTGGCTTGGCTTCAAGTGTGAATGACGTAACCTCCACCTCGCACCACATCATGTCCTTTTCTGCCCTTGCATATTCCTCCATCTTGTCGAAAAACTTCACCACCAAGCTTCCACATGTTATACTCCACAAGTGGGCCCTTCTAGAGGCCGCGGATAGCCGTGTTGATGATGGTTGTACTGTTGGTGTCCCTTACTTGGTAGTGGACCTTCGTGAAGTGTTTGAAGTAGACCTGCAACTTGTCCCCTAGCACTTGTCTCACCGCGAAGAGCTAGTCAGCGTCGACTCACTCTACATAGTTATCTTGAAAATTGTTGTGTATGAAGTCCTAGATCTGCTCCCATACATACACCAAACCGAGGGAGATAGTGAAAAACCAGGAGAGTGTCTCCCCCACTGCTTCGATGGTTGTCTCGTGAACGCGCAGAAACTTGCGGGGGTCTGTATCGCCTTGGTAGGGCTCCACTATAAACATCTTGAAGTCTTCAAACTAAGCTCTCAGGTGCAAACTTGTGCAGAGGGGGGACTCGGGGTCCACCCTCCGAGAGGCATTACGGACCTCGGCGTTGGCCTCGCAGCTTTCCATTTCTTCTCCGACCACCTCCACCACTATCGTGATGGGCGTTAGTTGACTCTGATTCTCCCGCATCTTGTGTGTGGTTTTGCATAGGTCTGCCAATTCTCGCTGCAACATTCTAAGAATCGTTGCAAGGGGCTTCTGCCCCGCGCTTAGCCTGGAGGGAGGACGACCCCTCCCCCTGGGTGGTGATGATGACGGTGTCGATGCCGATGGAGACCACTACTTAAGCGGTGCGAATCTCAGCGTTTCAGTTGCCCGCCACGATCGGGTCCTCCATTGGCAACACTTCTCGCTCCATTGTTGGCACGGGTGCCGAGGAGCCACCCTAATTTCCTGTCACCGATCAAGCCTCCACCTCGTTGATGTGTCGCTGCCATGGGGGCGAGGGACCTTTGCGAATTAGCTCCCTCGTCCTCGCTGATGCAGTCTCAGTAGTGGTGCTCTTCTTTCACTTAGGAGTCAACATAGTCATCTTTTTTCGTACCATTGCATCCAAACACTCCTTTCTCGACTTGTTACTTCTATACCGCTCCCCACAGATGGTGTCAACTGTTATAGTTACGGACCAAACAGTGAACAAAAGAGGCTACGGGAAGGCCACAAAGAAGCTGACTAGAGTCTTATAAACCGTGGAGATAGGGTATAGAAACATATGCTACCTAAATTTATCTGATAAAAAAAGAATGCCTCCTTCATGACGCTATTTAGATCTATAATCGTAGATGCAATATCATTTTTTCCCTTGCAGTAGCTCTCTCGGGCCAGCCACATTGATTCATTATTATTGGGCCTCGTGGTACAATAGGCCGATTGAGCCAAGGTGAAGGCCACTCCTCCAACAAGAGAATTTTTTACAATATTTCTCTTTTTTTTTCTTAGCTAATGTAATCAACTATCATAAACTTTTATTTTATGATAGATAACACCCAACAGTTGATATAGTTCAACTTTAATTAGAATCCACCCAATCGATGCTGATTCTAACAAAAAAAAATCTAAAATTGTAAAACACATTGTTAGATAGCATGTAGATAGAATATGTTGTCTTTTTTTTTGTTTCGCCTTTTTCTTGCCGAGTGACATTTTTCTTTTTCTTTTCTCATGCATAGCTTTTACTCTTTTACTTATTTATTTTGCATGGTAATATCTTTGTTTTCCTCTGGTACATGGCTTTTAGTATGTATCATCTAGGATTATTTTTATTTATTTGGTTGATCTAGAATCTATAATATGTAAATTTGTCTTATAAGATTTTCTATTTATCTAAGATATCTTCCGATAATCGTTCACTAACTATAACAAGGATCCACTGAACGACGGCAATGGCTCTTCCCTTACGGTCATAATCACATCCGTGTGGGTTCCATGGTACCTGCATGCTGCATGCAACAAAAAAAACAGCAACCAACAGTGCGTCAAACCGATTGGATTGGTGTTTTTTTTTTCTTTTTTTTAGATCTATTTATTGTACGTGCAGGTAGATAATAGAAGAGGCAGCATCGCTGGCAGAAACACCCCAGGGGATCTGGTCCCGGATGTCTTCCATTCCCAACGCACTGCACAGCGTTCTCGTTCGATTCCTCTCTCGTTTGCCTGACTAAAATCTATATCCATTCCTGTTGGCTGGCCTGCAACTTGGCTAGCTAGTAGCCCAAGGAGCGCAACATAGCAGGTGGTGACTCATTGTATTGGGGGCAGCATTCGGAGTTTGGATTGGATACAGCACGATAACAAGCTGGCTCGGCTCGGCTCGGCTCGCAAAAGCCCGGTGGACAACGACAGGTCCACAACTTGGATTGAACTCCTGACCACAATGACAGGTCTAAGCGAGCCACAATGTAATGCCATCCTCACATAACATAACCCTACACCAAAGGCATTCCCACATGACAGGATGACACGGTGTGTGCCAACAGAGCGTAGTACATGAACTACAGAAAGACAAATTTATGTGCAAAAAGGCTATTTCCTTGCATGGTACATTGGAACCTAGGATGTCCAGATCTTGCGGAAACCTCACATGGTTTTACCACGGAAAAGGCGATGCCTGCAATATAAAAGCCACCAGCTGGGAGTTAAGAGGCATGGCAGATGTTCATTGGCATTGCAAATCATAATGTTCATAAAATCACAACTCTAGATTCTGCAGAGAGCAAGAGCGTACCTTTCGAACTCTAGCTTCTGGATAACAATACCATTCAGCAAAAGCTCCGAGTCAAATATTTCCAAACCTGCAACAATGGCACAGAATTACAAAATTGATCCGTAACTGCAAGAAATGAGGAAGCACCAAAAAATAACTTAAGGGTCAAAAGGTGCGCCGTACTACCATTCTTAATGAATGGCAAGCAGATGCTGTAGTCTTGTTCACAAGAGATTACAAAGGCTCCATCAAAATTCCTATTCTTCACCATAGACACTGTGATTCTCTCCAACGGCTAACAAACCAACAAAATTTAATTGGCATGAAAGCAAGTTAAGCAATGAAAATGACGATGTATCCAAGCATGAAATTCTAACATGTACAGAAGTTGTAGAATTTTATCCGTGACCCACACACAAGAAACAGGACACTGATGTTACAAGGTGAGGAAAAATAGAAATGTGAGATGTTAAGTATATTGCAATAGCAGCCCATAAGGCTATATATGCAATAGCAGCCCATGGACATACAAGGACCCAAACCCTAGATAATAGAAAATGATCTAAATACCCTTAACACCCCTCCATCAAATGTAAAGTGTATACAATAGCATTACATTTGAAAAAGGTTGATACTAAAATAAGTAATAACCTAAATACCCTTAACAACAAAGTCTGTGTCTTGAAAATGTCATCGTAGCGTGCGGCTCTTGAAAAATTATGTCGAGTACCAACCATCTGGAATCGTGCAAAAGCACAAAGTGCAGGGGCTGGGAAAGGGTTAAGCAGGAGTAAAGTCGACCGCAGTAACACGGCGAAGAGGACATGGAAGAGACACAAGTAGAGAGAGCTGTTAAATCAAGCCGAAAAGGGAGATAGAAGCATAGCAGCACATATCGAAACCCAAGATAGCAATGGCGCAGTGCATAAAAAGCGCAACAAAGGCATGGTGCAGAAGAAGCGCAGATGCCTTAAAATCGAGGCAGCGGCTTACAGAGAAGTGGTGGTATCATAAAAACTTTTACAATCTGCAGCGGCTCAAGGAAAGGAGCAGCGGCTGCGGCTATGCAAAAGGAAAGAAATGGCCACACTCATCCGAGAGGATGGGCCATGGCTAGCAAAGTAATCGGTTGAATGATAAGGAATTTATGGATTCACACAACATTGACGAACTGACATAGAGATACAATGGACTTAGATGACATAACAGAAGATGCAAAACAAAAAGGACTCAAAAGGCAAAGCAACGAATTCTGGTATCAGTCCACCACCAATAGGAGAATGCGTCGTGCCCACAGCAACCAATCATGGACCCATTCCATATATTCCACCATCAATCCCCCACGGGATTCCACCACCATAATAACCATCCAAGAGCAAGTTGTGCGCGTGGGCCGGCCGGAAGGCAGCAAGGAGTCGACGCTGGGGAGGTCGGCTGAGGCGGTGGCGGCGGCTCGAAGAGGCAGAGCGGCGCAAGCAGCCGGCGAGGAGGCCAAGGCGGTGGGGATCCAGGGGAGGCGGCAGGCTCCGGTGGCCAATAGGACTGAGGCGGCAGCGGAGTCAGCCGGGGCGGCAGGGGCCAAGGCAGGTGGCGGATCTCGCGGCTAGATCCAGGGTGGCAACGGCTTGGCACATCGAGGGAGGCGGTGGAGGCGATCAGATTCAACAGCTCAGGCCGGATCCAAAGTGGCGACGACAGAGGCTCAGCGCGAGCCCACTGTGGGATCTTGAGGCGGCTAGGACGACGGCGGCCAGGCAGCGGAGCGTGCACAGACGACAGCCTGATCCGGGGTGGTGCTAAGGAGGCACGGCCGGATCCGGTGGCGAGGAGCCCAGATCCATTGCAACGATGGCCGGATCCAAGGTGGCGATGGCCTGGCACATTGAGAGAGGCGTGGAGGCTGCCAGATCCGACGCGCGGCGACCTAGCGACGGCGGCAGAGGGCCGACGTCGGCGGGAAACGGTCGGATATAACTCGGAGGCGGCCAGATCCAAGCACGACGGCGGCGAAGATGACCGAATCCGACCCGAAGGCAGCTGGATCCGGGCTTCACGGCGTCGAAGGCAGCCAGATCTGGGCGGTGGTGCGGCGCAGACGTGCAGGTGACGGCTCGAGCACGACCGCGACGACACGGGCGGATGCGACGACGCGTTGACAGCCGAGCGGACGCAAGGGTAGGCGCCGGCGCTCGCGAGGCAACGACGGTTAGCGGTGAGGAGGTGGCCGCCCCCAGGATTAGCTCCTCCCAAGGGCAGCAGTGGAAGACTGAGCTGAGCTTGGTTGGAAACATATGTTCTGATACCATGTTACAAGGTGAGGAAAAATGGAAATGTAAAATGTGGAGTATATTGCAATAGCAACCCATAAGGCTATATATAGTACATGGCCATACAAGAACTCAAACCCTAGATAATAGAAAATAATTTAAACACCCTTAACAACTGACACTGCAGTAAAAAAAGAAACTACATATTACTCAATATTTTTCATTATGCCTTGTAGCTCTATGGTTGACAACAAAGCACCAAATCTGGCAAAAGAAGTACACATTAAAGTGATTATAAAAAGAATGTAAGACAGGTCACTAGAAAATGCTCTAGTGAACAAGGGCATCCTACGCATGTTAGAGCTGATGGATAAGTCTCTGTGTTGTTTTTTTGCTTTTGCTTTTGCTTTTGCTTCTTTAGGACAGCATCTGCTTTTTGCTTTTGCTTTAGTATCTTTAGGACAGCATCTGCTTTTTGTTTTTGCTTTAGCATCTTGACTAGCATCTAGGACAGCATCTTAGACTAGCATCTTAGCATATGCTTCGCTGGCTAACAGCCTATAAATATGTATCCCCAACCCCTCAGATTGGCATGGCATTGTCTGAGAAATAAACCTAAAAAATTGCCCCATCTCCAAGTGTCATCCTCTTGATGAGAGTGAGAATCTTGCTATCACCAAGAGCAAGAATCGAGCGACTAACAAGTGGTATCAGAGCGAGGTTATCCTGTAGCCTGAGCATCTCCTGCTCAATCCCTTCTCCGTCGCTTCGGCCTGCAGCAGCCCCAACTAGCGAACAGCGGCGGCTCGGTGCCTCTGCTCCTCCTCTCCTCGCGCTCGGAGCGAGCGGCTCATCGGCGGCTCTCTCCACGCAGCAGTCCCCCGGTGGCGCGCCATGTCCGCAGGACAGTCTCAGCGCTCGATCGCCTCGAGCACGCGGCGGCGACAAGAAGCCGAGCTCGCTGTGGCAGAGGAACGCGAGCGAGCGGCAACACAGGCCGCTGCGGCGGCAGAAAGGGCGTCAAGGCTGGTAGCGGCCAGAGCGGAGGTGGAAGCAGCGACGGCGGCAGATGCAGCGCGTGCGACAGCAGCGGAGGTCGAGGTTCTACGCGGCAGCAACAGCAGCTCCATCTCTGCTGATGACAGCGCCGACGTGGACCTTGAGCTGCCAGAGAGGGAGGCAACGCGAGGGCGAGCAGCGATGAAGCGCGCGCGCGACGCCCACAGCGGCGGCAGCGGCGACAGCGCGACACGCCGGCGGCGCTCCTGGAGGAGGCACGCACGGCGGCGCTCCTGGAGGAGGCACGCACGGCGGCAGCGTACGGGTCGACAGAGAGCGCGGCCTTCACAGGCGACGCGGCTCTCCCGGTTGATCGTGGTCACCACGAGTACCGCATCATCGTCGAGGGCGTCGGCCCGGCCGCGGTGGCCTACACTCACCAAGATCAACTACGTCGAGTGGGCTGCGGTGATGAGGGTAAAGCTCCAGGTGCGGCATATGTGGGATGCAGTCCGGTACGACGACGTCGACTACGACCAGGATCGATGGGCACTGGATGCTCTCATCGCTGCAGTCCCACCCGAGATGCAGTTCTCGCTTACCAACAAGCAGACTGCCAAAGAGGCTTGGGACGCCATCGCTGCAGCACGCATCGGCAGCGACCGCGCCCGCAAGTCTACATTACAAGCACTACGCAAGGAGTGGGAGAACCTGGCCTTCAAGCCAGGTGAGGACATTGATGACTTTGCTCTCCGTCTCAATACTCTATTGCAGAAGATGGTGCAGTTCGGCGACGACACCTACGGCGAGGAGAGCTGTGGAAAAGCTCTTCCGCTACGTCCCCGAGAAGTACAAGCAGATGGCTCGCTCGATCGAGTCTCTGCTGGACCTCTCCACGATGACGATCAAGGAGGCGTTGGGTCGCCTCAAGGTCGTTGACAGCGATGAGCCACAGCGCCTCTCGGGACCCGTCACCATTGGCGGGAAACTCCTCCTCACTCGGGAGCAGTGGGCTGCCGGCCAAGGTGACAGGAAGAAGGGGGAGCCTTCTTCCACGACAGGCGGCCGCAAGCGCGGCAAGCCGCGCAAAGACGCCAGCAGGGCGCGAACGCGTCGAGGGTAATGGCCGTGGAGGCGCGGGCGCGCGGCGGCAAGCAAAAGCCGGCACGAAACGACGCTTGCTACAACTACGGCAAGCCTGGTCATTGGGCCAAGGATTGTCGACAGCCACGACGCGGCCAGGCCCACGTCGCGCAGGCGGAGGAGGAGGAGCAGCCGGCTCTGTTCATTGCTCATGCGAGCATGGAACTACCTCCAGCGGCACCGACCGCAACGACTCTCCTCCACCTTGACGAGCCAAAAGCACACGCCCTCCTCGGCGACAGTTCCGGCAACGACAAGACCGACGAGTGGTGCCTCGACACCGGCGCCACCCACCACATGATCGGGCGGCGGGAGTTCTTCTCCGAGCTCGACTCAGGTGTTCGAGGCACCGTCAAGTTCGACGACGCCTCTGCCGTAGAGATCAAGGGCGTCCGCTCTGTCGTCTTCGTCGCCAAGACTGGCGAGCACCAGCTGCTCACCGGTGTCTACTACATCCCCGTGTTGAGGAACTCCATCATCAGCTTGGGACAGCTGGATGAGAACGGATCGCGCGTGGAGATCGAGCACGGGGTGCTGCGCATCTGGGATCATCGCGCGGCTCCTCGTCAAGGTCAACAGAGCAACCGCCACGTCCTTCACGCGCGGTGGCGCAACCTCGTGTCTTGCGCCCGCCGCGGCGACGGCGCTTGGAGGTGGCACGAGCGCTGGACACCTCAACTTTGAGGCCACGAGGCGGCTCGGCGGCAAGGAGATGGTGCGGGGCATGCAAAGACGTCGACCACGTGGAGCGGTTCGCAACACTGCGTCCTCACCAAGCCGTGGCGGCTCCTTCCTCGCCAGCGAGCTTCGCGCCAAGGAGAAGCTGGAGCTCGTACACGGTGACCTCTGTGGCCCCATAACACCGGCTACACGGAGGCGGCGCCACTTCCTCCTCCTCGTCGACGGCGTGTCCCGCTACATGTGGGCTGTCTGCTCGACGTCAAGCGCGCCGCGGCGACGCCATCAAGCGCCTTCAAGGCTGCTGCGGAGGCGAGTGCGGCCGCAAGTTTCGGTCCTACGCGGACAACGGCGGTGAGTTCACGGCGGCCGAGTTCGCGGCGTCATCGCGCCGACGAGGATCCATCGTCACTTCTCGCGCGTACACCCCGCAGCAGAACGACGTCGTCGAGCGCCGCAACCAGACGGTGCTTGCCACCGCCCACGCCCTCCTCAAGCAAAGAGGGATGCCGGCATTCTACTCGGGTGAGGCGGTGATGACTGCCGTCCACTTACTCAACCGTTCCCCCACCAAGGCCCTCGACGACAAGGCGCCATACGAGGCACGCACGGCGCAAGCCGCGGTGAGCCACCTCGTGTCTTGGTGCCGGGCGCCGTTAAGGAGCTCAACCACGTCGGTAAGCTCGATGACCGGAGCACGCCAGGGGTTTTCATCGGCTACGCGGAGGGCGCCAAGGCCTACCGAGTCCTCGACCTGCGACGGCGGCGTGCGCATCACGCGTGGACGTCGTGTTCGACGGCGGCGGAGGGCGTGGGGCAAGATGGTGGATGACGGCTCGACTCCGACGACCAGCGATTTCGTCGTCGACTACGTCCACTTCGAGGAGGCGGGGGGGCCAACAGCTCGTCTTCACCGAGCTCGCCTACCCCACCACCTCGTTCGCCACCACCTCCGGCGAGTCCTTCACCACCGCCACCACCAGCTCCGGCAAGCCCACAGGCTCCGGCGAGTCCACCGCCAGCACCGCCGGCCACGCCTCGCTCTCCTACACCGGCGCCTACTCCCTTAGGCTCGGCACCAGCAGCTTCGGCCCACGACGAGCAGCGCACGGTGGAGTTCGCCACTCCGCTGTCCAACGACAAGGATCGCATCGACGCCTACCACGACGGCGAGCCTGCGCGCTGCGCATCGTGGGCGACCTACTCGGCGGCGGCGGTCCCTGGCTGGCGCGCAGCGACCGAGCGGAGCCGCACCTCGCACAGGACGACGGCGAGCCTCGTTCATTCGCCGAGGCGGAGAGAGACGCGGCATGGCGTGCCGCGATGCAGGAGGAGATGGACGCCGTCGAGCGAAACAAGACATGGGAGCTGGCCGATGTTCCAGCCGGCCACCACGCCATCTCTCTCAAGTGGGTCTTCAAGCTCAAGAAAGACGAGGCTGAAGAGGTGATCGAGCACAAGGCGCGTCTCGTGGCACGTGGCTTCGTTCAGCAGGAGGGAGTCGACTTCGACGATGCCTTCGCGCCTGTTGCACGAATGGAGTCCGTGCGTCTCCTCCTTGCCCTCGCAGCCCAGGAGGGCTGGTGCGTCCATCACATGGACATCAAGTCTGCTTTCCTCAACGGCGACTTTATGGAGGAGGTCTATGTCCGCCAGCCGCCGGGATTCATCATCCCCGGCAAGGAGAGCAAGGTCCTCCGCCTGCGCAAGGCCCTCTACGGCTTGCGGCAGGCACCGCGAACTTGGAACACCAAGCTGGACTCCACCCTCAAGCAAATGGGATTTCAGCAGAGCGCTCACGAGGCCGCGGTCTACCGACGGGGCAAGGGAGGCAATGCCCTGCTGATAGGCGTCTACGTCGACGACCTTGTGATCACTGGTATCAAGGAAGAGGAGATCGAGGCATTCAAGGCGGAGATGAAGGCCACCTTCCAGATGAGCGACCTCGGGCCCCTCTCCTTCTACCTCGGGATCGAGGTCCACCAGGATAGCTCCGGCATCTCTCTTCGCCAGACTGCCTACGCCAAGCGCATCGTGGAGCTGGGCGGCCTCACCGACTGCAACCCAGCCCACACCCCTATGGAGGAGGCTGAAGCTGAGTCGTGAGAGTACGGCGGAGGAGGTGGACGCGACGTAGTACCGGCGTATTGTGGGCAACCTTCGCTACCTTGTCCACACGCGACCGAACTTGACGTTCGCCGTCGGCTACGTCAGCCGGTTCATGCAGCGACCGACGACGGAGCACCAGCAGGCCGTGAAAAGGATCCTCCGCTACGTCGCGGGCACCTCCGACTACGGCTTGCACTACCCAAGGTGCCCCGGCGCGGCGCACTTCATCGGGTACAGCGACAGCGACCACGCCGGCGACATCGACACGAGCAAGAGCACCAGCGGGATGCTGTACTTCCTCGAAAAATGTCCGATCAGCTGGCAGTCGGTCAAGCAGCAGGTGGTGGCTTTGTCTAGCTGCGAGGCAGAGTACATTGCAGCCACTACCGCTTCTACTCAGGCTCTGTGGCTGGCTCGGCTGCTTGGCGATCTCCTTGGCAGAGACGCGGAGGCAGTGGAGCTCAGGGTGGACAGCAAGTCCGCCTTGGCCTTGGCGAAGAACCCTGTCTTCCATGAGCGCAGCAAGCACATCCGGGTGAGGTATCACTTCATCAGAAGCTGCCTGGATGAAGGTTGTGTCCGGGCCAACTACATCAACACCCAAGACCAGCTCGCCGACTTCCTGACCAAGTCTCTTGGACGGATCAAGTTCCAGGAGCTTCGCGCCAGGATCGGGATGGTTCAGATTCCCCACAAGAAGACACACAAGACTTAGGGGGAGAGTGATGGATAAGTCTCTGTGTTGTTTTTTTGCTTTTGCTTTTGCTTTTGCTTTAACATCTTTAGGATAGCATCTGCTTTTTGCTTTTGTTTTAGCATCTTGAGCATCTGCTTTTTGCTTTTACTTTAGCATCTTTAGGACAGCATCTGCTTTTTGCTTTTGCTTTAGCATCTTGACTAGCATCTAAGACAGCATCTTAGACTAGCATCTTAGCATATGCTTGGCTGGTTAACAACCTATAAACATGTATCCCCAACCCCTCAGGTTGGCATGGCATTGTGTGAGAAATAAACCTAGAAAATTGTCCCATCTCCAAGTGTCATCCTCTCGATGAGAGTGAGAATCTTGCTATCACCAAGAGCAAGAATCGAGCGACTAACAAGAGCTGCACTTTTGCTCCCTACTCCCTAGCATTTTCCTTTTGTATCTCACGAACTTCTGTTCAGTCAGTGCATCACAATCACAAGGTCTCCAAATTTTTGGTACACTTTAGATAAGAACATGAAAATTGAAATCCTTTATTAGCGCTAACTACTAAACTATACATAAAATTGCAGAAACAAGTACTCTACATTCAAAACATTAAACCTCTTGTTTCAAGATGCAGCTGAGAAGTCAACACAGAATAAATGAATCCAACAAACGGTAGACTACCAAGGACAAGGGGATCGCTGCCAAAAGAAAATGCACGTTATATGGATAGAGGTAGATTACCAATTGCATACCTGTCCACGAGTTGCCACTACTAAACTTTTCAGAAGCTCCTTGCTAGGCTTAGCGTGTGGCGTGATTAGTACTCTTCTACCCTAGAATGAATTTCAGAAAACTTAGTAAATATGAAGATAATGTAAAGATTAGCTTACAATAGATTGATGTAAAAATATACTATGAATGTTTAAAGATTTCTTGACATCAAGATAATATATGTTTTTAAACCAACAGGATAATATAATTGTCCTCTGCCACTATTTATTTTCTCATTTTGATCAGATCTTTCACCGCTAAGAAATCAGAGACACTAACCTCCAACAATGGTTTTTTGCAGGCTCGGCTTAGTGAGACAGGCATGCTGAAGCCTAGTACCTTTTCCTTCTTTATATCCCTCATAATGTACTTTTTCTCATCAAGGAAACACCTTGCTTCTCCACAGCATTCAAGCCATGATGGTGTGACTACAGGTATGCCCTTAGCTATTGCTTCTAGCATATTCTTTGTACGAGCAAAATTTTCAGCAACAAAGTGTGTAGCCTCTGAAATAGTTGTTGCCACTGGTAATCCAAAGTGTATCAATAACTGTCCAATAAAATTTAAAAAAGTGAGGAACAGAGAACCATCAGAAGACCTCCGATTACTGTGTTTAGTATGTGCAACTGATGAAATGAAAACTACCTTTGCTTGATCTTTGATGATTTCCTTGTCCATGCTTTGGCTGAATAGAACACGAACTGTGGACATATGTCTCTTTCTTCGCCTGTGTGATTGCAAAACCGGAGATACTTCATTTCTAAAAAGACTGGCAAGTTCTCTGGAACCTGGTGATTTTGGAAGGCCTCTCTTCAGTGGCTTATTTGACGTCCGTGTCTTAGATTGGGGACCTGTGCTGTTTAGCTCTCTCAACGGTACTCTGCTCGTCAAACTAGAGTTCTGATCTTTCCATTCAGATGTGGATTGTTTTTCCAGTCCTACACTCAAAGTTCCTTCAAGCTGATTGGCATGTGAAATTTCTTTCCAAATTACTCTGCCTTTGCTAGGAGTTGCTGTAGCTCCACCAAAGGCATCAGCAGAACTAGCAGCTGATGCTTCATGATCAGCTAAAGAAGTTTTTTGAGTTATTTTCATGCCATCCATGGTATCAGGATCAGATATGCTTACTGTTTTTGCTGTTGACGACTGTTCTACTTCAGTAGTTTTGGCTCTAAGTGCAGTTGATCTGCTAGCTTCATTGAACTCAACTTTCGAGCTTCCTAAGGTACACATATTTGTCCTTTTCCTTTTAGGATGAATTGCAGCATATTTACCTAATAAATAAGGAATATTTGAGTCATCTGAACCAGATCCCATGTATCCTTCTGGCACCTCATGATTTATGGTTCCTTGTATAATCCCAGTGTCCATGCTTCTTTTTGCCTTCCCTGCCATATATTTCAGATTCTTTCTGGCTTTTGACTTACTAGGACGCTTTGTCAAAGAGCTTGAAATTTTGCCATTTGGCCTTACCGTGTCATCTACCTTAATTTGCTTAGAATCTGCTGTCTTTCCTCCCAAGCTCTTTCTTTTTGAAGACGTTCCTCCCAACCTCTTAGAAAAGCATTTTAACTTCTGAATTGGTGAGTGAGCTGAACATGTCTTATCAACTTTGGTTTCTTTCCCCGAATCTATTCTGAGAATAGAACTTACATGATGTGCATTCTCCCTGACATCATAACTGATAGTTGATGCATACAATGATTCCATGGCTTCAGCTGCCATTTGAGTATTTGGCCCAATATCATATACTTCATATACATCATCAATAGCATCAACAGGTTCTGGTTTCTTCAGATAATTTATGCCTGAGTCCTCATCAATACATTCCAGTATGACCCCAGCCCTGGTAACTGATCCATAGCCACCAAATCTCTGGGAGTCCAAATATTTCATTTGATTATTAGCATGAACTCTTTGATTTTCTCTCGAAATGGTACTGGTGGTGCAATCATCAAGATTGGGAGTATCAATCCAGTCAAAGACCCCTGCCTTTTCGAACGGACAAATGCACTCAACCCTTTTGGCCAGGCACTGAGCTACTTTTGAGCCTAAAGTAGAAGGTGGCCTTTTCCCATTTATCTGGTCAATGCTTATTTTCTGAGAAGTTTCTATATCATCTTCTACTAGCAGCCTATCCACAATATCAATAGCATTGCCCTGCGATTCATCACCAGGCTCTTGCGAATTAAGGTAATCTAACCTTGCACGTCCTCTTGCCGTAGTCATTGTACTCATGTTGTAATGGCTGACATAGATAGGTTAGCACCTATTATGAACTTACAAACTTGAAACTGTGAATGGTGATTGTTACCAATACCACATAGGTCATGACCTGACTACTGAATTGTTAAAACAACATAAACTTGAAACTGAGTGCTGAAATCTTCTCAGATTAAATTAATTGGAGATGTGAATACTACAGCTAAACTGCATAAATGAAAGGAACATATTTAGGATGCCAAAGTATTCAACTGCAGATACACATAACCAAATGTGCTCACAAAAAAATGTATGATCATAAGGAAGATACATGACCGCTGACCTGTCCAGTGATAGGGAGAATTATGGCAATGCAGGCAACTGCAAGCAGTCTCACAACACATAGATTTTGAGTTGCTAGCTGAAACTTTAGACGCAGGAAAGCTTTATGATACTTTTCAAGATAAGGTTGATCTGAGGTTGGTAGCCACTAGCCAGGGTTAAAAATGTTGGATTCAGATCAGGCAGTGCTCACAAAAAGAAATGCATATCCATATTTTCTATAAAGAAAAAATGGGTTTCAGATAGATTTAGTTATCACTCAGATTCAAATAGTGTCAGATGACAAAGCTTATCTAGATTATGAAATGGCAATGCAGCAATTTCTCGACAACAGCTGCAAGGACATCACAATTATACACAGCCCACTCTTAGTTAAACTACTGCATTTCACGACGGATCATGGAAGCATCACGAGTGGCAACAGCTAGAATGTGTTGTCTAATTAATCGTTTCTACTCGTCATCGTGCGCCCAGTGCACGATCTAAATGCAAACGAAGCGCCGATCGGAGAATATTCGAATCAAAAGGGGAAGGATGCCCCCCCCCCACCCCCCACACAATTGGATTGCTCTTACGACGGCAGACACTAGGATGGAGGACGCGATCGCGCCGAAACCCACAAAATTTGACTCAAATCTCCCGAATGCGGCGAAAAACAAACGATTCCGATGTATCAAAAGTATGATCAGAAAACTAGCAAAAAAGAATCCGAGAAGGGATCGAAAATACGGGGATCATACCTTCGTTTCGAGTCGGAGGAGGGCCCAGAAACTTGGGAGGGTTTCCCTTCGCTTTGGTGCTAATCCGCCATGAATCGAAGCAAGCAAGGGAGCATTGGATTTGGGCGAGGGGTTCTGGGTTTCAGGGTGCGATTGCGATGGGAATAGAAGTGGGGAAACGGAAGAGAGATGATGAGTGCGTGTTGTGGCGAGAGGGAAAGGGAGGGAAGCGCGAGTTCCGAGGCCGCGCTTGGGAGGGAAGTGTGCTGGAGAAGCCAAACACCGCGCCTCTCCTGGAAATATCCGGTCTCCCTCTCCCGCTCTTCTTTTCTGAGGGAAAAAAAATAAATTTGATCAACTCTTTTGCAGCGAAAATAAATTTCGTGAAGTTGAAAAGTAGCACTTAAAAAGTACCTCAGTAGTTTTCTCGGTTTCTCTCCCTGGCATGACGAAATTTTCGTTTTGAGCGGATGATTCAAATGAGTGAACCAATGGTAGATCACGAAATATGCGGATCAGCTTGTGTAAATGTAGCAACTTTGTTTTAAAGAGTTTATAATTTACTAGATACAATTTCCCCGAGTAATTTGATATCTGGGATCATGGAGAAATTAGCAGTGCACTCGAAGATGAAAATCGACTGTTAGAAGAGAGCAAACTGAACCAAGAATTAACTTCAGTGCACTCGAAGAAAAATGAAGGTAATGTTAGTACATAGATAATCACAATTAACGTGGATTAAACGGTAAAAAAGTAGTTCATACATTGTAGTACAGCGCTCACAAAATTCCTTCGGAGCCTATCACTTGGAACTAATTACTCATATAGCAGATCTTCTTTTCAATTTTTAAAAACGATTTTGACTTTTAACTTTTTTATTTTTTTATAATAACTAATTTTTTTTAAAAATATATAAATTAATTATAGTACACACTATAGCGACTTTATTTATATTAATAAAAACTACTCATAGTTTTTATTACTTCATACTCTCTCTCTCACAAACAGCTCAAAAATTATAAACCGTGGTTGTAAACTATAAAACCGAAACAAAAAGAACAGACTCATATGAAAGATTATAAAATTAGCATTCACCGATCTCAAAAATTGTTGTACATCATAGATCACAGAGCCACAGATTAATAATACATCCATACTTTCCCAAGTAGAGCTAACAAACTCTGCCAGACACTGATGCATAGACTTACAACGTAACTCTCTTGATAATCCATCCATCCATCACTACCGAAAGATAAAGAACATCTAGTTCTCCTTACATGGACATCATCTAATTTTCCTAACAGAGTTACATACTTTCAACAACAGATCACGCACCATTGTAGTACAGCAACACAAGCAAAACACCAAAGAAATAGGCACCAAATAAATGTCAGAAAAAGAAAGCATTTCCTATCTCTTATGGCAACCACGGTAATCTAGGACTCTAGGTCGCAATAACAACATCCTTCAACCGTGATTGCCTGTCCATGGGAGCCAATAGATGCGTCGATGAATCCAAATAGAGGTTAACAAAATGTTAAATGCTACTCTTTGTGTTTAGCCACAAACGGTTTGCTCATATCTTCAGTAACAACATTGCTCCTGTGAAAGAATAACAAAAAAAAAGATTAGCATTTCTTAGGAACAACAAACATAAAATGTGAAAGAACTTTTTCTCACAATGTTCACAAAAACATTCTGGACCTATCTGCCTTAGTTTGCTCAAAGAATTTGATTGGGAAAAAAACTTCCGAGAAAAGCGCCTAAACTAGGATTGTAGGTCACGTACCATGACATCTTCTAAAGTAACTGAAAAATAGTACTGACCTTCCGCTAAGCTGTGGTGGAACTAACGTGTTCCCAGGAGTACTCCTAGCACCCCGAGATTGTGCTGATTGCGCCCTTGGAAATTTACTGTGTAAGTCTTGAAAAGCAGATCCATTTGATTCTCTTTTCCTTGATGAACCATCCGCGATAGCAGCAGAACCTCTGGATGGAGTAGAAGGGGAAGATAAAAAGAGCTGCAACATCTGGGAGGTCTAATGATGGTGTGGGAAGGGAATATTACTTGAACTTGTGGACGTTGCATTCCTGGAGCAAAAACTAAAAAAAACACAAGAAGTTGAGAACTCTCTGATACCACATCAAAACCTAGAAAGTTGCGGACAAAAAGGATTACTAGTACTGTACTTCATTTAGCATATATGCATCCAGCATAACACTTCAGGCCATGCAAGTGCAACCGAAAACAAAATGATTTGGAAGAAAGTAAGAAACACGAAAATAGGCCAGGAACCAGGATGAAAAGAGGGCCAATGAAATATAAGAAAGGAAGTATGACAAGGAGATGAAATGCAGCTCAGCTATCAAGTACTAAGACAATGCAGTTCAGCTATCAAGTACTAATACAAATACATGTGACCGGAACAGATTCACAATTTCACACAATCAACACTCTACATTGACATGCTACAAATTGCCTGAAACTTTTTTCAACTTCACCACAGGTAATGGCTATGAAGTTGCTGATAGACTTTTTGGTGAATAAAGTACAAATGCATAGGTGACATGGTACATCATTCAAGGAAAGTTACGACAAACAACCTGCCTAAATCAAACCTGCCAGGCTATAATAAGAAAACTGTACATGAACAGAAATGCTCCCACATATGATTTCCCACAAGGGACATTTTTGAACAAGCAACTACAACTTGTCAAACCATGACTATAACTTGATGAGTTGTACTTCACTTGTCAACACATTGCAAGGCTTCTCAATGCAAATATCTAAGAAACCTAACAAAACTTCCATTCCGGTTGATGGAATTTTAACAGAAAGGAATTCTCTACATCAGATAATCATCAACATACCATGCAATCGTTTTCCCCAACAAACCAACACAGGACATCCAATACCAAGTTTCCCTGTTAGGGAGTTTTTTTTTTCTTTCCAAAATGACGGGGAGATCAGGGACAAGGGAACCACATATTTTGGAATTGTGTTACGGGTTGGACTTAAAGAGTTCAAAGAAACTTTAAGACACATGCAAAGTGAGCATAACAGGCAGGGACTGTAATGCCATATTGCCATCCTTCGTCTCCATTAACGGGATAAAGAGAGGCCTGGAAAAATCATCATAAGAGGAACCCAACACCCCACAGAAAACACCATCAATTTTTTGGTGTCCTGTCAATGCTGAAGTTACAAATGGCATGCTAGAGTAGAAGAACAACGTAGAATGCTCATATGGGTTTCGAAGCTACATAATCCCCACCAATACGGAGAGAACAAATGAACGCAGCATGGACATGCCAATTCTCATTTCGAACCTAACCTCCAATGACACATGTGTTTTGCTCCTACAAACTACTTAGAAAACCATGACTTGTATTGTTGCAGGATTTGCTAGTATGGTGGTTTGATTCCCAGACGGTTCAACTCTAGCATAACAGCGCAGTTCAATCCAGCGGTCACCGATCAAACAAATACCCAAAAAAACGAGTGACGGTAACATCAACAGCAGTTCTCTGAAACATCAAGCCGCCTAAATCTAGTTGGCACAAACAAAAATCTACATAAGTAACGCCCAAATCCACAGCTAACTCCCAACGATCCCCATTCCTACAAGCGAAACCCTAGAGACAGCATGGGCTTACTGGCTGGGAGCAGGAGGCTGAGGAGCGGCGCCCACCGACGCCAAAGGTGAAGGAGGCCACGGTTGCGGCCCGATGGAGGAGGAGAAGGGGGGAGGAGAGGCCGGGGCGGCGGCGGCGGGAGGCTCGCCGGCGTCTTCCTCGTCGGAGGAGGCGTCGTAGGCGACCAGCGACATCGGGTTCGGGTCAGTTGAGCCGGGCAACGGATGCGCTGCTTTGGGTTTGTTCCTCTTTTGGTTCACTTTATAGGCGGGCCGTTGGCCTGTGGGCCTGTGAAAGCGAGCCTGATCGCTTAGGCCTGAAAGCGAGCCTGATCGCTTAGGCCTTAGCCAAGTCAGAGCCATTACGCAATGGGCCCCCATACGTTCTATCCAGCCCTTGTTGAAAAATCAATATTTAGCCATTCAATTCGGAAAAATGAGTTCTTCTAAACAAAATGAGAAAAATGGATGCCATCCTAAATATGCTGGTACAATTTGTATGTACATAGCAAGATAGTACGAACTTACGGTAGCCTTCCTTGTGTGGATGTAGCAAATCTTCTTCAAAGCTCTTGGTAGTTTGTTGTGTGCTAGTAACAAAATCCCAAATAAAACAAAAAACCATGCCGACAACCTCTAATTCTGATCTGATGTGATTAGCTCTAGATTCTCTCTCTCTTCAATTCTTTTCTCATTGCTGCATGCGTCTTCGTGTCACCTGAGCCTTTGGGTTTCGATAACTTTTTTTCTTTGAGTCTTCGGCGAGACCGTGCAACTTTTATTAGCGAAAAGGTGGCTTGGAATAGGAACGGAATCAGATGCCCATCTCGGATTTAACGGGAAAAACGACAGAGTGGATGTTTCTGATTGGATCTTATGCGCTCTGATATTACTTATTGTAAATGATACATAGAAAAACAGGAGCAAGATATACGATTTTTTATATAGAAAACCTTACGAAAAAACATAAAAGTATAGAAACAAATCACTACAAGAGAAGATATTTACAATAGAGATTTGCTCTTTCCATAGGCTAAAGGAGTACATATAGGATGGGAGAGATAAGTCCTAAACGGAGAAGAAAATTGAATCAAAGTCGATTGTAGTGGATCGACACCACGTCAGGTGCAGTCCACGCCTGATCTTAACACCAGTCATACCACATCTGTCATAAGACAATGCAATATTTTACACAGACATAAAACAAATTCAGATCAGACTTCAACATAAACCAAGACATTTTCAACCTCTTTTAAGTTCTTAGGTAATTTAGTTTTTAGCCCACCCATATATCTCAAAAAAGAATATCAGGCTTCTTGGTAAGCACGGCACCAGAAGTATTATCCTTGGAGATCAAGCAAACGGCTGCTCTGCTCCGCGTCAGATGCACTCGGTAAGCAAGAGAACGAAGTCTTATATAAACAAAGATGTGACAGTATCGAGAATGAAATACAGATTAAAAGTTCAGAACATGTTGAAAGTCATTGCTAGGTGGACCGTAGACATGTACCCCGTTCCACATTCCTTCTTACTCAAACCTTGTTTTCTCACGATCCTGACTCAACTCGGCTCAAAAAGAAACAATCTCATTATATACTTAATTTGTATTAACATTATATTAAAATACACTGTTAGATCTTTATCTTAATTGGTATTAACATTATATTAAAATACACTGTTAGATCTTTATCATTATATCAGCCAAAGAAAAGTCTTGGCATTATGATTAGTTAATTCTAGACACTCATTCTACAGTATCTTTAAGTTTGGATTAAAATACCTTATTTTGAAAAAGATTTTTTTATATTGACATAAAAAGTACAGGAAAAATGCGTCAATACATAAGCATATTACAAAAACATGATTTGAAAACACAAGAATAATTAAAAGTTGACATTTAAATAAGAAATGGAAAAAATAATTCATATGCCTTCACCCCTCAAAACCAACTTATTGCTTCATATAACATATCCCTTATCATTCTTTTGCAACTCTCTTCCAATCTTTTCATCAATCTATTGAATAGAGTGTTAAACACACATGTCATCCATGATATCCTTTTCCGATCTAGTACATCAATCCAACATATGAAGGCTTAGATGATGCAATGTTGCTGCTTGCAAATGAAGGCTCGCGATGGAGGTGGTAGCCACATCCTGTATTTTTTATGTCTTTATTTCCTCCTTTCACACTTAGTCTTTTGCACAGATTGATGGAACAGGAAAAAGAATTTTCTATAAAATTTAGAATAAATAGGTGCTTGTATGCTTCAAAACTCTCACCATCCAAACAAACTTTTACTATCACAGTCTACCAATTAATTTAACATATAGTTTATTAAATATGCAAAAAAAAATCATGCTCATCTATGACTAGTAATGTTAGGCCCTCCAAAAATCAAACAAAGAATTCCTAAAAAAACACCCTCCAAAAATCAAACAAAGAATAATGGAGAAATCAAACTCCTAAAAAAACACTATCCAACGTGTCCATCCACAAGTTCGAAGAAAAAACGCATCCATCCACCCAAAACCACCGCCTGATCCCAATCGTACGGCCCTGGGAATCTCAGGTAGGATTTGCGGGTAGTTCCAGGAGTGCTCGTAGCCGCAGAGTGGAGAGGCTTTGGAGTTTCGGTCCGGAGCCATTCAAGGTATTCTCCTCCCTCGAGTCCACCGGCTTATAAAGCAGCCGAATTTCTCCTGCCTCTTGTCTGGACGAACCATCCGAGATTTTTTTCTTTTTCGTTGGGAAGCCAAACCCTAGCGCCCCTCCCCTTCCTCTCCTGCCGCCGGCGCGGCTCTCGCGAAGGTAATCCGCAATTCTCAACTTCCTCTTTCGTTCTAGTTCGATGATGATGTGAAGGGCGCGGGGTGCGTTCGTGTCACGTTGATCGGGGGGTGCGTTCGTGTCGTTGATCGCTTTTAGTGGTGTTTGATCGGGTCTTCGTGGGCCGATCCGCCGCCGATGCAGGGGGCCGCGAGCACCGGCTTCGTTCGGCGTGCCCCTGGGACCTTCCTGTACACCGGCGCCGCAGAAGAGAATCCCGGGGCGCGGCCCGCACCGTACTCTTCCCACCTCCGCCTGATTGAGTCGCACCAGGTGACATGAGTACATGACCCCAGATCGTGTCCAGGGTAGCCTAGGCCGACGGTTAGCACTTAGCAGTGCGTGGTTTCGTGGTTGGGATTCTCAGGTAGGAATAGGTGGATGCTTTGCTTTGATCGAGCTCGATTTTGTGGAAAAGATTACATTATTTATGTTTTTCCTGTAATGACATGGGAGATGTTAGATATGGTGTGCAATTGTTACAAAATCTGTTCACTTCATGGTTAGTTTTTGGGCGTAATATTTTCCAGCAGATATCACCCCTATGATGCACCCTGTGCAATTTTCTTAGGAACTTGCAAAACACGTATTTTTCACTTTCGTGTGCATAGATGTAATATAAATTATGGTGTTTCAATGTGCATCTGTGGTATTTAGTAGTTACTACGAGTTTGTTTGAGGATGGGATGCAAGGATGTTAGGATCGTCAACTCTGCTACACTGTTTAACTGGTGCTGCAAATGTACATACGTGTGTACATTTAAGTGTACATGCTCTCTTTTACAGTCCTTTAGTTTTTGGTTCTTTATCTAAAAAGATGTTAGGGTCTGGTTTTTTTCTTTTAAAGTTGTTCTGATCTTGAATAGTTCAAGCATAAGCATCTGAATATTTTTTTTGTTAATGTTCTTGGCCTCTGTTCTTATATGGTATGAGAATCAGTAATCTTAGAAACTTTGTTTGGCTAGTCTTATTTGTTGAAAAAGATTTCATGATCAGTGCCTTTTTAAACTGTTGCCTTTGTATCAAAGATTCTTAACCTCTCTATCTTGTTATAAATTTTTTGGTTGTGCATGTTCTGTATGTACCAGCAGTGCTTTGACCTTTGAATACAAACTTTTATGCTGGTTTCTCTTCCTAAAAGATCATTTTGATCATTTATTTCCTTTTTTGCTATATTTTTTTTACATTATATGGCGTTGGGTTTTTTGGACATTGTAGCAGTTCCTATCTGACATTACCTGGGTCATCCAGCTTGTTTGATATTAATCAATTGCTTATGGAAATATGTTCTTAGAATTGATGGGTCTATGTAAATCATTTTAGAGTTGGATTTTTATGCTTTCATCTTTCTGACTTCCTGTAATGATTTGTGTTGCAAGTATGACACAGGTGGTCATCACATCTTTTTACTCCCTTTTTATGGCCACAATGTTTTGCGTTTATATTGCAGATACTCTCAAAATGTATTGTGGTATTTATACCAGTGATTGTTGCACAATTTGAAGACCTTAACTGCTTCTGGTTGGATGAGTTGGTGCTTTAGAACTGTGCATATCTGAGAAACATATACTAATTCAGCTTTAGTTATTACTTTTTTACTTGTCATGACTAGATGTTCATATTCCTTTCGTTTTAAAGAATGAAAGTTGCATTGCTCGTTTTGTCTGGCTAGCTAAAGTTAGTATGATTATCTTTTGATTTGTTTTCACTTCTAGTCCTGGTTATTCCTGGTTATATACTATATAGCCCTTTCAGACAGCTCCTACTAACATTATATACCTACACTGGACGTTCTATCTTGTAGGTGAAGGTAGAGGTTGGAGCACAACCAAGATGGCTGACGGTCATGAAACTGACAAGAATATTGAGATCTGGAAAGTCAAGAAGCTGATTAAAGCCCTTGATGCTGCGCGTGGAAATGGGACAAGCATGATATCGCTGATCATGCCGCCTCGAGATCAGGTCTCTCGGGTCACCAAGATGTTGGGTGATGAATATGGAACTGCCTCGAACATCAAGAGCAGGGTCAACAGGCAGTCTGTCTTGGCTGCTATTACCTCTGCTCAACAGAGGCTGAAGCTGTACAATCGAGTTCCCCCCAATGGATTGGTGCTTTACACTGGAACCATTGTCACCGATGAGGGCAAAGAAAAGAAGGTCACCTTTGACTTCGAGCCATTCAGGCCAATTAACGCTTCCTTGTATCTCTGTGACAACAAATTCCACACTGAGGCGTTGAATGAGCTGCTGGAGTCTGATGACAAGTTTGGCTTCATAGTCATGGATGGCAATGGGACACTTTTTGGAACACTGAGTGGCAACACAAGAGAGGTTCTTCACAGGTTCTCTGTTGATCTCCCAAAGAAGCATGGACGAGGAGGGCAGTCAGCACTTCGCTTTGCCCGCCTGCGCATGGAAAAACGCCACAACTATGTGCGCAAGACAGCTGAGCTCGCGACACAATTCTTCATCAATCCTGCCACTAGCCAGCCAAATGTTTATGGGCTTATTCTAGCTGGTTCTGCTGACTTCAAGAATGAATTAAGCCAGTCTGACATGTTTGATCAGCGGTTGCAAGCCAAGATACTCAAGGTGGTTGATGTCTCTTATGGTGGAGAGAATGGCTTCAACCAGGCAATTGAGATATCTGCTGAGGTCCTTTCAAATGTCAAGTTCATCCAAGAAAAGAAGTTGATTGGGAAGTACTTTGAGGAGATAAGCCAAGACACCGGGAAGTATGTTTTTGGTGTGGATGACACCATGGCTGCCCTTGAAATGGGTGCAGTTGAGATGCTGATTGTGTGGGAAAATCTTGATATCAATCGATATGTCCTAAAAAATTCTGCCACTGGAGAAACAATGGTGAAGCACTTCAACAAGGCACAGGAGACAGATCAGAGCAACTTCCGAGATAAGGCAACATCTGTAGAGCTGGAGGTGGTGGAGAAGACCTTGTTACTGGAGTGGTTTGCAGAAAATTATCGGCAGTTTGGTTGCACACTTGAGTTTATCACAAACAAGTCACAGGAAGGATCTCAGTTCTGCAGGGGCTTTGGTGGGATAGGAGGAATCCTTCGCTACCAGGTTGAGATCAATGCTTATGAAGACCTGTCTGATGAGGAGTATGGTGAAGACTTTGAATAGCAATCAATTGAAACTTCACTGAATCCGGTCCTGGAGGAGCCTGTGCAGGCCCCAAATGCACCGGGACAGGAGGCCGAGACATCCACAAGATCATCGAGGAAAAATTAAGGTTTGTACCGAACTGTGCCAGCTCCTCCCTTATAAACGTCTTGCATTGTGTTTCCCTCTGTCATGTCTGATCAAATTTTCTGCCTTTAGGTGTGAGGAGATGACCGTAATCATGTGATGAAGCATGCTGCTGCTGCATAAGTGAAGTCTTCTCCGCGTGATTGGGAGAAAGGCTGCATTCTGATCTCCATCAGAAGACCATATTTAGTATCGTCATTATTAGTAATTCGAGTTGTCTATTAAGCGTGGCTTGTACGTGGGTCTGAACTTGTCGGTTATGTTTGTGGGTTAGTGCTGCTGCAGCTGCAGCTATATTTATCTGTGAACCAAAGTTGCGATGCTACCGCTACGTTTGAATGTGCTATTGGGTCGATGCAACTATGCCATCATATTTGAACTAAATCGTTTTTTTACATCTGTGTTAAATTGTCATAGTAAGCTCACTGTCCATTATCTGTTTCCCCCCAGTTTTTTAGTTTCAGTATATTCAGCGTATAGGCTGGCTACACATGGGGCAATATAGGCTTCGCTGACACAACAATACACAGGTGCACCGTGCAAGATGTTGCCGGCATGATCATTACATTTACACGGCAGGCATCTGCACAGCACTGATTGATTTTGTTGTGTCAGCGAAGGCCAGGGCGTGCCAAGCTTGGTCACCCACACCACTAGCGCCGCCTGCAAATCAAGCAAACGAATGCAGCAGTAAGAGTGCGGTTGGTTAGTACCTAACTAAAGAGTAGAGGAGACAAGATTTTGAGGAAGAAGAGAGCCGTCACAGAGGTAACGTACCCATCCAGGACTGCCCAGGCGGTGGAAGCTCACCCTCTTCATGCTCGGCCGGTGGTGCCGGCTGCCCTGCACGCACAGGAATCCGACGCGCACGCACCTCCCAACTGGCTCAAGATCAAGGCGCTGGCTCGGATTCCTCGGGGCTTGCTGGGGTATGCTGCCTACTCTGTCGGCAAAACCCTTGTTTTGGATGTACCCTCTGGCAAAATCTCGCCAAATTCTGTGCTCCTCACATGCGGTAACTTCGCATGAGGATCGATTTGTACCTTGCGGTGGAACTGCAGAGCAGTTGGGTCTCTTATCACCGGTGTGGTGACTTGTCGAGCCTGTGACATTCTCTAGGAGAAGAACACCAAAGCTGTACACATCGGATCTTGGCGAATATTGTCTGATTGCATACTAGGTCACAAGACAAACTGATTGATCCTTAAGCGTGCCATGCCATGATTCCAGTTGAGCGATAAAATAGCTGTTGTTGGGTTAACAATTAATTGGTTCCTATGGCGAAACTCCTGGTTATATACGCTGGTCCATTGATTCCCATTGATTTTTACTTTGCTGTAAGGTTAGCCATGCTAGTTACATAATCATAAATAGGACATAACCAGTTAAACTTCTTCGTCGTGAGCTCACTCATAAGACTTCCTATAATGGACTTATCTGCGATGTCCAATTGAAAGTACTCTTTGATCTTTAACATAAACTTCTTTGTATTTTCAGTCTTGGGCATTGATGGATTAACATTTTCAGCGATTATCATTCACATTAAGTTCAAGTTCAATCTATTAGACCTTTCTCCAGCTTTATATATAGTTTTTTCTTCATCGGTACTTTTATCAGTAAGTGCTGCTGCGGGCTGTTAATCCATAACTATTGCCAAGTCTAAGTTCATAACACCCAGTTAAAAACTGGTTCTGTTCGGCCCATTCGGCATAGTTTAACCCATTGAACTTAACAAAGCCGTTGCTCTAAGCGTACAAATTAATAGTGGCTGCAAACATTAAATATACTCATTTGTTAATAAACAAGAAGAAATTGATTTGAACAACAAACTTTTAATTGTGTATTTAAGAACATCGTTGGATGATACTTAAACATGTCATTTATTCAATAATGATATGTATGTAATTTTATTGATGATTAAACATACTCAAGATAATAGAGATGTCATCTTTGGATAAACAAATATATCTCTCAATTGAACTTAACAAAGCCGTTGCTCTAAGCGTACAAATTAATAGTGGCTACAAACATTAAATATACTCATTTGTTAATAAACAAGAAGAAATTGATTTGAACAATAAACTTTTAATTGTGTATTTAAGAACATCGTTGGATGATACTTAAACATGTCATTTATTCAATAATGATGTGTATGTAATTTTATTGATGATTAAACATACTCAAGATAATAGAGATGTCGTCTATGTTATTTGGCCATAACGTGGTATGTTTTTGGACATAATTGTTGTTTTCAAATTTTATTGCTGCCGTCACATGGCCAGTATGCGCTATGACTAGGTGTGGCAGTAAATTCTAATGACATGTCCATTAAATTTGTCAATACATTGTAAGCAGTTTCATCTAGCCGTAAAATAGTATGTATCTAGACGTAAATGTGGTTTCCATTTTTACTACTGATGATACGAGGTTCGTCTTGGCTGCAAGCTAGTATGTATCAAGTCGTAAACATGGTTTTCATTTTTACTGCCACCATCACATGACCAGCATGTGCCACGACTAAGTGTGGCAGTAAACTCTGATGACATGTCCAACAAATTTGTCGGTACAGTAAAAACGGTTTCATGTTGCCATAAAATGGAATATATGTGGACATAATTGTGGTTTTCATATTTACTGCTGCCATCACAAAAGCGGTAGCATTAGCACAAGAGATGATGGAGGTGTGGTGGTAGCAAAACTGTACGACATGGGTGGTAGTGATTGATTACTACTGATTGGTAAGCTCCCGCGCATGCGTGGTGGATGGCCTCATGTCATTTTATCGTCGATTTCCACGTAACACCACGCCACAATAGCATGGTGGGCGCTGTGGAAGATGGGCTGTAGCGAGCGTGTGATTTTATTGACGGTTGAGTAGGGACGCCTAGGACCATGTGCATGTGGGTTATGGTCAGGCACGACACCAGTTGTGGCCGGAGCGTAGAATAAGATATTTTATGTGAATAGTGCTACCATACACACACACACTCTCTCTCTATTATGTGCCTACCCTGATTGAGCCCGTTGAAGAATCTAGTCTCTCCATTATGTGTTAATGGAAAGTTTTGAGTGTTTAATGACAACCAGATGTGTAGCTTTACTAACAATTAATTTAAAGTCAAATACTCATTTAAATGAGTTAATTGCTTCCAAAGTTTATTTTAGAGTATACATTTATTGTGTATATGATCTATATCCTTAATTAAACTTATTATCTCATTATCTATTAAGATTGTTATCAATTACCAAAAAGAGAGAGATTGAAGAATTTAGACATGTAATTATGAGTTAATGGTGAGTTTTGATAATTAATGACAATCAGTTTGTAGAACTAATATTTTTGCATGAGTTGGTTAAATAGGTTAGATCCTATGACGATGAAGAAATGGATTGCATCATGTATTAATAGTCATCAAGTCAAAGTTTAGAATGAAAGATAACATTATGTGTTGATAGTCATCAAGTCAAAATCCCGACATGGTGAATAGTATCATGTGTTGATGCACAACAAGGCAATGATGCGGACTTGGTGAGAAGATGTTCGTCATTAAACTCTAAGTAGATGTGCAAGGCAAAAGTATAATTAGCATAGGCTAAGTGTAGGATCGATTCACACTAAGATAGGCAATCAGAGGGGGGTGAATGATTACGGAAGCTAAAAATAAAATTTTAAGATTCTCCCCTAAACACAAAACCTATTTAAACCTCTTTTTAAATTCTGGACAGAACACTGAATCCCCACTAAAACTGATCTCAATAAAAAACCGTAACTCCGATTGGGCTCAAACTTTTACAGAATAAACTAGATAAAATTATTGAACTAACCCAACTGAAATTACGTCAAACGGAGTCTAGAACTCGAGATATAAAATAAACAAGCTTGCTGAGCAGATAATGACGAAAATTAATTTAAGTCCTAATTATGCAATTAAGCAAAATACCTAAACTTGCAAATAAGAATTTAATCCAAAAATAAAAGCCACGCATGAAAGGTAACGGGTCAAGGAATTTAGCTAGAAGGATGAATCATAAATAGCAAGCCATGCAAAAAACAAAACCGTGATTACCTCTTTCAAATCACGTACACACTTTTTCCTTTTTAGATTAAAGCCAGCACTTCCTTTATCTTCCGCGCGAGCCGCCTGCTATGCCTCTGTATTTTTCCTTCCTTGCCGCTTCACACGCCTCGTTGCAAGATTAGACACCTAGCCGCTGCCTGCTTCGCTTTATCATATCGCCTTCACGCTACGCCTCTTTCTCGCTTACAAGTCACGGCTCCAGACTCTTCTATCAAAAGGCCACGGCAGCTCCTTTGTTCTTTAGATCCAAAATCGCACGTCGCATGCAAACTGCCGTACGCACTATTTCTCTCCAAAAGCCCGGCCAAAGCAAAAAGGTCGTGCACCTGTTTCTTTATTTCTTTCAAAAGCCACACAAGCCACGGCAAGCACTCGATACTATTTATAATCTCTATTACATACGGCCATCAAAGACCGAATCCTATTCTAAATCGTATACACCTCGTATACTAACTTCATACGGCATCTACTGCTCACAAGACTCCTATTCCAATAAAGTCGGCACCACATGCAATCGTATACAACTCGTATACGCCTTGTTTGGGCACATGCAACCTTGCCGCATGCCTCCGTCATGACGCATCTCCGCGCCTCCAACGCCGCGTCATCTCCATGTGCATTGTTCTCTAGCCTGAACATCTTGCATGACATCCTTGACCGGTAGGACCTCAGTTCCTCCCTGAACTTAGTCTCGAAACCTCAGTTCCACCCGAACCTAGTTTCAGTCCCGTCATCGACGACGTTCCGCCTCAAGCAACACCTGCACATGAATAAACAACCAACCACGTACGAGCACAAGTCCACGACTTGACTCAAGTAAATCCGCACAATACCTCACACGAGCGTATCATGCAACATACGTCAATCCGTACACGCAACACATCATAAGTAATATCATAACCAACGTTGTCAATTATTCATCACCTCGCTTAGACCTGGCCACATGGTCTAACAATCTCCCCCTTAATGAATACATTGACAACACATTAAATTAACATGACTTTCAATAAATCTAAGTGAAGAATTGAAGCCAAAACCTCAAACTCTCTCTCTCAAACAAGAGAACCAAAAAACTCTTCAATCTCTCAAATTTCTCTCCCCTTTGGCAATGTAATCATCAAGAAATTTTAATATTCTAAGAATAAATCTAAGAGAGAGCAATAAGGATAAAAATAAGCTTTGTAGATTATCCAAGTCTCGTTGCATTGGTTTAATAAAGTAACCAAGTCATATTTTTGAGTAAAGCTATCTAGATCATATAAAGCCATATATCACATAGCAATGTCAAAACAAGTCCGTCAATATGATTAAGGATTTATATCAATGACAGGCATCGCAACAACGACCAGACTAATTATAAAGAGCACAATGAGATATCACAACGAAAAGTCAAAACTTAAAAGTGAAGCAAATCTTAACTCTTAGCGGGCTAGCAGTCTCATGTAACAACTTATTGCACCACACTCAAATCTTTAGGCATGTGGCATGCTTGTAGCATACTTCTTTTCATGAAAACATATTTGTATCATTTTTTTTCTTTCTTTTTTTTTGATGGTGGCATGCTTGAAGCATACTTCTTTTCATTTTGCGCACTTTTTGTGCTTTCTCTTTTTGTTCACCATGGCATGCTTGAAGCATACATCTTTTCAATTATTTTCTTTCTTATATATTTTTTTAATAACATGCCAAATTGAGTGATCATCATAAAAAAAATTAAAACATGAAATATGCGAGCCTCATAGCCGAGAGTTAAAAAAGACTCACAATCATGCTAATCCTTTTCAATGGACATCGCAAAGTAATAAATATAATCAATCTAGTCAAAGTATTCCGCCATGTCATGTTTTTAATTCAAATGTAGCAAATTAATTATAATCTGTCATGATCAATGCTACACAGCATATGAATAAATATGATAAAGAGAGCTCTACTACTCAAATAGTTTCAATGACTTAGACTTGATGAGTTATTTGACAAGGATAATAAACAAAGTTTCTGAAAATTTAAACAACAAGCTCCCCCTTAGAGTAATCTCATAAGCTCCCCCTCAGAATAATCATATAGAGTGCAACACACCCAATTCACTTTACAAATGAACAAACTGAGAAGTATCAAGCGGTTTATGAGAATATAAACAATTTCAGAATCCAACTCCATAAGATAAAGAACAACATTACCTTTGCCACATGGTCTCTCAAAAATGAAATCTCTTGGAAGCCATCAAAGAGAATGAAGAACTATTGAATGTTCCAATCAAACAATGATATAAAAGACTGAGACTCAATCAAGGTCATGTTCTCCATCCCTGTCATCTGTTTTTACATCACAGAAAACATCGATCTCACAGTACCGGGGTTAGTTCAATAAGATTTGGGAATCCAGTACTGAGATACACGATGTGGAGGAGTAGTAACAAAACTAGAACCAAAATCACGTACATGTGGTTTATCAAAACGCCAAAAAGAGCGTGAATTATTTGAATTAAATCCCAAACCAACATGTGAAGCAGATTTAAAGTCATCATAAAAGTTCTCTAAAAACCTAGCTTTTGCATAAGTTTTGGGAACAAAAGATATATATTTTTGTCTCATTGCATTCAATCTTTCTCTCCTCTCTTTCTTAGCACGCCTAAAGCAAAATTCATGCAAGTGTCCATCTTTTCGACAATGACTGCAAGTGTACTTAACCTTATGTTTAACTTGAGAAGTAGAAGCAATATTTGCATTCATTTGATTAGTAGATGACATAAACCAGCAGACTTAAAAATAATTTGTTTCGGTTCAGATGTTATTTCAATTTTTCCAGGTTCAAGAAGCTTAACAATCTGAGGAGGATTATTCTTGGCATGCTCAATATAATTAAATCCTAGACCCCGATTCTTTACACTTACTTTTGACTTGTCTAGAATCATATTTAGATTTTTCTTGCCAAAAGAGAATCTCTCTAAAGTGTCTTTAAGGTACTCATTTTCTTTAGCTAAAGTGAGACAAGTTGAGCACTTAAAAGATTCATTAATAAAATTCTTAGAAGCACTAGACTGAGCCAATCTTTCTTTTTCAACAAAATTATTAAGTTGTCTAGTCAATGCTTCTATCTCTATGTTAAGCTTAGGACAATTAGAACAAGAAGATGTCTCATGATAAAGCATTTGTTGAATTGTTTCTTGAGATGAGTTAAGTCTAGCTTCTAACAGTTCACATTGAGAACAAGTTTTAGAATAAACATTTAAAATACTTGATTCTAAGCATGAAGAAGAACTAAACTTGAGCTTTCCAATTTCATCATTACCACATTTCAATTTTTCATCACAAGAGTCATGTGACAATCTTAATTCATCAAATTTGGCATTTACATCTCTAAGTTGCTCTAAAGTAGAAGCATGCACATCCTTCAATGAAGTAAGCTCAGAATAAATTAAGTCATATGATTTGCAAGAATCATCATCAGGAATTAAAGTTCTAAGTCTTGCAATTTCAGAATTTAAGAATTCAATCAGAATATCATGTTTCTTAATCTTTTTATCTTTCTTTTCTAGCAAAATTCCAAGTTTAGCAACAGCTTTAGCTAAATCATCATAAGAAGGTTCTACCTCATTGTAGTTGTTGCTGTCAAGATCATCATTGTCAGTGGAGCTTCTGCTACTTGCCATTAGACACAACCCAATTAAATCTTTCTTGCCTTTGGGAGCATCATCCTCGCTGTCCGTGTCCACATCACTCAAATTAACTTGCTGAAGAGCCGAAAGAACACGATGCACCACCTTGCGATTTATATAACCATTCCTTTTGTTCTTCTTTTCTTTCTCTATTTCTCATTCCTTCTCATTTTCTTCCTTTACAAATCTTGCTAGAAACTTTGGACATTTGAGACGAATATGATTGAGATCACCACACTCATAGCATCTTTGAGGACCAAAATTTTCTCTCTTTCTTGATCTCACATTATGCAAGGCTTTTGTGAAGCGTGTAGAGATGAGTGCCAAATCATTTTCCGGGAGTTGCTCTAGCTGTTCATCGGTTAGTGAAGACAAAGAAGACAAAGCATAGCTAGTGGAAGAATTATCACCATTAGACTTGCTAGATTGTGAAGCTAAAGCAATTGATTTATTACCATTATTTTTTCTCGCAAAAACATCTAATTCATGAGTTTTCAATTTAGAATAAAGCACATCTAATGTAAGTGTACTCATGACAGTAGATTCTCTAATAGATGTAACCTTCATCTCCCATATAGACATATCTAATGCTCCAAGTAATTGACGTGCATTTTCAGTATCAGTATAAGTAACATTAACAGCACGTAGGTTACTAAGAATTTTATTAAAGCGAGCAAACAATTCATCTATAGATTCACCAGGTTTCATCTCAAAACGCATGTAATCCTTTTTGTACATATCTTGACGTATCTCTTTAATAGTAGATGATCCCTCATGATAATCACATAGTGCTTTCCATACCTCATATGCGGATTTGAGATGCACAACTTGATCAAAATCACTCCTTCCTAGACCTTGAATTATCAGGTTCCTCGCCTTGCTATTAGCCTCCACTTGTGCCATGTTCGCCGCTATCACAGCATCGTTCTCGGGCACTTAATAAGGCTTGTAGACCTTCTCCCATATTGCAAATCCTTGAGCTTGAATAAATGCCTCCATCTTCGCTTTCCAATACTGAAAATCAACACCATCGAAAACACAAGGTTTTGTGGAATACCTATCCGTCGACATGTTTTCTAATCACCGGTTAAGATCAATTAGAAAAATAAACCTTGCTCTGATACCACTTGTAGGATCAATTCACACTAAGATAGGTAATCAGAGGGGGGTGAATGATTGCGGAAGCTAAAAATAAAATTTTAAGATTCTCCCCTAAACACAAAACCTATTTAAACCTCTTTTTAAATTCTGGACAGAACACTGAATCCCCACTAAAACTGATCTCGATAAAAAACCGTAACTCCGATTGGGCTCAAACTTTTACAGAATAAACTAGATAAAATTATTGAACTAACTCAACTGAAATTACGTCAAACGGAGGTCTAGAACTCGAGATATAAAATAAACAAGCTTGCTGAGCAGATAATGACGAAAATTAATTTAAGTCCTAATTATGCAATTAAGCAAAATACCTAAACTCGCAAATAAGAATTTAATCCAAAAATAAAAGCTACGCGTGAAAGGTAACGGGTCAAGGAATTTAGCTAGAAGGATGAATCATAAATAGCAAGCCATGCAAAAAACAAAACCGTGATTACCTCTTTCAAATCACGTACACACTTTTTCCTTTTTAGATTAAAGCCAGCACTTCCTTTATCTTCCGCGCGAGCCGCCTGCTATGCCTCTGTATTTTTCCTTCCTTGCCGCTTCACACGCCTCGTTGCAAGATTAGACACCTAGCCGATGCCTGCTTCGCTTTATCATATCGCCTTCACGCGCTGCCTCTTTCTGCTTATAAGTCACGGCTCCAGACTCTTCTATCAAAAGGCCACGGCAGCTCCTTTGTTCTTTAGATCCAAAATCGCACGTCGCATGCAAACTGCCGTACGCACTATTTCTCTCCAAAAGCCCGCCAAAGCAAAAAGGCCGCACACTTTCTTTATTTCTTTCAAAAGCCACACAATCCACGGCAAGCACTCGATACTATTTATAGTCTCTATTACATACGGCCATCAAAGACTGAATCCTATTCTAAATCGTATACACCTCGTATACTAACTCCATACGGCATCTACTGCTCACAGGACTCCTATTCCAATAAAGTCGGCACCACATGCAATCGTATACAACTCGTATACGCCCTGTTTGGGCACATGCAACCTTGCCGCATGCCTCCGTCATGACGCATCTCCGCGCCTCCAACGCCGCGTCATCTCCATGTGCATTGTTCTCTAGCCTGAACATCTCGCATGACATCCTTGACCGGTAGGACCTCAGTTCCTCCCTGAACTTAGTCCCGAAACCTCAGTTCCACCCGAACCTAGTTTCAGTCCCGTCATCGACGACGTTCCGCCTCAAGCAACACCTGCACATGAATAAACAACCAACCACGTACGAGCACAAGTCCACGACTTGACTCAAGTCAATCCGCACAATACCTCACACGAGCGTATCATACAACATACGTCAATCCGTACACGCAACACATCATAAGTAATATCATAACCAACGTTGTCAATTATTCATCACCTCACTTAGACCTGGCCACATGGTCTAACACTAAGTAAGTATTTCTAGTTTTTTTTACCGGTCTTGGTGTTTTGTTGGGAGAACAGATTGCTAGTATAGGTTACTGTACTTTTAAGAGGGGTAGCTTGAGTCTTATCATGTATTGATAGGGTAATCCTGCTTGCTCTAGCTCTTTTAGGCATGATGTTATTATTTGCAAATATGTTTTACAAATAGTTGAAATTCATGCATTTATCCTTTATAGTGTAAGACTATTATTTGTAAATGTGTTTTGTAAATAGTTGAGGTCTATGCATCTACTCTTTGTGGCATGATGCTTTTTTTATGAATGTGTTTTACAAATAGTAGAAGATCATGCATCTAATCATTGTAGCTTATGAATATAATTTGCAAATAGTTAAAGTCGATGCATTGTTGCTTTGGGAAATCAAAAATTGACTTGATCTCAAGTTTTCAGCATAGGCTAGACATGTTTGAGGGTACTATAGACATGTCTGAAGTTTTCATAGAGCTCCCAAGGGGGTTTAGACATGTTTGGGGTCCCCTAGACATGTCTAGGATATCACTTTCTTGGCCCAATGGCTATTTGCCATGTGTACTTGAACTAGCTATTATGTGTTATGACCCTAAACATGTCTGGGTATATGTGACTTTGCTGAAATTTATGCGTAACAGCTAGTTTCTTGCATGAAGGCTATATAAACTTGGTTTGGACCTCCATATTCTGGTCTTTAGCACTCTATTTTCACTGTCTTGAATTTGTGTGAGCTTCTCTTTTCAATTATATATGTGTTGCAACTTATGAGCAAGAAGAGATGTCTTTAAGCAAGAAGAGATGTCTTTAATTGCATGTGTTGCAACTTATGAGCAAGAAGAGATGTCTTTAATTGCATGTGTTGCTTCTAGAGATTGTGCATATGTTGCACTTGGTGAGAGTAAAGCAAAAGGCTTAGTTTATTACTTTTGTAGGTTGCCGATTCCTAGACTACTTGGAGAAAGTGTGTCGGTAATCTTCTCAAGAAGATTATGGGAAGGCCCAGTGTGTTGTAAATGGTGTTGTGCTTACTATCTTCGGAGTGGAGAAAGAGCAACTCTAGTGGAATTGAGTTACTTGGCTTAATTCATTGAGCCAGTCTAACTCATTTGGACTCATTTCAATGTGGATTAGGAGAGACCGATAAGTGTCCGAACACCACGGTAAAATATCATGTGTCAATTATGATTTGCTTCTCATGCTCATTTTACATTCTTGCAATTTATATACATAGAATTGAATCGCTAGCCTGTCACCCTAGGATTACAAACCTTGATATAGAATTAGATTGTTAGTGCACTTAATGAGACTAGTTAATTAAGGCCTTAATTATGCAAAGCTGTTTGATTTACGCTTCCACATCTAAAACACGATTTTAGCCAAAAAGATTTTTAAAAGCACCTATTCACCCACTCTAACTGACCTCCTTGACCATAGACTCGTCCCCCTACCGAGCCGCACGATCTACCTGTCCCCACCCCCTCGCCTGACTGGGTCAATCTCAACATACATGGGCCACGAATCTATGATCTCAACACTGACGTCACATGGCCAGTATGCCACAGCTATGTGTGGTAATAAACTCTAACGACGTGTCTAGTAAATTCATTAGTATAGTGTAAGTGGTTTTATCTGATTATAAAATAGAATGTATTTGTTCGCAAATGTTTTTTTTCAATTTTTTGTCGCTGTCACATAGCCAGCATGAGCTATTGTAGGCAGGAAACTCTTACGACATGTTGAGTTCATTCTTCAGTACAGTGTAAGCGGTCTCATCTGGTCGTAAAATGAAACGTAATTGGTCGTAAATGTGGTTTCTATTTCTATTGCCGCCATCACATGGCTAGCATACACCACTATTAGGTATAGCAGTAAACTCTAATGACGCATCCAATATATTCGTTAGTACAATGTAAGTGGTTTCATCTAGCCATAAAATAGAATGTATCCGGTTGTAAATGTGGTTTTTATTTTTACTGCCGCCATCACATGGCCAACATGCGCCATGACTAGGTGTGAGAATAAATTGTAATGACGTGTCTAGTAAATTTGTCAGGACAACGTAAGTGGTTTCATCTGGCCATAAAATAAAATGTATCTAATCGTAAATGTAGTTTACACTTTTATTGTCGACTCTGGCGCATGCTCGGGTCACATGGTTCATCTTGGCTGTAAGTTGGTATACATCTAGATGTAAATATTGTTTTCATTTTTACTGACGTTGTGATATGGACAGCATACACCATAGCTAAGTATGGTAGTAAACTCTAATGACACATTCAGTAAATTCGTCAGTACAGTAAAAGCGATTTCATCTAATTGTAAATTGAAATGTATTTGATCGTAAATATGGTTTTTATTTTTACTACCGCCATCACATAGTGGTGGCATCCGCATGGGAGACAACGAAGGTACGATGGCAGTAAAACTGCACCTCATAGTCAACGGTGATCGATTAGTGCTGGTTGGTGGGCTCCCTAGCCCGCGTGGTGGACGGCCTCATACTATTACTGTTGATTCCGCTCGGCGCAGGCGTGTAGCGCGGTGGAAAATGAGGGTATGGGTGGCACGGTGGAAGACGACTGGTAAGAGGGCGGTGGAAGATGGGGGCATGTGATTTTACGGGCAGTTGTGTGGGGACGTCTAGGATCGCAGGCAGGTCAGTCTTGGTCGAGCTCAGCACCAGTTACGACTGGTAGGGGCGGACCCACAGGGTATACCGGATGGGCCACAACATACCCTGGGGCCCAGCCGAACTTAGTACTCCACGGTATTTATGTTGCGTTCATACTTCTTAGTTGCATTATCGATTTACGGTGACATACAAATATGGTGCACTACTTCCTATTATATTCTCGTGGCTGTTTTCTGTTAGCTCTCCGAGTAATATTAATCTTGAGTTTGTTCGTCGATTGTTTCATGCTGCACTTGTGTTTAAGGTTGTTTTCTTCTTCTTTCCACTATTGTGGTGTCTATATTGTATTTTTTTTGAAGGAGTCATTTTGCCATTTCGATTGGTTTGCAGCTCCGGGAGTGAAAGGGTCAGGTGTTAATGACGTAGTTTATACTGCCGAACCTTTGGACGCCAAACTTGTTGAAACAAAGAGGCATAAAGTGTATGATATGGTTTATATGCTTCTCAAATTGGTTTTGCTTCTACCAGTGGCAACAACAAGTGTTGAAAGGGTATTTTCTGCAATGGTTTTAGTGAAAACAAAGTTAAGAAATAAGATGGGTGATAGTCTTTTGGATGATTGTCTAGTCACATTTATTGAACGGGATATTTTCTTTGAAATGGATGATGATATAATCGAAACTTTCATGTTCTTTAGAAAGCGTAGGCCAAAAAAGTCAGACAAGTAGTATTGTAAGTCTCTTTTATGTATATTTGAGACTATTAGTATGGTGTTTGAACTATTTATATTATAATTTGTGCAAGTTTCCAACTTAATCATTGAATTTAAGACTTATCATATTATTTAGTGTCTGTATACCGAATTATGGTGCAAATTTTATAATTATTTACCGAATTGGCAAATGGTTTTACCGAATTGCATATGAAAATTTTGGTGCGGCATACCCTTTGATAAAATTCTGGGTCCGCCACTGACGACCGGACAGGCACATGTCTGTCTAGGCTAACCTAGGCACAGTGTGTTTGACCAGCCTCCAATCAAGCCTGGACTGGACCCATATTGCACGTCTGAAACTCAAACCCTCTTCAGTTTCCAGAAGATTCTGAGCTTTGCCGCGCTTCAGTTCAGCAGTCCAAGTACGTTCTCAAGCAAACTAGTACACTGGCTAGTACTGCATTAATTTCTGAACGGGAGGAAACGGCTTTATAATTATTGAAACCTATCCATCTCGGCTTGTGCGGATCGCACGGAGGATGGCTATGATCTGAATTTTGGGCTGGTGGTGGTTGCAACTGACAACCACGAATATGCGATCCATATCTTTGTCAATATGATTGTTCCTGACATGTCAGTGTTGCAGTGTAGTTTCAGTTCACTTCAGCGCTCTCTGCCTGCGGCCAAGTAGGTTTCAATTCTTACTGTGCGTGTATGAAATTCACATTCACGATGATCCAGTAGAGGAACTAGAACTCTAGAAGTAGGTGTCAGGGGATGAACTTATGCATGATATGCAGAAGAAAACGATTATGAGGCTTCCTTGAGCTCTCTACCGGTTGAGATTTACAAAGATACAGGTGATCTTGGTGAGGGTGACCAACTGACCACGTACTGCTACGATGCTGCACCTAAGTTTTGATGATTTTAGTTATACATTAATCTCAAAAAACTTTGACCATATAAATTTCTCATTTCATTTTCTGTGGAAATTAAGGAAAATTCTTATGCTCCAAACGGGATGATCAGCCTTGCTTGTGTTCGCCATTACGTCTGGATGTTGTTGGACAGTATGGTTTGTTTGAGTTGAGACTTATGGATGTGATTTTTGAATTTTGATTTGTTTGTGAGAGGTAGTAGTAGAGAAAAATAATTGTATATGATTTTGAGATAATTATACAGCTGAACTCAGTATAATTTATCTATAAATTTTATTTTGAAAAATATATTATTTAACAGCAAGTTAACGTAGAAATAGAAGTCAAACCTTAAACATAAAAAACCCAAGATTTATACTAGTACCGTTGGTTTACCGCGGCAGCAAGCAAGACATCTCCCGGAAAAGACCAGAACAAGCACGAGCAGCTCGGGAAGCGGCAACCGGAGCAAAACCTTGTCCCCCTCCTCCCCCACTCCACTCCACTCCTCCTCGCTCAGTAATGGCGGCCGCTGCATGGTTGGTGCCACCCATCTCCATTAATGCCTCCACCCACCTCCCCCATTTACTTAACAAGCCGAGCACTAGCTTCTTGGCTCGATCACGGCCGTTCCATCCACCTCCCACCCCCACCTTATCAGTTATCCATCCCCCCTCACCGCGATGCCGTCTGCCGGCCAGCTCCGCCTCCGGGATTCTTGAGCTGTAGGTGGGTGGAGATGTAAAAGCGTCCGCTTGCTCGACTTGCTTCGATCTGCTTACATATTCTTTTGCGTCGGGGCGCGGTTCTTGGATTGTGTTTGATCTTGATTTGCCTTTGACGTTTTGTGGTTGCAGGTGGTGGTGGATGACCGGTTCTTGGAATTCTTTTGGGGATTGGAGTGTTAAGTTCGTGGTTGGTGAGCGGTGTCTGAAGCGATTTCGCGCGTGTCGGAGTCGTTGGGTGATGCAGGAATCGGACCTTGGGCGGGTGGGAAAACCTCGCGCTTATGGTGTTCGATTAATTGCCGCAGAGAGCACACGCTTTGAGCCATTTTTGGTTTGCTGAATTTTCCTATTGGCTGCAAGAGAGATGGTTGGGAGCGTACACGTTAATGGATCGGTGCACGGTGCCAGTGGCACTGAGCAGCGGCTGGACGAGCTGCGCCGGCTGCTCGGCAAGTCCGAGGGCGACGTGCTGAAGATCGTCGGCATTGGGGCTGGCGCGTGGGGCAGTGTCTTTGCTGCTCTTTTGCAGGACGCCTATGGCCATTTCCGGGAGAAGGTGCAGATACGGATTTGGCGCCGGCCAGGGCGGTCGGTGGACCGGTCCACGGCAGAGCATCTGTTCGAGGTGATCAACTCGAGGGAGGACGTGCTGAGGGGCCTGATCCGCCGGTGTGCCTACTTGAAGTATGTTGAGGCGCGGCTCGGAGACCGAACATTGTACGCCGATGAGATATTGAGGGATGGGTTCTGTTTGAACATGATCGACACACCACTCTGTCCTTTGAAGGTGGTCACCAACCTGCAGGAAGCTGTCTGGGATGCTGACATTGTGGTGAATGGGTTGCCATCCACCGAGACAAGGGAGATCTTCGAGGAGATCAGCAAGTACTGGAAGGAGAGGATTAGTGTTCCGGTAATCATTTCCCTTGCAAAGGGGATAGAAGCCTCATTGGACCCAATTCCTCGTATCATTACACCCACCCAAATTATTAGTTCTGCAAGTAAGCTTCTCTCTTGTCTATATGCTTGTGCCCGCATATACGCTCACATATATTCAATAACAACAACAACAATAAAACCTTTTGTCCCAAACAAGTTAGAGTAGATTATGAATGAAACCTCCTCAAGATCAAAGAGACGAGAGCCTTGAAGACCTACAATGTTAAAACCCTAAACCTTGTAGGTCTCCAAGGCTCACATATATTGAAGTATGGTGTTCTCGAGGAAGAGAAATGGAATTGATTAGAGAACGAGTTGAAACTTAGGACATGGTTGGCTGTTTGGCCAATCAAATATTTTTTTGATGAATAATGAAATGTTTGATAAGAGAAAAAAAATGAAGTACTTTGGAGTGAAAGCTTTCTAAACAAAAAAAGAACTTTGAAAAAGAGAGTGAAATGGCCAATAATGTACTGTGCAAAGTTTGACATTTTGTCTGCAGTTCATGCCAATCATTTCAGTACATGACTTTCTGTAGTAGTCTCTTTTGGTCTGGTTATTGTCAATTTACAGTTAGAGAAGACAAAAATATATTTAATACTTCTCTGTTGCCATGACCTGCTTAATTATGGCAATTAGCATAGTGACTTTGTGGGTATGCACCAACCCTCGTTTTATTCAATCACATCACATAGCGTGTTCCATTTGAAGATTGATTACATGGCAACACAAATACGCCATGCTTGTTAAATTTATGACATGACAATGAAATGGTGCATATCTTCTGACTGGCTGGAAAGATGTTTTGATCTTGACATGTACCCATCCGAATCATGTAATTAATTTTCGCTGACTGAGTTCAATCATTGACTTGTGTGTTTAAGTTATCTAATATTTAGAAATGAATTGCAGCTGGAGTTCCAACTGAGAATGTACTCTATCTTGGAGGCCCAAACATTGCCTCAGAAATTTATAACAAAGAATATGCAAATGCTCGAATCTGTGGATCCAACAGGTGGAGGAAACCTGTCGCAAAGTTTTTGAGGCAACCACATTTCATTGTCTGGGATAACAGTGACCTTGTCACTCATGAGGTGATGGGTGGCCTGAAGAATGTCTATGCTATTGGCGCTGGTAAGAGTCTCTTCTATTTTCTTTTTGTTTGAAATCTTAATATTAACTGCCTTAATAACACTAAATTTAGCTCATCGAGCTGAATTCATTAATTGAATTGGCATTGTATCTGTTGATGTTGGCTCTTTACCACATGTGGTATTCAAGCAAGCATAACAAACATGGATGCGCCATATGCTCATGTTTTACTCTCTTTTTTTTTGGGGAGGGGATATGCTCATGTTTTACTTGATCTATTTAATGCTCACTAGAATCTATTGCCTCAATAGTCTCTGGGTGGGCTGCATTGAAATCAGAGGGTGCAACCTCATTCCTCAAACCTATATACTTATCTTTGGAATTCCATACAACAAATCATCTAATCTGAGAAGCCACATGACAATTTAAACACTTGCTTCTTTCCTTTCTGTTGCAAATAATGCACAGAAAAATAGAGACAAGAGACACGAATTTTTACGTGGAAAACCCTTGCGGGAAAAAAACCACGGATACTCGAAGGCAAATCACTATAATATGGAGAGATTATAATGGAGAGCTTCTCTTAAGGCTTTTTTTTTCCTATGGACTACTAGGGTATATTTATAGTGTGGGGAATAGAGTCCCACAAAGAGAGGAAACTGAAATTAGAATTCTACATGGACACAAAGTCCTACACGGACACCGTTATGAATTCGGATCACTTTTAAACAATCTCCACCTTGAGCCGAATTCGGATCACTTTTCAACACTTTCATTAATCTCCGTTCTTTGTTTGTGCTTTAGCCCGTTTGCTATTGAGGGTTTTGGTTGGAATTGTACTGATTCATATTTGTCACAAATGGCTATGGACTCACAAAGAATAGTAGATGCCATGGTTATCAAGTCGTCGCCTAGTCGACGACTAGGCGACAAGTCGGTGGCGCTGGACCGACTGGAACGGTCGACTCGACTTGCGCCGCCGCCGCCGCCGTCGGATCCACTGCTTCTGCCGCCGGATCTACCATCTCCGCCGTCGGATCCACTGCTTCCGCCGCCGCCGCTGGCGGATCTGCCACCGCCGATGACGGATCTGCCACCGCCGCCACCAGATCCGCCGTCGGCTCCGGTCGGAGGAAGAGAGGCGCCAGTGGGGCCGGAGGCGAGGCGCGAGGGGGGCTGGTCGGAGGAAGAGAGGCGGCAGTGGGGGCGGAGGAGAGGCGCCGGGGTCGGAGGAGGAGAGGCGCGGGCGGAGGAGAGCCACCGGGGTCGGAGGAGGAGAGGCGCGGGCGGAGGAGAGGCGCCGGGGTCGGAGGAAGAGAGGCGAGGGTGGAGGAGAGTCGGAGGAGGAGAGGCGCGGGCGGAGCGGGCGGAGGAGGAGAGGCGCGGGCGGAGGTTGGAGGCGAGGGGCGAGGCAGTGAGTGGGCTTCGCCGCTTCGGAAGCAGTCCCGGGGGTTATAAGGAATGGTTATTTTGCGATTTAGTCCTCTTAATTTCTAAAATTGCAATAAAATCTTTCTCTGTATATACATATTCGTATAAATAGCGTATAATAATATAAACAGTGTCTGTCGACTAGTCAACGACTAGTCGGCCGACTAGTCGACTAGTCGGTCACTAGGAGAGTGGTGTCGACTTGTCGACTTGATAACCATGGTAGATGCAAGTTTGGTTTACTGCATTTTCGTGAACTCTGCCATTATACACCGTCGATGTTTAGTTATTTACTTTCTCTGTATGCAAGATATTTGCTATATGTTGTGTTTTAACTTAATCATAACCTTTTTTTCTGTTTCAGGAATGGTGGCTGCTTTAACAAACGAGAGTGCAACAAGCAAATCAGTGTATTTTGCTCATTGCACGTCAGAGATGATATTCATTACTCATTTACTGACAGAACAACCTGAGAAACTTGCTGGGCCTCTGCTGGCTGACACTTACGTAACTCTCCTGAAAGGTCGCAATGCATGGTATGGTCAAATGCTAGCGAAGGGAGAACTCAGTCCTGACATGGGTGATAGTATCAAGGGGAAGGGAATGATTCAGGTTATCTCAGCAATTTTCTTTCCTTTTTATTTCCAAATGTTTTGTGATTGCTGAGCATATTTTCGAACTACGCCAAAAGGTAAAAATTCCAAAAGATATGAAACTTCCTGGATATTTTTTTCTAGTTATTTTGACAACCCTGTCATATATAATTGCTCCTTTTCCTTTTTTCATTGTTGGGTTTACTTTTCCTTCTTCATATGTTATGCATAGACTGAGCATAGCCTCTTGGCGTTTCATTCAATAGGGTATCTCTGCTGTGGGTGCATTTTTTGAGTTACTCAGTCAACCCAGCTTAAGCGTGCAACACCCAGAGGAAAACAAGCAAGTTGCTCCTGCTGAACTGTGCCCAATTCTGAAGAGGCTTTATAGAATACTAATAAAAAGGTATCTGCTCTGTATTGCCATTATGGCTATGGCTCTCTGCATACTTGGACTATCGGCTTGGGTCGACCATCTCAGTCTATGGGCCTGTTCTTTTCAGCTTCTATGGGCCTGAGTTCTGCCATTATGTACAGTGTGCTTGAGGAATGCAGTTCAACTGAGATTCAAGCCCTTCGCACATGGCCAACACATCACTGCTTCTAGTTGCCTGCGTGAATAGATAATATCATATCTACTTGTAAGAAAGCAATCTACATGAATTCAATATAACTCCAGCAGTTTATGAGCATAGAACTCAGGATGCATTCTGGCAGGACGCGTGTATATCAGATGAAAGTTCTTGGTCCATGTCAGGCCATGCCGTTTCTTTTGCACAGAACCTAAGACACATTGTGTTCCGTTAGTAGGTTTTGTTTATGTTTTCCATGAAAATATCGGTTAAACCTGTTGACCACAATGAACAGTACCTAGCAAGACACGATCAACCATCAGCTTTTACCTGGGAACTTATGAGTATGAGCCAACTGCTTCAAATTACAATTTTGTTTTTATTTGACATTTCTTTTCCGAATCTACAGGGAGCTCCCGGCAAGAGACATTCTCCAAGCCCTGAGAGATGAAACCATGAATGACCCCCGTGAAAGGATTGAGATGGCGCAGAGCCACGCATTCTACCGCCCGTCTCTCCTTGGAAAACCATAACCTTGTTAATCCTGTATATGATTAGAATATAAACAAAGGTTGGATGAGATCCAATCTGTCATGCTTCACATCATTCTTGATTTAGTTTGGAGGAGGCACCTCTGGGTTGCTGCTGGCCTGTGTGTTTGAATTCCAGGGGCCTTAGTTTGTGGAGTTGTTTGTGCTTTTTAGATTGTCATGTTGTACAAGAGAGTACTGAGTGAATAAAATGGTATAAGCGCCTATTATAAGACCACCCAGATGAAAGTACCACTTGAGGAAGACTTTTCCTTACTGTAATATAGCCTCTTGTTTTGGTGCCCTGGTATTTTCTGGGAGATGGATTTATGTGTGGCCTGGCCTGCAACATTTGATTGAACTTAAATTTTCTCCCAATGTTATTATTTCCACTTAACACGGAAATGCTAATACGATATACTCATGGCAGGATTTTTTGAGCGCCATTTCTGTATCAAATTCTGCTACAATATACAGATGACACCTAACGAAACCCTAGTGTAACTTTCTTTGAGACGAAATCCTAGTCCATCTTGAAGAAAGAGGGGAGGTTCGTGGACAGTTTGATTGGCCCAACATCTGCAGTGGGCTTTCCGCCCAGGATACGTGCAAACGGGGCCCAGAAGAAACACCAGATGAGCATTGGATTTGGATATTCTTCTTCTAGACTCTCCTCTCCTCTCCCTTCCACTTCCACCCGCCTCACCAGTCTCCACTCCCACCGCTACGGCTAAGGCGAAGCGCGGATCACATGGCGGCGACCCCTCCCCCTCCCGCGGCGGCGCTGGAGCAGCTGAGCAGGACCAAGATGTTCGGCGGCCACAACCTCCGCTTCCGCCACCAGAGCGCCACCCTCGGCTGCCCCATGACCTTCTCCCTCTTCCTCCCTGCGTTCCCGGTGTCCAACCTCCCCGTGCGTGCTCTCCGCTTGCCTTGGATCCTTCACACTCTCGGAATCTGATGCGGCTTGCCGTGCTACCGTGTGATTGTGCAGGTGCTGTACTGGCTCTCCGGCCTCACATGCACCGACGAGAACTTCATCATCAAATCCGGCGCCCAGCGCGGCGCCGCCATCCACGGCGTCGCCCTCATCGCCCCCGACACCTCCCCACGTACGTTAAACTTAAAACCTGTAGGTCCTAAAGGCAAGAGAGGGTGGATGGTGCCGTCTAAATTTGCCCTAAGTATTATTTCTCATTTACTCAAATAGCTACAGAGTTACTGATATTATAATCAAGCTAAAAACCTAAATTAAATGGCTCAAAAAATCAAACTCCAGAAAAATACCAACCTTGGCGTTTTGATTGGCTACTTGGTGCCGGTCTAACCTCCTTGGTCAGACCGTTAGCACCAAGCCGGTCTGACCAGCCTCCCGACGGTTGAACCATGAATAGCGGTCTAACTGCAGTTTCAACCGAGGCGATCTAAATTTTGGCGCAACTCAAAAAATACAAGTACAAATGATATGAAATTTTGCACATATCTTGCTTAAGATCTTATGAACCTATTTCAACCAAGGATTGCAAGAATTCATATCGAAGTTCGGACCTTTTTCAAGATTAAGCAAAATTGTATCAAAATCAGACCAAAATAAAAAATAGTGAATATGATTTACTCGTGGGTAGAAGATGGCCAAGATGGCTCTAGATGTATTTCCACATATCACAGTGGGCAAGAACACCAAAGAAATCGAGGAAAAAACACTCAGATCAAGAAATCACTCGTGAGGGTAAAATTGAAGCAAAACCGGGTTTCTTCAAATGGCACATCAAGATCAAGAAGGGGAGAGAGAATACTAAAAACAACCAAATCAAGAGAAAATCAATCAACACAAGATGAATCCATAGGAGATGAACAAAGATTGATGTACTGCTATTTAAGGATGAAGGTTTTACAACCACTATACCTAGAGGACAAGAGAGCATACCACAACACTCAACTTCTTTCAAACTCTAATCCTAGACACTTGGTTTCAATTCAAGATAGAGTAGTTGGATGGTTAACTAGTAAGTTTTCATTCCAACCCATTAAATAGATAGGCTAGCCAGCTTCATCAACCCTAGTGGATACTATCTACTTAGCACATATGAAGGAAACCCGATAACCCCACAAACACGGATTTTAACACATACACTACATTTATGTACGCTTTTCAAAGCGCATAAGCCTAAATCCACTAAGTCCTTAGCCTTTATCCAACTTGATGTTCTCAGCTTCTACTTGACCTAAACCGCTCTCCCAAGTATCGTGATTTTCTTCTAAGGTATTTTTCGGTATTTTGAAAGCAATCGTCGTACTTGCCACGTGTAGGTGCACAACTGGCTTACCATACTCAGCAAGTCTCTCCCATTCCGGTTCCACCGGATCACGCCTCACTTAGACCGACCAAACCACATGATGCAACCTGCTGCTCGAACTTTCCCTCAACATTTCTTGCATTTCTCGTGCCATGTTTGAGCTTAGCCATCTTACCTGGCATTCTTGATCGTTCTGGACCCCAGTTCCTCCATGAACGTAGCCCTGATCCCTGTCGTTGACCATAGTTGACTTCAAATGACCTTGCACATCCAAAGATAAAGAAATTATTTCCTGGCAATGTTCAAGAAAGCGCTAGGCGAGCGGCAAGGTGGGGCCTAGCACCTAGGGGCTAGGCGGTTGAATTAAAAATGAGGACAACATGTCGAAGATGAGCAATCATGCATAGATATTTGATGTAAATGGCTGAATGCTTATTGGAAAGTTGTAAAACCTGCAGATGTATGGGTCATCAAAGACTCCTGCAAATGTACGGGTCATCATAGACATGTAGGATCAAACCACGAAGGAAATAGACTTTCGGAGGGTCCAAACAGAAGAACTTCATGGAGGAAAGGACTATTTTGCAATATTGCAAAACTCAAAGGAAAATCACAAAATTGCCAATCCCCAATAAATCCTCACATCCCTAGCCAACTCCCCACTTTTGAGCATGGCACTTCTTCTTCCTTAACCTTCTTGCTTCTCCTCTCCTCCCTCTACTCCGGTCGGCGGTGAGGCCAGGCCATCTTGCCACCGTGCCATCCGCAACTCACCGCCTAGTACCTCCTCCGTATCTTCCTCACTGCCACCATTTCGGCGCGCCACCCCAACTCCACCGCGCCGCATTGTCCTTCACCGCCTCCTCCAAGTCCCGTGCAGTTGCCCCCTCTACAGCTCCCTCCACACCATAGTGCTGCCGCCAGAGCCTGGATTCTTCTATTCCTCTTCCGGTCTTCCCTGTCCTCCGATTGCCGCCGTGGCCGAGCCAGACACATCTCTGCACAACGACGGCTCTGCCTTTGACCGTCGATGGCCGCCTTTGACCGCTGAAGGCTGCTTAGGCGGGCTGGCTGTCTGCTTTGAACACTATTTCCAGTTACAAGTTCTTCACAATTTGACCCACGTTAACTGTAACACGTCTTATGCAATATATATGCATTGACCTAGGTTGACAAAAATCATCGTGTAATCAAAATCCCCAAAACCCAAAACTAGCTGAGAGGTACACAAGCCAGCTAGTCTGACCAGACCCCCATACTAGTCAAACCACTGATAGGGGCAGGTCAAACTGGTTTTGGCTATTGGTTTGACCGTTGGGGAGGGCTGGTCTGACCGCCTCCTTTACTAGTCTGATCGGTTGGTCGACCAAAAAGTCCAACAATTTGCAAAATTTGATTTTCAACCTTCCCAAATTGTAATGGCTCATCACAACAAAACCCCTCTCTAGTCATGTTCTATTTCTAGGGTTTATGTCTGTGCGCAACATCCAATTTGGAGTGGAATACTAGAATGTTGTGGGAAGTGAGAATTGGATGATCTCCCGGGAGAGAGATATTAGGGTGTGTGCATATATCTGTATTTGTCACAGGCTCACGGCAAATGTTTACATCACATTACCCGCTTGGTTTTGTCAAATTTCTCTGAGATCAGTCAGGGAAGCTGCGACGGACAAGGAGAAACTGTGAGTGGTGTGAACTTTTCATGTCAAATGTCCATTGAAAATAACCACCGAGACCTCCTTTTTGCATCAGGCCAGAGTTAGTTGTTCTACTTCTTTGATATGTAACTGGTTCTTACCCAAAGTGCTAGGACAAGAATGATACCTGTTCGAAGTTATTTGTATGTAAACTTTTGAACTCGCTGGATCTCATCTGATTGTTGTTGAATGAGATTGAAGGATTATGTTCTGTGTGGACGTAGGGATGTACTCATGTGTAAAGTGTTGTATGGAGTATGGACTACCGAGTGTCTATGTGATAATTGGGTCGTGCCAATGGTGGCAGTACACAGTTCTTGTGATACTCTGCTGATTATTTATTTGTTGATTAAGCTTATGTTTGTGTTTGCTTAACATTGGTTCTGAAGTGCAAAACTTAAAGGGAGCATGCAGTCATGTATGACGTTAAAACTGATGAAATATTAGTAAATTACACAATGGATCTCTTGCACTTATGCGCTTGTAAGTAGTTTTGGTCTATTCATTGCTGGGTTTGACATTCTGAAGCTCATGAGCTTTAGCCTACTCACACAATTTGACCTTGGCCAAATAATTGCGAATTACTTGGTATTTGTGATTTTGTGCATGCATTTGCAAATGTTATTAATCAATATACATTATGTGTGTGTTCTATGCACTACTGTTTATCTGTTGCATGCGTTGGGACTCTTGTCTTTCTTAACCAAGTTTAATGTTTTTGTTTCACCAATGATGTTTTTATTAAAATAATTAGATATCTTTCCCTGTATGCGTTTTCCATATATACGCTTTTCATATATATGCTTTCCTTGTATGCGCTTTCTATGTATATGCTTTCGTTGTATGCCTACACCAGGCCAATATATATACAAGCCACCCCAGCCCTTTAGCTGCGTGGTGTCTGCTCCAATCTTTCTCTACTCTTCTACATAGTATCAGAGTATACCTGATCCTTTCCGCTGCTCCACCCGGGTCCTCTCCTCAGAGCCACCTCCCTAGGACGAGCCGCCGCCGTCCTCCTCAGGCCACTGCTCACGCCGGGACGCCATCACACCCGGACCCCTCCCCACAGGCCGGGCCGCCGTCGCCGCCGACCGCGTCTCCCTCCAGGCTAGGCCGCCGCCGCCGTCGACCGCGTCTCCCTCCAGGCCTGCCGCCGACCGCGTCTCCCTCCAGGCCGGGCTGCCGTCGCCGACCGCGTCTCCCTCCAGGCCAGGCCGCCGTCTCCAGCTCGCCGACGCCGCCTCCAACCCGCCGGCGTCGCCTCCAGCCCGCTGGCTGTATGGCTCTGTCTCCGACGACGTCCTCAGCTCAGCAATGACTGATCAAGAAACCGCCTGTGACCTTTGGGTCGCGATCGAGGTGCTGTTCTGCGACAACAAGGAGTCCCGCGCGATCTTCCTCAATAACCAGTTTCACTCGCTCGTCCAAGGCGATCTATCCATCGCCGACTACAGCCAGCGGGTGAAGGTCGTCGTTGACGACACGCAGCTCGTCCTCAACCTGTTGCGTGGCCTCAACCTGCGCTTCTCCACCACCGCCGACGACATCGCCAACTCCGTACCATTCCCTTCCTTCGCCAGGGCGCGTTCCATACTCGCTCTCAAGGAGACTCGCCTTAGCAACAAGGCAAAGATCGTCACCATCACGGCCCTGTTCGCCTCCGGCGGCTCTTCCGCCTACACGTCATCGAACATTACTCAAGCCGTCAATGCTCGTGATGGGCGTCGCGGTGGCCGCAACCACCGTGGCAGGCAAGGTGGGTCCGGCTGTAGCGCCAGTGCCGGTTTCCAGGGTGGCCACGTACCACTATCTCTACCAACCAGTCCCTGATTCTGCTTCAACCCGTGGACTGCCCCTACTGGCCATCAGTGGCGTCCCTCGCCCACTCCCGGCCTCCTCGGCACTCCACCTCAGGCTCATACCGCCTTCACGCCATCCCAACCGTCCACCCCGCAGACCTGGGATCAGCAGGGCCTCATTACCGCGCTGAACCAACTGGCTGTCCAAGGACACGGTGGCTGGGTCATGGACAGCGGCGTCACCTCCCACATGACGACAGACGATGATACACCTCTCTTCCCGCCCTCCACCTCATTCGGTCGTCATTGTTGGCAACGGCTCTCGCCTCCCTGTCGTTTCTCGTGGTCACACCTTTCTTCACACACCATCCACTCGTTTTCTTCTTCACAACACTCTAGTTGTCTCTAACCTAGTCCACAACCTTTTTCTGTTAGACAGTTCACTCGTGATAACCACTGTTCTATCGAATTTGACGCCTTTGGTTTTTCTATTAAGGATTCTCAGACGCAGCATGTGATGCTTCGCTACGATAGTGCGGGCGATCTCTACACCATCCCTCCAGTCGCCCCCTCAACTTCACCCAGCACCCACCTCGCCATCTCCCAGCTATGGCATTAGCGTCTTGGTCATCCCGATGTCGCCTGTCTTGACACCCTAAATAAAAACTCGCTCATTTTATGTAATAAAGTAGACCGCTCTCTTTGCCAGTCCTGTCAACTTGGCAAACATACGCGCTTCCCTTTTGTTACTTCTTCGCGCTCTTATACGCCATTTGAGCGAGTTCATTGTGATGTGTGGACATCTCCAGTTTCTAGCATATCTGGTTTTCACTACTATTTAGTGTTACTTGACAATTTCTCTCATTATTGTTGGACTTTTTCTCTTAGAAAGAAATTAGAAGTTTTTCAGCTTCTAGCAGATTTCACCGCCTATACTAGCATACAATTCGGTCTTACTCTAAAATCCATACAGGCCGACAACGGCACCGAATTTGTGAACCATACCAACACATCGTTCCTTGCTTCCCGCGGCATTACCCTACGTCTCTCTTGCCCATACACCTCCCCGCGAAATGGCAAAGCCGAGCGCATCATTCGCACCATCAACAATGCGGTTCGCACGCTCCTGCTCCATGCCACTATGCCTCCCAAGTATTGGGCCGAGGCGCTAGCAATTGCCACCTATCTCATTAACCGTTGCCCATCCTCTTCTGTTGGTGGTGACATTCCCTATGTCTTCCTTCATCGCTCTCCACCGCAGTACAGTCATCTCTGGGTTTTCGGTTGTCTTTGTTTTCAAAACTTTTCTGCTACTTCTGCTCATAAACTTGTTCCACGTTCCACAGCCTGTGTCTTCCTCGGTTATCTTTCTCACCATAAGGGGTACCGCTGTCTCGATCTCGCCACCAAACGTGTCATCATCTCCCTCCATGTTGTCTTTGATGAGAGCATATTCCCGTTTGCCAGTAGTGACCGATCTTCACCCCCTTCCTCTCGCTCCGACTTCGATTTCCTCGACGTCGACATTGCTATGTCGTTTGCCTCGTGATCGCTGCAATGGCACCCCGCAGTACCCGGATGATCGCTCCACCACTGCATGGTGTCGAGCGCTCATCTCCTTCGTCTACGACGCCATCCGTCGCTCCGCCACCATGTCCGCTCGTGCATCTGGTTTACTCCATACGGCCACATGCGGCTCCTTCCGACCTAGCTGCACCAGCACCGTTGCCAGTGCCGGCTCCAGCTACCCCGACTTCGTCAACGCTCGCACCTCTCCGATTGGCTGCTCCCTAGGGCCATCCGATGGTGACACGGGCTCGGTCTGCCGCCGATCCCTTTGTGGAGTTTTTCTCCCTAGCGGTCGACCACTTCCCAGCTTTGCCAGTTCCGGCGACCTATTATAGCGCCCTCGCCGATCCCAACTGGCGCGCCGCGATGGCCGAGTACAAGGCCCTCATGGACAACGACACTGGCGACTTGTACTGCGCCCGCCAGGTGCTAACGTCGTCTCCGCGAAGTGGATCTTCAAGCACAAATTCAACTTTGATGGCAGTTTGGCCCGCTATAAAGCGCGCTGGGTTGTTCGTGACTTCTCTCAGCAGCACAGTGTCGATTACGATGAGAAGTTCAGTTCGGTGGCCAAACTGGCCACCATCCGGACTGTCCTCTCTATCGCTGCATTCTGCTCATGGCCGATTCATCAGCTTGATGTCAAGAATGCCTTCCTCCGTTGCACTCTTAATGAGACTGTCTACTGCTAGCAGCCTTCCGGATTCGTGGACCTTGCCCGTTCCACCCATGTGTCTTCTCCAGAAGTCCCTCTATGACTTGAAGCAGGCTCTCCGAGCATGGTACCAACGGTTCGTTTCTTACATCCGTGGCATCGGTTTCGTCGCCTCCTCCTCTGATATGTCCCTGTTTGTCCTCCGTCAGGGGACTGACATGGCCTACCTATTGCTCTACGTCGACGACATCGTCCTCACGGCTTCAACCCAAGGTCTTCTTTAGCATCTCACAGGCTTGCTCCACTCGGAGTTTGCCATGACGGACGCGCTGGCATGGCTGAGTGTCACCCTACGGCCATACCAGTGGACACTCACGCCAAGCTATCCGGCCACGACGGAGCTCCCGTGACCGATCTGTCCGAGTATCGCAGCCTTGCGGGGGTTCTACAATATCTGACCCTCACACGTCCTGACTTGGCGTACCCCGTCCAGCAAGTATGTCTTTTCATGTATGATCCGCAGGAGCCCCACCTCGCGTTGATAAAACGCATCCTGCGGTACGTCAAGGGTACTCTCGACGCCAGTCTTCACATCGGCCTCTCCCCGGCGACATCCATCACCGCCTACTTCGACGCCGACTGGGCCGGCTGCCCCGACTCACGACGCTCCACCTCCGGCTACTGCATTTATCTCGGTGATAACCTTGTCTCTTGGTCCTCCAAGCGTCAGACAACTGTGTCTCGATCAAATGTAGAAGCCGAGTACCGCGGTCGCCCATGTCTTTATGTGAGTGTTGCCTTGGTCGCGCAACTTCTCCAAGAGCTTCACGCCCCAGTTGCTTCGGCAACCGTTGTCTACTGCGACAATGTTAGCGCCATCTACATGTTCACTAATCCAGTCCAACACCGGCGCACGAAGCACATCGAGATTGACATTCACTTCATCCGCGACAAGGTTTCACTTGGTGAGGTTCGTGTTTTGCACGTGCCATCCTCTCATCAGTTCGCGACATCATGACAAAAGGTCTCCGACGCAATTGTTTTCAGAGTTTCGATCCCATCTTTTAAATGCGGATGCCGCTCTGATCTGCGGGCGGGTATTAGAATAATTAGATATCTTTCCCTGTATGCGTTTTCCATGTATATACTTTCCTTATATGCGCTTTCTATGTATATGCTTTCCTTGTATGCCTACACCAAGCCAATATATATACAAGCCACCCCAGCCCTTTAGTTGTGTGGTGTCTGCTTTAATCTTTCTCTAGTCTTCTACAGTCTAGAGTCCCCAAGTGACCCAGCTCCTAAAAATGCAATGCCAGGCTAGACCAATATTCCCTTATTGGGAATAGGTCAAGTTCCATGCCATATAGTATAGTAGCTTTTGATATTCTCTTCTACGATGATCGGTAGACCTCTAGAAGTTCTACTTCTATTTACATGGAAAAGATTTTCCATCAGCTATTCCGGAAGTCAATAAACTAAGCCTTCATGTAGTTAACAATGATCATAGTAGGTTTAACAAGCCTCTGTCATCAGCAGCCTTTGCCCAATGGATATCATTTGCCCTTGGTAGATCCTTATTTGTCAGGATTGGTATTTTTAAAGATCGATTTCGTCGAAACAAAACAATGCTGCTGGTCTTGGGAGCTTAAGGAACAAGAGTTAGCACTAAAATGTTGATATCTTACTGAGGTGTAATCACATACACACTAGCTATTTTGTCTGGGCTTGTGATGGGCTAGGGGATGTTACTAGCAAAAGAGGCCAAAGCAAGATCTCCTTGTCTAAGGCATTTATCAACTGTACCTTTGTTTCTTGTCTAGGTCAGCAAAAAGAGATGTCTCTTCAGCTTACGTGTGGTGTAGAGTTGAGTCTGAATAAATTTAAGATCATTCTTGCTTGATTATCATATTCCTGACATCCTGTTAATCACCAAAGCATTTGTTTTCTTTTACAAGCAACTAATTTGTGAAATGTTCAATTTGATCTCACCTCTGTTTTTCTTTTTCATTGAGAATACACTTTATATGGATCTTAGTCCTTGGTTTTATTTTGTTGTTTCAAACCAGTTCTTTTTCTGATCACTCTTTTCCTTTGTTTTCTTGCAGGTGGGCTAAATATAGAAGGAGAGGCGGACAGTTGGGATTTTGGTATTGGTAAGGCTTGTAATTAAGACAAATCTTGTTGTACCATTTTCCATTTTATACCATATACCGACTCAACAACTTCTATTGGAGTCTAGAACTTATCGCATGATCTCCCTCTGCATAAATAAATGGAATCTTAATTTATTCTCTCATAATTGTCAGGTATTTCCTTGAAAGCTTTTCAATAGTTGTACAATATTGTAAGATCTGCTCTGCGAACTCCGCTTAGTTATTTTTGTGTTTGTTGTGGAAACACTAGTACTTTTTGTTAATTGTTGTCTAAAATTTACGCATGTAATTGTTATGAACCTTAGTTCATAACGAGATAATAAACATCCGTCGGAGAGAGATCGGACAACGATGACTTGAGATAGAACGACGCTAGATGAAAGAGGGCACCAATTGGGAGAGAGAAAATAGATCTAGAGTAGCCAGTATAGTGGAGAGACTAGTACTAGGAATCGGGGATTTGAAATACTTCTTCATTATTCATTGCTTGATGATAATGGATATATGCTATTCCTTTTATAGAGATAACTTGACTTGACCTCTATGAGATAATCTCTATTTCTAAGCAAACCTATCTCTAATAGATAGAATATATCTATAAGGTAATAAACACATCTAATAAGGAAACTAACTGTTCTTAACTCTATCGTAACTAATCTAATTTTACCATATACGGCTAACTAATCTAATCTTACCATGCACGACTACAACACTACGGGTACTGTTGATGTGCATGAATAGTGCATGTGAACAGTAATTCCAGCGCATGATAACTTCTCCCCTTTGGGCAACAGCTCGTCCTCGAGTTGTGGCGGCGGCTATGGTTGCAGCCCTTGGTAGACCCAATCCACGAGCAATTGCGATGCCTTATGTGGGAGATTAATAGTGTGTAGATGATGATTGATGGCGAAGGTGCGAAGGCCTTAATGCTGCTCGATGTCAAGGAAGTTGCCGGCGACGAGGGTAGCCAATGTGGAACATTAGTGGCGCGCTAAATGGTAAGCAGAAGTCGTGGGAAGGGATCGACTTCTTTGATACCAATTGTCATGAATCTTAGTTTATAATGGGATAAACATCCGTCATGAATCTTAGCTATTGCCACACTGTTCTCCCTTACCGGATCTGGCATTCCCCTCCACCCCGTGCCTAGATTTACCCAATACGGTTCCTCCACCTCCCAGATGGCCAAAAGACCCAGAACCACCAGTGACTTTGCACCACTCCTGTCATCTTGCATATCCCCTCCTTGCGTGTCTTTGTACCGCTTCACCAAATCAGCAAGAGATTACAGGTGAGTAGTAATTATATCAATGTGATGATTTATTCAGATAAGCATATTCTAGTCAAATTGGTTAGAACATAATGTGTAACATAGATAACATGCTATGATAACCTGTTGCGTTGCACAATACATGCACTAATAGATGGAATCTCTTGTTGAGTCACTGATAAAGTAACAGTTTAATCAAAATACAGAACACTAGGACTAGTCATTTCTATTTCCGTATTGATTGGGCTCAGCTCATCCAGAAAACAGCCTCACTGTCATAGCGAAGATGTGCTTTATGTCAACCTCCACTGGCCCCACCAGCAATATTTTATATTCCTAACCATGCAAAACACGATACATATATATCTAGTGGTTTAGACCCTTCTGTTTCCCATTTATCAATTAGTATGATCTGACAACATGATCACCCTTTGTTAGCCTGTTAATTCAAACACCACCTACTATTTACCTATGTGGATTTGACAGTTTGACAAAAAGAAATATTATATCATTATGTGGGCTTTTTTTTGTCTTGATGACTTGACCAATATATGATCGTGAATTTGTGTTGATGCAATAACTGAAGACATATTACTGTTATGCCATGGTATCTTTTCTATTATCAAATTTGTTAAGTTCATCTATGCTTTTCCCAATAAGAAAACTTCACTAGTTTTAAAGCAATTAGGTGACAATGAAAGCGCTGATTTTCTCCAGTAGAAAGTGCAGCTGATTTACATTCTGTCTCAACATTCTTTCTGGAAGAGTATAGAAGCACCATTTGAACTTTGCATTGTAGCCTGTTGAAAGGACCTCTGTGAGTCTATGGTTAAATGCATGGTTATCAAGGCGACGCCAAGGCGGCCGGAGGCCGGAGGGGGACGCCGTGGACGATCGCCTAGCCCGTGAGGACGTGAGGAGTTAGGCGATGCTGGGCGACGCCAAGGTCGTTGTGGCGCCCTGGGGGGGATGGGGGCTGCAAAGGGCCATAAGTCTAACCTGGTACTGACCTGTAAGTCTTATCTTTGTCGGCGCCGATCTGCCGCTTCTCCCTCCATCGGTGCCGATCTGCTGCCTTCTCCCTTTGTCGGGGCTGATTTGCAGCCGAAGGAGGGTGGAGGCCGCCGGGGCGACCAATGGGAGTGGCGGGTCGAGGCAACGGTGGCAGCGGCGACCAGAGGAGAGGTGGAGCCAGTCAGGGCGGCCGATGGCAGCAGCGGGTCGAGCCCAAGGCGGCGAAGAGGAAGTGTTGGGGAGAGGAGGCGCCGGGTGGGGGGAGGTGGCGGCGGGGAGGGAGGCACCGGGCGGGGGGGAGGAGGTGGCGGGGAGCGGGAGAGAGGAGTCGGGAGGGAGACGAGATGGGGGAGAGACTGAGAGACAGCGGGAAGTCTGGCTAACGGCTAGGGTTATGCATTTTTGGTCTTTTTGCAATTAAGTCCTAGGAGTTCCTAAAACTAACGAACAGACCCTTTTCTTAATGGATTTTTTCTGATTTAGACCTATAATTTGTGCTATTATATTGTATAGTTATTTACTTTTCGGTCATATAAGGTATTATTTGTTGTCTAACTACTATTGTTTAACTGCTGCCATGACGGGCGCCTAGTCGATTAGGCGTCCAGGTGCCCCGGCCTCGCCGCGACTTGCCAGAGCACCGTGACAATATTGGTTAAATGTGCTTAACATTTCTATTTTCATTATTTGTGAGTAGGTGCTGGGTTTTATCTAAATGCCACAAATGAAAAGTGGAAAAATTGGCGCATGTATGACTATGTTGTGAAGGAGCTGCCAAAAGTTTTAAGTGAGAACTTTGAACAGCTTAACACTTCACGGGCATCAATATTTGGACACTCAATGGGAGGGCACGGTGCACTGACAATCTTCTTGAAAAACACTGACAAATACAAGGTACTATTTGAAACCATTTGTTCAAAGCCTCAATATGGAAAGTCCTTTCTGTGAACCCTTTTCAAATTAAGAAGGCTTGCTGCTAAGTTTGTGCTCCACTGCTCCTACGTTATATACTTTGTAGGAACCATTATAGTTGTTGCCATCCATGACAGTTTGCATCAAAATTTCACTCGGCATTGTGAATTTATCTTGCATTTTCAGTCGGTGTCTGCATTTGCTCCAATTGCCAACCCAATAAACTGCCCCTGTGGTCAGAAAGCATTCTCAAACTATTTGGGCACAACTAAATCAGAGTGGGAGGTAACCACCCCTCCCCTTGTTCTCTCTGTGTGTGTGTGTGTGTGTGTGTGTGTGTGTGTGTGAACCAGATACATTAAGTGCTCAATAGTGCTTGCTTACTGCAGGAATACGATGCAACCTGCTTGATTAAAAATTGCAACGGGGTTTCAACACCTATCCTAATTGACCAGGTATGATGTGTCCATGGATTGAATAGTTCCCCATTCCTTCTTTTATGCTATTACTTTCCCAGCATGTTGTTTTCATTCTATATTGTTGGAAAATGGGAGAAACCATTGGTTGTTTTACATAAAACATTTCTTGCAAGCCATGATTCAAGTGTGGTGATATAGGCACATATGAACGATTTCACCCATTGCCATGCAAGTATTTTTTAGGGGTCAATCAGACAACTAGCCAATCTCCTTGGCCATGCACGATAGCTGGAACAATTCCTTGAAAAATACTAGCCACAAGAACCTTAAGTGATATGGCCTGACTAGTAAACTAGCAGACACGCGAACGATGGCCTGATCTTTCACTGTACAAGGACAATCATCGGTATACGAGATGAACTGGCGAACACGTCCTGATACAAGCTGGTGGCACAAAGGAAACAGCAGCCCTGTCTTTCTTCCCTTGATTGGCGGTGATCACTAGAAAATAGGATTCAAGACTTGACCCCAACTCTGTATCGCAATCAACACAGCAGCAGTACGTGATGACCTCCACTTGATTCACGAACAGCAGCAGCAGTACAAAGAACAGAGATGGTTCTGTTGGAGATGTTAAAGTAGATGGAACCGAACCAAGAGCTCTAGCGATCTCCGGCCCATGGCAACGAGCTGCATGATCCAGAGATGAGATCACAGATGATCAGCTCGCGAATATTGATTCAGGGACCAATTCCATGACACACATAATTAAAACCTAGGAAGGAATTCACATGAACAAGGCACACAATATGGCCGCCATGCTTGGCGATTTTCTGGTATTTTTTTCTCAATTAACAATAAAACGTCCGATGATACAAGGGGCCGGACTAGGCCTTTGTACCTCGCCTCATGGACTCAACCTCCTAACCGACTAGATATCAAAGCCCAACTCAATTAACTCTAATCACACCCATGACTTGTATAGGTTTCGGCCTAAACAAACAACGTGCTGAACGTGTATAAAATTAAAACTCGGGCTTAGTAAAATAAAGAAAAGAAAAGGACTTAGACTCATATAGATATGAGAAAAAAAATCCAACTCTAAAGGAAATAAGGGTCGGTATTGATCCAATCCGGATTGATGTTGTAGATGCGTGTGCTTCTGTTCCTTTTCTAGCTCGTCTCCCACATGAGTTCTCTGGCTCGGACTTCTTTCTGGCACAGTTCCTGGCTTCTCATCTCACGCACACACGCTACATGGGCCGCCGCATGCACTCCAGCCGCACATGCTGTGCTATCCTTGCACTGCACTCCTCCACACACCTACACAACATGCATCGCAACATCACCATGCTTTTCTAGTTTATCTCTATGGCTAGATACATCTTTCTTCTTTTCCTGTTTGTGCAAAACAGCACCCACTTGAGAATTAGCACTACATTGCATGATAGGAACATTAACCAAAGCATTAGCAGCACTTAGGGCCGTGTCATTAAGTCATCCATTTGTGACAACATGATAAGAGCTATCCTCCTAGATAATAGACAAGTGATGGGTTAATTATAATAAGGGGCCCTAGAACAATTTTGAATGAGTTGGTATCTGGAAGACTGAAGCCCATTTTCTTTTTTGTCTGCAGTGCATGATGGTTACAGCCATTTTGATAGTCTTCTGCATTGCGGATATGATTAGCTCCTTAAGTGATAAGCCTCAACTAGTTAACTTGGTTAGCATTGCTAGGAGTCCATTGCATCTTAAGTAAGCAGAGTCTATCAAGGTCATGGCATAGTATCACTGTATCAGAGATACTTGTAGATGATCTATCGTTGTAGCGTCTTTTTTTCAGGTTGGCAAAAGATTATACTGTGGATTGTCAACTCAACCGACTGTAGGGATTGATTATAAAAGATGATAGGTTTTGATTGAACAAGGTGAGAGTAGAGGGCCCTAAAGAGTAGGCGTTGGTTTATTGCACACGAACTGTTTCTGATAGATTTCAGAGCTTATCACTATCAATCATCACCACACAGTGTGCTGCTATTTGCAAAATCGTCTAATTTGTTCTCTCATTAATAGAGGTAAAAAAGAAGTCAATTCTGCAAAATCACTTATCTGCTACATTGTTTTTGTGAATTTGGATAGGGAGAGGATGACCAGTTCCTCGCTGAGCAGCTCCTACCTCGCAACTTTGACGAGGCGTGCAAGGCTGTGGGAGCTCCCTTGATCCTCCGCATGCAACCTGGATACGACCATTCCTACTTTTTCATTGCCACATTCATCGATGATCACATTGCCCACCATGCTCAGGTTCTCAAGAGCGCCTGACTGCCAAGTCACCTGTAGTGAAGCAATCGAGAGAAGGGGGGAGGCAGCGGTGTCGATTCAATGTGCCTGCTTTCGATCTGTATTATTATCTGTCTAGCTGACATCTTTGCGGTCCTTTGTTTGTTAGCTTGAGGTGAACAATATATCCAGCTGCAAATAAGATGAAAGATTTGGTTGTGCAGGCTATTCCAGTAGAATGGGGTCTTGATATTGCATTTTAAGTGTGCCTTCGCGGTCCTTTTGCTCTGTAGAATTATTGGCATGATGCAACGGTTTCTGGAGGTAGAATGATTGGATATGCGCTATTGACTCTTCAATACTTGTACAAGGAAGCATATCATATGACGGTAGTGCAGACGAAGGCCTGTTTATTAGCAAGCTGTAGTTTATATCAATGGCCTGTTCTTTTAAGCTACGATTGACGGCTTTCATCTGCGCTCTTATAGGATTGAAGAGGCCGACTAAGGAGGTGAATAGATAGTTTTAAAATTATCTTGGCTAATTACAATTTCTCCATTTGGCTAAAACCAATTATATAATATGGAAACTTAAACTCAAATTAGTTTAGCATAAATTTCGCCTAAATCAATAGGTTCACCTAAGTGCACTAACAATAAGTCTATATCAAGATTTACAATCTAAAAATAATAAGCAATTAATTTAATTCTATGAATGTAAATCGCTTGGCTGTAGATTTAGCATATGAGAACAAACCACAATTAACATGGTTGTTTTTTACCATGGTGTTCGGAGACTTGCCGTACTCCTCTAGTCTACATTGAAATAAGCCCAAAGAATTGGACCAGCTCTATGAATTAAATCTTCTACCTCAAATTTACTAGTGGTAGCTTTTTCCCGCTCTGGGTAGATGAGCTCCAACTTTTACACTTCGTCGAGTCTTCTCACAACCTTTTTTGAGAATATCACCGTGCACAACACCTTTAACGCCGTCTAGGAGTCAGTAAACTATAAGAGTAATAAGTCAATTATCCTTACTTGACTCTCACCATGTGCAATGAATGCACAACGCTCGAGTGGATACTAAATCCACCTCTAGATACAACATATGCAATCTAAACCTTCTCCTTGCTTACAATGTGTAATACATGCACAATTGAGAGGAGAATTTCACACTAGTGTCAAAGAATGCAGAGCACCACACTCCAACTGGCCACAATGGGGTATATATACCCACACCATAAAAACTAACCGTTGGAAGCAAAACCCCAGAAAATTCAGAACTTCCGGTAGTTCCGCATTATGAGACTGGAGAGGTACCTCTCCTCTCGCAACGGTAAAAAAAAACAAGCCGTTAAAAGCAAAATTCGGTAGTTCTGCCATTCATTTTTCTATACTTCCGATCATCAGAAGTACTACGCCACACATGCGGAATTACCACTCTCGCGAGTAGGAGAAGACCACTACACAAGTGTTTCTCTGGAAAAAACGTGCCGTAGGATTTTTTTGGAACTTCTAAAGTCTAGTAGTATCGCCACACAGAGCCGCTACTTTCGACTTCCAATAGTACCGTGCCACACAAGCCGGTAGTACCGCAAGCCGATTGGGCCACTCACATAGAGTCAATCGGACTGCATCCAGTAGTACCGTGCAACACATGCCAGTACTTCCAATCTTTGGTAGTATCATGCAACATATGTCGGTACTTCCAATTTTCAGTAGTACCGTGCAATACACGCCGGTAGTTCTGTTTATTATGACAAGTGTATATACTTCAATAATCTTGCAAAACACATTTGTAAGTTCTAGTATTATGTACACAAGGATCAATCAAGATTTCCAACAAGTTATAAGGCACATTTGCACGCTTTTAAAATCATGACACAAGATATAGGTGTATGGACTCTTCATATTTGTAAAATATATTGGCAAACCTAAGTCACATGCTACAAGGTTTATATATGAGTTTCAACCATTTGCAAAACATATCTGCAAATACAAGCCTTATACCATAATGAGTAGAAAATATGGACTTTAAACACTTGCAAAGCACATTCACAATATATAGTCCCATATTACAAGAATCTAGCATATGAGTTTCAACTATTTGTAAAACACATTTGCAAATATAAGCATCATGCCATAGAGAGCTAGAGTAACTAAGATTGAGCTATCAACACATGATAGACTTAAGCTAATAGACATAATCTCTCTTAATAATACGGCAACCTATACTAGTAATCCGGTCTTCCAACCAAACTCTAAAACCGGTAAAAGATTAGAAACACATCATTAATCCTAATTAGTCTTCATCGACTAATTAGGATTAATTTTAACGCATGATGAGTCTTCATTTGCCTTGATGATCAACACATGATCATCTTCTCTTTGACATGTATCAACTCATGATACATCTTCTTCTTAACCTCAATCAACACATGATAGGTCTTATTTTTACTCGATGATCAATTCATGATTATCTTCTCTTGTTAATGGCCTTCAACACATAAAACTATCTTCCATCATCTTGACTTGATGATCTTCAACATATGAAGTTATCCTCCATCATCTGGACTTGATGATTTTCAACATATGAAATCATCCCAGGTCATCCTTACTTGTGGAATCTAACATATTCATCTAACTCATGAAAAATATTAGTCCATAAACCAATTGTCATCAATTACTAAAACTTCATCATTAACACATAATGGAATGACTATATTTACAATCTTCCCTTTTTGGTAATTCATGACAATCTCAACAAATAATGAGACAGAAATTGATTTACGAGTATACACTATGTACACAACAATTGTATAATCTAGAATAAGCTTTTTTTAAGTAATTAACTCATTTGAATGTGTATGTTTATCTTTAAAATTAATTGTTAGTAAAACTTACTCATTCGGTTATCATTCATCATCCAACCATTAACATATAATGGATGAATTAGATGACAACCCGATTATGAGTATATATAGGGCATGTTCTTTCCGGCTGCGGCTGATGGCTTTTGGCTGCGGCTGATGGCTTTTTGGCTGTTTGCGACAGAGATTGTGGAAAGAGAGATACTCGCTTGTGATTTTTGATGATACAGATATTAGTTTTTTAACTTGTACTACAATTAACTTGTAGACCTCATCTTAAAAAAAATACTTCGTTTAAAAGTTAGTTACTGTAGCAAAAGTCAAAAGCGGCTTTTAGAAGCCGTAAAGAACAGGGCCATAAACTATACAAGCTAGATATATACTCAAGAGATATGTTTCAAAGTAAAGATGCTTAATTTGTAGAAAGAGAAATATGGATCAATACTAATGAAACCACACAACATAGATTGAACTCCTTTTAAATGTGTGCATACAAAATTATATAATGAAAAATGTATACATGTATTCATCTTAGGCTTTTGATGGAGTTTAATTTATATTTTGGATCCAAAAAATACACTAAGATATAAAAAATATAACATTGAGTGCATACCTTTATGATTTTTCATCTTTTTATCCAAGTGAGACTTAATAGATTATAATCAATCAAACATGTTAGTCTCACAATAGCATTTGTCATTTATTACATCCAAATGAGACTAGATGATATCATAAGTAATAAACATATTAGTCTCACAATTATATTAGTCATTATCACCAAAATCAACTTAATGATGTTTAAACTTACAGCTCTTTGAGACGGCAGCGGACGATAGAGACGTCGATATAGATAGCACATACGATTTTAAGTTTGAAAAGCTGCATGAAGAATTCACTTTAAAAAATTATTCTATTTATTTCATGAAACTGTTCCGTTTATTTGACTTTTCGGATAAGCCAAAATAACAGGGCCAATGTCTTCCCTCGTCGGTATCCTGTTGCGCTTCCCCTGCGTGCTGTCCACAGTTGTTCCGGTGTGTGTGGTTTGCAATCTGCAGCTGTCGCAACTTGCAACATGCATTTGTTTTTTTCTGATGTACTGTACGTTAATTGTCTGCTCTCGTCAAGCTTCAGCTTCTCGGTCGCAGGCGTAAAGACGATGCCAACCGGGTCGATTTCAGCTACCGTTTCGACAAATCCAATTGAAGCTGAAAGCCTAAAAGGCCAAAACCTAGCCCGGTACAAAATTCAGACAATCCTTTTGAGGTACGTCAATGGGTGAGGTGATGTGTCTCACATTGACGCATTCAGATGGATCATTTATCTTTTCACTCCTGACTCCTCCTCGCTTTCGAATACAAAGGCTAAAATTGTTCCGGAGTTCCCTGCTACAATCCGCTTCTGTTTCAATCGAGCTCCTGGTCCCTTCATCGAAACGTTGCCTGCTTAAGCCCGCTCGAATCGAAATCTGTCGTCAGAGAGATGCTGGTATATCATCACGCATTCCCAGATGCGGTCAAGCCTCTGCTGCAGGTTGCAGCCTGGCCTCTGCGCTCGATCGGCGTGGGATTGACGGTTTGGAACTACTTCGTGTTGGTTGTCCTGGGCCTGAAGCGGCGATTTGACGCCACATCGCTAACAGTGCTTAAGCAAGATATCTTGAGCCAGGTACGGCCAGGATCCTCGGGACCGAGCTAATTAAGCTGCTGCTCTCCTCTCCTCCCACCACGGCCGTTGTCCATGCTCCTGGACCCCGGTCCTTGGTCGCGCACGCATCGAGTTTTTCAGAGAGTGAGAACAGTTGGTAAGCGCAGCTATCAATGTAATGTGCCGACGTAGGCGTCAGTGAGATCAACCAGGATCGGTTCAGGAGAAAAGAGTGTAGTAAAAACAGCTTTAATTTCCTCTCCCTGTCAGCGGATCGGATCCGGGGATCGCACCGACGTCAAGACGATTTTTTTCCCCACACATCAAGCTCAGATGATGCTCTTTTCTGTGTGTTTTTTCCCCCCTGTGCAGTTGTGAACGCACACCCCTTCCTTCTGTCTGAGTCTGCAGGAGCCCCATCTTTGTCCGTCCTTCTCGTCTGACTGGCTGGCTCGCTTTGGCCGTCGATCCGCCGTCGCTTTCGGGTCGAGATGGCGTCGAGATCCGGGGATGTGATCGATCCAAGCGCGCGAGCCCGGCAGCTCGAGCTTTCTCGCGTCTGGGCCACGACCTACGAGCAGGAATGAGCACAGCTACTAGTGTGATCGATAGTGAAGGGTCCTCCTCCCTTTCGATGGCAGCTGCTTGCAATGGCCGTGATCGAGCACCTGCACTCCGGCAGCACTGGCACACAGTGTGTCATTGATCACTGCACGCTTCAGCGGTGCTTACTATTTACCACTGGGAAATCTTGGGTCGGTTCCCCGCATCCAAACAGTCTCTTAGGGCTCTTGGCGAAAGGCCTGTTTCTTTTGGAATTTTGACTTTTTGTCTTTTCGAAAAGTCGAAAGACGGTTTGTCCAAACAAACAGTTTTTTAAACTCAAAACTATGTGCACCGTTCGTTGTCCGTCTCAAAAAACACATATAAAAACTATCAACTACAATAAAAAAAGTAGGATGCATATAGCTACTTAGTTAATTCTAGCGGATTTTGTGGTAAATGCTAGTTCTTTTCTTGAGAACAGGGCAAGGGATCAACTGCATTTTGTTCTGCGAGCACGGGGTTTGATCTCGTGATCTCTCGACTGTGTGCGCAACTTTTATGTATGTACATGCATGCATGTTCTAATTCCTACTCTTTCCGGTTAAAAAGTAAAAAAGGAATGGTACTATTTTTTAGCTTTTCAGCTGATTTTTAATTTCAACTTCTTTCAACGATCGCTATTTATTAGACTAATAAACTACAGCTCAAAAGAAAAGACCTATATATGTGCCAAGATATGTTGATAACATGGCATCAATGATCTAAGAGATATGATGTGCCATCGACTGAATTAAAGCGTCCCCGCATTCATCAACCGTGATATCACAAATCAGAACATATGCTTTACAAAAAGAGGGTAAATCAGATCTCTGTAGCAGAACAGCATACGGTTTTCTTCTTAGGTCACGCGAATCCCTTGGTGCTGAATGCTTCCAATTATCCGAGACATGATGTGAACCAAATCACCTCCCAAAAGAGAGACTGCTCCCAAATCAAACCCTACAGTGCTGCTGCGAATCGATCGAGCCGTCAGCCATCCATTCGTTCACTCAAAGTAAAGGAAATAACAGTAAGGAGAATAAACAGCACTACCGTTGTGTGCGTGTAAATGATGGTGAGGATCTTTATAGGCAGGTTGGTGGCAACCCCTGCTGTTCCTCTCTGACAGGGGCTGGCAGCAAGACAAGGGGGCAGGACTGGGGGTGGAATGTAGTGAGATGGAGAGACATGACTAGAGATGGGCCTAGCCTAGCCCTACCTCTCCATTCGTCTTCAGTTTTCTTCTTTATTTCCACGGCCTCTCCCTGGCTATTCTTTTTCGCGTATGGTTTTTTTTTCTGAGAACAAATAAAAGGGTCAGTTTTTACACTGTGTTTTTAAAATAGTTTATCAAAACAATTTTTTTAAAGTAGCTTACTGATATTCGATTCATTTATATAGCGCTTATGGTAAAGACAAATACTATCAGCTGTAACTGAAAAGAACGCACCCTTTTTGTTGATCCCTACCTAGCTCTTTCACTTGTCCACCACTAACACCAACAAGGGGAGGGTTTTGGTCTCAAATGACATCATGCCTTTGTCTCATGGCAAGTTGGCAGCCCATGGTGATAAGAGTGGTGATGTGAACTGGTTACTGCTCACTAGTGAGGTTCAGCAGGGATATTAATTTAGGGCTTTGATTCTTGATCCATTACTATGGCTCCACTCAAGTTAGCGATGGCTTCTAGTTTCTACTTTTTTTTTACTGTTTTTAAACTTTGTCTTTTTCTGATTTTTTATTTCTTTTCAGCTTTTTTGTTTTTGTTTTTTTCTTATTCCTTTGTATTGTCTGTGGTGGGTTAATCTGTTTTTTTTTCTATTTTTAAATTTTTTAATTTTAATTACGCTAAATAAGCTACCTCAGTTATAGTGAAAAATAAAGTTGCTACAGTAAAAAATTATAAGCCATCGCTATTCTGAACACCCTCTAGTGTGACTTATATATGAATATATGATGCATTTGTAGTATGTTGGAGTAATTTCCATTAGGTTTCGCTTTTGTGATCAATCGTTTTAATTTTGACATATGAAACTCTTAATGTTTTTTGGGTAAAAACCGACATGAATTGGGATATGGCCCACTCTAGACTATCTGAGTCTCACTACAAAACCTCTCAAATATAACAAATGGCATTTTTCTCATAAAAAAATCAGACACGTTTAAGATTTGAAACAAGAAGCCTAAATTCTTACTAATATGCTAAGGTGAAGATAAGCATTTCAGGTTCAATACTTCAACAATATTAAGATAGTTACTTAGATAGCCGCGCACGACCTTTCAACGGATACATTGGTGCATGCTAAGACGAAGGTGAGTATTTCATGTTATACTTCGACAATATTCAAATAGTTACATGGATAGCGGCACATAATCTCTCAAGACTTCATTGGTGCGGTGACAAGCTTGCGCGTTCGGTTATCTAGCAAAATAATGGAGTTCATGACCCACATCGAGAGCATGCCAGGGTTTCACTTGTTCATATTATTAGGGGGGTGATCGGAATAGCGATAACTTTTGACTTTTGGCTGAAAAAACACTGTAGCTAGCTGAAAAAACACTATAGCTGAGTTAGTGGATAGTGTAGTGAATAGTGAAAAAAAGCCATAGCCTGCACTGTATAGCATGGGCTTATATGATCCAAGTAAAAGACAGCACAAGAGATCATAGCTTTAGTACTTTAGCAGAGTACAGTGCATGCTCCTTTTGGTGTGAGTAGCAGTACAACCATTTGGACTAGGATGAGTACATTATTGTCTCAGAGCAAAAAGGCTGAGGCATTTGCTACCCCTTTCCACCCCTCCAGACCAGCAATGATATGTCTACAGAGATGCTCCCTTCCCACCCTCAGAGTTGGCCCTGTCACCCTTTCACCCAACTTGCCCTTGGCCCCTACTTTTCTTAACCTGTGTAGTTGTGTGGGCTTGGACTTCACTTGCAATCTTGCATAGATACGATTGGATGCTGTACTAGAGAGGTGTCCCACATCTGGACATTACTTCTCAACACACTGCTTAGGTAAATATCGGGCGCTCTTTTGGATTTAGGCTTTGATCGTTTCGGTTTTTTTCGGTTTCAGTTTTTAGTTTTAGCTTTTTTTTTCATTATTCACTACACTATCCACTAACTCAGCTACAATAAACTTTCAGGTAGCTACAGTGAAATTCCAGCCAAAAGCCAGAAGTCATCGCTAAAACGATCACCACCTTAGACTTCTGGCTTCTGACTTATTTTTACTATTTATAATTTTCGTCTTTTTTTGGTTTTCGGTATTTTTTAAATTTTTTGATCAGTTCTGTTTTCCTGTATTCGTTTGCATTATACGTGATGGATTAACATTTTTTATTTTTAGATTTTTTAAATTAATTATACCAAATAAGCCACCGTTAGCTGCAATGCAATTTTAGCCAGTTACAGTGCAATTCAACCATACTCTACCAAATTTTAGCCCAACCGAGCGGTCTCGATTCATTAAGTCTTCTGAAAAGGCCAAATAGCATCAAAAATAGCGAAGAAGTGTAGACCGCGCACATCACCGATATTATTTTACTAAATATTTCTTTTTAATAATATTTAAAAATAAACATCCCCCATACTTATTTGTGAAACGAAAATGCCATCATATTGGTGATGTTGCAAGCAAGGTCATTTTTTAAGATAAATTTGGTCTACTTGTGGCGAACATCGATGAGACAATCAAGGTTAATTTTTAAAAATAAGTTTGACATGGATTTTTCTGAAAAAGTAAGGTGTAAAATGTTTATTTAATAAAAAAATTCCATCACCAATCACTAAGTGAAGAATAATTTGTCATACCTATGAACCTACGCCAAATTGTATGCCATAACATGCTTGTATGAGCTCATTGGCAACCTCAGATATTGTACTGCTACCTAAATCTTGTGATGGCCTTGTTTATTGTAGTTGTTTATGTTCGTCATTTTTGGCTTTTCTTTCTTCTGGTTTAATTTATATACAATCACAATTTGCATGAAGAAGATTCTTCTAGTGGGGTTTATTTAAACGGAAGCATATTATAATGTTCATGCATTAGATTTTGTTTTGCTATTGCATTTTCATCCAAGATTTGTAACCTTTTCGTATATATGACTCAACTTTCTATTTGAATAAAGTTTTTTTCATACCGTATTGGATCAGCTTGGCTTAGGTAGCTAGTGGAGATGATTGTATCCTTAGCCCACCAGGATTCAAACCCTAGGTTTGGCCATGTGTGTCTCATATAAGAGGGTTTCTTTCAGTAGGAGGTGACGTATCCGTCACACGCGAGATGTTGGTGCTGACTTCATTATTTCTTCATCAAACTCCGCTCTTCTAGTCTTCCGTAGAAGTTGTGGTGTGTGTGAGTATGTGCGTGTGGTGGTATGCGTGTGTGGCGTCTATGTGTTATACTAGGTACTTCACAAATAAAAAAAAGTATTGGACCACAAAGATATATAAGGCCGGGTGGCATTCTCTAAGACTTTAAGGTGGTGTTCAGAATGACGATGGCTTATGGTTTTTACTATAGCTGGTTGTTTTTTTTGCTGTAGCTGAGTTGGCTTATTTAGCATAATTAATTAAAAAAATAAAAATACGAAAAATATGTTAACCTATCACGAACAATACAAAGAAATACGGAAAAAAACACAAAAACAAAAAACAAACAGAGAAAAAGGCATCGCACACGCTAGAAGTCACTGCTGCAGTGCTACTGAGCGCAGTTAAATTAGATTATGCTTGCTTCATACGACTGTGGACACGATTGAAGAGAATAGCTTGAACATGACACTAAGGTGGTGATCGTTTTAGTGATGGCTTCTGGTTTTTGGTTGAAATTTCACTGTAGTTGGTTGAAATTTCACTGTAGCTGAGTTAGTGGATAGTGTAGTGAATAGTGAAAAAAAAGCTGAAGCTATAAGCTGAAGCCAAAAAAAACCAAAACGATCAGAGCCTAAGCAACTAGAATTAATAAAAGAATAATACCTTTCCTTGTAAAGTACATCATTTCATACATGTCCGAACAAACAAGGCAAACATACTCCAAGATCGAACATGATACTTTATCAACATATATTCAATTAGCACGACTTAAAAACAATGAATAAATAAAAATATGGAAAATATCCAATGCACACCTATGAATGTTCATGTCTAATCATATAAACTTTCACGTGGAGCGTTGGATAAGGATGGATGAGTCAGATTTGGGAGGCTTTATAGATCAATCCGCCCTCAGATTTCAAATTTTTTTTACAAATACTCTGTCAATTTTAGAAAATTATTTACAAGGGATCTCACTACATGTATGAGGGATGAAAACATGATGATGCATGCATGTACTGTTTGGTACATTTGTGCTACCAATAATGCATCTCCAAGCTTCCTAAAAAAATCATTTTAGCTATGCTTGCTCCTAACAACAGCAATAGGAAGTGAAACATGATTACAGGGAATAACTTTGTGCTAAAAACGATCAGATAGAATAATTCGAAAACGACACCAAACGACACGTTTCATCCAAAGGGAAACTAAGATGATAGGTGCATGCGCCCTGAAAGATGTACACTACACATTTTTATAATTGTTCTTTCGTGGATATTCGATGGAGGCGTTTATTTAAGCATTTATTATCGCATGAACAGGCGACAAGTCATGGAGGAGCATGGTCCAACATGTTTGTTTTGAGAGCATCAACCAACGTGTCTAAACAAGGATAATACAAAATCTAAGCGACGTGGACCTTCCTATAGGGAATATAGAAGAACTCATGAAATGTAACCTTTTCTAAGGGAGGTATTAATTATTAATTGTTCCCTTTAGGGGTATTCGGAATAACGTTGGTTTATGATTTTTTTTACTGTAACTGATTTATTTTTTTTACTGTAGCTGAGTTGGCTTATTCGGTATAATTAAATTTAAAAAAATTAAAAATAGAAAGAATATGTTAGCCCATCACGGATAATACAAAAAGAAAAAAAGAAAAGGAAAAAAGTCAAAAAAATCTTTTAAAAATCATAAAAAGACGAAATTACTGAATAGTGAAAAAAACAGAAACCAAAAGTATAAACTGGCTTTAAACCAAAATGAGCGGGGCTAATAGTTTCACTCAGCAGATCACATACATGCATGAACATGAGCTCTGTAATTAGCTCGATCAATTTATATCAAGGAGATATAGAGACATGACGTATTAGTTCTATCTTTGTCGACTGATCTATTTGAGTGGAATGGGGCCAACAAAAATTGCTCCCCACCAACAATGGAGAATAACATGTTTTGTTTTCAGACATCTACCATGCATGCAACTGATGAAGAGGAATCAGAATAAACTGTGGAGAGTGATCACGTAACAGTACACACAAGAAATATTGGGCTTCCTACAGAAAAGGTGCATGGTTGAAGCAACAAAATTGAGGAGAGTACATTGCATCAGTAGATGAAAGGGACTAATTGATCTCGATCTCTGAGAGACAAGATCCACTGAAGGTGCTGGGAAGAATGATGTCTTGACTTTCAAATGAAGTGTCTTTTTAAAGTGGAGTCTGTCAATTAATTGTAGTATACACTACAGTGATTTCATTTATATTAGCCAAAACCGCATCGAGTTTATATTATTTTGTACTCTCTCTCATAAATAACACAAAAAATGTAAATCATAACCAAAAGTCATAAACTTAAACAAAAAAAGAATAGGCATATATGTAAACCGATGCGTTCACACCCACACATGTGTGTGTGCGCGTGACGCGTGAAGGATAACGATTAAATTCTCATTTGGAATGTGAAGATTTAAACCCTTGGATACAAATTTTTCATAGATATAACCAAAACCCAAAGTTCAAATTTTTCATAGATATAACCAAAAGTCATAAATTTAAACAAAAAAGAATAGGCATATATGTAGTCCGATGCGTTCACACCCACACATGTGCGACACGTGAAGGATGATGATTAAATTCTCATTTGGAATGTGAAGATTTAAACCCTTGGATACAAAATTTTCATGGATATTTAACAATATTTGGAGGCATGAAATTAATCCACAAACAATTCAACACCAAAGTATATCCCACCCAATGGCATAAGGCCATGCACACGTCGAGGGAATAGCGGTGCTTCGAAGTTTCTAGAACCGATGCTACTTTGCTAGCCAGAAGAAAAATGCTGGCCTAGGTGCACCTAGTTTCTTCGAGGCTAAAGCCAATAAACAAATTATTGATCCACTGGTAAGTGAAATAGCGAGGGAGGGAGAGAGAGTGATGGAAGAAAAAAAATGATAATTTATTTTATTATAGATTTTTTTTTGGAAGAGAGAAGAAAAAAAATCTAATATCGATGTGACGTGGTAGTGATTTGACAATTGTAACACCGGACGCATTGTATATGGCCTACAGATTTCGAAGCAAACCAAAACCGTCACCATGCACGCCGGGAGCACATTCCGAGGCAAAGAATTTTTCGCCCCAGAAAATAATTAGAAAAAAAAGCTCCACACAGTGGGGCTCCCACGGCTCGGCCTTTAGGCGACATGATGCCGGGCTAAACACGGTCAGAATTTATTTGGTTCTAAAATATATCTGGCACCCGGCCGGCACGGCACGTACCAAACCAACCAAATCTCTCACAAACAATGGTCGCAACACTGCAGCATTGCACTAATTTGACTTTGCAAATGGGAAACCGGCCGCGTGAGTGTACTTTTAACTGTAGACAAAAGATTGCCCTATGCATCAAAGATCTCTCGGTAGAGTAGGAGATTGTATGCATGATGTTGCAAGCTTGCACCTGAATGGCTGGCTAGCAATTGATCTCTTCTAGTGCTGTTTCTTGACCTCTGATGTTGCACTCTTGTCGTTGGTGTAGTGCTTTTGATTTATCAGTTGCTAATTGGATCTAGCTAGTTAATTAGCAGCTAGTAATCCACACAAACTAACAAAGCCTACATGTATTATATGCTTAATTACTAAGATACGGTGTTTGTTGTCAAAGATTGACTGGTTCATACTTAGGCACCGCTTAATTTAGTTTTTAGCTTCTAGTTTCTGCTTTTTTCGCTATTTATTAATTTTGTTTTTTTTTCTATTTTTCTATTTTTGGGTTTTTTTGCCTTTTCTTTTTTCCCGTATTCATTTGCGTTGTCCGTGATAGGCTAATATGTTTCTTTTTCTATTTCTATTTTTTAATTTAATTATGTCAAATAAATCAGCTACAGTAAAAAAACATAAACCAACGCTATTTTGAACACCCTCTTGATCAGCAAAAGTTGAGATTACGTAGAGGCTAGCTGGTATTATGAACTAGTTAGGAATGCAACTTGACATAAACTTTTGGCTACATAGTTAGGTTTGACAGGCCACTTTAGTTCACAAAACCTAGAAATCGATCACGTGTTCATTTAGTGAGATCAAATGAGGTGTGACACCAAGTAAGATAGTCTCCTACATTATTGTTGGTAGCATATATACATGGTGATGTCAATTGCCAAAGCTAAAGAGCTCTAGAAACATTAAAAAGTTGAGCTTTTTTTATACTTGTTTGATCGGCACGATGGAGTTGAACATTACATGGGAAATGCGGCCTTATGCATGCATGAAAGCAACGGTTGTTACCGAACTTGGGAGCGCTCGTTTTAACGATGGATTCTGGATTTTAGTTGAAATTTTAATGTAATTGATATGGTTTTTTGGGCATAATTAATTTTAAAAAATGAAAAAATAAAAAAACATGTTAACCTATTAGGGACAAAAAGAATACGGGAAAAAAAGAAAATACAAAAAAACATAAAATATCTAAAAAAATTTAAAAAAAAGACAAAATACTGAATAGTGAAAAAAAACAGAAGCTAGAAGCTGAAACCGAAAAAAAACCGAAATGAGCGAAGATACTAATCGCCCTAGCTAGAGCTTATTAGCTACTCCTAGTTACGGTAACTAATTTCGTCAAACTGGTTATGCACATGTTAGTAGCTTTTGTGCCGTGGACACAGAGCTTAAGGGGGCGCTCAGGAGAGCTTCTGCTCTCAGCGACGGGCGATTATTTCACTGTAGCGCACAGTGCGCGCTACAGTGAATTTTTTTGTTTTTTTTTAAAATTTACTTATACTTTTTTCGTTTTTTATTTTCGGTTTTTTTACATTTTTTACATTTAATTATACTCAATAAACCAATTCAGCTACAATATTTTTTCAGCAAAAGCCAAAAGCCATCGCTATTCCGATCACCCCCTAAGTTGGCTTCTCTGGGGAGCTAAGGGAGATGGATTCAAGGGTGTTGAGAATGATGGTGATCTATGATTTTTTTTATTGTAGTTGTCTTTTTTTACGGTAACTGAGTTAGCTTATATAACATAACTAATTTAAAAAAATAAAAAAAAATATGTTAGCTCATTACAGATAATACAAAGGAAACAAAAAAATAGTAAAAAAACCCATCACAGAAGCCAAAAGCTGCCGCGCAGCACTTCTAAGCGCAGCCTCAGCTTCTTAATATAAAGAGAGCTTGACATTTTAGAAGATAGAGAACCTTCCTAAGATATCGGCCGGATAAGCCACGTCTCATTTAGCTCCCGTTTCAAACGACCATAGCTTCTACCTTTAGATTTTTAGAAGCCAAAACCATTTTAAAACACTTTGGCTTTTTAATGGTTTATTTGTTTTTTCTTTTTGTTTCCTTTTTCTTTTGTATTATCCGTAAAGATATAAGACGTCTTTCATTTTTTTTCTATTTTTCTTTATTTTCTTTAATTAAACGTTTTAGAAAAAAACTAACAGCAGCTATATTTATATTGGTTTCTATTTTTGATTCCTGCTTAGAAAAGCCACCAATATAAATACTCGTCTTATCGAAACGGCTTCTCCGCTTCTCTTGCTATTGTCTTGCTCTAGGGATAAGATGTGGGATAATGGATGCAAGCATCTCTCTCTCTGACTTTTCGCACTACTATCCATTTTCAACCAAAAACCATAAGTTACAGTCAAAAGCCATCAGCAAAAGGCTAATAGGCATGTTGATTTTGGCTGTGGTTTATGATTTTTTGCTGTGACTTATGGTTTTGGGGTTATTTATAAGAGATAGTACAGATGGCTGATATAAATAAAATTGATATATAGTGTACTACAATCAACTTGTAGACCCCGTTTTGAAAAGATATTTCGTTTGAAAGTTGGTTATTGTAAAAAAATTCGAAAACAACTTTTAAGGTTGTGCTCCATTGGGCTGAAAGCTCAAGGTTTTGGCTTGTTTGGCAATGTTTGAGGCTTTTTTTTGTATTATAGCTGCTGTTAGCTTTTTAGCGTAATTATTTTTTTTTAAAAAAAAAAGAAAAAATGTTATATCATTACGGAATAAAAAATGTAAAGGAATAAGGGAAAAAAGAAAAGACAAAAAAGTCTAAAAATCAAAAAAAAGAAAAAAAGAAATTAAGCCCTACTCAATTGAGCTTCAATTTGTAGCTTTTAGCTTCTTAATTTCATCTTTTTCTCACTTTTTAGCTTTTTGCCTTTTTTTTTCTTGTATTTCTTTGTATTGTCCGTGATGAAAAAACATGTTTTTACATATTTTTTTAATTTAATTACACTGAAAAAGTTTATAGTAGTTACAGTAAAAAAATCTCAAACAGTAGCAATAAAGCTCAAAAACTAAAAGTACAAGCTAACTTAGCACCTAAGAAGGTAAAAGCTAAAGCTCAAATGCGCCCCTAAAATGTAGCCGGTCCTAGTGGCAGAAGGCCAATATGTAACTGCACAGCCTCCTCACACGACGATACTAGGAGTCGTCGTCTATAGTGGTGCATCGGACAGAGCCAACGCGCTAGGCCTCTAGCCCCGCACCTCTAGTGGATCCGCCCCTGATGCAGAGGATCTCAATTACTCTCAGTTGAACGTCCCTCTAAAGCCTAAACAGTGCGTGTAAATAAAGGGTTAATCTGAATATGCTACGCTACGTTTTGACTCAACAAACGTTATATAATGGTACAATTCACACTAAAATTAGAATATGTGAGAGTACCGTACCGTATTATCAGTAAGAGATAGAAAAACACTATTACAACTATAATAAACTATCTTGAAAGCTATAATATACGTTGTGTAAGTAAAGGATAGATCCAAATTAAAAACCATAAGCATGTATTGAGCCTGATTCAAGAAAGAAAGGGAAGCCTGACATATCATCGGATTAGTGACCCAAAATCCTACAGCCCATGAAATTTGATAACGTGCCGGCAAAATTCAGTTAAGTTAGAACGACAGCGAGGGAGGGAGCATCCAACTTTGTGTGCGTGCATGCACCCATGCAACGACGGAGAGGATGTGGCACAGTGGCAGAGCAGATCGGAATGCATCTGATGCCCACGTCGAGGAGAAGGGGCAGCAAAGATCACTGGCGACGACATCTTGATTCGGCGAAAAAAGCACACGGATGCGTACATGCATGCATTCTATGGGGTAGAAAGATGCGATGGCAAGAGTAGACTAAGCATTCTGTAGACACGCGCGTCCACGTTCATGGTGAGGCGAGGCGGGTCAGCACCCCGGCGTCTAGCCATTGTAGCTCAAGGTGGTCGCCGGGGGTACCTACGGGCCGACCGACGGTGAGGGAGAGGAGGCGCTAGCCCCATCTGACGTCTTGGTTGGTCCGCCCCTGAAGAAGAGAATGTTTACATCACAATTCACAAATAATAGGAATAGAGAGTACTTAGATAAGCTCTCGGAGTTTATTGTGTGCAGAGATCAATCAGCTGCTCCCACGCGATCGATAGCTAGATCAATTAGCTACCCTCGTGATCATGCACGATTATTCAAAGGCATCGTCACTAAAGCAAACTAAGCACATGAATTGTCAAACGAGTTGCCTGTACCCCGTGTGTTTTTGCATGTCTTGTCAACTAAAGGTAAACTAGTTAAGTACGTGAAAACATAATATAATTTACTTTCATATATCATACCACGCGAGGCAGCAGAATTTATGGCTCAGTTTTTTTATGTCTAAACTTTAGTTTTCGTTTCTACATTAATTCATTATTAAACGGTACATTTTTTAAGGTAGGATCTATAGCTAAATTGTAGCATAAATTATGCCAAGTTCAGCTGTATCAGCTATAATTATATGCAACTATTTTTCTCTACATATTACCTCTCACGAACAGATCAGAATTCAAAACCATAGCCACAAACTATAATCCTTAGCTCAAAAGAACCCACCCTATATAACTACTTTAGTTTGCTTACCCTTAAACTTCATCCATGCATGGTATTCATCCATGCATGTTCTTTTTAGTTTTGACTTACTTATGTAGATCCAATGGCGGATCTAGAACAAAAATAACGCAGGGGCCTTATACTCCATGTGTGTACTTATCAACGTATCCATCAATAATGTAGTTGATAGTATTGCATTTTAAAATTTATATCTTTGGACTCGCTATATTCAAACCAACTGCCATACTGATCAAACTATACAAGGTTAAATATTCTCTTTTCCTTTCTAAACATGGAAAATCATATATGCAAGGTTGGTAAGGCCTATTATCCAAATAATTTCTTCTTACCACATCTTTCTGATTAGAGATAGTAGTCTATTCTTTTCTTTTTCCCTAGATGAAATTGAATCTCCTCTTCCCAATTGATGTTTGGACTTTTTATATTCGTAGCATTTGCACTTGATCCTAGTGCCTTTTTTTAGAAATGGTTCTATGACTACGGACTACCTGCCATAGGGAGACGACAATTATTGAAAGTTACAACACATTGAATTAGACATTGAAAATTTCATAATTGAATTATTGTAAAAATTGGAACAGAGCATTCTAATAAAGCCCTGACCCACAAATATTTTAAAGATCATATAATTAAAACACTAAAAATCAAAATCACAAAATTTAGTACATATTTTGGCCGGCTGATCATTATTTCGTTAGCTATGAAGATCATTGAACATTTGAACATTGAAAGCAAGGAGATAGGATGAGATTTATTCTATTTGCATACGCGTAGTGAGATTAACACATCGAGAAATCTAACCATACCATCTGACGCACGCAGGACCAGGCGAGGGTGGCCGACGTGCTCCTGGATGACGGCAACTTCGACGCCAGGCCTGTCACTGCTACAAACGAAAGGTTGTGTGCGTCGCGTGCCACGTGGGGAGTAGGGGAAGGTAGGTTAAACGTTGTCTAGACCTGGTGTTGACTACTTGGTTGGCTTGGGGCTAGTACTGGCTTGTGCCTTGGGCTGGCATTGTCTTGAGGCTAGACCGATTGGTAGCCCACGCTCAATTGGTTCAAGTAGACCCTGTTATTTTGTTCTATTTTTATGGTCGGTTGATATGTTGTGTCGTACAACTTCAACTTACACTCATTTTTTTGATATGTTTTTCTTTTCTTTTCTCCCCCTGTTTGTCAACATATTTAAGGGTTTAGATAGTTATACTCTTTGACATGTGGGGACACTAGTTTTTGGCATATAGGACTACACACTATGTAAATCTGAATTCTAAGCAACAAAAATTAAAATTGGTCCGGGAGCCCGTGCCCCCCATTGCCTAATGTGCATCTGCCCTTATGTAGATTTCGTTTTAAAAAAATACTTTATTTAAAAGATAAGTATCATAGAAAAATTAAAAAGTAATTTTAAAAAACTGAAAAAAGGCCCACTAGCTATTGCGTATCTGTACATGATTCAATGTTCCCCGCTTTGGCTTAAAGTCAGTTTCTGCTTTTTTTCACTATTCAGTAATTTCGTCTTTTTCTAGGTTTTTTAAAGATTATTTGGGCTTTTTTATCTTTTCTTTTTTTCTCGTATTCCTTTGTATTGTCCGTGATAGGTTAACATATTTTTTCTATTTTTAATTTTTTTTAAATTTAATTATACCAAATAAGCTAACTCAGTTACAGTAAATAATAACTCAACTATAGTAAAAAAATGATAAGCTAACACTATTTCGGACGTGCCCTCAAACTTGCTAACCCGGTTGCATAGGTAGATCGTGGGAGTGCCTGCATATACAGACTTTGACTGAACATATGCATTTGTAACCTAGCTAGTAGTACCTTTTTTTTTGCATGTGTTTGTAACCTAGCTATCTAGGCTACAGTAATTTGCTTGATACACTACACATGCACACAACTACCACCAGTTAGTACATAGCACTAGTATCTCTTAGGCCTATGGTTGGGCTTTTTTTGGTAGATACAGTAGTACTATATCCGGTTCACAAAACAAGTTCTTTTAGACGTTGAAATGATCTCTAACATATAATTTTAACTATTAATTACTATTATAATATATTTGTAAAATATAACAAAATTATAATATTATAAAAGTATCTTTCGAGACGAATATACATATATAATTTTTCATATATCTAATCTAGATACTTAAAAAATATTAATAACTATAGTTTTGAAAGTTTGACTATATATATTCTAAAATAACTTGTTTTTAGTGAACCGGAAGGGAGCAGTGCATAAGCATAGGAGTAACTTTTAATTGGCTGCCCTGCCCTTTCCATCGCAATAATTAAGGGAGTAGCCTAGCCCTAGCCCCTTGCTAAAATGTAGGATGTGGCTCTTTTGGTTACATAATTAGGGTGACAATAAGAGATTCCTAAATGTGGACCCCACATAGATCGCCAGGGCCCACATAGATATGCGTCACATGCCGAGATTTAAAGTCGAGCCAGCTGTTCAAGCAGGACTTTTCTGGCCTCTAGAACACGGTGAATTGATCGCGCTCACGGTGATTAAACTTGATGGAAAATTAGTGTAATCCATAAACCCTATTAGCAGCAAATTAGTGTAAGGCACAAGAGCAATGTATGTTTGAGAAATCCACAGTTCCCCCTTGATATCCCCTCAATGTATACGCCCCATATGATTAGTCACACCAGTTAAACCACATTTTCTTTTAAATATATAGCTATTTTTTTTAGGGACAACTGATTACAAGCTTGCCAACACAAGGCCCCATCACACTAGCTAGGCGCAGACATGAAAACGAAGCTCTAATGCAAGTCCCCTTCATTGAAAGAAATGGGATGCATGTCAAGTTAAAGAGCATGTGCTAATTAATTAATTAAGGAAGCTATTTGAGATAGGCTTAATTAGGCAATGCTGGATTAACAGCACACGTCAAATTAAAATCACAACTTGGCGGCCCTACCATTAAGGTAGTGCTTCTTTAGGCTTATAAACCTATATCTCTAGGTTTTTTTACACTATAGTAGTTGAAAGTGAACTGTAACTGTTGTTAGTTTTTTAGCGTAATTAAAATTTCTAAAAATAAAAAAGTTATATCAAGAAAAAAATAAAAGACAAAAAACCAAAAAAGACTAAATAAAAAGGTAGAAGTTAGAAGCAGAATCGGCTAGAATTCTCTTTCAAATACAATGGGCCGCTAGTTGTTATTGTACACACTTTGTTTAGCAGGTAGGTTTTGTTTGCCTCTTTGATTCGTCACTAATTAAGGTAGCGTTCAGTTTGACGTTGGTTTATGACTTTTTTTTATTGTAGCTGGTTTATTTTTTTGCTGTAGCTGAGTTGACTTATTTGACATAATTAAATTTAAAAAAATAAAAATAGAAAAAATATGTTAAGCCATCACGGATAATACAAAGGAATATGAAAAAAAAGACAAAAAAGCCTAAAAAAATCTAAAAAGACGAAATTACTGAATAGTGAAAAAAAGCAGAGGCCACAAGCAGATCATTTGTCATGCGTCGTCCAATCAATATATCGTCCATTCAAGAGAAAGATTTTGAGTTGATTTGATCCTCCGATATATTGGTCTATTCTCGCTATAGTGATTTCATTTGCAGTTGACGTGAAAAGTTAGCATCATAATGTTCAAAGATGCCGGCAATGGAAGATCAAAGTGCACAGTGAACAGTTAACTGTCTACCTAAACACTGGCCAATTATCAGGTGGTTTGGCTACTAGCCAAAGTAAAAGCTAGTGAAGGGCATGCAGCGCAGGCAGCTACCTTAGACCCTATGATTAGGGTTTGTTCTGATGGCATCTAGCTTTCGGGTGGGTTTGAACGAGCTTTGCTTTGGCTTTAGTTTATATTTCTTATAGTAACTAACTTTTAAACGATACAATTTTTTAAGACGGGATCTACAAGTAGATTATAGTATAAACTATACCAAGTTCAGTTATACCGACCAAAATCGTATACGAATATTTTTCTCTACGTACCGCCTCTCATGAACAGTTCAAAATTCAAAAATTTCAAGCAAAAGTCATAAGTTACAACCCAAAAGGACCCAGCCTTTGACTACTGCACACTACAGGTTACATTGGTAGTTTATGAGGCCACTCTATGTGGCTTCAGCGAACACGTTAACTTCTGAATTTCGGCTTTTTTGGGTTTTTGGTTTTCTTTTTTTCCTTATTCATTTGCATTGTACGTGGAGATATAATGATGGTTTTCTTTTCTTTAATTAAATGAATCAAAAAAGCTAACAGCTGCTATAATGCAATTTCAGCTAAGAGCCAAAAGCTGCAAACACTTGCAGCAAGGTAATATACCTCATGGCGAATCATGTGAATCTGCAATGTCTCTTACCCAGTCATTTGGATTTTAGTATAGGGATCCTGAGTACTTGCTCCCTTAGTCCATGTACAATGTTTGAAAAAATTGATGCTAGAAGAGGAGAAAGAGTACATAGCACCAATGCCAACCATTGCGGCATGCGAAGCTAACGAGAAGATTCCTAGCACTAGGGCACCTACATGCATTGATGCCAAGCAATAAAAAAATCTGTGCAGGCTCACTTGTCAGTGTGTTCGCCTCCACAACTTGAGGACACCGTCGCCTAACTTGGGGACAAAGCCACCGCCTTGTCATCGTATCTCGTCACCACGTGCTAGACGTGGTTGTTGTCACTATCTCCAAATTTGCCCCCGCTTGGACTGAGGACATGTATCCTGAATCTCACCACCTCCCTGACAAATCTTATTGTCGCGCCGCCAGATTGAGGTTGTCACCATGTCTCCAGATTTGTCATCGTCGCTCTAGGGACACCGCTGCCCGAACTAAGACCTATCACTACCACTCAAGGGGAAGAGTTGGGGGAGAGGGTGGAGAGGAGGCCATAGGCCTCGCCAGTGGCGATGGAGGTCGCCAGGGTCGGCGAATGAAGGGCGGTGGCACTGTGCCATAGGAGGGAGAGAGATGTGTGAGAGCGATCGATGCAGGAGAGGGAGGAGTGGGGAGAGGAATCGATTTTTTATTTTCATGGTGAGTCCTATGGGAAAGTGAAACAAGCGCTAAACAAGAGATCGAATGAGTTTATGCTTCACTAATTGAATGATAAATGACTACAAGCGAAGGAGATAGACGGTTTAAATAAAAAAAGACCCAAAATTTCAAACATGTATCTAAAATCACTGGAAAACTACAAACAAAAATAGTGAAAATTAGCTCGTTAGGAGCCCATCCAAGATCATTGTAGACCCAACGAATTAGTAGTTCCCAATCACGGGTGTCTCCGATTCATATTTCATCAACCAATCCTTCCTAATTCACATTTTTGTTGCAAAACTTTCTTTTGTAATTCCTCGCATAAGGACTTTGAAAATACCAGGTCCCCACCTACACAAGCAAATTGTTGATAAAACTCCAAAATAGCCTTCTCTTTTAACTCAATCCTCTTCTCCTTAGTATTCGAGAAAGACAAGAAAATTTCAAGGTATGAAACATTATCTAGAATTTCTCTTAGATTCAAACCCATAGCTGATGATAGAACTAGAATATATATCTTTTGTTTCCTACTCACGCGAGCCCATATCCTTTCGTTTTTATCAATTGCTAATTTCGATCTTCCTCCCCAATCTGACATTATAGTCCCAGTGCTTCTAGTTCGACTTTCTGTAATCGAAGCCGAGCTTTTTCGAGCTGCTCAATGGTCCCTCTACGCAATTCTTCCGAATTTCGAATAGTACTCAAGATCCTCTGTTTTCGATTATCTAATAAATCTTTTAATGAAAGTAGATTATCTTGCTATTAAGTTTACAACTTTTATGATCTCTTCCCGAACCAAACATGAATCTTTCGATTCACTTGGCTCTCACGCTCCTTTTTTTCTTTTTTTGCTATGGCTATTTCCATATCTTTTTTTTATGTAATGAGCCTATCCTCTATCTTCTATTTTCTGTTTATATTTCAACATACCGAAACAATATGATTTTTGAATTTTCACTCACTTCATTTACAAAATTTTTTGGTTCAATGAATTTAGTTATATGGATATCCAATTGTTCGGGCTGGCTTGGTTGACATTGATATATAGTCTATGTTATATTGTTAAATAACAAGCCTTCTATTATCAATTTTCTTTCTAGTTAATACGTGTATTGGGAGTTCTCGCAATTTGAATAAACCAAGATCTTACTATGACTACAATTTTAGAGAGATGCGAAAGTACAAGCCTATGGGGTTGCTTCTGCAACTAGATAACTAGCATCGAAAAGCATCTTCACATCGAATAGTTTGGTGTTTTGATGATCCCTACCTTGTTGACCACACGAATGAAATAGAGTCAACAAATGAAGTGGGTTCATTAACAACTCAATGTATAAATCAAAAATGAAAAAAAATAAAGTGGATTCATTAACAACTCAATTTGCAGATCAAAAATGAAAAAAAAGAAAGCATTGCCTTCTTTCCTATATCTTGTATTTATCGTACTTTTGCCCTGGGGGGTATCTTTCTCTTTTAACAAATGTCTGGAACTTTGGATTAAGAATTGGTGGAATACCAGGCAATCCGAAACTCTCTTAACTGATATTCAAGAGAAAAAGGTTCTAGAAAGATTCATAGAATTAGAAGAACTTTTTCTCTTGGACGAAATGATAAAAGAGAAACCGAAGACACATGTACAAAAACCTCCTATAGGAATACACAAGGAAATAATACAATTGGCCAAAATAGATAATGAGGATCATCTCCATATCATTTTGCATTTCTCGACAAATATAATCTGTTTGGCTATTCTAAGTGGTTCTTTTTTTCTGGGTAAAGAGGAACTTGTCATTTTGAATTCTTGGGTTCAGGAATTCTTGTATAACTAGGAATTCTTGTATAACTTGAATGATTTGCAGGATACTTCTTCTATGGAATAAAATATTGAATCCTCGTTTGATCCCTTCTTCTTGTTGCTTCATAAGAGTGAATCAATTTCATGGGTATTCTTGCTTCACTAACATAATGTAGGATCAAGAATAACCAACTAGAGATAGAGTAAATAGAAGGTTCTAAAATTTCTTACTTTCTAAAACTAGTTTTCATAAACTAGAACTTAAGCAAGAATTATATTTTAATTTAAGACCTATACAATTCTAGAATAACGAAGGCACCTCAATTTAATGCAACAAGTGTGTAAAGGTGTGGAGAGTGTGCTCTAAACTTTAGGATATTAAATGAGGTATCTAGCATCTGTCCTTGAGCTGGTGGATGGGTATTTATACCCTCCACCAACCAAATTTGATCGTTTGGGAAAAGATAATAAAAACAAGGCAATTAGTAGTATCACCATTGTAAGGCCGGTACTAACGCTCCCACAAAGTCTGCACAGTAATGGCTATAGCAGTCATATTAAATGCCTATGAACTAGCCGTTATATTTGCAACGTGGTACTACCACCGTTGTAACTATGGTAGTTTCGTTGTTCGGAAGTTCCGTTTGCATAAGGCGGTACTACCACTTTCCTTTGAGGACTAAAGTTGTCCCTCTATGGAAAAATGTATCGCCTACTACCCACCCATACTTCTGGTGTGCAGTAGTTCCGCTTAGGATATGCAATCATACCACGATCGGTAGTTACGCCAAATAAACGCACTGCCAACTAAGTTTTGGTCCAACCAGGGTGCAGTAGTACTACACCACCTTTTTGGTCATACCGCAGTGCGGTAGTACTACCATGTAAACTCTGTTACTACCGATTATTCTGAGAATGCATAGTTGGCTTTCAAATTAAATTCTAAGTGCATGCATGATCTTGAATTAATTCAAATAGCACAAGAACATGTTGTCAAGCCACTAGTCATGATCTCTCTTAATAGTACGACATCTAACCTAAAATCTGGTCTTCCAACCTTTTCTCCTAAAACCGGTAAAATCAAAAGATATCCTAGACTACTTATACCTTTGCCTTGAACTATATTGATCTTCATGTTGACCTTTAGCATGCATCTCTAGGTTATCACATTCGTCACCGAAACTAAACTTTTCAAACACTAAATAAACATGTTATTCCGATATTCATATTTTGTTATTAATTACTAAAATAATTTTTAGGGGTCTAGATGCTTTCAATCTTCCCTTTTTGTAACTGATGACAACCCAGCCAATATGAATGAAAGATGAAATTTTGAATATACCACTTGTTAAAAAATAAGTTATATATTCTTGTTGTGACTTTGAAAAATAGGTAGTTCTTGCAATGAGCTCAAATGAGTTTTGAGAATTATTTGCTTTTAAAGTCATTTCAAATAAATCTCCCCCTAAATATTTGAATATAAATTTGAGAGGTGAGTTGTAAGCACATGTAGAGATTTCTAACAATTTTGACAGAGTTTCTTTTGTTTGTTGAACTTGTGAGAATTGACAATACTAAATAAATCAAACAAGATAGAGGTTGCAATTCATAGAGAGTAGCACAACTAAACCATATTGCCAAGTACCAAGTTCAACAATATTACATAACATGTCTGTAAAGCATAAAACCTAATACCATTACAAGGTTCATTACATAACAAGACAATAAGGTCCATATTATACATAATAGATAGTAGATAGTGGCTTCTTTTCTTCTTTTGCGCTCCTTCATTCTTCATTTCTCCCCCTTTGGTATCAAGGTACCAAAAAGGTCTATTCCTGAGGAGAAGAGCCACGACGTGATGACGACCGTAGCAGATGGGAGAAGGAGGACGAACTAAGGTATGCTCAAGAGAGGATACTCTGTCTCTGAGAGAAGATACTGTGGAAGTCAAGGAGGCAGGTTGTAAAGTTGTCTCCAATTGGCATCCCTCCAACCTTAACACTGTAGAATAGATCTGAGAAAGAGAAACTTGATCTTCTTTTGGTGTGTCTTCTTCTTGTTGAGCCTGGGGACGAGGAGCTGCAGGGATAGGAGAACCTTCTCATGGCTTGTAGAACTTGTGGGTGGAGCCCAAACCTTCATGATATCCAGTTTTCCTAATGATCAAGGCCATGATATAAGGAGCATAGTTGATTCTTTTGACCCGATCATTCTTAGAAGAAGCAATCTCCCGAAGGATAAGATCTACCGCATCAAATTTTCTGCCATGCATAATGTTATCAATCAAGTTTCAAGCATGTCCTCTAATTGCATCATAGTTCCATCTCTTAGGGAGAATAGTGTGGTTGATGATCCTGTCGACTAAGCTGGAAATAGGGAGAAGACAAGCTAGCTTGCCTGGAGTATATTTTATGTTTCCATCATAAAACTCCATCCATGCTAGAACCAAAAGTGCAGCTCTATCATAAACTTTCTCATAGCTGCTCGACTCAGTCCTGAGAGCTAGCTCAAACTCATGCTTATAGCAATCCAAATAGGTAGTCCCTGTCATCCATGCCATATGAGAGAAGTCAGGAGACACATATAAAGTGGCATAGAATTGCTGAATGATCTCCTCATTGTAATCGCATCTTAGGGCTACTAGGTCATGGATGACGGCCCTTTCAATCAACCGATATGCTCCATCATACTTGTATAGGGAATTCATATGTGCCTAATCCACGTATTTGTGATTAGCAAATTGCCTGTGGGGGCCATGCATCTGTTCATACACCATCTCCTGAATTCTAGCATGGAACTTTGGATTTGTAGAAGACTTTGGGAGCAAAAACTAATTTTTTTTATGTAGTATGATGTAATCATCACCAGTGATTGTCCTTAGGTTGATTGGTTCCTCCTCGGGCTCTTCCATTTCTTCATTTGATTCCGCATGCGAAGAGTTCACCTCATGATCAAATTCTGTTTCTGACTCAGAAGCTGTAGCCTTGCCTCTATCTTCTCTACCCTTTCGAGTTTTGTCTGGATTGGTTTCATTGGGTTGGGCAGGAGCCTGGGCTGCAAGCGGTTGAGGAGGAGAGGAGGTTTGACCGGGGAGAATGGTTCTTGATCTCCGAGTGGCATAGAACTTGCGAGTGGCATTCCTGGTCTGTGGCATCTTCAATCAAAGAGAACAGATAACAAGGAGAACTTAGGACTCATACAAAATAGGTATAAAATTGAATGGAATGAAGTGGTTGTCTTGTCAAAAAATTTGGTAGCACCGTCGTTCAAATAGCGAAGTACTGGCCTGCGGTAGTACCGCACATGACGAGCAGTTGTAATGCTTTCTCTGAATAGACTTTAGGGCATTTCAATGTTGAATCTTTTCTAGTGTTCTTTAAGAATTGAATCAAATTTAGCATCTTTAGAAAACCATAAGCCAATACTAGAAGAATGCTTTAAATATCATAGAATTATTTTTACGGTCATCAAATGACACTCTTCTACTAATGTTTGAAAATGTGCACACATACAAACACTAAACATGATATCCGACCTAGACGCAGTAAAATAAAGCAAATTACCTATCATAAATTTATAAAGCTTTAAATCTACTAGTTTACCTCTCTTATTGATATTAAGGTGTCCATTTGTCACCATGGGAGTTTTGATAGGTTTTACGTCCTTCATGCCAAACTTTTTAAATAAATTCTTCACATACTACGTTTGGCTCATGAATGTTCTACCTTTAAGTTGCTTGATTTGAAGTCTAAGTAAATAGCTTAGTTATTCAATCATAGACATTTTAAACTCTCTAGACATTGTATCACCAAATTCTTTGCAAAAGTCTTGCTTAGTAGACCCAAATATGATATCATCAACATAAATTTGATATACAAAAAATCATCATCAATAATTTTAGTAAATAATGTTGTGTCAACATTTTCAATTTTGAATTTTTTAAAGAGTAAAAAATCTCAAATGTGCTTATACCATGCTCTAGGAGTTTGTTTTAAGCCATATAGCACCTTGGAGAGTTTATACACATAATTAGGCTTTTTAAGATCTTCAAAACTGGGAGGTTGCTCAACATATACAAGTTTGGTTTTTTATTTAAGAATCACTTTTAACATCCATTTAAAATAATTTAATATCAAAACTTGATGCAAAGGCAAGTACTATATGAATAGAATTAAGTCTAGCTACAGGTGCAAATGTTTCATCATATTTTAAACCATCAACTTGAGTATATCCTTGAGTAACTAATCTTACCTTATTTCTTATCACAACTCCATTTTTATCTTGTTTATTATGCAAGACTCATTTTGTGCCAATCACGTTGTGCTCCTTGGGTCTTTCCACCATTATCCAAATATCGTTTCAGACGAAGTTGCTTAGTTCTTCATGTATTACATTCACGTAATCCGGATTATCTAGAGCATCATCTACATATTTTGGCTCAAGAGAAGAAACAAAAGAGTAATATTAACAAAACAAATCTATATGGGATCGAGTTTGAACACACTTACTGATATCACCCAATATTTGGCCTATTGGATGATCATTTGCAATCGTAGTTCGGAATAGCCCGACCTGCTACGTTGACTAGGACTATTTTTCCTTCCTTGTGAGCTCGGCGTTGAGCTCCTCAATGGCCTCTTTGGTCCTGGCCGCCATTTTCCACTTTTTCTTGTGTTCCCTCTAGCGAGCTTTGCGCTCCCTACACAGGTACGCCTCGAGATGAGCTTTAGTCTCCTGACGTATACACTCGATTTGCTCATCGTTGTGATGCTCCTCTTGGATCTCGCAGACCCTTTTGACATCTCACTCCTTATAGTCGAGAGATCACTGATCTTGTGGGTGGGTCTCCAGGTCGATCCACATAGCAGTTCTGGGGACTACAGGTAGACGGGAGAGGTTATTAGTGCTTACTTTAAAAGATAAATAGTAGGAGAACACATTGTAACTGGTCCTTACCGGTTGTCGATAGCTTGTCATGTCCCGACAGCGGTCGAGATATTCATAGGAGTAGTTCGCGTAACCCCAGTAATGCATACCCAGTCTAAGCCACTGCATAAACTTGAAGAGCTTGCATGGGTCCCTAGACCAATAGAGGGACGGCGTCTCCCCCTTGGGCGGGTGTTGCGACGAACGCTCGGTTGGAATGTTCAGGACGAACATGCTGCTATGGGGCATCATTGTGGGGAGGTGACCTCCATTGCTAGTTTGCGGGTCTCCTGCTATTGCTTCATCATCTTGTCTTATTATTTCTTCTGCCTCTTATCCATCTCGACGTGGTGAAGCAAACTCTGGTGTAGTATTGGATTTGGTTGTGTAGTGTTCTCTTCCAGATGTCTTTCACCTCCTTTTATAAGCTAAAGGGTTGGCATGGGGTGGTTAATTTCATGTCAATACCCTGCGAGGCACAGTGTTGCGTTGTGTCTGTGCCGTCCACCCTCGCCCACTCCCTCTGCACACACACTTGTCCGTGTATCCGTGTTGTCCTCCCTCCCCGTTCCCTCATGCGCACATGTGGAGATGATTGTACCATGGTTGTCCCTTATTGTAACTAAATAGTTGACACGTCATTGCAAAATTGATACAAATATGAATTAATTCAATAAACAGAAACATACATGAAATCACAGCACGGAATGGCGACTAGACGAGCTCAATCTGTTGGGGCAATCTCTCATTTAGTATCTATAGGTCTTGCCTTGTTCGATGCCCCATCATTCCAGACTCTCTTTGTCCATATGTCCCATGTCTTTGTAATTCCCTAAAGGCATGTGTGTCGTTACGCTATATGCCATGTAACCCTCTTTGTTTGTATGATCTACATTTGTTCGATGCATATGGACACCTCTAGGTTAATGCACATAACGTAGCGCTAAAATAGTCACATGCAACCGTCTACCATGATATAAACATGGATATGCATTAGACATACATAAATGATACAAAGCGCCATAGGTAATAACGTAAATGAAAATAACACTCACAACACTACATCTTCAATATAATAACGAACACAAGAAAAAAAATAGCACACAATATTAAGTTAATCTTCTACTCCAGTATATCAAAATGATGCCGTATCTCCACCATCTTAGTACCCCCCCCCCCCACACACACACAACTCTCTCTTGTGGAATAATATTGGGCCTAGTGTTTATTTCATTCCGGAAGTGCCACATCTACCTACGTCTCTTCATAGTTATCTTTAATGCCTTATTGGGGCCCTATTGCATCATGTCCCACCAAAGATCCCTATAGTTTAACTCCAAGTTGTAGGAGTGAAACTCTGCATTCCATGTACTGAAAAGGTGTTGCATGCCATAGTACTAAGAGATGAATAGCTTGGACATCTACCTCACTTGCACACATGCCTTATACACATGCGAGCATGGCTTGTGTAGGAGCTTCGGCTTGTTGCAAGTGCATGTTGTCACATCACCCAGGGTGCATACCTATTTCATTTCACCCCTCATATGACTGTTCACATATTTCTGCCGAAGCATGATCTCATACTTCCTCCGGAGGCCATCGATTACCCAGATGTCGTGCATTCAGACCTTCTCCATCTTCTGGTCCATGTGCCTCTGCATGTTCTCGGACCACTTCTTGCCTTCGTCTATTTGTCGTCTAGCTACAGTGGCTCTATTGATAAAATAACCGATAGTGCGAGTCCATGTCTCCTCCACGATCGCGGTGATAGGGAGGCACCGCACGTCTTTTAGGGTACTGTTGTACACCTCGGACATGTTGTGTCATAAAGAAGAGACCATTTTTCTAATTCAGGAGCATGCCGATGAACCCACTCCGAGAAACTTATAGCGCCGTGGAGTTGCTCTCCCTTCGTAGTTCGCCTTTCTAGCTTTGTCCAGCTGGACTCAAACTTCTGCCTCTAGTTTTGCAGACACAGAGCCTTGAACATCTTCAAAACTTCTTGGCTATGGAATCGAGTGAATAAGTTAGATGCAAGATGCTTCATGCACCACCGAGTTCGCATGTTGTTCCACTGCTGAGGGGTTCGATCCCATGCTGCATGGTGTTCAGCGCGGCCATCAACCCATCATTGCGGTCCATGATGACGCAAACATTGGGTCGGTCGTCAACCACTGCTCGCTTCACGTTTCCTAGGAACTAGAGCTAAATGGATGTGTTCTCGCTCTCCATAATAGCAAATGCCACTGGGATAAGCGGATCATTCGTATCAGTCGCCACCGCGGTGAAAATGGTCCCCTTGTATCTTCCTATGAGGAAAGTGCCATCCATCGTGAGCACAGTACGATAGAACTTGAAGCTCTCAATGGCTTGGGTGAAAGCCCAGAATAACTAGTCCAATATGAAGCAGTTGAGCCCTCCATCAGCATCTGGACGCTCAAGCTTGTTTATGTATATGCTAGGGTTTGATTCAGCTATCAGGTGAAGCAATCTCGGCACAAGATTATACGCCTCTTCGTACATCTCATACATAGACTCGATGACCTTTTGCCTACCTTGTTAGACTTTACTGTAACTGACTAGATAGCCAACTACATTAGTGACTTCTGACATAAGCATCTTCGGGGAGATAGATACTTCCGCCACAACTAGAAGGCTAATGATGCTTGCCACATACACAGAAGTCACGTTCCGATGATGGTGCAAGGGTTCGCTAAGCGTGCACATGTGGTTGATCATCGCCTTGATCAAGAAGACCGAGCCCAAAATTTTGGTTTGTTGAGTGCTGACCTTTACAGGATAGCCTTCCACTACGCACTTCACTGTGTAATTGGTTGGGTTGGATCGAAGCACTCGGTACACACGGCTGATAGACAAGACGTACTTTGCAATAGCTTGTCAGACGGCCGCCTACCTAGGGAAGCACTACCTAACTAGGAGGGTGTCAGTTTGAAAACCCCACTGGGACCCTTCTTCTTGTGGCAGTACAAAAGAATGCACCACAACATCATAGACTCTAGAGAACACATAGGGCACCTCCGATGACACAATTTCCTCAGTGGACTAGCTGTTTGTTATGTGTCATTGTCAGTATCATTGGAGCCTGGGTTGGTGTCCTCATCGGATTCTAACCCGAGCCCTGGTCCAGTAGATATTCGTGGTTCCCCGGGTGTCGATGGGTTGGGCTCATCACCGTTTCCTAATGCCCGACACATGAAACTCACGTACACCATTGGCCTCTCGTGACTAGAAGGCAATTTGCATGTATTGCCTCCATGCTACAGTGTCAATCACCTTCACGAGCTCCCACACGCCATTCATATAGGTGATCTCCTCTATTGCAAGTTTCATCGCCATTGCCTCTGCGGCGAACTCCCTCTGGATGCAGCTTCGAAGCTCATAAATATTCATGACGTCGAGCCCCTTAGCCTAGAGCACCTTGTATTGGCATGCCAATAGATCCAACCCATCGGGTCCAACCCGTACAAGACCATCGTCGTAGAACATTGTCAAATGTTCTATGCCTGCGACTACTTGAACCCACAACAACTAGATTTACAGTAAGCGTTAAAGCAAAAAATGATGACAATCAGTATGCAAGTCAGTGATGACATGTGTGTAACTACATATGAATAATTCATTAATTACCGACAATTTGATTACATGTCCGAAAAAAATTACGAGTGATTCATTACTGTCATCCTTACCACTTAATTACTTAGTACTAACTCATTACTTAACCCTAAAAATTGCCACTACAATAATTTTGACTGCTTAATTAAGTACTACCATACAATAACAAATTATGGGTACCGTACGTACACAAAATATGGTAAAAACTATCGCTAAATTACTATGACCTACTTACTTCATAATACAAACTACATTAATTACAACTAACTCATTAACACTAATTAACTAGAACTACAGGAATAACGTCAAAAGCATGTGAGAAAAATCACTTATCTTTCAGCAGAAGCAATCAGCACTGCTGCGTCCTCCTGTCACATCCTTAATGAGTTATGCACTAGCTTCTGAAAATAACAATCTATGTACTCTTAATTTTCAGCGATGATCGTGAAAATGAGCTTCTACGATGAGTGATTGAGATGACCGATGATCAATTGCGAGAGGTTCGTATTTATGATCGAGCGAAAAGAGAACCCAATGCACTCGACCTACAAATTAAGGACTCCTTGTCGACGCGCAGCACTTGGAGCTAGGGGTCGGTATGGTAATACTGACAAATGTGCAGACGATAGAGCGGGCGAGGGGAGATGGCACAAACAGAGTGACAATTATACGAAGAACGTAGTGGAAAAGGAAAGAAAGCAGCAACATGCCAACATATGTGCGAAGAACAGAGGTCACGCACCGTGATGTATGTGATTTCAATCGCTAATTAAATGAGCATCGTATATCGCTAATTATGATTAAATTAACATAAAATAATATAGCACATTTATAGCATATAAAATTTCCAAAAAAATTCAACAATTAGGTCGACTATATCAGGAGGCTACATATAAACTTTTATAATTTTTGGAACTCATTTGCTATGTGTAATAGATCCTAAAATATCATAATCGTATGATTTTTTGAGTAATATTTAGAGTGGATAAAATTGTCAAAAAAATTACATAACGAAGTACGTTGTGTCAGGAGGCTGCACAAAATTTTGTAATTTTTGAGCTCATTTGTTATATTTCAAAATTCAAATAAATATTACATATAAAATACTAATTTAGATAGGTAATTAAGTCAGCTAATTAGCCACTTAATTACCTACTATATGGTGGAGGGATGGCAGGCCAACTACCGTATGGTGGCTAGGCGACTAGCCCCTTCCGCATGGTGGCCGTGCTCCAGTAGGCTACGTGTCAGCTGCAGGGCACTGGCGCCCGGTGACCAGGTGGCAGAAGTGTCATTTTTGTCATTCCCACACGCATATGGCTATTTTTGGAAATACGGGTGAAAATGCGCTATATATGCCAAAAATTCCTACATCAACACTAGTATGGATCCACACACAAAAGACAATAAGGACAATAGAGATATCCACCTTGTAAGAGTTTGACCAAGACTAACTCACCGATTGGTTATTTTCATTCTGTGAATGCTCGATTGCTCTGTGCCATCTCTTTGCCACACATGGACATCTTTTGCACTACTGCTCTGATAATTGGTCAAAAGTGTTGAGTAATCGTCACTGGTGAGTCCAGTTCGAGTGATTCCTTCTATGCAAGAGATGGATCAATCACGGAATAATGCAATGCCATAAAATAATAGATTGAACACAAGAGATAGAAGAACTCCTCTTTATTTATTACTTTTCTCCACACAATGTACACTTTACAATAATTAGGACTCCTAGTTATAGACTAAGTGGAGAGTGCGCACCAATGTGCCAGGCTTTCTAGCCCAGGCCCAGCTTTCCCAACACTCCCCCATGGGCACTCATCTAACACGTTCATAGCTACTCAAAACTCCAAAAAATCTAGAGAAAAAATTTAGAGAAAGAGTATATGATATATGTTATGTTGGGTTACACGAATTACCTTATTAAAAATCTTGGTCAAGAAACTTCAGAAAAACTTATCAAGAGAAAAAGAGTACAATCTACCCAATTTCATTTTATCTTCTTTTTGGCCTAAAAAGCATCGATGACGTGTTGCGATTCTTTGCAGATCCACGACCAATACCCCCACTTGCCACACTTGTAGTAGGCTTGATCTTGTTGACCATAGGGCTTGTCATCACGCTTTGATTTACCTGTCTTATTCCCAGGTGGAGTATTTAACTTGCGTTTCTGGGCTACAGCTTTGCCTTTCCTTCCCCTTTTATTCATTATAGGTCTCCACACCTTGTACCTCTCAACGTTGGCCTCATGGCCAATGGAGCTTCCAGGTGGCCGTGCGACAAAATTCTTGCAGAAAACTTCATCTTGAGCTTGTGCAACCTGCATAATTTTGATCAATTTTGCATACTCCCTATAACCGTCTTGACGATAGTTGCGTAGACTATACTGCACTAGGGTGGAAGGTGGAGAGGGTCTTCTCAATCTTCTACTCATTTGTGATCTACCTATCACAAAGCTGAAAATTGATACAAATTCTATGCAGAGCAGAATTATACTCCCAAACCATCTTGAAATCAGTAAATCTGAGTTGAATCTACTTTTGCTCTACCTAAGGAAGAATGATGTACTTTAGCTTCACGAACCGCTTCTTAAGTGCAGTCCATAATGCTAGCGCACTCTTCTCTGACATGTACTCATTCTTGAGAATGAGACAGAGGTGGTGCCTGAGGAAATGAAGTATCTGATCATTTTTCTTAGGTGTGGATTTGGCACCCTGCGGTGCACCAATCCTAATGGCAGCGCGAAACTTCTTAGCTGCAAGTAAGGTCTTGATATCAGAAGCTTAAGTCAAATAGTTTTGGCCATGTTGGGCCAGCACCTCGAACTTCCGGTTCATGATGCTATCATTTACATGTGCATAAAGAAAATATATAAATTTACTGCAGGTAAATATGCATAAAATAAATTGGATAATGATACAAAAGGGCTCTCGTGATATTTCAAAATTTTATGTGTATTTTCTATAATTTTAGTATTAATTTCAATGATTAAAAGTAATTTAAATAATTATGATTAATCAAAAAAATAAGTACAGAAAAGTATAGAAAATAATGACAATAGTGCTAAACAAGCTTCAGATACAAAAAAAACAACTCAAAATATGAATTTCTGAGGCTATTTTATACTAGAATATGTATTTTTGTTAATTCTGTAATTTTTTAGGGCTTCTTTGCTAATTTTCATTTCTGAGAATTTTTTGCATAATTTTTTTATTTTCTGAGGGCCCTTTTGTAAAACTCCAAGCACCCCCACGCCCCCCAGCTGAACGAACGGTCCGAACTTCCCTCGGCCGATTGAACGGTCCGAACTTCCCTCGGCCGATCGAACTGGTACGAACCTCATATGGCTGATCGGACGGTCCATGGCCGATCGAACGGTCCAGATTTCTCATGACCGTTTGGACTGATCCGATCTTCCCATGGACGATCGGACAGTCCAGATTTCTCATGACCGATTCAAATAGAGAGGAGTAGGGTTTTCTCTACCCCTATTCACTTCATTGCGGCACATACGGGAGAAGGCCGACAGTTGTGGCGCGGCAGGTGGACGGCTCATAAGGCTAGCCGTGCGGCGGCGGGCGGCAACACCGGTGCAGCTGGCGGCGGCGACCTATGCGAGGAGAGGTGGCACCGGTGCGGTCGAGTGCCAGTGGCTGCGCTCACGTTGAGTGGCGGCGGCCATGTGGGGTCGACGACGACGCTCAACGCTGGGTGGCAGCGGCCATGCGTGGGCGGGCGGTAGAGCGGAGCTAGAGTGCCCAAGCGGCGCGGTGGGCAGTCGTGCAGGGCGGCTTGTGCAGAGGCCGACCAAGCGGTGATGGCTCACACGACGGTGGTCATGCGGAGGACGGCCGACAACTCTATGGCGCATGCGGGCGGCGCAGCGCACGGTGGCCCAGCAGTGCATGCAGGCGATGGCGGCGCATGGTGCGCACGGAGCGTGGTGGTGGTCGGAGCACTGCAGGCAGTAGCGGCCATGTCATGCCGCGTGTAGGCGGCGCCGTGCGGGGCTGGTGGTGGCCGTGCCATGCCGCGTGCAGGCGGCGCCGTGCGGGGCTGGCGGCGGCTGTGCCATGCCGCGTGCGAGCGCCGTGCGAGGCTTTCCCCTTTTTTCTTCTTTTATTATTTAAACGATGCAATCAACAATCCCTCTTTTTTCAATCATCCTGTCGGCATTGTGCCAAGGACTCTAAGTCAGCTCACGAAGATTAGAGAAAATTTGCACCATGAAAAACAAATCAATCTAGAATGCAAGATTGTATGGAATAAGAACAATCTAGATAGCAATTCAATCTACAAATAGCGTTTGACGATTACCTTTTGATCTATGGAGCAATTCGTGCTGATAACGTGTTGAGGAACTATCACTGATGAGTTCAGTCTAAACGATTCCTCCTATACAAGAGAGATGGATCAATTACAGAATAGTGCAATGCAATAGAATAATAGATTGAACATAAGAGATAGAGAAACTCCTCCTTCTTTATTGGTTTTCTCTACACAAGGTACACTTTACAATAATTAAAACCCTAACTTACAAACTAAGTAAAGAGTATCCATCAATAAACGAGGTCTAGATTGAGATTTTTCAACAAAAAGAAGTTAGAAAACAAGATCATAGCCACCCATAACTAGTTAGAAAATAAGAACGTAGCCACCCCTTAGCAACTTGACACGACAAGTGATGTATGTTCATGTTTGCACAGCTAGATGACAATAGCAAGCACGTGGAGTCTGATAGGACTCATCAGAATGATACGCAACTATGTACGTAGCTTATCAACTAAAAATCTCTAGCTTTAAGATATTCTGCACTCATGTTAATTTATAATTGGAGGCTTGTATAATGTATCATCACCAAATTAAAGTTCCACACCATGTGTGCCAATAGTTTGTTGGTTGCCATAGCCCGTAGCCAAGAAAAAACACTAGTTCCTGCTAGTGCACGAAAGTTGGAGGATGCAGGTGGTTGGTTTCGGCCGATTCCTTTTGTCGCAAAGTAGTCACATGAAACCGTCTCTTTTCTAGCAGCAGTGCACCGCTTAAAACAGTTTAAACCTAATTTCTGTTTCTGATTTTTACTTTTTTTACTATTCAATAATTTTGTTTTTTCTGATTTTTTTAGATTTTTTTTAGTTTTTTTTCAGTATTCCTTTGCATTGTCCGTGATGGGCTACCATGTTTTTTATTTTTAAAGTTTTTAAATTTAATTATGTCAAATAAACCAACTCATCTACAATAAAAAAAATAAACCAATTACAGTAAAAAAACCATAAATCAATACCTAATTGGATGCTACCTTTGAGCAAAAGATTTACTGTTGAGCACTTTGCAAAAGCTTACAGTGCATAGATAATCATCAGTAGTGCAATACAATGATGGCTATTCAGCATCGGTGGATCTAGGATGTAAACTCCGTTGGTCATTGGGCAATTCACAAAGAGGTTTTGCAACACCTCCATTACGTTGTTAAGTATACCGAGAGAAAAAAAAACATAATATGCTATAAGCTAATATACTAGGAGAGAAAAAAAAGCCTAATATGGTATAAGCTAGCAAGATTGTCAAAATCTTGATTCGAGTCGTAGAGTCTTCTGATCCATCCTACCACCTTAGATTTATATGACCCGATTTGATTCTAGATAGGATCTTAATAATATTTCAATTCTAGCATAATTTTAGTAGGATCGTGACTGCAACTTACATGCGATCCTACCCGGTTCTACCAATCCTAATTATTAATTATATATAATTACTTACAGTTGTCCTTTCAATTGTAAAGTTGCACCTTTTACCCATTCATATATGCTATTATTTGTGTAGAGAGCTATAGATTATTCATTTGGACTAAAGTTTTTTTCAAAGTAAAGGCTTCTACAGTCCAATACAAAATATGTATCTTTATAGAAATATATGAAAGATTTGAAATAATTAATTTATCTTTTATAGAATCAGATAAGATTTTAGATTATACGATTCAATCCTACAATGTACAATTGATATAAGCGCTATAGCAACTCATATACCCTGCCATGCTCCTGTTCCAAAAGCACATGATGCCAGAAGTACGCAGAATATATAGTGTAGCGGGCCATGGCCCCACAGGTTATGCCTTCCCCCAGGAGCTGGCACGTCAGCAGGAGGCCGCACGGGCCGCAAGCCCGTACGGAATGGGAGAGATGTCAAGCGGGCCCCCCGAGCCCACCTCTGCGCGATCCTAAGGCCGGGCCGCACCGGCGATCGCTCCCCGGCCACCTTCGCCGCCAAGTCCGGTGCATGCACAGACAGCCTCCCAAAAAAGGCACCTTTCTCTCACTCCGTGTGTGTGACAGACTGACAGTAGTGTATTGTTCATACATCAGCTGGTCGGATTGCTCTGTCAGTGCGCACATAGAAACAACAGAGAGAACACCTGTACAAGGGCTTACATAATTGATACACAAGGACTTGTACGTTTACCAATGGTTGAAATTAAGTAATATTGGCAGCCGAAAAATAGAGTGAGACAACATAACAATAGTATTACCATATAGCCCGGTCCACATATCCCAAAGATATTTAGCAGTCTTAGCAAACATATATATATATATATATATATATATATATATATATATATATATATATATATATATATATATATATATATATATATATATATATAAACATTTTTACACGGTGTAATTACACCCACCTCTAATATACTACCTAAATGAATTTGAAATACTCCTTTATCACCTTGGATATACTCATGTATTAATTATAAGATATTTTAATGTGAATCACATGAAAAAATTACAAAGAAGTCCATAGTTTTTAGCGTATTTTGTAAATACCTTTATATATGTATATAAAAAGGAGTATGTCAAAAAAATATGCATACCACCTCTGAAAAATTCTTCATACCACCTAGATGATCTTAAATATTTGTATACTACACGTACATACTATCCGTTACTACGAAATACTCTCTACATTATGAGATACGACGAGAGTGTAATCACACCCGAGTGTAAAAAAGACTTATATATATATATATATATATATATATATATATATATATATATATATATATATATATATATATATATATATATATATATATATATATAACGGTAGCTTGCACACTGTTCAGGTGACTGTTGATGAGTAATTGTGTTGACGACATTGACACAACTGAGCGTTGCAACAAATGGGGGCCGTCAAGATCAAGTGCCAAAAGTGGTCGTTGCCAACACGATCGATCCATGGTGAATGGTGCCATCCAACCATTCCTGGTGTAGTGGTGGCAATTCGCTCCGCCCACAGGGACGGGGATCCGTGGAGAATTATTTATGGGGGACGAGAACGAGGCCCGGTTATCCCAGCAGGACGTAGACAGAATATAAACTCTCCTGTGGATCTTATAGGAACCACTAAGATACTAAAATATATTAATTTTTATTTATATATTATGGTTTTGAATATAAACTCTCCTGTGGGGAACGCATATTCTTTGCCTTTCTTCCCCTGTGCATTTCTTCGTCTTTCCGTGATTCGTGGCCGTTGGATGGAGCATCCGATGGCTAGGATCGAGACCTACGAGATGATTTCAGTTTCTCATGAGATATTCAAGGTCGCCAATTGCTCTTTTGCTTTGATCTCCGCCGTTGGATCTTGATCGTGTAGCCTCCAACGCGTGCCATTCCTTGCCTTAGCGAAGGCAGAGGATGTGCGTCCGTTAAGTGGAGTCTGCCTGCCAGGCAGCCGGCTGATCAATGGTCAAAGTGGTCTCTGTCCTGACGACGACTGATGGACCTCCCCTTGCCTCGCATGCTTTGCGTTCGACCAAATCACTTTGGTTGGCTGCACTCAGTCCTAATTAGGGGTGTAATCAGGTCGAATATAAATAAATATTATTTATCATATATTTTATTTTTTTAGAGTCAAAGTTGGATACGAACAGTACCAGATACAAATATAGATACAGATATTCTCGGTCATGAATATGAAGCAAATATATATCATATCAAATATGAATAGTGTTAGTCACAGATATCCAGCCGGATATTGTGTGAAAACATAAACTATATATATCGCACATATAAAAATCAATCAACCGTAGATGATGTAAAAAAGTGTAACTATATTACTAGTTCAACTAGCAAATTTAGGGGTGTTCAGAATGACGTTGGCTTATGTCTTTTTTATTGTGGCTGAGTTGGCTTATTTGACATAAATTAAATTAAAAATTTTAAAATATAAAAAAACATATTAGCCCATCACGGACAACGCAAAAAAAATATGAAAAAAATTAAAAGGCAAAAAAGCCTAAAAATAAAAAACAAAAAAAGATAAAATTAATAAATAGTAAAAAAACAGAAACCATAAGCCAGAAACTAAATTGATCGCTGCCTTAACCCATAGACATAGACGTAGTTCAGCAAGCATTTATGGGCTACTAGAATTTGGCTGTACAAGAATTATTAGAAGAATATTCTAACATCCCAATTTTGGGGTTTTCAAAAATATTATTTTATGAATAACTTTATAGAACGTTCTGGATTTTCACAATTAATTAAAGCTTAATTAGAATTTTTCTAAATCAAAATAAATTGATTTGATTAATTTAAACTTCAATATCAAGTTGAAAGTATTTTATTTGAGTTTAAAATATTCAAATATGTCTTTATGAATTTTACTAGATATTTTGGAGTTTGTTTGGTATTTTTTTTGAAGCTTATTTGAATTATTAATATGTTTAATATGTTTATTAATTTAAAAATCCTTTCTTTTCTTTTTTCCTGGGCTGAATTTTCTCAGCCCATTTCCCTCCCTCCTGTCCAACTTGGGCAGCAGCCCATTTTCCTCTTCCTTGCCCTCCAGCCCACCTCTCTTCCCCACTCACCATTTCTCTTGATCCGAGCTAAATATCCAGATATCCGATGTGAATTTATCTAGATAGCTATAAATCCAATAGTCTAAATCCGTTTCTGCATTCGGCAAAACTATCTGGATTCAACTCCGAAATCTGCTAAAAATATCAGATATCTGATCTCACACTCCGAACTGATCCGATCGGTCAAAAAAGTATCCCGTCCGATTACCCCCTAGTCCTGATGCGTCACCTTGCCGTCTGCGAATGCCAATCGCGTCGGTTTCAGTTTCGCACTTTTCTGATACCAACATCCAGCTAGATCGCTGCCCATTCAAAAAACATCTAAGCTAGATCGCACAAGCTGTCAGTGCTAATTTGAGCTAGATAGCTGCTGTTTTTTTTTTTGGGTCCACGCTGATCGCTGCCTGATTAATTGATTTCCATTGCAATGTACTACGTGTGAGCTGGGTTTCGGTTTCCGGTGTGCTCTGGACTTTGAGGCGTCCACAGAAGCTGGCTGCTGTTTTTTTATGGGTACCGGATAGACGCGTACACAACATCATACATCCTACGCATATGTGTTCCTTACACATGCTAGAAAATTAAACGGAAACTCGTAGGCCTCCAAAACACAGGAACGTATTGTCCCACCTAACACGTATATACGTATCTAGAAAAATATTTAGGTGAGTGCGCGCCGAGCGGACTCGGATGCCGCGTTCCCAGCCAACCGAACCAAGCTCGGCTCTCGAAGCTGGCTGCTGTTGCGTATGTACGTACGTAGGTGGGCTTCCACGTACGTACGCAAGGCCGGAGCAGTTAGGACAGTCCAAGTCGTACCAGAAAAGTGGTCGCAAATGTGTACCCCCACATGTGTTGCCATCAAGAAGATGCCATTAGATACGAGAAAACTAGCTGGTCAGGTTCCCTACGCTTCTTCCATTCCCAAACGAAGAAGCTGATTGCTGATAGGTAAACCTGAACCTGTTAGCGTTGGAAACTTTGAAAGAGTGAGAATGCCAAGCGGGGCAAGGGATCCCATATTTATCATGTGACAGCAGCTCATGCTGGTGTTTCTAGAAGAGAAAATTAAATAAGCTCACCGGTGATCCATTTCCATACGGTAAAGTCGTCAGGTTCTTAGCGAGATGATGATGCAACAGTGCAGTAGGACGGACGGTTCCTAGTTAGAAAGCGAGGTAGCTAGCTCCAACAGCATATGAACAAGGCACAAGTGTACAGATGTCGGGAGCTACCTCAGGACAGCATACGTTGGGAATTCCTAACGGTGCAAAGTTTCACTAAGTTTTATCAAATTTTACCTCCCTTCTCTCTCCCTCCTCCACCGCTCACCCTCCCCGTCTTCTTCTTCGACACCAACTGCAGCTCTGCGCCCCTTCTCCCTCACCGGTGCCCGACAACGACTTTGTCGTCTCCCCCTCTCTCCCGCCTCATACAACCTAATATTCAATACACTACTGTCTCACCATGCCTCCCTCCGTAGCCACCCACCGCCGAACCAATCTCCCTCTACATCCAAGGGGCGTGGTGAACCTATCGATGGCCACGACGCAACCACTCCTCTCGTCAGAGCTCGAGAAGATATAGGAGAAAGCTAGAGCATTAGAGCGAGGGGCATATCGTCAAGGCTGGAGCTCAACCAGGCAGTCAACCTCACCCTGCCAGAAATGATCGAATTTGACAGCACCGCGATTGAGGATGGCGATACACAGCGGCACCATAGCCGAAGATGGTGGGTCTAGCAGCGACGGTCTCAATGACGATCAGCGCTGGAGCTCACAAGGGGACGACTAGATTCAATAGCACCATGATCGGGGATAAAGATACACGATGACGCCATAGCTGGAGACAACGGATCCAGCAGCAACAGATCCCGTCGACGTAAGCAAGAGAGAGGAGAGAGAGATCGAATGGTAAAGAGCATATATCCTTGTTTTTAGTATAATAGTATACCATTCTTCGGTTTTTCTCAGATGTCGCTGTGGGTTCGGGCGCAGACAACCGCAAACTTTGTGAGGGCAAAACTCCGCGGTGACCCAACAGCAGGTTCGGAGGATTGATCTCGGTCTTGTCACGCCATTTACAAAACCGAAAGCAACGGAGATGGCACTTTCCTGGAAACTCTTCGCCAGAGGCTGACAGCAACGAAAGGGAGGTCACACCTCAGAATGCGAGGATCGGAACACACCTGCAAGATCCATGGAGCGTTCCGATATATGTAATATTTGCCATGGCACTACACTGCTCTCCCAGCCAGCCAAGTAGCCAACGCAGAACGCATGGTGCAGTGGAGATCGAATCTGGAGTTCCGATAGGTTTGAGTCCACTGAAATAATCCCTCTTTTTTTCTCCCTTGCTGCCCTGTGGCTGTCTCGAGTGTCATCGGCTTAACCGACACATGCTGCCCGGCCCATACATGCATGCTTAACATGGAAGCCAGAAAGAGCAAGACGACCAGGCTCCAAAAAAGAAACCTTTGCACCACTAGGAGATGCCTGCATCCAAATGCGCAAGCGAGCAAGAGGCAGACAGTCTTCATACGGATTCTACCAAACAGTGCCCAGGATTGGTTGACCACACCACTAAGCTCCCCTGGGTCGTCTGTGTGGCCAGCCTCCTTTAAATCTCCCTCCCACTCATCCCTCCATCTCCACTCCCCTTTGCAGTGCTTCCTCTCTCTGCTCCTGCCGCACCCCAAGAAGGCAAGAACGAACTCACCAGCTCTCTCTTGTTCCAAGTCCTACTTGCCCCTCCGCCAACCTGCCGAACTCCATAGATACTTTGGGTTGGGCTCGGTTCTTGAATCCTGACCTGTATATCAGGGGGAGCTAGCCATGAAGCCATCACTCATGCACTGCTTCAAGCTGCTCCTGCTGCTGGCGCTCGGCGGGGTCACCATGCACGTGCCCGACACGGACGTGCTCGCGTCCCTCGGGGCGCTGCGCCTCGATGGCCATTTCAGCTTCCACGACGTGTCGGCCGCCGCCCAGGACTTTGGCAACCGGTGCAGCCTCCTGCCGGCCGCCGTGCTCCACCCGGGCTCCGTGTCCGACATCGCCACGACCGTGAGAAGCGTGTTCGCGCTGGGCAAGCACTCGCCGCTCACCGTCGCGGCGCGCGGGCACGGGCACTCCCTCCTGGGCCAGTCCCAGGCCGCCGGGGGGATCGTCATCAGCATGGAGTCCCTCGGGGGCGCCGGGATGCAGGTGCACGACGGCGGTCCATCGCCTTATGTCGACGCGCCGGGAGGAGAGCTCTGGATCAACGTCCTGCATGAGACGCTCAAGTACGGCCTGGCGCCCAAGTCGTGGACCGACTATCTCCATCTCACGGTCGGTGGTACGTTGTCGAATGCCGGGGTCAGCGGACAGGCGTTCCGGCATGGACCGCAGGTCAGCAATGTCAACCAACTGGAGATTGTGACAGGTCTCGGACAAACCCACAAAGCACGATAAGTTGTAGCTAAAGCTAGGAGTAGAGAGTACAATAAATACAGTAGCTGATTTGTTTGTCGAAACTACCAAATGCAGGAAGAGGAGATGTTGTCACCAGCTCACCCGAGGAGAACTCTGATCTCTTCTATGCTGCTCTTGGCGGCCTGGGTCAGTTTGGGATCATCACCAGAGCTAGGATTGCTCTTGAGCCTGCTCCAAAGATGGTAATCACAAAACAGCAATTCAATTCTGTCAACTCAATGGAAATATACATCATTTGATTCTTTCAATAGCGCATGCGTTCATGAATTAATAGGATGATACAATGACAGGTAAGGTGGATACGAGTTCTCTACTCGGATTTTGCAAGCTTCACCGAGGACCAGGAGATGCTGATTTCGGCAGAGAAGACCTTTGACTACATCGAAGGGTTTGTGATCATAAACAGGACAGGCATCCTCAACAACTGGAGGACGTCGTTCAAGCCACAGGACTCGGTCCAAGCAAGCCAGTTCCAATCTGATGGAAGAGTGCTATATTGCCTTGAGCTGACGAAGAACTTCAACCATGATGAGGCTGACATCATGGAACGGGTGAGTTAATTATTTCTCTTTGCATCAAGATGTTGACATATCAGGAAATTAACAGGACACTAGGCCCAGGTTGTGTGTGGTCTAACCGGTCGTATTTCTTGTCTTTACAGGAAGTTGGCGTGCTGTTATCTCGACTCAGATACATATCGTCCACTCTTTACCACACCGACGTTACATACCTGGAGTTCTTGGACAGGGTGCACTCCTCTGAGCTGAAGCTGAGGGCTCAAGGCCTCTGGGAAGTTCCACACCCGTGGCTGAATCTTCTAATCCCAAGAAGCTCAATCCACACATTTGCGAGGGAAGTTTTTGGCAAGATCCTGAAAGATAGCAACAATGGTCCCATACTGCTTTACCCGGTGAACAGATCAAAGTAACTAACTTCACCTAAACAGTTACAGCCTCATGTAAGTGACATCTAGTTGCAATTTTGGTAACTCAATGGCTCAACACATTCGATGCAGGTGGGACAACAGAACGTCGGTAGTCATACCAGATGAAGAAATTTTCTACATGGTAGGGTTCCTATCTTCAGCACCATCTTTCTCAGGTCATGGCAGCGTCGAGCATGCAGTGAACCTGAACAGCCAAATAGTAGACTACTGCGACAAGACCGGTGTTGGGATGAAGCAGTATCTAGCACCCTACACCACACAGCAGGAGTGGAAAGCCCACTTTGGAGCAAGGTGGGAAACATTTGAACGGAGGAAGCACACGTATGATCCCCATGCCATCCTAGCTCCAGGACAGAGAATATTTCCAAAGGCAATCACTACCTATGTCCTTATGACAGTATCTGCTATGAAAAGGCTTTTGTAGAGCATATGTAGCACAAAAATGTAGGTAAAATATCCCTTGTATAGACAATCTACGAAAAAGTAACCTGAAGAACAAAGCATAGCGACTAGTAGTAGCGGGAAGATACCTCAAAACAGACTCCAAAGTAGAGCAGCGTGACCTTAACTCTGGGTGTAGCCGATGAAACTTTGGAGGCTATCGTTGGAGGATTAGACTGGTCCAAGTAACAAGACAAGTCCAGCTATTGTTACAGCATAGAGAAGAGCTGTGCAATACCGCAATGGTAAACTAAATAACTAACCAGTGGAATCATGTTGAGTCGTTTATGTTCACTCAACGACAGGCAGAAAGTAGAATCAGGGCAGACCCTTGATTAGCAAATAATACAGCCTGTTATTATAAACGTATCTGATATCTCATCTCAGTACTACCTGCACAAATGCAGCAGGCTAGATTAGCAAATAATACAGCCTGTTATTATAAAGGTATCTGATATCTCATCTCAGTACTACCTGAACAAATGCAGCTGGCTAGATTATTTTTACCCCATATCAACCATATTTATTTTTTAAAATAATAGTGGAATTTTCATAATTCCATTGACGTGCATCCAAAACAAACAGTTGTAGTCTGAATTTGAAATTGAAATCGTAAATTAAGAGCGGAATTGCGAGGTTAAATGTGACATAATAGATCTTCCAATGAGCAGAACAGCATGTCAATTTTTGTAAGAAATAGAAATAAGCGGCATCAAAAGAATGGGACAGGAACCAGTGCAAAGTTCTGCCCACAAGGTAACAGAAAAAGAAATGCCACACAAGCTGGGCAAACCACACAACAAAGTATGCAATGCTCTTGCATTATATAGCAATCAATCATGATCTGCTACTGTAACATAATTATCTTGTCAGTAGCAATGAAAAAACCTCTAAAAAAAGGTAGCAATGAAGAAACAACTAAGACAATACTTTCAACTTTTTTAATGGAATGTACTACATTGATAACATCAGAATTGACAGAAGGCCATTTCCGGACCTTTATTTTCTGTGATAATTTTTCTATAGGCTGTTTGAGACTGAGAACTTTATTGATAACCCCTTCAAACAGTATTAACAACAGATATCAAATTCAGACAAGTTCTCACATTCAGCTACAGCACAGTGTTAACAAATAAAAACAAATTGCAAGTGAACAGTTCCAGATAGCTCATGGAAGGTGCAAAGTCTAGTTAGTTCCTCCAATTAAATCTTGGAATGAAAAGTGCACAGTTGAGCTAGAATCAAAATGAAAAGTTAACCTACCTACTAGGCTACTAGTGGTACTACAAACGAAGTGAACACAGCACCAAAACAAATAACTAAGTTTGTAAAAGCAATTGTAACTGTGATGGATATCTGTACTGATATAATCAATACTACTGACAAAACCAGGTGTGGCTCATGTTTAGTTGTTACACAAACCCAACCTAAATCCACCTTTATCATTTTGGACTGAATCAGACGCAATTTTTGATGATCCACTTTGACACATATCAGCAGCAGCATCACCTGTCAACGACTATTGCACACTACATTTGGATGTTAGCAATATGGCCATCACTGTTGAGCTTACTAGAAGCATCAGCTCTTAAGCACTACTCGACAGAAACTATTCATTTTCATCTGCCCATCTGCAATAGCTACATGAACAATCAAATGAGCTGTCGATATCATGTGCCCAATATAATATCATGTGCCCAATATTTCATTAACCAAACTCTACTCTCCGAAGGTCTATTCGGCCAAGTATTTAGACCTCCCATGTCTAACAAGAAGAATATATCGACGGCTAGATTTATGAAAAATAAACGCAGATCCCCCCCCCCCCCCCGGGAAGTTTTTTTCTACACTGTGGATGGCATAACTCAAACGAACCTGCTTCTTACTATTACAATCATCTGATTACTGTAAGGATATGATTAGACAAATACTGAAGGTTCAGACTGTATGTGTATATAAGCCAGCGTACTGCAACACCAAAACACGTTCTTCACTTCACGTATTCTCACTACCTAGCACTCTAGCAGTGTTAATATAACTCAGACGAACAAGAAAATAACATTTGAGTCGGTCTTAACATAACTCTTATTTATTCTCTTTCTTACAGCCTGCGTACACTGGCAGTGGTGCATCAAGGAGAGAAGAAAATGTGCTCCCAGACTACATATTGCAGAAGCAGAGAGGCAGCTGCAAAGTTAAGCTCAACCCATTCAATTCCAGCTTATTTAGCACTGGTTAAGAGCTAGGGGGAAAATATGCGTAATATGTCACACTTCTAATAGTTGGTGATATGCCAATCATGGCAAAGGATGAGCTGATTGAAGACTAGAGGCGCTAATTCAGTGACCTGAAACCACTGCTGATTGACCTCATTTCCACGTCCAGGAAGTCTGATCCTGCTTATCCTTGTAAGACCAACCATTCATGGTTCGACCAAGGGGTTATATATCGAACGCCAGACATGAAAATTCAACGAAACAGACAGCGCGAGCAAATCACGCAGCAACGACGCAATTGTTTCAAAGTCCATGCCTCAACTTCGCACGCGCGATGTCCGGCTACAAAACACTAGTACGAAACGAAGGATGGCGCAGTTTGGTACTAAATTACAGAGTTGGGGGTTCAAAGCTCAACAAATTCGAAAGAGTTGAGGTACCCCCCCCCCCCCGGTGGGGGGAGGGGGGACACAAATCACCGCTGCGGTTCTAGAGTGCTATCCCCCCTCATGGCCGCATGTAACATTTGTACGGCGATTTGCCCAACCCTTGTCCTGTTAGCAAAATTCGACACAGATACTAGCCCGAAAGCCCTATCGCACGCAATAGATAGATCGGCCATAACTCATGCCGCGTGCGTGATGTGATACATCAAAGGTAAGAAGAAGCTATGCATGGATCAGAACAGTAAGGGGGTGTTTGGGGAGGAGATGAGGAGGAGCAAGTGCGGGAAAGAGAGCTCACGTTGAGTTGGACGGAACGCCGCCGAGGAGAGAGAGGACGACAGGTTGCGCTGCGCGGGGAGGAGACGAGACGAGAGGCAGAGGAGGAGGAGGATCCTTCTGGGGAAAGGCGCAACGGCGCACGCGCTGAGTTTTATATGGGCCTCGGCTTCCGGAGGCTTGTGGTCCACGCTGATAGTGGACTGGGCCGCTTTTTTTGACGATTGGAGTTTAGTGGGCTTATTTTTTGTTCTTAAAAGACCCGGTCCTAACATGTCCTCTTTTTTGACGCTAGTCCCTTGCATGTTCTTTGCACAAACTTACGTATCTATCCACATGCAGCATTCCTCCAAAAAAATATATACATGCAGCATGGGTCGGGTTTGTGTATCCAGAACACATGCTAACCAATCAGAACAAATTGAAGATTGGAACAACAAATTGAAGATTGGTAATTTGCGATAGCGAGATTGGCAAATCATAACAGTGATGGACCACTGTTAGTTTTCACCTGTTAGTTTTTCTTGAGAAATGTAGCCCATAAAACAGTACAACACTACAACCCCGGGCCGGTAGGTGGGTGGGTGGGTAACACTACTGCTCAGCAATGCCTACATCGACACAGGATATGCGAAAAACAAAAGAGAGGAGGCGAGGCGCGCTTGAGACGATGAAAGGGAATTTCTCTGCACAGGACCAGATTTTATGTATATATGAACAGAGATGTCAAACAATGTCCCTTCTTTTTTACATTTGCACAGAGGGGCTAGCTGTATCATTGTTCTCACTGTGTGGAACCTCCTTGTTGCTGTCTATTCGACGAATGTACTGCGGCGAGGAGAGCAGCTCCGATCCCCGACCCATCCTCCGTCACCCTCAGCGTCACGTTCCGCGCCACCTCCTCCCCCAGGATCTCCACCAGGGCTTCGTCCAGGTACTCCCTGAACACTGGGTAACCCTGGTACAGGCCGCCCTCAATCGCGACCACCGTCCTCCTCGGCTGCCCTCTCGCTCTCCCACTTGAGGCCGCGCCGCTCCCGTCCCGCCCGAGCTTTTTCAGTATCCCGACGATGCCAGCTGCGGCTAGATGGGCAGCTCTGCGGGTGACGATGTCGCAAACTTTCACGACAAGCCTTCGAGTTTTCAGAGGGGCGTCTGGGATCTGGAATGGAAACTATCATGCCTTGGAAAAACTGGAGTTCGAGCAAAACCACAAGATTGTTGACCAGGGAAAAAGCTAACCTTCAGATGTTCTTGCAGTATCCTTTTGACTTCGCTCAGATCTGGTGAACCGTCCTCGCGAATTGCAGCCAGAAATGGTGTGCTGGATTGCAAATGGGAAACAGAAAACACATTAAAATTATTACTAGCTTTTTGTGATTAAAATTTGGTTAGGAACTCGTGTAGATCAAGAACCAAGAATTCAAGAACAAATCTTTCAGTAAAATGGTCAACCGAAAATTTCCCTTGAAATGATGGTTTCAAATGCCACGAGAACCAAGAATTCGAAATGTTTCAGTAAAATATGCAACTGAGCTGCATGGTCTCCGAGGACTCATGTAAGCAGATAAGCACCACGACAAATCTTACAAGAAATATTCAAAAGAATCCAGCTAATTCAAGAACAAAGAATCAGGTCCAAAGTAATATGCAGTCATTCCTACCCCAACAGTATGCAGAAATAAACTAGCAGGAATCATGAATTCTATTCTCTTTTCCCCAACACAAAATAATTTAGAAGAAAGAAACAAACATTTCAAGTATGAAGATACCTCAAAATGAAAGGGGTTGATAGACTATCAGCAGCATCACCAAAAACATCTGATTCTTGAGCCATTCTATGGAGCACCAGTCTCGCAATTTCCCCAAGATGCATCCCTGATATCATTTTCTCAAAGCCCTGTATCAATGGCGACACATAATTTTCAGCCTATAAAAAACAATACAAAGATGACATAAGAAATTGAAATTTCACACAGCTTAGTACCTGATCATTGCGATTTTGTGTTTCGTCATCCAAAGAGATGTCATAAGGAGTTCTTGGCAAATGTGATGACCAGAAATTCCCCCATTCCATGTTTACTACCTGATGAATGCAATGTTTGAGCACAAGACATGGGCATCATACTTCCTTTCTCTACAGGAATGTTTAATCAGATAAATCAAACCGACTAGAGATAAAGCAGAAAAATAAGATACCATGCCCCCAGAGTTCGTAAGAAGACCCTGACACTTAATAATTGAATCAGTGCGCTCAATATAGCAAGCATTGGTGCCAGCTCCGATGATCACAGCAGCCACTGTATCCTCATCATAATAATGCCCTAGAGCTAATGTCCCAACAGTATCATTCACCTACGTACAAAAATAACGTGAAAGATAATCATTTAAAAGGCCCTGGTGTTAATATACATACTTATAAATAGACAAGAAGCACAGCAGAACATGCTTGTTAGGATATATCAAGGAGAGTTTTTTAGGGTAGCTCTGTAACTGAATAAAATATCTGGGGTGAAGAGCAAATTTGCATAGTTTGGCTAACCAAATGAATACTCAGCCATCCTGAAGTACAAAACAAAAGGAGTAAAGAATAGCATCAGGCCAATACATTTCGCTGTTTTACAATGCTATTACGACCATACATACATTAACTACCCTTGGTGGTGACAGCAGCATCAGATACCAACAAGACTATAAATTTGGTAGTCATACTTTGCACCTTGTTGAATTCAGTAAAAGTATATTACATGGTTACATGATACCAAGATAACTCTAAAATGAAGTATTATTCAACTTAGTGTTTCACATTTAAACATAACATGCTGTAAAACCAAGTATCTTGCAAGCTGATTACTTGCCTTTTATGTTTTGTCACCGTACCCCAAAAAGAAATGAAACATGCATGGCTTACAAGCAAAAAAAGCAACACTTTCAACACTTTTTCTTTGTTTTACCAAACTTTATTAATTATCTATCCTCTCTTCCTGCGGCATATTACAGCCCACAAAGACCATGCTTACAAGCAAGCTCACGACTATGAACTAAATATTTTCGGATACATAGGGGGCGAGCTTCTACCTTTTGGCTGGAGTTTTTGGCTTTGGAATAGCAGTGACTGGAAGTAGAAGTAGTTGAAAGTGAGAGGGGTTTGATTCGACTAGAGCTTTTAGCTTTTAGCTAAGCTGATTTGGCAAATGTCTGAATTACCCCTAAGGCAAATGATGGCTTATTTGATACCGATAATTACACTAGTAAATCTTAACAACAATCATCATATCACATGATTACACAACTAATCAATTTCGTTATTACACTAGTAATTAGTCTATATCAGGAAAACAAAAGATAAAAAAGGGGGGAAATGACAAAAAATACTAGATCTACATGGGCTACAGTAGCGTTCTGCGTGGGAAAATAAATGGGAATTTCCGGAATTATATTCAAGACATTGCAAAAGCCGCTTCTACAAGCCAAGTGTTTGATTCGGCTTCCAGAAGCCGAAGCCGTTTCAAACGTCCTCATAAGCTGATACAGCTAGGAGATCATCCTTCAGTTCTGCCTAGTGATTTCCTAAGTGCTATGCATCATCTTCTGAATCCATTATTTACATAGAAAGAAAGGGTGTCCACATTAGTAGTGGAGAAGCACTAAATAATAGCGTTTCAAGTCAGCCAAATGTGGTTTTCAATGGAATGAAAGGATAAAAGTAACTATTGAGTGCTAAGCCATCAAAAGTTGGGAAAGACCTACCAGTGCAGCGACTCGCACATTTAATCCACACCTAGCAAGCGCTTCATTTAAGCATTGAGCAACATCTTTCCCGACCTGAGGTTCCATGGTTCACATAAAGTGTTAGCATGTCAAATTGAAGCAGAAAAGTGATCATACACCAAAAGTCCAAAACAGAGTAATATGAGCTTCCTTTGAAAAGAAATATAATTAAGTTAGAAAATTAACAAATGATGGGCTAACCATAAGCATGTTCTTTCGCCCATAACAAATATCTTGCATACTAGACAAACATGGCAAGTTTACATGTCTAAGTAACATGGCCATTTTTCTATAAACGTAAGTATATACCTCTTTATCCAAATAGTTTATCTACTCAGGATCATCAAGACAAAGTTAGCAAATTTTGGATTCACCTTATAACATATGAAAATTTACGATATTTACCAATATTGCAACGATTCAAGTTATATATACACTAACTGAATAACATGGAAATCAAATTTGTGGAAGGTACAACTGTGCAAGAAATTAATTTTGGCTTACCGTGTCTCCAAATGAAAATCCTTTAGTCCACCGAATTAATGACCCTGAAGACACTGAATTTTGTCTAACAGGGAAAGAAAATGTAAAACCAAGTGCCCTTTTTTCATCTTGTCCGTCTTCTTTTTCAACAAAATTCTTTAGTGCCAAGGCAACAAAGTTGAATAAATCCTGCAACTGAAATGGAACTCAGAGACATGTACTCAAAACATATATTACAAAATGGAAATAATATGATTAACAAGTACCTCGGTTGTACCCTTGGTCAATTCCTCAGGGATGGGTTGATGTTCAACCTTCCTATTGATGATTACAGACCCCGCACCAACTTCTACTCTCAAGACTCTAAAGATTGTTCCTCCAAGATCAATGGCATAATATATACCCTCTTCGTTCCTGTTGAAGTGCATGACCAGGGCCAATTTAGTATGGTTGTTCCATAGACAAAATGCAAAAAAGGGGGACAAAAAAGCTGTTGGCATTGTCAATAATTTCTCCATTTAGCATGGTATACATAAAATTAATGAACCATGGCACCATACGACAGAATGCCAGTAACAAAAAGGTATATTTTAAGTGATAATCTTCAATTGTTTTGCGTATTTGGTTTTTGAAGAATTGTGAATGCCTTGGGAAAACAGCACAATTGTGCTCCTTAACTCCTATGAGAATGTACACACCTCCCCGAAAGAACAATCCTTAAGAAACACTTTCGTTTTCAATCAGTTTTTGGGCTATGGTGGCCACTATTAGACACTTGGACAACCTAGAAGTTGTAACCAACCACCCACGGCAACAGATTTGCTCTGAGGCCCAGCAAAATCAAACTCCAATCTTAAAATAGAGATGATGTCAAACAATAGTTACAAGTCATGCAAGAGAGCAGTAGCTGCTGATGCATGCAATTACAAGACACAGACAGTAGCAACGACCACCAATGTACCCAGCTGTGCCTCACCATCTTCATGTGCACTAGTCCACACCACACCCTCATCATGTATATTATTACCACCACAGTTAGCCACGCAGAGCCACCTTCATGGCAGCTGAAAACCACCTCCATGCACGCATCTCTGTTTTCATTGTGCTAACTGTCAACACACCTGCTCACACTGTCACTATCCCTGACTCATTGCTTATGCACTATCCTGGACACCAGTAGCCACAACACCACAGATGGCTCCTGACCTCACTGTCATAAGGAATGAGCTCAATTTTGCTGGCCAAATATGCAAATCGATTATTGTAGCGCAATTGTTCTGTTTCCAAGGGGGTATACACCGCAATTAAGGTAAGAGCTAATAAAATGCAATAAAAGGAAGCGGTATTTTTACAGGGGTCCAATGCTGTGAGGGCCAATGTGCAAGAATACGAGGGTCATTTCTGTTTTTCTCGATAGCCACTACAAAACAAAATGGAAAATATTGACAAAAATACTTTTAATAGAACCGCAACATGGAATAGGCATTGCGTGTACTTGAAATCTGGTCAAAATTATGGACTTGGACAGGCTTAAACAGGACAAGAAATTGATGCACGATCGGTAAGGAATTACAAAAGAAAACGAACAATATGCATGTAGAGTTTCTTTCATGTTTTAGATCGGTGCCCAGACTTAGGAGGTTGTTATATGTTTGCAAATATGGTTTTGCTCAAGATTAATTAAGATATACTACGCATTTCATAGCACACTACCCAGAAGAACTATACTTTGAATCCTTTCCATCTACAATACGTTAGTAAAATGGAATAAGTGAATCAATACCTACTAAGAAGCCACACTGGCAAAGCCCACGAAACGTCAAAGAACTAAAATCCAAACATGTGACAGAAACCAAAACCAATGTGCATCCGTCTGTCATGCAGTTCTAGGTTCTAACAGCACGCCAAGCTGTTGCAAGTGCAACCATCCAAGAAACAGGCAAAAAGTTCAAATTGTATGTGCAACTAAATGAACCATGCAACTCGGTTTCTGCTTGGCCTTGGCTGAACTCAGAACAGCACAATCCTCCGCAGTTTTAACTTCCTAGCTGAGGATCCTTGTCCACTAAAACACACAAAATTTTTCCGCATTACCACACCCAACCAACACCAGATATTCTAAGAAGTGCGACCTCCCAAGCAATGATTCCCATCTGATAAAGAACATCCCAGGCCACATTACCATTGTGGAATACAACCTGGCCTGTGAACCCAATGCCAGCCACATAAAAGTGTAGGCAGATTCATGTTCCAAGATGCCACACTCAACCCCCTTTATTGCGGTCCGGTCGTCCGGACAACAAACCCGCCATGAACGCAAGCGTCAAATCAACAGTGTCTGCCTTAGGCGGCATAAGAGCCACATGACAATTCTTGGTATCTGGCAGATTAATTGTTTTGCACCGGAACAGCACCGGCACAAAGGTATAGCACTGCGGGCGACATCAGACATCGAACTACACAAATCCTTGGAAGAATGGCGATTAAACAAGGCTAGAGCTTTAATCTTTCGCGGAGACGACGCAAGAAATGGGCGTCGTTCTTTGCCTTCCCAAGAAAGATGGCAACATTATGAACTAATGACGTAGTATTTGCAAAAATTTCATAAAGAAAATCGGCGAGATGTGCGCGGCATTATACGGAATCGAATAAAGATAGCGACTTTATGAACATATCAGAAAAGCAACGGCCCAAATTTGTTTACTGTTGGATGAACACATCAGAAAAGCTGCAAACCAAATTTGTTTATCGTTCCACCATAGGGCCAAGAAGCAGGAACCACAAAAGGGAGAAACAAAACTTGTGAAACGATCCAACTTGGCTGCATTCAGACGACTAGTTCAAAGAATGACAGGTCAAATGCAGCGTGCATTTGGGGGAAAGTAACAAGAAAATGCGCGTCGTTGTGCGCCGGTGTAAAACAAACCGATCAGAAGGTGTCAAGAAACTTCTATCAAGTAGAGAGCTCAAAAGCCACAAGGCAAATCTGTGCTCATAGCATTTCACATGGACACCCAAAAGAAAAGCGTGAAATGCGCATCACCGAACATCATTCGGAAGGCAAGGAAGCAAGAACCCAATAGAGAAACCACATTGGCACATTCACACAAGATGAACATGGCAGACAAGCAAGATGGCGAGATGCAAGGGTATGATCCAACTACCAACAACATCTCAATTAAAGAACACAAAAAATAAAACTATGTTTTGTTTTAATTAAGAGTCGCAAAAAAGAGGATCCGAAAGAAAGAAAGCGCTACAAATCATCAAGGAATCGCGAGGCCACGAACCAGGGAGGCAAAGGCAGCAGCAAGGAACCGCAGGGCCGTACCCGTTGGGAAGCGCGTCGACGAAGGTGAGCAGCATCTTGAGCTTGCTCCCGCCGTCGGACGCGAGGCCGGCGTGCATCTCGACGACCATGGCGTCGACGACCTGCCGCAGGCGCGCGGTCGGCGTGGCGCAGCCCTCCTCGAACTCCCGCAGCAACGCGACAGCCCGCCGCCACCGCGCCCGCGCCGACGCCCGGCGCGCCACCAACGCCGCGGCGATCGCGCACGTGGCCGCCGCGCACCCTACCGCCACCCCGAACCCCACCCTCCCCATCCCCGCCCCTCCGGCGCGCGCCGATCACGCCATCCCAGGCGCTACCTTCTCTCTCTCAAACCACAAATCCACCCCGCGCGCCCAGGACGCGGCGGCCGGCGGCGCGCGCAGGGTGCTCAACGGAATGGCGAATGGGATGGAACAGAGCGGCGGGCAGGGGACTAGTAGTGGGGTGGGCTGGGGGAGCGAACGGGAAACGAGAAGAAGGTAAGGGGGAGAAATAGAAATAGGGAGAGCGGCGGCTATGCAGGGATTTCTTTCGCTTTCGTCCTCTTCGGTTCCCCTTATTTCTGCTTTTCCAGCACCATCTGCCTGTTTCATTTCCCTTGCTGAAGAAATGCTCTTTTTCCCCCCAGCTTTGAGCTGGTATCCTGACACCAGATGTTCAAAATAAAGTTGCAGGGCAGGGCAGCAGCTCATGGTTGTCTATGGTTTGTATTTGATGGCCATACTACTGTACCTTTTGATAGATTATTAATTTGCCATTCCAGTTTTTCATGTCAAGAATGATATGTTACGCATACCAAGACCCGTTTGGAACACGAAAAAATTTTCATATTCGTACGGGAAGTAAACCTTTTCTGTGAAATTTCTATGAGATTCGTGCGTTCTAAACCGTGCCTAGGTTTTTTGTTCGGAAGGAGAAAAGTTGTTTTGTACAAGATGATCGGTTCCATCTCTATATATTTTAGAGAAAAGTAAATAAGCTCACACCTAATGAAAAAAATACCTATGGTACAACCAAACAACTTCTATTTCCGTAGGATTCATTTAGGTGTTGTGTTCTACATAGACAACTTAGTTGCTTTACAAAATATATAGTATTTTTTACATATTTTCAAAAGAAAAGATAAAATAATATGGGGATGACCGGTAAATAATAGTAGTGGTAGTGTATACTACCCCTACCTTTCATAAAAATGTAATTTTGAAATACATGTAGTTAAATTTCTAAAAACTGTAACTATCGATATTTTTTAAAATATTTAGATTGGATATATAAAAACTATATGTGTAGATTTCTCTCAGAAATATTTTTGAACATTATAATTTTATTAGATTTTATAAGTATGTTACTTTCTAAAGCGATATGTTTTTTTTTCGGAGTACAGCGAAGAACAAGATGGTGATGTAAGTGTCAGCATGCAATGGCAACAAGTCAACATAACGAAACCCGCCCGTCAATCACCAAACCGACGCCCGATTGGCTCCTCCTCCTGCCAGTTGGGATTAGAAACTTGAAATTTTCGAAACAAAAAGGACTGTCTATGATACATGCGCATTGATGCCGTGGTCATCAAATCCCAATGTCAGGTTACAAAAAATGGAAAACCTTGGCATGTGCGGCCGAACATGCAGAAAAGCCCCCGCTCAACTCAGAATTCCGCGCGGCCCACACGAGCGTTACGTTCATTTCCAGTCCACCCCTCCACGTGAGCAGAGGCGCAAAGTAAGTGGTGGGCGTGCTTCGGTCGGGGAGAGGTGCGGGCGCGGGGAAAAGACGGTAGCGCCCCCGTGCGCGCGGCGAAATTGCTGAAATGGGCGGGAGGCGGGGGTGGAGTTGGCCGGATGTGGGGCGGTGCGGGTGCGTGGCAATCGCACGAGAGGTTTGACTCGTGTGTCAGCGGAGGCCGCGATTAGACTGGCCAAATGGGTCGGTCGGCTCGGTTAACTACGGGTGGTTGTTTTTGGACTTTATCTTCGCCCTTTTGATTTATGTTTTTAAATTTGAACTATTAGTGAAAGATGATATGAAAAAAATTACATATAATTTTGATTTATATAACTGAACTCAATATAATATTTTATTATAATTTACCTGTAGACACTTTCTTAGAAGACGCACCATTTTAAAATAAATTAATTTAACAAACAATCAAAAAGCCAAAACCGAAACCCTCTTGAACCCACCATAAATATACCTTACCGTGTTGACCCACAGGCATGGTCCAATAAGATCACAGGTTGTGTCATGCTAGTCTAGATCCATGTAGCACAATAGATAAGGATGGCACGGTTCGACTTCAGTTTTTTTTCCTATTCACTTGTTTGTTTGTTTTTTTCTGTTTTTTGTGGTTTTTTATATTACTTTGTATCGTTTATGATGGGCTAATATTTTTTCTATTTTTAAACTTTTAAAATTTAATTATGTCAAATAAACCAACTCAGATATAGTAAATAAGCAACCAACTTCAGTAAAAAAGTTATAAATCATCATCATTCTGAATACTACTTAAGTCAAACCTGATAGAGTCAACAGTATCGTAATTCGGGCTCACACGATTAACCCATCTATTCGGCCACCTCGGCGGAGATCGCGAAGCCCGGCCATTTTGGGCGGGCCGGGCCGGGCCGGGCCCGGGAGATGGCGCTCATTTACGGTGCTGGCAACTCGGCTTGCTGCTCCTGACAGGTGGCTCGGCACGGTCAGGGGCACCACCTTTGACCGGGACCAGGCGGGTGCGGTGGACGGTGGAAATGAGTGGCCTGTCTGCTCGATCATCAGTGCTCGCTCGCTGCGCCGCGCCGCGCCGCGCCGCGCGCCCATCAGCAATGCAGCGCAGCGCAGCGCCAAGACCGCGCGCGGCATAAAAATTATAAATGGCCTGTACGCCCATCGATCCGACCTCACCACCCAGCCTGCAGCGTTGTTTCTCCCTCTCATAGCACTGTGGCTGTGTAGCCGGCAAGGTCGGTCAGCTGCTGCTTAATCCGTGCTTCCCCGACTCCGTACTCTGCAAAATTTGCCGACCGAGTTACTCCTAAGTTTTCGGAATCCTGGTTACTACGTAGCTGAGCCATGAGATCTGGCTCGCTCAACGGTATAACCCGGTGCCCTCTGTTGCGACGCAGGGAACAGTCTTAGCAGGGGTTAGCTCTGCTATTAATTGGGACAGCCACTCCCGCGTGAGTGGCCTGCGCGCGGCATGCAACCACGGTTAGATGTGGGCAAATATTATTATTATTTTTTATACATGTAAACAGATGTAAAAGTTAATAAAGACTATATTTTTTGTATCCTCTTTTAATTGATGTCTACTCTGTTATTGATTTATTTCGTTCTACTATGTTCGTGGTAATTGATTGATTATGTGATTACATTGCTGTTCATCTATTTTACATCAATTTCTTGATAGATCATCAGCACGACTCACTCTACGAGGTGTACGGTATGCAAATCGCGAACCAATCTATTTCACATTGTTATTCATGTTTCAATCAAGATTGATTTCCTTATTATCCAGCAATGTCGTATTTAGATCAATCTTGTAATAATTATTTCTAGCAGTGGATTGATTTGAAATTTATGTATTAGATCTAGAGCGCAGTAGATTGAATATCTAGTCTCTAGATTGGTGCCGTAGGCCGCAGCCTACGATCGCTCGCACTCGGCCTGACGCCCGAAGATGCCATCGCCGTCGCTACTGGTCGCGCCACCGCGTCTTGGCATCCTCCACGCAGATCCTCTGACGCTTCCTCCCACTGGGCTATCCACGGCTCCATCTGCACTGTCCAGTCCGTGCCGCATTTTACTCCCTTTCTATAGTGCCTACAGGAGGTAACATTGCATAGAAGTCATGTAACGAGACGACAGTAAAATAATAGACATCTGCGGCGTAAACTTACATGTGGACGTTGTCAGGCATAGATGGCCTGAATGGTACTGGAAAGACCTGGCGTAGACCAAACTAGCCATGACATGAAGCGCAACATAGTCCTTCATGAAGACGTCGACCACGAGCTTCCTCCGCATCAGCCAGAAAGCCCAATCACATCAACATAGCGAGGACAGCCCATCAGGAGTGCGACTCTCTAGTGCCTCAGGGGAGTAGGGCTCCCAGTACACGTCGTCAACCGTGAGCCGGTCGAACGGCTCCACGATGAGGCAGATACACCCATGTAATCTGAACGTACACGAACTGTACCTACAAAAAACACCAGTTGTTATATAGGACAATACATAATACAAAAGAATTAATTACAAGTGAGATTATGTACCCATCTACGGCACTAGAGAGAACCCATCATATGTCGGTCCACCTCACCTAGGGATGGCAATCGGGTGTAGCGGGTACGGGTAGTGCTCGCCCATACCCATACCCGCGACCTTGATTTACGCCCACGGGTATACCCGCGAAGGACGACGGGCGAAGAACGTCGCCCATACCCGCCGCCCGCGGTACCGTCGCCGCGGTATACCCGTTTACCCGCGAACCAAGAGTCACCATAAGAAAGAGAATGTCTTTCTACACCAAAGTATTGCAATTTTATTTGTAATATATTATCTTTCTACACCAAAGTATTCTAACATGTTATCTTTCTACACCAAAGTATTGTAACATACTATCTTTCTATACCAAAGTATTAAATATTTGTAACATATTCATAGATCATGGACTCGCGGGTAAACGGACGAGACGGGTATGGGTGGAGCTTACCCGTACCCGTTTACCCGATGGGTAGAAAGTTTTCCCCATTTTCATACCCGTGGGTAAAGAATACATCCCATACCTGGCTCTATTAGGGTATTTACCCACGGGTACGCGGGTAAACGAGTATAATTGCCATCCCTAACCTCACCCACTAGGTACATCTCTGCCCCGTACGAAGTGATGTCCTCGAACATGGTTCATCCGAGGCTGAAGCGCTCGAACGACCACAGTTATAGTAGTAGCGGACATCCCGCGAGGATCGAGTTTGCCTTGGTCCTCCCGCACACATTGCACAAGCTGCGATAGGTCGCGGCAAGTGTGGCCGAACCTCAGCTGATGAGGGGGGCCTCCTTGTCGGCGATGGCCCTAACGTTAGCGATGAGACGCACGTCGACGGTGTTGCCGTCGCTGTTGGTGAAGAGCACCCAACCAAATAGCCACAGCAAGTAGGCCTCTAGGAGAGCACAAGCAAAAAATTATTTAGACCATTCTATTGACAGGAGAGCACAACGGATCATACGGGAAAGGCATCATATACGCATCTAGAACAACGAGAGCCACCGCAACGATGGGTTGCGCATATAACTTGGAGGAAAGACGTAGTACCCCTCAGCGGCCCTAGGTGAAAGGACTCCCCAGAATCTGTCCAGCAGATACATGCGCAACCTGGCCGAGGCCTCCGGCAGGAAGGCAGCATGTCCCATGATAGAAAGGCCTAGAAGCAGCGAGACATCTTACAACGTAGGGGCTATCTCCCCGAATGGGAAGTGAAAACTGTGCGTCTCTGGCCGCCACTAGTCAACCAAAACTATCAGTAGGGAGCAATCAAATGAGAAGCATCGCAATTGTTCCACACCATCGTCCCAGCCTGTAGCTGGTGCCAGACTATCCTCATCTGTGGCATGCACCATCCGGGCAACAGGTAGTAATCCCACATCGCTAAACCTAGGAAGCAAATAAAGATCAGCACGCAACCTATGTATGGCAAGTAAACAACACCGACGGATTACAAACCTGGCTATCCAGCGTGAGTCTAACCTTTAGGCCACTCAAGATATGCACGGCGTGAACCACCTCTAAGTCAGTTGTCTCCTCCACGATCATAGTAAAAGGGGCACACCGCAATGCGCGATGCCCCCAGTCAACGTGCTCAGCTAGGAGGCCGTACGGCCAGTCCGATTTGCGAAGCTCATGAGCTATGCCTCCAAAAATGAGTTCAAGTTAGCATTTATGCAAAAAAAAAAATAAAGTATCAGTAAATATAACTTGTAAATAAACAAATAAAACAATACTAGACTACCAGGATAATACTTACAATAGTATTGAAAAGGAGGAAATACCACAACAGTTGTACAAAATGGTACATGCAACATACGGTACAGCTAGTACGACACTACTTATATCAAATATACGAACAAACTAAGTACATATTATAGTGTACAATAATTTGTAGTCTTGAAGCCACATTGGGCATTCCAACAACTGGTAAAGGAAATCATGCATGTGTGCCAACTTATTAGTAGGTGCCTTGCGTCGTCTAACTGTGTGGCTCTCCTGACCGTAGCGTCCGCAGCGTCTACTCGTCGCTCTAGCTTTTTGTAGGAGCAATCATATATTTAGCAAGCTACATTAGATCGGACATTACATTTTTCATAAACCTTTTAATAAGGTATAGTGCAAAACCTAAAAAAAGGTATTAGTAGGAAAAAAATGACATTCTCTGATACCTTTAAGAAGTAAAGATTTTGGACTTTTCTACAAAAAGAATCAGGATCTGAATATGACTGGCTATGCAGATGTAGGGTACTTGTGAGACTCGCATACAGCCAGATCGCAAGCAAGCTATGTGTTCCCACGTGGTGGAACTACAATTTCATAGAAATCGTCTAAGCAAAGTCTTATTTTGACTTTAATAAATCACTCAAAAAATCATAGCATTATACGAAGCCGCACGAGAATATGCTTGACTTCGATGGATGATTCACCATATCCAGTAATCATGTAGACTGAACATCGTACAAACTCCTACAATTATCTATAAAGATAATACAGCTTATGTTACACAAATACAAATGAGTTATGTGAAGAGTCATCTTACAAAGCTTATCAACCCTAAGTTTTTTATGCTTATGAATTGCAAAAGATGGATGGAATTATCATACTGTATACTAAGTCGTATGAAAATCTTACAGATTTATTCACTAAGTCACTTTCAGCATCTAATTTTGAAATATGTATACATGGAATTGGAATAGTAAAACTTAAATAAGTGTAGAATTCTGGAGGAGATTCTTTTCAACCTCACTATTGAAACCTAGTCATGAAAATCAAGTATCCAAAGAATAAATATTGTAGATTAAATAAAATTGAGTGGATTATACACTTTTCTCTTGACGAGTTTTGGTGAAGTTTCTTGACTAAGATTTTTAATGAGAAAATTCATGCAACACAACATAACATGTATCATATACTCTTTTTTCAAATTTTTTCCACTGAATTTTTATGGAGTTTCAATGAGTCATGAACGTATCGGGTGACTGCCTATGGAGGAGTGTTGAGAAACCTAAACCTAGACCTGTAAACCTGGTCTATTGGTGAAAATCCTCCACGTAATCTTTAAATAGATGATCTAATCATTGTAAGTGTACTGGTAAACAAGAAAGTAATAAAAAAATACATGAGTTCTCTCTCTATCTCTTTGTGCTCAATTTATTATTCTAAATTAGCTATATTTGATCTATTTTTATTATATAAGAGAAATTAATTAAATTAAACTCATCAGCGATGATTTTTTAATAAAAAGAAGTACTTGCGACTTTAGGAGAAGTTCCACGACACGAACTTTGCCTCCACACAATGGATGCTATGACTGCCTGCTTTCCTGACTTTAGGAGAAGTTCCACGACACGTACTTTGCCTCCACAGAATGGATGCTGTGACTGCCTGCTTTCCTTTTCTTGTACCCTGAACTGGATATGTCCACGTGTTTGGGATTTTTTTTCTTTTCCTACGGACATGTCCCCCAGAAATATTGACTCACACATTTTTCTTTACGAAATAAATTTCAGCTAGCAACGAATCAACAAAAACGATCAGAAGTCACCATACATATCAACACGTGTGTATAGTCACTAGGCTTAGGTTAAAGGGTGCATATATACACTCGGGTGTAAAAAATATTATATATATATAGATAGACAGATTGATTGATATATTGACTTTGATAATGCAAAATAAAATCGGACTAGGTACCCTGTGCACGCCCATGTGCTTGACGTGATAATTTTTAGAAAATCTTTAAAGATAAATCTGAAGGTTCAATACCGCGTCTCAATAGATGGAAGTTAGCTATATGGACTTTGGTGCTCGTTTCGCCAAGATTATCAACCCAAACTTGGGACGATTCGCAAACAATAAAATACGAACAATAATACGAAGCTACGTGCTTTTACATACTATAAAAATATAAAAATAGTAGGAACCGTATAGTTTGGTGGATATTATGGTTGTCGCAAATGAATATAAACCAGAAAATTTGAGGACTCCAATGTACGAAGGTCCTTCTTAAATCAGTAAATCAAGCTACAACTTCTATTCTGGGATGACACTTATTGTTCATATATTGTTTTTCTATTGACCAGCTGATAGCTTAATGTTGTACTTAACAGAACTACTACTTAAGAGCCCGTTCATTTTAAATTGAGCTTCTAACTTATTTTCTATTATTTTTAACTTTTATCTTTTTTATTTTTTTTGACTTTTTTTTTAGTTTTTCGATCGGTTTTTTTCTGTATTCGTTTATATTATATGTGATGGGCTAATATATTTTTTATTTTTTAATTTAATTATGCTAAATAAATCACAATCAGTTACAATATAAAATAAATCAACTATAATAAAAATAAATCATAAGATATAATTTATTAAGTCTAATTGGGCGTCCCTAAAACAGCAAATGAAGTCACAAAGCATGACAATTATGTCAGCACTAACATGTTGACTATTCAACGAAACCCTGGGTCAGCTTTCACAGTCAAGAAAAACCATAGAAGTGTAATACTGTGCTGCATGTGTTTTTCACAGTGAAGATTTGAGGGGACCAATCCCAAAATCATTTTTTAGGTGGCGATCGTTTTAGCGATGGCTTCTGGTTTTTAGCTGAAATTTTACTGTAATTGAGTTAGTGGATAGTGTAGTGAATAGTGAAAAAAAATTAAAGCCGAAAAAAACCAAAACGATCAGGGCCTAAGGATCAAGCTGTTAGGGTAGGTCGAGGGGCAGAATGGATATTTGGCGGAGTGAAAAAGGACATAATGGGGAAATGGGGTCCTGGAGGATGGAGTGTGCGAAATAGAGGGGTGTTTAGAATGACGTTGATTTATATTTTTTGACTATAGCCGACTTATTTTTTACTATAACTGAGTTGACTTATTTGACATAATTAAATTTAAAAATTTTTTAAAATAGAAAAAATGTTAGCCCATTACGGATAATACAAATTAATACGAGAAAAAAACAAAAAAGTTTAAAAATAAAAAAAATAAAATTAATAAATAGTGAAAAAGTAGAAATCAGAAGCTAAATTGAGAGGGACAGAATGCGCGAGTGGGCCGGCGCATAGTAAATTGTGTGGGACACATGGGGAGGGAAGGGGGTGGACAGCGTGGCTACAGCTCTGGACAAGAAACAAAAGGCAAGGTAGTAGGGCAGTAAAAACACTTCATGAGCCCGGTCTATAAGCCAGATAGACACGCACGACACTCTCCAGTAGATAAACAGTCTCAAGTGTGAAACCTCAGAAATATTAAATAAGTGAAAAACTCGCATGAAAAACAGTGCAAATTGCTGCGTTGAAGTCTTACAAAGCATTTTGAACGTAGCAATTTCACACGTGGAATAGTGTAATTTTCTGCTAGGCAATTTAAAAGCTCAAAAAAATTTCTCTATTTTGTGAGTTCACTTTTCATTATGTCCATGACAAACTAACGCATAACACAAAAGAAATCTCAAGCATTTTGGTGAATAGGTCAAGCAGGATTTACAAAAAGCCTTGTGTTGTTTGGAGTTTGAAGCAATAAACTCCTCAACTGATGGTTTAGGTTTAATGAACAAATCATATTTCTCTTGAGTTTCATTATAGGTACTATTAATACCACAAATATGTTTGTCGAATATATTTTTATGGTTCCAATTTCTAAACCTCGCATTCACAAACCTATCTCCACCAATATAATTAGTTTTATCCTTAAATAAATAACAAACAAAACATAAAACAAATTGGGATTTGGGTCGGTTGGTTTAGGAATTAGGGATTTTGGATTACCTGTGGCGGTGTGGTCGACTTGGATTGGCGATTAATGAAGTGTTTTTAGCGTCACGTCGTCATCGGTTGCGCCCGACCAGCCCTGGTCCTACGTGTTGTCGTGCTCCATCCCCTTGACCCCTTCTACCCTTCTTCAACCCCGTAGGGTAGGCCGCCACAGTCGGCTGCCTCTAGCCTTCCTCGTGCTTGGCGCCTGCCAACAGCCTAGCGCTTGCCGCCCTACTCCGCTGCTCGCCACACACATGTCGTTTCATTGCCATCCCGCTAGCCGTGGTCCTCCCCCGACCTTCCTTACGCTCGGCACCCGCCTGGCATCCTGCTCCACTGCTCGCGCCATGCGTACTACCAGCGATCCACCCCTACTACTGCTTGCTTGCAAGGTCAAGACATAGAGAGAGAGAGAAAAAAATAGGGATGTTCTGGTTACTGGTTAGAGTTAAGGGATAACCGAATGGGCCAACATAAAGTGGTCCAGCGGGATGGGCTTGCTGCTTTTGTGGACTGGGGGAGAGTTTGGGAAGTGGGGTGGAATTAGGCTGATAGGATACAAATATGATGACTCTGACCCAACTATGAGTGTACATATGTATCACACCAACTATATTGAAGGACTGTGTGAGAATGTTTATGGTTTTGTTGTGGTTAACCATTGTCATTTCGGTTGAGTGTAAATTTAGAATTTGCAGTTTTTTCTAGACAACTTACATAAATAGATGATTTTAAAATTTTTGAGTCATAGGATAATTTGGTGACCTAGGTCCATGATTATAAATTGCACGAGATATGCTATGGCTAATGTGGGTCAAGTGAAGAACTTGTATCTGAAAATGATTTCTTTGTTTTTGAATGTGTAGAATAGCTTGGGGTCAACCATCGTTAATGGTGAGGATCGGAGCTATGCTCATGAAGGAGCTAAAGCCCAGAACGATCAAGAATGCCATGTAAGATAGTTGAGCTTAAGTATGGCACAAGAAATGTAAAAAATATTAAAGGAAAATTTGAACAACGGGTTACACCATATGGCTTGGTCGATCCAAGTGAGACGTGATCAGATAGAGCCAAAACAAAATAGACTTACTGACGCATAACAAGCCAGTGGTGCATCTACATATAACAAGCATGATTATTGCTTGTAATGGAAAGAGATGACCCGGTCTAGAAAGAGTATTTTAGTAGTTTGACGAAAATACTATAAACTATCTTGGAGCAAAATCACTGCACTTGAGCGACACTTGGGAGAGTGGTTTAGATTAAAAAGAAGCTGAGAATATCAAGTTGAATTAAGGCTAAGCATTTAGCAAATTCGGTTTATGCACTTTGAAAAATGTGCATATATGTAGTATGTGAGTTAAAATCTATATGTGAGGGGTTATCATGTTTTTTCATATGTGTTAAGTTGATAGTATCTACTAAGAATTACATGAAGTTGGCTAGCCCATCTATTTAATGGGTTCGGACGGAAACTTGTGTTAACCATTCAATCATCATCTCTTGAGACCTAGTCTTCATGAGTTCGAGGGTTAGGGTTTGAGAGAAGTTGAGTATTTGTGGCGTGTTTTTTTGGAACTCTTGGTGGAGTGGTGCAAAACCTTCGTTCTCAATTAGCAATACATCAATATTTGTTCATCTTCATTAATCTCTCTTGTGTTGATTTATTTGTTCTTGATTTGGTTGGTTTACCTTTTTTTCTCCCCTTCTTGATCTTACTATGCAAAGAATGTGTAAGAGATGGATATAACCTTCGGAAATCAATCTCCACTTATATAAGCACTTACATGATAAGTTCATGAAGAAACTCGATTTTTACTCTTTTTGGCCTCTATAAGTGATTTCTTGATACAACTGATTCTATCTCAATTTCTTTGGTATTCTAGCTTGTTTTGACACGTGGCAATACATCTTAAGCCATCTTGACCATCATTCACCTATAAGCAAGTGATATTCAACATTTTTGGTTTTTGATCCGTTTTTGGTGCAACATTCCTTCAAATGAAATATGGTCAAATTTTTGTCAATAATTTTCTTGATCTATATTGAAATACATAATTAACATATTAGAGAAGTTGTATATCAAATTTTAATAGATTTGGAGTTTTAGTTTGAAAGTTAGCTAAATATTAAGTTTTGGCCTGGTTTTAATGTCGCATATCTTTACAAACCAAAAGATCCTAATTCTCTCAAGTTTTTAAAGATTTTTTATTGGAATAGGTTCCTAAGGTTATGATCTAGTGTTGATTCAAGTTTCAAGTCTTTTGGATCTATAGATCAAAAGTTTTATATATTTTTGTTTTTTAAATAGTGCTGGATTTACTGTTCATGTGGCTCAAATTACTATAGCACCGAGTATTTTATAAATTTTGGGTTCTTGATTTTTTATATGTTTCCATAGCTATTATAGTGAAAGATTGGCAAATTTTTTGTGAAAAATTTGAAAGCACCATTTACCTCGCGCCCCCTCTATTGCCATTTTGGTTCTACATATTTACTGGTTTTTATCAAAAAATTTGGGTGTTCAGCTGAACACCTATGAATCATATTAAGTTCATCCCTACAATTCAAAGAGAAAGCTATGCATGTACCTGAATAGGATTTAAAACTACATCTTCTGTTGTCTGTCTTAAAGTGCATGGATTTGTTTAGCGCGCATGTTTCAGCGCATAGTTGTGATCGCATTAATGATGGCATGCATGTGGTTGAGCTGGCTGTGAAATCTTGAGTCGCTTTAAGGTCAGTTCATATTGGCTTCTAAAAGCTGATTCTCTACAGTACCTAACTTTAAAACGAGGTCTACTAATTGATTGTAATACACACTATAGTGACTTCATTTATATCGGCCAAAATCGCACAGAGTGTTTGTTGTTCGAGTTGTTTGACCAGTGGTGAAACTGGAATTAGGTCGACATGGACTTCTGGTTTGACCGGTGTTGTGTAGTGGTTCAACTGCTAGGTGGTAGTGGTTTGACCACTGAGGGGCAAGCGGTTAGATTGTCTGGAAGGTGCTGCTTTGGCCATAATTTGGTTCTTGAGTTTTTGAGTCGTGGAATGGATTTCGATGGTCTAGGTAAGGGTTTATATGTTGCATGAGATATGTTACAACTAACATGGATGAAGTTGTGAAGATCCTAGAGTCAACTAGGGTTAACAACGAGGATTAGAGATATGCTCATAGAGAAGCTAATGCCTGGAACGATCGAGGATGCTTTGGTGAGATCATGTGCTCAAGCATGGCACGACGAAGGCAGGAGATGTTGAAGGAAAATTCAAACGGTGAGATTGTACCATGTGGTTTGCTCATTCCAAGTGAAGCATAGTCTGGTGAAGCCCGAATAAAAAGACTTGTCGATGAGCTAGTGATGCACCTACACATGGCAAAGCATGGCGATCGCTTGCAATGAATGGAGAAAAACTGGTCAATGGAAAGGTATTTTGATAGTTTGAACAAAATACCGGAAACGGTTTTGTAAAAAAAACCACAGCGCACGAGCGATGCTTGGGAAGATGATTTAGGTCATAGAAAACTAGTATGATCAAGTTGGATCAAAATTTAGGATTTAGCAGATTTGGACTTATGTGTTTTGAAAAGAATGCATATGTGTAGTAAGTTAAATTCCTTGTGGGGCGTTATTGAGTTTCTCCCATTGTGCTGAATAGATAGTATCCACTAGGGTTATATAAGGCTGGCTGATCTATCTATTTAAGGGGTTGAGATAAAGACTTATGGTTAACTAGCCATCTTTTCTCTCAAGTGTTCAAGTGTTAGGGTTAGGGTTTGAGAGAAGTGTGTTTGTGGTGTATTCTCTATCCTCTAAGGTGGAGTGTCTATAAAACGTTCCTTCTCAAGTAGCTATACATTAATCTTTGTTCATCTCCATAAATATCTCTTGTGTTGATTTATTTGGTTTTGTATTGGTTGGTTTTTCTCTTCTCTTTTCTATTTTTGATCTTACTATACCAAGTACGTATAAGAGATAGAGATAGCCTATAAAAATCAATATCCGCCCATCTAACCACTTTGATAGCAAGTTAAGGAAGTCTCTTGATTTTTGCAAATTTAGCCTAATCGAGTGATTTCGTGATCCGATGGTATTTGTATTGATTTTTCAGTGTTCTTACTTGCCATGACATGTAGGAATACATCTAGAACAATGTTGGCTATCTTCAACACACGAGAAAATTGTATTCACCGTTTTCTCTTTTTGCCCGTATTTTGGTGCAATCTTATTTCAATCTAAAAAAGGTCTGCATTTTGATATGGATTTCTGCTATCCATAGATAGAATAGGTTCATGGGACCTTGTGCAAGGTGTGTATAAAGTTTTACGACTTTTGGATGATCAGATCAAAAGTTATATAGGTTTTAAGTTTCTCAACAAGCCTAAAATTACTGTAGCTTTACCTTTTTTTTACTGTTCATAGCGGTCAGAATGCTCAAACAGAGGTCAGACCACACCCTGTGTGGAGGTCAGACTTCTAAGATTTGGATTTTCTTAGAGTTTCATTTCTTGGTTGATTTGATTTGGGATTTTAACTGTGGATTCAATTCTCAGTAACTCTGTCGTTGTTTGCGTGAGGATCTAGAATATTTCGGTAAATTTTGGATGGCATCATTAACCCCTGTTGCCTTTTGATCCTACTTATTTGCGATGCCTCCATCTGTTTTTTAGGAGACTTCCTTCTACTAAAAGCCGTACTACTTTCAGCTAAAAACCACACAATTTCCATGAGCAGCAGAAGCACACATTAAGCACAAAGCACTTGTAAATTTCCCCTTTAAAAAACAAAAAAAATATGGCAGAACACTAATCAGCAATCCCCTTACGAGCTTCAGAAATAATGGAGCAGGTCCAGCGAGCGGCTGGAAAAATCGGGTCGACATTTCAGGGGTTGGGGTCCACGCACCGGGCCTAGGGCGGCCGCGAGCGAACGGCGACGGGAGCTGCGTCTCGGCTGCCCAGCCGTACCAAAATTCCAGCTGTCTTTCGCTCATTCCCAGCTCACCTCTCCTTTCTCCCTCTGCGCTGCGCCTCTGTTTCCCCCCCTTGTTCCTGTGCTGAAAAACACGCCCCGAAATCTCGCCAGCCTCGCGCTCCTCGAGATGCCGCTTCCTTCCACGTAAGCAAGGCCCCACTTGCCACTCCTCCCCACCATCAACTACCCAAAACCATCGCGTTGCAAAAAATCTCAAAATATGATATATTCCTCACCGAAAGTAGCATAATCCCAGCAACGATTTCAGAAACGGGTTTGGTGACAATTTGGAGTGTTTGCTTTTATGAGCTTGTTTTCAAGGTTGAATTGCTGGTGCTCTATTATTCGAGGAGCCGGAGAACATAAGCCTACGATTAATAAGCATGCCACTTAGTTACGAGTTACTACACATTATGCGTTAATGTTCATAAAGAGATTTGAAAATATTTAATTTCAATTCTTGAGGCAGGATGTTATCTAGCACACTACTAGTTCAATTCAGAGTGACCACCAAGCATGCTGAGTAACCTTATAAGCCACACGCGATCATCTGTATACACAAAAATGTTAGTGTGAATACAAAACTGTGGCTAATCATTGCGATTAGATATATGTGCAAGTACATCATTTATAGGTAGTGCCCCTATAAGAGGTGTTCTTTGCGGTTTCTAGAAGCGGCTTTTGACTTTTGCTACAGTAACTAACTTTTAAACGGAGTATTTTTTTAAGATGGGGTCTACAAGTTAATTGTAGTACACGTTAAAAAACTAATATCTCAGATTATCAAAATCGCAAGCGAGTATCTCTCTTCCGCAATCTGCCGCAAAATGTACCAAAAGTTATCAACCGCAAATTGCAAAGAACAGGCCCTATAAAGTGCACTGTACCAGCTGCTAACTTTTCTAAGTAATTAAATTTAAAAAAGAGAAAATATTATATTATTACAAATAATGCAAAGAAATAAAAAAAATTAAGAAGTTGGCACGTTTTAGAAACCAAAAACAGAAATTGTTTGAAGCGGGCCATAGCACATACAAAAACAATCGCTAGGATTGCATACAAGATTTTTACATGCTGTGCTTAATCATGAACATGATATCAATTCTAACGCCATTCTTATGTTACCACCGATCATATTTGTAGCGCAAAAGTGCCTGCCCGTGTGTAAGGACACAAATGTAATCCATGGCATCCTAGTTAAGGACAGTAAGTATAAGCTCTCGACAAAGAGGAACACCACACAAGTTTTGATGTGGCATGGAACATAGGCAAATAAAAGCGAACTATTTATATAAATAGTACTGAAATCACTTTTTTTTTTCAAATTCGACTTTCAGACGTCTATTTTTATAATTCTAACCCCCTCAGTGAACCTACCAAACTTGACAAGTTACCTGCCAAGCAACCCGTGTGCGACAGTAGCCAATGCGGTTGATTAGCTCTTAATTAAGACAATGATTAAGCATGCACAGTGCTGGCTCATGCAACCTACCGCATTAGAGAGGCTCGGCAGCTATCTACCGAACTAGAGGAGCTCAACAGGTGACCGAGCTATTATAGCTTAGCAGGTCGTCTATCGAGCTCTCCTTATTCGGTGGATACCTAACCAACTCGGTAGGTACATAGTAGGGCTAGATTTGTAAAAATAAGTGTTCAGTAGACCATTTAAAAATATAGATATAATATTATTTACATAAACAGTTCAACAAAAACAAAGGCTATTGCCGGTCAACGTTACAAGCAAGAAAAAGGGCGTTTTTTAGGGCAGAAAAAGGGCCTTTTTTTAGGGCAGGCAATGCAAAAGAGGAGGGATCTTTTCTGGGGGACAGCTCCGGGTGGACGGAGTGAGGCGGGTGTGAAAACCCCTCCGTGATTGCGCGGAAGCCACGGCCCACTCCCCGAGGCCGGGCCCGGGGCTCGAGCACTCACGCTGCCATGTGGGCCCCAGGGTGCCCGTGCCCTCGCCAGCTCTTCCCACCCCGCAGCCGCTTTCATGGGAACCACCTCATCGCATGGAAGCGGCCGCGTGCGGAAGGCGTCAGGTGGCGCACGTGAAAAAGGCGTGGGGGAGCAGTGGACCGTGGCAGGCAGGCAAGGCAAGGCAGATTTCTCTCGTTTCTTTGGGGCTAGCTAAGCTGCCTGGGGCCGAGCCCCGCCGGATCACCCCATCTTTTACTTGCGCCGGCCCGCAGCGCAACGACCACCGCCGCCGCCTGCTCTTGCCTCCTCCTGCGCCGTGCCGTGTTGGTGCGGTGGGTGGTCGAGCCTACCTAGCGCGACGGGCAAACAAAGAGCTTTTTTGCTGCCATCTATCTTGATCTCCTCTAAAATTTCGATCCCTGCTGGGAAATCTTTTTGCTCCGTGTGCGCGTCTGTGCATTGTAGGTTCTATGTTTGTGCTCCTTGGAACAGCATGGCATGATTATTCGTTTCTCTGAGCGAAACATAGATTTTGTTCAAGCCAGTTCGGTTAAAGCTGCGAGGCTCAACAAGTCACGACGGCTTAAGTACTATTATAAAAATGGACGTAGTGGTAACGGTGAATCTGCCATACGGGTGGCAACGGGGCTGTGGGTCCCGAGGGAGGTCCAAGTGGCCCTGTCTCGATCCCCGCCAGCTCATCCTGGCTCTCGCCTCGTTAGCCTTCTCGGGGGACGTGGCCCTTGTCCCTGCTTCTCACGGGATCAAAAATAGATTAAAATATTTTTAAAAATTAATAATATAATTTTATTTATTAATTTATAATTATTTTGATATATTTTTAAACTAAAATACAGATTTAAAATATATATTCTAATATATAAATTCAAATTTTAGTCTAAATATACAAGAAAATAATACAATATTCTATATTTAAAACTATAATATATTATTTAAAAATATGTTTTAATTTTTATCGGGTCCCCATAAGGCCTGCGAGGGGAGGGCGACCCCATCCCCGACCCGCTAGCTTAGCGGGCGCTCAACCCCATTCCCCCGTGGGGAAGAGTGCCCCTGCCCCCGATGGAGAAATTCCATGCGGGGGAAATTGCCACCCCTAATCTGCCATCTATGTCCTAGCTCTTTGAGTTACTGTGGCTTTTTATAGATAAATATGTGCATAATTAGGTTATCTGCGCTTGTGAGATGTGGCTTGGGATAAGATTCTCTATGTGGCGTATTGGTTAGATGCAGGTAGATCGAATGCAAATAATATATGTATGAAACTTTCTTGTGTAGGAATAATTACATTATGCATATTAGTTTTCTGAGTTTATAACCTATATCAAGTTTATTTGAGATTCATCACAACACGGCCAGTCACTACTACAAAACGGGTTATCACACACGGTTCGAAACCGTCATTACGGACGGTTTCTCGAACCGTCTAAATCAATGGGTCAGTGATAATCAGATGATATCACAAACGATTTTTGAGTCATCTGTAATAATCACAACACAAATGGTTTAAAACTAGAACCGTCTGTGAAGGCATAATATCACAGACGGTTCTTGCCACAAACCGTCTATGAAGGCATAATATAACAGACCGCTCTAACCACAAACCATCTGTAATGAGGATATATCACAGCTTTTGGCAAATTCCGAACCCCAAATTCCGAAGAGAAGATAAATTTTTTTTTGGCAAAAACAGAAACCAAAAACTTATGACGCAAATTTAGAGCCAAAGATAGACGATTTTGGGGGTCTAAGAGGGCGACTAGGCAAGTGAATCACTGCTTTGGATCGAACTTATCGTTAGCTTTTCAAGGAGTACAAAAATATCAAAAACATACACTGTATACAAAAGTTATGCTCGTTTTACTAAAGATATCTTGGAACGAAATCCTACTCAGACTCAGATAGAAGATTATGAAATTTTAGGGGATTGAAAGACAGAAAATATATCACAAACGGTTTGTGAAGTATCACAGACGGTTCAAAAAAAATAGTCTGTGATATTTGGCAATATCACCAACGATTCTTGGTAAGAACCGTCTGTGATGCTTCATAGACGGTATCCATTTTGAACTGTCTTTGATATTATCTCTTTACAAATGATTTTTAGCGCTAGCAGTAACATAAACGGTTTCTAAATCTAATCATTCTGTAATTGCATTTAACATTGACGGTTTTGGGGAATCGTCTATGATAAGATGTTTAATATAAACCTTTTTGTAATAGTGAGCGAAGAAAGAAACATTGGCATTTGGTGAGTTGTATGGTTGTGCCTGTCTTTGAGCATACGCGCAGGTGTTCTAAAAGGATAATATATAATATGTACACGCCACTTTTGGTGCAATCACGCACGCGGCCATCATGGCGTGTTTGATCATGATTCAACTGTTCTGTAACAGCCCAGCTATTTTTATTTCAAAAAATTAATTTAATTTAAAATAAAAAGAAATGCCTTTTGTTGTCTGAAATTTTGAGAGTTTAATTGCCTGTTTTTCTGCTTTTAAGAAAAGACTTATTTTGAAAAATAATTTAAGTAAAAATATAAGAATATAATTAAATAAAGTCTATATTTAATTTCTATAAGAATCCTAATTTAAATCAATTATTTAAACTTATTTGGATTTTAACAGAATTTTTTATGATATTCTACAATTTGAAAACCAATATTAAGATTAAAAAATATTTTTAGTGTAAAAAATAAAATACCAAAATAAGTATTTTTCCTGTTTCCAAAATGGTTCCATGAATTTTGTATTATTTTATGAATTTTTTGGAACTTATTTGGTATCTTTCTGAACCTTTTCGAAAAATCAGAAAGAAAAATAAAATTTCCGCCCTCACCCCTTCGCGGCACGTGACCGGCTCTGATCCACCCATGTCGCTGCTTGGCTCATCCTTCACCGTCCACCCCCTCTTTTCTCTTCCTCCCATCTCGGATTCTCCTCCCCAGGCTGCACACCGTCCATCCTGGCCGTCTTCTTTCCCTCTGTCTTCTTCCTCTCACTTTGCTGCCCCCTCCGCGCCATCGCTGCCACTATCTCTGCCTGGGTTTCCTCCCCCTTCGCTTCCTCTCCCTCCTCCCCACGCTACCCATGCCTTCGTTATCCCCGAACCCATCTTCCTCTTACCTCGTGCCCGCCTCCCCCGTAATCCATCCACAACCACCGCCAAATCTCGCCATCTCCGGCGACCAATGCGCCCGACCCCTCTACTCCTGGCTCAATTTAAACCCCCTCCCGAGCACCACTGTCGAGACCCGAATATGCAAATCCGGTCTCTCTGTGTAAACTGCACTAGACCAGGATCACGCTAGTGCACACAGTCGAACATAGATGTCATCATAGTCATACACACGATAATAATAAAGGGAAACTCGAACATCGATAAAATATCAAAGGTACGACCTTAAGGCCAAGCTTACAATATCTCTAGCCGGAAGGGCTTAACAAAATAGCAGCGGAAATCCAAAATAAAGCGTAGAGACCAATCGACAAGCCACAGGCTATCGAGTGGAGAACGGCCTAATCCGTGAAGTCGCCGTAGTACTCTCCTTCCGCACCTCCCGCCGATAGTACTCCTCTCCTCAATCGAGCAACATAGGCGTAAAGCCGTGAGTACATTGGTACTCAAAGAAGTCGTTTGTAACAATAAATGCAATATAATATGCAAGGCTTACCAAAGGAAGGCTGAAAGGTTAATTTGCATAAAGGCATTTATTGATGAAATATATTAAATAACTTGAAAGCGAAAGTTAATCAAAACAAGAAGAATGAGATAATCAAAGGAATAAACATGAACCACTTGTGAACACCAATTCACAAGTTTGAACCAACAGTGAACTACCTGTCCACTCCCAACATAAACCACCAAGTTATAAATGAAACACTAACCCTCGTGTGAAATCCCGAGCACCGCCCATGACCGAGGACGCGCTATTCGAATAGTTTTACACTCGCAGAGGTTGCACAACTGTACCCACACGATGTGATTAGCCTAGGCCTAAGGAAATCACAACAAGGCCTTTACAATGCTCTACCTCAACACAATCCCGCCCGCTAGGTTTCGTGATCACACCCCCTGCGCCACATGGAAATCAAAGCAACCATGTCCATCACAATAGCGTAATTGAATTGAAATATTACAAATTAATCAGCCAGTCCATCCCATAATAGACATGTGGTTTGCACGATTAAGCTCGATCAATGGCGCACAAAGTTAAGTCCTTAACATTACCCGGCGAGACTACCACATCCCCAAAGTACAATCAGATTCCCCTTATCGCACGATCACTCGCCTGAGTGCAAAACCAATTTGTATAACCAAGCCAACGCTACACCAATGCCGTGGCACAAATTTTAATACACGTGGCACCAACCACGCTTTCATATGTCATTAAATCAAGTTAATAGTTTAACATGTGTGAGGAGACCAATCGTAAATATAAACTGGCTAAGCAATCTAATCGTACCAACCCATGTGATAAATAGACTAGCATCACTAATAAATTTCCCAACCTATGGTGACAATGGCATCATGGCATTTCAAAGTGTCAAGGAGGTATAATTGCAATTGGGACAATAGCTACCTGTGCAAAGGTTTGAATAAAAATAGCAATGCAATGTAATTTAAAGCAAAATAATTAAATAATAGTTTGCAAAATTGGGTTCAACATGATCAAGGGACACGACTTGCCTTCGTTATGCTCGTGGGTACTCGGTCTTCGCGCGAAAACTGCTCCTCCTAATCCGAATCTAACGAGAGAAAACGACCGGAAATAAAGAAACACATAAAATGACAAGCAAAAGAACTCAAAAATTCACAAAACCAGAACCAACAGCTAGAGCTCGATTTTAGATGAATTTAGAAAAAAGAACGGGGTCAATCGGAGTTAGGACGGAGGAGAACGGGCTTCCGGAAAATTAATTCAAAATTAATTCGGGAAAAACGAAAAAGGCACTGTGCTGTGAACCCGGTCCACCGAATACCTGGTCCACGGTGAACCCGCGCACGAACAGCTGCACGGGGAGAGGGCCGACGCGCGGGCGTGGCCGACGGGTGGCAAGAAGATATGCTGCCACGTGGCACGGGTGACGTGGCGGCTGACATGGCAGCTGACGTGGCTGCCACGTGGCACCTGGGGGGCGGGTCACGGCTGACGTGGCATGCCACGTAGGATGCCACGTCAGCTAGGGCTGAGCTGGCCCGGCTGACGCGGCGCGGCGCGACGGCGGGGATCCGACGGCGGAGAGCAGACCACGCGGCATGATCTGGACCTTCGGCCAGACCGAGCGACGGCGAGATCGCGCGATGCGCGGCGCGGCGACGGCGGATCGGCGACGCGTGGCGGCTCGCCGCGCTGGCGTTGCCGCGACGACGCGCGCGGGCGCGCGGAGCGGGAGATGGCGACGCGTGGCCGCGCGGAAGCGGATCGGCGACGCGTGGTCGGCGCTCCGCGCGGCGCCGCGCGCGCGCTGCGCTGGTCCGCTCGGGACCGAGGGGCGGAGCGGGTGCGGGCGACGGCGACCGGGCGGCGACGCGGCGCGGCGAGGAGAGAGGCGGCGAGGCTCACCGGCGAGGTCTCGGCGACGGCGACGGACGGCGCGACGGAGGGGCGACGGGCGACGCAGCGGCGGCGCGCGAGCGCCCGAACGGCGGCGCGAGCGGGAGAGCGAGGCGAGGGTTCGGCGGCGGCGACGACGAGGCACGCGAACCGAGGCGAAGCGCCGAGTTTATCACGCGAACCGAGGAGCTCGATCGATTCTGGCGACGCGCGGACGCGACGGTTAGACGGCTCGGATTGGGCCACGCGGCGAGATCGGACGGCCGGGAATGGTTAGGTTAGGTTAGGTTCGCGCGGGCGCTGGGGCGAACGGTGTGTGATCGCGCGCGCGCGCGATCGGCGCCGAGGCGAGGCGAGGGCGGCGTTGGTGCTTGCCGCTGTCAGTGCGGATGCGCGACGCGCGTGGCGTGGATCGGGGCGAGCGAAGCGGCGCGCGCGGAACTGGTACGGCGCGCGGCGGCGCGGATGGGCGACGCGTGGAGGAGAGAGGAGATCGGGCGGTGAGGATAAACCCTTTTCTTTTCTTTTTCCGTAAATTCAAATAAACTTCTAAAAGCTCTAGAAAATAGCAAATAAATCGGAAAAATCACCAAAATACGAGAAAATTCCTTGTGACACAAGGAACTCAAATAAAATATTTTCCACTTATGTTAATGTTTATTTTAATCACATTAAATCATTTAAAACTTTAAAATTCATTTGAAGCTTCAATTAATTTTAAAATTCGTAAAATTCATTTTTGAAATCCAGCTTTAAAAATCTCGTAAAAACAGGATGTTACAAACCTTACCCCTTAAACGAGATCTCACCCCAAGATCTGGGCCAACTAAGAGAATAGGTTCGAAACTCCGCCCGAGATCCTCCTCGCGCCCTGTGGCTTCCTCCTCGGAATGGTTGCTCCACCGAACTTTGCAAAACGAACCGCTTTATTCCGGTGACTCGCTCGACACTTCCAAGATTTTGACTGGTGCTCTTTGTAAGACAGATCCTCCCGCAGTCAACGGCCTCAATCGCACAACCTCCTCTCGTACGCTGCAGCACTTCTTGGTGGGACACATGAAAGACGCCATGTACCCCATCAAGGACGCAGTAGCTCCAAGCGATAAGCAACCTCCCCTGCGTTTAATCCGAACGGACCAACATATCTCGGTGCAAGCTTCCTTTTAGCTGAAATCTCTTCACACCTTTGAATGGTGTGATCCTAAGGTACACAAAATCATCCGCTCAAAACTCGGCTCTCGGCGTCGGTATCTCGTGATAGCTTTTCTGTCTGCCAGGCAGCTTTCAACCTTTCTGAATCAAGCGGACCTTATCCTCGGCTCCTTTCAAACAATCGGGCCAAAACTCGACCTTCCCCGCCTCTTTCCAATCGAGAGGGTCTCGCATTTCTGCCATACAATGCCTCAAACGGTGACATCTCGCAAACCGCTCGATAATCGTTGTTGTATGAGAACTCGCAAAGGTAAACAATCGTCCCACTTAGACCCATGATCAAGCACAAAGCTCTCAACATGTCCTCCGTAACTGATTAACTCGCTCTGTCTCACCATCATGTCTGGGGTGATATGTCAGATGAAATTCGTGGGTTCCATAGCCTTATGGAAACTACCCCAAAACCGGAGGTGAATCGCGATCCACGATCCGACACAATCTTCTTGGGCACACCATGCAAACCGACAATCTCGACATATATAGCTCGCCAATTTGTCACCACCGTAAGTCGCCTTAATCGGAATGAAATGAGCAACCTTGGTCAAACGGTCCACAATGACCCAAATCGAATCATGACCTCTTTGGTTTTAGGCAAGTCGACTATAAAGTCCATACCAATTTCTTCCCACTTCCACTCGTGGACTTTTAATGGTCAGAGCAAACCCGCAGTCTCTCGGTGCTCGCCTTTACTCTCGACAAATATCACAAAGGACTACATACTCACGATCTCACGCTTCATGCTTGGCCACCAATACTTATCCTTAATGTCTTGGTACATCTTGGTACTTGCTCGATGAATCGAATATAGTGACTCATGAGCCTCTTTTAATAACACATCCTTTAGTTCTTGCTTGTTGGGCACACACAAACGCCGCTTGAACCACAAGGTTCCTCGATCATCCACCAAAATCCCGACTCTTTACCTTCACTTAAATTCTTTCTCGATCCATTGAAATGCCTCATCATCCGACCGAGCTTGGCGAATCGACCATCCAAAGTAGGTTTGATCTCCATAGTCGCCAAGAATCTCGCTCAACCAACTCAAGGTTAAGCTTCAAATTCCTCATGCAAAGTCGGGCCGACTCTCTCGAACCATCACCGAATTGCAAGATACCTTCTCGCTCAAGGCATCTGCAACAACATTAGCTTTCCCGGGATGATAATGTATGCCCACATTATAATCCTTTATCGCTCTAACCACCGCTCGCTCGAGGTTAAGCTCGGATCGGGTAAAGATGTATTTGGACTCTTATGATCCGTAAACCTCACATCCGTTACCCATCGATAATGACGCCAAATCTTTAAAGCATGCACTACGGCCGCCAACTCTAAATCATGGGTAGGGTAGTTCTCCTCATGCGGTCTCAATCGGCGTGAGGCATAGGCTACCACTCTCTTGTCTTGCATCAAGACACAACCTAAACCTTTGCGCAAGCATCGCAAAATATCTCAAAATCCTTGTTTATATCAGCAACACCAAAGATCGGGCTGTGGTCAAACTCTCCTTAAGTTTCAAAACTTTTCTCACACTCGCGCCCAAGTGAATTTCTTTTCCTTTTGAGCAATCGCGTGAGGGTCCGCCACACCGAAAAACCTCAATAAAGCGACCGTAGTATCCTCGCCATACCAGAAAACTCCCGACTGGTAATCAAGTGGGTGATCGCCAATCCAAAACATCACTTACTTTCCCCGGGTCAATCGCGACTCCTTCTCTGTCAACACATGCCCTAGAAAGGCGACCTTCTTCATCCAAAACTCACATTTGCTGAACTTGGCATACAACTGATTATCTCTCAATTTCTGCAATGCTAACCTCAAGTGCTCCTGGTGTTCCTCCTCATCCTTGGAATATATCAAAATGTCGTCAATGAACACAACGACAAACTTGTCCAGATATTCCATAAACACCTTATTCATCAAATACATGAAATATGCTGGAGCATTAGTCAAACCAAATGACATCACTGTGAACTCGTATAGACCGTAACGAGTCGAGAAGGCTGTCTTGGGTATGTCCACCTTACGTATCCTCATCTGATGATATCCTGACCTCAAATCAATCTTGGAGAATACTCCTGCTCCCTTGCTGGTCAAACAGTCATCAATCCCGGGCAGAGGGTACTTATTTTTGATGGTGACCTCATTAAGTGCTCAGAGTCCACACACATGCGCCGACTACCATCCTTTTTCTTGACGAACAACACCGGTGCTCCCACGGGATGAACTCGGTCGATGTAACCCTTATCCAAGAGCTCCCGAATTTGCTTCTTCAACTCGCTAAATCATTGGCGGGCATCCGATAGGGTCTCTTGGAAATCGGAACGGTACCTGACACAAGCTCAATCGTAAACTCAACCTCCTCTCTCGTGGCATACCCGAAGATCATCTCGAAATATGTCGGGTACTCTCGACAACGTACACCTTCCAACCGGATTACCTTACTCTAGCAAATCATGAGCGCTCGTTGGCACTCATCGCCGCGAATCGCACCTTAACTCCGTCTCAATTGGTTAAGGTCACCGCTCGCTTCCCACGCCTAACATCGCCGCCGCTTGGTTAATCCATTCCCAAGATTACATCTAGGGATCGTGATATCCAACAAAATCAGTCGCCCGAACTCAACTCCTCGAATGGTTATCCTAACTCTCGACAACCTAGGTTGGACCTCAACTCGGATCCGGAGATTGGATTAAAAGAATGATCCAAGAGCAACAGCTTTTCAATTGTTGCTTTAAAGCAAAACTCCAGAAACAAACGAATGCGAAGCCCGTAATCAAATAAAACGGTGGCAGGAACCGAATGTACGAAACGCATCGATCACAACGCCCGTGCTGCTCGGGCATCCTCTGCGGTGACGTGGTTCACCCGACCTCTCACCACCGGCGCCCCGCCGCCTCGCCCCGAGGCCGGGGTGCTCTCGCCCCGCTCCGGGGTAGGGATACGACCGTGTGGCTCCCAAGTCAAAGCGAATCGCGCCGGGGCTCGCTCGAGGGCACTTGCTAGCATAGTGTCCCACCTCGTGACACTTGAAGCAAGTGATGTATCTCGCTTGAATTATTGCTTTTCTGCCGCTGCTGTCCACTGGAACCACTAGGACGCCGCCCCGATCAAATCGGGCGTGGTGTCTCGAGCCGGGTCCGAATCTCAAGATCGCCGCTGCTGCCGCTGCTGTGGCACTCGTGCAGCCGGTAGGAACCAAAACGAGGCCTCTCGAGGCTGGTGTGACCGTGATCCTCGCTGATCAACCTCATCTTGCGAGACTCCTCGAGCTCGCGCGACTCTCCTCGATGAGAATGGCCTTATCCACCAATCGCTGAAATCGCATAGTCGTTGCTCACGACTTGCACCTTCAAAGCCGGGTTCAAGCCTTTCTTGAACCTCTTCTCGCGAAGCTGCATCCGCCGCTACATCCTCCAGCGCAGAGCGAGCCAACCGAGTGAATTTATTGAGATATTCACTCACCGATGTGTTCTCTCGCTGGAACTCCCGAAACTCATCCTTCTTCATCTCAACCACTCCCTCCATGACATGAGCGGTGTGGAAAGCCTTTGCGAATTCCTTCCAGTGATGTTGTTTGGTTCTCATGGGCGCACAAGAGTTCTCCCACCATTCTGCGCCTGGTCCCTCAAGCCGATGTGCCGCATACAAAACCTTCTCCTCGCTTGGTGCACCGAGCCAAGTTCGTTTCTTCTCGATCGAACGGACCCACCGTCGGCCTCCAAAGGCTCGATGAACTGGAGAAAACAGCGGTCTCGCCTCATAAACTCGCATAGCTGGTCCGCCGACGAGGTTTGGCGGTGGTATCGCTCGTGCCGCTGTCGCTGCATCATAGTCTCGCATACCCCGCATCATAGTCCGCATCATCGTCGTGTTCGCCATCAAGAATCGATCGAGTGCGGGATCCAAGACAGTGGCACCGCCGCGCAAAGATCGTTCTCTGGTCCTGGTTCCCCTGATGGCGGCTCGAGGAGTTCCTGGTATCAACCATCTTGCTCTGAAAAGAAAACAATCATTGGTGACCAAAGGTGAAAGACGAGAGGGAAAAGCATAGATAAGAGGTAAATGCGTCTAAGGGGGTTTTGCTTAATGGAAACCTAACTAAACAAACACTTAGCCCAAAAGGCTAACTAAGAAACTGAACAAAAATAAACTCCAATAAAAGATTTGACATGATCGCAATATAATGCTTTTAAGGCAATATTTGCAGCTCACATCACACTTAACTGCAAATAAAATCCAACGTGTCTACTCGCACTATCTACTCAAGGCTCCCACCGGTCCCGACAAATAAGGTATACCGATATCGCCCTCGATCGCAGAGACAACCCACGAGTTGCGGATCGGCGCGATCGCTTCTCTCGATCGGGCCGGGTGAACCGGCCGAGGTAGGCGCGACGATCTCCGGTGATACGACGCTCTCCTCGGGCTCGGCGGTGTAGGCGACGGTAAAGGTACCGCGATCGCGGTCGGGGCTCCTCCCGCACTAGCTCGTAGTATCGGGTGGCTCCGCATCGCTCCTTGAACTTCCTGACGAGTCCGCCATGTTGATCTTGTATAGCTTGCAAAGTCGACGGATGGCTTTGTGCGCAACTCCTCAGCCGACATCTCCCACCGCACCGGTGTTCTTGAAACTGTGATGTAGCACCTGCTTGCCGACTCGGGTGGTGAAGTATAGCCTGGAGATGCTCCCGATGCGTTGACCTTTTTGCTTCTCATCCTTGGTGAGGTAGACGGGCAGTCTCTTAAATCCGAGGCACCGCAACAAAACGCGTAGAAGTGACCTCCATCCTCCGTCTGGTCAGTAGGAAGTTTGGGACATCTAATGCATTTATAAAGGAGAGATCAGTTTATAACTTTAGGAAAACAAATTTTGCAAGAGTTGGGGCGAGAGACAAGAATCCTTAAGAATGAGGTAAGAAGATAGAGATATTACTAAATATCAAATTTAGTTGGTTTGATTTAGAAAATAAATTTTTGGGCTACGACCAATTTAACTAGGGCTTCGTCCTACAGTCGATATGGCTCTGATACCATCTCTGTCGAGACCCGAATATGCAAATCCGGTCTCTCTGTGTAAACTGCACTAGTCCAGGATCACGCTAGTGCACACAGTCGAACATAGATGTCATCATAGTCATACACACGATAATAATAAAGGGAAACTCGAACATCGATAAAATATCAAAGGTACGACCTTAAGGCCAAGCTTACAATATCTCTAGCCAGAAGGGCTTAACAAAATAGCAGCGGAAATCCAAAATAAAGCGTAGCGACCAATCGACAAGCCACAGGCTATCGAGTGGAGAACGAAGCCTAATCCGTGAAGTCGTCGTAGTACTCTCCTTCCGCACCTCCCGCCGATAGTACTCCTCTCCTCAATCGAGCAACATAGGCGTAAAGCCGTGAGTACATTGGTACTCAAGAAGTCGCTTGTAACAATAAATGCAATATAATATGCAAGGCTTACCAAAGGAAGGCTGAAAGGTTAATTTGCATAAAGGCATTTATTGATGAAATATATTAAATAACTTGAAAGCTAAAGTTAATCAAAACAAGAATAATAGATAATCAAAGGAATAAACATGAACCACTTGTGAACACCAATTCACAAGTTTGAACCAACAAATGAACTACCCGTCCACTCCCAACATAAACCACCAAGTTATAAATGAAACACTAACCTCGTGTGAAATCCCCGAGCACCGCCCATGACCGAGGACGCGGCTATTCGAATAGTTTTACACTCTGCAGAGGTTGCACAACTGTACCCACACGATGTGATTAGCCTAGGCCTAAGGAAATCACAACAAGGCCTTTACAATGCTCTACCTCAACACAATCCCGCCCGCTAGGGTTTCGTGATCACACCCCCTTGCGCCACATGGAAATCAAGAACCATGTCCATCACAATGGCGTAATTGAATTGAAATATTACAAATTAATCAGCCAGTCCATCCCATAATAGACATGTGGTTTGCACGATTAAGCTCGGATCAATGGCGCACAAAGTTAAGTCCTTAACATTACCCGGCGAGACTACCACATCCCCAAAGTACAATCAGATTTCCCTTTATCGCACGATCACTCGCCCGAGTGCAAAACCAATTTGTATAACCAAGCCAACGTCACACCAATGCCGTGGCACAAATTTTAATACACGTGGCACCAACCACAGTTTCATATGTCATTAAATCAAGTTAATAGTTTAACATGTGTGAGGAGACCAATCGTAAATATAAACTGGCTAAGCAATCTAATCGTACCAACCTATGTGATAAATAGACTAGCATCACTAATAAATTTCCCAACCTATGGTGACAATGGCATCATGGCATTTCAAAGTGTCAAGGAGGTATAATTGCAATTGGGACAATAGCTACCTGTGCAAAGGTTTGAATAAAAATAGCAATGCAATATAATTTAAAGCGAAATAATTAAATAATAGTTTGCAAAATTGGGTTCAACATGATCAAGGGACACGACTTGCCTTCGTTATGCTCAGCGGGGTACTCCTGGTTTTCTGGCGCGAAACCTGCTCCTCCGGAATCCGAATCTAACGAGAGAGAAAACGACCGGAAACAAAGAAACACATAAAATGACAAGCAAAAGAACTCAAAAATTCACAAAACCAGAACCAACAGCTAGAGCTCGATTTTAGATGAATTTAGAAAAAAGAACGGGGTCAATCGGAGCTAGGACGGAGGAGAACGGGCTTCCGGAAAATTAATTCAAAATTAATTCGGGAAAAACGAAAAAGGCACTGTGCTGTGAACCCGGTCCACAGAATACCTGGTCCACAGTGAACCCGGCGCACGGAACAGTGCACGGGGGAGAGAGGGCTGACGCGGCGGGGCGTGCTGACGTGGCAGCAGCATATGCTGCCACGTGGCACGGGTGACGTGGCGGCTGACATGGCAGCTGACGTGGCTGCCACGTGGCACCTGGGGGCGGGTCACGGCTGACGTGGCATGCCACGATGCCACGCCAGCTAGGGCTGACGTGGCCCGGCTGACGCGGCGCGGCGCGACGGCGGGGATCCGACGGCGGAGAGCGACCACGCGGCATGATCTGGACCTTCGGTCCAGATCTGGAGCGACGGCGAGGATCGCGCGGCGCGGGCGCGGGCGACGGGCGGATCGGCGACGCGTGGCGGCTCGCGCGCGGCGTCATGCGGACCTGCGCGGGGGCGCGGGCTGAGCGGGAGATGGCGACGCGTGGCGCGCGCGGGAGCGGATCGGCGACGCGTGGCGGCGCTCGCGCGCGGCGCCGCGGCGCGTGGCGCGCGCGGCGCGCGCTGGTCCGCTCGGGACCGAGGCGGAGCGGGTGCGCGGCGACGGCGACCGGGCGGGCGACGCGGGCGGCGGCGAGAGAGAGGCGGCGAGGCTCACCGGCGAGGTCTCGGCGACGGCGACGGACGGAGCGACGGAGGACGACGACGGCGCGGCAGCATGGCGGCGAGCGGCCGAACGGCGCGCGAGCTGGGAGCGGAGGCGAGGGTTCGGCGGCGGCGAGAGGCACGCGAACCGAGGCGAAGCGCCAGTGTTTTATCACGCGAACCGAGGAGCTCGACGGCGATTCTGGCGGCGCGCGCGGACGCGACGGGTTAGACGGCTTCGGATTGGGCCACGCGGCGAGATCGGACGGCCGGGAATGGTTAGGGTTAGGTTAGGGTTCGCGCGGCGCGGGCGAACGGCTGTGTGATCGCGCGGCGCGCGATCGGGCGCCGAGGCGAGGCGAGGGCGGGGTTGGCTGGTGCCGCCAGCTGCGGATGCGATGACGCGCGCGTGGCGCGAGGATCGCGGCGCGGCGAGAAGCGCGCGGAACTGGCACGGCGGCGGCGCAAGGGCGCGGATGGGCGACGCGTGGAGGAGAGAGGGAGATCGGGCGGCTGAGGATAAACCCTTTTCTTTTCTATTTCCAGAAATTCAAATAAACTTCTAAAAGCTCTAGAAAATAGCAAATAAATCCGGAAAAATCACCAAAAATACCAGAAAATTCCTTGTGACACAAGGAACTCAAATAAAATATTTTCCACTTATGTTAATGTTTATTTTAATCACATTAAATCATTTAAAACTTTAAAAATTCATTTGAAGCTTCAATTAATTTCAGAAAATTCCAGAAAATTCATTTTTGAAATCCAGGCTTTAAAAATCTCAGAAAAACAGAATGTTACAACCACCCTACTCCGTGCCACCCACTCCGCCTCCCTTTTCCCCTCCCTTAGCCCGAGCCTCCCTATCGCCGCTCGCTCCCTCTCGTAGCGCTGGCAAGCACGTCTGCGAGCAATTGCTGTCAACCCAAGCCCCCTTGTGCCTCGCCTTAGCCACCCCTCTAGCTTCACCACGTAGCCACCTGCCTCCCTTGCTCCTCCTCCGGGCTCAAGCGCCGCCAAAGGCCCGACCTCGCCGAAGCCGATGACTGCTGCCGCCACTTGCACACCGTCGACCGCCTACGGGCTTCCCCAAGCCCTGCAACTAGGTAAACTAAGATCGCCTCATCACCCTATTCCTTCTCTACCCCTCATAAGCCCCACTGTGGACCACACCGTCGATGCCATGGGTTACTCGTGTAGTCTAAGTGGCACGCCATACTGCGCCACCCAGCTTGCCACCTCAACGCCACCACGGCAAACGACTTCCATATCAACTTGTTATGCCCAGTCAAAAGCCGAGTCGGCCCCTAGGCCTAAGTGGTAGACACGTGTTATGCCACGTCGTGGAAAAAGTCCACGTGGACGACACATGGATACCACATGTCTTGCCACGTCAGTGCCTTGTGTCGCCACCAGGCATGCCATGTCAACAGGATCAGCCCAGTCAACCGCCACATATATGCCACGCAATCCCCCTTGCCACCTTAGCTGGATGATGGTCCATGGACCTAGTCCACGGTAGATAGGGTCTACATGTCGGCCTCAGTCATAAGCCAATGTTGACGTCAGCATGATGTCATAAATAGAGTTTCCTTTAAAAATTAATTCAGTCGAAAATAAAATGCTTTGCTGACATCATAATTCTGATTTTTCTTTAGAAAAATAATTTCCTAAATTCTTTGAGGACATCATAAATCTCTTTTTCCTTAGAAATATAAGTTCAAAAAAATTGGTTTTTTTAAATATTTTTAGAATTGAAACTTCGTGGAGCCCGTTCTCCTTTATCCTATCTCCAATTGAGCCCGTTCAAATTTCTAAATTCATCAGAAATTCCTCTCTATCTATTTATGCCCACGTTTTATTATTTAGAGTTTATTTAAATTTACTTGAATTTATTTGAGTTTACTTGGGTATTTTCACATGTAGACTGCGACGATCCAGAAGAATTCTTTGACGAAGATTCACACCAATTCGCGGAGTAAGGCAAATTACATACTTGAAACATGTTGATCCTTGATTATGAAATAAAATTTTATTATTCCAAATCTTTTAATGTATTTCAATTCAGTTTCAATTTAGTTAATGTCTGCTTGTATCACGTTATACGCTGGATGTGAGTGTGGTGTACGCTGTGAGAAGTCTCACGTGGCACAATAGAGGGCTTCAATCTGATTAATTCCTTATTGGGGGGTGAAACTTTAATGAAGTCATGGCCAGGTTGAAGATTTATCTTTGTAAAGGGCTTGTTATGATTACTCAATCACACGCCCATGGAAGCGTGTAATAGTCGACATAATGAGTTAATCATATTTTATGAAAAAAGTTGAATAACCTCTGCAGAGTGTATAAACTATTCTGGATAACCATGCCTATGGTCATGGACAAGCTTAGTAAAGTTTTTTTTATGGATTAGACTTTATTTTTACAAAATTGTTTTAACAGACTTATGAATAGATAGAATCCATATAAGATCTTTTAGAAAGATGGTTTGGGTTGGATGCTCGTGGTTAGGTTAGTATAGCGGATGGGTCTACATTAACGATCTTAATTTTATTTACAATATTTTCTTTACTTATTATATTAAATTCAATAATTTCTAATCTATTTATAATATTTCTTTAAATGCTGCTGTATACTCAAACTAACCCCATATGCCTTCCCTTATTGCCTTTATCATTATATTGTATTTTTTCGTGTGACTTACGGAGTATAAGTTTGTACTTACCCTTACTATCTCATCTCAGAGAATAATAACTTCGACTATGATGAGGACCACGACAAGTATAGCGCATCTTATTGTCGTTTGCATGTGGGCAGGTTCAGTGGGCTTCTTCCGCTTTGGTGTTTTGTTTTACTGCTTATATTTAAATTTGGCTTATGTGTCGTGGATGTAAAATTTGATCTTCAGGCCCATATTTAGTTAATGAATAAATATCATTATGGTTGGTATGTATTTGTGTTGTCTACTGTGTGCACTAGCTAATTCTGGACTAGTATGATTTACACAAAGAATTCGGTAGTCTCATTCCATGGTCCAACATGTTCCAACACCTGACGGACAAATTTTGCAAAAAAAGCCTTATATATCACTGCCTGTTTCACAAAAAGGACTCTCCCCACACGTCCTCTCTCTCCTTCCTCCACACTGTGCTCCCACATACTCTCTCTCTCATCCACTGGTGACGAGCAATGACTACTTGGCGAACGACGATGGGCGACAACGGACGATGGCCAATGACAAGTGGGGGATGGCGATGGGTGGCAATGTCATTGTGACTGGGGGAGGCAGCAACACATTTTGGCGGACGAGGACTTTGTGCTGCTGGCTTGCAGCAGCCAGATCTAGGGCGTAAGTGCGGGGATGAGATGCACCTCGACGCCAGCTACCTTGTGTTCACCGGATTTGGCCTCCGGCCTCCTAATCTAGCCTTGTACGCATTGCTAGGCATCAGATAGATTTCAGCTGTCGGATCTGGTCATCTTTCATTGCCACCCGTCTCTCTCTCGCTGGGTACGTGCCTTTCCTTGGCGGAGTGGAGAGGTCGAAGTGGCGTAGCCCGGCTAGATCTCCACGGCACCGTTACCCTCAGCACACGGCAACATGTTCTTCCACAGTTTTGTCCTCGACCTCTTGGAGTGTTTTGTCACCGAATTTCACCGTGCACTGCCACTCTGAGGTCGTCACTGGTATCATCCTCCTCCAAAGATATATGTCTTCACCGTCAGTCGTGGTCGTTGTTGCCAAGACACAGAGAAGGAGGGAGGCAGGACGAGGGCGAGATGGAAGAGGGACGGGAGAGACGTGAGGGCAGCAGGGCACGTGTATTTTTTGTAAAAAAAATTATCCCTCCTTTGTTCTGCCCCTTATCACAATTGGATGCCCCACGATGGCCTCGTGTATGAGTGCACCAGCAATGACGTGTGCATAGGATATTTTCCGGTTTTAAAAATTGTCAAATGTTTCGGGAGTCCAGCTGTGTTTGCAAATTCGAGTGAACCTCGAACCTCTCGAAGTAGATACCCCTAGCTGGCTGGTAAATTTGGAGCCTGGTCAATCCTTGCTGGAAACACACGAGCTGATCAGATCAGAAGAACGACAGGCTCCTTATTCATATCGATCGAGTGAAAGGTAGAAAAACAGAAGAAAAAACTGGAGTATAGTACATCAACTGACTGTACAAAAGTGGCTGGCTGTGTCTACACAAATAAGAAGATTTATTACCAGTTACCACTAGAATTACTTATACTGTGCAAGTACTCCCCGCTCGTTTGAGCTTTACTTTTTACATTCTAATTTTTTTATTTTTATCTTTTTTTCTAGCTGTTCAGGTTTTTTTAGTATTTTTGATTTTTTTTCATGTTCCTTTGTATTGTTTGTGATGATCTAACATATTTTGTTTATTTTTCTTTTTAAAAAATTTAATTATACCGAAAAAAGTTACAAGTAGTTATAATATAAAATAAGCTAACTTCAGTATCGAACAGTGAAAAATAAACCATAGATCATAAAAAACCAAATAAACAAGACCAAGTACCATATATATTGACCATGATCAGAGCCAACTTCAAGGTCCGCTCTTTTCGGTTTCTAAAAGCAGCTTTTAGCTTTTGCTACAGTACCTAACTTTTAAACGAGATATTTTTTTAAGACGATTATCGCAACATCTATACAATCCAAAATCGCAAGTGATTATCTTTCTGTCCGTAATCTTTATCGCAAACAGCTAAAATTCAAAATTTTCAACTAAAAACTAGAAACCACTGTTATATCAAACAGACCCTCAATCGTTTTTTTCAAAAAAAGAAAAACAGCACTGCAGGAACACTTCCAAGTGCTAGCTAGCCAGGATAGTTTCCATCGGTAGAAAGGTAGCAACAAAGCCGGTGGTAAATTACAAAACAGAATGCACAAAGCAGTGGTGAAAGTTAAAGCAGCTAGCACTGGACTACTGCATGTGAGCTGGCTTGCAGTTGAACTGCATGGATGAATGGAGTGATGAATATTTTTCAATTTTTTTGGTCATTGGGGTTTAGGCCAGTAAGTACACGCCAGCTCCTTGTCCTCTGGCCAATAAGGCTTTGTCGGCTTTACAACCGTATAATGGGCAGGTCGATCACACCGATGCCCACACAATCCTCGCATATGCGCACAGCCGCATAAATTCTCGGTAAATTAAGGCCAGTTTGAAATTCTCGGTAAATTCAGCCGCATATTAATGTATTTTTATACATAATAAAAAATATATCAAAAAATTAACACGTGCTAAGCGATTTTTTTGTTTCAAACATAGAATCCATGGCTGATGGGAACGAGGCCAGCCACAGAGACCACTCCGAAGACCGATGCACACATTTATAGCATTTCAATGAATTAATTGGCGCATGAAATTAAACGATTATCAGTGGACACATCGTAATTCCACCGTTCCGATTATCATTCGATTGGACTGTGGGGGCTCAAAAGCAATTGAACAGCTGTTTTGGTCGGCAAATTTATAGACGGGAATTGTTCTCGCAAGGACGGAGCTCAATTGCGCGTCAGCTTTTAGTTTTTAGTTTTTTAATTTCGTTTTTTCTTTTCTTTTTTCTTTTATTTTTTGTCTTTCTTTTTATATTCTTTTATATTATCCGTGAAAAGATAACATATTTGTTCTATTTTACTTTTTTTAATTTTCATTACATCAAAAAAATTTACAGTAACTACAACGCAAAAAAAACTGAAACAATACCAAACAGCACAAAAAAGTCCAAAATTCAAAAACTTAAGCGCCACCTTAAAATAGAATTTTTTGGTATATTTGATACTATTTGCACTCGTATTTATGAAAATAACAGTATATTTGCCATATTGCCAAAAAAGGTATTTTTGTCGTCCGGTGGTCGAGCGGCAACGCTCGAGAGTTGACACGTAAGTCCTGTCGTCCCACCAGCAGACGGCAGCTACCTACCTCCCCATGGCCATATGGCACGTGATTGGTTATTTGTTATTGTATGGTAGTGTGTAATTAAGCAGTCGTAATTACTGTAGTGACAATTAGTTAGGGTTAAGTAATAAGTTAGTGCTAAGTAATTAAGTGGTAAGGACGACGGTAATGAATCACTTGTAATTTTCTTCAGACGGGTAATCAAATTGCTGGTAATTAATGAATTATTCATATGTAGTTACCCGTATGTAACCACTAACTTGAATTATCTTACTGTCATTGTCAATCTTCATACTAATATTTTGTCTATTCCATTTGTTGCAAGGTACTATCAAAATTAAGAATGCATAGCTAATTATTTTGAGAAGTTAGTGCATAGCTTATTAAGGACGCGGCAGGAGGACGCGACAATGCTGATTGCTTTTCCAAAAAGATAGGTAATTTTTTATCGCATGCTTTCGACGTTATTCCCATAATTCTAGTTAATTAGTGTTATTTAGTTAGTCGTAATTAATGTAGTTTGTATTATGAAGTAAGTTGGTCGTAGTAATTTAGACATTATTTGTACTTTTTGTGTTACCCATAATTTGTTATTATATGGTAGTGTGCAATTAAACAATCGTAATTATTGTAGTGGTAATTAGTTAGAGTTAAGTAAGTGCTAAGTATAACGATAATGAATTACTTGTAAATTTTTTGGACTGGTAATCAAATTGTCGGTAATTAATAAATTTTTCGTATGTAATTACATGCATATAATCACTAAGTTGTATTATTCACTATCATTATCAATCTTCACACTAATATTTGGTCTATCCCATTTGTTGGAAGGTATGGCTTTATTGAAGCTTCTCGAACAGTTCTACGATGAGAACCACTCGTGCCACTCATGGATGATGAGTGACGCGGCTGGCCCTTCGCCCTTGAAGCTATAGGGAGGGAGGGATCATTGGGAACTGGATGAGCGCTGCGTTCCAATCCTGCGGGCCATGGGCTTGTTGCCCTTTGCAAGGCTGGTCTCCGTCAGACGCCATTTCACCATCAACGGCAGCATGCTCGCGGCACTGGTGGACAGGTGAAGGCTTGAGACGCACACATTTCACATTCGATGGGGGGAGATGACGACCATTCTCCAAGACATCTTTCTCTTAACCGGTCTCCCTCTTCGGGGTAACGCACTTGTTCCAGCCCTTTCATCGGCGGACAGGAAGGAGAGGCCGGTGGACCGATTTGGCTTGCCTATCCCGGAGGGTGCTCGTGGCGTCCCACACGCCTGGCTGAAGAATTTCAATATGAGTCCGCAAGATGCACCACTCGAGGTCTTCAAGACGCACCTCGTTTCGTACCTTATTTAGCTCTTTGGTTGAAGCATCTTTCTAGCCACGCATGGCAATATTTGCAACACCTATTTCATCCACCTCGCCGAGTCTTTGGTTGACGCAGAGTTTAGGGTGATGCCTCAGTACAGCTGAGGATCGGCTGTCCTATGCGCAACATATTGTGGAGCATGTATCGTCGTACGGGTTGTCTCTACAATGCCTGCAGGACGCAACGCTATAGGCGATGACATGACATCTGATGTTCTCGTACATGGTAGAGGCTTACGCGCCGCAACGCGTAATACGACAGTTCGATTTCCACCAGGTCGTGTCCCCTCCAGACGGTAGGTTCCTACCACGAGTCATACACCAGTGAGTGAAACTCCATTCGAGTAATGTTTACACTTTGTATTTCATACTCTATTACATCGATGATTCCAAAAATGCAGACAATCGAGAGCGGGTCGCATGGTATGGACTTGCGGCGAGTACCTGGAGTGGTACGTACCCTGGTTGTGCAGCAAACTCATCGTTCGTCCACCAGATTGCCCTAGGTAGATCACGCATGACGATAATCTATAACGCTTGATCGATCGCTATAGCACTGCGCGGCGACATGATAACGTAAGACAGTTCCAATTTCTGATTGTTTCATTCGCGAAATTCATACTGGTCGTTACTGAACCTGTTTCGCATATCACTTCAGTTAGAGTGGGCTCAGCGCATCACAAGCACATCCGAGATCACCCTCACCGGTCCAGACACACCACCAGCCGTGCAGAATACTTTGAAGTACATCCTAAAGCAGGCAAAAAAATAGTGCATAGCCTAAGCTACGCCCGCTCGACTGATCACGTCGTGCACATTGGGCACCTAGTGGGGGAACCATGCTCACCCGCCAAGTCATTGCGGCCTAGCGAGTCCGACCAGATATCGCAATGTATCGAGTCTGCCTGGCATCGTAGTACTAGCCACTGATGATCCATGGGTCGTATCGACGTGGAGGTAACTTACGTACAAACCAATGTTTTATTTTTCTGTTAGGCCTTACATTCCGCAACATCATGGCGTTCTCTCGCCGTAGGTCCGTCATCAAGATGCATCACTTTTGATGTCCGCATCACCTACACAGTCTACCGCTCTCCGTCGTTCATTTTTACTGCACATCTAGGAGGTACGAGGTTCTCATTCTACATCCGAAATATTTATTGTAACTAACATTGTTTCATCTTGCAGCCTCCAATTGAACGTGGGGGTGACGTCGAGTCCATCTATAACGATACGGATCTCCTGGATGCTTCCAGGGACCAGTACATCGTGCCAAGGTTTGCAAACCCGTAGGGCAGAGCTCAGCGTTCACACCATACCTAGAGCTCGGAGACTTCGGTGAGCAGAGCTCCTCCGTTTTCGCTGCCACGTCATACGGTTAAAGCGAGAGCTCCTCTACACCACGGGGGGGATTTATATAGTCCTTCATTCACAATATTATTGCTGGCGGCTTGTAGTTCGACATGTCTCGACTGGAGGACATTGACGCTTACCGGACCCAACTTGCTGTACCTCAGCCTACTGGACTACCACCGGCCATTCAACAAACAGAACGGTCTTCATACTCCTCCAAACCGAGACGCAACATCTGGATCAGCTGACGTATCCCATGGGACATGCTCGTGCTCAATGGAAGACAAGGCCATGCACGGGGAGGTAAATGTGGCGAGGAGATAGCAGTGACTCAGATGTGTGAGCCATATCGCATCCCGTGCAATGCATTTTTTATACTATTATATATATACTTCTACAAATATTCGTAATGTACAAAATTCTCAAAAATAGATAATTACTATGACTGTGTTAGGATGTTGCGAAAGATGCAACGCACATCGCTAATTATGATTAAATTAACATAACAAATTCAGAACACATAAAATTCCTAAAAAAATGCACAATTAAGTCGACTATGTCGGGAGACTTCACAAAAAAAATTTATAAATTTTGGAGTTTGCTTGCAATATATAACAAGTCTTACAAATATATCATATCGAGTAATGTTTCTATACTTTTTTCTCTAACAAGAGTAACACTAATTTCAAAACAAACAAGGAGGTAAGTAACATTTATTCATCATTCATTATGCTTTAAAAATTGTATAAATCACTATTAAGAAAAGCATAGAAGCACCTCTTATATCTCAATCTTATGAATTTTTGAGCAACATTCAAAGTGGATAAAATTTTCAAAATACTACACAATGAAGTACATTGTGTTAAAAAGTTGCGCATAAAATTTCATAATTGTTTGAGTTCATTTGTTATATTTAAAAATTCAAACAAATATGATACATAAAATAGTATTTAGCTAGATAATTAAGCCGGCTTAATTACCCGCCGCATTGCCCCCAAACGGTAGGCCAACTGCCATATTATGATGTGGCAGCAGGACACCTGCTATCTGATGGCCGGCGACGGCTGGGCTATGTGTTATCTGCAGACGGATATTGTCTGACGACTGAGCGGTAGAAATGTTATTTTTATCAATGCCATATAAAAACAACAATTATTATAAATATAAGTGTAAAACGTACTGTCTATACTAAAATTTTCTTAAAAAATGGTAGATCATTATTGACGTCTGGTTTACTAACGCGCGCGTTAGCCTCCTGCCGTACGTACACCGCGTACTGAGCAATCGAACACGTTGAACGGCCGCTAGTACGTACTACTAGTACGCACTATGCACGAGGTTGTGGATATATCGCATCTGCAGTGCATAGAGAATTTTCCTGGGTTGGGTACATCTACGCCGTACTAGTACTAACCTCGCGAGGGAAAGAAACAGTACTATTGCTAGTAGGTACAGGATGATTTTAAGCTGTGGTTATGATTTTAAATTTTAGTTATTTGTCAGATATATTATAAAAAGAGACGATCACATATAATTTTAACTGATATAATTGAAGTTGGTACAATATATAGTACAATCAACTAATAAACTTTATCTTTAAAAATATATCTATTAAAAATAAATTACTATAGCGTGCTACATAAAAGTGGAAAAAAAACCACCCATAGCTAACGATGCAACATACGGTTCGTACCGCCCGAAATGTGGCTGTTCGTTCGTGGTCGATCCGGCCAATCGAATCCAAGGTGAATAACGTCCATCGATTCTCACGCATATACATGCAACAACCGAATAAATTCTACGGCCCAAATCGTTGATTACCCGGCCGTTTTGCTGTGGAGTGCTGATCCTAGCGGTAGCTAGATAGATGCCATTCCTGAAGAGCACGGATCGGATCAGCAGAAGCTCCAACTGTTCGGGCATGGGGGCACTGTTCATGTGCCAGCTTTGCATGCACGCGGCCTTGCTGCCTAGCTGCAGGAAAGCACGTTGCGTTGCCAATTTCATTCATGGCGTCGTGGACTCCTCGTCAATCGATCGCCCGGCCGGCCGGTGGGCAACTTCTGGCGAAGGTTGGACCAATAAGGCGACCTGATCTAGCTTAACTGCTGATATGATCCATGCGTATGCGCATAGGGAATATTTTTACTGATAACTTTTAATTAAAAATATGTAGTAGTGGTTAAAAAAATATTTTTTAGAAAGACGAGGTGAGCGATGGAATAAGTAAGGAAGAGATATGTGTGTATGATGAGAGCGAGAAAAATGGGGCGCGTGATGCACCTATGCACTTTTGTCTTATCCTAAAACGAGACGGTAGTGAGAAAAGTGGAGAAGCTGCTTCGAGAAACCGAGTATTCATTAGCACGTTCTTTTTGGCTTCAATTTATGGCTTTTGGTTATAGCTTTTAATTTTTGAGCTATCCGTAGAGAGAGTATGGAGTAACAGAAACTCACATGTGATTTTATCAGGTATAAATAAAGTTGCTACAATATGTATTATAATAAATTTGTAGACTTTACCTTAAAATACACTCTTTTTGAAAAGATAGTTACCTTAGAAAAGCTAAAAAATAGTTTTTAAAAGTTAAAAAAATATTAATTTATATTTTAAGTAGAAATAAAAATAGAAGATAATATAAACATACCATATGCAGCTAGCTTCGGACTGTTCATTCATGGAGGACGTCCCTAGCTAGCTAGCTCGGCGCAGTTCAGCGTGCCTCGCCGCCTGATTTGCCTGATTTGCGTGGCGCCTGGCCCCTAGCACCGTCACGCCGGAGGGCACAAATGCATGCACCTATAGGGCCATGAAATGCATGCATGCCACTGGCGAAGGCATTGCATAATACATTGGGGCTTTACAGAGCAAGTTTTTAGGATTTTAGTTTTTACTGTAGTTATAGATAGTTTTTAGCATAATTAAAATATTTTAAGAAAACAATGGTTATATTATTATGGATAATACAAATAAATAAAAGAAAAAGCCCAAAAATAAATAAAAAATCAGAAAAAGATGAAATTAACAAGTTAGAAGCTTGAAGTTTAGGGGTTGCTTATTTGGGTTTTTGGTGGTTTATAGCTTATTTTGTATTGCTGATGACTTTTTTGGTGTAATTAAATTTAAAAAAAAATTAAAATAGAAAAAACAGATTAGTCTATCACGAATAATACAAAAGAATACAGAAAGAAGACAAAAAAATCTTTAAAAAGGTTAAAAAACTAGAAAAGATAAAATTAAAGAACAGTGAATTAGAAATCAAAAACTAAATGTTAAGAGAGTGTTCGGAATAGTAGCTGGCTTATTTTTTTTACTGTATTTGAGTTGGCTTATTTGATATAATTAAATTTAAAAATAGAAAAACATGTCAGCCCATCACGAACAATGCAAAAGGAATATAAGAAAAAAAGAAAAAGTAAAAAAACTTAAAAAATCTTAAAAAAATCAAAAAAAATAAAATAAAATTACTGAATAGTGAAAAAAAATAGAAATCAAAAGTAAAAACTGATTTTAAGGCAATATAATCTCTTTAGGCAATTTTGGGGCTAAGGTAAGATAGCTTGCTACCAAAGTCTTGTCCATGATTTATCTGTCCCCACGCTAAGGGTGGTCTCGAGCCTCCAAGTCTCCAACACGCCACAATATAATAAGCGTTTGCCTTGCATGGGCGGTGGGCCATTAAAGTCACCAACCACTTCGGTGTCCGGTTGGCCCATGCCGAAAGAGGCCCCGGCTACGTACAAAACATATGCTTACCCCTTACATGTGATGTGGTAAGATTTGTACGTATATATACACTGATATGGAGTCGTAGTATACATAAACGTATATGTGCCAAACTACAATGTTGTCGCCTATATATATATATAAAATGTTAAAACTTCTACAGAACCATTTAATCTAACTTATACGGTTTGGATCAAGGAATATGAAACCCTACCTCATAAAAAATAATTTATACTAGAGGTTTTTATAAAAGTGTTTAGGTGAGATGGGTTCCTACTCACCTTTATCTGAGCCACATAATCTAGATCGGATGGTCTATATGTCTTTAGCACCTTAACACTGAAATAGACATTAGTACTAGATATACTCATATATATATATATATATATATATATATATATATATATATATATATATATATATATATATATATATATGAAGCCTCTTTTCTACATCCGGGTGTAATTACACCCTATGATGTATCTCATACCGTAGGGAGTATCTCGCGTAACGGAGGGTATGTACGCGCAGTATACGAGTATTTAAGACCATCTAGGTGGTATGAACAAAATTTCAGAGGTAGTATGTAGATTTTTTTAACATACTCCTTTTTATATGCGTATATAAAGGTATTTACAAAATACGCTGAAAACTATGGACTCTCTTGTAATTTTTCATGTGGTTCACATTGGAGTATCTTATAATTAGTATACGAGTATATCCAAGGTGATAAAGGAGTATTTCAAGTTCGTTTAGGTGGTATATTAGAGGTAGGTGTAATTACACCCGGGTGTAGAAAGTATTTTTCCTATATATATATATATATATATATATATATATATCACGTGGCTGTCTCTCGCACTACATTCTCTCTCAAGTGTGATGGACTGGGGCCGAGCACGCGGAGGCCATGGCCAGTAGTGGGGTGTGTGTGTTTTGTCGTGCAGGAGCAAATATTTATAGAAGGATCCAGCTCACGCTATGCTGGTTGCAGATCGAGTGGCAGCGTGTGTACATTGCAGTTGTTCTGCAGGCTTTCTGACATGGATGGCGTACTGCTCCTTTCTTCGATAGGTCTACGCGTGCGGTCACGCTAGGACTGGATCGTGGTATATATATCTCACCGGCCGTGTAATCCTATGCTTGCATGTCTGTTGGTACATGATTATTTCTGTCTATGCAATATATGTTCAGGCCTCGTTCTGTACTTGGAGCTAATTAACTCAGGGGTTCAAAAAAAAATCTCAAAATTAAGATATAGAAACCATGCAAATTATATAGTGACAATCAAGATGGGACAGAGGTAGCATGGCTCGCGTAGTCGCGTAGCAAGCCCGGCCCAGTTGGTCAGTCCCAGGGTCCATGGCATTTTGGGTGTAAGAAGGGAATGATTTGCATAATTTCCTAGTTTACGGGGGTGTTTTCCACAAAATTGTGCGGCAAGCTCTGTCCATCTGAAATGGGTGGATAAACTAACCTGTTCTTTAGCAGCTCAAGCGCACCAAGTTATCCGCTAGTGGCACTAGCGAGCCATTCAAAAGTCAGTCCACACAATCACAGAGAGTAAATAGTGACAGCTTGATCGGCTGCATGCCTGTATCAATTACCAAAGTTGACAAGTCGTGGCTGACGACGGCGCAAGGAAAAAGGAATTAAGGCCATGCTACAGGTCTGTTCGTATTGACCAGCAGATGTTTGACGGAAGATAAAGTAGTATTGATATAAAGAAATAACTTTTAAAAGGAATGAGCCAGCGACGGAAAAAACAAGATATATGTATATATATATATATGTGTGTGATCTATGATATGTTTATAATTTTTTGTTTTATTCCGTGACATCCTGTTGATAAAAAAGAAGTCAATATAAATATACCGTTAATTATGCTACACCATGCCTATTATATAGCATAGCGCGGGCGGGCATATCCAAAAGAGGGCGACGTAGATGGATGAGTTTTGGGACATGTTACGGTCGAGCGCGTCGCTTCACTCGCTTGTCATGGGAAAAGAAAATGACGCATGCTACTTACTACCTAAGCACCTAGTGTGTGCGTGATATCATATGTTTCGTTGGAGGCCATGCTTTAATTGCGCGCGCGTTATATTATTGGCTGGCTCCTATTGCTTTGTTGCTTACTGTCCATGGGCCGACGCTATCGATCGGGAGTCGGGACGGCCGAGAGGCTTTAGCCCCAGTTCAAAACGACTTTGAGTTTTTGGCTACGAGTTCACAAAAATTAAAAGTTGTTTGGAACTCGTTAGTCTTTTAACATGATTTTTTTCTTTTGTACTTTTGTATTGACTGTGAAGATATAGCTTTTTTAATTTTTCTTTAATTAAATATCTAGGCCAAAAGCTCACAACCATGTCCATTTCAGGTAAAACCGTTTTTCTCTAGCTAGTTAGGCCATGCATCTTTTTTTAGACGTAGCTAGCTAGCTCGTGCGACGCAAAACGCCTTATAGACATGTGAGTATGTGAAATTGTCGCATTTTGCCATTTTTCTGCGCAGACGTGATGCTCATCACGTGGAATGCACGAAATAAAGAAAATGGTGGAAATGGCGAAAATGTTTAATCGGCCTCGGTCAGTGCCCAATACAGAAAATGGAAGGACTTGGGCTTCCATTCGGTTAAATGGGCTCAAAGACTTAAAGCCCATTGGTAGTTGTGCACACTTGTCGGCCTGTGGCCTTTTGGATCCACCGAATTCTTTTGGATTTTTTTCGACGCAGATGGCTGCTAGGTGTGGGTCGATCGTTGGATCCAACGGCTGGCCATCTACGAATTAGATCGGACGGTTCAAATAAACACAGCGACGTGTCACGGAGGATAGAAATGGATAAGACAAACCACCGTGCTCTCCCGGCGACGCTCACTCTACTCGCCAAGACCTCTCGCCGCTGAGCCTTTCCATCCATGGCGCGAGGTCTTGCTGCTCTATCCATTCCGCCGCGTCTCGGCGCCACCGCCGCACCGGCTTCGAGCCGTACTATCCGTGTCACCGCCAGGCCGGTGGGGCGCGGCCGCCGGAGGCGCTCCATGGTCGTGCGGGCCGGCGGGCCGCCGAGCACCAACGCGCTCATCCTGGCGTTTGTGCTGCCGCTCTCCCTCTTCGTCGGCACTCTCATCACCGCCGCCCGCGTCGCCGACGACCTCGACGAGCGCTTCCTACGGGAGGTACGCGACTCTCGGCAACTATTCCAAATAAATCACTCTTTTTAATTTGTTTGGTCCTAAGTCCTAACAGTACTATTTCAAATGGGCACATGACATAATGTGTCATAGAGACGAAACTACCAACGATAAAACTATTAGTTATATTTGGGACAAGATTCTTGTCGTGATAAGTTGGAGAGGCATCAAATTAGGAAGATGTACTATGAATTGAAGAGCGTGCTGCCTAGATGTGCAGATGGAGATCAACCAAGCGATAATGGAAGAGAACGAGGCTTCCGAGGAAGACAGCGACAACGAAGACGACGATGGAGAGTATGGCGGAGAGGAGGAAGAGGAGGTTGTGCAGCCGGCGGTGGAGAAGGAGCAAGTTCTTGTTACTGCAGCTCCGCGCACCAGGAACAGGCCGAAAAGGGTAGTATAGTAGGCACGGAAGAAAAGCTGCGTTTTTGTTCGTCTGACTGATGTGGCCATCTACTCATCTTGGAAGCGCTTGCAAATGCTTCGGTTCGACAGACAAAAGTTCCAGAATTACCCCCTCCCTCCCTCCATACATATAGATTGTATTTCATGTTTTAATACAAAATTAGTGTGATGTTCTCTTTATATTTATAATAAATATGAAACTTTATTTGCTATTCTCTATATGCATACATTGAATATATTACTTAGAAATAATAATTAGGGATAATTTAGGGAAATTCAAATTACATAAGCATCAGAAAAAAAATACATTTATGTTTTTTGTGGTCCAGGAAAAAAAGGGCTGTACGAGGGTGGAAAAAACTTATATTTATAATTATATAAATTTTAATTATTATGCATATGAATGTATACCACAGACTTTCATAAATTTATGTAAAACAATATCATACATGTTGTACATAAAAAATGCATTTCCAAAAATTAAAATTACATATCCATCCCAGAAATTACATTTAACCTTTTTTGCGGGCAAATGAAAAAATAAGGGGCCATATCAGGATGGAAAAACTAATAAATACTATTATATAGGTTTGAATTAAATTGAAAGTTGTATGTAAACGTATATTACATACTTTTAACAAATAAAGTTACGTTTCCAGAATTTAAAATTACATATCCACCAAAGAAATTAAATTTATTATTTTTATGGGCCACAGGAAAAGGGGCTACAGAAATATTAAATAATTTTAAATTAAATGTACAGTCGTATGTAAATGAATATTACATCTATTGAACATGAGAATACGTTTCCAAAAAATAAAATTACATGTACATACCTGAAATTACACACTACTTTTACATAAAAGGTTTCATTTCAGTGATTTAAGGTCACATGTCCAAACATTTTCTAAAATTAAATTTTAATTTCTGTACCAAGGCGAAAAAAGGGGCCATAGAAGGTTCTGAAAACATATATTTAGTATTACAAAATTGTAAATGAAATGTTTAGTATGTGAACAAATATTACATATCTTTAACATAAAAAATTCTGAAAAATAAAATTACACATGCATTGCAGGAAATAACATTTAATATTTTTTTGGGCCAATGAAAAAAGGGACATTGGCAAAACGTATATTTACTATTATATAATTTTCAAATAAATTTATAGTTGTATGTAAACATATATTATGTACTTTTAACGTGAAAGGTTTCATTTCCATGATTTAATGTTGCATATCCAAACATTTTTTTATATTAACATTTCATTTCCACGCCAAGGGAAAAGGGGGAGGGGATAGAAAGGTGGGGAGACGATATTTAATATTAAATTTAATATTAAAAAAATTAAATTAAATGTGTAGTACTTGAACGAATATTACATATCTTTAACTAAAAATATATTCTGAAAAAGAAAATTACATAAAAAGGGCCCATAGAAAAGTTATATTTACAATAGTATAATTTTGACATCAATTATTAGTTGTATTTAAATATGTATTACATATTTTGAACATAAAAGGTTTCATTTCCTAAATCTAAAGTTGTATATGCAACCAGTTTTTTTTAAATTAACAGTTCATTTTCACACCAAAGGAGAAAAAGGACCATATAAGGGAAGAAAAAACTAAACCTTACGAAATGAAAAAAATTACAGTCGTGTCAATTATGTAATGTGGCAATTAATCTTTTGAGTTGTAAATTAAGTAAATGAAAAAACAAGATAACTAATTACAAATCCATAAAAATAGATGAATATGATTGATCAATCACAGAAAAAAAGCATTCTTGTCCTAGAACCTACATACCCCTGCATTATTGAAACAAAAAAAAATAGAATTATATGAGAAAAGATTAAAACAAAATATCCCATTTCATTGAAGTAATAAGTTTATGATGACTAAGAAATAATATGCTTAACTAATACGAAAGCTTACATAATGACTCACATAGTACAATTTAATAATGATTCTATTAAAATATTTAAAAACAATGTGAAGCAAACTTCTTTACATAAAGCTTATTGGTAAAGTTTCAAAATACTAAATTAGATAGTAATGAAAGGCGGTACATAAATCATTTCTCTAGGCAGCGAACAGCATCCTTGCGATCTACTCTTGCAAACTATATTACTTTACAGTTAGATGTATGTTCAGGGTTTAAAAGGAATTTACATTTCATAGGGACAAAAAATGTAAAGTACACTTGCAAACTATATTACTTCAGAAGTCAGAAGTACTAAGGCATCTATGTAAAGAAACTAGCATATGAGATCTAAATTAAATGATGGCATGTCTGAACACCCTTTCTAGAATAGGCTGAGAAGAAAAAAGTTACTATTTCTACCAAAGGTAACCTGCAAATAGCAACTCTAAAACTAGTATCTTATATTATTTACGACTACCTGCAGGTTATTAGGAGTCAAACAGGAGTGTTAAAAACAACTAACAAGCTGTAGCAATGGAGCACTTCAATTCCTAAACCAGAGGAACAGTAGTTCAAAACAATTACCAAGAAACTGTAATCATAATTGACTAATGCTGCATTGAAAAGGTTCTCATTGTAATCGTAAATCAGACGACTGTTATAAGCTTGCAGTTATCATCTTGTTGTTATTTTTTTTTTTAAAAAAAAGAATTTCAGGGATCTGAATTCATTGCTAAGAAAGATAGAAAAACAACACAGACTGCTAGACTTGGACAAGGTATTAGAATAATACTTTTTTGAAACTACCTTGTGTAAAATGTTGTCCAATAATAAATTAACACCTACACCATTTAGTCTATTGATGAGGAACGGATAATACCTGCTGCTGATATCTCTGAGGTATACACAAAAAAGTTACAACTAATTTTTTCCTATATAAGTGCATGTTATATACTAATTGTTTGGTTCATGTGTCAAATCCTCCAAATCAGAAATAGATTCATGTTCAAAAGAAAATAGTGAGCTACTGACAGAAGCAGATAATCTCAAGGAACAACTGTCAAAACCTGTTCTTCAATTCCAACCAATTCTACAGAGGTAATATCACCTGATAAATGTAACTGGAAAATTTTCTTACAGGAATTAAGAACAAGTATGACCTTTTCTTACTGCTAAACCTTTCTTAACATATTCTTTGAGGTTGCAATGGCAAAAGATGTGAATAAATAAAAGAAGGTACAAAAAACACCAAGGCAAAGCTCTGAGAAATGTAAAAGAAATGCCCACTCTAGCTACCTATTTGATATATGCTCATGTCCCAGTTGTATCGATCACAAACACTTGAACAAGGACAAAACAGAGAAAACTCGTCGAATAATCTGTAGAAACAGGACCAACATTTGGGGGCATTCTCTATAGACAGATTCCCAAAGATTGGAATAGAGTTTGGGCTGCAACAAACAACGGCCATGGGTCGCGGAACGACACAGAAGCTCAGTTTCGAAGTCGCATTCGAACGACGAACTCTGGCGAGCGGCGGCGACTGCGCGAACGCGGCAGACTCATGACGAGGAGGGCGACGGCTCTAGGATGCGGAAGGCAAAGGCGGCGCGCGACGTTTTATGCACGGGGACGAGAGGAGACTGGCTAGGAGACGGCACGGAGACCTGGTCGGACATGCACGCGGAGCGGACGCGGCGACGAAGTCCTGCGCGGAGACAACGAGCACACAGTGCTAGGTGGACTGGATGCGCGACGCATGGTTGGCCGGCAGATGGGACGGGCGAGTGAGAACGCACAAATGCACAATGCTAGCGCTTCCCGATGGCTGACGTGTGGCTCAGGGGAAGATCTCGTGGTCGCGGAGCGAGGCGGCCGGAAGGCCGATGCGCGGTAGAAGGTGGATCAGGTGACAGCGGGGAACAATGCTGGATAAACAGGAACGGGCTGGTCCGGTACTGTTCATAGATTTTTTGGGAGTTTTTTTCTTCAGAAATCTGAATAAAATAAAAAGAGCTCTAGAAAATAGCAAATAAACCTGAAAAAATTCTCAAAAAAATTCAAAAAATTTCTTGAGACACAAGAAACCCAAATAAAATATTTTTAGCACATGTCAATGTTTATTTTAATCAAATTAAATCCTTTTAATTCATAAAAATTTATTTTAAGCTTTAATTAATTCTAAAAAATCCAGTTAATGAATTTTATTTTAAAAGCTGCAAAAGGCTCTGAAAAACAGGATGTTACACTTTGCCCTTGCCCTGATCGGAGTACCATTTGGGGTTGCGTGGCTCTTTGTCACCTACAGCCAAGATTTCCTTCGGACTTCCGGCATGAGAGTTCTGCCCTTTTGCCTTGTTCTTGAACTTCTTGGCCTTACCCTTTCTGTTACCGCCTTCGCCTTCCTCTTTGGAACCTCGGTTGTTCTGATCATTGGTCTTAGTCCATTGGACCACTTCAGCGATAGTCGCGTAATGGTCAGCCATCTCAAAGAGCTCAGCGACGGTGGTCAGAGGGCGTAAGGCGATATTCTCCGTGATCCTTCTATTGCGGACTCCTTGCTTGAACGCCCTTATGACAGAAGCATTAGAGACCTCTGGAATTGAATTATGAATTTGACTGGATCACCTGACGAATTGTCGTAGGGTCTCATTGCTTTTCTGCCGGATCCGGTGCAGGTTGTCCTTTTTCCCAGGGCGATTGTACGTGCTCTGAAAATTGACCAATAGGAATTCACAGAGATGTTGTCACGAGTGAATCAACTCAAGCGGTTGGTTGAGTAGCCACGATCGAGAAGACCCTTCGAGCACTATCAGCCGATAGTTTGCCATGACATGTTTGCCGCCTCCTGTCGCATGCACTGCGATCGTATAAATCTGAAGGAACTCAATAGGATTTTGGGACCCATCAAATTTCTCCATAATCATTGGGCGAAACCGCGGTGGCTAGCACACTGTTTGGAGTTTAGGCGTGAAAGCCTGACATTCGATAACAAGTTCATGACATCTCCTTTGCGAAAAAAGGTAGTTGGCATCACTCGACGATCGCACTCAACGATGCCCAGCAATTGGTGGTGGCGACCTGTAGTAGGCCTCATCCATACAAGGGGAATACTCCTTGTACTCCATCTGGTGCTACAGATTCCTTGCCTAGAGTGACAACTAATTACCTTCTCTGTAAGGCCGCAGATCTGGAGTCGTTCGTGGGACCCTTCTCCGGCTAGAGTTGTGATTAGGGGACCGACGTGACCTGTTTAACTATTACTCAGAGAGAATGATTACAACGGAGTAATGTGAAAGGGCTTTGCAGTATCTCTTGTATCTAATGGATATGATCCCCTCCATCTTCAACATCAACCCTTATATAGTTGATGAAACGACAATAGTTGTCTCGTGCTAAGAGACACCTCAACGCTTCAACATATAACCGCCTAAGGGAGGTTACTATCAGAGAGACGTGATAGACTGTTAGCCGTGCGACAGTTGTTGTTAGAGAGAGATTCTGTGCGGTTATTTGGTATAAGCGCACGATCTAACTGCCATATCAGATCGATCAACGGTGTAGTAGATCGTCATAGACAGGCCAGTCGAGGATACATTGGTGACAAAAAGGTCTACGACCACAAGGTGGTAACTCAGGGTCGTAGAAGAACTTCTGACTATGAGATGGTCGTAAAAGGATTTAAGATCAGATAGTTGTAGAAGATGATCGTAGCGCCGCTTATGACTATGAGATGGTCGTAGAAAATCTTACGACCACTCTACGAAATTTCTCCCTTACTAATAAGAGGTATATTGAAGGTATATGATGATGTAATAATTTGATAATTACTCTATTCTCGTTAGGAATGTTTGGCGTAAGAGTAATTTTTGTAAGCGTCGCGGCAGCACACGTATGAGACACTACGACGGCGGCATAGGTAATGAGTGAGAGGCGGGGGCGGCGGCAATAGGAATGATTAATAATAGGTTCTGAGAAAAAGTTTATAGTACCATAATAAAAATATATTTACAAAGAAAAATCTATTATACCATCATAAATTAATAATTAAATTTAATTTTCGCTGTCTCCACCACAGAACCGATGTTGCCCGGTTGCCCCCGTGCAGAAAAGCTCAGGAGCGTCGACTGCGCGACGACCGTGCTGGACGATGGGACGTGCGACGGTGTGAGTCAGTGAGCGTGACGGGCGAGCACTGTGAGTCTTGGTGGTGGAACCGGAAGCTAGCAGGGTACGCACGCCACGCATGCGGACTATCTGTGGCATCGCATTATTAGCCCGTAAAGCAGGCGTACACGCTGGAATCCCGCCACAACTTTCAAATGTACATCCTCGCGGTGTCTGGTCACACACGGACGTTGAGAAAAAATAACAAGGACGCGTGATGCAGTACGCAAGCTCTCCGCGCGCGATGCGATTGGTGGTGGTCTCAAACGCGTACGGACGGTCAGCCCGGACCAGATGTCACGTATGATTAGGCCTCTGCCTCTGCCTCTGCTCTAAAGTGACGGGGCTTTTACCTTTTAATTGAAATGACACGGTAATAAATATTAATTTTTTTAAAGTATTTAATTAAAAAATAAAAATATGTAAAATAAAAAATACCGTTGCATCTATATCCACGGTAATATAAGGAAAAAAGACACATTAAAAGGTAACATTTTCATAATTACTTGTAGTTTCTAATTTTATGTAAGTCAGAAGTCATCGCTGACGCTATTTGCAACGAAGCCTAGTAAGTTCCATGGACGAATTGCCTCCGTCAAACACGTCTGGCTAGTTAGAATAATGGAACCAATTTGGAAATCGGAATAGACTAATTACGAACGTGTAGCTTGTCAAACTAGCCAACCCTAGTAATTAACTTGTATATAGGACTAGATTCTTTTTCATTTTTAATCAGTTTATATTTGTACTATCTATAATAACTAACTTTTAAATAATACGTTTTTTTCAAGACTGAATCAATAGAAAAATTATAGTAAAATATGTATTGAGTTTAGTTATATCGGCCAAAATCACCCGCGACTATTTTTCTATACATACCATCTTTCACGAACAGTTAGAATTTAAATATTTAAATTATAAACTATAACCTCAAAACCCACACAGAGCCATAGAGGGGGTAACTACATTTGCATGCAAGGCAAAAGGGCGCTATAAGAGACAAGTACGTGCATAAATTGTCGTCGTAGCTACCTGAACTGCTCGCAGATGGCAGGGCAAGGTGTTACTTCCGTGCTTGCAGTGGCGTTGGTCATCGGAGCCTTTGCATCCATCCCTACAGGTAAGATGTCAGGAGTGTGCGTGCCTTGCGTACTACTACAGTGTGAAATACACGCGACACTGAACCATCACTAACAGCTTGCAATATTTGCTTTAGTTTACCAGGAAATACAGAAACACTAACCCTGCTTGCACTGTTCACAAAATGATCGACAGCGGTGCAATCCATCGGCGTGTGCTACGGCATGCTTGGCGACAACCTGCCGTCGCCGGCCGACGTAGTGCAGCTCTACCAGTCCAACGGCATCGGCGCGATGCGCATCTACTCCCCCAACGCCGCCACGCTCCAGGCCCTCAGCGGCACCAACATCGGCGTCATCGTCGACGTGCCCATAACCGACCTTGCCTCTCTCGCCTCCGACTCCTCCGCCGCGTCCACCTGGGTTCAGAACAACGTTCAGCCCTACCAGGGCGTCAATATCAAGTACATCGCCGTTGGCAACGAGGTGACAGGCGGCGACAAGCAGAACATCCTCCCGGCCATGCAAAACCTCAATAACGCGCTCTCCGCGGCCGGCCGCGGCAGCATCAAGGTGTCCACGGCAGTCAAAATGGACGTGCTTGCCAGCTCCTCGCCGCCCTCCAACGGCGCGTTCAGGGACTCCTACATGACGCCCATAATGCAGTTTTTGGCGAGCTCCGGCGCGCCGCTGCTGGCCAACGTGTACCCCTACTTCGCCTACAAGGGCGACAAGGGCATCGACCTGAACTACGCGCTCTTACAGCCAAGCTCGACGACGGTGAATGACAACGGGCTGAACTACACGAACCTCTTCGACGCGATGGTCGACGCGATGTACTCGGCGATGGAGAAGGCGGACGCATCAGGGGTCCCCATCGTCGTGTCGGAGAGCGGGTGGCCGTCGGACGGCGGGGTCGGCGCCAGCACGGGCAACGCGCAGACGTACAACTAGAACCTGATCAACCACGTTGGTCATGGCACGCCCAAGAGGCCCGGCGGTATGGAGGCGTACATATTCGCCATGTTCAACGAGAACAACAAGGGCGGGGATGAGACGGAGAAACACTTTGGGCTGTTCAACCCCGACAAATCGCCGGCGTACCCTATTAATTTCTGAAAGGAGTAGATCAATAATGGGAAAACATCCAACGGTATTTACATATACACACATAGTATAGATTTGAATAAGCTTCCTGTAAGATGAAAAATTAAGGCAAGCACCCAATAATTTACTACATTTTAATAAGGAAAAAGTCCACTTTACTCTCTCAAGGCTTTGTGTTTATTTGCTTAACCCATTGAAGTTTTAATACCGGACCATCTCACCCCATAAAGACGGTTTTGAGAGTAGTTTTGCTGCCGTGGCAGCCATATCATCCAGTTTTACCACGGCTTCGCTTGGCCACAGCTTTGGCCTGTTGAGAAATAATATAGATCAGCGAACGGCAATGCACATACACAATACAATCTCCATGAACAATCCAATAGCATACACAAGAATACCAAGAAATAGAGAGAACAATTGTAGTCTTTATTGATCTGTATTGTCTCCCTTACAATGGCTCAAAGCCCTCATATATAAAGAAGAATACAGAAGGGTAATTTAGGTATTTGCCCATAACCCAAGCCATCAGGTTTCGTAACACTCCCCCTTGGGCGAATACCACGGTATGCACATGTCTCATCAAAAACTCTTTCCAAAAACCCAGTGGGAAAAAAGGGATAGAGAAAAGAGTACATCGCATCCGTTACTTGTGGCACCTGTTGCCTCATTAAAAACCTTACGTGAGAAAACTTTCAGGCAAAACTCACAAAGGGAAAAAGAGTGCAACATTTAAATCTTCAGGATCATGTAAGTCTTCTGGCTTTACATATAGGCTATGATTCAGGGATTTGCTCCCCCTGAATCTTGTAATTCTCTAAGTCGTCTCATATCAATGCCTCGAACACACTTCTGGAAGCTAGAAACCGTGAGAGATTTTATGAATAAATATGTCAAATTATCACAAGACTTACCTTCAGTATCTTCCCTCTTCGTTCTTCTGGAGCTCGTGAGAATAAAAGAATTTAGGAGTAATATACTTCGTGATATTACTCTTAACATAGCCCATTTGCATTTATGTGACACAAACGGCATTATCTTCATAGATAATAATGGGGTCTGTAATGGCGCTCACGCCACATGACTTCTAGATGTGGGTAATCATTCGTCTAAGCTAAATACATTCTCGTGAGGTTTCATACCACGATATGCATATGCCTCACTAAAAACTCCTTCCAAAAACCCAATGGGAAAAAAAAGGAATGGAGAAAAGAGTACATAGCACATGTTAAAATTGTGTTACAATTGTTGCCTCATTAAAAACCCTTTAAGCAAGAAAACCCAAAGAGAAAAACTTACTAAGGGAAAAGAGTACAACGCTTATCTTCAGGATTTGCAATACTTATTTTCATGATTTATAAACTATCTTCACGATGTATTATGGACCATTATCATGTCCATCAATTGGACTTATATCGATAGGTGATAAAACCTTTAAGGTCGTAATTATCAAGTCAATACCTTTTGGGTTTGACTAAAGTCAAGATTTTCTAAATCTCATGCATAACTATAAAGTTTAGCATATGCTCCCCCTGAAGACCACTTCCGATGAAGTCTTATTGTTCCACTACCTTTTAATCCATTTTAAGAAATAAATGTAGGCCAGTATATTTATCCTAATCAGGATATGGGGGTGATTAATTACAGTGCCACATTTCTTCAGGATGTGACTTATCAAAACCTTTAAAGGTCTTTAGACATTTAGCAATCATATCTGAGTACTGCCATATGACCAAAAGTCTGTCTTTTAGGGCCAATAACATGGTCATATTACCACAGAATCAATGTAACCAACTTAATCTTTGGCTCTCAGGGGATTAATAAATATGTCATTAACACCAATATATATGGTACCTTCATGGTAATAGAGGATATTGCTACTCCATCAGCTTCTGGTAGGAGATGCACTTTATATGTGTTTATTTGGTGAACTTCTGGTTCTTAGTATCCTCATTCCATGTCGTCGAGTCTTGGATAGGTTTTTATCCGCTTCTAGGGATTGTTCAATCGTTGGTGTATCAACTGGTGATTTACTTTCTCTTTAGGAAAAATGCTTTCTCTCCTAGGAGATACTCTTTCTTCTGTAAGAGTTTATCGTATAAGATATATATATATATATATATATATATATATATATATATATATATATATATATATATATATATATGTAGCAACTTTGTTAAAAACATCGAGTCCTTCGGGGATCAAGCTTTGGGTTCCTTCAGGGATCCCATTGAGGATTTTCAGAATCTGATAACTGCATATCTTATTCATGCCATCTGCCAGAGTTATTATATAGCGGAACATTATTTCATTCATAACTGGAGAATATAGATCTCTACAAGGATCATTGAACCATCGCTTTCACCACCTCATTATTTCATAATGACCCATCAAGTCTGAACGAACAGGTTCCAAGACTTTCATTTGCGATTATGGTTCGGCCTCAATTGCTTTCTATCATTTCGACCCGATATGAACACTTTGAGTGTTCGGCCATGGACTTTGGTTCCGGATTATTCTCATGAGAGAAATTTTTAGCAATTTTAGAGGCAAACTAGTTGTCGACAATTTTTCTCCAAATATCCTCATATTTGAGTGTCTTTCAGTGTTAACCAAAACTTCGTCATTTCCCAAAACGAAGGCCTTTTTGGTAGTGTAGTTCCGTGTTCCCCAGTATTGTAATATGTGCGCGCCTTATTACCGGGGTTTTCGTCTTCAGGATGCACCTCTTTATGAGGTATTTCACCTTCAGGGTGAATTCTCTTCTGGAGTATTCAAGGAGTGTGTAACGATTATTTTTGACTCATGTCACTAGACCTTAGATCCACAGGCGTCCCCATAGAGTTTAGGTCACTGACTGATAAGTCAATTTCGCAAAGATGGAAATACTATTCAACCCGGGGTATTCCAAACTTAGCGACACATTTACTTCAGGTAAATACTATGTGACTCCTCCATGCAATGAGCAAAGAAAATCTGGCAGTCTCCCCGCTTCTGGCGTACAGGAGTATCAGCTAAACTTATATTTAGCTTAGTTAGTGCGTGAACCATATAGTAAAGATCTTTCTTCAGGAAAATATCTCGGCATTCAAATATTTTGGGCATTACTCTCCCCCTAATGCCGAGATGTGATCTTGTTTAATAGCATACTTTTAAAATTCCCTCGGTATGCTGTTGTGGTGATATCATATGGGAAATGATTGGTTCTCATAATACGCACTAATCCTTGGTTGAGGAGTTTTTTTTCTTAATGCAGTAAGCTAGATATTTATTATTGCAGTGGTATGAATAACTGCGTATCTCTACTTCTAGTAGATTATCCCAAACATCTGTTGGGTTATTGATCTGCGAGAGTAGAATTATTCTAGCTTCTTATATATTGCCCAATGTTATGATCTAATTACTCATACTTTTGACTTTAAAATTTGGATCACACAAACTTCAGGTTTTGTGTTAGTGCAACATATTTTGGCCTGGTCTGGAGTAATATATTTTGACAGCATAACGTACATCTTCAGGATGTTGGCAAAGGTATAAATATAACATTGTCACATAAAACATGACCATCGATTAATCTGCATGGAATATATATGTTCTACTGGAATATATTTTTAGTTCGACCTCCCAGATGGAATAATTATTCTTCAGGAATATATGTGATTAATTTGAGAGGTAATTTATATGCCTGTTATAGTTTATAACGCCACATGAATGTAGTATATGTAGATCATTCAATCTTTAACATCCAATAGGTCATCTAGTATTTGAGAGCTATGTTTGCTTCAGGCAAATGGTTATAGGTTCCAGTGGTATATGTGCGGTAGCTGCATACTACCATGTAATACTCATGTATGTGGTCGCATACTGGCGACTAGATTACTGAAGACAAATCAATTACCCTTCGAGGGTTGCAATGCTTTGCCAACAGTGGATAGTAGGTTCAATTATCTCTCAAATTGACAGCTTCAGGCTTATTTACTTCTGTAGTTGACCTAGGATACGCCACAATGCTTATCTGTACTCTCCTCGGAGGTTCCAATATTCCTTATATACCCCAAGTTCCTCCCCCTTTTCACGCCAACCATAAAATTTCAAATGAAAACGCATGCTTTTGAGCATTTGCTTTGAATTAACTTAGAGCTTTAGCAATAAGTTATTATTATACTACTTCAAGTGTATAATTTTATTAGCGTGAAAACAACGCACACTTGGTAATCTGGAAGATAGGGTTATATATAGACTTAAAGTCTTTGGGGATTATAGCATTTTTCTAGTCGAAGTGATCCTTCTAGGATCTAATCATTTGACTAGATTTCTTGTGTCTTCAATGACACTTTTCCTATTGCCATCTGGGCAATAATGAACTGAGGCATATCGTTCCTTTCAAAAATCAGGCATAATATTTACAAATGTTATTCCATGCATGATTAATTAATCTTACTTCAGGTAAGATACGCTACGAGCAATGTGTTCTATTTAGCAATTATTCAGCAGAGATAAGATTTAACAGAACAACTCAGACCAAGTTTTTATGGAATCTGGGAAAAGATTATTTAATGCATAATTTCAGCAAAAGATAAGAGGTGCTCTTCATGAGCAAGATTAAGCTCGACAGGAGCTGTATCTATACAATTAATGCTACTTATGTAGGAAAAACGACATCCAAATAAAGCTAAGGGATAACTAGGAGAATGCTGCTGGTCTCCATATTGTTCACCATAGGCATAATCTTGTATATGAATGCACCTGTTTATGGTAATATAAGGGTTACCTAAACTTTGTCCAGACACAATGCGGTGCAATGCGGAGTAATACTCGCATGTGGACTTCTGGTCCTAGAAAGAGCAATAGATCCAGGCAAAGTGCCTTCAGGGCTACCAGCAATATTTCAGGGTAGAGTAGAGGCAATACCTCACCAACTACAAAGTTTTTACCTTTTAGTGGTAAAAGAGTATAACTCTGTCAGCTTCAAGCTTAACAGTGGTATAACTATATGCCGAGTAAATAAGCCTAGGTGATACAATTTCCAGCCATTCGAGGCGTGCAAATATCCACTTAGTGATGTCCAATGTCGTACAATATTCATGCAGTTTTATACATACTTACTTCTGGTAGGTAATCTGAAATGCATGAAATGAGTGCAAAAGAGTAACAATTTACTTTTATCTATTCGGTAGATAAAGTATTATTTCCCAGATCTTCCTGGCAATCCTTTGGGATTATCTAATAATTATTAGGGTATTAAGCAATTTTCAGAATTACCAACACATTAAATAAATTCCCAAACACACAATGCTAAGAAATAAACCATAAAAGAAATATGATGCTTCCGAGGTGTACTAAGTCTAAGGTTTCACAAATTCACATAAGCTTATATACCTAAAAACCAAGTTTTAGGATTTTTAAAATTTTCTGGAGTTTTCTGGTAATTATAATGAATTTTTACTAATGAATAAGTAATTTTCAGAATTACTATCATGCAGAAATAACATGCTGAAGGCAATAAATCCAGAAACATATAACAATAATAACACATGTTATCTTTAATGAATTGCCGCGAATAAATAATTTTCAGAATTAATGTCTAAGCGGAAAAATCATAGGCCGAATAAAATAATTCCATAAATATGGACAACATGTGACATAATATTAATTGAATAATATTAAAGATAAAAAATAATTCTGTAGATAAAGCAAATGGAATAAATTAGTCTTACTGGCTCAAAATTTGATTATGACAGATAGAAGGGATATATTCATAATTCAAGTATCTGTTTTATTATCCATTCTAATTTAATCAAAGCTCCAACGAAAAATGTCTACTCGCATAATCGAGATTTCCTTAAGTTTCGGGAGGCATTATGCAAGGCCGGTTCCCTTATCCATCCTCTGGCCACACAAGGCCTGATCGGTCTTATCTTCTCCACCGAACCGATGGGTGCCAGGAGCTTCCCATCCACCTTTTTCGGCCAGACTGACTTCTTCTCCTCCCCCCTTTTTCGGCTCAAACCCACCACCTGCTCTCTGGATTTTTCGGCCGCACATCTCCTTCTTCCCCATTTTTCTCGGGCCGCACAGGTCCATCACCCCCCATTTTTCAGATCTTGCATGGCGCGCTGGCGCTTCTGGCGCGGACCGGGCTCAGGAGGGGCGGCGCGGCAGGAAGAAGCGCCGCCAGAGCGAGGAGCCAGCGCAGACGGCCGCGGGCCATGCGCGGAGCCGCGGCCGAGAAGCAGCAGCGCGCGCAGCGCGGAGGAGCCAGCCAGCGATCGGCCGCGGGCCATGCGCTGGAGCGCGCGCGGCGCGTGGTCGGGAGCGACGCGCCCGGCCAGCGCGGAGGAGCGGCGGCGCGCGCGCGCACTTCAACTTCGGCAGCGCGCTGGCTGGAGCAAGGCGGGCGCAAGACCCGGTGCGGGTTCGGTGGCGTCTTCGGGCGTCACCAGGTGAGATCAGAGGCTTGTGAAATCAGATCTACCCAATGTGTTTTGATGCAACAATAATGTGGCTTACATGAGCAATTCCGGTCTTAGATCTATATTCCAAAATATGCATCTGTTAACAGGGTCAAATTCTACAGGATCGATCTACTCATGGCAGAGGGCTGCATGGATCAAACTCACTTATATTGCGATTCTGATTCTACTATTGAAATTGATCTCTATTTCTTGATGATGAAAATGCAGCAATTACATAGAATAGCAGATTTATCTACTACCAACAGATTGATCCAACAGCATAGAATAGCCAGAGTATATAAAACAATATATATTGAAGAATCAACAGCTATTCGAAAAAGGATTGATTTGAATGCATACCGTGCACCGTTGCAGAGACTCGTGCTGATAACGTGTTGAGAAATAATATAGATCAGCGAACGGCAATGCACATACACAATACAATCTCCATGAACAATCCAATAGCATACACAAGAATACCAAGAAATAGAGAGAACAATTGTAGTCTTTATTGATCTATATTGTCTCCCTTACAATGGCTCAAAGCCCTCATATATAAAGAAGAATACAGAAAGGTAATTTAGGTATTTACTCATAACCCAAGCCATCAGGTTTCGTAACATGGCCTTCACGTAGGTGGGTAGACGGGCTGTTGTCCTCATCGTGCGCAACCTACATGTGCTCTGCAATACTCTGCTCATCGTGCCTAACCTACACACGTCGTGCGAGCATTGTCCTTGCCACATGGGCTCTGCTTGCCACGCCGCACATTCTCTGCTCGCTGTGCCGCATGAACTCCGCTTGCATGCGACGACGGCGCTTAGCTCCTCATGATCTCGTGCACTCGCTGTGATGCCTGCGCTCTATAAGTGTGTGTTGGGAGAGAGATGACGATGATAATGTTAGCCCATGTGTGATGTCACATGGTAAAATTAGATGATGTGGCTACCACAGTGGCAAAACCACTATCAAAACCGTTCTTAAAAGGTGAAGTGATTTAGTAATAAAACTTTACAGGGTTCAGCGGATCAAATAAAACTTTAGTGGTTAAGCAGACGAGCATGAAATTTCAAAGGAGTGAAGTGGACTTTTTCCGACGAATAGTAAGGGGCATAGTTTTTTTTAGAAAAAAACCCTCTGACTTATATTAATAACCTAGGTATAGTACATAAGTACCAATAAGGGGCATAGTTAATTTGGCAAATCCTCATGTGTGTGATGGAAAAGTTGAACTTTATATTTGGAGTTGGCTGGCCCGGAAGGGGGAAGGCCAGGACCGGGGGCGGTGCATTCTAGTGGGCAGCATTTAGGCTTCTTCGTGGGCCGATGGGGGCACCAGCTTGTGGGGCCCGTGAAGCCAGTCAGATGAATGTACACACACAGGCGTCTCTTCCGACTTGGCGCATTGCACGAATGCATGTGAAGTGCTGCAAACTCTGACATAGAGATAGCAACGGGTATCCGAAACCTGAGTACCCGATGAATTTTATCCGATAAGAAGATGAGCATGGAAAGATATCTTCACTTGCAGGTATACAGTATACTAATAGGCAAAAACCTCTACCCATCGAGTAGAACGGGTGCGGGTACGGCTATATACTACCCGTACCCACATAACCGTAGGTAAAATATACCCAGCGGCCTATATACATAATACATACCCTTATCAATTCAGCCCACTCATGGTCCATATACTGTGGTCTAGTATATATATATATATATATATATATATATATATATATATATATATATATATATATATATATATATACTAGTAAGGTGCCCGTATGCTGCAACGGAAAACCAAATAAAAATGATGCATACTATGCAACAAGAGACCCTTGTGCGTAGACAGAGCTATGGATTCGGCACACAATTAGCGCATTCAGATTAAATACGTCTCAACAGGATGAGGTTAAAACAATTGATCAACGAAAGAAGTTTTGGAGTTAAACAGGAAGAACGGCAAAATCATCATGTTAAAACCAAAACTTGTGTACAAGAATCCACTTGCAAGTACAAAAATATTAGTAATTTTATGCAACTTAAACTGCAAAAACACATTAAAATTCTCTCAGAACGTGAGTTATCCAATAATGATTAGGCATCTATCGTATCTTATATCCCCTACTATATTGCAAGCAACAGATACACAAGGCCTTTCAAATATTCAACTATTTCAGATCCACCAAGTTTTGAAGTTCCAAAGACCATGTGAACAAAAGAACCTGGATAGGATAATAAAAAATTCATTAGACAAATAAAAAATTCATTAGTCAAAAATCCATTGTATATATCTTTACTATTTAAAAAAGATACGAAAATAATTAGTGAACTGCTTACGTTATTTAATGTCGGAACATTCTGTCAAGTGTATCGTTCCTTATGTCAACGGTATTCATGATAAAGTTCCTTGCATTCAAATCATGCAACACTACCTGGCGCAGTTCTGTATAAAGAGAGCATTATTTAAATTATAAAAGAATACATACTTGCATACATTATTTATTTATTTACCTTCAAGCTCTTGTAGCCTATCATCTTGTGGTCCAAATATGAAATTTGTACAATCCATTGTCATTAAGCAACCTTTTCAATAATGTATCAATTAGATGAGGAACAGGAATAAGATATAAGATGATAATGTATTCATATTAGTTGCACACATACCATATCGACTATTCTTCTTCAGCATTGTCGCAGTTAAAATATGGTTTTGTTCCCCCGCAAGTCTCCATTGTGTTAGATATCGCACAATAAGTCCATCCCAAACGCGCACAAATAATAAGTTCTTGCTGATGTACATTAAAAATGTACATTAAAAATGGACTCAATCAATAATAATTGTTTTCAAATAAATAGAAACATTCTATGCAACTTGCCTGTCATCCATGAGGCATAATTCTCTCATTGGTATACGACATGGAAAGCTGTTGATGTGCCGTATTGGGCCGACATGTACAACCAAACCGACCACATTTTACCAAAGTTACATCAATTGTAAGGATTGTTCAAAGCAACAAAAAAAAGTATATCAAATAAGAGGCAACATATGTGAAAAAGTGGAGATCTTACCAACAATTGACTTGTTTGGTTTTAAATAAACATCTTCAAAATGTGTATATTGGATAGGGAGATCAAAAAATTGAATGATATTGCTCAATTGCTCAACCGTAGTTTGGTATGTTAACTTTAATTCAAGCTCCTTTCCAAGAAACCGAAATTCGTTAGGATTTGGGTCAACGGTTACTGAGTGGATCTCATACGAACTCCCTTCGGCAAGTAATCGGTCAAATCTATGAGATTGTGTGCCAAAGCAAAATATTTCCATTTTCATGCCCTAATAATAGAAATGCGAAAAGCATATAAGTCATTGCACGAAATAATATTAGGTTGACAATTACAAAAACATATGGCATAATGAATATTAAAGCAAATATCGATACATACATTCTCATCAGCAACTATTAGCTGAAGCATAGATCCAGTCATAATCTCTTGAATTGGAAATTTGTGCACTATGTGTACACGAAAGTTCCACTTGTAATATATGCTGTCTGGGCCCAACTCATGAAAGTGGGTGCACCTATAAAAGGTAAATCATCAACGACATTACATTTTATAATAAATGTACATTAAGATTAAGATACACAAAGAATGAACTACAGAAAAAATAGAAATATACATAAATGTGTCTTCAAGAACACTTACCTAGACTGGAATGACATGTGTGCATCAAAGGGAGCATAGATTCTTCGTGTAGAAAGGCTCCTAACCGACATCATACTGACACAGCAAATAGTTTGTCAGAACGAAATCTAATACGACGTACATCTTTTGTGTTAAACGTTCCAATAAGACATACATCTGCACAAGAATGTCATTGCAAAAACAAAGGATAACAAAGAAAACAATTTTACATTTGGAAAATACATTTAGGAACTTTGACAGGAATTAAGTAATTGCCAAGCATGAATTTACAATCGAGTGATTAATACCTCATCTATGATGTGAGTACTTCTTTGTAGACGATGTTTTTTGTGAAGGTACCATGGGTCTTTCTAGACATTTTCGTCAAGGTATCACGAGTATTTCTAGACATGCGTTGCTTGTCCTCCTTATCTGCAACGGCAAGGACCTTTATGTTGTTTCTGGCGGTGGCCCTAGATAGCGCGACATATAGTTGCCCATGAGAGAAGACCGGATCAGGGAGGTAGACACCAACATTCGGGATGGTCTCGCCTCGCGCCTTGTTGATTGTCATTGCGGCCGAGCCGACCGGATTTGCTTTTCTTGAATTTAAACGGAACATCTCGTCATCGAGGGACATAGAGGTATCCGAGGAGGAACACCCTCTTCGGTGCATCGACCGAGCACAATCTTGGCATCAATCGCATTCTTTGGAACCCCTTGACTACGGCCTCGTCCCGCTGCATAGTCCATTAGCGGATCGATGTTCCGCAATGATATCACGACGCTTAATCTTGAGCTTAAGTACATGCGAGGTAGCCCGTTAGGGGTCAATGTGTTTAAGAATTCGGGAGGGTAGTAGCCGTGGGGATCATCCTCCGCATATCAAAGCTATGGTACACCATCTCCTCCCGCGAAATAGGTCAATCATTTTCATATTGATCTTATCAATATACTCATTTCGGGTTGACAAGATGGCCCGAGATGTGATATAGCTGGCATCCGATAGGTTATGATCTAACATAGGGAAAACACTCTGTATAAGTTTATCGAGGTCTGTGTCCTTTCCTGTATACGGCACGCATATCTCGTCTGGAAGCCATACACAGCCATCTTCATTGGTCTCCTCTGTACCATTGCCGACACGCAATAGGTACTCTGCAAACTCAGGATCACTTTGGGCCCTCATGTTACGTACAAGCCTTAGCTGTCGCATGCATTCCCATAGACATGACTTACGCAGCGTCGCATCAGTTATCTGTGGGTTCGACAGCCTGATTTGACCATTTCGGCAGCAAAAACCCTTTGACTCATACTGGAACTTCTTCGCGTGGCAGTGCGCGCAGTCTGGTTCAGGCTTCAACACGTGTGTATTATTGGGTATATTGCTGTATACATGATCGTAGGAATCTAGGACATTTGATCCAACGGGACAGGCATTAGTTAGCTCATCAAAGTCAGTGTCTTCTATTGTGTCTCCATCTGCAATTATTTAAAGGGAAGGGGTGATGATATGTGTTGGATTCTATAGATAAGAGAGAAACAATGTTTCAAATACCTCCACCAAGGAACATATAGTACTCCTCATCCATATCGTCCTCAACGGTGGTTTCTAGATCACACGTTATTTTGTGTGAGTAGGATAATAATGGTTCAATTTTATAGTTGGGACAATAAATATGAATATAGTTATTACCATCATCTGTAATAAATGATTGTGCTGAGAGATCAGCAGTAGCGATGCCGTGCGAAATCAATGATGGATTGACATCCGATGAAGCTTCTAAATGTGGGCATTGCATTGCAATTGATTCGGTGCATGTGGCATCTCTCCTGGTTGCGTAGTTTGCATTACGTTCATGAAGCAATGCTTGCCTCTCCTCAGATGTAATGCTTCACCGGCTGATTTTCGACGGGCATTAATCTCACTCCACTCCTCCACCGTTAAACTTTGGACACGTGTCTCACGTTGAGCTCTTTGACGGGCATTAACTGCTCCCTTTGTTCGGTGTTAATCTTTGACGTCGTGCTCTTTGACGTTCTCGGTTTGCTAGCCTTTGCTCGTGTATTGTTGGTGCGTGGTTTCTTTGGACCACGACGCCCATCCACCACTGTTTCTACTATTAATCCATAAAAACCACACAAATTTATTTAGTACACTGATTGTTGTAATATAAGCAATATTTCAAAGGCCCAAAGAAAATTGCAACCTTCTTTTCCTTTCGTGATTGGTTTGGATGATGCGACATCTTCACTAAAATACTTTGTGATCTATGGAGAAACCGATGTGAAAAGTGGAAAGGGATATTAGTGCATCACTCGCCCTATACACGAAAGTGTTAGAAAGGTTGCTTTTGAAAAAGCATACCCATCGAAAGTACCAATGGTTGGACAATCTTTGCAGCAAGACAAGGATCCGTACTCAACCTAGAGAAGAGGGCCTAGTGATACTTACTACTTAGAAGTATATATATAGGAAGATATATATCGTGGCACGTGGAATTCTACCATCAAGATACTAAGAATAAGTTAAAAAGTGAAAAAATGTGTAAGGTGCCTACCAACTATCACTCAACAGTTCTACTATTTTGCTAAGAATTTATTCATTGTAATAAATTACCTTAGGGTATATTCTGTTGTTGCAAGAAGATAATCCCCTCTCTTTCAGATCACTTCCTCAGAATGCTTGTAGTACTACATAGAACCAGAATAGACACACAAATTAATGTAACACCCAAATGAATATATTTATAATAGAAAAAGAGAAGTGCAGAAAATATCAGAATTGTGAATAGACTTTCTCAATTTAGAGACTTAAGAGCAGAAGAAAAGATGAAAAAATTCCACCATTTCCTAAAAAGAGATGTATGTATGTGTGTGTGTGTAGAAAAATGGTTCAATACTTCTAGGAGTACATGCACTTAATGGTATAACAAAGAGCAGTAAAACCAATACCGGGTCTAGCAGCAACTTGAAATGTTTATTCTATGAACAGTAATTGCAGCCACTACCTGAAAGAATCAATTAATGCACATAAGAATTATTTTAAAGCCACAATTGTGCAAACAACAAATGGTATTTTGAATAAATAGAAAGTCCCCCTCCTCTATATTCATCAATCTGCCTTGCATGTACTGATCAATCCTTTAGCTTGTTCTCAACTCAATCCTAGTGCTTTGTATTCATCAAAGTTGTTAAAAGAATTACACAATTGTGCAAAGGTAATCGACCAAAGAATACACCAATACATCAACATCGTTGTGCCAAAGAAACCATTTCCATTCAATAGTTCATTTGCGAGCACTTGTACAAGCAAAATTACAGAGCGCTGCGCTTAATGTTGTCCGTGCACGAGTTATTACAGATGATTTCACATTACAAAATTGTAACAAAAAATACTACTGGTAGCACAAAGAAAATCGGCAAGATGGAAAGCAACAACTTGGTGCTAGCTCGCTAATCGTTTCGCTTTCGGCTAGCTTAGTCTTGTGCGGCTTCCACGAAAAAAAGAAGAAAAATTAGCAAGATTACCTCAAGTACTACACAAGAAACCACTTTGTGAGCTGAGTTGCAGACAAGCGCGTTTACCGGATTGGTGATCCAAGTCGCGAGAAAAATTAAGCTATATTGTACGTAGGTATTTTCTGAAACCCAAAGAAACAAACATAACATGAGAAACATAACATGCTTGATCTCACAATAGCACAAATTTCGCATGTGTAACACAAGAAGGTAGCTATTCAATGCAGTTCATGAGCAGCATAACAACTGGCCACCTTGATAGAGCCTAAACTACTCACTAACCAAAAAAAATCAATGCAAATTAGAATGAAGTAGTAAGGATAAGCCAAATTAGCAAATATGCACTTCTGCTTGTTTAATTGTATGTACTAAAAGACCAATCACTTTGATCAGTATAGAAGTGAATTTAATTCACAGATCAGCCTCATGGTATGACAATATGGAGCACTCAAAGAGTAATTGAAAAAAGAGGGACATTTAAAAAGATAGGTTTGAACCGTTTCAGTAAAATTACCAACTTGAAATCATATCAAACCATGATAGATTGAAAAGAGAACCATCTTGATTAATTGAAAGCGTGCATACCAAATCTTTAACCTGAGTAGATTAGATCACGAATTTTGCATAGATATCAACACCTAAGTGAGGGTAGCAGGAAAAGCTTACATTAAAATGAGCATTCATCTAGATAGAGTCTATGTAGAACTACTGAGTATGTTAGTGACTGTATAGCATATACCTGGTAAGAATGTACCACTCAACTAATAAGAGCTAGAGACTATCTAAATTCATTTAAGCTACAGCAAAGAAGTGGGTGTTAGACTCGTAGTATTTCACAAACTTTGCAACTGGGGGGCTAGTGCATGTTGCTTTGTATGTTTGGAAATCGGATACACATGACACATAACAGCAATTGAACAAGCATCCCCACCTCAAAACCAGTGAAAGGAATGCCAGCTAACAGACCATAAACAGAAAAGATGCCTATTAATCTCCATTCGGTGACGACGAGAAAGAGCATTAATTATAGTGGCCAGCTTGTGCTAACCATCATGAGAACAGGAAAGAGAAGTTGGAGCAATGCAGCTGCATATGAGGCTGACAAAATAATTGTAATAATGGAAAGACAACAAGCTACCGTCAGCCAACTCAACAATTAATAGAACAGAAGAGTCAAATACTAAAAATTCAATTGCCAGTACAGAGTCAACTACTTCAAATTCAATTACCAGTACAGAGGTCCAAAATACAAACAATTCAATTGGTTAATGATCCCAGGAAGAACATCTTGTAGCTCTGTCAAGTCAAACAATGAACACAAGTCAGCAAGATAAAAACAAATACAAAAAATGCCTGAGAAATACAAATGCGTGTAAGGGTAGACCCAAGTTGGGTTTTTGGAGTTTAGTAAACACAAAGACAAATACCCTGCCCAAAACTATTTTTCTTACTCTTAAGATTTGTCTACTCCAACCTCAACCTAGAGCACAATACCCTCAAACGTTGCAACTGGATGCATAAAAATATTCCATTCAAGATGACAAAAACGAGTGCGATTTATAGAAATCTCTCACTAACTAACAAGTCCAATTCTAGTACTCTATAGCTATAGGACTAATCAGCAGAATAATAAAAAAATTATATGTAAACCGGCTGCAAGTTAAGCAATCCACTGATCGCATTATAAACTTGTTATGGTAGGGAGTGAAGTATGCAGGTGTAAAACTAAATTGGACTTGGATTGTACAGAAATCAGTCGCCACCAGGGCAAATGGATGTAATATGGGTTAATTGTTGCATGAGCTTACTATTTGAGTGCTAATCATTTACATACCCACTGTGATGAGCTGAGGTTGTATTAACTTTGTTGAACCGGGTTTTGACTTCACAATGAGGTTCTTGAGCCAAAAAGACAAAAAAAAACAGAGCCCTGGACCAAGCCGCAATCGTTAGGGATTTCATCACCCAAATATGGGTATGTTAGTGTGTATCACATGAGAACCCTCACCGATTGCAAGTTCAACTTGTCCAATTTTGAGGGAATTCTCTTTATACATATGCTGTCTCTAATATTGTTACATCTACCAACATGCATTAGAAAATGGCAAAGTGGCAGATTTTGAGATACGTACCTTGGTTCGCCGTGGTCGTGGACGGCGTGGCCGGGGGCGGGCACCAGCAGCGACGAAGATAGAGGGAGGAGGAGGGAGTCGATGGTGGCGGCGGCGATTCACGCTGGTGGAGGATGCGGCGGCGGAGGAGGGAGAGGAGTGGGGTGAGTAGGAGGCGGCGGTGCGGAGGACGGAGAGGGGGAGGCGGCGGCGGGGGGGTTGGGGGAGTAGGGGAGGAAGCGTCCGGGGGGGTAGAGGAGGAGGCGGCGGCGGCGGCGCGGGCTAGGGAGGATGCGGCGCGGGGGGCGGAGGTGGCGAGGCGAGGGGAGGGGAGGAGGCGAGGCGCGCGGGGCGGAGGTGGCGAGGCGGAGGAGGAGGAGGCGGAGGGAGGAGGGGTTGAGGAGGCGTCCGGGGTAGAGGAGGCGGCGGCGGCGCGGGCTAGGGAGGAGGCGGCGCAGGGAGGAGGACGCGAGGAGGCGAGGGCGGCGCGGCGGCGGGAGGGCCGATGGAGAGAGGCGAAGCGCGCGCAGGATGAGGCGAAGTCGCGCGCAGGAGGAGGAGGCGGAAGCGCGCGGCGGCGCGATGGAGAGAGGCGAACAATGGGTTGTGGGGTTTTAGGGTTAAATACATTTATATAGGGTTAAATGAGTTTTAAGTGTGACGGCAACCATCAACTCCTTCTTTTTAAATAGTAAAGATATATATATATATATATATATATATATATATATATATATACCGATGAAAATCCGTGGGATATCTTCACTTTGTGTCTGTGAGAAAAGAAATCCGTGCATATCACTTTGTGCTATCGGGTATGGGTTACTCGTCGGGTACAAATACCCGCGCGGGTGTGGATATGGGTAAGTTTCTATACCCGTGTACGGGTACGGGTATCGTAGCGGGTAGAGTTATATCTGTCGGGTGCGGGTATGTGGTGGCTATACCCAGTGGGTATGTATCCGTTGTCATCTCTGCTCCGACAGCTGTGAAGTAAATCTTGAGGCTATGGTATTCTTTGTAGGGTTTTGCTAATATAAATCGATTTTCCTGTCCATTGGGTAAGTTTTGAGACCTGTATAAATATGATTCTGCTCATGATCCGATGGTTAAAAAATGTGACTTACCTTATACATAAACAATCCCCTTCTTTTTATCTTACTGCATATACAGGGGATAAGCTTATGCACAAGTATTATTCAATATGGACCCCGATATTTCACATATCATTTACAAGAAATGCAAACAGATTTAAGGGGTCAGGATAATATCACTGTGCTTCGTCCCATTTTCCATACGTATCCAGGACTCGATAGAGAATGGATCTTCAGTTATCTCGATTATCCTTGCTCCTTTGGGCCAATCACCGTAGCCCCCATAGCCTGTGTGTCGTGCAAAACATAGCCACAGTTTCTCATATGGGCAGCACCAATCCAGCCCGTGGTTATGCCCAACGAAGATTGCCTATCAAAAGATTAACGATGATGAACGGCGATGATATAATTTTTGTAAAGAAGTACAACTGTCTGGCCTATGCACCTGAAGTTACCATAAGCAGTTCAGTAAACAAGAAACCATATTTCAATCTCAAGAAATGATCAGGTGGAATCACAAGTACTACTCTGACATACCTTAACTGAAGGCCTCTTGGCAAGAGCATCCATCATACCCCATTCAGCTTCTTGTGGTGCTACCTCTTCCTTGTTGATAGAGCCAACACAGGGTTTTCTTATTTCAGACTTAGCCTTTGGAGCTACCTTAACGTATGCTGTGCTAGGTATATGCCAAAAGATTATCTCAGGAATCCTAAAGGCGACATACCGATATCAATATTAGGATATACTCCACAGTTCCTGAGTAACAACAATTCTAAGTTTCTGACCTGCCATTTGGATTAAGGAACTGAGACCGACTTTGAAACCACTTGACCTGAGCACTAGATATGACTTCTGGATAGGATCCACCGCCAGAGTCAAGAAAATACATGAGCAGAGCCGGATCATCTTTCTTATGTGACAACACTTGCAGGTCGTAGTTGGAAACACCAGGCCAGAGATCCATGGGGCCATTTGATGAATATGACAATCCGTTGTGGTTAATTTCAGTTGTCATCAGTTCAATTCGCGTCGTCCCTCGAAAGCTGCACCCTTCATCGCCGGATGCACTCAACACCAAGTTCAGTCAATACTTGAAAAGAAGGAATTCAGGCAGTACAAAGAGTCCGAGACATTTCAGTTCTTCAGTTTACCTGAAACTGACATGCTCGCCGGTGGGCAATTCACCAGTGGAAAGCCTGCAGGAGAAAACCACTCCGGAGGCCATTCGAACGGCATGTCGTCGTGGTTCCCGAACACTGTCGCCCATGGGATCCCCCTGCCTCCGGTGGGAGAAATTGCTCTGTCCCAGTACAAGCTCGCGTTGGGAATCGGCATATTGTTGGCCGTCAGAAGGTCGCCGAGATACACCACAAAGTCTGCAATTTCCGCGACAGGATGAAATTTCAGAGAAAAGCTGCAATTTTAAAGGCACACGTGCACGGGGGAGGGACGGGAAGCAGGGTAGGCGAGGCACCGGACCGGGCTTCTCGGCGTCGAGGACAGCGTCCATGACGCGGTCGGAGCCGGCGTCCTGCCGTGGCCCCCAGTCCGTCCACGCGTTCTCGCCGTAGTGTAGGTCCGCGAAGAGCGCCACCTTGAACCCGCCCGACGCGAACCGCAGCGGCCGCCGATTGTCGGCAGGCTGCCGGTGCTCGGCCGGCGACCGCAGCCCCGCCACGCTCAGCGCCAGCGCGGCTGCGAGCGCGAGGAGCAGCGCGCCGGCTGCCGCGAGGCGGAGCCACCACTGCATCCCGGCGTTGTCCGTCCGATGAATTTGGTGCGTTCTTGGTGGGATGAATAACCTATGAGCTTGACGTGTGGCGGTACTAGTGTCGTGGCAGCAAAACCGAAGCAGGTTTTGGTGGTTATTATTGCAAACGTCCGGTGCTGCCTGCTGCCCACAAAGTCGCAGTCGAAAAAATTAGGTACCAGGAGTGGATTAGTCGCACCAGTATAAAAAAGCAATAACATACACTAGTAAAAATTATTTAAAATATTTATATATACTTATTGATAGATCGAGTAAGGGAACACGTGGTTAGACATTTGGTTACTTCACAGAAAATTGAAATTTAAGTAGGGGCCTAAGCCTCTACTCCTGCTTACTCTCTCCGTATCTAAATACTTGGTTTTTTTATAAATACACACATATTTAGATAACCATTTGTTAAATAGAACATAATAAAATTGTCCCTTATAACTAACTTAAGGATTGGTGCTTCCAAATTTAATATTTTAATTATGTGGATGAATTAGATTTGCACTATGAGGAGTTGTATGGTAGGGAAAAATAACGAGCTGGAAGTATCTGTGAAAGAAAAATTTAGTCAAAAGTGAAAATGTATTTGCGAACAAGCTAGTAAACCACGTGGCGCTTGATGCTACGCACCAGATAGCGTAACAGGTGCGTAGATTACAAAGAACATGCGCTATAGGTCAAGAGGGCATTCTCCTTGCCATAAATGTTAGGTAGATTTTTTTTTGCTGTAGTTTTTATCTGTAGTTTATAATTTTTAATTTTAATATGAGTGTTTATATGAACAAATTGAATATCATAAGTTATTTTTAAAAGACTGTTCTACATAAATCACTTCGAAATAACGATTAAAAAAATCATCTTTATTTATTTAAGAAAAAACCATAAATTATAAACATATATCTATTAGCCAAAGGGAATATGCGGGATAACAGGACGGGCAAACGGAACAAGCAAGAATATGCTCGACCGGCTGCTCGCAGCCCTAACTGCTACTACTAACCTGTTGCGCACACTAAAAAAAATTCTTCTTCAGGTGTTTACTCTCGCCTCTTTTATTCGGCCGTGAAGTTTCTTAATTAACGGTGGTCTCCTAAAGTAGATTTTAGGATACCATGAACTAGTCATAAACCTGCATACTTGCGTGTACAATTACACGGTTATATTTGAAAAATTATAGTTGTATCTACTTTAATCTAATTGACCTAAACCAATATAATTTGGCCCATCAAAATTATAGGTGTGTCTCCTTCTATCTTTCTCTCGACTAATAAGAATTTCTAGGATTTTTTAAACAAATTGTCACGGAAATTTCTAGCCCTCAAAGCAAATGATATGCTGTCAATATCACTATTTGTTTATAGATGTATAGATTATTATGACCTATTCTTTTCAGCTTTTCAACTGATTTTTGTTTCAACTTCTTGTAGTAATCATTATTTATTAAATTAATAAGCTGTAACTCAAAAGAATGGCCCTATACTGTGTGCTTGTATTAACAAAACTCCATGAATCACAAAACGAAAAAGGCAAAATTAGCTCCTGGACATCGAACTTATGTGGCATTTGCTAAGACACATTGTAAATTCCTGCAAATTTCGGTCATTTGCCAGAACACACTTTGATCATCATAATAATATTATTAGTTTTTTTCTTCTGAAATTTGCATACCTTTGAATTTTGTGGATCAACAAAAACCCTCAGGCTTGTCATATAACATTATCATTAGGTTTCCATTTAGAAAAGCTTTTTTAACATCCATCTACCATATCTCGTAATCAGAATATACAGCAATAGCTGGAATGATCCAGACAAAGTTGTGTATAGCGACAAACGTGAAAGTTTCATCATAATAAACATCTTGATTTTTTTGAAACCTTTCGCTACCGATCATACTTTTATGCATGTGAATATTTTCATCCATGTTTATCTATCTTTTTCTTAAAAACTCATACATCAGGTGTAATCACCTTGTCATTGGCCGGCATCGCATACGGTTGATTGACTTTGATCCAAATTACGTGCCTTTGAGTTTCAATGTAGGATTGCATATGAGTCTTCCAATAAGAGAAATCGGATCCATCGAAAACATGTGACTTGGTTGAATACTTGTCTAATACCATGGCTTATAAGACCGGTTAAGATATATAAGAAGAGCTAATTGGGCTCTAATACCACTTGTAAGACCAATATGACAACAGAGGGGGTGAATGATGCCTTCAAAAGCTCTCTAAGTATTCATCGATCTTTACTCTAATAGCTAGGAGAAACTATGAAGATCAAAGACCAATCACCACACAAAAAAATCCAAGAGAAAACTGATCAAAACAACCTTCACAATGTTTTCAACATGAGAATAGTGATTTCAACACTTTTTTTAAACCAAAAATCCCAAAAACTTTTGATCCGTAAATCCAAATGGTATGAAATTTAGCATACACTTTCTCTAGAATGGCACAAACCTATTTCAACCAACGATTGAGAAAATCATTGTCAAAGTTACGATATTTTCAGTTTGAAGGAAGCTTTTAATAAAAAAAAGGGAGAATTGATCATTTGCCGTTATCAAAGATGTATCATTTCAGGATTTGCCACTGTCTCATTGACATACGACTTCAGAATCCATGTGTCAGTAAGACATAGAGTGACAAATCTTGAAGTGCACATCTTTATAGTGTCAAGTGATGAAATATCCCTTAAAAAATGTCACTTACCTTATACATAAACAACCCCTTCTTTTTATCTTACTGCATATACAGGGGATAAGCTTATGCACATGTATTATTCGATATGGACTCCCGATATATCACATATCATTTACAAGAAATGCGAACAGATTTAAGAGGTCAGGATAATATCACTGTGCTTCGTCCCATTTTCCATACGTATCCAAGACTCGATAGAGAATGGATCTTCAGTTATCTCAATAATCCTTGCTCCTTTGGGCCAATCACCGTAGCCCCCATAGCCTGTGTGTCGTGCAAAACATAGCCACAGTTTCTCATATGGGCAGCACCAATCCAGCCCGTGGTTATGCCCAACGAAGATTGCCTATCAAAAGATTAACGATGATGAACGGCGGTGATATCATTTTTGTAAAGAAGTACAACTGTCTGGCCTATGCACCTGAAGTTACCATAAGCAGTTCAGTAAACAAGAAACCATATTTCAATCTCAAGAAATGATCAGGTGGAGCTAAAAGTACTACTCTGACATACCTTAACTGAAGGCCTCTTGGCAAGAGCATCCATCATACCCCATTCAGCTTCTTGTGGTGCTACCTCTTCCTTGTTGATAGAGCCAACACAGGGTTCTTTTATTTCAGACTCAGCCTTTGGAGCTACCTTAACGTATGCTGTGCTAGGTATATGCCAAAAGATTATCTCAGGAATCCTAAAGGCGACATACCGATATCAATATTAGGATATACTCCACAGTTCCTGAGTAAGAACAATTGTAAGTTTCTGACCTTCCATTTGGATTAAGGAACTGAGACCGACTTTGAAACCACTTGACCTGAGCACTAGATATGACTCCTGGATAGGATCCACCGCCAGAATCAAGAAAATACATGAGCAGAGCGGGATCTTCTTTCTTATGTGACAGCACTTGCAGGTCGTAGTTGGAAACACCAGGCCAGAGATCCATGGGGCCATTTGATGAATATGACAATCCGTTGTGGTTAATTTCAGTTGTCATCAGTTCAATTCGCGTCGTCCCTCGAAAGCTGCACCCTTCATCGCCGGATGCACTCAACACCAAGTTCAGTCAATACTTGAAAAGAAGGAATTCAGGCAGTACAAAGAGTCAGAGACATTTCAGTTCTTCAGTTTACCTGAAACTGACATGCTCGCCGGTGGGCAGTGCACCAGTGGAACGCCTGCCGGAGAAAACCACTCCGGAGGCCACACGAACGACATGTCGTCGTGGTTCCCAAACACTGTCGCCCATGGGATCCCCCTGCCTCTGGTGGGAGAAATTGCTCTGTCCCAGTACAAGCTCGCGTTGGGAATCAGCATATTGTTCGCCGTCAGAAGGTCGCCGAGATACACCACAAAGTCTGCAATTTCCGCGGCAGTACGAAATTTCAGAGAAAAGCTGCAATTTTGCAGGCACACATGCACGGGGAAGGGACAGGAAGCAGGGTAGGAGAGGCACCGGACCGGGCTTCTCGGCGTCGAGGACGGCGGCCATGACGCCGTCGGAGCCGTTGTCATGCGCTGGCCCCCAGTCCGTCCACGCGTTCTCGCCGTAGTGTAGGTCCGCGAAGAGCGCCACCTTGAACCCGCCCGACGCGAACCGCAGCGGCCGCCGATTGTCGGCAGGCTGCCGGTGATCGGCCGGCGATCGCAGCCCCGCCGCGCTCAGCGCCAGCGCGGCTGTGAGCGCGAGGAGCAGCGCGCCGGCTGCCGCGAGGTGGAGCCACCACCGCATCCCGGCGTTGTCCGTCCGATGACTTTGGTGCGTTCCTGGTGGGATGAATAAGCTATGAGATGTGACGTGTGGCGGTACTAGTGCCGTGGCAGCAGAACCGAAGCAGGTTTTGGTGGTTATTATTGCAAACGTCCGGTGCAGTAAATGATTGGTTGGAGCGGCGCCGTCACCGCCGCTGCCTGCTGCCTGTAGCCACTCCTCGCTCGCAGTCGAAACAAATTACGCACTCGCAGGGGGCAGGGGCGCACTGAGAAAAAAAAAGTGGGGCCTCTGTATATATAAGTAATAATCATACACTAGTAAATATTATTTAAAATATTCATATATAATCAAGCAAGGACATAAATGGTAGAAAACTAAAATTTGAGTAGTGGTCTAAGCATAGTTTTAAAGGTCCGACCGGTGATCTAACCGGGGTTGCTGTCGATTCACCGGTTCGTTGGTCGGACCACTGATCGAATCGTTGGACCGCCGATTCCGTTAATAGCACCATTTTAGTGTATATATACACACACTATATTTGGCCCAAAAATAATTTCAGAAGGGCAAAAAATATTCGATTATTGATTTCGAAAGACAGCTCTTCAATTAATATTTTAGTACGCAAAGTTGGGATAGATGCAAATGTTAATTGGAGAAGCCAAATCATAGTAGATGGAAACAGCAACACAACTAATCTAAGCATCAACAAATAAAATATCCAAACCAACAGCACAATCTACGGGGGGAAATCACACATCCATGAAATGAGGAGGCCGGTGAGAGAAGCTTGATATGGTGGTGAAGTTGTTGCCGTCGAGGATTTGGAGTGCAAGATAATTGCTGCCGTCGGTGTCGAGTGTGGACTTCGAACTACATGTCAACTGAGCAAGCAAGAGGCATCTAATTGAATCGAGGGTATGTTTTTTTAGTCGTGGTTTATGATTTTTAGTTGAATTTTTTTAAGTTTAACTATTTATGACAGAGATTACGGAGAAAGATACTTGCTTGCGATTTTAGATGGTACAGATGTTGAGCTTTTAACGTGTACTATAATTAACTTATAGACTCCATCTTAAAAAAATACTTTATTTAAAAGTTAGATACTGTAGTAAAAGACAAAAGTCGTTAAGCTAAAAAAACACAGGTCCGAAATCAGGTGCTTCTGATAACAAACAGTAGCATCAGACTCTTGTATCTCAAGCGGGCAAATGCCAAATCGGCCTCCCAACTCACCTCCACCAGGAGGCGATCCAGGTGAGGCGTGCCGCATCTTGCCCTCCACCACCTGCACCACACGCAGACGCGCATCCGCGAAAAGCCCCTAATTTTTAGAGCCGAGCCTGAGCAGAAATAGAAGAGCTCGCTCCGTCGCTTCCTCACCGCGATGATGTCCTTGAGGTCGCTGGCCTCGAGAAGGTCGAGCACGGGATGGTTCGCCACCGGGAGCAGCGCCTTGTTGGGCCGTGGAGGCCCTGCGACGCTGGCCGACAGGGATCCAAGCTCAGTACAGAGAAGTGCAGAGGTCAGAGGTGTGGAAGCATATCATTGAGAACGATAGGGAATAGACTTTTTTTTTCTTTTTTTAATAGTAGAATAGACTTTTTTCTATGGAGCCGCGCTCAACACAACGTCTTGACGCTGGCGTTGGACTTTTCTTCTCTTGTTTAGTATTTTATTTTTTATTTTAGTTTTTTCTTTTTGCTCCGTATTCCTTTATATTATCTGTGATAGGTTAACATGTTTTTTCTATTTTTAAATTTTTTAAATTTAAATTATACTAAATAAGCCAACTCAGTTATAGTAAAAAAATAAGTCAACTATAGTAAAAAAATCATAAACAAATGCTATTCTGAACGCCCTCTAAAGGTGAGATTTGGACATATCTAGCCACTTTGATCTCCGGAATTCTAATACTAGCCCCCGGAGCATCAAAATTTTATTTCTAGCTCCCTCCCCGATCGCGCGACTATGCGGTGGCGACACGTGGCAGATCGTGCGGTCGGGGAGCGCACCACCTGGGTCGTGCACCACCAGTGGGTGGTGCGCTCCCTGACCGCACCACCCCACTGAGCACTGTTCATCCATGATTTATTTATTTGTAAATTAAAATATTGAAGTTTTGTAGTTTTTAATTTTTTAAATATTTTGTAATTAGAAAATTTTATTTATTTATATAGTGTGCAAGAATTTTGTAACGTAGGAAATAAGACGCAAAATTTTGTAAATATCTTTTAAAAAATCGTTACGCACTCGGTGAGTAAGTTTTTTCGGGTTTGGTCAAATTATATACACTACGTAACGAATTTTTACCCTTGATCGCACTCCCCGACCACACGATCTGCCACGTGTCGCCACCGTGTAGTCGTGTGGTCGGTGAGAGGGCTAGAAATGAAATTTTGATGCTCCGAAGGCTAGTATTGGAATTTCAGAGATCAAAAGGGCTAGACATGTCCAAAATTCTCTAAAGGTTAGCAGCTCACGTAGGAAACCATACACTCTCCTTTTGGAGTTTGCATGAATGAATTGAGCCTTGGCGGGCTGCCTATATTTTGCTTCACCTGTGTTTCGTACTGTAGCCGTTCGATTTAATGGTTCTGTAAAAAATCGGCCGATTCATCTAGTTTTGTCCGATCCAAGAATGGTCTTCGAAGTAAACCAGTTGGTGTAGTTTCAGTTTAACCGATGGTCCGATTTTAATAACTATGTGCTGAAGCCTCTACTTGATCTTTTTTGGGTCTATCCTGCTCTCTGTCTATGAATACTTGGTATTTTTTTATCATGCACACATATTGAGATATCCAATAAATAGAATAAAATAAAATTATTCCTTATAACAAACGCAATGATTGGTGCTTCCAAATTTAATATTTTAATCATGTGGATGAATTAGATTTGCACAAACTACGAGGACGTGTATGGTAGCGAAAAATAGCGAAGTGGAAGTACTTGTGGAAGAAAGATTTTGTCAAAAGTGAGAAAGTAACTGCGAACAAGCTAGTAACCACGTGGCGCTTGGTGCTACGCACAAGATAGCGTAATAGGTACGCAGATTACAACGAAAATGCGCTATAAGTCAGAGGGCATTTACGTTACGCTGGATGATGGAGATCTTCATGTCTATCAGCCAGAGCGAATGTGAGGCTGAACAGGACGGGCAAACGGAACAAGTTAGAATATACAGGTATGTTCTTTTTTATTACGATTTATAATTTTTAATTAAAAATTTTAAATTTTAATTGTTTACGATAAAGATTACGGAAAGAGATACTTACTTGCGATTTTAGATGATACAGATGTTGGGTTTTTAATATGTACTATAATTAACTTGTAGACTCTATCTTAAAAAAATACTCCGTTTGAAAGTTAAATACTGTAACAAAAGTCAAAAGCTGTTTTGAGAAACTGAAAAGAACAAGCTACTTCAAGTCGATTTAGTAGTAGTGTATAGCAACTGAACTCCATGTTGGTTCAGCAGCCTATAAAAGGCTTGTAATCCTCTATGTATTAGAGCATCTACAGTGTATGAAAATAGGGGGTCTTAAGCCACTTGTAATCCTCTATGTATTAGAGCATCTATAGTGTATGAAAATAGGGGGTCTTAAGTCACTTTAAAGTTGACCTTAAGTAGGTCATAAGTAAAAAAGGCTTAAGATCAGTTCTCAAACTAAAGACCTGGCTATAAGCATTAAAATACAAATTTTCTTTTGAATCCTGTGTTCTCTTTTCCTCCACCAGCCAATCACCGTGGCATGAGGGATATTAGGTATGACCCTCCTTAAGGTTAAGCGGTGGTCTTAAATATAACAGAGTCGACCTTAATAATTAGGTAAGATCCACCTTAAAATTCATTGTGATATACACATTTTAAATACCCTTAGAACGTACGGGGGAAATGTAAGCAGTAGTATTGAGCCTTCCACATAGTTTCTTGTTTCAGCTCCTCTCTAAGATCACTAGTAGCTCTCTCTTCCTCTGTTGCTTGCTTCAACTCACCTCTGTCCTGGATCAGCACCAGCTCGGTGGTACGCGGGCCCAGGGCCGCCTTGGGGAAGAACTCGTCAGGCATGTCCTAGATCAGCACCAACTTGGCGGTACGCGGGACGCCACCGATAGCCGTGATGAAATTGCAGTCTAACGACATGACGGGCGGCAGGGGGAGTCGCATGCCATCGGTGATGGGCTTGAGGGACGGGTCGCATGCCTTATCCACGACGACGAGCCATCTGTGGGAGCATGGCTCGATACGTAATACAGATATGACATACGGTGATATGATATTTTTCAAAAATAAGGATACGTTGATACGGTAAACGTATATATATATATATATATATATATATATAAAAAGTCTCTTTTCTATACTCGAATGTAATTATACCTTATATCGTATCTTATACCGTAGGGAGTATCTCGCGTAACGGAGAGTATGTACGTATAGTATACGAGTATTTAAGATCTACACCCGGGTGTAATTACACCCTATATCGTATCTCATACCGTAGGGAGTATCTCACGTAACGGAGAGTATGTACGTATGGTATACGAGTATTTAAGATCATCTAGGTGGTATGAATAATTTTCAGAGGTGGTATGTACATTTTTTTCGACATACTCCTTTTTATGTGCGTATATAAAGGTATTTACAAAATACGCTAAAAACTATGGACTCCTGTGCAATTTTTTCATGTGGTTCACATTGAAATATCTTATAATTAGTACACGAGTATATCCAAAGTGATAAAGAAGTATTTTAAGTTTGTTTAAGTGGTATATTAGATGTGGGTGTAATTACACCCGGGTGTAGAGAGTATTTTTCCTATACACACACACATATACATACATACAAAATTGTAAACAAGCTACGAGAGGAGATTACCTTGATAAATTGAATGCTATATATTCCATTAATCAACTGGGCAAGATAGCACTTTCCAGTTAGTCTATTTCCCTTTCCAGTTCTGATTGGCTCTTCCTCAAAATTGATGTCAACTTAGAGAGAGCATTGTAATCATAAGCATTCATGGGTTGTGTGAAATAAGATCAGCTCTTTCTCAAAACAGTTTAATGTATGACATATGTGACATGGTTGCGGTCAGCCGGTCATAGCAAATTCATTCTTATAGTATAACATTAGTATCAATCAAATCAAGAATACACATAGATATATATGTGTTATGATAAATTGAGATGCAGCCTGCAGCACTTAGTTCAAGTTAATATAACTGAAATGCATATAAACTTAATTCAAGTTAATGCAAAACAATCATAATCAACTCCTCATAGATGCAACCTGCAGATATGGTGAGCCAAGCTCACACAAACATACAAACTAAAAGAAAGACACCTGCAGCCTGCGGCGGGGGCGAGCGGGGGAAGGCGAGGCAGCGAGGCGGGGGTAGAAATAGTGACGTGAATGGGTCGGGCCGGACGTATCGCCACATATTGCCGCGTATCATATGTGTATCGAAGTATTTTTTTTATTTTTTTTTGAGATAAAATTTACCGATACTTCGCCGATACCGTATCGCCACATATCGATACGTATCACCGTATCAGATACGTATCGGACACGCATACAGCGGTGGAGAGCCATATCGGTGCTTGCGAGGTGGGAGCAGTCGATGATGCGGTGGGGGCTCGCACCGGTACTACCTAGGTACGTCGTCTTGACGACATCGCCGTGGCGGGAGGAGAAATCGACGGCGTTGACGCTGGAGCAGAAGGACACAAGGTGGAGGGAGTGGCGGTTGAGCCGAGGGCCGGCGGCGTTCGACACGCGGCGCCACGACCTACTGATGGCGGCGAACACTGCGTGGTCTTGGGCAATGCCCTCAAGTATCTCCGACAGAAGGATGGACCAGCGGGCGGCGGCGGTTGGTCTCTTGTGTTTGCGAGGGAGGCCGGACGCCATTATCGTGCGTTTATCGCGAGTTGAGCGCTGCATGCAGCAGTGTCCGTGCACCTTTTGTACATGGTGAAGCCTCGTTCCAAAGTGATGTGTCCTTTCGTTTTAAAATGTGATTTTTAATTTTTAACTAAAATGATACTGTATAATCGTTAATTTTTATAAGATATTCAATTAAACAAAAATAAAGAAAAAAATAGAAAAAAAGAAAATAATATTATATCTTTATAGGTAATAAAAAAAGGAAAAGAAAAAAAAGCTACGTTTAGAAGCCAATACTTTTTAAATAGTTTTTTGTTTCTAAAAACTAGAAACCTAAGCTATATCCGTTTAGAGTGAAGCCTAAAATTGCCAGTAAGTTGGAGTCGAAACGTAACGGATGAAATATTTAGTAGGTTTGGTAAACGGACACAAGGGAACTTATCCTTGAGATTTAGAATGGCAATGCTAATTTGAATATGCGAAGTGCATAATTTGGCATGCGTCGGAATTGTAACTTAATAGAGAATTAGAGGTAGACGCAATACATATGACAAAGAAGAGTAAACTGCACGGAGCGTCATTCAACTTGTGTGGGTGTATCATCTAGATCATAAATCTTTTAAAATACATATCTAAATCACTGATATGATATAAGTATGTCATTAATCCATTCTAGCTACTTACGCTAGCAGAATTTATATACGTGACATGACACATAGGATTCAAAACAGTTGGCAAAGCATTTGCAAAAAACTCCTATGCATTTTTTTCCCATTTAGCTCTACCTATGTTCACTTACCGAACCAGCCCGTATTCTATACCATCTCGTTACCTTTTGTTCGACTCCCAGGCAATCCGTGTGAGAAGATCATGTCATGCATCATAAACTTTATTAGCTATAGCGTGATGAGTTCCATGAGGACGAAGCCATACTCTGGCACTGCCTTAAGGGTTTCATCGCAAGAAGATGCGGACTTGAGTGGCAGGTGTAGACATATTCGGTTTGGTTTAAGTAGATTAGATAAGACCAAAGGGATATGGTTAAAAGGAAAAATATAATGTTAAGAGGTTGTTTAAAATTTGAATCTTATGTATCATGACACGTGTATGAAATATATCAATGTGGATGGGTAGGATGAACCAATAACCCATTTATATATCAATGATCTAGATGTACATTTTTAAAGTCCAGTAATCTGGATGACACAGTTCGAATAAGTTTAGTGACTCCTTGTATTTTAATCGAAAAAAAATTTCGAGGTATATATATTGAATATAGAAAATAAATAACAATAATATATAGAAGCGTATGTGACAAATCGCAATACAGTACAACTCGCACGATGTATACGGCATACCTATAGCCATATGCATGAAGTATTGCGAACACCTATCCGGTTCGTGCGATCCAGATCGAGCTCTCCCCGCGTGCGCGTCCGAGTAACAAACGAACATCCAGCGCGCGGTCGCAACCAATTCCTGTACAAATACGCACGCAACAAATATATGCCTATACGGTACGCACACACGTACGCCACCATGCATGGTGCGTACTACGTATCATCATCATGCATGCATGGATCGATGAGAATGAATTCAGGCGCCGAAGCTGATGGGGAAGACCCTGTCGGTGCTGGGGTAGAAGAGGCCCCAGTGCTGCTCCACGCCGGACTCCTTGAGGCTTCTCGTGAACACGTACGTCTCGATCGTCCTCGGCCGCCGAGGCGTGCCCTTCGACACGTGGTGCACCAGGTTCTGGTTGAACGTCCTCGCGTTCTCCACCGACGCCGCCGCGCCGGCCACCGACGGCCAGCCGGTCTCGACACCACGACCGCCACATTCGGCCCCCCTGAGCTTCTCCACCGCCGTGTACAGCTACTACTACAGAAAACCTAATACTAGACGGCAAATCACAGACAGTTTTGTGAAACCGTCTGTGATATACACTATCACAGACGGTTTTAATTTGAAAACCATCTGCGCTACTGAAGGATTATCACGGACGGTTCTTACAAATGAACCGTCTGTGATAGTGGACTATCATAGGCGATTTTTTAGTAAAATCAATCTGTGATAATCTGAACTATCACAGTGCCACATAAATTAATTAATTCTATGCAATAGTTGATAGTAATGCCTCTTAAATTAACACATTCTATTTTTTACAGTGCCACCAGTAGCAGTCGGGTAACACGTGTGGATTCTACGTTTGCCACCATATGAGTCTACTCCTCGATTCCTCGAGGATTACCAATTCCAATTCTAAAGTTTGTCAATATTCTTATCATTACTTCATACGTATCAGGTTATATATATAAGCACATTGATAGTCCTATCGACAGACTGCGTTCATCACGAAAACTACATTGAAACAGGCCAACTTTGAAACAATTTGAGGAGAGTGTGCGTACTTTTTGGTGGCTCAAGTCCTAAATTCAAAAGGAGAGTTCCACAATGTACAATGATTTTTTTATTGCTCTTATCACTCCGGAATCGAGATCTCGCAAAAGTAATAGATCCATAATCATCGACTTATCAGGTTGCACAAGCAATACTTGGATGGCAATTATGCACCATCCAAGTATTGCTTATGCAGCCTGATAAGTTCGTTGATTATGGATCTGTTCCTTTCGCGAGACCTCGATTCCGGAGTGATAGAGCAATAAAAAAAATGTAATATTACCATCTAAGTGCAAATGCAATATAAAACTTTTGTAATTGTGTATTTGTTAATGGATATTTTACTTTATTTTAATTAATTAATTTGTAAATGGATGTTTTATATTTGTGAAATGAATTGAGATGTGAATTGGATGTTTTATGTTTCTGAAATGAATTGAGATGTGAATTGTCTGTATATATGTACATGTTGATCTGTTTGTTTCAGAGGGTATGGCTAACATTTCCTGAAGCTAGCCAATAAACAGAAATAGATTTAGGGGTAGAAAAGAATATCACAGACGGTTTTTGGTTACAAACTGTCTGTGATATTGATATATCACAGACGGTTTTTTTTGTTAAAAACCATTTGTGATATGCGTATATCACAGATGGTTTTTTCTTACAAACCGTCTGCGGTGGTAGCTATCACAGACGGTTTTTAGTTACAAACCGTCTGTGATATTTATTCCACAGACAGTTTGAAAATCGTCTGTGATAACTTTCGATTATCACTGACCTCATAAATTCAGACGTTTCAGAATACCATTTGTGATGATATTTTTGAACCGTCTATGATACAGTTTTATGTAGTAACGAGCGTGTCCACTATCACGTCGAACAGGTTCTGGTACTCGTACTTCCCGTCATGCACCTTCCCAGACGCCGTGAACAGCGCGAAGCTGAAGTCCATGGAGCGGGAGTTGAAGGTGTAGGAGAAGTAAGGGTACAGGTTGGCGAGGAGAGGGGCGCCGGTTCGTTCCAGGAACGGCACCACGAAGCGCATGAACGACTTTGCCTCGTCCGTGAGCTCGCCGGCCGACGACGGGGTGTGGACTTTGATGGTGCCCTGCGATATGACGTCGTCACCTTGATGTGGTCCAGGCCGGTCGCGGCGAGCGCTCTGTGGGCGTTCTCCATGGCGGGGACGAGGGCCTGCGTCTCGCTGTCGGCGACCTAGTTACCGACGACGAGGTACCGGAAGGCGACCCTCGGGTGGGCATGGATGTTCTCGCGGACCCACGCAGCCGCGGCGGACTCGCTGGATGCCAGGGTGTGGAGGACGTCGTTGGGTGCGCCGACGACTACGCTGATGCCGCTGCCCGCGAGGGCACCCAGCTAAGCGGCGCTGTCCGGCGAGTAGAGGCGCACCGACGTGAAGCCGTTGGCACGGAGCATGCCGACGACTTTGCTCGGGGACGGCAGGTTGTTGCCGCTCATGCCATAGCACACGCCAACCGATGCCGCTCCTGCAGTAAATTCCATCGACCCAGACATGCAAAAGCCAGTCAACACAAGCGCACACGTACGTAACACTAATTGTAAGACGTGTCAAATTAAATTTAAGATATCTCCAAAAAAAAATTTAAGATCAATATACACTTGTGTTTTTCTGCAGCATATCGTTCCTCTATTTATACTAACCAAAACAGTATGCATATACGCAAAAACGTACGTACGTCTATGTGTAGCTTGTAGACATGGAGCAAGAAATAAAATCTAGGAAGGAACAATCATATATGCTCCGTACATCAGCACGCGTGGAAGGATCAATCGATTTTGACTGTTAGTTACCATTTTGTTGTCAACAATTATAATGCTACGGACCTACGGTACGGTATAGTCAAATGGGAGGGTTTTTTTAGGTGAACCTTTTGGTTTATAATTTGAAATTTTGAATTCTGACAGTTCGTGAGAGGCTGTATACAGAAAAATAATTATATGTAATTTTGGTAGTACACTTTTTACTATAATCTTTCTGTTGATCTCGCATTAAAAAAACACACCGTTTAAAAGTTAGTTACTATAATCTGTATAAATATAAGCCGGTCGAAAGTAGCGCCGGACCCAGCCAATATGCACGCATTACTGTATACTAATCACTTCATTTCTCAGGGACGAAGATAGGAAAAATAAAAGGGAGAAGCATCCAAACGAGATCACAAAGGGCGGGCAAAGAGACGGTTCGAACTTCCTCTCGACCTCTTGTTTATTTTGGAGGAATAATTCGGTCTTCTGGAAATAGATATTTAACTGAAATGTCGATGTATACCTGCAACTTCCTAATTTCGTTGTTCTTTTTCTTTCGATAGTGCTCTTTGATGGTACGTTTAACTAAAAAGAAATGCGCACAAGGAGTTGACTGCAGTTGTGCTTGACGTACATTCAGAGCTTCAGACTAATTCCGTCTTGGTCCACCTATATACGTGTATCTGGTAGAGTAGCACTGGAGCACTTCGCCGAAGAAATGTTAGACAGCACACTGTTCTTGACTAATTGAGTACATTGTCATAGTAATAACCTTATAAATCCGTTCCAGGTCAAATATTGCGATATGTCATATATGTAACCAAACCATTGGACTAGCTGCTAGCATTCATATGTCCGTGAACAAATATATTAGCTATATTTTGATTTTAAAAGTTTTTATCAGCAATACAAATTTAGCTAGGTAGCAGATAAAAATTAATGAATTAAAAGGGCGGGTGTTGCTAAAAAAAAATGAATTGAACCTTCTGTTCCAACATCATGTGTTGCAAACAAATATTATCACAGATGGTTTTCTGAACCGTCTGAATTTATGGGTCAGTGATAATCGAAGGTTATCACAGATGGTTTTCGAATCGTATGTGATGTAAATATTACAGACTGTTTGTAAATAAAAGCCGTCTGTGATAGCTGATAATCACAGACGATTTGTAACAATATATGTATACATATATTCAAGTATATATGTACATATCTATGTTTATTAGCAACATATATATACATATACATATACATTCCCAGGGCTCTGCTAAGTAAAAGCATTATTTTCAAGTGCCTATTCTTTTCTAGATATACAACATTACTTACAGATCAATGGTCATTACTTAGATATACAACATTACTTACAACAATAACACAAATGGACATCTCAACTGCATCTAAATAACCGAAATTGAAGATGGACTCACCGAAGGGATTCTGGCGATGTTAGAGGAGCTCGAGCGTGGACGGAGGCAGCCAACGGGCTCGAGCGTCGACGGAGGTGGACGGCGACGGGTTCGGGGGGACGGAGGCGGCCGGTGACGGGCCCAAGGGAGGAGGAGGGCAACGGGGTGGGGGGGACGGCGACGGGCTCGGGGGCTCGACGGAGGCGGCCGGCGATGGGCTCGGGGGGATGGAGGCGGCCAACGACGGGCCCGTCTGTGTTATCAATATCACGGACAGTTCTAACCTTAGAATCGTCTGTGATAATAAAATTTAGAACCGTATGTAATAAGCCTTTGCCCCCTGACTGTAGTTATTAATATAACTACACCAACCAACGTTCAATAAGACCTCATAGAGTGTATTTCTTTACAACAGCTAGATGTATTTCTTTACAACAGCCCAATGAACATAGAGATACATTTGTATGACTCATTATCAAAATTCACCTATATATCACACATTTTCATATATACATAAATGCAAACTCACAAATACATCACAAACATGTATTATTGTATACATAAATGCCAATTCACATATACATCACATACATATATTGTTATATACATAAATGCAAATGCCCACATATATGTCGCACGTTCTCATTCCACTTACTTATTTTCTTTAAAAATTAGTTCTTCATGATGATCAATGCGTACGTAACTAGTTTCATCACGTTGTTCGTCGTCGACCCTTATGCCATTTTCAAAAGGAGGTAACTACATTCTCTAGTTTCATAAAATTGATTGTATTCTTTCTCGTCCACTACATTCTCTACTCCGACAATTCTCCTTTTTTCATGAAGAACTACATGGCGTTTCTTATTTGCTGAGTCAGTTATATAAAAAACTTGAACAACTTGGTTGGCAAATACGAATGGTTCGTCTTTGTACCCGACACATTGAAGGTCCACGGTAGTGACACCGTACTTGTCAACCTTCACCTGTGGGAGATGCACCCAACGATCGCGAAATAAGAGGATCTTGAAAACCACGTAATCGAGCTCCAAAATCTCTTCTATGAATCTATAGTACGAGTTTCTCAACCCATCGGTACTGAACACATCTATGCCGACACCGCTGTTTTAGTTAGTGCTCTTTACATCTTGAGCATATGTTTAGAATGTGTACCTATTTATGTCATATCATTGCCATATCACAACTATAAATGTTGGCCTTTTGCCAACCATGTCAGCATCTCACTTGACGAGCTTCTAACGATTTGTTCCTTCAACCATTGGTTGAACCGACTGTTGTGTTGTCTCATGATCTGAACATCCAGCCACTCTGGATTCTGTTGTCGAAGTACATCATTGTGCTAGTCGACATAAGGGATCACTTCAGTCATGTGTTGTAAGACCGTGAAATGGGTTTGAGCATACACGTCCATATCTGGAGTGATTACTTTCCTTCCAATAGTTTCAATACCTTTGAGCCTCCCCTCATAACGAGATTGAGCCACACCTATCGGTTGAATCTGAGCCATATAATCGACACAAAACTTAATGACCTCTTACCTTGCATAACCTTCGACGATGCTGCCCTCCAGCCGAGATCGATTCTGTACATAGGATTTGAGAATTCTCATGAATCTCTCAAACGGATACATGCTACGTAAGAATACTGGACCGTATATTTTTATCTCCCACACAACATGAACAATGAGATGGACCATGATATCGAAAAATAAAGGAAGAAAATACATCTCAAGATGACATAGAGTCATCACCACCTCGTCCTGCAGAGCATCTAGTTCTTCGGTATCGATAACCTTCTGAGCAATTGTGTTAAAGAAATAACATAGCCTCATGATTGTCTCTTGGACTTGGATCGGTAAAATATTTCTAATTGCAATAGAGAGCATCTGTGTTATCAGCACATGACAATCATGAGACTTCATGCCATTTAACTTCAAATTTTGCATCGAAACAAGTTTTTTCACATTGCCGGAGTAACCAGACGGAACTTTGATACTATGCAAGCACTGGCACAGTTCTATTTTCTCGGCCTTAGACAGAGTGTAATACGCAGGGGGAAGGTACGTTCGTCTATTATCTGTTTCTGTCGGTACTAACTCAGGCCTGATGTCCATATCGGCCAAGTCAAGCCGTGCGTTGACGCTGTACTTTGTTTTATCACGAATGTTCAGTAAAAGATCAATCAAACTGTCACATATATTCTTTTCTACGTGCATGACATCGATGCAGTGTCGAACATCTAGCACTCCCAATAAGGTAAGTCCCAAAATATTGATATCTTTTTTCAGATGTTCTTCTCATGAGCCCTCAATTTACGTCTCTTTCCGAGGACAACGCCTAAATCCTTAACCATATTATAAATCTCTTTTCTGCTTAAATGTTTTGGAACTGAACCGTCCTCCTTCTCTCCATCAAATTGTTTCTTCATCTTACAGTATGGGTGAGCCATCCGAAGGAGCCGGTAGTGACGCATGTACACTGTTTTGTGTGAGTATTTCAGCCACACACTCTCGGTACCATCTAAGCAGTGAGTACAAGTTTTGGCATATTTTGTACTCTGGCCCGACAGGTTAGTAAGAACAGGATAATCATTTATGGTGCATAACAATAAGGAGCACAAAGTTAAGTTCTTTCGTTTGTATGCATCTCATACCTGTACGGCTGTACCCATTCGTTCCACAGTACTTTTAGATTTTCCACCAATGGAGCTAGGTACACATCAATATCATTTTCAGGTTGCTTTGGCTCTTAGATAAGTATCGATAACAAAATATACTTTCACTTCATACACAACCAAGGCCAAGTGCTATGTCGGCTTTTGATGCTACTGAAATGATTCATTCCATCTGTACTCAATCCAAACCTTATATTCCTCGGTTCTGCACCGAAATCTGCAAAACTCCTATTGATGTTTCTCCACTGGCTGGAATCAGTAAGGTGTCTAGCATTCCATCTTTTTTGCGTTCCTCAGAGTGCCAACGCAGCAGTTTTGCCTCCTTTGGACTCGCAAAAAACCGTATTAAACGGGGAATTATAGGAAGATACCATGCCACCTTTGTAGGAAGTTCTTTCTTCACCTCTGTTCCCTCGCCATCATCATCTGATTGATTGTTACGTTTATATCAGGATGCGTTGCACACCGAACAGACCTGCATGTTTCCATACTCTTTACGGCAGAAGATACAGTCGTTCAGACATGCATGTATTCTTTCTATTTCCATTTTCAATGGACAAAGAATCTTCTTAACTTTATATGTGGTTTTACGCAACTCATTTCCCTTCGGAAGTATATCCGCTGTGAAATTCTTGTCGGACCAACCGTTGCTTGCCTTCAATTTCAACAGTTCAAGCACAGCTGACAACTTCGTGAAATTTGACCTGCAGCACGTGAACAAATGTTTCTCTAAGTCCTCCATCAAGCCTCAAAATTTAATATACTCTCTCTCGTTATAGTTCTCTTCTACATCACGAAGCATCTAATCCAGATTGTCATCGTGCAGCCTATCCGAATTCGAACCACAATCATCATCCGGCGGCATATCATTGACTTCACCGGTGATGTCATCCGGCGGTATATCATTGACTTTGTCATGACTGGTCCAACACATATACCTCTTTTTGAAACCCCTCCGAATCAAGTGCGCTTCAATCTGCTCTCGATTCTTAAACATCTTTAAATTCTCGCAGTCAGTGCATGGACAATACATATATTCCACCCCCTTATTCAACATATCCTCCTCGGTAACTCTTGTAAAAGCAGACACGCTATTAATATATTCTTCACTCACACGGTTTGCGGTATACATCCAGCTTCCGTCCTATATTATGCACATATATAACAACTTAGTATTAAAATTAATTTAATTAATTATTACTACATATATACCACATGCATTGAGGCTACCTAGATCTAAATTTTGATGCAGCGAAAAATAAATTTCATTACTAACCATATCTAGAGCAATCAAGAACTTGATGAATCTTCAAAACTCTCCTGCCAAATATACCTCCTTCCACAAAATAAAATGACCTGAAAACCTTGCCACTTCCAGCTGCAGCATCGACTAGATCTGGATCGAAATGAAGATAGATGTGGTCTGAGCGGCGCAATAAATACATAGCAAGATTATCACAGACGATTTTTAACAAAAACCATCTATGATACTAGAATATCATATACGGTTTTTAGTTACAAACCGTCTATGATAATCTGGAATATCACAGATGGTTATTAACTAAAAATCATCTGTGATAATTTGAAATTATCATAAACGGTTTTTAACAAAAAACCGTATGTGATATTCCAGTATCATAGACGGTTCATTGGTAAGAATCGTCTATATTCCTTCAACAACACAGACGATCTCCAAATTAAAGCTGTCTGTGATAGTGTACATCACAGACGGTTTCACAAAACCGTCTGTGATTTAGTGTCTAGTATTAGGTTTCTGTAGTAGTGCATATGCATGTACGCAAAAATGTACGTACGTGGTTTGTACAGATGGAACAAAAATAAAATCAACGAAGAAACAATACCCTCTTCTTTGTTTTGGAGGAATAATTTGGCATTTTGGAAATAGGCATTTAACTGAATGTAGATGTATACCTGCAACTTCCTAATTTGCGTTGGTTTTTTTCCTTCTTTCGATAGTGCTCTCGATAGTGCTCTTTCATGGTACATGTAGGCATGTAGCTAACTAATGTCCATTACATCGTTAAAAAACCGCACACAAGGAATTGACTGGAGTACGTAGTGCTGCACGTACATTCAGAATTCAGACTACATTCAGAACGTCTATCGGGTAGTGGAACACTTGGCCGAAGAAAATGTTAGCACAGCATGCCGTTCTTGACTAATTGAGTTGCATGTCATAGTAACATCCTTACAAATCCGTTCTAGGTCAAATACTGCGATATGTCAGATATCTAACCAAACCATTACACTACTAGCTATAATTTGTCCAGGAGGAAATATATTAATTAGCTATATTTTGATTATATATATGTGTATATATAATATTATCTACATTGAGCTAGGTATATGGTAGATAGAATATAAAGGACCACAATAAAATTAATGAATTAAAAGGCTGGGCGTTGCTAAAATAAAATGAATTAAAGCTTCTGTTCCAACGTCTACAGCACGACCGTTAGATAGTCCACTTCCTTCTCATGACCATCTCGATCATGCGTGCGTCACAACTCACAAGAAAATATTTGATCGATTAGTGCAAACAAAAGCCAGGATACCTTGCATGCAAACAAACTTCTAGTTCTTGCCTTCTTAGCAAAATAATCATTTAACTACTTGGTATGAATGTACTGTACTGATCAGTTCATCCCTTGCTGAAGCTTGAAGGTACTTGAAATGTGAATAACGAACCGGCCGGCCGGTAGTGCATGCATTGATCAATCAGTGCTGCTACATTTCACTAGCCAAAGAGATGGTACGTACCCAGAAGCAAGCGCTGGTATACTATCACGCATCATGCAAGTTAATGACGTTCCTGCAATCAATTAATTCTAACAGAATCTAGCAGGTGGTGTTGTATATTCCATGGGCAAAACAGGAATTTCTCAATTGCTAAAAAGAAAAAAAATAGAAAGGAGGAATGGGCCTACCTGTCGGTAGGCCGGGCTAGAGATAAGGAGGAGGAGCTTAGCTCCTCATTTTTTCACTCGATCGACTCGGGCTTTGCCGAGCGCCTGGCGGAGAGGGCGATGGCGGCAGCGACGAACCTGGCGGTGGGCCCACCCATCGGCTCGGTTCCCCTATGCACCCGCTCTCCCGCGAGGCTTGGTCTCCCACGTGCGGCGCGCTCCCGTGCGCTTGCTCCCGATCCATTTTGTGCGGGCTCGGTTGGGCTCAAATATGAGGAGGTAGCGGTTTCAGCAGAGGAGAGAAGGGTGCGGGCGGCACGGAAGGCCCGGTCCCGGTCGTTGGCAACTACGCCCGAGCTCCTCCTTCTCCTTGCTATTTAAGCAGACCGCCTCCTCGCGTGAGCATAATCCGAAACCAAGTGAGCTCCACTTTGCCTGTGGTATGTGACTTCGGTGTGGTGGCTTGATTCCGCGACCCCGACTTCGATCCTCTGTTGGTGCTTGACGGCGTGGGGTTGGCCTACTCCTGCCAAGATCTTGTGTGGCGTCCCCATACCTCGGTTTGTCTGTGTGCGTGTTCATACTCCGGCAAAGAAGAGATTTGTATCTCCGTTGCCTACTGCCATATCTCACTCTAGTGTAGAGAGGCAATAGATTTTCTGGGACAGCGCCCTACGGCGTCCGTGATCTTCACGGTGATTTCGAGTATCACTGGCTTTGTGAGTATACGGTTTTAATTCTTTGCATTTGTGACTAGTCATATATTGAAGATTGCAAAGAAACAATGGGTTGTGATGCTCGATGATGCTATAAGTCTTATACTGAAATTGGTTGATTTCGACTTTGAGCTCTAGATTATTGATACCTCTGATATTGCTGTGTCTAAGAAACTAAATTGTGCATATCAAACTTTAGACATATAGATATATTTCAGTCACATATCATTCTGTTGTTGCTGTCACTAAACATTAGCAATTTCTTGTTTATTTCATGCTTGCTATTAGAGTCCAGACTTGGTAAATTGAGTTTAATCCATCTGTGATAAAAACCAATTTAAAAGTGATTAAGTTTGCTATAATCAAGTGAGTATTCTAGCTGCTACCCTGCGGTCCGAATGCATATGTGCTGGATATATCTTGATTTTTGAGGGTGTAGACTTTAAATTTAGAGCTCAAAGTTTGAATTTTTTTTTGACATAACCAATTGATGAAGAGTATAAGATTTTAGTAGCGGGACGACCAAGATTCAATCTTGTGTAACCCTACGCCTGAGAGCATAAATTATCAATTCAAACTTGAACTTATTGCTAGTTTAATTGGTCCCATATTATTCACATTGACATACATGTTCAAGCTAAGAGTATTCCTTCTTCTTTTATTGAATAGGTGTTATGGTACAAATGATATGAGTGAATAAAATGATTACATGTTATTTATATCATTTTGTATACACCTTGAGCTTATTTAATTATGTTGGAATTATATTCCTATTTATGCTTATACCGCATATATTACAATAATCCAGAAAACTTACCTTTAAAGAAATGGCTTCGTCTTCCGATATCGTTAAGCCGGAAGTATTCGACGATGCGAACTTCAAACGTTGGCAGGCTAAGACGAAACTGTGGCTGACTGATCTCAAACTCTTTTGGGTCATTTTAAGTCCTCTAGTGTTCCCGTTGGAAATTCCTAAAATAATGCGGTGGGAGGATGCAAATAACTCAGTCTTAGCCCGTCTGTTAGCCATCTTGCCCAACCGGCTGTTCGACGTCTATGTCAAATTCACAAACGTCAAGCTTCTGTGAGACGAACTTGAAGAGAAATATTCCGAAGGGGATAACGGGAATGAGTCGTCCGTGACTGCAAACTACTTGAACTACAAGATGGTCGAAGGACGGTCGGTGATGGAGCAGCTCTATAAGCTACAACTCCATGTACGTGACTTAAGTCAGTACGACTGTACTCTACCAGAGAAGTTCCAAGTGAACGCTATACTGGCTAAGTTACCGCTCTCGTGGCGTGACTTCGTGACCACTCGTCAACATATGAAGGAGCACTTGATACTCAATGAGCTGTCAGTTGCTATTAATATCGAAGAATGTGCTAGAGCCGACGACGGTACAGGAAAGGCTCAAGTCCAAGCTCATCAAGTACAAATCAAGAGTGCTGGAGGCCCTAGGAAACCAAAATTCAGGAATCAGCCCCAAGTCAAGCTCTAACCAAAGAAAATGAAGAAGAAAAAGGATAACATTGTCTGCTTTGTCGACGGGGATGCTGGACATAAGGGCCAATCATTGCTGCAATTGCAAAGGCAGAGGTCCTACTCCTGGTCAGCACAAGAGCTGCAAGGTCGAAGTAAATATCGTACTAGCTTGCTCTAGTTCGGAAGAGTACATACCTCAGGCCTTTATGGCAGGTCCATCAATTGATTGGTGGATTGATACAGGTGCTACTAGACATATATGTGATGATCGATCGTATTTCTCTTCATTTCAAGGTGAAGGTGGTGGATCCGTCCTAATGGGGAACGGAACCACTGCGACAGTACGTGAGATCGGACAAGTTTGCCTGAAGCTTACATCGGGCAAAACACTCATCCTCAAGGACGTACTGTATGTGCCTGCAATGACTTGCAACCTTCTGAGCAGGTCAATGTTGTGTAGGCAAGGAATAAAGCTTGTGTTTGAGTCCAATAAGATCGCGTTGACCAAGTTTAGAAATTTTGTAGACAAAGTCTATGATAGCGGAGGCATATTCCGCTTATCGATTCTTGATGTTAATGATGTAACCATTTACAATGTTTTCTATTGCAATAAAATCCATGATATTTGGCATTCCTGTCTGTGTCATGTAAACTTTGAAGCTATTATGCGGTTAAGCAAAATGAATTTAATTCCATGTTACAATTATGATAAAGGTTCAAAATGTGAAGTGTGTGTGCAAGCTAAGAAACCTCGAAAACCTCTTCATAGCGTTGAAGGGCAGAGCACTTCTCTACTTGAACTAATCCATTCTGATCTTTGTGAGATGAATGGAATATTAACTAAAGGTGGCAAACAATATTTCCTGACTCTCATAGATGATGTGACTAATTATTGCTACATTTACTTACTTAAGTCGAAAGATGAAGTACTTGAATACTTTAAAGTCTATAAAGCTGAAATTGAAAATCAGCTAGAAAAGAAAATCAAACGGTTACGGTCGGATCGAGACGATGAATACGTCTCAAATGAATTCTCTCAGTTCTGTGAAGAAAGTGGAATAATACATGAAATTACTCCACCTTACTCACTCCAATCAAATGGAATAGCCAAAGAAAGAACCGAACTCTTTGTGACCTGGTTATCGTCATGCTCCAGAGTTCAGATATGCCAGACTATTAGTGGGGTGAAGCAGTTCTCACAGCTAATTATATTCTGAATAGGATTCCACCTTGAAATCAGGAGGAGACACCCTATGAAGGATGGAAGGAGAGAATACCTAACATGTCATATCTTCGGATATGGAGATGCCTTGTAAAGGTACATATGCCATTGCCGAAGAAAAAAAAGCTGGGTCCGAAAACCGTTGATTGTGTCTTTCTAGGGTATGCTACAAATAGCACAGCTTATAGATTTTTAGTAGTCAAATTCGAGGTGAGTGACATCACTACAAACATAGTGAATGCTACCCATGATGCTCTAGTCCAGCCCGAGGCGTTGCTCTCTCCTGTCTTCGCCCCTGTCATGAAGCATGTTTGAAACTCTCCGAAACATCGTGAAACTCATGAAAGTTAGATGAAATCCGGTGAAATTTATCTACACCGTTAGAATCATTTCTATTGGTATACCGTGCGCTAGTCGGGTCCTTAATTAATTATTCAGTTACGAAATTTGTATTTTCTAGCATCTTGGTTCGGATGAGAAGTTGTAGTTGATGCCATTTTTATCTCCATCCTACCTTTAATTATGTGGGCTCAGAGAAGCATCTTGTCATTGTCGGTACGTATTACTCGTTGTGTTTGACTGATAAAGCCTAGCTTGCTGGAATTTGCTTTCTTCTCGGCTTTTGATTTGAGACGATATAGCCATCAATTTAGGGTATGATCCTTTTCTGATCAATCTCTGTTATCCTGCTAGATCTTTCGCAAATTTCCTTCTGTCTCTCTTCTTTATCGTTAGGTTTAGCTCTTAATTGCCTTCTTTGTGCTGTTTGTAAACCTATCTATCATACTTAAAGGGATAGTTGGAATTAGGAGGCAGAAGCAATAATGACAAAAAAAAAGCTCAAAGCAGTGGAAATTGGTACGAGAACAGTAGTATACTTACGTGTGAGAGGAATGGCAATATTGGATGAGGCGAGGAGAAAGAAGAAGACGGCTGCAGCAGCAGAACCCATTTAATCTTGGACCAAATTTCTGACCAGTTCGTTTCTGAATGCAGTGAGGAGGTGCCTCCGTTTGTAGATATAGTCATATATACATGCTAAATTAGGATACACGGCCATGAATACCGGGGTAATTTTGTGGCTATCCGTGTCATGGGTCATCTCTCTACCAAAAAGAGCATGTGTTTTTGTTTATCAGTGAGACCGAAGTTAGCAGTTGTTCGGGAAAGAGAGGAGAAGGGCTGAAGATTCTGAACTCCTACAGGCCACAGACGTGCCGTACGACCTAAGTCCGTTTTGCAAGTGCATGGAAAATATCTGCACATAAAATTGATGAACTTGTAGACCAGTGCAACCGGACGTCGGTATGAGAACATACAGAGGGGTGAAAGTCAAAAACGAGCCGCACGATCTGCTAGGTTTGGCAATGGAGCGGTCGAGATCTTCCAAGGGCCTGCAGGCCCGTTTTATCGAGAACAAAGAAGCCAACACAAGTTCTGCCAAAAAAAAGGGTAATTTGTACTACACAAGAAAGAAATGCAACACACAAGTTTGGAAATTGGCAAGGCCTAGACTGCGCCGGCTGGCCGGCTCAGGCCACTTCTTATTCTGCGCCAAGAAATTCACCACTCAAAACTTACTTGGTCCATGGCTAGGCGGCGTATTTTGTTTCGCACGTCGTCATCTCCTTACATAGAAAGACAATCTAAATTTTAGACGACGCATTCTCAGTGTGATCTGTCAATCATCGTTCTGTAGAAAAACATGCATGCATCGGAAATTTAGAACTAATTCTCTTTATTCATGATCTCCAGGAAGTTCATGCCTGCCTTCCATGGATGCACGCATGTCACATTTTATTACTGCATGCAGCTTATTTAGATTGGAGATATACGTATATATGGATATGAATGTAGCTATCCATCCCGTTCTTACATCTACTAGAACCGGATCGCGTACGCCGGCGACTGGTCCGGGTTGAAGAGCCCAAAGTGCCTCTCGATCTCATCCCCCGTCTTCTGGTTCTCGTTGAACATGGCGAATATGAACGTCTCCAACGCCCCCGGCCTCTTCGGTGTGCCCCCGCCGACATGGTCGATCAGGCCCTGGTTGTACGTCCGCGCGTTATCCACCGTCGCCCCAAACCCGCCGGCCGACGGCCACCCGCTCTCCGACACAACAATTCTGACGTTCGGCGCCCCGGCCTTCTCCAGCGCGGCGACCGCCGCGTCGACCATTGCGTCGAAGAGGTTCGTGTAGGTTAGCCCGTTGCCGTCGTCCCTCACCGTCGTGCCCGGCTGGAAGGTGGCGTAGTTGAGCTTGATGTCCCGCGGGTTGTCTCTGTAGGCGAAGTAGGGGTACACGTTGGCCAGGAGTGGCGCGTCGGTGCTAGCCAAGAACCGCGCGATGTCCGTCATGTAGGACTGCGCGAACACGCCCTTGGAGGGCGGGAAAGAGTTGGCGACCACGTCGAACTTCACCGACGTGGACACCTTGATGCTTCCCAGGCCAACCGCGGCGAGGGCGTCGTTGAGGTTCCGCATGGCCGGGAGGATGCTCTGCGTGGCGCCGCCGCCTACCTCGTTGCCGACGGCGATGTACTTGATGTTCACAGCCGGGTAGTAGGGCCTGATGTTGTTCTGGACCCAGGAGGCCGCGTTCGACTGGCTCGCGGCGAGTTCGCCGAGCTGGTCGTTCCCGACGTCGAGGATGAGGCCGATGCCCGAGTTGCGCAGGGCGTCGAGCGCCTGCTTGTCGGGGAAGTAGATGCGCATCCCATTGATGCCCTTGGACCTGTAGAGCTGCACGACGTCGCTCCGCGACGGGAGGTTGTTGCCCAGGACGCCGTAGCAGACGCCGATGGATTGCACCCCTGCGGATAAGGCAGAGCCAAGAGTGGCACCCGTTAGCCATCAGAATACTACTACGTGCTGATCCATGTGGCAATATATATATGTGAGTACGTATGAAAATCAAGTGCTACGTGTTGGGAACTAACATGCATAGCTTACTGCGATGTTTGCTTAATTTTCCTGATGAAATACGGAAGGAATGAGCTACCAAATCTTACTTGTCTGAATTTAAAGGCATTCTTCAAAAAAAATAATGGCATAACTGTATGTGATTATGCAGAAGCAGAATGACGACGACCTAAAATTCCTAGCCTGCCGTGCACGCATGAGAACTACACGGGGACATCTAAAATTCTAAACTAGTACTACTAGTAAATGCTAACCGCCTAATTAAATTATTCGTTCAAAATCAGGCAACAGTTTTTTGTAATCGATCATAAAAATCCCCAACAATAAAATTGAACCCAGTAGTTCAGTACTTGTAGGAACAAAAGCAAATGTTCCAATGATCAGAGCAGCTGCAAGCATGGAAGCAACTTGTTGCCTAGCCATTGTTCTCTCAGCTATATGAACCCTTTCACTACTCTCGATCTATGTGTCAATTGCTCAAGAACGCTATGTACCAACATGCAGGCGCACACCCCCCTTTATATACAGGTTTCAGGCTAGTTTGGTACGTTTCCACATCCACAGGTACGTGCGTGCGTACAGCTTGCTAGCTATGCATGCTCTGTCACGTTGCACCTTGGCCAAGTTAATTTGACTCGTCTGAATTGAGATGCAGGCACGGCATGGCACGTGTCACCCTCCGATGCAGCCTAACTCGTCATCGCCTTCCATTTTCCACAGAAAATAGCGGCTTCCTGAAGCTAAAATTTCCACGAATTGTGGAAACTTGCCTCCCGTTTACTTAAGACGATCCTGCAAGTAGAATAGGGTTCTGCATATCCTGCATGGAAATTCCTCTCTCAGCAGTACACCGATTTGTCGAATACTAGTTTGTTTCCTCGACAGTATATCCACTTCGCATTAATTTCTTGCGTATGTGTACGGGTACATATATGCAGTTTATGTTGACCAATACGTGGAATTTCAGGCCTGGGGTGCTAACTGAATGGAACGGTGGCTTGTAACGTAGTGGACTTCCAGCATGAGTCCATGTTCTTTTGTCAGATTACCTGCATCTTCGTTCGATCGATTGGGACACGAAACCTAGCAAAAGGAAATACAGAAAAACAAAGAAAATCAGCAAAATCGAAAGTACCACTTTAAAATTGCGGTATTATCGTTTGCTGTAGTAACCATGATACTATTACTACAGTACTTACGGTACTACCGTTTTTCCTAAAAATTCCAGAAAACAGCATAAACAAAATGTAATCTTTTGCACCATCGAATAATCACTCCAGAAATATTGCAATAGTTCATCACAGCATTAAACAGAACCTTCTCATATGGTCTTTCAAACTACAATCTTTTCGACTGCAAGAATAATTCAAAAAATGTCAACAACGTGATTGACAACAAGATATGTATTTGAAAAAAAATGTTACAAAGGATAGCACAAGCGGCAATATACTAATGACCGTCGGGAAATGTTAAAATTCTAGTGGCGAGTGGATGAGACAGATATATTCAACTCCATCCGTGTATAAATTGTAACAATGGACCTCATGCTGACTCCTATCTCCTGAGTCTATTCCTGTCTCAAATCACACGCTTTTTCTAGTCACCGTGTTCGTTCGATCAGGCAACATTTTTCTCTAGGTACCACCATTGCCGTGAGGGCGCTGGTATATACATGGCCCATTTCCATGGTACAGATTTTGCAAGCTCGTGAGTGGTGACAGCTGACAACACGTTTTAGTAATGTTTTTCTTACCGATCAGTGACGGAATCAGGAATTGAAATGATCGGACGGAACCCGTGCACCGTATTATCGTAGCATCTGCCATCCGCCGAGGCCATCGAGAGTAGCGGAGGGGGAGACCGCAAGATGCTCGAGGCGGTTGTGGGCGAGGCGGCCGCGCGGTTGGTGCACCTCCGAGTTCCACTTCGGCCTCCTCAGCTAGGCGCTGCCAGTCGGGGACGGCAGCGGCGTCTGGCTGGACGTCAGGAGCGGCACAACTCCGCACTACCCCAGCGGGCTCAACCAGCAGCACAACATCGAGTACTGGCTCACGCTGGACCTCCTCTCCTCTTCGTCCGCACCGTCGTCGACGTCTGGCAGGAGACCAACGCCGAGAAGGCCCTTGAGGCGCTCCGCGAGATCTAGTTCGACCACACCGCCGTCCTTCGCGACGGCCAGTGGGTCCCTAGCGATGGAGAACACGACCATCGGGGGGGGTCTTCCGTCGGCCCGGGGGACCAGGGGCAGCCACCCCGGCTTGCCCCGGTGGTGGTTCCGCTACTGTTACCGACAAACATGAAAGTTAAACGCCGCTTGAAAGTTGGTGCTTAAGTTGGGTTAAAGCCAGCTTCTGACTTCTACTTTTTTTCACTATTCAATAATTTCGTCTTTTTTTTTAGTTTTTTTAATTTTTTTGCTGTTTCTTTTTTCCGTATTCCTTTGTATTGACCATGATGGGCTAATATTTTTTATATATTTTTTAAATTTAATTATACCAAATAAATCAACTCAGCTACAGTAAAAAAAATAAGTTAACTAAAGCAAAAAAACATAAGTCAATGCTAAACTGAGCGCTACCTTAATAAGAAAGAGGTAGGCATCCGGGTTAGAGATGGCAACGGGCACAAACCCATGCCCGTGAAAGTTGGACGCGCCCGCTAAAAAATTCATGCCCGTTGACGGGTGCAGATTTTTGCCTAGACCTATGCCCACTCGGGTAACGAGTACCCACGGGTCACCTGTGCCCGACAACAGCTGTGCAGCTTGCAGACAGTGCAGTGCTTAGTAAGTCAACAATAAGTTCAATCTATATGATAATATGCATGAAACAAGCAACAACAAATCCACAATGTTGTGGCGGCTGTTGAATTGGGGTGGGGAGGAGTGAGTGAGATAGAGTTAGGGCTTGAGGGTCATCGTCTTTTATACGCACTAGTTGGGCCAGTCCGGCTGGAGAAGTTTTGGGGTAATTGTGGGCCGAGGTATGAGCTAGTTTGCTGGATGGCCGGGTTTATATTACCTATGGGTTTACGGGTTCGGGTACTATAGGAATGTACTCGAACCCGGTAGACCCGATAGGTTGGGCTTTTTGTCTATTAAAAGATCTATGGGTTAGAAAATTGATCCAGACTTATATCCTAATAGAGTGAAAATCCATCAGATACCAGGTTTCGAATACCCATTGCCATCTCTAATCCGGGTTCTAGCCCCGAATAGGCGGCGTTCGATGGCCGTCTACCAACGAGCACTCCTCCATCCCCTGTATGCCGCTTGAAAGTTTGTCCGGTTCATTTGATACCGGAGGCTTCAGCTTTTAATTAGAAGCAATAAAAGTGAAGTTTATGGTAGCCCCGACTAGTACCTCATTTCTACTACTTGTGAATATGATTTTCTCAACTAAACTAAAGTGCATCATTATTCAGAACATGGCTTCACATCCAGGAAATCCAACAAAGACAGGTTCCACACATATTATGTATCTTTCGGACTCATGAAAAAATCACTCAAATCCCAGGCCAAATATCTCTTGTAGGCTCTTCTGCCAACTTAATTATTTGTCCATGTAACAAGTTATGTTTTTGGCACAATCAAATCAATCGGCCATGCCTCTGTATATATACTGGCGAACTCTGTCGTCGGATTACAAACAGTTTCCATGTATGGTCACAACCAGCCATTGGAAACAGAATCGGTTACAACATCACAACTGATTATTACAGATAAGTTTACAAAGAAGAGATACAACCACATCAAAGATTCAATCTTTAGCTATACTTCCAACAGTCCACAATGGTTAAAGTATGCATATGTAGCAAATTTTTTGTGTGATGGATGTATAGCAATTATCCTGCCTTAATTTCCTGAGAATGTAATAGGGTAAACCGGCGACTTATCTGGATTGAACAGCCCAAACTTCTTCTCCGTGGGGTCATCCGGCTTCAGGTTCTCGTTGAACATGGCGAATATGTACGCCTCCATCGGTCCGGGCTTCTTCGGCGTGCCCTTGCCAACATGGTTGATCAGGTTCTGGTTGTACATCTGCGCGTTCTCCACGGTGGCCCCCTTCCCGTCGGCGGACGGCCACCCGCTCTCGGACACGACCACGTCCACGTTGCCCCCGTCGCTCACCTTCTCCACCGCGGCGCGGACCGCGTCGACCATCGCGTCGAAGAGGTTCTCGTAGGTCAGCCCGTTGGGGTCGTGCACCGTCGTCGAGCTCGGCTGGAAGAGCGCGAAGTTGAGGTCGATGTTCTGGCTGTACTTGTAGGCGAAGTAGGGGTACACGTTGGCGAGGAGCGGCGCGTTGTTGCTCTCCAAGAACTGCACGATGGGCTTCATGACGGAGGTGTTGTTGAACACGCCGTTGGAGGGAGGCGAGGAGTTGTCGATCGTGTCCATCTTGACCGCCGTGGACACCTTGATGCTGCCGAGTCCGGCGGACTGGAGGGCGTCGTGGACGTTCTGCATGGCCAGGTGGATGCTCGGCGCGGCGTCTGTCCCAGTGAGCTCGTTTCCGACGGCGATGTACTTGATGTTCACAGCCGGGTAGTAGGGCCTGATGTTGTTCTGGACCCAGGAGGCCGCGTTCGACTGGCTCGCTGCGAGTTCGCCGACGTCCTTTTCCCCACCGACGTCGAGGATGAGGCCGATGCCCGAGTCGCGCAGGGCGTCGAGGGCCTGACGGTCTACGAAGTAGATGCGCATGTTGCTGATTCCCCTGGATTTGTAGAGCTGCACGACGTCGCTGCTCGACGGGAGGTCGTTGCCGTTCACGCCGTAGCACACGCCGATGGATTGCACACCTACACCATATACAAATGTACATGTTCTTCAGTGAGCACTAACATAGGGTACGCATTTGCGCACGGCCGGATACATGAAACGTATGCTTCCTACGTCCAAGCTTAGGAATATACTCGTAGGAACGGAGGCGAATGCTGCGACGAGCAATGCCGCTGCAAGCCCGGGAGCGACGCCTTGCATAGCCATTTTGTTCCGTGCCTCTGCGACTATCTTGCACTGGATGTGTGTACCAAAAGGCAACACCCCGGCCGCTAGCTTTATACTCGTTCCTGAGTAGAACTTTCAGGCAAATCGAACTGATGACCAGGCTCAAGGTTTACAGGACTAAATAATTCATTAAAAAGCCACTTTGATGTGTAACCGTAGTGCTTAGACCAGTGTTATAATAGGTTATGCTATAACATATCCCGAGTAACCTAGTAAGAGAATTACTATTTATTTATCCGACTGACGACTACTCAGAAGCTCTATGATCCAACATAGGGGTTTCCCCTGTGTCGATGCCTTATGCGGTTAAGGAGTAGAACACGTGTGCTCCTACTCCCTTAACCGCTCTACGTTTGGTCCTGTCTCTAAAAACAACTGTCCTACGATTGTTTTCTGAGACTCTTGCTCGCTAACAATAGCCGATCAACAGTTATTGTTGGGCTTATCTCACTATCAACAATTGCTTACACGTGTAGACGAAAGATATCAATAAGATGCATATTCAAGCAAACAACTAGTGCATCTTCGACGTTATTTAAGCCTCACCTGGGAGACAAACGAACAAAAAAAGAACAAAGAGGGAAGACAAAGGAGAACAACAAGAAGATTATCCCATATTAGGGGAAGTAGCATTTTTTCCAGTAATCACTCATCAAGGGTAAGTTGTAATCTCAATATAGCAATAAAGATCATTTCATTTCTCTAATTCATCTTTCTATAAAGCTTAGATTTTTCTGCTATTCGTAACATCGATAATTCAATTGTCGACAAAGTCCCATATTAGGGGAAGTAGCATTTTTTCCAGTAATCACTCATCAAGGGTAAGTTATAATCTCAATATAGCAATAAAGATTATTTCATTTCTCTAGTTCATCTTTCTATAAAGCTTAGATTTTTCTGCTATTCGTAACATCGATAATTCAATTGTCAACAAAGTTCTACTGGTTATATATTCAATTAGTCACAAAGACTGGACAAGGTCGGTCAATTGATCAAAAACCATACCGTTTTATGTACGCTTGCATTGCAAGTTGCACCTATACAAAAGGAACAGACAAAATGAGACTTGACACATTTCACATTTCCATAGAAGTCGTCACCACATATGACTAACTTCAACTGATTTATAGTTTAAGCTTCTATCTGTGGTTTTTGATTTATGACTAAAATTATACTGTAGCGGTTGTTAATTTTTCTGAGAAAAATAGAAAAAATAAAAAAATCCATTACAAAGGACTAAGTCAGAAAAGAAAAACAAAATAAACCTAAATAAATCAAAATTAGAAATTAATATTTTTCTAATAACTTCTAATATAAATAAATCAAAAGATAAAATAAATCAAGAGTCGGAAACCGTTTGCGCCATAAAGAAGCATTACGCTTTCTTTTTTCCAACCTCGTCGCGAACGCCTGGATGCTGACCTCTATTGCGCTAAGTCAAAAAAGACGTAAACTTGGAAGACCGTTCGAACCAAAATTTCCAATGCCAATTGTCGTTACGATCCGTAACCGTGACACATGAAGCAATTAATGTATACATCATCAACCTTGAATTGTCTCCACAGCGTCCGTCGCGTCGCCCCTGGGAAAGGATCTCGTTTCCATGATCTCTCCTGGAAGCTGCGCAACCCGTAGTTTAAGTCATGTCGTCGATCATCTGGTCGGTTACCAATTAAAGTTTTCCTCCAATCATCTTTAGATCAAGTTTTCTCTATTTTTTTCGATCATAGATCGGTTTGCGTCACCCTATCAACCCGTCGACGTTCCTCAGCTCCAGACTTCACAGTCTTGACTTTAACCTCTTTGGCACCTCTTCTCCTCCGATGACGTCGTGGCATGACGCGGCGCGCTTGTCGACATGACTCTCCCTCCATGGCCTTCCGAGCACCCCGTCTACCGTCGTCATCACGCCATATCATGATCGCTGGCCCGTCTACCGTCCACCGGGAGCGTGTCACCCTCGGTTATGTTCATGTTCTTCATATACCAACGTCATCACAATTCTCAGACATATTCACCAAAGGGTTGTCTACCTCTGTCTTCATGGAGTTCAGATCCAGTCTGAACGTTCGCATTGCCGACACTCAGACTGCGGGGACATGTTAGCCTGACCCTTTAGTTACCGAACATCTCGTCTTCTCGTGCTTTGTGCTCAACCTCTTGTGTTCATATTAGTCTTGTATTCACATTAGTCATATGTTCTCATTAGCCATGTTAGGCTATATATATATGTGTAACCCTTTATGACTTGAATTAATGAAATATATAGCGTGATTGTCCCAAATATTCTACACTCTCAACATGAGTTGTACTGATTTTTCAATATTTGAGGGAGTGGCCCTCGGTAAAGTCAACTAAGTGGGCATTCGGAATAACGATGGCTTCTGGTTTCTGGCTAAAATTTCACTGTAACTGGCTGATTTTTTTTTTACTGTAGCTGAGTTGGTTTATTCGACATAATTAAATTTTTTAAAAAATATAAAAATAAAAGTGGTACGCTAACCTATCACGGACAATGGCTCAACGCTGCCGCTGTCGTGTAGTTACAGAACAGGCGAAAGAAAATTAAAACACCGTGTTGTGCAGAAGAAATATCCTAGAGATACAACAGCTACAAAAGCACAGAACAAGTTCATAAGGCAGAAATGCACACTTACGGAGTCACAGTAGATAGTTATCTTCATGATGATGGGATCAAGAGAAGAAGGCTAACAAAAGATTTGCCTCTCTAATTGGTCATCAATCGCTCAACTGCACTTCACCGAATAAGTAATAAAATAGCCGCTTGAATGATGCCCAGGCTGTACACACAACTTTCTTCTGATTTTCCATATGTACTTTTATTGGTTCTGAATGGGAAGAGAGTTTCTTAGAGAACCTATTTCCAGTGGCTGTCACCTTTCAAAGAATTGGCTTCTCATGGTACTGCATATCTCATCTGCCACAGCAGCATTTTCAACTTTCAAATAGGAATTCCTCAGCTTCTGCCTTGTCTGCCAGGAACTCACCGTTGATCCAATACCCACACCCTTCCTTCACAACAACTCCATGAGAAGAAGCCATCTCCAGGATCTCTGATTCGTAGCAGATCCCAAATTTGATGTCGATGCCAGCTTCCTGCAGAGTTGCTGGAGCTAATTTGTTCTCGATGATCTGCACTATTATACCGATCCCAGTAGCCTGAAAAGGCAGAATTTGTTATTATTAGAGTATCACATGCACCTGATGGTCTGTGCTGCACACCTTTAGTAGAACAATGTGCATTCGTGGCTAGTTCTATTACTCAAGGGTAAGGGGTCAGCAGCAACTAGGAAACAAGAAAGGCTATGTGTAATAATACCTGGTTTTCACAATAGCACAGTTCCCTTCTTGAAGTCCTCGTTCTTATTGCAGCATAGAACCCTAACGCGTTGTCACCACAGGCCACCTCCTTGTAGAGCCCAGCAAAATTGATTTGAGCTCAACTTTGTTCTAGCCGACAATATAACCAATCAATAGAGCCAAAGAAGTACGGCAGCAATACTGTAGCGGCGTAGCCTCTTTGTTAAGAGATGCACATTGCATTAGATCTTGAAGGCTTTTGACTAGGGTCATATGCACAAGAACAAGGACTCACAAAGTCACAATAAAACTGCAACAGTACCAGTATGAAATGTCAGATAGGCATTAGCAGAGAGAAAATTTTCAGGAATTCACTCTGATACGGAGACATGCTTCCCTAGTTTGAGGATTTCAGCTACTACTACCAATGTGTATCTTTCTGATAGTGGTGTCAGTCAGTACTGAGTTTTCACTGATCCAAATAAAAGCACATCAAGGTTGAAACCCATTTCATTTTCAAGCATAACATAGAAAATGCAGGTTTACAAGAACATAACATAGCATATTTATCTTGGTGAGCACATAGGGAAATGCTCTTTCACAATTTCAAGAGATTGGTTATAATAGGTTTCTTGTTAGAATAAGAGGTAGAAAGAGTACAAGCTAAACAGATTACTCAGTCAATAGTATCTGACAAATTGTCTGACAACTGGGAACAAGGGTTTCAAGGGATTGAATCGTCATTTGATGGTTATAACTTAATACAACAACACTAAGAAACACAAATAATTTCATACCTAATTCACAAAAATAATAGGTGTTAGAGTTAATCTTGTTTTTTTTTATAGTCTTTGGTTTTTTGGTAGGACAGGAGTCGTGTGTACGAGTCAAGTTTGGTATACGTATACGAGTAGATATCTTTTTTGTGTATGAGTTCAAGTCAGTTTCTTTGGTGTCTGAATGCAGCCTTTAAAAGGCATGTAGAGTCTCATATCAGAGAAAGCAATGTAAGCAGCAGAAGAGAAAATAAAGAGTAGAGAGAGCAATTGTGTTGTGTTTTGTGCGTTTCGTTCAATTGCGTGTCTCCCCAACAAGGCGTCAGCATTAATTGTGTACTATTCGACTATTTTATGTGTTCCCAACCTGAATCCGTCATGTATCCACCTCATGTCCGTATCCCAAATACTCTGAATTTGCATTCAAATCTAGCCTATTCGTATCTAGCTCTGAATCCAACGGGAAAAAATATAGATTAAAATATAGAATGTGCAATATCCACCCGTATCTGACCCCCAGTTTCACCCCTAGCTCCAAGTTTGCATTACCAATTTTCATCCAACGATTTCGGCGAGAACAATGGCACTCTCGCCGGATTTTGATGGGGATCAAATCTTGATGATGGCATGCTCTCTTGCTATGGCTCGCGCTACAAATTAATTCATCATATAACGCACCACTTTTTTTATGGACACGTTTCATATTATAGCAACATATATAAATCAAACACGCTTCTAATTTTAGATTATACTATATATATATATATATATGGAGCATATCTAGTGTAAAAGGGTAATTCAGTGCAAAAGTGCAAAAACTTCTCTACAGCCATCGGATCTGCATTGTACGGCTCAGATCAAGGAAGGTGGAACCCTCACCCCATTTAATTCATTTAATCAATCTTTCACAAAACCCCCTGTATAGATTAAGTTTTATGGGGTGGGGGTTCCACCTTTCTTGATCTCGAGCTGCATGCACTGATCCGATGGCTCTTAGAAGTTTTTGCACTTTTGCACCGAATTACCCTTTGCACTAGATATGCTCCCATATATATATATATATATATATATATATATATATATATATATATATATAATAGGTTGGCTTAGAATTATAGTTATTCAATATGTAGTCCTGTCATGATGCTTTGTGCCTGTATATCAGCTTTTCCCCTCACTCTAATTCTAAGGGCCTGTTTGTTTCAGCTGTAGATTCTGATAAGCAGCTGGTGAGTATCTAGTTAGTCAGAATCTGGAGAAGCTGGATAACCCTAACTTCTGGCTACTAGTTCATTTTCTCGATTTTGTAGTTTCTGGCTAATTAGAATCTGGATGAAAATCTGGACTGTTTGGGGAGAGCGGCAGATTCTGGGAGTAGCTGCAGCTGCCATAAGCTAAAACAAACAGGCCCTAAGCCAGAATCTGTAGATTCTGAAAAGCAGCTGGTGAGTATCTAGCATCATCAGCTAATATACAGCTTCTTCAGATATATCGCTTAGCTGCTTCTCAGAATCTACAGCTGGTGAGTATCTAGCTAGTCAGAATCTGAAGAAGCTAGATAACCTCAGCTTCTAGCTACTAGTTCATTTTCTGGATTCTGTAACTTCTGGTTACTTAGAATCTGGATGAAAATCTGGACTGTTTGGAGAAGCTGCAGATTCTAAAAATAGCTGCAGCTGTCAGAAGCTAAAATAAACAGGTCCTTACTCTCAGTGAAAGGAAGAATCTGGTACCTAAAACGAAGAATCTGGTACCTCCTTCTTAGAGGACCTTCGCTGTTACGATTAAGTGGACACGTGGCGTCAAGTGATTGGCCCTGCACATTTTAAGTGCAGAGGCCTGCACCAAAGATACACTCATAATTTCTAGCCCATAAAAACGGAGTGGCTCGTGCAATTGCGCATCTCATCTTAACATGACTAGTCATGTGTCCGTGCGTTGCAACGGAAAAACTTTAGCAGTTAGATCGCGAGAGAGAGAGGGAGGGAGGGAGAGGGGGGAGAGGAAAGGGGCGGTTAAGATTTTATTGTTCAGATCAAATGGCTGAGAAGAGATATGTAAGAGGACTTATCAACCACCAACTCCTTCTTTTAAAGTAGTAAAGATTTTGTTACGTTAACAAATTTAGATCTTTCTCCTAAAGTTGTATGTGCTATATACTAAAGGAATGGTATGGTACATATAATTTGTAGTTTAAAAAGTTTTAAAACTGTCCCGTTCTCACTATTTTTCTATTCTCCACCATTCTCACTCATAGGATGATTAGTGGACGGTGAGAGATGTGTATGTAAAAGTGCACAATTTGAATGCACGCGTACCATAGGCACCCTCATGTACTAATTCTATATTGGGTTAATTTGGATTGTACTTAATATGAACTCTTTTTTTAAATTTGCTAATTTTCTTTAATTATTATTGTGAATTTTAGTTATTTATGAATGTTACTTTGGAAGAAGTATATAAATCAAAATGCTAATTATATTTATTTTTAATTATAAATTTCTCTTAATTTAGATTGTACTTGACATGGATTTATCTTTTAATCTAAGTCGTTATAACTCAGATTCATCAAATTAAGGGCTAGATATTTTTCTTTTTTATGAAAATTTCTAGCATATTTATTTTCTCTTAGTAACTCTAAAAGGGCCTGTCTTCGACTTTTAGTATAGATTAGATTGATCAGGGCTTTTTTTTTTTTGGCCGAGCTCTAACTCCAACTTTGAAGCTGTAGAAGCTAGCTTTAGGAATAGCTACGCATTACTTCGAAGCAAATCGATCGTCCCTTTTTTTCTGAGCTTTGACTCCAACTTCGAAGTTCTAGAACATGGCTTAAGAAAAAGCTAGAATTCATAAAGTAGGGGTTTGGCCTAATCTCCTCTGAAATATGTTAACTTGGACTATATAATTATACCCTCTTTAATTTCTTTTTGTGAGCTCCAAAAGCGGCCAAAACGATCCATGCATAGCTCCCAAAGGTCCTGGTGCAAAGTTGGCTCTGAATTCGACGGGCAATCTGCAAAATCAGAACCGTTGAGCTGCAGGCCTGCAGTTGGACCGAAGGCCCCGATCGAACTTTGTTCCTTCACAACCGAGCATCACTAATCAACCCATAAAAATTATCTTCTACTCGATCCTTCGATGGTTGATTTGCAAAGCAAGAAGACATAGAGCCAACGGACTAGACAGTAAGATAGTTGCACCACACATGTACATATCTGTTGCATGCATGAGTTTGAATGCAAACATATATACAGATGTGGCATGTATGCCTAGTCTGGATGGGCTACGTGATGCGTTGTTTGTCTGTAGTAATGCGAGCTCGACACGGTGCTTGAGTCCGATTGTTGTACGTACTTGTTTCATGTGTTCTTAGTCTTACGTAGACGCATGCGAACTTTGCTAACTGGATTCGGGCTCACGCCATGTTGTAAACATGGGAGGAACTTGCCATGTATACGTAGTAAAAGTCAGTTATTGATTACATGCCCCAAATAAACCTATAGTAAAATTTTCACAGTTATAATCTAGATTTATCACGATTGATGGTATAGATTTTTCTCCTTTTTACCAATTAATATGTAATTTCTAACTCTTGAGAATAAATATAGTGGCTTAGTAACGGTGGTAATTCCTACCACCGTTACTAAGCATATCCTTGCCGTACACCTGAACGTACGTAAATTCTTAATTCAGCTTCATGCAGACACCAAACAGGCGGAAAATCATCGACACAAATTTCTAGGCGTCGACGTTCGTGATGGGCCCTTCGAACCAGAACCGAGCATGGAACACCCACGCGCCGACGCTGAGCAGCAGAACGCCCCCGACGGCGACCGGCGTGTAGTTGAAGTTGTCCCTCGCGACCGGGTACGCCACCGGCAGCGAGAAGAGCACCGTGACGGTCGCCACCCAGAGGACGGCTGCCCAGCCGACGACGATCCCGAGCCGTCCGAGGTGGAACGGGCCCGGAACGAACGATTTGCGTCCTGTCGTCACACGGAAGAAGATGGGCAGCGCGTAGGCGATGTACTGCCCTAGAGTCGCGATGGACACCATTGCCTGGAACGCCACCTGGCTCCCCAGCGACTGGCAACGCAAGAAGCACGAAAAGATGTGATGACTCATCACGGCATGATGCATGTTGCCGTTAGCTGGTTAGAGATATGGAGATGTTGGCCATTTTGGTCCCCGGCGGCGCGGCAATGCCGTATCTAATCTCTCCTGCGCGAAATGTCATGTTTGACCCCCTCATGCTGCCGGAGAGCGCGCGAGGACATGTGGCGCTGCTGGCAACCGCGCAAGGGAGATGATGCGTTCGGCCCAGCTAGCCGCCGTTGCCTTCGCCCGCGCCCCAGCCCTGCTAGTCGACGCCGCGCTAGCCGCCTCCGCCGCCGCCGCTCGCCAGAAGCCACCGTCGGACACCTCCCTCCCGCGGTCGCCGAACGCGTCATCTCTCCTCGTGCGCTTCTCGGTCACGCGAGGGGGCCAAATATGGTATTTCGCGAAGGAGAGGGCCGTCAGATACGGCATTGCCGCGTCGCTGAGAGCCAAAATGGCAGAGTTCAGAGATATGTATCAGAGGAACAACACATGAACGTACCGTAAGGGCCATTACGAAGGCCACGACCACAGACAGCCAGACGACGTTCAAGGGAACCTCGTGCTTGTTCACCCGGTACCATACACGCGAAAACGGCATCGCCCCGTCCCTTGAGAAGGCATAGCCCATCCTGTAGTACAGTGGCAGACAAGTAATGGTTTAGCTTATCAAATCAGAGAAAAAACAATGTATGTGACTTGATTCCCTTGATAAATTGTCGAGACCTTGAATTGCTGGTGACGCACGCGACCCCGCAGAGGAAGATGGCAACCGCGACGAGTCCCAAGCAGACGAGCCCTCCAACCCCGCTGCCGTATCTCTGACGGAAGGTGGTGTACAGAGCTTGAGCAATGGCGTATCCGCCGGCGTCGTTGCCAGTGCTCAGGAGGTACGGTATGTCCGTCACTACTGATGTCAGGGCCACTAGGTAAATCCATCCGAATATGGTCGAAAGAGCAACGGAAGTGATGATCCCAATTGGGCCACTCCGGTCTGCGTTCTTTGTTTCTTCAGTCTGCATAGTGCATTGCATGGACGTTGATCAGATCAATTCTATTGTCGATATTTACACGAACTAGCGGAATTTTTTTTTGCGTAATTGCGTTGCTGGATATTGCAGCATATTGTATTTGTTATATAACTCTATCGTTTTTCAAAAATACACTACTATATGTTATATAAATATAAGAGTTGTAATATATATATATGTGATTAATCTGTAACATTATAATCTAGGTTCACAAAATAAGTGGTGTAGATATTATCTTTTTCTCTCAATTAATGAGAGAATTTCTAAAAATTTTGCCTTTATCTGATTTAAAAATTATCGTTGGATTTTCTAGACCTTTGAAGCGAAAGAAGTACATTGAATATACCAGTTATTTATAGATATATAGATATTAGCTATTTCCAATTGCAAGGATGACCCATGAATATGCATGAGTTGTGTAAACTGTATATATCCGTCATGCAAATATCAGTTACTATACTAACACACAAATGTGAGAACATGAGCACCAGATTAACTTACCATGTGAGCAGACGTATCATAGCCGACCAGAGAGTACTGGCTCATCAACAACCCCACAGCTAGAATATAAGCCTTGCTGTGGATCCCCATACCATTGTCTGTGTTGAAGTGGGTAAAGATGAACTCGACTCTGGCCCTTTCCTTGGCAACAGCCGGAATCAAGATCACCAGCACAAAGACACCTACCATTGTTCAGACAGGACAAGTTAAAGAACGACCAAGTGATGAACGCATGGTCGACTACGTAGTATGGATCGATCAATGCTGCAGTTTGCAGGTGTTCAAAGAACAAAATAATGAAACCACACCTGCAGCATTCCAGAAAGCCCCAAGCTGGCCGAACCAGGACAGCCACTGGATCGGGAGGCTGTTGATTAGCCCATGCAGGATCAGGATGAAACCATAGATGGCCAAGACGACGTACTTGGATGCCATGTAGCCGCCTCCATTGGCTCCTCCCGTGCTGAGCAAGATGATCACTTGGATGAGCTGCGCTAACGAGAAGTCTACGCTCGTGGTAGCAGCCCACTGGGACAGTTCAAACAAGAGACTGGTCTGTCAGAAATGTGTCAAGTAGTTTACTGCATTTTTTAAAGCATTAGTTCACTGCATCATCCATCAGTACAAGTGCCACGGACATTCTGAGTTCTGAACAAGTCACTATTTTACAGTACTATAATCTAAATGACACCGGGAACAGCGCCTGGCCGGCGCATGGAAAGAATTCCACATGCCAGGGCTGCTAGCCGCCAAGCAGACTGCCAGATCGAGGACAGTAAGGGCATCTTCAATGGTCCTAGCTAGCAACTAACTAGGAGACTTCCACGTCATTCATATAGTATACACTAAAAGCTAGCATTTCAAAAGACTATATATAAGGATAGCTATTTGATGCTTACATGCACACACAGTCATTTATAGAGACTGCTTCGTTTTGCGTTATAGACTAGAGATGAAATAGTAGCTAGCTGTTTGTGTTTTGCATACTCTCTTTCCTCCACATAGGATATATGCTGATGTGTACATGCAAATAGCTAGCTGACTCAGCACCATTGGAGATGCCCTAATAGTATAGATCGATATTGAAAGGTACTCATCCGTATAAGATAGATTTTCTTTTACTATATAAATTAAAAAGATAGTAAAAGTCGCTATATTATCTCTAAGCACTATATTTAATGTATACATATAGACAATAACAAATAAAGATACATATTTATTAAGGGTATAAAGTGAGTATCATATTAATTTTGTATTAGAACGTGAAATATATTCTATATTTATAGATAAGATTATTAAAAAATTACATCATATAAACTTAGACAGAGGAATTACTAGCATACTTGAAGTGGCAGCCAAATTGCCCATACCCATGGAGCCTCCTGGGGTGCTCATTTGAGCTTAAAACTTTAGATTTTGATTTTTTTTTTGCACTGTTAAAGGTTTTTTTGAACTAGAACTACTGTTAGCCTTTTCAATGTAATTAAATTTTTAAAAAAAGTTACATCATCACGGATAATACAGAGAAATAAGAGAAAAAAAGAAAAGATAAAAAGCCCAAAAAATAGAAAACTTAAAAAGATAAAATTAAAAAGCTAGAAGCTAAGATAAAAAGCCCAAAAAATAGAAAAATTAAAAAGATAAAATTAAAAAGCTAGAAGCTCGAAGCAGTAGTTCGAGCGTACCTGTCCCACGATGTTGAACCTGAAAAATGAAACATAAGAGGTGAATTTAGATCCCCAAGACAATTGGAAAACATGTGGCTCAGTGTTTTTAGGTTTATGCTTAGATTTTAGCTTCTATTTCTATAATAACTTGTCGTTAAACGGTTTGTTTTTTAAGGCGGGTCTACAGGTAAATTATAGTACAAACCGTATTGAGTTCAGCTATACCGACCAAAATCGCATACGATTATTTCTCTCTGCATACTGCTTTTTACGAACAGATCAGAATACAAAAACCATAGCCATAAGTTATAAGTCTCAGTTCAAAAGAACCTACATATATCCTTTGCTCCATGAAAGGGTGTGCAGAAAGTACGTGTTTTATGTATTATTTTCTTACAAAAGATAATGGTCGCGTTTGGAGACTGGAGAGACTATTGAGCAAACTACCAAAATGACAAATCATAACAGTCCATACCGATCAATGATAAAAAAAAATTCCAAACAGAACAACACGTTCAAATCACTGATCTGATGGCATGAAACTACGCATGAACGCCAATAGCTAGCCAGGAGATTATGGGCGGTGGCGGAGACAGGGGGGCCTGGCACCCCCCAACGAAATTACAGTTTGCTAAATAGTAAATACTAATCATGTTCTACAGACTACAGTTCTAATCTCAATTAGGCCCAATAAAGGATAAAGCCCGGCGCGGGTGTCACTGTCCGCTGGCGCTGTTCATTGTCGCAGGTGTTGTGCCTGTTCGCGTCCTCCCCGAGGCCCGAGGCATGCACATTCACAGCGCCCGCCTCCTGCCGCCCACTCGCCCAGGAAGTCAGGAACCCGTTCAGGCGGTTCAGCCGTTCCCGTTCTATTCTAGATTTCTAGTTCAGCAGTAGTGCGCCGTCCGGCCGTCGCCTGCGTCCGATGCTCCGAATCTTCGATTGAGTTGATCGATTCGTTTAGCGCTCCGGCCTGCAGGCTGCAGCGCTCCACGCGACCACGCGGCCACGCCTGACGCCTCCATGGACTGCGGTGCGGTCTGCCGTCTGCGGCTGCCGGATAACGCGTTGTTTCGATTCTTCCGATCTGCTGGTCGTCTGATATTCATTAATCATTCATTCGATGGTATTTCCTAATTTCCTTATCTAATCACTATCAGTAATCGCTATCTAAATTTCTCTTTACAATTTTAGATGATATGAAGAAGAGAAAGACAATTCATAGTTTTTTTAAGCCTATTGATTCAAGTGCTAATTGTAATGTGGAAGTGGAAACTCCTAATGAACATGTGGAAGTGGAAACTCCTAACGTGGAAGGGGAAACTCCTAATGAACATGTGGAAAATCCTAATAATCAGAGTAGTGTTGCTACTACACCATTAGAATCCGAGGTTGTCGAGCATCAACCAATTGTAGTTACTAGATTTGAGAGAGACCCTGGTAAACGTGTTCAAATCTTAGAATTGCCAGCTGATCAACAAGATGAAGCTCGAAGATTTTATAATTCAGAGGGCCCATATCAACTTATGTTAGCAGAGTATCCACTCAGTGAATTATCTCATCGTCGCCGATTTCAAAGCAGTTGGTTCAAGCAATTTTCTTGGCTAGAATATTCACCTCACACAAATCGTGTTTATTGTCTACCATGTTTTATTTTTTTCTAAGAAGCCAATTGGAAAATCTGGATCAGATGCATTCACAGTCAAGGGGTTTCAGAACTGGAAGAAAATTAATGATAGAAATGAATGTTCTCTTCTAAAACACATGGGGGATGCCAGCTCGGCTCACAATTATTCAGTTTGGAGTTTTAATAATCTTAAGAACACAATGGCTCAAATTGACACTGTGATGATTAAACAAAAAGAGATAATGGTTGCAGCAGGAAGACTAAGGCTTGCAACTACGATTGATTGCATTAGGTAATAATAAGAAGCACTTCTCACTTTTCTTTTTTGTTTTTGCAACCAGAGTTATATGTGATGCACTATCTAATCTGAACTTATTTTATTTCTATATTTAGGTGGTTGACATTCCAAGGTTGTCCCTTTAGAGGCCATGATGAATCTCCTGGTTCCTTAAACAGGGGTAATTTTCTTGAAATGCTCAAGCTTTTGGGTTCGTATAACAAGGAGGTTAAAGAGGTTGTGTTAGAAAATGCTCCAAAAAATGCAAAGTACACTTCACCTGATGTCCAAAAGGAAATTCTAAGCGTAGTTGCTCGAAAAGTGCAAAAATCAATTAGAGAAGAAATTGGTACTAGCAAGTTTTGCATAATGGTTGATGAAGCTCGAGATGAGTCTAAAAAAGAGCAAATGGCGATAGTCCTCCGATTTGTTTGCAAGGAAGGACTTATACAGGAGCGTTTCCTTGACTTAATCCATGTTCATGATACTGCTGCTTTGACACTTAAAGAGTCAATTTGTGCTGTCCTATCAGGTAATGACTTGAGTATACAAGATATAAGAGGTCAAGGTTATGATGGGGCTAGTAACATGCGAGGGGAGTGGAATGGATTGAAAGCTCTAATTCTCAATGAGTGCCCTTATGCATATTATATTCATTGTATGTCTCATCAGCTTCAATTGGCCCTTGTAGCAGCATCAAGGGAGGTACATGAGGTACACAACTTTTTTCAGCACGCAAATTTCATCATAAATGTTGCTAGTGCTTCTCCTAAGCGCAATGATGAGTTGCTAGCGAATCAAGCGGAGGAAATTGCCCGTGAAATTGAATTGGGAGAGCTTGACACAGGGCGAGGGGTAAATCAGATATCCTCTCTACAGAGGCCAGAGGACACAAGATGGAGTTCCCATTACAAGTCAATCCAGAGCTTAAAGAAGATGTTTGGTGCCACAGTTTCAGTCCTACGCAGCATTGCTAATGATCGTTCCGTTTCAAAGTATTCTCGGGGAGATGCTAGTGGTGCCTTACGAATCATTGTCACATTTGATTTTGTGTTTATTCTGCACCTGATGAAAAAGATTATGAAGATCACTGATGTGTTGTGCCAAACACTCCAAAAGAAAAGCATTGATATCTTAAATGTGATGGATTCTGTTTCTACAACAAAAGTGTTGCTTGGTGAGTTGCGAAATAATGGTTGGGAACCTCTTCTTGAGGAGGTCAAATTGTTTTGCGAGAAGCACGAGATTGATATCCCAGATCTGAGTAAGAAGTATGTTCTTTTGTTTTGCCCAAATTATTTCAGTATGAATGTTACATCATTTCTTCCAATTTGCAGAATGTTACATCATTTCTTCCAATTTGCAGGTACGTTGATGTAACTAAATCTCGAAACAAGAATGATAACACCACAGCCTTTCACCATTACAAAGTAGATGTGTTTAATGTTGCAATTGATCAACAATTGATTGAGCTAGAAGATCAATTCAGTTCTCAAGCGACAGAGCTTTTGTCCCTTTGTGCCTCTTTGGATCCAAGGTTGGACATCTTCGACATAGCAAATATATGCACTCTAGTGGATAAATATTATCCTGCTGATTTCTCAAGTCAAGAAAGAGCTCAATTGGAGTGCCAATTGCCACATTTTCAACTTGATGTATGCAACCATCCAGACCTAAGTGCATTACCATCACTTGCTGATCTAACAAGTGGATTAGTTAAGACTGGTAAGGATTCATTTTATCCTATGGTGGACAGGTTGTTAAAATTAGTCTTAACTCTTCCGGTTTCAACTGCAACCACCGAGAGATGTTTTTCAGCTATGAAACTTGCGAAGACGCGACTTCGAAGTACAATGGGAGATGGATTTCTACGAGATTGTTTGGTAATTTATATTGAAAAGGAATTAGCTGCAAAGATTAGTAATGATGATATTATTAAGGTCTATAATCTTGCTGGTAGTCGTAGAGTTAAGTTTAAGTTAATAGAGATGTAATTTTCTTTGCATTGTAATTTGCAAAACATATTACTCTGATATGTGACTATTTAATCGGTAAATCCGGCATGGTTCATTGGTTCTACTCTACTTATTGTCTATATTACCCTCCTATATTCAATTCCTGGCTCCGCCCCTGATTATAGGTACAGGTACATACCAGCCAGTGACCCAGGAAGCAAGGGAAGCCCATTTTTTGCCGGCCAGCTTGGCGCTCCAGTAGTAGAGTCCGCCGGAAGTCGGGTACGCCGAGCAGATCTCGGCCATGGACAAGGCGACGCAGCCGTTGAACGCCGCCACCACCAGCCACCCGAGCGTCATGGACGCCGGCCCGCCGTACCGCAGACCCGTGTTGTACGTCGACGTCACGCCCGTCAGCACGGAGATGATGGAGAACGAGAAGGCAAAGTTCGACAGAGCACTGCAGACAAAAAAAAAAAACACACCACACGTCAAACGCTCAAAAGAGTGAAAGGAACCAAGAAGAGACTGCACGCAAGTTAAGGCTGGCTGATGATGAAACCAGAGCACGTACGAGAGGCCGCGCTTGAGCTCCTGCCTGTAGCCCAGCTCTTGCAGCCGGACTTGGTCTGGATCGCCGGTCACGGCCACCGCGACGGAGCGAGACACGGCCATCGCGCGGTACGTCTCTACGTTACTTCCTCCTCTACCTCGGCTGCAGGTTACTGCTTACTTCCTCCTCCCCGCCGGCCTCTTGGTCCTCGATGCACCAGGAGTCGAGAGAGCGGGTGGAAACCGCGCACGGCTGCAGCAGTCCGGCATGTGCAGTGCTCGGGATTCCCTTTCGTGTGATTCGGCATGTTTGACTAAGGGGAAATATTGTACGATTGCAATTGACATGTAGCGTGGCCATGTTACGTACAGTGGTGAAACACATCAATTGCAGGCGTTTTTGCTTAAAATAGGGAAGATGTAACATCAAGCCACAGCGAACTAGCTGATCGCGCGAAGAACTAATTATTCTTGGCAGTGGCGGAGTCAGAATTTGTTGGAGCCTTGGACTCAAAATCAAGGAGGACATAAGTCTATAACTAATATTAAATACTATCAGTACTGAGGTATAATAAAAGTACAATATAAATACATAATTAAAATAAAATTTGAATTCCATGTTAAATGATACGACAAAATAAATAAAACATAGCAAAAAGAAGAATGTAACATACCACTAGCATGAGATAATTTTTGTGTAATTAACAAAGATCTGGTTCATTTGAGCCTATCATATCTTTATCAACAATAGTACGAGAACCTAAACCTGTAAAGATAAAATTGCATATGTAAATCAGAGAAACAAGACCATAACATTATTTTTAATGCAAATTATGAAATAAGAATGTAGCATACCACTAGCACGAGGTAGTTTCTGCTTACTCCCTTCTAGCGGCATCCCTAATATCCACATCTAACTCTTCAATTGGTTTCCGAAGCCCAGAATCGGCAACAATATCATCCGGATTAAGCACAACACAGGGATTGTTTTGTGGGGTGTTACTACCTCCAGTTCCTATTGCTTGTGGAGTTTGATTGGAATTGGATTGCGATGGAAAATAAGATGCCAATGTCATGGTCCTCTTCATCATGTATTTCTAATTCTAGTATCGCAAAAATTTAAATAGCAAGTTAATAGACTGCTAGTCTGATAAACATACTACACTAATAACACAATATAACACTATATACATTGAATTAAAAAAATACTCATACTACACTAATAACACAATATAACACTATATACATTGAATTAAAAAAATACTATGCTATTACTAAAAAAATTACTTAACAGCTCAATCTCTATTTCACATTTTCACTGACCTTCTCTTCACTGTGCTCGGGCAGTCGGTCACTCCCTATTTCTCTGATTCTCTCGGTCACTCGACCACTGCCTCCCCTCCTAGTTCTCTCTGCTCAGCCCCTCCCCCTCCCTCCGCTGTCCGCTTCGAGCTCGTCGCTTGGCGCCTCCCCCTCCGGCCCTCCGCTCGACGCCTCGGCCCCTCCCCCTCCATCCGCTCCGGGCTCCCCGCCTGGCGCCTCCCTTCTCCGGCCCTCCGCTCCGCCCGACCCCTCCCCAGCTCCCCCTTCCCTCCACTCCAGGCTCCCCGCCTGGCGCCTCCCCCCTCCGGCCCTCCGCTCCGCCTGGCCCCTCCTCGGCTCCCTCCTCGGCCCCTCCGGCCTCCGTTCCCGGCTCCCCGCCCCTCAGTCCCTCACCGTCACGGCGTCACCGACGTGGCGATGCCGTCGCCAGATCCGGCCTCTTCGGCGCGTGGGCAGCGACGCAGCGTCACGGGCTCACGAGCGGCGGTGGGGGGCTGGGGGCGGCGGCGCGGCGCGTCGCGCGCGGTCGCGCGGAGATGCGGCTAGAGGCGGCTGAGACTGGCGAGGCCGAGATGGGAGCTCCTCTCGCAACTCGCGGTTAGGGTTGGCCTCGGGCGGTCGGGCGACTTGGTGCCTCGGGCCGTTCCGCCGTTGCCCAACCGGGCCGTTGCCCAACTGCAATTTAGCACTGTTATTTTTCTGGGCCTCGGGCCGTTGCCCAACCGGCTCGAGGCCCATCTTCGCCCCTGTTCTCGGATGCAACAGGGTCTCTGATTCGCACGGGTGGCTGAGGGAGAGAGACGTCTTCAGTTGACCAGATCCTTCCTCTTTGATGTGTAGTATATATACTGCTGCTGCTATTACTACCAAATTGCAGATTCTGGAAAAACTTATTGCAAGAGTATTTGGACAAGAACTATTGCTTTCATTCATTTCCCAGTTTCTGTACATGAATGAGACACATTTATAGATGATGAATAGTTGCCGACGTACGGAACGTCGCGTCCGTACGCCGGCAAAGCAGTTGGTCACTTGTTCTGTAACACTCCCCCTTGACCAATGTGTCTTCATATGATCACCTTGATTCATCATCTTTGAAAACTCCTCCAAAAACCCTGTAGAAAAAATATGAGGAGAATTTGTAGAATAGATATGCCATGAAAAACTCCTTTAAAACCCAGTGGAAAATTTTCAAGGAGAAAAATGATATGACATATATTTGATTATATCTTTTAAAAATCTCTGTGGGCAAAATAAATATGTATGATTACGTTGTCATATTGCCTTATTAAAAACCTTGATGAGAGACCGTAGAGGAAAACTCATAAAGGAAAAGAGTACAATATTTATATTTGAACAGGTTAAGTTTTAGGAGATTTCTCCCCCTGATGACTACAAATTACGTAGTCTTCGCATACCAATTCCATGAACATATTTCTGAAATGTTGAAGTTAGTAATGACTTAGTGAATAAGTCTGCGAGATTTTCACAAGACTTAGTTTGCAGAATATTTATTTCCCCACTCTCTTGCAATTCATGTGGGTAAAATAGTTTAGGTGCAATATGTTTTGTAATATTGCTCTTTATGTAACCCGTTTGCATTTGGACAACGCAAGCAGCATTATCTTCATAGATAATGGTGGGTGATGCGATAGCATCAATACCACATGATTGTTGTATGTAGTTAATCATTCTGTGAAGCCATACACATTCACATGATGCTTTATATAATGCAATTATTTCAAAATGATTAGTGGATGTAGCCACTAGAGTCTGTTTTGAAGACTTCCAAGAGATGACTGTTCCACAATGTAAAAACACAAAGTTTGTTTGAGATCTGGCATTATGAGGATCTGATAAATAGCCAGTATCTGAATATCCTATTAAATCCATACCTTTATTCTTCTGGAAGAATAGACCGAGATCTTTAGTGCCTTAAAGATATCTAAAGATATTATTCACTCCTACCCAATGTCTTTTGGTTGGAGCAGCGCTATATCTAGTAAGTAGATTTATTGCAAATGCAATATCCGACTGGGTGCAATTTGCAAGGTACATAAGCGCTCCGATGGCACTGAGATATGGAACCTCGGGTCCCAATAGCTCTTCATTGTCATCTCGGGGTCTAAATGGATCTTTGTCCCTGTCTAGAGTTCGAACAACCATGGGGGTTTTCGATGGATATGCTTTGTCCATATTGAATTTCTCCAATATTTTATGGACATAGACTGATTGATGCACTAGTATGCCTGTACGAAGGTGCTTGAGTTGTATACCTAAGAAAAAATTGATGTTACCCAAATCCTTCATTTCAAATGCCGTCTTAAGATGATCACGTGCTTCATCTATATCTTGTGTATTACCAATGATATTGAGATCATCAACATACACAGATATAATGCAAAATCCTGTTGAGGATCTTTTGACGAACACGCATGGGCAATCATCATTGTTGGAGTATCCCTTTTTGGTTAAGAACTCACTTAGTCGGTTGTACCACATTCTACCCGACTGTTTCAAGCCATATAGAGACTTGTTCAATTTTACACAATACATATTGCGATTTGTGCTTGGATTCGGAATTGAAATTCCATCAGGAACTTTCATGTATATGTCCGAATCAAGTGACCCATAAAGATATGCAGTCACTACATCCATCAACTGCAAAGATAGATGATTTTGTACTGCCAATGATATTAAATATCGGAATGTTATTCCACTCATTACTGAAAAATAAGTTTCATTAAAATCAATGCCAGGTCTCTGCGTGAACCCTTGTGCTGCAAGCCTTGCTTTGTATCTCACCATCTCATTATTTTCATTCTGTTTGCGGATGAAAACCCATTTGAAACCGACAGGGAATACATTGGGAGGTGTATGTATCACATTGGTGAATATATTTCTTTTCTTAAGCGAGGCTAACTCCGATTGGATTGCATCTTTTCATTGAATCCAGTCCGAGCGCTGTTTGCACTCTGCCATGGTCTTGGAATCTGGATCATATTTAACATTGTTTGCAATTGTTGTGGAGAAATAAATGTCGACAATTGTAGTCTTACGATCATATGATTCTCTAGAATCAGTATAGTTAGTGGAAATTTCTTGAACCCCTGGTGACTCAATGTTATTTCCCAAAACATTTGAGTCAGGGTATTCCGATGTCCCAGGATCAGAATTTGAGTACTCTGTTGATCTGGGTTCAAGGATCCTTTGGTGTCTATCAACATGAGGTTGATCTGCATTTACATTCTTTTGATTCCTTTGTCGCTTGTTAGAAGCTGTATTCGCCATTTGTACCGTATTTCTCCCCCTCTTATTTTGAACTGGGAGTTAAGTGGTGTTTTGTGGTATCTCCACTCTTTCAGGCACATCTCTGAAAGGATTATAGGATTTTGTGACACCCTTATAATCAGTAAATGCATCTGGCAGATTATTTGCAATGTTTTGCAAATGAATGAGTTTCTGAACTTGAAGTTCAGTCTCTCTGGTACGTGGATCTAAGGCGGGAATGCCTTAAACATTCCAATCAAGTTCCTGGCATTTAGTTTGGTACTTGTTGTCTCCCCCTAATGCCGGTAAATGTTCTTCATTGAATATGCAATCAAGGAACCGGGCTGTAAACAGGTCCCCAGTTAGGGGCTCGAGGTATTTTATAATTGACGAAGATTTATACCCAACATAGATCCCAAGTTTCCTGTACGGTCTCATTGAGGTACGCTGCGGTGGTGAGATCGGTACGTATGTAGCACAACCGAACTTTCGCAGATGGGAAATATCTGGTGGATTTCCACATACTAATTGTAGCGGGGAAGTACTATGATATGCAGTTGGAGCAATTGAATTAAGTCAGCTGCGTGTAAAACTGCATGACCCCAACATGATGTTGGTAAGTTGCAATTCTGTAACAATGGTCTTGCGATGAGCTTGATTCTCTTGATGAGAGATTCTGCTAAACTATTTTGTGTATGAACATATGGAACAGAGTGTTGAACTTATATCCCAAGAGCCATACAATAGTTATTGCAGGCATGAGATGAAAATTCAGTAGCATTGTCCATTCGAATTGATTGAATTTGGTATTTAGGATAATGTGCTCGTAATTGGATAATTTGATCAATTAACTTAGCACATGCATGGTTTCGTGCGGATAAAAGACACACATGTGACCATCTAGTAGATGCGTCAATGAGAACCATGAAATACCTGAATGGTCCACAGAATGGTTGTATAGGACCACATATATCTCATTGAAGTCGTTCAAGGAATTTAAGTGGTTCAGCTCTGATTTTAAGATAAGAGGGTTTTAAAATTAATTTTTCGGTGGCCCGCGCGCCACCGCGCCCCACGGCCAATGCGCCACCGCCCCCCCACGCCCGTGTGCCGCTGCCCCCCACGCCACCGGTTGGGTCGGCCGGGAGCTACGCCACCGAAGGGGCTGCGCCGGGGGCATGGGCCGCGCCGGGCTAGTGGGCGCGCGCTAGGCCACGCCGGGCCGGGGCGCGATGGCGGCGCGCGGCCGGGCCACGCTGGCCTTGGGGCGCGACGCCAGAGCGCGACGGCGAGGGCGCGCCGGGCGAGCCATGCCGGGCTCGGGCGCGACACGCCGGGGCCTATGCGCGTGCGAGGAGATCGCGTCGCACTGCGCGCGCGCGCGCCGTGTGCCCGCGGGCGAGCCGTCGGGAGCCGCATCGGTCGGGCGCTGAGGGCCGCGGTCGGGTGGATGCTGCTGCCACACGCTGTGGCCGCACGTCGCGGCTCGCCTGGGGCTATGCGTCGCTTGTTGTGGCCGTGCGCACCAGTCCCCATTCCCCTCCCCTCTTCTTCTTGATCTAGGTAGAAGAGAAAGCATCCTCTAGAGAGGAAGCCGGTGGAGGAGTACGGATCCGGAGGCTGGGACGGCGGTTAGCCGCCGCGGAGGCATGCGCCGGGCGCCGGTAAGGGCCGTAGCGCGGTGCCTTCGCTGGTGGGAAGACGCCGTGCGCCTCCCATGGACGACGACGAACCGGCGTAGAGCCGTGGCCGGTCGCGATGAATTTGTGGCCGCCGGCGAACAAGAAGCAAGAAGAACTTGCAGTGATTCGCACAAAGAATCAATCGAAGCAAGAAACATGAGCAATGCAGTGTGATGTTTCTCACAAAGATTGATTTGGTCATTCTCCATTACCTGCTGTTCTTGTTTGATTTGTGTGTTTTTGTTCTTGTGTAAAGACAAGGTGCTGATAACGTATTGCAAGAGTATTTGGACAAGAACTATTGTTTTCATTCATTTCCCAGTTTCTATACAAGAATGAGACACAATTATAGATGATGAATAGTTGCCAGCGTACGGAACATCGCGTCCGTACGCCGACGAAGCAGTTGGTCACTTGTTCTGTAACAAAACTAAGCATGGGCGCCGCCGACGAAGCAGTTGGTCATTTGTTCTGTAGGCAAATTTGCGAAAAGCCCTTCCAATTTTTTTGATTTTGTGTATGCGTCCTCAATATTTGCAGAAAGGCCCCATCACGTTAGCGATTTCTCATTTGCCTGCAAACCATCAGCAGGCACAAAGCACTTCCAATTCGCTAGCCACCTACCAGGCGCCACCCACCACATTTCCCAGGTCCCCCGACAGCCCAACTCCAAGGTATTTCGACGAGAATAAGGCTAGTTCAGCAATAGCGGAGCCTGAACTTGTGGACTAATGTACAGTTAGAATTGCCAGATGATGTGGCCAGTCCCACTTATGAGCTGGAATAACACAACCAACATAATCACATTAGTAGGTGTAAATCAAGAGTAGATGAATACACACCTAATGCAGGATCAGGCATAAGGAGTCATTCACGCGCAGAACAATCGTTTACAGGTTTTGTAATGGATTCTTATAACATATACTACTTCCACAAGAATAACTACACAGCTGCCTTGATCTCTTAGCATCAATGTGAATTTCGGCACAGAAATTGCATGAAATGCATCTCAATGGCAAAAACCATGTGAACAAATATTCCACACACCCCGCTTAAGATTAACATATCACTTGCGGTGCAACTTAGCATTCTGAAACAAGTATTTCCTTCCCCATTTCCGCAATTTCCCTAGAGGTAAACTAAAACAAACATTTAACAAGAATAAAGACGCAGCAGTCGCAGCTCGATGAAGGTCGGTATCGCCAATCTGTTCTTGATCTACTACTTCCGCTCGGACCATAACCATACTGGAAGATGACAAGCATTTGACAGGCGCTTCTTCAGCCCCTCCGGCCGAGATTGATGACAAGATGGCTGACAAACCAGCAAAAATTCCAAACCTAGCATACGAGGAGTGTTATGCTACCGATCAGCAAGTTCTGGGGTTTATCCTTACCTCTCCATCAAGGGAGGTGCTCACCCAAGTCGCTGCGATGGAGACTGCAGTGCAGGCATGGAGTGCGACTGAGTCCATGTATTCATCGCAAACTCGAGCTCGTGTCGTAAACACACGCCTTGCTCTTTCAACAGCCCAGAAGGGAAATAAATCTATTGCAGAATATGTTGGAAGGATGAGAGCTCTTGGCGATGAGATGGCTGCCGCCGGGAGACCTCTTGATGATGAAGAACTCGTCAAGTATATCTTTACATGTCTTGACTATGAGTTTAATCCCATAGTTTCTGCCCTTATTGCAAGGACGGAAGCTGTCTCCTTAAGCGAAGTATATGCCCAACTTCTTGCCTTCGAGACGCGCATGCAGCTGGTTGATCGCGGGAACTTCTTCGGGTCTTCGGCCAATATGGCAAACCGGGGTGGCCGCAGTGGTACTGGAGGCCGCGGACGAGGCGCAGGACGTGGTCGAGGTGGAGGCCGCAGCCGCGGTGCAAGCGCTTTCGACACCAACAGCTCACGCCAAGGAGGAAACGGTGCTGGGCGTGGCAACAACAGCCGTGTCGTCAACAGCAATAACACACACCAAGTGTGAAGTTTGTTATAAAACTGGACACACTACTGATCGATGCTAGCACAGGTATGATGAAACTTATGTCCTAGATGAAAGAAATGCGCAGGTTGCAACAAACTCCTATGTTTTGGACACAAATTGGTACACCGACACTGGTGCTACCGACCACATTACTGGAGAACTGGAGAAGCTAACAGTCCGTGACAAGTATCATGGAACGGATTAGATTCACACCGCTAGTGGTGCAGGTATGAATATTAGTCATATTGGGCAATTTACTATTCATACCCCTAATCGTGATCTCAATCTTGACAATGTTTTACATGTTCCTAAAGCCAAGAAAAATCTTATTTCAATCCATCGCCTTACCACTGACAATAATGTCTTTCTAGAGTTTCACCCTGATTTCTTTTTGATTAAGGATCAGGACACGAAGACAATTCTACTTAGAGGGAGGTGTCACAAGGGATTGTACCCGCTTCCTCATGAATCACCTACAAAGCAAGCCTTGAGTCAATAAATATCTTTTGATAGATGGCATAGTCGTCTAGGTCATCCTGCTGCTCCTATCGTCCAAAGAGTCGTTAGAGAATTTAATCTTCCCTGTTTAGTTGAGTCAAATAAAACTTCAGTTTGTGATGCTTGTCAGCAAGCAAAAAGTCATCAGTTACCCTATCCCAAGTCAACCAGTGTATCCACTCATCCTCTGCAGCTTGTGTTCTCTGATGTTTGGGGTCTAGCACCTGAGTCTATTGGAAGATACAAGTAATATGTTAGTTTTATTGATGACTTCAGTAAATTCACCTGGATATATCTCTTAAAGTTTAAATCTGAGGTATTTCAAAAATTTCATGAGTTTCAGAGTCTTGTTGAACGACTCTTTGATCGAAAAATCATTGCTATGCAAACTGATTAGGAAGGTGAATATGAGAGGCTTAACTCCTTTTTTTTTTAGCAAAGTTGGCATATCTCATCTTGTTTCTTGTCCATATGCACATCAGCAAAATAGAGCAGCTGAGCGCAAACACAGACACATTGTTGAAATAGGTCTGTCTCTCTTGGCACATGCTCATATGCCTCTAAAATTTTGGGATGAAGCTTTCCTTGCCTCAATGTTTTTGATTAATCGAACTCCTAGCAAAGTCATCAACCACTCTACTCCTTTGGAACGCTTATTTCATACTAAGCCTGATTTTTCATCCTTGCGAATTTTTGGGCGTGCCTGTTGGCCCAATCTTCACCCTTATAATACCCGCAAACTTCAATTCCGTTCTAAGGAGTGTACGTTTCTAGGATATAGTAATCTCCATAAAGGCTTTAAGTGTCTTGATGTGACCACTGGTCGCATCTACATTTCAAGAGATGTTGTCTTTGATGAAAATATTTTCCCGTTCTCAAAACTTCATCCCAATGCTGGTGCCCAATTGCGCTCTGAAATTCTTCTCCTTCCTCCAACCTTGTTAAATTCCAGACATGGGGATGAATTTGTAGATGGTCATATGCCTAATACTTCTGATCACAGTGAGTCTGTTGAAGAACTGCAGGTGTCATAGGAAGAATATGAAAATACAGGATCAGAGAACCCAGGGTCGGCTTCTGAGGCTGATGCTTCGACCGAGTTACTCTCGGGATCCGACGCCAGTGTCAGCGTTCCGCACAACACTGAGCTTATCACTCCAGCGTAGGGTGAGTCTTCAGGGCGGCATGCGGTGTCAAGGGGGGCATTGGAACCAATCACCGCACCCACGCAAGATCTGCCTGCTGCCTCGGCTGCACCCACGCAAGACCTGTCCTCTGCCTCGGCCGCACCCGCGCAAGACCTGCCTTCTGCCCCAGGCCCAAGGACGCGTCTTCAAGCTAGCATCAGCAAGCCCAAGTTATATACTGATGGCACTGTTCGCTATGGATATTTCATGTCATCTGGTGAGCCACATGATGTTAGTGAAGCTTTGGGAGATAAAAATTGGAAAAAGGCTATGGATATAGAATATGATGCTCTTATTAAGAATAGAACTTGGCATCTAGTTCCACCCCAGAAAGGAAGCGATATTATAGATTGCAAATGGGTTTACAAGATTAAACGTAAAGCTGATGGGAGTTTAGATAGATACAAAGCTCATCTAGTTGCAAAAGGGTTTAAACAAAGGTATGGCATAGATTATGAAGATACCTTTAGTCCAGTCATCAAAGCCGCAACTATCAGGGCTGTTCTGTCCATTGCAATCTCTAGAGGTTGGAGTTTGAGGCAACTAGATGTTCAAAACGCTTTTCTGCATGGTGTCTTAGAAGAAGAGGTGTATATGAGACAACCTCTAGGGTATGAAGATAAAACTATGCCAAACTATGTGTGCAAATTAGATATAGCTCTATATGGTCTAAAGCAGGCACCGCGTGCATGGTATGCTCGACTAAATGCAAAGTTATATGAACTCGGTTCAGTTCTTCAAAGGCAGACACATCATTGTTCTATTTTAACAAAGATAATGTGTCAGTTTTCGTGTTGATTTATGTGGATGATATAATAGTTGCAAGTTCAACTCAAGAAGCAACCTCAGGGCTCCTGTGCAACTTGAATAAAGAATTTGCATTGAAGGATTTGGGAGAACTACATTATTTCATAGGCATAGAGGTAAACAAAGTACGTGATGGGATTATTCTAACTCAAAGTAAGTATGCTTCGGGTCTGTTGAAAAGAGTGGGCATGTCTGATTGTAAACTAGTTAGCACTCCTTTGTCCACTAGTGAGAAGCTGTCTGCTTTTGATAGTGAGCCATTAGGTGCTAATGATGCAACACAATATAGGAGTATAGTTGGTGCACTTCAGTATTTAACCCTTACAAGACCTAATATTGCATTCTCTGTAAACAAAGTCTGCCAATATTTACATGCCCCTCTGATGATACACCTGGGGTTTGTAAAAGGATTCTGATGTATTTAAAACAATCCACTAAGATTGGACTAAAGATCAGTAAGTCTAATTCTGTTCTTGTTAGTGGATTTTCAGATGCAGATTGGGCAAGGTCTATAGATGACAGAAGGTCTACTGGAGGCTTTGCTATTTTTCTAGGGTCAAATCTAATCTCGTGGAGTGCATGCAAACATGCAAGAGTCTCAAGATCAAGTACTGAGGCAGAATATAAAGCACTGGCTAATGCTACTGCTGAGATAATGTGGATTCAAACCTTGTTACAAGAAATTGGTATAAAATGCCCATCTACAACTAGACTGTGGTGTGATAATATTGGAGCCAAATATCTTTCTGCTAACCCTGTGTTTCATGCTCGAACTAAGCATATTGAAGTAGATTATCACTTTGTAAGAGAACGAGTGACAAGAAAATTGTTGGAAGTTGACTTTGTTCCTTCAGGTGATCAAGTTGCAGATGGATTCACTAAGGCATTTGACCGTGCGACAATTGGAAAACTTCAAACACAATCTTAACCTAGCTCGGTTATGATTGAGGGGGGCTGTTAGATATATCAATACCTTTGTAATCTCCTGTTACGCACGGTATAAGGTTTGATTAGCATCGGTTGCTTATATTAGGAAAGGATAGACTCTTTTGTTATAACTTCCCTTGTAATTCAAATAGTATTGATGCCGATCATATCTATACATTGCATGATCAATAATATCTATGCATGGGGATGTTCCATGTCTATATAAACATGTAACCACCGGCCAGGAGGCATCACGGCGTTTTGCCCAAAACACTTCCGCACCTCTGAATTTCAGACTGCCTAGGTACGTCGTCTTGACGACATCGCCGTGGCGGGAGGAGAAATCGATGGCGTTGACGCTGGAGCAGAGAGGCACAAGGTGGAGGGAGTGGCGGTTGAGCCGAGGGCCGGCGGCGCTCGACACGCGGCGCCACGACCTACTGATGGCGGCGAACACTGCGTGGTCATGGTCATGGACATGTCGGGCAATGCCCTCAAGTATCTCTGACAGAAGGATGGACCAGCGGGCGGCGGCGGTTGGTCTCTTGTGTTTGCGAGGGAGGCCGGACGCCATTATCGCGCGTTCATCGCGAGTTGAGCGCTGCATGCAGTAGTGTCCGTGACCTTTTTTTACATGGTGAAGCCTCTGTTCCAAAGTGATGTATCCTTTGGTTTTAAAATATGCCTTTTAATTTTAATTTTTGGCTGAAATAATATTATAATAACTATTAATTTTTATAAGATGTTTGATTAAAAAATAAAGAAAAATAGAAAAAAACTATTATATCTTTATGGATAATATAAAAAAAGAAAAAAGAAAGAAAAACTGTGTTTAGAAGCCAACACTTTTTAAATAGTTTTTGCTTCTGAAAGTTAGAAGCTAGAAGCTAGGGATGTAACGGATGAAATATTTAGTAGGTTTGGTAAACGGACACAAGGGAACTTACCCTTGAGATTTAGAATGGCAATGCTAATTTGAATATGCGAAGTGCATAATTTGGTATGCGTCAGAATTGTCACTTAATAGAGAATTAGAGGTAGACGCAATACATATGACAGAAGAGTAAACTGCACGGAGTGTCATTCAACTTATGTGGGTGTATCATCTAGGTCATAAAGCTTTTAAAATGCACATCTAAATCACTGCTATGATATAAGTATGTCATTAATTCATTCTAGTTGCTTACGCTAGCAGAATTCGTATGCTGACATGACACATAGGATTCAAAACAATTGGCGGAGCATTTGCAGAAAACTACTATGCATTTTTTTCCCCGTTTAGCACTACCTATGTTCACTTAATGAACTAGCCGTATTCTATACCTTCTCGTTACCTTTTGTTCGACTCCTAAGCAACCTGTGTGAAGCTTGATATCACACATCCATGAAATGAGGAGGCCGGTGAGAGAAGCTTGATATGGTGGTGAAGTTGTTGCCGTCGAGGATTTGGGAGTGCAAGTTGATTGCTGCAGTCGGTGTCGAGTGTGGACTTCGAAGTACATGTCAACTGAGCAACCACGAGGCATCTAACTGAATCGAAATCAGGTGCTTCTGATAACAAACAGTAGCATCAGACTCTTGTATCTCAAGCGGGCAAATGCCAAATCGGCCTCCCAACTCACCTCCACCAGGAGCGCGATCCAGGTATGCCGACGAGGCGTGCCGCATTTTGCCCTCCACTACCAGACGCAGACGCGCATCCGCGAAAGCCCCTAATTTTTAGAGCCGAGCCTGAGCAGAAATAGAAGAGCTCGCTCCATCGCTTCCTCACCGCGATGCTGTCCTTGAGGTCGCTGGCCTCGAGAAGGTCGAGCACGGGATGGTTCGCCACCGGGAGCAGCGCCTTGTTGGGCCGTGGAGGCCCTGCGACGCTGGCCAACGGGGATCCAAGCTCAGTACAGAGGTCAGAGGTGTGGAAGCATATGAATGAGGGTATGTTCTTTTTTACTATGACTGATGATTTTTGGTTGTGATTAATAGTTTTTTGGTAGTTTACGATAGAGATTACGGAAAAAGAGATACTCGCTTGCGATTTTTGATGGTACAGATATTAGGTTTTTAACGTTTACTACAATTAACTTGTAGACCCCATCTTAAAAAAATACTTCGTTTAAAAGTTAGTTACTATAGTAAAAACCAAAAGCGGTTTTTAGAAGCCGCAAAAAACAGGACCTGAGAACGATGGGGAATAGACTTTTTTTCTTTTTTTTTTATAGTAGAATAGACATGGGTCTGTTCTTTTCAGCTTCTCAAAATAGCTTTTAGCTTTTGCTATAATATCTAACTTTCAAACGGAGTATTTTTTTAAGATAGAGTCTACAAGTTAATTATAATACACGTTAAAAGTCTAACATCTGTACCATCCAAAATCGCAAGCGAGTATCTCTCTCCGTAATCTCTGTCGCAAATAGTTAAAATTCAAAAATTTCGGCCAAAAGTCATAAGTCGCAGTGAAAAAGAACATGCCCTTTTTTCTGTGGAGACTTTAGGCCACGCTCAACACAGCGTTTTGACGCTGGCGTTGGGCATTTTTTTCCTGTTTACTATGTTGTTTTTTTCTAATTATTTTTTATTTTAGTTTTTTCTTTTTTTTCCTCATATTCCTTTGTATTGTTTGTGATATGCTAACATGTTTTTTCTATTTTTATTTTTTTAAAATTTAAATTATACCAAATAAGCCAACTCAGTTACAATAAAAAAATAAACCAGCTATAGTAAAAAAATCATAAGCCAACACTATTCTGAACGCCCTCTAAAGGTGAGATTTGGACATATCTAGCCCCTTTGATCTCTAAAATTCCAATACTAGCCCTTGGAGCACCAAAATTCTATTTCTAGCCTCCTCCCCCGACCGCGCGACTATGCGGTGGCGACACGTGGCAGATCATGCGGTCGGAAAGCGCACCACCTGGGTGGTGCAGTCCCGGACCGCACCACCAACTAGGTGTGCGCTTCCCGACTGCACCACCTCACTGGCCACTGTTCATCCATGATTTATTTTTTGTAAATTAAAATTTTGAAGTTTTGTAGTCTTTAGTTTTTTAAATCTTTTGTAATTAGAAAATTTTATTTATTTGTAGAGTGTGCACAAATTTCGTAACGTAGGAAATAAGGTGCAAAATTTTGTAAATATCTTTTAAAAAATCGTTACGCATTTGGTGAGTAAGTTTTGTCGGGTTTGGTCAAATTATGTACACTGCGTAACGATTTTTTTACCCTTGACCACACTCCCCGACCGCACGATTTGCCACGTGTCGCCACTGCGTAGTCGTGCGGTCGGTAAGGGGGTTAGAAATGAAATTTTGGTGCTCCGAGGGCTAGTATTGAAATTTCGGAGATCAAAGGGGGCTAGACATGTCCAAAATTCTCTAAAGGTTAGCAGCTCATGTAGGAAACCATAGGCTCTTCTTTTGGAGTTTGCATGAACGAATTGAGCCTTGGCGGGCTACCCATACGTGTCGCCACTACGTAGTCGTGTGGTCGGTGAGGAGGGTAGAAATGAAATTTTGGTGCTCCGAGGGCTAATATTGAAATTTCAAAGATCAAAGAGGCTAGACATGTCCAAAATTCTCTAAAGGTTAGTAGCTCACGTAGGAAACCATAGGCTCTCCTTTTGGAGTTTGCATGAACGGATTGAGCCTTGGCGGGCTACCCATACTTTGCTTCACCTGTGTTTCGTACCGTAGCCGCTCAATTTAACAATTCTGTAAAAAACTGGTTGATTCATCTAGTTTTATCCAATCCAAGAATGGTCTTCGAAGTAAACTGGTTGGTGTAGTTTCAATTTAACCGATGGTCCGGTTTTAATAACTATGTGCCGAAGGCTTCACTTGATCTTCTTTGGGTCTACCACTGCTCTCTGTCTATGAATACTTGGTATTTTTTTTATCATGCACACATATTTAGATATCCAATAAATAGGATAAAATAAAATTACCCCTTATAACAAACTCAATGATTGGTGCTTCCAAATTTAATATTTTAATTATGTGGATGAATTAGATTTGCACAAACTACGAGGACGTGTATGGTAGGGAAAAATAGCGAAGTGGAAGTACTTGTGGAAGAAAGATTTTGTCAAAAGTGAAAAAGAACCTGCAAACAAGCTAGTAACCACGTGGCGCTTGGTGCTACGCACAAGATAGCGTAATAGGTACGCAGATTACCACGAAAATGTGCTATAAGTCAGCAAAACGGTTTCTCTGTCCCCGCGCGTGGTATTTTTCTATTTGTTTTCTCGATCTGAACTGCTTGCTATTGATCTAACGGTTCATCGGTACAAGTTTTGGACTGTTGAATCAATAACGAACGATCCAGATCGAGAGAATATAGAGGGGAACACCGGTACAGAGATAGAGAAGCTCCGTTCATAAGTCAGAGGGCATTTACGTTACGCTGAATGATGGAGATGTTTCAGCCAGAGGGAATGTGCGGCTGAACAGGACAGGTAAACGGAACCAGCTAGAATATACTTCAAGTCGGTTTAGTAGTAGTGTATAGCAACTGAACTCCATATCGGTTCAGCAGCCTATAAAAGGCTTGTAATCCTCTATGTATTAGAACGTATGGGGGAAATGTAAGAAGTAGTATTGAGCCTTCCACATCGTTCCTCTATTGCTTGTTTCAACTCACCTCTGTCCTGGATCAGCACCAGCTCGGTGGTACGCGGGCCAAGGGCCGCCTTGGGGAAGAACCCGTCAGGCATGTCCTAGATCAGCACCAACTTGGTGGTACGCGGGACTTCGCCGATAGCCGTGATGAAATTGCAGTCTAACGACATGACGGGCGGCAGGGAGGAGTTGCATGTCATCGGTGATGGGCTTGAGGAGGGACGGGTCGCATGCCTTGTCCACGACGACGAGCCATCTGTGGGAGCAGTCGATGATGCGGTGGGGGCTCGCACCGGTACTGTCTAGGTACGTCGTCTTGACGACATCGCCGTGGTGGGAGGAGAAATCGACGGCGTTGACGCTGGAGCAGAGGGACACAAGGTGGACGGAGTGGCGGTTGAGCCGAGGGCTGGCGGCGCTCGACACGCGGCGCCACGACCTACTGATGGCGGCGAACACTGCGTGGTCATGGTCATGGACATGTCGGGCAATGCCCTCAAGTATCCGACAGAAGGATGGACCAGCGGGCGGCGACGGTTGGTCTCTTGTGTTTGCGAGGGAGGCCGGACGCCATTATCGCGCGTTTATCACGAGTTGAGCGCTGCATGCAGCAGTGTCCGTGCACCTTTTTTGTACATAGTGAAGCCTCGTTCCAAAGTGATGTGTCCATTTGTTTTAAAATGTGGTTTTTAATTTTTAACTAAAATAGTATTGTACAATCATTAATTTTTATAAGATATTCAATTAAACAAAAATAAGAAAATAAGAAAATAATATAAAATAATATTATATCTTTATAGATAATACAAAAAAAGGAAAAGAAAAAAAGTTACGTTTAGAAGCTAACATTTTTTAAATAGCTTTTTGTGGCTGTGGCATCAGCTGAAAAAAGCTTTTCAAAGTTAAAATTGTTGAAAAATCATTTAAGATCAACAATGTCTCTAAAGAGGTTAAACGGTTTGGTAACTTTATGTATTGAGAAGAAATTATTGGATGAGATTGATATCAATACCATCATCAATGACTTCACATCTAGAAATGTTAGAAGAAAATTTTAAGATAATATCTATAAACTCTTTGATATCAATTTTTCTTTAATACATAATACATTTTAAGTGTTTGTTGATAAAATTAGATATATATATATATATATATGTATATATAGATTTGTATTTAGATATTTATACTAGGATCTCTATTTCTAAAATCTCGGGATCGGCCCTGGGCGAGTAGAGGCGCACCGAGGTGAAGCCGTTGGCGCGGAGCATGGCTGTTGCCGCTCGTGCCATAGCACACGCCAACCGATGCCGCTCCTGCAGTAAATTCCATCGACCCAGACATGCAAAACAGCAAAAGCTAGTGAGCACAAGCGCACACGTACGTAGCACTGATTATAATACGTGTAAAATCAAAATTAAGATCAATATGCACTTGCGGTTTTCTGCAGCACATATAGATTAATCGTCCCTCCATTTTATACTTACCCAAACCGTATGCATGTACGCAAAAACGTACGTACGTGGCTTGTAGAGACGGAACAAAAATAAAATCAACGAAGAAACAATACCCTCTTCTTTGTTTTGGAGGAATAATTTGGCCTTTTGGAAATAGACATTTAACTGAAATGTAGATGTATACCTGCAACTTCCTAATTTGCGTCGGTTTTTTTTCCTTCTTTCGACAGTGCTCTTTCATGGTACATGTAGGCATGTAGCTAACTAATGTCCAGTACATCGTTAAAAAAACGCACACGAGGAATTGACTGGAGTACGTAGTGCTTCATCACGTACATTCAGAATTCAGACTACATTCAGAACGTGTATCGGGTAGTGGAGCACTTGGCCGGAGAAAATGTTAGCACAGCATGCCGTTCTTGACTAATTGAGTTGCATGTCATAGTAACATCCTTACAAATCCGCTCTAGGTCAAATACTGCGATATGTCAGATATCTAACCAAACCATTGCACTACTAGCTATAATTTGTCCAGGAGCAAATATATTAATTAGCTATATTTTGATTATATATATAAATATGTATATATATAATATTATCTACATTGAGCTAGGTATATGGTAGATAGAATTAAAGGACCACAACAAAATTAATGAATTAAAAGGCTGGGCGCGCGTTGCTAAACTAAAATGAATTAAAGCTTCTGTTCCAACGTCTGCAGCACGACCATTAGATAGTCCACTTCCTTCTCATGACCATCCCGATCATGCGTGCGTCACAACTCACTAGAAAATATTTGATCGATCAGTGCAAACAAAAGCCAAATTAGGATACCTTGCATGCAAACAAACTTCTAGCTCTTGCCTTCTCAGCAAAATAATCATTTAACTACTTGGTATGAATGTACTGTACTATCAGTTCATCCCTTGCTGAAGCCGGTCATGCTCTCATGCATGCATTGATGGTACGTACCCAGAAGCTAGCAATCAATTAATTCTAAAAGAATCTAGCAGGTGGTACGTATAAGCTAGCTTCGAACCCAATAAGACGGTGGTTTAGGCTTACTTGAGGTCATGCAAGCAATGGAAAGACCAGAAAATAATCAACCGAGGGAAGGAATGGAAATTAAGGAAAAGACTTACAATTGCTTGCAAGAACGGGTAAAGAAAATGTTTGCTTGTATTGTATTTGCATGATGTTTACGTCGACGATAGAGATTCATGCACTTGCGTTCAGTTATCACTGTGCGGTTTCTTTGTGGGGTTTGATCGATTTGGCATCTGTGCGTGATGTATTCTAATCAAGAAATCAGTTCATAGGCGCTGCCACACTATTTTCTATACAACACTCTTCATATACACTGAAGGACCTTGGGCACGAACTACGCCATCTCATTGGAGGTTCGTCAGAAACACAAAAAACGAAACAAAACCAGAGTACACACACACACACATAGAGAGAGAGAGAGACAGAGACAGAGACAGAGAGAGAGAGAGTACTTGCAAGGATTGGAAGCAAAGACTCAGAGGAGCAAAGCCGCGTCAAGCATGGGAGCAGCTGCAGCTGGGCCTTGCGCCACCAAATGCTTTGGCACCGGCTATCTGGTTAATCCTTGGGCTAATAGGACTAGCTATAACTGTCCATGTCCCTTTGTTATAAACATTTTTTGAACCAGACATTAAGACCCGTTCCAAACTGTTGCGGGCTGCTGGTCTCCTAAATTTCGGCTACTAAGATTTTTTAGCTATTTTTGTTGGTTTTGTTGGTTTTTGTTTTTTCCTTTTATTTCTTTGCGTTGTCCCAATAGATATAGCAATATTTTCCTTTTTTTTTACTGTCAAACAGCTAAAACTGTTGAGGAACTATCGCTGACGACCAGTCCGATCGATTCCTCTGCTTAGAACAAGAATGCACGTGTACCATAGGCACTCTCATATACTAATTCTATATTGGGTTAATAAAAAAAGATGGTCCATGAAAGTAGCATCTAGAATTTAAGCATACATCTGCTGCATATGATTGTGCTTCTCTGCACTCAAACTTACCTTCAATAAAACTCGCTTGTACCTGAGCAAAAGACAAACGCGGGCATCTAGATGCTTCTATGAACTGATCTACCTCTCGATCTTAGGCCCCGCTCGTTTCAGCTTTTTTTCAGCTTCAGATTCTAGCTTCAGCTTTTTTTTCACTATTCAGTAATTTGTCTTTTTCTGAATTTTTTTAGATTTTTTGAGCTTTTTTGCATTTTTCTTTTTTTTCCCGTATTTCTTTGCATTGTCCGTGATAGGTTAACATATTTTTTCTATTTTTATATTTTTTTTAAATTTAATTATACATAAAAAGCTAAATCAGCTATAGTAAAAAAAGTCAGTTACAGTAAAATTTCAATCAAAACTCAGAAGCCATCGCTAAAACGATCACCCTTTAACTTGATGCAGCATGTTCTATCCTCAAAGTTTGAGCACTGAAATAAGCCTGTCTATACACGTATTGTTAGAATTGGACTCTAGCTAGTAACTTTGAAAATTATATAGAAATTAAATTGTTAATTTTATTTTATCTTTTATTTTAAATTTTAGTTAATTTGGATTATACTTGACGTAAACTCTTTTTTTAATTTACTAATTATTATTGAAATTTTAGTTATTTATAGATATTACTTTGAAAATCATATAGAAATCAAATAGCTAATTATTCTTTATTTTTAATTCTAAATTTATCTTAATTTGGATTCTACTTGACATGGATTCTTTCTTTCAATCTCGGCTGTTATAACTTGGGTCTACCAAATTAAGTACTAGATGTTTTGCTTTTTTATGAAAATTTCTAGTATATTTATATTTTTTCTTAGCAACTCTAAAATGCTTGTCATCGAATTTTAGTATGTATTATATTTTATTTTTATTCCAAATTTTAGTTAATTTGAATTATACTTAATATGAACTCCTTTTTTAAATTTGCTAATTTTGTTTAATTATTATTGTGAATTTTAGTTATTTATGAATGTTACTTTGGAAGAAGTATATAAATCAAATTGCTAATTATGTTTATTTTTAATTATAAATTTCTTTTAATTTGGATTGTACTTGACATGGATTTATCTTTTAATCTAAGCCGTTATAACTCAGATTCATCAAAAATAAGGGCTAGATATTTTACTTTTTTATGAAAATTTCTAATATATTTATTTTCCACAATCTAGATCTACCACAATTGATGGTATGAATTTTTCTCCTTTTTACCGATTAATATTGTAATTTCTAACTCTTGAGAATAAATATGGTGGCTTAGTAACGATTCCTACCACCGTTACTAAGCATATCCTTGCCTTACACCTGAACGTACGTAAATTCTTGATTCAGCTTCATGCAGGCACCAAACAGGCGGAAAATCATCGACACAAATTTCTAGGCGTCGACGTTCGTGATGGGCCCTTCGAACCAGAACCGAGCATGGAACACCCACGCGCCGACGCTGAGCAGCAGAACGCCCCCGACGGCGACCGGCGTGTAGTTGAAGTTGTCCTTCGCGACCGGGTACGCCACCGGCAGCGAGAAGAGCACCGTGACGGTCGCCACCCAGAGGACGGCTGCCCAGCCGACGACGATCCCGAGCCGTCCGAGGTGGAACGGGCCCGGAACGAACGATTTGCGTCCTGTCGTCACACGGAAGAAGATGGGCAGCGCGTAGGCGATGTACAGCCCTAGAGTCGCGATGGACACCATTGCCTGGAACGCCACCTGACTCCCCAGCGACTGGCAATGCAAGAAGCACGAAAAGATGTGATGACTCATCACGGCATGATGCATGTTGCCGTTAGCTGGTTAGAGATAATGGAGATGTTGACCATTTTGGTCCCCGGCGGCACGGCAATGCCGTATCTAATCTCTCATACGCGTAATGTCATGTTTGACCCCTCGCACGGCTGGAGAGCGCGCGAGGACAGGTGACGCTGTCGGCAACCACGCAAGGGAGATGACACGTTCGGCCCAGCTATATAGCCGCCGCTGTCTTCGCCCGCGCCCTAGCTCTGCTGATCGACGCCGCGCTAGCCGCCGCCGCTCGCCAGAAGCCACCGTCGGACACCTCCCTCCTCGTGCGCTTCTCGGTCACGCGAGGGGGCCAAATATGGTATTTCGCGCAGGAGGGGGTCAGATGCGGTATTGCGGTGCCGCGGAGAGCCAAAATGGCAGAGAGTTCAGAGAGATGTATCAGAGGAACAACACATGCACGTACCGTAAGGGCCATTACGAATGCCACGACCACGGACAGCCAGACGACGTTCAAGGGAACCTCGTGCTTGTTCACCCGGTACCATACACGCGAAAACGGCATCGCCCCGTCCCTTGAGAAGGCATAGCCCATCCTGTAGTACAGTGGCAGACAAGTGATGGTTTAGCTTATCAAATCAGAGAAAAAACAATGTATGTGACTTGATTCCCTTGATAAATTGTCGAGACCTTGAATTGCTGGTGACGCACGCGACCCCGCAGAGGAAGATGGCAACCGCGACGAGTCCCAAGCAGACGAGCCCTCCAACCCCGCTGCCGTATCTCTGATGGAAGGTGGTGTACAGAGCTTGAGCAATGGCGTATCCGCCGGCGTCGTTGCCAGTGCTCAGGAGGTACGGTATGTCCGTCACTACTGATGTCAGGGCCACTAGGTAAATCCATCCGAATATGGTCGAAAGAGCAACGGAAGTGATGATCCCAATTGGGCCACTCCGGTCTGCGTTCTTTGTTTCTTCAGTCTGCATAGTGCATTGCATGGACGTTGATCAGATCAATTCTATTGTCGATATTTACACGAACTAGCGGAATTTTTTTTTGCGTAATTGCGTTGCTGGATATTGCAGCATATTGTATTTGTTATATAACTCTATCGCTTTTCAAAAATACACTACTATATGTTATATAAATGTAAGAGTTGTAAATCTATATACGATTAATCTGTAACATTATAATCTAGGTTCACAAAATAAGTGATGTAGATATTATCTTTTTCTCTCAATTAATGAGAGAATTTTTAGAAATGTTGCCTTTATCCGATTTAAGAATTATCGTTGGATTTTCTAGACCTTCGAATCGAAAGAAGTACATTGAATATCATCAGTTATTTATAGATATATAGACATTAGCTATTTCCAATTGCAAGGATGATCCATGAATATGCATGAGTTGTGTAAACTGTATATATCCGTCATGCAAATATCAGTTACTATACTAACACACAAATGTGAGAACATGAGCACCAGATTAACTTACCATGTGAGCAGACGTATCATAGCCGACCAGAGAGTACTGGCTCATCAACAGCCCCACAGCTAGAATATAAGCCTTGCTGTGGATCCCCATACCATTGTCTGTGTTGAAGTGGGTAAAGATGAACTCGACGCTGGCCCTTTCCTTGGCAACAGCCGGAATCAAGATCACCAGCACAAAGACACCTACCATTGTTCAGACAGGACAAGTTAAAGAACGACCAAGTGATGAACGCATGGTCGACTACGTAGTATGGATCGATCAATGCTGCAGTTTGCAGGTGTTCAAAGAACAAAATAATGAAACCACACCTGCAGCATTCCAGAAAGCCCCAAGCTGGCCGAACCAGGACAGCCACTGGATCGGGAGGCTGTTGATTAGCCCATGGAGGAACAGGATGAAACCATAGATGGCCAAGACAACGTACTTGGATGCCATGTAGCCGCCGCCATTGGCTCCTCCCGTGCTGAGCAAGACGATCACTTGGATGAGCTGCGCTAACGAGAAGTCTACGCTCGTGGTAGCAGCCCACTGGGACAGTTCAAACAAGAGGCTGGTCTGTCAGAAATGTGTCGAAGTAGTTTACTGCATTTTTTAAAGCATTAGTTCACTGCATCATCGATCAGAACAAGTGCCACGGACAATCTGAGTTCTGAACACGTCACTATTTTACAGTACTATAATCTAAATGACACCGGGAGCAGCGCCTGGCGGGAGTATGGAAAGAATTCCACATGACAGGGCTGCTAGCCGCCATGCAGACTGCCAGATCGAGGACAGTAGTTGACTGATAGCTAGTATAGATCGATATTGAAAGGTACTTCCCTGTTTAAATTTATAAAATTATTAAAAAATTACACCATATAAACTTAAACGAAGGAAGTACTAGCATATTCAAAGTGGCAGCCAAATTGCCCATACCCATAGTCTTCTGGGGTGCTCATTTGAGCTTATAACTTTAGATTTTGGTTTTTTTAGCATTGTTTAAGGTATTTTTTTTCACTATAACTACTATTAGCCTTTTTAGTGTTATTAAAATTTTAAAAAAAATGTTAAATCATCACGGATAATACAAAGAAATAAGGAGAAAAGAAAAGATAAAAAAGCCTAAAAATAGAAAAACAAAAAAAGATAAAATTAAAAAACTGAAGCTCAAAGCGGTAGTTCAAGCGTACCTGTCCCACGATGTTGAACCTGAAAAACAAAACATAAGAGGTGAATTTAGACCCACAAGATATTGGAAAACATGTGGCTCAGTTTTTTTGACCTTATGCTTAGACTTTTGACTTCCATTTTTACAATAACTTGTCGTTAAATGTTGTATTTTTTTATACGGGGTCTACAGATAAATTATAGTACAAACCATATTGAGTTCAGCTGTACCGACCAAAATTGCATACAACTATTTCTCTCTGCATATTACCTCTCACAAATAGATCAAAATTCAAAAATCATAGCCATAAGTTATAAGTTTCAGCCTAAAAGAACCCACCCATATCCTTTGCTCCATGAATAGGTGTGCAGAAAGTACGTGTTTTATGTATTATTTTCTTACAAAAGATAATGGTCGCGTTTGGAGAGACTGTTGAGCAAACTACCAAAATGACAAATCATAAACAGTCCATACCGATCAATGATCGAAAAATTCCAAACAGAACAACACGTTCAAATCACTCATCTGATGGCATGAAACTAGGCATGAACGCCAATAGCTAGCCATGAGAGATTATGGGTACAGGTACATACCAGCCAGTGACCCAGGAAGCAAGGGAAGCCCATTTTTTGCCGGCCAGCTTGGCGCTCCAGTAGTAGAGTCCGCCGGAAGTCGGGTACGCCGAGCAGATCTCGGCCATGGATAAGGCGACGCAGCCGTTGAACGCCGCCACCACCAGCCACCCGAGCGTCATGGACGCCGGCCCGCCGTACCGCAGACCCGTGTTGTACGTCGACGTCACGCCCGTCAGCACGGAGATGATGGAGAACGAGAAGGCAAAGTTCGACAGAACACTGCAGCCAACAAAAAAAAACACACCACACGTCAAACGCTCAAAAGAGTGAAAGGAACCAAGAAGAGACTGCACGCAAATTAAGGCTGGCCGATGATGAAACCAGAGCACGTACGAGAGGCCGCGCTTGAGCTCCTGCCTGTAGCCCAGCTCTTGCAGCCGGACTTGGTCTGGATCGCCGGTCACGGCCACCGCGACGGAGCGAGACACGGCCATCGCGCGGTACGTCTCTACGTTACTTCCTCCTCTACCTTGGCTGCAGGTTCCTGCTTACTTCTTCCTCCTCCCCGCCGGCCTCTTGGTCCTCGATGCACCAGGAGTCAAGAGAGCGGGTGGAAACCGCGCACGGCTGCAGCAGTCCGGCATGTGCAGTGCTCGGGATTCCCTTTCGTGTGATTCGGCACTTTTGACTAAGGGGAGATATTGTACGATTGCAATTGACATGTAGCGTGGCCGTGTTACGTACGGTGGCGAAACAGTACATCAATTGCAAGCGTTTTTGCTTAGCCCATGCTGTGATCAACTGTGACTTTTGGGTTTATTTTTGAATTTTGGCTATATATAGAAGATAGTACAAAGAAATATATTGTTGTATATGATTTTGATTGATATAGTTGAACTTATTATAGTGTCTATTACAATTAATTTATAGACCACATCTTTAAAAAATATACTATTTAAAAGTTAGTTATTATAGTAAAAAACTGATAATCTAAAGTTGAAAGTGGGACTAAACCTAACCCATACTTTATGACTTATGGGTTATGATTTTTTTGAACAAACAAATTGAACGATTTTTCTATCGATTTTTTAATCGGTTTATTGATATAGTATTTTAAAATAGCTTATAAATATCTAATTTATTTATATAAGTGCTTGTTCTAGAAAAAAAAATCATTAGCCACAGCCATCAATCGTAGCTAAAAAGAAGATACCTTATATCTCCAACAACTTGGGGGTGTTCGGAATAGCGAAGACTTTTGGCTTCTGATTGAAATTTTACTGTAGCTGCTGATTTTTTACTGTAGCTGAGTTGACTTATTGGACATAATTAAATTTTTAAAAAAAATAAAAATAGAAGCAACATATTAGTTCATCACGGACAATACAAAGAAATACGAAAAAACTAAAACACAAAAATACCAAAAAGCAAAAAATAGATAAAAAATACTACAATGTTTTAAAGCCATCACAAACGCTGAACGCCGCTAGAAGTCCTCCTGAGCGGGGCCTAAAATAGGGAAGATGTAACATCGAGCCACAGTGAACTAGCTGTATCGCGCGAAGAACTAATTATTCTATTCTTGGGTGCAACAGGGTCTCTGATTCGCACGGGTGGCTGAGGGAGAGAGACGTCTTCGGTTGACCAGATCTTTCCTCTTTGCTGTGTAGTATATATACTGCTGCTGCTATTACTACCAAATTGCAGATTCTGGTAAAACTAAGCACGTGCTTCGCTATTATTCCCCGGGAGGGCTACCACGTAGGCAAATTTGTGAAAAGCCCTTCCAATTTTTTGATTTTGCGTATGGGTCCTCAATATTTATAGAAAGGCCCCATCACGTTAGCGATTTTGTGAGAGACCCTATATTTTTTTTGAAATTATGTACGGATCCGATCCTTAGGCCCTCCTTTTACGTGATAAAACCCCACGATTTTTCTGAAATTACCTATAGGTTCTCTTTCCTAGAAAAACCCTTTGCTTTCTGAAAAAATACATACAGGTCCTTGATTTGTTCAGAAAGGCTCCTTATGAATTGTCAACTCTTGTTTCAGTTCATGTGGTAGAAAAGCCTTTTCGTTTTCTCGGAAAATACGTACGGGTCCTTGATTTGTTCAGAAAAGCCCCCTTATGAATTGTCGACTCTTGTTTCGGTCCACGTGGTAGCAAGCGCGGCGTGCCGCCGTGCTTCCACAGCTAGTTACCGTGTATAATTTCCCTTCAGGAAACCGACTCATATCAATTGCACCTGTTTTCTTAATGTATAGTTTAATCACAGTCTCATACTATATACACGACAAATAAGAAGTACTCGAGTATTTCTTTACCTTAGGAGCGCTTGAATTTTTCTTCCATTCAATTTGCCTCAAGATTCACACTCTAGCTTCGTCTCCAGTGACATCGACGGCTTTCCGGTAACCGCTCCGGTGAGTTAGGGTTTGGGGTTCACCCAATTTAGGATTTGGATTCATCGAAACCCCTGCTTTAGGGCTTGGACAAGGTCTTAGGTTGGGCGGGGGTGCACGGCAATGTAAGAGACAGCAGGCAGCACCAATGGCACCCTCGGGACTGGTAGCCGCGTTGGGAGGTGGAAGCAATAGCGGGTGGCGCTTGCTGGCAGCATGCAGCGGTGACAGCATGGTGGAGGGAGACGGCACACTGGTGGGGGTAGGGACCGGAGACGAGGAAGAGGCGCGGCATGGCGGCGGCTCGTCGGAGATAAGAAAAAGAGCAGTGTGGTGGGTGTCTTGGGTGGAGGGAGAGAGATGGGAGCGATGGCAGCGGTTTGAGGATGATTGTCATCCATCGGATCCGAATCTGATGGTAGAAAATTTAAGTACTTTTGAACAACATAACACTCACATCCTCCCTAGACAGCACCTTATTTATTTTGTAAATACAGATCCTCGTCAGTTCATGAATCGTCAAATACAGATCCTCATCAGTTCTATCTAGGCGGTGCCGGGTGGCGACGGCGAGGACACCCCCATCTGCTGGTGGCCAAGGCTTGAGCATCCTCGCGGGACTGGACGCACGGTACGCACCATGTACATAGCTGCTGCGGCCGTGGAGGCAACCCGAAGGCCTCAAGGAAGTTTTCCTGTGATTGGCGCTGGCTCTGGAGTACCATACTTCGTCGTATCTCTTCTTTACAAGACCTCGTCTTACCTTGCCCTCGGCAACGGGTTATGTTGCCTTGAAATACATACCGAGAATACTGAATTCGTACATACCAAAATATACTGAAATATGTTACCCTCTGCACGCAGTGATGCAACGAACGAGTTACACGCAGCCGATTCTTCTCCTTGACATTGTTAACTACTCGCAGGGTTTAATGACTGTGAGGCCATTACAAACATCTGCGCTAGCTGATGGCTACGAGCTTCAGCACTCATTTGCCTGCAAACCATCAGCAGGCACAAAGCCCTCTCAATTCGCTAGCCACCTACCAGTCACCACCCACCTCCTCTCCACCACATTTCCCACTTCCCAGGTCCCCCGACAGCCCAACTGCAAGGTATTTCGACAAGAATTAGGCTAGTTCAGCAATAGCGGAGCCTGGACTTGTGGACTCTAATGTACAGTTAGAATTGCCAGATGATGTGGCGAATCCCACTTACGAGCTGAAATAACACAACCTAGATAATGACATTAGTAGGTGTAAATCAAGAGTAGATGAATACACACCTAATGCAGGATCAGGCATAAGGAGTCATTCACGCGCAGAACAATCGTTTACAGGTTTTGTAAAGGATTCTTATAACATATAGTACTTCCACAAGAATAACTACACAGCTGCCTCGATCTCTTAGCATCAATGTGAATTTCGGCACAGAAATTGCATGAAATGCATCTCAATGGCAAAAACCATGTGAACAAATATTCCACACACCCCGCTTAAGATTAACATATCACTTGCGGTGCAACTTAGCATTCTGAAACAAGTATTTCCTTCCCCATTTCTGAAATTTCCCTAGAGGTAAACTAAAACAGCATTTAACGGTAACAAAGACGCAGCAGGCTGCAGGCTCAGTAAGGTCGGTATCGCCAATCTGTTCTTGATCTGCTACTTCCGCTCGGACCATAACCATACTGGAAGATGACAAGCATTTGTTAGAGGACGTGCCACATACGATTTTAAAAAGAAAAAAGGTGACCGACACAAAAAAAAAAACAAATTTTAAGCCTGGACCTCTGTTTTCAAGGAACCTACTCAAGCAAGTTATATAAGCCTACTATGCACCATGAGCACACAAACAGATTTGTGTACTTACATCATAATCTAGACTGCCACAAAACCTGCCATAAGATCGCATTGAACCATAAGCTCCATAAAGATCCATGGGTTCCATGTAACCACCACTTGAATCACCCTCAAGTGGTGCAGCTGTGTCTATTGCAACCTGAAATATTGGAACAATATTATTAGCAACTATTTTGCCGAAAAGAAAAGCTAAGGTTAATACTATCATTTTGGAAGTAGATGCAAGGGGAGCAATGACAAGGAAACAGTGAAACACCCACAGTCTTACCTCATGTCCCAGAATCTCATGGCTTCTGCGAGCTACCCGATCTGCCACACCCTCATCAGCGAAGGTTACGAAACCAAATCCTCGGTGGCCACTTCTTTTAGGGTCCTATAAGGGAACTAGAAAATTTGAGACAACGTAAAATGTAATTGCATTACAAGCAATGGCGGTCATAACCTTACCTTTGGAATATATGCATCTACAATTCGGCCAAATCTGCCGAAGTAATGCCTTAGGTCATCCGTGTTTGCTTCTTGTGGAAGCCTGCCAACAAAAATCTTTTTGCCCATTCCTTGGGAGGATCCATAGTATCCTCCTAGTCAATGTAAATCAAATAGAAAAATACTTAATCCACCAAAGTTACTTTTATGTCAAACCTGAGACACATTTTTATAACAGAAGACTTACTTCCATAAGCTGATCCTGGATGGTCGTATAGTGTTGGTGCACCCAAAGCTGCATACCTGGTAGCAGCTGAAATGTATGCATTATATGCACCATAGCCACCCTGAGATGCCCTGCTTGGAGGGTATCTGACATCTTCATCCTGACGCAGACAGATTTTCAGATTGTAACAAATACTTTTTAACTAAATACGAGATATGCCACAAGAGATAGCCTAGTAGAAGATAGTAATGCAATTCAACCACCACTGAGCTCTGTTCCAGAATAGAGTAAGATACCTTTGGAGTTGCACGGTCAACAACTACAGTTGTCCCATCCAGCTCATGCGCCTCTTGCATGATGCTGTCCACAGATTCTGTTAAATTACAGTTAAGATGAGAATAAGGTACTTATAAAAATTCAGATTGAGCTGACGATAAGAAGATAATTGTTGAATAATTAAGACAAAACATTGATCATGCAAAGGAAAGAACACAAACATAAAGAGCAAAACAATTAGCTCAGGAGGATGAGCATTAGACTAGCTAGTAACCACTATGTTAAAGAGTGAGCAAAAGACAACTATAATAATACAACACGGTGTAAGAACTCTTACAATTAGATATCCTATCCCAAATCCTAATCCATCAAAATGTCAAGCAAGTAAAAGAAACAATTGGAAAAATAGAAGAAAAAGGGCAGACCAACAGCTGTCTACTTGTCTACAAGTGCAATTGGCTAACTATATCACAACAGATTCTTTGCTATAAGAACAAACTGTGACAAGATAAATGAAAGCGTTGTGAATCACTCGTTGGCATTGCTAAGTAGTCAGCTGGGTTGACACCTAAATGTTAGATGACCCTCCTTTGACATCTGCATGGGTTTATTACTTTATCATTGCTACTAGTACCATATGCATGTGTCTTGGATGCCAAACATAAATATATGACTCGAGAAAATATTTAATGGAGATCTCATAGCATTATTTAACAAGTATCTGAATAATTTTAACAAAGAAGATTTTGGTTAAAATTTGGAAACATATATTAGATTTGCTGCCTTTCTGATTTCAAGCATATAAATAGGTGAACTGAGTGTAAGCCCACATATCAAGACAGATATGCATTTATGACTCTGTACTAGAAGTGAATACTGTGTCCTTGATTGCATATAATTTCACATTTCCAATATGCATTCATGACTGCAGAATGCCGTATCATGGAAGTCATTGCTCATCAGAATGATAGCGCACTGACATATCTCTGTGTCTACCACAACCACAACTAAAATGGTGGACAAAAATGTGCATGAATATCAGACTTAAGTGAAGCATACACGTGAAAATGATTTAATGTTTATTTGCTAGTATTGTAAAGGACATATTTTACTGTATCGTGACAAATACAAGGTTGTTACATCATAACTTATTTTATCACTCCATTTATGTTAAAAAAAGGTACCCCACTCCCCCCACATGACCAAATAAACTTCATGCCTAAATGAATGTTGGAAGATGTCTGTAAACGTACCTGCACTCTGAAAAGTGATAAACCCAATTCCACGATGACCTTTTGAACCATGTTCCTACACATGACATAGGAGCATGGAATGCTCATCTTAGTAAAATCTTATCATTTCAAGCTGTAGTTTATTTCCACTCTAGCAATAGTACATCACCATTGAATGCGGCAAATTACAATGCTTTAGTAGCACCAGAGCAAATACTTGTGCAAAATAAATTTATCTGCAACTCTGCAGTATGAACTTTATGCTGATTGTAATTATAAGGACTATCCTCCTATTCAAAATGCTGAGAATGTTCCGATATAAATTCAATCCTCATCTTCCCCTGCGCTGTCTAGACTAATATAAGAAGACATGACTTACCAGTAAGGCTATAGGGGATCAAGGAATCCTAAAAGTTACTTATATAAGTCAGCAACCAAGTAACTTCGTTCAGTGTCATCTCAAGCACTAGTTTAGGCTCTCACTCCTATACACGATATATTCGTGCTTACAATTGCATTTCAAATCTTCTAAGAACAGAAGCAAATCTAACTTATATAGATAGGGTGTCCCTCACTTGTATAGGCCATAAATTACAACATTGCAGAAGATACCCTCAGTCATATTTTCAAGAAATTCATCAATAGAGCAGGGAACTAGCATGGGTGCCTTGTGAAAGGATATTTCACTACATGTAGGATACTAGTTGCAATGTAAAATCAGTTCCAGCTTTTCTGACCTTTGGCATGTACAGATCAGTAATTTCCCCAAAGGCTTCAAAGTGTCTGTTAAGACAACATACTAGTTTAGACAAGATCGGATATTAATCAACTAGTAAATAAATCGGCAATGAAGAAAAAGCAGTGAAACTATAGCTCACCTACGAAACATTGACTCATCCACAGATTGTGGAATTCGAGCAACGAATATCCTAGTAGCTTTTTTTGTTCCCTGTGATTTCATTTCTTCCTGTGTTAAAAGAAAATTACACCATAATCAATTACAGCTTGACACCAATCAACTGCAGAGCATATGGATATTAGATTGAAAAAAAAAAGTATTTGTATGGTATTTACCTTGGGAGTTGCTATCTTCACTTCTAAAGTTCGGTTCCCAAGAACATGTTCACAGTCAAGAACATTCTGAAACAGTGTCATAGAATGATTTAGAAGCAACAAATTGCAAATATACCCAATAAGATTAGACATGAGAAAAGGTGTAACTAAATCACTTCCTAATCACACAAGCAGCGAGCACCTATTCAACATTCGGATGTTGAAGAAATGAAACTATATCACAGCTGACACATACGGACTTCAGTAAAAAGAGGCTATGTACAAGACTTATGCAATATCATGCATGAAGCAAATGGCAGCTGTCCACGAGTAAAATGCCATTTTGCCAATGGTTTGAGAGACAAAGTACAGTCACTGAAGTCAAAACAGGAAAGCATAGGTCTTTTTCTTCTTTTACTACCTTTGCATCATCAGCTGATGAGAATGTTACATAACCAAACCCACGAGATCGACCAGAGGAGCGCTCCTGTTATTTTCAACAAGCAAGAAACAAGGCGGTAAATCAGTACAGCAATCAGCATACAAATGACCAAATCATGCAATGAGCTAATGAACACAGCGCAACGATAAATTGTTGTGAAACATAATCTTTAAATTGACAAGATGTGTTGTACATCTATGTTAGAAAAAGTAGGACTCTATTTTCCTTGAAAAAGCACAAAACATTAAAAAACTAAATCAAAGAAACTATGTGAAAGAAAATTAGCACATAGCCATATCTATTCCAAAGAAAACTCATTCTTGAGAGGAATAAAATGTGTTAGAAATTCTCAACCAGAACATAAGAGGTTATGGCTTTCCATACAACTTAAAGAGAATGGACATATGCTTCTAAAATCCCAATACTGTAAAATTAAGGAAAAGAAAACACAAAAGAATGGCATGTGATATTTCATCTGAAAGTGAAATTATTCCAAACCTTCATTACAACGCAATCATCTAGGGGTCCAAACTTGGCCATGTACTCTCTTAATCCTTCAGTATCCACATCCCAGGGGATTCCAAGAACCTAAGCACATTAATGACACATCCTCAGTATTCATCAACAGAGGCATTAATGTAAAGAATATTAAACAAGAAAGGTTAGTCACTCACCACAAGCTTTGTGGCCATTACACCACTGTCTCCAGATCAAAACAACACAAACTCTTCAGCTCTCAAGTCCTTCTGAAGGTTCCCAAGAATCACCTAGGTATTGCCTTATAAAGAGGTATGATGAAGACACTTGGCAACCTTGGGTTTGATGGTTGATATGATTTGGTAAAAGTGGCTCTGACCAAAAAAAACATTCATATTCAAACTCTTAGAACTAGTATTTTACAATCCAAGATGTAACCAATGGCAAAGTAGCATTTAAATAATATCTGGATAAATGGAATCCCTCTATCTATAGTTCTATACTAAGTGGTGAAAGCAAAATAGAACTACCCCAAGCTCCAACAGGACCTCTTAGAATAGTAAAATTGATGCTTGTGATATCGTAGAAAGGTATGTTGCAACAGCTGACAAGTCATTTGAAAGCTAAAGGGCACAGGATCATACAGCAGCTTAGTATGTTAAACCGAAACTACTCCAATGCATCGGTCAAGAAAAATAATATGGATTTTGAACCAGGGCGCATTGGCCTATCCACTGAGATGAGAAAGCCAGTTATAAAGTTCAGTGTTCCCCTCTGTCCCACTCGGCTTATGCCAAATTCCAAATTTACATATCCCTATGTAGCACGTTCCTACGACCTACCAGGGTTCTTTCAAATAGTATGTTTATCTCATCTTCAAGTGAATTCCGAGGTTACAATTACAAAACCAGCAACGAATTATCCGAAAAAAATTCGCCTTTACCCCTCAAAATTAACAGAACAAATAATTCCAAACAACCGGAAACGGTACCTAGTAGCCGCGAACTCGGAAGCCCGCAAATAAACCTTGGCAACCAAAATTCCCCAAATTCCGACGGGAAGGAATCGCCTTTCCGGATCTAAATGCCGGCGACCCTTCGTACCCATATCTCGTCAACGAGAGCGCGCGCGGGGGGATGGAGGGATGAGAGAGGAAGGCAGGGAGGGAGGGGTGCGTACCACGCCGAAGATGATGGGGGTAGCGGCGGGCGTCGTCGTGGAGGTGGAGTCGCCGGGGAGGAAGGAGGAGGAGAGGATTTGGTGGGAGGTTAGGGTTCGTCCTGAGGCACGGGTCGTAATTTTCCCAGGCAAATTGGTTTTCCTTGTTTTCGGATTTTTTTCCTTGTACGGGTTGGGGCCGTACGGATAAATGTTGTGCTATATTTTGCGGTCTAGCCCTTGTAGATTAGTTGTTTTCCCTGTGTGCCCAGATAAAACAGGGGCTTGTCTGGTTGGTTGCTCGTGCAGTCGTGTTCCTCCAAAATTGACGAAAATTAAATGAATGACGAGCGCGCCTATTGGGCTCGCTGGATGGATTTCCTATGGAACTGCTAGATAGCATACGTACCGTACTATCCGACGCTTGCAACAAAAGCCTACGGCCCATGAGTTTAATAAAGTGTTTTGCTGGATTCATTCAAAGTAGATCATTGTCCAAACACGCATTGTTATTTCTCACCACACGAGCACTCTCCATCTCTCTATGGAGCTTTGTCGTTGGGAGCCCACCATCAGCACCATGATCATCCCTGCCTCTCTTTCTCCCTCGTCTCCTCGCTCACCATCGGCACTTTATCACCATCAAATTGGGTGTCGCCTTCCGCAGCCATGGCTCCCCACTACCTTTCTCATCCCCATCAAAGTCGGAGATAGAATAGGTGCAGCTGTCACCATGAACAAAGCTTATCAGATCTAGCAATGCCAAGGTTAGAAGAGCTGGTGTTGATGGTGAGTGAAGAACGACGTGATCAAGGGGAGATAAGGCAGTAGTGCCAGGCTAGCCTCGCCCTACCAGATTCAAACCGACCGACGAAGAGGTGGTGGTGTAGGTGTTTGCCTCCTTCCTCCTCTCCTAAGATCAACTCCGACAAGGTTGTTGCATGCATTTTTTGCCTATGTTGCACCCCCTTGTCTATTTATTGTATAATCTATCCTGGGTGTGGTGGTTGTTACATCCTTAATTGCATAATATTGTAAATTGCCTATGTTGCACCCTACACCCTTGTGCATTTGTTGCAAGATCTATCTTGGGTGTCATGGTCGTTGCATCTTTGGTTGCATAATGTTGCAACTATTATTTTTGAATGTTGCAATATTATAATGTTCTAAATTTGTTTATTGAGAAACTTTGGGTGTAAATTATGGAAATCTTGTGTAATTTTTTCGATTTTTTGCAAACAGTGCCTCATATTGTTGCATAAGTAATTACAAAATGTTGCAACTGGTGTTTTCAGATATTGCAGTGTTGTAACTATGTAAAATTTATGTTCGTTTGGGATTTCTAAACTAGTTTTAAAATGCAACTAAATTGTATACCCATAGTTTCATCTATTTTTGGTGAGAAAATAATAGTTTAATTAGTTTTGTTGCACATGTTGATTATAAGTGTTGCACATGATGCTAGATATATTTAATCATGTACTCATATATGTTGTATACCATATTCCAAAGAAATTATATTCAAGTTAGAACTTTTAATTTTGTGTGAATGCTGGGATGCAAATGTGTTCTTATGCAATTCGAAAAGTCCAACGTGCTAATGCGTATAGAATAAGAACCTGCAATATCATATAAAGCCATTTAATTAAAAAATACAAATATTATTAATTTTTTATTGATATTCCCTTCACTTATTAAATAATATAATATACAATAGAAATGTCATAGCTCACTTCAACAATTCAGAAAAGCACTGTCAGCATAAGTGGCCCGTAGTACTAATTGAGCGATCAAATGACAAGATTGAACACCAACAGCTAACGCTATAGGCAAAAAAGGACACCAACATGGCTGTCGGTATTGGACTGCCATCCCTAACACATCATTGCCAACAGGGAATCCCTGACAGTTGGCTATCAGTAAAATGTTTGCCTAACAGTTTCTAGCCCTTTGCCAACAGTCTCTAGCTATCAGGTTTGTTGTAATATGTTGCAGTGTGACGTCGTGCCCCTCGCCAGCAACGGCAAACTCCTAACTACCCGATAGCCCTATATCGTCCATAGCTTGTCTTCAACGCAAAGCTTCATCTCCTCTCTGCCAAGGCTTCGCCATCATCAAACTTCTTTGGCCACTAACTTCTTCAATAATGATGACGCTCACCATTCATCGTCACGCCCCTTGCTCCTTTGAGTATGTTCTTTCTCTTCAACAGTTTCGGTGAGCAGTACGACATTGTCCTCATTGAATGGCTAAGGCGAGCAGCACGATATTATCCTCATCTACGTCGTCACCACCTTGGGTGTCTTCACTTTCTTGTAGGTCAATATCTTCTTGCAGGACAGATCCATGTCATTACACTCTTTCATCATACCATCCGACACCATATGTGCTATCCTTGTTATAACATTTTTTTATTCAAAATTTCAGTTATTTTTTATTGGAATTCGTATAAAATTCAAATTGCTGATTTTATTTAATTTATTTCTAAATTTTGTTATTTAGGGATTTTTCTTTGGAATTCGTATGAAAATTAAATTATAGTTTTTCTTTTATTGTTTTCCAAATTTCAATTTTTTTGTTGGAATTCGTCTACAAATCCAATCGCTAATTTTTCTTTGATTTTTATTCCAAATTAAAGTTATTAGGAATTTCACTTTAGAATTTGTATCAAAATCAAATTGCTAATTTTATTTTATATTTTTATTCTAAATTTAAGCTATTTTGTTAGAATTCATATACAAATCCAATTGCTAGTTTTTATTTAATTTTTATGAATTATAGAACAATAACATATTGTATGCTTGTCTATCAATAACCAGCTGTCTGGTTGTGGTGTTTCTCTCTCTTCTTCTTTCCCTCTTTAAAATAGAAGATCAGTGTTCCTAATGATCAATAGATTAATTCCATTCCACTAAATCTATTACATCGTTGATAACTTCACATGTGAAACGAGAGACGTACGTGAATGGTGGAAGGTAACCTGCCACTCGCCACCGGCCCGTCGACGTTATCGTTAAACGGCCCTATGATCCCCTCACAGCATCGCTTTCTTGAGCTGCTCACCATTTGTCACTGTACTTCTAGCTACTATAATCTCCTTTAATTATTTGACGATGTCAATTATTTGCTCGTCATCATGGAACATGCCCAACCTTAATCTTTCTGTCAGTCAATTCGAAGACCGTTGTTTCTTTCTTAATTTGCGAAGCCTTGCCTTCTAGGCCGCTCCATGAGTGAATGCCTTAGTATAATAAATCAGCTTGCTAAGTTGAGAATTACGTGGAGCCTATTTGGAAAATTGGAACACGAGAATTTTATAGGGAAGTATATTTCCCATGAAACTCTCGTAAAATTCCAGCGTTCCCAACAATTATATTTCCTCGTTACCAGTGTCCTAAGTCTGTGCCCAAATTAACTCCAGAGGAACCGCCCTAAACAGCTCAATCACATGCTACTATACAACTTAACAAAGGTGTTTGGTTGTGTGCATCCTGGTTATGCAGAGGTCAGGAATTGTTTTCAGGGTCTTGTATCATCTTGATGTTAAACCTTGAAATTTAATAAAATTTCCCTTATCAAAAAAAAAACTTAACAAAGGTGTAGTGGATTAGTTGCTGAAACAACTGAAGCTTGATTAGTGTACACTCCTATGAAACATGGACTGCCTTTTCGGACTCAAAAGGTGCTCTCCGACCAAAGGGCGGCAATGGCTTCCTGCGTGAGCCAGGCTCCAAAATCAAATACCGTACTGCGACCTTTGCTTGGAACATATAAAAATGTTTGAAAACTTTCGAAACCTACCGCATTAACGTAAACAGCAGGCCGATTCTCTCATTATTTATCGCACGCGTGCGTCAAACCAAGTTAGACTAATGATAATTAATATGCGATTATGAGAAGCTTTTTTGACGAACTATGCATGTAGTCCGTACTGTCAACGCACCAAGCAAGCTAGAGATCAGGCAAATATTTTTTTCTCAACCATTAGATGTTTTACACGTGAAACATATGAGTTGCTATTGTTAAAGATTTTAAAGAACAAGTCTCCTCATTCGTTCTTTAAGACGGGAAAAAGATTGCAAGTAACCTCTTGGTATGAGATATGACTGACACGTACGGGTTACATGTATGTTCTCTTCAAGTCAAGCTACCAATTTGTAGTATGCCTGCTTACTTTGGTCGGTGGATAAATAGTAGTCGTAGCATGGTTGGTGCATCAGTGTTCAGTAGACAAGTACTAGTCTTGAAGGGAACTGCAGCTACGAAGTACAAAGATATATAGATGCATGTCAGTTGTGTAAACTGTAAGTGATACAGGTTCGTGCGGAAACGACGACATGCGTGCAGTTCAGAAGTCTGTGCTCCCTAAACCATTGGACGTGCCTGCTTCAAGTTCATTGCACACAAAGAGGAAGAGTCCATCTAATTATCTGTCTAAGCAGAACATTCAGATTTCTCGTCAGATTTTCACTACTAGCTGTGACGATAATTCGTGCTGGACCAGACCAAAAATTAAAGTAGCTAGTCTGAAGAACGATTCCGTCTGATCGAACGTACGCCAATTAATACGAGTGACCATGCAGGGTTTGAGCAGCAAAAAGTTCATAATGGAGCCTGTACTATCAGGTCAAATAAGTCCTCTTTTTTTTTTTTTTTGAAAATGTTCGATCGTCAGTAATGTGTCGAGACTTGAGACATTTGGCTTCCTGATGAATGGTTAATTCTTCCAGAAGAACATCGGCAACATTTTTTTTTAGATGGTCACCAATAACTCGTGTGTGTGGTTTATACTCCTATATGGACAGGTGTTCCCAACAAAAGCAGGTTATTGCTTGCTTGTTCCGAGTGCCTGACGATGATCCTGGATCGAAAAGGGCTTATTCAGCTGGCCAAATGTCCGAACGAGAGGGGAAGAAGAAACAAAAGGCGTTATATAGTGCGTGCATGTGACCTCAATCTTCTATCGTGCTTGTACGGAGGCTCTGATTGCACGCATATTTTCCATCGTGGTTTCATAGTGCAACGAATAAACTAATCGCAATCTTACACAACCGGCAGTACACCCACATCTAGCTTCGAAAGATCGTGGTGAATTACTGTCGATTTAGCCGAGTTTATATGTAAGTGCAGGCGACACATACAGAAGACGGCAAAACGTTTAAGCGAGAAACAAGTATAATAAACGAGGATCCAGCGAAAGTGCATCACTCACTGTATGAGCAAACGAATGGAGGTTTCCGTTTTGCTGAATAGAAAACGGAAAACTTAGCGACGAAGCAGCCCAGCTCCGCTCCGCCCGCGCCTAGTAGTGCTTGTAGCCGTTGAACCGACCGCCCTTCGTTCCCACCCCACCCGCCTTAACTTTTCTTTTCTTTTTTGCAAAAAGAAAAAAGAAAAAACAGCACCCGAGTCGTCGTCTTAAACCGCCCACCTCTCTGTCTCCAGCGCCTCCTCTGCCTCGCGACCTCTGCTAACCCAACGCCTGTCTCTTTGCCGGCCCGCCTCAAGAAACCCCAACCCCAGCCATGGCAATGCCAGATCAAGACCGCGCCGCCATGTCCGCGCCCCTCCTCCCGCGCCCCGCCTTCCTCTCCTCCCCGTCATCCTCCTCCACCTCGTCCTCATTCTCGGACGCCGTCCTGGCGGATGTGGCCGTGGCGGGGTCGTCCTCGCCGATGCCGCGGGACGCGTGCAAGGCGCTCGCCGTGCTGAGGGACCACCCGGGCTCCGTCTCATGCCTCTCGCTGTGCGGGGAGTTCCTGCTCAGCGCGTCCACCGGGGCCGACATCGTCGCGTGGCAGCAGCCGGACCTCCGCCGCTTCGCGCGGTTCGGCCACGGGGAGGGGTCCGTCAAGGCGCTCGCCGCGGCCGGGGGGAGGGTGTTCTCCGCGCACCAGGACGGCCGCGTCCGCGTCTGGCGCGTGTCGCGCCGGTCCGAGAACGCGTTCAAGCTCGTCGCCGCTCTCCCCACCACCAGGGACTACCTGGGCAGGATCTTCCGCAAGGGGAGCTACGTCCAGACCTGCCGCAACCGCCGCCGCCTCTGGATCGAGCACGCCGACAGCATCTCCTGCCTCGCCGTACACGACGGCGTCGTCTACTCGGGATCCTGGGACAAGACCCTCAAGGTCTGGCGCATGTCCGACCTCAAGTGCCTCGAGTCCATACGCGCCCACGACGACGCCATCAATGCCGTCGCCGCCGCCGACGGTATCATCTACTCGGCCTCCGCCGACGGCCGCGTCAAGGCATGGGAGAAAGGCAAGGCCTCGCATTTCCTCCAGGGCATCCTCATCTCCCGCGACGGCGTGTCGTGGAACGCCCTCGTGGTGAGCACCGACGCCGGCGGGCGGCGCGTGTACGCCGCCGGGTCGGACGGGCACGTGGTCGGGTGGGACCAGCTCGACAGGGGTGGCCGGTGGAGCCTAGCGTGCGACGTCAAGGCGCACGACATGGCCGTCCTATGCCTGTGCGTGGCCGGCGACCTGGTGTGCACGGGCTCCGCCGACAAGACCATCCGCCTGTGGCGCCGGCAGGCCAGCGGCGGCCTTGCCAGGGCGGGCATTATCAGAGGCCACGAAGGCCCTGTCAAATGCATCCAGGCTTCCTGGTGCAGGGTGAGCAATGGCTGCATGGTTTGCAGTGGAGGGCTCGACAAGAGCATCAGAGTTTGGTGGGTGCCGGATGGTTGGAATGGCAATGGGCAGCAGCAGCAGCAGCAAGAAAAGGACATCAAGGTTCAGAAGAATTGTGTGTTCTTGAGGTGAAGTGTGTTTTGGTCAAAATGGTTGTGTACTGGACTGGAGGAATGGTTTGTTTGAGATCGTTGTGGTTTAGCTTGTAGTTTGCAATGTTTGGCAGCACTACCTGAGTTGGTGATCACTATAGAGGAAAAGAGAATTTAAGGAGACATAAAAGTAGTCACAGATTGGTTGTAAATGGCTGTATAGTATAGTACTATACTCTGATTGCCAAATAGGTTTTGATAGAATGGCAAAGGTTAATAGTACTTACTGTGTTCTTCTTCTTTGAATGAATCCTTATTAAGCGATGTATCTATGGTTCATGTTGATACTTCTAAGGTTAATGAACGAAATGGATGCTTGTGCAATTGCAATTACTGATTTAATTCGCAAAGCACTGTTGCTGCTGCTGCACCGCGATTGCTGTTTCCCTCTTTGAACACTTACATCTTAATCAATCTTTGTCATCTTTTTTTCGGGATATAAGAAGGTGCACACAACGCACGTACCCCACACTCACACTCACACCGTCCGCACACACGCATGCACGCTTAACACACTAGGAAACTAATCGGAGACCGTAAGATCTTTGAACACTTTCATCTTAATCAATCTTTGCATCTTTTTTTAGAGATACAAAGAAGATGTACTGTTGTGGAGGAGGCTCTCACCTACACCTATTCAGCCTCCTGGCCTAAGAGGTCCAATAAAATATGTAAAAAAACATGTATACTCTAAGAGTAGTACCCACAGTTAAGGTAACATTGTAAAGAGAGCCTTATGATCATGTATATATACCTCCTCAGGATGAACAAGGGGCAAGGATTTTTTTCATTCCACACATAGTATATTACTCCCCTCATATACTGTTTGACTCTAAAACTCGCAGGCTTCATCTTGCCGCCGACCCCATCGATGCACCAATCACAAGTCCACGCTTGTCCCATGGTGCAGCGCCGATAGGTCGCCCAAGTGATCAACGTCGGCCCATGGACTGATCACTCAATAGACCGAAGGGACGGAGGTGGCCAAAAGGCCTGACGATATGATTTCGATCTACTCGAGATGGAGCCTTTTACCATGAGAGGCTAATGTTGTGGGAGAGACCTCCACCTATATCCATTCGGCCTATTAAAAAGCGTGTATACCCTAAAAGTAGTACCCACAGTTAGGGATAATATTGTAAAAAGGGCCTTATGATCATGTACATATGCCTCCTCGAGATAAACAAAAAGATAGAAATTTTTTCATTTCACATATAGTATATTAGCATTCTCATTTAGTATTTAGCGTATAGCCACAACATGCACACAACACACGCACGCCGCACACACATCGTACACACACGCCTACACGTCTTCAACACACTAGGAAACTAATAGGAGGTTCTTCGATCCATGCTAATCCGTGCCGTGTCGTATAACATAGGAAACTACTATTAATTAATTGGAGGAGGCACTTGATGACCAATTAGAGCCTTGCCTGTTTGGGCTCAGAAAATTGCTAATTTGGCGGGCTGAAGCGGAGAATCCCGTGTTGGGCTAATGCCTAAGGGGTGATCGTTTTAGCGATGGTTTTTAGTTTTTAACTGAAATTTTACTGTAACTGATTTTTTTTACTGTAGCTGATTTATCTTTTTAGGCATAATTAAATTTAAAAAAATGTAAAAATGGAAAAAATATGTTAGCCCATCACGGACAATGCAAAGGAGCACGGGAAAAAAAAGAAAAATGCAAAAAAGCTTAAAAATCTAAAAAAATTCAGAAAAAGACAAATTACTGAATAGTGAAAAAAAGCTGAAGCTAGAAGCTGAAACTGAAAAAAAGCTGAAACGAGCGGGGCCTAAATGACATGAGCACGACCCATCTACAGGGTGTACTCTGCCCCTCAATTCCGAACCTGCGCCTCTGTCCCACCCCCGCATCTTGTCCCAGTGTTGACCTCTACCCGAGTGCTCGAGATGGACGACGGGATAAATCTGGGCGCCGAAGACCAAGACCACGCCGGCGACGGCTTTGATCCGAAGGAGGACGAGCTGGTGCTCCACTTTCTCCGCCCGCAGCTCCGAGGGTTCGCCGCGCGTGGCAGGAGCCGTGGCGGAGGCCGACCCCTGCGGCGCCGCGCCGCGGGAACTCCTCGCGCGGCACGGCCGGCGCGACCAGGGCTACTTCTTCGGGGCGCGCGGCCGCAAGAAGCCCTTCGTCCGGCGCACCGTGGCGGGCGGCGGCGCCTGGATGCACAGCTCGACCAAGAACAGCAGGTCCGTCATGTAGACAGCACCTCCGATTGCTCACACGTACTCAGAACGTTGAGGCAAGAATAGATGAAGACACATTGTTTTTCGTTTGCCTTGAATTGCTTGCTTGCGGGCTCTTTATTTATAGCAAACACAGGATCTAAACTGGGCAAGGAAAAAAGACCGAAACAAATTCTTGAACGGACTCCGAATCCTAAACTGACCGACTCCTATTCAAAAACAACAGACCAACTCGTATTCAAAAAATAGCAGATTACCTAACAAAATAGATGAAGACACAATGTTTTTCGTTTGCCTTGAATTGCCTGCCTGCGGGCTCTTTATTTATAGCAAACACATGATCTAAACTGGGCAAGGAAAAAAGACCGAAACAAATTCTTGAACGGACTCCGAATCCTAAACTGACCGACTCCTATTCAAAAACAACAGACCAACTCGTATTCAAAAAACAGCAGATTACCTAACAAACTCCCCCTAATTCTGCTGCTTCCTTTTGACCTTGATCATGCCAATCTTGTTGCGCAGCTCCAAGAAGCGGACACGACCGAGAGGTTTAGTCAGAATATCCGCGAGTTGCTTCTCAATCGCAGCGAACTCGAGGATGATTTGTCCTCCATCGATGGCTTCTCGGATGAAGTGGAATCGAGTGTCGATGTGCTTGCTTCTGTCATGGAGGACCGGATTTTTGCTGAGAGCGATGGTGGACTTGTTGTCCACCCTGAGTCCCGGCGTCGGAAGCTTCTGTTCCAAGAGTTCCTGTAGTAGCTGGTGAAGCCAGATGCCCTGACAGGCTGCGGTTGTAGCAGCGATGTACTCCGCCTCGCACGAGGAGAGAGCCACAACCCGCTGCTTTTGCGACTACTAGGAGACTGGGCTTGTGCCGAGGAAGAAGAGGATGCCAGTGGTGCTCTTTCGCCCGTCAAGGTCGCCGGCCATGTCGCTATCGCTGTAGCCCGACAGAGCCAGCCCGCCTCCTTCTCTCGGGTAGGTGACGCCGAAACTCCGTGTCCCGGCAATGTCCTGGAGGATGTGCTTCACTACGGCGAGGTGATCTTCCCGCGGATCCTCCATGAACCGACTCACGTACCCCACGGCGAACGTGATGTCCGGTCGGGTATGAGTCAGATAGCGCAGGCTCCCCACACTGCTCCGGTAGCGACTTGCGTCCACAGGCGGTGCCGTCGAAGCCTTGGATAGCTTGATTCTCTCTTCCATCGGCGTGTGGCAAGGATTGCATTCTGCCATGCCACTCTGCTCCAGGAGCTTCTTAGCATATGCGCTCTGACAGAGCGTGATCCCGCTGACGCCTTGGCTCACCTCAATGCCGAGGTAGTAGGTGAGTAGTCCTAGGTCGCTCATGCGAAACATGGACATCATCTCGTGCTTGAATTCGTCGATGCCTGCTTGAGTTGTCCCGGTAGATCAAGTCATCGACATAGATGCCGACGATCAGCGTTCCTCCGGATGCCCGCCGCGTGTATAGCGCGTGCTCGTCCTTGCACTGATTGAAACCCAACTCCTGTAGGTTGGCGTCCAGCTTGGCATTCCAAGCGCGAGGTGCTTGTCGCAGCCCATACAACGCCTTGCGCAGCTTGAGCACCTTGTGCTCCTGCTTGTCAACGGCGAAACCCGGCGGCTGCTTCACATAGACTTCCTCCACAAGATCCCTATTCAGGAATGCAGACTTCACGTCCATGTGGTGCACAGACCATCCTTGGTGCGCCGCCAGAGCCAGTAGTAGCCGCACCGACTCCATTCGCGCGACAGGGGCAAAGACCTCCTCGAAATCGATCCCCTCGCGCTGCGCATATCCTTTTGCCACGAGACGTGCCTTGTGTTTAGTGATGGCGCCATGCTCATCTTATTTCACCTTGAAGACCCACTTGAGTCCGATCGCGCGATGTCCGGCAGGAAGCTCAACGAGGTCCCAAGTGTTGTTCTCCTCGATAGATTTCATCTCCTCCAGCATCGCCCGGCGCCAAGACGGGTCACGTTCCGCCGCGCCAAACGTGGCCGGCTCTTCTGCACTCACCATGTGCAGCTCAGCAGGGGCGACCGGTTCTGGTTCCAGGATCCGTGTCAGGGCACCAGCGGGTGCGGGACCGATGATGTCCCACAGCGTCCTGAACCGATGTTGTGCACCGCTGTCGTCGTCGTGGTCGAGCTCAGCAAGCGCCTCAGCCGTTGGTGACACGAATTGCACACCTGGTGCATGATCCGGAGCGCCAGGTGGTGTGTGTGGCTGCTCCCCCGGAGCAGGGACCTCCACTGGTTCAGCGATGATCTCGTGCTCGATGACGAACGTGCCCGCGCTAGACGTCTTCTCCACCTCGCCGGGATTCGCCCAATCCCAGCTGGCCTTCTCGTCGAACACCACGTCGCGGGAGACGTGGACGCGGTGCGCAACCGGGTTGAACAACCGGTACGCTTTCGACCCTGGCTCGAACCCGAGGATCACCATCTTTACGCTGCGATCATCGAGCTTCTTCAGATTGGGGTGAGTTACTTTGGCGTGCGCGATGCACCCGAACGTGCGCAGGAAGGAGACGTCAGGCTTCCTCCCGTGCCAGGCCTCAAATGGTGTCATGCCGTCCAAACTCTTGGTGGGCGCACGGTTCAGGAGAAAGACAGCGGTGGTCACCGCCTCCCCCCAAAACTCAGACGGCATCCCCTTCGCCTTGAGCAAACTGCGCGCCATGCCGACGATCGTCTGGTTGCGCCGCTCAACGACACCATTCTGTTGCGGCAAGTATGGTGCCGTGAGCTGCCGCGCAACTCCCTGATCCGTGCAATACTGCCCGAACTCGATTGAGGTGAACTCCCCCCTCGATCAGTTCGCAGAATGCGCAGATGTTGTCCGGTCTCCACCTCGACGCTGGCCTTGAATTGCTTGATGACTCCAGGCGCTTGATCCTTGTTTGTTAGGAGATACAACCACATGTAGCGACTGTAATCATCCACGAGAAGGAGAAAGTAGCGTCGGCCACTATGAGTCGCCGGTGAGATGGGTCCGCACAAATCGCCGTGCACGAGGTCGAGTAGTCCCTTAGCACGGTAGTGTGCCACCGCCGGGAAAGGGGCGCGCCTTTGCTTGCCGACTAGACAGCTGTCGCAAACCTCACCGAGATGATTGATCACCGGAAGTCTGCACACCATGCCGTCTCGAGCCAGCCTCTTCAGGGCGTCGAAGTTTAGGTGACCGTAGCGAGCATGCCACAGCCAAACCTCATCGTCTTGCCGCGCCAACAAGCATACCGGCCTCGCAATGTTCAAATTGAGCATGTACAGGCAGTTTTTGGCGCGCTTCACCCTGGCAAGTAGTTGGCGATGTCGATCGCGAATCCGCAGCATTCCTCCGTCAATCAGCACTTGGCAGCCACGCTCATCGAGTTGGCCGATGCTGATGATGTTGCTCTTGAGCCAGGGGATATAGTAGACGTCGCTGATCGCCCGGTGTTCACCATTCTGGCAGGTGAACAACACCGTGCCTCACCCGCGGATGTCGACCACCGAGCCGTCACCGAACTTCATTGAGCCGATGATGCCCGTGTCCAGCTCCGTGAAAAGACTGTCGATGCCGGTCATGTGGTTGCTGGCCCCCGTGTCCAGATACCACACGTCACTACGCCGCTCTCCCTCGAGCCCGAGGTTCACTTGGGCGCACGTCTCATCGAGCTCGATGAAGTTTGGTAGCGGCTTCTTGATGTCGTCGGTGAGGGCGCATGCCTGCGCCATGAGCAGCGTATGGTCCTCATCATCCTCCTGGGTGAGGTGTACCTGCTCGCGCCGTGGCTGTCGGCAAACCTTGGCCCAGTGACCAATTTTGCCACAATTACAGCACTTGTCCCGACTGACGTTGCGCTCACGCCCTGCTTCGTGCCCATCGCGCCCGGCGTCGCGGCCACCCTCGCCTCTGGGTCGCCGGTTGCCCCTGCCGCGGCGACGGCCGTGGCTACCAGACCTACTCGACGATCCCTCGTCGCTTTGCTTCTCCTTGAGGCGCGCCATCCATTCCTCCTCGGTTAGCAAGAGCTTTCCTTCAGAGGTGAGTGTTGGTGGCGCCGGTTGTGAAAGACAACGATCATCGGCGCCTTCGCACGCCGGTGACCTCCTCAATGGACAGCTTAGAGAGATCAAGCATGGTTTCCATGGTGTAGACAACATGACCGAACCTGGGTGGGACGACGCGAAGGTACTTCTCGACGGCCTTCTGCTCATTGACGGGTTCGCCATACTCCGAGAGTTGGCCGACCAGGCAGCTCAAGCGAAGCGCAAAATCCTCAGGATCTTCGCCTTCCTTGAACGCGAGTGTCTCGAACTCGGTGCGCAGCCTCTGGAGCTTCGACTTGCGGACGTGATCGGAGCCAATACGGATGGACTTGACTAGTCCCATGCTTCCTTGGCCGATCGCTTGATGGCGAGCGCGCGAATCATCTCCTGCGGGACCACCTTGAGGAGCGCCTCGAGCGCCGCACGATCCCCCTGTATATTGGCGTCGCCGTACTCGACGGCGTCCCATAGGCCCCTCGCTTGGAGCATCACCTTCATCACGAGCGACCAATCCGTGTAGTTGTCGCGTGTGAGCATCGGGTAGGACACGTCTCCAACCTCCCGCACCGTCTTCTGGATCACCACATCACGGCCACGCGTGCGGCCACGACGAGGGACGATCGGCGAGGTTGAGCGCCGTCCTTGGCCTCGGCTTCCACGGCGCGACGACGAACTCCAATCACCATCGCCCACCGGAGCCGACATTGCCAAGAATCAAGCAGCCTTGGCTCTGATACCAAATATAGACAGCACCTCCGATTGCTCACACGTACTCAGAACGTTGAGGCAAGAATAGACGAAGACACAATGTTTTTCGTTTGCCTTGAATTGCTTGCCTGCGGGCTCTTTATTTATAGCAAACACAGGATCTAAACTGGGCAAGGAAAAAAGACCGAAACAAATTCTTGAACGGACTCCGAATCCTAAACTGACCGACTCCTATTCAAAAACAACAGACCAACTCGTATTCAAAAAACAGCAGATTACCTAACACGTCACCGACCTCGGCGTCGTGGTGCGGTGGTGCAGGGTCAAGTTCTGCTTCTAAGTGCGCGGCGAGATGGAGCAGAGGAGCACCGGGTGGATCACGGCCGAGTACGAGATCACCGACCCGCTGTGCTACCGCCGGGCCGATGACGGCGAGGAGGACGAGTACTGGGTGCTCTGCCACGTCAGGAAGAGCATGAGGACTGTCGCGACGAAATTCCCCAGGCGGGCGCGACGCGTCGGCGCAGGCCAAAGCACGGAGGCGCGAGCTCGCCGCATGACGCCGGGCATCTAGTGACGACGAACTCGATCGGGAGTGAATCCACAGCGCATGTGAGAGCACGAGGTGATTTTGGCCTTGGATTCGATTACTACTACTTCGATTGTGGATCGATGGTTATAACAAACAAACAAACAAAGCCATTTGTGTTTCTTGTTTAATTTTCGTCACCCATCTGTCAGTGCATTGGGTAGTGAAACAAAAGGGATATTAAAGATAGAGATACGCACTGTAATTTAGTTAGTACAGTGAGTGCGTTGCCTCTTTCTGACAAGATGCAGCTGGAGTTCGTTGTGTACTTCTTTCATGTCCTTAGTAGTCGGTTTCTCCATTGTCGTTGACAACTCCCTGCTTCGCTACCGGTATTTTTTTCTTATAACGTGTAAAATATAAGGTGATGTCTATTTTTTGTGATTCAGTGTACTCATATTTTTTTAAGGTATCTAAAAGAAATTCGAGTATTTTTTGTGGTTTAGAATACTCATATTTTTTTTGGATGAGGTTGCATACATAGAAAACAATCTAAATGTTTTTTTTATAATTCAGAGCACATATATTTTTTGAAGGAAGTTGTATACATAGAAACAAAATTTGAACCCAAGTGTTGTTTAGCAATTCAAAAAAAATAATGACCCCGCATTTACTACGCACGTTAAATGCAGAAGGGAACAGCTATAAATAAAAATGTTTATGTTTATTTGTTCTTGACCTTGGATAGTATACATATGAGGAGAAAGGAACAACGACAAACTTTATGTTGTCTAAAAAAACCTTTATATTACGCATGGGGAATTTTATTTGAAAATGTTGGAAATCACTCTGTGCTGCTTAATGCTATAATTAATTCGTTCTATAATAAATGATAGATGTATTACTAGCATTTCCAGCTTTAATCCCAAACAGATGATGACAACCCACGGGCAGAAATGCGAAGCCGCCTAGTTCTCAACGATGAGCTTGGCCCTGGCGTGGCCGGCCTCCACCCTGTACTGATCCCCCATGCCGAAGTGCGCCATGAGCAGCCACACCACCGTGAGCAGCTCGCCGCCCTGGCTCAGCTGTTTTGCGTGGAAGTTGCCCCTGCACTTGCCCGCCGCGTGGCACAGCATCTCCACCCACACCCCGGCCACCAGCCTCCACCGCTTCCCCTCGTCCAGCCCCCGCAGCTTGTCCGCCAGCCCGCACGCTTGGAACAGCACCGACTTGCTGCGGTCTCCCTTCACCTTCCGCGGCTCGATGTCCGTCTTCACGGCCTTGAGCGCTTCCGCGCCCTGCTTCTCGGCGCTGATCTTGTTGTCCCGGCGGAAGAAGTTCTTGGTCTCCGCGCACGTGTCGCCGAACCGGATCTGCCCGATGCTCGCCGTCAGCATGAACGGCCGCATCACGAGGAGGAACAGCATGTAGTTGGAGATTTCCCTGCTTGCCTTCCGTAGCGTGTCGATGTCCAATTTGACGTCGACGGCAGCACCGTGGTAGTCGGCGCTGGTGCAGAAGCAACAGTCTCTGAGCTTTTTCTTGATCTTTTCTGCGGAATTGTTATTGTCGGGAGAGTTGCTGGAGTTGGTCGTGAAACATCTGCCAATGCCACCACCGCAGGAAGCGCAGCATTTGCCGTCCTTGTTGCCTTCATCCTTGTGGGCGTCGTAGAAGCAGAGGTCGGTGGCGATGTGCCAGAGGAGGATGCTCTCGTCGAACTCGACCTCCACGCTCAACCCAAGATCCTTGTAGTTGTAGCACCCCATGCGCTGGAGGATCCATTGCCCGCGGTGATCCCCGAACTGCCGGAAGCTCGCCTGATCCTTGGTGCTGTTCGCCTTTTCCTTGATCTGCTGGAAGATGAGCTCCTTGAGCTCCACGGACACGTCAATATGCTTGGTGTACCAGAAGCAGTCCCACATAGTCTTGACACGGATGTTGTATACCCACTCCAGCTTCTCGAGCGCTCTTGTGAGCCGTGTGGATTTGTCCTCGATGCAGTAGCTGATCAGATTGTACTGCGCTATCTTGTTCGACCACCGTGGCCTCACCTCCGGCAGGAAGTACTTGACGGCCCAGAAGACTCCCTTCGCCACCGAGCGGCACCTGTCTCGCATTCGCAGCGCCGCGTAGCTCCATGGCGAGATGATCATCAGCAGGATGGCGTAGACCTCCAAGAAGATGGCGCCGATCAGAAGCACGTAGGACACGGCAATGTCGACCGGCCTGTATCGCCCCTTGTCAACCAGCAGAAAGACGGTGAGCGACACGACCGGCGCGGACAAGGTGTAGATGCGGATGTAGCGGCCGGTGGGGCCGTGGATGACGGATGCCTTGGAGTGGAGCGACTCGTACATGAGCTGCAGCTCGATCTCGACCACCTTGTACGCCTGGTCGCGCTTGAGCCGGCGAAAGAAGGCGAGGCTGTCGGTGCGGTCCTGGAAGCTGAGGATGAGGTCGACGAAGAGGCGGCGGTACGTTGCGAAGAACCTGTGCGCATGGGCGACGAGTTCGCCGTACTCCATCTTCTCCTCCGTGACGTGGATGTCGTCGTCGGGAGGGCGCTCCGGCACGATGACGATCTCAGCGCGCAGGCCAGCCTCCTGTCTGGAGTGGTATTCCTCCATGAACTTGGCGTAGTTGGGCCCCGCGTCGGGGCGTGTGAGCATGGAGCTGCGCAGGCCGCTCATGCTCGCGCACTTGAGCGCCCAGGTGCGCTCGGCGTACTTGACGACGCCGGAGATGAACATGAGGACGGCCGGGATGAGGAGGCCGAAGGCGGTGGTGCGGGACTTCCAGTAGACGTAGAGCGCGAGCGTGACCTGGGAGCCGAGGCTGAGGAGGTGGCGGAGCCAGAGCTCGTTGTCCTCGATGGCGAAGGCAGTGATGGTGTCCTGGCCGCCGAGGTGGAGGATGAGGAAGGGCGCCCAGAAGACGCGGAGGTGCATTTCGTGGATGGGGAAGCCGTTGGGGAGCCTCTGGTTCTGGGAGAGGTTGCCGAGCGCGTAGATGGCGACAAAGTCGGCGAGGAGGTAGGCCAGCCAGAGCAGGAGCTGGAGCCAGGCGGCGACGTTACGCTTGCGCACGCCGCCGGTGAAGAGGAGGAAGACCTGCAGGGAGAGGCTGCTCAAGAGCAGAGCGCGGATCTCCCACTCCCCCCACAGCTGCCTCAGGTTCTTCATCGGTCTTGATTTGGATGGCGTGTGTTTCGATCACAATGCGACGCGGCTGCGCTGCGCAGCACAATGTGAGACGCGCTCAGTGCCTCTAAATGCCATGACGGTTTACGATCTTTGTTCAATCTTTATTCCTTTCTTTTGCTTTGCCTCAAGCTATAACAATTCGACCTCCTTTGTTTTTTTTTTTTTGTATGGCCTACACTTGTCTTGTGCTTGTATTGCGCTTTGTTCATTCGGTTTGCTTCCACATTGGGCATTCGCTGATGCAACACAGATGTTGTCGGGAGGGGGGGCGCCTGTCACAGGGTGTAGGAGCAGTAGCGGAGATCAGAGGGGTGAATAATGTCTCTTTCGATATTAAGTTCATATACACAACTGGAACAGCTAAAAAAACAAGCCACATGGCCAAGGGAGATCGAAGCACAAAACATCTAAGTCAACTCTAAGCCGGTTTGACCGTAGGATTAAAGCCAATCTGGCCGGGCAGCGAGGGAGGAGGAGGGCAAGGTGGCCACCGCACAGCGGGACTTGGACGCAACCGGTGAGACGATTGCTGAGCTGACCCACAAGCTTGCCGAGCAGGAGTCTAACGTGGAGCGCCTTTGCCACAGCTTGTCTCAGCTCACTAACGAGCAGGATAGGGTGGCCACCGCCGTTGAGACGATGCTCGACCTTGACCAGGACTTGGGCGTCTCCACGGAGCTCCCCTCTGGCTCATCAGAGGTCACCACCGAGACTTGGTTCACTTGGCTGAGCAATACTGGTGAGGCAGCCAGGGCGTCGGTGTTGGGCTTTTGGCACTACTGCGTGAATGCTTCCGCTGAGGTCCTACTTACCTCCCTCTAGTTGGTGGGCTACTAGCAGTTGGTGACCTTCGGGACACCTGCCTACGAGGCACCGAGCTCTGCCAACTTAGAGGGGAGCCGCAAGGCCATCACCTAATACGTTCACTCCTTCTTGCGAGTTTATAACTCACGCGGGTTGGGCTACCTCAATGGGCTCATCCGGTGAGCCCACACCCGGTTGTCTAAGGAAGGCCTCTCTGGCGTGCGAGAGGGAGGCCTCGAGGGACCGGATCCGTCCTAGGTGTGAGGCTTGTTATTAATATGTCAATGCTAGTTGCTTAGCTCTTTTTTATACTTCAGCTTATCGGAGCACCATGTCGGCGCCAGCCCTTGATATAGCTTTTTGTACTTCCCAGGAGTTGACCCATTTTGTAACTATGGTGCAATATATGGAATTGTATATTTTTGGTCCATTGTTCTTGGAGGTGCTTGTATGGTGGAATATTTACAATAACTACTTGCTTTTGTAGATAGTGGTGTGGCGTACTAGATTAACAACTGGTCGCTTGGGAACTAAACCCTCTCGGGCTAAGTCGATCAAGCACCGAACTTCACACAAAATGCCTAAGTTCAAGCAATGACCAGAGGCGAATGGTTGGGGCCAAGGCCCAACCGCGATTATGAGTGAATGGTAGCTACTCGTGTTCCTTTCTCAAGGCTCGTGCCATTGTTGTTTGTCAAATATCATAATAAAGTTTGCTTGCTACTCTTTACCAGGGGTATACCGCTACCTTGTCTTTCATCGAAAAAATTTTGGCACTTGAGACGAAGCTCATGAGCGACAATTCACTTGGAGAGGCAAGAACATCGCCGTCTCCCATCGAAAAAACTTGACACTCGAGATAAAGCCCACGAGTGGCAGTTCGCTTAGGGAGACGAGAACATCGCCGTTTTCAATCCGAAAAAACTTGGCGGTCGAGACGAAGCTCACGAGTGGTAGTTCATTTGGAGAGGCGAGAACATCGCTGTCTCCCATTAAAAAAGACTTGGCACTCGGGGTGAAGCTCATGAGTGGCAGTTCATTTGGAGAGGTGAGAACATCGCCGTCTCCCATCGAAAAAACTTAGCACTCGAGACAACCCACAAGTAGCTATTGCACTATTGACTTACCCGAGAGGAAATTGTAGAACGACTTGATCCTAGAGAGTGAGTTATCGTAAGCTTGACTCCAAAGGGTGAGTCTTCACAATCTTGACCCCATAGAGGGAGTGTTAGGTGACTTGACCTTGGAGGGCGAGTTGTTGCAAGCATGACCCCAAAGGGGGGATGTTGGGCGACCAGACCCCAAAGGGTGAGTTGTCGCAAGCTCGACCTTAGAGGGGGAGTGTTAGGCAACTCGACCCTAGAGGGCAAGTTGTCGCAAGCTCAATCCTAGAGGAGGAATGTTAGGCGACTCAACCCCGGAGGGTGAGTTGTCGCAAGTTTGAGTGTTAGGTGACTTGGCCCCGGAGGGCGAGTTATCGCAAGCTCGACCTAGTTGTCGTAGGCTTGACGCTAGAGGGAGAGTGTTAGACAACTCAATCCTGTAGGTTGAGTTGTTGTAGGCCAAGCCCTCGAGGCATGTTAGAGATCACCGAGGTGGATCCATCACACTAGAGAGAGCCCCTAGTTGAGGAGACACCGTTAAGGTGAAGTGAAGTTCACTGAGGCATAAGCCATCGAGGTCAAAGTGAACCACACAGAGGCCAAGCCATTGAGGCGTGTTAGAGTTCATTGAGGTGGATCCATCGCATTAGGGGGAACCCCTAGTCAAGGAGACGCCATTGAGGCGAAACCATTAAGGCTGAGTTGAACCACACTGAGGCTGAGCCATGGAAGTGTGTCGGAATTTGACAAGGTGAAGCTATCGCCAAAAGTAGAGCACCTAGTTGAGGAAATGCCATCAGGGCGAAGCGAAGCTCGACCAAGGCAAAGCCATCGAGGCTAAGTTGAACCACGCCGAAGCTGAGTCGTCGAGGTGTGTTGAAGTTCTCTAGGGTGTATCCATCACCCTAAGTGGAGGCTCTAGTCAAGGAGACACCATCGAGGTGAAGAAAAGCCCAACCAAGATGAAGCCATTTAGGCCGAGTTGAACCACTCTGAGGTTGAGACATCGAGATGTGTTGGAGTTCATTGAGGTGAATTCATAGCCCTAAGGGGAGCTCCTAGTTGAGAAAACGCTGTCGAGGCAAAGCGAATTTCGACCGAGACAAAGCTATCAAGGCTTGTTAGAGCTCACCAAGATGGATCCATCACACAAGAAGGAGCCCCTAGTCGAGGAGACACTATCGAGCAAACCGAAGCTCAGCTAAGGCAAAGCCGTTGAAGCCGAGTTGAACCACGCCGAGGTTGAGCCATCAAGGCATGTTGGAGGTCCGAAGGAGGCCTAGATGCCCGACTTGGAGGGGGTCTGGGGCGTAGATCAAGGGCTTCCACAATAGGGAGCAAGGCCAGACCCGAAGGGGGTCTGAGCTGCCTTGTAGTGGAATCCCAAAGGGGGTTCGACCTCCAACCAAATAGTTTTGCACTCTACACATGAAAAGTCTACCCTTCGTGTAAAATTATTGAGCATTGTCTATAACCGGAGACACGGCTATTCGAATAGTTTTGCACTCTGCAGAGATTGCACTACTATACCCACACAATGTGATCATCCTCACATTAAAGAAAATCACAACAAGATCTTTACAATACTCAACCTCAACTCAATCCCACCGGCTAGGGTTTCGCATCACACCCCCTTGCACCTCATGGAAATCAGCAAACAAGTTCATCACAATGGCAATATTAAAATTAAAATATCATAAATTAATCAGTTAGATCTATCCCATACTATACATGTGGTTTACACGGTAAGGCTCAGATCAATGGTGTACAAACTTAAGTTCTTAGACATTACTCAGACGAGACTTCCACACCATTCGAAGTGATTTCACATTTTCCCCTTTATTGCACGATCACTCGCTCGAGTAAAAACCAATTTTATATAACTAACACCAATGACACACTCAAGGTTGTCAAGGCGTCACCTAGGTGTCCAAGCGGCCCGGAGCGGACGCCGTGGAGACTCGCCTCGCCTTAGCCAACTAGGCGGGTGACACGGCGTCCACGGCGTCGTCTCGGTGAGACAATGGCGAGCGCATGGCGTGTGCATAAGAGAGGGCTTTGGGAGTTCCAGAGAGTTCCACTTCCAGATCACGTGTACCTGGAGCTGACCGAGTCGCTGTATCCCAAAGAAGGCGATTGGAGAAGCCCGAACCCTAGCCATCGCCGTCGCTCCGCCTCACCGCCGCCAGCGCCAGCCGCCAGGTATGCCTCCCTCCCACCGCCGCCTCCCTCCCTCTGCTTCTCCCTCCCGCCCGCCGCCTCCCTCCCGTGCTGCTTCCTCCCGTTGCCGCTCCCTCTCTCCCTCTGGTCCTTCTCTCCCTCTAGCCGCCGCCGCCCCTCCCTCTCTCTCTTTGGCCTCCCTCCCGCCGAAGCTCCCTCTCCCTCTGGCCTTTCTCCCGCCACCGCTCCCTCTCCCGCCGCTCCCTACCGCCACCGCTTCCTCTCCCTCTGGCCTCCCTCCCACCGTCGCTCCCTCTCCCTCTGGCCTCCCTCCCGCCGAAGCTCCCTCTCCCGTCGCTCCATCTCTCCCTCTGGCCGCCGCCGCTCCCCCTCTCCCTTTGGTCGCTCTCGCCGGTGCTCCTTCCCCCCTCTGGTCCGCTGCGCTCCCTTTGGTCCTCTCGCAGTCTGAAGAAGTGAAGAGTGAAGTTGTCAATTAACTGAGAGTCTAAGACTCAATTTCATGTGAAACAGTTGATCCCACGTAAAATCATACTAAGCCAGGCTAAGCAATTCTCTAAAAATTTTCTAGTCAATACTATTGTACTAACTACATTTTTCATCTAGGGTGATAAGGTATGTGATAGAGAGGGTCCAAATTGGCCATACAAAGGAACATGGGCATTTAACTAGAGTTCAAATCATATTTAAACTATATTTGAATAAAATTACGCATGCATATACAGTAAAACAACATAATTAAATTTGAAATATTAGGTACAACATGGTCAAGGGTGTAACTTGCCTTGCTCGAAGTCCTGCTGCGAAGTGCCGAAGTCGTACTCTCCCGAATCGTCAAAATCTACGTGAAGAACCACAACAAAAGAAACCAAAACAAAACTCAAATAAAATCCAAATAAACTCCAAAATTATAAAATATATACTGGAAAATAAAATTTGAATTTAAATGAATTTGGAAATTTGAATCACTTGATTCGGAGTCCGGACGACAGAGAACGAGTCGTCGGAAGATCGTTTTGGAAAGGAAATTGTTGGAAAAATCCAACCGAAGGAATAGGCCTCCAATTTTCTTCATGGCTGGGTTTCTGGTTTTCTAAAATGCAAAACAAGTGGAAGACGAGGTGAGGAGGTTGGGGTTCAATTTATACGTGGAGAGGAGCAAGGGAAAGGTTATAATTGAATGTCGAAGTAATGGTCGAAATACGTAAAATGCTGGTTGCGAGGAGATGAACAACAAAAGAAGGAAGGACAAATATTTTTATGGAGGTTTGGAATTTTTGCAAGATTTGAATTTGAATTTAGGAGGTGGACTGAACCTTTGGAACGGCAGAGATGGCGCCGCGTGGCGAGATCTGGACCTTTGACCCAAATCCAATCCGATGGCGAGGATTGAGCGGTCGGCCACGGACCTTCGACGCGTCGCGCGCGAATCGTGAAGCGTCGCGGCAGACGCGGGCACGTGAACGCGAGAGGGGACTGGCACGCGGACTGAGGTGGCGGTGCGGTCGGCGTGGGCGCGGCTTGCGGACCAAGGCACGACGAGGCGCGTGAGGAGGACGGCGGGGCGCGCGCGAGGCGTCGGTTCGGTGCCGCAGGGCGGGTACGTGGGGTAGGGGTGCAAACGGAGCGGATATTTTCCGACCGTCCGTCCGTCCGTTTTAATTCGGATAGAATTCGGAGCAAATTTTCGGATATCCGGATGTTTTGCCGGATACGGATACGGATATTTTTTGCCGGATACAGAAACGGATTCGGAACAAACATTATCCAACGGATACGGAACTATTCGGATATTTTTTCGGATAGTTACCGGATATTTTTTCGGATAGTTACCGGATATTTTTTCGGATAGTTACCGGATATTTTTTCGGATAGTTACCGGATTCAAATTCGGATTCAACTCAGAACTAAATTCGGATTCGGATTCGGATCGGGACAGCCCAACAAGGACTTACTAAAAAGACCATAACTTTCACAAGCAGAATCCGATTTGAGTGTTCTTGTACTCGTTGGAAAGCTTGTTTCAAGATCTATGCAATAGATAAGGTCTCATCTTCAAATACATCATAAATCATCTGCTATGACCAAAATAATGTGACGGCTGTAAAATCTAGTTTTCTTTTTGTGTGAGTTCGAGTCTAAAACAGTATAGAGTTGAGTTGTATTCGGTTTGGGGATCATATGGACATCCCAAGGGGTTATATAAGTCTTGTAATCGTAGCTTTTAGGGCTCAGACTACCTTTAGGGTTTTATGTAGCTAGTTAGCTATTATTTGTTTAACTAGTTTCTATCATTTACATGCTATTTTGCTAACTAGAATTTACTGGTTGCTTAACTTGTCTATTTCATCATGTGAAATTTACTTGTTAAACTACTAATGTAGTTCTTTATGGATATGTACTATGGTGATTCATCCTTACACATGTGATATATATGATTTTTGTTTACGCGTATTATCCGACTAAATATTCATGACTGAGACTAACCGTATTCGGAGCGTTCTGTATTCGCTCCATATTCGTGACCGAGAATATCCGTACTCATATTCGTATCCGGCACTATCCGTGTCCGATTCCGACTCCGACAAAAAATATGGAAACGGATACGGAATGAGCAGTATCCGTCCGTATCCGATCCGTTTGCACCCCTAACGTGGGGTCTGGCGGCGGGGACGGGGTTTGGCGGTGGTGCAGACGGAGGCGGAGATGACGGACGACGCGAAACTCACCGGTCGACAGCGGAGACGACGGCGGTGATCTCGACGGAGGGGCGGAGGATGGTCGTCGGGGCACGAGGAGGACGGAGGTGTTGCCGGTGAGGAGCGCGGTGCCGAGAAGGAGCTCGGGGGCGGCCTTTTATAGGCGGAGAGCGGCGCCGGAGTTAAGACAGCCGTTACCGGTGCTCAATTGGCGGAAGTGGGCATTGAACCTGAAGAGAAATCGGCGAAAGGGGAGCATTTACGACCACTAATGGCGGGAAGTAACAGCCGGGGCGGAAATGGCGGAGCTCGGGCGGAGGCGCTAATGGTGGCGGCGGATCGGGGAAGAAGAAGATGGGGGGGGAAGAAGAACCCGACAGGCGGGCCCCGCTTGTCGGCGAGAGGAGGAGGAAGGGGAGAAGAAAGAGGGACAGCTCGGATCATTGACACGTGGCAAGGAAGAGAGATCGGGACCGTCCAAGTGAGGCGCAGGGGTAAGTGAGAATGAGAGGCCGAGATTGAATGGGAATGGAAAGGAGAGATCTAATCCGTCCGATGCATTTAGTGGTTGGGTGCGGCTGCGATCAAATCGGCCAAGGGGAGGTAAGATCAGCGCTGATCAAGGAGGGATGAAGGGGTAAGTTGGCGGGAATGGTTGAGATTAATTGGGCGGGAAAGGGATTAAATCCGGCTGCTAGATCTCGGCGATGGGGGGTAAGTGAGGGTGGGCGGCAATGATTAGCTCGGGCGAGCGGAGGTTGGCCCGATGCTTGCCACGTGGCGGCCGAAGAGGAGGGGTAGGCGGGAATGAGGACGGACGGTGGAGATCTGATCCGGCGGCGGTGGATTGAACTCGGGGGCGACACGTGTCAGCCAAGGGGAGTTTTGGAATTAAAATTTTCTTTTGATTTTCCAAAAATAGTAGAAGGTTTTAAAATACACAAAAAATATCAAATAAATTTTGAAAATTCCAAAAAAATTCAGAGAACCTTCTGGAACCTGTTTAGACTTAATAAAAATGTTTTTAACTTAATTTGGTATTTAGATTTTGTAGGAACACAATTTAACTTTAAAAGGGAGTTTCTAATTTTTGAAAAATCTTGAAAATTTTTATAAATACAAAAATGGCTTAGGAAAAACCAATAACTTATTTTGACTTTGTAAATTGAGATAAATTTATTTTGGCTTTTATAAAATGAAAATTTTAACTTTTCTCACTTGAAGGCTCGGAATAAAAACCAGAAAAAACTAATTAAATTCCAGTAAATTCAATTCATTAATTTGAATTGGATTTACACTGAAATTTAAATTAATACTTTAGTTCTAATGTTTTTTTAAAAAGCAAACAATTAACTTTACCGACTTAAGCAACCAAAAGCAATGGCTTTTAAAAAATTTTTTTGAAATAAACAGCTGGGCTGTTACATTTACCCTCACCTTTTGTAATTATTGAGGAGTGGGATAGGAATTTTCAATCCTACTCTATTCATGTATATAATGCCCCAAGTGGTATGAGAGGGGGCCAGATCCACTCATTTTCCACATACCAGCTCTCTCTCTGTTGGCTCTCTCACTCTCCTAGTTCCATATCCCCAAGGGGAAATGGGTACCATATACCCACTATTGTGCTAAGGCTACAACAATTCCAAATACCTTAACAGAATGATTAAATATTGAACTTTAACACTCTAAAATGACTCAAGTGTAGCTTCTTAGCTTTATTTAGTTTATTGACATGATTTGGCTTATTTTTGGATAACTTTGGCTAAACTATGACTTTGAGCGACTTGACATGCTAAGAAGTCTATGTAATTTCAGAGTCTTGCTCTTTTGGCTTAGCTCTACTATATATGAATTGTCATGATTTAGATAGCTCTTTCACATAATATAACTTGACATAATACTCATGGAGTCACTGTGGATAATTTTCATAACACCTTATCAAGGTAAAATTAAATAAAATATAGTCACTTCATGCCATTCACGCTCTATCTTTTTTCATACATCTTGGTAATTCTATTGTCAAATGGAGAGAAAGATTGGTAAAATGCACATCTAAAGCAATATTTGGTGTGTTTTTTTTGTGAATTCTTGCTAAGTTGAAGCTTGTGTGCTCTGTTGTGATTCTCTTGATCTCTTCTCGCTATAACCATAGTCAAATAAAATAATTGTTTTTTCATATAGACCTGAAGTGAGATTTCCTAATTTCTTTGGTGGAGTTGAGGCCTTTTGTGCAAAACTTGCACTTTTTAGTGGTTTCACTCCATTTCTGGATTCTATGGTCATTTTCAGTTATTTTAATCCTTTTGTGACTATTTTGAGTTTCTTTTTACAAAATTCCTATTTTCTTCTAAAACTACCTACTATTTGTATTTTTGGAGAAATTATCAATGGATTCATCAATAGAAAAAATTGAGAGATCATGTGAGAATGTTCAAGATATTGTGTCATGAACCATTGCCAACTTTATGGAGTTAAAATTTGAATTTTGCATAATTTGCATTCTTCAATGTTTTTTGTTAGGAAAACTGGTGTGACCGCTAGCTTTTTCGATCTGACCACTGAGCTTTGCCGGTCAGACCACTAGATGGTATGACCCGTGATAGTCAAACCGCTGAGCGTTATAACCAGTGGTTCAATGCTGGTTATATTTTTTCAAAAGGGGTGTTTTGCACTGTGATCGATTGGTCTGACCAACCCTTGATTGATGGTCAGGCCAACCCTAAGGTGAAGAGGAGGAGAACCTACATGGATAGGCTGCCCATGAGTAGCACGTAGATCTCCCACTCCCTCCACAGCTACCTCAGATTCATCATAGGTCTTGATTTGGATGGAGTGGTGGGCAAAAGTACGTGTTTCGATCACAATGCGTTGCGGCTGCGCTGCGTGGCACAATGTGAGATGCACTTAGTGTGATTTAGGCCCCATTCTAAACATTTTCTAGCTTCAAAAGCTAAAAGCCGTTTGAAATATGTTGGCTTCTTATCGTGTTTTTTCTTTTTTCCTTTACATTATCTATGAGATATAATAGTGTTTTTATTTTTCTATTTATTTTTATTAATTAAATACATTACATAAAAGTAATAACCGCTACAGTATCATTTCAGCCAAAAGTCCTAGCAATTTTGAGCAGGCCTCAATGCCATGATGGTTTGCGATCTTTGTTCAATCTCTTATTCCTTTCTTTTGCTTTGCTCCTAAATAAGTCATGTTCATATTGACTTCTAAAATCCGTTTTTATATAGTAAATAGCTTTTCTACAGTACCTAGCTTTTAAACAGGGTGTCTTCTCAAGGCGAGATATCCTAGTCGATTGTAATACACACGGCAACAACTTTATTTATATTGGCCAAAATTGCACACGAGTGTCTTTCTCTATAACTTTCTCTATAAATTATTACTATTTATAAGCAAAAGTCAAAAGACTATATGAAGGGCCTAACAATTCCATCCCCTTTGTTTTTTTTTTTGGGTGTGGTCTTGCGCCGGTATTGCGCTTTGTTCTTTCGCTTTGCTTCAACATTAGGCATTCGCTGATGCAACACAGAGGACGTTGGGAGGGAGCGCCTGACACAAGGAGATGCCAGTCTACACAGGTGATAGCTTTTTTTTTCTTTTCTTTTCTTTTCTCTTTTAAGAGAGGGATAGCTGAGCACTGCCCGTACGTTTGCGCCGGTGGAGAAGGCAGGCTGCGGCAAGGCAACAGGTTGAGGAGTTGAGAAGGCGTACGCGTGGGCCTTTTTTTCTTTCTTTGTGCTTCTTGGATTGAGCCCAACCAGACAGGCTAAAACTCCACCCTTTTGGATTGAGACCCGCAGTACAATGTGCACAAATCTTAAAGTAAAAAAGGTAAATAATCATCATAGACCATTCATTGATGCTTTAATATTTATGTAACTTTAAATTAGTGATGCATATAAACATTGCCCTTCTCTTTTTTGCGAGGATGACGGGCTAAACTCCCAAAAAAAAGTCTTTCTGTGTCAATGCCCCGAGCGGTTAATGGGGATAGTTTGGTCCCGCTCGTTTCAGTTTTTTTTAGCTTCAGTTTTTAGCTTTATGTTTTTTTTCACTATTCAGTAATTCGTCTTTTTCTAAATTTTTTTAGATTTTTTGGACTTTTTTGCATTTTTCTTCGTGTTCCTTTGCATTGTTCATGATGGGTTAACGTATTTTTTTTCTATTTTTACATTTTTTTAAATTTAATTATGTCTAAAAAATCAAAATCAATTATAGTAAAATTTCAGCTAAAAATCAGAAACCATTGCTAAAAGAAACTTCCCCTAAATTCTTCGACGATTCGCACCAAGTTCGGCCATACGCCACCGGCATGAAGCAGGCGCTTTACAAACGCATACACGCAAGGACATGTACTCATGGCCGAATGCCAGTCGTGTACTTCTGGTTACGAACCTTCCAAATGCATATCTCCATCTTACTTGGAGAGAGCGTCGAGTAAATATATGTGCTTGCTGATCAATCGGGTCGTTGAGTTCATCAACACGACATATCTCGAGGGAATGTTGCCACGTTCGACGTCCACACGGAAATTAATCTAATCCACCCTCGATATGTAGATTGAAATTCCTGGTACTAATTCCATCAATAGGCAATAATTAACCTAGCTAGTTTGGATGTTGAGAGTTTTTTTCTCTGAACTCTAAGCATGTGTTCCATGTGAATGTGAGTATTGACTTGGTAGTTCAATCTTATATGTCGTTATTTTAAAGTTAAGTAAGCTTTGTTCTTTTTTATGAGAGGAAGTAAGCATTATTCTGCGTTAGCTTTAGTACGCTACATGTTCCAACCAAAATAGATTCCTTAAGTCACGTTCCAACCAAAGCAAGACAGCTTGTTAGCTCTAATTTTTGACCTCCAGCTTCGTTGACAGGGAGATGGATATTGATCAAGCTAAACTTTGTTCATAGATAATATTGACAGTGACATTTTGCCGAGTTGTTGAAGATAGCAATTAGCATACCAACATATAAATATAAAAAAAATACTTCTCGATCGATCTAATAATATCCATGGCTCCGTGCTCATCATCCCAACACGTAACAATAAAACAACGTTTTTCCTTCAACAAATCCTCGTGGGAAAGCACGATCGATCGAGGGCGACGACTAACTTGTGAAGTGATCGATGTCGCGCACGATCGATCGATCGTTAGATAGCCACGAAGAATTTGGCGCGGGCAAGCAAGACAATTTCGAGTTTCAACGCACACACTACTACTCTTGGTTGCCCAGCCTCCCGTGTCAGCATCTACCATCTACTACTTTGACCTGACAAGGCCGATCGCGAGTCATTCAAGATCGATCCACATCATCTTATCTAACTCATCTTTGACATCACCGAACAGACTTGACATTGCTCACGTTTAATGTACTTAGGTGGCCATGCTGAGGCCACAAGAAGCTAGGTTTCAAGTGCCTATCCAAGGGATCATGCCTGCTTAACGCCATCCGTGTCAAGTCCAACAAGTTAACCAAAGTTTGCCTATAAAGAGAAAAAATTGCACAATAGCAACATACTTATTTATCTATATAAATAAAAACAACCGGTGAGACAATAACAGTGCAGATTATATCTCCACCACTTATTTTAGTGTGGCCATATTATAATGGTGCAGATTAATCATATATGTATATTCGAGTTGTATAGCAAATACAATTATATTTTAATTATAGACAGTAAAATTGTATATCAAAGACAATCATATTATAATATTTAGCCACGCAATTTCGTGGGTAAATCCGCTGGTTACACCAGACATCTTATCCATTGCGCTGAGGGGATTGATTGCACCTAAAACAACAGACTTCGGTTGGTAGCCAGCTGATCATGTAGGGGACCACACCGCAAACCTTTGATATCACAAACCCATCTAGGGGTGGCAATTTCCCCATGCAGGGGCCCATGGGAATATCCCCGTGGGGCGGGGGGGGTAATATCCCTGGGAAACGGGCGGGCCCATGAAGCTAGCGGGCGGGACGGGGTCATCCTCGCTTCATGGTCCCACGAGGACTGATAAAAATAAAAATAAATATATTAATAATATATTATTATTATTAATATAAGAGATTGTATTCTTTTCTTGTATATTTAGACTAAAACTTGAATTTATATGTTAAAATATATATTTTGAAGCTATATTTTTAAAAATAATATGCTTAAGTAATTATAAATTAATAAATAAAATTAAAAATTTATTTTTAAATAATAAATTTAAGTTTTTTAATCCTTCCGCGGGGACCCGTGAGGGTCGGGTCCCCGCGGGGATCAGGGACAGGGGCAATCTCCCCCTGCGAGGCTAAACGGGGCGAGGCGGGGGACGGGTTCGCGGGGGGCGGGATGGGGCCGCGGAGGCTTCCCCCGTCCCGCCCCGTTTACACCTCTAAACCCATCCCGTAAGTCGGCATCCCAAGCGTCCGGCTTGGTGAATCGAAGGGCGCATCGTGTTGCTTGGCGTCAGCCGACTGCGAGAACTGGCCTACAGCTGTGGTCAGAGTAGATGTGTTGGACTGGTTTAAGAGGAACAACCTGACCGAAGAACAAAGCATGATCTAGTTTAGCAAGTCTTTGATCAATCCTTCTTCACCTTGGTTGGATTATACTAAGGCCTAAAACCATCGTACACCAAGCTACATGACTGTCTCAAAACCTACTGAACAACTAGTGCAAATTGCAATCCTTCATAGTTGAATCATTCCAATTTCCAAGTTTGAAAACTACCAATAGCCATCGAATGATGTGAAGTCTATTGAATGATGGTGAATTCAAGAAAGAAAAATTCCATAGTTGGATAGGAAAACGAAGTGCCCCATTGACAAAAAGAAAGACGAGCTGGCCGTCTGAACAAGTCAGAAATCTGACACTATATAAGCCTGGCTAATGGCTATTCTTTTCCTGGGGATCACAAGCTGCAGGGAGCGAAGCATACAAGGCACCTAGATATTTTAGCAAGCAGAGACCGAGTTGACACCTGTGAGCAAATGGGAGGTATAGATTTCTTTTCCTTCATTTTTCCTCTGCATCGATCTCTTCGTTTAATTACTTTCGAGCATTTCGAGTCTTCATTAACGGTGTACTTAGTAAAGACACAGGATCAAAGTATTGCTTAAGCTCACCTAGCTAGTTCTTCCTTGTTGCCATATAATTCTCATTTGATCTGGGGTTTGACTTGCGTTATCGCAGCCGTGCACGGTGTCTGCTACGGTGTGAACGGCGACAACCTCCCCTCGCGGAGCGACGTGGTGCAGCTCTACAAGTCCCACAACATCCACGGCATGCGCATCTACTACCCGGACAACGAGGCCCTCACCGCCCTCCGCGGCAGCGGCATCTTCCTCATCCTCGACGTCGGCGGCATCGACGCGGTCCGCGACCTCGCCAACAACCCCTCCGCCGCCGCCGCCTGGGTCCAAAACAACGTCCAGCCCTACTACCCGGACGTCCCCATCCTGTACATCGCGGTCGGCAATGAGGTGACCGGCGACGACACGCAGAACATCCTCCCGGCCATGCAGAACCTCAACAACGCGCTCTCCTCGACCGGCCTCGGCAACATCAAGGTGTCCACGGCGGTGAGGTTCGACGTGATCACCAACTCCTTCCCGCCCTCCAACGGCGTGTTCAGATACTCCTATATGACGCAAATCGCTCAGTTTCTGGCGAGCACCAGCGCGCCGCTCCTGGCCAACGTGTACCCGTACTTCGCCTACAAGGACGACCCACAAAACATTAAGCTCAACTACGCCACCTTCCAGCCGGGCACGACCGTGAGGGATGACGGCAACGGGCTGATCTACACGTGCCTCTTCGACGCGATGGTCGACTCCATCTACGCCGCGCTGGAGAAGGCCGGCACGCCGGACGTCAAGGTCGTCGTGTCGGAGAGCGGGTGGCCCTCGGCCGGCGGGTTTGCAGCCACCGTGGATAACGCGAGGACGTATAACCAGGGCCTGATTGACCACGTCCCGAACGGAACGCCGAAGCGGTCAGGGCCGATCCAGACTTACATATTCGCCATGTTCAACGAGAACCAGAAGCCGGGGGATGAGATCGAGAGGAACTTCGGCCTCTTCCAGCCTAACAAGGAGCCTGTCTACCCGATCATCTTCCCGAACAATTCACAACTGCCAAAACATGGAGCCGCAGATGAATGCCTCAACAATGCTGGATGAAGGTCACTTCACGCGCAGTCTGGCATATCATGGCCGGACGCTATGCCACGTAAATAAATCTATGCTTAAAACAATGCGGTGTATGAGTGTTTGTTTCATTTTTAATAAAGGGAATGTCTATTGCACAGCCGACTAAAATTTTTCTTTATTTCAGTCACATTTTCGTCAAATGGATAAGCATCATCTAACAACCCCCCTTTTTTTTGAGAGGGTGGGATTTTTTTGGAGAGAGAAAGTTGCAGTGGAATTAGCACTGCAAATTTAGGTGATGGAGAGTGTAACTTGAGGTGACTGAAATGAAAAAAATTTCAGTCGCCTGTGCAATAGCAAAACCGTTTAATAAAATGAAGTGGGGCTTGATTTCAATCGCCTGTGCAATAGCAAAACCATTTAATAAAATAAAGTGGGGCTTGCATGCCCTCTATTTCTTAACAAAAAATATTGGTAGTTACTGGAAGGTAGATTAGGATTTTAGATGAATTTAGAAATTTGAATTGTTTGATTCGGAGCTCAAATGACAGAGAACAGGCCCTTGAAATATTGAACGGAATGACAATTCTCAAACGAGAGAATATTCCTAGAATAGTTTTTTGGCTGGTTTTTGGATTGTTAGTGGTGTATGATATATGGGACCCGGCTGTCATTGGCTCAAGGCAAATAAAAGAAGGGATAACAGAGGAGCATTACTACAGAAAAGATCATTACAGACGGTTTCATGAGCCGTCTAAATTTATAGATCACTAATAATATGAGTTCATCACCGACGGTTTTTGAACCGTCTGTGATATATACTATCACAGACGAGTTATTAAATCAAATCATTTGTGATAGTTGACTATCACAGATGGTTTATACATCAAATCATCTGTGATATGAGTATCATAGACGGTTTGTCCTAAGGAACCGTCTATGATATTATTATATATTCCTAAATTCTATTTACCTGTTAGCCTGCTAACTAATAAACAGAAATAAATAGGAGAAGGAATATCAACCGTCTTCATGAAGAACAATTTTTGAAGAAGCGATGACACTTTGATTTTCCAACGATTTTTTGGGAAAGATTCTAATAAAATTTTATCCGTTGGACTTCTATTTAACTTTACCACAAGTCCATATATAGCCTATAAATAACCATCAAAAGCACAGACTTCCTATCTTAATTTCCAATTTCTACTTCGTTTTAAAGTTTTTATCTCCAAACCTCTCAAGTCTGAGTAGATTTCTTTAGAAGAAATAATCGGTCCTTGGAGTTCTTACACTATGGATGGTGGAAAAGATACATTCCACAAATCAAATTGACTTTTTGACCACCTTTTGACCACCGTCGAAAGGGCAGAATTCATGGATTGATCATGGCTTCAGGATGGTCGAAAAGTCAATTTAGTCCATGGATTGAAGTCTTCAAAAAATTATTAGAAGGAAAAAAACTAGAAATATCAAGATTTACATGATCGATCGAGAAATCCTAGCTATCCATCCATCAATTTGTAATTTTAGATCCAAGCATCAAGGAAAAGAGGTGAGAGGATCGGATGGGGGATATCACCGGTAATGAAGGAGAGGCAGCGGTAGTGTCACTGTTGTGTTATAACGGCGACACTGCACAAGACACTCTTATGACACTTAAGACATGAGTGCCTTGTGCAGTGAACTGTGGCATTGCAAATCGGAGGCGGAGGGGCTCACGGTGGTAGTCGGCGTCATCAAGGGGACGGGGCACTTCGGTTTGGGGAGGAAGTAGGAATAAGGAGTCGATATTATTAGTTCTTAGAGGAGAAAGGGAGAGGGGGGTACTAATAAGGGGCGAGAGGTGAGTGGAGTCGGTGTCTGTCGTTCAATGTAGAGAGAATGGATGGGTGATGTTGAAATCCTGGGAGAGATACCACGGATCAGTCATGTGGCATTATCACAGACGGTCAGGATTACAAACTGGAAAGAAACAGAGTAGCTCCAGGCACGCACGCAGGAGATCATGGCGCCAATGAGTAGTGCCTTGGATGGCATGGCAAAGGCCCAAAATGGGTCACGGGGTCCTCGGGCAATGCCTGGGAGGCGACGACGTGGCTAAGGGCATAGCATGGTGGTGGCGGTGTCACCTGGAAGCTGTGGCCAGTGCGGTGGCATGGTGGCGGCAATGTTCCGGCGACAGCGAACGTGAGCTCAAGCATGGCCAATGCCCAAGAAACACGTCAGTGCTGTCGGCTTGGCCAGAAAGTGGTCGAAATGGGCTGGCGACGGTGATGGCCTCCAACAGCAATGCATTGAGCTAATTGATGCATGGAACATATTGGGGAGGTGGTGGAGATGGTGTACAAGCGAGTAATTGAAATTTGGCTCACCGGAGATGACAAATCAACGGCAAGAGGCGATTTCATCCGGCGGCAAAGATGGCTTGATTTTGGGTGATTGGTTGCTAGACAATACAATTAAATTAGGGAATAGATTGATGTGAGGCTAGAACATAAAGTGACACGACTGATTTTTGAAGGACTTCATCGGAGAGGACGACCGTAGAGGCGGAGCACTGTGGTCGAGCATGGGCAGCACATGTAGTCGTCGGCAAGGGGCTTCAACAGAGCAACAAGTGAAGACAAGGTGGGCTTGGGGATGGCACAGGGAGGTTGAACGCTAGCGAATGCCTTTTGTTTATACCTAGAGAAAAGGGGAAACCGACACAGGATTTCTAACTTTGTGCGATAGTTTTGAGCATTCAAGTCAGGAAATTAAGATAGAAATGGATTGACGAAGAGGGGAAATGCAAGACATTGATTGCATGTGGAATTGACAGCCGAATAGAGAAGCAAGCTAGAAAGGAAGGAAGAGAGAGAAAAGGAAGGAATGAAAAGGATGATAGATGGGACATGGCTGTCAGTGAGATGGAGAGAATTAGAGAGGGAGACAAAAGGAAACATCGAATAGAGGAGATGACAGCTCTAGACGGCGTCAGTGCCAGCGAGGGGTGGTATGGGGAATGCGGGAGATGGCCAAAATTGTTTGTAAGGTACTTGGGGAAGGGATGGGAGGTGGCGTCAGGGGCAACAAAACAATGTGGCAGTGCAACCATGGCGAGGGGTAGTTGGCCGACGACATGGCATGATGGCAACAATGCTACGACAATGATATCATAGACTAGCATGAGCACAGGCTAGGCTATGTCTAGAGGTACATTCTAGTGCAAGTAATCGAACCAAAACTCACCAAGGGCGACGAATCGAGATCGGGAAGCGGTGCGACTGGCTTTGATGAAGAACTCCAAATGCTGATTGATGGCTTCACAAAAATCAAATTAATTTTATAGGGAGGTAGAGGAGACTCGGAAATACAATGTAACTCGCAAGGATCTTGAATCACTTCACCGGAGTTGTCGAAACGTGAGTCAGGGAGACGAACGGTTCTAGGAACGACAGGCTCACGGTGATGCCTGTGCTTTGGAGTTTTAGGGAGTTTGGGGAAAGTTTGAGGGGGGTTAAGAGGGATGACGGGTTCGCACTTGAAGGCTCGGAGATGGTAGAAACCGACACAAATTCATGGGTGTATCGAATGACGGTTTTGGCTTCAAATTTTGGAAACAGAAGACGAAATGACAACGAATTGGAAAGGAAACGAAAGGAATTGATTGTGTGTGTTAAGTGGGACATTTTCCATGTAGGGACGGAGGAGGAGGAGCTATGGTCGGCTGGCTTGGCTCAGGTGGCAGCTCCCTGTGCCATGGCTTAGTTCAGCCAAACCAAAGAAGAAGAATAGGGAAAGGAAGGAAGATTTAATGGGTAAGAAACATAAAAGGATTCCTAGCAGTGATTGTAGACTTTTTCGCTGCATGCCATTTATTTTGGTGGGGAGAATTGATTTTGGCTTGCATGGCTTTGCTTGGGGAGTTCGGTTGAAGAACAGAGAAGAACAGGCTGGTTCGGCTGTGAACAAGAAGAAACAAGGGAGGAGAGAGAGAACCAGAAGGAACATAGTGTGCAATCGAATAAGGAAAGAAGGAAGGGATGAAAGTAAAAGAAAAGGAAGGAGAAGGAAAAAGAAAAAGACAGATGGCCAAAGAAAATGGTCTTGACACAGAAAAAATGGATATTTTTTCTGGAGATTCGAATTTTAGATTTGGGAATGGAATTTGGATTTGGATTTCGGATTAGAATTGAGATTACCTTCCAGTATTACACACTAAAATCCAAATATTTAAAATAATTAATTTAAAATTAAAATTTTTAAGAAAATAAATTTTTGGGATGTTACACTTTCCCCCGACAAAATTAGTTTATAAATGGCTGCTCGCAAAACAAGAGTTGGTGGCCAGCGTGCCCTGACATACTTTACAGAGTCTAAAACAAATGTCGAGAGCCCAATGCGCCTTGCCCCAGCGTACTCTACAGAGTCTAAAACGAACGCCAGTGGCCAGCGTGCCCGATGTACTCTACGAAATCTAAAATGAACACGCGGTGGCCAGCGTGCCCCAACATACGCCACAGAGCCTAAAACAAACATCGGGAGCCCAACATGCCTTGGTGTACTCTATAGAGTCTAAAATAAATGCTGGTGGCCAACGCGCCCCGGTGTACTCTACAGCGGTGCCTTCTTGACAGGACTTGCGAGTGGCGACCAACTTAGTGCCGGGGAGTGTATCTACGATGGCGGGGTTGACACCAGAGGTGGCGTCGAGCAATTCATTTACAATTTTACCCCTTTAAATATTCTACTACTAGTATTGTGAGCGGTAGCATAACTAAATCCTAACTAATCTGAACTATTGGATCACAAAGATTGGATGTCTTATATTCATTTTAAGATATCGTAAAAGAGCTCTCAAGAGAAGGTGATTGGGTAGACAGGCCTCTTGTCAGGGTAAAACAGCCCAAAGTTCCTCTATCTCGTCACCGTTCTTCTCGTTCTCGTTGAACATGGCAAAAATGTAGGTCTCTATGGGCACGGGCCTCTTCGGTGTCCCCTTGCCCACATGGTCAATCAGGTTCTGGATGTACGTCCTGGCGTTCTCGACGGTCGCAGCATCAGCCCCTGCCGACGGCCAGCCGCTGTCCGAGACAACCACCTTGACGGTTGAGCCATCCACCTTCTCCAGCGCCGAGTACAGCGCATCCACCATGGCATCGAAGAGGTGCTGGTAACTGTACTTACCATCTTGCACCACCGTTCCCGGCGAGGTGAAAAGGGCATAGTTGATGTCAATGTCTGCCTGATTGTGCACGTAGGCGAAGTAAGGGAACACACTAGCCAGGAGGGGAGCCCCAATGCTGGCCAAGAACTGCACAATGGGTGCAATGTACGGTTCCATCGCAGAGGAGAAAGCGCCGGCGGAGGGAGGGTATGACACACCAAGCGCATCCCGTCTGACCGACGTCGACACCTTGATATGGTCGAGGCCTACCGACGACAGCGCTCTGTAGATGTTCTGCATCGCTGGGAGGATGTAGCCCATCTCACTCATGGGGACTTGGTTGCCGACCGTGATGTATCTGAATGAGACTGCAGGGTAGAAGACTTGCACATTGGTCTTGACCCAGCTGACTGCGAAGGAGGAGTCCAATGCGAAGGAGGCAAGGTACTCGCCCTCAACGTCGAGGCTGATCTTGATGCCTGTGCCTCTCAGGGCCTCGAGAACATCAGGGTGAGGATAGAAGATCCTCATGGCAGGAATGTTGTTCGAGACGTAGAGCTGAACGACTTCACGCCGTGGTGGGAGATTGTTGCCCTTCACGCCGTAGCAGACGCCAATGGATCGCTCAGCTGCAGTTAGTTTGTTTACAATGCCCATCAATCCATTGATCAGCTCATCTTATCCAATGGCATCCTGGAAGCGCTGGACTCCGGCCTTGAGCTGCTCAGCGAGGTTGCTGATCTCGATGTACTGTGGCGCCACGACGTCGCCGTCGTCAGCGTCGCCATCCTTAGGGAGTTGTCTGAGATTGCTCCCGATGTCGCATATGTGGTGGTTTATATTCACCAGGATGCGCTTCACAATTGACAATGCCTTCCTCTCCGCTGCAGTCGAGCTTTCGGGGGTGGACATGGCTTTTCTTGGTTCCCAGTCGGGGAAAGGCTATGGGGGAAGATGGCTTTCGTGGCAAAAGACCCGAGTTCAGATTCGCTTGCGATGAAACGGCTCTTGGTGGTCATAGGAGAGGAGGAGAGGGCAAACTTGGTCTCTTTTTCAAAAGCTTATGGTGTCGTCCTCGACCACATGCATATCTAGCCATGCATGTGGCAGCATCTCAATTGGCACTTCAAAAACTTGACGACAGTTAAGAGTTTCTTTGCCCCGGTTTTGCTTTTGCACAATTAACTATAATTTTTTTATCTTTCAGTTATCTAAAGTTATACTCTCGATCATCTAAAGTTACACTTCAAAAAACAATCACTCTTCTTTAAAAAAAGGCATTGAAAAATGCCCATCCAACGAATGAAAAATTGGCTAGGAATAAAGAAAAAAATAGTCACATATGCAATAATCTATCCCATTCTTTGCTCATGTTGCGAAGTAGCACCGGATGCAATCGACGACCGCTATAGGTACTATCCGACTATTTGAGAGCAGGTTGGGAGATTCGCCGGTTCACCAACCCAAACGCGAGTTGGCATACCAACCAACTTGCAGATCATGGACAGCCTACCTACCTGATGATATCCTCGCGTGGTGGGCGTCCTGCTGCTACTCCCAATTGGATTTTCCGTATTTGCAAACGTGCGGCTATTGTGTGTTTCAGCTTTAACCAGTTGCCAGATCACTTGCGCCAGCCTTTTCCGGCAGCGATGGCTGGTGCGCCCATGGACGTCCGCTCCTGGTATCACCCCTGGTGCACACGGTCCTGCAGAAGGCCACCGCGCACCAGCCGCCCGAGCAGCACGAGTGGGCAAGGGGCGCGGCTGAGCAGCTAACACCACTATTTCTGGAGTCGTTAAGTTTTTCCTGTGTAACTTTCCAGGATTGTTTAGTTGAAAGTACTGGAGATGAGTAGACATCATTGCTATTAAACTTAAACATAAAAGCCAAACGAGAGCACAAGACAATCATCTACGTCATCATGTCACTGACCCGTCAAAGGCCCCGTGTTTCTATCGTAACTTTTCCATCTGAACTTTGAATTGGGCAAATGATATATGTGTGTTTTGATCATCTAAACGAGAGCATCATAATGAGAGCATCCAAATTGAGATTTGATGATGTCTTGGTCGTTGAAATCTCATGGAAAAGATCTTTAGAACCCATCAATTTGTCAATTCAGAAGCGGACTTTTTCAAATGAGTGATTTGGCATGAAAAGTCATGTTTTCCTGTAATACAATACTTTTGCATGTATGTCTCGAATATGGATAATTAGTAGCACAATACATAGCATTAGCGATGACAAAAGAATAGGAAATGGCATTGTGGAAGAGTGAAATACATACAAAAGTAGCGCCAACAGTGTGTGAGTGAAAACCCGTTATGGGTTGGGTTATCGGGGGTTTTTCAATTGTAAAGTTGATAATATTGACTAAGGGTGTTGCGTTAGGGTTTCATGTGAGCCTCCACTATATAAGGAGTTAGGGTTTTGAGTGATTGATGATGAAGGATTGAGAGGAGATGAAGAGAGAAGGAAAGAAGAGCACTTGTGTATGTGCTGCCCTAGTGGCTTTGTCCTTTCAACGGAGTGGTTGTAAATATTCACTTACAAGTGAAAATTAAATCTCTAATTTCAGTTTCTCCTTCCTTACTCATGCGGTGATTTCTTAATTTGACTTGGTTTTTAGTGTTTCTTTTTCCTCTCTTGTTCTTGTTGGTTCCCCTTAATGTGTAAGTAATAGGATAGACTCGAGGAGGTCATATTCATCCCTCTAGTGAGCTATCATAGTAAAGTTCTTGGATTTCCCTATCATGGTTCTTAAGAGGGTGAATTTAGGGAATCTTGGTTCCTCGAAGTTTGAGCTCGAATCTTTCTATGGTTTAGCTTGATATGACATGTAGGAACTCATCCAAGATCATATTGATCATCTAGAACACACAAGCAAGACTAGATCATAGTTTTTCTCTTTGATCCGGTTTTGATACAACCTTGTAGAAAATTGAGAAAGGTAGAAACTTTGTTAAGGATTATTGAAATCTTTGATTGAAATATGTTCTTGATATCCTAGAGAATGTGTGTTTTAGGTTCAGGTGATCTGGAGCTTTGGTTTGAAAGTTATGTTATTTTTTGGTTTTGAAGTCGTGCTGATTTTGGTTTTTTCAACCGAAGCGGCCAGAATGCCAGTGACTTAGCGATTAGACCGGCCTAGGTGGTCAAACCGTACCCTATCTGTGGTTAGACCGACTAAGAGGGCTTTTGCTGGTTTTTTGTTTCTTCCGCTGTGGTGAGTCCAAATCTTGATCTTCTTAGTTGTCAATAGCTACTGAAGTGAAAAGAAGTCATCCCCCAGTAGCCCGACTGCCATGTCCGGTCCTACAACTCTTGCTAGATCCCTTGTTGGTTTAGGTTCCTAAGGAGTTGGTCTTGATGTAGGGATCATCTTTTCTTTGATTGGTTCCTTGGGTTTGGATCGAACCATCCATTCCAAGGTCGGACTGTCTGACTGGCTGTGGTTTGGAAAGTCCGTTTCAAGTTTGGACCATCCGGCTGGGTGTTTTTCAGGGCATCCTCTTTTGGTTTCGTGTCGTGTTTGTTCTTGTGTTCCCGTTGTGGTCTTGGTTCCTCGTTTTTAGCTTTGTAGCCACTTGAGGGTTGAAACTTCGGTTTGCACTTTTTTGGGGAAAAGATTTCAAGTGGCTGTTTGTTTATATAGCGTCTATTCAATTTTCCTTTTAGTTGTCTTGTCCGTCCTACACTGCCATTTGCTAACTAAATAAGATTATTCTTTTCTTTTTTGAGAGGTCCAGGCCTTCTTTGAAAAAGTTGAAGGCAAGTAGCAGTGAGTGCAAAAAATAATTCTCTAGGCCATGTGATCAAGCTAGAAGAAGATCCTCAATTATATGGCTCAATTTGTTTGGCACTGCAGTGGATTAGGATAATCTAATTTGGTGGAACCACTTCAAAATATTTTGGTGTTTAGCTCACTACTATTTCTCTAAACAAGTTGAAACCGGAGATAATGTTGCATTCCAAATTATGAAACAAACAAGAGGAAATATGAGAAGAACACCCGGAGGTTAAGAGAATTTGCGAAACAAGGTGCTAGATTTTTCGCGACTACCTTTTCACATTAGCTTTGGAAAATAAATACCGCACAGCAGCTGCAGACTGGGCCCAAGTCATTTCCAACCAAAGCAAAACAGCTTGCTTGCTATAATTGTTGACCCCCGGTTTCCTTCATGAAGATGGATATAGATCAATCTATCCATGCTTATCCGTGTGATAAATCAGGATTTTCACCTTCTTGATTGATCATCATGAGAAAGCAGTGCACGGAGCAGCCTAACAGTGTGGCACACTATCTCTCTGACTGATGATCAAAATTTGATTATCACCAACCATAGATTAGATGGATTATCTACTTTATTTGTTGAGATTTAAACCCGTGAATCGTAGACTGTGAGCCTTAATAAGGTGGCTAAGCTAGCTAATTATTTCCACCTGGCATACTATCTTTCTGGCTGATGATGACTAGAGTTCAATTATTATAGATTATCTACTTTATTTATTGAGATTTAAACCTGTAAATTGTGGATTGTGAGTCTTAAGATGACTACACTAGCTAATTATTTTCATCCTTAAAAAAACTTGTCCTGACGAGGTACACGAATCAAGGCCACTGACGAGTCATTTAAGATCGATCAACACCATCTTATCTATTCATCTTTGATCTCACCGAATAGGCTTCGTTGTACATGGACGTACTTAGGTGGCCAAGCTTAGGCCACAACACTAAAATAAGATCAAGGTTTCAATTGACTATGGCTCGAACTCGAAGGGCCGTGCATACATGGACATATTTAACGCCATCTATGCATGACTATATATTATTGATCATACTTGTCGACGAAAATTCCTATACGAAGAGAAAAATTGGCAGAATAAAAGCTCTCTGATTAATTGTAGAATCCACGGCGAATTAAGGGCCTAACCAACCGAAGCGTCGCTTGTTTATTATTCATAGGAAGGCAAGTGGCTCATTGACTGGAAGACGAACTAGCGCTCAGATGGAACAAGTCACACCATCTCACGCTATATAGGCGCCTCTCAATTTGGCTGTGCGTTGGGCTTCTGCGTCTAAGGGTATATATAACCCACAGACAACTACTGTCTTTATCATATCAACATAGCAAAATTATCTGACGTGGATTATAATTAAGGAAAGGAGAGACACAAACCGTCCTCTCGCGAAGAGACGACCCGGACTTGTGCTCCTAGGCGAAGAGACGATATTGCGAGCGTTGTACGAGCCATCTTTTTTACAAGCTGTCTTTTTTGTTATCTTTTTTATGGGATTGCAGACAACTAAATAGACAACCCATTGTACAAACTGTTTTTTTATTGTCTATATGTGATATGCATGTATATACAGACAGCAGTCGTTTAAACTGTTGTACATGCCCTAACGTTTACTTCTTTTTTACTGTTGCAATTTTTTTGTTTTTTTGTTTTTATATTTCTTTGTATTATTCGTGATATGCTAATATGTTTTTTCTAATTTTAAATTTTTTAAATTTACTTATGTCAAATAAGTCAACTTAGCTATAATAAAAAAATAAACCAGTAACAGTAAAAAAATCATAAACCACCGTTATTTTGAACACCACCCTATATAAAGCTGGTTATTCTTGCCTACTGATCACAAGTAGAGCAAAGCACATACATGCATCTCAGAGATATTTTGAGCAAGAAGAGACCGAGTTAACATCTTTGAGCAAATGGGAGGTACATATTTCCTTTCCTCACATGTCCTCTACATGTATCTCTTCATGTAACTTAGCTTCTTTCAAGCATTTCTTTCTTCAGTAACGGTGTATTGTACAAATAATTGTTCGTTTTGAACATCCAACACATCATATTACCACCGATTTCTATCCTAATATATTTATAAATCATATTAAATTATAATATTATGAAACTATTTTTAAGATAAATATCCTCTCCATGTCATTTTCATATGGCCGATCTAAATATTAATCCATAGAGAAATTTGAATGCACACGATCTACAATGACACTTATTTTTGAGTGGATGGAGCAATCAACAACACGGTGCAAAATTAGGTATTGCTAAAGCTGGCTAGCTATAGGTAGCATATAATTTAGTTCTTGTGCGCCATGCATGCATTTTATTCTCATGTGATCTAACTCAGGCAGCGATCATTTTGGCTTTTTTCCCAGCGTTGGACGTCCAATTCACTGTAGCAATTTTGTCTTTATTCAAAATTTTTTTGCATTTTTTAGTATTTTTGTGTTTTATTTTTTTCTCGTATTCCTTAATATCGTCCGCTCTAGATTAGTGTGCCGCTTTTATTTTTACATTTTTTAGATTTAATTATGCCTAATAAGTTAACTCAGCTACAGTGTTTTTTCAGCAAAAGCCAAAAGCCATCGCTATTCCGATCACCCCCTCAGTAGTACACGTGCTGCAGCTGTGCGTGGAGGCTGCTACGGCGTAGTTGGCGACAACCTCCCCTCGCGGATGGACGCCGTGCAGCTGTACAAGTCCCACAACATCCTCGCCATGCGTATCTACTGACGAGTTAATCTAGTTATATTTAGATCTAGTTAAAATCACGACCACATGTATTTCAAATATAGTCGAATCCACAACCATAGTATATCATACGACCACTATAACTTACGATCAATACGTATGTTCGAGTACTGTAGCAGTTGTAAGTCAAGTAAGTGAGTAACAATCGGAGTTAGATATTGTAGCAGTCAGAGTTGAGTACTGTAGTAGTCGTAGTCAAAAAGGAAAGTAATGTAGCAGTCATGAAAGGTCAGTACTCAAAGTTTGCATGTAACTAGGATTCATGGCGTGCTCATTGTAGCTACGCGTTGAGCGTTAGCGATAGGCAGTGGCTTCCATGCACTGTTCATATTTTGTCTTTATTCTTTTTTTTTGTTTTTTTGGTATTTTTGTGTTTTGTTTTTTTCCTCGTATTTCTTTGTATTGTCCGCTCGAAATAAGTATGTCGTTTTTATTTTTATATTTTTTAAATTTAATTATGCCCAATAAGCCAACTTAGTTACAGTAAAAAAAATCAGCCAGTTACAGTGAAATTTCAGCGAAAAGCCATCGCTATTCCGAACACCCCCTCAGAGTTTGTTTAGGACTCTTAACGTGGGTTGGCACGTTGATTACAGAGTCTTGTATGTTGTTTCTCTATATAAGAAAAACGAAAATGATGTAGACGTATCGCGTCGCCAAGATCAATCTGTATTTTTACTCGTGTTCATGTGTATGATCTCAAAGTTCATGTTCGCCGGTCGCTAAGGCCCTAGGTAAATTATCCAACAATTGGTATCAGAGTCGAAATGCCAAATGCCTAACATCTCCTTGGACTTCATGACTGCAGAAGTGCACAACCAATATGTGAGAGATAGAATATTGGGAATAGTCCCACATTAGTTGTGGAAAGAAGAAAAGCACAACTTATAAGTGTGAGGGGGATCTCACCTATTAGACTAGTCTTTTAGGGAAAGAGGTCCAATACCACTTATAAGGTTGTTACTTTAGGGTTTGCATACGGTAGCTCGCTTAAACCTGTGGCCTGGGGAGTAAACTCAGTTGGAACTAGGCATACGGTCAGGGTCCAATCTGTCAATTGATATTAGAACCTAGGTGCCTAACATCTCTCTGGACTTCATAGTTGCAGAAGTGCACAACCAATGTACATATGAGGAAGATGATATTAGGAATAGTCCTATATTGGTTATGGAAAAGAATTTAGATGCTCAACCCATTTAGATCTATAACTTAGGAAGTAAAATTTGGTTGGATCTAAGCATATGGACAAAGTCTGTTCTGACACCGGCCACGCAGAACGTGACGTGTACAACACCCACCCTGGTGTCCGTCGGCCTCACGAGCAGCAAGGTGTTGATGGCGGTCAGGTTTGACGTGATCACCGGCTCGTTCCCTCCATCGCGCGGCATGTTCCACCCTGACATGCAGCGCTGCATGGTGCCCTTTGCGTCGTTTCTGTCCAATACCATGCTGCCGCTGCTCGCCAACGTGTACCCCTACTTCACCTACAGGGGGGCACCTTCCAGCGGGGCACGACGGTGAGGGACGACGGTAATGGGCTAACCTACACGAACCTCTTCGACGCGATGGTGGACTCCATCCACGCTGCGCTGGAGAAGGCGGGCACGCCGAACGTCAGAATCGTCATGTCGGAGAGCGGGCGGCCATCGACCGGCAGGTTCGGGGCGGGGCGACCGTGGAAGATGCGCGGGCGTACAACCAGGGCTTGATTGGTCATGTTCGGAACGGGACGCCGAAGCGGCCCAGACCGATGGAGACGTACATATTCGCCATGTTCAACAAGAACAGGAGCAGGGGGATCGCACAGAGAACCACTTTGGGCTCTTCCACCCTAGCAGGGAGCCTGTCTACCCGATTGCATTCCCTAATTAATAATAGGGAATCGCTAAACAATACTTATGTTTTTTTTGTAGTTCAAAGCATTCAATATATTTTTTTATGTATACAACTCACTCTAAAAAATGTGAGTGCTCCGAACCTAATAATAGTGAGAGGTTGTGTTAGGCCCCACTCAGAATTGAGTTTGGTTTCTAATAGCGATGGCTTTTAATTCACTGTAGCAATTTTGTCTTTTTCTTTTTTTATGTTTTATTTTTTTCGTATTCTTTTTGCATTGTTTGTGATAGGTTAACATGTTGTTTTTTATATTTTTTTAAATTTAATTATACATAATAAATTAACTGAGCTACAGTAAAAAATCAGCTAATTACAATAAAATTTTAGTTATAAATCATAAACCATCGTTATTCGGAACGGCCCTTGTAGTGTCGTGCTTGCTTTCAGCTTTATGATATTGCCTCTGTTTTGCTGCCGTGCGCTCAAGCATCGCTGCGACGCTGTGGCTGGTTGTGTTGATGGTTGGCGTGCAGTGTTTATCTGCCTGTTGAATTTGGTCCTTGACGTTTCAATAAAATTGTAGCTGGGTGGTTTCCCCTCCAAGCCTTAGAAAAATACAAAACTGGATTTGCGAGCATGCTCTATACATATGCATTAATTCCTCACCTCTATATCAAATCTCAACCTCTTCAAAATTCGTGTTCAGTCTAACGTCTAAACAGGAGCAAGTGTATTATTCCTTTCTTTTGAGCGGAAGGAGCAAGTGTAAATGAAAGGTGGCGTTGTAATGGTATGGATTACTATCAGCCCACGAACTTCCGGCCATGAACGTCCGGCCCAGGAACGTAATACCCACGAGGTTGGCCTGGGCCAGAGTGGGGTCAAGCTTAGATCGGGATGAACTAAGATCATGTTGTCCGGCCCAGGAACGTAATACCGACGAGGTTGGACTGGGCCAGAGTGGGGTCAAGCTTAGCTCGGGCTGAACTAAGGTCATGTTGGGTCATATGCAAAGATTGGCAAGTTGGGTTTAGGTTGGTTCGACTCAAGTCAAGTTGCACTACACACTATTCATTGCTAAACCCAGGGGTGCAATCGGATCGGATATCTCCCGACTGACCGACCGACCGGATAGTTTCGGATAGGATTCGGGGAAAATTTTCGGTAACCGACAGATTTTGTCGGATACGGTGTCGGAATCGGATAGTAATTTTCGGAATCGGTATCGGATTCGGGAGAGCAGTTTTCGACGGATATGTGAATATCCGAAAATTTATTCGGTATTATCCGACATATGCAATCGGTATTATCCGGCTTGGTATTTCCGTCCGTCCGTCAGCCCGGCGGCCCGGCCCACTTGGCACTTGCGCTCAGCGCTCGGCGCTCGCTCGCCCCTGGCCCTTCGGACCACATCAACGCGCGCGCATCCAAATCGGTAGGGGCGGCGCCGCGATCCCTACTCCTAACACGGCGCCCTCCTCCATCCGGATCCGGTAGACGGCGGCCTCCTCGGTCCCTCCATCCGAATCCAACCAAGACGCGGCGGCGGCGACGTGACGCCTCCCTCCGATGGCGCGCTTGCGGCGGCTCCCTGCGCGCGGTGCGAGCTCCTCCCGACCGCGAGCCTCCGGCCTCGCCTCGACGAGCTTCCCCTCGGCGTGCCGATGCCTCCCTTGCTCGGTTGTTGCGTGAGCTGCGTGAGCTGCGTGAGCTCCCCGCTCTAGCCTCCGGCGTGAGCTCACGAGTCACGAGCTTTCCCCTCCGGGCCTCCGGCATCTGCTCTGATCACGAGCTCCTCCCCGACCCTCGAGCCCCTCCGGCCTCGGCGTGAGCTTCCTCGGCGGCGTGCGGTGCCTCCCCCTCTAGCCTCCTCCGACGCTGTGTGCCGAGTCTTTGAGTGCCGACGCCGGGTATGTAAAGTTGTCTTGTGAATGTTGTTAATTGTTATATGTGTCATAATTTAGTAATTAGTATGTGGTGCGATCGATACATATGTCACTGCTTGTGCTAGTGTCTTTGTGATTTGAATAGAATGGAAGCTGGAAGTGGAAGTGCAATTGGTGCGCAGATTAGTGCAAGCATTAATGCACATAGTGGGAATGCGATGGCGGTGGCACCAATAGGAAGTGATGAAGTGGCAACAAGTGAACATGAAGCGGAAATCAACTGCGGAAAATGAGCCCCTGTGAAGAAGCAAAGAAATCTACCTCTATGGTTTGGCAGTACTTCACAAAGACTTGGGAGAAAAAAACTGGAGCAGATGGCATTGAAGTGAAAGAACTCTGGGCAAAATGCAAGAAGTGTAGTTACAAGGGTCGTGCTGAGACCACAAGGGGTACAAAGGCCTTTTGGAATCATGTGGAATACAAGCATTCGTAAAGCAAGGCCAACTAACAATCAAGCTTGAAAAGAATGATGACAACGTCGTTGTGCAGGCATACAGGTATGATCCAGAAGCTAGCCTAAGAAAGTGGCAATTGGCACTTGTTATGCATGAATATCCCTTTAATATGGTTGAGCATGAAGGGCGTTGTCATCATTCTTTTCAAGCTTGATTGTTAGTTGGCCTTGCTTTACAGAATGCTTGTATTCCACATGATTCCAAAAGGCCTTTGTACCCCTTGTGGTCTCAGCACGACCCTTGTAACTACACTTCTTGCATTTTGCCCAGAGTTCTTTCACTTCAATGCCATTTGCTCCAGTTTTTTTCTCCCAAGTCTTTGTGAAGTACTGCCAAACCATAGAGGTAGATTTCTTTTGCTTCTTCATAGGGGGCTCATTTTCCGCAGTGATTTCCGCTTCATGTTCACTTGTTGCCACTTCATCACTTCCTATTGGTGCCACGCGCCACGCATTCCCACTATGTGCATTAATGCTTGCACTAATCTGCACCAATTGCACTTCCACTCGATTTCCATTCTATTCAAATCACGACACTAGCACAAGCAGATGACATATGCATCGATCGGACCACATACTAATTACTAAATTATGACACATATAACAATTAACAACATTCACAGTACAACTTTACATACCCGGGCGTCGGCACTCAGCACTCGACACACGGCGTCGGAGGAGGCTAGAGGGGGAGGCACCGGGCACGGGCCGAGGGGGTAGCTTGCGCTGGAGGCCGGAGGGGGCTCGCGGGTCGGGGGAGGGAGCTCGCACCGTGAGCAAGGGAGCCACCCGCAAGTGCGCCCACTGGAGGGAGGCGTCCGCTGGTCGCCGGCGCCGCCGTGCTGGTTGGATCCGGATGGAGGGACCGAGGGAGGCCGCCGTGCCGGCTGGATCCGGATGGAGGGAGGCCGCCGTGTTAGGGTTGGGAGTAGGGACTGCGGAAGTGCCAGCTCCCGGCTGGATTTGGATGCGGCGCGCGGTTGATGTGGTCTGGAAGGGCCAGGGGGGCGGGGGGTGAGCGCTGAGCGGCTTGAGCGCAAGTGCCAAGTGGGCCGGGCCGCCGGACGGACGGAAATACCAAGCCGGATAATACCGATTGCATATGTCGGATAATACCGAATAAATTTCTGGATATTCACATATCCGTTGGAAACTGCTCTCCCGAATCCGATACTGATTCCGAAAATTACTATCCGATTCCGACACCGTATCCGACAAAATCTGTCGGTTACCGAAAATTTTCCCCGAATCCTATCCGAAACTATCCGGTCGGTCGGTCGGGAGATATCCGATCCGATTGCACCCCTGCTTTTGAGGCAAAGGCTACTACTATAGTGGCAGTTGTCGATTCTCAAACATGTGGTGTTGACCAGGAGATTGAAGACTTCTTATATGATGCTAATGTGCCAAGCCAAAGTGAGAAAACTAAATTAGAGACATACATGAAAGAACCACTACTTCGGTGGATTGATACTAATGACGCCAAATTTGATATATTAGATTGGTGGAGGGGTAAACAAGGCACTTTTCCTATTCTATCACGATTAGCCCGTGATGTATTATCTATGCAAGTGTCAACGGTTGCCTCTGAGTCGGCGTTCAGTGCTGGTGGGCGTGTTGTTGATCCTTTTCGTAGTCGACTAGATCCTGAGGTGGTCGAAGCACTAATTTGTATCAAGGATTGGACGGCTGCGGCCAAAAAAGGTAATAAAAATTATTGATTCATTTACTTCATATTTTCATATGATTTTCAATTTACTAATTTCCTCCTGCCACAATAAAATGTTAGGTTCCAAGGAGAAGAAGATTGCATCACTCATGGATGAGTTCGACATGGACATGGTGGCTAAGGCTATACAGCATGAGGTTTCTTATCTTACTGTTGGTTGGATTGCTTGTTGTTGTTCATGTTTAACTATATCTTTAAAGTTTTACTTGTAGGATGAAACCTGGATTAATCCTGACAGTGATCGATGGATTGGGGATTGCTTGCTGCTGCTATTGGACTGCCTATTTTTGCTAAATGTTGGACTGCCTGTTTTTGCTAAATGTTGGACTGCCTTTTTCTTATCTTATATTGTTTGCTAAATGTTGGCTGTGTCACTGTGTGCTATCATTGGACACTTGGCTAGTTGGCTGTGTGCTAAATGTTGGATTGCTAAATGTTTGCTAAATGTTACTACTGTGTGTTGATAATATTTTGATGCTGTGCAAACCTTGACACTAGCTATGGATTGGAGTCTCTACATATTTTTCATTTGTCTTCTCGCGTGTTATCCGATGAAATATAGTTACCGTATCGAATCCGCTCCGTATTTGTTCTGTATTCGTGACCGATATTATCCGCGTTCGTATTCGTATCCGACACTATCCGTGTCTGACTCCGATTCCGAGAAAAAATATGGTATAGGATACAGGATGAGCAATTACCGACCGTATCCGATCCGATTGCACCCCTGGCTAAACCTTTGTTTAGACCGGTGCGGAGTTATGCGTGTGCTACCTTCATGCCTCGCCTGTTATACTCATTTCTTAGCTAAATTTTGCTTGGGTGGGTTCTTTTATACTATGGTTTTTTGTTTTAATTTAAAATTCTTAATTCTGACCGTTCGAGAGAGATATTTATATACGATTTTAACTGATATAGATAAAGTCGAAATAGTATCTATACAATTAATTTATAGATTCTATCTTTAAAAGACGCTAAATACTATAGAAAACTAAATAATAAACTCAAAAGAACACACCTAAAAGAATACACCCAGAAGCGTGGCTAAAACATTGCCAGCAACCAAATATCCTTGAGTTCAAATGGAAGGAAGAAGTAGCCAATATTGAGGGGCTTCCGTGTAATTTCGGGAAAATAACGTCAGTGGGAGGGAACTATACAATTCCGTAGCATCGGACTGAAAAATCGAACGCTCAAAGCCTCAAAACCACCTCCGATGGCGGGCTCTTCCTCCGCACCCTCAAAACCCAAGCCCTAACGCCATCTGCAAGGGTTGCGACTTGGGTTCGGGCCATCCCCCCTGCATCCCAAGTCGCAACCCTTTCAGATGGCCCCGGCGGTGCCGAAGCAGCTCGCGGTGCGTCTCCCGGAGAACGAGGATGTCGCGCGATGTCTCCTGGAGAAGTGGCGTTCGATGGCGGAGCAGCCGGGATGTGTCAAGGAGAACCTGCACCTCACGCTCGCCACCGCCTACTGCCACGTCTGCGCCGCCAAGGAGCCCATCCGAACCCTCAAGGACCTGTCCCTGATCAAGTACTCCTGTTTCCGTACATCTCCACTGTTCTTTTCCGTTGTTGGGAGTGAATATTGCAGTAAGGCTAGGGTTTGCTTTGGATTGGGTATTTGGGTGGCAATGTTGCACTTTCGAGCCGTAGTTAGACAAAAATCAGTAGTCGTAGCCTCGTAGGCTTGTTTCGTCGCCTTATTACTTTGGATCGCTGTAAGACGAATGGATTGGTGTGTAATTTTGGCATGTACATAATGTGCTTGCCTTCAACATCAGGGATTTGAATTTGGTTTGGTGGATATTATATAGTTAGGGGATTTGAGTTGTGGCGAACTGATCTGATCATCCATGCTCACATCGGTTAATTTCACATCTCGGGCTGTAAAATCATAAATTTATGTTTGCATATGTTCAGTCACTCTATTGCAAGCATTAATTTTCTGCAATGTGTATCGAGAAACTGATTTTAGATCATAACTTTTTTGAAACAGAGCTGTTAGGTCATAGATAGTTTGGATTTTTTTTTTGTGATACATAACTGGATATGGTTTATGTAGCTACATCACTTTGGGTTGCAATTCAGCTTGTAATTTGCTTGTAAGTAAATAATTAGACAAGTGCTGTAACAGTATGGCTTTAGTTTGGATTCACGTGGAACTTTACACTTTTGGTGGAAATCTCCAGAACTTTCCACTACTAGATAATAAACGTATGGAGTATATCTAGTCCCAAATGTCTGTTTGCAGCAAATTGTTCAGAAGCTTTACATTATTTGAATTAGTTCGATCACCTCCATTGCTTCTTCTTCTTTGATCGTTTCCATTACATAGTGATAATCCATTGGGAAATCCACTAATTCTTTTGGTGAGTTAATTTTGGCAAGTAAAGTTATCCGGCAAATGTAGGTCCAAAATGCGCTCTATTTTACTCTATGCTGCATCGACACTATAAATTTGCTTTGTTTGTTGTATAATCAAGCAGTGTAAAATGCAGCATTGCATTTTAAAGTGTTAATTTATTTCCTGGTCTATTATTGTTGTCAGGGGTGTTGGACCATGGGTCATACGTCTCATGAAAGGGTCCTTTCCGGAGACCAGCCCAGATTTGTCTCCTCCAGAAAGTAATGCAGCAGGACAAAAGGGTAACTTGCTTGACCTCATGTCCTTCAAAATTCTTTTCTTCTTTTTTAGGGCCACCCTTTCCTTCTCCTCCTCTGCCCCGTGGGGGGTGTTCAGTATTAATCAGTTGTAGTACCTGTGAAGTTAATGGGCCAAAAGTTTCCTTCTATTCCATCTTAAAGAGTAATGTTCTTTTCTGTAGGGAAGAAAACAAAAGGACCAAAGTGTTATGTGCCACGGAAGAATTCTGCTGCTTATGCACTACTGATCATGCTCTATAGGTATAAATATTCTTGGTGGTCTACCTTACCTTATTTTTTGTTGTTCATCAAAGAGAAGCATTACCTATCTTGGCCAAAGAACAATGTCTAATCATAGGAATTAGGAAAAAGTATCTGAATTTGTAAGAGAAGACAATGACAGTCGGTTTCCCCTATAGGGAAACAATGAGTGGGAAGAATTTTATGATGAAGCAAGAGCTTATTGATGCCGCTGAAGCCAGTGGTCTTTCACAAAGTGCAATTGGGTACAGTTTCACAGCGAATTCACACTGTTGCTTTGTCTCTGCCCCCATTGTCCTGATGCTTGGCACATGCAGTGTGCTTGCTTGTGTTCAAGGGTGCACATACGTCATTAGAGTAATGTCAAATTGTGGACAACCTCGCAACTTGTTGGATTGTACTTACACTTTCAGCATGTAAACCTGTTGGATATAGTCCAATGTAACAAATATGTTCCTTTTTTCTAACATAAATAGGTAGGGGAGACACCTATCTTGTATTCATTGCAAATGAACAAAAAAATGATGTAACAGAGATGTTATGCATAGATTGAACTGTTTATGTAGTGTATACCAGAGGAAGTGGTGTTGATTAATCCTTCTGTTTGAACCATGTCGTCCAGATGAGACGCTTGCCTGTTGGAGATTGTATTTGGATTGCTCGTCATAGAGAACTTCACACAGAGTATGTTCTTGATTTCATTGTTGAAAGGAAAAATGTCTCGGATTTAGCTAGCTCAATTAGAGACAACAGATACAAAGATCAGAAATTAAGACTGAAGGTACCATCTGCACTAGCTTTGACTTCTGTTATTATTATTATAAACTTTTCATGTCAACTTCCCCTTTTCTTCTCTTTATACTTTCAGTTTGGGACTGATAAGAAATTTTATGTCTTAGACTCTTAGTATGTTTGTTGTGATAATCACAATCAGTACTAGTTGTGGCAACCCAAAATATTGTTTCATTCATGAGACAGTGACCTATGTAGCAATTAAATTGATGGTTAAATCATGAGTGTGTTTGGCAGCATAGTCATAAGGCATCTGTAATAGTAAAAAAATGCAGTTAACTTGTTTTTGGATGTTCCAATAGTGTTTAAAATATGTTTCTTTTAGATGTTTTGTAATTCTATCCTACAGTTAACGTTGAATTGTCTTCAGAAATCAGAAATGCTGCATATGACGAGGAGTGTTCCACTTTAAGGAGTTGCATCTTTCAACCTTTCTTGTGTTATGCCCACATGCTATGCCCATAGTGATCTGATGTGGCTGGAGTCTAATCTTAACCAAGGAGATTTTTTTATATATTCTTTCGTTATCCTGAATTAAAGGTGTAAAGTATCTCACCCCATTTTGGGCAATGAGATGAAGGGCATGGTTGGAAGACTTAATCTTGAGCCTGTAGATTGGGATTCTCTTACCAGGCCAATTGTATTTGTCCATATTTATGTATTCACGGGGCTTGATATAAGTTCCCCTAGCAGATTTTCTTTATTATAGCAACAATATGCTTTGATACTTGCCTTTGTTTACCTTCTTTGTAGAAATGTGGGCTAAGGAAGCTGATATATCTGGTTGAAGGTGATCCAAACCCTTTAGATGCATCAGAGAGCATTAAAACAGTGTATGCACACTGCTTAAGTCACCTGTGTGATCATGTTATCCCTGAATTGTAGTACCTTTTCATGTTGTTTTACTTTTTACTGTTCCCTTCCTTAATAATGTATAATGTCTAGATTTGCCACTTAATAAACTGGATATTTAGGACGGCAGTTGTACGCCCTTTTAACTGCTCCATGCCTTTTATTTTCAGCTGCTTCACCACTGAGATTCTTGAAGGATTTGATGTTCAGAGAACCACTGGATATGCTGATACTGAAAGGACATATGGCTTCCTCACACATTCCATAACTGAATACTACAGCACAAACTTCTCTATTGGTGCTAACACTTCTCGAGTTTGCCCGACCTATGATGAGTTTGAGAAGAAGTGTTGTGACCTAGAGAAGATAACTGTGAGCGATGTATTTGCCCTTCAACTTATGCAGGTAACTGAGCAATAAAAGGCACCTTCATCGAAGTTAGATGGCTAGTTCATTTCATGTCATAGTTTGATGCAATAATCATCCTTATTAATCACGCATTCAATGCAGGTACCACAAGTGACAGAAGAAGTTGCACTTGCTGTTATAGAGCTCTACCCAACTCTTTTCTCACTTGCTCGGGCATACTCCATGCTTGTCAATCCTCTTTACCTTTCAACTTTTACGATGTTCATTAGCTATATCCTTTTAATGTTCTTTTCGTTTAAAACACTTGTCGTACTCAGAAGTTGGAACAAATTTGAGTAGTGCATGCCATATCCCTTGCGGCTCTAGTACTATTGTGCCTCTCACAAAATGCTTTTACATTTATGTGAACTAAGCTTATATTCTTATAATGTTAAGGATGGCGATACCCGTGCCCAAGAGATGTTGAAGAACAAGAGCACGATGGTAAACGCAGGGACTAGCAGAAATATCTTCAAGCTTGTCTGGGGAGAATGATTAAATCTTCATGCATGCTTTCTGACTAACTGGTTTAACTGGCCATTCTGTCACCATCTTGATGGTTTTTGTGCCACCTCTTATGAAGCTCCCTTATTCACAGAGACTTGGTGGGTTTTTTTCAACCGCGGTTGATACCTTATAGCTGTAGCGTGAACGAACTAAATGTCGATAAGCTAATAAGTCGTTTTGAAAAGATTATTTCGATAAACCGTGTTAAAAAGCCAGTAAAGAAGCTATCTTTTTATTTGTTCAGAAGAAATAATAAGTTGAAAAGAAACGAGCCTTTATTGTAAGACTCATGTTCTAAAGGCAAAAAGGGGGGTCATTTTTTTTGTGTGCCATGGTGCCTTCGAACACTGAAAGTTTCAGGATATGTAATGAACACCTGAGAAAAACTCCCCCGAGACGAAGCAGCACCCTCCCCTCAGCTGTTGTTTTCCCACGCAAGCCGCCCCACCCCACCCCACCCCCGAGTTTTCGGTTGGGCGTTTGCCTTTGTTCCTATGTATTTTGTTGCTTGTCGCGTTTGCACCCGTCGCGTCGGCGTCCAAATCGGGTGGGGACAACCGAGGGCCGCCCGCGTCGCGTTGGATTGTTGGGTTCGAAAACCAACTCAGCCCCGGCGGAGGTGGGTGGCACGGGGGAAGGGTCCAAAAGGGCTTTTGCTAGCGCGCGTGCGGCGTGGCCGGCTGACGATGGCTCGTGAGGGACGCTGGCTCGGGTGGGAGCTAAAGGCGCGGCTAGCCGCTTGTGATGCGGCCAAGGAATCGGTCTGGGGACACGGGGAAGACGACGACGCCCGGTAGGGTGGCGCCTAAAAGCTCGCCGCGCGACAAGACGCAAGTGCTCGCTCCGTGCTTGGCTGGGACAAAGCCTCGCGCGCCCACCCCTGTCTATCTATCCCACTGCTCCTCTTCGGCTACTTGCTCGCCTCCTCCTGTTCCTGTCGTTCTATCTATCTATCTATACCAGGGGGAACACGCTAGCTTTCTTTCCTCTCGCCTTGTTTTTGTCTGGTATTCTAATAATCTTGTTTTTTAAAAGGGTACAAGAGAGACGTATACATTACCCACACCGTTGGACGCATACATATGTGCACATTTTCTAACACATACTTGAAAATTTTACAAAGGTACTAAGACTTTATATAGTATAGACATATATTTTCTCACTAAACACGTATGTGTGTATCCTATTCTAATTATTTAAGTGAGACACACTAGGTTCAATATAAGAATCAAATCCGGGTAGACCCCGTGCACTATAGCAAGACTAGCCAGCCGAGCGGTTCTCCTTTAGACTCTGATCGTTTCGGTTTTACCTTCTAGCTTCAGTTTTTTTTTTCACTATTCATTACACTATCCACTAATTCAGCTACAGTGTTTTTTCAGCCAGCTACAGTGTTTTTTCAACCAAAAGTCAAAAATCATCGCTATTCCGATCACCCCTTAATCCTTTCGCGTGGCTCTTGTTCTCTTCTCTCCTTTCTTTCGTACGCGGACCGTCCTCTTCTTCACCGGTCGATGGAAATGTGGACCCAGTGATAAGTTCAAATTTGTTAGTTTGGACCATTTGGGGTGTTCCTTACAAGTTAAGGTCCCCCTATGTACGTACTGCAAACCGCCAAAATATGAAAAAAAATAACTGTGCATGGGTGTGTGTGTGTGTGTATTGATTTTATCTACGTAGAATTATGAATAGAAATACAAACATGCTCATTATCTTTTGCTGTATGTTTTTTCTCCTAACACGGATTGCTTTATTGTGTGGAAATGAAACCAAAAAAAAAAAAGGGCACCAAGTCGCAGTACTAGTAAACGCCTACCTACTTTGAATCCATCAGCCGTGCAATCCTACTACGATTAGTAGACCCTGCATGCCATCCGCACAAGGGACAAGTTCTGCTTCCAAAATTCAAGTCGATATTCATTAAGCCCATGTCGTCAAAATCAGACACCTCACTTGAACACGACTTTCCTGACGAACTAACAGCTGAAAATTCCAAGGGAACGATTCAACGTACAGTTTGGCCCAAGTAGAAACTAGAATTCCACTCAGGAAGAAGATTCCCAGGAGAACCATAACGAGCTTACATTTGTGTCCCCTCTAGGAAAGGGGGGGAAAAAAGGCGACTGTGTCTTCTCTCTCAATGCAACATCCAACACTTCTGTGCTGTTCGTCAGGCAGACCTGTTGTGGCATTCGATTACCCAGCAGGCTTCTCTTTCAGACTACTGAATTCTACTCAAAATCTTTTCTGGTTCCTAGTAAGATCTTGGTACCAAGGCGACGCCTTTTGAGTTGGCCTATTCAAGAGCTCACACGTACGTGACTCCGTTTGATGACGTTAAATAGCGTTCGTGGCAGGCTGGACTTCGGGGTGGACCGGCCCAGCAGAACCCATCCAGGCCACACACGTGTCCCCCCTTTGTCACGTTCGCGTCTCAAATGGGAGCGACAAAAGAAAAAAAAACATGCGTGTAGACGTGAGGTCTGGGCGCGTGACACGCCACACGTACGTCTGAAGCGATCGCACACTTTCTGTGTTGCGGCGTTGAGATCGATCCACTCGCTGGTCGGTGACTAGGTAGGATAAAAGTTGGCTACCCACGTGGCCAAATTGCAGTTCTGCGTCCACATTAATGCCGTAGGCCAAGATCTCGTATGTTTGACGTTGTTGAAAATTAAGCAGCTTTAGTAAATATCTCATATTAATTTCATATTTAAATATGAATAGTAAGATAATTATCTAAAGACATGAAAATGATATGAAGACTAAGCAATTATCACTCAGCATGAATGATGAATTCAAATCATTTAACCAGAACCAGGATAGCATGTTGAACTGAAGTAAAGAGATATTTGTAATCAGCATAATACACAAATTATGGCCCTGTTCTTTACGGCTTCTAAAAGCCGCTTTTAACTTTTGCTGCAGTAACTAACTTTTAAACGGAGTATTTTTTTAAGATGAGGTCTACAAGTTAATTGTAGTACACGTTAAAAAACTAATATCTGTATCATCAAAAATTGCAAGCGAGTATCTCTCTTTCTACAATCTCTGTTGCAAACAGCCAAAAAGCCATCAGCCACAGCCAAAAGCCATCAGCCGCAGCCGGAAAGAACAGGCCCTATATTATGTTATATTGCTATCAGGTGAGGGGTTGCTCAAATTCTAAATATTTGACCTTCTCAACTCTAATCTATAGATCATCAATTAAAGTAAAAATCTTTCTCTATTTTGCTAGTTTGCCAACTTAACATTACCTCAGATAAATGATAGACTCAAATACTCTTGTAAAGCACTAGCATGAACCAAAAATAAATGCTGGAATGTAATCAACAGAGCTACGACAGTATCATAAACAAGTAAATGAGTCTTATGGCTGGTTGGGCTTCAGCAGAGATAAATGAGTTCAACAAGATTCAGATTTGGTTGAAATTTGAAATTTGGTGGCTTATGGCTAAAATTACGTGTTGTAATTTGGTGAAATTGTCAGAATCGACGGTGGCTTATTTGGTATAATTAATTTTAAAAAATCTAAAAATAAAAAATCTGGTTAGCCCATCACGTATAATGTAAACGAATACGGAAAAAAAGAACCAGTACAAAAGCTCAAAAAATACCGAAAAGCCAAAAAAAGACGAAAATTATAAATAGTCAAAAATAACTCAGAAGCCTAAGCCCAAATGAGCAGGACGTCAATGCAGAACAGAGATGAATAACACTGAACCGAAGTAAGAAATTAGCAATTGACAACTTAAACTAGCAAAATACTTCTAAACTATCACTGAGATCTCATAAACGACTAAATTCCTCATCGAGCAATCACAAAAATCACAATCTATCGCAAAAGTCCTCCCAGTGCTAGCCACAATCACAAATATAGATATGCTAAAAAGATATCACACCAACATTGCTAACTTATGCACAATAGATATAAAGAAGGTAAAGCAAAACTCACTGTGCGGCGACAAATCAATGCTACCGAAAAGATTGACCAGGCAAGGCACGTCACAGAGGCATTGTCCCAGAAAACCAATTATCGTCGTGTGCCACGGTACTGACGAGTTTCAGAGATACAATATGCAGCTCTGGAGACTCGGAATACACCAAGTTCCCAAAACCGAAGTGCTAGTAATGCCGCACAAGACCGACATGAAGTAAGAACTCATCGTGCACACTAGTCTCACAAGGAGATACCAACCCCTTGGAAAACCAGAACCAGCCACAAGCTGCGCACAAGAACAACAACTACCCACAAGAAATCAAGAGCAGCAAGCCCCCAGTGAGCCTACTCCGAACCAACCCCAAAGCCCTGGATTAGTAGCAAATCAAATCGCTACTCACAGACTTTGGACCCACCGAGACTCACCTTTGATTTCCTACTCCATTCGCCAGCTTGCCAGTCTGGATTTAAAGGGGAAAGGCGGCAGGGGATCGGGAGGGAGAAGGGCATCGCCCAACAGCCTATGCGCCTCACACGCCCAAAAGGTGAGGAGATCTGGAGAAAGTGGTGATGCTGCCGCATCGCCGAGAGGCCAGCAAGAGAAGCCAGCAAAAGGGGATCGAATCCTCTCTCATTAGATGCGGTCAAGACCCTAAAGCTTTATCCCTTCTCCTCTCTTCTTTTACAGGTGGACCCTATCGAGATTTTTTTCCTTTTCTTTTAATCAAAAATTGATGAAAATTAGCAAAGTGTCCAACAGATATTACGTCGATCACCAGCAGAGAGCTGAGTATTAGTAGTAACTAATACTCAGATCATTCAAATAATACCAATATCACAGGTGTGTTTTGTACACGAGCACTCATACAATCGTACGCTCTTCTTTTGCTTGTGCTGTTGCACTTCTGAAGAGAACATTAAACAACCCAGCTGAGAAACAGGCCTGACAGATATATTGGCCGGTGCAGACGTGCCGTATTTATACTTGACTAGTACATATTGTTCCCACACGTTTCATGCGTGCTAAACCACTGTGCTGATTGTGCAATAATTTTTTGTTTGGCACTTTGTCTGGAGCACACTTGATCGCTCCATGTTCTAGTTTTACATCTAGAATCCTATTGCGTGCTTAAATGCAAGGAAAGGAGGAAATGCTCAGATGCTTGTTGAATGTAAAGTCTATTTTTTCGGTTTAGAATTTATAATTTTTTAAATAAATAAATAAGAAGATTTCTCTATCGATTTTTCGAAACGATTTATTATAATAGTATTTTTAAAATAGTTTATCGGTATTTGATTTATTTACACAAATATTCACGCTAAAATTAAAAGCTATCGGTCACGGTCGAAAAAAACCATATATAATACTGCGTGCTAAACCAACGTGGCATGAAGAGGAGAGAAGAAAAGACATAGAGTTTGCTTGAATCTATGTGTAAACATTCTGATAGCCAATTATTGAACGCAGCGAAAATATTGATCAAGCACTCTCGTTTTCTCCTCCAGTAGTATTTCACGTGATTTAATTCCTATTGGTTCTGACTTTTTCCGTCTGACTTTTGTGATGACTTTGGTGTGATCTCTTCTGCGCGCAGTCTGGTACGGCTCCAAAAAAATCTCCTCCCGTGTTTTGTTTCCGTGGAACCAGACATGGCAATTCATATTTTTTTAATCAATTGAATACGTACATATACAAAAAAAAATTGTGTTCAAAATGCATCGGCAGAGACGAAATTGAATTATTCGGTCCAAGACATGAGATTTGCTGGACATGTGGAATAGTTATTTTCTTTTGGTTGCTGTGGACAGGTTGTACATATACTATTTATGTACCGACCTTTTTGTAAGTGGTATTTTGACCTGTCACAAGGATTATGGAGGTTATAAGCTGGGAAAATGACCATAATATCCTCGGTGTTTCGTCAAAAATGAATTTCGAGCGTTAATGTATCAGGAATAAGAAAGATAGCAGTAGCTAGCTACTGTAAATGTTTACTCTTAAAAGTAAAAACCCGGAAGTAATCTTAAAGTAAATATATAAAAGACGATTAAATTCGTCCACATGCCTTATACTTGGAAACAAAATAGCAAAAACTTTACACCTTATATTTTTTTACGTTTCAGTCAAAAGAAAAACAGCGGCACCCGCATGAATTGGGTCGGCACGCAAGACGAGTCGTAGATTCTGCCGCCCGACTCACCGGTGTGCCGGGATGTCTTGAGTGATAAATAAAGTTCTCTCTTCCCTCGGGAAAAAAAAAGCAGCACCCTAACGAATTAAAAGGAGTTGATGCGATAATTTACACCCTACAGTCCACACCACAGATGCTATCTAGCTCCTTAATTTGTGCAGCATCTTATAACTTCGCTCAACATCTCACATGCATGGCCGTCGATCCGCTTAATTACTTGCACCACCTATTGTTTGGATATATATAAAAAAAAGAGAGTTTTGCTGAAGAGAAACACCACCACATCACATGGAATGCAGTGCTATAACTTAACCGTACCACCCCTCCACGGCTTCATCAATGCAAGTACCGGTAGAAGCAGTAGACAGGTACAACGAGATAGAGCCAGTGGTCACACCATTGAAAAATCAACCGCCGGGCGGGGGCACATGCAGTGCAAGCCGACTGCGCATCCTCCCAGTTCTCAAACAAACAGGCAAGGACTGGACACTCGTCAGAATCCTACGGCTGTTGCCTTGCATCTGCTTGCTTGCTTGCTTTGAGCCTCAGACGAACGCGCCGCATGCAGCTATCCGATATCCTCGTTCCAACGCGCGCCGGCCTCCGGTGTTCGCCTTGTCACCGCGCGAGGAGTGTCTACCGGTCTCGCGCGTCGCGTTGCATGCACAGGGACGGGCAGCGCGCGGAACGCCATGCATACGCGGCGTGCGTGTGCTACGTGCGGCTTTGCTTGCCCTGTACGCGTTGATGTACATAGGATAGTTCGGTTATAACCGGTCTCTGTGTCTTGGACGGATCTACGTTAACTCGTCAGTTTTGTCTGTCTATTTTGCTTTTTTAGCGGTGCTTGCTGAGCAAACCGTCGATAGCGAGTCAAGTTTGATCAATTTTTTTTATGTAAAAAAGTAGATCAGATATAGAATAGTGTAAATAATAAATTGAACACAGAGAGATAAGATAAGAGTGAAACTCTTTTTTTTATTGCTTTCTTTGTTATCATATACTTTACAATGATTAGGACCTCTATTATAAACTAAGTGTAGGGTGCTCACCAATGGGCCAGACTTATAGGCTCAGGCCTAGATTTCCCAACACTCCTCTTCGACACTTATCCAATACGTTCATACCTCATCAAAACTCTATAGAAATCCGGTGAAAATTTTGAAGAAAGAGTACATGATACATGTTATGTTGTGTTGCACGAATTGCCTCGTTAAAAATCTTGATCGAGAAATTTCAGGAAAACTCGTCAAGAAAAAAGAGCATAATCTACCTAATTTTATTTAATCTACATGATTTATTGTTTGGATACTCGATCTTTGTGAGAAGATCTATCACAATAATAATTTATCCAATTTCATTTAATCTACATAATCTTCTCAAGAAGGTTGTGAGAAGACCTAGTGAAGATTGTGAAGGTTGGAGCTCACCTACCTGGAGCGAAAAAAAAGCTACCACTAGTAGATTTGAGGTAGAAGGCTTAATTTATGGAGCCGGTCTAATTTATTTGGGTTTATCTCAATATGCACTAGAGAAAATAGGCAAATATCTGAACACCACATTAAAAAGAAATCGTGTCTTTGTGGTTTGTTTCCCTTTGCTTCATTTATATTCAAGCAATTTACATTAGATTGTTTGTTAAAAAAAATTGAATTAAATTGATTGTTTGTTATGTTAGGATTGCAAACCTAAACTTAGATTGTTGGTGCACTTAGATGAATATTATTGATTTAGATGTTATTTGTGCTAAATCAATTTAAGTTAAGTTTTCGTATTATATTCTTGTTTTGAGTCAAATAGACAAATTGTAATTAGTGAAGATAATTTTAAAACCGTCTATTCACCCCCCTTCTAGTCGGCCTCCTCGATCCTATAGCGATGCACCATGGCGACCGGCAGCGCGTTCAGCCGCATGCAAAATTTTCTTTTCTTTTTTTCCAATCTACATATAATCAACATCTACTTTTTCATGTAATCTACTGATCGATATTGTGTCGGCGAATTCAAATCTGCTCGCGGTAGAAAATAATCTAGAAAGTGGAATTTGCGTAATTTAGAGCGATATAGATATTTAATATGCAAATGATTACCTTACAATCCACTGGAGTAATTCGGGCTGATAATGTGTTGAGAAACCGTCGCTAGCGAGTCCAGTCCGATCGATTTCTCCTATGCAAAAGATATGGATAAAACATAGAATAATACAATTAATAAATTGAACACAGAGAGGTGAGAGATGAACTCCTTTCTTTATTGATTTATATGTTTTCATACACTTACAATGATTGAGACCCCCTATTTATAGACTAAATAGAGGGTGCTCACTAATGAATCAGACTTGCAAGTTCAAATCCAAGTTTCTCATCAGTACTAATTCGTAGGCAACTTTTTGCAAAAGAGTGGAAGACTATATTACCTCTTTGACAAACCTGTCAACCGCACATATGTAGTCATATACTTCATGCACGCATCACGCATGCAACAGCTGGTTTTGTAGAAACCGCTCCACAAAGCAAGGATGAACAACCACAGTCGTCGAAACTGGTAGTGCCATGAAGTTACAATGCAGGGCAGAGATACGCACGCACTAGCCATATACTGATGTTTTTATCGAACGATTCAAATTCAGTCGCTACCCAGCAGATGGAGTAGAACTGCCAGGGTGCTTGCACGATCGAACAAGGCAGCGGCTGAGCAGACAGGGCAGCGGATGGGCATGGCAGCTCCAAACGTCGTCCGGGCGCGCAGAATCTGAGGCGGCCGAAAAGGATCTACTCGCGCGCGGTCACGACCGGCGTGAACGCATCATGATGGGTTCGTTCAATTCACCCCGCGCAGCCGCGAAGCGAAGAGAACGAGACGCACGCACGCACGAAAACGCTCGGCTCACGCACCATCCAACGTGCCGAGAGCGAGACTTCACTCGACAATTCAGAGAGAGCAAGATGGGGGTTGGCGGCGCCGCGCGCACGGGCCCCACCGGTAATTTAAACACGGCACAGGTTATGTCCGCTTCTCAAATCCTCCCCTGTCGTCTCGTCTTTTAATAGCCGAGCCGGGAGGAGAGGCGGAGATAACACGTACACCACCGGAGGACGCTAGTCGATGGTTGTCGGTTATATCCCATATATTTTAAACTGGTTCTAAAAAATTATTTTGTATGGATTTTATTAAATATAGAAAAAATTTGCTAAATTTATTTTAAAAATTTTGGGCGATGGTTTCAACCTTTTTTGGCTGAATGTTTTAATTTTAAATTTTGATTTGAAAATTTTAGTCCAAAATCCTTTGATTTTTTTTATTATCGGTCATATCGGCGTTTATCGGGACCCGATAAAATTTTAAAAGCGGTTTTAAAAACCCTGAACTCCACGGCAACACGCTACGCTACAAGCCGTGTTTACCCTGCCTTGCGATTGCATGCGCCTCTTTGGATTTGGCTTCTGGACGCAGCCGCAGATGATGGCGCCTTAGCTTGGACGCACTCGCACATGCATGCATGCGCACTCCCACTGTCTTCGCATTGCGCTGCCTACTCGATCTCCTTCATGTTTCAAATGCATCGCTAAATTGTTCATTGTTATGACGTGGCGGGCCCAAATTCTGCCGCAGATAGATGTATTGCTATGCAGTGTAAGTGTATCCACCTTGAGCGTTCACTTTTCAGTCAAACAAACAATCTTTGTACTGAGCTTTCATACGGTTTTTTCACTGGAGACAAACAAGAAGCTAGCACTACTATAAAAAGGCTATTTGGACAATTTACATCACGCAGCGGTTCATATGGAATCGTTTATGTCAGTAATTATCACGCACGATTATTAAATGCGGTTCATCTGAATCTATGCATGCTTTGTAATTATTACAGACGGTTCATACGAATAACCGTCTGTGATATTTTCACAGATGGTTATTTATACGAACCGTCTGTGATAATGTAAGACATCACAAACGATTTCTATTAATAACCGTCTGTAATAATTCACAGACGGATATTTATACAAACCGTTTATGGTAATGACAGACATCACATATGGTTTGTATAAATAACCGTCTATAATAGTTCATAGACGGTTATTAATATAAACCATTTGTGATAGTTTCATATCACATACGGTTTGTGGATACGCGTTATATATCCAGCGTGGTCTCGACAGATCTGTTTTCATTACGCTGCATTGAAACAGCGGTCCGTTTTAGGAAGTTTGGTGAAACTATACCACTTGTAGATTGATTTGTTCTTGGTGATTAGATATTAGTATTTGTTTATACTAACTTATATGCCTTGTACGTAATAGAGAGATGATAGTTAGGTTTTTAGATCTAGCTACGTACCTAGGTTTAGAGAGAGATGATAGTTTGCTCCAATTTAAGAATAGGTCAGTACTCCTAGTTTTTTTTATATATATATATATATTGCTTCATGAATACGTCGCTAGCTACTTAATTTAGATATAAACAATTTATTATAAGGTGAATAACAATTATATGTGTAAGTAGCTAAGCTGGTTAGCTATAATAGCATTAACAATCCAATTTAACACGAGCTAATTTGTTACATATGTAGCGTAGATGGACCAAATTTGAATGTACGTTGAGAACCGTGTGAGTGAGGAGTACATTAATGGCGTGTCGATTTTTAGAAGAGCGGCCAAGCAGGATATATTGAAGAAGGGGATAGAATATATGTATTGTTCATGCATTGATTGCGATAATCTGAAAATGTTTAGCAACTCAGTGCAAATCGAAACTCACTTGATTCGAAAGAGTTTCAAAAAAATGTATACATGTAGGGAACAGTCACGATGAAGAGAAAATTATACAGGAAAGTAGTTATAACATCGTCGAGGGATACAACGATATGCTAGTTGTGAACTGTGCTTTCAATAAGGATAGGTCGTAGGATGACAATCTGGATCAGATGCTACGCGATGCAGAAGAAAATTATAGTGAGAGAGAGTTTAGTAAATTCGAAGACTTGATGGAGGATTTGGAGAAACCTTTGTTCCTAAGCTATAAGCCGCAATACACAAGATTGTTATCCGTTCTTGGTTACATAGATAGACTTGGTGGACATCTTAACTCATCGTATATTGTTATGTAAGAGCCTACGTCGTGCATCATCAGAGTTAGGCTTGTTGGCTCTATTCCCATTGATGCTGGGCGAGGGATGGTGTATCTATGGCTTTCAGGGACGTTGGTGTACGATGCCCAACTAGAGACCGGTTTCATGAAAGTCTAGATGGACATGATTTACAATGTTTTCAGAATCGTCCCTCTTGAGAAGCTCCCAAACGAAGAGATTATGACATTAAAGGATACTATCCACACATTCATCTAGTGGCTTAAGAGGGACATCGCCCTAGATTTGTTCATATCGCAATCTCCACATCCAGTGGCCTAAGAGGGACATCGCCCTGGACCTGTCACATTGGCTCCCGTAGCTCCACCTCAAGCTCCGCTTCAGAAGCCAGTCACATCGGCTCCCGTGGAGACGTCGTCAACAATGTATTGCAAGCGAGGCGCTAAGATCAAACCAAAGAAGATTAAGCCGCCTCCCAGGCAATGAAAGTTCATTCTCGAAGTGTCGTTAGTCCTCGAGTCACAATTACTCATCCTTGAACTGGTTTACAGGACTTTGCATACTTGGTACACGTAAAGGTCCAATATGAAGCCAAACCGGCAGAGTGGATTCTCCGTGAGATACACGGAAGTGTATTTTCTGCATAACTCAGACTACTTCGTCGTGACTTTCAAAGACTTATTCTTATTATTCAACTTCGACGCCTCACTTCTACGATGTGAACACTATAAATGTACTGTATAATTATGTTATACATTTACGTAATATCGATAAATATCATAACTCATTGCTTATGTATAGATTCATGATTCAACAAATCTGGCGTCGGCAAGAATCAGTGGGTTTTGTCGACCCACACTTGGTCTCTAAGCAATCCATCAACGCTAATGCATCCTTCGTCCAAAATTACATAACGAGGAGATTACTTGCTCACAGTAACAAAGAGTACATCATGGTACCCTTCAATTAAGGGTAAGTGCTTTACTAGTTACTATACAAGTTTTATTTGTAATTTATACATAATATGGATTTAGGATTAATCACTACGATAACATACATGGCTAGGTCTCATTGGATTCTGATTATGATTGTATCAAAGTGGAATAAGGTAATATATCTCGATTTCTTACTTAGGAGTAATCACGACTTCATCCGTGTGCAACAAGCAATTGATAGATAAACTTATTTCCTTTATACATAACTCTATTATAGTCTTTCCTTCATTTGCAATGGCCGAGGCTAACTTTTTGGAATCACGTAGATCGTTCAACGCTTACGTTGTTCAGGGAGGGTGACACAAGGAATCCAGTGCCACACTGCGACACAGGACGCGATTTTTGGTACCCGCTATAATATAATAATCCTATATCACACTTCATTGTAATACCTCTAGAACTGACAATACCTTTGTATGTAATTTTATTTTTGCAGTACCAACAACTGCTACAAGACAACATATATGGATTCTACGTTTGCCATCATATGGAGGAAATCATAGAAACTAAGACAAATGATCTAGAGGTTTGTCAACGTGTCAATAATTATTTTATGATTATCAATTTATATATACATATATATATATATATATATATATATGTGTGTGTGTGTGTGTGTGTGTGTGTGCGCGCGCGCGCGCGTTAATGACTTAACACTACTAGCGACAGCGTGTGGAATTCGAGGAAAACTCTCCTAATACTTGATAGCGGAGGTCATAAAAACAACACCGGAGAGTTCCACCCCGGCGATGATAATTAAATATTGCAACATTGGATACAATTTTAATCACTCAATTGTGTTTAATTAAATAATTCATTGAAACGATTGTCATGTACTATATATGTGATCTGCTTACGTTGTTTACTTTATTTGTGAGATTTGTGTGATGATTGTCCTGTGCTATATATTTCTGAGATTTTCTGTTTACTTCAGAGGGTATGACTAGCATTTCCTAAGACTAACCGGAAATAAAAAATAATGTAATTTTTCAAATAGCTATCACAAACAGTTTGGAACACCAAACCGTCTATGATGCAATATATCACATGTTTTTTTAAAAAAACTGTCTGTGGTATTTCTGCTATCACAGACGGTTTAAAATAAATCATCCATGATATTTCTACTGTCATAGATGGTTAATATAAAAAACCATCTATGATATCGGCATATCACAGATGATTGTATTGAAAAACCGTCTGTATTTTTACTTATCATAGATGACTCAGAAGCCATATGTGATAACCACTAATTATCATTGATACATAAATTCAAACGGTTCAAAAACTATTTGTGATGTTAGTTTTAAATTATCTATGATGATCCTTTTTATAGTGGTGTGGATAGCTACTCACTCGATTAGAACCTTGTTTCCCTATAAAAAAAGATTTATTACACATACGGAGCTTGATGCCGTGCAAGATATATATTACTTGGTTGTTTCTCTTTTTTTTGTTTTTCCTTTTAGTAGCTAGCGAGTGGGTTTTAGATTTGTTTTCTGAAACAGTCCGGAGAAAGAGGAGAGAGAAAAGGCGGCAAGAAAGCCGAGATTGAGCGAGTTTGAGCTGGCTCGGCTCGAACTCGGTAGAAACTTGAGCTGAGCTCAAGTGAGCTTGAGATTGCCGTCGAGCTTCAAGCTGGGCTCGAGCTCGGCTCAAACAAAGTGCGAGCAAGGTTCGTGTAGGCTCGGTGCAAAGGGCGTACCTGCTGGGGATGAGGGACGCCGGTGGCGGGGGAGAGGAGATCTGGCCGGATCTAGGTCGAGGAGGGGCGCCGAGCGGTGGCAGCATCGGGCGGCCGGGCACGGAGGTGGCCTCGACAGGGAGGAAGAGCTCGAGCGCGGCGGCCGGTGGAGGAAGCGGGGCGCGCGAAGGTCGAGGAGGAGGCAGCGGGGGAGACCAGGAGAGGAGGGGCGCCAACGGGGGAGAGGAGATGCACTAGAGGAGGAGGGGCGCCGCGAGGAGAGGAGATGCACCGGGGGGGGAGGCGCGCGGGGGTGGGAGATGTACCAGAGGGGAGGGAGGGCGCCGCGGTGAGAGAGAGGGTGCCGGATGGGGAGGAGGGGGGCGGGGCGGCGGATGGGGAGGGACGGGGTGGGAGAGGAGGGCGGGGCGGGGCGGGGCGGGGCGGGGGCGTGAGAGATGAGGCGGCGGGGGACGAGGAGGGACGGGGAGAGGAGGCGGCGCCGGCGGGCACGAGGAGGGGATGGGGTGGGGAGAGGGAGGGACGGGGGGCGCGAGGTAGGGAGCAGGCGGGGGCGTGAGGTAGGGAGCAGGCGGGATGGGGAGGGCGCGAGGAGCGAGGAGCGGGCGGGAGACGGGAGTGCGGGACGGGAGCGGGACTGGGGAACGGGGAGTAGAGGACGGGGGTAAAAAAATTTTAAGCTCGCGAGCTATTCGAGCTTGGTTTGTTAAAGCTCGCGAGCTTGAAATTAGGCTCGAATTCGGCTCGTTTGGAGTTTAAATCGAGTTTAAAGCAAGTCGAGTTTAAATAGTTCACGAGTCTCGAGATTTTTTTACAACCCTAAACACAACTTCTATATTGTGTTTGAGGCAACAAAAAGTGTCCGTCAGCAAACCTTTTTATATTGTGTTGAAGCAACAAAAAGAGCTCCTGAGCAAATGAGCGTGATTTTATAGCGTGTTTCGGCAATGAGACGATTTCGTGGTGTCTTCGAGAGAATGACAACAAAGTGCAGTGTCCATAAGTAACATTTTGCCTTTTATCTATGATAGTCTGACATCAGATAGAATAAACCAACTGATAAACCAGAATTGTAAAATTAATCGCGAGCAAAGCGAGGGTTCAGGTGCAAAGGAAACAGCTAACGAGCTCCTAGAGGTAGCCGTACGGCAGCTAGTGTCCGTCCACGTAGATTAAGGGAGAATAGAAGGGCGGGAGGGCGCGCCTTCGTTTGTGCATTGGCAGGCGTTGCTCTCGTCCAGGCCACGCCGGTGTGGGCTTGCGCGAATGGAGACAAGCGCGATGGAGACAAAAGCCTCCGCCTTTTGTCGCCACCGCACACGCCCCCAGAAGTCCGAAACACACGGCCCCCTGCCCGCTTCGCCTTGCTCCATTGCTCCGCTACGCAAGCCACGTCCCCCCTGCCTGCCTTCCCCCCCCCCCCCCCCCATTACGTCCTCCTCCAACTCCTCTCCTCTCCTCTTTATATCTTCTGCATCGCCTCCGCTCCTCTCTCTCTCTCTCGTCCCCTCTCCGGCGTCTCTGTCGCGACCTCTACGTGCTACTGTATTTGCATCCCTTGCACGAGGAAATAGGCGAAGGTGACACAGCGCTGCCTCTGGCTCCTTGAGGTGAGCATTCCTTTCTTCTGTTTTGTTCTTTCCTGGTTTCGAGCGAGGGTGCTTATTTTCGTTCTCTCCCTCTCTCTCTCTCTCTCTGAGTCTCTGTGATAGTCTGATGGCCCTTCGTAAATAGTCCTACTACATACAATAAATGGCGCATGCCTGATGAGTGAGTGCAGAAATAAATGGTGGTGATTTCCTTTTGTCCTTTCTCCCCCCTCACTGCTCGGAGAAAACCTGACCGGGGAATTGTATTTTTGTTTCTTGAGCTTTGCTGCTTGTTGCAATCTCCTTGGACATTTGGCCCTTGTTCTTCTCTGCTTGTTCGTTTCTGTGTCAATATGTGATCATGCATCATCGTTTCGTTTCATCTAAAGCTGATTAGTACTATGTTAATGGATTGCTTGCTCAGCCTCCGTTTCCTCTCTTTGCACGCAGGCGCAGCCTTTTGCAGGTCTCCTCCTCCTCCTACTCCCACTTTACCGCTCGGCGCCGCGGTGGTGTCGGACAGGAAGACCTCAAGAACCTCAAATGCGCCTCTGCCTGTGCCATACAATTTCGGTCGTATAAATCATCCACACGACGAGAGAGAGAGAGAGAAACTGCTTGCTTTAGTAGTATATCAAGAAGAAGCGGCAGCGCTGGCGAGGCTGATGGTCCAGGACGAAGGCTCCTCGTCATCGGTGACATCATCCCCGCTGCAGAACTTCTCCAACATGCCGCTCAACCCGGCCGCCGCCGTGGCCTCCCAGACGCCGCCCTGGATGCTGCGGGAGCTGCGCTCCGACGAGCGCGGCCTCTGCCTCATCCACCTCCTCCTCAACTGCGCCGCGGCGGCGGCGGCAGGGCGGCTTGACGCCGCCAACGCCGCGCTCGAGCACATCGCCTCGCTCGCGTCGCCCGACGGTGATGCCATGCAGCGCGTGGCGGCCGCCTTCGCGGAGGCGCTGGCGCGGCGCGCGCTCCGGGCGTGGCCGGGGCTGTGCCGGGCGCTGCTCCTGCCTCGCGCGGGGCCCACCCCGGCGGAGGTCGCCACTGCGCGGCGGCACTTCATCGACCTCTGCCCCTTCCTCCGCCTCGCCGGCGCCGCCGCCAACCAGTCCATCCTGGAGGCCATGGAGTCCGAGAAGATCGTGCACGTCATCGACCTCGGCGGCGCTGACGCCACCCAATGGCTCGAGCTCCTCCACCTCCTCGCCGCGCGCCCGGAAGGCCCGCCCCACCTCCGCCTCACCGCCGTCCACGAGCACAAGGACCTCCTCTCCCAGACGGCCATGGTCCTCACGAAGGAAGCCGAGCGCCTAGACGTGCCCTTCCAGTTCAACCCCGTGGTGTCCCGCCTCGACGCCCTCGACGTGGAGTCCCTCCGCGTGAAGACCGGCGAGGCCCTGGCCATCAGTTCCAACCTCCAGCTGCACTGCCTTCTAGCCTCCGACGACGACTCTCCCGTGGCCGCCGCCGGCGGTGACAAGGACAAGCGGAGCCCGGAGTCCGGGGTGTCCCCGTCGACGACCCGCGCGGACGCGTTCCTGGGCGCGCTGTGGGGGCTGTCACCGAAGGTGATGGTGGTGACGGAGCAGGAGGCGAGCCACAACGCGCCCGGGCTGACGGAGCGCTTCGTGGAGGCGCTCAACCACTACGCGGCGCTGTTCGACTGCCTGGAGGTGGCCGCGGAGCGCGGGTCGGTGGAGCGCGCGCGCGTGGAGCGGTGGTTGCTGGGTGAGGAGATCAAGAACATCGTGGCGAGCGATGGCACCGAGCGGCGGGAGCGGCACGAGCGACTGGAGCGGTGGGCGCGGCGGATGGAGGGCGCCGGGTTCGGGCGCGTCCCCCTCAGCTACTACGCGCTGCTGCAGGCGCGGCGGGTGGCGCAGGGGCTCGGCTGCGACGGCTTCAGGGTCCGCGAGGAGAAGGGCACCTTCTTCCTCTGCTGGCAAGACCGCGCCCTCTTTTCCGTCTCCGCCTGGCGCGGCCGCAGGTTCGACTGACCGCCGGCAGGTCGGCGCCGTCCTTTAGCCTTCCCGTATTTGTGCGAAGGAGACGTGGATTTACCACCCATGGATGCACGGCGGTTAACTTAGGTGTCTCACCTCGCGTTGCGTTGGTTTTTTTACTGTTCAGCTCGTGTTTGTTTAGATTTGTTTCAGGGTGAACTTGGATGTGTTGTTTTGTCCATAGGGTTTCTCTCCGTTTTGGTTGAAATGCATAAATTTTCCTAGGAATGAAGTGAAGTGAAGGAACAACTCCTTTTCCCTATATATGATCATCTACTGATTGGATTGTTTGGTGTCTTTCTTTCGCTTCAACCACCAGGATGGCAGGTTGCAATCGGCAAAACAATTTGCTAACCCTAATCGTGAGTTTCTTATGAGTCACGCAGAGGTTGGTGAGTGCAGGGGCATCTCGTCTCTGACTTTGGGTGTCATGGAAAGCATGGGCCGCCCCCCTTTCCCCATGTCACGACGCTTTGAAAATCCCCATCGAATTCAACCATTTCAACTTTCCTGTAACCTGTCCGAAAGCATTGGCCAATAGTTCACCTTGTCGGAACTTTCGCGGGATCGCAGCTCTGTTTCCAACCCCGAAAGCATCTCTAATAGTTCACACACCATTCGCATCAGGCGTTGGGTTTCAGAGAAAACAACCGGTAAGTGTGCACTGTCACATTCCTGTTTCGCATCGTCTCCTCATCAAGGCAGCTTTCGACTTGGACACTGCCACACTATTACCACTCGAATATCTTAAAGAACACAGCAGTAGCATCTATTCTTGGCTTCCGGCATTGCCATGCAGCTCTTGGCCGAAGCAAAAAACCGACTGAAAAGATAAAAAGAATGGTTTCATTGCCATTTTTGCGGAAACGAAGACAGGATGCAGACGACGCCTTCCTTTTTTGACGTATGGGGATGATTCCCTCCGCAAAATTCGCACTTGGATAATTCTTCTCCTCGAGTTGTTTTCTTCCGGTAACTGCAGGCACTGTACGTGCTACACTGCTATTACTTATGGTTCATACTGTGGTACTGTACGTAATTGATTTGATAGTGGCCAACTTGCGCTGCATGCTTGTAACCAATTATTCTTTTAGGAGCTCCTTTTCTGTTCATCATTTGTGTATGTACAATCATATTGCTCGTATAGGGATAAGTATAACAGAGGAGGAGAGAGTTTTTTTTAAAAAAAAATACGAAAAGAGAATATATGGTGTCCAGGCCCCAGGGCAGTGTTATGGGCTTTTACAAGCTGTATATAAAAGAGTAACAAATACTGTAGTGAAAGAAGAGCCTAAGCCCAAGCCCACATACAGCCCAGAGGAATTCATGTCCAGATGGGCCGAGTTGGCAGAACCGTGGCCCGCTCGCGTGATGCCGACCCTATAGCGGCAGTCGGTGTCTCCTGCGCCTGGCGGTGGCCATGGCGCTCGCATCGGGCTCCGGTGGTGGCGGGAGCGACTTCTCCGTGGTGGTGCTGGGGTCAGACTTCGCGGTGGATGCCGGTGCGGCGCTCCTCTCCCCGGCCGACCGCGAGGAGTGGCACGACTGCTTCCCCGACCTCTCCGCGCACGCTGCCGAGGGCGACGACTTCTCCGACCTCGACGAGCTCCAGGTCGTCCGCATCCAGGGCACCGACAGGGCTGGTCGGTGCGTCGTCCGTGTCGTCGGCAAGTTCTTCCCTGGTGCGCAAAACGCCTCCCTTTTATCGCCCCTCTTTACCTCCCGTCCTCATCTCTGGGGCTTTCTCGATTGGAAAGGGGATTCTTGATGCGCGTCTGTGGTTTGGTGTGATACAATCCATAAAGATCTTTTTGGGTAGTTCGTAGCTGCACTTAATGAATAAATATGTATGAAGTGGAAATATTTGCTGTACTTGGGAGTTGGGATTTGAGTATATCTACACAGATCTGAGGGAGAATTGTGTTGCAATTCCGTACGAACGAGTTTCTGTTTTTCTCGAATATAATTAGCCTTTCTCGTTTGAATTAACGGGAAAAATTGAAAAGATTGGATTGGAGATGAACAGTTCGTGATCCTTCATCTGGATGGTAATTTTCGATTCTAATTTGTATGTAGTAGTAGCTCTTGACAAAGGTTCTGATTAAGCACTTGGCAGCTTTTGCTATGTTGGAACTCGGAGTAGTGCACAGATTCGCTTTAAGGCTGGACCTTGGAGTAGTATATTCAGGCTCCGTTGCTAGTAGGGGATGATTGCTTACTATATTGCTCGAAAAGCCTCTAACTTTGGGTTGGATAATCGATTCGGTACAACAATTAGCTTTATTTCTCAACATCAGTGCCAGGTACTGGTAGTATGTTGGCGGGCTCGATCATCATTTTCAAACCTGTGCTATAACTAACAAGCTGGTGTTTGTTCATTTGTCGAATATAGTGGGAGTCTCATAACCACTACTAATAATCTTGATGTTGTGATGCTACTAGCTTTATGCAACATTATTTTCCACCTCTTTCCTTTCATTGTCAACACTAACATGGCATTTGCTTTTGGAGATCCAGCTCCAGTTATAGGTGCTGAACGTCTTAAGAGGTATGTGTTTCACAAGCTCCGCACCGAGTTGCAAGAAGGTCCATTCTGCATTTTGTACATGCACAGCACTGTACAATCGGATGTTAACAACCCTGGAATGTCAATCTTGAGGGGGATTTATGAAGAGCTTCCACCTGAATACAAGGAAAGGCTGCAAATATTGTACTTCTTGCATCCTGGGCTTCGCTCGAGGTTGGCCATCGCCACGCTTGGCAGGCTCTTCTTAAGTGGAGGGTCAGTATTCTCTCTTATAGTTCTTGAACATTACAAATGTAGAAACATGTTGTGTTGTTTTTTTTTAATAATGATATCGGACAGACCAAATGTAGCTAAAAAACCAGCATATCGTGCCTCATAGGCTATCTAGTTTGGATTCCTCCCACAATATACAGGAAACTTATATTATCTCAGTCTGTTAGTTCACTTGTATGGGCCAGCCTTTTGACTTCTCACTCCTATGGCAGCTTAAAATGCACTCAGTTTTCAGTAACAATTTCCTGACTTTTGTTAATTGTTTCTTGTAGGTTGTATTGGAAAATCAAGTATGTTAGTCGACTGGAGTATCTTTGGGGGGATATAAAAAAGGGGCAAGTTGAGATTCCAGATTTTGTTATTGATCATGATAAGGTTCTTGAGCACCGACCATTGACAGACTACGGCATAGAACCTGATCCTCTACATCTTGCCGATGTACCTGCTGTGGGGTATACGCTTGGAAGGTATGAAGACAAATGGTCTCCTGAAGATCGGTGGTATTCTCGCAATTACATGTGATATTTTCAGTAGCCAAAGGCTTTAAGTTCAATGTATATATAATAAGACTATGGTAATGTATGTCGTGTTGCTGTGAAAACCTTGTCCATAAGGTCCTGCCTCAACATTGCAGGCATGTATTACACTACATATATTTGTAACCCAACTTTGTACCCATTTCAGGGCTACTGAGCAGATGTTAAGTGCTGTGATTAAGATATGTACTGTTAAGCACGATGGCTTTATGCTGTTTTGAGCCTCAGGTTCAACATAGATGAACGTGCAGCTTGGTTTCTGTGTTTGGCTACAATTTTTGCCAACCTTGGGCTGTCAAGAGGTTGTTCCCATGTTCCAGACAGATTGCAACTTAACATCATACTCCAAACACAGATATCCCAACAAAATGCAACTGCTACTGAATTCAAAACCAGCCAGAATAAACGTAATCTAACATCGTATGGATCTCCAACGATTTATTTAGAGATATTACAAATAATCAAAAACTTGTTGAGATTTATATCTCATTAACCCTGTCTTCACCTTTTGCTTAGGGGAATTGTGGGTACACCTAACGGCCAGCAGAGTAACAAGTAACAAGAGGATTAACTTTGCGACAGTTCACGACATCTCTTTGTGGCGGCAACAACAGCATTTATTAGTGTCCCACGAAACGCACCCTTCTCGAGCTCCTGTATCCCAGCTATGGTAGTTCCTGCCGGGGAAGTAACCTGATCCTTCAGTTGACCTGGATGTTTTCCCGTCTGGCTTACCATGGTCGAAGCACCTAGAACCTAATAGCAGATAACATGGCGAAAAGGCCATGAGAAAGTGTAGACGATAAATGAATTGCATCATTACACACAAAAAAACACGAAAACAAGAAATAATTGTTCAAATGGCAGATTGCAATGAATCATAATGCATAAAGGAACCATACAAGATATTCCAGCTTAATAAAGCAAATTAAATATAATTTCCCACATTTGTTTTCTACACGTCTGCAGGGAGACAATGACCTAAAGAATAGATCAACAGCATCTGTAAACAGAATGTATCACATTATTACTTAGTGGAACGAACACTCACTGTCTGAGATGCAAGACCAAGAGCAAGATCCCGAGGAAGCCCAGCAGCAACTCCACCATCAGCCATGGCCTCTATTGCTAAGAAAATGTAGGCTGGACCACTACCACTGTATTCAAATAGATGGAAATTCATGTTCATTCTCAAAATGATCACACCGTATTTTCAGTACAGCTTCCTTAAAATTTCATATAGAATTGGTTACATACCTCAAGCCAGTTACAGCGTCAAAATATTTCTCTTCAGCTGTCCAAACTTTACCAATGGCACTAAATAAACTTCTTACACAGTTTTCATCATTCTCAGTAGCCATCTCTCCCAAACACATCACTAAGCAGATGCAACAACATCAGCAATTGATACTGCCTCTTCTTGGAGCAGAGAAATACACAGTTTCAATTATGAAAAAAATGGCATGTAAGTGTCTAAGTTATACTACCTCCATTTAGTTAATTTTACTAGCATTACAAAATGTCTACCATGAAATAAAAATCAAAATATCACAGAATGAATGGTAGTCCTTTTTCTGGAAGGAACCAAAGTAGAGAAGAGTCCATTACAATTAGATAGCCAAGAGTCAACAAAGCAGAGCAACCTTACAAGAATTTTAAAATAACATCTTTCAACTTATAAAAGAAAATGAGATTAGGGATCCTGTTAGGTGACCCTTGGTATTTGATTACAAACACTAAAAATTGAAGAGAGAGTCAAAATTTTCCTGAGTGAGAATGTTGCTAGCCAAATTTGTTATAACGATAGACATTAAGCATAAAGCATAACAGTGGAGCTACCTCATGATATATATTGCCTAGCATTTATTTAGACTCGTTAAACAAGCAAACATAATTTCGAATGATTTAAAAACATTATCATTAAAGAGAGATCACGACGTAATTCTAGTCGACAGCTAACTTGATAAGAAAGTCTAGTTGATTATATCAATAATTTATGTGTTATGGTTGATGATTAAAATTCATATAGCAAAGTATACAGGAAAAGAGTTAGCAAATGTTACCTGATGCTGCTTGTCCAACAGCTGAAGGGGTGTTTGGCATTACTCTAATAATTCGTCGCTGACCAGACCAATCCTGGAATTAAAAGAGCAAAAAAATATATGGGGAATAGTACTCCAACATAACATGCAATATGTTGACATAGAGAAAATAGCCAAAAAAACACAGAGAGAATAGTATCCAACATAACATGCAATATGTTGACATAGAGAAAATAACAGTGTTGTAAGTGGTAGTCTTATCGAGACAAAATGGTGCATTGCTCAACTTTAAGATTTTGATGGATGGTAATTTTACCGTTTTCTACAGCTTTAGTAACTGTGGTTATTTTTGCATACCAAATGATCCGATGAAGAGAAAAGGTGAAGTATCATAAATATATTCAGAGCTACTGGAAAAGTATCTGGCCACAATTGATCTAAAATGAACCTCAAAATTAGTTAAATGTATCTTATCTTTGTAGTGTTTACTTGGAAAATTATGATCTTAGTTTTGTTAGGACCAACAAAGGCGGCAAAATCCATCTCTGGATTTAAACTGTAGACAACAGAGCCTCACAAATTTAGAGACGGAAAGGAGTTGGCATGAAGCAATATGCTTTCTCCCCTGAGCTATCCATACAACAAAACATGGGATCAGTTGGCTTCTTCTACATTGGAATATAGATAAGGCAATATATCACACAGTACATACCCTACAAAGTCTTAAGTCATGAGTTAAGAAAGTTAAGATATAAATGCACACTGACCTGTAAATCTTTCATTTTGATGCCAGCAGCAATGGACACTAAAAGCTTTTCTTCCGACAACAAGGGCTTCAGCTCGACCAGAACCTGCTTTACTGCAATTTGATGTGTGCATAATCACAAAAGCATGCAAAACAGAAGCCCCAAATGTTACCTCTACATCAATCTATCGCCTAGCAAATATCTCGAAAACAAACGTTTGCGAGAAACATCACTGAATGTTTTCTGGAGCCTTTAACTCCCCAATAAAAAGTCATCTTTTGTAAAAGGAGGTAAAAGCAGGGCTGGGATGCTACTTACCAATCTGAGGCTTCACAGAGATGACGATCACATCACTGTCATCCACTACCTACCACAGGAAATACATCATATCGGATTTATAGTGTGATGGATGATGGATAAAAAGACTTGAGCCAAGGGAGAAGAAGATGAGAGACCTGAGTGTTGGAGTCGAAGATGTGAGCGCCGAGAGAGGCGAAGGCCGCACCGCGCTCAGGGCGGCGGTGGGGCGCAGTGCGGATGGCTGAGGCAGGGAGGACACCCGACGCCGCCACGCCGCGGGCGATGCTCTCAGCCAGGTTTCCTGCGCCGATGAACCCCAGCCGAAACACGTCGCCCATCGCCGCCGCAGGGGCTGGCATGGGTTGAGGCGTCGCCGCCATTGCGAGGAAGCCAAGGAGCCGGAGAATGGCACAGCCGGCCGTGAAGAACTGCAAGGGGATGGGGCGGTGGCCAAGGAGGAAACGGCGGCCGGCGAACTAGTGTTAGGAAGGAGGCGGAACTTAGGGTTAGGGCCCGCGGCGGCGTACCTTAACGGGAGGCTTTATGGGTAAAAACGGATTTGGAATTTGGATGGCCAAGCCATGACAACTGAATTTTCTTGTCATACCATAACCGTAATTCTGTAGGGTAAATTTCATCATAAAAAACCGCATCTCAAAAAAGAAGAAGATCATAACAAATCTCAACCTTGTACTAGATTTCTACTCCACGAGCAGTTTTTTTAGCATCAAATCATCAGTCACAACCAATGTTCGAAATCCCGGTGATTACCGCCGGTAACCGGTTTTACCGGTGACGACCGAGAGATAAAAAACTGACTGAGATTTAAATTTAAAAAAATTAAATTTGTAGATGTTTGAATAGGTTCTAGGGAGCATTGTAGACTCAAGTAATGACTAGCCTGTCCTCCAAACTAAAAAACACATTGAACTTTGCTAAAAATGGAAGTTGACATCATACCAAAAGATATCCCTAGGCAAAAGTCATGTATTTTTGCACACTTCTGTTGAGGAGCAACCTCCTGGTCTATATCTATCTCTTCATTAGCAGTCACCATAGTGGTTAACTCTTGAGTTTCATCTTCTGTATGCTCCGCAGAGGTGGTATGATCAATGGGAGTAGTACTAGTATACTGTGCTTTCATGCACATTGTAGTCAATGGCTGCAAGGCCATAAGCTACGCCGCAAAGTAGGAAATTTTTCCACAAAGATAAGGAGAATATTAGGAAGAACATAAATACCAGTAGGCAAATATGCCAGAACTCGTTTAGAAAGGAAGAGCATTAAGTTACTTTCATAGGAGAGCTGACATACATTCATGTACATGAACAAAAATTCATGGGGTGGAAATATGCCTTCTAAATACAACAACAAACATGGCAATGTCATATCTAATATTTCATAACTATCTTAGCATGGAGTGCACTAGTGCAGTGAGAGCTGATATGTGCTTACGCCTTGACCTTAACAAAAAATGATTTTTGATTAAACATTAAGTGCCCAGATGGAACAAAACAATCTATGTAGGAATCCAGTAAGATGTAGCAAATTAAGATCAGTACTTGGTTTACTCTTGAGATACATACTAACTGTTCCATAGCCTACAGATGCTTGCTGTTGATCGGATTATCAAGTGTAAAAACTCTCTTCTAATTCCACCGGTTTTTCCGGTTTTTTCACTGGTTTTTCCAGTAACCGACCGGTTACCGGTCTCCTCCCGCCCCGACTACAAAATTTATTTGCCAAATTTTGTCCGGTTTTTCCCGAGATTTCCGGTTACCGGACGGTAACCGACCGGTTACCGGTACCGCCTAGCGGTCAAGATTTACCCCGGTTCCAAGATTTCGAACCTTAGTCACAACCATCTACGAGATAAAAACAATTTGCACATTACTACGCCGAACATGTGTGCTGTAAAAAAATAATGGTATTGTATATATCTATCATCACTTTATACACAAAGACGACACGTAACTAACTATACAACCCGCATCTCATCTCTGTTCGTTTAATGCGACGGAATAAGACTTATTTCCGTACACATCAAATTCTCTGTTTTTAAACAACACCTTGAACTAACAAAAATGAAGAGCAAACACTGAACAACTGTTCGTAGTGCACAAAAAGAAATAACTTCTTGCCGAAGTAGGAAGATGTCACACTCAAAAACTTCTTCAAAGTAGCTCAATGTGTCATTTGGTGCAAAGGATAACTGCCTGGCGATCAAATATCCTTCAAGAGCATGGTCAACAGGCATTGCTCTGCATGGCTGCAAGCCTGCAAACGGCTGTTTACCAATGTCATTCCACTAGTATCACTGAATTAACACCTAGCATGCTTAGAAGTAGCTCGATTGTGTTTGCAGTAGCTCAAGGTGAGCAAGAATCTTGCCAATCATTGGTTTCAGGACAGGATCTCCTTTCTGAGCAAGATCAATGAGCAAAGCCTGTGCAATTTCGCCATACCGCTCTCTGTGGGCTTCAAGCCGAAAGATCCTCTCCAGCATCCATATCGCCTTATCCTGGGAAGTCAAGTCGCCCGATTCAGCAACTCTCAGCAGAGCGTGAACACCTGACACCTTTTCTATCACCTTGCTCCCATGTTCCCAAATCTCATCCTGCATAAGGGTAGCCAGTGCTTCCAGTACTGCTGCATCTGCATCACGCTCTTCGCCTTCTAATATTTGGACCAGAGGACTGACAGCACCAGCTTTTACTAAGCAGAAAGTGCTTTTGACAGTGCACTGGCAATTGTGAACTATGCAGTAAGATTCAGCTGATGGGGCAACACAAAGCCACCTTGGCAATTTTGTCTTGCTTAATGCTACTGAATTCTGTGACAGTTGAGCCAATGATGTTGCTGCTTTAGACTTCGCCTCTACTGATCCTTCCGAAAGCAACTTAACAAGGCAAGGAACTACCCCATGTCCAACTGCTAAACTTTGTAGTTTCTTATCCCAAGGAACTGTGAACCGCATTAATACACCAGCAATGCCCTCAAGTAACCACATTCTTTGGGGCGTCAAAGATGTTCTGATGTTTGCCTCCAGTAAGGAGATCAGAAGAGGAAGCAAATTTGCTTTTGTGAGAAACTCAGTTATCTTCTTGTCTGTCACTGGGAGGTTGCTTAGGACACCAACGACTGCAGCCTTCTCATTTCCAGATGTATGTGAAGAAATAATCTTTACCAAAATGTCAAGATGGGTCTCCCTGACCTGTTCGATCAATTCTTGCGAAGCATCTTTTGATAGATGGAACATTAAATTCAAAGCAGCAATTTTGATATCAACATTCTTTTCTGTCAGGAATGGCAGGAGGAGTTGCACTCCACCATTTTGTCTAATTTTAGCTCTAGCCCTTTTTGCGTTCGTGTGCCCACAAATACTATTGAGGGCCCTTAAAAGATGAAGTTGAATTGCTGGACTCGATAAGTTAAGAAGTGAGAGCATCTGAGGAGCTACATCCTTATGAAGTAGGATACGATCAGATTGAGCTATAGTTGCGAGTATAGCTGAGGCTGGCTCTCTAAGGGTCATGAGCACTGATGTGACAGAGAAAAGGAGTTGGAGCAGTGGTCCTGTTATGCCCGAATTTATCAAAAGTTTTGCATTTTGTTGAGAGCTAGAGAGATTACGTAAGGCACCTAGGGCCGAGTGCTTGGCTTCAAGATTTCCAGATTTAAACATTTCCACAAGGGGCTCAACTGCTCCATCCTCTCCAAGGGAAGATTTCATCTGTTCAGAGAGGAACATTTTTGAAATAGCAGTAGCCATTAGGATCTTGTTCATATCAGAACCTGCAAAGTAAACAGGAGAATAAAGCTTAGAAGATCGTATGATTATAGATGACAGCTGAGTTAAGAGTGGGAAGGTTTGTATTCAACATTCAGATTCCAATTTATTAGGTCGAGTTGATTTTGGAAGTTTGCATCAGTGCTTGTCTTCTTTTTCTCAACAGTTCTGGATTGCACTTTATCATTACTTCCTTCTTGCATTATCTCACATATTTTTTTTCATGAGCTGTATTTAATTTTATGGCTCAGATCTCAAAAATACATTTCTTTAAGCTTTTTAAATGCTTAATTGTACAAGAAAACGGAGAACTTTGTAACCCTTAATTTTGAAGAATACCATTATAACTCATGTTTACATATGCTGGAAAATGTCAGAATGTAGCACAGTACGGCAGATTAAAATACCTTCTTTCAGGTAATGTATCAATGGTCGAAAATAACCAGCCTCTGCCATCAGAAGCACATTTTGTGGGTTGGACGACAAAATGTGCAGCAACTTCTCTGTGTCATCATGGGTGCCTGATTCATCTGCATTCCTCAATGTGACTAACATTACTATACTTCCTTTGATCCTGCCAATCCTCTGCCGAACTTGTGGGATGTCTGACAAATCCAATAGCACTGCAATTGCTTCCCTTCGCTCGTCGACATCTCTAGACAAGGAACGAACAATGCTTGAAAGTGCCTCAATGCTTGCCATCCTCTCCTGCAAAACCATGGACAAATTCAACTACAGTAAGGCAATTGTCACGGGGAAGAATCATCGAGCTAATTAAACCATGATGATAAACTATAAAATTTGAATAATCATATTTTTTCATCAAAAAGAAAAAAACGTGAATAATCAGATGTCCATACCATCGTAGCCAGCAAAAAAAAAAATGATCCTGTCAGGGTGTAGGCAATTGACAGAATAAAAGGTGTACGGTTGAGGACTGTTATGAATATTATATGTATATTGAAGAGCCCCAATAGGCAATATATATAGATAGTATAAGGGGATATTACAGAGGAATATGCCATATACGGATAAGAAAATCTAGGTATATAAGGAAACAACTGAAATAATCCTATTATATCTTTAATACCCATAACACCCCCCTTCAAATGCAAAGCGTATGCAATAGTATTGCATTTGAAAAGAGTTGTCACTAAAATAGTAATTATCCGAAGTCCGAGTCTTGATAATGTCATCGTAGCGTGCAGCTCTTGAAAAATACTGTCAAGTCAAGCCAAAGAGAAATAGATAGAAACATGACGACGCAGATCGAAGCCCAAAACAGCGACGGCACTGTGCACAAGGTGCAGAAGAAGTGCAGTAGCCTTAGAAGTTCGGGCGGCAGCTAAAGAAGCGGCGGCATCATAACGACTTCTACGATCTTCAGTGGCTCAGAGAGAAGAGCGACGGCTATTGTCATACAAAACAAAATTTCTACACTTCTATGACTGACAATAAATTTGTAGACTCGCATAACTTAGACAAACTGAAGGATAGAAGCTACGGACTTGAGGTGGACGCAACTGAAAGACTCAAAACTAAACCAGCTTGGCATACAGACTTTTTTTTGGAAGACTTCTAAAAAGGCAGAAGCAATGGCCGCTGTGATAATCTCTTTTGCAGGCCAAAAGCAGCCCAGTGCGGTGTCGTCCCACAGCTTGTCGAGGAGACCCATCACTCGTCGTCTCCAATTACCAAACTGCCACTGAGACAGCTAGATAGATCCAGCACCAGTCGCGACCCAAGCTCTTCGGATCTGAGAGAAGAAGGAAAGGCGATCCGCGGGAGGTCTTGCCCGGAGCAACGCAGCGAGCGCGTGGCGAACACCAACCGTGCCGGGTTATCCTGTCGCAGCGCGGCCTGTGCCTCGGTCTGGAGCGCGGTGAGCGCAACCAGCGCGGCCCGGAAGCTGCCGTGCACATCGGCGAGGCGGAGGAAGTCGTCGAGCAGCCGCTCCGCGAACGGGGACCACACGAGCCGCGCGGCTGGGAGGAGGCACCGGTGGCGGCGGTGCCCCAGGCGGAAGATCCGGACGAAGAAGAGGCGGCGCGCCATTAGGAAGACTAGATCGGCGGCCTTGGCAAGCCCGGATCCGTGCAGCGGCGACGACCGAAGGGCAGCGACGCAGCGGCCTCGGGCGGCGACGCAGCAGCCTCGGTAGCCAGATCCAGCTGCGGGGGCGTTGGCGTCGCATGAAGCGAGGGCAGCGGCGGCTCTGCTCGAAGGAGGCGGAGATGGTGGCGGCCGTGGAGCAGGCTGTAGAGGCGGATCCAGCGACGGAGAAGAGGCAGGGAACCGGATCGGTGCGGATTCGACTTGGGAGGGCCAGATCTGGGGTCGGCGGCGGCTTCGGACAGCGGTGTGGGACGCCTCCCCCTCCGGAAAAGTCCCTTGCCTGCTTCAAGCGATGCACTCGAAGTCGGCGGCCACGGCGGCGGTGGCGGCCTCTCAGAGATAGGCAGGCGAGACCGGCGGCGGCTGGATCTGAGAACGGTCGGAGAGGTGGCTGCCCCCGGGCGCGGAGATCGATCCTCCCGGGGGTAGTGGCAGCGGAAGATGAGCGGAGGCTAAGCGGTGGCTGCTACAGTAAGCCCTACCCCTAACTTTTGCTCTGATACCATATTATGAATATTGTGTGTATATTAAAGAGCCCCAATGAGCAATATATAGAGAGAGTATAAGGGGATATTACAGGGGAATATGCCATATACGGATAAGAAAACCTAGCCATATAAGGAAACAACTGAAGCAATCCTATTATATCTCTAATACCCATAACAGGGTCTTGCTTGGCCCGGGAGACCCGGGGTAGCCACCCCGGCTTGCCTGGGTGGTGATTCCGCCCCTGGTACGCTCGGAGGGCGGCGAGGACGTTGACGGCGGGCATCTGGAGGTAGCCGAGGAGGTACTGGTAGGACTGCGCCCTGGTGGGCATGGACTCGAGCATAAAGGGCATACCTCCTAAAGAAAAGAGCAAACTTATCCACACAAAGCCCAATCAATTGCACGGCAGCCAACCTGACGCCCTCGCCCTCGTCCCTCAGCAACTCCACCGGGGTGTTAAGGGTATTTAGGTTTTTTCCTATTGTCCTAGGGTTTCTTATGTTTTTGTGTCTTGTATTCTATATAAAGCCCTTTTAGGGCTGTGCAATACAACAGGTGAGCTATCCATCCTTTCCTCCTCCAATATTTACATGGTATCAGAGCAAGGTTGAAGAGACAAATCACATCCAGTTGAAACCTCCGTTGCTGCCCTCGGGAGGAGCTAACCCCAGGGGTGGCCATCCACACCGGCCGCCACTGGCCGCCGTTGCCACGCGCACACCAGCGCCTGCCTCGGTCCTCTCAGATCTGGCCGACGTCGCCGCCTCCCGCCCGGATCTGCCGCCGCCGCTCCATCCCGGTGCGGATTCGGGCTCCCCGCCTCTGCACCGACGTCGCCCCAGCCGGATCGGGGCTCCCCGCCTCCTTCAGCCACCGCCGCCGTGGGGTGGCCGTGGGGTGGTATCGCCAATTCTCTTGAATATGGTGGAAAGGAACCATACTGCCATAAATAGCTAAGAGGACAGCTTCATTCTTCTGATCTGTCCCTTGAGCCATGGGGTGGTGTGGTATTTCATGGGAGAGAAATGAACATAAAGGCAGGAGTAATGAAGATCGAAGACTTTTGACAAAAGAGTGTTTTGTTAGACTATGAGATGATGGTGCTGAAGAATTTTTCTGCTGCTGTAATATGTTAGATTGAGTCTTTTCTTTGAGTCTTCTGTTGCGTCCATCCAAGTCCGTAGTATCTCTATCAGTTCGTCAATGCCGTGTGAGTCCACAAAATCTGTCAGTTAGCTGACTGCTTTGCTAGCCACAGTCTATCCTCTCGGATGAGTGTGATCTTCTCCTTCCTTTTGCATAGCCGCAGTCGCTGCTCTTCTCCTTGAGCCGTTGCAGATCGTAGAAGTCTTCATGATGCCGCCGCTTTTCTTTGAGCCGCCGCCTCGAGCTTTTAAGGCAACACGCTTCTTTTGCATCGCGCCTCCGTTGCGCTTCTTGTGCACAGCGCCGCCGCCGTCTTGGGTTTTGATCTGTACCGCTATACTTCTATCTCTCTCTTCGGCTTGATTTGACAGCTCTCTCTACTTGTGTCACCTTCTACATCCTTTTTGTCGTATTACCACGGTCGACTTTGCTCCCGCTTACCTCTATCTTCTCGACCCCTACACTTTGTGCTTTATAGGCTATCGCACTATTTCGGATGGGAGACGATCTTTCCGATACAATTTTTCAAGAATCGCACGATACGACGACATCTTCAAGATACTGACTTTGGTATTAATGGTATTTAGGTCTTTTCCTATTTTAGCGTCAACTCTTTTCAAATATAATGCCGTTGCATACGCTTTACATTTGATGGGGGTGTTAAGGGTATTTAGATCTTTTCCTATTGTCCTAAGGTTTCTTATGTCTTGTATCCTATATAAAGCCCTTTTAGGGTTGTGCAATACAACATATGAGCTATCCATCCTTTCCTCCTCCAATATTTACAAGGACCATCCCGATAACCAAAATTTATCAATTACCAAATGATCTCTGAAAATAACCTTTTACTGCAACTAGAAGCTTATTCTGCAACAAAAGAACTATCAATTGCAAACCTTATAATTCCACCGCACTGTGCACCAAATGGTTGAGCACAACTGCACAAGTCGAACGTCCTACAACTAACCACTATGCACACACTCTCCGTGTCATTGCAAGATCCAAAACAGCACTAAATGTAGCTTGGTAATCCCCCCAAATGCAGCCAGAGCTACGGTCTATCCAAAACTATTCCCACACGAGCGAACCATCGAACACAAAGCGTGCGCAACCAGAGCAGTCAAAGAGCACAACCCCTTCCAGTCCAGCCCTCACCTTGCAGTCGCCGCCAGCGCAGCACGCGAGCCGCCGCAGCGCGGCCATGACCCGGACCCTGACCTCGGCGTTCCCTGCGCCGGCGAGCCGCGCGAGCAGTGCCGGCACCAGGAGCCCATCCTCGTCGTCGTCCTCCCCGAGCCTCCCCTCCTCGGCCAGCGCCGCCACCTCCCGCGCCACCTCGCCGAGCTCGGCCTCGGCGCCGTTCTTGACGCGGACCAGGAGGTCCTCCACATCCACCGACGGGCCGCCCCCACGAGCCGTTCTTGGCATCGCGGCCGGTACCAACAGACCAAGAAACAAACAGCACTGGCTGTAAGTGCAAAGGTCGTAGCTTCGCGAGTGGCTGCGGCGTCTCAGGAGGAGGGGCGTGGAAGTGGGAGTGGTATAGTGGGAGGAGGGGGGAAGAAGAGGTCAAGTCGTCCATGGGGGAAAGGACGGCCGGCCCGAGGCCGAGGAAGCGCCGGGGTCGCTGTCCCAGCTTCCGATTGTGGCGACGGGCAGCGAGTGAAATGAGAACGATGGATAACTTCACTCCGTGTTTTCCCAGTTACAGCAAGTCAGCAACCATTGCCTTGATTTGCACCGCGCGACCGGTCGGTTACTACTACAGCTATCAAATGGATTCAAATATCTTAGGTTAATTTGATGGTAAATCAAATATCTTAGGTTAATTTGATGGTAAATCAAAGATCTTAGGTTAATTTGTGTGCACATTGAACTGGCATCTCTGACTAATACGTCACAAAGATGCTGCGGATTTGGCGAGGGGTTTATTGATGTGAGAGAAGTTGCTCTCGTTTTCCTTGGCACGTCAGACGCGTTTTTTAGTTTTGACCCATTCCGTGAGGAAAAGAATGGCATCTGACCAAGTCAGCTCGTCCGTGCTGACCAACGTGAAACTGAAAGATCCATTTGTCAAGGAGAGAGAGACCGACTGGTCTGCATCCATCCAAGGCGGATTAGCCGCGACTCTGTTGTAACTTTTTTTAACACAAGGGATGGGGACATGCACGTCGCATTCATAGCCGAGTGTAAACGTAACGTTGTTTCGATGGCTTTTATGCTTTAAGACAACATTAAAATGGCGGAGCCGCAAGTTCAGACATGCGTATAATTTTAGACTTTGAAAATTATTTAAATAATTCGTTTCAATAAACTGTCTCATTTATTTTGATTTTTGAAGAAGTTAAAACTCTGCTCTTTTAGGCCCTATTTGTTTAGACCTTGCTAAAGCTTAAACAAAGGATATATTTTTAAGCTTTGAAAAAGCCGAAATCACTCCATAACTATAAGCCAAAAGCTAGTCCAGACGTGCTTTTTGTCTTTTGTGGGTTGAGATTTATCTTTGCCATTGAAAGTTGAGTTATTTACCCACCTCTACCAGGGTATAAAATAAATTTCCTTGGGTCCTAACTCGCACTCCCCATCCTCCTCTTCTACTCCTCCCGTGTGAAGGAGAGGGCAATGTTTTGTTGCCTCCTCACCGCCAGCTAGCGTTAGCGACCCTACGTTTGTCACCACCCTTCACCCTTGTGCCTCCATCCTCCCCGCGTCTGTCGCCATCATTATCCTATCCTAAGTCCCCGACGTCGTACTCCTCCCACAAGCCCGTTACCATTGCCCCTCTCTCCTTGTGTGGACACCGCTGACGACCACCTCCATCCTCACTCCCTCAACGTCACCATCTCTTGAGTATATATATAACTTATGTAGTTCATATATACTCATAATCGGGTTGTCATCTAATTCATTCATTATGTGTTAATGAGTGAATGATTAATGACAACCGGATGTATAAACTTTGCTAATAATTAATCTCAAAGACAAACAAACACATTCAAATGAGTTACTTGCTGAAGAAAGCTTATTCTAGAGTATACAATTGTTGTGTATATAGTGTATATTTGTAAATCAATTCTATCTCATTACTTGTTGAGATTATCATAAATTACCAAAAAGGAAAGATTTTAGAATCTATCTAATCCCTTCACTTATGTCTTGTGGTATGAGACTTATATTTGCAAATATATTTTACAAATGGTTGAATCACATACATGATCCTTGTAGTATGCGACTTAGGTTTGCGAATATGTTTTGCAAATATGTTAAGTCTATATACCAATACCTTGTGTCATGATTTCAAAAGTGTGCAAATGTGTTTTATAACTTGTTAAAAATTATGATTGATTCTTGTGTGTATGATACTATAACTCGCAAATATGTTTTGCTAGATTAGTCAAAGATATACACTTGTCAGGATAATCAGAACTACCGACATGTATTACGTGGTACTACCGAAGATTGGAAGTACCGACATGCGTTGCACGGTACTACCGAAGATTGGAGTTACCGGCATGTGTTACGTGGTACTACCAAAGATCAAAAGTACTGGCATGCGTTGCGCGGTACTATCGAACGCGGTTCAATCGGACTGGTCTGATCGACTCTATGTGAGTGATCTAATCGGCTTGCGGTACTACTGGCCTGTGTGGTATGGTACTACCGAAAGTCGAAAGTATCGGCTCTATGTGAGCGATACTATCGAACCTCGAAAGTTCCAAAAAATCCTACAATACATTTTTTCTAGAGAGACACCTGTGTGGTGGTCTTCTTCTCCCCTACGAGAGCGGTAGTTTCGCATGTGTGGTGTGGTACTTCCGATGATTGGAAGTACCAGAAAATAAATAGCGAAACTTCCGATTTTGTTGATAACAGCTAGTTTTCTGACCATTGCGAGGGCAGCATTAGTTCCAATTTTATAATAGTGGAACTACCAAAAATCCTGATTCTTCAAGATTTCGACTTCAACGGCTAGTTTTCTTGTATGGGGTATAAATACCCCCTTGTGGCTAGTTGGAGAAGATGTTGTTGAACTTCATTTTATTCCTTTGAGCTATTGTGAGGTCATCTTCTCAATTGTGCATGTGTTGTACCTTGTGAGTAAGGAGAATGATCTAAATTGCATGTGTTGCATCTAGATGTAGATTGAATATCCACTTGAGCTTGTGCATTCGTTGCACATGGTGAGAGTCAAGCAAGAGACTTCTTATTGCTCTTGAAGTTTGCTGACTCTTAAATGGCGTTGGAGGCATCTTGCGCGATGATCTTCTTAAAGAAAGTTGTGAGAAGACCCGTCGAAGTTGTGAAGGTTGGAGTTTACCTACCCGGAGTGGAAAAGAGCTACCACTAATAGATTTGAGGTGGAAAACTTAATTCGTGAAGCCGATCCAATTCGTTTGGGTTTACATCAACGTGGTAAGTCTCCAAACATCACGGTAAAAAGAAACCGTATCAATTGTGGTTTGTTTACTTATGATCAATTTACATTCAAACAAGTTACATTTATTGAATTAAATTGATTGTTTGTCTTCGTAGGATTGTTAAACTTTGACATAGAGTTAGGTTGTTGATGCATTTAGATGAATTTATTTGATTTAGGTGATATTTGTGCTAAATCATTTTAAGTTAAGTTTCTATATTATATACTTGATTTTAGCTAAATAGAGAAATCGTAATTAGGGAAGAGAATTTTAAAATCGCCTATTCACCCCCCCTTTAGTCGGCCTCCTCGATCTTTCAAGGTGGGCGGATCCGAAGGTGTCGTGTGGCTCGGTACAACCAGATCTAACATCTTCATCGCCTCTGGGCGCACATTTTCCAGAAAATTTTGGTTGTAGCTAGTTTTGCGTCATGGCCAAGCTAGGGGAGATGAGCAATTGTGTACTGTTTGTGTGATTTGTGATGAGAAGGTGCGAAAAAAATCCACTAGATTGCAGCAAAATTCATCATGTAATTTGCTAAGCTTTTCTATATTTATCTTGTTGATGATTGAACCGAAATGTTATTAGAACCACAAGTATTCTAGACAATTCAATAATAAGTCATAACCCAAAAGAAAAAAATCAAGTTAAAAAACACGTTTAGAAGATAGATGCTTATAAGCTGCTTAAGCTAAAATTTTTTTTCTTTAAATTATAAACCAAAAAAAGCTAAACCTAAATAAATAAACTGTTGGGCCGTGCTCTGCTGACATGCGCGCGCAAATCAGCAGAGCCAGCGTGGTCCGAAGCCGAGCCAACCCGCCCATGCCTGTGGGGCCTCCTGCCAGCGCGCGGGGGGGCAGGGCGCTCTCGCCGTTCGACACCACCCACGCCCGCGCTGGGCAGGCCGCACGGGCACGGCCCGCTTGCCGAGCCCCGTGACGCGATGGGCCCACATCGTGTGCCGTGCCTTCTCCCACTGCGGCAGACCGCGTGAGCAAACAGCCCACCGGGCCTCAATGGAAGTTCCGAAACGGGACACGGCTGGTGAATGATCTGCGTCTACCAGCGCGAGTTACATCAAGGCGTATACCGATGAGAGTTCAGCTGCTGACGCCAACGTTACTAGGTAGCAGTAAAGAGCAAATGAATCACCAATACGCATGTACTCACGGGACCTTCAATACGTACACCACATGAAGTACATATCACACGACGCAGGTAGCGGTGATTTCAAATATTACATGTGGAAGTCCTCAACCAACGAAGCTGTCTGTATACGTGTATTCAGACATAGCACGACGCCCCATATACGCATCTGGAAGCAGACGTACACGTCTGCAGTGGTGAAGTCAGGATAAAAATGGAGTGACTTATAGATTAAAGTTTCCCTAGCTATCCATATCGACACCATAGATCGACACACGTATGATCAACGCCGTTACGGCCTGCACAAGCACTGTTGGCCTCACATACAACTCACAGTTCGTACATACTAGCAGTAGTAGGTGCATGACAAAATTTTATCTTAGATAAACCTAAATATGGTTAATTTGTCATAAACAAGTTGATTTATGTATCATGCATGCGAAGTTCACAATCATCATAATTTTATACTAAAATCAATCTTAAAATTAGATAAACAGATGAAGCAAATTCATTCTCTCAATTCGACTCACTGTTTCTTAGTTAGATATTCCTCTTATTCATCCATTCATCCTCAAATAATCAAATTTAGTATACGAAGATGTCATTTCGCAATGAAAAATGATATATAAAATTTCACAATATCATTATCTTAAATTAACATATAACTCTCTCTTATCCTTTTCTCACAAAATGTGACCTTATACATGATATTAAAATCAGAACTATAAAGACTAGCTATGGAGATAAAGGTTCCAGATGCTGGAGGGTGAGATCGAGCCTATTGAAGCTGGAGGGTAGGCTCGAACCTTAAACCCACCTGCTGGCTACGCCCGGCGTCTGTATATATGCGGCGCACTAAAGAAGCTGGCTAGTCGCAGCACATCTCACAGATCCAGCAGCAGCAGAGCGCAGCAATACTGAAACGCATGAAGGTGGCAAGAGCAGGTCACGATTTGAGAAAACTAGCAACGACCTAGCAAGGTGCACGAAGAATTATGTGATAGATAGATGTCGGAGTATATCGAGTAGAGTGCGCACCATCCTTCAATGAAGCCTTTCTCTCCCCTTGAGGTCGTGCTTGCCCGGCGCGACTTCCTCCCACCTTGCTCTGCACCCGCAGTCGTCGGGTAGCCTATGCACACACACACACACACACGAGCAAAGCAGACATGAACCTTGGATTTGAATCTATCCAAGACAGCTAACTGAACCCAGAAATGCGTATGTGTTGGACATGAATATGGAGAAACTGATACCTGGAGGAGGCTGGTTGTTCCTGCTGTTCTCCATCATGTATACGCGCGCGCCAACCTCGTGTGGAGAACGATGTAGCGAGCGATGGATTCAACTGATGCTGTCTTGGTTAGGATCTCTTGACACGCCGGTGCCCTATATATACAGGCCAGCTGCAAGCCTGCACTGCAATACTGCAGTTTCAAGCCTAACTAAAAACTTTAACGCATGGAAAGTGAATAGGCAGAAGTTGCTATGAACTTTTTTAACACGCAGCCAGAGATGGACAACTCGCTGATTCGCTGTTTGGACTTTGTTGTACAGTAGCTAGCAAACAACCGGTTTTTTGACAAAACAGAAGTGCCTTCGATCGAATAGATCACCGAGGTTGTTGAACAAACAGATACAGACAGGCAGTGAACCGTCGGCGGCCGAAGGAAGGAATGCGAAGCTTCAGATCAGACACAAAGCCCCATATGGTGCGTCATGGGCTCCCTTTCTGACTAATGTTTCTGGTTCTTTACCCAAAGTTCGACGTGTGTGAGATAACTGAGAATCAGGTTCTCTTCAAAATCGACGTGTGTGGAAGATAAACATCAGTTGCAACGAAGTGCCGGTTTACATGTTCACACTAGCATACCATCGAGCTGATCGATCACCCGAGCAGACTCTGATCTGAGGGCACAACGACTCCTATTTTCCATCTGGCCACAGGCCATATTCCACCGTGGTGTAGCTGGTGGCCAAATATTCCCAAATATACCTAGTGTGAGGCATATATGGAGATGGGCAGTGATCGTGATCGATCACTGGATTGGACTTGGCAAGGGAATTAGGCAAGGTGTGAAGTGAACTTATGCTGGAGATAAGAGATGATGACAGATCGACTTGCCTTGGCGTATATTACCGGCTAGTGGTTTCGTGGATTGATGGCCGACTTTCATGGTGGTTAACTTTAGCTTTAAAATCTGCATTATCATCTGCACGATAGGGTCCAAAACAAAGTTCTCTGTATGCCTAGACATATATGGCATATTATATGGGGCTAGTACTTAACAACTGTCGGGAATAATCTCATATCGATTGGGAAAAGAAAAAAGTACAGCTTATAAATGTGATCTCACCTATTGGATTAGTATTTTAGAGAGAGAAAGCTTAATACCACTTATAAGACTATTGCTTTAGGGCTTGCATGTGACAGCCTATGGGTTTAGTTGTGTTCAGCCTATTCAAACACATCATCTATAGAGTAAACCTGGTTAGATCTAGACATATGATCAGGATCTGATCTAACTCAGACGTCTAACATCTCTTTGAACTTTTGTACGATCTGATACAACAAAGGTGAAAGCACAACCCCCATCTTTTTGTTTGCGACGGATCTTCTTTTTCCCATCTTTTTACTTGCTCTTTGCTACGATCTGGTAGAGCACAGGAAAGGTGCTCTTTCCTACGATGTAGTGCAGCAAAGTGCTCGTTTTTTTCCCTTTTCCCCATCTTTTTACTTGCAGAATGTAAGTTGCCTACCTTCCAATTTATGTTCCATGATACCTAAATGTACATCTTACTTTGAGCTATGATACTAATACCTTAATTAAAGCATCAATCTATCTAGAATTTCTCGCAGATATTTGTGCATGCATGTGCTCCAAAATGTTATCTAGCACTACATATCTTACATTATCAAGCAACGAGCTCAAACATTAGGCGTCCTAGCTGTTGTCGTGGCCATTATTCGGTGGCGACGGCGTAGACATTATTGTAATAGAAGGTCTCCAAGAAATTATGGCCCACTAGTGGATAGGGATTTGGTGAGGCAAACAAGGCTAGACGAATTGTACAATTCAACCGATACAACTTGCATCAATCAACTTCGGATGAGGAAATTAAAGCTGTGTTCTAGAAGATTTCGTCTCGATTACGTGATGCTGGTGTACTACATGACACAATGCACGTCTCGGTTGAAGAAAAATTAGCCATGTTCCCTGCACATAGTTGGCCATAATTTGAGAAGGTTTGCACAAAGCCTGAAGGTTTAAAACCAAAGTGAAGATGGTGAGAGCGTGCTGTGTGCTACACAAATGGATCCTTGATAATGGCCCTAACAACATCGTATATGTCGAAGCTTGTTGGTATAGTAGTCTACCTCGGTCAGCTAGAATAGCTATGTATCAAGCAGGGGAGTACAGCTGTACAGGCAATCGGTGGATAAAGAGATAATCTAGCTGATTTGATGTGGATGGAACAATGGTATTCTCATGTCGACATGTCTTAAGCATGCAGTGGACTGTTGTCAAAACAGAGGTGCATGTATCAGAATTCAAGCGAATTCGGAACAGCGCAAGGATGTTTCAATTTATCGCGATGTTTCCCAACGATGTAAAGATCATTTGTTCTTGTTCTTCAACGAACCGTGATGTGGGAGGTGTGTGCCTTTGGCGTTCGCGGCAGAAACGGAAGCAGAGATCCCCTTCGCTTCTTCAAGGGGTTCGCCGAATACCCGGCGGGTGGTTCTGGTGGCGGTGTTGGCCGTGGGGTAGGCGGCGGTTGATTGAGTCTGGGAGCCTAACATGTAGATCAAGGGGACGCAGGTGGACCGTCTGATGGTGATCCTATGGTCTTTGCCAATGCCGTTAGGAAAACCCCCTTAGGGAGAGTCAAATTCTAAAAGAAACTCCTATATTGGATCGCGGATAAAAATCGTGATCCAAAGGAGGATCAGATTGAAAACAATTGATATAGTTTTACAAAAAGAACCCTTGCGTTTCCTTGTATTACAGCGCTCTCAACCATATCAAGACTAAGGCTCTGTTCTTTGCGGCTTCTAAAAGCCGCTTTTAGCTTTTGCTACAGTAACTAACTTTTAAACGGAGTATTTTTTAAAGATGGGATCTACAAGTTAATTGTAGTACACGTTAAAAAACTAATATCTGTATCATCAAAAATTGCAAGCGAGTATCTCTCTTTCCGCAATCTCTGTCGCAAACAGCCAAAAAGCCATCAACCGCAGCCAAAAGCCATTAGCCGCAGCCAGAAAAAATAGGCCCTAAACCACAGGCCCGCCCGCCCGCCCGCCATGCATTCGAGCAAATGTTGCTTCCGACGCACCTCTGCGGCTCTCCATGGTGCCAGCGACGAACTGCTCATCGCCGCGCCTCTGGGTGATTCCATCAACACACTCCAAACATTGATGACACGCTGATAAACCACGAAGCTATCGCCAAGATGCAAGGGATGACGACGACCTCAGGTGTACCCCCACGGTGCAGACGTACAACCACCCCCTGGATGCGCTGCTGTGAGAGAACAGGGCCGGTAGGCTGGTGCCAATGTGCGACAACATGAGCAAGGAGACCTGGGAGTCGGGCTGTGCCGTGCCGGTACGATATGTGTCTGGCATGCTTTTGGCCTCTTTGGCCCGGCATGACCACCCCACTGTGCCGTACCAGCCCAACTCGCCTTTAGCGAGGCTCAGGTAACGCCCAAAGCATGACGGGCTGGCTCCGTGCCATGCTAGCTTTGTGTTACACCGCTCTCAACCATATCAAGACTAAACCACAGGCCCGTCCGCCCGCCATGCATTCGAGCAAATGTTGCTTCCATCGCACCTCTGCTGCTCTCCATGGTGCCAGCGACGAACTGCTCATTGCCGCGCCTCTGGGTGATTCCATCAACACACTCCAAACATTGATGACACACTGATAAACCACGAAGCTATCGCCAAGATGCAAGGGATGACGACGACCTCAGGTGTACCCCCACGGTGCAGACGTACAACCACCTCCTGGATGCGCTGCTGTGAGAGAACAGGGCCGGTAGGCTGGTGCCAATGTGCGACAACATGAGCAAGAAGATCTGGGAGTCGGGCTGTGCTGTGCCGGTATCATATGTGTCTGGCATGCTTTTGACCTTGTTGGCCCGGCATAACCACCCCACTGTGCCGTGCCAGCCCAACTCGCCTCTAGCGAGGCTCAGGCAACGCCCAAAGCATAATGGGTTGGCTCCGTGCCATGCTAGCTTTGTGTACCTATAGATGTAGAGACGGCGGCAATGATGATGACGGCGGCCAATATCTTTACCTTCGTGCTATGGTTGTATCCTGTGCTTGCGTATTTGGTGTCGTTGCCGTCGAGCCTTGCTCAGCCACGCACGACCACAACCACTATGGCTCCTTGCTTGGCCACCTCTGCGTGTCCCTATCACCGTGGTCAGGCACCGACGCCCTTCTTGTCCACCGTGAAGGCGAAAATGGCAGCACGGGTTAGTGCGAAACTTCAGGTGACCAACCAATTTACCTATCAAGATTCCTAGGAAATTTAACCATCAAGCGAACAGAAGAATCAACAGCACAATACGAGATAGAGTCTGTACTTGTTTATCATAGTTATAAACATATGCATTGTAATATCTAGTCACGTAATTTACACGGAAAACTCCACTAGTATAATAATCAACAAAACATAGTGCTTGGTTCTCCCAAAAAAAGTAAAAAAAAGCCTACAGCACGTAGTGCCATATGACTCTGAAGTAACTTCCATTCCAAGTGAAGCACATCAAAGAAAGCAATATATCCTCCATCCAAATAATCTAATGTAACTAACTAAAGCTGAAAACCAGCAGTAAGGTGCGTTGCCTTTTGACCCTCCTACCAACAATTCTACCAATCTTGTCGATCATTTCTTCCAACAATCCTGCCCAACTCCGTTGTCGCAAGCTCTCTGTCCGAAAGCTGCACCGGCCCCTTTGATTGGGATACCATCCAAGCAAGTGAAGAAACCTCTTCATTCTCACACTACATCGCCTTGTACACAAGGTCACCTACAGTGCATGTCCTTTGTAGCTTATACTATAAGTCCATAATCATATACAAGACGATAGATATCTTTTTAAGAAAAACAGTTGGATCAATGAGGTTCCACTGTAATATATATTAATAAGAAACATCATAAACTTTGCTTGAAAGTTCATTCAACATCTTAAACTATGAAATTAGATATTTAACTATCGAACTTTGCAATCTGGTTCAAATAACACCCTGACGCGATTTTGCATAGTGGTATTGCCTGTGTAGCACGATAAGTGGATATTTTTGTTAATAGGATGACACGCTGACCAAGTTAGGTCAATGACGTGTGAGGCTACAAGGGCTTCATCCTACTAAGTTCTCAGACATGTGTCCATGGTCATCGCCCTTTATAGTTCCTCTCTGTTTTGATTTGAAAGAGAAGGCTCTGTAGATCTCATCTATCATTCACTAAATTTGATCAACGTATTATCCTACGTAGTACAACCGTCCATTCATTATGCCACCACCATTCAAAACCAGATAAGGGTGTTATTTGAACTAGATTATAAAGTTTAGAGGGTCAAATGTCCAATTTCATAGTTCAGAGTGTTAAACAGATTTTTGAGTAAAGTTCGAAGTGTTATATAGACTTTTTCCTATTAATAAAAAGCAACGAAAATTACAAGAAGGACAGAGGTGAAGGAAAAACACATAAGGAGAAAAGCTAAGGAAAAATCATATACAGGATGGTAGATATTACCAAGAAGAGAAAACTAATTCTGACATATAGAATTGCTTAGTTTGCTTGCTTCTTCTACAGTTCTCCTGCATGCCTTCTTCCACGGCTACCACTGCTTCAGCTGCCTGGCCGCGATCCTCGCCTTCCCATTCTTCGCGGCGGTGCTCGCATCAGAGCCGCTGGCGCTGCTGCGCGCCGTGTCATTGCGCCTCCGGTCCATGTTCCACGCCGTTGGCTTCCCGCCATCGGCCTTCTTCGCACTGCTCAACGCCAAGCTGTCGCAGACCACCTTCAAGTTTGCGGCCACGCTGCCCTTCACGCTCACCTTCGTGCTACTCGCCAAGGCCTGTGTCGCCGGCATGCTCCGCCCGGAGCAGCAGGAGCGGCCCTGCCGGCGACAGCTAGCGCCGCTCCCACCACTCGCGGCCGTTGCCGGCGCGTACCCGACGCTCGTTGCCACGCACCTCTTCAATTCCTTCGTCATACTCTCCGCCAACGCCGCCATGTTCTTGCTACTCTTCCTCGCCTTCAGCGCCACCGACCTCATTGGGCTCACCTCCCACGCGGCCATGCTCGCGCTCTCTGCCACCGGTGCCATCGCCTACTAGCACTCCCCGGGCGGAGCCTGCATTGCCGCCGTGCCGGCCATACCGGCCGTGCTCGCTGTGTCGAGCCGGGCTGTGAGCCCAACGGGCCAATTTTTCCGGCTCGGCCCGGCCCCGTTTGTGCCGTGCCAATCTAGCCCATCACGTGTTGGGTCCGTGCCGTGGTCGGATGCTGAGCACGGTGGGATCGCACATTCGCCCTACGACGTGGACGTGCGCCATATTCAGTCTGCAGGTGTAGGAAGGGTCTCTTCGTTTTGATTTTAGTTTATGATTTTTAGTTATGAATTTTAGCTTTTAGCTATTTGTAAGAAAGTGTATGGAGAGAGACTTATATACGATTTCTAAAATTAATTTGTACATCTGTTTTAAAAAGATATTTTGTTTGAAAACTAGTTATGGTACAAAAGTGCTTTTAGAAACTGGAAGGAAGACACCTGATTTCTTTAGTCTTAGGGAAATTTAACGGATGAAGAAATATCTCATCAAGTAAACTTCTTTATCAAATAAGCCGCAGCTGAAAGCAAAATGCCAAGGACTAAGTTTATTTTACCCTTCTCAACCATTGCTTTGGTTTGGAAATTAATCCCTAACTACAAAACCGGACGTAAAATGGCCTAATTGCAAACTTGAATCGAAGATGTTCATTATTTTCTTTTTCTTTGACCTTTTCATGATACGAAAATAAATGAGAAAACACAGCTGCGTGTCTTTATTTTTAACGATGAAGGGGAAGTAATAAAACTTTGGTTTTGAAATAGCGCAAGATGCTTACAACAGAGATAGCGTAAGTCCCAAAAAGTAAATCTAGCGAAAGTTATAGCATATCAACGACAGATCTTTGCTAGTGCAAGTATGGTGGTCCGACCGGTGAATCTATGGTATTACACTTACATGTTTCTTTTTCGATGTAAACTGAAAGGAGATGTTAGAGTAAGGAAGAAAACATACATATATATAAGAAAAATATTTTTTACATTTAGGTGTAATTACACCCACCTCTAATATACCATCTAAACGAATTTGAAATACTCCTTTATCACCTTGGATATACTCATGTACTAATTATAAGATATTTCAATGTGAACCACATGAAAAAATTACAAAAGTTCATAGTTTTTACCGTATTTTGTAAATATCTTTATATACGTATATAAAAAGGAGTATGTCAAAAAAATATACATACCACCTCTAAAAAAATTCTTCATACCACTTAGATGGTCTTAAATACTCGTATACTACACGTACATACTCTCCGTTACACAAGATACTCCCTACATTGTGAGATACGACATAGAGTGTAATTACACCTGGGTATAATTACATTCTATATCATATCTCGTGTAACGGAGGGTATGTACATGTAGTATACGAGTATTTAAGGCCATCTAGGTGGTATGAACAATTTTTTAGAAGTGATATGTATATTTTTTTGACATACTCCTTTTTATATGCGTATATAAAGGCATTTATAAAATACGCTAAAAACTATAGACTCCCTTACAATTTTTTATGTGGTTCACATTGGAGTATCTTATAATTAGTATATGAGTATATCTAAGGTGATAAAGGAGTATTTCAAGTTCGTTTAGGTGGTATATTAGATGTGGATGTAATTACATCCGGGTGTAATTACACACACCTCTAATATACCACCTAAATAAACTTGAAATACTCCTTTATCACTTTAGGTATACTCATATACTAAATATAAGATAATTCAATGTGAACCACATGAAAAAATAGCAAGGGAGTCCATAATTTTTAGCGTATTTTATAAATACCTTCATATATGCATATAAAAAGAAGTATGTCAAAAAAAATATACATACCACTTCTAAAAAATTATCCATACCACTTAAATGATCTTAACTTCTAAAAAATTATTTATACCACCTAAATGATCTTAAATACTCGTATACTATACATACATACTCTCCGTTACGTGAGATACTCTCTACGTTGTGTGTGTGTATATATACACACACAATATCAGCTTGCCCAACCATCCTTTGACACCGTGTGCTTGTCTAAACCGTATGAATTATGAATTGATTTCTAATTCTTCATGATTTTTATTTTTCTATTTCATAGACGGGCTTTTACGATAGTGGACTGAACGGCACGGTCAGAAGCCCACCGAATTACTGCTGATGCCGATGATCTATCGCAATTCGTAAGCTTCGATACTAATTGCAAACAAATGTCGTATATAGGTGTTGAACTCGTCTTACTGGTGATCAATGCAGGTAACTTCCCGGCATAATACAGGAGAGATCGCTCGATGAAAAACTACAATAATTACTGAGACAAAAATACCAGTCTTATTAGGCTAGAATCAAACTGAAATATGATCTCTTCTGGAACTATATCGCCCGACAGATGCATCTCTTGGCTTCTGTAGAACAGTACTTCCTAGCTATCTCGCCAATTTGTATTATAGATAGCTTTTGCCTTCCATTGTTCCACAGTTAATTACCACACTCTAACAGCACGTTTTGAGAATATACAAACGTATCACGAATACATTTTGCAGGAAGCTCTCATCCGTGGCCTGCACGGTGCACTCCGTTGTCGCTAACGGCATCCCCGTCTCCGGCTTCTCCATCACTTCGGCTGTAGGTCCTGCCATCCCTGCCTCCCCCTTTGTTTCGGCCATCGCTCCTCATTCATGGCCTTGACCTCCGTTGCTCCCGCCGTCCCCACCTTCGGCTGCCACACTAAGGTGCATCGATGTTGCTTTCGAGTTCTTGATTTTGATTTGCCGTACATGTTTATTTCCTCTGATTTGTTGCTTATTATTGTCAGCATGGGTTGTTGCTTCCGATTTGTTGCTTGCTATTGTCAACAATGCCATTTCTCGGTCTAATTTGTTGAGGATCCCTTTTGTTGCTTGTCTTTGTTGAACATGGCATGTGGTCTCGATTTCTTGATTGGAATTGCTTCTTCCGCATTGGCCTAGATGGACAAGGCCATGGCTACATGGGGCACGGACTGCATGCACATTTTCTTGGAGATATATGTGGAGGAGGTCACCGCACACAACCGGCCTTTTGGATGTCTCAACATGAAAGGTTACGACAACCTTTGCCGGAAGTTCGCTGAGCGTACTAGCCAAACTTACCTTCAAAAGCAAATGAAGAACAAATGGGACAACCTCAAATAGGATTACACCGGATGGAAGACCTTGAAGTAGTGTGCTACCGGCCTAGGAGTTGATACAGAGACTGGCTTCATTGCCACCGATGACAGTGGTGGGCGCAGGCAGCCACGGTGTGTGCCCGTTGCAACCTGCATGTGTTCTTACATTCATTTTCTCCACTCTAGAATTCATCGCTCATTTCTTGCATGCCCAATTTCTTAATTTTTGCAGGGCAAGCCCTTTATGTTCAAGTTCAAGAAAGACCCCCTTGAAAACAAAGACCTTATGGAAGTTGTGTTCAGCACCATGATGTGCACGAGAGAGCACGCGTTCGTGCCCAGAGCGGACACACTACCATTGGAGAATGGGGAGGACATCCTCGGGACTGGCCTGCATGGTAGTAGTGCAGGCCTATCTCGAGGCAAGCGGCCATGACTATCATCGTCTTTGTGTAGCGATAGCAAAAAGGGGACAACCATTGACCGCGATATCGAGTTGAAGTGCCTCGTTAACCTATACGAGAAGGCACACACCACAACAACTCGTGCGTTTAGTGTGTGGGCGACTTCCCCTATGCGCGACCTGACAAGGGAGATGTCTCGACTGATGGGAATTGTCGAGGAGGCCATGATTGGAGAGGACACCAAAGAGCATTACAACGTCAGTCAACTCTTCATGAAGAAAGAATGCCACGACAGCTTCATCACCATAACCATTTGAAGAACATGCCTTGAGAAATGCCGTCCATGTTCGTGTGGTCAATGTTTTCTCCACCGTGCCATGTTGCACATTTGATTTTTGACATTAATTTGAGTTATTTATTGCACTTCATAAACCACACATTTTGTTCTTGTGTCATGCACTATAATGCTATGCACTATTGTTCCAAACTATTAAAGTTTGCTTGTAATTGTTTCGCATGCTATCATTGAGTTTCTAGTTGGTACTATTTGTTTTGGTTACCCAGCTACTGTTATGTTTCAGATATTCATTTTTTCGGCCACTAAATATCCCTTGATTACTCCTTTCGTGTAGAGATGAGCGTGACAAGACCAAACGGTGGAGGCATCAATGACGAAGATGTCTTACTGACTCCTTCGCACTACTGACCTAAGTCGCCTTCGCGTGCATAGATGATGATGCAACTTCACCGTCTAGGCCCCCATCGAGAGTTCCTTTCATGACCAGGATTCAATGGGCACAACAACAACTCGTTGACGATCAACGATGCTAGCTATATACGATATGTTCTGCATGCGAAGGTCTGCGTTTGATAGGCTACATGACACTCTTGTTGCCAACTACAGCCTAAAATCCACTATACAAGTTTGCTCTAGAGAATTACTTGCATTGTTCCTATTGAACTTAGGAGCACCTCAGTCCAACAAGCAGGTTGTTAACCGGTTCGAGCACTCGACAGGAATTATAAGCAGCAAGTTTACACATGTGCTCAAGTGTGTGAGCAGATTAGCTGTTGCAAACATTGCACCTGCTGATCCAACTTTCTAGAGTGTGCATCCTAGGCTGCTGCAGTAGATGTTCTATCTGTACTTCCTTAACCGCATTAGGGTGATTGATGAGACTCATATGCAAGTTACAACTCCATTTGAGGAGCGCACTAGGCATTTCAACAGGCACGGGTACATCAATCAAAATATGCTTGGGGTATGCAACTTCGATGCTTGCTTCACTTTTGTATGCGCTAGATGGCATGTATCTATGCATGACACATGTGTACTACGGGAAACACTTATGAAATAGGGAAACCGACTCTCTATTCCACCACAAGTATAACCCTATAGTGCATAATCTGTCATGCCATTTTTTTATGCAACAACAAATTTTGACACCTCTAATATCGTTCATGTAGGGAAGTACTACATTGTGGACTCTGGGTATCCAAACAGGCCGTGGTACCTAGCTCTGTATCGGAACCATATGTATCATATTTCAGAGTTCCAAAATAGTAGTCAACCCGATGAGATGCTAGTCCCTGCACAACATCGTCGAGCAGGCATTTGGCATGTGCAAGATGAAGTGATATATTATGGACAACATTCCTAGTTATGATGCACAAGAGTAGAAGGCGATAATTATCGCAATGATGGTGTTACATAACTTGATTTTGGACTACGAATTGCCTGCTACAGATTTTGCTAATCTAGTAGGGCAAGATTGAGGGAATGTAGGTCTAGCACAAGGCGTTGTAAACCAGGTTGCACATGGTGTGGATGTTGTTGATATAGACATGGAATGTGACGCGATTGCAGCGTCGTTGGTGGCTTGGCGTATGACTCATTGCGGATTATGCTTCTATGTACATTATAAATGTCTATGTGCCACATGCATTTGTTTTGTAAGTCCCTTTGTGCGTGAACATGGCCCCAGTGTTCATCGATGATTTCATTACGTACAACCTCTTGAAACATCTAATACAACCCTTCAAAAATCAGCTTAGTAAAAAGCCAAAAGCCAACAGTCGAATTGAACACCTCAAGCTTCAGCTGTGGCTTCTTGCAGTAGCTACAGTACCATTTTAGTCAGAAACCGAAAACCACAGCCGAATTGAGTAGGGTCATATAGTCTATTTGAAGATATGCACAATTTTAAAGCTTATCATTAGAAAAAATTAGCTTCCTAAAAATTCAATCATTTGTTTTTTTAGAGAGAAAGAGAGGAGCCTTACAACATAAATTGAGTGTATACTCATTTAGTTTGTGATATACATGCCTATATAAAACTAAAATATGTAAGTTCGAATCAAATCTATCAAGTCATCTTGCTATCCTCATTGCATGCTATATAAAGCCCTGTCAAGAGATCAGTGGTGCAACATATCTATATCTAAAACATATTATATTAAAGAAGCACGACAGATGTGAGTATGGGACACGTGTATAGTTCATATCTGTGCATGTGATCTACGACAAATTAACTAAGGATATCATAAAATTTACTCATCCTTTCCCTATTTGTATACTGCCTAACCTATTATTATGATAAAACTGATGATGTGTGCTTAAAATCTCTCAAGAAAGAGAAATACTCCATCCGTTCTTTTTTTCTTGATGTTTTTTTTATTTTTTACGGTCTTTGAGATATGACTTTAACCACTACTTTTTATTACTTTACACTGAGATATACTAATAAAATTATAATATTATGAAAGTATTTAACTTTAACGATAAACCTAATAATATAATTTTCGTATAGCTAATCTAGATAGTTTTAAATATAATGGTAGTCATACTTTAGAAAGTTTGACGGTATGGATTCTTGGAAGTCAAGTAAAAAAGAGTGGAGAGAGTGATTTGACGGTATGGATTCTAGAAAGTCAAGTAAAAAAGAATGGAGAGAGTGTGTTAGGATTTCTAACAAAAAAGAGCAAAATCAAGCCTTAATTTGGTGGATCCTAATTACGCCTAATCCATGGCACTATTGGATGTTAAATGCAACGTCATTTCTAACTCAAAATAATAAATAATTTTAAACCATTAAAATAACTCAGTATGATAAGTAGGATCAGGTATGCGTTAGAGGGGGTGAATGACTATTTAAAATCTTTCCCCAAGTATTAGCAACACGATGCAGTGGAAAACACAAATCACAAGCTACACTAAAGTCGAGAACCAAATGACACAAGATCACCTAAGACTTTAAGTCTCACTGGTCTGACCGCTCAGCCTGACCACAAGGGCCACTGGTCTAACCAAGTCTAGGCGGTCTAACCGCTTGGGCCACAGTGGTATGACCGCTCACCGAACAGGGACAAAAATTAGCACGGCACACGACCAATAAAATGGTTAATTTTTAAATCACTGATTCAAACAGGATGAAACTTGGTACAAATTCTCCCTACAATATTGTCAAAAATCTATTCCAATCATGAATCGTGAAGATCAAGGTTGAAATTCTGATCTTTATTCAATACACAGAAGGTTACACTAAGATTGAGCAAAAGAGAGAAACCTCCATCTACTCTTACTCATGAGTTCTTGATGATCTATATAACCTAGGATGGATTTTCACATATTATAGCAAACTAGATCATAGCATGAAGTCAAACCAAAATGCCCTCAAGCTAGAAACCCCAAACCACCCCTTTTGAACAAAACCGGACAATCACAAGTACTTTTCATAGAAAATGTCTAGATAGATGATATATAATCTCCAAGAGACATCTGCACCTCTTACATGTCCTTGGTAGCAACAGAAATCAAGAGGAGATAAAATCTAAACAAGAAAACCAAATAAATCAAAAGCATAAGGAGAAATCTGTGGCACAACTCATTTGAACAAAATTTGGATGTTTTTTTTTTCACTTTGAGAGGAATATTTTACAGCTATTCCCTTGTGGAGGATAGAGCTCTAAACCTAGAGAACACACACAAAGCTTCCATCATAAAAAACCCTAACCTCTCTCACTAGCACAAGAGATCTCTCTCAACATACATAAGGGTTTATATAGTGGAGGTTCTTCAACTAACCCTAACAATCAACACACCTGTAGTGAATACAACCACTTATAATTGAGGAAATCCGGTAACCCACACACAAACGGGTTTCATAGTTACACACACTTACACATTTTTTCAAAGCTCGACTTCCACATGGTTCCAATAACCCGATAAGACGCTTCATCCTTCACGACATTATCTAAACCACTTAGACCATCGTCGTGGTTTTGCAAACTGCCTCTCCATCTAGTATCGGATAATTTTCTCAATTGCCACCCAACAGCCTTCGCGGTGCTTCGCTTCAAAGCAACCAGTACAACGAAGTTCGTGATGCCGAATGACTTGCTGTCAAGATCATACGCCTACTCCCGAGGACTATCACCATTTGAAATGCTTAAGTCCAATAGTACACCACATGCATATACTTGCCTAATCACGATATTTGTTTTTTCCCGTGCTTCTCTGCTTGAGATGATACTCCACCTGAACTTACACTATTCTCCATAACCTCAGGGCACCTCCTCTAGCTTCGGTCTTGCCGTTGACCGTAACAAACACCAAGCGCCATGTATATCAAATAACAAACAATCGTCCCGAGCATAAGTGACATGTACTTGACTCTAATCATCATAATCAATGCAAACATGCACCACTTGACACCCACATCATGATTTCCACATGTATGAACTCCTACACATGACTAATACTTGTATGCATAGACTCAAAAAGTGACTAACACAACCGAAACCAACTCAACTCATTCAATTTCCCAGAGACCAGTTTTACCGCCAACCAATGGCCGGTCTGACCACCAAGAACCAACTTAAAACCTCCCGGTAATAGGAGACCGATTTGACCGTGGCAACCATGCCGGTTAGACCACCCGCCGACCTCTAGTCGGACCGCCATTATATGGCCAATCATACCGCTTTTAAAAACTCCACACAATGCAACAAACACCTATATGAATAAAGCTACCGCCAACTAAAAATCAGTCACACTGCATTTCTAGTCGGACCACTGCTCATGGCCAGTCACACCAGACCGCAATCAGACTGCCACCTATTGCTGATCAGACCGCTCAGCACAGCGATTAGACCATCTCTGTTTGTCAGTCAGATCGCTGCCTACCCAACAACAAAAATTACAGAGCAAATGATACAAAATCAGACTCAAACTTCGACAACGAAACATAAACAAAGTCAAATACCCATCACACAACATGGACTGAGCTCTACATGGTCTCTCTAGATATAGTCGAAGTCAAATATTGAGTGAGTGCCACGTGGTCTCTATACTGGCCCGTTCATACAGGCTTTTGGTTTTAACTTATGAATAGTAATAGATTATAGAGGAGCTTGTAGAGATAGAGATACCCATATGCGATTTTGACCAATATAAATGAAATCACTACAGTGTGTACTACAATCGACTAGTAGACCCCGACTTGAAAAGATACTCTGTTTGAAAGCTAGATACTATAGAAAAGTTACTCTAGAGAAAAAGCAGCTTTTAGAAGCCAATATGAACATGTCTTTAATAAGACAAACATTGAGTTGCTAAACATTTGGAATCTATATATGCCGTAGGGTACTAGGCCACGTACAACGTGCAATTTCGGATGCCAAATAAGATGATATATAAATTGGATCATGGTGGCTAATAGGATCAGATTTCTCATTTCAAGTATCAACGCATGTGACATTTCAGTAAGTTACACTGCCATATATAGGCAGGCATATGGGTGGCTTAATTAATTAATTGGTCAAAGGTGCTACTGTATACGTAATAGGCGAGCTAGCACAAGCCTCCAAATATAATTCCATCGACCTCGCAAAACTATATAACATATAGAGGCGAGCTATTATTTCTCCCAAGAAAATGAAAGGAGACTTAACATTTCACAGAACATGCATGCACTATCAAATTGATATCAGTTATCAGTGTATATATAGATACTTAATTAGGATTCCAGTCACACAAAGGTTTTAATGAAATAGAAAGCATTTTTGAAAGTTAATATGAAATGTCCACTTTTGGTGCATGATAGATAGAGGAAAGATCCCTAGTAGTAAAGCTACCTATCTGGTTAGCTAGAAATTCACATTACAAACACGTACGTGAGATTCAGTTGCAAATATGCATAAATGCTGCATGATTTTAGTTCCACCTTCACATAAGATCACACGTTTAAAATACAAAATAATGCACCTACCGACCTAAATGATTTAGTACCAATTATATATATGCATGATTTCTTTGGTTATCCACTAGCCACGATATGCTAGGCAACTGAATTTTCTGGGAGATACCTTGATGTCAAACCATATAACTGAAGCAGACACGTAGAAGTAAAATCCATCAAAATATTAGCTTAGTAATTGCATTGGCCTAGCTATTTAAAATAACATATTCAATTTTTTTACGATAAACTAAGTAGTAAATGAGACAGAAACACTAGTGACATGATCTTGCCATTATTGAGCTGCTGGTCACATGCATTTGTATCTTTAGGAGACAACCATTTCATCATATCAATTTAGAAACGCATACATGCAGATCAAATCAAATCATATATAGTGCCTTCTCGAAATCCGCATATATTCAAAAACATTCCTATCAATTGTGCAACGCAAATGCTACATGTTAGCTAGGAGCTGAAGACCGCAGGACCGGAAGACCTACAATACTATATATTATTAAGTAAGAAAGAAGGGAAGAAATTACGCTGTTCTGAATGCAGACGGATCACCAAATGAGACAGTAGAAAGTCCGAAGTATGAATAAGTACAACATAAGTTAAGAAGATAATAAAACCAAGATAGTCCTTTTCTCATAGATGCTCCAACACACTATCTTAGTTGGCACAGATAACCCTCTTGTGCCATTTTAATATAACTAATCAAAAACATACAACTACATATATTGCATTAGAATGCATGCATATATCTGATTACTGTGTTGATTCTGTCCAATCCACATGCCTATATGAACTTATTTATTCTGTCTGCACCCAAAACACCCGTACGGGAATAAACCATTTGCTTTAGACAAATCTTAATCTCTCTCTCTCTAGCTAGCTAGCTAGTCTCTATAGTCTAATCTACATGGGGTATATGGGAACGCTATATCATTATCAAATACATACAAGCTAGAGAACATATATATGTGCTGCATCATATAATCACTGTACGTACACCAACCATTGGTCTGATTTTTTTTTTTTGAAGATTGTTGGAGGGAGTCAAACAAATACAAACTTAGCTGTCTCACTACAGAACCTATCTGCAAGCAGAAACAGTGGCCATGTAAAGAGAGAGAGAGAGAGAGAGAGAGAGAGAGAGAAGGGAGAGAGAAAGGAATGTGCTGATCTCCCATAAGAGAGGCCAGCTGCAAGCTTTATGAAGACAAATCAGAACACAAATGGGAAGTGAAAGGGAGGCAAGGGCTGGAAAGAATAGAGCAGGTTATCATATACAGGGAGATCAGAGGAGGGAGTCATGTCGATGCAGCTAACAATATCTGTGCAGAGAGAAGAGACCTCTCTCTACATGTAAGCATGTAACCATAGATGGTGTGTGTGTCGTGTAGTCACACTCTGTTGCACTCATACCAGACAAGAGATCCATTTGTCCACAACTCCACAGCTGTGCAAATCCCACTATTTTCTGCGTGGGATGAGTGTGTGTGGCAGTGTGTGAGCCCAAACACTATTGGACCATAAAGACAGATAGGCCAATGTTGCATGGAAAGCGTCGCACTAGAGAGAGAGAGAGAGGAAGAGAGATAATATATAATTAATACATGCAATAGTCATGCACTATAGATCAAGGAGAGATGCTTTGTGTGAGAGGGGGGGACAGCTCATCTCTCTCCCTTTGCCACGATATGGCCAGCTTAAGAGCCTAATATTGCCATTGCCCGAAAGCTAGCAAGTACTCTCTCTCCCCCCTACCATTGCATACTACACCTAACGTGACCTGGCCAAGTGGACGTCCGGCACGGCACTGGCTCCGATAGGGCATGGCCGATTAGTCCGATACGATTGATCTAAATAAGTTATTGTATCGGATCATGTGATTGTCCTTTGACTTAGACATGATACGAAGAGGGATAGAGAAGCGCCGGGCATGTTTAGTCCAACAGGCCACCGATGGCCGTTGAGTACAGTCATATGTATTTTACTGCTAGTCATAAGTAATTTTACCGCTAATTGTAAATAATTTTACTGCCAAGTTACATATCAGTACAGTAACCTTACCACACGCAATTTTACTGTCTATAGGCAATTTTACTATACTACTGTAGAGGAGTTATTATACTATTATAAGAAAGTTATTATATGTATCGTGTCAAATCAACTCACCGTGTCAAGATATTGATCCAAACACGACATGCCTGGTCGGACTAGGCTAGCAGTGCCTGGTTGGACTAGGCTAGCACGGCCCGTTGATTGTGGCATCGTGCCGTGCATGGCAAATGTGAAGAAAGAAAAAAATGTGAGTATTCAACTCCTCCACGAAGTGGGGAACCAACGAGAAGGTGAACAATAGAAAAAGAGAAAAAGAACGGTAAAAAATGAAAACTTTTCTCTCTCTGTCTCTGCCCATTTGTAGGCTGTAACATGAAAGAGACCAAATTTGTAATAAGAACAAACGGGGAGGGGTGTGCGGTTAAAACATTGACCGGCATCCATCGCTTCCATCATTCATAGCTCAAGTTAGATTCTCGTTGTCTCCCTCTTCATATCCCCCACATGCTTGTGTACCCCTCTGGCCCTCCCATTGCGCCAAATACTCTCAAATTTTTAGCCGCAAATAACTCCAAAAGACAACAATACAAACAGTTGAAAGCAAAGACATTGCCAGTGATCCTAAAAAGCTTCACTTCCTTTACACACAGATTACTAGACATATATATATAAGGGGCATATCTAGTGCAAAAGGGTATTTCAGTGCAAAGGTGCAAATGAAGATGTGGACCATCCGATCTAGATTGTGTGGCTCGGATCAAGAAAGGTGGAGGTGGGTGGGAACTCATCCCATTTAAACACTTTTGTAGAAAACCCCCTGCATAGATTATGTTTTATGAGGTGGGGTTTCCACCTTCCTTGATCCGAGCCACACAATCTAGATCGGCCCACTTAAATACTTTTGTAGAAAACCCCTGCATAGATTATGTTTTATGAGGTGGGGTTTCCACCTTCCTTGATCCGAGTCACACAATCTAGATCGGATGGTCCACATCTTTATTTGCACCTTTGCTTTGAAATACCCTTTTGCACTAGATATGCCCTATATATATATATATATATATATATATATATATATATATATATATATATATATATATATATATATATATATATATATAATTAAATTGGCAGGAAAATATACACTATGGCACACAAAAAACGGTAGGTTAAAAACCATGTTAAGCATATTCCATTCAACTTGAAAAAACCCGAACCACAGACAAATCAAGTATTGCCGCGGCGTTAAACACACTAAAATATTTTGTGCAAGAAGTTGTAGGTCACAGACCAATAATTCCTTAACTCAATCTAGCATGATTTCAAAAGGATTGAAAAAAGTAAGACAAGATATAAATTCGAGTAATCGACCTTTCTTGTCTCTGTCTCAATGCATCAATGCACATGACCCAGCAATACACATGCACCGCCCTCCAAAAAACAAAAACAGTTTTGCCTCCAAATCACCTCTTAAAATTTCCAAAAGAACACCCCACAAATTAACAGCAAATAGAAAGCTAGACACTAATAAATCAACTCACCAAGAAACTCTTGTGATGCACCCTGCATGCATGATCTCTCTCTCTCTATTCAGAGATTAATAGACCAAAAGGATCATCTCATCATTCTCATCTCCTGTAATGTGGATATAAATAACATGCAATTAATTAGTCCTAAGCTTACAAGGAGATAGTAGAGCAGCCGTCCCTTGTCATGGGAAGCCATGCGGAGAGAACAACGAAGAGGGACCTCCTTGCCCTCTGCTCCCGCCATCATCGCTGTCGCCGCCGTCGTTCATCTTGCCGAACTGCGCGTCCATCCCTAAGTTCAGGTACAACGTCCTGTTGTCCAAGCTCAGATTCACCATGCTCGTGCTCGTGCCACTGGTATCGTACACGGCGCCGGCGCCAGGCTCACTGTAGATGGGCGCCGCATTGGCAGCGGCGGCGGCCGCTGCGGTGTGGGCGTCCTCTCGGGACATGACCATGGCCGCCGACTGCACGAGCTCGAGGCAGAGCCGGAGCTTGTTGGGCTCGATGTGCGCGAGCCCCGGCACGGCACCCTTGAAGAGGAAGTCCGAGGTGAGCGTGCGTAGTATGTCGAGCGGCGTGACGCCGTCGACGGTGCGCACGTTCGGGTCGGCGTGGTGGTCGAGCAGCACGGCCACCATGTCGGGGCACACCATCTCGGCCGCGACGTGCAGGGGTGTCTTCCCGGCGGGTCCCGCCGGGCGGTTGACGTCGGCGGCGCCCATCTCCAGAAGCGCCTTGACCACCTCCCGGCTGCAGTTCTCCACAGCGTAGTGCAGCGCGAGGGCCTCGTCGAGGTTGAGCCCCTCGCCCATCACCATCAGCTTGACAAGCTCCACGTCGGAAGAGTCCAGCGCGCGCCGCATGCGGCGGATCTTGTGGTGGTCATCCATCTCGGCCACGGACGCTTCGATGCCGGCCGGGTGGTGCGGGTGGTTGTGCGCGAGGAACGGCGAGCGGCGCGAGAGCGAGGACTTGAGGCGGAGCTCGTCGATCTTGGCTACGACGTCTATGGGCAGGTGCTTGGCGAGCACCTCCGGCGGGTGCCCCGACTTGGCGACGAGGTGGGAGCAGGTCGTCCAGAGCTGGTGCAAGTCCTGCTTCCGCGACGCCATGAGCACCTTCATCACGTCCTCGATGGACGCTTTCTCCATCATGCCGGCCAGTTGCTTCTGCAGCCATCACAAGAAATTTCGTCGGTGTATGCTCGCTTTTACTTCTTGCAAAAGCTCACAGTTATGGAGAGCGGCGGTGGGATATAGAGGGGCATACTGGATTGGCCCTGTGCATAAAATATAAGGGGAACAGAAGGGTTCAACAGTATGGGAGCATCATGGTGCTGATTGGGGGCAGGATTAAAGAGGGGGGAAAAGTTGGGAAACACACAAAGAAACCCTAGCTTAAAATCGCAAATCAGGATAAAATAAGGCAAGAAAAGCATACATCTTTCATGGAATGCTAATTGCACTACGTACGCGCGGAAAGCTGTGCTGCTTGTGCCGCAACAGTGAAGATACAATTAAGCTGTAGTAGTAGTGGAAGAAGAAGACGGGTTGGGGGTCGATGCGCGAACAGTGGCAAAAAGGAAAAGAGAAATTTCGCATTAACGAACCCTAGTAAGAACAAAGCACGAAAGCATGGAATCGAGCATGAAAGGAAGCAAGCAGGCGGGCGGGCGGACGGAAAGACGGATGGACAAAGAGAGAAAGAAAGCAGGGAAGAAAGCGCGGGGCCGCGCACGCCCGCCCGCACGCGTGTGCAGGCAGACGAGTCGACGACTACTACTTCTGCTACTACTACTCCACTTCACTTCATTTAAAAAGGGTGGAGGGATGGAGAGGGTACAGAGATCAAATCAATGCTGCAGAATGCTCGCCAATCCCAACATAACCAACCCCAACACCCATCTTGATCCCCGCAATCCTCAGGAGAGAAAAAAAATAATTTGTTTTGCTTTTCTTTTGCTAGTTTTTTTCCCCAAGAACTTCTGAAAAGAAAGAGGGAGGGAATGGACCTGCCCGCAGGAAGTAACTAAACGAAGGAGCGAAGAATTGAAGTTGGGAAGCATTAGGTGATTACTTGGGTGAGGAGTGCGAGCTCCTCGACGCCGAAGGAGCGGGCGGCGGCGAGAGTGTCGAGGGCGAGGTCGACGGCGGCGGCGCAGTGGGTGTGCCAGCACCCGCGCTCGCCGCAGCCCGGCCGGGGCTCCCCTTTCTGCGGCACCAGCGACACCTGCCCGCTGTACAGGAACTGCAGCAGCAGCAGGAACACCTCGTAGCTCACCGAGCTCACCGGTATCACGGCGCCTGGCGCTGCCGCGGAGCCGCCGGCGCAGCGGGGGGAGGAGGCCGAGGCGCCGGAGGGAGAGCGCGAGCTGAGGTGGTCCAGGAGGAGCGCGCCGGTAGCGGCGGCCTGGTCAGCGGCGGCCCCGCAGAAGTGCTTGCGGAAGAATAGGCTGCGCGCAGCGAGGATGCAGCGGTGGGCGTGCACGAGGCGGCCCTCCACGCTGAACGTGACGTCACTGAAGGCCTGCCCGTTGATGAGCAGGTTGAGGTAGTCCATGGACAGCGACTTGAGGGTGTCCTCCATGGCCGGCCGCCGCGTTTCTTGCTGGAGCTCCTCCTCACACCTCCTTTATTGATTGGGTGGTGCAGCTGCCGAATTAGCTAGAGGGGGGGGAGAGAGAGAGAGATTGCAGAAGCTTGCTTGTTCTCTCAGCTTGAGGGAGAGGAGCAGTAGAAGCTGTTGCTATTGCTTTCTTGGCTCTGCTCCTGCAGCTCTTGGGCTCCAATCTTGTGCTGCATCTCCCGATCTTTCTTGATCTTCTCTTCTGTCTGTGACCACTTTCTTCTTTCTTCCTCTCCTCTTCAGTTCTGTCTCAAGTCTCTTCCTCACCTCTTCAGTTCTGTCTCTGTCTCTCTCTTCCTCTCTAGCTATCGTCCTCTTTTATGTGTTTCTTCTTTGGGAGTTTTTAGCTATGTTTTCTTTAAAACAACCATCTAAATTTTTAATAATTAGCTCAGAGATCCAACTGTCTTTTTTTAGAGAGAAAGAAATTTGCGATTGCTAGATCTCTGATCTAATGGTCAAAAATTAATTTGGATAATAGTTTAAAAGAAAATATCTAAGTAGTATTTATCAATTCTCTTCTTTTTGTAGCTGGGGGATGCTGATGTTGGTGCCGGTGCTCTGGGGTTGTTTTCTCTCGCTCTCTTTCCCTCTCTCTAGACTAGCTAGCGGTTATACGCCTGCCTGAGATTTTTTTTGCCCTAAGGGAGGGGGTCGGGGGTCTATGTACGGAGAGAGGAGGGCAATATGGGCGGCTGGGGGCATAAATAATTGGTGGATCTAAATAAATGGAAGAGGAGAGAGTAAATTGACCGTACATATATGCACAAACAAAACATGTACATGTCTACATTTCAGGGGCTCATAATAATTTGGGGGCAGTATAATTAATTGGGTATGTGTGCGTGTGATGAAAATTAAGTGTTCCAGCTTTGACTTATGAAAGTCTTAAATCATGTCTGCTTATGGGAACACAAAACACAATAATCATTAATTGAGTTGTGCTTGCTTTTAAAAGGGGAATACATACATAAAGTTTTTAAGTTACCCAATAATCATTTTAAAGAGATCGATAAGCTATGTTAGTGTTGTGCTTATATAGGCAAAAAGTGAAAAACGGAAAGCCGCCGTTAACAATTTTTTCAGGCGTTAACAAGTTACCTGTAGATGATACATCACTATTCCAAAGTATCAACATTTTGCTGCTATTAAATAATACAAGTACAGAAAATTAGAGGAGTAAGTTAGAATGGGAGGCGGGAAAATATGGCAAAAAAGAGTGACGCCCTGCCAAAAAAAATGATTTGATGATAATTGCATTCCACCTTCCGTAAAAAGAATGTAGACCCTGCTCCAACTGGCTTATAAGTCGTGGCTTCTGATTTTTTTACTATAGCAACTAAAAGTGTATTGTATCGGCTATTGTCTTTTCTGGGTAATTAAATTTAAAAAATTATAAAAAAATAAATTTATATCATCTCGAATAATGCAAAGAAAAAAAGAAAAAAAATAAAAAACTTCAAAAATAAAATTAAGAAATCAAAAGACAGAAGTTAAAATCGTTTGAGGTGGGGCGTCCTGTGACTTATCGGCCTAAGCATGCTGCAACTTCCATGTAAGATACTAAGATGGCATGAATTTCGGCACTGCTCAATTTAGCTTCTAGCTTCTGCTTTTTTCACTATTTATTAATTTTGTTTTTTTATTTTTGGGCTTTTTGCCATTTCTTTTTTTCCATATTCCTTTGCATTATCCGTGATGGGCTAATATATTTTTTTCTATTTTTAATTTTTTTAAAAAAATTTAATTATACCAAATAAACCAACTCAACTGTAGTAAAAAAATAAGTCAGCTACAGTAAAAAAAGCCTAAAAGCCAACACCATTCTGAACACCTTCGAATGAGAGCACCCGTTGAGATGTGTGTATCCATGTATATTTATGCATAATGCACCTATCCGTGATCATTCTTGCTGTTGACTAATTTGTAAAGATTCCTCATCACGTTTTGTTAGGATAGGCCAAATGATACGACACATTATTAAGTGATGATTAGGGGTACATAAAGTATTAGGAGAAGAGATCTTTGTTATTTCCTTTTTGTTTTGTAATTGTGCTTCGTTAGTTGATACACATATTGTTTATATTGCCTTCTTGACTTTTTAGCTCTCTCCTTTTCTTTTTCTTTTTCTGTCCTTGTTCATACTTTCTCTAAGATTGGACAATTTAATTAGGACGAGTGATGGATAATGTCGTGAGAAGCTTTACAAAGTATATTCCGTGCTTGATATATATGCATGGTTCCATGTCGTTTTTAAGAGAGAAGGGAACAAATGGCCGGATTAAATCCTATATCAAACAACAAATAGACATGCATTAAGGAATTAAACCTATATCTCCGAGTTATAGAAGCATGTCTAGAAAAGTCCAAGGAAGTCTCTAGCTACAACAAGGACACTAACCTTAGATAAGTGGTCGAGCTTGCTTAATCTACGGTTTGGTTCACGATACTTAGACAAAAAAATGTTCATGAAGAAAACAATGAATACAAGTGCGTTCAAATTGATTTTTAATGATGACTTTTGGTTTTGACTAATGAATAATAATAGCTCATAGAAAATTTATAGAGAGACTACGTGTGATTTTGACTGATACAAATGAAATCACTACAGTGTCTACTACAATTAATTAGTAGAACTCATCTTAAAAAGTCACCCTGTTTAAATGTTAGGTGCTATAGAAAAACTATTTATTATAGAAAAATAGTTTTTAAAAACCAAAACGAATAGAGCCATGTTTAATACGATTATTGAACTGCAGAAGTTAACGAGTGGATCAGCGTTGAGTTCTGTTCTCTGCGTGATGAAATGCTTTGGAGTTAGATGCATGGTAGTTAAGTGGTTACTTAATGTAAGAAACTTTAGGGCAGCAGATCTTAGAAGCAGGTTACTTTCAGGTACATATATATCAATGTTTTTCTAGTTTCTTGCTTGTGAGAATAAAAAAACATTCATGAGATGTCTTTTGGAATCTGGGTAGAATATTTAATTTATCTCTGTTAGCTAGGCGTTTCCTGCGAAATCATTCTTGTGTTACTTGCAACGAATCTGTTCTCCCCTTCGTTGTTATTTATTAGTGGAGAATAGTGCACTAATCATCTTATGATAGTTGTATAGTACGTACATCTCCATTATGAAATGTCAAGTGGATATATTATTTAGATCATAAAAGACATAGTTTTCTTAATCTTTTCCTTGATGTCGACAGCTTCCCATAGATAGGCTAAAATCCTTGCCATTTTAGCTTGCAAGTACACCCAAAAGAAAATCAATTAGACCCGGGTTGTTTCCCCTAAAGAAACTAGTCATAATCACATAACATTTTTCATATTTTATTTGCAAATAATTATTAAAGTAGCACTTGCTATGGCCTATCTTTTCATTTATTATGTTAATATTTTTTAGAATATCCTACTTATACTGTTAGAAAAGGTTTGAAATTAAAAGTTTGCCCTCAGGGCCTAGCTTACTCCTAGGGATACGTATCTACACCATTTGCTTTGTGTGGGTCCTACCATGTTTGGGACTCTAGGGTTGGACCGTGGCTGATTTCAGACACCGTTCGAGTTTGGCCCCAGACCTTCCCCGAGGTTGGTCTCGCAGATCTTACTAGGTTGACTTATGGACTTGGCTCGAGGTAGACCATCCTACGAGTGCCACTACTCTGAAATGGTTGTACTCGAGGTAGCACGGGGACCCTTCTCCAACAATAGCTCCTCACCGATCCAGGTGGTCGACAACCGCCCACCTAGGCCGATGCACCGACTCATAAGATGGGTCAGTGCGTTGCCCTAGGCCAACAACTCGCGATAACCTACTCGAGACCACATATACCTTAGTGTTGGATGTCCCCCTGGTGTTGGATCGCTGGCCGCCTGGCCATTGGGACGAGGCTAGGATTGTCTATGCAACGAGCATGGGTGTAAACTTTCCTTCGTGGGAGAAGCAAGCTTCGTCCTCGGATTGATAGGGATTGGGCCTAGAAGTGACACACATTGCGAGGAGTTACCATGTGTCGCCATCATCCTTGGGTTACTGTCCTCACGGGCCAAATGGGCACTGCATGGTGGACCACAAGAGGTACTGCCCATTGGCCTTCACTCGGCTGGGTGGACCAACTCCATGACGGTCTTCATTCAACCGGGTGGACTCAGTCCATGGTGGTCTTCATCCAGCCGGGTGGACAAAATCTATGATAATCTTCATTCGACTAGGTGGACTCGGTCCATGGCGGTCTTCATCTGGCTGGGTGGACCTGGTCTACCATGGACTAGGCTAGCCCTTTAAATATTCCCAACCGACCATCTCTCACATCCCCCACTTTATGGATGCTATCTCATAATCAACATATATCCTAGACTTTCAGAGATGGTCTATTGCAGTACGTTGCGGTGGGGGTATAGGTACATAAATTCTGCACCCAAACCTACGAAGATGAGAGATTTTTGGTGATGATCCTTGCGCTAGTTGCATATGGGAGTAGATGTTATATCCCGATGGTCTTAGGGTGATGAGAGTTGCTGCATGTAGGACTATGCGTCCTTAACATGTATTCGGCAAAATATAATTCTGCAAAAGCGATCAGGCAATAAATTTAATCCTTTTAATTAATGCTTCTGCTAGTCTATCTGGGTGTGGACATGCGGGACGGAGTGCTCAACTTTAATTCCCATTGCCTTGCAATAATCATCAAATGCCTTTGAAGTAAATTCTTTGGCGTTATCCATTCTGATGAACTTTATATGATGATTAGGAAAATTATTTCTAATTTGAAATCAGTTTTGCAAAAATATGATTTCTCATAGATAATAAATATATGTGTGACCATTTCGTGGAAGCATCGATGAGCACCATAGAATATTTAAATGGCCTCGACAGAAGTTGTATAGGAACACAAATATCTTCTTGGATGCATTCCAGAAATGTAGAGATTTCATCCTTCACTTTCATAGCAGAAGGTCTAGTAATTAATTTCCGGGTGGCACATATAGGGCACACAAAATCTTCCTAATTCGCGAAATTCTTTACATCGATATTTTGTCCCTGTGAATTGTTAATTATATTTTTCATCATCCTAAGATCTAGATGTCCTAATCTTTAATGCCAAAGGCAGAAAAAGTTCAGAGCTTCTGAATATAGTTTTCAGGGCAGTATAGGCGACGGGTACCTTAACATTGGTGTAATATAGCTAGATTCAAATGAAGAAAATCTTTCTAATACCTTTTTTTTCACTTGCTTCATACTTTGTAATGGGCAAGAATTTCTTATCATACTTTCTTCAATCTCAACCTGGAATCCGTTAGCATGAATATCTTTGAAATTTAGAATAGTTTTAGTCGATTTTGGGTGCAACAAGGCTTCTTTAATGACCAAAATTGTGCCCTTCGGGAGTATAATTATGGCTCTTCCTGAGCCTATTATACAAGCATTGCTGCCAGTGATTGTTGTAAGATTGCCAGCATTCTTACTAACTAACTGAAAGAATTTTGTCTATCTCAAGATGGTATTCATTGTGACATTGTCAGCTAAGCACACTTCTTTCATAGGGTGCCACATGTGTTCTAATATAAAATACTTTATTAATATATAGTAGAAGATAATCAACACATAAAATAAAATACTTCAAATATCAGAACATATCATGCTGTTATTAACTGAATAAATGAATGAATTAACATCATCCAACTATCACGAGAATGAATTATTCGTGTATTATCATTGCAAGTCTAACTTGTTCCTATCACACATAAAATGCATGACAATTAAAGTCTAGATGCATTCTGTACATTAGACTAAATCTATTTAGAAATCTGAGACTTCAGCTGCTATCTTCTGCTATCTTCTCTATGGTGAGGGTGAGATGCTCTTCCTAAGGAAACAAGGCTGAGAAATCATGGTGGCGGTAGCTGCAATGTCAAGAGGGGGTACGATTGCAGGAGTAGAGTCTACCTCCATTGGTGCAAGCAACTGCTCAGAATTCTCCCCCTCAATAGAGGCAACGTAGGTTTCATGATGCCCTTTTTCACTCTTCTTCTTTTTGGCCTGGAAAGCATCGACGACGTGTTGCGGCTCTTTGCAGATCCGTGACTAGTGCCCCCACTTGCCACACTTGTATCAGGTTTAGTCTTGTTGACCATAGGGCTTGTCGTTCCGCTTTGGTATGCCAGCCTTCTTCATAGGTAGAGCATTTGACTTGTCTTTCTAGGTTGCGGCTTTGCCCTTCCTTCCCTTTTTCTTCATTATAGGATTCTGCACTTTGTAGCTCCCAGTGTTGGCCTCACGGCCAGAGAACTTCATCTTGAGCCTCTGCAACTTGTATGATATCGATTATTTTAGCATATTCCTTATAGCCGTCTTGGTGATAGTTGTGCGCAGACTGCATTGCACTTGGGTAGAAGGTGGAGATAGTCTTCTCAATCTTTTGATGAGATCTTCCTGCCACAAAGTTAAAGATTGGTACAAATTCTTTGTAGAGCAGAGTTGTACTCCCCAACCGTCCTAAATTCAGCAAATTTGAGTTGGATCTATTCCTACTTTGTCTGAGAAAGAATAGTGTACTTCAGTTTCTCGAACTATTTCTTGAGTGCAGTGCATAATGGTAGTGCGCTTTTCCCTGCTATGTAGTCATTCTTGACGAGTGAGACAGAGATTGTGCTTGAGTATGTGAAGTGGCTGATCATTTTTCTCAAGGGTGGATTTGGCATCCTGTGGTGCACCAATCCCAATGGCAGTGCGGAGCTTCTTGGCTCTAAGTATGATCTTGACATCGAAAACCCAAGTCAAGTAGTTTTAGCCATGCTGGGTCAGCTTCTCGAACTCCCGATTCGTGATGCTTGTGATCTATATGTGCATGAAGGAAATATATAAATTTACTACAAGAATATATGCATGATATAAATTGGATAATGATATAAAATATTCTCGTGATATTTCAGAATTTTCTGCGGATTTTCTATAATTTTATTGTTAATTTCAGTGAATAAAAGTAATTTAAATAATTACAATTAATCAAAAACATTAAGTAAATACAGAAAAGCATAGAAAATAATAACAATAGTGCTAAACAAGCTTCATATGCGAAAAACACCTCAAAAGTCAAATTCCCGAGGCTCTTTTATGCTAGAATATGTTTTTTTAGTGAATTCTGCATTTTTCGAGAGATTCTCTGCTAATTTTCAATTCTGAGAAATTTTTTGCGTAATTTTTTGATTTTCCGATGGCCCTTTTGTAAAATGCGGTCGCCCCCCTGGCCGATCAGATGGTCTGAACTTTCCTCGGCCGATTGGATGGTCCAAACTCTTGGCTGATCGCACTACTACAAAAACACCATTAGTAGACGCAACATCATATATAGTTTTGTGAAACCATCTGTGTAGGGTTAATGTCACAGACAATTTTTAATAAAAACCGTTTGTGATAATCAACTCATCACAGACGGTTTTTGTTAAAAACCTTCTGTGATAATCCACTATATATTGATTACACCGCTCAGAACTCCATCTATCTTCAATTTGATCCTCATCTAGGCGCCTTCCTCCTCCCCTGAGCCTGGCACCCTCCTCCTCCCCCGAGCCCGTCACTGACTTCCCCGAGCTTGGCGTCGCCTCCCTCGACTCCAGCACCCTCCTCTCCCGCGAGCCCAGCACCCTCCTTCCCCGACTCTGGCGCCTTCCTCCCCCGCGAAGTCGGCACCCTCCTCCCCCGAGCCCTCCTTTCTAAAACAGAACCGTCTCTGGTTTGGTTCTTGATGGTTTTTCTCTCAGTTCTTTAATCCCTGTTATATGTAGATCTGTTATTCATGTAATTCTTGTTACATGTAGATACTCGGTTCTTTGAGATCTGTTATTCATCTTTAATCCTCGGTTCTTTAAGATTTGTTATTCATATTTCATGTAAATGTTTCATATAAATAAGAAGAACAAGATTTGTTTCATGTAGTTGTTTCATTTTTCATATAGAATAATGAAGATCAATTAATTAAGATTTATTTCAAATAGTTGTTTCATGTTTCATATATAACAATGCATGTGTGATGTATATGCTACATTTGCTTCTTAATCATGTATTTCCATGTAATTTCATATCATTTTCATATTGATATTGTTGTATGGGAGGCCCCCACCTAACCCCGGTAGGCCTATTAAGAGGCTGTAAAGCCTAGAGTGAACATGTGTAACGACATAATTACCCTTGGGGATGTTTCGATGTAAGGGTACGATTGTAAAGACACTTCCTGTGCGGACATATATACATGTAATGCTAGCCATGGAGAGGGCCGAGAGGACAGTATTGTTCATCTCACTCCCCACTACCATACTCTCTCTCTCTGTTTGGTCTGTAACCACAACAGTTGGCGCCGTCCGTGGGGACGACATGAGCTAGCCTCAAGATCTCAAGAAGGATGGCACCGAAGAAAGCTTCATCATCTGCGGCGAAGAAGAAGGAAGGGGTCGCGGCAAAGTCCCACGTCAACACCAGGGCTTCGGCATCGGTGGTCGCGGGCGCGCATGACGACGCTCACCGCGCGACGATCGACCCCGCCACCACCGCCGGGACGGTCGACCCCGCCACCGCCGACGTGAAGACCGACCCCTCCTGAAGGAACATCCCGCGTTCCGAAGGTTGCCCACGCTCGGGGGGGCATGCGGCTGCGAAGGGACAAAGCGATTACAGCCCTATCAATGCACCAAGGAATCATACCAGACCATGTGAGTTTACCTTCGGCAGCAGCCGGTAGACTCCGCTAGACCACCCCTTCAGCCTCGTAAGAAGCCGAAGGGATACCTGCGTCCCCCGACGAGACCGGCCCTCCGACCCAGGGGGCCTCTGTGCCGAAGCTTAGTTCCAGCAGGCCCCCACTCTCGGCAGCCGCAGACCCGGAGGGGGCTACGGGGACGATGGGGCAGGGGTACTCGGTGTCGAAATCGGAGTCCCATAGGGCCCCGACCTTACTCGCCACAGCGAACCCCCTCTCCAAGCGAAGGGGCGACAGTGCGCGTGGCCGTTTCGCCTTCGGGGAGCAACGCGGCGACCCTGCCTTGGCATCGGCCATAGGCGGGGGCTCCACCTGAGTAATCGCCATAGACAAGGACTCCACTCCAACGCCCTCAATAGGCGACGACTCCGCCTCAACGCCAGCTGACAGTAAAGAAGCTTCCCCCTCCTGGAAGCCCACGTCGCACTCCTCGTCATCGCCATTGTCCACGACCACCGGTGTACTAGGTCCAGCGGCGGAGGACTGAGCGCCCTGACGAGACGATAATCCTCCCCCTTGGGCACAAAGGCGAAGTGGGCTCGGGGCTGGAGTAGTGCGCTCTGGCACCCTAATGCCCAAGGCCTCGCACACACGGTTTATCCATCCTAACACTGCCTCCGCGGTCGCAGCTACGCACAGGGTGTGTTATCTGGCCGTATATGGCCCGAGGAACGCACTCATTGCGTGCTCTATGGCCTCCAGGCGAATAACTGTGGGCAGCAAGGGGTGCGATTTAAAGTAAAACGCCTCATGGACAGTAGGGGAACACTACGACTCCAAAACTTATGTGGATCAGAGGGTCTTGGCAGCAAAGACACAGACGGGCGGACGTTCTCGCGACGAAGCCGCCCAGGCGTGACACGCCAATCAGCAGCAAGCGGCGCTACGCCATACATGACGAACTCCTCGGCGAGGTCACGCATGTTGAAGCGGGCGGTGATCCCCACAAGCCTCCGTGCCCTTCACCGGTCCTCAGCATCTATCGGCGTGTCGGACGTGGTGTTGAACGCCATCGGCCGCCCGGAGCACTCGAGACCGCTACCACTCTCCACACGATGGTAAAACCACCGTCTCATCCACTCCGGCTCCCACTCTGTAACATCCTGTTTTTCTGAGATTTTTAAAGCCTGAATTTCAAAAATGAATTTTCTGGAATTTTCTGAAATTAATTGAAGCTTCAAATGAATTTTCAAAGTTTTAAACGATTTAATGTGATTAAAATAAACATTAACATAAGTGGAAAATATTTTATTTGAGTTCCTTGTGTCACAAGGAATTTTCTGGTATTTTTGGTGAATTTTCCGGATTTATTTGCTATTTTCTAGAGCTTTTAGAAGTTTATTTGAATTTCTGGAAAAAGAAAAGAAAAGGAATATTTCCCCGCCGCCCGATCTCCCTCTCTCCGCCACGCGTCAACCATCCCGCCGCCGCGCCGCTGCATATTCTTTCTCGCGCACCGCTTCGCCCGCCGCCCGATCCGCGCGCCACGCGTCGCGCATCGCAGCTGACGCTGTGGCGGCACCAGCGCGCCCGCCCCGCCTCGCCTCGGCGCCGCCGCGCGCGCGCGCGATCCCAGCCGTTCGCCGCGCGCGCGCGAACCTAACCTAACCTTTTTCACCGTCCGATCTCGCCGCGTGGCCCAATCCTAGCCGTCTAACCTAATCGCGCCCGCCCGAGCCGTAATCGATCGGGATTTCCTCGGTTCGCGTGTTAAAACCAGCGTTCATCCTCGGTTCGCGTGCCGTCGCCGAGCTCGTCGCCGCCGCCCTCGCCTTCGCGCTCGCGCCGCGCGCCGCCGGAGCCGCTCGCCGTCGCCTTGCGCGCCGCCGTGCACCCTCCGTCGCCGAGCTCGCCGCCGTTGCCGGGACGTCGCCGGTGAGCTCGCCGCCCCTCCTCGCCGTCGCCGCGTCGCCGCTCGTCGCCCTCGCCGCACCCCGCCCGCCTCGGTCCTCGAGCTCGCGCGCCGCGCGCACGCGCGCGCGCGCGCGCGCGCGCGCCCGCGCCGCCGACGCCGCCACGCGTCGCGCATCGTCGCCGCCGCCCCGCGCCGCTCCATCCGCGCGTCCGCCGCGGCGGCGCGCGCGCCGAGCCGCCACGCGTCGGCCATCCGCGCGCACCCACCGACACCGCCGCCGATCCCGACCGCAGATCGGTCTGGATCCACGGCCGCGATCGCGCGCGTGGCCAACCCTCGGCCGTCGGATCCCGCCATCGCGTCGCGCCGCGCCGCGTCGGCCGGCCACGTCAGCCCTAGCCGACGTGGCATCTTCGTGGCATGCCACGCGGCGCCACGTCGCCCTAGCCGTCCTCCCGAGCCACGTGGCAGCCACGCCACCGCCACGTCGGCCGCGCCACGTGGCGGCAGATATGCCGCCGCCACGTCGCCGCGTCCCGCCGCGTCGACCGCCGCCCCGTGCAGCATCGTTACGTGGACCGGGTCCACGGTGAACTCGAATTTGGTGCACGGGTTCACAAAGACTGATAACTTTTTCAATTTTCCCGAATTAATTTTGAATTAATTTTCCGGGAGCCCGTTCTCCTCCATCCTAGCTCCGATTGACCCCGTTCTTTTTTCTAAATTCATCTAAAATCGAGCTCTAGCTGTTGGTTCTGTTTTTGTGAATTTTTGAGTTCTTTTGCTTGTCATTTTATGTGTTTCTTTGTTTCCGTCGCTTTCTCTCGTTAGATTCGGATTCCGAGGAGCGTGTTTCGCGCTGTAAGACCAGAGTACCCACTGAGCATAACGAAGGCAAGTCGTGTCCCTTGATCATGTTGAACCCAATTTTACAAACTATTATTTAATTATTTTTGTTTCAAATTACATTGCATTGCTATTTTTATTCAAACCGTTGCACAGGTAGTTATTGTCCCAATTGCAATTACACCTCCTTGACACTTTGAAATACCATGATGCCTTTGTCACCATAGGTTGGGAAATTTGATAGTGATGCTAGTTTATTTATCACATGGGTTGGTACGATTAGATTGCTTAGCCGATTTATATTTACGTTTGGTCTCATCGCAAATATTAAACTATTAATCGACTTAATGAAATATGGAAGCGTGGTTGGTGCCACGTGTATTAAAATTTGTGCCACGGCATTGGTGTGACGTTGGCTTGGTTATACAAATTGGTTTTGCACTCAAGCAGTGATCGTGCAAGAAAGGGGAAGTACGGTTGTACTTTGGGGATGTGGTAGTCTCGCGGGTAATGCTAAGGACTTAACTTTGTGCGCCATTGATCCGAGCTTAATCGTCGCAAACCACATGTCTATTATGGGATGGACTGGCTGATTAATTTGTAATATTTCAATTCGATTCTGCCATTGTGATGGACATGGTTGCTGATTTCCATGTGGCGCAAGGGGGGGTGTGATGCGAAACCCTAGCGGGCAGGATTGTGTTGAGGTAGAGCATTGTAAAGGCCTTGTTGTGATTTCCTTAGGCCTAGGCTAATCACATCGTGTGGGTACAGTTGTGCAACCTCTGCAGAGTGTAAAACTATTCGAATAGCCGCGTCCTCGGTCATGGACAGTGCTCGGGGATTTCACACGAGGGTTAGTGTTTCATTTATAACTTGGTGGTTTACGTTGGGAGTGGACAGGTAGTTCACTGTTGGTTTAACTTGTGAATTGGTGTTCACAAGTGGTTCATGTTTATCCCTTTGATTATCTATTATTACTGTTTTCATTTAACTTTTGCTTTCAAGTTATTTAATATATTTCATCAATAAATGCCTTTATGCAAATTAACCTTTCAGCCTTCCTTTGGTAAGCCTTGCACATTATATTGCATTTATTGTTACAAACGACTTGCTGAGTACCAATGTACTCACGGCTTTACGCCTATGTTGCTCAGTTGAGGGAGAGGAGTACTATCGCCAGGAGGTGCGGAAGGGAGTACTACGACGACTTCACGGATTAGGCTTCGTTCTCCACTCGATAGCCCGTGGCTTGTCGATTGGTCGCCACGCTTTATTTTGGATTTCATTGCTATTTTGTTAAGCCCTTCCGCTAGAGATATTGTAAGCTTGGCCATAAGGTCGCACCTTTGCTATTTTATCGATATTCTAGTTTTCCTTATTATTGTCGTGTGTATGACCGTGATGACATCTATGTTTGATTGTGTGCACTAGCGTGATCTCGACTAGTGCAGTTTATACGAGAGACCGAATTTGCATATTCGGTCTCGGCAGAGATGGTATCGAGCCATATCGATCGTAGGACAAGCCCTAAGTTAAATTGGTCGTAGCCCAAAAATTTATTTTCTAAATGAAACCAACTAAACTTGATATTTAGTAATATCTCTATCTTCTTACCTCATTCTTAAGGATTCTTGTCTCTCGCCCCAACTCTTGCAAAATTTGTTTTCCTAAAGTTATAAACCGATCTTTCCCTTATAAATGCATTAGATGTCCCAAGCTTCTTACGGCCTGACAGAGGATGGAGGTCACTTCTACGCGTTTTGTTGCGGTGCCTCGATTTAAGAGATCGCCCGTCTACCTCACTAAGGATGAGAAGCAAAAGGTCAACGATCGGAGCATCTCGGGCTATACTTCACTACCCGAGTTGGCAGCGGTGCTACATCACAGTTTCAAGAACACCGGTGCCAGTGGAGAGATGTCAGCACAAGGAGTTGCGCACAAAGCCATCCGTCGACTTTGCAAGCTATACAATATCAACATGGCCAGACTCGTTCGGAAGTTCAAGGAGCAAGACGGAGCCACCCGAGACTACGAGCGATGAGGAGCCCCGCCGACGCGATCAAGACCTCTACCGTCGCCTACACCGCCGAGTCCGGAGGAGAGACGTCGATCACCGGAGATCGTCGCGCCTACCTCGATCGGTTCCTCCGGCCCGATCGAGAGCGATCGCGCCGATCCGCAACTCGTGGGTTGTCTCGATGATTCTGAGGACGATAGCAGTGTACCCTATTTGTCAGGACCCGAGTGGGAGCCTTCTGAGTAGATAGTGCGAGTAGACACGTTGGATTTTATTTGCAGTTGTGTGTGATGTGAGCTGCAAATATTGCCTTAAAAGCATTATATTGTGATCATGTCAAATCTTTTATTGGAGTTTATTTTTGTTCAGTTTCTCTGTTAGCCTTCTGGCTAAGTGTTTGTTTAGGTTAGGTCTCCATTAAGCAAAACCCCCTTAGACGCATTACCTCTTATCTATGCTTTTCCCTCTCGTCTTTCACCTTTGGTCAGTCAGCAGTTGTTTTCTTTTCAGAGCAAGATGGTTGACACCAGGAACTCCTCCAGCCGCAACCAGGGGAACCAGGACCCAGAGAACAGTGCCGCGCAGCCAGTGCCACCTGTCTTGGACCCCGCCTCGCCGATTCTTGATGGCCTGCATACGCATGATGCAGACCATGATGCAGGGTATGCAGACTATGATGCAGCGACAAAGACCAGAGCCGCACCACCGCCAAAGACATCGTCACAGAGACCAGCTACGCAGAGTTTATGAGGACGAGACCGCTGTTTCTCCAGTTCATCGAGTTTTGGAGGCCGACGACCGGGTCCGTTCGATTGAGAAGAAACTGAACTTGGCTCAGTGCACCGACAGGGAGAAGGTGTTGTATGCAGCACATCAGCTTGAGGGACCAGCAGCAGAGTGGTGGGAGAACTACTGTGCCGCCCATGAGGACCAGCATAACATCACCTGGAAGGAATTCGCCAAGGCTTTCCACACCGCTCATGTCATGGAGGAGTGGTTGAGATGAAGAAGGATGAGTTTCGGGAGTTCCAAAGAGAGGAACTCGTCGGTGAGTGAATATCTCAATAAATTCACTCGGTTGGCTTCACACGCGCAGAGGATGTGGCGACAGATGCAGCTCGCCAGAAGAGGTTCAAGAAAGGCTTGAACCCAGCTTTGAAGGTGCAAGTCGTAGGCAACGACTATGCCAGTTTCCAGCAGTTGGTGGATAAGGCCATACTTATCGAGGAGAGTCGCCGCGAGCTCGAGGAGTCTCGCAAGAGGAGGTTGATCCAGCAGGGATCACAGTCACACCAGTCTCAGAGGCCTCGTTTTGGTACCTATCACCGCACGAGCGCCACAAAGAAGCAGCAGCAGCAGCGATCTTCAGATTTCGACCCCACTGCACCCCACGCCGATTTGATCGAGACGGCGCCCTAGTGGTTCCAGTGGACAGCAGCAGCAGCAGAAGAGTAATAATCCAGCAGCGTCCATCACTTGCTTCAAGTGTCATGAAGTGGGACACTATGCTAGCAAGTGCCCTCAGAGGCAGGCCCCGACACCAGTTCGCTTTGACTTGGGAGCCACACCCGGTCGTACCCCTACCCCGGGAGCAGGACGAGGAGCACCCCCGGCTTCAGGACAGGCCAGCAGGACGCCGGTGGTGAGAGGTCAGGTGAACCACGTCACCGCAGAGGATGCACAGGCAGCGCCAGACGTTGTGATCGATGCGTTTCGCATATTCTGGCCTCGCCACCGCTTTATTTGATTCGAGCTTCGCATTCGCTTGTTTCGGAGTTTTGCTTTAAAGCAACAATTGAAAATCGTTGCTCTTGGATCTGTTCTTTTAATCCAATCCCGGATCCGAGTTGAGGTCCAACCTAGGTTGTCCAGAGTTAGGATAACCATTCAGGAGTTGAGTTCAGGTCGACTGATTTTGTTGGATATGCACGTCCCTAGATGTAATCTTGGGAATGGATTGGCTTCGTAAGCGGCGAGCGATGTTAGGCGTGGGAGCAGAGCGGTGACCTTAACCAATTGAGATGGAGTTAAGGTGCGATTCGCACGATGAGTGCCGGCAGAGCTACCATGATTTGCCGAGTAAGGTAATCCGGTTGGAGGGTGTACCGGTTGTCGAGAGTACCCGACGTATTTCGAATGATCTTCCGGTATGCCACCAGAGAGGAGGTTGAGTTTCGATTGAGCTTGTGCGTGTACCGCTCCGATTTCCAAGAGACCCTACCGGATGCCACCAATGATTTAGCAGAGTTGAAGAAGCAAATTCAGGAGCTGTTGGATAAGGGTTACATCAGACCGAGTTCATCCCCGTGGGGAGCACCAGTGTTGTTCGTCAAGAAGAAGGATGGTAGTCAGCGCATGTGTGTGGATTACTGAGCACTTAATGAGGTCACTATCAAAAATAAGTACCCTCCGCCGTGATTGATGACCTGCTTGACCAGCTTAAGGAGCAGGAGTGTTCTCCAAGATTGATTTGAGATCGGGATATCATCGATGAGGATACGTAAGGAGGACATACCCAAGACGGCCTTCTCGACTCGTTATGGTCTATACGAGTTCACAAAGTGATGTCATTTGGTTTGACTAATGCTCCAAAGATATTTCATGTATTTGATGAATAAGGTGTTTATGGAATATTTGGACAAGTTTGTCGTTGTGTTCATTGACGACATTTTGATATACTCCAAGGATGAGGAGGAACATCAGAGCACTTGAGATTAGCATTGCGTAAATTGAGAGATAATCAGTTGTATGCAAAGTTCAGCAAATGTGAGTTTTGGATGAAGAAAGTCGCTTTCTAGGGCATGTGTTGACAGAAGGAGTCGCAGATTGACCCGGGAAAGTAAGTGATGTTTTGGATTGGCGATCACCCACTTGATTACCAGTCGAGTTTTCTGGTATGGCAGATACTACCGTCGCTTTATTGAGGGATTTTCCAAAGTGTGGCTGACACTTCACGCAGCTTGCTCAAAAGGAAAAGAAATTCAGTTGGACGCCAGAGTGCGAGAAGAGTTTTGAAACTTAAGGAGAGTTTGACCACAGCCCCAAGTGCTTGTGTTGCTCGATATTAACAAGGATTTTGAGATATTTTGCGATGCCTCGCGCAAAGGTTTGGGTTGTGTCTTGATGCAAGACAAGAGAGTGGTAGCCTATGCCTCACGCCAGTTGAGACCGCATGAGGAGAACTACCCTACCCATGATTTAGAGTTGGCAGCCGTAGTGCATGCTTTAAAGATTTGGCGTCATTACGATGGGTAACGGATGTGAGGTTTACACGGATCATAAGAGTCTCAAATACATCTTTACCAGTCCGAGCTTAACCTCAGGCAGAGAAGGTGGTTAGAGCTGATAAAGGATTATAATGTGGGCATACATTATCATCCTGGGAAAGCTAATGTGGTTGCAGATGCCTTGAGCAGAAAGGTATACTGCAATTCAGTGATGGTTCGAGAGAGTCACCCGACTTTGCATGAGGAATTTGAAGCTTAACCTTGAGTTGGTTGAGCGTGATTTTTGGCAGCTATGGAGATGCAGCCTACTTTGGATGGTCAGATTCGCCAGGCTCAGTCAGATGATGAGGCATTTCAGCGGATCAGAAAGAATTTGAGTGAAGGTAAAGAGTCAGGATTTTCAGTGGACGACCAGGGAACCTTGTGGTTCAAGCAGCGTTTGTGTGTGCCCAACAAGCAAGAACTAAAGGATGTGTTATTAAAAGAGGCTCATGAGTCACTATTTTCGATTCATCCAGGCAGTACCAAGATGTACCAAGACATTAAGGATAAGTATTGGTGGCCAAACATGAAGCGTGAGATTGCTGAGTATGTAGCCCTTTGTGATGTTTGTCAGAGAGTAAAGGCAGAGCACCAGAGACCTGCAGGTTTGCTACAACCATTAAAAGTCCCTGAGTGGAAGTGGGAAGAAATTGGTATGGACTTTATAGTCGGTTTGCCTAAAACCAAAGAGGGACATGATTCGATTTGGGTCATTGTGGACCGTTTGACCAAGGTTGCTCATTTCATTCCAGTTAAGACGACTTACAGTGGTGAATGATTGGCGAGCTATATATGTCCAGATAGTCGATTTGCATGGTGTGCCCAAGAAGATTGTGTCGATCGTGGATCGCAGATTCACCTCGCGGTTTTGGGGTAGTTTCCATAAGGCTATGGAACTCACCGAATTTCAAGATAAAGATATCACCCCAGCATGATGGTCGACAGAGCGAGTTAATCGACTCGGAGGACATGTTGAGAGCCTGTGTGCTTGATCATGGGTCTAAGTGGGACGATTGTTTACCTTTGCGAGTTCTCATACAACAACGATTATCGTGCCGCTTTGCGAGATGTCACCGCTTGAGGCATTGTATGGCAGAAATGCGGACCCTCTCAATTGGAAAGAGACGGGGAAGGTCGTTTTTGGCCCGCATTGTTTGAAAGAAGCCGAGGATAAGGTCCGCTTGATTCAGAAAGGTTGAAAACCGCCTGTGCCGCATGTAAAAGCTATGCGATACCGACGCCGAGAGCCGAGTTTTGAGCCGATGATTTTGTGTATTCGAGGATCACACCATTCAAAGGTGTGAAGAGATTTCAGCTAAAAGGGAAGCTTGCACCAAGATATGTGGGTCCGCTCAGATCCCAAACGCAGGGAGAGGTTGCTTATCGCTTGAGCTACTGCGTCCTTGATGGGGTACATGACGTCTTTCATGTGTCCCAATCAAGAAGTGCTCGCGCTGCACTGAGGAGGTTGTGCGCTTGAGGCCGTTGACCTCACAGGAGGATCTGTCATACAAAGAGCACCAGTCAAAATCTTGGAAGTGTCGAGCGAGTCACCCGAATAAAGCGGTCTGCTTTTGCAAAGTTCGGTGGAGCAACCATTCCGAGGAGGAAGCCACTGGGAGCGCGAGGAGGATCTCTCGAGCGAGTTCCAACCTATTCTCTTAGTTGGCCCAGATCTCGGGTGAGATCTCGTTTAAGGGGTAAGGTTTGTAACATCCTGTTTTTCCGAGATTTTTAAAGCTGGATTTCAAAAATGAATTTTCGGAATTTTCTGAAATTAATTGAAGCTTCAAATGAATTTTCAAAGTTTTAAACGATTTAATGTGATTAAAATAAACATTAACATAAGTGGAAAATATTTTATTTGAGTTCCTTGTGTCACAAGGAATTTTCTCGTATTTTTGGTGAATTTTCGGATTTATTTGCTATTTTCTAGAGCTTTTAGAAGTTTATTTGAATTTCTAGAAAAGAAAAGAAAAGGAATATTTCCCGCCGCCCGATCTCCTCTCTCCGCCACGCGTCAACCATCCCGCCGCCCGCGCCGCCTGCATTCTTTCCGCGCACCGCTCGCTTCGCCGCTCGATCGCGCGCGCCACGCGTCGCGCATCACACTGACCTGGCGGCGCGGGCGGCACCAGCGCCGCTTCGCCTCGCCTCGGCCGCCCGTCGCGCGCGCGCGATCTCAGCCGTTCGCCAGCGCCGCGCGAACCCTAACCCTAACCTTTTCACCGTCCGATCTCGCCGCGTGGCCCAATCCTAGCCGTCTAACCTAATCCGCGCCCGCCCGAGCCGAATCGATCGGGATTTCCTCGGTTCGCGTGTTAAAACCCGCGTTCATCCCTCGGTTCGCGTGCGTCGCCGAGCTCGTCGCCGCCGCCCTCGCCGCGCCGCTCGCGCGCCGTCGCCGGGCGCTCGCCGCGCGCGCGCGCGCCGTGCACCCCTCCGTCGCCGAGCTCGTCGCCGTTGCCGGGCGTCGCCGGTGAGCCTCGCCGCCCCTCGCTGCCGCCGTCGCCGCGTCGCCGCTCGTCGCCCTCGCGCGCCCGCTCGCGCCTCGGTCCCGAGCCGCGCGCATCGCGCACCTCGCGCGCGCCGCGCGCGCGCGCGACGCCGCGCCAGACGCCGCCACGCGCCGCGCATCGCCGCCGCCCCCGCGCCGCTCCATCCGCGCGCCCGCGGCGGCGCTCGCGCGTGCCGAGCCGCCACGCGCCGCCATCCGCGCACCACCGACACCGCCGCCCGTCCGACCGCAGATCCAGATCTGGATCCACGGCCGCGATCGCGCCGCGTGGCCAACCCTCGGCCGTCGGATCCCCGCCATCGCGTCGCGCCGCGCCGCGTCAGCCGGGCCACGTCAGCCCTAGCTGACGTGGCATCTTACGTGGCATGCCACGTCAGCGCCACGTCAGCCCTAGCCGTCCTCCCCGAGCCACGTGGCAGCCACGTCACCGCGTCGCCAAGACGCGCCACGTGGCGGCAGATATGCCGCCGCCACGTCGTAGCGTCCCCCGCGTCGACCGCGCCCCGTGCACTGTTACGTGGACCGGGTCCACGGTGAACTCGGAATTTGGTGCACCGGGTTCACAGCACAGTAACTTTTTTCAATTTTCCCGAATTAATTTTGAATTAATTTTCCGGGAGCCCGTTCTCCTCCATCCTAGCTCCGATTGACCCCGTTCTTTTTTCTAAATTCATCTAAAATCGAGCTCTAGCTGTTGGTTCTGTTTTGTGAATTTTGAGTTCTTTTGCTTGTCATTTTATGTGTTTCTTTGTTTCGGTCGCTTTCTCTCTCGTTAGATTCGGATTCCGGAGGAGCAGGTTTCGCGCCAGAAGACCAGGAGTACCCCGCTGAGCATAACGAAGGCAAGTCGTGTCCCTTGATCATGTTGAACCCAATTTTACAAACTATTATTTAATTATTTTTGTTTCAAATTACATTGCATTGCTATTTTTATTCAAACCGTTGCACAGGTAGTTATTGTCCCAATTGCAATTACACCTCCTTGACACTTTGAAATACCATGATGCCTTTGTCACCATAGGTTGGGAAATTTGATAGTGATGCTAGTTTATTTATCACATGGGTTGGTACGATTAGATTGCTTAGCCAGTTTATATTTACGTTTGGTCTCATCGCAAATATTAAACTATTAATCTGACTTAATGAAATATGGAACTGTGGTTGGTGCCACGTGTATTAAAATTTGTGCCACGGCATTGGTGTGACGTTGGCTTGGTTATACAAATTGGTTTTGCACTCGGGCGAGTGATCGTGCAAGAAAGGGGGAAATCTGATTGTACTTTGGGGATGTGGTAGTCTCGCGGGTAATGCTAAGGACTTAACTTTGTGCGCCATTGATCCGAGCTTAATCGTGCAAACCACATGTCTATTATGGGATGGACTGGCTGATTAATTTGTAATATTTCAATTCGATTACGCCATTGTGATGGACATGGTTCTTGATTTCCATGTGGCGCAAGGGGGTGTGATCACGAAACCTAGCGGGCAGGATTGTGTTGAGGTAGAGCATTGTAAAGGCCTTGTTGTGATTTCCTTAGGCCTAGGCTAATCACATCGTGTGGGTACATTGTGCAACCTCTGCAGAGTGTAAAACTATTCGAATAGCGCGTCCTCGGTCATGGGCGGTGCTCGGGATTTCACACGAGGGTTAGTGTTTCATTTATAACTTGGTGGTTTACGTTGGGAGTGGACGGGTAGTTCATTGTTGGTTTAACTTGTGAATTGGTGTTCACAAGTGGTTCATGTTTATCCCTTTGATTATCTATTATTCTGTTTTCATTTAACTTTTGCTTTCAAGTTATTTAATATATTTCATCAATAAATGCCTTTATGCAAATTAACCTTTCACCTTCCTTTGGTAAGCCTTGCACATTATATTGCATTTATTGTTACAAACGACTTCCGAGTACCAATGTACTCACGGCTTTACGCCTATGTTGCTCGATTGAGGAGAGGAGTACTATCGGCAGGAGGTGCCGTAAGGGGAGTACTACGACGACTTCACGGATTAGGCTTCGTTCTCCACTCGATAGCTTTGTGGCTTGTCGATTGGTCGCTACGCTTTATTTTGGATTTCATTGCTATTTTGTTAAGCCCTTAGGCTAGAGATATTGTAAGCTTGGCCATAAGGTCGTACCTTTGCTATTTTATCGATATTCTAGTTTTCCCTTATTATTGTCGTGTGTATGACTGTGATGACATCTATGTTTGACTGTGTGCACTAGCGTGATCCTGGACTAGTGCAGTTTACACAGAGAGACCGAATTTGCATATTCGGGTCTCGACACACTCCGCCCGAGTCAAATCCGCAGGGAAGATCTTCTCGCACTGAGACCGAAGGGCGAAGTTGACGCTGCCGAAGTCGGTGAACGTCCCGTCTCTCCACTCCGTTGGCTGACACAGTGCGTCATGGAGAAATGTGAACAGCCACGCGCTGGGCCAGCAAGCTTCCGTACGCAACGTCCAGCTGTACACAACAAGACGGGCTATCACGTTCGGACTCATTTGTACTAGCTCAAGCCCAAAGGTCCGCAAGACGTCCCCAACAATCATGACGGCAGGGATGCGCAGCCCGGCTTCAAAATAGGCGACGAAGATGATCGCCTCTGACTTTTCGGGGTGCGGTTCGGTCTCATCGCTCGCCGACAGTCGCACCTCCCGGCGGTCCGATAGCTTCCCTTCGCGCACTAGATTGCGGATTGTCTCCTCCGTCGCGAGGGTTGAGCCCAAGATACGGGAGCACGGATCTCCTACCTTCTCCATCGCCGACCACCATTTGTCCACCAGCGTGGAGTCGCGCCCCTCGAGTATGTATTCCACCTCGAGCGGCGCCGACCACCGGGAGAAGGCGCCGCTGCCGGCATGCTGGGCATATTCCTCGCCGCGTGCCATCGTTCTCTGCAAGCTTCACGACAACGGGCGCAGCGAGGCGGCAAAGAAGGCAGGAGAGCGGGCTGTAGGAAAAGAGACCAGAAGTAATGAGGAGAGCGTAAGCGTTGTACCACAGGGGGTATTTAGAGCCCCCGCATCTCCCACGTCACCGGCAAAGGTAACCGGCGGGAGACAAACTGCTCGCCTCCCCATAAGGGAAGCCGAAGCGGCGCAACTGCCCACGCGCGTCGTGCCTGTCGCAAGGTGACCGTGCAAGTTCCCTGTTAGAGCGCGACGCGCCAATCACGTTCCGCCACGCGTCCGCTCCCTCGGGAGTAAGGGCAGTTCGCGCGGCGTACTGTATCCCATCGCCGTACAGCAGCCTGACCCTCGGGGCCATCGCCGCAGTAACGGCGGTCCACCAACCGGTCAATCTTGACAACAACTTCGGCGGGGTCTCTGCCTCCGCGGGGCAACCCCGGCCCCACCTTCGGCTCCGCCCTCATGAAGAAACTTCGTGCACACCCACGCCGGTACCGCAGACCCGAAGACGCCCCCACTCCGATGGCTTGGGGCGACCCCGCAACCTGCTTTGGCCTATACCTCGGTGGTCCAACCCGACCTCTGGCGCACCTTTGCGCACCAGGGACGGTTCCGCATCCCGCCCCTAATACGTCTAACATCTTTTCCGTGGCTAACAGCTCGCAGATAACGCCCACAGAACAGTTCAACCGAGGGAAGCCTAACCGATGGTGGGAGTCCACGCCGATCGACGCAAATGCAACCAATGGGAGGTGACGCGTCGCGGTCGAGGAAGGGGCGTGCTCCACCAACAACAATGACGCTGCGAGGGATGGCTCCAAGCTCGAAGGCCACCTCGACGGTCAGCCCGACGCTCCGTCCGCGGTGCGAAGCAGAGTTCAACCGGCCGCAGTCTAACAGTCCACTTCACCCACGGTCGAGAAGCGCGGCCGGGAATCGCTGTCAAAGTTTTGATCGTGCGCTCAAAAATAGGCCTTCGATAGTTCATCAACATCGACTGATCGCCCTAAATGGCGATACTCTTGCTGTACGTACACAAACTGAGGAAGGCCTATTTTCGAGAGCAAGATCATCTCGGCCATACCCGGCTACACACCAACACAACACTGGGAGCACCGAGCAACTAGGCCACCGGCAGAACTGGGGAAGGACGGCGCCACATCACCGTCGGTATATATATAGCCATTTCCCCCCATAGGAAAGCGCAACCAGTGGGATTGGTAGCGACATGGTCGCCCAGACGCGCGCGACGCCTCGATCTTGTGCGTCTGCGCGCCTCTGCATTGACGCACGGTTTCGCCTTCGACTCCGTCTGTGGCCCCCAACTCTGAGTCCGCAGGAACGCAAAGTCACGCTCGCCCAGTATCACACAAGCTCACAGGCCGCAGGGACGGAGGGGGCCAAAGGGCTCGGCAACATGGCTTCAACCCGTAAAGCCCTTCACCATGAGAGGCTCCTGTTGTAGGGGAGGCCCCCACCTAACCCCGGTAGTCCTATTAAGAGGCTGTAAAGCCTAGAGTGCACATGTGTAACAACATAATTACCCTTGGGGATGTTTCGATGTAAGGGTACGATTGTACAGACACTTCCTGTGCGGACATATACACACGTAATGCTAGCCATGGAGAGGGCCGAGAGGACAGCATTGTTCACCTCACTCCCCACTACCATACTCTCTCTCTCTGCTTTGTCTCAGTAACCACAGAGATATATATATATATATATATATATATATATATATATATATATATATATATATATATATATATGAGCTACATTGTGCTTAATTTTTATATATGAGAAGGCTAACATGTCATCCACCCATCCTTGGAACCACAATGGGAAAAGTTTACAGTGATGAAGACGACCAAAAATTTAAGAAGTGCAAGTGCGGTGCACAAGGCTCTCCAGACAAAAAACACACACCACCACAGACTCGGCACAGCTGGGTATGCGGGTAAAATCCTACTATAGAGGAAGGAGGATGAGTAGACAATCCCGCGGGACACCGCCTCACCATTTACCATGATCCCAGATGAGCTCAGGCTCTTACAGAAAGCGTTGAGTGTAGAATCTTCCCAAGGATCAATCCAGGCAAGTAGAGAGAGATATATATATACTCTCCGTGGCCCTGGAAAACAAGGAGCACTCGGGTCAAAAATTTTGTGAAATATTTCAAAGATATCATTATATGTGATACCTTCTATGTGCAAATGCAATCACTATCTTTTTATTAGTATATGTATCTATCACTTCGAAATCGAGGTCTCGCGAAAGGAACAGATCCATAATCGATGAACACTTCAGGCTGCACAAGCAATACTTGGATGGGCGATTGCCTGTTTATAATAGAAGAAAAGGCATGTTTATTGCAGGGCCACTACCATAGCCAAAGAATTTGTTATCAAAACTGACTACACAATTATCGATGGATTAATCGATAGGTAAATACATTTTCTCCATACATAACTATATTATACTCTTTCTTTCCTTCCGAATAACTAAGCCTAGTTTTTTGAAATTACCTAGGTCGTTCACCACGTACGTTGCAGAGATACGTAGCTCGACGGAAGGGCCCAACTTTGCACAAATTCGAGAGTGCATATTCTTTTTGGTGGCTAAAGTTATAAAATCAGATGAAGAGTTTCGCAATGTAAAATGATTTTGTTTGGAATAAGATTGATCTTAATTGTACATGTGTATTTGTTAATACATATTTTATTTTGTCTCAATTAATTGATTTACGAAATGAATGTTTTTGTTTCTGAAATGAATTGAGATGTAAATTCGATGTATACATGTACATGTTGATCTACTTATTTGAGATAGCATGGCTAACATTTCCTGAAATTAGCCAATAAACAGGAATAGATTTAGGAGAAGAAAAGAATATCACAGACGGTTTGTAGTTAAAATTGTCTGTGATATTTACATTACAAACAGATCGAAAACCGTCTGTAATGACCTCTCATATCATTACTGACCCATCAATTCAGATGACTCACGCAACCGTCTGTGATGACGTTTTTCAACCGTCTGTGATAACGTTTTTCAACCGTATGTGATAATGTTTTCTATAGTAGTGTCGGACTGGTTTGAAAGTCCTATGGTTGATCGGATGGTCCAAATTGCTTTTGATCGATCGGACTGATCCAAACTTTTGGTGGCTGATCGGACGGTGCAAATTTCTTTCTTCTGCTAGCTCGCCGTTTTTTCGTTCCAATTTTGCAGTTTTGACACAACCAGTCTCCGGCCAGTTATATATATTTTATCTGTGTAGGCTTGAGATCGAGCTAGCATAAAATGAGTGGAAAGCTTGCATGCATGCCTCCCTCGACCGGTCATTAAGCTTGAACGGTGCACTATTCACTTTTGAACTTGATACGATAGTCCACAGGTCGATTTAATCCTTGGCACATGCCTTGCAGTCGCCATGCGCGGTACACACTAGACAACAGCAGAAACATATTACGCGCGTACATGAACTTGATCAGGGTAGTGCACAGTCAGATTCGGTGGACACCTCATGTGTCTGTGATGGAAACAATTATTATTGGTCTCTTCACATCGGATAAAGTTACATGGAGTAAATGAGTCTCCCCGTTTCATTTTGGAAGAGCATCACGACGCTCCATGCAGCTTGTATCTAAGGCTCTAAAACCTATTTTTTTATAATAAATAATTTTTTTATATCGTCTAGCTTTTAAATAAGATGTTTTTTAAGATAAGGTCTACTAATCAAATGAAGTACATACTATAGTGATTTTATTTATATCAGCCAAAAGTCATCAGTAAAAACCAATATGAACATACCCTTATACTACATCAGATTTTATGTGATACAGAGAGAATGTAAGAAAGGAGAAAAAGGTGGTGGATTGACCGGTGTGCACTAGGTGCCAGTCAGACTAGCATGTTCTGGGCGGTCAAATCGACCCCTGTTTCTGTGCGGAGTTTATTTTGATATTTTTTTTTATGGTGTCAGTGACGGGAGAGTCCGTGCAGGTATTAATCACGGTGTGTCCATGTAATGTTGGTCATTAGATTTCTATGCATATGTTAGTCATGGCGTAGGTACATGCATATGTTTTACTAATTAGGAGTCAAGTGCATATTATTTGTGCTCAGATCGATTTATTATTCTTTGGTGAGCAAATGCTTTGATGATGGATTACAGCCAGGAGCAAACTCGAGGCCTGCTGGCCATGGGTGTCGTGTAAGTCCGGTGGAGCATCATCTCAAATCGAAAGCACGAGAGGAAAACAAGGGTTCAAGTGGTGTGCGAATTGGTCTTATGTGTTTCAAGTGGTGATGGTTCTCGGAGCAAATATACGATCTTGACAGCAAGCATTGGCATCACGTACTATGGTGTAATATTGTGTGCCACGAAATATGACCGTTTCAAGTGGTGACGGCCTCAGCGTAGGCGTACAATCTTGGCGCCAAGTTATGGGTATCGTATCATCGTCAAGACCGGTAGGTGGCAAATATGTAAATTATCTAATATCGGGTAGAGTAAAGGTTTGCAAAACTACCGTATTGGCCTAAGTGATTTATGTTCCATCTTTGTGGATATAATGTCTTACAGGGCTTGTGGAGTCTTTAGGAAGTCACGCTTTGAAAAGCATGTAAGTGTGTATAATACAAAACCCATTTGTATGTGGGTTAGTGTGTTTTCCCATATGTAAGTGGTGTGATCCACTAATGATATGCTAGTTGTTAGGGTTAAGTGAGAGTTAAGGAGCCTCCAATATATTTGCCGTGTGTTGAGTTGGGACATGTGAGACTCCAATATTAGGGTTAGGATTTTTTTTTGAGTTAGAGCCTTGTGTGTGTGTGTGTGCACGCTCTAGACTTAGAGTTATACTATTTTGAGGGATTGACTATAAAGCATTCATCTTCAAGTGAAATGAATATCTAAATTTTGCCCAAGTGAGTTGTGACATGAATCCCCTCTTGTACTTTTGATTTGCTTAGCTTTCTTAATTGGATTTTTTCTTCTCGATCATTTTTGTGCCAAGGATGTATAAGAGGTAGATATATCTCCTGAAGATAAGATCTTATCCATCTAAGTATGATCTAGAGGAAGTTCTTGAGTTTGCTCTGTTTTCCATAAGAGAGATAATTTTGGAATTTTACTCTTGTGGGTGTTTTACGTTAAATTTATTCTGTGATTTAGCTTACTATGACATATGAGAACATATCTAAGGTCATCTAGATCATCTAGGATTCATGAGTAAGAGCAGATCGATGTTTTCCTCCTTTGGCAATATTCCTTTAAATGAAAAAAGGTCACAATTTTGGCAACGATTCTGTCGATTGTTGATTATAATAGGTTCGTGGCATCCTAGAGAAAATGCATGCCAAGTTTCAAGTCATCTGGTCATCGAATCAAAAGTTACATATATTCTTAGTTTTAAAATCGTATTGATTTTACTGTTCATTGCCTAGAGGTTTGACCGATATCCATTAGAGGTCTGACCGTTGGGACTTTGAATTTCAGGATTTTGCCTTCTTTTAGCTCAGGGCTTTGATGAGTTTATGAGTGTGTGTTTTCGCTGTATATTGGTGATATTTAGAGAAAGATTTTGAATAGTCATTTACCCCTCTAACTCACCATACTGGATCCTACAACCTGACGACTGCACCCAATTGTTGCGTCGTGTCACAAACTACTGGCTACCACGGCTCAATAGCGTCGGTTTCCAACAGTGGCACCACAGTCGGAGTGCATGATTATCACCTATGTGGATGGATGGGGATGTCGTTAGGGGAGACGAGGAGAGATGGTGATGAGTGGAGGGGGAATTGCGGTGGCAGGTGGATGACCATAGCAACAATCTTAGTGGTTGATCAGATTAGTAAAATTTTGCATAACACAGCACAATAGTATAACAACTGCGGATTATGGCTTAAAAGAACAATACTTGCAAAATGGTGCTTCCATGCATCACGCTTTAAGGGGAGGTGCAGAAATCTTGAGAAACATAAAGGAATAAGTAGATAAAAATGAACCCTTATTTTGTACTTTAATATTTATGAACCTATTGAAAGAGTGGTTCATGTTTGGTTTTAAAAAAAATACAGACTAATATTTGTCACTTGTGAGGGTGTCAGAGGGACCCACTTGTGAGGGTGTCCAAGAGACTATGTGAGAAGATCTAGGAATATCTGTGATGAACCATTATTAATGTGTGTGGAGTTGGCTCTTAGATTTTGCAAAGTTTGGCAAATTTTTAGTTCCTCTGTCAGGCAACCATTTTGACCGGTACACAGGACCAGTCAGACCGCTGGACTTGACCAGTCAAACCGTTGTAGGGTCTATCAAACCAGTCGCTGAGGTGGTGGTTGGATCGGCCGCTTGGTGGCAGTCAGACCGATTAAACTCAAAATTTCGGCTGAGAGTTCTGAATTTTAGGAAATTGATCATGGATCGAATCGAATTGCTCTAGATTAGTGCATTCATGTTGCACGAAGCATGTTTAATCTAGCATGAGTCAAGTTGTGAATAATTTCCTAGAAACTTTGTTGATCAAAATCGTGGCACTTGAGCAGTGTTTGAGAAATCAGTTTAGATGAAGGAGATGCTAAGAAACTCAAGTGAATCAAAGGCTAATGACTAAGCGGGTTTGTACTCATGTACTTTAAAAAGCGTGTATGAGTTAAGTGTGAGTGTAAAACCTATGTTTTGTAGGATTAATGGGTTTTTCTCAATTATACTGGTGGACAATATCCATTAGTATTAAATATGAGCTAATTGTTCCACATATTTAATAGATTGGGGATGAAAGCATGTAAGTCAACCATCCTAACCATTTCATTCTAGAGTTCTAGGATTAGAGTTTAAAAGAGAAGAGTGGGTGTTGTAGTATACTCTCTTGTCCTCATTATGGAGTGGATATAAAACATTCGTCCTCAAGTAATAATAGATCAACTTTGTTTGTCTCTTACGAAGTGCTCTTGTTTTGATTGATTTACTCTTATTTTTGTTGGTTCTTTACCTCTTCTCTCATCTAATTAATTTTGTTGTATTCCAAAGATGTGTAAGTGATGGAGATAACTCATGTAGATCAAATCTCATCTATCTAGGTACTGTGATTAGCAAAATTTTGAAGTTATTCAGTTCTTGCTTGATTTATAGCCTTTCCTAATGAATCTTGATCTGAGAATTTTGGCTTCAAATTTTTAGGTGGTTTTGCTTGCTTTGACATGTGAGAATTTATCTAGAGCTATCTTGGTTGTTCTTAACCCATGAACAAATTGTTCATCAAGTTTTTTTAGATTTGCCTAGTTTTGATACAACCTTGCATATTTTAAGAAAAGGTAGAAATTTTGGTCAAGATGCATGCGATCTTTAAATGAAATAAGTTACTAAGATCATCAGAAGGTATGTGCAAGTTTCACCTCATTTGATTATGAATTTTAAAGTTTGCACAAAAAAGTGGTTTTGGCCTAGGGAACAGGCGAGCGGTCATACCACTTCTAGGCCTAGTCAGATCAGCCATTGGTCAGATCGGTTTGTGGTAAGTTAGACCATCAATCAATCAGACCGTACTTACAGTAGCGGCCAGACCAGTTAGATACTGAATTTTAAGTCTTCATTGTTTTGAATTGTTGCTTAGTTTTAAGTTGTTAAATATGATCTTCACAGTTCTTTAATTATTGATGTGAAAGATTTCTAAATGTTTTAATTTTTTTTAAAAAAGACATCATTTACTTTTCTCTATTACTATTATCGGTTCTACAGTGTCCCATGTATCCGTCAGGGTAAGGTGGACACGAACAAACGAGGAAACGCATGATGACCAAGAGAGTTGGCACGCACGCACTCCCGTCTGTCGATCCGCGCATCCAAGCTTACGGATATGGCATGGACGGATTACGGATGGATCGACCGGGTAAGTGCCGGCCGAATTTTCCCTTTGGCGCACGCGGCCACGTGAAGCCGGAATATAGACATCTGCTTATGTCCCCAGGTGCAAGAACGGCTCAACAAGCAATCATCTAGCTAAAGTATCGAGCCCGGGATCGATCAATCCGCGCACGCCTAGCTACACCTGCAGGAAGTTACATTGTTCGATTCATAGCGTGTTTCTGGCTTCTCGAAGAAATTAATGGGTGCGTTCTTTTAGACAGTGGGTTAAAACTTTTGGTTTATGGTTTTTGAATTTTAGTTGTTCGTAAGGAACAGTACGAAGAGTGAACTCGATATAGTATCTACTACAATCGATTTGTAAGTACCGTTTTACAAAGGTGTATCATTTAAAAGTTAGCTACTGTAACAAAAAAAAATGATAAGCCAAAACTAAAACCGGGTCAACACTTCCTGCGAAACAGCTTCCGTCTTTGTTCTGAATTAGATGTGGAGGTGGTATGAGTGTCGACATGCAAGTGACTGAAGTGGAGCCTCCTAATTGATCAACTTTGTTTGGTTGCTTCAGCTAGCTGCTAGCTACACATGGATGCCTTGTTTCAAAGCTCGTTGTCCGATTGAAAGTATGCCATGTCTTTGCTGATTGAAAAGGATAGATGCAGACAGATCACGCGATATAATTGGGAAGATATTATTGTGAAGGTCCACATGGAAGTTGCAAGCTAGCTAGTCAGTTTTCGTTCCCATGCCAAAATAAATACATTCTTACTAATTGGGCTGACTGATTTGATACGTTTAATTCCTCCTCAGATTTGGCCAAATAGGCAAGCCAACTGTGCCAGCCTAAGACATAGTATTATTGATCCGATCGAGATATGACATGGTATAAATAGTAAACAGATCATACCGACCTAGCTCAACCGGACGTGTATTGCTTGGGCCAATACCTCGGTACAATAGATTGGTCCTACACGGCATACCATGCCGAGGCACGATCAGACCCAACATGGCATGGTATGCCATTACTCATCTCAACCCTTTCAGGATGCCAAGTTTTGTTCAGAAGAGTGCAATAACTCTCATTTGGTAGTGTAGTAAAACTGCTTATAGATGGTAGTAAAATTACTTGTTATAGTTACTATACTCTTTTGAGCGCAAATGGATGACTTGACAGTAGCAGTAAAAATATTTGTAGCTGGTAGTAAAATTACATGCAATTGATAGTAAACTTACTGCCAATAGCCCCTGCCCCCTATGGCCCTACCACTGTCGCACTGCCACATACAGCAGTGGCACTGGCTAGTGCTGCCACTTGGCGCCGAGCCAGTTACCCTCATCGCCTCCTCCCTCACGGCCCTGCCCCATCGGCCTGCTCTCCTCCCTCCCCAGTCGTCGCTACCTCCACCCTGCCCACATCGGTCACCGCCTCTTCTCTCTGGCTCTCCCTCTCATTAGCCTCCCTCTCTGCCAATCACCGCATTTAGCCTTCTCCTCTCACGCTGATAGCAATGGCGGCGTAGCTGCTGCGATCGTTGGGCTAAGCATGCCCGACCCGACCTCTCTCTCCGTGTCGTGCCTAGGAGGCCGCTCATCTAGGTTGAAAACTAGTGGCTTATGGCTGAATCTGTACTGTAGCTAACTTATTTTGCATTGTAGTTGATGGTAGCTTATTTGGTATAATTAATTTTAAAAATCTAAAAAATAGAAAAAATATATTAGCCTATCACGGATAATACAAATAAATACGGAAAAAAAGAAAAGGCAGAAAAGTTCAAAAAAACTAAAAAGCTAAAAAGACGAAATTTAGGAATAGTCAATATAAACCAAAAGCTCAAGTCCAAATGAGTGAGACCTAGGTTGGAGCTGCATGCTAGCTTCTATTTCTGACTTCTACTTCTTTTTTCACTATTATGTAATTTCATCTTTTTTTGATTTTTTTATATTTTTTCATTTTCTTTTTTTCCCGTATTTCTTTGCATTGTCTGTGATGGGCTAACATATTTTTTTTCTATTTTTTATTTTTTAAATTTAATTATGTCAAATAAGCAACTTAGCTACGGTAAAAAATAAGATAGCTACAGTAAAAAAATCATAAGCCAACGTCAAACTGAGCGCTATCTTAAATGGCCTTCCTATCGTTAGGACATGTTCTTGTTATATTAAATAACAGGTTATTCTCCTAACTTTATTTAGAAATTGATTTTTAGTGGGTTTAGAATAGTATAGTGTAATGTAATGACTAATTAGTGGTTTTTAAAAGGCGAGAAGGCCCTACCTCTCTGATTCATTAACAAAAAAATGGATCACGGTACACCCAGAGTTTACATAAAGGCCCCCAAAAGGAAAAAATTACAGATAAGCCCTTCGAACAAGCAGGAATGCAGGATAAGAAGGGGGGGGTGTTGGAACCAAACCTCAAACTCGGCTTGATCGCGCCAATCTCCCGGCGTCTGGACGTCTCCTTTCTCCTCGCCTGCACTTCACGCAAGAGAAACGAGCCTCCTGCTGCTCCCCATGTGATGCATAAGAGAACACGATACGAAAGCACATACCGCGAACACAGTATTTTGGTTTTGTTTTCTTCAACCTCTCTCGTATTATTTCTCTTGCTACTACATCTTGCTTCTCGGGCTCATTCTGGCGTGCATCTTACATACTTATATAGAACACAAAGCGCACATGAGTCGGGCTAGTTCCCGCGGCGCGAGGTGTCGTCGGAGAATACAATACATTATACGAGACTACGAAACCAGATTCCGTCTCGTATCCAAACATGCGACCAGAGCAGGCAACTAGATTACAAGCTAACATTTACCCCCTTAATCTTGTTGCTTAGAGTAGCGCTGGGTTTTCGTCGGCATCTGCTTTGATGAGATGTGCCTGCGCTTTCTTCCTCTTGTTGGGCTTCTGGCATTCTGAAGCAAAGTGTCCATAATCATTACAATTAAAACACCTTACTTTTGCCTTGTCAATTCATCGGTATCGACATCCACTGCCGCCACCAAAACCACCTGAGGAGCCTTCATACTTCGTCGACCGGGCCTCCCACTCTGCGCGCGTCAGGAGCAAGTGCTCCTCGTCTCTGTCATTGTTGCCGTAGCGACGTTCTCCCTCTTCCTGCGTCTTCAAGCGTCCGATTAGCTCTTCGATCGACATATTCTTTATGTCTCCGAATTGCTCAATTGTGGTGACGACGAGAGAGAACTTCTTAGGCACTGCACGAAGAAACTTCCGCACGATGTAGGCATCTTCCATCTTTTCACCTAGACCTCGTATCTTGCTGACGATTGTCGTCAACCTCATCGCGAAGTCATCAATCTGTTCGGTGTCCCTCATGCGCAAGTTTTCAAACTCGCTTATGAGGTTGTGTACACGCGCCTCCTTGACGCGATCGGCACCGAGATGCATCACCTTCAGAGTATTCCAGGCCTCCTTTGCGGTCTCCTTCTCAGCTAGGACTAGTAGCATGTCTTCTGGCACCGCGAGGAAGATTGCCGCGAGCGCCATTTGATCTTGCCGCTCATCCACCTCTTTATCTACGACTGCGTTCCACACGCCCTGAGCGCGCATGAACACCTTCATCTTCACAGCCCACGCCGTAATTGCTTCTCGTGAGCATGGGATACGGGAGGGAGATGCTGCCTCGCGCGCCGACGCCAAGACGCTCCCATCGTCGATCTTCAGAACGCCCCCCTTGGTGGTGACGTTTTTCGACGAGCTCAAAGATGACATAGATGAAGGTGTACACGAACCTTGCTCTGATACCAAATGTTGGAACCAAACCTCAAACTCGGCTTGATCGCGCCAATCTCCCGGCGTCTGGACGTCTCCTTTCTCCTCGCCGCACTTCACGCAAGAGAAACGAGCCTCCCGCTGCTCCCCATGTGATGCATAAGAGAACACGATACGAAAGCACATACCGCGAACACGATATTTTGGTTTTGTTTTCTTCAACCTCTCTCGTATTATTTCTCTTGCTACTACATCTTGCTTCTCGGGCTCATTACGGCGTGCATCTTACATACTTATATAGAACACAAAGCGCACATGAGTCGGGCTAGTTCCCGAGCGGCGCGAGGTGTCGTCGGAGAATACAATACGTATACAAGACTACGAAACCAGTTCCGTCTCGTATCCAAACATGCGACCAGAGCAGGCAACTAGATTACAAGCTAACATTAAGATTGTTAGGAATAATCCCACATTGGTTGTGGGAGAGGAGAAAGCACAACTTATAAGTGTGAGGGAGCTCCCACCCATTGGACTAGTCTTTTGGGGGGAGAAGGCCTAATACCACTTATAAGGTTGTTGCTCTGTCTCCGTGGGCTTAATTGTGTTCAGCCCATTTAGGCCTGTGGCCCGGGGAGTAAAACCCGGTTCCAACAATTGGTATCAGAGCCCAGACGTCTAACATCTCCTTGCACCTCAGGGTTGCAGAAGTATCCAACCAATGTGTGAGGGGGAGATTGTTAGGAATAATCCCACATTGGTTGTGGGAGAGGAGAAAGCACAACTTATAAGTGTGAGGGAGCTCCCACCCATTGGACTAGTCTTTTGGGGGGAGAAGGCCTAATACCACTTATAAGGTTGTTGCTCTGTCTCCGTGGGCTTAATTGTGTTTAGCCCATTTAGGCCTGTGGCCCGGGGAGTAAAACCCGGTTCCAACAGGGGGGGCTCGACTTACATCTTTTCGACGCTTGGGGGGCTTCTTGTCATGGAACCCAGATCAGGCGGCCGCTGACTTTCCAAGGCGATCGACGGCGGCGAGGAGCACATGGGGGCCTCCGTAGCTCAAGTGGCGCTCGGAGGTTAGAGGATGGAGCTTCTGAAATGAGGCGTCAACGGTGGCGCGAGACAAATCGCCGGTGACAGTCCTCATGCAGAAGCTAGCTCTGATCGAGCTGTCTTGGACAATAATGGATTTAACGCCCCCCTAATTAACCGCAGCAAAGAGGAAGAAGAAACTCCAAAATCAGAGCTTTAGGACTCCAAAATCAGCGTCAGGTAGGTCACCCTCGCCAGCTCACTCTCGTACGAGATACAGCAACCGCGGCTGTATGCGCATCGCTAGCATGCAGCTTACCGTTGATTAGTCAGCCGGCCAAGGCCAAGAGCTTTCTTCTTCCATCTATAGTAGTAGCTCCCCCTACCTCTCTCTCCTTTCTGCGCCTCCCATCTTTGTTACTTGGACTTTCTAAAATTTATATCGTCAAATTTTTTAAAATTTGATCACCAATAGATTTAAAACTATCTAAATTGTTTATATAAAAATTATATCATTAGATTTATTGTTAAAATAGTTTTTTATAATATTATACTTTTATTAGTATATTTTAATGTAAAGCTATAAAAAGTAACAGTCAAAATCGCTATAAAAAATGAAAAACGTCCATGTAAAAAAAGATGTATGATGTCTCTCCGTGCTGCTATCCTATCCATACCTGCAGCTTTTGCTCCGGAGACAATCTGAAACACTGCTATTAATACACTTTGCATTGGAGACATTAGGCACTGTGGGCAATTAGTTCGCCCTAAATGTGGTTGGCGGTCATGGTATGCGTGGCGCAGTGCATGTCATGTTCATCCCGTGCAGGGGCCTGTGGCCGGCACGAAATTTATTAGGCTCGCCGGCCGGAGAGAAACCTCCTGTTGCCTGCTTTCGGGACGTCGCTACAAAGATACGTTCACTCGAATTTGCATGGATGGGCTCTGGATCAGGGTCAGGAGATCATGCTCCGGCCGGCCAGACTGAGTCCCATTGCGAAATCACTGGACCCGAAGACCCAGAAATTGATATACTAGCTAGGACTGGTACTGAAGTATGTGCAACCTTTTTGGGTTTAGACAGAGAGATCGGTCGAGAGGAGCTAGTACTTGGATCCATGGATCTGACTTCTGAGCTCCGACACGCATTGCTCATTTTTGTCAAGCAGGGTAGCCAGCGGCCATGCGGTGCTGACGGTCATGGGCCGCACGCACGAGATCGAAAGCATATGGATGCAGATCTCTCGCCGACTGCAGTTAGATCTGAGCATCTGATGCAACGTCTTGTCCATGTCTTGTTCATCTGGCAGAGCTACGCGACGCCAAGGCCTTGTGCATGGGGAGTCCTGGCAAGTGGAGCAGACCACACGCGCGTACTACGAGCTCAAGCACGCAGCGGTCCATCCGAGTTAGTACGATCGAGTCGATGGACGTCGACGAAAATACGCGGGCAGGTCGATGGCCCCCGGCAGGCGCGAGGATGGAATCTCCGGACGAGCCACTTCAAGGCTGGTGAAAGCAACGCGTGATAGATATATATCCGTCCGGCTCCGGCCCACCCTTTTCCCTCGCTATGTCCGCCCTTGCTACGCCTTAACTCGAACCCTTCGCGTCACTTCCGGTTCCCTAATGCCCCCTCGCTGGCATGCGACAACGATGCATCTGATCGAGCGAGCTCTCCGCTCGCCTGAAAGGGACGCCGCCTCAGCTCACATCTCCTCACCTCATTCATCGTCAGGATCTCCTACTAGCTGCTGGTGAGTGCTGCTGCTTTTGAATTTTTTTTATGATGTGCACCCATATGAGTTTATACACATATTATCTTTCTATTTTGGATGGATTTAAATATAAAGTGATCAAATAAAATATTTGTTAAGAGACTAAGTATCTAATAAAGAAATTATGGATTTGGAATTCGTATCTATGTAGAGTCCGATTTAGAGTCTATTTCTATTAATGGACCAGAATAGAATTCAATACAAAAGTCTATAAATAGAGGACATGACCTCTCATCAGGATAACTAGCTATACCAATCTATCCCTTTCCATATTTGGAGCTTGTGACTTGTTTTTGATGAGAAAGACCAAATCCTGATAGAAGAGCAGCAACACTTCTTCGGCTCCAGATAAAAGATCACAACCACCGATGGTGTCATCATCAGGTATGATTCCGCGTCTACAGATGTTCAACGTGTTGCTATTACTGCATATGAGATCTTGGAATCTTTGGCCTGCTGGTTTAGATCAATGCTAATATTATTCCATCAAGTGGTATCGTAGCAGTATATGTGTGTTTTGCAATCCGTTGTGGTGGTTAATCGTCGTCAGATCGTTTAGGATCTGCTTCTTGTCTCTCTATGTCGCTTGCTGCTAGGCGCAATCTTGTGCTACCGCGTCCGCATCGGTCCGGCCTCCGTCGCCACGTCGCATCTGCCTTGGCACCTTAGAATCCTACCTTAGAATCTTGCCCTAGTTTTTCTTACTATCAGAAGTTTCTTGTTGTATTGCCATCGATCTGCTTGCCTCGGCCAGAAATCCAACTAGACCAGTCCGAACATTATCCCGCCATCGGTCCGAATGTTTACTGGCAATCGGTCTGATTTCCTTCGCCATCTGTTCGAAATCGGGCAAACAGGTATCTACAATGGATGACACAGATGCAATGGCGAAATATTAAGAAGATCTCATGGCTGGATGATAAAGGATGTCATTGCGGACTTCAATTCATTGGATACAGATCCGATGGCTTCGCCGACATAGCACGTTCAAACCAGTCCGAAAGTGCCCTGTCATCAGGATCGTTGGATGCACATCCGATGGCCGGCTTCGCCTACATAGCATGTTTAGACTAGTCCGAAAGTGACTTGTCATCAGGATCGTTGGATACACATCCAATGGCTTCGCCAACGTAGCATGTTCAGACCAGTCCGAAAGTGCCCTGTCATCAGGATTGTTGGATGCATATTCGACGGCTACCAAACTAATTCTACTCCCATTACCTGTTAAACCACTACTATTGTCACCGACAATGCTCGCGTTTTCTTTTTTTGGATGTTTTGTTTTTTGTGCTTGAGAGGATTATCTTAATTATTATGTTATAAATTATGGATATTCTGAAATACCCTCCTAAGAATAGATGAATTGATTCAAATTTAGCCAGCTAGTGTTCTGCATAGGTTAATTAAAGTAATATATTGCCAAAGCAATCCCTATTATATAGGTTAATTTATTCAGAATAGCTAGACAGTTTTTGTACACAAAATTCATGCATCTATTGATTTGCCCAAAGGAAAGTCAATATTTGGCCAAATTATGTATGCAAATGTGGCAACAAATATATAATAGTTATCAAGTTTCCATGTGAACAATAAGTCAAACAAAAATGAGGCTTGTGGTGAAATTTTGGGAGAAGATCCCATCAATCTCCAAAAGGCCCTACAAAGCTCCAATTCAGTTAATTGGATCAATGCCATGAATAAAGAGTTAAAATCCATGAAAGATAGTGATGCTTGGGATCTTGTCCCATTTCCAGAAGGAAAGAAACCCATTGGTTGCAAATGGATATTTAAGACCAAAAAGGATTCAAAAGGTAATGTGGAAAGATATAAGTTTTGATATGCATTTACTCATTTAGTCCAAGTAGGAGATTGTTGAATTTTTTTTATGACGTGGACCAATGTGAGTTTATATACATATTGGCTTTCTATTTCGGATGGCTAAAAAAATATATGGTGATCAAATAAAGTATTTGTTAAGAGTTTGAGCGTATAATAAGGATAATATGAACTTGGAACTCGTATCTGTATAGAGTCTGGTTTGAAGTCTATCTCTGTTGATGGGTCGGGATAGAATCCAATACAAAAGTCTATAAATAGGGGACAAGTTCTCTCATCAAGGTAACTAGCTATACTAATCCATCCCCATCCGTAGTTGGAGCTTGTGGCTTGCTTTTGATGAGAAAGACCAAACCCTGGTAGAAGAGCAGCAGCACTTCTTCGGCTCCAGATAAAAGATCACAACCATCGATGGCGTCATCATCAGGTATGATTTTGCGTTTACAGATGTTCAGCGTGTTGATATTACTGCATATGAGATCTTGGAATCCTTGGTTTGCTGGTTTAGATCAATGCTAATATTATTCCATCAGCTACAGCATTGGGCACCACAAAAGCATACCAATAAAAATAAAGTGTCACGTGGAACGTGTATTTATATATTTTTTGTTTTCACAGTAATCATGTTGGTATGTCCATTGAAATATTATTATGCATAATCTTGGATTTTCTAGATTACTTTTAGTATAGTAACTAGCAGGGTGGCTCTTGCAAATAGATTTGGTTTAAAGATTATAGTAGCAAATTATATAACTTAGATGTTTGATAATATGTCTATGTATCTTGTAGGCTATTTAGATTTTTAGACATCATAAACATTAGTAATGACAATATAAAATTGAAGGAAAATATAACTTATGTAATATAATTGAAGAATGAGATTTGATCAAAAAACTTATTGAGCATAGTCGTTGGGACTCTTAGAAAGGCAATTACTCTCTATCATGGGAAGACCATGTAGCAGCATATCTCTATTCTTCTTCCATTAGTTACTCCTTTTCAAAATATATGCATACACATATACCTCTATTTAATCTCAAATAATTTGTTAATTATATGTGTGGCAAATTATTTTACTAGATTATATGGTATTAAAATTCCTTGCTCACACCTATATCGATGCACCATGGGTGACCTACTTGAACTTATCTTCCCTCACATATGAGATGCCCTACTAAGCCGTGTATCTTCTACCTCTTCTCGCCGCCATAGCTTTTCTAATTCACTCTCTATCAACAAGACTAATTCTTAACCGATCCCTCTCAACTGTTACATCTTCTAATGCAATACTCTATCACATAGTTATCTTCTACTTCTCTATAATTATTACTTAATGATGATCCTTGCGACCTCAACACGCATACATGTGCAACTATCGCATCCTTACCGGGGACACCCGTCATGCTCTCTTCAGTGGCCCGAGCCTATTCATAACTAATGCTAATTTGTTTAGGGATTTTACTAAGGAATTTATATGGAAATCAAATTTCTAATTTTGTTATATTTTTTTCTTTCTGAATTTTACTTATTTATGTATTATACTTGATATGAACTCTTTTTTTTGTAATCTAGACCATTATAATCTAACCCACCATGATCAACGATATATATATTTCTCCTTTTTCTCCGATTAACAGTTGGAATTTCTAGTTCTTGAGAGCAAACATGTGGCTTCTTTTAATTTAAAATTTAATTACTAATTTTTGCTTAATTTTTTTGAAGTATATTTATTTAGAAATTTTACTTAGGATTTGTATTGAAATCAAATTATTTATTTTATTTTATTTTTTATTTCAATTTTTTGTTATTTCTGGATTATACTTGATATGTGCTCTTTCTTTTTATATAAACCATTATAATCTGATCCACCACGATCAACGGTATAGAACTTTCTCTTTTTTTTCTTTGTTTAACGTGAGAATTGCTAGCCCTTGAGAGCGTATGTGTGAAGATGATAGATAGATAGATATAGCTAGAGTTATCATTTTTTTTCAGAAGCAGTGTTCATGTACAATTTCTGTCGGCCGGCTGAGTATAATTCATACCATAGTAGCTGGCGAGAAGGAATTTGGTCAGAGGCCAACCCAAAGATGCTTTAAATTCCATAAACCTAGGGGGGACACTGTGCTAGCCATGCGCAAACTATTCAAGTGTAGAATTTTCGTTTTTTTCGTTGTGTGATCCTCTGGTAGAGAACAGTTAACGGAACACCGCGTAATATGTAGTGGCAGTCGAGCGATAGTAGACCGAATAGTTGAAACGTACTTCAAATGGAACGATCTACCTTGGTCTACGTGGAATGCGCCGATTATAAAATATACACATGGCTCGTTCTTTTAAGCTGCAACCGGTAGCTTTTGGTTTCGGCTGATAAATGATAACAGTTGATAGAGAAACCGTGAGAGAGAATACAGAAACTCTTATACGGTTTTAGCAGATATAAATGAAATCGCTATAGCGTCTACTACAATTAATTTATATACACCGTCTTAAAAAAATATATTTAAAAGTTAGTTACTATAAAAGCTGAAGCTAGGAAAAGAAAAAAAGCCCTTGCATACTGTTGGCCCAGAAGCAAAGTATGTAAAGCATTTATTCACCTGACTTCGGTTTCATAGCTGGCAATGTACACTTGTCGTGAATGTACATTGTTACCGTATGTACAGCATCCACACTAGATTGGAGTGATACTATTACCCTCATCTGCGGAGTAGCATCAATTATCGGTCCATCTACACACTCGAGATCGTTGGATACGAGGTTGGTATTACGTTACCCATACAGTACACGTACCTACGACGCGCGCGCGCGAAAAGGGAATTAAAAAGAATTCCCAATTAACTCCAGGCCAACTAGCAGACAAGGCTCACTGGTCCCGGCCCGTACGACCAAAAAGGACACGTTGGTCTAGCTTGCCCACGCACCTCTCGAAAACGAACACTGACTCGCTGCAACCGCAAAGCAAAATTTCGTTGGCGGTTTTATAAGTTTTTGCTGCCCCTGGCGGTGGAAAGATCTCTGGGCGTCGGACACGCACTCTACACCGCCCGCCCAGGCCCAGCTCTGCACCTGTGCGTACGCCTCCCTGCTTCTGTTCCCCTGGCACGAGCCGGACGGACCGGATCCGACGGGCAGCTTGCTCATCTTAGGGAAACCGGGAGCCTTTCGGTTCCAATCGACTTTTAGCGCGTTGACTTTTTAACAAGATTTTTTTTCTTTCTCTTTGCACTGTGTGTAGACATATAACAGTGTTTTTATTTTTTTTTTCTTTTTTCTCTTTATTTTTTAATTAAATGAGGCTAAAAGCCGTCACAGTGTTATTTTAGACAGAGATCAAGGGTGAGTTCTTTTCGTCTGTAGTTTATGGTTTTTGGCTCTACCGTAAGTGCTTATATGAACAAACCGAATATCTATAAGTAGTTTCAAAAAAGTAACACTGATAAACTATTTCGAAGTGGCAGCGGCAAAATCATTCTGTTTGATTGTTTAAGGGAAATTATAAACTATAAATATAAATTAATTTGGTCCAAAAATTAGAAACCATATTAAAAAAAAGCCGAATTGAGCGTGCCTGATCAGGCGCGGCCGGCAGAGACAATTAACCGTATCCTCTCCTCTGCGCGCGGCCGTGGAAAAGTCTGCGCCGCGCTGATCAAGCTGAGCGTTTTCGATAGGGCCGCGCGTCCTCGCGATTCGGGCGCGCGCAATTAATACAGCTCGGAGCAAGCAACGCGTGTGGCTGCGACTCTACGTGCGCGCGCGCGCGCGTATATGCCTTCTCCCTGTGATTTCGTTTCTGCTTTCGGTTCGTCTGCGCCGTCGTCGGAGTTGTGGTAGTATTGTTATACGTACTACGTACGCAGCAGCAGTCATCGGGAGTGGCAGCCATGCACGCCAGGGGAGGCGGCCCCGTCACGCAGGCCTGCTCGCCGGGGAGCCGACCTGTTACCTAAAGGAAATTAAAAGCTCGGCGCGTGGCGGAGCCGCCAACTTTGGACTTCGCCCATCACGACGGCCGCGCCGCGCGCAGAGCAGCCTCCCCGGGGCGGGTCGTCCTTCCCATGCATCATCACCGATATAGATCGATCCATCCCCTTCCTCGTCCGCCCGGGCCGGTCAACGATCGCTGTTAATCAGCTTGGGAGCCTGTGCAGGGTGCATGCCAATCCATCGCCGCGCGCCGCCGGCCGGCGTCCTCCATCCCCTAGCTAGCTGCCCATCATCGTCACCAATCGAGATCAATCTCCATGTTTATCAATTTTGGGTACCACTGGCCGGATCGCTGCGGCTGCACCGCGCGACCGGGGTAGGGTAGGCTGGGCAGCACCGAGTTTCAGCTATCATCACGCGCGGAGTTCGTATCAAAGCTGGCTAGGTTGAGTGGTGACTGGTGCATGCAGCATGTACGTCGTTACACATGAAAGCGTGTACGACCAAACACAAATAAAGTAGAAATAATTCATGATATATCAAGAATGGTATAGTCATGTATACTACTTTAAAAAATAACTTTCACTATATACCACTGTAAAAAAGTTTAGATTCAGTACATACTATTTTCTCTATTTTATGTGAATTAAAATATCCCCTTGTGGCCACAGAAAAGGCTATTTTGCCTAAGTGTGCTATATTTTCATGATTTCAGGAAGGGGATTTTAATGATTTGCCCCGTCTCTGCCCGTGTTTGCCACTTGGTAAAACTACTTGTGATGTCTTACTGATATGTTGAGTCTAGATCCGCATCTCAGTAAGACATTGCTTACCATTTCAATAAAAAAATAAGGCAAATCATCAATTCTTCATTTGAGGAATGCCATATTGCTGTTAGAGGCAAAACTCTGCCAAAATTTCCATGTCGTGCAAAAAGGCTAAATTTGGTTGGGTGAGTTGTTGTTGCTGTCGATCAATTTGAATTAAGTTATTCGAATCCATGGTGTTAATCTAGTCGTGAATTAAGCAATTCGAACAGAGACTCCAAGAGCAATAGTTTCACAACGCTGAGATCTAAGCCCAAATTTCAAAAGAGCTAAAACTGGGTTCACTAAATTATGGGCCTCTTCTTTTTTAACTTTTAAAAGATATTTTTTATTTTTCTACATTAACTAGTTTTCAAACGAACCTTCTTTTCAAGATGGGATATACAAGTTAACCGTAGTATACACTGTAGCGACTTCATTTATATCGACCAAAATCGCACGCGAGTTTCTGTTATTTCGCTACCTCTCTCTCACGAACAGCTCTAAAACTATAAACCGAATCTAAAAAGACATACCATGTTCCTTGCGGGTTGTACAAATTGGTCGCACTAGAAACACACCAAAGAAGCTATTTCGATCGCACCAAGGTTGAAACAGAGGAGTGGTATTTCATAGAATAATGAAAACATAGCACACGTAGGCAAAATAGTTATTTAGCACGGCAAAACAGGAATGCTTTAATTTATAATAAAATAGAGTAAACTTATGAGGTAACATACGGTGAAAGTGGTTCTTTTAAAGTGGTATGTCAGCTATATGAGTGGTGTATTATAAATTATCTCGATAAAGCATTTATGGTTAAGGAAGAGGGTAGGACTGACTGACTGGACTGGCAGTGGGCCATGGCGACGGATGGGTCGCGGGTTTGTGCCTGTGGGCGGTTCTGGTTGGCGGACGTTGGATGCAGTGGATGAGTGGAGTGTGGGCGCCACCGCCAGAGGGGTATTTAATCCCGGGCACAGAATTTTAGGACGTGGGGCCCGGCCCGTCAGTGCTGGTTTTTCTTTTTCGCAATCGGCGAGGGCCCTGTGATCGACGCGATGACTGGGTGAGCAGTGTACGTGACTGTAGTTCGTGGCAACTGATGGTTCGTACGCCCGCGCGCCAGCCAGCACGCGCCGGTTAAGCGCGCAGCATAACATAAAGTACAAGGATTACCTAGCCCTGTTTAAAACGCTTTGATTTCTTAATATACTTTTTTCTTTATGTTATGTATACATACGTGGTAGTGTTTTTTTATTTTTTAATTAAATATAAAAAAATTAATAACCGCTATAATATTATTTTAATTAAAAGATAAAAAGTATAACGCTTTTTTAGACGGAGGAGACTGGCTTCGGCTTGCCAGTCGATGGAAACTCGCAGGCAGGCGGAGCAGAAATGAAAGGTGGTGTGGCATGTGCAGAAAGAAATTCAGAACAGGGGAGCTAGCTGCGGAGAGAACATGCGTATCCGGCGGCGCTTACGGAAACGCTGACCATTACAACGGTTTTGTTGTACCGGCGCCGGCTAGTAATGCATGTAGGCATGGACCACAAGGTACACTAATTACTGCTTGATGCATGACCAGCTTCTTACAAAGAGGGGCGGACCCAAGTATAAAAATTTGACATTTCTTTGAGAGCATGAATTACGTGGCGCTTTAACTAACTGTTGGCTAGAGCTTCTGACTAAGGCTGTAAAAAAAAGCTTGAGATTCGTGAACTACTTAAACTCGACTCATTCTAGGCTCCATTTAAACTCGGCTCGAGTTTTAAATAAGTCGAACTCAGGTTTGACCTCGAGCTCGTAAGCTTCACCGAGCCGAGCTCGAATAGTTCGCGAGCCTCGATTCGAGTTTAAATAGTAATACATATTAACTCGTATCAAGCTTACCTGAGTCGAACTCGAGCTTTTTTATTATTAAAAATTAGTGCATATTTGAATTATTTTGACCATTATCGAGCTTACTCGAGCCGAGCTCGAGCTCAAAGTTTTCTTATTATTTAACATTAGTGCATAATAAATTATTTTAATTATTATCGAGCTTCAACGAGCTGCCTACTCGAGCTTCGGTCGAGTCAAGCTCGAGTCTAGATTTAAGCTTGGATCCTAACTTGAGCTCGGCTCAAGGTTCTACCAAGCTCGGGCCTGAAAGCTCGAGCTCGACTCGTTTACAGCCTTGCTTCTGACTATTGATGAAATTAAATTGTAACGGTTGTTTTTTTCCTAAGTTATTTACTTAAAAAATAAAAATAGTTATATCTTCACAGATAATATATAAAAAAATCAAAAAAACCAAAAAAATAAATTAAAAGTTGACGTGTTTCATCTTGCTCAAAAAAAAGCCATAAGCTTACGAGTTCTCTCCACTTTCCACTTCTACGCAGGCCATGTGAGCACATATATGTGCAGCTCCCCAAAAGTAGGGAAAGTTGAGGACATCAAAGGGGCTGTCGATCAATCGGCCAGATTTGATGCTCCCCATTTGATGACTTGATGGATCGATTACAGATCCACAGATGCAGAACTGGAACTTTAATAATTTCACCGCTTTAGCTTCTCATCAACCCGTGTCTTTTGCACAGGGGAAACGTACTACGCTACCACTATATATATATATATTTTTCCTTTTACAAAGAATAGTAGTTATTACACATCCGTACGTACATACATACATATCCAAGTTGTTTCATACAATGTATCGGCGGCATCTTCGCATGTTTTCAGCTATATATTCCGGTGTTCCCGTAGAGCTGAAATGTTGGTGCTAGAGCGAGTCAATTGTACGTGTGCATGTAGCCTAGGTAATTTCATTCAGGAATTTGAATCGGAGAGATCCGTGGAGCCGAGGCTCCAAATTCAAGCGGGTGACATGTGAAATTGTACAATTGAATCGGTTGCCATCGTGAGGAATGCAGCCCAAATACAAATTCTAGTGAATGACAAAAATACAGCACAAGTTGACGCTGTGTGGCAGCGGCTGAAGTTAAGGATGGAGGAAGCGATCGAAGTCGAGGAGGGGTCAGAGTACAAGAAGAAGGCAATGAAGCTGTGGCTACCAGAGTTGTGGATCGATAAGTTGTGGACAAGAAGACGGTGAAACAGGAGGTGCAAAGTGAATTACACATTGAATCATTGAAAAATAGACAGCCAAGGTGGATTCCATATTTTGCTCAATAAATTTTTTCTCAGTAACATAAGATACAAGCAACTTTTAGCATAAGATACAGCCAAGGTGAATTTTCTCCTTTTTAGCAATTTTAACAATGCTATTATCCTCCTTTTAGCATTATACCCTTCAGTAACAATGCTATTATATATTATTCTCCCCATTTTGGTATTTATCATAAAAAAATCAATAAGACTAGATAAGCCAAAAGGAGCTTCCAACCCATGAAGCTTGATACCAATTAAATCCACTTAAAGTGGTCATAAAGAATATAAGATAGATGCATATGACTAATTTTGGAGGTTGATTACTTACTTGAAAAGATATTTAAAATATATTCAAATAATCTTACTCTTGATAGCTTCTTGAGGTTTGAACATACCAATTGAAGTGTAGATTTTCAAACTTTGACATTTCAATTGAAGGATATGTGAGATATTGTTATATTGTTATCTATTTTACCCAAATTATGCTTTCAATCTATGTATAGTATTTACACGTTAAATTTAGCTTTATGCAAAACAAGCCATGTTAGCTATTTTCTTTATTTAAGCCTTGCTTATATATAATGTATTTGGCATGCACAACTTGTTGAGTACTCTATGTGCTTACTCTTGCTATCAACACAACTTAGTTGCTGAAAGAGAAGAATTTTCACCACTCTTTGAGGAGTACTAAGAAGGAGATTAAGCACTAGGTCGAGCAACCCCAGTCAATTACCTGTGGCTTGAGATGGGTTATTTTTCACTGGAGTTATCTTTTGGTTTTTCGCTGCAAGTTTCTTCCTTAGTGCTAAGCCCTGTGATGTATAATAAATATAAACTCTAATCATAAGCCCGTACTCGGTTTATTGAATAATATTAGCTATGTTCTTAGTTATTTGTGTGTGTAGATAATATTATATCAATATTGCCATTGTGTGCACTAATGTGATCTTAGACTCGTGCAGTATACACAGATGATCCGAATTTGCATTTTCAGGTCCCAACAGGAAAGTGAGTGGAACAAGTGGGTAAGGTCACATGGTGGCACATGAGTTCAGCCAAACACAAGAACAACTACTAAAGTTGGATGGGATCATCCCATCCACCCCTCATCCTAGGAACCAAACACAGCCTTATTTGTGGCCGCTCACTAATATCTTGCGCTTTCTTAGCTTCTTGCTATGGTTGCTTGAGATCCGGAACTGTTCACATAAATGAAATTGTAGCCACTTTTTTTCAAATTTGGCCTCCGGTCATTCATTTTTACAAATCTAGCCTCCTCTTTAAACTAGGCAACATGCGCGGCTAGCCGCATTTAATTAGTGTCATCGCATTTAATGAGTGCTAATCGTGCTAATGAGTGCCAACCGGTTTCCCAGGGCTCGGCTGTCGAACTCTGTTGGCTCAGCAGCACCTGCTAAGCTCCTATAGCATGTTGTCTATCACGACTGTGGAGTTCGAAGAGAAAATTAGATTTATAAAAACTAACATCTGAAAATTAAATATGAAAAAAAACACTATAGTACCATTTTTCCTTAGCAGTTCTGAGATCTCTCTAGCGTGGAGAGAGGATGGTGGTTTGTCTGGACGCTGGGAGTGGTCAGAGATCACTGAAGTGATCCGAAAGTGGGGGGAGGGGGGGGGGGGATCCCACCGATTGACGCATCACTGTCCGTCTTATGATTTACGGCCTTGGATATGACGTTTGACTGGTCCTCCCCTCGGATTGCAAGTTCCATCCATCCGTCCGTCTCCCCTGCCTCCGCTGCGGCTGCATGCTGCCCCCCTGCCTGGCCTGCCACCTGCCGCTGTTTCTTCTCTTACACACGCATGCTGACCTGCCGCTGTTTCTTCTCTTACACACACGCATGCGGCGTGCACACGCGGCTGCTAGCAGACGGACGCAGAGACGTACCACCAACCTCCATCTCCTCCGGCACACGCTTCCCAATTCCCACGGCGCGCGCGGCGGCGTATCCCACACATCACATCCGTCACCGGCGACGTGCTCGCTTCCCTCGCTAGCTCGACGTCTACCTGCTGCTCGTTTCCCCATGCGTACTTTGCTTGGAGTAGCTTTTGGTACGTGGTGCGTCTCCCTGCGTGCGTGCGTCGCGTACGTACGCCCATGACACGGACGTAACCATTCCTTTTGCCACCCTATCTTTGACGTCTGCGCCAATGTCTCGTCGCTCCAATAATTGTTGAACGCACGTTCTTTTGAACGAGGAGCTGCTACTACTACTCATACTTACACAGTGCTAGCTCCTACTATGTAAGAACTGTTGCGTGAACACGACCGTAATTAAAAGGCTACTTGGGACATGTTTAAAAGTATTGTAAGTTTTAACCTTTAGTTGGTTATGAAAGCAATTAAGAAAGTAAGATATCTGTATTTAAAAAACCATTCCATTTAAAATGGTTTTTACAGTAATTCTTTATGGAAATCATATTGGAAAGTTATTTCGTTTAAAAATCAACTTCTAAAGGATAAAAGACAGAGTTATTTAGAACAGAGCCTTAGATTTCGTTTTTGCTTGTGCTAAGTGAAGATATAGTGACAGAGCTACCAGGCTGAGCACAAATCATGCATGCACCAATATTCAAGACGGCAGTTTTTTAGAGAAAAAAAAGCAGAGGAAAACAACATGCATCTCTGGCTCTCTGCTCAACTTTTTGCGAGGAACATAAGGTCACATGCGGTGACCACAAGAGACCACTGGCTGCAGGCCTGCAGCCAAGTACAGTCGAGCCAGTTAGCCTCCCGTTCAGGAACCGAGCGTCACTCAGCCATGGCCCATGGGTTCGCTGAGTTCGGATGTTTCAAACTCATGGGTGCTGAGAACGTATGAAGGATTTTTTTTTCACGTATCCCCTCGAGCTAAGCTCAGAGATCGTATGGCCGATCGTATGAAGGATATATAATTATGTTTAGTGGTTAAAACATGTGTCTATATTTTTATAATATATAGCCCTCGATTTAGTCAGCTCTGCACGCCTACCAGGCTGCAACATTGCCTATGTTGTGTGTTACGTACGTGCAGATGACGACTGCGCTTGACAAGTCTATAACAAGATTGCATGGATGCATAGTGGAGCAGGTGGAGACGGACTGGAGTAGCGCGGCGTACGAATGAGCCGACAAGACACGATCTCTCGCGACGCGCGACCGCATCGATCGTACACGCCGCACTATGCCGGGCCGACGCCACGCGAGCGGCTTTTCGGGGCTTTGAGGCCACCCTTTGCGATCGAGCTCTATTCGTGCCTGCCATGGCATGTCGTTGCCCACACACACCTCCCTCTCGATGCGCCTGCGTAGCGAGCTTTTGCATGGTCGATTCGATCGGCCTGTCACGGTCGTATTTAACCGTACCACTTCGAGGGGGCTGCAAACCCGGAGTGGCCGGACTGGCTCTGTCCGGCCTGGCGGTGGGTTTAATAAATCATGGCTTATGGTTTGTATTCGTTTAATACAAACGAATATAGAAAAAAAGAACTGATAAAAAAGTTTAAAAAACTAAAAAGTTAGAAAAAGATAAAATTTAAGAATAGTAAAAATAAATCAGAAGCCTAAGTCAAAATGAGCAGACTAGCCAATCAGAACGTAAAAAATATTGTTTCTATTTTTTTGTAAGTCCAATGCATACACATGACCTGTGGCACTTTTCACAACGTAGCCTTTTCAAGCTCAAATTTTCATTTTTAGCCTCTCCACCGCAGCGACAAGCAATATATGTCACCTGCCACGCTACCCCCACAACAGAAGGTGTCCAACGCGGCACGTCGGTCTAGCACGATAGACGACAAGCGAGTGCGACAGGCGGTGGGCCCCCACCAGCTTGCTGCACTGTATGGTCACAGCAAATGACTTGCTACACTCCTCTACCGTGGCTACCTACCGCGATAGGGGAGCGCGACAGGAGACCTACTGCAATCAAACAGTGCAATAGGTGCCACCACTCGCCTAATGCGATCAAATACCACATTACGACACATATTGCCTCCCGGGTCTGCCGTATTGGGAGAGGATGCTATTTTTGAAAATTTAAAAAAGGGGTGCAATTTTCGCAAAAAAAAAAAGAGTGAAGAGGGGGCTACTTTTGCATTGGACTCAATTTTTTCCTGTAGGCATCGTTAATCTTTCATTCTAGAGGCAAGAAAAGCCAAATTGTTAATCTTTCATTCTGGAGGCAATAAAAGACAAGAAGATCAAATTACTCCACCTACTTGGATTCCAATAGTTAAGAAAAGCTATGAATAGCAAGCCCTGGACACTCATAACGCAATTTCTAAACAAAAGAGCAAAATGATCACTGATAATCATGAGCAGTTTGATCGGTGTGTAATGGGCAATCTGATCGCTTACGGGTGGCCTGACCTCTAGCTCAGCACAAAACAGAAAATTAGCATGATTTCAAAAACTAAAACCACATAACTTTTACATAGAAACCCTAAATTACTTGAAACTTTGAACTCACCTTATCTAGAATGTTGGAAACCATATAAAGGGAAGAAACACGAGGTTCTTTTATTTGGTTCCATCAATTTGAAGGAAATTAATCATAGGCCTTACGAAAACCCAAAAACACTAAAATTTAACTTATTTATTAGTCGTATGGATCTAAGACATGAGGTCATTCAAATCTACTCCTACATGTCTTAACAAGATAATCTAGTCAACAATTCAAGCTAAAACCGTCTAGATCATGATTTCAATTTTCTTGCTCAAGAACATGAAAACCAACATAACAACAAGTGAAACACCAAGAATGTATCAAATAATTATTTTATCATCAGCGGAGTAGTTGATTCACAAGTACATGGATGGTTATAAGGTGCTTGCAAAATACCACCTTTACTCACTCAAGTTTTCTCACATAGCTTTACGGAGCGAGAGAAAAAAAACTATTAAAGACTTAGCCAAAATCCCCTCTCATCTCTAATATAACCTAAATCTCTTAACAGGTCTCGACCTGCTAAGTACATAGGGAAACCCATCAATCCTACTAACACATGTTTTATGCATTCACACATGCTGCTCGAAGTGTTTACAAGACACAAACCGCTAAACCATTAGTGGTTGATTCACTTAACCATCCTGGCCTATCTTGACCTAAACCACTTCTCCCTTGCGCCTCCTCACGTCATGGTTTTGTCCAAGGCTCAATCTAGTATTTAATAAACTACCAAAAGACCCACCAATGAAACTTTCTGGCACCTTCCTTTGACTTCGTCTTTATCTTTGTATTAAAACATCTCCCATGCTTTGATACGTAGCCTGTGAAGTCCAATGACTTTGCCGTCAAGTATTTACACATTCGGTATCCCCTGATCATCTCTACTTGCACCGGTCCAAGTCACTTGGCACAACGCATATGCTAATTTGTCTATTCACGATCCTTGACTTTTACGTGCTTTCTACTTGACTCATATAGCCTTACCTGGACTTACCTGATTACATGGATCTCATGCTCTTCTACCAAGTCCCGATCACTTCCTGATGACCGCCAATGTTCTTTAAACCACGTGCACTTCTAAAGACCAAACAACCATCTAGAGCACAATTTCTATGCACTCAACTAACGTTAGTCAAAACAATCCATTATGCAACGCAATACAACACAACGAACTAATGGCTTCCATGCTGTGCACACACCCAAACCACTCAAGAACATATCTAATTGTTCTCTGACCATAGCAAATGGTTTGACTGCTCCCCTCATAATGGTCAAACCGCCATAAGGCCAACCATTAACCAGTGTAAGCTTACTCAAAACCTTCTACGGTAACAAGACACCGGTATGACCGTATCTCTAATGCCAGTTACACTGTCACAACTCGAAATCATGGCTATTCAATCGCATAAGTTCAGCGGTCTGATCGGTTACACTGATAAAGTGACAGCAGCATTGAATTTTATCAACTTTTATAAAATTAAAATCCAACTTCACAAGAATGCTAATTATTTATCACTAATTATTCACGGATGCTCTCACACGATTCTTCACGCCCGTTCGCCACCGGGCCCCGTCTCCCCACTTGTGCTGACTTTCTGTCGACGGCCAGCCGATAGCTTGCCCAGCCGAGAGAGCTCCATCCATCCATCCATCCGTCTGTCCATGCGTCCAGCCCCTGGCCGGCCAGAATGGCCTGGGCTGCCTGCGGCCACTAGCTCGTCCCGTGTCGGCTCCCCGTGCGGCAGTGCATGTGGTGCGCCCGCTACTTCGGATCAGAGGTACGACCGACACGGCCCTTAATCATGCCACGCCTCTAGCTACAAGTCAAGATTGTGTGATGCATGATGGCAGAAATTATTCAGGCCGGATTGATAGATCTCTGCTGGTGTACTGGGTGCTTATCATCCATAGACATTTTGTCCCAACCTAAAACGTCATTTTTTTTTTACTGATGATCGATTAGCGTGTCAAAAGTTAACCAATGCAGTAGCGAGCACTCCCCATAGCTCACCCGTGTCGAAGATTCAAAGCACGCATGAACTGTTGATTTTCCCAGTACTGACGGCGATGCCAAGATCTAGAGAAATCCACCCCATGCTTGCGGTCTACCACACATGAAACCGTAATTAAATGCAGGGGCGGAGACAGGGGGCAGCTCACGGGCCAGGCTCTCACCAATGTTTCTGTTTTCGTTTATTAGCAATTAAATATTTTAGTAATTATTTTATAAAATATTTATTTGATCTCTCTCGTAAGTAAACTAAGTTTACTTTTGATTAAATTATTATTATCTATGATTTTTTAGATACAGCGCCAAATATAAATTAATAGAAATATAACTTTTTGTATTATTATATTATTTTTTTCTGCGATTATTACTTTCTTAGCAAAAAAATCATCTATTTAATCTTCTTATATCTAAATTCTGACTCCACCCCCATTAAATGGACATGCATTTTTTTACCACCGGCCTAATGCACCAGCAAATGATCTCGATCGGCCACCTAGCTCTGCGCTGACGTCCACAAACAAGTACACATGTAGGGCAAGAAATAACGAGGGCGCACACGTGGGACTAGGGGTGATCGGAATAGCGGTGGCTTTTGGCTTTTGCTGAAAAAACATTGTAGCTGGCTAAAAAAACACTGTAGCTGAGTTGGTTTATTGAGTATAATTAAATGTAAAAAATATAAAAAAAACCAAAAACAAAAAACGAAAAAACAGTATAAGTAAATTTTAAAAAAACAAAAAAAACCGAAATTTTTTTACTTAGCAGGTACTGTAGCTACAATACCTGCTACAGTGTTTTGTCGCCCACCGCCCACAGCCGTTCTGAGCGGGGCAAGATCACTCAAATCCTGGGAGAGAGAGCGATAGCAAGAGGCATCGAGCATGACTGAGAATTGGGTCCAAAAATATCGTTCTAACCACTTTCTTTCAAATCTAGCTCTTAAATATTTATTTTTATAAATCTAATTTTTTTCTTCTATAGCTCTACCATACACAGCAGACACTTACCGAGCTACAGTAACTTGCAGGGCTACTGTAGCTACAGCAGTTCTGACCCAGCTACTGTAGCTCGGTAGGTCACTTGCCAAACTCCATCGGCTCGGAAGGCACTTGCCGTGCGATAAGTCCATGAAGAGGGCTAAATTTACAAAATAGATGTTCCGGGGTTATTTTAAAAAAAGGATAAAGTGACATTTGTGCACTCAGTTACATCATTGAACATAGCCATAGGTTTCACCCCGGTCACTAGTACGACCAACGTGCAAAGACGCCACATGGTACACACCGCATAACTAGGGTTGTCAGGATTGCGATCCCCATGTAGGATTATTTTTCATTTGACGGGATCGGATCGTAGAATCATAATTCTACTATATTTTAAAAAGTGTATATATTTTATATAAAAATTAAATTATATTTGTAAATATGCAAGTATATAGTAGAATTTTTGAATTTAATTTTGTAATTTGAGTACACTTATTCATATTATATTGAATTATGGTTGATTTTTGAAACTTATTTAATTATTTTTAATAAACTAATAATATAAAAATCTAATATGTCAAAGATAATATTTTTTGTTATCTTAGAATAACAAGTAAACAACAAAAAGAAAAAGAAAATTAAACTAGTGCAAATGACACTATATATAATATCAAATTTTATATGCTAATATAGCTTGCTATCAGGATTATGATCCCACTACGATTCTAACGGTTCTACTAGTTAAATCATGATCTTACTGCGATACTATGTGATTCTGATTTACATTGCAATCTATATTATCTATATCTGATAGGAATGTGCGATATACGCAAACATAAATACATGGATCTCCGCACACGATGGCCAGGATCGAGCGGCCGGTATTAATAAGTGTCACAGCATGCACGAGCGTGGAAGCAAGGGAACGCGAAAGGCCAGAGGTAAAAGCGAGGCAACAGCAACAAAGAGTAGACGGAAGAAAGGGGCAGCAGCTAGCTACGGAGACTGCTACCACTACGTAGGAGTGAGCCTCTTTGTGACAAGAGGGTAAGAGCATCTCCAATGGTCCTAACTAATTACTATCTATAAGGATTCCACATCATTTATAGAGTACACACTAAAAGCTAGCATTCCAAAGGACTATCTATAAGGATAGCTATTTGATGTTTACATGCACACACAGTCATTTATAGAGCCTGCCTCGTTTTGCGTTATAGACTAGTGACGAAATAGTAGCTAGCTGTTTGTGTTTTGCATACTCTCTTTCCTCCACATAGGATATATGTTGATGTGTACATGCAAATAGCCAGTTGACTCAGCACCATTGGAGATGCCCTAAGTAGCAACTACCGCCACCACGAGCGCCAATCACCAGCACCTCTGGCACGAGCGACGGTGCGAGATGTCGGCGTCCAATGTTGCACGTGTCGCCCGCCCCATGCACCACCACGTGCGCTGCGTACGTGCTGCAGATGCACGCGTGCCAACTGCATCCCAGTCTGGGACCCATCTCCCCTCTCTCGCGCGCACTCATTCCAGTTATCATACATGTTACGCGACACTAGCTACCATATAAATTAAAATAAAAAACTAATAATTCATAGGAAAGATTTTTTTTAATAAAATCAAGAACTCATACATAATTCTTAAAAAGTCAAAGGTCTTTTCCGCAAAAAATAAGGATATGTATGTATTTATAGGGAAATTGTGGGTCTATCAAGCAAAAAATGGATTTTTCTGAAAAATTTAAAGGACTATATGTAATTTATAGAAATAGAGGACCTTTTCGCTAAGCTACTAATGTGGTAGGGATTTTTTGTAAAACCGAAAAATCTTTATGCTATTTCACAAATTCAGAGGATCTTTGTGTAAAATCGTGATGAGGTATAGAAGGAAAGCTAAATTCCTCCTCTTCTAATATACAGAGTATGTACCTGTGTAGTATGATCATGTATACAGCAAAGGGTCAAAAAATAAAACAAAACCTACATGCAGGTTTGTCTAGTGCTTTACATATTGCAGGGAATGTTTATATGTATGTCGTGTCCTATTCGAATAATGCTTCGCGAATGTGGTAACAGTTCTATTCGAATAAATTTTTGACTTTGGATTCATTTGTATATCCGCTCTTCCATCAGGCACTGCCATAAATCGTCAGCAACAAAAAAGAACCAGCCCAACGATTCATGTGAACCATTCTACTGTTGATGTTGTGGTGCTGGGTACAATGGGAGGAGACAGACCGCATTGATTGGGCACGGGCAAATGTAGCTACGTTTTTCCTTTCGCTGCAGCAAAATTTTTTTTGCTCCTTTTTAAAACTCCTGTTTCTGTTTCTTTGGGCAGGCAGTTTCTGATGACAAGTCCCATCAAATAGGGCCAATCCCTAGCCATTCCATGCCGTGACGTGGAATTGAATTGATTAGCGAGCTATGGGGCACCTGGGACCCCTCCATCTCTGCATGGTGTCTCCTCGCCTCTGTTCGACCTTTTTGGCTTCGCTTTGCATGCTATCTGTGGAGAAATAATGACAATAATTTTTTTATATAATTTATGGAACCAATCAACAAAAAATAATTAAGAGAAAAACACTAAGGAATTGAAGTATTTATTTATCTCATATCGTTCTCTCCTTGTACATAGGTTTATCTATTTATAATCAAAACCCTTTAAACGATAGTTTTGGTATTTATCCACAACACAATATTTTAGATTTCGTAACGCGATGGCTTCTGGTTTTTGACTGAAATTTTACTTTAGGTGACTTTTTTTACTGTAACTGAGTTGGGTTTTTTTTCACTTTAGGTGTTTATTGGGCATAATTAAATTTTAAAAAATAGAAAAAACATATTAGCCCATCATGTACAATGCAAAGGAATACGAGAAAAAAATACAAAAAGCCCAAAATATCTAAAAAAAATAAGAAAAAGATGAATTACTGAATAGTGAAAAAAAAGCTGAAGCTGAAAAAAACTGAAACGAGTAGGGCCTTATTAAAAACCTAGTGAAAAAAAGATGAAAAAAAGAGTACATCACATCCGTTTTTTGTGTCGCACTTTTTGTCTTATTAAAAAATCTTCATGTGAGAAAATTTCAGAAAAACTCACAAAAGAAAAAAGAATATAACATTGGATCTTCAGAATCATACAAGTCTTTCAGTCTTAAATAAGAGTTATAGTTCAGGAATTTACTCCTCCTTAACCTTGTAATTTTTGAAGTGGCATTATCCGTATATCTTGCATGCACTTTCAAAAAGATAGAGGCTAGAAGAGATTTCGTGAATATATCTGTTAAATTATCACAAGACCTAGCCTTCAATATCTTTACCTCTTCGTCCTTCTGAAGCTTGTGAGGATAAAAAAAATTTAGGGGCAATATGATTCATGATATTACTTTTTAACACAGCCCATTTGCATATATACCACACAAACTGCATAATCTTCATAAATAATAGTGGGGTCATCAATGGTATTCATAGTGCATAACTTCTTGACGTGGCTAATGATTCGTCTGACCCAAACACATTCTCGGGAATCTTTTTATAGCGTTATTATTTCTAAGTGGTTAGTAAACGTAGCTATCAAGATCTGCTTAAATGACCGCCAAGTATTGGATATACCACCATAAAGAAATTCAAATTTTGTCTAAGATTTCGCATTATGAGGATCAGACAGATACTCTGCATCTGTATATCCAATCATAGTCAAGTCTTGATTCTTTGGGAAAACAATCCAAAATCTTGTGTACCCTGAAGATACCCGAGGAGAGTTTTAATGCCAGCCCAATGTCTACGGGTTGAGGCTACACTGTACATGGCTAGCAAGTTTACTGTGAAAGCAATATCCGGTTTCATACAATTAGCAAGATATGTTAGTGCTCCAATGATACTCAAATATGGAACCTCTGGTCCAAAACTCCCTTATTTTCTATCCTTAGTCTAAAAGGACATTTATACGCTTCTAGGGATTGAACTACCATCAGAGTTTGTAATGGATGTGACTTATCCATATTAAATTTTTCTAACAACTTCTTGGTATAACAGGATTGGTGTACTAAAATCCCTCCAGGAAGGTGCTCCAGCTACAAGCGTAAGTAAAATTTATCCTAATCAGGATATGGGGGAAATCAATTACAATGCCATATTTTCCTAGATATGATTTATCAAAACCTTTCAGAATCTTAATATTCAGCAATCATCTCTGAATAGTACTATTACAACCAAAATATTTTTTGCAGAGTTAAAAATATGGTCATACCACCATAGAGTCAATATAACCAGTTTAAATTTTGGCACTTAGGGGATAGATCGATTTGCCATTAATACCAATATACATGATACCTTCATGGTAATAAAAGATATTGCACTCTATCAGCTTCTGATAGTAGATGCACTTCATACGTACTTATGTGGCGCACTTCTGGTTTTCAGTTTCCTCATTCCTTTCCCTCAGGTTTGGATGGGTCTTTATCCACTTCTAGGATTGTATAATCGTTAGTGTATTTTCGATCAACTGGTGAGTTAATCTCTCTTCAGGAAGATGTTCTCTCTTCTGGGAGATATTTTCTCTTTTAGGAGATACTCTTTCTTCAAGTAAAAGTTTATCATGTATGAGTTTATATGCATATATATGTTGCAATTTACTTTCTTGTTGAAATACCGAGTCTTTCAAGGATCGAGCTTTAAGTCATTTTAGAGATCTCATCTAGAATTTTAGAATCTGATAATTGCATATCTTATTCATATCATCTGCCAGAGTTATTATGTGACAGAACATTATTTTATTCATACAAGGAAAATATTGATCTCTACATGGATCTTTGAATCATCGCTTTGACCACTTTATTATTTCATATTGATTCATCAAGTCTGAACTAACATGTTTCAAGATTTTCATTTGTGATTATGGTTCAGCCTCAATTTCTTCCTTTCATTTTTACCCGTTATGAACACTTCAGTGCTCGGCCATGGACTTTGGTTCTGGATTTATATTCTCACATGAGAAACTTTAGCAATTTTAGACGCAAACTGGTTGTCAATAACTTTTCTCTAAATATCCTCATAATTAAGTATCTTTTAGTGTTAACCAAATCATCGTCATTTCCTAAACCAAAGTTTATTGGTCATTCCGTGTTCCCAAGTATTGTAATATGTGCACGTCTAATTACTGGGGTTTTCATCTTTATGATGAGATATTTCACCTTCAAGGTGAGTTCCCTTCTGTAGTATTTAAGGAGTATTTATCGATTATTTTGACTAGTGTTATTAGACCTTAAATCAATAGACATCCTCATAGACTTTAGATCATTAACCAATAAGTCAATTTCGCAAAGATGGATATACTATTTAACCCAGGGTATTCCAAACTTAGCGACACATTTAATTTATATAAATACTATATAACTTCTCCATGCAATGGGAAAAGAAATCTGGCAATCTCCCCGCTTTTAGCGCACAAGAGTATTAACTAAACTTAAATTTAGCTTGATTAGTGTGTGAATCTTATACTAAAGATCTTTCTCTAGAAAAATATCACGGCATTCAAAGATTTTAGGCATTTCTCTCCCCCTGATGCCGAGATTTGATCTTGCTTAATAACATAGCTCAAAATCCCCTTAGTATGAACATGTGATAGATGGAATTTCAAATCCAATCTAATCCTAGCTACTGGTGATAGTCCAAATGGTGTATGCTATGGTGGTGATATTATATGAAAAATGATTGATTCTTCTAATATGTACTAATTCTTGGTTGGGTTTTTTTATTTAATGCAGTGATGTAGATATTTATTAATGTAGTGGCATAAAAAATGCACATATCTACTGTTAGTAGATTATCCAAAACTTCTGATGGGTTATTATTCTACGGCAGTAGAAATATTCTAACTCCTTATATATTGCCCAATGTTATGATCCAATTACTCATACTATGTTTTAAAGTTTGGATCACTCAAACTTCAAGTTTTATGTTAACATAACATGTTTTGACCAGGTCAAGAGTATATTTTGACAGTATAATATATATATCTATAGGATGTTCTCATGAGCATAAATATAACACTGCCATATAAAACATGACCATCAATTAATCTGTATGGAATATAATATATTATGGTATAATATACTTCTAGTTTAACCACGCAGATAGAACAATTATTCGCTAGGAATATATGCGATTAATTGGGAGGTAATTTATATTCCTATTATAATTTATGATGCCAAATAAGCATGACAGATTTAGATAATTCGGGATAATTTAAATCCAATAGGCTATCTAGTATTTTGATAGCCATATTTTCTTTATTCAAATGGCTATAACTTCCAGTGGCATTATAGTTGCAAACTGTATTTGCCGATATGCATGTGTAATATTAGATGGGTATGGTATGCTTCAATGGTGTACCAATCTGGCATATGTGCGACAGCTTGCTACCATGTAATTCCTATGTATGTGGTCGCATACCGACGACTAACATATTATTTGGGACAAATCAGTTACTCTTCGAAGGTTGTAATGATTTTCGTTTACCAATACTGTGGATTGTAGTTTGAACAATCTCTTTAATAAACTAGATTATTTATAGCTTCAAACTTATTTGCTTTTAGATTTGACCTAGGATAAGCCACTATGATTGTCATGACTCTTATTTTCAATATTTTGTTATGCCTCGAAGTTTTCAATATTCCTCTAATGGCTAAATTCGTCCCCCTTTTCACGCCAACCGTAAAATTCCGTGTGAGAGCACCTGCTTCTAGCATTTGCTTTGAATTAATCTAGAGTTTTAGCAATAAATTGCTATTATACTTTCAAAAGTAAAATTTTATTAGCGCGAAACTAACATATACTTTGTAATATGGAAGATGGGGTGATAGACTTCAAGTTCTTGGGTGTAAGTTGTTCTATATTTATTTGAGATTTATAGTGTTTTCTAGACAAGGTGATTCTTCTGAGATTTAATATTTGACTAGATTTTTTGTATCTTCAATAAAGACAATTTTTCTATTCCCATCTGGGTATTAATGCACAAAGAACTAGTGAAATGAGGTATATCATTCCATTCAAATGTCTAGCATAATATTTACAAATTTTATTACATGCATGATAAATTATTTTACTACAGGTAATTTGTGCTACTGGCAAAGTGTTCTATTAAGCAATTGTTCAGTAGGGGTAAGACTTTAACAGAATAACTTAGACCATATGTTTTTATGGCATCTAAAAATAATTATCTAATTCAGCCTAAGGCAAAACAATAAGAGGTGCTCTTCATGAGTAAGATTAAGCTCGACAAGAGTTGTATATATACTTTTGATGCTACTCATGTAGGAAAATATAATCTAAATAAAGCTAAGGCATAACTAAGAAAATGCTACTAGTCTCCATATTATTCACCTTGGGCATATTCTTGCTTATGAATGCACATGTTTATTAGTAATATATGGGTTACCTAAACTTAGTGATACGGGGTCGCTCGATCTTCTCGACATAGGATGGATACTCATAGGAGTCGTGATGAATCGTAGCGATCCTCCAATGCCAGTGTAAGGGACGGACACTATTTAATTCGTCAAAACACACTGGTGTCAATTTCGCCGACCACCAAGCAAAAATCTATCGTGCACCTAATTCCCAGCGGAAAGACTGAACGATCTTGATTGAAAAACACTCCTAATTCTCTATGGAATTTCGACAGCAATGAAGAACTCGAACAAACTTTAGTATATTGATTTTTTTTCAAGGTAGTCTGTGTTACATGGCCAATTGAGCCTCTATTTATAGGGGCACGTAAGACTTTGCTTACGGAAGTTTTCAACACATGAAAAGTAATCAAATCATATCGGATTCTATCTCTATTTTCAAAACCGAAAGATTGTTTTGATGATTTCGACGTGCATAGAAGGAATTTTTCGATGGGGCTAGATCCGTTGAAAACAGAGCGAGATAATCTTTTCATGCTGTACTCACACATTCCAAATGGACTCTTGATACGAAATCTATTAGCATTTAAATTCGGTCCTGTCAAGCTAAATCAGCGTCGGATTATTTTGATGATTGTGGTACGCACAGAAAAAATTTATAGGTGGGGCAGAATCCATTGGAAAGTGTACGAATTCTTCTTTCTATACTGTACTTGCACATCACAAACGTAGTTCGTATACAAAAGTTATGCACATTTGAAGTAGACACTGTCATGAGACGAATCTGAGTTAAACTCGCGAACAGGACTTGGTTTACGCTTGACGGTTCCACTTCTACACTTGGCTCATGTGGTTCTCCTCCATGGTTACTAAGGACAATTAAATCATCAAAAGAATTAAATAGTATTCTATTCTTTGAAACATTTGTATGCAAACTTAAGAAAGCATTCACCTTGTAGTTAAGTTAACGTGCTCGCGCTCGAGTCATTGGTCCTTGTATCATAGGTTCAGCTTCGTGAACATTCTCATACACACTAGTTGTGGAAGTAATTGGGATATCCTCATCACACATCTTTACTTTAGGTTTGTATATATCGAGTATGGATCTACATACAATTACACAAAATAGTAGTTCTGCATCTCCAAATATAAGAAACAATGACCCAATTAAATTAGAGTTCACTTGACCATATTTCATGCGGCTCAATAATTCTTTCCAGATGAACAATATATTTAACTGAAAAATACAAGACACGTGCATATCCGCATCATCCTCCCCTTCTTCAAGAAAAGCCGTCCTCAGCTTTTGATAGTCTGAAATTGTACTAATCAAAGAATACAACGTATATGCATGGTATATATATTTGTCATCAACACTTCTTCGGCTTATCTCATCATAAACTTCTAAAGGTATAGTAAACAAAAAGAACAACACATATGTATAGTATATGTAAGAGTCAATTGTTGTGACATTCTCATTATTTTGCACAAACCGATGATTATAGCAGTGACCAAAAGATGTATACATTGCAATATTATTTTTTACATCATTCTTCCTCCCATAAAAGAAAGTCATCCTCGACTTTTCTAAGGACATGGGTATATCATTAACGGGTAAAATCAGATTTAGTTGTTTAGATATGGAGAAGAAAATTTTGAGTGCCTTTCGTGCTTCAACTGTGCTACTTTGATTATTTTTACATGATTGCATTTTAAAGGGTAAACAAGTAGACGTAAAAAAATCTTTTTAAACAGCAAAAACTATTGTTAACATTTATCTCATTATTATCATGACATGGCAAAAAAGATTGTTTATCCATAATATGCGATTTCAATTCAGCAAGTTTGTCACATGTAATGCAAATTCTGTTACATAAAATTTGTCCCGTACACCATAATCACCAATCAAATTGAACTTATATGTGTAGGCATAGGAACTAACTAATGATCTTGAATATGAAATTTCAGCAACATTATCAATCACACTAGATAACTCTCTAGGATTATCAAACGTGATATAGCACAAAGAATCATTAGGAGATATTGTAGTAAGAACTTTATTACGAGTAATCAATTCCACATTATGTAAATTGAGCAAAGAAATTTCAGAATATAGAATATTTGTGATTTTTAATAATTATTAAGGTATTTAAGCAATTTTCAGAAGTAGTAACCCATTAAATAAATCCACAAACACACAATGCCAAGAAATAAGTCATAAAATAAATATGATGCTTCTAAGGCGTACTAAGTCTAAGGTTTCACAAATTTATGGAATCTCATATATCTAAAAACTATGTTTCTAGGATTTAATATTAATTTTCAGAATTACTACAAAGCACAGGGGTTTAAGCCGCCAATCTTAGTATTACCTCAAAAGAGTTTTCGTAATTAACCAATGCTTCAGGGACTAAAAAGAACAATTGACTACATATCTGAGCTAATTTCACTATTATTAAGTTCTCTAGGGACCAAGTCGCAAAAATTCCACAGCCCAAAATTTTGGCTTTTAGGTCAAAAAGCTAAACAAGCCATTTGGCTCATGGGCCTCAGGTGCGTGGGCTGTAGCGGCCTACGGGGCTATTTGGCCCGATTGGGTAGTCCAACAAGTGGTCTAGGGTTTATAACCATAGCCACCCTTGACCACTTAGCAGTCGGTCGTGAAAAACGACGGTGGTCGCGGGCTCTTGGTGCACTGTGGTGAGCGGCCTCAGGCGCGAGTGAGTGGAGGCGGTGGCCCCTCCTAGTGGGGAGAAGGCCAAGTAGTGGCGAACCATCATCGGTCGGCAGAGGTTCTCGATAGGCACCTCAAGCGTGGGCTTTGGAAACGGTGCGGTGGCCGACCGTGCTCACGCACAACAGCGGCGTCGTCGTGCCATCTGCTCGGCCCTGGACGCATTCGAGCACACTAGACGGAGGTAGAGATGATGACATCGGTGGCCTCAATGGTGTGGCTATGGCGGTGGCTAAGGAGGCTGAGCGACATCGGCTTCAAGGCAGGCGCACAAATGCGATTGGGCATGGCAGCGTGGCTTTGGGTGAGGTGGCGTACGCGATCGGCAGTGGCTTCGGGTGGCAGACGAGCGTACGACAGCTTCAGCCCTTCGAGCGGGTCGGCACGAAGGTGTTGGCCTCGGGCGGCCGATGAGCGCGGCGGCTTCTTCGGGCAATGCGCCGGCATGCTAGCCGTTGGTGGTGCCGGGCTCCATGACCAGTAATAAAAGAAATCTATGTTTTCCAATTTCAAATTGATTATTCAATGTTATCTTGCACTAGTTAATTTGGCAAGCAGGAGATTAGCATGTTCTAATGCAATATATGGATCGGTTGTTGCCGAGAACTTGGAATGAAATCACAGATCGCATGCGGTAGATTAGATGCTTGCATACCTTACGAGGTGGAGAGCGATTCGTACTGATGATGTGTTGAGGAATAATAACAATAACCTCCGATATAATCCACACATCCAAGCAACAAATTAAGAATTGACAAAGAATAATTGAGAAAATACCAGGGAATTGAAGTCTTTATTAATCTTAGATCGTTCTCTCCTTGTATATAGGCGTATCTATTTATAGTCAAAACTCCTCAGGGATAGTTTTGAATTTGTCCATAGCGCAACCTTCTAGGTTTCAAAATACTATCTTCCCCAACAAGATGCATGGATAATGGAGGAGAATTGATTGATCATAGCTGGCAAATTATCGGTAGCTCTGGAAAATGATTCAATTTTTTTATTACTGTTAAAATGGAGATATGTCTTTTCCTCCTTGACGCGAGAAATGTCTAGCAAACATGAAGTGGCAGTTTCTTTGCTTAATTTGTACCTTTTTTTTTCTTTATGCGGCTTTGGATTGTATATAATTGGATCTAGGAGCATCCTGCGAGGGAAAACTATAGCTTGGAAAAAAAATCAACCTTAATTAATCGTCCTGCGCCTACAACATCTTCAGCTTAACCGTATGGACACCACAGAAGTACTTCATTGTAACAAGCCAACATTTCGGAAATTGATTATATGTTGTTTATGTCTCTACAACTATTGATTTGTACATATGTTAGATAATATCGAATTAAACTTGAATGCCTAACAAAAAGAAAACTAAAACATGGTTTGCTTACGACAGCTCTATAGAGAAATTCAGCTATTGTATGACGCAAATTAACACAGAAGTACGCTGTTACAACACATTTTTTTTGAAACAGTATGTTGGTTCTGTCTCTACAATTATTGATATCTACGAACTAAAGAGAAAAAAAGTTCATATAACACTCTAAACTTTGCTCAAAAGTCTCTTCTATACGTAAACTATGAAACCGGACATTTGACCAATCGAACTTTGCAATCCAGTTCAAATAATACACCGGCCTGATTTCGAATTGTGGTGTTGCCTACGTGACGCGATGACTGAACAGTGGTGAATGACATATAGAACCCATAGGACCTTCTCTTCCTAATTGAAATAGAGAGGGAACTATAGGGGCAGTGGCTATGTAAGAACAAATGGGCGCTTAACAGGGGAAAAACTAAAACTAAAAGGAGGCTAAATCTTATGATTTGTTTGATGTGGACAAATATTGCCGAGTAAATACAAGCAGGCTCTAATTTGACATATGCCCCGCTCGAAGTGGCTTCGGCTTTCGGATTCCAGAATCTGGAATGAACACGTTGGCTTCTTAATTTTGATTTTTTTTCTTTTTTTCCCTCTTATTCTTTTGTAATGTCTGTGGAGATATATCATTGTTTTCTCATTTTTCTTTAATTTTCTTTAATTGAATGACTCAAAAAAAAGCTAAAAGCCGCTACAATGCAATTTCAGCCAAAACCTAACAACCAAAGCCGGAAGCCGCAGCCAGTTGGAGCGGGCTAATCCAATATTTTAGCGATCGATCGGATGGTGCAGGCTGTAGAGAATCCTAGCTCTTAGAGTATCTACAACGTATTGAATCAAGTTAGATTCAAAACTATGTCATGTAAGCATTCTAGGAATTAAGCTTATTTTCTCCAATGTATTGAACCGATTTCTACTAATAACTGGAACCCACATTACATTAAAAAAACCACAAAATAATATTATCATCTCTCAATCACACTATCTGCTAAGAAGTTGTTTAATGCTTATATGAATTGTTTAATGCTTTGAATCGACTGCTAAGTAGAGTTCGGTTTCATGCATTTTTTTGTTGGAATCAACACCTCTAATATATTGAATCAATTCATTGTCTTCTCTCTTCTCATTTGAATCGGCTAAAACATAACATTGGAGATGGTCTTAGATTGTTGTGCACACACAGTGAACTCAGCTAATGATATAGCTGTCTGCGTGGTTGTTGGAGAGACAAAGATGCTAACCTTCCTTAGATTAAGCTGATGTAATTAATCATGCATTATCACCGTTTAGGTGTTTAACGTTTGCTACTAGGCGTGATGTAATCATATTCTCTGTTTGCTTGCTTCCGTATCTAGTTTCCGTTTCTGGAAATGTAGCCTCATGTCTTTACTCCCTGTGTTGGTGGTCCGGCATTTTACTATTTTGTGCACTTCAGCTGAATACTAGGCTACTGCCACCATTTGTTCGCACACACGCCTTTACTCTCACACACACATGAATGTATACTCGGTAACATATATCTAACTAGGGCGAAGATGTACACCTTATAAAAATATAGACACGTATTTTTATCACTACTGAACGTCATATATACATATGTATATATATGCTCTCTTTTCTCTGGACCTAACCCAGTACGGGTGATTCGAAGCACCCGAAGATTGTTGTTGTTGCATGCATACGTGGACCATTTTAAGCGGAGAAATGCACGTACACCACGAAGAAATAATCATGCCAGGTTCCCCTATCAGTCAGTGGCGGATCCGGAAACTTGATTGCGTAGGGTCTGATTAATTCCTACTTTAGAGTTATTGGAGCGACTGGACGAGGCAGGGGTGGATCTACTATAAGTTATGGGTATTCAGCTGAATACCTATTTTTTTGAACAAAAAATCAATATATATAAAGTATAATACATATGTATATATATAGTTAGGCTGAAATAACTATTTTGAGTACATTTAACAGCCCAAATAGCCTATCCGACCACCCTTTCCCGAAATCCCAGCCCAAAACCCCGGCTCAAGGCGCTCGCTCACGCCCCACCCGCGCCCAAATCCCCCCGCCGCCGCACCCCCCGCACCCAACCCTAGTCCTAGCCCCGCGCCCCCCGCAGTAGCCCCGCGCCCAAATCCCCCCGCCCCCCGGCGCCCTCGCCGCCGCCCCTCCCTCCTCTCCCCCCCGTCCCCTCCCCCCGCTGCCCCTCCTCTCCCCCGCGCGCGCCTCCTCGCCACCCCCGCGCCCCGTTCCCCTCCTCCTCTCTCACCCCGCGCCGCCTCCTCGCCTCCCGCCGCCCCTCCACCCCGTCCCCTCCCGCCTCTCCTCCGCCGCCCCTCCACCCCGTCCCGCCCGTCCCCCCCCCGCTGCCCCTCCTCCCTCGTCCCCTTCCTCTCCCCCCGCCTCTCTCGCCCCCGGCGCGCCTCCTCGGACTCCCACCGCTGCCCCTCCTCGGCCCAGATCTGGCCGGATCCGGGCTCCGCGCCCGGCCACCCGAAGCCGCCGCCGCTCGGCCTCTTTGCTGCCATTGGCTAAAAGAATTAATCGGTCTATATGTTATTGTAGCTTGGCTCTTTTCTAATATATTTTCTAAATCGAGTTTGACATGAATGTGGTGGTTTCTGTGTTATCAAGACATTCCAAACAAGGTTAGCTTAAGGTTGGTTGATGACTATCCCATCTCCAAAATTCAAACTCAGTCAATGAGTTGGGCATGATTTGGCTCACAAGCCACTTGACTTCTTAGCGCTTCTTGTCCTAATGATTGTACATTAGTATGTTTGATGTTGCCAGTTGCCTAGAATTGTATGCTAATTATAGTATTTCTCTGTGTCTTAAATTCTGTTTCTAATTTAGTGTTGCATATTTTCACATCTATTTGTAGGTTGATATTGCTGCTGGAGGTTGGCATTCAACTGCAATAACTAAAGAGAGAGGTATTTCCTTCTTTGACTTAAACTACCTCGTCATCTTATAATTATATTTGTTTTCTTTGTCCAAACTCCAAACCACCAGATAGCACAATTCTAATGAGAAACAAATCATTCTTGCACACTCGGAAATTTATTCATGAAGGATATTGCCATGTTATAATAGACTCCAGGTAATCTGGCACACTTGCTTTATGTTTTCTATTGTATAATATTTTTGTAACTTCGAATACCCATTTTGAAATTTCTGGATCCGCCACTGGGACGAGTGAGGCGGAGATGGAAGTGGCCATGAGCTGCACAAGCAGATGTCTATTTGCTGGTTCGGGTGTTACATCAAGAGTATGAGATGGTGAAATTCGATGGCTCCGATTGCAGCTTCGTGGTGCCGGGATCTGGACTGATCAAATTGAGATCTGTGGATGGGTGACAAGTTTGTTCTGTCCTTTTCCATGATATAGACTCGTATCCGCCGTATGCAAATTGAGCGGGTGTTTTTTTTTTTTTGTCGCTACTGGATCCAGTCAGGAGCAGCTGGAGAAATGCCAGCATGATGGTGACATGAATAAGAATCCAACAGATTTTATGATGATTTGATCCTGTCAGACCAGAATTGTATAGACAAAAATTGCAGCCGCAGTGCTGGCATTTGAGTCGTAGATCATTCATTTGTAATCTCTAGCTGCCGTGAAGATATCGGGCCGGTTCGGAAGGACTGCGCCTTGGCTTTTCTGCTTATGCTACAGTAGTTTATTTTTAAACAGTATATTTTTTAAAACAGAGTCTTAAGATATTATGTTATTACAGATATGATGTTATTATAGTCTACGAGTTCTGTGTTCATGTGTTGCAATAAAAAAATAAAACTTAGAAGCAAATATTATGTTACAGTTATATATTCTTACTCAAAGGAATAGAAATTTGTTATAGATAAATCAGTTAACGACTCCCTGCATTCAAAAATAGATGGCATTTCCTTCTGCATTTTTTAGAATAGAGGATGTAAGTATGTAACAACATAATATAGCCAGTAAATTCCAACTAATCCCTCAATATATGCAGTATAGAGCAAAAGACTCAGTGTTCTTCCAGCATGAATATAATAATCCACAAGAAGTATTATTTCCGGTATAATCTGAAAGATATAAGCCACGGCCCTAAAAAAAACCACCCGATATGTCTTCCCCTTGCCTTATTTGCTCTTTTACAACGAAAATTCACTTGTTCTTACCACTTGCTGGGGCCTAGAAGCACCAATGGTTGACGAATCCCGTGGCAATGGTTGTGCATGCTTCGAGCTAAGCGTCCACCAGACGATTCAACTGGCAGCAATGCAAATGGAAGGCCCAAATCGGCAACACAAAGATGAGACATCCTTCCCTTTGCTCGTGAAAATTGTTACTAAAATGATGGCCTTATTGACCCATATACTGACCTAGACACCCCTGCCTCAGTAGTGCAACCAAAGATTTAGGTCCAAATGGCTTTCCCATAGGCAGAAAAAAAAAATAAACATGTATGGATGGGATGGGCAGAGAAGACATGAGAGATTATCAACCCCACGAGCCTCGGTTTCCAAAATTCACGAGTGCTTCCTCTCATCAACTCCTCAATCTCCGCCTTTCCACTCTCCTCTCCTTTAGTTTCAAGTGGTCGCGGTGCCGTGAAATTGCAGATGGTAGGAGGAAGACGGCGTTTGACCTCGGACTGCACTGCAAGTGAATTATAATGGAAATACCCAACATTTACCCCCTCTCCTAAGCGGAAGCATCGACAGATGGGTAACGATCAATGCGCGGTCTAGCTCAGGGTTTTCACCCGGTTTCCCAGCCAAGGACTAATCTGGTTTTTCTTCAACTTCACGAATTTTAAAAGTTCCAAATCTAACAATTCAAAGTTGCAAAGTGGAAGATATTATACACATCTCAATAGAAGAATAGATGAAATCGTGGCGTTTTGGGGTGAACTGGGTAGGGTTTATAAAATCGCAACCTGGCCTATTCAAGTTTACCAGCCAGTTGCCGCCGGTTTTGCGCACCCAGGTCTCTACCCAGAGGTCCCCTGGTGGCTGCTGGTGAAGGTATAATGGCAGCCTGACTAGCACCAATGTGAGAAACAGTGACCTCCAACTTTGGCCCAGTAGGGCTTGAGCTACTACGAGTCCACAACAGAGCATTAATATGCCTGATAACAGACTCTCCAATCGAAAAATCAATTAAAACAGGCCAATCATACGGTTAGATTTGAGTGAAACCTGTGATTCCTCACTCAATGTAGATGTCAAACTGTGTCGATCCCTAGCATAACGACGACATAACATCGAGGAATTATGGGACGATCTTGTAATATTGTGGATCGAACATGCTTATTTGCAAATGGCTCATTAAAGTTGAGGCACCAATGCCGCATTCCCCCCCGGAAAGAAGGCAATGTGCATCTATCCATCTCCAGAGAAAGATATGGATTTGACCCGGAATCCTCCAGAGAAAGCAAATCCATCACAGACACTACGGGCGAGAGACCATTTGAGGGATGAAAAGGAGGCGAGGATACGAGCGTCGGGAGGTGAGGTTTCTGATTGACGTGCGGTGACGGGGAGGAAGAAAGGCTCTGGGTCAACGGCTGGCCACACTAAGGGGACACGAGCTGCTGTGTGGGTGGGTGGGTGGGTGGGGCCCACGGCCTCCAAGAGGCCTTGGAAAGCAACGGGGATGAGGGGGGGGGGGGGGCTGCGTTTTCGGTCCAGTCTTTTCAAGATACTCTCGAATAGCAGTGGAAGCATCTACTTCCCTGCTTGGTGCGATTGTCCTGAGAAGATCGAGCCATCTCCAAAGATTAGATGTTTGCACGCCAATTAGTGATGGTTACGCTTGATAGGTACGTACGCTTCCGTCTTGGAAAACGACATCTCGGCCTTGCCATGTAGCTTGCTTGGCCGGTCTTCCTACTACGACATGTTGATCTATATAAATTCCAAGCTCATCTCTGGAAGCGAATGTCATAGGCTAGGATGAGGGAGAATTGATAAGATGCCTTCTCTTACATTGAAATGGCAAGTGATGTCTCACTCATATGCGGATCATAGTACATTTTATCAAGTGACAAAGGAAGATGGGGGCAAATCATCAAAATTCGAGGATGAAATCAGAACCGGTTCGGTACTGCAGGTCTGCAGCGATCAATGTTACATGAACCATGCTGCACGTGGTAGTCTGATGTGCGGTACAGTAGCATTTTCGAACGCATCGTTACAAGCGTCTAAGGGTACCAGAGATCTTCGCGATACCATTACAAGCGTCTAAGGGTAACAGAGATCTTCGCAACAAGTGTTAGGACGAACAATCATGGGTGTCATCGTATTCATGTAATGCCAACCATTTCTGATGAAAAGATCATTCATGATCTTAGCACCGACGCAATATGACAAGACAGTTATCATGATTGAAATAGATCGCATAAGTTGGAAGGATGTGAAATAGAACATCGACATACTGGTTCTCAACCCAAACAAAAAAAGAAGAAGAAGAAGGTAGCATTTTGCTCAGTCTTCAAACCTCCTGAATCTCCTGAATCGTATTCAGTGGAAACTGAAAGCTCAAAACACAAGCACTGGATCACTTGAAACAGCAGTAACTAACATTTCTGAATATAACTCGAAACAAACCACCACCAACATTCCAAACTCCCAAACCCAAGGCCGTATGACTCAGGTTCAGTTAATCGGCCGAGACATATTGAAGGCCCATCATGGTTCCTGGAACTGTCCAGGTAAGAGTGAAATGCTGCAGTGTTGCACATACAACACAGCCGTGCTGCTACCAAGTGTTGGGTCCCCTTGATGGACCACATATCAGCCTAGCCTTACTACGCATTAATACTGAATCGAAGTACTGTATCTACGCTTCTTCTCCAGCCAACACAGGTATTTTTACTGCAACCATCTAATGGAAACTGGAAACAGTACAGTAAGCACGACCGGGGCTTAGACAATTTAAGTTTGAACGGGAACGGGTCAAGTCTCTAGGATATATATTGGCATCAATTTGAAAATGCTATTTACGCCCTGACATTCCAGTAACAGAGGTGATGGTTAAGCCAGACAATCTTGTTTAGTCATCTCTACCTGAATCTGGTGTCAGCAGAAATTGGTGCACGTCTTGCACAAAAAGCCAACCAGCTCTTCCGAGAAAAACCTAACATCTAGTAATAGAACAGAGCTGAGGCGGAGCACATTGCACAGGGAAGGGCTTGCCACTGAGGCGATCTTACATAAATCATTGGCACAGGGAAGAACTACAGTGTTAAGCACCAATCTGGGAACAAGAAAGATCATGATAAAACGTGTTCCTTGCGACTCACCTTGTCTGATCAGCTGCCCACCAATTTCCGGGATTGTCCACCAGATTTCGCCACAAGTCAGCTGAAAGCAAAATGGCAATTGTTGTCAGCAAAAAACAGGCCACACATCGCAAATTGCCTCCTACTGTTCCAGAAAAAGGGTAGGTTTTGCTCAGCTCAAAAAATAGCAAACGTCACTGACACAACCGTAGTTTATGTTGGACTCGGTGGGACTGAGGGGGAGGAGATAAGGCCTTTCGGCCGTTTCTTCTATGCGCAGAAGGGGATCGGTTTGACCTATTTCGGACGACCTGTTCATGTGACGGTGGCGGTGGCATCGGAGGCGCCACCGGCCCTATGCCACCGCCACGAGCGACTCGGTGTCGGCTAGTGGCTACAGCCCGCGGTCAGCCTTCCCACTCCTCTATAAGAGGGATCCTTCCTCTCTTCTCTTGTACACCAAAATACAGTTAGTCTCCTTCAGTTTTCCCGATCTCCTCTTCCTCTCGGTCGAATCCCGATTTGAGTTTGGTAGTAGCAGCTCTGGTGGGCTCTTCATCAGCACCGGTTGCCATTCAAACCGAATCACCTCCTCTCGGATCCTTCCGTGGGTTTCTTTATGTCGTTTTGTTTGAAATCTGGCACGAAGGGACTTTGGAGATTTTCCTTTGGGGATTGGATTTGGTTTGTGCCGAGTGAAAAAGGAGAAGTCAAGGTTTGAACTTGGTATTCACGAGTGCTCTTGGCTGGAACTCTTGTTGGTCTTATACGGCATTCACCTGACCCTCGGCTTCTACTTCGACTACTTGAGATGGAAGTGTGCCATTGTATCTCTGATTGCCATCATCTCCTTGCTTGGCGTAGCGGGGTGCTTGGTTTTCTAAAACAGCGCTACGTGTGTGCCTTGCCTCGTTTGGTTTCTTCATGGTGATTTTGAGTATCACCGCTGTTGCGAGTTATTGGTTCTTTGCAATTTCGTGATCTACTTCATATATATGTGAGTTATCACTTGTTGGAAAATTGCAAAGAAGATTCTGTGGGTGAATTGCTCGGCGATGAAATGGCATAAACCTGAAGTTATATATGATCCTGAGTAGAGATTAGATCTTGAGCTTTCAGTTGGATTACTATTTACCATTCTCTGATCATTGAAATTATTGTGATAAATTGCTGCACATTGTGTCACTTTAGTGCTTTGTGATACTTTGTTCAGTCATTGTAGTTGATATTCTAGCTTTATTTTGCTGAAATAATCAATATTATTCTTGTCAAGAAAATGCTAGATTAATTATTGTAATCTCAATTGATGCTCAGTAAGTGATATGCATGATCGGTTTGTTTGTATAATAGTAAATATTGATTTAAAGCTCAAGATCAAATCTATAAGCTGTCATATATAATTGTGATTGCTTTTTGTCATGCCGGAGACGGCCAAGAGTGAATTTTGTGCAACTAGCCTTCTGAGAGCAATTAATAACATTCAAATTTTTGTTAACATGCTGATTTTGGTCATACACGTTATGTTGATATCAGTATTCAGTTGCAATGAATTAAATCGTTCACATATAAATACACTGACTATAAACATTCAAATGATATATATATATATATATATATAGCCTCTTTTCTACACCTAGGTGAAATTACACCATATATCATATCTCACAATGTAGAGAGTATCTCGCGTAACAGAGAGTATGTATGTGTAGTATACGGGTATTTAACACCATTTAGGTGGTATGAATAATTTTTTAGAGGTGGTATGTATATTTTTTTATCATACTCCTTTTTATATACGTATATAAAGATATTTACAAAATATGCTAAAAACTATGGACTCTCTTGTAATTTTTTCATGTGGTTTACATTAGAGTATCTTATAATTAGTACACGAGTATATCCAAGATGATAAAGGAGTATTTCAAATTTATTTAGGTGGTATATTAGAGGTGGGTGTAATTGCACCCGGGTGTAAAAGATATGTGTGTGTGTGTTAGGCATTAGCTTCTACATGAATTACTTAAAAGATTTATATGTTTATATATTTATTAAGTCATTTATATGCCATTGGTATCATGCTTTTGTCTTTATTAAATATATTAAAATTAATTCTGAATATTTATTTATATCATAATATTTACAAAAAATTATCTAGTTGGGTGATTGAAGGCAGATGCTAGGTTACGATGCCTCGGCAAAACACTGCTGAGAATGTAGGAATGCGGCTCTACCATCAAAACAATCCAATAAATCTCATACTTTGATCTACGTGCATGCACCCTCTAAGGATAGCCGGCCTTCTCGTACTTCACGGTGTACTACTCCTGATTAGATTTGACCACCCAAAACGTCAACTGCATGGACATGGCCCATAGTTTAATGGCATTCTGCAATGATGCCTTGTTAGCAAACATTGAATGAAATCAAACCTCTGTGCCATGGTACTCTCATGATGATTCGTGCTCGTCACAGCAACTGAAAGCATCTAGGCCTCTAAATTTAGTGTTTTGGTAATTAATGATGATTTATAAATATATGACTAATGTGTGTGCTAAGATTGTATAGACAAAGTCTTATGTGTGCAATGGACAAGAACAAGCTGCATGAAAATTGACGTCGAGATGGATCAAGAGGCGAAGGTACATGAAATACAGGATCGTTTTTATTTTTACCGGTCTTAGGAGAAAAGGTGGAAGACCAGATTATAGGTTAGATACCGTACTATTAAGAGGGATTATTGAAAGTAGTTTGATAGCATATTTTGATGCACATTGGATCAACTTAGGATTATGCATGCATTTGAAAATAAATTTAAAAACTCATTGTGCTCTCTCAATAAATCGGTAGTACCGCACCCACCTGCGGAACTACCGGAGTGCGGTAGTTTCGACATATAATCAACGGAACTACCACAGCACGATAGTACCAGATATTAAGCGGTACGTTTTTTCCAGAGAGCACCCCTCCAGGGACTTAGTCTCAAAAGCAATCGGTAGTACCGGATTTTCAATGGCGGAACTACCGCAGTGCGGTAGTACCGCACGGTACTATGGAACTACCGATTCGCAGTATGTTTTTTCCAGAGAGTACCCCGAGAAAAACTTAACTAGCCAGAAATCGAAAGTACCGAAGCTAACACGGCAGAACAACCGCAGTGCGGTAGTACCACACCTTCCTACGGAACTACCGTAGTGTGGTAGTGCCGCACTTTCAACGGTGGTAGTACCACTCTGAATTTTAAAAGGCTAGTTCCGACCGTCTGACATAGCCGTTACTGTGTGCTACAGTAAAGTGCGGTAGTACCGCACTTTGTACAGCGGTAGTTCTGATTTATCTGATTTTTTAGGATTAATTTTTTACAACGGCTAGTTTTGGTTGGTGATCGTAGAAATACCCCTCCACCTGCCCAAGGGCAGGGAGCTAAACTTGCATTGATCATACTTGAGTCCTAGAGCATTTATTTCACACCTCCCCTCTTGCTTGAGCATTAATTTTGAGGTGTTTTGAGATTTTCAAGTACATTCAATTCTAGTTGATCCATTTGCACTTAGCGCCGTCAAGCGAATTTGGTGATCTATTCTCTTGGTGCTTGCCGGCACCTAGACGAGGAGGAGGTTGATTGCGAGGTGATTTCTTCAAGAAGATTGTGAAGAAGCCCGAGCCAATTGTGAGTGGTTTGGAGCTCGCTATTTCTGGAGAGGAGGAAGTGCTACCACTAATGATCGAGAAGCGAGGCTTAATTCGTGGAGCCGATCCAAGGACGTTTGGGCTTTCCTCAACGTAGACTAGTGAAGATCAGCAAATCTTGGATACCACGGGAAAACATCGCACGAGTCATTATGATTATTTCTTTGCCTTCTTTAGTTCTATATTACTAATTGGGTAATTTGATATTTGCTATATATATTTGTGCTTGTGATTGAATTGTTGCATAGATTGCTTAGAATTACTAGATTTGAGTAGGTGTAGTTTTTCTAGCAATCATTGTCTTGTGTTAAATTGATATCATTTGAGTAGGTGTAGTATTAGGCAAGAATTTTTAAAACCGCCTATTTACCTCCTCTAGTCGGTTATCCTTAATTCTACAACAACACCATCAGTGTCAAACTTGTTTCATTCCTACGGGATGGGAGCTTCGTCCACATCGGAATTGTCCTCGTCGTCTTCCTGTACTGCTTCCTCTTCAGTCTAGGTTATCCGGTCATCGCTCTCTATTTGATACACTATGTACTCTATGTGCTCCCCTTTATTAGCCTGTCCTGTAGGCTCAGCATACAGTGACCGATCTTCCTTTCCTGGATCTACCGTATCGGCCTCGTCACGAGCAACATCCTCTGCAACCTCTGTGACACCGGTCTTCGGGTCCTTCTCTTGACCAACATGTTGGACGTCTGAGCTACTCCCACCACCCAGATGATAGCCGTTGGTAGGGTTTTTACACAGCTTCTTTTGTCCATGGTTGCACAAGCAACATGCACTCATATCCACAGCGCCGATAGCCTTCCACAAAGCTCTTCCACACAATAGTGCGTATTAATCTTCTTAATTCCCATCTAATATGCATGGGAGACCGGCTCCAAAACCCTTGTATAACGATGCTACACACCTCAAGGTCCAAAAAAAAGCTGCAGGTCAGTCAATGCATCACATCTGCGATTCGAGCATTCTTGCCATCCGGGTGTACCAGAGTGGCTTACACAAAACTGCTAAAGTAAACACCATTTGGACATTCACGAATGGAACCGACATTATAATGCATTTTCAATGTAGTGGGCATCGGCATTGCGGATATCTATTTGCAATTATCTTTAATGTTGTAACTTGTCAAATCGCATTGCACATTACGGAACTAGTATTATACTATAATTTACATTTCTACGGTCGTTCGCCTATCGTAAACAACTATACTATAGCATGGTTAAGGCATCGTTCATTCCATAAGACAACAGCAACGATTAATGTGCAAGCCTCTTCATATCAGTTATTTTTCCTCATGCTGTAACCCCTTCTTGTTTGCACCGACACCGCTCTCTTTTCTCTGCCCCAATACGTATTAACTTTCTATCTGTTCCCACGCACACCAACACCACTCTTATCTCTTTGCTTGAGCTCTTTACTACTGTAAATAATTCCTAATGTGGGACAATAATTTACATGACATTGATAAAATTAAGTAATTAATTATATGATATACTGATTTAAATGCTAATATACCAGTTTTAACGGTACGCGTGAATTCTCAATGTACTTACAACATTAAATTCATTCCCAATAAAATATTAAATGTTGTCTAACAATATTTTGCATTTGACATGACTAACCAAATTTTTTGCAGTACTCTAACATACCATGGGATCCTTCCAGTTAAATACTACAACAAAATAAATTAATTATACGTGCATTTCTCCTCCCTTTTGTTTTTTTTCCTGTCTTCTGTCTGGTTTTTCCTCTAACAATACAAATTCCTTCCTACCTAATGTGATTAATTCATCTAACCAAAGTTATACTATTCTCTTCTACAACTATAATTTTCTACAAATGCTAATTTTACATTAAGCAAACTACTTACTTAATACAAAAATATTGACTAAAATATAATACAATTTTTTACCTCGTAGAAGTAGCAGAACCTCCTTCTTCCTCCTCCCTCTCCTTTTCTTCCCTCCCCTCTCTTTTCTCTTTCCCCTTCTCTTCTTTCTGTTGGGCTCGACGTCGGCGGCTGAAGAATACGCTCGGCTGAGTGAAGCGTGCGATTATATATGCCATCCAGTCGCTGAACGATTAGACGACTAGAACTACAGTTGCCCAACAATTGGGCAACAAGGTCTAGTCGCCCGTTCGTTCGGTGACCAGAGCCTGTCACCCATCGGTCACAATAACTGCCTGTCTATCGCTCGGCCGTTAGACGATAAGGTCCAGTCGCTTAATAGTTGTATGACTGAAGGTTATTCTTATAAAAATTTAGACATATGTATATTGTTATAATTTTAAATAAAAAAATTATTAAAAAAGTTCAATGACATTCCCTCGGTCGATCATCTCGGTTTCTCACTCTTGACGACCGAGCTAGCGTCCAGACGGCCCGGGGCCCGTAGAAGAAATGTATGGTAACGTTGATTTACCATAAATTATTAGTCTGGTCCTTTCTCCGTTGATCAGTAGACATTTGCACCTAGGCCATCACATTTTTCATCGATGCACGCAGCGTACGTCCAAAATTTTGGTGATGTGGTCCATGGACAGTAACAATGCACCTGCATGTGTCGTCTTATCTACTGCAAGTCCCGTCTTTTATGTACGACGACCGACGGATCCTAGTGAACAGTACTTAAAGCCTGCAAACTCTGTAACGTTCATTGTATGCAACGCAACGATCACTAGGCCTCTTCTTTTTACTGTGATTCATAGTTTTTGGTTGAAATTTTTAAATTTTATCTGTTTACAACAGAGATTATGGAGAGAGATACTCGTTTGCGATTTTGAATGGTACAGATGTTGAGCTTTTAATGTATACTATAATTAACCTATAAACTCTATCTTAAAAAATACTCCATTTAAAAATTAGATACTGTAGTAAAAATTAAAAGCTGTTTTAAAGAACTAAAAAAACCAGACCCTCAGATGCATGTGAATTGAAAAGGACTAGCTTACATCACCGTTACTTCTTCCTACGATCTAGCTGGTCATCAATTTCACAAATTTTCAGTTAAAGAAAAATATCGGCGTTAGAGCGTCTACTGGTAACTCTTTCCAACTTCTTAAAATAGCTTTCGGTTTTTGCTATAATACCTAACTTTCAAATAAAGTATTTTTTTAAAATATAGTCTACAAGTTAATTATAATACATGTTAAAAGCTCAACATTTGTACCATCTAAAATCGTAAACAAGTATTTCTTTCTGTAATCCCTATCACAAACAGTTAAAATTCAAAAAGTTTAATCAAAGGTCGTAAAGCACAGAAAAAAACAGGCCATAAGCACTACGAACTTGTACGGACCTTTTCATTTTTTTTTTGTCTCGAGTCGAGGGCTGAGAGAGAATACTGAACAAGTACGGGCTAAGTGGTTAGTAGACCCTAACAGCAACTCACATGGGCCTTGGTTTATGGGCCCGCTCACTTTAGGCCCCGATCAATATGGCGATGGGTTTGTGGCTGTAGGCATTCAGCGGAAATTTCACTGTAGCGCGTACTGTGCGCGCTACAGTAAATTTTTTTTGTTCTTTTTTCTTTTTTTTTAAATTTACTTATACTTTTTTGTTTCATTTTTTGTTTTCGGTTTTTTTAATATTTTTTTATATTTAATTATACTCAATAAACCAACTCAGCTACAGTGTTTTTTCAGCCAGCTACAGTGTTTTTTCAACAAAAGTCAAAAGCTATCGCTATTCCGATCACCCCCTATGTATGTAGGCTAGTAGTATTCTCTACATGGAGTTCTCGCTCTATTCTCAGTCCTCGTATGTACCATGCTGAGTATTTTCACAAGAAGTCATTCTTATTGATTTTTGGTGATGACTTTTAGTTTTAGTTGATTAATAATAGTATCTGATAAAAATAGCTTATGAAAGTTAGGATATTCGTATTGACTTATAGTGTTTATAATGCATTATGTAAGAAAAAGAGCAAACGACGGTGCAATAAAAGGCACTATAACATTTAGAATGTCATACAACTTATAAAATTATGATATAATAAAATGTAAAATGCATTTTAACATACGAAATCACAAAATAGCAGCTGATAGAAGTGCCTTATAGAAGCTGAAGTATTTGTAGTGGATTTAGATTTTTTAGGTTTTTTTATATTTTTCTTTTTTTCCCGTATTCCTTTGCATTGTCTGTGATTAACTAACATATTTTTTTTCTATTTTTATTTTTTTAAATTTAATTATATCCAAAATTAAATTAATTACAATAAAATTTTAATAAAAAATCAAAAACTATCGCTAAAATAAACTGCCCCTGATACGCTGTCGTGCCGCTGTACGCGGTTGTAGTACACAAACGTCCTGTGGACAGACAGATGGTGGGCCCTGGCCCCCTCTCACGAAACTTCCTGGAAAACGCCTTGAGCTCCCGTACCGGAATGAAGCGGTGCAGCCTCCGAACCCCAGCCCAACTCCAATTCAGGTGTCGACATCGGTTTCTGCGGATTCTTCGGAGAAGCTGGAAGAATACGTCGATTTTTAAAAATAGTTTCTCTAAAAAGTGGATTTTTCGAGATGCTTCTAAAATCACCGACCGACATCTGTTCTCTTTCACGTAACCGTTACTTATCCTATTCCAACCAAGAACCAAAAACTCGAAGCAAAAGACATCAGCTCCAATTAAAACGCATTTATGTCACCTTTAAGTTTTTTGAGGTGTAAATATAAACACACATAACTATTTTTTCGAGGGGTGTGTGTGTGTTCTCTCTACGCACTAGAAAATTACCTATGTTATCCGAGTGAATGCGCGCATCGAGCCATGCTCGAACGCGATCGGGCTTCTGAGCGGCTCCAGCCAACGAATGCAAGTCGGCAGTTGATGCAAATCTAAAACCTAATCAAAGAATCATTTTCAATTAGGAGTAGTAATTGCTAGAAAACCTGAACCTGATCTTACAAGTCTCACCTATAGTGGATACCTTACCACTTAATCTATAAATAGGGAGGTCTCAATTATTGTAACTTGTACCTTGTGTGGAGAAAGCAATAAAGAAAGAGGAGTTCCCCCATCTCTTGTGTTCAATCTATTATTCTTTTGCATTGCATTATTCTGTGATTGATCCATCTCTCCTGCCTAGAGGAATCGCTCAGACTAAATTTGCCAGCGACGGTTTCTCAACACATTATCAGCACGAATCACTCCGGTGGATCAGAAGGTAATCATCAAAGCATTCGTAAATTGAATTGTCTATCTAAATTGTCTTAAATTCTCTTTTCGCTTTCTACATGATTTTTTACAGTGCAAATCCGCTCTAATCTACCACGAGTAGAGTGGAAGTTACTGAGACAATGCCGATCGGTAGATTACTTGAAAAAGAGCAGATGTTGATTGTACAATAGATTGATTGAAACAAAGAAAAAAATTAGATCACCGCCAGCACTCGCACAGGCCACTACGCGGTCGCGTCGCCTAAACACGACACACCGCATGGCCATTGCGCCACCGCGACGTGGTGCGGCGCCGACGCCACCGCGCCATCGTGCGGATCTGCCGATCGCGACCGCGACGTACACCGCGCGCCGCCCCGCGAGGCCACATCGTTGTGCCAGATCCACCTGCCGCACCACATGCGCATCGCCGCCGCCCTCGCATGAGCCGTTGGCTGAGCTCCTCGCCGTTGCATCGCGTGCCGATGCCAGCCGAACTCCGCGCCTAGCCGTACCGGCGCCGCCCCGCACAGCCTCCACATTGCGTCGCCCCGCATGACCTCGACGAATCACTCAAAAATTATATCACTGTATGAAGTTACACGAGAATGTGCTTAGTTTCGACGAATGATTCACCATATCCAGCAGTCACGTGGATTGAACACGTGCAAACTCTCACAATTATCTATGAAGATAACGGCTTGTGTTACACAAGTACAAACGAGTTACGTGAAGAGTCATCTCACAAAGCATATCAATCTTAAGTTCTTCTATGCTCATGAATTGCAAAAGAATGACAAAATTAGGGTACTGCATACTAAGTTTGGGAAAATCTTGCAGATTTATTCACTAAGTTACTTCCAGCGTCTAACTTTGAAAGATGTATACGTAGAATTGGAATGATGAGATTTAGAGAAGTGCAGAACTTAGGGAGAACTCTTCCCGAGCTCACTATTAAAATTTGATCACGAAGATCGAGTACCCAAAGAATACATCCCATAGATGAAATGAAATTAGGTACATTATACTATATTTCCCTTGATGAGTTTTTTTGAAGTTTCTCGATCAAAATTTCTAATGAGGCAATTCGTGTAATACAACATACATGTATCATGTACTCTTTCTTTAGTTTTTTCATTAAGTTTTTATGCAGTTTTGATAAGACATGAACATATTGGATGAGTGTCCAACGGAAAGTGCTGGAAAACCTAGATCTAGGCCTGCAAGCCTAGATCATAGTGGACACCTCACCCCTTAGTATATAAATATGGGTCCTAATTATTGTAATTTGTACCTTGTGTGGAGAAAGTAATAAAGAAAGATAACTTCCCTATCTCTTGTGTTCAATATATTATTATATTGCATTGTATTATTATGTAATTAATCCATCTCTCTTGCCTAGAAAAAATCTCTCAGATTAGACTCACCAGTAACAGTCTTTCAACAGTAATCTGGTGTCCCTACTATTCTTCGTAGTGCCAACAAACATCACTATTCGTTAAAAAATTAGAGCTACGCAGAAGTGTAAGAAGATGATGATGATAATTACATCTGTTTATTTGTTTTTTTTTATTATAAGATAGACACGTTCACACACATCGCCATGCATGTACATACAAGTTTAAAATTGAAATAAATCCATGCCATTCCGATCAGACCATAACGTGCCTTAGAAGTAGAGACAGAAACAACACGCTTTTACTGGTATGACGAGAGCTTTTTTTGCATTGATTTTAAATATTTGAAATCATGTGAACTCATAATTCTAATATAATTTACCTTTTTGTGTATGGTGCTTGCCCTCTTTGTTTCTTTAGAAAAGAGAAAAAAGTGAATACTAAATTTTTAATCAAGCATCTCAGCGACAGCTAAAACCGAAAAGCTAGCAGCGCAGCAGAATTTTGAAAAGCATAAGCGAACATGAAACAAGAGACTTTTTCGTGGCAGAAATAAACAAATAGGCACAGAGCTTATAAAATATGCGAGGGGACGTGCCCAACATACTCCTGCGAAGACCAGCCTTGGTCATTCCAAATTACTCGAGTCGAGGGATCCTCTGCGGGCGTAGCCTCCCAAGTACAATACACGCGGATGTAAATTGTAATGCAGAATGCGTTACCTTAGCAACGTTTTGAGATAGCATTTGAAAATTTGTTTCAGTGACATTTTCTGCCAGCCTAATAAAGGTTATCGAAATACAAAATACAATTAGTATTTTCTTTTCAGTTATGAAGCAATATCATTTCTCAATTTTTAGAACGCTAAAATAAAGTTGGAGATCCAGATTCATGACATCATTTCACAAAACTTTATGGTTAGACGCTAAAATAAAATTTCAGATCAATCAATAAAAAACTATATTGCACATGAATACCACATGAGTAGTCATTTTGCAATCGCATGCGCATTTCACGTGGGAATTATTTTTAAGAAATGAGAAAAACGATTAAGATTACTGAAGCTTCTAAAAAAAGGATGCTTATGGTAAATTATAGGCCACAAATATGTTCATAGCTGTGCACATGGTGTATTAGCACTATTAAGATGCTAATCACAAACCATTTTGTAAAATCAGACATATTAAGGTGCTAATCACAAACCATTTCTTACGTGTTTGGATTATATCCGAGTCCAACCTATGTATATAGCTAGGTTACAGGTAAACCTCACATATTTCATCTAGAAGTCCTCATTTCTCTTGATTCTATCGTTGCGATCATAAGTTCAATGACTTATTCTGGTAAGTTGCGGTGCCTTTTATTATTGTTTTAGAGGCTACAAATTTAGCTATTCTATTATGTAAACAAACTTGCTTACCGCAACAGCTCTTTTCCTGTAAAAGGAAAGCAGTTTCATCCTAATTGACGGCATGACAGCCACCACAGAAACCCCCCGCAGCAAATCCCGGAGGGACCTTTGCCGAAAACGGTGGCCCGCAAAAGATAAATCCGCAGCAGTCCCCAGGAAGGATATCATCCCTATATTGGCCTCCCATCATGTAAGGGGTGATCGGAATAACGATAACTTTTAGCTGAAAAAACACTGTAGCTGAGTTAGTGGATAGTGTAGTGAATAGTGAAAAAAGGCTCTGTGTTCAGCTCTAAAAACCAAACGATCACCCCCTAAGTAACATCATCATTTTTACAGAATGGTCCTTTAATTTGCAAAATAGCATAAAACTTTTTTATTTTTATAAAAAGGTCCTTCAATTTTTTCACAGAGATCTCTTTTTTTTTGCCGGATAACACTCTGCAGTTTCTCAAAATTACACATGAATTCTTGACCGGTTTCCCGAAGTTACACATGGGGGCCCTTGGTTTTATCCGAAAAGACATGAGGCTCCTCGTTTTTTTAAAAAACAAAGATCTCTTATAAATTTTTGACTTTTTTTTTAGACTATGCTGCTGGTACAACTAATAACGGGACGCAACGAAGCGAAAAATCGCAACCCCGCGAAGCTTCCACGAAGCTCACTCCTCCTCCCCTTTTTTATCTCCCCCTCGCGTCAATCCCCGTACCCTCTTCAACCTCAATCCTCCCCTTCCTTCTCCCAATCTCATCTCCGATTCCGTTGTTGTGTCGGCAAGATGAAGCTCTCCATCCCGTCGTTCGCCAAGAAGCTCTCCATCCCGTCTCCGAAGCGGACGTGGAGTGGCAAGAAGGGTGGCCTGTCCAAGAACGGGAGCGGCAAGCGTGCCATCTCGCGCAGCGAGGCGCCGTCGTTCGCGTCTGCGTCGTCCTCGTCCTCGTCTGACGACACGCTTTCCAGGTCGACCCCGAGGTCCGTGCTCCCCGCGGAGATCTCGCGGCAGGAGCTGGAGGCTGTGCTCCGGCGGCTCGGCCACGGGGAGCCTTCCGACGACGAGCTGGACGCCGTGGCGGCCATCGCCGCCGAGGCGGAGACCGGCGAGGAGGACGAGCTGATGGAGGCGTTCAAGGTGTTCGATGCGGACGGCGACGGCCGCATCACGGCCGAGGAGCTCCGCGGCGTGATGGTCGCCATCCTCGGCGGCGGCGAGGGCTGCAGCCTCGACGACTGCCGCCGCATGATCGGCGGCGTCGACGCCGACGGGGACGGCTTCGTCGGGTTCCAGGACTTCGCACGCATGATGGCGGCGGCGGCGACGGACGGCCCGAGATTCTTGTGATCCGTGACGGCGCCGCGACATGTTGTGCTCCGCTCCGCCCGGTTTTGCCCGTCCTTTCCCGCCAAAGATCGGACGGCCATGATGCGCTCAAAGGGATGAGGTGTCTTGTGTGTGGTTCTTTCAACTTTTTTGGCGCGCATTGGAGGACAGGCAAGGCGGGCACTACTATGCGCTAATTAAGAGCTACTCCTCTACAACTCCCCAAGGAGGAGCAATGGCGAGGCGAATGCTTCGTTCTTTCATTTGTTTCCTTCTTCTACATTTTAATCCTACCCGGGGTTGTAACTCGGGGAGATGTTGCTGTGTCCGAATTGTATTTGTGGCGAGCTCTAAAACATTCTTTCGATCGCATCCTAACAAATTTGTATTTGTCTGTTTCCCTTCAGCCATTTACCATCTTGTTTCGGGGCTAGTTTCGTTTCACTTTTTTTAAGGGAAGTGTTAAAGGTGCACTTGAGTATTTTTATTGGTCGGAAACACTCCGAAATGTTTGATCTCAATCTAATGGATTCTTTATACCTCTAAAAAAATGAATTTGGGACATTAGATCTCCATCTAACGGATTCTCGTATCTTTACCAAATAAAAATATAAAAAATAAATTTAGGACATTAGATCTCTATCTAAAGAATTTTCATACCTTTCCCAAACAAAAATACAAGTCCTCTAAATTTAGGATGGTGGATGAAGATTTAATGTCCAAAAATTCTAGGTGTCCATACGTTTTTTTTTTTAACAACTCGGTTTCGTTAGCATTACTGTTGGCCTATTTAGGATAACAGTAATGTTGGCCTATTTAGGATAACAGTAACTGATTCTGTTGCTGATTACATTGGTATTACCAAATGGGAGCCACAAGCTGAAATAGTGCTTTGGTACGTTGGTATTTCGTATTGGAAAGCTTCAACAGAGTGCGAATGGTTCATTCATACGGAATTTCCGATGGATCTTGTCACTGCGTTATTGTATTTCCGATGGATTTTGTCATTTTTGTTAGCCCTTTGGCCTTTGCGATTGTTTCTTCTTTAGATTGGCCTCTATGATAAGTGCTACTCATCGTAAGTCCTATGCGTTTAATTAAGCAAATACATCTTAAAAATGTTTCAGCGAGTTCCAAGACAAGGCTCATGACCTGTAATTTTGCGATCGCTTATCAGAAGATGTTCTAGACATGGCGTGCCATGTGCGGTAGCCCCTGATTTGATCACTTCCATTCTTCATTTTCTTTTGAGAGGATAATTCCGTCACTTCATCAGATGGTCTTTCTTTTTTTTCAGAAAGCTGTGTGCTAATTCCAAACCTAACCTTGCCTTTTTCCAGTGCTGTTCAAAAGAACCTTGGTTTTTCCTGGAAGAACATTGCATGACAAGCTTTCATTCACAAGTACGGTCGTTCCCCAAGCGGGTAGTGCCGGCTTTTTGTCCTTTTTATAGTTCAAGCGAACAGGAATTCCTTACCCTAATCATTACATGTCTTTGTATTTTTTATATGTATACAACATATTCTCTCGTAACATCATTTATACTCCTTATATTATTGCACATTACGCCTCATAAATACATACATAATATTTATAACATAGTATCAGAGCAGGAGCACTAACCTAGCTCTTTCCGTTGCCATACCACAACCACTGCCGCTGTCGTCAAAAGTCGTCGCCGATTAGGTCGCTGCCGCTGCCAGAGGACACTGCCACCTGACACTACCGCCTATGCCATCCTCGGCCTATTAGTGATATGTTCTAGAGATAATCATGGAGATGATGGTATCACTTCTATGTTTATGATTTTTTAAACAATATATTATTTTATCCATTGAATAAATATCTTTAATATTGATCAATAAGTATGTGACTTGTTCGTGAAACTCTTTATTTATGTTTTTGAGATTATTCTAAATTATCCTTGATCTTATATCATTATATGAGACAATTATGATTTACAAATCAACATATGTATTGATTGATGATCATGTTTCACGGATCATAGATATGGGATATCAAATCAATAATATGGACACATGTTAGAGAACATGGTGTTAGATTGACCCCCCATGAGACACTGCGAGAATTATTATATTTTTAAGGGTCATCAGTTGGTCTTATATATAGTATATGTGGGATCCTTAGACCTGAGATCGTCATTATTTTCTACATGTGTAATAGTTTACCTAGAGGTTACCAAACACTACTCCGTGACTGAGTGGTCATAAAGGTAGCTTTCGGGTTTATTATGAAACATGCAGAAGGATGTGAGCTATCAAGATGGAATTTGCCCCTCCTATATAACAGGAGAGATATCTCTGGGCCCCTCGATGTGATTGGATTAAGGAAGTGCATGGCCATGCCGAATGTGGTTGAAGAGTCAATCATAACTGAGTAATCCATTATAGGTTCGAGTGAAGGATCGAGTTATCATAGGATGGCACGTTTCTCGCCTTGAATTCGATCTGATATCGTGAGGCAAAGGGATCCGTACATAAACATTATATAGATTCGTCCGATATGATCTTTATGTATATTTGAAGGTCGTTATGTCCTGCCAGGGACCACTACCGACCTACAGACCGGAAAGAGTTTTTAACCCATGGCCAAATGTACATAAACTTACAGGCTCACACGCTTAATAGGCTAGAATGATAAGGGTCCGGATGATAGTTTTTGAGTGGACTTCGATATCCACTCGTATCACATATGGATCCGATTGAAGGCTATATAATGAGAAGTACAGGTGCTGAGGGATACATCCCAAGAAACCCTAGCCGCCACCTCTCATAACCCCTACCGTGCACGCTGGTGCTAGCACACCAATACACGATGTTCCCTCCCTGGACGTGTGGACCGCGGTAGAGGCGTTGCTACGACTGCGGCGCTGATCGGGATGATCACAAGGAGAAAACGGTTGGCCGGAGGACCTTTGACTACTTTCGCCTACACCGACGCGCTCTTCGTTGAATCGGCTATTTCAACTCTTCTTCCGCTGCACTGCGCATCTAGTGGTAACGATCTATGATCTCGTACTCACATGAGTTTACGCGGTAGAAATTTTAATTTGCGCTAGTGTAGCCTACCCGTATCCCAACACGGTCGCACGGGACCGCAGCTAGGTTGTTGTGCGCCTGATGCTGGTTAAGCCCAAGGATGTCGTCGCCCAACAGCGGCTGAAACTGAGGACGCCATTGCTACCCCTGCCGGCCACCTCCAGCGGGGACGATGCCAGAGCCCACCAGAGCTGCCGCTCGTGCAACTGCTGCATGCGTTCCACTCGCGCCAGCTGGAGTCGCTACCGCACCAGTCGGGGTCATCGTTTCTTCGGCCGCTAGAGCCTTCGTATAGAAAGCTTAGTGCTTTCTAATGCGAAATAGATATGGTCTGGAGCCTAATATATGGTTTCCAAAAAAAACTTCACGTTGATCTAACCACTATGCCATCCAACGCTGTCTACCAATGTCTTCTATTCCATCAACTGCGATCCTATTCTCAGGGACAAAACTCCATAGAACGAATTACAGGTTGTGGTATTTATTTATGGAGACCACGCTCGATGATCTCCGCTTCTAGGGACATGTCATCGGTACTTGACCTTGTTTGCCATCGCCGGTTTAGTCTCCCCCAAGACAGTCTACTTCTCACCCCCTACAGAAGATGGGGCCACCAAGAAAAAGGTAGAGGCTGCTACTGATGAGGCTTTTTAGTATACCAAGGATGCTTAGGTTCTGGATTCCATCCTAGTGGTTAATATCAACGACTCCATCTAGCCAGATATTGTTGGTCTGCGTTCCACTCATTAGATTTGAGATTACTTGTGCGAGCGATACCAATAGAGCAGTGATGATCAGTTCTTTTTGCTCCTATTTTTGCACCAATTGGGGTTCAGTGCAATTATTGTAAGAACTTCGGGCACGACTACCAGAGCTATGCAGTGTGAAAAAAGTGAAACAAGGCGACGGTCCAAGGGGCAGGGAGGCCCTTCCTTGACAGGTGAACAAACCAGCACGTCAGTACCTTCTCAGCGAGGTGACTCTGTTCAGTAGTTCTGCTAAGCTCTACTTCAGTAGCTCTCTCACATCTTAGCAGATTCTGTCAATTTAGCTCAGATGTCTACTCCAGTTACCTCTTAGGTTTTGGATTATGATTCCTCTTTCTACATGACATTAAACTTCACATCTCTCACTTCAGTAGGATGTCATGCTTACCGGATTCCACATTTCTCACTTCAGACAGCTGACGATACTCCTCTGTCTGTCGGCTGTAAAAACACTCTTTTGTCTACTGACTTCGTTGTTCCAACTGTTTTCCATGTTTCTTAGTTTACCATACAGCTTCTCTCAGTAGGTTAGCTTACCAATCTTAGCTGTAGGGTTGGTTTTGACTCGCACATTTTCATTCTGGATTGACAGATAGGAACACTTATTGGTACTCACCGACGCCATAGGGATTACTAGGATCTCTACATATTTGACCATCTCCACCTTCAGTCCATTTCAGTTGTTTCTATCACATCTACATCTACCTTCACCACCACTGCCGCCAACACCTTTCGAACTTTTGCGTAGTGGCATCATCGTTTAAGTCACTTGTGTGGATCCCACTTTTCTTCATTAGTTTGACATGGTGTTTTTGGATGTATTACTGTTGATACGATCATGTTTTATTAGGGTTGTAAGCTGGCAAGCAGTTATAGTTTTTTTATCATTCTAGTGAGTCATTATCTTCTCGTTCTTTTGATTTAGTTCATTCAGATGTATGGAGTCTTGCGCCTATTGTCTCTAAAGATGGACATAAATTCTATGTAATCTTCATTTATGATTATTCTTGATTTATATGGCTTTTTTTCTATGTCTAATCATAATCAGTTTCTTGCGATCTATCATAACTTTACAACGATTGTTCGTACTCAATTTGAGTCCTCTATTCATATTTTTTTTGTTGTGATTTAGTTGTCAAATACTGTTTTGGTGAATTTAGATAGTTTTTCTTAGCCAAGCACTCTTACTAGTCTTCTTATCCTGATGGCTATACTCAGAATAGGGTTACTGAGTGCAAACATCGTTATTTGATCGAGACTACCTGCACTTTTTTCCTTGTGTCTCACATTCCACTACAATTCTGGGCTAAGTCTATTTTTACGACTACATATTTCATCAATATGTAACCTTCCACTGCTCTTAAGGAGATCAGTCTTATAGAACGTCTCTACTTTCGAGCCCCACAATACACTCACCTTCATATTTTTTTTGCTGCACATGTTTTGTCTTACTGTAGTCTCTGATATCATATTGAGTTGCATGTACCAATCAGTTTACCTAAATGTCTAAGCTGTTGAGAAAATATGAGCAATTCACTTATATTTCAACACTCTTTACCCAAAAGCTTAAGTTGTTGAAGAAAGATGAGCAATTCATTTATACTTTAACACTCCTCTTAAGTTGTTGAGGAAAAGTGAGCAAGTCACTTATACTTCAATATTCCTCTTCACGTGTAGGCACCTTATACTTAAGATATGGAATAGAAGTAGACTATAATTATTTTTTTAATAGCGCTAGTTGGGTCTTGAACTCAAGACTTCTTAGCTCTCATACCATATTGAGTTGCATGCACTAATTAGTTCATCTAAAAGGCTAAGCTGATAAAAAAATGAACAATTCACTTATACTTCAACAATATTTTATTATACAAAGAACCCTAACCCTAGAACATGGTCTGTTCATTTCGATTTCAACTTCGGGCTTCTAGGAAGCCGGAATGAACTCGTTGGATTCTTAATTTGTTTTTTTTTTGTGTTTTGCTTTTTTTTATTTTTTAATTGAATATCTTAAAAAAACTAACAGTCGCTACAGTGTAATTTCAGTAAAAAGTTAAAAGCCGAAAGCCTTCAGCTTAGGCCAAAATGGACAGGCCTAAGCCTAGCTAGTGCTCGATTGAAGTTAATGATCACACACTAATCCTGAAGAAACAAGAAAGATAAACACAATCCCTAACAGCCTAACTAGCGACGAGAACGGAATTGGCCAACAAGGCCAGGCAATGCAGTTTTATAATTTGAGTATTGTGATAGCCATGAACCGTAGGTCGGATCTTTTCCATGCGTGTAGTAAAGTTCTGGCAATTGCCTAGAGCCCTAGCAAGCAGCAAATGTTGCTGTCTTGCAGATTCCCTGGTAAACTGCCTTGGAGTTTCCTGATAGAAACTCGAGGCGTAGCAGGATAGCAGCATGCCAGCATCCGTTGACCGACCCGTATCTTTTAGTTAATTGGCCTGCGTAAACAAAACATGGTTCACCCTTCCTGTTCCTTATTTCACCTCGTTGCTGCCATTGCTTCCTTTTAGCTTTTTAACTTCTAAATTTCGGCTTTTTAGCCTTTTTTGTTTTTTATTCCTTTATATTGTTCTAAAAGATTTACTTATGTTTTTCCTTTTTTAAAATTTTTTTACTATTTTTTATTTTTAACTTGTAAAAAACTAACAACGGTTATAATACTTTTGTATATACACACACAAAAAAAAACCTTGAGCCAGATTCTATAAGTCCTTTGGAGAAGGCCTGCGCAGTTGCCAATCAAATCACTACTATACTACTACTACTTTATATGCTCTTTAAAAAACACCAGGTCAAAGATTTAGCATCAGTAACACCCGTTTCTGTGGGCGATGCGATCTTTCATTCATCTCGCAGTTGACTCAGACTGTTCAATCTGCGAGGCATCAGTATACGAGCGTACTTCAAAGACAACACGTACTTAAAAGGGTACAAACCAGCTTTATTACAATATAGAGGCTTTTACAGCCAAACTTAGTAGTGGGCGACAGCCCTTACAATACATAAACCAAAAGGGTGCCACAGGCAAGCCTGAGCGAAGAACAACCCTTAAAACCAAACATCGACCTCATCGAAGGCATTTCCATCGTCTTCAGCTTCTTCAAAAACTTCAACGCGTCGTGCACCGATTTGTTTATGTTGTTTCAGCAAGTATGAGTACAACCACGATTACTCAACAAGTCGCACGGAAATATCTTGAATATTTATATGCAGGGAAATCTCAATGAGCATGGGTTATTAGCTCTAGTATTTGTGTAGATGCAGTCTTGCCTTTATAAAACGCTTTAGATTCAAAACAAATCAAATATAACCTTCTTAATTACTTAGGATTATAAACTTGGACATTTACTTTTACATATTACCAAAATCATTCCAAATCTACTTATGCCTCATTAATGGAGTCACCCAATTAAACACGACTTCTTTTCTTTGGAAGCACAACAGATTCGAATACCATTTAAGTTACTCTGCAGAGCTGCTCAGCTTTACCCACAAGATTTCTTAATCCTCATGACTGAATTAAGAAAACAAAGATCTTCGCATACTCAGTCCCGTATATAGCCTTTACCCGATAGATTAAACACCTACACAAACCCGGGGATCCGACTGGCCATAGTCAGAAAGAGGGACCCGTTTTGTGAGGATCTATCGTTATTTGGCCCAACGGTACCAACTCTTTTCTTTAATAGTAAAGATTCAACCGAACTGAGTAGCTACTAGTCTAGGTTCGACGAATCAACGCTTGTGGTTGAGCGGGTACTATGTTTTTCATTTGGCATAAGGGTCTAGTCCTTGAAAGCTTGCCGAGGCAATTCCACTAGTATCTCCTGATACTAGTAAGTACTACTGTACTGCACCTTTCACAATCATGCCTCCTTCTCTCAGGATAAGGTCAGGGGACCCGGCCAATTAATGGCTTCCCGTGATTACTCCTTACCCTCCATAGTTATTTTACAAAGCCTACCGACAAGTGTCGGATCACTTAACAGTACAAATCATGACTTCCTGCACTATCATGTGGTATAATTTATTCTATATTCTATGTGCTAGGGTTCGTCAAATGAGCAGGGTTAACAAAATATGAATCGGTTCAATTATCGGTGGTGGGATTATAGCTAAAACATGTCATTCCAAATATAATTGTACATTAAATAATTGCATAAAAATAATGTAATAAAATAATGCGTATTTAGCTAATTAAAGAGCATGGGTTCAACATGATCAAAAATTAATGCAACTTGCCTTGCGAATCGGGGATTTCAACTAACTCAGTACTCGCGAACCTTGAGCGGGCCGCGTGGCTTCCGCTTCTTGCGTCAATGGATCAGCTTCGTCGGGGACTAGCGCAAAAATAAACAAATTAGGCCCGCTTTTCGAAGGAATGAAATTGGACCGGAAAAAACGAAAATGAAATCGGACAAAAGCTTTAAAACAAAGGTTTTGGGCTAACAGGGGTTGGTATGGGGAAACGGACCTCGGAATTGGACTCAGGGGCTCGAAACGGTTCAAATGAGTATAAACTCACTTTTTGGGTTTTGGGTTTTAGGATGATAAGATGGGCTAACGGGTACACTGTTCATTGCGGGCGGCACTGTGCGCGCGGGTTAGCTCTGATGTTACGCGCCCGCCCGCTTCCACCTGACCGGCCTACCTCGCGCGCGCGCGCGCACGCGCCTCCGCAGCTGTGGGCCGTGGCGCTCGGGCCGGCCCAAGCGGCTTCCCGCGCGGTGGGGCGACCGTCCGATCGCGATCGGACGCCCGGGCACGCGATGGCTAAGGACCGCCGGATGGCTGGGAGCGCGAAGGGCTACGATGGCGCCGCGTCATCGTCGTCTTCCTCTGGACAGCCGGATCGGGCCGACAACAGGGGAGAGAGGCGGCGGTTAACGGAGGTGCTAGGGCTACTTGCGACGCGATCTGAGGGTTGTAACGGGTAGAGGAGGGTACTGGGGTTCCAAATTTGGGCACGGCTTCGTCTACACTTCCGATAAACGGCAGCGGCGGCGCCATGGGCACGCTCGGGTCTCTAGGGGCATAGGGCTAACCTAGGGGCTCTCGGGTCGATCGGGCTGGGCTTAAGCTCCCAGGGAGCAAGGTAAAGCTAATGCTAGCATCGGCTTGGCCGGAGGGTGGTTGGTCTGGGCTGTCCACGAGGGCCACTAATGGCGACGGCGGCGCTACGACGAGGCGAGAGGGGCCGGGAGCCGGGGAAGGGAATGGGTTCCTGAGGTCTCTGGGAAGCTTCACAACAAACCAATTAGACTACAACGGACTAAATCACCGAATTGAGAAATTAAGCTCACCTCGGAGATTTCGGGAATTCGGGCAACAGGGGGAGCTTGGGGGCAATCGGGCGCGGCTAATGCCTGCTGGTGGTGTATGCTGGAGTATGGAAGGGGTCGCGGGGCTTAAATAGGCGAGTTAGGTCGGTTTGAGCTTGTCCTGATCCCGGCGGCTTGCGGGAGGGGCTGGCCGGAGCGGGTAGGTGAGGGAGCTGGCAGGGGGAGTTAAGGGCACTGTCAGAGAGGAGATTTGGCGGCAGTCAAACGTGTCAGAGGGGACAAGACGGCTGTGAGGGAGGCAATTGGCTTGGGAGGGAAGAATTGGGTGGCGGCGGCCGAAAACGATGGGGCGGCGCGACGCCTGGACGGGGAGGTGACCTGAGGTGACAGGGAGGGTTGACAGGTGCAGGTACGGCGCTTGACTCAGGTGGGAGGCGGTGGAAAGCGCTGGAGGCGCGAGGTGGCGGTTCCAGAGGCTGCGGCCGATTTTTCGGACGAGCTACAGTGCCCGCGCGAAAACAGCAGCAGCAGCGAGGGCAGGGGCGGCTCGGGGCTGGGTTAGGCTGGGTCACGGGCGGCTTAGGGTTGGGAAGGGCTGGGGAGAAGCAAGAACCCAAGAAAAGCAGGAATTCAAGATTTTGCAAAATTTGAAAAATTCAATTTCGTTTCAACCTACCCCCCTTAAGAAGAATCTCGACCTCGAGATTCACTGGACTCAAGGAGTAGGTTGGGAAAATCTTCTGCAGAATCGATTCTTTTTCCCATGTCGCTTCATTCTCAGTATGGTTCTGCCATTGGACCTTGTGAAATCTGATATTTTTACTCCTGAGCTGTCTCTCCGTAGTTTCCATAATCCGTAAGGGTTCTTCAGGATAAGTTAAATCAGACTGCAGGTCTATACCTCCGTTGAGACTTGCTCACGGTTGGCGCAAGCATTTCCGTAATGCGACACATGAAACACATTGTGCACTCTGGCTAGATCTGCTGTTAACTTCAATTTGTAGGCTACTTCGCCTATCCTTTTAATAATTTCGTAAGGTCCAACATACCTTGGAGCTAACTTCCCCTTTACTTGAAATCTTTTTATGGATTTGAAGGGTGTGACTTTAAGGTATACGTAATCCCCAACTTCAAAATTTAAGTCTTTTCGGCGAACATCTGCATAGTTCTTTTGTCTGCTTTGGGCTATCTTCATTTTATCCCGAATGATCTTAACATGAGCTTCTGCATCCTGTACAATCTGTGGACCTAGGTATTGTCGTTCTCCAGTCTCTGTCCAATTTAGTGGTGTCCTACACTCCCTTCCATATAAGGCTTCAAAAGGTGACATCTTAATCCGGCTTGATAGGCTGTTATTATACGAAAATTCCGCAAAGGGTAAGCAGGCATCCCATGCTACTCCATAAACAATTGCACAAGCTCTTAACATGTCCTCTAGTATTTGGTTTACCGTTCTGTCTGTCCTCCTGTTTGCGGGTGATATGCTGTGCTAAAAGCTAAATCAGTTCCCATGGCTTCATGTAATTTCTTCCAGAATGTTGATGTAAACTGTGCTCCCCTATCTGAAACTATTCTTTTCGGTACTCCATGTAATGTTACAATTTTAGTTAAATACAATTCGGCTAGCTTGTCTTTACCATATGTCTGCTTTATTGGAATAAAGTGTGCTACCTTCGTCAGTCTGTCTACAATTACCCAAATAGCATCGTATCCATCTTTGGATCTCGGAAAACCTGTAATAAAATCCATACCAATCTCATCCCATTTCCATTCTGGCACTGGCAATGGTTGTAATAGTCCTGATGGCTTCTGATGATCTATCTTAATCTTTTGGCATACATCGCAACGTGCAATGTAATCAGCTATCTCTCTTTTCATTTTACTCCACCAATATCTCTTCTTTAAATCCTGGTACATTTTAGTCCCTCCAGGATGTATAGAGAATTGGGACGAATGAGCTTCTTGTAGGATCCGATTCTTTAATTCTTCGTTATTGGGTATACAAAAACGTCCACGAAATCTTAATATCCCTTGTTCATCTATAGTGAACTCTGTCGAACCTTCTTCCTGACTTTTCTTCTTAAGTTCTTGTAGTTCTGTATCATTATCTTGCGCTGTCCTAATTTGATCCGTTAACATTGGTTGTATCTCCAAAGCCGCTACATATCCTTGTTCCACCACCTGTAAATTCAACTGTTGAACTTCTTCCCGCAACCGGTTAGAACATTCCATAATAGATGTTATCCCATGATGTGACTTCCGGCTTAAAGCATCGGCTACTACATTAGCCTTTCCAGGGTGATACTGTAAGTCGATATCATAATCTTTAATTAGCTCTAGCCATCTTCGTTGTCGTAGATTCAAGTCTGGTTGCGTGAATATATACTTGGACTCTTATGGTGCCAAAAGATCTCAATGATTTCCTAGCAAATAGTGTCTCCATATTTTCAATGCATGCACTACTGACCGCTAATTCCAAATCATGAGTCGGATAATTTACTTCATGTGGTTACATGGCTATCGTGGACGCATAGGCCACTACTCTCCGATCTTGCATTAATACACATCCAAGTCCTTGTTTGAAGCATCACAATATATTTGAAAATCTTTCTCGGGGTTGGGTAGTATAAGAAGCTAGTCTTGTAGTCAACCTTGCTTTTAGTTCTTGAAAACTCCTTCACATTTATCGGTCCACCGAAGGGAACTTCCTTTTAAGCGGTGTGTAAGGAGTGCGGATATTTTGAAAATCCTTCTATAAATCGACGGTAATATCCCGCCAATCCCAAAAGCTTGAATTTGGTTATAAATCGTTGGTTGTTTCCATTCCATTCTTGCTTTAACCTTTTAGGTCTACTTTCACTCCTTCCTTTGTAATTATATGGCCGAGAAATGCAACCTCCTTCATCCGTAACTCACATTTGGAATTTAGCATACAAGCGATGTTCTCTTAACTTGCCCGGGCAACATGTAAGTGTTGGCAATGTTCTTCTTCCGATTTAGAATAAATCAATATATAAATCAATAAAGACTACCACAAAGCGGTCTAGCTGTTCCATGTATACCAGATTCATTAGGTTCATAAAATATGCAGGTGCATTTGTCAGACCAAATGGTACAACTGTAAATTCAAATAAACCATATCTTGTAGTGAATGCCGTCTTCTCACGATCTTGTTCTCGAATTTTAAGTTGGTGATATCCCAGAAGATCAATTTTGAAAATACCTTGGCTCCTTTAAGTGATCAAACAAATCGTCTATTCTCGGCAAAGGGTATTTATTCTTAATAGTCACCGCATTTAATCCTCGATAATCCACACACATTCTTTGACTTCCATCTTTCTTCTTAGCAAATAGTACAGAGTGACCATGGAGATATACTAGGTGTAATAAAATCTTTTCTATCATATCATCCATCGACTCTTAAGTTCCTTTAATTCTTGGTGACATCCGATATTGGCGTTCAGAATCGGTCGGGTTCACGGTACTAGTTCGATAGCAAGCTCTATCGGTCTATCGGTGGCTTTCTGTAATTCCTTGAAATACATCCAGGTATTCTGAATTATCGGCACTTGTAAGACTCCTTCTTCCACTACTATATGGTGTACACTTAACTTCATCTTCTCAATTAAAGTGGATCTGTCTTTCTTATCGACCTTTCGTATTAGTTAAAGTAATCGATTTACTTTCACATCAACCTTGGCCTTATATTTTGTTAACCAATCCATTCCAAGAATAGTGTCCAAATCCTTTCATTTCCAATAATAATAAACTAGTCTTAAACTTAATTCACGAATTTCCAAATCAGCATTTTCACACCAAACGAGACTCCATTCTACTTAGGGTGTTTGAAAGGTATAAGGTTTTGCAGAGCAAGAAAAGGTATATGATTTTTCACCACAAAAGCCAAAGAAAGGAACGAATGTGTAGCTCGTGGTCAAATAAAACTAATGCAGGCTTTGAGTGTACGAGAAACGTACCGACAATGACGTCGTTGGCTCCTGCTATTTCTTCAGCTGATACATGAGTGATCCTTCCTTGGACTGGCTTCAGAATACCCTTATCTTTATCAACTGTAGGAGTTGCCGACGATGAGGATCCAGTCGAGGTACCTGTTGGTCGCAGCACGAACCTACGTGCCTGACCACCTTCTTCCTGCTTGGGTATAGTAAAGACTTGCTGGGATTGCGCCTTCACTTGTGCCTTTGCAACTTCAGAGGGTAGATGTCTTTTCGGACATTTATCCCTAAAATGCCCAGTCTGGCCACAATGAAAACATGCGGTAGATTTCGTCGGGCAGTTGGTTGCATAATGATTTCCCTGACAAATGTAACACTTCACTTTAGTGGATGGTGCGACGTTTGACGTCGTTTGATTAGCCTTGTATTGTGATCTTGGAACAAGTATTGTCCGCTTCTTCTTTTGGCTTCCTGACTGCGTAGGTACAAACATCCGCTTACGTGACGTGCCTGTCTGCGGGGCCTTCTGCACAAACCTTCCCTTCCGGGACTCGTCCAACTCATTCCGTGCCGTTTCAGATCTGATCAGTTTATTTACCATGGCAGACATATCCTTAAAATCTGTAGCAGAAATATGATATTTCAACGATTTACTTAATCCTTCCGAAAACCGTTCCATTTTCTTTTCTTCTGTCTTAACTTCGTCCGGAGCATATCTGGCTAAGTAATTAAACTGATGCAAGTATTCTAATACTGTGCGTCCACCTTGTGTAAGTGCAAGGAACTCACGCTTTTTGGCTTCCATCACGCCTGAGGGGACGTGAGCCTGACGGAAGGCCTCATCGAACTCCTTCCACGTAATATCCTTGTCTTCATTCATTGTTTGATAGTTTATCCACAGTGCCGCACCGCCTTGCAGTAGTGCGAAGCATACAAGACTTTTTCCTTATCATTGCACTGTACCGTATTGAGTTTCCGTTCAATATCCCTCAACCAGTCTTCTGCGGCTATTGGGTCAGGTGAGGAAGCAAAATTGGGAGGTCGGGTCTTCTGGAAATCATTCCATTTTGACATTGGCTGTTGATTGGGTACCGGCGCTGCTTCATTTCTCGCAGCTATCTGTTTCTAGCAACTTGGCATTCGCTCCATCATCCTAGCTTGTCGTTCCATCATTCTTGTGCTGTGTCATTTCGCGGATGTCGATTTTCTTCCATTCTTGCTAACAAATCCATTATACCGGGTTGTCTTGGCGGGTCTGCCGAGGACTTCCTTGTCGGATGTCCCACTTCTCGCCATGATTATCGAAGTTCAATGGAATCGAATTAGTCTGCAGCAATTTTAATAACTCAGACAGGAAAGTGAGAGTTCGAAATTAGGTAAGGATAGATTGAAATAAGGTAAGAATTAGAGTGAAGAGTGATAGGCAGAAGCTTCTGAAAAAGATAGAATAAGGATACTTAGATCAACACAAGATATCAACATAAGCAAAAGAACATAGCTTTTATTTGATAACAAGCTGGATACACACCATACATACGAGGTATACATTCAGACTTGTGCTACACAACCAAAAAGGGGCCTACTACAAAAGGGTTCTACTTCTATTCTAGCGTAATTTACAGGCACACGACTTCAGCTTCTACTTTGCTTCATCTGATGGAGGATGGCTCGTCGTATACCACATCCTGATCTCTGGGTCTTCTTCATCTTCCTCTGGATCCTCCTCTTCTTCATCTACGTCAATTACCTGCTCCTTCCCTTTGTCCTCCTGTGGATTAACATTCGGTCCCATTGGAGCTTGGGAAGTGGATCCTCGGAAGAGCTGACGGTATTGGGGTGCCGTCATTCTCTTTGGCTTCTTGGATGTCGAGGGAACATCAGGCGATTCGTCACATCCTGACATTTCGCCGTCTTCTAGTTGCTTGTACCTCTGTAGACTCTTCTTTAAGATCTTCACTTGTTGGCGCATCTGGTACAACTGACGTTGAGCTTCATGACATTCTTCCACTGTCCTCGAGTACTGGGCCTCCTGGTATCCAATATACTTGGCAGCTTCATCAATGCGGGGCTCCTCCAGTGGGTCCATCTCTGGAACAAGATAGTGACTCCCATCTTCATCTTCCAGTGGAATAAGGTGGAATGGAGACTCATCAAACTCAACCTCATACTGGCGTCGAAGATGATGCACCGCCTGTCTGGCTAAGTCTTGAACTGCATCTGGCTCCTTCAGACGATATGCTGTAAACTTCCTTGGAATATCTAGTCGCAGAGGTAACGGCTCCAGGGTCATCCAAGCCTTCCATTGATACAGATTATTCCCCATGAACTGTCCTCTCGAGTGAAAGATAGGACGCTGACGCTCCGAAGCATACAGATACTTCAACATCCTCCAAAGCAAAGCAGCCCATCCACGAAGGATGTCTGGATCTGAATGGATATAGTGAACCATCTGCACAAATCGACATTTTGATATTAGGCAAGAGGAAATAAAATCATTTTAAAACTTAAAACCGACTCACAAGAGAGCTAATATAGAGAAGGTAGATCCAGAAGGGTTAATCTTGGAGTAATACTTATGTTTTATGTAACTCCTTTTTAAATTTTTTTATAGGTTTTGTAAATAACCTATCACACTTGGGGTCATCCTACGGTCAAGCAGCGTTGCTCTGATACCACTCTGTAACACCCCGTTTCTGTGGGCGATGCGATCTTGTTCATCTCGCAGCAGACCCAGGGCATTCAAGCTGAGGTATCGTATCTGAGCGCATTTCAAAGACAACACGTACTTAAAAGGGTACAAACCAGCTTTATTACAATATAGAGGCTTTTACAGCCAAACTTAGTAGTGGGCGACAGCCCTTACAATACATAAACCAAAAGGGTGCCACAGGCAAGCCTGAGCGAAGAACAACCCTTAAAACCAAACATCGACCTCATCGAAGGCATTTCCATCGTCTTCAGCTTCTTCAAAAACTTCAACGTCGTGCAGACCGATTTCTGTTTATGTTGTTTCAGCAAGTATGAGTACAACCACAGTACTCAACAAGTCGCACGGAAATATACTGAATATTTATATGCAGGGGAAATCTCAACAGGCATGGGTTATTAGCTCTAGTATTTGTGTAGATGCAGTCTTGCCTTTATAAAACGCTTTAGATTCAAAACAAATCAAATATAACCTTCTTAATTACTTAGGATTATAAACTTGGACATTTACTTTTACATATTACCAAAATCATTCCAAATCTACTTATGCCTCATTAATGGAGTCACCCAATTAAACACAGCTTCTTTCACTGGAAGCACAGCGTATTCGAATACCATTTAAGTTACTCTGCAGAGCTGCTCAGCTTTACCCACAAGATTTCTTAATCCTCATGACTGAATTAAGAAAACAAAGATCTTCGCATACTCAGTCCCGTATATAGCCTTTACCCGATAGATTAAACACCTACACAAACCCGGGGATCCGACTGGCCATAGTCAGAAAGAGGGACCCGTTTTGTGAGGATCTATCGTTGTGGCCCAACGGTACCAACTCTTTTCTTTAATAGTAAAGATTCAACCGAACTGAGTAGCTACTAGTCTAGGTTCGACGAATCAACGCTTGTGGTTGAGCGGGTACTATGTTTTTCATTTGGCATAAGGGTCTAGTCCTTGAAAGCTTGCCGAGGCAATTCCACTAGTATCTCCTGATACTAGTAAGTACTACTGTACTGCACCTTTCACAATCATGCCTCCTTCTCTCAGGATAAGGTCAGGGGACCCGGCCAATTAATGGCTTCCCGTGATTACTCCTTACCCTCCATAGTTATTTTACAAAGCCTACCGACAAGTGTCGGATCACTTAACAGTACAAATCATGACTTCCTGCACTATCATGTGGTATAATTTATTCTATATTCTATGTGCTAGGGTTCGTCAAATGAGCAGGGTTAACAAAATATGAATCGGTTCAATTATCGGTGGTGGGATTATAGCTAAAACATGTCATTCCAAATATAATTGTACATTAAATAATTGCATAAAAATAATGTAATAAAATAATGCGTATTTAGCTAATTAAAGAGCATGGGTTCAACATGATCAAAAATTAATGCAACTTGCCTTGCGAATCGGGGATTTCAACTAACTCGTACTCCGGCGAACCTTGAGCTGGCACTGTGGCTTCCGCTTCTTGCGTCAATGGATCAGCTTCGTCGGGGACTAGCGCAAAAATAAACAAATTAGGCCCGCTTTTCGAAGGAATGAAATTGGACCGGAAAAAACGAAAATGAAATCGGACAAAAGCTTTAAAACAAAGGTTTTGGGCTAACAGGGGTTGGTATGGGGAAACGGACCTCGGAATTGGACTCAGGGGCTCGAAACGGTTCAAATGAGTATAAACTCACTTTTTGGGTTTTCGGGTTTTAGGATGAACAGTAACGGGCTAACGGGTACACTGTTCATTGCGGGCGGCACTGTGCGCGCGGGTTAGCTCTGATGTTTACGCGCCCGCCGCTTCCACTGGCCGGCTGCCGCGCGCGCGCGCACGCGCCTCCGCAGCTGTGGGCCGGGGCGCTCGGGCCGGCCCACGCGGCTTCCCGCGCGGTGGGGCGACCGTCCGATCGCGATCGGACGCCCGGGCACGCGATGGCTAAGGACCGCCGGATGGCTGGGAGCGCGAAGGGCTACGATGGCGCCGCGTCATCGTCGTCTTCCTCTGGACAGCCGGATCGGGCCGACAACAGGGGAGAGAGGCGGCGGTTAACGGAGGTGCTAGGGCTACTTGCGACGCGATCTGAGGGTTGTAACGGGTAGAGGAGGTACGGGGTTCCAAATTTGGGCACGGCTTCGTCTACACTTCCGATAAACGGCAGCGGCGGCGCCATGGGCACGCTCGGGTCTCTAGGGGCATAGGGCTAACCTAGGGGCTCTCGGGTCGATCGGGCTGGGCTTAAGCTCCCAGGGAGCAAGGTAAAGCTAATGCTAGCATCGGCTTGGCCGGAGGGTGGTTGGTCTGGGCTGTCCACGAGGGCCACTAATGGCGCACGCGCGCTACTGACAGTAAGCGAGGGGCTTCGGGAGCCGGGGAAGGGAATGGGTTCCTGAGGTCTCTGGGAAGCTTCACAACAAACCAATTAGACTACAACGGACTAAATCACCGAATTGAGAAATTAAGCTCACCTCGGAGATTTCGGGAATTCGAACAGGGGAGCTTAGGGGCAATGGGCGCGGCTAATGCTGCTGGTGGTGTATCTTTGGAGTATGGAAGGGGTCGCGGGCTTAAATAGGCGAGTTAGGTCGGTTTGAGCTTGTCCCGATCCCGCGGCTTGCGGAGAAGGGGCGGCGGAGCGGGTAGGTGAGGAGCCGCGGGGAGTTAAGGGCACTGTCAGAGAGGAGATTTGGCGGCAGTCAAACGTGTCAGAGGGGACAAGACGGCTGTGAGGGAGGCAATTGGCTTGGGAGGGAAGAATTGGGTGGCGGCGCGATGGGGCGCGCGCTGGGCGGAGGTGACACGAGGTGACAGGAGGGTTGACAGTGCAGTGCGGCGCTTGACTCAGTGGGAGGCGGTGGAAAGCACCGAGGCGCGAGGTGGCGGTTCCAGAGGCTGCGGCCGATTTTTCGGACGAGCTACAGTGCCCGCGCGAAAACAGCAGCAGCAGCGAGGGCAGGGGCGGCTCGGGGCTGGGTTAGGCTGGGTCACGGGCGGCTTAGGGTTGGGAAGGGCTGGGGAGAAGCAAGAACCCAAGAAAAGCAGGAATTCAAGATTTTGCAAAATTTGAAAAATTCAATTTCGTTTCAAGTACTCTTGCTTGTAATGCAGTTTTTGACCAAAAAGGGGGGGAATATTTGTGCCATTGTTACTATACAGGGGTGACAGGTCCTCTGTATCTCACGTTCACAGACACTACCTTGGCATGCTCAAGAGTCATCAGTCCTCCGCACATCGGTTGCGACTTCCCATAAGACGAGATTAGCCTGCAGCTTCCCTTGTTTGTTTTATTTCAGGGAAATCTCCCGACAATTTAGTGAACCTTCTTGCCGGTTTACAAGCAGCTTCTGTGGCCGTTTCCATGGCGACAAGTCAAGTGCAAGTGCGGCCAGCTCCTCAGCTCTCTCGCTCACCACATCGCATCGCGTGCGATGCGAGCCTTCGAGCACCGAGCAGGCCGTGACGACGGTCCCCGTGACGCTTGTCCTCGTCTGTCGCAAAGCTCACTGGGTAAGCTCCGTCCCTAGCTCTGTCCCCAGTAAATCTATGGATTTGCAGGTGGATTGATCCGTCACGCCTGTTATTTTTTTGTCAACTTTTTACGTGAATTGATCCGCCAAAAAGTGGGTTAGAACTTCCTCCAAAGTTCAAGGAAAGCAGTGTAGCCAAGCCATGGACTGACCTAGCCAAAGTTTGTCCTCTTCACCTCGCCCTAGCTAGTGCCCTTTCTGAAACCAAGGGGAGAAGGGAGACTTTCTTTTACAGAGATCGAGTACCGCTGCCTTTAGCTGAAGCCTCTGTCCGCGCGTGCACATGCCTCCTTTTTTTTTTTTATCTTTCCTCACCCCTTGCTTTTTTCTGCTGGTGATGGGGTAACTTGTGGAGGGAAAAAGGGATCCGAGGCAAAGGTTTTTGTTCTTTCCTTTCGGACAAGATTCTCTCGAGAAGTTCGCCGTCCTTTCCTGCTCTGCTTCGGCGTCTTTGGAGAGGGGGTCCAAGTGCATGGATGCCTTCCTGGTGATCTGCCATGGAACTTTGTGCGAGAGGGATCCGAAGTCCGTGATCTCGATCTTATTTTTTTCCCCCGTTGTTATAGGAGGCGTCGTTCATTTCTCAGTGTTCCCACTCTCTTTGTCCCTATTTATTTGGATTTAGGTTTTTAATTTATTTTTTAAAATTTTATTTTTTTGGTTTTTTAGATATTTTTTAACTTTTTATCGGTTCTCTTTTGTATTCGTTTATGGGCATGTTCTTTTCGGCTTCTAAAAGCGGATTTCGGCTTTGGCAGTATCTAACTTTTAAACGGAGTATTTTTTCAAGACGGAGTCTATAAGTTTTTTAAAATTAATTACGTCAAATAAGCCACCGTCAGCTACAGTGTAATTTCAATCAGTTACAGTGCAATTTCAGCCATAAACCATTAAATTTCAGTCCAACAAAACGACCTCTTTGATCTTTGCAGTTGTCCACGTGTACCACCACTGCACTACACGGCTGCACCCAATGCAACCCCTATGTTAAGCCTTCTTTACAGTTGCACGTTCGCACGGCACAGACCTGCAACAGACGGCTGATGGCACCACTCGACCTAGGGCGCGCTCAAGTTGGCTGCAAAAGCCAGCGTTCAGCGACCAAGTACTGTAGCGACGTTCAAAACACTGTTCATATTTTTGTCTTTATTCGTTTTTTTCGTATTTTTGTGTTTTATTTTTTCTCGTATTCCTTTGCATTGTCCGCTCTAGATTAGCGTGCCATTTTTATTTTTATAATTTTTTTAAATTTAATTATGCCCAATAAGCTAACTCAGCTACAGTAAAATTTCAGCCAGCTATAGTGAAATTTCAGAAAAAAATCAAAAACCATCGCTATTCCGAATGCTACCCTAGAGTAGAAAAGCAGCATGCTGTCGATGACATGGTACATCCAGCGTAGGGGTAGAAAAAAACTTGTCAGTGGGCTTGCTGACTTGGTTTAAAATTACATTATTTATATTCATTAATTGATTAAATATTAAAATAAGTTAATTTTAAATGAATTTAGATTTTGATCTAGCTTAGCTTCTCTCGTCTCGTTAGCTCGCTTATAGAAATACTTTCAAAACTATACATAAAATAATATTAAATTAAACTATGCTAATTTCATGAAAAAAAGGTTATAAGACGAGGACTTGCATGTCCACCCCTAATCCAGCGCCACGACTCGGATCGGCCTCCGGAAAATGGATGCGTCTTGCGAGGTTGTTGCTGCCGCGCGCGCTGTCTACCTTCTCGTCGCGTGGGCGCGGCACAAGCAGCGGTCGAACATCGCGCTGTCCGTCGCGTTCCCCCGCGATCATAACGGTACCACTCTGCTGCACAACGGGCGCGATATGGCGAGTAAGGCCAGAGTGCGGGCTGCGGCAGCCATGCCTGCCTGCCAATCGTGAGACGATGGGGGCATGGAGACCAGGGTCCTACAACACTTGCATGCTTCAAAATCTGCAAATTACAATGACGTCTACTGCAAGCACACAAGTGTACGTTCTTTTCAGCTGCCTCAGCTGCCGATTTATAATTTTTGAATTCTAACTATTTATAAAAGAAAATATGAAGAGAAAAACAGTCATATATAATTTTAGCTGATATAGCAGTGTACTATAATCGACTAATGAACTTCATCTTAAAAAGACACTTTATTTATAAACCAGAGGCCGAAAAAAACGAGACCGTAATATTCGTGATCCAGATCCACCGAATTCTTCCTAACCTGTTTTTTTTTTCAAAGAAGGCTACACTTCTCAAAACTACACGGATCACTTAAATGGAATTCCAAGGATACAAATTGGCCGGCCACATACAAGTATACAGCGAAAAGCATGTAAAGCAGACCATATAAGCAAGAGCGTGGCAAAATATCGCGGCCAGTTTTGTGGGAACCAAAAAACGCTCACGCAGATGACACAGCAAATATTTTTATCCTGCATCAGCATCACCAATGAATTCTCCATTAGCATCCCAAGGCCTAGTCTCAAAAGACTTCCCGATCATACTCCTCTTCTTGTTTATCGTCCCATCATCACGTGCATATTCAGGGAAGTAGTCCAAAAAAGATTTTGTTCCAAGAGAATTGACTCCTTCAAACAGAAACTCTATCACCAATTCCTGAAAATTAAGGCAATAAGTGACTCAACAGATACCACAAAATAAGTAAAAAAGTAAGTGTAAATACAGTGATCGCCAGAAAGCAACCTTGGCATGACTTTCACCAATTAACTTCTTCAACAGTGGATAGCCAGGATCCTGTCCATAGACAATGACCGGATTAACGATTGATCCCTTGTACAAGTTGTTTTGCACATGATAATAACTTCCTAGGGAGCAGCAGTAGTTTGGCGCAAGTAATACTCAAATAAAAGTCAATGAATATATAATTTTCAAATCGCGTGGTTTTGGTAGAAGAACAAACCTTCTCAGCTCTCCACTTGAGATATTTATGTTGTGCTTCTCGATTACGAACAATTTTTGCTTCGTCATTTTCTTTAACTGTTTGATCCACTAACTCAAGCCAGACCTGCATAGTCAGAACACTGAAAACCAATGGCCGCACACCACAGAATAATTTTCAAGAAAGCCGGCCTAAAAACTTTATATTGACAGAAAAAGAGGAGAAACCTTGAAATTACACGTTTTCCCTCTGAGAAAATTTATAAAATCATTGGTGCATACCTTATAGTAATCCATTAAAGCTGAATGTAGAACTTGGTGGTTGAATTCAGTTGGCTCAAATATGGTCCAGATCACAATTGGAGAGAAGAATCTCAGCGACTCGCTTGTAATCTTGCCACCCCAAGGCAGAAGCTGCATTTCCTCTAAATAAAGATACCGAGCTACATATAAACCTAATATAGGCAGATTTATGATGTAATACGTTAGGTGAAGGACAAGACCCAAGTACCTCACTATACTTCTGTACAAGAGGCATCAAATTCCTGTAGTACTTCTCTTTGTAATCCTTGCGTACAGTGGTATCATATAAGGGATTGAGGTCCCTACGTGTAGATCAGATAATCCATTCAGGTCATATTCACATTCAAGTTTATGCGCTGCATGAATAAAAGCACAACACATTTTGCTTGCAATTAATGGCAACCATTGCCAGACACTTACAAGACAACAATACTCTGTGCAGGAGTTGTAAAAGCGTTGGCGCAAAATATAGGAAGATCGTATTCTGGTTCAGAGAAAGCAGCAAAGTCAAGAACCTGCATAGGATCATAAGTATAGTTGAGCATCTGCCTGATAAGACCTTCAACAGTAACTACTAAGCAATAATGGTAAAATGAGAATCCAACAACCTAACTAGGCAGTTCATAATTTTCCACACCATCAAAAACACAGTCATAAAGCCTAAGAAAAACCAAAATAAAGCGATATGGTGTTTCTTGTGGATCCTGTTGAACAATATGACGAAAAATAGATGTTCCAAATCACTCTGAAGCAGAACCAAGAAAACACTTAAACCAGCACATCTGATCAAATTAAAACAAATATAAATTTGGGAATGAAGAGAAAAGTTAAGAAAAACATCATTACTAGATTATTAAGCAGTCAAAGGCACTATAGAAAATTTCTGGTACCAAATCCTTATTAAAGACACTTGCATGCCTGAGGAACTTGAGGGCATTTTGGTAAAAAAAATTGATCTTCTTGTCTGAGTAAGAAGATAGCAGCTTGCGCAGTTATGAACTTGTAGGTCATGAGGTAGCCGATGGCTAATTGTGGAATGGATTACGAGTATCATCAAATGTAAGTACATCGAATCAATTTAACATGCAAACCAATATGTCAGTTCATTGTTTTTTCTGGAATAGTTCTTGGAGAGTTTTGGTCAAGGAAACTTGAACTGAGAGCACCAACACAGACGGAGTACCTGAACTGAGTTTTTCTTCTCAATTGTCAAGCTGCGAAGCAGTCTAATTTTGGGGGCACTGAATGAGAGAGCACTGAAAACAGTATTATCATCATTGGCTTTTATGAACTTGAACTTCTCCTGAAAGCATGAGACAAGACAACATGATATGTGCAACGAGAAAAAAACATCGACAGCCAGTACCAAGACAAAGAAACAAGTTGATGCTAGTTGATATAATAGGAAGACCTAAGTTTCTAATATTCAAGATTGAAAATTGCAGAATAAAATGTCTACTCTTAGTAGCCTGCTGCTTCACCAGGTTTTAATATACGAGTGTGATATCAAGTAGAGGCAAAACAACTAGTCCAATAACATCAATTCTCGGTTGAGGATTATTTTTTCATAGATTTGAAGTAGTATGCACAAAATGCCCCGAACTAAAAAACAACTAATCGCAATGACATGGTTGCAACCGAAGAAAGAGGGCTTTTACTTGGGTTATTGTTTGCAAGAGATTTGTCCCCGGAGAGGTAGATAGACTAGACACAGCGATGCTAGGAGAGCCAGCAGCGTCAGATTAAGACCAAGCACCAAAATTTCAGCTGGTAGTAGCAAGCACAGTTGTACGACTGTAGTGGCTCAGAACTGTTGCAATTTCTTACGGACTGAAACTTACGGAAGTAGGAGCATGACCCACACCCATATAACCTAACACTAGCATGGGTCCAAACTATAATTAGCAACCTTGCGCGTGCTAGTAAGTACTGAGTAGCCGCATGACCCAAAATCACGCCGTGAACAAAAACATTCAACACCGTTTTATTGCAAGAAACAGGTTCACATGGTACAAACAGGCTCAAGAAGGTGAAGAGAAGAGTTGGGGAAGCAAGAACCTGGGAGGGGTGAGGGGTGAGGGTGGTGCGGAGGCGGGTCTGCTCCAGCGCGAAGTGGACGAACTTCTGGTACGACAAGCCGGCGCCGGCCGCCGGCTCCATGCTTGCCCCCCCAGCTGGTACGGTGGTGCGGGAGAGAAGGATGAGAGAGGAAAAGCGAAGTACTCCTACATGGTGTCGTTCTGGCTGAGTGGCTGGGATGGGCGGATGGCAATCGGGGCGCCACGGGCACAGGCTGGCGCGGGAAGTGGGCACCCATTACCGTACCCGTTGGGTATTTTTTCCGTCCGTGGACATACCTATTTACCTACAATATAAGTGCAAGGATGACGGCGGATTCCCAGCGGTGGAGCGAGATTGGACGAGTGGAGTGGAAAGGGCAGCGGCCATCACATACCCCTTGGAATCCAGCGAAGGCGGCTGGATTCGTGATGGCCCGCAGCCGCGTTGATCCGGCAGTGGCAGTGGCAGCGGCAGACCATCTCCTAGTGGCGCAGCTGGCGCTGGTGTGGACTCGGCGACGGCGGTTGCGTTCCTAGCGCGCGACAAAAAATCTCTAGGCTGAGTTATTTTCGGCTAATGGATTTTCGTCAATACGAGTATTTTTATGAATAAACTAAATAGTGATAAACTATTTTGAAAATACTACCTTGATAAATTGATAAATTATTCCAAAAAAATCGATCCATTTGTTTGTTCAGGATAAGACATAAACCATAAGATTAAAAGATCATGATCTTCTGGCTGACTTTTAATTTCGACTTCTTCAGAATACGAAACAAACAGGTGGTTTCTTTTTTAGATGACTTCTTTAAAATCATATGTGTTATCTATATTGGCATCTCCGTCTTCTGTTATCGTATAAAAAACACAATAAAAAAAATTAAGAACATGACCTTAAATCTCTCGTCAAAGTTAGATTTGTGCTGCATGGAGCCACCAATTTTAAAGCAATCCAGATTAAGAAAAATCCATGTTTCTTCCTCGTCTCTTCTTTCCTACCTCCCTCCTATCCAACTTCTCTCGCCGCTAGCGAGGCCGAAGTCGATCCGTCGCGTCCCACGGCAGCCCATGGCCACGACCCTACCGCTACCCTTGCCCTTGCCGCGACCCGGCCACCATCCATGGTCACGACACCGCTACCGCGCTTATCCAGATCGAGGTAATGGCGTACCGGCTGCACCCTATTAGCTCTGGCCAGCCGCCACGTACCGGCTGCACCAATCTAAAAGCAAACTTGTTTGCCTTCCAGGTTGGGCAATGGCGTTCTCTCTCCGTCCGTCCACCGTCGTGTTGCCCACCGGCCGCAAGGAAAGGTCCAATGCAAGCTTCGCCACCCCCCACCGTGGTAATCACGCGCTTCCTACCGCTTTCGCTGCAGGAAATAGTACGCTGCGGACTCCCCGTGCCGTGAGCACTCCCTCCCCGCCTGCCTGTCCAGTGCAGCCCACCCCACCCCAGCTCTGCCTGCCGGCCGGCCGGCCTGTGTCGCAATAAGCACCGAGGCCTTGTACCGGCCCGGCATACTCTGGAGAACCTAACTAATTCACTCACCTTCCTCTCTCTCAAAAAAAAAAAGTCATTCACTCACCTCATTTGTAATTGTCATCTGTATGCTTCACTCACCTTACTTGTGCTCAACTCAGGAGTGAGGACATGTATTCCAAAGCCAGTATGTTTTTCAGCTTAAATGGACAGGCGCGGTCCGAACGGCATAGGAGGCCTGTGCAGCCGCGCAAACTGCACATGGATGAACCTCTGACCATCTGGACAGGGTGTCGGCTGGTCACGATCTCACACAGACGATACACGTGAAGTCAACCCTACGCAAGTCATCTGACACCGGTATCCACTCGTTTCAGCAGTGCTGCGGCGACGCTCGGATTACCAGGTAACTTCTGACAGCATTTCTTCTCGTTTGTTCAATTCAAGCAGGTTGATGAACAGAAATCAGATCTTAACGTTTGTTCTGCTCACAAGATAAACAAATGTGGATGCGCAGCCCAATCCCGTCGTGATGCCAATCATTGCTATATAGCAACAATTCCTTCCAATTTCTGAAGAATATTCCCAACTCTGCTCCTCAGTTCCTTCTCACACTAGCTCCGTGTTCCAGTATACACTGCAATCGTAAAAAAAAATACACGGAAATAAAAGAAATAGTACGGAATATATGTTGGTACTGTTGTAAATGTTGCAGCATAAGCAAATATTCAGATTTAATTCTAGCATAATTAAAACACATTTTCAATAGTATATAAATCACAAAAATTACATATGAACATGTAATTCTACCATATCATTTATACAAGAACATATATTCAATGTATGTAACAAGAATACTTCCGAAGTAAGCATGTAAAGCATTTTCATGAACCAGAGAATTACTAAAACTGGCATAAAACTCAAGTTTTAGATTATTGATTAGTACTCTCAGATGTAGGATTACACAAGATATAATCTTGACCGTCCCACTACTATAGTCTATACTCTTCACTAATTGAATATACCGAGTGAGATTCAAACTTTGAGCTCTAAATAACAATTTGACTATCTTAATTTCATACTATCAACAATATATACTTTCGGCCAGCAACATGACAATGCAAGGTGATCACCAAACAACACTTAAGTTAGCCAAATAACTTAATATACTTCTAGAGTATAGAATCATAATTTTAACAAGTTATACAATAAGCCGAATTGGCTAACAGAGGTGTATGTACCAAATCCTAACAAAAAGGACTACGATTCTACGTAGACAAAGGAGAACTTCACCTTGATCTAATTCCTTGGTGTGAGAATGTTCACCCAAGTCACATTCTGTACTGAGCGGCTTGCTCTTTCCCTCTCGGGTTGGGATGTTATAGTTATGTCTCCATATCTAGTTCATAAGTACTAAAGAAAGTATACCCTTATTGTTGTGGGGATGGCCCAGCTCACTTGTAACTGGGCCTTAGAAGGAGCCCAACGTGTAATAGGTCCAATAGTATAGATAAATATACCAATGTATCCTGAGCTTACGTCGGCTTGTGTAATTAAATGACGCTGTTACATATAGATGGCCTGGTCCGAGAGGCCCATTTGAGTATGTAAAAGACAAGTATGTCCTAGGGCAACACATGTAACCAGAGGTAAAATTGTAAAGAGGATATATCAAGCTATATAAAAGGCCCCCCAGGAGATCCCAAAAGGGGGGACTCCTGGAGACACAAAAAAAGAAACTATCCTCCCTTTTAGCTGAGTTCTCGTCTAGATCTAGCTTTCTCCTATGGAGAAAGGTATCCCATACTCCTGTTTTTTTAATGCAGCAACACTTATCTTCCTTTGATCGCGACCTCACGATTATACTTAAATAGGTGAATTCTTCTAGAAATCCTATAGGACGATTCACAAAGTTATATAGACATTGAATTCATTAAGATTGGTTGCTCAAACTTTCATACAGAAAGAGCATTGCAGCTAATGAGACTCGTTAAATGTGCTCTCTAATCACACACAATTTGTTGTCCTAGGGTCTAGTTCACAGGATCTCTGATCTTCTGTAATAGGTTACTACCAATGTTAGCCTTTACATGGGTATAAGTAATATTCCCTTAGATACTGCAAAGATGGCCTTCCGCATCAATCCTTTAGTGAAAGAATCTGCAAAGTCCTTTTCAGACTGAATATATTCTATAGAAATAATACCCATCTCTCTGGCATACCTTGCCGACTTAAGTCATCTTTTTATATGTTTTGAGGACTTTATGTTATCATTCCTATTCTTCACCTTAACCAGAACGATTTGGTTACGACAGTAGGTTAATATTGCTGGAATCGGCTTTTCTAGCCTAGGTAAGTGAGAAAGGAGTTCCCTAATCCATTCTGCCTTTACAGCGGCTGAATCAAGTGCTACTAACTCAGCCTCCATAGTGGACCATGTAAGAATAGTTTGTTTAGAAGACTTCCATGAAACGGACCCACCTGCTAGAGTGAATACGTAGCCACACGTAGCCTTCATATCATCCAAGTCACTAACACAGTTAAAATCACTAAATCCCTCCAAGAATGCCGGATGGCCAGAATAATATATTTCCAAATTTGAGGTTCCTTTTAGGTATCTGAGTACCCTCTTTAGCGTTATCCAATGATCATCTCCTGGATTAGACGTATAACGACTCAATCTGTTTACAACATATGCTGCAAGTCAGTGGATTTATGGACCGTAAGTCAGCGGCCACACCCTATGATCCAAATGCAAAGCTATATAAAAACATTGTGCATGGAAATAACCAGCTTAAATATTCTCAAACTATTGGATTCTTGATGTATTTAAGTAGTGCAACGAGATCAGATATCTCATATGCTACAAGCAGATTGAGTCGTTATACGTCCAATTCAGGAGATGATCAATAGATATCACTAGAGAGGGTACTCAGATACCATCAACAATTTGACTAATCAATAATCTAAAACTTGAGCTTTATACTAGTTTTAGTTATTCCGTTTATGGAAATGCTTTACATGCTCATTTCGAGAGTGTTTTTGTTACATACATTAAATATATGTTATTGTATAAATAATATGGTAGAATTACATGTTTATATGCAATTTTTGTCATTTATATACTGCTGGAAATGTGATTTAATTATTCTTTATTATGCTTAAATTAAATCTAAATATTTATTTATACCACAACATTTACAACAGGTACTACACTAGTAATCCAGAGAGATTCCATATCCTAACTTTGTTGCTGATGTTTTACTCCACTACGCTTCGCTGGCTTATGTATATGCATTGTGTGCCTAATATTTGAAGCAGCATGTCTGAATAAAGTCAGTACGACTTGTGTGCAACCCTTCAGGTAAACTTCTCAAATTCAGCTAAAACTGGGTTATACCTCCAGTTTGAAGTGTACTTTTCAATTCAGTTAAAACATAATTATACTACTGCAGTGGAAAGCAGTAATTTTCAACGAAATTGACAAATGAAATGAAAAGGCACTCCAATGCCAGAGTCTAGATCTAGTTAATCATCAGATTCTCCTTGGATCCAACTGCAAATCAAACAAGAAACAAAGCAGAATGACAAGGATTAGATGAAGTTCAGGTTATGGACACCCAGATTCCGAACAATGGAAACAAGAAAGCAAGGTCCAAACATTCCAAGCATCTAGTCATCACGAACGCTTGAATCATGAAGAACAATCAGCATCTTTTTGAGTTAAAACCAAAAGCAGATCAAAGAACGCACAGCCCAAATAAGGCGATAACCGTGAACCACTACTTTTTAGCCTCCAATTTCCAAATCTTTGTAGAAATCAAAATTCGCGATTTGCAATTATTAGTCAAAGGAATCTAGAGCTAATCGTTCTATATACACTTAATTTCGACCGCACACGACACGCTTGGATAGAAGAGGTTGGGGGCAAGGTCGAACAAACTCCATTGATCCAAGAACCTACGGCTATGCGATATTGGCGAAGCCGCCGCCTCCTGCCATCATAACCTTGAACTCCTCGAAGGAGATGAGCCCGTCGCCGTTCTGGTCGACGCCCTCGATCATGCGGCGGCACTGCTGGACGGTGGCCTTCTCCCCGAGGCCGTGGAGCACGCGCGCGAGCTCGGCGGCGGAGATGGTGCCGTTGCCGTCGGCATCGAAGACCCGGAAGGCGTGCCGGAGGTCCTCCTCGACCGCGGCCGCGTCGCCGGCCGCGGTGGCGTTGAGCGCGGCGAACTCGTCGAGGCTGATGAAGCCGTCGCCGTCGGAATCCGCCTCAGCCATCATGCGCGCCAGCTCGTCGTCGGAGGCCGCGTGGCCCAGGCTCTCGAACAGAGCGGCGAGCTCGGATCGCGCGATCCGGCCGTCGCCGTTAGCGTCGAACTTGCGGAACACCCGCTCCATCTCCTCCTCCGGCGTCCACGCCGGGGACCCGCCGCCGGACGCCGGGTCGGCCTGCGGCGGCGACGATGACGGCGACTTGGAGCGGCTGCGGCGGCGGAACAGGGCGGGCATCTTGATCTTGCCCATGGCTCTGCTCTGCTTTGCACGGGAGGGTGTCTGCTTGTGTTAACGAATCCGCCTTTGGCTTTGGTTTGTTTCGGTGATTGCGGTTTCGTTTTACCGGCAGACGGCGCTATTTATAGAGATGAGAGGGAAGTGACTCGGAGTATGCTGGGAAGGAAGGCACGGAGAAAGGTGCCAGACGAAGCATGTAAACGGGGTGGACAATTTTTATTCGACTGATTTACTAAAAATTTACAGCGCAAATTGGTAGAGGCAAAATGGACGTTTGATATTATTCGTATTCGACTCCGACTCTGTGGAGAAAAAATATGAAATTGGAAATAGGACGAGTGATATCCGTTCGTATATATCCGAATGTCAAGTGATATGAGAAAGTCTGTTGTGAATTTACCTAGAAATAAGATAATATATAGGCGAATTGTTATATCTAAACATGCGGAAAACACCGAGTGCTCTTTCTTCAATATCTCGGTGATTAGTCTCTCCGTGCTAGCTTTGATTGCACACCACTGTTTAATATTATGTGTAGAGGTGCAAACAAAAGCGAATAATTTTCATCCGACAAACCGTCCTAAAGCTTATAAAACGAATACAAAACTGAGAAATAGGTATTTAAACGAATACAGAACTGAGAAATAGGTATTTGGCATTATCTGTATCCGACTTTACGAAAAAAATACAAAATAGAATGCAGAATGAGCGATATTCGTCCGTATCCACTCCGATTGCACTCCTAAGTGTGACGCCGTGTGTGGCTCGCACTGGCGGTTGCATACTTGGTCTCTAGCAAGTGGGGCCGGTCACAGGAGCTCGGGACTCTGGCGGATAGAGTGGATTGCAGATACCGTAAACGACTGGCTTGCTTTCTATACTTCCTAGGGAATCACTTCTGGTTTTGAATATTTTTAGTTGGTTCTATGCAGCTCAGTTAGAACGTGGAATAGTTTAAGGGACATTAGAAACGGCCGGAGTTTTTGGTTTTTTGTTAGAGCTTTTGGTTTTAGAATAGTAGCAGCTGAAAGTGGGTGGTGTTTGATTCGGCTGGAGCTTTGGCTGAGTTGATTCAACAAATGTCTGAATTTCCTCTAAGGCAAATGATAGCTTATTTATTGCCGATAATTACACTAATAAATCTTAACAACAAGGAATAAGTCGATATAACACCTTAAATTTTGCTTGAAAGTCTATCAACACCCCCAAACTATGAACTAGACATTTAGCCTCCAAAACTTTACAATCCGATTCAAATAACACCCTGGTCCGATTTCGTATGATGGTATTGCCTGTTTGACGTGATGAGTAGACAATTTTGCTACGTAGGATGACATACTGTCCAAGTTAGGTCAATAACATGTGGGGTCCATAAAAGCTTCTCCCTCACTAAGCTCTCAATAGTGCTTTCATGGTCACTACCCCTTGTAGTTCTCGATTTGAGAGAGAAGGCACTAGGGCCTCATCAATTATTCACATAAACTTGACCAGCGTGTCATCTTACATGATAAAACTATGCACTCATCGTGCTACGCAGGTAATACCACCATCCAAAACCAAGTCAGTGTGTTATTTGAATTATATTACAAAGTTCGGGTGTCAAATATTTGGTTTTATAGTTCGAGGTGTTGGACAAACTTTTGAGCAAAATTCGATGTGTTATATTAACTTTTTCTAACAACAATCATCACATCACATGATTATACAACTAATCAATTTCATTATTGCACTAGTAATTAGTCTATACTAGATAAAGAGAAATAAAAAAGAGATCTACGTGAGCTATAGTACAACATTCTCAATAAGAAAATAAGTAGAAATTTTTTAAATTATATTCAAGACATTGCACAAAAACTGCTTCAAAAAATTTGAGTGTTTGATTTAGCTTCTATCTTCTGAAAGCTGAAGCAGTTTCAAACGGTCTCTAAAGTAGTGTTTTTTTTGTGAATGTGCTCCCAGCCGTTCTCACTAGAACAACATATAATTTGACGACAAATATGTGTAATATATCTTTCACCTTTCGTGCAAAAGTTGCCGTTTCGACCTTGAGACTGAAACGACCCGCACAATTACCAGGGGAGTAATTATGCTAGTCAACGGTTTATTATTCGTTTTAGCTGATAGAACATCGCGTTAACGAATAATAAGCCCATCAGAGTGTTGCAGCGGAACAATAATTAGAGATAGAATACGATATTATAAAAATATCGCCACGTATTACCAATGGATTCCCAGGAACAATCCCGGTCGTCACCTCCGCCTTCTACTCTTCGTGTTACGAGCCCAGAATATTCCACCCGAGTAATACTTAAATCCATCCATGTAGTCTTCACCAGGTACTAGCAATCCTCCGGTCTATCATGCATCTAGAGAAAGGAGATAATAGCAAGGGTAAGTACAAAGGTACTCAGCAAGCGTTATTATTAGCAAAATACACTGAATGCTCTTCCACACTTCTAGGAATATACATTTATATTCCCAATCTCTTGTTCATTCTCAATCTTTTCTTATTCTCAATCTCTTCTTAGGATTATAGAAAATATGTTTTGTTGTTAAGTTTGGAAAGAATCCATATTATTAATTTGGAAAACTATCAAACACTCGTATGAACGGCAAAAAAACCCCATAAGTTTTCGTGATCTCCTTTCCCGGAGACAGGCATGAATTCATAATTTGTATAGCATTGCACAAGCTTGTATCACTTTACCCATCATCATTCTGATCCTACTGGCCCATGGGTTTCCACATTTTCTAAGATGTGGCGCCCAGATCAGAATACAGAATTTTTATATCTATCTCAGTATATTATATCTCCACCCAGTTATTCGTAATCAGCAGTCTGTGCGAATTATTACTATCACCAGACTCACCAAAAGTAATATAACCGTTGGTTGGGAAGGTTTCCGGCCTTCACCCAACACTCTACTGCGTAATATATCGCCCTCGCGTACCCCACTGCTGATACCATACCAGTCTTGGGTTATTGCGATTCACGTACCCCTGCTGATACCATACCAGTCTCAGGTACGAGGTTTTGGATCCCCCCCTTGCTGATCACTAACCAGTCGGATTCATTTCCTTTGATTAATACTTACCCATGTGGAGACTATAATAACCTTGATAGCACTACTAACTTTGTCTGTCCTCAGACGAAATGTTGGTTGATACGTTTAGTACGGTCCATTCACACGGATGAAGACTGATTAACCTTATATCTTAACCCTATGCAGAAGATCCCCCACACCTGCCCTCTGTCTCTTGCCCTAGGGATCCTCCACCCACTTATTTACTAGCCTGACAGTGGCTTCTCCAACTGTCTACCTAACATCTTTCTTTTCTTTCTCATCACAATCATTCGATTCAAACATGATTTTCATTTTCATGCAGGGTGATAATAACTTAATAGGGAAATACTTTATTTTGCTAAAGATACTCTGATCATATGCTCAAAAGAAAAGCTTGCCTGGACTTTAACCACATATTTGGATTCAAGTAGGATCAGGTGGAGTCCTTCCCATGACTCGGATACTTGCCTGCAATTAAATACGTCGGCTACAACTTAATTTAAGAAAATATAATAAAGTGTGAGGTGTCGATGTGTTTGTGTGCCTAGGGTGAGGTTTCACTCAGCTCAACTCCGATCGTGGTAATCAAGTTAATTTTTATACAATACTCGTTAGTTGACATTATCGTACTAGTGTCAGGAGATACGATCGATCTAGGATGAGCGTCTGGCGTTTTATTTATTTCCAGCAATTTATCGATTAAACATGTTTAAATAGATGCACGTACAAATTTAACGACGAATGTTACTCCTAGCCGATTCCACGTATGCACCGATGTCAATTTCATTTCTCATAGGTGAGTATGCAATTGTCTACCTCTTTAATGGATGTTAGTTTCAAAATTATTCGCGTGACTAGTTAGGTTACAGATATAAAATAAATCATATTTAAATTAAATAAGCAACTAAATGATACTAAGGTGTCCATGCGCGATTCTCGAATTTTACCTTAGTTAGTTACGGATTTTCACAACCTAGATACTATTTCATCGCCGCGTACAAGTTTAATTGATGTGCACGATTTTGATTCATCTGACTGCAATTAATTAGTTCTAATGATCTAGAATAACTATGAGTAGGTTTTTACAATTTAAATACAACTAACCAGTTGACGAAGAAAAATAAAGAATTAATAAAATACGGCAATATCATCGTGAGGCTTCTAAGACTTCTAAGCCTTAGGTTTGGGTGGCTATCGGATTTTCGAGGTATGGAATTCATAAAATTGGTTACTCTCTTAACGACCAATCCAACTAATATCGTCTTAATTTGTACCATTGGTAATATTAAATCGACACCAGGCAAAACTAGATTGGGGTGTTGAGTGCGTTTATACAATTATCACTATATTCATGCTACCAAAATTTAGGTGCAGGTATTTAAATATTATTCTTTTCTTTAAATTTTTCCCTTTTCATTTTCTACCCTTCTTTTCTTTCCTTCTTATGTTTTCTTTTCTTTTTCCATTGGGCCGGCCCTTGGCCCATCCACCTGCCAGACCTCCTTCTCTTTTTCTTCCCCTTCCTTTTTCTTTTTTCCTCCGCCCAGCCCCCTGATCCTCTTCTTCTACGCCGCCGCCCTCCCCTTCTTCTGTCTTGCGCCACCGCTTCTCCCCCTTCTCTCGCCTGCGGCGCTGCCGCCTCTCCCCCTTCTCTCGCCCCCTCCCCTCCTTCCTCTCTCTCTCGCTCCCGCCTACCCCCGTCTTCTCCTCCTCTCTCCTGCTCGTTGGCTTTCCTGTGTTCCCACCCGGATTTCCTCCACTAATACTACTCCCCCACTGTTGGTTTCATTTCTCATGCCCAATATGCTTTTGATTCTTTCTGATTTATGCATTTGTTTTGTTGCTTGCTTGGTGGATGGAAAGGTGGTGGTGTGTAACAAGGTATGCTACGACGGAGCTCGAAGCCTTCCCGTGCGCCGGGGAGCACGGGGGTGGTTGTCAGGTGCACGTGCTTACCAGTGACGGCACGCCATCCCTATTAGTCTCAGTTAGGTATACTCTTTCCCTTCTACTCCCAATTGCACGGTAATGCTATGTGATGCTACTATTATGGATGGATTTAAGTATTACTCGGGTGGAATATTCTGGGTTCGTAACACGAAGAGTAGAAGGTAGAGGCGACGACCGGGATTGTTCCTGGGAATCTATTGGTAATACGTGGTGATATTTTTGTAATATCGTATTCTATCTCTAATTATTGTTCCGCTGCAACACTCTGATGGGCTTATTATTCTTTAACGCGATGTTCTATCAGCTAAAATGAATAATAAACTGTTGACTAGCATAATTACCCCTGGTAATTGTACGGGTCGTTTCAGAGACACACAAAAGAGAAAAAAAAAAAGAGGTCAAGGCATTACTTGTCCCATAAAACACTCGAAATCGTGCAAACTTTATGGCTCGAACACGGTAGCATGTGCAAATTGTAATTGCTATTAGCAAAGATATCACGATAGCTAACTAGAAGGGTAAAGCATTTCTTGCGATACGAGGACATATCTTATTCCTTCCCTCATCCATATCTTTCGGGTAGTATACCCATCGTGTTTTAGTTAGGTTGCTTAAGCAGATGGAAAGTACTCTGTAACATAGCACAGATGTTCTGCATAAGGAGAGAATGTATCTGGAAATAATTTCCGTATTTTGTTGTGTGAATATTGACTAGCTATAGTTATGAATGATGCAAATTTGGAGATCGAGTTTATATTTTTTACAGGAGAAAAGATGTAAAAATGAGCACTTGCTAAATACGTATGTTGTGGCCTCTCAATTAGCTTTGTCCACGATCTGTATGTGCAATTTTTTTTCTAGGAATAAGTCTATATAACATCCTAGTGCAATTTTTTTCTAGGAATAAGTCTGTATAACACCCTAAACTCTGCTTGAAAGTTCGTCCAATATCTTAAATTATAAACCCAGACATTTGACACCTGAACTTTACAGTCCGGTTCAAAAACACCCTGATCCGATTTTACATGATGATATTGACTATATTGTGCTTTGAGTGAACAGTTTTACCACATAGGTTGACCTCTTGCCCAAGTTAGCTCAATGATATGTGGGACCTACAAGGCTTCTCTCCCATCGCGCTTCCAGCCGTGCCTTCATGGCCACCGTTTCTTGAGTTCACACTCTCTCTCTCTCTGTGTGTTTCGATTTAGAAGAGAAAGCTTTGTAGGCATCACCTGTTATTTACCTAAACTTGACTAGAGTATTATCATATGTGGTAAAATCGCCCATATATCACACCACCGCGGATAGTACAACCATTACAAACCGAGTTAGGGTGTTATTTGAACTAGATTGCAAATTTTAGGGGGTCAAATATCTGATTTCATAGTTCTGAGTGCTAGATAGACTTTTGAGCAAAGTTCAGAGTATTGTATAGATATTTTTTTCCTATTTTTTTATTATCAAAGTCAGCATGTAATACATGGCTCGAAAGCTAAGACCAGCCAATCAAATGCTTAGAAAAATGGAACATGACAGCATGTAAGCTTTCTTTCTAGAAGAATAGTTTTCCACTAATATACAATTGTCAACGCACGAGCATATCACATAGCACAAATTACACATCACAACTAATTTCCCCCAAATCGATCGTTTTGTAAATACATGCTTTTTTACAAACACAAGGCCAACAACAATGTTCACTCAACCATCGGAACATTTCATTAAAAAAAAAACCATTGAAAGACATTGATCTTAATCTCATTTCTCCGAGGTGTACAAGCTAGCTGCTACATACTATTGGAGAATGAGAAGCGGTGTCTCTTAAGGAGATAGAAACGGTTGCAGTTGACAAAGGTTCGGAGTTGCCATGGGAATTTGACTTTGCGATCGAGGAAGCAGAGCCGTCGTCCAGATGCATAGAATCCCGGGGAGAACCGGGGGGGTCGATCGGGGGAAACGGTGGCTAGCTCGCAGTGGTGGTACAGCTAATGCTCGTGGTGGTGGTGATCAGGTGAGCCAGCCCCGCCGCGTTACGGAATCTAGGGATAAAGCTGGAAACCGTTACGGGTTCCTCCGCGGGGCCCACCATCCCGTGCCGATCTCCGTGATATGGGGAGGAGGCCGACGCACGACGGGCAACCAGGGAAAAAGCAGCGAGAAACCGCGTGAAAAGCTGTGCGGCAGCTGCTACGGTGTTGCGGGGCCCACCTGCAGCATCCACTTCTTCGTGGCCTGTCCCAGCTGTTGCTCGCCTCGCCTAGCTAGAGGTGGGGCCCTTCCACGCACAACTGTGAGACGGTGGGCCCGGCGGCATGGTGCGCCACCTGTATGCTTTTTGTCTGTGCATGTTATATAGCATGTTTTTTTCCAGTTTCTCAAAACAGACTTTTAATTTTTACTATAGTAACTAATTTTTAAACGGAATATTTTTTTAAGATAGAGTCTACAAGTTAATTATAGTACACGTTAAACGTCCAACATCTGTACCATCCAAAATCGCAAGCGAGTATATCTCTTCGTAATCTCTGTTGTAAACAACTAAAATTCAAAAATTTCAGCTAAAAGTCATAAGCCGCAGTAAAAAAGAATAGACTATAGCCTCGTTTATTTTGGCTTAAAGCCAACCTGTGCTTCTGGTTTCTTTTTTTACTATTCAATAATTTCATCTTTTTCTGTTTTTTATTTTTTAGGCTTTTTTGCCTTTTGTTTTTTTACTCGTATTCCTTTACATTATCCATGATAGGCTAACATATTTTTTTTTCTTTTTTTAAATTTTTTAAATTTAATTATGTCAAATAATCCAACTCAGATATAGTAAAAAAATAAGTCAGCTACAGTAAAAAAGTCATAAGCCAACGCTATTCCGAACGCCCCAAGTTGGATTGCGGTGTATTTTACGACTGTCGTCGATGACGGTGGCTATCCGTAATACATTTTATATTATTTATGAATAGTATTAAAGATAATTTAGATAATAGATTAACTATATAACTGTTTGTAATAGCTTATACAATTAATAGTTTATCTATATAGTTATTTATGTAATGATATAAACAGAAGAAACTATTTATAATATCATATGTTAAATACTAACCAATATTTTTCTCTCTTTCTTACATCATTCAACATTTTACGTGGTATAAATTTATAGACTTACATCACTCAAAATTCTATGTGGTATAAATTTATAGACATCTGATATGTATTATTATTCATATGACTAAGGGGCCGTTTGGTTCGGCTGAAATAAATTAACTTATGGCTAAAATTACACTGTAACTGATGATGTATTATCTGACATAATTAATTTTAATAAAAATTAAAAATAGAAAAACAGTTTAGTCTGTTATGGATAATGTAAATAAATACAAAAAAACAAAAATTAGAAATAATAAAAAATAAACTAAAGTCAAAAGCTCAAACTAAAATAAACTGAGCATAAGAATGATTAGTGGGTGTGCACAACCCGGCTCCGTGTCCGCGACCCACTGAGAACGAGGCCTACTTCACCTGTCGCGGTTTGTTCTTCGAGATACTCCTCCTGTACTCAATAGGAGACAGTAGTATCTGCACCTGAATTCATCTTTTAACACTTCGCCTGTCTCGTACAGCATTATTCCTCTATTATTGTGTGGCTGACACTAGCACATTTGCAGAACAGAGCCAGCAAATACAGTGCCGATTTTGTAAGATACGATGGGCATTGTGCTGAGAATCGATATGATATGCAAGCTTACAAGAGGACCGGTGGTTGCTGCTAGTGAAATCTGACGTGGGGGCCGCACAAGGCCCCAAAGGACGGGGTCGGCATCGCATCGAACAATGCTGCGTTGTTCATGGGTCCTTGTTGCGTCCGATGTTAGCAGGGTATCTTAAGAAAGAGTGAGCTCTCACTGTCATTCCTATGGTGGTATCGGCTTCTAAAAATTAATTTTTTATAATAAATAATTTTTCTATAATACTTAATTTTTAAATAAAGTATCTTTATAAAGCTGACTCTACTAATCGATTATAGTATATACTATAGTGATTTTACATATGTCAGCTAAAATCACATATAAATGTCTCTTTATAGATTATTATTATTTATAAATCAAAATCAAAAGCTAAAACAAACGGTCCTAAATGGAATTATTCATCATATACCCTCCCCTTAGATTGAAATTCAGGATTTACCCTTCGGCCCACGTGTCAGTGACTCATCCCAACCCCACATGTCATTGACCAAGGAGGGTAAATCCTGAAATCCTCAAATATGAAGAGGGTATATGATGAAGTTCCCCGTCCTAAATGGAACCGTGCAACATCTTTGGCAAAGAATGACCAAGCACCATTTCTTTCTTTTGCCAACGAGCTTTCACACATGTCCTGTCTCCAATTACTTACTGGTCCGGAGGAAAATATCTCCAGTTATATGTCCCTGGCTGAGACTGTTGCACCTGAATTGAAGCAACGGCTAGTATCTATCAGATTGCCAGCACACGCACGCTAAGACGAGAGGAAACCATCAAATACGCAAAAATAGTGGAAGGAAGAGCGCGCTAGGAATAGAACTCACTTGTTTTTTTTTATAAAGTAAGTACAACAAATACGTACTTACGTACATATATAACATTACACATATTCATACATCTATGGGGTCTAATACACATGCTTGAAGTGAGATGAGGATCCAAAAAAATCTAACGGAGCACAGACATATACTTTAACCACTGAAAACACCTACGTATATATGTACTCACGGACACTATTTACATAAACAATACCCCAAATATATTATTTATATAAACAGCACTCATAAAAATAAAGCGACTGCAGCTCAAAGCCAGGCAGCTGGGGTGCACGACCACACCCTTTGCCAACTGAGCCAAGCTCAGTCCCCACTTGTTCTCTTTTTTACATCACAACATAACATAGCCCGACCTCTTAACCCACAAAACTTGATGATTGTACTATAAACTTGCATGTGTCGGAAAAAGATCATCGGTGCAGGTGGGTTGGTTGGTCCATCTTGTCCATTTTGGTCACAGCTACACGGCTGCACCGGAGAGAATTTGGAAGGACCATGCAATACCCTACTCATTTGGGCGTTTTTGTAGTTTATAACTTATTTTTCACTGTTTAATATTATAGTTGGTTTATTTTGTACTATAGTTGCTAGTGATTTTTTGGTATAATTAAATTTAAAAAAATAAAAATAGAAAAAAGATAAGCTAATCACAGACAATACAAATAAATACAGAAAAAAAGAAAAAGGCAAAAAACCCAAAAAAATCTAAAAAATCAGAAAAATAACAAAATTAAGAAACTAGAAGTTAGAAACCAAAAGTCCAACGAAGAAGCCGAAATGAGCAGGGCTGGTAACATCATTTTTCTTGATTCATTCTTTAAAATTAGAGTTATCTAGTTTAGAGACGCTTTTTAATAGATACTTTAAAAATCTCCTCAAAATTTTGTACTATAAAGATGGTTTTGAGATGTTTTAAAGCCACGTATAAAATTTAATCTTGTAGAGACGTTTTCTAAATTGCCTAAAGTTTTATTGTGTAAAGATATTTTTAGACACTTTTAACTATCTAAATACGTTTTTAGTGATTAATATATGTTAAATGACCTACATATAAATATTGTAAGGCACAACTAAACATGTGAAATGGTGAGGTTGAGGTGGTTAGCGTGACAAGTTTAAGGGAAGTACTATTCCCATAAGATCTAGAGTTTAAGTAACAACTTTTGTAAGAGTTCACATATTTTTTTAGATTTATTTTTTCTATAGTGCATTATGTTAGTAGCACAATTTAACGCCGCTGTAAAATGCCACATACTAAAGTGTTTCTATAAAATACCTCAAATGATATAGAGACGTCAGATTTAAATTTTCTATAGTGTACTATGCTAGTAGTATAATTTAACATCACTATAAAATACTTCTATTCATTTAGAGACATACTAAAGTGTCTATAAAATACCACAAAAAGATATAGAGATATGTTAATAATACGCCTCTAAGTTTATAGCGACAGCACATACCGTACTAGAAAAACGTCTGGTTCGCGTCGTTGCGCGGTGGGATCCGAATCGAACCCCAATCTCCGCCACAGGCTCGGATCTGCGTGCGGTGGTACAGTGGCTGGCTCAGACTGAAAAGTCGGTCGACCATACGCAAGCACATCGCACGGTGCTACTGCAAGCTAGCCGATCAAATCATGCACAGCACGGCGCGTCCGGCGATCCGTCCGTTGCGTGCTCCGTCAGCGTCTCCAGCTTTTGCTCCGAGTGGAGTCCGGCTCACTGCGTGGTGACCCACGCTCACGTCGCATCCGTGAAGCGAGGGTCAAGTCCCGGACCAAACGAACAGCCGGACCGCCCGTGGAACGCTTGGAAAAACGCGTGTGTGGCTGCGGTCTCCTCGGCGTGCCGTGGGCGGGGCCGACGCGACGCCCCTCGCCTAGCAGACGCGCTTGGCTGCGTGTTGTTGCCAGCGTCTCCCTCTCCCTCTGAAAGCAACCGTAATCGAGACGTGCAACCAAATCATTGACCTGAGGCTGTATGGCTTGCGTCTTTCGTCCTCCACATTTCTTTTTAGATTTGTTCTTATTGGTACAGTCTACCCCGTGTTTTTGCATCGCACCACCGCACGTAACATATATATCTTGGCTCGTTTGGAGGGTATATATGCACGGACTCCAGACCCACCTCTTTCTGAGCTGTTGAACGATCGCACTGGAATTGTTTCCAAAGGCAAACGTATCATGATTGCAGTATGCAACGACTCCATTTTAAGAATAGAGCTGTTGTGTTTTCCGTAACAGCTAAGGAGTTCAGTTACAGACAGAAAAGTATCATGCCTGCTCATGAACATTTAAAAATAATTAGTTTGATTAAAATGACCTAGTGACCAAACCACAACAGCTTTATGGACGTCTAAACCCAAAACTTAACTTACATTTAGAAGAACCGAGAAAATCCCAAAGAAATGCTTGAGTACAGTCGTAACCCTAGCACGATAGCTGATACATATTTTCTTCTTATGTTGTCTATTCTGATGAAATAAAGTAAGATTGAGTGCGCTAGATACTCAACAAGCTACATCGGAAGACTTTTTAACTATCATGTAAGGTATTCAATTGGGCATATTTACATGTTGTAATATGATAAGAATAGATGTAAGTTTATTGGTAAAGACCTTTGCACTTGAATTAGTAAGACATTATTTAATTAGCAAAGGGGCTTTTATCTTTCACAATTTCCACATTAAAACTCTCCAAATTATATTAATGCGTTGTTGTGGAAATCACCTATAAAATACAGTTCTCTTGACCGGAAGAATGACATATTTGAATACCATTTATTATACTTAGTGTTGGCTTTCAATAATGTTCTAGCCCACTCAACTAACTGGGCCATGCAATGTTTTGGGCCGACTTGGCTAGCCCAACTACTCGGTCTACATTGTGCGAAGCCCACATGGCTTGAGCTCACACTCATGGTTGCTTGAGTAGAACACGATGGCGAGGGCGATCGAGTACACGATGGCGAGGGCGATTGAGTGACAGCAAGGGTGATCGGCAATGAGCAGTGGTGCGGTAAGGGCCATTGGAACCTGGTCAACCCATTTTGGGTATGTGCACGGTCGGAGGGGTGCCAGAGACAGCTAGTGGCGGAGGTGGCTTGCCGGAGTAGGAGCATGGCACAGGGGCTTAGTGGTGTGGCTCCAGCTAATCTAAGGGTGGCTCTAGCATCTATGGCGCACAGTGATCCCAGTGATGATGGCTCAGTCTAATTGGCTTGTGCAAGGTTATCCATAGTGGTCGTGCATGGTCGAGCGGTGGCGCATGGCACTGGTGGGTTAGGGGGCGACGAACTGGGTCGGAGTGGTCAGGGATAGCATCACAGTGCCAAAGGGGTGCTATGAGCACATCTAATTGGATTAGGGACAAGGCTATGAGAAAATTGAATTTTGGGCTCATGACGAGAGCTCGATGGCGACGACAAGTCTTGGGCGAAGAGGAGAGTGAAAAGCTTCGAGGTTGGGATTCGGAGGGAGCTATTCGGCTTGGCTTAATACCCGATGGAGGTAGTGGCGATAGTGGCATGGCAACTGCAAGGTGGGTGTGTGGATGGCGACGTAGAGTTTCGGTGATGAGGTGGCAGTGGTAGTAGCTGTGTTGGTGACTGGAGGTTGCGGTGTCTCTCTGGCGCAAGCGCACGAACCGGTGGGGCGAGCTAACGTGTTGGGCGTGTATCGAGCAGCTGGCGGTAGAGGAGGAAGCGTGAGGTCGGTGGTGATAGGGGAGTGACACGTGGCCAGGTGTAGTGTGATGGCTATTTATGGGTTGATCAGTTAGTTGGCACAGTGATGTGCAAAAGGTTAATGGGATTGCAGCGGTGAGCCAACACAGGCGAGCTGGTGAGCGCGCTAGTGACAGGCTGGCGCGCGGCCAAGGGAACAGGGGAGCTGGCGCCAAGGAAGAAAAGCGTCAATGCAAGGGTGAAAGTGGTTTTTCGGAAGACGAAAGCAGAAATTTAAGGTAAATTTCCTAATTTGGCAAATTTCCAAATTAAAAAATCAAATAAAATTTAAAAAAATTTAAAATTTTGGGCTGTTTCACAGTACGCAACCCCACACCGGTTACACTGACACGGACATGCATGCACTGGCCAAGTTAATTTTGCAACGTCAATTTCCATGAGTTCCCCGTTTCTTTTCGTTTCTCTTTTTGCTAGTTTGGAGTTGATCATGCATGGCCTAACAATATCTCTATAAAGCCTCTGATCATGCATGGCCTAACAATATCTCTATAAAGCCTCGAAACAGACTACTGCATTTTATCTGTTACTGTCGAGTTACCTTTCTTGAGTGGCTAAAATTGTGCTGCGCCTGCATTTTATACACGTCAAAGTATGGTTCCACTGGTGTACCACTTGCGAGAAGACTAGCAAGAATTCCGAAGCGCTTTCTGGGCATTGCAACCCGATGGACCACCTTCCCGAAGAATACGGAGTGATGTGCCTTCCCAGTAACAAGGAATGACATCAAGGTACTGTTTATATTAGCTTTCCAAAGTTATTGGTCTATGAGTCTGTTTGATATGACAGTGACTTATAGTTTTGAGAAAAGTTAGTTATGGTAATATAAGTTATAACTCACAATATATAGGTAGAGAAGAACTTAGCTAAAAACCAATATAAACAGACCCCCAAGACAGGCTCAGGGAGATACGAGTATCTCTGAAGAAATTTCGAGCGTCTAAAAGAAATCTAGAAACCAAATTAGTGTGCCTTTCGTGTATTTCGACTTTGACGAAAATTGCTGAGCCAAACGTATGAACTGTCCACGATTGTATTCAGCCTCTTCACCGACGGCGACCAAATTCTCCCCTCTATATGGCCAGGCTCGTGTAAGAGGTTTGCCCTTTCTTACTAGGTGTTCTGGTGTTTCCACGATATATCACTTTACTTAACCATTGCTGTAACGTTTTTCTCCACCGTGCCGACGAACCTAACAAGATGCTCCGCATAGGACGACTATAGGCGCATATAATATGCAATCAGCGTGCAAACTACGTACGCAATTACGTGCCATTATGATGATTTGTTAATGAGTCGTCCTCGTGAAGCAAAGTAGCTATGCTAAACAAAAGCCTGCTGTAGTCACACGCGTGTTCTTCGCTTATCCGCCAAGACGATCTCCGTCTTTGGACACCGAGCTGAGGAACGACCTTGAAGTAGTACTATTCATTCGTTCATTCCGTGATCAGATTGCAGCAAGGTCCAGGTCGAGTCAAGTTGGACCTACCCGTACCTAAAATAAATTTCCATGCACTAGGCTGATTTTTATTAGGCCAAGTTGTGTGCATGGCTGTACCCTGTACTACCTTGTCCTAATAGCATTCCCTGTACATGGCTGTACCCTGTACTTACAAAAATGTAAATTCTTTGCTTGGTTAACGATATAGAATATGCTCTGGACAATGGATCATCTGAGTTTGAGAGGGTGGCCAAATCTAAGAACATGTTCTCTATATACACAAGTAACAGAGTCATCCATTCACATCATTGGCAAGTGGTGTTACACAACAAGGATTTGGACCTCCATTGTACAGTGGACAGCATGTGACTCGCTCAACCCGGCAACCTGGTAGACTTTCTACTCGGTCCGACACTAGTGGAACTTGGTCATTCTCACACCTGGAGTGCCACGAAAAGCGTTGGCAACGTTAGTGATGTTGGTTATATGGGAAATCTGGAAAGAAAGAAACGCTAGAATTTTTCATTGCACAGTGACGACACCCATATCCTTGATTGTTAAGATCAAAGTAGAGGCCAAAACTTGGGCTCTAGCGGGAGCCAAGAGGCTCGCTGATAGAGGTGCAAACGGTATGGGTTAATCCCGACTGATGTGGTATCGAATCCGGTTGGTACCAGATATGGAAAGGTAATTTAGCATTCGGTACTGAATCAGGTCTGTACCGAATAATTGTTGCCGAATATGGTAACGAAAACGGTAAAGCTAAAATCCGACCGAATAGCATCGGTAAATGGTAAATCGGATACTATCCGACCGAATATCTGAACAAGCAATTTAGTACCTTAACTGGCCCAACCCATCAACTATCATTGACACCAACTGGTCTAGATTTTATCAAAGTCGTAACCTAACTCTAGAGTCCAGCTACTCTAACCAGTCGCCACCAATGCTTTCCGCTTATGTTGAATTTGCATATGTATTTATTGTTTATGTTGAACTTGTGTTGTATCAGCTATTATACTTAAGTAATCTAGATGAATTTATTTATAGTTGAAGGCTTAAAGTGATAGTGGTGTAGTTCAGTGTATATTCCTTTATGTATACACATATCGTCTATATTATCCGTTTTTGATCCGAAACCGTTATGTATCCGTCCCGATGACACCATATTCGAAATTCCGAATAATCCGAATTCGTATTTGAATCCGGTCTTATCGTATCCGACTTCGAATCTGCAAAAAAAAATGAATTAGAATACGATATGAATAATATCCGTCCGAATCTAATCTGATTGCACCTCTACTCGCAGAGCTCGCACAATCCCCTGTAACACTTTAAATGACCTATATCTCTTCCTGTACTGTTTCCAAACAAAATTTTTTATCTGTAATCCTTCTCTTTCTTTATTAATATAGGGTAGCTCTCCTGCCTCCGTTCAAAAAAAAAAACTTCAGTAATTTTTTTGAAAGAACGACAGGAGCTCTGCCTTGCATTAAAGAAGAGAAGCAAATTAGCACAGCATAGAGTCTAACAAGTTTAGCTCATTACAACTAAACTTCAACAAAACAACCACACTCAAAGCTACCGAGGCTATTACAAACTGGAGGGAGCGACTAGTTGAAATTTAAGTGCAGGAAATCACTCTGGCACTCTTCTTCGTTGCTCGACGTCTTCTTGGACTCTGTGGAACACCTGATATCAAACTTTGACATCTATGCTCGAAATTTCTCCGATTGCATTCCTTCCAAATATTCCAACAAACATAAATTATGATACCGTCAAAAGCTTTTATGTGTTCCTTCTAGATCCCCTTTTGGAAGCTCTACCAAACTTCTTTGAGCTTGCCCTGATGCTGCGAAATTATGTAGAACCAATCTGGGAGGTTAATCTAGTTTGCAATGATGCTCCAAACCTGCTTGGCGAAGGGACAATCAAGGAGAAGATTGACTGCTGTTCCAATGTCCTGCCCACATAGTGGATACACATGACTTTCAAACAGAGTATTTTTTTCAGCTTCTTAAAATGGCTTTTGGCTTTTACTATACTACCTAACTTTCAAACAGTATATTTTTTTTAAGATGGACTTTACAAGTTAATTATAGTACACGTTAAAAACCCAACATCTGTACCATCCAAAATCGTAAGCGAGTATCTCTCTCCGTAATCTCTGTCGCAAATAGCTAAAATTTTAAAATTTCAGTCAAAAACCATAAGCCGCAGCAAAAAAAAAAAACAGATCCTATGTTGCCTGCCCCTTGCCATCAACTTATCGGCCGTAAGAATTTTCTCCTGCAAGGCTAACCAAGCCATTTTTTGCATTTATTCTCAGTGGCCGTCTTCTATATTATGGGCCTGTTCTTTTTGGCTGTGGCTGATAGCTTTTTGGCTATTTGCGACAGAGATTGCGGAAAGAAAGATACTCGTTTGCGATTTTTGATGGTACAGATATTAGTTTTTTAACGTGTACTACAATTAACTTGTAGACTCCATTTAAAAAAAATACTCCGTTTAAAAGTTAGTTACTGTAACAAAAAGTCAAAAGTGGCTTTTAGAAGCCGCAGAAGACAGAGCCTATATATGTGTTGTAACTTGGAAACATTCATTCGAATTGAATGTTGTACGCCGACTTCGCTTAGTATTCTCCACTATCAAGTATGTCATGCGTTCCCTTATTAAGCTCGACATGGTTCACTAACACCTATAGGTTCAGCAGCTCATCGAGTTCAGTCGAGGTGCTAATTTTCCTCTTCGTTCTTAACCAGCTGTTATTAGAAAGCTCTTTAAACACTGATTTGTTCTTCCTGTGTACCGGCTTGGAAAGATTTTGAGCTATGTCCTTGGGCGCCTGATTATGCAGCCATCTAGATCTCCAAAACTTCGGCCATTAATCTGTGTAACACTGACCAACAAATGGTCCTAGATGAGCCATTAAATTTCAACTTGCGCATTGAGCCCCACCTGAAAGTGAACGTCTGTAAAGCTCTTGACTGCAACTCTCTTACGACATGGCAGTAGTAGATTTCAGACTTTGTAAGTAGTTGCTGCAACTGTGGCTAGTGCTAGTAGCTGCCAAGACGGGCAAGTCGCCGGTCAGAGAGATATTGGCGGGTACATCAGTCGTTAGTTTCCTTTCCTCTGGGTGGCCACGATGTGAGATGCTTTCCCGATCATCATGGGAGATTCAAACTCCACCGGTCAAGATGGCGCGTAACACAGCTTCCACTACATCCCCACTAACTTTACCGGAACCTGTGAACTGGCAACGCGATGGTGTTTCTCTGTGGCAACCGAGCGTTAGAATTGCAGTTCTGAATTAGCCGAACACCACCACCTCCAAAGCGGAACTGATGCAGGGCGTCGTCTTGTGTGTCGCATTTTCGTTGTGGCGTACACGACTACGAGTTCGAGTAGCCGTGTGTTAGTTCACAGGAATGTTGTGTTCGCTGGTAGGGATGGATCCAGACGAGAAAATCATTGGTATCACTTATATTACATTATGAGGTCATCTTTACTGATGAACAGTAATAAATAATAATTTTTTATAGAATTTAAAAAATTTCATTTTGGTCCTGTGACCTCAATCCTTATACACTAGATCCGCCCCTGTTCGCTGGAACAAATACTGCTCCGGTGAGTCAGAGAAGGCCATTTCATGGTATGGATGTTGTGTAGTGGGATACATGGTATATGTTACTCAAGAGATTGGCCGAAATGAACATCTCAAGAATTATATATATGCAAGCAAGCGCTCGGTTGCATACACCCAGTGAATTTATTTGTTGAGTTTTTGTACCATCAGTTTTTATATGTATTTTTCATTCTGAAAATAGCACAAAAGAAAGGGAACATGTTTTGCTTGTTCCCGTTCTTTCATAAAGTGTGAAGAAGAAAAATGCGTGTGGTAATCGTTTGTTAAAAAGGGTAAACTGGAGTATTAGTTTGGCCGGTTGCAGCACTAGGCAGGGCAAAGAGCGTAGCCGCAAATTCCAGTAGGTTGACCATAACATAGTTATCAGACCGGACCGGTCCGACGGTTGAACCAAAAAAATCCAGACCTAGAAGCTACGTTGGATCTGTCATACTCACAGGACTAGAGATATAACTGACCTAGAAAAACTCAGTCGACCTAGCCGATTTTTCATTGACCTAGTTGATCCGGCCGAGTTTTGTCCGTGGGGCCAAAATACAAAATTATCCACAAATTAAAGAACTTTTCAAAAGAAAAATGATGGTGGGACTTGTCTTTGAGAGTTACTAGGGTTTTAGTGGTTATTTACCTATAAATTTGTTAGCTAGAACAATATATATAAGATTTTAGACTGTTATGATTTTACTATATTCTTACTTGATTTTATCTTATCGACTTATACATGATTTTATTGCTTAATGGCCATGAACCTCATGATTATTTCTATGAGCAACACTGGTATTTGTTATTTGTTGTTTTCTTTAATTACTATTGCTATTATTGTATTGTTGATTTTTTATTTTTTGAGATATATATTTAAAAATAATTTTAAAATATACGATTCGACCGGTGACCCAATGATCCGACAAACATGCCACTAACCCAAGACCTTGGCCGGGTTGATGACTGGTCCAGATCTGATAACACTGGACTAGACAACCTGGAGCAGAGTTTGCGCAACTTTTCCGTCAAGACGGCGTGTTCACAAACAGAAAGATGGACGAGCCAAACAATTCTAGGGCTTCTCGTCATGGTGACAGAGTACAAAGAGATTATGCTACTCGTTATACTTGCTGATAGGGGGAATAATGTCACATCGCGGTGTTCATTGTTGCTGTCGATATTCTTGCCTCATGTCATCGTAGGTTGAAGTATCACGCCAAGCATCTTCTCATCCGAATGAAGAGTAAGAAGATTAGGCAGCAGTATTCGAAAGAAATGCTCCCATATCTGCACAGTTAACTTGGTTTATGGTTATAACTGATGATTTTTGCCTATAACGTAAATGTTTTTATGAATGAAACGAATGCCGATAGGCCATTTTGAAAAGACGGTGGAGATAGATCACTTAAAAAAATGATGATGAAGTCATCCTATTTGTTTGTTCAAGAGAGTTATAAACTAAAAACAAGGGGCCTAAATTTAATCCTGTTCTTTTAGACTTTTAGCTTTTCTAAAAATCGAAACAAATAGGACGTCTTCTTGAATCCATTCTTTAAATGGCTTCCCGAATGCAAAACTATTTGCACCGTCCTCATCGATATCTTAACCGTTCGCTACGATCTCAAAAATACAAACAAAAACCATTAACTACAATAAAAAATATATATCAGACACAATAAATAAGATCACAACGCGTCGTTGGTAGTCCTGAGGTGAGAAAGGGTTTTGATAATCATCACCCGGATGAAATCAACCCAAAAATCATCCAAATTTCTAACATTTTAATTCGCCTCGCGATTCATGCTCCAGCTTTGGCTTCAGTGTCCTCTCTAAGTTAGTTCATCTTTTCTGGCGAGGTTAGGGCTCAGGCAGTATCTTCTCTGACGAGGTTTTTCCTCCTCGCTAGCGAACCCAAGGGGAGAATCCCACCCTTCGCTCCTAGGGTTCACTGTCCCCCCCCCCAGCATAGAGGGAAGCCGGGGGTTGGTGGGCGCTGGTGGGGGCTATAGGCGGGGAAGGAGGGTGGTGGGAAGTGTCGAAAGGCGGCAGTGATGAAAGATACTAGTTATTAGGTTGGGCAGGGACGGCACGGTGAGGCGGAGTAGGGGGCAGCACGGCTAGATGACGGGGCGCCGCTAGCTGTGGGTGGTGGAAGGGACAGGGGAGGCGCTTGTAGCTACTTCGGTGAGAAAGAAGGAGGAGGTCATGGCCTCATGGGAGGAGGTCGTTGCCGGTAACGAGGAGGAGGCGGCGTAAAGGGCGACGAGGAGAGGACGGCTTGGTGTGAGAGGCGACAGGAGGTGGGAGACGAAGCGGACGGGAGTATTTCTTAAGTTGATGCATGAATTCCAAAGCAATCGGATGGTAGAACATTTAGCTAATTTTGAGGAAAAAATATTCAAATAATCGCTAGACACACACAATACCTCGCGGCCAGCCTAACATATCCAGCCACGACCTTCGCGTTGGCTGCTTGCTTGGGAAGCGGCTCAGCCGCCCAAGATGTGTCCCCTCGCTTGACGGGTCTGACGTGCGGAAACCGGTGGTGTGCATCGTGCGCGTCAAATACGTTGGCCGAGCGGCCACCGGCCAGGCAAAACGAACGCCACGCAGGGGCAGCCCACTACAAGTTGCGGGCGGGCACAAACAGGCGCGGCGCCGAGTCCGGGGGAACCTGGCCCGCAGCCGCCGATACGGGAGGCGTGCAACGCACGGATAAGAGCCTGCATGTGGAGGTTTAAGCCCAACCCAATCGCCATGGTGTGGTAGCAGTTCGTGCTCGTTTTCTGGGAAGTTCATGTGCCAATCAGCAGCCAATCAACGTAGCTATCCGTGGAATATAAAGACAAGTTAAGACGAGAGTATTTTAATAATTTTTTAAATATAAAAAATTATGTCGGATCAAAATATGATTAGAAAAGTGGTTTAGGTAAAGGAGATGTTAAGAAGATCAAGAGGATCAAAGATTAAAAACATAGTAGATTTAGACTCATGTGCTTTGAAATTTATGAATGAGTTAAGTGTATGAGTAAAATTCGTGTAGTATAGTGTTAACATGTTTCTTTCAAATGTGCTAGTAGATAGTATCCATTAAGATTATATGTGAGTTGGTTTCCTTATCTATTAAACAGACTGGGATGGAGCCTTGCATGCCAACCATCCAACTGTCTTTTATTCCAGCCTTGTGTTATAAGGTTAGTGTTAGAGAAGGGTAAGTGACGTGGTGCACTCTTTTATCCTCTAGGTAGAGTGGGTATAAAATATTCATCATCAAGTAGTAATATATCAACCTTGTTCATCACTTGTGGTGTCTCTTTGTTTTGGTGCTAAGGATGTGAAAGTGGTGGATATGACTCATAGAGATCAAATCTTATCCATTTAAGCATCAGGTTATTGAAGAATTTTGAATTTGCCCAGTTTTACTTGGTTTTGGCATAATCTTGAAGTTTTTGATCTCAAGGTTTTTTTGTTTTGAATCTTTATGAGATTTTGCTTATTGTGATATATGAGAATACATCTAGAGCTGTTTTGGTCATCCTCTACTCACAAGCAAGTTATATCGGAGTTTTCGGTTTTTGTCTAGTTTTAGTGCAATTTTGCTTACTCTTGATAAATGTCTAAGGCCCCGCTTAGCGTTTGGAGAAGCCAGCGCTGAGCGGTGGCTTTTTTTCCTATTCATTTTTTTTATTTTTTGTGTTTTATTTTTTTTGTATTCATTTGTATTGTCCGTGATAGGCTAACATGTTTTTTTTTAAAAAAATTTAAATTTAACTATGCTAAATAAGTCAACTTCGCTACAGTAAAAAAAGCCATAAGCCATTGTCGTTTTGAACGCTACCTAAACTTTGACAAGAATTCAACGATTCTTGGATAGAATAAGTTTCTGAGACTCTCGACAATATGTATGTGAAATTTTATCTTATTTATCTATGGTTTTTGGGAGTTGCATCAAAAGTAGTTCAGAGTTGGGTTGATTTTCTGTTATAGGAACAGTTGAGCGATCAGACCGCTCATTGGTCCGGTCATACCGGTTGCCAGTTAGACCACCTTCTTGCCGTTAGTCCGACCGCTATCTGATCAGACCGCAAGGATGCCGCCGGTCAGACCGCACCTCAATGGTCGGTCATACAGCTACAGTGTTGAGCCTAGCGTTTTGGTTTTTGAGATCATCTTTTACTCTTAGCTTTTAATCCTGATCATTATAGTTATGTAGCTAGTTAAATGAAGAGTTAAAAAAATACTTAATAAAATTTTTTGAGACACTATTCACGTATCCTGTTGTCATTGTGGTCCTACGGTAATGATCCCGTGTTCCTCGTGTGTGATCAGAGTTTTAGGGAGTCATTTCAGTCGTAGTGGTCGCATCAACGCGTAACTTATGTCTCATCTAACCAGTCCATTGCGCTCAGCCCTGGCCGAAATTAGTGGTAGGCCTCTTAGCCCACCTGTATTCGGCTGGGGCGACGGTGTGTGTCGCGCGTCCGGGGAGGCGGAGGAGCGGCCTGCCGAGCGCTGAGGGAGACTGTATTTCAGCAAGGGAAGTTTGACCCGGGTGGAGAAAACTACAAGTCGCACTCCATTCGTATGCAGACTAAAATACTATGTTGGAGGCAGAAAGGTCACGATTCTTCCAAGCGAACCTTTCTTGTATCTCAGATTACATAAGCCGGGATGCCCTTCGCCAAATGCTTTCATACCGGCCGGTCAGCTGCATCTTAGATCCGCCACTGCGACCGGTGACTAAGCTTGCAAGTTTCGCATCACTGCAGTAATATCGACACGAAGAAACCAGCAGGCTTGAGCCTTCTAGCACAAACGGCTTCGATTCGACTAACGTAGAAAAAAGGGAGAAAAGCCTGAGCTCGTCAAGAATTAAAGCCCGCATCGGTCAGATCAGCAACTTTCCACATTAGCCTGCAGTAAGCTACTTATACAGTTCTAGTAATAGTGTTCTGCCTGTAGCGAGCTCTATAAATACCAGCCATGTATTTTAGCCTTTACAAATCAACGAGACAATTTAAGTACCAAGACGCGCTCGTGTGGAAGCAAAGATGGGTGAACCGGTTAAGCTCATCGGCGCTTTCGGCAGCCCATTCGTCCACCGCGCCGAGGTGGCCCTGCGGATGAAAGGAGTGCCGTACGAGCTCATCACGGAGGACCTAAGCAACAAGAGCCAGCTGCTGCTCACGCACAACCCCGTCCACGAGAAGGTGCCCGTCCTCCTCCACGGCGGCCGGGCCGTCTGCGAGTCGCTCGTCGTCGTCGAGTACATCGACGAGGCCTTCGATGGGCCGCCCATCTTGCCGACCGACCCCTACGAGAGAGCCGAAGCCCGTTTCTGGGCGCAGTTTTTCGTGGAAAAGGTAATCCTATATTATACCTTCTGGCTTCAGCTAGCACATGCATGCTACTCCGATAGCCAGCGTCAGTACTTCCGAATGCTCACAATATATATATTCTTCTGAACTTTTAATTGATCGATCAGTGCCTGATGTCGCTGTGGTTGACACTTTGGACGGAGGGCGAGGTGCAGAAGAGGCTCATGACGGAGGCGAAGGAGAACCTGGCGCTAGTGGAGGAGCAGCTCAAGGAGAAGAAGTTTTTCGGAGGCGACTCCATCGGCCTCGCCGACATAGTCGGCGCCAGTGTGTTGTCTCACTGGGCCGGTGTGCTTCAAGATGTCGCCGGAGTGAGCGTCCTGAACGACGAGGAGTATCCTGCTCTCCGCCGGTGGGCGGAAGACTATAACGCCGACCAAGCTGTGAAGGATTGCCTACCGGACAGAGACCAGCTTGTCTCCTACTTTATCGCGATTAAGGGAAAGTGCATCTCGGTAGCCAAGTCCATGCTGCCAAAATATTTAGCCAGCTCATAATCTAGCATTCTAGCTAGTATTTCTGTGATATGTGTGTGGTTTGGCATGATCGCGAAGATCTGTCAGAAATAAGATATAGGAGCATGCAGTTTTGAGCCGAGTTCTGAATTCTGATTCATGTGTACGCGTTCATTTGCTCTCGCGATTCAGGAATAAGATATGCTTCCTTTTGTGTTCCAACGCACGCTGGGTTCCTCTCATGTGTGACGAGCAGTACATTTCGTCGCTGATCTTTCATTGCAAAACTATTCCTATATATGAGTTTCGACAAACGCTGTACATCACTTATGTTCTATTTAACTCACACGGTTTGGTCGCCGTCGCGCTCGCGCCTACATCACTTCAGGCCGGTGTGGGACTTTAGCTATTACGAGCTAGTTCACCTCACGGACAAAGTTTGATTCAGATAGCGACCACCAAGACACCATTCTCGTCGACGGTTTTCCTTCAAAGCAAACCAAGGTGTTTCGAGTTGGTTTTCTCGATTTTGCGATGCTCTCGCTTCACAAACCTGGGCTTATTCCGGCCAAATTGTTTGTTTGTTGAAGTCGGAGTTCATGCTGCAAACAAAAGTTCAGGTCGGTTAATCTGGCCCGGAGAAACACCTGGCCAACGAGAGCTACGGCAAAATCGGTTATCGGTCAGCCTAGCCTACGTTTACGTGGCCTTTTGGTTGTGTTCACTCGGTCTTTATTCCTAGCAGGCCACCATGCTGGGCGAGAGGGACTGTGTTTACATTTGTGAAAAATCGAATATGACAACAGAGCAAAGCCTAAGTAAGCAAAGCAAATAACTGCAATTTTGAGAAAAATCAAAGAAATCGGAAGTATCTTTGTTATAGCTATGATATTTTCGAAAATCAAAAGTACCTCGGTTATAACTTCGATACTTCCTTTCTCCGATGAACAGTGAAATTGGCAAAGTTCAAAAACTAAAATTGATACTTTTGTTCCGTATATCCAAATGATATAAAATTTTGCAGTGATCTTCTCTAGGTTATGAAGAAATGATCATGAAGATCATAGCCAAAGTTGAGAGTTTTTTTTCAGTTTGTTAGAAGATTGCACTAAAACCGAGTCAAAACTAAAATATGTAAATACAATTTGCTCATGGGTGGACGATGATCAAGATAGTTTTAGATTGTTTCCACATGTCTTAGCAAGCAAGAACATGAAAGAAACCATATAAAAAGATCTTAGATCAAGAAATCGCACTTTAAGGCCAAATCAAACAAACACGGGTTTTCTTGATAGACTTGCTATCAAAATAACTAGATGGGTGGAGATAGATTCTCATAGGTTACCTCCATTTCTTACACGTCCTTAACATAACAAGATCAAGAGCAAATCAATCAAAAACAAGCGGTAGACATGGAGAGGATCATATATGTATTGCCACTTTAGGAGGTAGATTTTACAACCACTCCACTTTGGAGAATAAAGAGCACCCAAGGTACTCACTCTTAAATCCTAACCTTAAACCTAGAGAAGATAGCATAAGAAATGGATTGGATTGTTAACTACATGTCTTCATCCCCAACCCCTTAAATATGTGGGTAACTAGCCACATATAACCCTTAATGGATCCTATCCACTATTACAATAGGGAAACCTATTAACTCCACATACACAGGTTTTAACTCATATATATCACTTATGCACACAAAGCACATAAACCTATATCCGCTAAATTCTTAACCTTGATCCGTCTCAATCAAACTAACTCCACCTTGGAGAAGAGCTATGAGGGACTATATAAACCATGAGAGGGTGACCATAGAGAATCGGAGCCACAAGAAGAAGCAACCATGCAATCAATCATACTCATCCAAACCAGAGGGTGCAGAGAGGATTAGAAGTTAGGATATTCTTTAGTACTAAATTCTTGTATAAGGCAAGGATCTAAGGGTCCTAAAAAATTTAAGAGGGTTACGAGTGAGCAACAATCTATTCTATTCTTTTAAGATTATGCTTAAGGGATTTGAGGTCAGCTTCGCCAAATATTTTTTTCTCATCGTCGTTGTTTGAATGTCATTATTTTGGTTCTCTTTACGGAATTCATCTTCTTCATTCTAGATACTGTGCATGCTAGTGCCATATCTCATAAACTCTGATATGATCCAGAGGCTGCTACATATAAGAAGGGGTATTAGAATGTAACAAATGGTATTAGAGCTAAGGCTAGATTAATTTGATTTGTGAGAGGGTTGGTAAAGCGTCAAGAGTCATAAAATCATGATCAATGTCAACAATGTGGAATCAAGTAGAGAAATTTGACAGTGTATGAAATTTCAGTATATGGCAATGTATGGTAAAGGATGTTTTTGTCCAGTAGGGGCTAATCAATGCTCTTGAAGGGGACAAACTGAAGAAAACGTCCGATGAAGACTGGAAGGTGATGGAGTGGAAGACTATCAGAACAATCTGTCTATGTCTATTCGATGAGGTGAAGTACTCGGTGATCAAAGAGAATTCATTGAAAAAATTATAGAAGGACTTAGAAGAATTGTATATACCAAAATCTACTCATGAAGAGTTTGGACATACTTTGTCAAGCACAAGTCATACATATTTAAGATGTTCAAAGAGTATAAGGTTATGATCATGAAACAGACTGGCAAGCATGTTAAGAAACTCCAAACAAATAATGGTCTGAAATTCTATTTAGGAGAATTTGAAACCTTATGCCGATTGAAAAGCATTAAGAGATACTACACTATATTTGGCACACCTTAGCAGAACAGTAAGGCCACATACATGAACATAACCATTATAGAAAAAGTGTGTGCATGCTATCTACGTCTGGTCTATTAAAGAGTTTTTAGGCCGAAACTGCTTTCACTACTTATCATCCAATCAATCGACATAGTTGCTAGAACATTAAAAAAATCTATTCCCCACTGACAATGGACATGGACCAAGGTAGAGACTAGGAATAGATTTGTTTTGTTTGAAATTAGGACTAGCAAAATTCGACACAATTATAGAATCTCACCAACAATCCACATTCTATTTTTTTCAAAAAAAAAGACAATCCCCGTTCTCAAATACTTATCATTTTTACTCAAAGTTTATTGAACCTTTTCAAAATTCCCCTATTAACTCCACTCATCTCTCCCATATTGTTTCGAAACCAAGGACAGGAACTCTACCATTCATTTCAAGAAGATAATTACATTGGCCCTAACAGGGAGATAATGTCCCCAAAAGAGGAAAACATCAACACCGGAGAATGAGCCCTAGACCTACAACTCCTGCCTGTGCGACACCCACTTCAACTAGGCAAGAATCCAATAGAGCAACACAAAAATGCCACCCACTTCAACCAGCCTTGAATTGGGGGACAATGAAGCAAAGCACAGAGCTGAAGAAACCCATCTCTTGCTAAGTCTTAAGTGCGACAGTCCACACCAGAGTGCTCACCATGGCAGCAACCCTACCTCGGTTCACCAACGCGAACCCACACAACACCATTGGATTACACCAACACCCCGCACCATGAATAGAAACACTAGCACGATGAGCCACAATAAATATGAGAAACCATATCAAGCACAAGAGAAAGTAGAGGGGTTTTGAAGGACCATATGAAAAGATCCATGGACAATTAGTGATGAACAATTGGCACATTTATGAAGTTGGGTGTTTGTAGTGCTTTTTGGGAGGTGACAGTTAGAACAACTTGGGAGTTGTAGTCTAACTGATTGTTGGTTGGTGATTGGACTGGGCTGTTGGCTTAGGTGCAAGCGGTCTAACCGGCACATGGGGTGTGGTTAGACCGGTGGCTGCGGTGGCTGCGATACGTTCGACTGAATGTTGGTGGTTGCAATTTTTCATAGAATATCATTTTGGAGTTGGGCTCATGCGCTCAGACCAGCCGTTGTTTAGAGATCGGACCGAAGTTGAGTTGGGTGGTATGACCTACATTAGAGATGTGATCACATCGGTCTCCTGTTACCCGGAAGGCTTTAAGTCGGTTTAGACTAGTCAAACCAAGCAATAGTTGGCGATCTAACCAGTAGGATGTCCAACAGCCATGAGGAGAGTGGTCAAACTGAGTGTTACAGCCAAAGAACAGTAAGAGGTGTTCTTGAGTGGTTTGAGTGTATGCACGATATAGGAGCCATTGGTTGGTTATGTTGTGTTGTATGATGTATTATTTTAACTAACATAAGTCAAGTGTATAAAACTTATGTTTAAGATGGTTACTTGATTTTTGGATGTATAGGTGACTTAGAGAACGTTAGCGGTTGATAACATGTGACCGGGACTAGGCAGGAGAGCTGAAGTCCGTACAATCGGGTAAGTCTGAGTGAGACTACTAACTCAAGCGAAAATCACATGAAAGACAAGAATCGTAAAGAGACGAGTTGGTGAATGTGGTCTGCTAAGTGAATTGGATCGGTGCAAGTAGAGATGACCCAGGGGAGACTCGATGCGTGAATACTTGACATAAAAGTTATTGGGTGCCACGGGCTACGTGTCAAAGTATGCAGAGATACTTTGATATGAAGATGAAGACGGAGTCAATGAAGGTGCTCAGAAGCTTTGTCGGGGATATTTTAATAATTTACCAAATACCGAGTTGAGTCTTAAACAAAATAGCGACGCGAGAAGGTGCAAAAAAGAAGTGATTTATGTCAAGATAAACCAGGATGGATAAGTGAATCAACCATTGGACTACGCCAACACCAACATCGCACCACAAACATCAACACTAACAACAAGCCACATCAAGCAGGAGAAACCGCAGTAAGCATAGGAGAGAGTAGAGGGATTTCTACATGTAGTAGCAAACCAAAAGAATAAGGTGGTGTTCATTTGGGTATTGTAGCGGCTGAAAATACACTATAATTGTTAGTAGTTTTTTAGCATAATTAAATTTAAAAAATATATCATTACGAACAATACAAAAGAATAAGAGAAAAAAGTAAAAAAAATTCCAAAATATAAATAAAAGCTAAAAAAGATAAAATTAAAAAGCTAAAAGGTAGAAACGAAGCAAAAACTCAAATGAACAAATCCTAAAAAGTCACTACGGAAACCTGTGCCAAGTGCCAAAACATAGGTGGTGATCGTTTTAGCGATGGCTTCTGGCTTTTGGCTGAAATTTTATTGTAACTGGCTGAAATTTTACTGTAGCTGAGTTAGTGGATAGTGTAGTGAATAGTGAAAAAAAGCTGAAACTAGAAGCTGAAATCGAAAAAAATTGATACGATCAGGGCCATAGAGTTGCTAAAAAATGAAAATAAAAGAGAGCTACCTCCGCTAACAACGGACATGAACCAAGGTAGACTAAGGACTTGCAAAATTGGACACACACGTTACTATTACCTCTTTATTTCGTGCTTGTGTTATTATATTTTGCCCATTTTTGATCCAACATTTGATTTCTATGGTATAATAATTTGATTAAGGGGGTGATCGGAATAGCGATGGCTTTTGACTTTTAGTTGAAAAAACACTGTAGCTGGCTGAAAAAACACTGTAGCTGAGTTAGTGGATAGTGTAATAAATAGTGAAAAAAAGGTAAAACTAGAAACTGAAGCTGAAAAAATCCGAAAGATCAGGCCTAAAAGTGTCAAGTATTTGAGCGATCATATAATTTGATGGAAAAAAAATTGGTACCTGATAGGCTGACACGACGTCAGTTAGGACTGCAGCTTATCGAAGACCAATCCAAAGTTTGACCTCCTCGATAGCTCTGCAGGAAGCATCCGAGAATCTTCTTGCACAAATAAACAAACAAGACGAGAGAGTCGTCCTTTTATCATGGCTTCATGAGGCCAATGACCACTTAGTTCAGTCTTCAGCCTGGACTAATTAGGCCGAGCTGATCGAGAGTTCAATTTACTATCAGCACAAAAAAATGTGTGAGCCTGTGAAGCTCATCGGCGCTTACGGCAGTGGATTCGTCCACCGCGCTGAGGTCGCCATGCGTCTGAAAGGAGTGCCGTACGAGCTGATCCTCGAGGACCTTGCCAACAAGAGCGAGCTGCTGCTCACGCTCAACCCCGTCCACAAGAAGGTTCCCGTGCTCCTACACGGCGACCGCTCCATCTCCGAGTCGCTCGTCATCGTTGAGTACGTCGACGAGGCCTTCGACGGGCTGCCCCTCCTGCCGGCCAACCCCTATGACAAAGCCACGGCCCGCTTCTGGGCGCACTTCATCGACGAAAGGGTAATCAATTAATTGATTATCGAACTAATTAATTTGTTAAATTTACCTTTATGGTCCACTGCCAAAATTAAGCAGTGCTCGAGGCCGATGTGGCTGTCACTCTGGGCGGACGGCGACGCGCAGAAGGCGTCCATGGAGGAGACGAATGCGAACCTGAGGTTTCTTGAGGAGCAGCTCGAGGGGAAGAGGTTCTTCGGAGGCGACGCCGTTGGTTTCCTCGACATTGCCGCCAGTGGATTGGCTCACTGGCTCGGAGTCTTCGAGGAGGTGGCAGGAGTGAGCTTGCTGACCGACGAGGAGTTCCCTGCTCTGCGCCGGTGGGCAAGAGAGTACACTTCCAATGAAGTTGTCAAGGAGTGCTTGCCGAGCAGAGATTACCTCGTCGCCTCCTACACCGCAAAGAAAGACAAGTTTGTGCTGATGGCCAAGTCGATGCTGCAGAAATAATTCGTGGATAATGATTGGCAAAATATATACCTGCGTGCTGTTGTGCTAGGTGTTTACATGTTCGTGGCACTTTTGATTTTTGCTATAGTAACTAACTTTTAAACGGAGTATTTTTTTAAGATGGGGTCTATAAGTTAATTGTAGTACACGTTAAAAAACTAATATCTGTATCATCAAAAATCGCAAACGAGTATCTCTCTTTCTGTAATCTCTGTCGCAAACAACCAAAAAACCATCAGTCGCAACTAAAAACCATCAACCGCAGCTAAAAATAACAGACCCCTACAATAACTCTACAGGAAAGCTCGGGAAAAATAACGGGAGATAGCATCATGTGGTTTACTGATAGCGTGTGATACCCACAAAAAATCCATGACTGAACGTCATGCGATGTGTCAGGATTCAGGACAAATGACCAATTTTATACGCGAAAATGATGGTACCTGAGCTCCCAGGTTACGACCGCGCAGCTTATCGAAGACGGACCTAGCCAGAGTTTGATTGACCTCCAGGAAGCAGCCGATCGAGAATCTTCTTGCGCGATCAAACAACCCGATTTGCCTTTGGCAACTTCACACGAGGATAACATTGATCGTTCATATATATCATTTGCCAGCTTATCAAATTACCACATTCTTATATATATATATATATAAGGATGTAGATTAATTCTATATTGCTAGTTTAACATAAGAAGTACTAATATATAAATCTATAGACATCATTGGTAATAATCTTTGGTTAACCGTTTTGCACGAAGTGAGGACGAAAGCACAAGCAGATTGTTACGTATGCGTAGTTTATCCATAATGAAGTTAGACTTAAGCATGTTTGAACCCTAAGATATTACAAATGGTATCAGAGCCGATCCACGTGGTTACACGGGCACATACGGGTCAGGGGTATGGGCATATGACGTATGGCACGTGTGGATCCGGAGTGGACATATGTCATGATATATGTACCAGCACTAGACGCACGGAAGTATGTCAAGAGGAGGAGATCCTGATTATTTGCCCCAATGTGAGTATGTTGGACTGGCGAGAACGTCGGGTTCTTTAAGAGGGGTGTATGTAACATCTTGTTCCATGATGGTCTATGTGTGTGTGCACATGAGAATACGGATTAGTCCCACATTGCTAGCTTAACATAAGAAGTACTAATATACAAACATATAGGCACCATTGGTAATAATATCTGGTTAACCATTTTGGGCGAAGTGAGAACGAAAGCGCAAGCAGATTATTACATGTGCATAGCTTATCTATAATAAAATTAGCTTTAAATCGGTTTGGACCCTATGTCGTTACAACAAACTGTTAGGTATGTGATCCCAGGCCAAACAGCCAAAACGAGAAAGAGAGAAATCAGCGTCCTGATCGGGGGTGCCTTCCAAATTTGGTTACGGTCCCCCGTTGCGCAGCACAATATATAAAGGGGACTTCCGGCTTCTCACGGTATACGCTCCCATTCCGTGAGAACCCAAAAGCCCGTACAAACCCAAAGGAGACCCGATCTATTGCGCGCTGCTAGCAACGGGAAGGCCGTCGCCACCACCGCAGGACCTCGCCGGCGACAACCCTCTGCACCGACTCTTCCTCACGCCTGCATCACGCAGGCACGGGTCTTCGCTATTCGCTCATGGCATTCATCGGCGACCGTAAGTCATGATCTCCTCCATCTTAGATGTTCTAAGGCTAGACTAGCAGATACTGTCACATGCATAAAGTTTTAGGACTAACATTTGGTATCAGAGCTCTGCTAGCTCTTCCTAGAACTCTAGATTATTTTCGGTTTAGAAATTAGGAGGGGAATTCGGATCTTTGCAAATCCTGTCGAAATCCCTAAATCAAATCACGGGTAAAGAAACAAAAAAAAGGGCTTACGCAGGCTTGCTGGCCGACCGTCGCCTGCGCCATGTGCGCTTGGCCGGGCCTCCTGGCCGGCCCTGCGTTGCCTGTGCCGGCCCTGCGCCGGCCCTGCGCCGCACCTACGCCGGCCGGCTACCGCCTGTTTTTCCGCCGCCTGCGCGAGCATGCGCCTGGCTGGGACCCCGCTTGCCGGACCCGCGCGCCTGCCTGCTGGCGCTCCCGCGCGTGTTGTAGCCACCCGGCCGCCGGCCTCCGCGCCCCTGGCGGCTCGGGCGCGCTCGCCAGCCGCCCGCCGGCTCGGCCGAGCTGGCTGCAGCCAGCCCGGCCGCCGGCCTCTCGCGCGCATCTTTGGCGCCCTGCGCCTCAGCCGCCGGCCGCCGTGGCGCGCGCCCCCTGCGCCCATGCGCCATGCAGGCCGGCCGAGCCCCTTGCGCCCCCTCCCCCCTCTGTCAGATCCACTTTTTGGGGAGGAAGGTAGGTGTTTTTTTTGTGTGGTGGAGGTTGATCCGGTGGGATGATAAGGTTTGGGCTAATAAAAAAAAAGGGTTTTGATCGAGTGTCAGTATCTTTTTGACTGGTTTTCTTCACGCCTGTTTTGCAATGAGTGAATGAGAGGCGCATGTGCATCCATAATCTTTTGTTTTTCAGCTTTTATGTCATGCATATATTTAGATATATATATATATATATATATATATATATATATATATATATATACACACACACACACATGCAATTGATTTATGGTGTATATTCTTACACTGTTAGGTTTTATTTCAGCATATACATATTTCATGTATTTATGATTTACATAATGTTTAATTGATGATTGTATGATGTCATTGTCTCTCATGCAATATATTACTGAATGCCTTTTAGCTGCTGAAATTTTATGCTATAGTTTCCGCTGCATGATGTCCTCCCCTAATTGAATGGAACCAATGACAAATTCAATTAGAGGGGTATAATTAATTTTACGTGCTATTACTTTTGGACCAACGTTAATTGTAATAGCATGTTATCGATTATGTTTATTCTTGATATGTTTTGTTTTGGCCATGCTATTACTCTTTAATCAACGTCAATTGTAATAGCATGCCCTAAATTATGTTAAATTTTTCGTCATCTGCCCAACGGTGATACGAAAAATTATTATGAGCATGTTGTTAATCATACCAACGTAAGATTAATTTTTATGCAAATCAATTATGTATTTTCCTAATGTAAAATTTTTAAATTTTTTCAGCTGGTTCTATTTCGGCTCAGGTTAATGCAATTGAGCCACTTAATGGCAGCAACTTCCAAAAATGGAAGTTCACCCTTATGACAAATTTTCAGCTCTTGGATCTGGACTATGCGTTCAGATTCGATGAGCCTGTCGCTCCTAATAAAGGAGATGACAAATTTGATGATAAAATGAAGTAATACAAAATTAATGCTGAAAAGTGGGAACGGTCTAACCGCGTTTCACTTGCTGTCATGAAAAACTCCATCAGTGAGGCTATTAGGGGAGCAATCCCTGAAAAGGAAAGGGTGAAGAACTACTTGTCCTCCATCGAGGATCATTTTAAAGGATCCTCTAAGGTTTATACTACCACACTGATACACAGGCTTATGAACACAAAGTACAATGGTACTAGAAATGTCCGTGAGCACATCATGACCATAATCAATATTGCTGCCAGACTTAAGACAATGGAAATGGTAATTTCTGACGGTTTTGTTGTCCATTATATTATGATGTATCTTCCTAAGCAATTTGAAGCTTTCAAGGTGAACTATAACACCATTAAAGACAAGTGGACAATGAGCGAGTTAATCGCCAATGTTTCTTAAGAGAAAGAGAGGCTCAAGACTGAAGGGGGTGATGATGTTGTGAATCACATCAACTCCTCAAACAGAGCTGGCTCCTCTAGAAATAGAGGAGGCTATAAAGGAAAGGGCAAGAAGGAGCAACCATACTCTCCTTATAAAAGGCCACAGCATGCACAGCGTCCTCAAGCGCCTAAAAACGCTTCAGGTCCTGAGAGCTCAAACGGACAGAAGAAAAATGATGAGTGTCATTTTTGTCAGTCCAAGGACTATTTCAAAGATAACTGTCCTGAATGGCTAAAATGGCTCGCCAAGAAAGGTACTTATGAAATTACTTTTTTTGATGAAGCATTTTATGCTGATTTTTCTATAAATTCTTCGTGGATTGATTCTGGTGCCACTATACACGTTACGAATTCCTTGCAGAGATTCTATATGTTGAGAAATCTCAGAGGGGAAAGAAACCTAAGAGTGGCTAATGGAATGGAAGCTGAAATTAAAGTTATTGGATCAGTTTCCTTAGTTTTGAATAATGGTTTTGTAATGAAACTTCATGATGTTCTTTATGTTCCCTCGATGAGAAGAAACTTAATTTCTGTTTCATTATTGGATAATGATGGATATTCATGTAATTTTGGACACGAACAGTGTCTTGTTTATTTCAATAATGATAATGTTGGTCGTGCCATCCGACACGACAAGCTTTATATGTTATCCCAGCAAGATTCTGCTATATCCATGAATGTATGTGATGTGAATAAAAAGCGCAAGCGAATTGATGAGACTTCGTCGAAATTATGGCACTGTCGTTTGGGCCACATTTCGAGAGGGAGAATTGAACGTCTCATTAAAGATGAAATTCTCCACCCTTTAGACTTTAATGATTCGGATGATCATTGTCTTGATTGTATCAAAGGCAAGTATGTAAAGCAAACAAAGAAAGGTGCTACTCGAAGCACAAGGATTTTTGAATTAATCCATACTGACATATGTGGTCCTTTCCCTGTGACATCAGTGGATGGTTATAATTCTTTCATTACATTCACTGATGATTACTCACATTATGGCTACATCTATCCCATTAAAGAGAGATCGAAAGCACTAGATAAATTTAAGATATTTAAGGCTGAAGTTGAAAATCAGCACAATCTAAAAATTAAAGTAGTGCGTTCGGATCGCGGGGGAGAGTATTATGGGCGACACGCAACTTATAGGCAGGTTCCTGGTCCTTTTGCCAGGTTCCTACAAGAAAATGGTATAGTCGCCCAGTACTTAATGCCTGGTGATCCCCAGCAAAATACAGTAGAGGAAAGAAGAAACCGCACACTTATGGACATGGTTCGAAGTATGTTGAGCTACTCTACTTTGCCAGTAAAGTTGTGGATGGAAGCATTAAAGACCGCTGCACATACTCAATCGGGTTCCCAGTAAATCAGTACCTAAAACACCTTATGAATTATGGACTGGGAGAAAATCAAATTTGAACTACCTCCATGTGTGGGGTTGTGCAGCTGAAGCTAAAGTATTTAACCCACAGATTGGGAAATTAGACTCCAAGACTGTGAGTTTCCATTTTATTGGCTACCCTGACAGGTCTAAAGGGTACCGATTCTATTGTCCAGATCGTACCACAAAATTTGTAGAAACAAGACACGTAGTGTTCTTGGAAAATGATGAGATCAGTGGGGACTTGGAGCCTAGGAAAATTGATCTTGAGGAGAAGCGGATTTATGTCCCTTCACCGCTAATCCGACAGACTGATTTCCCTATGCCCCAAGTGGTTGTGCCTCAAGTGGTTGTAACCCAAGCGGTTGTACCCCAAGTGGTTGTGCCCACAGTTGATCCTGTTGTTGCAACTCCTGTTGCATCTCCAGTTAATTCTGTGGCCACTCATCCTGTTGAGGGCTCTGAAAATGCTAGTGCTGTACCTAATGATAAGCTTTTACAGCCCTCTGTGACAATTAATGAACAGTGTAATGAGCCTACTATTGTACCTGTCAGGAGATCAGAACGAGTGAGGAGATCTGCTATCTCAAGTGATTATGAGGTTTACTTAAATGAAGATGATCTTGGAAAGATGGATGATCCTAGCTCTTATAAAGAATCTATGAAAAGTAAAGATTCATTTAAGTGGCTAGATGCCATGAAAGATGAAATTAAGTCTATGGGCGATAATGATGTATGGGACTTAGTAGAAATTCCTAATGGAGCCAAAACAATAGGCTGTAAATGGGTCTACAAAACCAAACGGGACTCCAAAGGGAATATTGAAATGTTTAAGGCGAGACTTGTAGCAAAATGGTTTACACAAAGAGAAGGTATTGACTATAATGAAACATTTTCTCCTGTCTCGACTAAAGATTCTTTTAGAATCATAATGGCGCTCACAGCACATTTTGATTTAGAGTTGCACCAAATGGATGTTAAGACTGCATTCCTAAATGGAGACTTGTATGAGGACGTTTATACGACACAACCGGAAGGTTTTGTTGTGGAAGGCGAGAAACATTTAGGATGCAAGTTAAAGAAATCCATATATGGCCTGAAGCAAGCTTCTAGGCAATGGTATCTTAAGTTCAATGAAGTCAGAAGGAATTTTGGATTTAAGGAGAATGATGTCGATAATTGTACATATGTTAAGTTCAGGGGGAGTAATTACACCTTCTTAATCCTTTATATGGACGATATATTATTGGCCAGCAGCAGTGTGGACATGCTGCGAGAAACTAAAAGATTTCTTTCGTCCAATTTTGATATGAAGGATCTCGGTGAAGCATCTTATGTTCTTGGTATTGAAATTCACCGAGATAGGTTCAAAGGAACATTAGGTTTATCACAAAAGGCATACATTGATAGAGTACTAAAGAGATATAATATGCATAAATGCTCTGCCTCGCCTGCTCCTATTGTCAAGGGCGATAAGTTTGGAAAATTTCAATGCCCAAAGAATGACTATGAATCTGATCAGATGAAGGCTATACCTTACGCTTCCGCTGTCGGAAGTATTATGTATGATCAAGTATGTACACGCCCTGATTTAGCTTTTGTTACCGGGATGCTTGACAGATATCAATCAAATCCAGGACCGGACCACTGGAAAGCCGTTAAGAAAGTCCTACGCTATATGCAAGGCACTAAAGGTCACATGCTCACATATAGAAAATGCGATAACCTTGAGGTTGTCGGTTATTCTGATGCTGATTTTGCGGGGTGTAAAGACACTAAGAAGTCCACATCAGGTTATATTTTCACCCTCGTAGGAGCAGGAATATCATGGAAAAGTGTAAAGCAAACACTTACTGCATCGTCGACAATGCAGGCTGAATTTGTGGTATGTTATGAGGCTACCGGGCAGGCTGTATGGCTAAAGAATTTTATCCTGGGATTAAGAGTGGTAGACAGCATTTCTAGACCACTCACTTTGTACTGCGATAATCAACCCGCAGTTTTCTATTCGAGTAACAACAAGTCAAGTGCGGCTGCCAAGCACATTGACATAAAGTATCATGTTGTGAAAGATAGAGTCCAGGATCAAACAATTAAGGTTGAGCATATTGGAACTAAATTTATGCTCGCGGATCCGCTCATAAAAGGCTTACCACCCAATATTTTTCATGATCATGTTGCCGGCATGGGTTTATTGGAGAGCCTGTGATCCTGGAATAAGATGACCATATAAAGTAACCAACTCCCATGAAGTATTATGTTATCCAATCGACATAGAATGGAGCACTATAAGTACTGATGTCCAGCGGTACTTAATTGACTGTTGTGACGCATTACTTTGGTGTGAATTTTTATTGCGAGAGGGCTCATGATGTTTAGCCTTACGATCAAGGGGGAGAATGTTAGGTATGTGATCTCAGGCCAAACGGCCAAAACGAGAAAGAGAGAAATCAGCGCACTGATCGGGGGTGTCTTCCAAATTTGGTTACGGTCCCCCGTTGCGCAGCGCAATATATAAAGGGGACTTCCAGCTTCTCACGGTATACGCTCCCGTTCCGTGAGAACCCAAAAGCCCGTACAAACCCAAAGGAGACCCGATCTATTGCGCGCTGCTAGCAACGGGAAGTCCATCGCCACCACCGCAGGACCTCGCCGGCGACAACCCTATGCACCGACTCTTCCTCACGCCTGCATCACACAGGTACGGGTCTTCGTTATTCGCTCATGGTATTCATCTGCGACCGTAAGTCATGATCTCCTCTATCCTAGATGTTCTAAGACTAGACTAGCAGATAATATCACATGCATAAAATTTTAGGACTAACACAAACTAGGCCGAACCGAGAGATCAATTAGCAGCAAAAATGTGTGAGCCCGTCAAGCTCATCGGCGCTTGCGGTAGTGCTTCATGCGTCTGAAAGAAGTGCAGTACGAGCTAATCCTGGAAGACCTGAGCAGCAAGAGCGAGCTACTGCTCAGGCACAATCCCGTCCACAAGCTCGTGCCCGTGCTCCTCCACGGCGACCGGTCCATCGCCGAGTCGCTCGTCGTCGTCGAGTACGTCGACGAGGCCTTCGATGGGCGGCCCCTCCTGCCGGCCGACGCTCACGACCGGGCCATGGCTCGTTTCTGGGCGCACTTCATCGACCAGAAGTTCACAAGGGCAATGTTCTGGCTTTCGTTCTGGATGGAGTACGGCGCGCAGAAGGGAGTGCCTGCCGGAAAGGGAGCAGCTGCTCGCCCATTTGACGGCCGAGGAAGGTCATGTTTATGTCCATGGCAAGGTCAATGCTGCCCAAATAATTCGGTTACGACTTTTATGCCAAAAGCCCATATAATAATACGTATGGATAATGTATCATATGTCATGGTGTGCTGGCCAGAGTAAAATAACACAGCTACTGCATGATGGATGCCTGTCGATACCAACCCGTTCAATTCGGCTTTCCGGAAGCCGAAGCACTATTGAACGGCCCGGCCCCTCTATGCATGTGTACGCCTTTTCAACTGTGACCCCAGAGTGTTGATGTAGAGCAGCAATCGCAGGTATATTTGAACTCAAGGGCCTGCAATTTGGGCTGGCCAAGTTGCATGTGGAAGGAAAAATAAAAAAGCAACCGTATACTACTGATTTTTGACGGGGAAATTGTTCGGCAAAAAATTATGTCATCGGCAAAAAATTATGTCAATGACGTGTACATATCACCCACGTTTTTTTTAAAAAAAATAGCAGTGTTCCCCAAGACGCCAAGACAGAAGCCTTGGTGAACACTGAAAAAATAGACATATAGCTAAACTTCGAAACAAGGCTACCGGGAAGTTTCTCGCAAACATAGCAGGGCGAAACAAAAGTGCACGCCATTCCACTAATCCTATGCTGCTGTCTATAACCGTCAAGTACAAATATTTAGTCAACCCTGACGAGGGCGGAGCCAGGGGACATGGGTGTCATGACCCCATTGCCAATCTTGGCGCGCACTGGAACGCAGAGCAACAAGACGCAGCAAAGCAGAGCTCAGGAAGAAGCAGGGACATTGCCTGACAAGCGGACCAGGGGGCCCACTGTCAGGCTGCCGCGCCCGAGTGGGTCAAGTAAGCATGTGTGTAGGACTGTAGGTGGATGAGTTGGTGAGGCTTGCGTGAGTCTGTGGCCTATGGGCCAGCGTTGTCAGCTTGGGACGCGGCTCCCCTTTTCTTTTCCTGTTCCCCTCTCTGTTTCGTGCCAGGTGGCAAGTTTCTATTAACTGTGATTTTTTCACTGTACCACTTGCCCATCCTCCCACAGCAAATAGCTTTTTAGCTCTGCTTATTTTGGTTTAAAGTTAGTTTCTATTTTTAACTTCTATTTTTTTTACTATTCAGTAATTTTATCTTTTTCTGTTTTTTTAGATTTTTTCAGTTTTTTTGACTTTTCTTTTTTTGTATTCTTTTGCATTATTCGTAATGAGCTAATATATTTTTCTATTATTAATTTTTTTAAAAAAAAATTAATTATACTAAATAAGTCAACTTAATTACAGTAAAAAAATAAACTAACTACAATAAAAAATATAAATTAACATTATTTCGAACGCCCCTTCTCCATATTCTTTTTCTTCCAAAATCTCGCATCTGCCAATCTCTTTCCGTCAATTAACAGAGCGCATCTCTCTCCGAAGAAAATTTCAGTGGGGGTCACTCGTGAGAGCCTTCACATCTATTATCCATCCAATATCTCTCTCCATCCACTGAGCAATAAATAAAAGCAAAAGATTCTAAAAAACCAAGCAAAAGATAAGGATGCATTGAGTAGCTTTGACGAAACACTCCAATCCTCAATTCATATATAGCTCGCCTCCTCGCAAAGGTTGCCGCCGGTGGTAGACCGTAGAGGTCATGGCACCGCTAACGTCATGGGCCTGTTCTTTCCAGCTGTGGTTGATGGTTTTTGGTTGTGGCTGATGACTTTTTAGCTATTTGTGATAGAGATTGTGGAAAGAGAGATACTCGTTTGCGATTTTTTATGATACAGATATTAGTTTTTTAACGTGTACTACAATTAACTTGTAGACCTTATCTTAAAAAAATACTTCGTTTAAAAATTAATTACTATAGTAAAAATCAAAAACGATTTTTAGAAACCGTAAAGTAAAGAACAGGGCCATGGACTTTTCTCAGCGGCAGCTAGCTCGGCAAGATCGGTAGGAGCTTTCAGCTAGCGACCTCATCCGCGTGATCCACCGTCACATCCTCAACTATAGCCTGCTGAACCACTCCAATGCTCATCTCCTTGGTAAGTTTTCTTGTTTCTTCCCCTTGTGTGATACTGCTTTTGGATCCCTAGATTTTTATGCTGTCTGGAGGATCGTAGTAAAATTTGTTTATTTCCTCTGTGTTTCATTAAAAAAAAACATGACAAGAAACAGGTGACAAGATGTCTTACGTCTTCTGGTTGTAATGTTGCTCCAAGATATTGTAGTCGGCGAAATATGTGAATGATACCATTGCAACCACTGCATCTTTCGTGAACATGGTGTTTGCTTCTGTATGCAACCATGATGCCATTTCCATGTTACAAGCTGTGGTATTGGACTCGGCAAGATTCGAGGAAGATGCCATTGTAACAGGGGGTTATTTGTATTGGATTTTGGCGCCATCATTTTTCTATTATCATCCAAAATTACAACGTTTACTTTGAGAAAAAGCTATGTCATTTACAATGTTTAGGGGGCGCTCAGAATGGCGATGATTTACGATTTTTTACTATAGCTGATATATTTTTTTATTATAACTGAAGTGACTTATTTAACGTAATTAAAATTTAAAAAATAAAAATAAAAAAAACAGGTTAGATTATCATAATCAATGTAAAGGAATAAAAAAAATAAAAAAAAATAAAAACCTTAAAAATTAAAAAAATAATAAAAAAAGTAAAAATCTGTAGTCATGCTAAAACGAGCGTGGTCTTACTCGGAGAAAAGTAAGGTAATTTGCTGTTGGAGGGATGGGCAAGAGGTGCAGACCAATAAAAATTAGAGCGAATAGAAATTTGCCACCTAGCAGAAAACAGGAAGGAGAACAGGGAAACCGCGTCCGTCCGCTCGTCCTACGTGGAGGTTATCGAATGAGAATTCGCTAGATTCTCCCCAGACTACTACCTCCTCCAAGTCTTCCCAGTCCCCCTCTCAAAAGAGAAGGTTTTCCCAGCCCCTTGCTTGATTTTCCTTCCAATCCCCGTCTAATTCTTTCCTTCCCCAACTCAGATCCCAACACACAGGCAGGCAGACATTGAAGCACCAAAGATGTCTGAACAGGTCAAGCTCATCGGCTCTTTCAGCAGCCCGTTCAGCCACCGTGCCGAGGCGGCCCTGCGGCTCAAGGGAGTGGCTTACGAGTTCATCCAAGAAGACACGCGCAACAAGAGCGAGCTGCTGCTCACGCACAATCCGATCCACAAGAAGATTCCCGTCCTCCTCCACGGCGACCGCTCCATCTGCGAGTCGCTCGTCATCGTCGAGTACGTCGACGAGACCTTCGATGGGCCGCCCCTCATGCCGGCCGACCCCTACGACAGGGCCACTGCCCGCTTCTGGGCTCACTTCCTCGAGGAAAAGGTGAATCTAATGAACTTGAACAGTATTATTTTGTGCTATTCAGAGCTACTATACGCGGTGCGCATGAGCACGTAAGCACTCGGAAATTGCAATTTTCACTCGACTTTGCTATGCAGCTTTCGAAGCCTCTGTGGCTGTCGCTTTGGTCGGAGGGCGAGGTGCAGAAGGCGTCCGCGAAGGAGACGAAGGAGAACCTGTCACTTTTGGAGGGGCAGCTCAAGGGGAAGAGGTTCTTCGGAGGCGACTCCATCGGTTTCCTCGATATAGCCATCAGTGGGTACGCTCAATGGCTAGGGGTGTTCGAGGAGATCGCCGGAGTCAGCCTGCTCACCGACGAGGAGCACCCGGCGCTGTGCCGGTGGGCCAGAGAGTATAATGCGGACGAAGCTGTGAGGCAGTGCCTGCCGGACAGAGACCGCCTGCTTGCCGCAGTAGCGGCGAAGAAGGACTGGTATATATCCATATGCAAGGCATTGATGCAGAAGTAGTTCTCGCTGCCTAAAAATGATGCCTAACTAGTATCAGTTTGCTTGTGGACCTGTATGGGCATACAAGTTGCTGGTGATCACGAGATCATCTATGCTAGCCATGTGCTATTCGGAATAAAACACATGAACGTTTGTAGTTTGTACTGCACGAGTAATCTGTGTCGTTATTTTGAACTTGTTTGCAGGATTAGCATGCAAGTGAGTGAGGCTGTAGTTTCACTGTTAGTTGCAACCCTTTTGATACGTGATGAAGCCATGAAGGCAGTGCTGGCCCTTCTGAACTACTCCCAGCAACATCCATCCAAAACATGCACAGCCCTCGATCCTTCGCCAATTTGCAATCGGGAGGATTTTAAGCCCAACCTTGTTCGGCTGGCCCAAATCATATTTTTCGCGGTAGCTGAAAAGTGTGTTACAGTCTGTGTGTCATCGAGACCAACCAATGTGGCCAAATCGGCCACACCGACGACGACCGGCCATCGTCGTCCCATCAGCCTTCCATTAACGCGTGAAGATATCGATGAGTACTTCACTGAGTATGTAGCTCCAAGACTGGGAGTCTCGTATCATTGATATGTTTGCTGACTTGTTAGTCATCTTCCATATGCATCCAGTGTTTATGAACGGGCTAGTGTGCAAGGACCCGGCGTAGGTGACGACCGACAAATTCCCTTCACGGTGTTAGCTTCGACCACTCGAAGCGTAGTCGTAGCTCTGTTATGAAATGTTAGCTTCAACTACTCGAAGCGTAGTCGTAACCGAGGAGGTAGTCGTATTGCGACTACTCGAAGCTCCGAGGAGGTAGTCGTATTGCGAGTTCGGGTACGACTTCCTGTGCACCGAGGAGGTAGTCGTATTGTGACTACTCGAAGCTCCAAGGATGAAGTCCTCGTAGCTCCTCTACGACTTCTCATACGAGCAACACACACACTTCTGGTGGCGAACACACACACGGATCACAGAAAAAAAAACTGATTTGTGCTACAAAGAAGTTGCAGCGTTTTCTAGTCTTTGTTCTCCATTTATTATGCAACAGAACATGCAGAGTAACTGAAACCATAATAAACGACGGAACATGCAGAGTAACGGAAACCAAAAGAAACGAGAGCGTTTGAGCGTTACTCGCGTTGTGGCTTGGATCGTGTCCATCCCCATGCCCGCACGACGCGCTCACGTCCGCAAGCTCCGGTGCGTCGCGAGTTATTCTCGCCACGGCATCCTACACGCACGGTGAGTACGTGCGTATACATGAACAGTGCCATATACATGAACAGTACCGTGCAACATGCAGCTAACTAACTATGTGCATGAGGCTTAACTAACACATCTCCCCCTAAGCCTTGCACACTTGCTTGATGTCGACGAGGCCGATCTTAGAACGTAGCTCGATGAACCTATCACGCCCAAGTGCCTTCGTCAGGATGTCCGCCAGTTGCTCATTGGTGCCGACTGACTCGACCTCCACCCTGCCTTCCTCAATGCACTCCCTGATGTAATGGTATCTTGTATCTATGTGTTTGCTACGATCATGAAAGATAGGGTTCTTACTGAGCATGATTGCGGACTGATTGTCAATCTTCAATGTGATGGCGCCGGCCTCCTCTCCTCTGAGCTCTGCAAGGAGACGCGCCAACCACACACCTTGGCAAGCAGCAGTGGTTGCAGCTATGTATTCGGCTTCACATGAGGACAAAGCCACCACCTTCTGTTTTTGTGAATGCCAGGTGATCAGGTTGCCCCCAAGGAAGAACAAGACACATGTGGTACTCTTGTGGGTGTCGACGTCACCTGCAAGATCGCTGTTGCTGAAACCGACGAGATGTGCAGTTTCTGTCCTCCTCCGATAGATGCAGCCGTAGTTGATGGTGCCAGCAATATATCTTAGCACGCGCTTCACGGTTGCCAGGTGCTCGGTAGTGGGCTTCTCCCTGAATCTACTAACGTAGCCCACCGAGAATGCCAAATCTGGCCTGGAGTTCACCAGATAGCGGAGCGAACCCACGATTCTTCTATACTCAGTAGCATCAATAGTGGGAGCAGTGCTCAACTTATTGAGCTTGAGTTGTGGTTCCATTGGAGTATGGCTGGGGTGGTATCCCGCCATCCCTGCACCTTCAAGTATCTTCACCGTGTACGCGCTCTAGCTCACGGTGATGCCAGCCTCAGTTTGTGTCACCTCCAGACCGAGGTAGTAGTCTAGCAGGCCGAGGTCGCTCATCTGAAACGTCCCCTTCATCTCCTTCTTGAACTGCTCGATGTCGACGGAATTGCCGCCGGTGATGACAAGGTCATCGACGTACACCCCAACCACGAGTCGGTGTGTGCTCTTGCCGCGTACATACACCGCATGCTCAGAGACACTTCGATGGAACCCAAGCAACGCTAGGGAGGCATCGAGCTTGGCATACCATGCGCGCGGGGCTTGACGAAGACCATAGAGCACCTTGACGAGACGAAGAACCTTGTGCTCTTCGCCGCCGACCATGAACCCGGCGGTTGCGCGACGTAGACTTCCTCATGTAACTCGCCGTTGAGGAATGCGGACTTGATGTCCATATGGTGGACGGACCAGCCTTCGCTTGCCGCATGTGCCAGCAGTAGGCGCACAGATTCGAGCCGCGTCACTGGCGCGAATACCTCGTCAAAGTCAATGCCCTGCCGCTGCACATATGCTTTCACCACAAGCCGCGCTTTGTACTTGGTGACGTTGCCAGCGGCGTCCTTCTTGGTCTTAAAGATCCATTGCAGCCCAATTGGGCGCTGGTGTGGTGGAGGATCCACTAGCTTCCAGGTCCCATTGGCCTCGATTGATGTCATCTCGTCGAGCATCGCATGACGCCAGCACTCATGTTGCTGCACCTCTGCGAATGTTGCCGGCTCGTCTGCACTGGCCAGCATCAGGTTCTCCTCCAGCTCGCGTACAACAAGTCCCGGTGTCGTAGCCGGCCCCAGCACGTTGTCAACGCAGCGAAACCGGAGTGGTGCATCGTCTTCGTGGTCGGCGTCGAGAGCCGCTTTTGCACCAGTAGCTGGAGGTGAGGCGAACTCAACCAGTGGCGCGCTCGTGGGTGCCATCGGGCTTGACGTTGTCGTACCCATGCCTGCCACAGGAGTGCCTGGCGCGGGTGGCGTCGCTACTCCATCCGCTGGCACTAGCGTGGAGATAGTGATTACGCCAGGCTGGACCACCGTGGTGTACTCGATGATGAAGTCGTCATCGATGTTCACATGTTCATCGGTCCATTGCCATTGCACCGCCTCGTCGAAGACCACGTCGCGGTTGATGTGGAGGCACCTAGTCACCGGATTGTAGACACGGTAAGATTTAGACCCCGGTTCGTAGCCGACGAAGATCATGCGGCGGCTCCGATCGTCCAGCTTCTTGACATTGGGCGCGGTCACCTTCACGTGCGCCACGCACCTGAACGTGCGAAGGTGGTGCACGGCCGGCAAGCTCCCGGTCCAGAGCTCGTATGGAGTCTTTTCCCCAATGCTCTTGGGTGAAGAACGGTTCAAGAGGTATACCGCCGTGGTGACTGCCTCTCCCCAGAACACACATGGAAGGCCCTTTGCCTTGAGCATGCTACGCGCCATGCTAACCACCGACTGATTTCGTCGCTCGACGACGCCATTTTGTTGTGGTGTGTAGGGCGCAGTGAGCTCGCGGCGCACTCCAAGGTCGGTGCAGTATTCAGTGAAGTCCACCGCTGTGAACTCTCCCCCTCTGTCTGTGCGTAACGCACAGAGCTTCTTGCCGCTCTTGCGTTCGGCTGCCGCTTGGATGCGCTTGATGGTAGTCGGAGCAGCGTCCTTGCTTGGTAGCAAGGAGATCCACATATACCGGCTGTAGTCGTCCACGAGGAGGAGAAAATAGCGGTTGCCGCTGGGTGTCGGTGGTGAGATTGGGCCACAGAGGTCGCCGTGCAGCAACTCGAGAGGCTCGGTGGAGCGAGTCTGTGCGCGCTGCGAGAAAGGTGTGTGGCGATGCTTTCCGGCGAGACATGCCTCTCACAACCGGTCGACCTGTGTCAGCAAAGGTAGTCCGCGGACCAGCTCCTCTCTTCCCATCTTGCGCAGTGCGGCGAAGTTGATGTGCCCGAATCGGGAGTGCCAACGCCACGCATCCTCCACAACATGCGCAGCCAAGCAAACCGGCCGTGCGATGTTGATGTCGAGCACGTAGAGCCGACCTGGGCTACGGAAGATCTTGGCAAGCAAGCGCCACTGCTCATCACGGACACGCATCACGCCGTCCTCGATCAGCACTTGGTGGTCGCACTCGTCCAATTGGCCGACACTAATGATGTTGGCGGTGAGGCGAGGGATGAAGTAGACATAGACGAGGCCTGGGCTTACCTAAACGTGGATTAGGGGAGACCGACAAGTCTCCGAATACCACGATAAAACATCACGTGTCATTTGTGGTTTGTTTTCTTATGCTCAACTTACATTCAAGCAATTTACATTTATACAATTAAATTAATTACTTGTCATCTTAGAATTGCAAACCTTTAATATAAACTTAGGTTGTTGGTGTACTTAGGTGAACTTAGTTGATTTAGACTTTATTTGTGCTAAACCGAATTGATTTACACTTCCGCATTATATACTTGGTTTAGACAAATAGATATTATTTTTAAATTGAAAGAGATTTTTTAAGACTGCCTATTCACCCCCCTCTAGTCGGCCTTCTCGATCCTATAGGTCGCAACACGATAATTAAAGGACAAGCGATACAACCACGTAAGCAAGCAATAGATACAAATCGAAGTCACGGTACAGAATTACCAACGACACTGATATAGAAAGTGAAACTGGAATGAAGGTTAACATGGCATATGTGATAGTTACATTTGAATAAGAGATAATTGTTATTTAGTAACTTGTGGTAATAGCACTGGTGGTTACTCCCCACATACCCGGTATACGAGAATAGCTAGGCAGGCCATCATTCTTGACTGTATACCACAACGGGGTGTAATATCCTGTGTAACAAAAATGTACGACTCCCCGTACGTTACCAGGTGGGTAGCAATCTCCCCTATATGTGGATAACCTCAGGCCAGTCAATCAAGTAATTTTAACAATTCAAGTATCCAAGACATTACGGTAACGGTAAAGAAGCCGATTGGGAGTAAGGTAAAAGAGGATGTCGCTAGATACTGATAAGGTGATTTACAATATGAGTCGAGGAACAAGTGATATAAAGACATGCCCTAGGGATTAATTTGATAGGGGACCCCCAACGAATCCCAAGCACACAAGGTTGTCACGCAGTCGAGTTTTATTAAATATTGAGTAGTCATTAGTCAAATTAACAAGCATATACATTTAGTCCCAACTTGGCTTACGAGCAATACAATACAAGTGACCAACAATAATATGAGTTAAACGATAAGCATGAATCAAATAGTAAACATGAACAGAATGCTAACCATGACAGTCCTAAGATAAACAAAACCTACCGATTAATCTAATTTACAGAATATTCATATTTATTCCCCCTTTTTGTTAAAGCTTACACCTCGATCCTTAATCATGACATGAATTTCCAAACATTAAAATAGGACATTTAATATGATTACGCATAATCTCGATTAACATAGTTTATCGATGCAGTTATGCTTTGTTTTCTTGTGCTTTGCCAGAGAACAACTGAATGGAACCAAATCGCTGAGATCAGTGCCCCCATCTTCCATATGGCCAAACCTGAAACTAACATCTTTAAGCATTGATCTTCTTGCCATTTGTCATTTGCCCATGTATATATTGTAAATAATGCGGTATAAGCAAATATTTATATTTAATTCCAGCATAATATGACAAAATTAAAGTGCATTTCCTACAGTATATAAATGACAACAATTGCATATAAACATGTAATTCTACCATGTCATTTATACAAGAGCATATACTCAAAGTATGAAACAAAATCACTACTGAAATGAGCATGTAAAGCATTCTCATGAACAGGGAATCACTTATAACAGCCTAAAGCTCTGTTTGAATTGATATTTTGCTCTCAGATGTAGAGTTGCTCAAGATTTGAATTTGACCTTCTCAATACTTGTTTAACCTCTTCACAAACTAGATATGATTACTAGTTTTCAGGATTTGAGCTCTAACATATGCTTTACTGCATTTCCACTTACAGAACGAACTATTTACTACCCGACAATAGAAGAATAATATATGAATTGATCTAAACTAAACAGTACTCAACATAGCACAAGAACTTGATCAATTGATAATGAAAATTACCACAAAAGCTTAAGTAAAACAAGTTCTTCTAAACAACCGAAAGGGAACAAGCTACAGTGTACTGAAACTAATAGAGATCATCGACTGGAACAGACTAGTACAGTCGGTAGTGGAATAACAAGATCCAAAGGTTCAAATAACAGTAGTAAGCACTATTATTAGAGCCTAAAATATAAACTAGTTGTAATATAATCCAATCTCAGTAATCAACAAGTTCTTCATCGAGCATTCATCCCATTAGCATCAATTTAACCCACAGAATCTCTTTACAGATTTCAATCAAAGATAGCAATCACTCACAGAATGAAAAATCTAAAGCAAAGAGTAAACAACTGGTATACTCACAACGCCAGTGATAATCGAAATAATTGAGAAGGAATCGAACAAGGCAAGGCACGCACACAGCGCTGTCCTAGAAAAACAAATGCCTCGCTATATCGCGTAAGGAGACGAAGGTAGACAGAGATACAATGCTACACTTCAAACCTCGGGTCACCAAAGTAGGAAGTCAAGGGTCGGGGTAGATGCCGCACAAGACCAACAAGCACTTCGGCTAAGAGCATCCAAGAACAAAACTCGGTTTCTCCTTCTCAACTCGGCACAAAAACCGAATCCATCCCACAATGGAAAATCCCCAAAGTTTCTCCCTACCAGATCTCAGAAGAGATGGCATAAGGAAACCACACGGGAAAAGCCTAGAGGAGGCGATTCGGCCTTGCACAGCCGCCGGCGCCAGAGAATAGCATGGCAAATCGACTACCCTAAAGCCCAAATCGAGAGGAGTAGGAGATCAGGAGAGGAAGACTCTCTGTATTTGATGCTCAAAGGAAGAGAGGGAGGCTGCCTCTTATAGGGGAGCAGGGACGAGGCCGGTGGGCTATAGCCGTCGAAGCGCCTTGGCCGATGGTGCCTCCGGCGCTGCCGCCATCCCCGCGAGATCCGGTCGCCCGGCCGAAGCGGTCAAACCGAAGGCCACCAGTCCACGCACGAGGTAATGGCCAAAGGCCTATCTCTTCTTCCATCCTACCGACAAATAGGACCCTCTCTTTTCCTTTTTTTCTCTTAGAAAATTACTCAATTGCCCTCAGAGTCCAGCAGTGTATGGCATCAAATGTATCTCAATTTTATTTAAAGTTCAGTGTAAGAAAATTGCGGTACGTCTGCTACACGTTGATTTCATCTCCGGTGAAGCTGTATTCATATATCAATACGAGCACTACTCGTATAGCGCTTTGTTTGACTCGACATTTTTATTAAGAGAGCTTTGTTTGACTTAACATGATTCAACTAACTTAATATTGTTGTCTTCTCTCTTTTTTTCAATTCCATGCGTCCTTGATCAATGAGTTGCACTTTTCTTTTTCTTCATTACCGTAGAAATATTCGAATGCTGCATAATGTTTCAGGCAAGGACACGGGGCCCCAGGTGGATAAAATAGACTATTCAAATTCATCTCATGTGTCCTCTAAAAAATCATGTAAGTCTCATATGCAAGGTGGCAGACGTTGTCAACAAATTGTAGCTAATTCAGAGGAGCAAAACAGGCAAACTTCACTGAGAGGAATTTTTTATTGCCATTTTGGGGTCTATTCCTGTTATCTTGTATGCATGCTTTTCTGTGATGGTAGGCTAAATGAAGTGTTGGAAGTATGGGTAATAATTTAATCTCAAATTTTACTATGAGACAAATACACTAAAAACTAGTAATAAAAAACTCACAACTAATAGCAGACTACTCATTATATTTCAAAAAATACGTAAGAAAAAAGTATCAAACTCGATCGAATGCGCAAATAACTTACTGTTGGGAATGATAAAGAACAGTAAGCAATGCAGGCTTGATGTAGTTCAGAATGTAGATGACACAGTGAAGCGAGCGGTCGCGCAGATGTGCGCTGCCCAGAAACCATACTGCCGTCCCCATGGAGGACTTCACGGTAGCAACAACTCGGAGATACCGCTCCTCTTCTCCATGGTGTACGCTGGGAAGAAGAGTCGACCAGATTCAAACGGCATAGTACAACAGCACAAGTTTGCAGGAGCAAAAAAATAGAGACGGCGAGATTCTTCGCAATATACTCTAGATGTTTCCAAGCATATTGTAACATCTTGATTTTCAGAGCCTTTTAAAAACTTTTAAAATAAAATTCACCATTTCTAATTTTTCTGGAATTAATTGAAGCTTAAATTGAATTTTTATAAATTAAAATAATTTAATATAGATAAAATAAACATTAACATTTGTTGAAAATATTTTATTTAGGTTCCTTATGTCACAAGGAATTTTCTGGAATTTGTTTGGATTTTTCTGGATCTATTTGCTATTTTTTAGAGTTCATTTTATTTTCTTCCTATTTCTAAAATTAGAAAAGTCCCCAAAATTCCTAAACAAAACTGGGCCGAGCCCATTACTGTTTATTCAGCCCACTTAGCCCTCAGTTGTCCGATCTTATCAAAGCCACGTGTCGGCCATCCGAAGTCTCCTGCACTGTTCATCCGCGCCATCTAACCTCAGTTGTCCAATCTACCATGGTGACATGTGTCATTCATCCGCATGGTTAGGCAGTGTTCACTTTCATTTCCATTGCGAACTCACCATCATCTCCGATTTGAAATCTACCACCGCCGCTATCTCTGAGGCGGAGTCCTCGTTGTTCGCGATGAATAGCCGGTTGTCGCCCTCGTGTTCCACACCTCTGAGCCACCGTCGCCCTCGCGCTTGCGCAGCTGCCGCCGTCACCTTTGTCCTCTTCACCGTTCATGCGCCGCTGCTCTACCAGCTGTCCCCACCGTCACCTTCATTTTTTATTCGCCACCATCGCGGGTAAGCTGCTCCATTTCTCTCTTCTTAGCTGTCCGATCAACCTCACTGACTGTCCGATCAGGTGCACTGTTCGGACCGTCCGAACATCTTTTCATGGTGGACCATCTGATCGAAGTCATCATCGGACAGTTCGAACGTCTCTGTCACTTCGCCTCCCGCAGCCAACCGCCGAGCACCACGTGTCGTCGCAGTTCGGACCTTCCGAGCTTTTCCAGCTCTCTGGACTATCCGATCGCCATTGGACCATCCGATCATCAACATCATTTGGACAGTCTGAATGTTGCCATCACTTTGGACCGTCCGATCGTTCCCAACGACTAGGATGCGCCGCTCAGTTTGGACAGTCCGAACCTCTTCGTGTCTTTAGGCTGTCCGATCGTCGAACAGCCTGATCGTTGTAGCTTCTCAGCTGTCCGATCATCTTGACGGTTCAGACTACCTGATCGTTGCCGCCCTGCCGAGTCAGCCCTAGCCAAGTCATCGCCACCTCAGCCCTATATCTGACGTGTCAGTGCCATGTCAGCACCTTGTCAGCACCAGAGCCATCCTAGAAGCCACATCACTAGCCACGTCAGCCTTAGTGCCAGCTGCCGGCCACGTGTCTGTCACATCAGCCGTAGTCTGCCATGTCAGCAAGCTCAGTCACTCGTGTACTGTTCTGTGAGCCGAGTTCATCGTAGACTAGCCTTTCCGTGTACCGAGTCCACAGCATAGTACTTTTTTCGAATTTCTAATATTTACCTTTAGATTAAATTTTTCAAGAGCTCGTTCTCCTTCATCCTAACTCCAACTGACCGAATTCTTTTTTTGTAAATTCATCTAAAATTGAGCTCTATCTTTTGGTTCTAGTTTTTAAGCTTTTAGAGTTTATTTGAATTTTATTTTTGTGCCTCATTCATTTTCTCTTTCGTTAGATCGCGTCTTCGGAGGAGCGGAAGCACAACTAGAAGATCAAGAGTTCATAACTGAGCAAGGCCAAGGTAAGTCATGTCATTTGATCATATTAAATATAGTTTTTAATCTATTATTTATTTATTTTATTTTAAATTATCTTGAATCGTTATTTTATTACAAACCTTTGTATATGGTAGTTAGTGTCCAATTGATTAATCTCTCATTTGATAATTTGAATACCATGATGCCATTGTCACCATAGAATGAAAAATTATCTAGTTGGGCATCCTAGCCTACCATTCCCACATATGGGAAATTATCTAATTGTCACCATTGTCACATATTGGTTCAAAAATAGTGGAAAGTTCAGAAGTTTGATTATTCTCACTTTCAATATTATCAGTTTGAACATTTTTAGTTCGTAAAGTACTACCTACTGTTCTCATAGGAAAGATAGTATCAAAAAATAAAGCATCTCTAGACTCCATTATTGTGTTAGTAATAATGTCAGGAGTTTCTGATTTAACTACTAAACATATATAGGCCGTGATATTTTGAGTACATCCTAGAAAAATACTATCGACTATTTTTTGTCCAAGCTTTTTCTTTTTCTGCAATGGTATATTGACTTTTGGCAAACATCCCTAAGTTCGCAGAAAATTATCATTAGGTTTTGTCCCCTTCCATCTCTCATATGGAGTAATCTCACTATTTTTAGTGATTACTCTGTTTAGAACAAAACTTACTGTCAATATAGCTTCCCTCCAGCATAACTTAGGCATACTAGAACTCTCTAACATGACATTAACTAAGTCTGTTAGTATCTAGTTTTTCCTCTCAGCTACCCCGTTTGATTAGGGTGAATATGGTAGCGTAAATTCATAGACTATTCCATGATCAGAACAAAATTGGAAGAATTCATAAAGGACGTACTCTCCTTCACGATCAGATCTTTATTTTTTTTCTAGTTGGTTCTCAACCTCGACCTTATAAGTCTTCAAGTAGTTTAAAACTTTATTTTTAGTTTTTAGCAAATACACATAGTAGTAACGAGTAATAAAAGTTAGAAAATATCTTTTGCCTTCTTTTGTCAACAATCCATTCATTTCACATAAATCTCAATAAACAAAATCTAACGGTGCCAAGTTCTTTTCATACTCTAATCTCTTAAAAGGTTTTCAAAGCTACTTTGCTTGTACACATGATTGACACTTTGATCTTTTTATAATTTCACATTTTGGAATTAAATCTAATCTGAATATTCTAGCAATACTGTCAAAACCAATATGACAGAAATGGGAATGCCAAATTTGTTCCTCACATTTATTTAAACCATTTGCAACATTCATATTATAACAAGGCTCTAAAGTATTTAGGCAGAACAAACCTATGCTCTTATAGCTTTTACCAACAAAGTTTTCGAACTTAGACAATACAATTTTATTCGACTCAAAGACTAACTTATAACTATCTCTACATAAGAGAGAACCATTAATGAGATTTTTGCTTATTGTAGGAGGATGGTGCATGTTCTTCAAGTGAACAATCTTTTTTGAAGTAAACTTTAAATCTACCGTGCCAACACCAATAACCGAAGCATGTGACCCATTTCCTATTAGGACGGAGGAAGCCCCTGCTGCCTGGTAAGAAGAAAACAAGGAAATATCAGAATATACATGAACATTAGCACCAGCATCAAGCCACCAATAAGTGGACTGACATACTAAAAAGACAATAGATGAATTACCATACCCTCCTAAAGTCTACGCCTCCCCTATGATCACGTTGACATCCTTCTTTTTTTGGCTTTTCGCCATCTATACTTTAACGAAAGCGATATTCCTTCGCCATATGACCATATTTTCCATACACAAAGCAGGCGATGTCACTCAAATACTTTTCTTAGTTTTTTCTTCTTAAAGCTAGTTGTCCTATTCGATTTGTTGGATTTGTATTTCTTTACCATAGTTTTTTTCTCTATAAAATTTGCATTATTCTGGTCAAAGGTGCTGGGTGCACCTTTTGCTCCTACTTTTTCTTCCACATCGAGTGCAGCATGAGATCCTCAGTAGAAATCTCTTCCCTTTATGTTTTAGGTTAGTTGCAAAATTCTATCAAGAAATAGGGAGCTTAGCAACAATACCCATAGCCACAAACTTAGAACGCAATACACAGCTTAGGTGCGCAATTTCACCGACTAGTAGCAAGAAGTCATGAGCTTGTCTAACTATAGACTTACCCTCATCCATACTATAGTAAAAAAATTGCTCACACATGTAGAGCTAGCGACCTACCTCTGCCACTGCATATTTGTGCTCTAATGCATTCCACAACTCTGTGGCGGATTTGTAGTCCATGTACACATCGTAGAGCTGATCCATCAGAACAGTCAGAATGCAACCAAGAGCAGTGTTGTTTCATTATCAAATTACATGAACAACTCAATCGTAAATAGATACTGTGGGTGGATCACCCACCACAGCCCCAAAGACATGAGAAACTTGGCTCTAGTCTGCCATCTACGAAAGTTTTGACCAGAAAACCTTTCAGATTTCATCGCATCAGAAGCACTACTCATTGTCGTATTACAACAAAGTTCACAATAAAGTTTTCGAATTGTTGAAAATATAGGCAATATTTAATTTCAAGTTTTACTAGAAAACAATTACAATAAAAAACTAGCAATGGAAAACTCACAACTAATAGCAGACTACTCATTATACTTCAAAAAATACGCAAAAAAAAGTAGTATCAAAGTCGATCGAATGCATGAACGTTTTATTGTTGGGAATGACGAAGAACAGGAAGTAGTACATGCTTGATGCAGTGCAGAACGTAGATGACATAGTGAAGCGAGCGGTCACCCCTGTGTAGGTTTTCATGGCAGCAACGGCTCGGAGATACCGCTCCCCTTCTTCACGATGCACGCCGGGAAGAAGAGTCAATGAGGCTTAGATGGCGCAATACAATAACACAAGTTCGCAGGAGGAAGAAATGGAGGCAGTGAGATTCTTGGCAATATATTTTGGATGTCTCCAGGCATATATATAGAGAGAGAGACTGAGAACTGACACGCTTAAGCAACCATTTACCCAATGGTAACTGATATATTTAATCAGCCATTTACCCACTGATAACTGTCTATCATGAAATCCAATAAAGCCTCAAATTCAACTGTTTGAATGACAAGTCACGTGATATTCAAACGAAAATACACGAATATGTGCGTACACGTATGATTAGCCAAAACCCTCTTCATACCATCTCTATCCATAATTCAAATAGTGGCATGGACTCCACCTTATAAATTGGTCTCCCACACCTTGCTTTACCAACATGTACTAAACCATACACATTTTAGAATTAAGAAAATGGACCTCACTCATATGGACCTATTTCTAACATGATGGCCTTTGTTGGAAAATGTTTTACAGTTTAAATTAAATCTGCAAAAACTTAAGCCCTTCTAGACAATCTACCTACTTATGCTAAGAAACTAAAACCCCTTCTCACTAGTTTATTTAGAGAATTTTTTTCTAGAAATTACGCATGTGCAAGGGTCAATTGAGTGTTGTAGTAAATTGAGTTATTTCAATGAGAGTATTTACTGTTTCATTGTTTCTTCTGGATGGACCAAATGTATATTTCACACTATCACTATTACTTCTTACTACTACTACGGACTTGCAAATTTATATAGACCAAAAGGCCCCATCGGTAATGGTGTTTCTACTTGCATTTGGCCTTTTTTCAGAGTATAAGTTATAGCTGTTATCTATGATTTATTTGTCTACTCACTTTGTTTAAGTTTATAGGGCATATTTTTTGAATGACCTTGTCCATAAATATAGAACATATTTTATATTTCAATGCAAAATTAGTATGATATTCTCTTTATACCACTAATAAATATGCAACTTTATTAGCTATTCTCTACATGCATGCATTAAATATACTGCTTGGAGATAACAATTGTAACATCCTAAAAATTTTATTTAATTTACTGTAATTTATTTGAATTTTTCTGGATTTTATTTCAAAGCCTAGAGCAAGAAAACTTAATTTATCTATTTCATAAAAGCCAAAAATTGTTTACTTTATTTTTTCTAAATTCTCCCAGATTTATAGTATTTTGAAAAATTTTCCTAGAATTTTTGAAATTATTTGCTATTTTCTAGAATTGTTAGAAGCTTCCTAGTATTTCTGAAAATTAAAAATAAATTTTAAATCTCTCTCCTCTCGAGATGACACGTGTTTAGCCCTGATTTAATCCACCACCGCCCAATCCAATCCCAGCCGCCCACTCTCACTTACCCCTTCATTTCTATCTGATGATTGATATTTCGTTCATTCGCCACGTGGCAGCAATCCATCCGCCCACCTCTCTCCTCTCTCTCTCACCACCATGTGAGACCCATCGCACCCCTTCTTCCTCCTCCGCTCGCCGCCATTGCTGCCCCCGCCCGAGCTCTTTCACGTTGGCCCCGTCATTTATTGCCATTAGTGGCTCTAAAACCTCCGCACTACACCCACCATTTTCCCCTCTTTTAAACCCCATTTTCCCTCGCCTTTACGCGCCACTACTCCGGCCATAAAAACTGGCAAGCCACCCTGGCCATTCCCATTCCCCGAACTTATAAAAGGCATCCATCGGCTTGGTACTTCTCATCGCACACTTCCCCTACCCTCAATCTTTCTCTTGAGCAACCGAGTGCTACCACATCGTGAAACTCACCATTTCGGCTTGAATCAAACTCCAACGAGGACTTTCTGTCGGTCGGAGCCATGCTAAGCCTCGCTGCCGCCGTCTTCAGCTTCACCAGATGCGTGCGAACCCCTGTCGCCCCTCCGCCGAGCAAGTCCGCCACCAGAAGGTCCTCTCCGCGTGACGCCCCTACGCCATTGCTACTACACCCTCACCACCGGCCAAATCTGTGCAGCCTCGAGCCACGCACAAAGATAGAAAGACTCCCCATACCTTCCCCTTCAATTTGCGCATCACGCTAACGACCGTTGCGCACTGGAGCACCGGCGAGCTCTCGGGCCTAGTGCGCCACTGCCGATCGGCTAGCCATGTCATCATGCGGGCTGACGTGGCACCAAAGGTGGTAGCCACATGGCGCCATGTGCGTGCCACCTCAGCGCCAGTGAGCCACGTTGGCCCTGCTCCTCACCTTGTGCTACCTCAACTGCCTCCTCAGTCCATGGACCTAATCCACCAAAAGCTAGGCCCACTTGTCAGCTTCGAGCCGAATATTAAAACTCCAGGGCTGACGTTAACATGATGTTATAAAGCTATTTTTTCATACAAAATTAAATCGACTGAAGAAGAAATCCTCTTGCTGACGTCATAAATCCAATGTTCAGTGCAAAAACAATTCCAGAAAATATTCTTTTCCTTTTTCTTTAGTTTCAAACTTCTAGAGGCACGTTCTCCTTCATCTAACTCTGATTGAACCTGTTCAAATTTCTAAATTCTTCTAAAATCCTAAACTACCTATTTCTGGTCTGCTTTTGAATTTTATCTAACTTTGGTTCTTCGCGTATAGATTACGAAGACTCCGGAGTGTACGATTTCGATGATTCATAGCACCAAGACTTCGAGTAAGTCAAGTTACACCTTTGATCATGTTGTCCCTAGTAATTTAAATTATTTATATTATTTTTAAATTATTATGTATACGTACTTTTATTCAAACCTAGTTTAAATTTAATTTAAATTCTAGTTATACCTAATTTTTTTGTATATAGCCAAATTTGACATTGAACACCAACATGCCTCATCACCCTAGATAAAAACCTGGTTAGTACAATAGTGTTAACTAGAAATTTTATAGAATTGATTAGCCATACTTAGAATGATTTAAGTGAAAATATTTGTTCCACATGAAATAACAATTTTTAAAATCTATTCTTGACTTCGGTGAGTCAAGAAGGTCTATAAAATTTTGATAAAATAAAATTATACAATCTGATTTAGAATAAGGCATTGTTATGGTGATTTGTGTTTGTTGGTTCTCATTGATGTTCCGTGACTCAGTGCTGATACCAGGCACAAGGGGTATGTGGGTAGCGCCTAAGTCAAATTAAGTACCAGTCTGTGAGTTACTATTGTAAAGTCACACCGTACTGCCACAAGCCTAGCATGGAAAAGACTAAGTAATTTATGAAGTTCCAAATTTAGTTTCGCTCTAGGTTGAATGTGAACGTGGTATAGGTCGTGAGAAGTCTCACATAGCAGAAGCGGGGGCTCCAAGTTATGGATTCAAATTGTGATAAAATCTTAGTGGCGGTGTAACTAATTTGGTAATTGAACATTATAACAGTCTTGTCATAAACTCTCAGTGGCACACCTAAGACAGTGTGCTAATTGTGTGGCACAACGAGAGGACATGTTTTGCGGGTAAAGTTGTACACTTCTACAGAGTAACAAATTATCCTGGATAGCCGTGTCTACGGTCAAGGACATACTAAGTATGATTTTTCACAGATTAAACTTTGGTTTTATTAAATCTGGTTTATGAAACCTTGTGAAATCTTTTGGGAAGATGATCCGAGTAGAATACCTGTGATTAGGTTGGTCTCTAAACTAACGATATTATTTCAATTAAAATGTTGATTTTACATATTGTATTAAATTCAGCTTTTGCACTTACTTTACGATATTTACTTTAATATTACTTTTCACTCAAACAACCATAATATGTCTTCCATTGTCAATCCTTATGCATGCATATACTCTATTAAATCTCCTGGTGTAACTTGTGGAGTACTTTATGTGCTCACCTTGCTTAATTGCTGTTGCAAATGGATGACTTCATGAACTATAGTGAGGATTGCAATGAATAGACTACGTCTTACAGTCATTTGCCTGTAGACAGGCAGGATGTGCTGCTCCTTTATTATTTATCTTCCACTGATTTATCTTTATGTTTGGTCATCAGCTTTGTTATTGTAAACTTGGCCATAAAGCCTATATTCTTGGTTGTAATAAAGTTTGGTTATTATATATGTTATATATCCTTGTTAATCCTGTGTGCACTAGTTTTTTCTCAGATAGTATGATTTACACATAGGGTTTCAGAATACAACAATAATTAGAGATAATTTAATTATTTTTACTATCTTCTTAATTTATATATTAATAAAAAATACGTTTTATAAAGTTGAACACTTAAATAAAAAATAGTAATGGCCCGAAAGAAACCGAAGAACGGGTGCGCTTCCATGTTTGAACAGCCGAGGAGGATCGTGTGCAAATAAAGTATTAAATTTGGATAAAACGGTTTGGGAGTTCGGAGCCGACGGTAGATGCGTCATCACGTGTGACGCGTGACTCTCTGGGTTCTCCTCTCTCTCCGGACATGGAATTGCATTTATGGCCTGCACCGTGTTTGTTCTCCGGACGTGGGTCATCCTCTTCGGATTTACAAGTTTTTAGTTGAAGTTGCAATTCAAAACAGGAGCACGTCAAATGTCATATGTAGCAGTCAATTGTTGTGAGTACCATTCTAATGAGTGTGGTATAAACATTTTCATAGGCTAAGAGCAAATGTTTAGTAGCATAATAGTATAGATTTACTCTAGCAATTAAGTTGCCCATCTAAACTCCAAAGCTGGAGGTTATAGATAGATCATTATCCACCACGAAAGCACTTGCAACTCTCCATCATCAATATCTATGCAAACGCCAGGAACTCATTTTGTACCAGTTTGTATGTAACTCTTGGTGTTTCAGAGCGATTAAATTTGTTCTTTGCTTGCACTAGCACGATCCTTCATTACTAGTTAATTGACTGTAAAGGATAGAAATACTAAACAGGCATGTAATGAAAATATGCGTTATTATGTGCATAGAATTTGGATTCATTCTAAATATACTAAGCTCATAATTGACGGTTATTAACCAAAAAACGTGCTAAAATATTTTAATAAACCCAACTACTAATATGCTAAATTAAACTAGTAAAGTATACACTACGCAATTAATGTCATAAATAAGAAGAGTTCATGCATAACACATATCTTTGCAATCCTCATGGTAATCCTAGTTAGTTACCTAAAAAGGGGCTGTTTATATTAGCTTTTGATTTATAAATAGTAACTGCTTGTAGAGAAGTTTGTAGATATAGAGACGCTTGTATGCAATTTTGATCGATATGAAATCACTATATTGTGTACTATAATCGACTAGTAGGCTTTAACTTGAAAAATATTTATTTAAAAGTTAGATACTATAGAAAAATTATTTACTACCAAAAAAATAATTTTTAGAGGCTAATACGAAATCTGAATACAGTCAAACAGCTACAGCGCGCCAACAAACCATATATAAGAGAACCATCGGCATGGAATCATAGGTTACTCTTGGACTAAAGTAAGAGAGAGCCTAGCACAGAACCGCTCAGCCAAGCTCAAAACAGAGGAGGCGTTCACACAGTCTACAGCCACAGGAGATACGCCGCTCATTCAAAATCTCGCCGCCTCCCCGCCCTCGCCGCCGACCATCGCCATCTCGCAAGAATCACCACCTTCCTTGTGTGCGTGTAAAATCTCCGTCTCGCCGCGTCCAACTCCCGCCACCTTTCTTTCCTTCCTTGCCACCTCCGCCTCCAAGAAGCCGCCGCCGCCGCCATGGTACAAAGGAAGTAGGTGCGCAAGAAGCCCAAAGATTCCTTCGATCTTTCCAAGACCGGGTTACCGGTTGATCACGTGGGCCGTGGAGGCGATCCGGGAAGCAGGGGCAGCGGCGCCGCCATGGCCGGGACGGCGCTCCCCAACTACATGAGGGCGACGAGCAGCTCAGGCGCGAAGGCTGGCCGCGCGGTGGGGAGCGAGAAGACTCCCGCCGCGCCGCCGAAGCAGAAACCGGTGAGAGCAAAGGTGGTCTTCACTAAGAATCCGTACGTGAGCAGGGCCACGTGCTCCTCCACCATGAAGGGACCCAGCTTCCCCGCCGCGCACGTCTGCCCGTACGCATACTGCTCCCTCAACGGCCACGTACACGCGTCCGTGGTTCCCCTGATGCGCTTCTTGGCGTCGCGGAGGCGGCTGATCAAGACACAGCAGAGTATGAAGCTGAAGGGCGTCTCCCCGTTCCACAAGACCAACAACAGTGGAGGAGGAGGCGGCGGCGACGGCGGTTTCTTCGTCGAGATATATGCCGGCTCCGGCGTCACCTCCACCGCACCAACGATGAGCTCGGATGTGGGCGATCTTTCCACCGAGGAGATGGACGCGATGGTCAGGCGGATGGAGTACGTCATGTTCGATCACCGGGGTTGCGGGGATGCAGAGGACAAGGTGAAGGATTTGGATGTTTCGATGGACCGTTCTTGCGGATCCAGTGATGTGATCTCGGATGGGTTGGCCGAGTTGTTGGGGACGACGAAGTCTCGCGTCTGCAAAAAAGAGATTGATGAAGAGGAGGAGACTTTGATGGATCAAGAAGCAGAAGACTTTGGTGCTTGCAAGTCAGACATTTCCGAAGAGCTGGATGCAAAAGATGAAGAAAACATTACTGAAGGTAAAGTTTCTGTTTCTGAAACTGTTTACTTCAATGCTGTAGCGCATCCACACATTGAAATTCAGAAACAACTGTTCATGGATAATGAACAATATGTCAATTCTGCAGATAATGGCGGTGATGCTTCAAAGGAATCCTCAATTGATGACATATCCAGCGCATTTGGTGGGATGGATTTCAAAGATGTAGGTCCTGATCCTATTGATGCAGCAAGCTGTCAGACAAACAAGTTCGTCACAGTTAGGAGGAGAACACCCGAGGAGGGGAAGCAAATGCGGCCTTCCAATCCCAGGGCTCCAAACTTTCTTCCAGTAGAACCTGATCCAGATGCTGAAAAGGTCGATCTCAGGCATCAGATGATGGATGATCGAAAGAGTGCTGAGGAGTGGATGGTTGATTATGCACTTAGGAGGGCAGTGAAAAAATTAGCTCGTGCTCAGAAGAGGAAAGTGGAGATGATTGTCCAGGCCTTTGAAACTGTTCTACCACCAGTTCCCAATGAGAAGAAGTCTGGGCAACACGATGATGACAAGAAGAGCTTCACACATACAAGGCCTTGGCAAGCATGCAGCGGGTAGCTTTTAGAGGTAAGAACAATAGGGTAAAAGTTCTTCTAGTAGTAGAATTCAGCGGTACAAAATTTTCGTGTATTGTTGATTCAACTTATGTTGCGCTATTTTCTATTTTGCAGTTTGGGTTAGCTGGAACTAATCATGATATCAAGGTTCTAACTCAGTGGTCACTGCAATATTAGTGACAAGAGACCTGCTCAACGAGGAGAGAGCTGCTTACAATCACTGAGATCTCTATCTGGTAGTTATCTAGTTGAGCTGCTTCGAACTCACTGAGTCAGCGGATTAGTGTAGTGCCGTAGTACATGTACATAAGTCTCGCGTGCTCATGTTGATATTTTAGTGATGAGTGAGACTTGCAAACTGGCAAGAGTGTTGAGATGTATTCCTTGGACAAAGATCAATAAAACTCTTATTGGAAGCATTTATTTCCTGATAAAAAGGTGATCATATATGCATAAGATTGCTTGTCTGCATGTGTAACAAGAGCGTATCATCTTGTGTGGGCTATTGTTCATCTGTTCAATTGCTCTCATCTTCTGTAATCAGCAAAAGAAAGTCCATTTCTTTCTCCTCTTATTCATGTAATGTTCCTTTTTAATTTCTGTCCATTTTATTCATGTCTCCAATATCTTGCCCTATTTCCAATATGTTCAGTATTAACATGAAGCAGTTGCAATCTACTTTGAAAATAAGCAAGTACAAGTCGAACTCAAGTGTTGCTTTCTGAGTACCACTAGGAACTATAATAGGGTGAGGTGATGCGTCTGAAGTAAGTTGGACAATAAAATTAATCAATGCAACCAACTGTTGACTGCTGAGACTCTAGTCTACTTTTGTGCCAAACTGAGACTCTTGAACAGGCTATCCTTAGCAATAGTTAGCATCACAAATTAGGTTGTCAGCAGCCTGTTGTCGACAACTTGACATACAAACTGATGGGCCAAACCTGCTGGGGTCTAGAAAGCAGAATAGATGTAACCTAATACTATATGCCAAATTGTCAGGTAACAAGAACCAAGGCAGAAGAAATTCCAATGTTTGGTCATTTGGTGGAAAGGTTTCCTGATGCATACTAAACCGTTGGCTTGGGTTTAAAAGCTTTGATCGTATGAATTATGTTCACATATGTCTGGATTACTAACGAAAATAAGATGTACCCTCGAATCATGCAAACGTCAACCAACCAGTTTGCATGCCGGGTATTTCATTCGACTTAGGGCAACCAAGCAAGTGAGCAGATGTCATAATCAAGATTCAAGAATAAATGGCACTGAATAGAAATAACAGGAAACGCTCCAAACGGATACAAGGAGAATGCAGATAGCATGCATCATCGTGAATAAATGACATTAATATTTACAACAAACACAAGTTACAACGGATACAAGGTATGATTCTCTCACCAACCTGGTACATATTGAAGGATAAACGCTCAGCTTATGCTCCAATCACACCAACCACAGTAATAGAAGCAGACCATCACTGACAAGCTGTGCTGTCAAACCACCATGGACCATTCAGGATATCAACATGCAACATCACACGAGGAGGTCATCGCAACTTTGAGGAGTGGATCAGACCTTTCAATTGAGCAAATTTCAGTATATTTAGTGAAGCCAGCTGATGTAAATCTAGAATATAGCTATGATACATCCTTTGCAGAACGTACAGCTCAATGCAGTGTATACCTAGTAGTATTTTCTGGCGGCATAAAGCATGAAAAAGTGGGTAAGTGCTACTCAGAAAAAGAAAGGAAAATGAGAAGTCTTAAAGTTTAACCACATAATATGATATCCAATACTACTCCATTTGCTTTCTTAGCTATGCTGGCTTGCCATATTGTCAGTATTGAACCATGAGAGATTAAGAAATACCAGAATGTTTCCAGATTTTCAACTAACAAAAGTAGAATGTTCCAAGATTTTCTGCACTGAGGTAGCCATTATCTATACTGACCCCAGAAGATATAGTCAGGAATTTAGTGCATAATGGATCAAATCAAGGAAGAAAACAATTACAGTCCATCAGCAACTGCCAAAGATTTCGCGAAACTATGAGCAATGTTTGGTAGGGGCAGAACAAGTAGATGCCAAAACAAAGGAAGAAAAAGATTGCTATTGTAAGTTTACACTACGAGTTTACAGGAGTTACAGTTACAATACTAGTTATAGCTTGCAGCAAAAGAAAGAGTGATATGATTAAGGAAATCTTAATATCACAGGATTTACAGTAACTTATATTACAGGATTTACAATGACAGTCTTACGAATTCCTAGGTTTCAGAATTTCTAGGTCTTTGAAGCTCAAGCCTTTTGAGTTCAAAACATGCCCTCAGGATTGCAGGATTCAGGATTTGAATCAGCTCCATCTCCAACAACATCCCTGAATCATCTATAGCCTTCCTGGATGTTCAGTAACCTGATAATTCGATGCAAATGATTCTGCCAGACTTAGGAGATTGGTGGTGTTTGCAATTCACTTGACCAACTTGTTTATGAATCTTGTGTTAATTCTTCACCAATTTTAATATCTGGGCATTCATGCAACAACAACACAAGATCCTTTGATAGGCTTTGGAGCCTACTAGAATGTGTAGCTATGTCTGCTTCTGATGTTACATGTGGTTCCTCTGATGGATGATCATTCTGCAGAATGCTCTCATGGAACATCTGAAGTGCATCATCTGCAGAAATTTCTTGCACAGAGTTGTGCAGATCCTGGAATTTTCCTCTGCACTGGGCATTGGGCAACAATTTTTCCTTCAAGCTGTCAGGAAGACTAGCCAGTGCACTGTTTGAAGGACAACAAACAGAAGATAAAATCAATGAGAATGTTACAAGAGAATGGCCATACAAGAAAACTATTCCTAGCATGACAATGATCCATTTTTACCTGGTAATCCCCCAAACAAGGCCCCACTTGTAGCCAACATGCACAGATTGCCTAAACCCAACATTGAAGCCCTCTTGGGCAGCATCCTTCTGCCCTTCCGTTATGCCATCCCTATAGCCCATCTAAAGTAAAACTGAAAGCTTTACTTTTAAACATTTCTGGTAACGCAAAGTCGCAAACTAATGATTCATGACTAGCCAATAAGCATCGCAGTCAAAATCATCTAGGGTATACCTTATGAAACTGGTTCTGCCTGCAGGCCCATTCTCTGTCTAAGATGGATCCATGACCTGGAGAATCTGAAGCATCATCCCATATGTCATCGTCAGCAGCAGCAACAACACCGCCATTGTCTGAACCAAAATGGACGCAAATCAACTAGTTGTAACATGACATAGTAGTCTTGTTTTTTTAACAGAAACTTGGATTGGTTAACTCGGCAACATATCATATACACTCAAGCTTAGAGTGCACTCACAGTACATTTTAACTAAAAAGTCAAAAAAAATTCTGAGAAAATGTCTACATATACTTTTAAACTTACTTTAACTATGCATAAAATGTTAAGTTCAGATTAATTATATATTAGCGGTAACAAAAAGAGAGAAAATTCTAACAAATGTTAGGAGTTCAAATTTGTCGGAATTTTCTCTTTTTTGCTGCTCTTAATATAGAATGAATTTGAACTTAAAATTTTATATATAGATGAAGTAAACCACGGAATATATGTAGAAATTTTCTTAGAATTTTTCATGATTTTTTTTTAGTTGGGATGCACTGTAAGTGCACCCTAAACTTGAATGCATAGGCTATGTTGCCGGTTAATTCGGTGCATAAGTAGTACATCATATCATGGACATAACACATAACATTGCTAAACAGTACAAGGCACTTGGTAACCACTATCTACTAGTACTAGCTTAACAATAGCAGGTTGCCAATATATTCCAGTGCATCGCAGGGACACGCACCATGGCGAGCGATTTCACCCTCCCTGGAGGATGACGCCTCTATGTGCAACTCCCCTACGGAGGCCATCACGCTCTTTGTCTCCTCAGATCCCGCCATGTAGAAGAGACTCTGCAATCGAAACAGGAAGCGCCCATGGGATGAGAGGTCGAAGGGAAGCTTAGCAGAAAGCAGCCTACGGTAGGTCGGAGGTATGTAACTGACCGCGCCGCGCAACAGGCACGCAGGGGCAGCGTGGTGAGTTGCTGGTGCGGCGCCGTTCGCCGGCGACCTGAGCCGAGGTCGGAAGTGATCAGGCAGGCAGGGGGGTGAATCGGCCGGTTGCGGCTAGCGAGGACGAAGAGATCGGGAAAAGAGCAAGAGTTCAGAAGCCCAGTAGGGCAAGAGCCGAGCAAATCTCACGGTCCATTGACCATTGGTCAACCGATTCAAGCCCAACTCTGAGTCTAGTCGGCCCACTCGACCACTCCTCAGTCCTCTCCTTCCTCGCTCCTCCCGCCCAAATCCCCGCTAGGAGGAGAGAAATACCCCTAGATTCAATTTCTGAATTTCAAATCCAGAGGGAGAGAGAGAGGCTCTGACGACCGTGGCCGTGGCCGCCTCCCCTTCGTGCGCGACGCCATCCCTTCCCACCTACTGGTGCCTGGAGCTCGTCCACGAATGCTTCCCCGACCTCGCGCTGCCCCTGCTGCCACCTCGTAATCCTATCGAATCGAATCGTCTCGAATCTTTTGCTGAGTTTTTCTCTGCCTGGCTAACCCGTTTTTGGTATCAGAGATGGTGACCGGCGCACTAGAGGGATACCGCGACCGCATCGAGCTGCGCGCTCTCGAGACGTGGTTGGAGTCCGTCGACGTCCCTGAGGACCCGACGGGGCCTGCTCCTGCCGCCGGCGCGTCGCCGCCCTCCTGCGTCATCAGCGCATCGCGCTCTGCTCACGAGGTGCTCGGCGGGCTCCATTTGGTCCCCCCTCTCCCCCATCTTGTTGTTCTTTCATAGATTTGGTGGTTGATTAAGCAATGCAATGCAAAGCCTTCGTCTTCCCTGCTCATCGCTACTCTGATTTGGTAAATCCAATTATATCTGCCTTTAATTGTCCTCGGATTTATTTGAACATTGTTTTCCCCAAACTTTTTGGCAGATTTTAGAGACCTGTGGACCAGAGGGGATAGGATCCTTAGCCTATGATGTCCGAAAGTACATTCATGGCAAGACGGCATCCTTACCAAAGCTTTGCATTCACCTGGTAAATGTCGTTTCCTCACTGACATATGCAACGAGAAAACCTGCTTGTCCATGTACTCATTCTTGAGCTTGCATTTGTGTTGGCATTTTAGCTAGAAGAGGTGGGTTTAGGATTGCATGCGGAGCATACAAAAAAGCAAGAAAACAAGAGATGCTGGCAATACGACATCTAACAGGTGAGTGAGCGCTTATTGCTTTCTGTTTCATGCACACACTGAAATATTTTGCAAGAGCTAAGCGGCTGTCTTGAACTAATATCTGGTTCGTATGATATCCTATGGGTGTTAAACTGTTAATTGAACTGTCACTGCTTGCTTTCAAGGGAATCTCCTTGTGTTTTGCATCGGAAAAAAGTACACTGGACTGAAGATGAGGTAAAAGCTCTGAAGGTACGCATCCCCGAGATTCTGCTATGTTTTCCATGCCCAACCATCGGTTAGTTGCATGCATTGTGTATTAGGAATTGCTTCTTCCATTTAGTTTTCTTGTTTGTATCTGCAAGTGAACTGTTGCGCATATTTTGCAATGTAGTATTTTGCTGGGGCATGTAGGAAAGGTCAAAACATACCATGGAGGAAGATTAAAAAATATGGTGCTGACTGCTGACATCTTCCATCAAGAGCGCTCGCCAACTGATCTGAAGGACAAGTGGAAGAATATGAAGAAGAGTGCCTTACACCGTGTTCAGAGCTGGGTCAACCGCAGCTCTTGAATTAAATAACGAAAAAAAACTTTTGTTAAGGGAGGCCCACTGTAGGACAGTTAGGTACTTCTTTTTGGATGTTTTGAATTGCAAAAAATATTAGGAAGTCGAAGAATGTAGATTTTTTAGCTGGAAATTCCGATTTATATTATCGTAAACCAAAAGACTACAGAGTTTGCAAACCAAAAAGAACCAAGAGAGCAGAGTACAAACCCAGTGATCTGCACTCAGCATTACTGACAACCCTACAACATCCATCTCACACAGATGAAGCCCAGGGCCTCCAAACAACAGGAAAGAAGCAACCACCCTAAAGATCAAACCAGCTACTAAAACTACTTTTGTTACAGCAGATAGGAAGTTTGGTATCAGCATAGGACGGAACGAAACTTCTCCCCTTCCTGAGCAGTTTAGCAGCCAATCAAAACTTCTGTCACCATCTTCTCTCCCCCAGCATTTTGTTCACTCTCCCTGAATTCTTCTCACTCCAGGCCTGCAACCGCGACATGTCTGAAAGATCTCACTTGCCACCACCTCGAAAAGTATGGCCCCCCACTATAGAGCTTCTATGTCATCCTCTTTTCTCTGCAAATAGGCCCAGAATTTTAACCAATGACATATCAGCAGAACAACCTCAATAGGATCAGAAGGCATTTTACTCTGGAAGCAAGCCTTATTGCGAAACTTCCAAATTGTCTACATAATTGCAGCGAATCCCACCATAACCAAGTTTCTTACTTTGACACCGAACTTTTTCAGCCACACATTAAACAGATCTGAAACGTTTAAAGCACACTGTCAAAACCAAATGCACACCTGTTATGGTAGAGGATAGCAGGCCAAGGAGGCTCAAGATCGCCCTTCGGATGGAGGCTCTGACCTTTAACCAACCGGTTGAGGAATTTGTTTGTTTATTGATTAATTTCACAAAGGAACATCCATAGCTTTTATATATTAGGCGCCTGGATTTATGAAAGAAAAGACATATCATATTTACGAAAGGAAATAACAATACTATCCTAACAATAATATTCTAGAGAAGGAAACTACTTAAGAAGCTTCTCCTTCCAAACCGAAAGCATTTGCTGCTGATTCTGTTGCCGATCCGATTTCCTCTGTTCCCAATCCGACAACGTTGCTGCCGCTTGTTGCCGTGTTCCCAGGATGCCCTCGGCGATGGTAAGTCTTGCTAATAAATGTGTCCACAACAACACCTTGCAATGTTCCATAGAAATTTTGCTAAGGGGCAAATGAACATGAGGTGATCAATTGTTTCATCACATCCACAGAACTCACAGTTTTTGCTTCCATTCCAACCTCTTTTAATTAGGTTTTCCTTGGTCAATTTTTTTTAGCACTAACCACAGGAATATCTTAATCTTAAGAGGAAATATAATATTCCAAAGAAATTTATGGGGAAAACCAATTGTCTAAGACTTCAGCAAAGTGTAAAATGACCACTGAAAACTGTCCATTTGCAGTTAACTTCCAATAAGGCCTATCCCTCTTCTCATTCAGAAACACACCCTCACACTGCCTCTGAATACATTGCCACATTGACAGTGTTTCAGCAAACAGGGTTCTTCTAAATTTGATATTATTTAAGCCATTGCTTAAAGCTTTAGAAACAGACATCTGTTTACTAAAGATTGATCCATACGAACTGGGATACTTATTAGCCAGAGCAATATCTCCAACCAAATGTCTTCACAAAATCTAGTCAACCGCCACTACTCCCTCTGGGTTTGCTGCGTCTACTACCTCCTTCGCTCAGTGGCACTATCGTCTTGGTCATCTTTGCGGTTCACGTCTTTCGTCCCTTATTGGTCGTGGTGTTTTTAGGTATGTTTCTGGGGATACCTTTTTACATTGCATGGGTTGCAAGCTTGGCAAACAGCTGCAGCTCCTCTATCCCTCTAGTGACCCTATTTCTACTCGTCCTTTTGATCTTGTGCACTCTAATGTTTGGGGTCCGGCCCCTTTCGTTTCAAAAGGGGGTCATCGTTACTATGTGATTTTCATTGATGATTATTCTCGTTATACTTGGCTCTATTTTATGTCTTCTCGTAGTCAGATTCTCTCCATTTATCAACGCTTCGTCACTATGGTTCGCACTCAGTTCGATTTGGCTATTTGTGTGCTTCGTGCTGACTCTATTGGCGAGTATCTCTCTACAGCCTTTCGCTCTTTTCTCGCTAAACAAGGTACTCTTCCCCAATATTCTTGTTCTGGTGCTCATGCTCAGAATGGTGTCTCTGAGCGTAAGCATCGTCACTTACTTGAGACTGCTAGAGCCCTCATGCTTGCCTCCTTTGTTCCCCCTCATTTTTGGGCTGAGGCTATCTCCACTGTTGTTTTCCTTATTAACATATAGCCTTCCACTGCCCTTTAGGGATTCACTCCTGTTGAGCGTCTTTTTGGTCGAGCCCAAGAGTATGGTCACCTTTGCAGTTTTGGTTGTGTTTGCTTTGTTCTCCTCCCATCTCGTGAGCGCACTAAGCTGACTGCTCAGTCAGTTGAGTGTGTTTTTCTTGGCTATAGTCTTGAGCATAAGGGTTATCGCTGCTACGACCCTGTTGCACGCTGGATGAGGATTTCCCGAGATGTCACCTTCGACGAGTCTCGACCTTACTACCCTCGTTCTCCTCCAAACAGATCTGATTCTCTTGCTGAGTCGGTCTCCTTTCTGACTTTCCCTCATTCTCCACCTACTTTCACTAATGCTTCACCTCGTCCACCTCCTTCGGTCTCGTCTTCGACTGATCCTCCTCCACCTTCGGACTCTTCTCACTCTTTTGTTGAGGTTTCACCTTTTCCCTTGCACTACTCTCGTCGTCCTCGACCTCCTTCTCCAGTTGGCTCTCCCTCCTTGCTAGGCTTTGTTCCCAATTCCTCTTCTTCGTCTTTGTCAGATCCTGCTCTCAGATATGACCTTCGTGATCGCCACACTGTTAGGCAGCCTGAGCGCTATGGCTTTGCAGCCACTGCCTCTTCTGAGCCTCTGACTTATCGTGAGGCTGTTGCTCATCCTGAGTGGCAACTTGCGATGTCTGAGAAGTTTGTTGCTTTGGAGCGTATTGGCACTTGGGATCTTGTACCTTTACTGCATATGTCACTCCTATCACGTGCAAGCGGGTATACAAGATCAAGACTCGCTCAAATGGTTCCCTTGAGTGCTACAAGGCTCGTGTTGTGGCACGTGGCTTTCAGCAGGAGCATGGTCATGACTATGATGAGACTTTTGCTCCTGTCATTCACATGACCACTGTTCGCACTCTCCTTGCTGTCGTCTCCGTTCGATAGTGGTCCATCTCTCAGATGTTAATAATGCCTTTCTCAGTAGGAGCTACGCGAGGAGGTCTATATGCGGTCGCCCCTTGGGTATTCTGTCCCTGATGGTATGGTCTGTCGCTTTCGTCGCTCTCTCTATGGGTTAAAGCAAGCTCTCCGTACTTGATTTGCCTGGTTCTCATCTGTTGTCACTGCCGTTGGTTTCTCTGCCAGTAATCATAACCCTGCTCTTTTTGTTCACACCTCTTCTCGAAGTCGGATGCTTCTCCTTTTCTATGTTGATGATATGACCATTACTGGTGATGACTCTCACTACATTGCTTTTGTGAAGGAGCGTCTCCGTGAGCAGTTCTTGATGTCTGATCTGAGTCCTCTTCATTACTTTCTTGGCATTGAGGTTACTGCTACCTTCGAGGGCTACTATCTCTCCCAGGAGTGTTACATTCAGGATATCCTTACTCGCGCTTCTCTTACTGATCAGCGTATAGTGGATACTCCTATAGAGCTTGGTGCTCATCTTCGACCTACCGATGGTGAGCCTCTTGAGGATCCCACTCGTTACCGCCATCTTGTTGAGAGCCTTGTCTATCTTGGTATCACTCGTCCTGATATCTCTCATGCAGTTCACATCTTAAGTCAGTTCGTCTCTGCTCCTACTCAACTCCATTACAGTCACTTTCTTCGTGTTTTGCGATATCTTCGTGTGACCATCACTTGTCGTCTTTTCTTTCCTCGCTATAGCTCATTGCACTTTCAGGTATACTCTGATGCGACCTGGACTAGTGATCCTTCTAATTGCCGATCTCTTTTTGCCTATTGTGTTTTCCTTGGATCCTCCTTGATTGCCTGGAAGACCAAGAAATAGACTATTGTTTCCCGTTCGAGTGCTGAGGCTGAGTTGAGAGCCATGACATCGTTGACAACTAAGATCACATGGCTTCGGTGGCTACTTGAGGATTTTGGTGTTTCCACTCCTGCACCGACTCCTCTCTTCTCAGACAGTACTGGCGCGATCAGCATTGCTCGAAATTCTGTGAAGCATGAGCTCACTAAGCACATTGGAGTAGCTGCTTCATACATGCGCTCACAGGTGCAAGACAAAGTTATTGCTCTTCAGTATGTGCCCTCGAAGCTTCAGTTAGCAGATTTCTTCACTAAAGTGCAGATGGTTGCTCAACATCGATTCTACCTTTCCAAACTCAGTATTGTTGATCCACCATGAGTTTAAGGAGGGTGTTAGATATGTGTATAGCCTAAGGGCTTATTTGCACTTTGTACAATGGATATATATATTGGTCTGTTGACCCTCTTGCAATACAGCAGCCAAACCATTTACAAATATAAGTGCTAAAAAACCTTGAAATCATGCTTACACGGGCAGTAAAAATCCTGCCTCTTAGCAATAAAATATCAGGTTATAGCTCAATTCTCAAACAGGGTTATGAAGGAAAATGCCTGCCTCTTAATTATGCAATATCAGGCTATATCTCAAATTTTTCCTTTTACTGTGCTTTATGTTGTATATACATTTTGAAACATCAGATATTCACACGTACATTTACATGGTATCATACCATCATGTATACAACGTACATAGGCAGTAAAAAACTGTATTGACGGGCAAATGAAACAGCCTTGTAAGGATTGCATGTTGGGGTGGTTTTATTGTGTTGAGTTGCACTGATTCTGCTTTTTGTTTGGATACTCCCTTGGTCCAAAAATGGTTGACCCAATCCTCACATTTGTGCTGCCCATCTCTATCTGTGTAAAGCCAACAAAACAATATATATCAGAATTGCTGCACTAAAGGATTAATGGAGCTCTAGGAATTCTGTCACGTCTGCACCTAATTTTGTGGTTTTGATTTTCTGTTCTCCTGTAGGCGCGAATAACACATATTTCTTACCGCTAGCTCAAAGTCGCCAGACATTCCCATGGAGAGTTCGAACTGTTCTGTCGGTATCCCAAGGGCCTTGCAAACTTCAAGCTTACAATTTATCAGGGCCTGTATTCAGATCACACAAATCAGCAGCTTATGAAAGTCAACAAAGAGCATGCATTTGTGATAATCTGATACTGGAAATTCACCTTAAAATTTTCTGGTGTTGAGGAGTAGTCTTTCATTCCTATTGTCATGAGACCTGAAAATACTAGGTGTGGGCATGCTAGTTTCACATGCTTAGCAAGCTCGGCGCATTTGGAGGGATCGATACCAGATTTTGCTGAATCGATGAGACAATGACAGTATTTCATTAGTGAATTCATTGTTGCCAAGAAAGTCGGCCATAATATGATCACATGAAGGAAAGACCAACGTCAATATCACAGCAGGGCAGTGACTTGAATTTGGCCGAAGGTTCAACTATACTTTAGCTATGGCTTCTGAAGTAATGATCTGAATATAACGATATTAGGGTAGTTTGAAGATTGTTCATAAATGCAATTAATTGATGACTGATTGAAGTATGTGGAAAGATATGCCCTATAACTAAAATTAAACTATTAGATCAAGGTAAATGATAAATGAGATTTCATAGGTCTTCAAAGGAAGGAATATTCATCCAGACTTCTAGAGACAATTTTTTTTTGTACTCACATTCTTCTCCACTAGTGTTTACTTGCACCAAAACTTTCAAAGGCTCCCTTCCCAAGCTATCGACAGCACGATCAAGGTGATTAGCAATCTGAAAGTATGTTGACATTATGTGTCAATTGACATATCCATATCCCACACTCATGGGGAGCAGATAAGGATCCGATTTATATAACAAATATGAGTAATTAGATGCATCGACTCTTAGAAGTAGTGGGTGCTTGTTGCTAGTTGCTTACCCTTTCATTATCTACACCCTCAACCATGTCAAGATTTGGAACAGAAGCTGCAAAATGACAGAAGAGATATTAAGACCGAGCAATATAGCGTCTGTAATGGTTAGTTGCTTAATAACATCAACCCTAGGTATGTGTTGACGGTTAATGGATTATAACTCTTTATGTCCAGGATAAATGATGCTTTTGAAAAATGAACAACAAACAGCTGCTAAAACATTATCACGACTCATGAGAGAAATATTTGAAATGCATTGATATATTTGGCACTTGGTGAGCAGCAATATACCATCACAAATAATTCGTTACAAGGTAAAGCAATCTATCATGACTTGATAGTTCTCTAAGGCCTTGTTTGGGAGACACATGCTCGGACGGATCCATGTGGATGGGCCAGGATTTTAGTTCAAAATCGAAAATCCCGACTCATACACATGGATCCTGGCCGGGAATAAGCCTCCCAAACAAGCTCTAACTATGTATTTGCTCCTCTCCTTTTATAGGAGGAAAAGGACAAGTGATCCATGTGAGACGTGGTGTCCAGCAGAGAACTAATCATTCGCCAACAATCTTCTACACGAACCAATGAGGCATTATGGGGAACTAGAGAAGGCAAATTTTAACCATACCTAATAGTGATTTCACTTTGTTACTCTGCAAGTGCCCAATGAAATGCCACCGGATATCTTCCGGAAGCTGCAGAAACGGCAGAAGCAATTAGCCAACATCATATCTATACGATGGGTTGCAGGATACACAGATTGGATTCGAGCCACCCAATCCGAACCTGCGGTGCCTTGGTAACGAACTCCTGGACGTAGTTCTCGCCGAAGCAGCGGTGCCCCGCGTCGTAGAGCTGCCGCAGCATCGACACCGGCTTGGTCTTCCCCACCGCCACCACCCGCACCGCCTCTGGCACCCGCCCCGACCGCTCCGCCGCCCTCCCCACCCGCGCCAGCACCGTCCGAAGCGCCGCTGCGGCCGACACGGCCACCCCCTCCGCCGCAGGCGCTGCCATCCGTCGCCCACCTCTCGTCTCCCTCGTCCAGCGTCCGCTCCTTGTGTTGTTGGCTGCCTGCCTGCCTCAGCCCCCAAAGAAGTCGGTGTGTCCCCACGCGCGCCCAACGGCCCAAGCTGAGCCCATTGTTTGGTAAATCTGATGGGCCGACCACATTGTTTGGGTCGGGCTGTAACAGTGTGGTCGTAGGAATGGCCGCGCCTCGCTCTTTGCGGCGCGAACCAGACGTGTCGAGCTCTGCCTACGCCACGTTTCGCTCCCCACTCCGCCTCCGGCCACCACGTAGCTACACTAGTAGTGGCGCTGAAGTGTGGCGTGGTATCGAATCGCCGGTTTGGGTCGCAGGCATGGACGCGGAGGGGTTGCTGGCGTCGGCGGCGAACAACCTCGGCCTGGCGCTGGTGGCGCTCTCGCTCTTCTCCGTTCTCAAGGAGCAGCCCGGCAACGCGCCCGTTTACCTGCCGCGGCGGATGGTGGCCGGTGGTGGCTTGTTGCCGCTCGGCCACGGGCGGTTGACCTCGTCATTCCGGTGGATCGGCGCATTCAGTTGGAGATACTGAGGAGCCATATCTAATATCTTCATGGCTTCCCTTACTCCAGAGTTGTGCCCATCGTTTCCCTAGTAGTATTGATTGGAATGGTCTATGCTGTTGTTGCACCTCTTCTGCTTCCAATTATTGTGACTTACTTTCTGGTCGGTTATGCAGTGTACATCAACCAGGTAGTTTGTTCTGTTCATAAGACTTGTTGCAGTACAGATTTCCTTTTTTTCTTTAGCAATTTAAGTTTATTTAAGATGCTGATATTTCGTTAATCTAAGAGTGGCATTTCAGATTCTGTGATTCTAAGAGTGTGCCATTTCAGAATCTGTGATTCGTTGTGCTCTTCCATTTAAAAAACACAGTACATACTTTTTTAATTGCAGCAATATTCATCATGTATTCTTCACGGACATCAGTATCACAAAGTTTATTATCCATTTTTTAAAAACAAATATCCATAGATAAGGTTTAGCCATTTTTGTCACCCAATAACCACCTTAATCCTTTTGTTTTATGTAGTGATTGTTGATTAACTATGTCATACAGATGGAAGATGTATATGAGATCACATATGACACGCGGTCAATACTGTCCTAATATTTACCACTCCATCTTCTTTTCAGTCACACACATGCAAATTACAATGATAGGGCTGTTTGGGCTGAAGTCAAAGCCAGGAGCTTCATTTGCCACAATTCCCTTGTATCGAACATTCTGTACAATGAGTACTGGAAGGTTCGGCTTCTTATAACTTTCCACCGTCGACCGGTCAAGGTACATGCATTGCCCTCTCCCACTCCATACTAAATGATCTTGTAGAACGTTTCTTATATGATTGTTTAATGGTAGATTATTTTTAAGAACATGAAAAGAAATTATTAAGCACGCACTTTCTTTTGGTTATCTTTGCAAGATTGCCAAGGAGAACAATGGCCTTGATGAATCTGAGGGCGACAGAAGGCAATTTGGATTGTGCCATTAGCGGCTATACACCACCGTGGGTGCGTCCGACGAACTGCTCTTTGGAATCTAGTTCAGTACAACCTTTGGTCCGTTCTACATAATGTTATTAGTGATGCCGCTACCAATGTCACTTTTGTGGTTTAATAAGCTCTCGGCAAACTTTTCGAGTGATGTCCTGTAACGCTGCGAGAGACGAGTCCATATCGGCAGGCACAGGTCTTGCCGTACTGTTTGTTATGCCTGAACCGAAATGATCATGGAGTTTAATAAGCACTATGCATTTTTTTTTGTTCCTGCAACTACAGGGCGACCATGCATACATGACCCCTTTTTCTTCACCTTTTTTTCTCGATGTATTGACTAACCGCTTTCCCGAATAAACTAATGGAAGGACTTTTCTATCACTTTTTAAAGTAGTTTATTATGCCAATTTTTTAAAGTGATTTTCCAACTTAATCGATATTCAATACATTCGTATGGACTAAAAATCATCACCCACAGCCAAAAATAACATACCCATAGTTACATACAAGCGGGCACGCAGACAACTCTTTCTACATACTGAACTGACACTGACATGGTGGCAAACTTCGCACAACCGAAGATAGACTTCTTTTCAAAACTTCCAGATATCTTCTACCCATGCTCAATAGCACTTACAATGATACAACAATAACAGCATAAATGGGAGACATGAACAGTTCATTTGGTGAAATGTTTGTCGCAAGTGTGCCGCGACATTGCCTTTGCATCAGGTAAGAAAAAAAGTGTCCCCGCTGGAAATCACAGCTAGAGATAACAAAAATCCTAGCTACCTAAGCAAGCATCGCCCAAGATATCTTTGAATTTGCTGGAAAGCCTAAACTGACTTGCTCGAGTAGGATTACTGGTTTTACATTAGGCAGCGCAGAAAACTTTAGGCTCCCTGTCAGCATTGTACAGTCACTCGATATTATTGTGGTGTTGCACCACGAGGCGGCGGATGCTGTGGTGGTGGTGGAAGGCCCACATTGCCCATCCCTGGCTGCAATGATCAACGACGTACTTCAGTACATATAGCAAGCCATAGCGACACAGCTAAATAATGCAGAGAATTTAGACTACACTTGCCTAACCAAGTCACTTCAGGTCTGACAAATTCATTAAAATGTAACGGGAATCATACCTGGTATGAGCTTAGACCAGGAATGGATGTCATCTGTCCTTGTGGAGGCATTTGTCCCTGAGACCGGTTGTACATGCCACCCGTAGGGAAGTTTTGCATGCCAGAAGCACCTGATGCGCCTTGAATATTTCCCATTCCATTTGGGAAGCCACCCATTGGAGGCATATTGCTGGGAGGAACGGGACCCGGATGCGTCTGGTTCAGACCAATCAAGTGCTGTGGCATTTGAGGCATCATCTGGTTTGACGAACCTTGCATTGCCTGGAAATGTTAAAATCAACACATCGGCTGTCATTTTAGCAGTTGTTCACAAAGATTCAGCGTAAAGGAGCCAGTGTTGAACGGTATAAAATATAATTTACATTTTAAAGACAATTCTATCCCATCTAATAAACAACTGTAACTAGGGGTGAACTTATTCAGCTACAGCACTGTGGGACAACCAACGGGATTCAAGCCATAGCCCAAAACTCAATTTAGGATGGAGTGTGGGCTAACCATATCATAGTACAATAAAGTTTATGATCTCTAACTGTGGATGCCTAGAGCTTGTTAAGAAATTTTTAATCAAGAAATGTTGGATCAACATTAGTCTTGCATCTGTCCCCATGGTTAGGTCTCTAGCACAGTCTTTCTCTTGGATTTGCTACCCCATATGCCCAGAGGAAGGAGCTCTGACTACTACTGAAAACCAGTGCTACTGTTAATTTGTTGTCCAACAAGATAAAATCCATCCAACAACAAAGAATTTTTCAGCAACACTCCCTTCAGACAAAGCCAAGCACGAATTTCATCATCAGGTGCCCCACATTTCAAATATATTGAATTCAAGTAACAAAATTCTGGAACAAGCTAACGTATATTGTATACAACATAATCATGTTGACTTTGATCAAGTATCAAGATCTCAGTTTGCCTAGTGAAAATACAAGCAAATTATTATAACATAATATCATGCTATAAGCAGCGTAATGAAAAATATTGTACTTGTGCACCAAACTTGTCTTTTTTTCATTTTCGTGTAACAAAGGTTCCAAAATGCATTCACATTTTATCTCAAATTATAAGATGATTATATGTTAAAGAAAAACTAGCAGCCGTGTATATCACACTAAATTGTCTAATAGCAACTCTTGTTAAATAGAATTCACCCAGTGCAATTTTTCACTTACTAAGGTTTGAAAATACAAGCATGTGGTTTTTCACTGGCAACAAAAAAATCATGCAGAGACCAATAGGAACATAAAATTAATAAGGTATTGAATGAATAGTACCATTGGGTGAGGCATGGGTGGTAGTGGTGGGTTCACTGGTGACGGCCCTGGCATTGATGGAAGCTGGGGAAGTGGTGGTCGAGATCCTTGTGGATGTGGAAGCATGTGTGTTGGTGGCTGCAATTGTGGCATGTTTGGAGGTGGTGGTCGAAATTGAGGATGCTGCTGCTGAGGCACCTGTTGATATTGTTGCTGCTGCCCAGCGGCTAGAAGAGATGGATGAGGACCTGGTGGCAAGGGAGGCTGCCCAGGTGGAAGACCAGGTATAGAAGGCCTCTGTTCTCCATGATCAGATCCATCAAGAGGCATTGCAACCCCAATGCCAGGAATTGTACCTTCATTTCGTGACAATCCAGCAGCAAATGGTCCAGGTGTTGTTGGAGGTTCAGGCATCTGGAATCCACTCATAGCACGACCAGCAAAAGCAGGATGTTGATCACCATAACCTGAAAAAATAGCATTTTGCATTAATCATTTCTTATCCAGTTCCAAAAAAGAACCAAACAATACATGGAAGCAGAAAGCACGACCAAGCACACACAAAGTGAGTTACTGGTGTTTATGAAATTTTCGATCTAACTAAACCGTGCCATTGCTTTTTATTTTATAACTGGGACAAGATATTGAATAAACCAAAAATAAAAACAAGATAAAACCAATTCAAAGGCAACCTTGAATCTGTCCGCTGTTGTATTTATCATGGGTAAGATCACCAGGCCTGTTTCTACACCAGAACCTTGTAGCATGATCATTGCCCCCACTGAAAGAAAATAACAATGATATCAGCTCAATCAAATGTCACTACAAGGCATAATAAGATAAATGGACACGAACAGAGAGAGCAGTTGGAATAGTTCAGATATGGAAATAAGCAACAAATAAATATAATAATCGGCATGTTTCCACACCCATATCTACAACTATAAGTACATTAGAAAAATAAGAATACACAAGCTGAAGATCAGGAATGTAAATGTAAATTAAAAATTCAGAAAGTAATAATCTGTCAGTTAAGTACCTGCAAAGTAGATAGCCCACAGGATGCCAGGCAAGGTCCCACACACTGTTGTCATGTGCATTATTTATTTCTATCTGTGGGGTTTCATGGCTGCCAAATCAATGAAAACGTTTGTTCGTCAGATTGAGATATCATTTCTAGCCAACAAAAAAAAAGCAACTAGAGATTACTTTGAGAAAAACATGAAAACTAAATGTTTTTATTACACACGTAAAGCACACAATAGACTTAAATGTATGTTTCATTATCATCAAGGTGTAGGTCTAACACCAGAAAATCACAGTTAAATGGATTCCAAATTCCAGTCTGTCCAAATTTATGATAACAAACTTCCAGGCCAGTCAGAATTATTATGTCAATGGCACTACCGGTGTCTTACCCGACCAACCAATGGAAGATTGCTCCATCATAGCTCCCACTAACAAAGTATTCTTCATGAAATGGATGCCATGCCAAAGCTGCAGAAATAAATAAACTGAATAAAAGAATACTCATTCAATACAACCATGGTGAACAAGAGCAGTGGCAGACATGATAATTTCCTATGTAACTTTTAAGTCATTAGACTGGTATCCATAATGTGTGCTTGCAGTAAAGCAAATGAACTACAACTTGAGTGAAAATATATCAATTCTTAAACTATAGGATGGAACTTAAAATTCAAAATCTGTAATGACAATCTAACCAGTTACATCCTTGTTGTGTCCACGGAAGGATTCAAGCTCTTTCATGGATCTAATATCATAGAGCTGCAAAAGCACATTAACAATAACTAGTGAGGAACTGTCCAATTTAGTGTGAATTAATTTACTGCATAAAAAGAGAGAAATAGAACTACGCAGATACCACACATTCCACCAAGGCACATGCTATTTGAGCAAGGAGTAAAGAAACTATCACATTAAATTCACATGGGAAGGGAGAGGAAGAGTCTTTTCCTAGTTGCGACTATTAAGCAAAACTGGATTGCGATGATTGATAATTAATCAGGTTGAACAGCTAGGATTTTTTTTTTTGATGATGTGGCCTAAGGGCATTCTAAAGCTTAATATCAACTTTATTAGTATGAACTTCAATGGTCTACATCACCAGCACAAGCATGTTGAATTGATGAGAAAAACTAAGCTCTGAGTATACTTCTTTGCAGAAGGAAAGGACAAACAGTTACTGACCTTAATAATCTGATCCTTGGAGGCAGTCAATACCCAGTTCCCATTCTGATTCCACTTTACACATTGCACAATGTTTTTATGACCATGGCTGCAGGTATAGTTCATCATGTGCTGATGTGCCAAAGAACTTCAAAATTAATATGAGCAACAAAAATACTTACAATGAGCGTAGCTCTCTACCACTTTTTGCATCCCAGAGTTTCACAAGATAGTCTTTACCACCTGAATAGCACAGAAAAGGATCAGCTCTGGACAAATAATCTCATTAAACTAGCAATAACAACTAACCTGAGACCAATAAAGACTTTGTGGGATGCCAATCGACACTTTTAACGTCCCAACCATGGCCTGGCTGAGTTTGAAGGCAAATTCAGGTTACTTGACAAAAAAATAACAAAAATAGTAACTCACAATAACTTCACACATGCAAGCATCAAGTAGTTCAGGCTCATAAGAAAAGTTTAGCAACATTACCAGTTAAAGATCTTTCTTCTTGGCATCTTGCAAAGTCCCAAACCTTCACAGTTGTGTCATCTGAACATGAACAGAACTTCAAGTCTGTTCTACAAAAGCTGTTTAAAGAATGTGTTTTAATAGGGAATAATACTAACTTGTTAAGCTAAAGTAACAAAAGCACATAGCACAGTCCTCACCTTAAGCCACGAACTGATTCTCTGTGAGCTGTTTTATTCACTTTAACGTTGTTCATGTTACTTTGCCAATACCTGCAAAAGAATTCAAAATATGCAGTTAACAGGTTAAACAATGCAAAGATTAATATGGTAATTTTTAAGGGCCGGTGTCCAGCAATGGTACAGAAAAAAGGGCCAACATACTTGATTGCACCACCATCATCGCCTGTGACCATCCAGTTTTCATTGTTACTCCAAACCATTGATCTCACAGCTTGATCATGAGCCTATTTATCAAGTTCCTCCAAAAAAATAAGTCAAGTTTACGGACATACAAGTAAGTCTACCAGAAACTAATGTGGAAATACCTGAAGAATCATTTCAAAATTAAAAGATTGCCCATTCCACAGGGTGAATTCACCACTCTGTGATCCAGTAATAAGCCGGCGGCCTGTAGGAGTCCACTTTATCCACAAAAAACACTATGTTAGACAGGAAAAGAAAAAGAAACATAGATAAATCAAAGTGAAACATTGACAGCAGTTTTCACCTAGATCATAACAATATGAAAGAGGTTTGGTATGGAGTGATCAAACTTGTCTACTAACATTGTAAAAGTTTGGCAAATTTCCAACAGAGCGTGTGGATCTAAGTGGCAGATTTTAATATTTTATTGCCGTTAATCCTTCAATAAGTCTACTATCCAAAAGATGAAGTTAACTCACAAATGCAAATATTTAAGGACCATAAAACAACTTCATAGATGTTTGATTTTCAATCCAAATGGTAGGAATAACTGGCTAGAGATAAAGATGAAATTACATTTCAAAAGAAAAGGAAGCTCAGTATTGTAGGTGAAGTGTTGCTACACTAAGCAGTTAGAACAATTTCTACAATTTTTAGCATTCTAAAGGTATTATTGCTATTCAGTTTTTCCTTGACTAGAAGCCAACATTAGTGACTACACTAATTGCAATCACCAATTCAACATTTCAACTGGATCCAAAATGCAAGATGTTGAAAGAGCAAAATTTCACTTGTAAAGCAGCTGTTGGATTAGCTACTTGTATTTTGATTCCTCTTACACAATTAACATGTACCTTTCGCACTACGCATCACAGACATCATGTCTATCTTGGATTCAAAGGTAAGTGCAAACTGAAATGCCAGATAGGATAAATAAACATATTACTTAGAATTGCATCTATGTTGAGTTCAATCTAACCATTCGGCAGCCATGGTTTGGAGGGGCTCTTTGAGAAATATAACAGTAAGTTGCTGTAGCTGGAATATTAAGAAAGCATAGAGATGGGTATCGCAGAACTCACCAAGACACAATTAATAGAGCATCGGTTCTTATTGATTGATGAATGTACAAATTTGGCAGCAAAACTTGTTGAGGGGTTGTCTGGGTATGCAACGGATGGCAACATCTGCAACAGCCATGTTAATCAGGATATCTAGATAAGAAACAAAGAGAATGGGATAGTCTTGTATTCATTGTACAGTAGAGTAGATACAGGTAGTTTCAAAATCTTCCATATTTAACACTTAATCCATCAGAAATTTCATCATTGAAGATGATAAATATATAATTGGATACAAAATTAGTACAACCCTTAACCAAGCATACCAAGTGACAGGAAAAATCACACCACTTCCTCCCCTTCCATGTCTAAAAAAGAGGGGTCAAAATGAAACAGGATAAAAGAAGTGCTCTTTTTATTTACTCAGTGTGTTCATCATTTGGAAATGGCAAAGGACAGTGTGACAGCTCCCTCATTGCTTCTTCCTGAAACAATCATTTCAGTTTCGCCTTCCCCTGTCACTCATTAACCCATAAGCACACCAATATTTTTTTTGCTCCCACTAAGGACATACCGCATACTGGTCAGCACACATGACCAGAAGTAGGGCAGTATTAGGATTGCCCTGACTTTCCATCCAGTAACCTAGTGCATTCTTTAGCAAACCAATACAAGCTTCCGAACAGTAGTGGTAGTGGCCCCGGCATTGGTGGAAGAATCATAGTTAACTTAGGGCTTGTTCGTATTGGCTTTTGTTTATGGCTTTTGACTTTAGCTGATGAATAGTAGTGGTTGATAGAAACAGCTTATAGAAATTGGGACGTTTGTATTGACTTATGGCTTTTTGCTGAGTACATTATGTAAGAAAGAGAGCAAAAGACGATGCAACGCAAGACACTACAACATTCGGATCGCCATACAACTTACAGAATTGTAACATAACAAAATACATAGTGCGTTATAACATGCGAAAGTGCAATGTAGCTGACAGTAGTGGCTGATGAATAGTAGTAGCTGAAAGAAGTGACTTATAGAAGATAAGGTATTTGTATTGGCTTTGGCTTCTCTAAGCAGAAGTCAGAAGCCAAAACCAACAAGAATGGGCCCTTAGAGGTATAAGTAGAATAGAAGGTGTGTTTGAAAAGATTGCAATAAGACCTAATTGTATGAACTTAATCCGTTCAGGTCCCTTAATTTTACTTTGTACCTGTGGCATTTAGTTATCTAGGCCAAAACATCCTAACAGCCAGATTAAGAAAATGCTGAAAAAGAAGAGCTGTGATTCAACTGAGAATATTTAAATTACCTATGAAGCTAAACAACCCAAAACAACGATCTGAGACAATATCTGATAGGCAGCCTAGATAGCAACAGCAGTTTTAATCATCTTTATACAGCAATCTATTTGTAAGTCAATACTGCAGTTCTTTTTTTAGACTAATATTGCAGATTCAAAATTAATAAGTGATACTTATGCATGCGTCCACTAGCTTGCATTGTCATTGAAAACAGAATCTTAACTATGAACACATTCAAGATTTTTCCAACCATGAGACAACAAAGGATATTAATATAATGTACATACTGGTATTTTGAAATGAAAAGTAGAAAAATCCAAAATGACAAAAAAAAAGTCAACACCAAAAGAACTTGATAGGTATAAAATGAATATAAAACAGCAACCGGTATTTTCAGCGTGGCACAACTACTATATTTCAATATATTATAATATTATTACAAGCAAGGTAGTAGGCAACATACGTCCAGGACGGCAGCTGGAGTTGGCTGCAACGCAACTCTGTCCCTTGCATTCCGTTGCCACATGCGAGCCTGCATGCCATTTACATAATGGTGATCAGGACAAGTAGATAAAGGAAATTGCAGGTACTACCATGAGCAAAACAAACTTATGAGCATTTCATATTTATGTCAAATTCTCCACAAAAAAAACTAAAATATGAGCGTATGCAAGGCCAGATGGAAGTAAAAAAGGTTTAATTGTATTTTTTTGGCTCCCTTAGACATAGTTCAAAACATTGATCATTATAACTGTTCAAAAGATAGTATTGCATATTACTTGAACGTAACGGACGACTGTGCTTGTGTAGTCAACTGTTCGTCGCTGGACATGCTTCCGCATCCTTTTAGCACCGAAATTGTCCCCATAAGCTGAATTGAGTCAAAATTACGATAAGAGTTGCGCAGTTGCAATACAATAATGCGTACCAAAAAGTTAAAAACCAAACTGTGACGAACTAATGGCTTTTCAGAATGTCTTTTTAAGCAAAATCTCGACAAACTCAGCGGTACGATAATAATAGCGCGTACTAATCTAGCTGCTCTGCCCCTAACCCTAACACCAGTGACTACTACCAATGAGTGGTGCGCTTACCGTCGTACGGCGGCTGGTGCTGTTGCGGCGGCGGCGGGGGTCCCGGGTGCGCGGCGTGGTCGGGAGGGAGGTTGGTGGAGGACGCCGCGGAGAGCTGCCGCATCGGCGGCTGCGGTGGGCCGCGGTAGAACTCTCCGCCGCCACCGGCCTGCGGAGGCGGGTGCTGCGGGGGAGGCAACTGCTGCTGCGGCTGCATCATTTCCGCCGCCGCGCAGGGAGAAGCGCCGAGACTGAGCTAGGGTTTTGGATCCGTGCGCGTGCGGGTGCGGCGGGAAAGGGGTCGAGTTGTTGGTTCGTCGAGACCACCGGGAGAGTGAACCGAGGGGTTTGCTGGCGTCTGGGTCGTGCGGAGAAGCCCATCCAACGTGTATTTTGGCCGGCAAATGAGGCAACAGCTCATTCACATGCATTTGGCTCTCCTGCACGTTTCGGCTGCGGCATATGGCCGATAAGTGTGGCTAATGGTTTTTATTTTAAGAGTAGGTGTTTATATAAATAGATAAAATATTAATAAGATATTTTAAAAGGATTATTTTGATAAGTTACTTTGAAAAGATAGTAAAAAATATCATATTTGTTTGCTTAAAGAGAAACCATAAGTTGTAAACTGAAAAAAAAATAGAGCCATTGTATGAATAAACAAATGGCCTAGCATTGGAAATAAGGGTGTTCGCTAGACATACTATTTAGTAGGAAAGTATATACTCACTCTATGATACTCTAGAGTCTTTGTAAATTTTTATTAGTGTCGTGTCTAGCATAAATGAGGTGTGCGTCCTCCTTGTGTTTTAAAAATGTATTTGGATCCAATAGCAAATTATAAAATCTCCTTCAAGTTAGCTTTAAAAATGTATTTGGATCCTCCTATCTACTGTAGAGTTGGTGAGGGATTGTTATAAATATTTCAGCACAATATTTTTCCTATCTATTTTTCTATCATTTCAAAACATGTATGAATTGCCTGCTGTTAGTACTAATTTATACATCATTAGTTATTTACAATATTTAACTTCTAGTAAAATCTAGAATTAAAATATTGACTATATTTCAAACAGGCCTTTCTGCTAGAATTCCATTTTCATTCAAATCCTTCTTTGCGTGCTTCTGTCTTATAACCAGAAAAAAAAAGGTACAATATTCTGTCAGAAAAATGGTACAATAGTTCAGAAGGAAATGGAAAATGGCGATTTTGTTTTGTATACGCGTGTCTCGTGATCTCAGGACATAACAAAACAAGATATACCATGTCCATTTCTACCGAAGTGTATATCCAATTTTTGATGCTATAAAACAGGCATATAAATGTTAGGGTCTGAGCTGTTGATGGAGTCTTCTCTGATCAATGGCCGGATCTGTCATTGGGATTTTTCATTAAACAATCTGATAACGCATGATACATCTTATGATGTGGAAGTCATCTGCTACGATGTTTCTCAACCCACAGATGCATTCGGATATCATCGTCTGCTTATCGCTGTAATGGAAACCCACTGGATCGCAAATACCAAAATCCTCAACCATGGCATGGCATCTCTAAATGAGCACATTTCTCGCTGCATGTACTGTTGCATCAAACAGCCGTCCTATGCTACCATACGCTCGTAGGTAGCAATAAATTTACCTCAGGCTCCTCTCCTCGCCTCTCCGCCGCCGCTCTGTCTCGCCCCCAAACCCCGCCCAAAACCCTAAGCCATGGACGCCGCCGCCCTGGAATCCCTCATCCTCGATCTCCACGCGATCGAGGCCGTTAAGCTCGGCTCCTTCGTGCTCAAGTCCGGCATCACCTCCCCCATCTACCTCGACCTCCGCGCGCTCGTCTCCCACCCGCGCCTCCTCTCCTCCATCGCCTCGCTCCTCCACGCCCTCCCCGCCACCCGCCCCTACGACCTCCTCTGCGGCGTCCCCTACACGGCGCTCCCCATAGCCGCCGTCCTCTCCGTCGATCGCTCCGTCCCCATGCTCCTCCGCCGCAAGGAGGTCAAGTCCCACGGCACCGCGAAGTCCATCGAGGGCTCGTTCCGCCCCGGCGACACCGTCCTCATCATCGAGGACCTAGTCACCAGCGGCGCATCCGTGCTCGAGACCGCGGCGCCGCTCCGCGCCCAGGGGCTCGTGGTCGCCGACGCCGTCGTGGTGGTCGACCGCGAACAGGGCGGGCGGGAGAACCTCGCCGCCAATGGGATCACGCTGCACTCGCTCATGACCCTCACGGAGGTTCTCGCTGTGCTGCTGAAGCACGGGAAGGTGAGTGAGGAGAAGGCGGAGGAGGTGAGGAGGTTCCTTGACGCCAACAGGCGGGTGACGGTGCCGGGGGTGGCCGTTAAGCCGAAGGTGGTTCGGAAGGCGTTTGCTGAGAGGGCGGGGTTGGCCACGAACCCGATGGGGAGGAAGCTCTTCGAGGTGATGGAGGCGAAGCAGAGCAACTTGTGCGTTGCTGCGGATGTTGGGACAGCAAAAGAGCTCCTTGAGCTCGCCGAGAAGGTACAACCGTGCAATTTATAATTTTGTACTTTGTTGGTTGTCCGATTAGTTAGACTTAAAGCACTTCAACGCCAATAAGTCAAATTTCTCCGTTAGGATGGCATAGGAATGGCCAGTTCTGCAATTAGTGAGTATTAAGATGGAATTTTGTGTAGGTTAGCGTCAGTCCCTGAGCTAGGTAAGAAGCAGATTTAGGGCTGTGCAAATACCACTGTGTATTTGGCATTCGTTTTTTTGCTCTATGATCTGTGTGCAAAACTGCAGTCCTTGAAAAGCGAATGCATTGACTTGATGTGCGAGTGGTGGCACCATCACGATTTTTCCATTTTCTTATGATATTTCTGCACTTGGATGTGGCTGTATATCTTTCACATGTAGTGTTGCGAATAAAGTATTCTGATACGGTCATTGTCTAGGTGCAGTTTCTTCATTAAGGTGGCATAGTGTGTACCTTTTCCGTATATTGCCGAGCCCCTTTTTTGTTTGCTTGGCCTTTCTATTTGCTAAGAGCAAAGTCACTGCTCTTTCGGTGTTCTTTTCTGGATTCAAACATTTATAAGCTCTCAATTGTAACGTGTGTTAACTTAGTTCTCCAATTCTTATGCAGGTTGGTCCAGAGATTTGCATGTTGAAGACTCACGTGGATATCTTGTCTGATTTTACACCCGATTTTGGTGCCAAGCTTCGCTTGGTATGTTCTGTTATGATGCAATCTCACCTTTTTCTTTCCATGATGCTTTAATGTTGATAAATGATAATGCTTCTGTTAGAGGTACTGTTGGACATTTTGTGTTTACTAGTAGAATGGCATTGTCCATAATAGTCCCCCATTTCGTTTGTCAGAAATCAATTGTAGTAACTGTATGTCTATCACAATAGAGTGCCTTTGTTCATACTATCCTGTTAGGGAGCATATTTGATTTTGTATTTATTAGAAATTCATTTGTTTGGATCCATTCTGTACCCCTATCCAAGGTTATTAAGGCGGTAAGGCGAGATAAGGCGACCCACCCCCTTCACACCTTTTAAGCGATAAGGCGTAAGGCGAGGCGACGCCTTACACATCCTAAGGCGTTAAGAGGTAGCAAATAAAATAAGCATTTAGCAGCACATATGTACCTTGTTGTTGCCAATTCTTGAGCTCATGTATCACCCATCTTCCCATTCAAATTGCTCTTCTCCCATGTAGCATCCATTTCCTTGTCCCCTTGTAAGTTTCAACATATATATTATTATAAATGCAATAGATATAAATTGTATTTCAATTAATTGAGTAAATACGGATTGAGTGACATACCTTGTTGAGTGTTGACAATCTCTCATCTCCTCTTTTCCCAAGAAACAAGCCACATGAACAATGAACATAAGTTTATAATAACAATTAAGTGAATGCAAGATTAAATATGAGCAATATAACAAATTAACAAGCACGACATAAGCGACATAAGTCCACACAAATAACATAGGTAATTAGTCCTCCAACTCTCTCATCTCTCAATATCCATCATCGAATTCGTTGGGATTGATAGTAGAATCCATGTTTTCTCCGCCATCTTTGGTAGCATTGGGAGCTTCATCACAATCACTCACATCCGCATCATCATGTGGATCTTCCTCCTCATCTTCTTCATTGCCTGAATCCGATCCTTGCTCTTGCTCATCTAAGCCGCCTTCTTCAACCTCCATTGTTGTAGATCTTGCACGCCTTTGGTAGGTCACAGTCTCACCATGACTATGCCTATTAGCTTGCCTTGGAAGATTGCGACCTCTAAGCGAGCGTGATGCGCCAATGGCCTCATCAACATCATCCCATGTAAAGCCACACTCACGACCACCTTGAGGTGGTACAGCCAATGAGTCAGCCCATTCATTGTCCCAATCAAACTCATCAATGATCAAAGGGTCATAGTGTTTGCTCGCTTTCTCACGCCTCATTTGAAATCTAGCTTTCATCTTAGGTTGTATGCAACAAAGACCAAATCATTCAATCTCTTGTGCAAGAATCGATTTCTTTTCTTTGTATGAAGCTACAAAACACAATTACACAAATAACAAGCAAAGCAAATAAATAACTTAATGGAATTAATAAGCACAAAGAGCTACAAATTGAGTAGATGAAAATTGACTCACAAATTCAAAGGTACTCCAATTTCGCTCACAACCGGATGATGAAGCACAAAGACTAACAACACGCTTAGCAAACCTTTGTAGTTCAATGATGCGCCACCATATGCACGCCACCAATCAACTATAATGGTAAATACATGCATATATATGGAATTAGGAATGAAATAAACATGTTGAAGACGGTTAACTTGATGAAATTAACAACACTTACGGGGTTCCTTGACTCTAAGTTTTGGATTGCCATTTTGTTTGAAAAGACATCTCCTCGTTGATCCTCATAATTCATTGCTTGTTCGTCAATCTTGTTCGAATATTCTCATCTTGTATCATTCTTGCAAGCACATCATTGAAGCAACTCCTTAGCTCCCAACATATGCATCATCTCCACTCTTTTGGATGGCAAAGAATTTCCCTGGTTCAAATAGAGTGCAAGACCATACAATGGATGATCCATTTGTTTCACCCAACGCCGCTCAATAATATCCATGATCTTCTTGAGCAAACGTTGTTTGTTTTGGGTAGAGAAGCTAAGCTTGATCTTCTCTTTTGCATGAACCATTAATGCCGCAACCTCCGGCATTGCGGGCTTCTCATCACCATCAACCACCCTAAGTACCATAAGAAGTGGGTCAAGCTCTAAGGATCTTCAACCGAATTCTGAATTCTTTAGAGAGTACAATGTCTGTCACATGCATACCGCCTCCGTCTTTGACAATTTGATGCTAGTCCATGATTCACTCACAAATAGACACTTCAAAGCATCCTTATGCTTGTGCATGCTCTTCAAAGTAAGGAAGGTCGTGGCAAACCGAGTGGTCATGGGTCTCACAAGATCTATCCCATCTGCTTTCTCCTCATTGCACTAAGAAGCCTCCCATGCCTATAAATGAATGTGGTGACACGCTTGGCACGTGCAATAGGCTTCTTAAATTCCTTCAACTTTCCAATGTCTTCCAACATAAGATCTAAGCAATGTGCAAGACAAGGACTCCAAAACAAATTGTAGGAATCCCGCCCATTAGAAGCTTTCCACGCCTTGTAGTTAGCACCATTATCGGTGACAACTTGAACAACCTTATCTTTTCCAATTGCCTCAATTCTCTCCTCTAGCAAATTAGCTAGCATAGTTGCATCATGTTGTTCACCGATGCATCAACAGACTCAAGAAGTAAGTCCTCCGGCCGTTGACAAGGAAGTTGATCAAGTGGCGCCCCTCCATCAGTCCATCCATCCGACATAAGTGTGCAACCAAATTGCTTCCACGCCCGCCGTGCTCCTCCTCAAGGCACTTATGTCCTTGACACAATCCTCAAGCAATGGCTCCTCACCATGGAAGCTAGGAGGCTTATACCCGAACCGTCATCGCACACCGGCCTCACAAGCAATCTCAAAGCGCCTTGAGTTTGCGGCATTAAAAGGTATGCCGCACTCATAGAACCACAAGGCCCATTGCTTATTCACATAATGCCTATCTTCCTTAGTTCTTGTGCTAGCCTCCATGGTCTTTTGAAAAGATCCAGAATGTCTTTCAGCTACAATATCTTCGGGTGTTCTTCGAAGCATAGCAAAGCAACTGACTTGGTCTCCTTTGCCTTGGCCTTGCTTGATGTTGCGACCTTGAATGAAAAAAAGATGCCTTCTTTTGGCGGTGTCCCCGAACTTGGCTTCACAATAGAGTCTTGGGACTCTATGCCATGTGTTGCCACCTCTACATCTTTAGCTCCCCCTTCATCATCATCATCATCTAGGAAGATTGGTCTACTCCTCTTGTTTTTTTTCAAATAATCTCCCATCTCTTTCCTAATTTCTGTGGTAGTATTGGGACATATAACCACATCTGAATAGCCACCCGCAAGATGCTCCTTCAGCCTTTTAATCCCTCCTGTACATGAAGTGTTACAAAGGATACACATCACCTTATCTCGGTTGCCAATTTCCGCCAATATCCATATTTCCATCCGGATCATTAGACTTCGCCTTAGTTTTGGATCGGTCTTTGGATCATATACATTCTCGGAGGATGCAATACTTATACTTGCATTTGTACTTGTCATTTTGCCTGCTTCTGCATCACAAAGAAACCCATTTATTAGCTATTTAGCTCAGTGGCTATTGCCTATTGGCTGATTTGGCTCGGCCGCTCGGGCAGGCTGGGCAGCCGCTTGCTCAGTGCAGTGTGCACAAAAATAGCGAGCAGGATCGCAGAGCAAAGCGGCGCGCGCAAAGATCCTCGACAGCTCGCGCCTCCCCTCCATCCTCGACGGCTCGCCTCCTCCTCCAGCCTCGGCGGCTCCGCCTCCTCCCGGCTCCTCTCCTCTCGATCTCCCTCCGGCCGGCCTCCGCTTCTCCCGGCATCCTCCCGGCGGCGAGAGGGGATGCCGGAGAAGGTGGAGGCCGGCCGGGAGGGGGAGATCGAGAGGAGAGGGAGCCGGGAGGAGGCGAGCCGCCGAGGCTGGAGGGGAGGCGAGCCGCCGAGGCCGGGAGGAGGCGAGCTGCCGAGGCCGGGAGGGGAGGCGGGAGAAGGGAGGAGGAGCCGGGAGGTAGAGGGAGGAGGTGGAGGCCGGGAAGGAGGATGGGGCATGGGCAAACTCGAGACCGGAGTGGAGAGGTGACGGCGATGGAGGCGAAGCAGTGGCGCCGGCGCTGGCCGCAGCAGATGGTCGCCGCCTCGTCGGTGCGCCGCTTCAAGGATGGAGGCGCTAGGTTGGGCTTCACGGTTCACGCGATGTGTTCTCTCGCCCCTCTCATCCTCTCTTTATACGCCGCCAGATGGCTTTGGGCGCCCGCCTCGCCGTCGCCTCGGCCGTCAGGTCGCCTTGCGTCGCCTCACCGACGCCATGGCCGTGAGGCGGACGCCATACGGCCTCCTTGCAAGGCGCCACCGACGCCTTACGGCTCCTCACCGCCTAAGCGTCGCTTACGACGCCTTAATATCCTTGCCCCTATCATAATGCCTTCCATCTTCCTCCCACTTGGGCACAGTCGACCTACATCAAGTCAATTTACTTTGTTTCTTAGACCTGATTTTTTATGATTAATTACTAGATCTGTTGTCTACGATAACAGTGTGGCATTTGCTGTCCAAGATGCTACATTTATTATCCTGGCTTGGTTTTTTACATGGTGTGTTCTTTATCTAATGGAATTTTATAACTTTTTTTTGAAGATTGCTGAGAAGCACAACTTTTTGATCTTTGAAGACCGCAAGTTTGCTGACATTGGAAACACAGTAACTATGCAGTATGAAGGGTGAGAAAATGCACTATTAACTATCTATGTTCATTTCCTTCTTTAGTATATATGCGATGTAATTAGTTTTTTTACTGTGTTTCAGAGGAATATTCCGCATATTAGACTGGGCTGATATTGTTAATGCGCATATAATTCCTGGACCTGGAATTGTGGACGGTTTGAAGCTGAAGGTATGTTATGCTTTACATGCCTTATAACTATTAATAATTTAATGTTGAGTTTAAAAATTAATAAGTTAATGTTGCAGGCTTGTCGCTGCTAATAGCTGATGTATTGTAGTGCTCACAGTAACTGTTGTGTTCTGTTATTGAAGGGTTTGCCAAAAGGAAGAGGGCTACTTTTGCTTGCTGAAATGAGCTCAGCTGGCAACCTTGCTCATGGAGATTACACTGCTGCAGCTGTAAAGATTGCTGAGCAACATTCTGATTTTGTAATTGGATTTATATCTGTAAATCCTGCATCTTGGTTGGTGGCACCATCAAGTCAATCGTTTATCCATGCCACTCCTGGAGTGCAGATGGTTTCTGGAGGAGATGCTCTTGGGCAACAATATAACACTCCTTATTCTGTGAGTTTATCCTTGTCGTTACAAAGTGTTTTCTTCACACATCTTAATGCTTTTAAGTGATTATAGAGCTTTCATAAAGTTCACTTAGTAGTATTATTTTAATATGATGTACAGGGCTTTAGTTATTGTGCTGTGTTCTGGTCAATATAATAACTTGCAAAGCTTCAAGGTTGTTGGTGCCTGTTTTGAGTATACGAAAGTATATTTGAATTATACTGGCCATATGTACTAGTATAATATCTGTCAGTTGTTGAGCACTTACTAGAAATAGTGCCAGCTGTGGGCTAGTATAGAGTACGGACAGACATTGAGACAATCCAGTATGTTTGGTATATTACTACAATAGCTTGGATATGTTAGTATATTACCCCCTTTGGCTTGCAGACCAAATAATAATATGCTTCCAGATTATTTCTATTTGAAAAACAACTAGAGATTTATACAAGTAGAAATGTAGAATGCTACTTCAACAAATCACTTAGACCAGCTAAGCGCATTTCTTTTCCTTTTCTCCTTACGTGAATAAGATAATAAGCAAGATGGACCTCTGAGATGAGATTGGCCTTAGATTAAAAAATTCTTTGGGAGATCACATTCAACTTTGGATTTTCATGCACCACATATTTGGACACATGCTCGTCTATTCTTTACATAATTTTCAATCTTGACAGTTAATTAACCTAACTAGATACCTAGGTAGTAGTAAGGTAGTGTTTTGGATTGGTTGTCTTCACTCAGTCTTGAGAATTTGAGTTTTTTTTTTCTCTCTCTTGTTCCAATATGCTCATCCGCTGATATATGTTGCTTGCAACTTCGCCGTGTGATACAGGTCATAAACGACAGAGGCAGTGATATAATTATAGTCGGGCGCGGGATTATAAAGGCGAGTAATCCTGCCGAGACCGCAAGGGAGTACCGCGTCCAAGGGTGGCAGGCTTACCAATCCAGCTTGTCATGAGGATGTTTGTAGTCGTCGTCCGATGTAACCCAAATATGTGGGCATTCGTGCGATCGATGTAATAAGAGTATCCTATCGGCGCTGCGTTCCATGTGCCCGGTATCGACCCGCACTGTCTTAAACAATAATTTCCAAATCGCGGTGATAGGACCAAGTTAGTAAGTTACTTCCCCATGAACGCGCTTACGTGTCCTGGTTGCTCATGCCGTTCTGGTTTGTTGCTTGGGTCGTGATACTTGTGCTTGATCAGAGGCATTGTTTTTTTTTTGTGTGGCTGGTGGCTTTTGTCTATTGGTATTTGCTGGTTTTTTGAGACTGCGAAGATGTCCAAGCAGATGACACATATGGTTTTGAGCTTGATACATGAAAAATCTACTTTAAGAAATTGTTTTGTTTGTCTTGACTTTTTGGACTTGGAGAAGCTGAAAGCACAAAATAACATGACCTAAATCTTACCAGTGAAGATCCTAAAAAAATACTGGCGCACGTGAACCACCCCTGTTACGTGTTTGTCATTGAACTGTGCTCTGGGCCCTCAATCATGGTAGCTAACTCGCTTTGATTGCTTCGGCTTGGACCTTGGAGTGCTTGTCGTGGTGAGCTGCTCGACATCCGCTGGCCAGCATTGTCCTCCCGCCTCCTGATGATCCGCGCGCAAAGACGGTGGAGCCCATCCTTCGTGCTCAAGTCTAGCATCACCTCCCCCATCTACCTCAACCTCCACGCCTCCTCTCCTTCATTGCCTCGTTCCTCCACTCCCTCCCTGATGGTGGGGACACGGATATAGACAGCACACACGGTTTTAGGTTTAAAAAACCGTTTAAAGAATTTGTTTTAAGAAGCTGCCCTATTTGTTTTGACTTTTGGGGAAGCTGAAAGCTCAAAGATTAGGGTTACCTTGTTAGGAACTCTTGTTTGCCACATGATTTCTGTTGTTACTTGTTAGGTCCTTGACTCTCCATCTGCATTGCAAAAGCTTGCCTTGTATTATATTCACCTTTTTCTCCCCAAGCCATTTTCTGCTTACATCGTTCTCGTCTTTAGTTATCTCTAGGACTCTAAACCTGCAAGCCATTGGTGAAGCTGATTTAGTTCTTGCTCTGCCACTCTTGTCAGTCTGTTCGTCAAAGTGTGTAACTTTATGCTGTTGACGTTGGGAAGAATAGTGCTGTTTCGACTATCCATGTAGAATAAATCAAAACTTGTGCAGAAACCACTTAAATTCTCTGTTGCTTTGATTACATGAAATTGCAGTGCATCTGGGAGCTTATTGCCATCATCTTCAGTTTATGTCTATTGCTAATATTAATATCTTCAAATTTTCTGATCTGAAATTCAGTGTTTAAGTATTGAATATCAAATTATCAATTACATCGTTTGTTTATGCATCTGGCCTTTTGTTCTTGTGTTGTTCTGGGTTCCAAGATCAGGAGATCAGGTCAACGTTTAGATCCTTGACCAGGCTATTTATTTTTCAGGTTAATATTATTGCCTATATCTTAAGAGCAGCTTCAGGTTTTTCTCCACCTCGTAGTGTGTCTCATTTGTTTGGTTCTTAGTTAGGGGGTGTTGGGAAAGATTTGAAGCCTCTGATCTTGCTAGGGGCGGCTGCTACTTGTTGGTCACTTTGGCTATGCAGGAATGATCTGATATTTCAAAAAAAAAAACATAACGTTTCCCCTTTTCAGGTTATCTACTCAGTCATCCATTGGTTGCGTACCTGGACTATACTACAAACGCCATCTTCGTAGGATTTGGTAGCAGCGGCGTCTCAACAATTGGCACGGGTGGCCAAGGAGTTTTTTTCTCAGGCTCATAGGTGACGATCTAGTCTGCGGATTGATTGTCATTAGAGTGCTTGTACTTTTTTGTCCTTTTGGTTGTGTGCATCCTGGTTATGCAGAGGCTGATAATTGTTTTCAGGGTCTTGTATCTTCTCGATGTTAAAACCTTAAAATTTAATAAAATTTTCCTTATCGAAAAAAAATTACTGCCTATATCTGGTTCTGTTTTCCTACCCGTACACTAGGAAATTTTGGTACCAAAGGTCAGCTTTTGTACCTGCAGATTAAAGAGTCACAGATACGAGAAATAGCTTGTTCTCGAACAGAACACAGCTCCATTTTGTTAGGGTATATCTTAGCAACCAGCCAAGCTCCAATCTTGCTCAAATGGGCCCAGGAACAATCTGAACTTGACTTCAAGTTTTTGACACCATATATTTACTTTCACAAATGAGGACTATAGAAGATTTTTAAAAAAAACATGTGGTGCAACAATTGGTCATTGAGGATTTTAGTTAAGGTAGTTTCTATGTTAGTACGACATACAAAAGTACTCTGACTTCATATTTCCGAGGAAAAAGGGTAGTTATGTATACATTTATCATGCGTTGCTATTATCATTAGCATGGTTATATTGTGGATGTGCTTCTATATGATTCAGAATAAAGATAAAAGATCAGTATGAATTGTACAATGACACATGCACTAGATGTTTTGTTATTTGTTTAGGAGTCTTTGTGGCTCCGTTTGGTGGAGAGTGGTTTGATTACTGGTTTTGTTTCTGATCGGCTGTAGTCATTCTCGTGGAATGATTAAGGTTGGAATATTGTTATTCCGTTATCTAAAAAGATGGATGAGGATGCAATTCAATTCAATGAAACACTTTCTCACCGTCCTCTAAAATTCCTTTAAGAAAGGCAGTTCTAGTCATTTTGAAGGCCCTAGGGCGCAACAAAAGTGAGACCCTTCGTTCTAACATAAATATATAATAATACATTTTATATCAATTGCAAATCCTAAAGTTCAATACATTAACCATTAGACAGTACGTCACAAAGTATAAAGTACTTATTTGCATCATTAGACTTAGTAAATCACAAAATACAAAGTACTGATTGGTAATAATTCACTGGCACATTTATATTATGAATAAGTCTTAGAAAACTATAACATACTACTAAGAACAAAACAATTTAGGAGAAAACTACATTAGCCAAAATACACTAAGGGAGAGCCATGAGCCATTATCTATCGTCTGCCGAACAAGCAAGCGAGTTATGAATATAATGATCACAAAAAATAATTTCTTCTAACATTTCTAGATGCAAAATTATTGATAATAGTATCAACATCAATCTGATGCAGCATACCCTTCTCAATGCATAAAGTGGCCAGACCATTCAACCTTTCATATGACATTGATGATCTCAAATAGTTTTTCAATATCTCTTAGATCTAATGGATATTTTTATATAAAAAAGAAACTGATGTTACAAGAAACTCTAAGATTTTGTTCTAGATAGTGTAGATGTTGCGTTAGAGACTTGGAGTGATATTTAACAGATAATCAATAAACAAAAATTCAGAAAAATGTATTATATATGCGATGGCTATATGAGGGGATTTCGAGTAGAACCATTGCAAAGTGAAGAAATTGAAGGCAAATTGGTTGGGGATCATGAAATCGGGCTCTCCTCTATTAGTGGCGATAGCGGTGGCGTTTTGTTTTAGGGAAGAGAAGACTGAAAGAAGAGTGGAGAGGTCAAGGGGCACAGGCGTTGTGCGTGGTCGATTGGATCTGATGGATGACTCACTCAATGTGTTCTCTCTGTGAATGTCTATGCTTAGATATTTAGGGAGCACTGGATGCATGATATAGACCAAATGGGTCATTACTTGACTTTGGCAGCTGGTCCAATTAATCATTAATCAACTATGTTCAGTGTTAAGTATATAGACTGTATCATACATGTATACATACTAACATATATGGGCTAGAGGCCCTTAGCTTTTATAGGCCCTCGGCGGTCGCCACTGCTGCACAGGCCCAAGGCCGGCCCTACCTTTAAGTTGGATTGAGTGAGAGGAGTTGGGATTAAGGTAGAACAGAAGGAGGTGGCTGTGTTATCCACCCCTTCTCATTTTTGGTTTTTTACCTAATATTTTGTTGATGTTCCTTCATGTTAGAACAGACCTTAATTATGACAAATGCAAAGAAAAGTGTAGTTGGAATCCAACTGTATGTATATAACTAAGTGGTCATTCTGAATGTAGGTATGGAAACATGCATGCGAATACAGAGACAATAAGATGACACGATTGGCACAGAACCTCCTCCTTCGACAGAATGCCTTTCCGAAACAAGACAGGTTAGTGAAACAGCTCGGACATGGGATCTTCTCTCCGGCCCAAATAATTTTGCGGTGATTGCAAAGTTGTGCAAAGATTTCATGTATCCTACTGCCAGAAACACTTGACAGTTCAGTAGTTCACATGCAACAAGCTTTTACAAACCCTGCAAAAACGGTGATATGGATCCTGCTTACTCTCGACACTGGATTCCACCCTTTATTAGAGCTGCATTTTTTTCACACGAAATTACAGAGCGTTTTGTCACCACTTGCTCTCCTTCCTGCCTTGGCACATGGTGAAGAGCTTCAGCGCCTGCGACCATCATCCCCTGTGCCTCTTCCTTTTGTAAGCCTGCCGAGAATTTCAGAAATACACATGCATAGCAAATGATCTCAGCAGGAGATCTTATCAATTTATTTTTGAAACATGCTTTATTTCTCCGCTTCCAAAGGGCCTTTTCATAGCTGCCAGACCAACGACAACGACCTGAATATTTCTTCCCACCGGCAAATGCACCCACCAGAAATACTGGTTCAAACTTACTAGTCTACAACCATCACCCAGAACATTACCAACTATGCCCAAACATATTTAGCAGCGGCACATTCGAAAAATAAGTGATTAATGCTCTCTAACTCATTACAGAAGCAACATTTAGGATCCCCTTTCCTATTCCTCCTCAACAGATTGTCTTCAGTAAGAATGGCATTATGTAAGATTAGCCAGAGAAAAATCTTTATTTTCAAAGGCAATTTGACTTTCCAAAGAAATTTATAAGCCTTAACAGGTAGGTGATCATGTATTTTTTTTTATACATCGAAATAACTGAGAATAAACCAGACTTTGTCCAATTCCACTTTGGATGGTTAGCATCTTCCCCCAAAGCCATCCTTAACCTATCCCTAAGGATTTTCAGATCATTTTGCATATCCTCACTCAGCCACCTTCTAAAAGACATAGAGCAACCATTGCAAGCCCAATGATGTACAAGTTACTTTTGATCCTTACTAATAGCATGCATGTTATAAAATGTACAGCAAAAGTAGATGATCAAAAGAATAAGAGACATGAATTTAACGTGGAAAATCTTTATAGAAAAAACTACAGACATACGAAGGCGGAATTCACTATATGAGGATATATTACAAGTATATGAAACTTCAATGTATCTCAACCGTACGATTACAGGGGTACATATATAGGCTAGGTATCAAAATCTTGAACAAAGAAAGAAACCGAATCAGAGTTGGATGTGTCAGTCGTTGCCATGTTTGACACGGCTCAGCACATGCATTGCTCGGCGTCATATCTGACGCAGTGTCCGACATGGATACGATGACAAATTCGGATCACACTTTAACAATACAAAACAAGAAAAACATTCCTATTCCACACCAACTATCTCCCCAAATATCAGTCATTTTACCATTGCCTTTATTAGAGCTACTAGGGTGCATTTGTTCTGTTTGTGTTGTCTTTCAACGTTAGTCCAATTCTTTTTAACCTATGACTTATGGTTTTCTTTAAATAAACAAATGGGGTGGTTTATTCGCTGCCTTTTTGAAATAGCTTATCGGAACATCTTTTTCGAAGCGGCTTATCGGCATTCGTTTCATTCACATAAGTGCTTACTTTAGAGGCAAATATCATCAGGCATAGCTATAAGTTTTTAGTTGTAGTCTAAAAGAACAAATTCATTGGCTGTTGTTTTCTCTGTCTACTGCGAACGTACAATGTTGGATTGATGATACTTAATGGCTGATGTTCTGATTAGCTGATTAGGCTGATGGTTCTGCCCAAAGGACGTGCCTTCATATGCTTTGCTGATTCCTCCACTGGACCCAGGCACTGACTGGACCTGTGATAGGGAAAGCTTCATCTGATGGTCCATGGAAATGGAAAGGTAAACTGACCATGTGGCCTCGCCTAACTCGGTTTTTTTTCAGTTTCAACTTCTAATTTTAGTTTTTTTCACTATTCAGTAATTTGTCCTTTTCTGATTTTTTTTAGATATTTTGGGCTTTTTTGTATTTTCTTTTTTTCCCGTATTCTTTTACATTGTCCGTGATGGGTTAACATGTTTTTTCTGTTTTACATTTTTTAAATTTAATTAAGCCCAATAAGCCAACTCGGTTACAGTAAAAAAAGCCAGCTACAGTGAAATTTCAACCAGAAGTCAGAAGCCATCGCTATTCCAAATGCACCCAATTGTGACACCTCTACATTCACATAGTAGTACAAATCTTCAGGAGAAGTATAACACTGCTTGTAAGTACCCGGATACAGCCTTTCATGGTCCATGGAGCATGATAGCTACTACTGGTTAGTATTTTTCTTCTTCGGAGAACCATTTGAATTCAAAATCTTATGGTCATGGTAGAATTCTAGCTATAAATTTATGATTTTGAAGATTGTGAACCATTGATATTTTTATATGGGTACTGGGGCTGATTTCGATACTACGCAGGATAGAGAATGTCAGACCCAAATAGTATTCGCACGAAGATGGAAGCTCTGCATGAGCATTCAGCACCAACACAGCATGTATAACACAGGGAGCAAAAAAGATCACGTGAGCCGGGAGGATGCTCTAACGGTGGACATTTGTACAACAATTATGCTGTTCCCGACCATGGCTAAGTTCTTTTTGCTTTTTTAATTACTATTTATTAAACTGATAAACCGCAATACAAAAGAACATACTCTAATTTTCTCTAAATGATTTTCCGAGTACAAAACGTATGTGCTGTCCATATTATTGTCTCTGTTGTACACTGCCATATCGAAAACATAAAGAAAAGCTATCAGACGCAGCTCAATGCATTCAGCCGTAGATCAAAAGTACAGATCAAGAAAATAATTTTTTCCCTATAGAATAAAATAACTTCTTACTCAGCTTTCTAAATCCTTTCCGGTTAAGCCAGCGCAGAGGCTGCAAGCTCCAGAGTGTCGCTGCGATGCGAGCAGGCCGTGGCAGCACATGGCATGCCGGCGACGCCGCGCGGCCCGAGCGCCCATCCAATCAGGAGGGGGCTTTACACGCTCTCTCGTTGCAGCGTGTAATGAGCTGGGCCGGATCTTCCATTTTGATGCGATGCGGTGTGCTTGCACGAGCCTGGCCATTATTACTTGGTGTGGTGGCTCGACTAAATTACTCTACCCGTTATAAAGGCAGGGTAAGAGAGATTAGTACAACTATAGAGGGTTGCGCGCTATACTATGTTGGTCGATTTTGAGAGAGTACTCCTATCATAAAATATATCTAACAATGTGAAAACATCTTCACATATTTAGATCCACTTTATATTAAAGATAAATAGATAGAAACAACAGCGGGACAAATAAAAACATCCATGCATAGTAATAGACCTTATATATCATTGATGGTATGCACACGACAACTAAGCAACATAGATAAAAGAACAAAAGAGGAATGTGCATAATTCCCTACGGTACGTGAGCACAATGAATTAACAGAATAACCTAACGACACACAACAACCATAAATGCTACAACCTAGATAACAATTGTCTGGTAGTACATAAGTTAGTTACATGCCATACACATTGACGATGATATAATGATCGTTAAATTATTATGTTATTATATTCTTTGAGTATAACTCGTATCGATAATGGAGAGATTTTACAGGATAGTCGTAGGCTTTTCTATGACCACTCCTCAGTTGTAACTCCTTCTAAGATCATATAGTCATAAACTCTTCTATGACCATATAGTTGTAAATTATCCTACGACCACCATATGGTTGTGGACCCTCCTTCGACTAGTCTATCTTCGACTGACAAGGTGGTTATAATGTGCGCTTATTTTCTGGAATAACCATGCATGATCTCTCTCTGACAACAACCGTCACACGACGGATGGGCTACCACGTCTCTCTGACAATAACTCTCATCGGACAGTTATCACCTGAAGTGTTAAGGCGTCTTTTGGCGTGGACTAACGGTCGCTGCTTCGCCAACTATATAAAAGTTGACATCAGAGAGAAAGGGGAGTCGATCCAAGCAGGACAGAGTGAAAGGCATTCCGCATTACTTTCTTAATTGTAATCAATTCTCTGAGCAATAGTCACACAGGAGTAGGATTGTTATTCTCCCAGGAGAAGGTATGAACTTGTATAAAAATTTTTGTGTCTTTTCTCTGTGTGATCATAACCAGGTCTCCAAAAGTTTTCCCTAAATCCAAAATATCATATGTAAGATTGGTATTAAAACACCGACAATTGGTGTCGTCTGTAGAGAGACTTCTTCCAAAACTTTGGTAATTCCCTTGTCAGCAAGTTCTCTTCTTTCTGATGATCTCATGGCAGGAGAATGGAATGATAAGAATTGGTTTGACCTGGCTGACTACGCAGACATCGACATGGATGCCTGCTACGACTACGAGAAGACCATGCTTGCTTCCTACGATGAGACTGTCCCAGGAGATCCTCCCAAGATCGTACCACCGAAAAGGCTGAGGAGAGATCCTCATCCCCCACAGTAGTACGCTCAACAGAGGAATGAGTTCCCCAAATGGCAAGGGTCAATCTGACCACGAACAGGACTCGTAGCACGACGATAGGCTTGCCCCCAAGTGTCCGAGTCCCTCGGCGACCGCTCGATCAGGCTCAGCGAGTCTTGCATTCCAAGACTCCGTCGTCATTTGGTTGTTGTAACTCTCCGGTGGACCTTGCAAAGATCGTGGGCGGGCTCCCTACGAGTTCGCTCATACTCTCGCAGAATGCATATCCAACCGGAGACAGTTATAACTCGGAATTCCCCTTCCTGGAGAGGTTTACTTCAAGTCACGGTGTGCTCTCGTTGGAGGATTCTTCAGGCGAGGGGACCTTCGATGGAAGTGGAGATTATAGACAGGAGGTCTTTGCCCTCCCCTTAGATAATGATCGCTCTCTCAGACGAAGGCCTGAGGATGCTCACCATCGATCACACTCTACCACCCCTCGTGAGGATGGCGAGGAGACCTTCAGCGATGAGCCAGGTCAATTCTCTGACGAGCATGAGAGAAATCCTAGAGATAATCCTTCTCCTTTAAGGCAGCCTCAACCAGCCTCAAACATTGAGGATCCCGAGACCATTAAAAGGAGACGATTGGCTTCCAAGAGGCCTTTGCCTGGCATGCCCAGTACCAATATGAAGAGGCTCGAGTGCTAAGCTACGAACACTTTGCTGAAGGGATCGCGCAAAGACTCCAAAACATGATGGCCAAACTCGAGCAGCCTCGCCAACATAACTCTGGGTGTCAGATAGGTACGACCGCATCTAGTCATTCACAGAACTCACATCGTGAAAATCGACATGATGACAGGTCACATCGTTCTTCTAACCATAACTCTAGTCGGAGGAGAATTCCTTGAACGTCTCTAGATTGGTGAGCCATTGAGGGGGCAATCGATCACCATTTTGAGCAAGGAATTTGTAGCAGCAGATGGAGTATGAGAAGTACTACCCTCATATGGACGAGACCTACTACAGGTCAGGTCCATCGATAGTCAAACATCATCGAGTATAGTCGCATGGAGACGCCAATCGCCATTTCTCGCAAAGGAGGCGTCATGAACTTATTACCGAATGTTGGGCGTTGATACCTTAACTCCGAGCGGTGCACTAGCCACCACAGTTTCAACCGGTAAATATGGAGAAGTTTGATGGGTCTCAAAATCCTATTGAGTTCCTTTAGATTTACACGACCGCGGTTTGGGCAGCAGGAGAAGGGAAGCATGTCATGGCAAATTATGTCCTGATTGTGCTTGAGGTGTTTGCTCAATTGTGGTTGCTCAATGAATCACTTGAGTTGATCTATTCGTGGCAACACCTCTATGAATTTCTGTTAGCCAACTTCTTGGGCATATACAACCGCCTTGGGAAGGAGGACGACCTACACTAGATATGATAAAAATAGCAACGAGACCCTATGATAATTCATCAAATGCTTTTGTCAAGTCCATAATTCAATTTCAGGTCTCTGACGCTTTTATCATCAGGGCATTCAAGTAGGGGATCCACAATAGGAGGTCCATAGAGGATATCGCCTTGAATCCTCTGACCACCGTCGCTGAGCTCTTTGAGATAGTTGATTGTTACACGACTACTACTGAAGTGGTTGAATGGACTAAAACCATCGATCAGGTCAATCGAGGTTCCAAAGAGGAAGACGAAGGAAATAGAAGGAAGGAGAAGGCTAAGAAGTCCAAGAACAAGGCATAAGATTAGAAGCCTCATGTCGAAAGTTCGAAGGAAGTCTTGGCCATGGGCGATAAAGAACCACAAAACCCGAAGCAATATTCCAACTAGGGAAAAGACAAAGCACCCATACAAAAAGACAACAAGCCTATTTGGTGCCCTCTCCATAAAAAGGAAGGGCATGACCTTCATAATTATCGAGTTTTTCAATGAAAACTCAAGGACTACTATTCTAGTAAAGGACTATTCCCTACTCTCGAAGAGTTAGGACAAATAAGTGGTTGGAAGAAATCGAAAGATGATGCGGACATGCTGTTCCAGGATCGAAAGCACACCATTGAGTATATTTATGGAGGATCTTCGGCATACGAGTCAAAACGTTAGTACAAAGTTGTCGAATGAAAGGTAAACTCTATTGATTCTCCCCTTGTCAATAATCTTCCTAAGTGGTTGAATATCACCATCTCTTTTGAGAAGAATAATTGTCCGATCTCTTCAACTTGACCAGGTCGGTTCTTGGTTGTAGTACCACGTTGACTTTCAATGGCTAGTTCTGACGCTCTGATATAGCTGTTAGTGTCGTTATAGTAAAGTGTGGTAGTTTCGTAAATTGCACAGTGGTATTACCATTTTCCCTAATTTTTCAAGATATTTTTATGCAATAGCTATATTTAGTTGGGGGTATAAATACTCCTCCACCAGCTCAAGGACACGGCTAGACACTTCATTTAATATCTTTGAGCAATAGAACACCTCTCCCACACCTCAGTTTTACTTGTGCATTCATCTGAGGTAGTTGAGTCAATTCAAGTACATTTTCATCCTAAATTGATCCTTGGTACTTGATCATCGACAAGCAAAGCTATGATTTGTTACTCTTGGTGCTTGTTGGCATCTAGACGACTCGGTGGGAGTTGCGGGGTGACTTCTTCAAGAAGATTGTGAAGAAGCATGATGTCGTATGTGAATGTTGGATCTCATCTACCTGGAGTGAAAAAGAACTACCACTAGTGATAAAAAAGTGAGGCTTAATTTGTGGAGCTGGTCCAAAGTGCGTAGGCTTTTCTCAACGTGGATTAGGGAAAGTCGGCAAGTTTTTGAACATCACGGTAAAACATCGTGTGTCAATTGGTTATTTCTTTGTCACCCCTTTCCATACTTGTATTTCTAGCATATAGTGATCATTGTGATTGTACTTTTATTTGTGCTAGAGATATTGTGTAGAGACTTATGCTTATGTTGCCTTGGGTATACTAGAATTGTGTAGATTTGTATTGCATTAAAAATCTTGCATAGTTAGTAATTGCGATAATTAGTTTTAGAACACAAGAATTTTCAGAACTTTTTATTCACCCCCATTAGTTGGTTATCCTTGGTCCTACACTAAGGTGTAGCCTTCGACCAAGCACTTGAACCCTAAAGCCGCGTCGAAGCCGAACGAGCACAACAAGCAAGTTCCGCTGGACCCAGCGGAGCGTTCAAAGACCATTCGCATTAGGGTTACTTCCAACCCCGTATAGGAAGACGCTTTCGTCACCTTCCTTTGGAAAAACGCAGATGTGTTCGCGCAGCAACCATTTGACATGCCCGGGGCCCTAGGGAGGTGATCGAGTACAGGCTAGCTCTATAGCCTGATAAGAAGCTCATAAAATAAAAATTATGGAGATTTGCACCAGATTAACGAGAAGCTATCCGATCAGAATTGGACAAGCTACTAAAAGCAGACTTTATAAGAAAATCAATCACTCAGAGTGGATGGCTAACCCTGTAATAGTTAAGAAGTCTAATGGTAAGTGGCGTATGTGTATAGACAATACTGATTTAATTAAAGCTTTTCTAAAAGATGATTTCCCACTTTCTCATATCGATCAATTGGTTGACTCTACTGCTGGCTGTAAAGTGCTAAGTTTTCTAGATATATACTTTGGTTATCAACATATTAGTATGTTTCTAGAACATGAAGAGAAGACCACATTAATTACGTCATTTGGAGTATTTGGCTATGTGAAAATGCCATTTGGTTTAATAAAAATGTTGGTCCAACTTTTCAGCGTTTAATGTAATTGACTTTTTTATATCTAATGGGCAAAGTTTGGAAGCCTACGTTGTTGATCTAGTCGTAAAGAGCATCAAATGACATAATTACATTTCAGACCTGCAGGAGACATTCGACAACCTCAGAAGCACCGCTTAAAACTCAATCTCGATAAGTGTGTGTTTAGAGTTTCTTAGAAAAGTTACTTGGATTACTTGTTTTGGCAAGAGATGTCGAGGCAAATCCTAAAAAGATAAAGGCCATTGAGTAAATGTGCCCTCCAACCACTTAGAAAGAAGTTCAAAAACTCATCGGGTGCATGGTAGCTCTAAGTATTTTCATCGCATGATTGGGAGAAAAAAGACTTCCTTCTTCAAACTTCTAAGAAAACACGAGGGTTTCAAGTGGTTAAAAGAGGCTAATGATGCATTCGAGGATGTCAAGAGATATCTTATGTGTGCTCCTGTTATGGTTTCTCTGAAACCAGAAGAGACGCTCTTAGTATATCTTGCTGCCACGCGACAAGCAGTAAGCGCAATATTGGTTGTGGAACGCGAAGGCGTCCAATGACTAGTGTATTATATAAGCGAAGTCTTACACGGACTTAAAGAATGCTACCCTCAGGTTCAAAAACTCTTATATGCCCCCTCATGTCTTTGAGGAAACTGAGGCATTATTTTCAGGCACACAAAATTGTTGTGATGTCTGAGTTTCCCTTAGGAGAGGTCCTCTAGAACAGGAAAATATCGGGATGCATGGTAAAATAGTCGATAGAACATGAGGAGTTCTACCTCTAATTCGTGTCCTGAACGGTTGTTAAATCCTAGATCTTAGCAGACTTTATCGCCGAATAGAAAAATCCTGAACTTGTTCAGGATCCCCAATACAACTCCCATGACCAGTGGATGATGTACTTTGATGGGTCGCTTACGTTAAGCGGTTCTAAGACTGAGGTGGTCCAGGAATCTCTTACAGGAGAGATCTTAAAATATGTCATTCAATTGCACTTTCCAGCTACTAATAATGTGGCCACAAATGAAGGTTTGTTGGATGGCATACGAGCCACGAAAGCACTCGAGGTTCATCAACTACTCGTGAGAAGAGACTCTCAACTAGTTGTGAATCAGATCCAAAAATAGTATTAACGCTCTAGTTCGACTATGTCTCAGTACTTGTCGGAAGTCAGGAACCTTGAGAAGCACTTTTTCGGTTTCTAGTTATAGTACAACCATCAGAAGAATAATTTTCTCACTGACCAGTTAGCTCAAATAACTTCTTCTTGATCGCAAGTACTAGCATGAGTCTTTTTGGAGTAACTCCAGAAGTCGTCTCTAGTCGAAGCACCAGAGACAACTTTTACTGCCTCTTTAGAGTACGAAGATACCTGGATGGCACCCATCAACAAGTATCTTCAGAAGGATTCAGTACCCGATGATGATCTCGAAGTAGATCGTTGAGCCTATAAGGCCAAAATATATACTTTGATCAATGGAGTACTCTATAAATGGAGTATTCAAAGGGTTCTCATGTGATGTATATTGTAAAAAGAAGGATTATAACTTCTTAATGACATACATAAGGGCATCTATTGAGCACATGCTTCTTACAAAACGCTGATTGGAAAAGCCTTTCGATAAGTTTTTTACTGACCAACAGCCCTCAATGACACCAAAGAGCTGGTTAAGAAATATGTACAATACCCGTTTCGTAGAAGTAAATACACTAACCAGCTCATACTCTTCAAATAATTTCTCTATCTTGGCTTTTTGCAACCTGGGGTCTCGATATCCTAAGTCTTTTCCTAGGAGTACCGGGGGCTTCAAGTTCCTTTCTGTGGCTATTGACACATTTACAAAATAGATTGAGATCGAACTTGTGATTGGGATAACAATGGAAGCTGCAAAAAAATTTGTCATGAGAAGCATCATTACTATATTTAGAGTCCCAAGTCGAATAATTCTGACAACGGTAAGCAAAGGGGTAGTCAAGCATGTGAATGGCTAGATAATGCAAGGAATCAAGACTCGAGTCTTCGATAGCTCATAAAACACTCAGGGGGCTTGGGTACAAGAATTATCTTCAGTATTATGGGCAATTTGCATGACTCCCAGTCAGGCGATAGGAGAGACTCCATTCTTCCTAGTTTTTGGAGCTAAAGCTATGCTTTCTTCAGAACTAAAGATTCGGTCGACAAGGGTTGAGAACTTCCACGACTCCAACCAAGAGCAACTTCAAGCGAATGACATCAGCTTGCTCGATGAGAAGAGGAATTAAGACGTAATCTGATTTGTAGTCTATCATCAAGCTATGCGTAAGTACTACGATCGTAAGATCCAACTTCACAGCCTTGCTCTAGGTGACTTGATATTGAGGAAAATTCAATCTCAGTCTAATCGAAACAAACTCCTCTAAGTGGGAAGGTCCTTACACCGTGATCGAAGTCACACGATTAGGCTCGGTATGACTTTCTATGGAAGGCAACCAGATCTTCTCAAACTCTTGGAATATCAACCAATTATGTAAATTTTCTGTGTAATATTTTTACCTTTTTAATAAAGTTTTGTTTATTCAAATCTTTATTGTTGTATATTCAGTAGAGCTTCTTTTACATTTGTTTGACCACTTCTGGAACATCTAGTTTGTTTAACTGGTCGAAGAAGGAAACATCCCTAATCGAAGTCTCTTCTCTCTGCATGTGGTCTTGCCCACTAGAAGGAGCTTCCTAGTGCCAAATTGTTTTTGTCTCTTGCTATCAACACACAACAATTGGGTTGTCCATGAAAGTGTTGAATGAATGTAAGAAAATGAATTTTGAGTATTTGTCATGTCATAATTTATGTCTTCAATTTGATTAACATGGTCGAAGGAAGGTAACACCACCTAGTCGAAGCCTTTCCTCTCTTATGTGGTCCTGTCCGCTAGAAATAACTTTTTAGTGTCGATTCATTCCTGACTTTTGCTACAAGAATATGATAATTGAAGTGAATAATGATTGTTAGATGAACTGCTCTGCTCTCTGCATATCTTACTCTGTGGTATTTGCTTTGTTTATTCATATAAAATAAGTAAATAGTCAGAGACTAGGATAGAATTATCAATATAACTTTAATTTTTAGTCGTAACTTCATTCTCTTTTATTTCTTTTTTGTCTTACGAGCACTAACTACTCAACAAGATGAATCGCAGGAAAGGGAAGATATTTTTCATTAGCAAAGGTTTGTTCCTTACAAATTTCCTATTTACAAACTACTCTAACGAAGGAGAGCGGAGTTGCATCTCCTCCATGACCTTTTGATCAGTTGGTTCTAGCTCTTCAATCAGATGGGTTGCCTCTGCTTCAGAGCAGTGAAAGTCATGATGGCTCGAAGGTTGAGGCGCTGGTCATATGTCTTGAGTTTTGCCAAGGCATAACTTATAGTGCCTTTAATTGCATCCCGAATCGAGTCGGCCTAGTTAGTCTTGAAGGTGGATTAGTGCTTCTCTATTGCTTTGACTTGTCATTAGATCGTACTCATATAAGCAGTTATGGTGTCCTCAGAAGGACTCATCTTCTTTGCATGAAACCTGCTGAGTAAATTGTTGAGGAGTGAAACATTGTCTTGAAGAATGATCTTCATCGACTTCATTTCCTCCTGGCTATGAGTCGAAGCTTGAACAAGTTGCTTTATTTCAATCACAACCTCTACAAATAGAGTAAGATGGTTAGAAACTTACTTATCAAAAGACTAGTTAGAAGAACTGGTTGAAGGTAAAGCTTTTCTTACCAGCTACTCGAGCATCAAGCTTATCGACTTCAACTTTGTGCAGTTTTTCTAGCAGCTTATTTCTCTCGTCCTTCTCTTTACTAATACAAGTAAGTTCTCCAATCACTCTGGCTTTCTCTTTAACCTCAATGCGCAGCTTACTCATTTCAACTTTTTTATCTATCAAAAGAAAAGAGTTAGAGGAAGACAAAAAAGACATCCCAATGAACAGTCTTATGTTCATAACTTATTGTTTATTTTCTCTTGCAATGCTTTAATAGCAGAATTGGCCTTCAGAAGGTTTATTGAAAAATCAACGTTTTCTTTCTTTAGCTTTTACGTATCGACCTTCTCGTTATCGAGTGTAGCAGCCAAGAATTTCTCGTTGCTCTTATACCTATAAAGGTTAAAAATAAACATGAAAAGATGGACAAGTGGTCAAAATGGAGAATGACTACATAAGCCAGTGACTTACCATTCCTCTGCCTTCTTAGAGAGTTCGACATTTTATTATTGTTGGAGTGTGAGTTGTCTGTGGTATTCAATCATAGTTGCTATGTCTTCTAACACTATCTAAACAAAGAAGGATAGTGAGAGGCTAGAAAAGTTAAGTATGAATGTTTAAGTACTACTTTTATGACCAAACTTGGCAAGTATCCATGTGGAATCTTTGAGCTGATCGACCTTGTTCCACCACACTTTTTCAAGACGCTCGTCCTCGAAGATCCCACTACAAATACAGGGTTAAAAATGTAGAGAAGAAGTTAGGTTGCTCTTCTTCTTCTTCTTTTTCTTCTCCAGCTGTACCTTCTTGGAAACAAGGAGAAGTCTCCTCGGCGTGGCAGTTGGAAGGATTTTCAACCTCTCAATCAGGTATTTCTACCCTATCTTCAGCCATTTCTACTTCTGTTGCTACGACCATCTTCGTGGTCGTAGTCTTTGCAGCTTCAGTAGCAACCTTTGTTGCTACAGTGGTCGTTTCATCAACCACTATCTCCACCCCGTCTTCGACTACAGGCAGAGCCTCAGGGGCCTTTACAGCAGAAGTATCCTTGGGAATGGAGAAACCAAGTTGAAATCATGAAAAGAAAAGTAAGTCGGCATTTAAGAAGACATGGAGGTAAAATGCTATATTTATGCTTTTATTTTCGTACCTTGCTTTCGTAGTTTTGATTTTGAATTTAGAAGAAACCTTTCCAAAGATTGGTTTCTTTGACTTCTTCTCTTCGATGACATTTGGTCGTAGAGAAATGAGAACATCTTCGACCATGTCTAGTCAAAGATCTTGAGCAAGAGTTACTGCTCCTTGTCCCTCTTGTCCCTCCTGGTAGTCAAAACCAATTTCAACCACTTGGAGGGCAGTTTCCTTTTGGACCACAGGTTCTGCTGTTGCGGTAGTCTCCTTCACAAAAATACAAAACTCTTCCAGTCTTTCTTTTCGAGTTACTTGATAAAGCCTTGAAAAGCACCAACTGAGAAGGTTTTGTTATCATAATAGAAGGGTACCTTGATCTTAGGAGTTGGTTGTTCTAGCACGGCTACTCCTATCTCATTTATAGTAGTCACATCCGCAAAGAACTGCTCGATGGGGCTGATCGGAACAACAGGGGGTAAAACAACAAGGGGAACGACATCACTCATGCTTCCCTTTTTCTTGTCGACATCTTTCGTTAGTCGATGTCTCTTGGTTGGAGGAGTCTTGGCTTTCTCCGCCTCTTCTCTAATAACCATTAGTTCAACTCTTTGGTCATCCTTACGGTTATTCATACCTACATTCTGCAAGAAAAAAGAACATTGTTTAGTCATTCTCTACGACTATGTAGTTCTAAACATGAGGTTGATTTTTTGATTAACTTTAGGTGTTCTTTTTCTTTGGTGGATACATCTACCAGAATACGAGGAGCCTTCACTTCAAATAATAGAGCCTTCTCATAGATGGGTTTGACCCGGGAGTCAGTTTCCCCCAAAGCAAGATCTGTTTGTGCAAATGAAGCGGTCAATATACAGTGCTCAAAATTTAAAATATAATTATGAGAACAAGTTCGATTGTTAGTTACCATCCTCATAGCCTCTAATCGTATCCATGGCTCCCAAGTACATCCACATGGGATGTGCTCATCTCTTTAATGGGTTGTTACGACGGGTGATGAAGTCCTTCACAATGTGCCAGCTAGTGAGTCCCTTGTCCCTCAGCTCTTTGATGGCTGAGATGTAAGGGGCTATCCGTGTAAGGTCCTTGGGGCTGAATTCCAGGAAGTATTCTTCTCCACAGCCTTCTCCACAAAAGAAAGGCTATCTTCGCTGATCGTTTCCCAGTAGAACCACTTCTTCTTCCAGCTCAGCCATGAAGATTGAGTGAGCATCTGAATGTATTGCTTTGTTTTGCCATCATGGAGGTTCAGACCATAGTTCCTAGCAATTCCGTTCTGCTGGCTTATTTTGTAGTAGTACCAAAAGAGCTCGAGGTCCAGAGGAATACCCAGGTAGGCCTCACACAAGTATACGAATACGCTAAGCATGGTAATTGAATTGAAAACCAAGTTTACCAATTCGACCATAAAATATTCAAGTACGATCGTGAGAAAGAGATGAGCTGGAAGAAGAAGGCCATGCTCACAATGTGCCTGGAACATTGGGATTAATTCGATTTCTCCCATTGGCTAGTGTTGTTCGATAAATTCAATCCATTTGGTGAATTTTCGCGGAGGGATCTTCTCAGCATCCTTCAATGCCATCAATTTCGCATTGTCCATCTCTAACACTGGCCAATTGGATGAGAACTTAGTTATTTTTCTAAGTGGTTGGTTTGGATTTGGAAGAGATTGAAGGAAGAAGACGATTTGGTCAGCGGTGGAAAGCTCGAAGTGGATCAAAGCAAAAGGGGAAGTAAGGAGACCAAAAGTTACCTCGAGGTAAGCTTTTATAACTGTGTGAATCAGTTACCCGTCTCGGGAATCGAATGGTTATTACCTTTGTGTGAACCGCTCTGATGGATAGATCGGTAGAAATCGATTGGAATTCTTTAATTCCTCTGTTTGAAGTCTACTTGTCTTTACAACTCAAGCGAAATTACCTTTTTAACCAAGCTCGCTTCTGGTCAAAAAGAGTAAAAAAGACATTGTTTTCTCAAGTAAGAATCTATCGTATACAACTTCTCTTTCTCAAGTATGTTATTTCACTTGAAGTTGGGGGTTAGATGATGAGAATATAATAATCATCAAATTATTACATTATTATATTCTTTGAGTATACTCCTTATCGATAAGGGAGAGATTTTGCAGGGTAATCGTAAGCTCTTCTATGACCACTTCTCAGTCGTAAGTCCTTCTACAACCACATAGTCGTAAACTCTTCTATGACCACATAGTCGTAAGTTGTCTTGCGACCATCTCGTGGTCATGGACCTTCCTGCGACTAGTCTATCTTTGACTAACTAGTCTAACTGTGACTGACAAGGCTGTTAGAATGTGCATTTATTCTCTGGAATAATCGTGCATGATCTCTATCTGACAACAACCGCCGCACCATGGACAGGTTATCACGTCTCTTTGACAATAACTCCTATCGGACGGTTATCACCCGAATGTTAAGGCATCTTTTGGCATGGAACAATGGCTGCTGCTTCGCCAACTATATAAAGATTGACGTCAGAGAGAAAGGGGAGCCGATCCAAGCAGGACAGAGTGCAAAACATTCTGCATTACTTTCTCAATTGTAATCAATTTTCTGAGCAATAGCCACACATGAGTAGGGTTGTTATTTTTCTAGGAGAAGGTCCAAATCTGTATAAAAATTTACGTGTCTCTTCTCTATATGATTGTAGCCAGGTCTCTAAAAGTTTTCCCCGAATCCAAGAAATCATACGTAAAATCGGTATTAAAACACTGACACACATGGCAGAACAAAAGGCTTCGACTCCAGCTGGTTTAGGAGGTACATTGTTAACTCCTTCGAGCTTTTGGTTTTTGCTCAACACTAGCTCAAAACCATATATATATATATATATATATATATATATATATATATATATATATATATATATATATATATATATATATATATATATATATATATATAAAACCCAAATCACTTAACTCATCTAGATGTGATGATTCAAAAAACATCATAATAATGGATTGAAGAGGCAATTTTTTAGTCTACGCTATACACTGAAGTCAGGGAATAAAACAATATTAACTGAAAAAGGAAAATTTGTATGTCAATAGGCCAACTTAGAAATGATAGTGCTGATGCTTAAACAGGGGCAAATAAAATGTTCTTGGTTGACAATATAAGCAATGGATCAATGAGCCAGCTAATAAATGATATGATTGATTGTTGACTAATTTATGTCAATAGTCAACAAAGTTGACTAAGAAATTATAGTATTAACTAAGAATGCGACACACACAAATTTGTCAATAGTGCCTATAGAAAATGTCCTCAGTTGATAATATAAGCCATGGATTAATGGGTTAACTAAGAAATGATAGTGCTGATGATTAAATGGGGGCAAAGAACACCTATTTTTGTTTTATTTGATTAGTGATAGCACATGCCCATGCTCTTCATGTATTTTGTGCTACAAGATTATAGGAGCATTCCATATTATCAATAATATGATGTTACAGAAGCTATACATGGACACACAGCTATGCCAATAAAAAATATGATTCACCCAACACAATGATTAGACTATCTTGGTTTCACAAATAATAGTGTAATAACATATCATCTCATGGTCATATTTCTTATAAAAAAAATCAACAAGCTCAGATATTTTCACTTAACCATATATGACTATATGCACCTACCTATGAAAATAAGAACTAAATGGTGCTAAACAACATTTGTAAATCAGACCACAAAAGGAAATAAAGGGATCCAATCACATTCTACATCTCATGATCAGCACATGTATGCCAAAGATCCAATTCGCAAAATAGCCAACCTACAGAACACAATCAAGATATATATTCCTATATTCATATGCAGTAAAATAAATTGTGTAGGTCCTCATGATCACATTGCAAAACCTGCAAGACCTATGCTTTCATTGGGAGCAAAAACGTTTATATAGAAACCATGTTTCAGCAAATCACTATGGAATGTGGCTAAAACTACTAGCTGAGAGAATACAAATTCCTATATTCTACTTCTCCGAAGATGCTTCTGGCCAGTGGAATTGCCCCGGGGTGGCTTCAATTGATGGTGAGCCTTTCGGCCGGAGTTGGGGAAAAAGTGGGCACCGACGAGCTATAACGCACGAGAGGCCGATTGCACTCGGTGGAAGGAAGAGGGGAGCGTGAGGATGCGATTGGCGGTCTCCCCGAGCCTTTATAGGCGGCGGAGCGGCTAGTCCGTGCGGGGCGGTTGGAAGCAGCCATGGCGGTGACACAGGCAACGACGTGGCTACAGCGCAGGCGTCACGGTTTCTGGGTTGTGAAGAGACGGCAGTAGGTGAACTTACAATGGATGGAGAGAGCGAGGGCGAGAGCGTCACAGCGACTATGGCCGACGCAGGGGAGTGGCGCGGCGTCGTGGGCGCAACCGTGCGGGTGCGTTCGGAGGGGATGGGGTGGCAGGGAGGGTACCACGACGGCAAGTGGTGGCATAGGGCTGCGGTGCAGGCTGGCGACCAGCGGTTCGAAGGAGGCACGGTGGTGGGGGCCGCGACAGCGGGCTTTCGGGGGAGAGGAAGAAGGGAGCGAGCAGGCGCGCACGTGAGGAGAGAGCAGAGGGAGAAGATAGCGAAGGAGAAGGGGGGCGTTGGCCGTGGGCCAGGCTAGGCCAGCCGATGCCTCCCTCCTCTTCTGCTTTTTTGTCTTTTTAAATTTTCATTTTTGATTTTGAATGCTATTTGTATTTCTAAGGTTTGTGTATGTATATACTTTATACATAAAATTTCATGCATAAAAATTCAAGATATCATTGCAGTACTTTTACTTTTCGTTTTATATTTTCCTATATTTTGTATACCTCCATTTTAACTTTATTGATAATTCACTTTTGGGAATCTTGGGGCAAACATTCGATCATCTTTTCATATTCGTATTTTAATTTAGAATTTTCTTTTATAAAGTATATTATTTCTTTTTGGTGTTTCCCTTTTATTTTTATACTTTACTTATTATATTATTTCTTATGTTTTTGGAACCTCAATCAAAAACCAAAGAACTCAGAAAATTAAAATAACAGAAAATACCAGAATTCAAAATATTCACAAATTACACCTTAACTACAATTCTTCATTTTTTTGGAATGTCACATATGCCACCCCTCTTCCCTGGCCGAATGACTACCCTGTTCAATTCAGATTTTTTGATGGTTTTTGACTAAAATAACACTAGTGTCTGTTAGTTTTTTTTCTGAAGTATTCATTTAAAGAAGAATAAAAAAAAATAAAAAATACCGTTATATCTCAACGGACAATGCAAAAGGAAAAAAAAGAAAAAAAATTACATTAAGTAGCCAACGGTTCTAAATAGCTTTTGATTTTCTGTAATTTAGGAGTTAAAAGTCAAAAATTGTTTGAAACATGACCTTAGTATCTCATAAGGCATGGTAATAACAAACCTGAGCATAGCCATACCGCTCCAATCATACCTGCACATGATTTGCGTATCATTTCAAACGAGAAACCATAATAATAACGGTAAGTTATAATGTAGATTAGAGAAACCTTTTGACAAACAAAATACATACATTCCGTTTTGCAGTGTCTTTCTTTCCGTACTCTCTCTTGTAAACACTTAGAATTCAAAATTTTAAGCTGTAAACCACAGCCTAAAAGGATCCATCCCATGAAACCTGAAAGATTTTCTTGCAGCGAAGAGATTACCTAGAGATATTGGAAGCCATGGTCGGCCCCAAGAGAGATATTGTTCACTATGTAGCTTTTCTCCAGACTGAAATCCACACAACAAAGTAAACAGTGGGAATAAGTATGCATGATCAATGTGAATCAAACAAGCCCAACAGTAACTTCTGCTGACCTATGGCTGCACCTTCCTATCGATTAGGATGTTCACCAAGCTCGTCTGCGTGGCGTTCGCCATCCACCCTGACAAAATGCAAAACCCAAATCACTGACTACTCAGATTCTTCTTCCGATTACTCCCACGAAAAGGGTAACAGTTGTGACCGGCCACCAATAACCTTTAGGAGGCCCGAAATTGCATGGCAGCAGTGGTCATGTGCAGCAGCAAGACAACAATGGCATGTAGCACCATGGGCAGGTGCAAGGCAACACACAACAATGGTGGAAGCTATTGTGCCATCGATGGGGAGGGCCACGCGGATTCCTTCCGCTATAAGAGTAGTAATATATATGCTGAAGCTTCATCCCTTGCAATCAGCGAAATACTAAACACAAGGTAAGATGGATGATTTTTTCTTGAAGCAAAAGCCATGTTAGTTTGACTTGAAGCGGAAAGGCAACTTGAATTCTTGCTACTCTTCCTCTTAAAGGGGTTCCCCTCCAAAGTTACTGTACACATCCTCAATTGGGGTTCACAATCCAAGCTTCCCTTTCATCGAAAATTTGGATGGTGAGCTCCTTTGACTTGCATAATCAATACTCTCTCCGTCCGGCAATATAAATCATCTTTCTTAGTAAACATCGTTCCACAATATAAGTCTATTGCGGAAATCAAATATATAGTTATTGTAATATTTTTACAATATATCCCTATTTTAATGCTAGAAAAATAAGTGAGTAGTTGTAGTGTACCATTTAATATGGATATGCATAGTCTAATAATGTTAACTTTTTCTTAAATTCAATATTTTATTGGTCTGTGTGTATGGTGGGCTTTGGACCTATATTATGGGATGGAGAGAGAGAGTATAATCTAATATGCCACCCCTCTTTCTTTGTCGAATGACTACCCTGTTCAATTCGGCTTTTTTGATGGCTTTTGACTAAAATAACACTAGTGGCTGTTAGTTTTTTCTGAAGTATTCATTTAAAGAAAAAAAATACCATTATATCTCAACGGACAATGCAAAAGAAAAAAAAGAAAAAAAGTACATTAAGTAGCCAATGGTTTCTAAATAGCTTTTGATTTTCTGTAATTTAGAAATTAAAAAGCCAAAAGTTGTTTGAAATATGATCTTAGTATCTCATAAGGCATGGTAATAACAAACCTGAGCATAACCGTACCACTCCAATCATACCTGCATATGATTTGCGTATCATTTCAAACGAGAAACCATGAATAATAACGGTAAGTTATAATGCAGATTAGAGAAACCTTTTGAAACAAACAAAATACAAACATTCAGTTTTGCAATAGGTTTTCAGAATGGACAACAAATTACGGCATAATTGGGCTGGCCCTTGGGCCACGAGTTGCAGTTGCAGGTAATACGCACACCGATCAGATCACTGCCGTTGTTTTCTCAGCCCTATTTACGGTCGCCACTCGCTCTTCTGTTCCAGTTCCAGGTGGTTCCTCTCGTCTCTCTCTCTGCCTCCGCGTTCCTCTCTCTCTCTGATCCAGCGAAGCCGAGCCCTCCTGTCCAATTCCCCTCTCCCGCTCAGATCCAGCGATCCCCTTCTCATCGCGAGCTCGCCGTGAGATCGGCGCCCCCTCCTCGTTGCCGTCGCTTTGGGCATTTCCTCCGGTCGGAGATCGGGGACCGTCTCGTTTGCCTTTGTAGTAAGTTCGTTTCCCTCCCTACTAGCTCTTGATCGCGTGCGAGTCCCATGGATCTAGTTGTCGATGGTCAGATCTGCTACTTTTTTCATCCTTTTCTTCCCGTTGATTTTGATCCGTGTTTTTGTTGCGAGTGGCAGGTTAACACTGTCGATTTCCCCCTTTTGACATGTGCTTTCATGTGCAATAGCAGTGTGTTTTCATATCTACCTTGTCCCATTCCCATGTTAACCTGTTCTAATTTTATGCATCATGTTGGCTTGCTGGTGTGTGGCAGTGCATTAGTCGTGACTTCACCTCGGATCACTGCCTACGAGTTTGCTAGAGCTAAGATCACGTCAATTTTATTGTTGTCAGATGTTGTTTTTTAGATGCAACTCATGCTATGCCAGTAACTCGCAGCTTAGCTAGCGTTGATTCCTATGTTGGTTGGGAGTTGTTAATGGCAATTTTACTCTTGTTTGACTAGTGTTGAAGTACTTTAGTTCAGTGTGACGAGAAATATTAATAAAAAAGGGAGCATTCTTTTCAGTTCCCGAGCATGCTCCAATGTTTCTCTCATTGGAGGCCGTCTCTTATGATCTGGCAGCTTCCGTGCAGAAAGAGAGAAATTGTGCGATCAGCAATAGCATGGACATTTAACTCACCACAAAGCCATGTGTAGTAGTTATCTTATTATAGATGGAGGAAACTCTGAAGTGTGCTCATCAGTAGGGCTGCTGGGCTTGCTGCTGCTCTAGCTTTATATGTGGTGTTAGAAGGGTTGAACGTCACCAAGGCCCAGAGTTACATATGTCCCTATGTTGGAAAGAGAGAGGTCGAATGATGAAATAGTTATATATGCACCATTTATGAACAAGGTGACAAAACAACATAGATAGGCAAGTGCTCTGTGAGACAACTTGAACTATGAAAACTGGGAAGCTGAAGTGACATGCTTCATGTATAAGAACCAAATTAAAGTATGTATGTGAATGTCACTCAATTGCATTGACAGATAATTGAAATGTCCTCTCCTCCTTCTTCCCCGGTGATGCGGGATCTGTCCCCACCCTCTACGAACGATCCCTCGCCCCGGCGCGCGGGGAGGCTGTTCATCGACAAGATTTCCAGGAAGACGTCCAGGCTCCTCACCACTCCTCGTGCCTCGAGGGCCAGGGCGAGGACCTGTCCACTTGGGGCTCCTCCTCGCCGCAGTCGTCGACTTGCTGGTGTTGGGGTTGAAGTCCCGGTGGTGGCTGCTCCTTCCCGTTCAAGGAGGTGTGTCCTGAAGTGTTTGGACATCATCGGTGAGCGGGAAGGTTTCGACCAGGAGGCTCTGGACGGCTACACCAAGCTCTTTGCCCAATCCTTGACTGTGTCCAATGTGCAAGCGCTTGCTGCTCTGTTTGGTTGTGCCCCCTTTGTGGCGGAAGCCACCTTTGTTGAGGAGGAGCCTGTTGCTTCCTGACTTCCTCGCTCTGAGTTTGGTCGTGTTCCTCTTTTGGTTTTTATGAATCCATCCAAGATTCTTTCATGGAATGTTCGAGGGCTGAATTCTTGGACTCGTCAAGATTCAGTTCGTACTGTCGTGGACAAAAACCGAGTTGACATTGTTTGTATCCAGGAGACAAAATTGGCTGGGGTCTCACAGCAAACCATCCTATCTATGTTGGGGTCTGATTTTGATAATTTTGTTGAAGTGTCTTCGGTCGGTGCTAGTGGGGGTTTGCTCACTGTTTGGAGGCATTGGCTTGGGCCGGCTGGATCTGTCAGAACTGATAATTATTGTGCTTCGATTCAATTTTCCCCAAATGGTGGTCACAGCTGGTGGCTTACTTGTGTTTATGGTCCCCAAGGTAATGATAATAAAATCCAGTTCCTGCAAGAGTTGAGATCTGTCCGTGCTGACTGTTTAGGTCCTTGGGGATTTTAATCTCATTTTTAGAGATGAGGACAAAAATAATAATAATCTCAATCGGGCGATGATGGGGCGTTTTCGGCATCTGATTAATGATCTGGCCCTGAAGGAGATCCCTCTTCATGGTCGCAAATACACTTGGTCCAACCAGCAGGATGCTCCGATTTTGGTCAAGCTTGATAGGGTCCTATGCTCGGTTGATTGAGAGCACTTATTCCCGAATTGCCTTTTGCAGAGTGCTGCTACAGATGACTCGGATCACTGCCCCTTATTCTGGGATTAAATGACAATAAGCATGGAAAGAGGAGATTCCACTTTGAGTCCTTTTGGCCAAACGTTGATGGCTTCCTAGAGGCAGTTGAGGAGGCCTGGAATTCTGTTACGGCCTCTTCCTGTCCCTTCGACACGCTGTCCCGCAAACTTAAGGCCACATCAAAAAAATTGCAGAGCTGGAATCACAGGTCGGTTGGTCATGTCAATTCTCAGCTTGCACTGGCCAGGGAGATTTTACATCAATTTGAGATTGCTCAGGACAGCCGATTGCTCTCTCCTGCGGAGGATGGGCTGAGAATGCACCTTAAGAGGTAGTGCCTCGCCTTGGCCTCTCTTCAGCGGACCATTGCTAGGAGATGATCAAGGATTAATTGGCTTAGAGAGGGAGATGCCAACACTGCTTTGTTCCAGTCTCAGGCCCGTCACCGCAAGAGGAAGAATTTTATTGCTATGCTCTATTCTGATGACCAGGTGCTCACTAGTCATGATGACTAGGCGGCGGTGTTGTATGATTTTTATAATGATCTGCTGGGTTCTCATATGCACAGGGATCGCACTATCAATCTGGATGAGCTGGACATCCCCTCCCATGATCTTGCTACACTAGACGCCCCCTTCTCCGAGGATGAAGTTTGGAAATCAATCGCCAATCGCATTTGGGACCCTGGATCTGATGGGTTTATAGGGCGCTTTTACAGGGTATGCTGGTCGATTATAAAAGTGGATATTATGGCTGCAATTTCGGCTGTTTGGGGAAGGAAATTAGTCAACCTGGGGTTGTTAAATTCAGCATTCATTACTCTCCTACTTAAGAAGGAGGATGCTTCGTTGGCCAAGGATTTTCGACCCATAAGTCTTGTGCACAGCTTTGCTAAGTTGGTCACAAAAATCCTTGCTATTAGGTTGGTAGGTCGCCTTGATGAGTTGGTTTCTCACAATCAAAGTGCATTCATCAAAAGTCGTTTTATTCAGGACAATTTCATGTTGGTTCAAGAATCGCCTGTTCAAAGAAAAGCGACCTAGGATTCTTTTAAAACTGGACATTTCTAAGGCTTTGATTCAGTTTCCTGGCCTTTCCATCTTGAGGTGCTGAAAAAATTGGGATTTGGACAGCTATGGTGTGACATTCTTTGCGGGCTCCTCTCAACTTCTTCAACAAAGATCCTGCTAAATGGGACCCCTGGTGAAACTATCTTGCATCACCGGGGACTGCGTCAAGGAGACCCGCTATCACCAATGCTCTTCATTCTTGTAACGGACACCCTCTCCCATATGGTCTCCAAGGCAGCACGAGAGGGTTTTTTGCAACCTCTTTCGGCTAGGTCCTTGCAACATCAGATTTCTCTCTACGCTGATGATGTGGTTATTTTCCTCAGGCCTTCTGCTAATGACATGGATCTTAGCCTTGATATGTTGCAGCTTTTTGGGGAGAGCCTCTAGGCTGAAGACTAACTTGCTGAAAAGCAACGTTTTCCCTATTCATTGCTCGGAGCTGGACATTGCAGCAGTTCAAAATCACCTACCCTGTGAGGTGCTTGAGTTCCCCTGTTAGTACCTCGGATTGCCTCTCTCCCTCTCGAAGTTATCACGGGATCAAATTCAACCTTATGTGGACCGGATTGCTGATCGCCTTCCTGGTTGGAAAGTTGACCTTCTCACTAAGGCCGGAAGGAGGTCTTGGTTCGATTTGTGCTCACCGATGCTCATTTATTTGGCCATGGCGGTTGATCTTCCTTCTTGGGCAATCAAGGCGTGGACAAGATTAGGACGGTTTTTTTGGCGTGGCGTAAAAGATGCAAAGGGTGGTCCTTTGTTTGGTTGCTTGGGCAAAACTTGTCGCCCTCCCGGAGTTGGGAGGCTTAGGTATTTCGATCTGAGAAGACCAATTGGGCGTTGCGAATGCGGTGGGCGTGGCTACAAAAATCTGAACCCAATAAACCTTGGTCTGTTTTTCCCATCCAAATCCATCCTTGTGCACAGGCTTTCTTCTCCATTGCAATGGTTGCTGAGGTTGGGGATGGAGCTCGAGTTCTTTTTTGGATAGATAGATGGCTTCATGGACAGCGGATTTTGGACTTGGCGCTACAACTGTCTGCTCTAGTGTCCAAAAGGAGAGCTATGAAACGCATTGTTCTAGAAGCACTGATTGACCAAACCTGGATTTCTGATTTTCAAGGGGCCCTTTCTGTGGGAGTTCTGGTGGAATTCCTCGAGCTTTGGGATTTACTCTCTGGAGTGATTCTTCAGCCAGGTGTGGCGGACACATATAATTGGCGCTTCTCAAACTCTGGTGTGTATTCGGCTAAGTCTGCCTATAGAGAGCTGTTCCAGGGTGCCATTCTTTTTGGTCCTTGGGAAAGGATTTGGAAGTCTTGGGCGCCGGGCAAATGCCGTTTCTTCATGTGGTTGGTGGCCCATAACAAGTGCTAGACTGCAGACAGGCTCGAGAAGAGAGGCTTGCCTCATCCTGCTCGTTGTCTCCTCTGTGATCAGGCACCGGAAACAATAAATCACTTGCTGGTCGGCTGCTCCTTTGCCCGCGTTTTCTGGTTTTCACTGCTGCGTTCAGTTGGCCTTCAACTCTTGTCACCGCAGCCTACAAATCTTTCTTTTGAAAGATGGTGGTCGATGGTGAGTTCCAGAACTGATGGGGAGGTGAAGAAGGGCCTCAACTCGGTAATCATTTTGGGGGCTTGGTCTCTCTGAAAACATCGAAATCAATGTGTCTTTGAGGGAGCGTCACCGGTTGTGGCCGTGGTCTTGGCTCAGGCAAGGGAGGAGCTGAAGATGTGGAACTTAGTAGGGGCAAGAGGGATTTCCTACCTGGTTGCTCCTACGTTTGAGGCAGGATAGTCCTAGTCTAGTTTTTGTTTGGCTCTTTTTGGTTCGGTGTGCATGTGCCTTCTGGGCTCATGTTTTCTGTAAGTTTGTTTGGGTTTCTTTAACCCTGGTTCCGCTTCTTCTTAATATAATGATACGCAGCTCTCCTGCGTGTTCGAGAAAAAATAATTGAAATCAGCAACTATGCATGTTAAGGGCTACACAGCATCAGCTACCTCCCAACAACAATGATGATTTTAGACTTCTATATCTAGATAATGGAACAATGCTGAATCATAATCATTTTCCATGGATCCATGCATTCTATTTTGAGAACCTGTCACTTAAAACTGCTTCAGTTGTCTTACCTGCAATTGATATTTGGCTCAAGTACTTTTCTGTCTTCTTGTTGGATTAACTGACACAGTTTCATATTTTGATTGCTATTTGATTTGTTTGATTGTGTTTCCTTTTTCAGCATATGATGCATTCCTGACACTCAGCGCCCTTGTTGTACTGGAACCATCTGCTACTATTTTATCTCCTTCAAAGTAAACCCAGGTAAAGTTGCTTCCCAATGTCAACCACAAAAGTGCTGGATCCTTCTTTTCAAGGAGCTGGCCAAAAAATGTATCCTTGCACACGATTGCCAGTCTGTTCAGTTGTTTTTTGAGTAATTATCTTTGATATAATTTCCTTTGTTCTTTAAGATTTCAAATCTAGACCCTCGTTTATTTATGTATGTGTGCCCCTTAACACCATTTAGTGGGACAGAAATATGGCGAATTGAAGATTTTAAACCAGTTCATTTGCCAAAATCTGATTATGGTAAATTCTATTGCGGAGATTCATACATAGTTCTGCAGGTGATTGCTTTTGCCTATTTTGTATTTCTTTGATGCATCTTACTATGCTTCTATAATACAAAACTTTCTAAGTTACTTCATTTTTTTTCTAGACAACCTGTGCTAAAGGTGGTGCGTATCTGTACGATATCCACTTCTGGATTGGGAAAGATTCAAGTCAAGTACACGCTTTGAGAACTTAAATTCTGTGATACTCAGAAATAACGTTTCCAACCTTATGACGATGTGTCATCATGCAGGATGAAGCTGGTACTGCAGCAATCAAGACGGTTGAACTTGATGCCATACTCGGGGGCCGTGCGATCCAGCATAGGGAACTCCAAGGTTATGAATCCGACAAGTTCTTGTCATACTTCAAACCTTGCATTATACCTTTGGAGGGCGGTTTTGCCTCAGGGTTCAAAAAGCCTGAAGAGGAAAAGTTTGAAACACGGTTGTATATTTGCAGAGGGAAGAGAGCTATTAGAGTTAAAGAGGTATGGAACATTTTACCCTTAGCTCAATAATTCTGTATGCTTTGTTAATATGATGCCTTCTTTGTTCAGGTTCCCTTTGCTCGTTCATCATTAAACCATGATGATGTGTTTATCTTAGATACTGAAAAGAAAATATATCAATTTAATGGTTCTAACTCCAATATCCAAGAAAGGGCTAAATCATTGGAAGTGATCCAACATTTAAAGGAGAAGTACCATGGGGGTGTGTGCGATGTTGCAATCGTTGGTGAGCAGACATATGAATTTTACATTGTTACCTCTGACAGCTGGTGCACCCTTTTCTGTACTCATGTGGTGTACTTTAATAATCTCAGATGATGGAAAACTACAAGCGGAATCAGACTCTGGTGAATTCTGGGTTCTCTTTGGAGGTTTTGCACCAATTGGGAAAAAGGCTGTTAGTGACGATGATGTTGTACTTGAAACTACAGTACCTAAGCTCTACAGGTATTTTCTTCTATTGAAGTGATTTTACTTGATCTTCAATGATAGCAACACACCAAAAGGAAATAACTAACAAGGAAACTAATCATCATAACCCCGAATTCTATGCATACTATTCTTGTTGCTGTGCCAACTACTGCTATTACTGTTATTTACATTCACACATTGTTAAGAAAAGCATGTGCTAATTAGTAATTATTGTTAGTAACGTACAATTCAAAGTTGTAGTAAAATCAAGAGTGACATTTTTTTAGAAAACTCTTCATTCCTTTGTAGGTGAGTGTGATGGATGTTTAGTTTCTAGCTTCTTATTTGCTTCAGTTGCACCTCTACGTATAAATAGGCTTCTAGTTAGTCCTTAAGGCCTATTATTGATGGATAAGTCATTGTGTTGTTGTTGTGTTGTTGTTTCTTTTCTCTTTAGGACAGCATCTCTTTTAAGGACAACATCTTGACTCCTTTAAGGACAGCATCTCCTTTAAGGACAGCATCTTGACTCCTTTAAGGACAGCATCTCCTTTTAGGACAGCATCTCCTTTAAAAACAGCATCTTAGACTAGCTTTAGGACAGCTTTAGACTAGCATCTAGGACTAGCATCTTGGCATATGCTTGGCTGGTTAGCGGCCTATAAATTTGTATCCCCAACCCCTCAGGTTGGTGTGGCATTTGTGTGAGAAATAAACAAGAAAATTTGCCCCATTCCCAGAGTGTCATCCTCTCGATGAGAGTAAGGATCTTGCTATCACCAACAAAGAAGACTCAATGAGTAACAAGTGGTATCGAGCTATACTATCCTGTAGCTGAGCATCTCTGCTCATCTCCTTCTCGGCCTCGCAAAGAAGGCCACAGAGCTATGAAGCAGCGGCTCATTGTCCCGCGCCTCGCTCTCTCCGAGACGGCAGGCGGCTCGTCGGCGCACCTCCTCCACGCAGCGGCCCTCTAGTAGCGCGCCATGTCGCGCGATCGGCGCTTCGATGCGCCTCGAGCACGCGGCGTCGTGACGGCCGAGGCTTCGCGCAGAGCAAGGCGAGATGAAGCGGCGGCAGAGCGGCCGCGGCGGCGGCGAAAAAAGCGTCGGCGCAATGGCGGCGGGGCGGCGGCGAGCGGAGGCGGAAGCGGCGGCGGCGCAGATGTAAAGGCGGCGGCGGCGGCGGAGGTCAAGGCTGCGCGCGGCAAAGGCGGCTCCATCTGCGATGCAGGCGGCGAGGATCTTGAGCGGAGAGGAGGAAGCGCGAGGCGAGTAGCGCGATGGCGGGCGCGACGCCACGCAGCGCGGCGGCAGCCCGAGACAGACGCGAACGCGCGGTGACGCTCTGGAGGAGGCGCGCACGACGCGATGGCGACGGGTTGGCGGAGCGCGGCCTTCACAGCGGCGCGCTCTCTCCTGCCGATGCGTGGTCACCACGAGTACCGTGCCGTCGTCGAGGGCGTCGGCCCGGCGGCGAGTGGCCTACCCTCACCAAGACCAACTACGTCGAGTGGGCGCGGTGATGAGGTAAAGCTCCAGTGCGGCATATGTGGGATGCGATCCGTCTGGCGGCGTCGACTACGACCAGATCGGCGGCGCTGGATGCTCTCATCGCCGCAGCGATCCGCCCGAGATGCGATTCTCGCTACCAACAAGCGATCGCCAAAGAGGCTTGGGGCGCCATCGCTGCAAAGACGCACGGCGGCGGCCGCGCGCAAGTCTACATTGCGAGCACTACGCAAGGAGTGGAGAGAACGGCCTTCAAGCGGTGAGGGCGTTGATGATTTCGCTCCGTCTCAACACTGCTGCGAGAGTTAGTGCGATTCGGCGACGACACCTACGGCGAGAGAGAGGCGTGGAGAAGCTCTTCCATTGCGTCCCGAGAAGTACAAGCGGATGGCTCGCTCGATCGAGTCTCTGCTGGACCTCTCGCGATGACGATCGAGGAGGCGCTGGTCGCCTCAAGGTCGTTGACAACGATGAGCCACAGCGTCTCGGGACCGTCACCATTGGCGGAAGCTCCTCGCTCGGGAGCGATGGGGCGCGACCAAGGTGGCGAGGAAGAAGGAGCCTTCTTCCACGACAGCGACCACAAGCGTGGCAAGCGCGGCAAGCCACGCAAAGACGCCAGACGGCGCGAGGACGTCGCCGAGGTGATGACCGTGAGGCGCCCGGCGGCTGGCGGCAAGCAAAAGGCGGCACGAGATGACTCTTGCCACAAGCTGCGGCAAGCTTGGTCATTGGGCGTGGATTGTCGGCGACCACGGCGTGGCGAGCCCATGTCGCGCGGCGGAGGAGCGGCCGGCTCGTTCATTGCTCATGCGAGCACCGAACTATCTCGGCAGACCGGCGCGATGGCTCTCTCCTCCGCTTGACGAGCCAAAAGCACATGCCTCCGCCGCTCACGGCTCGACGCGACAAGATCGGCGGGTGGTGCCTCGACACTGGCGCCGCCCATCACATGACCGGTCGGACGGAGCTCTTGGCCGAGTTTGACTCTAGCGTCGAGGTTCCGTCAAGTTTGGGGCGCCGGCGTGGAAATCAAGGCGTCGGTTCCGTCATCTTCACCACCGTGTTCGTGAGCACAGCCGCCACCGGCGTCTACTACATCCCCGTCTGCGGAACTCCATCATCGGCTTGGGACGGTGGATGAGAACGGCTCGCGTGTCGAGATAGAGCACGGTGCTGCGATTTGGGATCTTCGCCGCCGCCTTCTTGCCAAGGTAACGAGCGCAAATCGACTTTACATTCTTCACGTGCGGTGGCACAACCCTCTGTCTGTTGCTCGTCGGGGACGACGAGGCGTGGCGATAACACGCAGCGCTTTGGGCACCTTCACCGAGGCCCAGGCGGCTCGGTGCTACGGAAATGGTGCGAGGCTGCGGTGCCTTGACCATGTGGGGCGATTCTGCGGCGTCTGCGTGTTGACGAAGCGCAGGCGACTCCGCTTCCTCGGCGGCGAGTTTCGAGCCAAGGAGAGGCTCGAGCTCGTGCACGGACTTGTGTGGCGGTGACACCGCCACCGGGAGACGACGCTATTTCTGCCGCCGTCGGCGACCTCTCCCGCTACATGTGGGTGATGGTCCTCGGCGGCAAGGAGAGGCTGCGGGCGCCATCAGCGCACGCAGTCGCCGTGGAGGCGAGCGCGGCCGCAGCCGCGACGCGTCTTTGCGCCGACAGACAACGGCGCGCGAATTCACGGCGGGGGTCGCGTCGTCTTTGCGATGAGGGCATTCGCGCCACTACTCCGCGCCGCATGGCCCGCGTGAGCAACGGCGTCGTCGAGCAGCGCAACGAGGCGGTTGTGGGGATGGCTCGGCTCTCCTCAGCGAGGATGCCGGCTATCTTACGGGAGAGGCGGTGGTGACGGCCGTCTACATCCTCAACCGCCGCCTACCAAGGCGCTCGGCAGCGACGCCGCACGAGGCTTGGCACGAGCGCAAGCCGGCGGTCTCCACTTGCGGGTCTTGGCTCCTCGCGTTCGCCAAGGAGCTTGGCCACATCGGTAAGCTCGGCGGCGGGAGCACTCGGGAGTGTTCGCCGGCCACGCGAGGGCTCGAAGGCCTACCGCATCCTCGACCTGTCACACGCGTTCGCATCTCGCGTGGCGTTGTGTTCGACGGCGGCGGGCGTGGGACAAGGCGGTGGGCGGCGGTTCGACTTCAACTCTTAGGGACTTTGTTGTCGACTCGCCCACGCCGAGAGAGCCGGGAGCTAGCGGCTCGTCTTCACCAAGCTCGCCCACTCGACACCTTGCTCGCCACGGCTCGGCGAGTGCTCCACGCCGCCGGCACGGCTCGCCCCACTCTCCGCACCGCCGGCCACACCACCGGATCGACCACACGACCTCGGCCCACGACGCAGCGCGCATGGTGGAGTTCGCTACTCATTGTCTCACGACGAGGACGCGTCGGCGCCTACCACGACGGCGAGCCTCTGCGCTACCGTCACGTGGGCGACCTCCTCGGCGGCAATGGCCCTCGAATCGCGCGGCGCGACCTCGCGGCGAGGCGCACTCGCGACAGACGGCGGCGAGCCTCGTTCGTCGCCGAGGCGAGAAAAACGCGGCATGGCGTGCCGCGATGCGAGAGAGATGGACGCCGTCAGCGGAACGAGCGTGGGAGCCGGCGGATCTTCTGCCGGCCACCGCGCGATCACCCTTAAGTGGGTGTTCAAGGCGAAGCGGGATGAAGCGGCGCCATCGTCAAGCACAAGGCTCGCTTGGTGGCACGAGGCTTCGTGCGGCGGGAGAAGTCGACCGATGATGCCTTCGCACCCGTCGCGCGCATGGAGTCCGTTCGTCTACTCCTCGCACTTGCGGCCTAGGAGGATTGGCGCGTCCATCACATGGGCGTTAAGTCCGCCTTCCTCAGCGGCGACTTGAAGGAGGAGGCCCACGTCCGTCACCACGGATTCGTCATCCCCGGCAAGGAGGGCAAGGTTCTCCGCCACGCAAGGCCTCTACGGCTTGCGGCGCAGCACCACGAGCACCGGGCGCTAAGCTGGACTCGGCTCTCAAGCAAATGGGGTTCCAGCAGAGCGCACACGGCCGCGGTCACCGGCGGGCAAAGCGGCAACGCCTGGCGGTGGCGTCACGTCGACGACTGGTGATCACCGGCTCCAAGCGAGGCCGAGGTCGAGGCGTTCAAGGCGGAAATGAAGACCGTCTTCCGGATGAGCGACTTGGGGCTCCTCTCCTTCTACACGGGATCGAGGTCCACGGGGCGACTCGATATCTCCCTTCGTCGGACCGCCACGCCAAGCGCACCGTCGAAGTGGCGGGCTCACCGATCGCAACCCACCCACACTCCATGGAGGAGAGGCGGCCGAGTCGTGAGAGCACGGCGGAGAGGCGGACGCGACGCACGATCTGGCGATTGTGGCGCCTTCGCTACCTCGCCCACACGCGCCCGTCAGTTGGCGTTGGCCGTCGGCTCGTCGATCGGTTCATGCACGGCGGCGACGGCGGAGCATCGGCGGCCGTGAAGAGGATCCTCGCTACGTTGCGGGCACCTCCGACCACGGCTTGCACTACCCGAGGTGTCCCGGCGCGCACACTTCATCGGCATGCAATGACGGCGACCACGCAGCGACATCGACACGGCAAGAGCACAAGCGGATTCTCTTCTTCCTCGGCAAGTGCCTCGTTAGGTGGCGATCGATCAAGCGGCGGTGGTGGCCTGTCGGTGAGGCCGAGTACATAGCGGCGTCCACCGCCGACTCAGCGCTCTGCTCGCTCGATCGCTGGTGATCTCCTCGGCAAAGACACGGCGGTGGCGCTCGGGGTGGGCAGCAAGTCCGCTCGGCTCGCAAAGAACCCGTTTTCCACGAACGAGCAAGCACATCCGGTGAAGTACCACTTCATCCGAGGTTGTTTGGATGAAGGCGACATCAAGGCGAGCTACATCAACACCACGGATCGCTTGCGGACACGCTCACCAAGCCTCTTGGGAGGGTCAAATTCCTCGAGCTCTGCTCTAGGGTCGGGGTGGTTCAACTTTTCCACAAGACGACGCACAAGACTTAGGGGGAGAGTGATGGATAAGTCATTGTGTTGTTGTTGTGTTGTTGTTTCTTTTCTCTTTAGGACAGCATCTCCTTTAAGGACAACATCTTGACTCCTTTAAGGACAGCATCTCCTTTAAGGACAGCATCTTGACTCCTTTAAGGACAGCATCTCCTTTTAGGACAGCATCTCCTTTAAAGACAGCATCTTAGACTAGCTTTAGGACAGCTTTAGACTAGCATCTAGGACTAGCATCTTGGCATATGCTTGGCTGGTTAGCGGCCTATAAATTTGTATCCCAACCCCTCAGGTTGGTGTGGCATTTGTGTGAGAAATAAACAAGAAAATTTGCCCCATTCCCAGAGTGTCATCCTCTCGATGAGAGTAAGGATCTTGCTATCACCAACAGCAAGACTCCAGCGAGTAACAATTATTACATACTTGCATTGAAGATATCCCTACACATGCTGTACTTACAGCCCACAGCTCTATCTTTCTACTTTTCAATGCATTAACTACTTGAAAGCATCTTTTTGGAGCCACAAGTTAACAAAATCTTACAGAATTGGTAAAGATTCTTGTAACAGCAAAGAGTCCACAACGCATCACAGCACATCAACCGCACACTGTCCCTACCTTGCCCCAAGTTCTTTGGTGCCCCCCTCCATTTATTCCACACTGTTACATTATCAAATATTTATCCTTGCAGTACCAATGATGGTCAATTGATATTGGAAGACAATATTCACACACAAGCAATTGTTGAGTCTATTGCTATACCTTAGCCAGTCCCTGAGATATATTTTAATTTTTTTATATCTTAGGGTTTAATATGCGCTACAGATTCTATCTTGCTTTAGGTTCTTTCTGTTCCCAGCTGTATTTTACTGTTTACGTTATCAATTGTTCTCCTTGCAGTATTAATGATGATCAATTGAAGCTGGAAGACACGGCTCTTACAAAAGCAGTGCTTGAGAACACCAGATGTTTCTTACTTGACTGTGGGGCTGAAATGTTTATATGGGTTGGTCGGGTAACACAAGTGGAGGATAGAAAAGCTGCCAGTAAAGCGGTTGAGGTAAACTTTCAAACAGTCTTTCTTTTTCCTTTATATTTTTGGTTGCCAATTCAGATATGCAATGCTATCATTTTTTTTGCCTTTTGTAGGAATTCATCATTAATCAGAAAAGGCCGAAGACAACAAGAGTGACTCAAGTGATTCAAGGTTATGAGAGTCATGCATTCAAGTCGAAATTTGAATCATGGCCAGCAGGTAATGCAGCAGGGAGCTCTGGCGCAGAGGATGGGCGGGGAAAAGTTGCAGGTAGTTTATTCAGTTATGAGGAAAACAAAATATCTCCTTTGATTATTGCTGATGTTCTTTGGTGTTTCTTCTAGCTTTATTGAAGCAACAAGGTGTTGATGTGAAGGGGGCTGCAAAAAGCAGCACTCCAGTAAACGAGGAAGTTCCTCCTTTGCTTGAAGGAGGTGGAAAACTTGAGGTTCTATTGATCATATTCCCACTTTTGGAGTTGATTGTTTAAAAAAAGTAATTGCAAATGGCATTAATGGAAAGGTCCTTACAAAAATAAATTGTTCGTATTTCAGGTGTGGTGCATTGATGGCAATGCTAAGACTGCCCTACCAAAGGAGGACATTGGAAAATTTTACAGTGGAGACTGTTATATCATTCTTTGTACATATCATTCGGGTGACAAGAAAGAAGAATATTATCTCAATTACTGGATTGGGAAGGATAGCATGGCGGTAATAATACATTGCACGCTGCCACACTTAAGCTATGGCCTAAATGTTTTTTCACATTATCTCAATTGTTGATGCTTTTTAATAATATCTGAGTGTGATCATCACTGCCCTGGTGATGTGGCGTTTAATTTTTTTCTCAAGTATTTACATAGGACCTATGGTCTAACCTTTCTGCAAAACTATTTGTATTCACTACTTAGTGCACATGTGGAACCCACATCACCCGATTAGATTAAGAAGGTCATTCATAAAATCAAGACGCATGCGTGAGGTATTGCAGCAAGTAGGTTCTGAATGTTTGGGTTGTAGGGACCAACTTTGAATTGCAGCCCTCCTATCTGGTGAATAAGATGGCCAGGATGCTCCAGATCTGCCAGCCAAAATCATTCCATATATAGCTTAAATTTAAAGTTGTGCCTTTTATATTAGCATTGTGAAAGTATAAGCTCATGTGATAAATTCTTTTGGAGTTAGTTGGTCGCTGTTCTTCGAATTTTTTACAGCAGTAGGACTTATCATGCACTTGTAGAAGTGAGCTGGTCATTGGGATCTATATTTACTTTTTTGGTTTATTCTGCGCAGGATGATCAAGTGATGGCAGCTCAATTAGCTAATACAATGTGGAATTCGTTGAAAGGAAGGCCTGTTCTGGTGCTGCATTTCATTTCATAAGTGCCTACAATATTTGTTCATAAGAGAAGAGTTTGATTTATTAGTAGTGGTGTTGTAGGGACGTATTTATCAAGGGAAGGAACCACCGCAATTTGTTGCTCTTTTCCAGCCCATGGTTATCTTAAAGGTACAACTGTTGCTGAATATATCTTTTTTTGACAATTGACCACCACCTGAGTGGTTGCTTCTTTCTTATTTGTTATTCTGTAAGGGATGCATAGCTCAACGCTGCAGATCTGAATAATATAGAACTACAGTACTAGGGGAATATCTGCTAAGTATTAATTTTTTTTTGACAAATCATGTAGGGCGGAATCAGTTCTGGATACAAGAAGATTGCAGAAGAAAAGGGCGAGAGCAATGAAACTTACTCTCCTGAAGGCATAGCTCTAATTCGAGTATCTGGGACAGCAATCCATAACAATAAAACACTTCAAGTTGATGAGGTATCACCTAGCTGTCTGTTATTCTTGTTGATATCTTGGATGAGGATGGATCTCTTTTATCGAATTATACAATATAAGATTGTTTGGAGTTGGAGGTGCCAACATTTCCCCCCCAAATGTTGACCTTTGTGGAACTTCTAACAACAAAGTTTAACTCTGAAATTGTACAGGAAATCGTTGTGAAATCTACAACAATATTGTACAGAAATTCTGTCATTTCTTCCTTGAATTGATCAGCTATTATTTTACAGGTGGCGACATCTTTAAGCTCCACAGAGTGTTTTGTATTGCAATCTGGAAATGCAATGTTTACATGGCATGGCAATTCTAGCACTTATGAGCAGCAGCAGTGGGCAGCGAAAGTTGCTGAGTTTTTGAAGGTACGATGCCACATTTAAACAGATTTAAGAACACCAATTCAAATTTCTATGCGCTTTTGGCAGAAGTCCTTCTAATGTAGTACGATTTTCTATTGCTGAGTTTACAGAGTAACAGATTCTCCTGTCCAATTTATGGTTGCAAGTTACTATCACATATAAAGTGTTATGTTGCGGGAAAAACTATTAGTGACAAGGTTATTAAGTCGACAAGTTGACACTACCCTCGTAGTGACCGACTAGTCGACTAGTCACTGTCTGTGCTATTTATATGAATTTGTATATACAGAGAAGGATTTTATTGTAATTTCAGAGAATAACAGGGCTAGATTGCAAAATATCAGTCCTTATAACATCCCCCCACTGCCCACTGCCTCGAGCGCTCTCCGGCTCCGCCCCCCACCGGCCTCGCCTCCTCTCCGGCCCGCCCCACAGCCTCGCGTCTCTCTCGCTCGCCCACCGGCCTCGCCCTCTCCGACTCGCCTCGCCTCTCTTGGCTCGCCCCGCGCCTCGCCTCTCTCGGCTCGCCACGCCTCGCCTCCTCTCCGACTCCGCCCCCCACTGCCTCGCTCTCTCTCCTTTCCCCATCTCCTCCATGTCCGGAGACGGCGGTGACGGCGGAGACCGTAGATCCGGCGGCGGCGATGGCGGAGACGGCAGATCCGGCGGCGGCGATGGCAGATCCGACGGCGGAGACGCTAGATCCGGCGGCGGCGCAAGTCGAGTCGTTGGCTCCAGTCGCTCCTTCGCCGGCGACTTGTTGCCTAGTCGACGACTAGGAGACGACTTGATAACCATGATTAGTGACACTCAGAAGTTACCTTGTAGAGAACAAAATAAGCTAACACACTGATTTTGAATGAAAACCATAGTTTTAAAAACCGGACCGGTCGTTGACCAGCCTCGCTCCCAGTTCAGTGTTTCACTGGTCCAGTGGTTCACTAATCTATAAATATTGCCTAATCTTGTGTGTCAAACACAAACAACCAACAAAGGCAAAGTGGCTATCTCCAAATAAAATGGGCGCTGGCAGCGATGGCCGCGGATAAACTGTTCATCACAGTTGTAACACAAGCCCTGCTTGCGGCGTTCAACCATCTATGTAGGCGATAGACGGCGGAATTGGCGTATCGGAGGGCTCGCCGCGGGCACTGAAGTTGGTGAGGCAGAAATGGCTGAAGGTGCTGGAGTCGCCCTTGATAGCGCAGGTCGGCCCGATGCTGGAGTGGATGATCGGTTCCATCCAGAGTTGCGTGCTCTCGTAGGTACATGTTCGGCAATTGTCGCACCAGCATGATCTTCATAAGCCCTTGCAAGAGTCATGGCCTGCTGGAGGTCCAACGGATTCAACAGCTCCATGTCTGTCCGAAGTGGCTTGGGGAGACCGGCAGTGAAGACCTGGGTTTGCTGTTGGGCCGTCATTGGTGGTGCGTTGCAAAGCAAGGCCAGGAATTTATTCTGATGCTCCTGAACTGAACCCCCATATGGCAATCGAGCAAGCTCATCGAGAAAGTTGTTTCTGATCGGTGGTTCAAAACGCTGATGGCCAAGCTCTTTGAAGAGCTCCCAAGTTGGCTCCCCTGAGTCTCGTTCCAATTGGCCACACCAAAGCTAGGCAATGCCCGTGAGGTGGTAGGAAGCCAACCAGAATTTATCTGCTTCAACTGTACGTTGGCCTCAAAAAAATTGGTCACATCTGTTAAGCCATGTGAGTGGGACATCCATGCCATCAAAAATTGGATATTCCAATTTATGTTAGCGGGGTGGAATGTTTGGCGTAAGGGGTTGTTCGGGAGCATGGTGGCGGCCTGTAGGTGGAAAAATATGGCGATGTGTGGGTAGCAGGAGGGCGGAGGTGGGCGGTGGCGCATAGGCAGAAAGATCAATATGTGCATAGTGGGGGTATGCAGAATGCAATGGCATGCCGCTAGGGCTTGGGTAGATGGTGGATCGGGATGTGAATGCGAACGGCAGCGTGGAGGTGAGCGCTAGGGCGGTGGTCGGAAGCGGTGATGAGGTGGGGGGGGGGGGGCTGGCAGATGTGGTGGAAGCGGAGCGGAGGCTCCTGTTAATGCCATCGGGGCCACTGGATGTGGAACAAAACGTGTGCGAGCATCAACTGCACATTTTTCCAGTGTGAAAATCCGATTAGCGAGATCGCATAAATTTTGCTGAACCCCAACGTGATCGCTCAAACTGGTGTGGTTGTCGTCAATGCAGATGGCCAGCTCCTTGATGGCTTCCAGGACCGTCGAGAGAGCAGTCAAATCGTCTCCTCCAGACCCCGGCATGGTGGAATTTACTAGAGGTGGCTCTGATACCAAATTGTTGGGGATATAGTTCCGAAGATAGTGGAATTTACCAGAGGTGGCTCTGATATCAAATTATTGGGGATGTAGTTCCGAAGATATAGTTGTGATAGACTGGAGGCTTGGGTCGGTAGTTCTGACGACCGGGTGCTATGAGGCAGCCCCGACACAAGACTTGGAAAATTAGGGGGAATAGAGAACGGGGGAGATCTTGAGATTGATTCTTAACTTGCTTTATTCATCACGAAGGCTATCTCTTATATAGAGCATTGCCTTACAAATCTGATTACAACCGAACTCTAATTCTTATCTAATTATAACTCTTCCCTAACATTCTCTTGCTATAGCTTTAAATAGAACACAAAGGACGTATCTTTATCTAATTGAAGACCGAACTCAACAAGGAGTCGGCACATACTCTATGGACAGTTCGCCTCTGGCACAACTTGGTCCGCGGCTGCCGTATGTTGCTGCATCCTTCTGCAATACGGAATCCCCCACATAACACTAGTAGTGTGGGAGTTGTGGGGCCAACAGCCAAGTCTTGGGTTCGAATCTCCTTCCACCCACCTATTTTTGAAAACAAGTTGGCTGAAGCATCATGTTGCCCTTCTGTCCTGTCGGACCACGCCCGGTTTTCTCTAGTTCACATCAAAACCACCTGGTTCGACCAGGTTTTTGCCAGTCTGATTGCTTTGATGGTCCTGCTAAACTGGACCGGACTAGGCACCGGTTCTAGTTTTTTCTAGTTGAACCGCAGGTCCGGTCGGTTTTTTAAACTGTGATAAAAAGTTATAATGGTGACATATGAAGATTGAAGTTCAGCATTCTGGTGACTTGTATTAACATCTATAACAATGTCAGTACCAACCGAAATAAGGCTAGTACAGAATTAGCAGAAAAGTGCAATGTACAAACCCAAAATAGGTACACTAATATTTATCTGTGCACTGAAGCTGTTTTTAGCAACCTATTGTTGACTAGAATTCTCTCTGTCCATCTTTTCTTTAATGCCCTAGTTCTTTTAAGCTTATGGTTTTCCTCAAACAAATAAATAGGACGACTTCTCTGTCACTGTTTCGAAGCGTCTAATCGAGATAACCTTTTTGAAGTGGCTTATCAACTTATCGATATTCACTTCGTTCACACAAGTGCTCGTGCTAGGGTCAAAAACCATAAGCTGTAGCTATAAGTTATAAGCCACAGCTGAAAAGAACTCACCCATTAACTAGAATAGACCAACACTACTACTAACTGTTGACTTTTGCCAACTAACACTACTAAATGGAAAAAAGATCTGTACAATTTTATTAGGTTTAAATTGAACACAACTTTTTTCTATTTAAGATCTTTATTGGTTGGTGCAGTATTTACTGTTACATGCCCTGGTTATTTATGAAAGAAATGAGATATTTCAGTCGAGATGGTTGTTCACTGTAGATTGATGGATGATCATGGACTCATGGTTGATTGTTAGCTGTTGGCTCATCAAATTCTTATATTCAAGTCATTATGACACTGCACAGGTTTTAAAAGATCATGTGGAACTGGATGAACATTCTTATGGATTGTTGCTAAATCGTTCCTGAAATGTTTTTTATGAATCAATTGAAAACTTCCCAAGCTTCATGAAGCACTTGCTTTTCCCAACTATCCCTTACTAAGATTTGATATGTCCAATCTTACAGCCTGGTGTGGCAGTGAAACATTGCAAGGAGGGTACAGAGAGTTCTGCTTTCTGGTTTGCTCTTGGTGGAAAGCAGAGCTATACAAACAAAAATGCCACTCAGGATATTATTGTTAGAGAGCCTCACTTGTATGCCTTCTCATTTAGGAATGGTTAGTTATAAATTTCTTGCTTCTATTTCTTTCCTTTCATTCTGTTACAGTATCTATATTAAGTCTTTGCCCTAATTATATTTTTGTTGCTTTGGTTTCATTCATGATAACATGATCACCATTGACCAGGGAGACTGGAGGTTGGTCCTCTTACTCTTGCTTTCCATGAAACTAGTCTTGCTTATACCAATCCGGGGTATGTGATTTCTATGAGCTTCGGCAGGTTAATGAGATCTTCAACTTTTCCCAAGATGATTTGTTGACTGAAGACATGATGATTCTTGATACACATGGTGAGGTCTTTATTTGGATTGGTCAGTGCGTGGAATCAAAAGAGAAACAGAAGGCATTTGATATTGGCCATGTAAGACCTTGAAGATTTGACCTTATTGTTTTAGTTTGCTGTTCACAATTATGCACTGTGTGACGATTACTGTTTACCCCAGAAATACATAGAGCATGCAATGTCTATGGAAGATCTTTCTCCATATGTACCACTTTATAAAGTCACTGAAGGGAATGAGCCATGCTTCTTCAAGACATACTTCTCTTGGGATAACATGAAATCTGTGGTATGCTCTTGGATATCTTATTACTGCTATATCTTCTTTTTGTTGTTTTGTCTATCATCAATTTTTACTAGGAATCAGATGTTTTACATGTTTTACTTAAAAGTTTAATAAAATTGGAAATCTGCTCCAAGTTTTTTGGTTTCATTTACCTCCCAGAGGCAGTCTTCATTATATTTCTCCATGTTCCCTTACACTTGTTTATGCTATTCATATTCATTTTTGTGCTAGCACTTGTTGCAGACTGCATGGTAATAAGTTTCATGCTTTGTACAGGTTCATGGAAATTCGTTCCAAAAAAAACTTTCACTTCTTTTTGGATTGCGTTCGGAGGTAAGATCGCGATTAAGTTCTTGCAGATATTCTTTTAAAAAAAGTTCTTGCAGATACAGAATTAGTTACACATATACGAGTGCTTTACTTGAAGTAACATTCAATGTAATGCTTGGATGCTAACAAGTTTATAGCTAAATTGCTTTTACAAAATGAATCCGATATTTAGACAATTAATCATGTTGTAGAACAGGAGACAAATTTCATGAATTCATTGGAAATGCAAATTAGATTCAATTAACACTATCTTTACAACATAACCCCTTTTGCAGAGCATACCTAAGAGCTCTGGTAACGGTGGACCCACTCAAAGGGCATCTGCATTGGCAGCTTTATCATCTGCATTCAATCCATCTTCCCAGCAGAAGCAGGTAAGTGTTCAATAGTTTCTGTATGAAAATATTATCAGTGGAAAATCTTGGTGTGACTAGCTACTCAATCCCTTTTCAGTCTAACGAGAGGCCTAAAAGCTCAGGTGATGGCGGACCCACGCAGCGTGCCTCAGCACTGGCTGCCTTATCCAATGCATTTAATCCATCCTTGAAACCGAAAACCCCACCTCCGTCTCGTTCAGGTCAAGGTTCACAAAGAGCAGCTGCAGTTGCTGCCCTATCCTCTGTGCTGACTGCTGAGCAAGTTGGATCTTCTGAGAATCTCCGAGCTAGCAAGACAACCACAGCAGCAGAAAAGACTGGTAGAGCTGTGCTTTCTTGTTCAGTTTCTCATCCTTTTAGAGAGTAATAATGACAGTGTGGGGTTATCTGGAAGTTCATCATCGGCTAACATTTAAACTTTTGGGTTCTCTGATTTGTGTTTCTTGTTTCTGCGAAAATGTTCAATCAAGACTTCAAGCGGATTGTGTTCATCTGTGCAAGTACATCCTTGGAACATTGCATGCATGCCTGCTGTGTTATATATATTTTTTATCGTTGCTATACAATGGAATAGCTCCACTATGTACACCTGATTGATAGGAAGAATCATAGATGAAGGGGGTCCTTGCAGACTTGCTGGTATATTCCTCCTTCAAAGTTTAACACATTTAATCAATGCAGATGCCGAGAGGATTGTAATAACTCCATCTGATTCATCTCCTCACTCTGAAGCCGGGGAGTCCTCTGAATTTCAGTCAGAAAAAGATGCTGTAGTAGATGGGGTGCCATCTGAGGGTGATGGAGCAGAGCCTGAGGCACCAGAGGAACAAAGAACTGTTGAGAATGTTGGTGAAGCAACATTTAGCTACGTCCGCTTGATATCCAAATCTACTGATCCTGTTCGTGGGATAGACTACAAACGCAGAGAGGTTTGTTCTCAAGCACGTTTTTATATCTGGAGCCTGGACATGCCTAGTTATTCTTTGTCCTAAAGCAATTTTTCTGTGAGATGGTGAATATGTTTAGTTGTGTGTTGGTTTTGTGCATGTACTGTGATTAGGTTAAGCCTCTTTGCTGCAGCTAATTTGCTGATGCTTTTGGCTGTTGTATTGATGCATTTAGTTTCGTCCGTAGTTTGCACTGGTAGGATGTTGTGTTGAGGTCAATTTTAATTTAATTACTCTATTGCTTCTGTAGGCATACTTATCGGAGAGTGAGTTCCAGACTGTTTTTGGCATGACTAAAGAGGCATTCTACAAACAACCAGGATGGAAGCAAGAGTTACAGAAACGAAAAGCTGATCTCTTCTAAAGGGTGGCTCCTGAACAAACGATTGTTTCTGGTTTTGCTGCAAAATGTGATCATACTGTCCTTGTTTTTATCTCTTCTCATGATTGATGCCATGATCATGAGAGTACGTATGCCCCCATTGTTTGTCGTTTTCTGTGGACGGCTACCGGTGGCTTGGTCAGTTGGTTTTGCAAATTTTATAGGTCATTCTTTTATTTGTACATGGACTGAGTTGTGCTGCTTGCAAGGTCCTAATATGCTCTTAGCATGTTCTGTGAATTGTGACTGTCCATACGTGTATATTTTTTTCTCGGTTTGTTACGTATGGGCATTCCCTGGGTAGGTTTTGGGAGGTCAATTTGTATTGCCATACAGACGTATCACACATTTGTGTTATCTGCTTAGCTGTGCTATTGACGATTGTTGGAATTGAACCCTTGGTTAAATTTGTACGATCTTCCCGATAAGTCGCTGTGGCCTTCAGATCTTTTTGTCCCGTCTCCACTGGTAGTGCCCTGTATGTTTGGATCAGTTGCCAATGAAGATATAAAGTCGCTCTTGCCATCACAAATTCGCAAATCGCCATGTGCTTCATACTCTTGGCTAAACGGACGTACTGCTTTACTTTGACATACATTGCGCACTTAATACACATTATCGAAGGAAGCAACCAAACAAGCAGTCGATTACAACTCAAGGCAATAACAAAGTGATCGATCTTGCTGCGCTCCGCTTCGGCTTGACGTGCCGAGCGCGACATGGCCGACGCCCCGTGAGTTTTATCAGAATGGGAGGAATTAATTGAAGTGGTATGTTTTGAATGGCTATGATAAGAAACTGAGGTAGCAGGGTGATCGGTTAGTTACAATTTTAAGTAAAGGTGTTGTTGACTTCAATTAAATAAAGGGGTATGGGCCGACAATGGTTCTATCTAGATCCAACAGTCAAGGATTACTCAGCCGATCGTCTAGTCCAAAGAGTTACGCTCTGCTGGTCGTTCGATGTATATCCAACGGTCAATAACGATGGCGACATTCGGACCGTCCAAAAAGCTATTTTCTACTGTCGTCCGATACACATCCAAAGCCAATAGTGATAGAGACGTTTGGGCTGCCCGAAGAGCTATCTTCTATTGCTGTCAAATGTACATTCGACGGCTGATAGCGATAGCTTTCTCTTATTACATGTTAATTGTGTATTTATCGACACTATTTACTGTCACTTGTCTTTTACTTTTTGTTTAATGCTCTAGCCAGTATAAAAAGGCTTGTAAGAACCCTGTTCGGGAAATCCAAAAAAAATGAAACCCTAGTTTTACATGCTCTTACTTTACCTTGTTTTTTGTTCTTACTTTATTTTCTACTTGTTCTTATTTTTCTCAATTTCTATCCGCAAATTAGCTCCAAAATCCTACTCTGATTTCAAAATTCAGACCCAATCCCTCAGTCCTGATAATTGGTACTAGAGCACAGTAAATCCTTGGTCATATCTGTCTGAGCTGTTCTTGAGTGGTGAGGGTTGGAAAACTCGTTTTCCTATAACATTTTGGAACCAACTTGAGAAGGTTTGGATCAGTTTTGAAAATTTGAAGAGGAGATTCATTTGCTAGCAGTGAGGGTTTGGAAGGATATAATCTTTTCTTGTAAAATTCCGGATCTACTAGTGGAGGCATAATTTCCAATGGATTGAGGACCTTGGTGGTTTTCAATCCACAGCGAGCCGGCATGTAAGAAATGGTAGTGATTATGGTGGTGGTGCGATTGGATATAGATATGGATATGGATATGCTAACCCTGGAACGACATATGGAAATTGTGAGGCTAGAGGATATGGAGGTGTTCTTGCTATGTATGGTGGACCTTACGGCAATCCTAAAGCAACTGGCTTGGGTTATGGCACTGGGAGTTATGGTCCAGCCGCAGGCTATGGTGGATATGGATGCGTCATGTACAATACTAATCATGTGTTTGATGAAATGTCTAGTATTAATGGTAGAGTTCTCTTAGTTTCGATTCATGGCATGAACTGTCCATTGACCATTAAGTTACTCGCTCAAGTATTCTCTCCTTATAGATTGGTAGAAATGATAGCTCCAATTTCAAGTATGTCTGGTGGTTCTCTTGTACTAATTTAGTATCAGTCAAGACATATGACAACACAAGCTATTAGTGCTTTGCATGGGAAGTATCTTTATGAATTAGGTTGCTAACTTGATGTGCAATATGCAAGGGTCGAGATAATACGATTTGTGAATGATTCACGTTAGGCCTAGAGCTTCATGACTACTATGGAAATATGTAAGGTTTCTTATGCAGCTACCATGCCACAAGAAGAAAAGGGAAAAACCAGACTTGCTCCTGAAATGGCTAATGCAATGTTGAATTCAGAAGAAAAGACTAATATGCAGCAAGTTCGATATTCTATTCAAGTAAAGGAAGAACAAGAGCTATTTAATCAGATCAGTGCTAAGTTAGATGCCATGATTGATTGTAATAAGAAATGGATTCAAGAGATGTAGTGGAAGTGTGAACAAGAAGAGATTCAAAGTGAGTTCAAACACTTCTTTTGACATGCTTTTGATCTGTTTGATGAAACGCCAAATAGCAAGGATAATTCGGAGGGAGAGGACTTGAATGATGATCATAGTGACATTATATCCATAGTGGAGTATAAGAAGGTCATGAACAATGATATTGGCAATGCACTTGACCCTTTTTCTATGATGCCTTCGAATTGCTTGATGAGGTCTTTTGGGTAGATATGGAGGAAATTGCTTATAATGAACAACAAGAATCTCATGAAGAGATATCATTTTGTTTTGATCCTCTTGGTAAATTCCTGAAAGGGGCTCAACTGTCAACGAGTGATCAGATTGATAGAATGTTGCAGATTCTGTTGTGCTTGAGTTTACATAAAACAAACAAGAATTATTCTATGTTGTTGGTTTATGCTCCCATCACGAAACAACAGTAGTTGAGAAGGTTTTCCGGATGCATCCAAAAGAAGCACAAAATTGTACCTTAATTGGCGGTTCATTGAAATTACCTTAGAAATCTATGGGTCAAAGCTTAAATGGGGCGAGTTGCTTTCTAGTTGTATTACCAAACCACACCCAATCATAGGGCTTGTCACCCCCATTACTGGAATATACGGGTAAGGCGAGGCCAACCTTGCCATGGGATCCTAGCAAGCCCAAGTTTTTATTGTGTGTTCCTGCTGAGAGGAAGAACTCTGATGTTTTTGGGTTTCGAAAGCATAAATGTCTTTCTAAGTTAGAGATCATCACACAAGGTGTGACCCTTACAAGAATCAATGACCAGCCTCTTACGAATATTATGTTAAAGATAAATGCAAAGCTTGGTGGGACAAATTTATTGCTGCAAATTGAAACATTACCTGCTATTCCCTCACTCCAAAGTTCAGTTGAGGTGCTATGCTACTATCATCATGGCCTCCACCCTGTAGACCATTGGTCCTCATGCTGGCCTGAATGCTAATTTGAGAAGCCTCTTTAGCATATCTTTGCTCTACAACCTCTGTGGGTGTACGTCGAAGCATTGTGCCAATGGACTTCTTGGTCTCCTTTGCCATCTTTGGTGCTGGACGCTTGAACTTCAAGGCCGATTGCTTTCTTTTGGCAGCTATCCCTGAACTTGGCTGCACAACACTCCTAACAGTATCTTGAGACTTCTCTATCACATGCTCTCCATCTTGTTGTTCTCCTTCATCGTCATCTAGGAAAAGTGGCCTCTCCTCCCTCTTCTTTTTCATCAAAGCAGCATACATCTCTTGTGTGATTGCTGTGGTTGTTTTGGCACACTTTTGAACATCTCCAAACCCACCCACAAGATGCTCCTTGAGCCTCGTTATTCCTCTATGTACAATTTTGCCACAAAGCGAACATTGCACCGAATCTCGGTTGCCAATTATTGGCCAAAACCCATACTTTCATCCTGGATCATTTGACTTTGCCCTTCGTTTAGGATCGGTCATTGGATCATATGAGGCTGTGTTAGAGCCCCCAGTGCTTTCAGTTGCCATTTGTGATATGTCGTTTCTGCATGTTGCAAACTAGCATTAGCATTAGCATTAGCAAAGCATATCAACCGTATCAATAAATAGCAGTAGGCAGTAGCAAAAGCATATCAACTAGCAATGTCTACTATGTAGCAGTGTAGCAATGTCTACTGTGTAGCAGTGTAGCAAACTAGCAATGTCTACTGTGTATTGTACTACTACTATTGTAGCAATGTCTACTGTGTAGCACTGTGCAGTTGCACAGCACTATATATCATTCACATGCTCTGTCAGTCAGACCGGAGGAGTCTAGTGCAGCACTACTACAGACCAGACCAGACCAGAGGAGAGACCGGAGTCGTCGGCAAGGTGACAGACCAAAGGCCGGAGCCGGCGGCGGTGAAGTAGGAGGCGGTGGCGGTGAAGCATACCAAAGCCGGCGGTCATCCAGATTTACGTTCTCTAATCACATCATCATACTGTCCCATTCCTCCGCTTCTTCTATCCCAAAAAGATCTCTTAAACAAGATATTCCAGTGGTCATCCTCATAATTGTCAAAAACAGAAGCTTCAGGGTACATATCTGAAATAGCTTAGGATACTGTATTTTCAGAGAAGTTTTACCAAGCCAAACATCATACCAAAAACGAGTGTTTTTACCATTGTAAACTCTATGAATAGCTCCCCATCTAAACCAGTGTTTAATATTTTTTAAACCCCTCCAGAATCAGAACCATCCTGTGAAGCACCAATAAAACTCCACTTTTCAAGTACTTCTTTGTCAATACCTACACCAATCACTATCCTCCTGTTGGTGTGAAGTCTTCAAATTCATTTCATTAATAAGCAAACATTCATAAATCTAGTATTAAGCACTCCCAGACCTCCATATTCCTTTGGTCTACAAACATATCCCCATTTAAACATATGATATTTAAATTTTGTGCCTGCTCCCTGCTAAAAGAACCTGAATCTTATTTTGTCCATAGCTTCATGTTGAGTTTCATTGAAGTGATAAAAGCCCATCATGGACATGGGAATACTAGTCAAGCATGAGGCGATGAGTTAGGATCAATTTCCATGCAGAAGATAATTGTCTCACTTTCCAAGTTGACAACCTCGTCTATTTTCTGAACCAGCCCTTTGAAAGCATATGAAGATAAGTGATAATTACTGATTGGTATCCCTAGGAAAGTAATAGGAAAGCTCCTCAGTCTGCACTGAAACATAGCTGCAATTCTCTGCTGTTCTTCTAATTCACATCCCATCACCACAATTTCACTCTTTCGATAGTTAATCTTTAACCCAGATGCCCTCCTGTGATCATCTGACTAACTTCTGATGCCAACAAAGGAAGTTAGCCTGCATGCGTATATCAGCATCTCAAATACAATGCTAACACACAGATTCAATGTTCACCTAGGCGCTAGGCGGGCGGTGGGTGACCGCCTAGCGCCTAGGTGCCTAGGCGGCCAAACTTCACCTCGTGGTCCATTACACAGCCCAAGTAAGTCTGGTTCTCTGGTTATTCACAAGCCCAGCTCTACCCTCGTGGCCCATTACGCACCTCAATACCTATTAGGCCATTACACAGTATTCTTATTGTTGGGACTAGGGAGCACGAGCCCAACACAGTTTACTTCTCTTATCTCTCTCTCCCTCCTCGTTTTCTTCTCATGCGCCGGTCGGCCCCGGCTACCACCGCCTGCGCTCGCTGCCCTAGGCTCCGGCTCCCGCACGCCTCGCCTGCGCTCGCCGCCCTTGCGCTCCGGCTCCCCCGCTCCTCATCTCGCCATCCCCCTGCTTCTTCTCCCCCAAGGGCGGCGACGGGGAGGGGGCGGCGCCGGGGGTCGTCGCGGACTACCTGGAGGGCTGCGCCGCCGTGCTCATCCCATCCTCCTTCAGCGGCGACTACGGGCCCACGGCGCCCCGCCTCCTCTCCAAGGCCGGCCGCCTCCCGCCCAGCGCCGCCGCGCCTTGCCCGCCTGGGACCGGCGTTGACTGCCTAGGCGGGCCGAGCGCCCAGGGCGCCGACTATGCCCGAGTCGCGGCGGCCGGCAGGCGGCCGCCCAGGCGAACACTGCACAGATTTAAGTCGAACACTAAATTTATTTCAAAAGTACAGGTGCAGCATGCGAGCAGCCAGAGAACTACAATATTTTAGTGGCTAGAGAGAAAATGTATCTGACAAAAATTGCAGATACTGCGATCATTGCTTCGAAAATATAATACGTTGATAATTCGATAGAACCTGATAAGGATTCGTAAGAGATATACAAGAAATAGTAGCCGATGACAACATGCTGTGCCATCGATTAAGATTGGCAACCGTATGGACCAGTGCTAAAAATATCTCAAATCATCAAGAAACAATTTTTACCAGAGAAATCCTCTTGAATCAACAAGGAAAACCCAGTAGAACTGCAAATCTGCTGCCCACAAAATTTCAGTTTCTGAGCTACGGCCTACAACCAAGCTAGTCGCCCAAAACCCACCAAGGAAACGACTCCTACCAAAACAAATACTCTTCAGAAGGAACTAGCATTACCTGGAACGTTGAGGACTGCTAGTTCTTTCTTTCGAGTTGCTGCCCGTAAAAGACCAAAAAGGAAGAGGAGAAAGATACAGATTACTACTAATCTTTGTTCACAACTTGAAGAAAAGTAGGGATTGACCGAAGAGAATGCGGAAACGGACTTCGATCGGAGACCCTTCACAAGCTTGCTTCTTTCTTGGACGGTGATTTCTTGAAGAGGCCGGCAAGCTCCCTGCAGCTTTAACAGTTGTGAAGCACCAAGCGTACCGCCTACTAGCTAGTGGCTACTGCAGTACTGCTCCAGTAGAAGTGTACAAGTCTTTTTTTTTTTTTTTTGCCGCTGAGACACAGCATGGGCTTGGGCAGTGGGCTGTTTGTTTTTCCAAAGCTTGGACAATTAATCAACTCCCTTACATTTTGAAGGGCAAAACGTACACCAGTAAGTGATAAAATATGTATGTTCCTTTATAATATTCTGTAAAATTAAAAAATTCCCAATATATCAAAAGTCTCGTACTTGAACATTGACCCAAGCAACAACCAACCATAGAAAAATTACTGTTTGTTTAACCTACGATTTCAATCTCATGACAAATACAGGTAAATCAACCAGGATCCATCTGCGCTAATGCGGGGTTTTTTTTGCTGTGTTAATTACGGACCAAGAGGGTATAAACATGCAACAAAATGAGAAACTGGCAACAAGACAAAAAAGGATGTATCAACTAAATAGTGCCAAATATACTGTAAATTCACATTAACCACATCTTGATACGAAATCAATGATACCAAAATTATGAGCAAAACGCCAAATGGATCTCAACCAAATTGTGACAAAATGGACGATGTTATTTGCTATAAAACTTCATATGGATGTATATCATCTACTCATCTTTTGCACATAAGAGCTATAGCAGATTAGCTTTACTTGTATATAAAAAGGAAATTGTCGCAGGCTAGCACTTGAACCAAAATGACACCAGAATACACCAGAGTGGCCGACACTACAACTCCAAAATGGTTTCCAAAAATCAATCAGGAGCTAGTATCATCTGAACTCTTCCGAGCAACAGCAGCAGCAATCCCAACCAGCAGGCCAACAGCAGTTATGGCTATTCCTATGCCAATCACACCATCTGCACAAATTGTCGTTTTATTGTTTACATTCATGAAGTTTTAGTAATTTACTGTCCTCTTACATAATATATCACTTCAATATATACAAAAGTACAAGAAAGGTGTGCCAATAACTTCTAAGATTTAGATTGTGGTAAGATAAAGGAAATTGTGTTGTGAGACTAGCTTGGTAAGATTTAGATTATGTAAGATAAGGAAGCTAGTCTAAGTTGAGCAAAGACATTTGCATTGCTGGCAAGTTTTATGTCACCTTTCGCAATTTTATATTCTACTGTCTTCTTCAAAGCCAGGGCCTGCCCCCAAGCAGGTCGAATCTATGCAACAGATAAATTAAAGTTCAGGGATAAGGGCAAGATAGCTACTGTATGTGGGATGCTAAACAAACATTATGCATCTTCCTGGCCATTTGTGGGACACTAACCATGACATGACTATTTCCAACAAAAGAATGTTTACTGCCTGCAGGACTCCTTGTAAGGTTAGGAACTCAAGAAACTGAGCAGACAAACATATGTGCAGGCTGCTTAACAGCTGCCTCCATTATTGGGCAGCATGAACCTTAATTTAGGAGAATTATTTGGAGGCAAGATCAGTTGGCATTAATAGGCTACTGAATACCAGAGGACAACTTGTGCCGCTCTATGTATTGTTCACAGGTACCCACTGCCCCACTCACCCCGGCTGCCCGACTGGGCCTTGCCGCCTTGGCGTTTCGCGGTTTCGGCTCAAGAGCTCGCGCGCGGCCCAGCAGAAGACTCCAGCAATCCAGCCGCCGGCGCATGGCCAGACCATCCATGATGAACCCATTCCTTCCGGTGAGGCGTGCTTGTGATCGTGCTCCAAGAGATTACATCATGACTTCTTCATATATTCAAAAGAAACTTACGGAATATTATGCACAAGACATCATCGACGTGATTCAAGAAGTCAAAGAGCAAATAACGGTAATAGTGAGGTTAGTAATTGGTTTAATGGATTTTTTTTTGTGAAGTGTTTATCTATTCTTCCAATTTGGTTGTATGTTGCCTTAATGAAATTTGTTTGATGTAGGGTTTGTTAACAATCAAGGACAGATTGTGGAATGATTTCTTGGTCTAAAAAAGTCACCTTCACTACATTAGATACACGGAAAGAATCTCTTTTTGCTCTTCTTATTTATCATAAGTTATCTATCTCTAAGCTATAAGATGAAGTTTCAAATATGAGAAGTGAATATAATGGTTTGTAGAGAAGGAATTTTAGATGAAAACCCATATGCTTTTCTATATCTATTACTTTGCCTACCAATTGCAATTGGTGGTTATTTCTGTCACTGGTAATAGTTGTTGCCAATCCATTCATGACATTTTAATATGTCTCCTTGATTCTGAACATTTCAAGTTCACCCCGCAAGAAGAGAGATACATTGATTGAAAATCATCACCAAGATATTTTGGATAAGTTAAGAGTGTGAGATTTTTACAAGGAGAGGCTTGCATCAAGAAACTAATCTTACTAGATATGGGGATACTAGATAGGGCTCACATCATACAACCCTTATTCATTTGGAGACAATGTGAGACTTGGTGCTACATGTGCTCAATATGATCCTTGAAGATGGACGTGTACCAAGTCAAGTAGTAGATTTGATAGAAAAAATAGAGTGCTTTAAGTTCTATTCATTTTAAAGCAGATGCTAAAGTTGTTTGCTATTACAAATGAACTTTCACTTGTGTTGCAAAGGAAGGATTTGTATATTATTTATGCCATGGAATTAATTGATGATGTAAAAGAATGTTTAGCCAACATAAGGACAGATAGTGCTTGGGATGCCTTATTTGGTGATGTAGCAAACTTTTGTGCTTACAAAGCTATTTCAGTGCCAGATATGGATGAAGAAATACTAATTAGGGGTCGTTCTAAGCGTGATGGGTTCACTGCCATTAACATTCATTATTATCATATCGAGATTTACTTTGTTGTTGTCGATAGAATTATAGTAGAGATGGAGCATCGGTTGAATGAAGTTTCTTTAGAGTTACTCATATGCTTCTCTTGCCTTGAACCAAAGGACTTCTTTTCCCAGTTTGATGTCAACAAACTTAGTCAACTTAATAAAATTTATGATGAGATTTCTCCGTTGGCAGTCGTGCAAATATAAGAGATCAACTTGAGACTTACATTCTTCATGTGAGAAGGCATGCTGCTTTTGCTACTTATGAAGATCTTGCATCATTGGCTATAAAGATGGTTGAAACCAAAAAACATACAGTTTCCCATTGGTTTATAAACTCATAGTTGGCATTGTTATTGCTAGTGTTAAAGGCAACCGTTGAGAAAACCTTTTCAGCGATGAATATTATTAAGACTGAATTGCGCAACAAGATTTTCGATGAATGGTTGAATGACTTAATGGTTTGCTGCACCGAGCAGGAGATATTTAAAACAATTGATCATAACATGATTCCAATGAGACCCAGTGAGTGTCGACATCCAGGACTGATGCGGTCCAGATAGATTTGAGCTTGATTTCCTCTAGTGTTATGGTCTCATCGCCGTATAGCAACTTGAACGGGTGAGGCAATACTCAAACTGTAGTCATGGATAGGAGTATAATAGTGACCCGCATCTAGAAATTGCTTCACTATGAATCCATGCTTATAGATGACTAGGTCTGTGCAGCGCACGAGTATGGTGCTAGAGACAGATGGATGAAGAAACTATAGCCCAAATTGACAGAGAATGAGAGAAATAAACAGAGGGAAAGTGGGGATCAGAGAACTCACCATGGAGCTCCAAAAGGACCATTGGACCACGGCTGGCCTCGACCACACTACACTGGCCAGCAATTGCACGGCGCTGAGCCCTAACCTAGATGACACTGCTACGCCTCTGTCGCGTCACAGGTCAATGCACCGTCGCTTCGGGTGTCAACATCATGAACCCAACAGCCCTACTGCATGCTACCATCACTGCCGCCATCCCCAAATTGATGAAGAATGAGAGAGAGAGAGAGAGAGGGAACCGCTCCCTTCCTCATGGCCTCGACCTTCGGCGTCGCCATCGTCCCCTGATTCGAGGATATAGTGAAGGGAGAGGTACACTGGCAGCGCCAACGACAACGAGGAAGAGGCGAGGGTGAAGCTAAGTCTCCGCAGGCGAGGAGAGATCGACCAACCTGGTGACATTGGCGTGGGGCTCGGTAGTGGCCTGTTCACCTCTGGTGTGACCATTACTGTTGTCATCCCCTTCGCCTCCAATATCTTCCATAGTCCCTGCTCCTAGATGGATTTCATCAAAGCGAAGTGGATCGGTTGGAGGAGGCTAACTACCGGATGGTTCAACGCAGAAGATCCGACGATCCATATTTAATAGGAAAATACTATGGTGATTTGGTCCACATGGCGGCACCTAATTTTTCTGTGAGGAGGGGGAGGGAAAAGATATATAGAACGCGCGAACTGTCAACTGATTCTTTTAAGTAGTAGAGATTTGCATACCAACTTTTTTATGACATGATAATCATTGTAAGACTTGTCTAGGTTATAGTTTGTTTTTGCTGGCTCTGCCCCTGGACATGCATACACGTGCCAACATTTTTACTTTTTGCCCCATTTTCAAAGCAGCAGGACGATAAATATAGGTATGCTAGTATGCTACTGGCTAGCTGACCAACTACTAATTGGTTAATTAATTAGATCGTGTGACTCTTTAAGGATACAACCAACGTAGTTACTACACGTAGGTATACGTACTTGCGTTTGGTGAAGATTCATATGTGCATGCATCAAGGTTAGATATACGTCGCATCTCCACCGACACACGCATGCACAGTTAGTAGTGCATACTACTACTTATGGCATGCACTACGTTAATTAATCCTAATTTGCGCCTTGATTATTATGCAGTGTACGTACGTACCAGCCGGCCGAAGGAAATTCCATGGACGGACCCTGATCTGATCGAGTAACCGATCGATGTTTAAACGTACCTAGCTATGCTTTTATAGCAACAACTAAATTTAAGTATAATCTGACACTGCATTGGCTACTAGTCTCATCAGCTGCAGTAGCTGACGTCGTAAATTTGGTTGGCGGGTGCATGTAATTGATCAGGGATAACGATCTTCTTCCATGTGGTTACGTGCAAACAAGCTTTTTTAAGTTTTGATTATTAATATATATTAATATATATTAATTATATAAAACAATATTATTAGATTTATTTTGTAAATTCTTTTATAATATACTTTTATTATTATTATTTTTACTAGTATATTATGATAATAAATTATAATTAAAGTTTTGTATTAGAGACGGTAAAAAGTTAAAAACAACTTACACTTATAGGGAGAGGGAGTAGCTAGGTTGGTGGTGCATGTAATTCAGGGATAACGATCTAGGTTGGTGGGCTGCCTCTTGCTCTCGGCAAGACGTGCAGTGGAGTCACTGAGAGACAGACAGTTAGACACGGACGTATTAATTATCTGGCGCACTGTCGGCGGTCTGGATTGATCGATCTATTCGCTCTCTCGATCGATCGTCAGGCACAGAGAGAAATTGTCCGTCGCTTATTGCTACAGGCTCTCTCTCTGACATCAATTGACATCGCCCGCCCACCCTATATGAAGCTACTGCTAGACGATCGATCCTCGTGCATCTGAAGTCTCCCAGTTATGTTGGTCACATGTCCATTTCCTCCATCGATCGATCGATCACGTCTTCATTACGCCACGTGCCCCTATAAATCCCGGCTTCCCTCCCCTCGTACGTCCTCATCTGCACTCGGCACACTAGCGACTTAACCATCCACAGCTAAATAGCTAGCCAGCGCGATCCAGCTGCACAAGATCAACCAAGTCAAGTACTAGACCATGGCCAAGCTCCTCGCCACCTTCGCCGTCCTCCTGGCGCTCGCCGCCCCCTCGCTCGCCGGCGACCCCGACATGCTCCAGGACATCTGCGTCGCCGACTACAAATCCCTCGAGGGCCGTAAGTGATATATACTCGTCTTTAATTTCTTCATTGTGTGCAGCAACTATATCGATCAATTCTATGCGTATATAGATCATCAGCAGATCGTATAGATATATAGCTGATGTACATACATGCGTGCGTGCAGCACTGCGTCTGAACGGGTTTCCGTGCAAGAGGCCGGAGAACGTGACGGTGAACGACTTCTTCTTCGACGGGCTGGCCAACCCCGGCAACACCGGCAATGCAGTGGGGTCAGTCGTGACGGCGGCGAACGTGGAGAGGCTTCCGGGGCTCAACACCCTCGGCGTGTCCATCGCGCGCATCGACTACGCGCCGTGGGGGCTGAACCCGCCGCACACCCACCCTCGCGCCACCGAGATCATCTTTGTTGTAGAGGGCTCCCTCGACGTCGGCTTCATCACCACGGCCAACAAGCTCTTCGTCCGCAACGTCTGCAAAGGCGAGGTGTTCGTCTTCCCCCGCGGCCTCGTCCACTTCCAGAAGAACAACGGCAACTCGCCAGCCCTCGCCATCGCGGCCTTCAACAGCCAGCTGCAGGGCACGCAGTCCATCGCCGAGACGCTGTTCGGCGCCTCGCCGACGGTGCCGACCGACGTGCTGGCCAGGGCGTTCCAGATCGACGGCGGCCTGGTCGAGTCCATCAAGTCCAAGTTCCCGCCCAAGTAGGCCGTGTGCATGCAGTTGGTTCGCCGGTCGTACGTACAGCCACGATCCATCGCTGCTAGTACGGCCCCAGTGCATGCACTGATGCACTGGATTGTAATAATGATGAGGGCCGTAAATGTGTGATTTTAATTTGAACGCACTATAGTTTGATCATTTTGTGTACTCTGATCGGTCCGTTCTTTTGTGTGACGAATGGGCCTCATCAGTTCACTGTTTTTGCTTTTTCTTCATGAACTATTGGTGATATGTATCTGTTGATTTCTACTAATGGATGTCCCCGATTGCTTCAATTCGTGATATATTACACAGTAAACAACAGATAGTCCCTGTCCATTAATGTGATGTTATATGTTATGATATACTTCATCCGGTCACAAAATTCTTGTTAGTTGTCATCGAAAAAAAAACTTGTTAGCTAGTGTAAAAGCGTACGGCGCAAACATAATTTTAAGTAGGTTTTATCATAAAAATTCTTTTAAAATGCTATATGTTTTATATATTTTACAAATATACATTGAGATAAAAAAATACTGAGATAAAAAATAACGGTAAGCATTGTATCTTACAGATCATAACAAATACGAAATGTGAAGAATTTGCGACCGAAGGGGGTACAACTTAATTTCATGACCAGTTTATGAAGAACCTCTCTCACATCACATTACAAAGAGTTATCATTAAACCAAAGTGTTACCTGTCTGCTAATCAGTTGGAATCTGAGCTTCAAAAGTTAGTCCCTGGGAGGCGGAATTGGATTATCAAGGACCATGGCCTTGGTACTTTTATAGTTACCTTTCCGTCTAGATCGCAGAACTTATGCTGACTAGATTTGATGAAGTCAAACTCAAAATGACGGGTGTTTATCAAACAGCGCCCCCCAGCTCACGTATATATACCTATACGTAACCTGTTCAGACTCATAATTAGAAAGATCAATCGAAGTATATAAAGGTACAAGTTCATATCTTTACACTACTATAAAAGAGACTATACTAGACAGCTACATCACAGACAGTTTATACGAAATTGTCTATGCTGTAATTACCACAGATGGTTTATACGAATAACCGTCTGTGATATTTTTATAGATGGTTATTCATACGAACCGTCTGTAATAATGTAAGCCATCACAGTTGATTCCTATTATAACCGCCTGTGATAATTCATATACGATTATTTATACAAATCATCTGTGATAATGGCAGACATTACAGATGGTTTATATAAATAACCGTCTATACTAGTTCACAGACGGTTATTAATACAAACTGTCTATGATAGTTTCATATCACAGACGGTTTGTGATTGGAACCGACTGAGATACACCATGTTATTATATATCTAGCGTGGTCTTGACAGAACTGTTTTCATTGCACTGCATTAAAGGAGGCGGCTGGCTTTGGGGAGTTTGGTAAAAACATACTGCTTATAGATCGATTTATTCTAGATGATTAGAGGTTACTATTTTCTTCTAATAACTTATATGCTTTGTAATAGAGAGAGCTGTTAGCTAGATTTTTGGATCTAGCTACGTATCTAGGTTTAGAGAGAGATGGTAGTTTGCTCCAATTTAAGAATGGGTCAGTACTACTAGTTTACTTCAATATATTCTTGCTTGATATATATATATATATATATATATATATATATATATATATATATATATATATATATATATATATATATATATATAAAACTTCATGATTACGTTGCTAGCTACTTAATTTAGATATGAACAATTTATTTTAAGGCGAATGACAATTATGTGTGTAAGTAGCTAGGTTGGTTAGCTATAGTAGCATTAATAATCCAATTTGACACTAGCTAATTTGTTATATGTGTAGCGTAGATGGATCGAAACTAGATGTTCGTTTGGAACCATGTGAGTGAGGAGTCCATTAATGACGTGTCTACTTTTAGAAGAGCGACTGAGCAGGATATGTTGAAGAAGAAGATAAAATATATGTATTGTCCATACATTGATTGTGATAATATGAAGATGTTTACTAATTCAGCGCAGATTGAAGCTCACTTGATTCGAAGAGGTATAAAAAAGGGGTATACATGTTGGACCAGTCATGGTGAAGAGAAGATTATATAGAAAGGTAGTTATAATATTGTTAAGGGAGACAACGATATGCCGATTGTGGACTGTGCTTTCGATGAGGATAGGTTACAGGATGATAATCTAGATCAGATGCTACGCGATGCAGAAGAAAATTATAGTGAGAGAGAGTTTAGTAAGTTCTAGGGCTTGATGCAGGACACAGAAACCTTTGTTCCTAGGCTGCAAGTCGTAATATACAAGGTTGTCATCTATTTTTGAACTGCTAAAATTGAAGGCAAACAATAGCTGATCCGACAAGAGTTTCACGGTATTGTTAGGTCTTCTAGCGAACATCTTTCTAGAGGGAAATGTGTTTTTGAGAGCCACAATCAAGCCAAGAAGGTTCTTTATCTATTAGGAATGGAAGCAGAAAGAATACATACATGTCTGAATGATTGTATTCTCTACTATAAAGAGTATGCAAGTTTACATATTTGTCTAGTGTGCAAAACATCCCAATACAAGTGTAAAAATAATTCTGATGATGAGGAGGGCATTGAGGTGAAGCAATGACCTCCTGATAAAATGTTGTGATATCTGCCTATATGCTAATGACTTAACACTACTAGCGACAGCGTGTGGAATTCGACGAAAGTGCAATCAATCTTGACAAACTCGTCAAATTTGAGGAAAGCTCTCCTAATTCTTGAGAGCGTGGGTCATAAGCAATACTAGAGAGTTCCACCCAGCGATGATAATTAAATATTGAAACAATGGATAAAATTTGTAATCACTCAATTATGTTTAATCAAACAATTCATTCAATTATATTTTATTCAGTTGTTTAATTCATTTGTAAGATTTATGTAATGATTATCATGTACTATATATGTGATCTGCTTGTGTTGTTTACTTCATTTATGAGATCTGTGTGATGATTGTCTTGTGCTATATATTTGTGAGATCTTCTGTTTACTTCAGAGGACATGGCTAGCATTTCCTAAGACTAGCCTAAAAACAGAAAATAATGTAAATTTTTATATAGCTATCACAGATGGTCTGTGATATTTGTATATCACAGACGGTTTTGGAAACAACCATCTGTGATGTATATATATATCACAGATGGTTTTTAAAATGAACTGTCTATGATATTTTTGCTATTATAGATGTTTTTTTTAAAAAACTATCTGTGATATATTCACTATCATAGATGGTTAATATAAAAAACCGTCTGTGATACCGATATATCACATACGGTTGTGTTGAAAAATTATCTGTGTTTTAACCTACACAGATGGTTTGGGAGCCGCCTGTAATAACTACCTATTATCACTGACACATATATTCAAACGGTTCACAAACCGTCGATGATGACGGTTTTGAATCGTCTATGATGACTCTTTCTATAGTAGTGTTAACTTCTAGACAGCCACTAGCAACAACATGAAGAAGACGACTAGCAACTATATTTGAGAACTCGTCTAGACAGCCCAAGTGTCCAACTCAATTTACAAACACCTCATTTGGCATATCACAAGTGACTAAACAAACGAATACTCGCTCATAAGATCGATGCCTAGCTCGGCTGAACTAGCTTTAATCGTATTTACTTGCTAATTAAACTGAGAATTTAACAACTGGTGGTTTTTTAGATATTTGAATTCTTAAGTTGAAGTATACAAAGAAAAATTTTGCTACAAGATTGGTAGCCTAGAACTCTAGATTTCCAGTGCATGTGATTGTGTGTGGTAATAAATAGAAAGTTCTGTATCAGTTGAAGGATTGAAGATTTTTTTGTCCCAGCTAGCTGAAAAATATTATAAAATAGTTTTTTTATGTGGTTTCATTCCTAAAGAGCATACTTGGAACATATGAATTTTACAAGAAACATCATAAATTTCTCGAGATTCAAATGGGGCCTTTTAGTTACATGTCTCTTTCAACTTGCAAGAGAAGTTTAGTATGTATAACCTTGCTTATATAGTAGGATGTTAGTTATCTAGAATTATTTGCACTTATTATTCGTATACATTAGATTTTGACCATGAAAGTGTTTGATCGGCCTGAATAGAAGTGATGTTTTTTTAAATATCAAGAACATCCCAAGGCTTCCACTTTCGTCTTGCCTCAGGACCTTCAAAATATCAGAAACTGCCCTGTTATCAAAGTTGAGGAATGGAGCCCGAAAGCAATAGCTAAAGGTTAGTTACAATTCGTTTGGGTTAAGGTCTTTGGTGTGCCTTACCATGCCAGAGATTACTTAAATCTATATGAATTGGGCACTCTTATTGGCTTAACTACCAAAGTGGATATGATCAGTACAAGAAAGAAGGACTAAGTTAGAATTCATATGGATGTTCTGTATCCAGAGCTGATTTCGTAGGATTGACAATAGTAATAGAGGGGATATGAATGATGCCTTTATAAATTTTTCTCCAAGTATCAGAAATCTTTCACTTTAGAGCTAGAGAGCTAAGAAGACCATATTTTACAGCCTACAACCAAGCAATCGCTTGAAATAGCAAAGAACTCAGCTCTGCACCTAGGAGGTCTGATTGGCCACAGACTTGCGGTCTGACCACCGACCACCTTGTGGTCTGACCAAGTCTAGGAGCGGTTTGACTGCTCTCCTATTCCCAGAACAAAAAATTAGCCTGAGTTCAAACAACTGTTAGTGTAAACTTCAAAATCCAGGATTAAAAGATATCAAACTTTGCACATAGTTTACTGAGAGTCTTTAAAATCTATTCCATCCAAGGATCCGGATGATCCTAGCCAAAGTCCCAACCTTTTCTCAAAATATGCAAGGTTGCACTAATACTAAGCAAAATTCAAAATATTGAGAAACAATTTGTTCGTGAGTTAAGAACAACAAGATGTCTCTATATGTATTCCCATATATCACAGCAAGTAAAACTAATTGACAAATCAAAGACAAAACTCTCAGATCATCATTTCTCAAGAAGGGGTCCAAGTCAAGTAAGAACTAGGTAACTTCAAGAACTTGCAACCACAGTGTCTAGATGGATGAAATTCATGAGTCATCGTCGTCTTTGGCACTAGCAAGATCAAGAAGAGGAGAGAAAAGGCAAAGAACCAACAAGAACACAAACAAATCAACCAAGACAAGAAGGATTCATGAGGGATAAAAAACTTGATTATATTGCTATTTAGAGATAAAGATTTTATAACCACTCTATGAGGAGGATAAGAAAGCACACCACATCACTCACTCTTTTCTCTCAACCCTAACCTTAACTTGGTTAGCATGCAAGTCTCCACCCTATCCACTAAATAGATGAGCAACCAACTCACATCTAACCATAAATAGATACTATCCACTAAAAACCTGTTAACCCCACACAAAATGGGTTTTACACTCACACTTACTCATGTATGCTTTTTAAAGCACATGAACCTGAACCCGCTAAGTTTTTAGCCTTTAATCCATTTGATCTTCTCAGCATCTCTTTTACCTAAACCATTTTTCTAAGTGCCGCTCAAACCACTACTATCGAAAAGGTCATCACAAACAGTTCAAAAATATCATCACAAACAGTTTTGTGAGCCATCTAAGTTTATGGGTCAGTAATAACATAAGGTCATCACCGACAGTTTTTGAACCATTGTAATACATACTATCACAGACGATTATTAACTCATAATCGTGTATGATAGTTGACTATCACAGGCAGTTTGTAGTAGAAATCGTCTATGATATGTCGGTCATCATAGATGGTTCGGTTCGGATTAAAAACCATTTGTGATGTCTACAATTATCATAGACGGTTTTTAATAAAAACTATCTATGATATTTGTACTGATGATTTTTTATCTTTCTATTTTCTTGTCTTTTTCTCTACTCCACAGAATGCCTTCAATGGACCATCACATTTACGCCCTTGCTCTGCTACTGGAACTTCATGTACTCATCGAGGCTGCAGGGACCATACAACAGAGGGTCATCAAAAGTGCAGAGCATGCCGCCGCCCTTGGGCATAGACCTAAATAGAATTGAGTAACGCTTGCGCTTGCTCGATGCTATGACACAGTGCATGCAGGATGGCACCCTCCCGTTCGTCACGGCCTGCAATCACATTCATAGGCCATAGTCATCGCCTCGTCTTCTTGATGACCTTCAAAGGGAAGGGAAGAAAGGATGGATGGGGCTTGTACGTACCGTGAGTAGATCACCGGTCTTGGCACTGAGGACGTCAGGCTTAGGGGGCACAGTGAGCCAACTCCTGTCATTGGCCTACATCTCGATGTTGTTGTCGTCGTACGTGGTGGGAAAGGGAGAAGAGGAGAATGGCGAGGTCTGCATCTCGAGAGATTAATAAGGGGCGAGAGGTGGGAAAGACCGGTGCCTGCCGTTCGATGTGAAGAGAATGGATGGGTGAGATCAGGATCTTGAGGGAGATGCCATGAATCAGTGATATGGCGGGGCGAGACTGATATTTCGTACATAGTTATTACAGACGGTTCTTAATAAAACCGTCTATGATAATTGTAGTAAGATGGTTCTTAACAAGAACCGTCTATACATTCTCAACAAAAATAATAATAACATGAACCATATGTGATAATTGTAGTCAGACCATATGTAAATTCTCAACAAAAAAATAATAAGGTGGGCTTGGTCTGCCACATCACGGCGTGCAACCGTGACATGGCAGACCAAACCCACACCTTATTATTTTTTTGTTGTATAATATATAGACAGTTCTTAATAAAACTGTCTATGATAATTATAAACATCACAAATGATTCTTTTTAATAACCATCTGTGAATTATCATAGAAGGTTCTTATTAAAAATCATCTGTGATAATTGTAAACATCACAAACGGTTTTTAATAAGAACCGTCTATGATAATTCACAGATGGTTTTTAACAAGAATCGTCTGTGATAATTATGTATCACAGACGGTTCCGACTATCGCTAGTAATATAGATAGTCACGTTTGTAAAATCATCTGTGATAATTATAACACAGATGGTTCCAGAAAATCGTCTGTGATGAGGCGTCCAGTATATCCTTTTTTTATAGTAGTGAATGCTGTAGTTTTGATCCAACAAACTTTTGATATTTGGCAAACTGACAAAATACTCTTGCCTTAACCCAATCTTCGTCTTCCTTTGCATGCAATCGCCATGCTCCCCACGTGTAGGTACGGCAATGGTTTACCATGTGTCATCAAGTCTCTACCGTTCTGGTTTCACGAGACCACACCTCACTTAGACCGACCAAGCCACTTGATGCAACTCGTCACACAAATCTTCCCTTCAATATTTTTTGCTTTTCTTATGTCATGCTTGAGCTAAACCATCTCACACTGCATCCTTGACTGTTATGGACCTCAGCTCCCCATGAGTATAGTCCCAGTCCTCGTTGTTGATCATAGTTGACTCGAGACCTTCCTGCACATCCAAAGACAAAGAAATCATTTTCAGGTATAAATTCTTCATTACTTGACCCACGTTAGTGTAAATAAGTTTTGTCAATATGAATATATTGATATAGGTCCAAACACCGAATTAATGATCAATTTCCCATATTCAATCTTCACTGACCGCTATGACATAGCTGGTCAGACAGTTAGCACTGAATTTTGATAGAAAATTATAAATCTTTCATAAATTTAAAATTCAACTCTATAAATATTGACAATGGTTCATTACAAAATATCTTGGATCTTCTCACATAGTCTCTTTGATTCCCTACTCCATGCAGGTGGCAGTGGACAATTGGCTCTATGATTTTTACTTTGAGGTAGAAGATGACAATAGAGATAGGAATGAAAGATATCCAGATGATAAAATATTCAAGGGGAGTCCAGGAGCAGATCATAACTCTGATGACAAATTATCTGAAGGTAAGGACCCAAAGAAGATGAGAAAACAAACTAAGGACAAAGGGTGTGAACAAATCTGGTGGAGTTGCTGGAGGAGGATCAAGAAACATGAATGAGACTAAACACCAGGAGCAGATCATAACTCTAATGACAACTTATCTGAAGATAAGGACCCAAAGTGGATGAAAATACATACTAAGGACAAAGGGTGTGAATACATCTGGTGGAGTTGCTGAAGGAGGGTCAAGAAACATGAATGAGACTAAACAGACTGGCAGAAGTATGGGGGAAGCAGAAGGCAAGTTTCTTAGTGATATATTACGTCATTATACCTCTTTCAGGGCATCAGGGTGATGTTACTCAGAAGATTATGAATCTCTCTGAGTCTCAACAGGCTGAGATCCTTGTAAGCTAAGATAAACAAACTACTGTAGACCTTTCAGAAAGTACTATGGTAGTGGATCTGCAGATTGCAAAGAATAGGGAGTTAGCTGTGGTTAGAGGTGGGACTTGGGCCGGGCTTGGGCTGGCACGGCACGAATGATGGCACGGCGGGCAGATTGCAAAGAACAAGGAGTTTGCTGTGATTGCAAAGCACGACCGGCATGGCCCGGCCCAAGTATGGCCCAACACGACACGTGGCGGGCCGGGCTGGCACAACACGAACGGTGGGTCGGGCCGGGCCTCAAAATTCGGCACGGTGGGCGGCATGGCACGGCACGGCAGATCGGGCCGGCACGACACGGTGGGCTCGGGAAACCCCACTATGTACTATGTTGTTATAGTTAGTATGTACATATATTGTTACTGTACTCTTTTCCTTACTCGGGAAACCCCACTCTGGGACGTAAGGTTTTTAACGAGACAGTAACATTGTGTTTTAAAATATCAATGCAATTACACTTTTTCCGAAATATTTACATCATTGCGTGCCGATGTTTTCATACAATTAATTCAACTTCAATTAATTTTCAACAAGGCGGGTACAAGAGAAAGGAAGATGACGGACGTCACCACAATTGTCCCGTCACCTTCGTCGTGCATAGTTACTTTGGGCTGGACTTGGGCTGGCACGGTGGGCTTTGGGCCGTGCTTGGGCCTGATCGGAGGTGAGGCGGGCCGGCACGGCACGGCACAGTGGGATAACTAGGCCGAGCTGGCACAGCACGAATCGGCCCGAAGCACGATAGGCCTGGGCCGTGCCGACACGGCACGGCCCAACTCCCACCACTAGCTATGGTTATACAAGATCAGGAAAATAGATCTCTTCCTGGTGCTGGTACAAGTGGGATTTCACCTGCTACAAAAATGGCTGCTCAATCTCTAGTCTTTGGCACATTTGAAGCAGATGCCACTGGAGGTCTGATCAAGGAGAATTCTCATAATAAAGTTCAGCTTAGTATTGTCGTGGAGGGAACAGCTAAAAGAGGTGGCCTCGATGGATTCTCTGTCAGATACTCAGATGGATAGATGGATTCTCTGTCAGAGGGATATTCAGGCTCATTTATTTTAGTTTGAACTTTTAATTTCTGATTTATTTTTTATTATTTTTAAATTTTATCTTTTTCTGGCTTTCTAGTTTTTTGAGCTTTTTTCTGATTTTTTTCTCGTACTCGTTTGTATTATACATGATGGGATAATCTATTTTTTCTATTTTTAGATTTTTTAAATTTAATTATGTCAAATAAGCCACTATCAGCTACAGTGCAAAATAAATCAGGTATAATACAAATTCAATCATAAGCCATTAATTTTTAATTTAAATAAGCACCCTCTTAGAGGACAGTCAGGATAGACTCAATTTTTTTTCTGGCAGTGAAGAATTGGAAAGAGCTGCTGCACCGATCAGTAATCCCTCATCATTAAACCAAAGCAAAAGTGGATGGTGTTAGGCCTAGTTTATTTTGGGTCGCCTATCCTAGATTTGGACAAGGCCATTGAACCATAGTTTAATTTATCCAGCTAGCTACTCGATCGGGCTCAAGCCGGGCTCAGGGGGGTTCGTTTTAGCGATGGTTTCTGATTTTTGGCTGAAATTTTATTGTAGATGGTTTTTTTACTGTAACTAATCTAACTTTTTGGGCATAATTAAATTTTAAAAAATGTAAAAATAGAAAAAAATATGTTAGCCCATCACGGACAATACAAAGGAACACGGGAAAAAAAATACAAAAAAGCTCAAAAAATAAAAAAAATTCAGAAAAAGACGAATTACTAAATAGTGAAAAAAAGCTGAAGCTAGAAGTTGAAATCGAAAAAAAGACGAATTACAACCTTGCTCAGCTGTAACTATGGCTCTAAATGTGAGGTTTGGCTCGGCCCTAAACCTAGACTCAAGCTAGACTCCTAACCCTATATAATAATATAGGCCATACATCTATACCGTCCGTCGCGAACAAAGGTTATTTATAACTTTTCACACAAATAGTATTGTAGCTATTTTTAAAAAAACAAAATTAGGCTTTGAAACGTCCGTTTTTGTAAATCTATTCATCTCCCCGAGCTAGACAGCCGCCGTGTCGTCTGCCATGCTACATGAGCTCAGTAGGTGCTACCGGACTCCTCTAACTTTGTAGGTATCTACTAAGCTCAAAGAGATGATAAGATTTATAAAAATAGATGTTTAGAGACCAACTTTAAAAGAAAAAGAAGGTTATAGTGCCATTATGTAAACAGTTCAGTTATTTGAACTGTGCATGAGGGAAAAAAGTTCCACAACCTTGTTGCAGAGATATTAGGTTAACTTTTTAGGGACCCATCTTGACTCTTGACGGGAGATTTTTCTTTCCATACATTCTTTTCCAATTAATTTGTGATGTTTTCTCCCCAAAATTAGTTATGTATATTTCGACTTTGGATATAGTGATTAATTGAAAGCATTTCCGAGAATAATAGCATTAGCATTCAAATCGTACTAGAATTAGTTGTAGTACTCATCTGTGGGATGTTCTTGTTGATACGAGAGAGAAGGGGAGAGGAGGAGGGGATTAGGGGTACCGACTGTCCGTCGCGTTGGATGAAGAGCCGGCCATCGCTGGTTCGTCGGTGAGGTCTACGCACGGGCAGCGACAGTCGGGGAAGAAGAAGCGGCGTCTCCCTCGCAGCGGCGAACGGTGGCGGTGGTGGAACTTCCTGCCGCTGGAGCGCCCCCTTTCCGATCGGTCTAGAGTTTTGTTGGTGGGGCTTGTGGCGGCACGGCCAGTCTCGGTGTATGTGCCGTCCCGACCCCCACCTCTATTTATTGTGACGCTGGCGACAGGGGCCCACCAGCCATTAGGGCTGGGCGCCCCCGATCAGGGCGTGAACAAGGGGCCCATTTGGCCATTGGGCCAAACGGTTGAGATCATTCTAACATTAGTAAAAAAAATTATGTAACTACCTAGATTCCCGCAGCATAGCAACTACAAGCTGATCGATCATATATGATATATAGCTCCAATATCAACTTCACATCGGGCGTTTGGTATTAATTAACCATGCATACACACACACACACATCAAACATGTAACAACTTAGCAAGTAATCATAAAGTTGAATACAAACCAACAAACACCGGTTCAACGATCAAACTATCAATCTTACAAATTATAGAAAAAAATTGAGCCTCACTGGAGGATTGAAAAGAAGAAATAAAGACTATCTTTATTGCTATATATGATTACAACCTACCCTCGTAGAGCGATTACAAAGGGGATACTAGCCTTAACTTTGCGATTCCTTACCTCCGTTGTCTGTTGCTTAATCGATATCTTTATCTTCTCTCGTAAGGTTTAAATAGTATCGAAGAGGTGTCAGTTATCTACACGAACATGCACCTTGTCGATTCCTAGCGCTTGGCTGAGCAGACGGTTGCTGTCAATGAGAGAAGGATGACAATAACTATTGATCAGTTATCGTTAGTGGAAGATAATTGTAGATATAATAGTGCAACGATTGTTGTTGGAGAGATATGGCTAAATTGTCTCACGGTTATTGGAGATAGTGGCGCATGCGATCTATTTCACCGCACAGGAGGCTACCTAGAGTTAACCCTAGTTATCGGGTAATAGGATCTCTAAGTAGTGGCTGGTCAGGTAAATGAGCAGTAATCCTCCGACTAGGGGTACTTGGCAATATTGTTTCAGGGGATCTACAACTACATAGATTAGGGCCTTACGTATAAAAGCTGTATTAAAGGGATTATTTAATCCTCATTAGGTAGCCCTCGAACTTTAAGTGAATTCTTAACTTAAAATCCTTTAATTGGAATGCAAGTCGAGAGATCTTTTGACGATAGTCAAGAAAAATAGAGAAGTTTTTTCACTTGAAATTGAAGAATCAACTAGAAGGGAAATGGAACTGAAAAGTTTATATCCGTTAGGCACAGTTCTCATAACCACTAACTTTAGTTGTGGGAAAGCTAAACCGAAGCAGTATTGGTCAATTTTCATGCTTTCTAGAAAACCTTTAGGATTCCTTATCTTTGTTTTTCTCCACCCTAGTGTTCTTTGTTCTAGGTTCGGTCTTCCCCAAATTACCTTGATCCCTACTAGATCCAAGCCATTCGCAACGAAAATGTCTAGATTCATCACCGAATGGCCAAGGTCCAAACTAGGATTGAATAGATTGAAGGCCTTGGAGGAAACGGGATTAATCCCCGACCTAATATGGATCCCATGGAAGTCAGTTATAGGGGAGAACTTTTTGAATGGTGGAGATGGCGACATACCTATGTTCTGGTCGTTTGTACCATGCGAGTTCAGGATCCTGGTGCACCTCTTCCTTTTAGAGGTGCTCAAATTCCAGGGATCGAATTAGTGAATCTGGTTCCCAATTTGATTACCATACTTAGTATCAAACCAATTCTCCTCATCCCAGGTTCCTACCATGATTGCATAAGCGATGTTGACAAAAACAGGGAAGAATGATGATGTTGATGAGAATCTTGAGGAGCTCAGTGCTACTTTTCCACGGATGGCACCAGCTGTCGACAATCAAATAGTCGATCTTATGAATTGTAGGGAAAACCCAAGCCTCACAGAAGGATTGAAAAGAAGAAATAGGACTATCTTTATTGCTATATTGGGATTATAGCTGCTCTCGTAGAATGATTACAAAGAAGATACTACTAGCCCTAACTTTGCTATTCATTACCTCTATTGTCTATTGCTTGATCTATATCTTCGCCTTTTCCGTAAGGCTTAAATAGTGCCAAAAAAGTGTCAGTTGCCCACACGAACAAGCATCTAGTCAATTCCTCACGCCTGGCCGAGCAAGCGGTTCCTATTAGTGAGGGAAGCCTGACAACAACTGCTGATCGGTTATTGTCAATGGAAGATAGAGGCGCACGTGATCAATTTCAATGCATGGGAGACTACCTAGAGTTAATCCTAGTTATCGGGTCATAGGATCCTTGAGTAGCTGCTGGTAGGGTAAAAGGATAGTAATTCTCCGGCCAGAAGTATTCAGGTAGTATTGTTTCAAGTGATCTACGATCACAATAGCTTATGGCCTTAATTATGTATTAAAGCTGTATTTAAGGGATTATTCAATTCTCGTCAGCGACATAATCCAAAGACTATAGGTAGCGCTCAGTTTGGCATTAGCTTATGGCTTTTTTACTGCAGCTGATTTATTTTTTTACTGTACCTGAGTTGGCTTATTTGGAATAATTAAATTTAAAAAAATATAAAAATAGAAAAAAAATATGTTAGCCCATCATAGACAATAGAAAGGAATACAGAAAAAAAGAAAATACAAAAAAGCCTTAAAAATTAAAAAAACCAGAAAAAAACTGAAATTACTGAATAGTGGAAAAAAGTAGAAGCTGACTTTAAGCCAACTTGAGCTTGGCCTTAACTAAACTGAATCACAAAATAGAAATGATCACTCTTTTGGTTCAACAACAATAGTACAAGGCTAAGCGTTAATTCGACTATGCTAGCTTCTGAAAGAAGCCATCATATATGATGCACCATTTAAGAGATAGTATAACCGAACATGCAAATTGAAGCAATTTCTTTTCTAATTTTTCCTCAAAATATACTACTTTACAAGCACAACATATCCACTTCTTATATATAGGAGTATTTCTGACAAAAGCACAACATATACTATTTTCTGATCAGCAAGTAGGGGATTTTACAATGATGCGTTAACTATTCGTTTGCATCTAGTACAAAGGATAAATATAATGTTACGAAACGACTCCAAGTTGGAAAAGTAGATAAATCCAGAAAGTATACTAATCATGCCCTATGCTCCCACAAACCATGCATCCTCCCGTCTTTTTTTGAACTGGATTAATGCAGCTCCCATCTGATTATCAGAATTCAGATCACAAATTAATCAACGGCTAGGAACAACATTATGTAAAGCTTGACTGATCAATAGGTTCATCAATAGGTTCATCAAGGCCGCCGCCTCTTCACTGAACTGAACAATAATGCTCTTGTTTGTGGTGATCACCTTGTTGATTTCATCGATTTGCTATATTACTTGCGTCAATGTCAGAAATCTTGCGTTTACGCGAATATCTGCACCGGAATATATGTGCACGTGCACACAATATAGCGTATAAGTTACAAGCAAGAAAGGGAAATGCAATTGGAATAATCAAGCAGGCGGGAGCCAGTTTCCTCTCTCGATTCGTGTCGTTTTCTGTCACCGAATGCATGCGTGCTAATTTGCATAAACAAAAATATCATGATTCCAATTGATGCTTAGCGTGAGCAGGGAAAACGCTACTGGTTTTAAAATTTTACTGCCCCTCACCGATGTGGCCGGTAACCGGCGGTTACAGGAAATTTTAAAAAAATTCGACATTCAAATTTGAATTTTGTGAAAATTTTAAAAATTTCAGAAAAATTATAGATACTTGTGGAGATAAAATAAATATTTATATATACACGAATAAATAAAGTTAAAATATGATATATTTTCGTATTTAAAATTAATTTTATTTGAAATGGAGACCACACAACTGAATTCCTCCGAAATAGTTGGGGCCCTCACCGATATACGGCAGCTTTTGCCTAACCAATCAATCCTTCGGTCAGGCCTTTATTAATAAGCTGAACCAACTCTATCTATAAATATCACCTCCCCCACCCCCTCTTTTCATCAGACCAAAAGTTTCTGAAGCTTAACTACCTACAGCTCACACAGCTAACTAGCTAACTCCAAGGACCGAAGCAATTAATCATGGCCAAGCTCCCCACTGTCCTCCTCGTCTCCTTCGCCGTCCTCCTGGCGCTCGCCGGACCACTGCTCGCCGGCGACCCCGATATGCTCCAGGACATCTGCGTCGCCGACTACAAATCCCTTGAGGGCCGTGAGTAACCAAAAAGATCACTCAAACCATGCATATACAGATGTTCATTTCATTTTTGTACCTTGTGCATATCCATGCAACGACGTATAAACCTTGCCGTCGTCGTGGTACATATTACATTACATGACAATCACCGATTGGAATTAATGCATGTGTATGCATGCATGCAGCTCTGAGGGTGAACGGGTACCCGTGCAAGCGGGAGATGAACGTGACGGTGGACGACTTCTTCTTCTGCGGGCTGGCGATGGCCGCCGACGTGTACTCGGGCAACCCGATGGGGTCGGTGGTGACGGCGGCCAACGTGGAGAAGATCCCGGGGCTCAACACCCTGGGCGTGTCCATGGCGCGCGTCGACTACGCGCCGTGGGGCGGCGTGAACCCGCCGCACGTGCACCCGCGCGCCACGGAGATCATCTTCGTCGCCGAGGGCACCCTCGAGGTGGGCTTCCTCACCACGGCGAACAAGCTCTTCACCCGCACCGTCGACAAGGGCGGGGTGTTCGTCTTTCCCCGCGGCCTCGTGCACTTCGAGCGCAGCGTCGGGGAGCCATTCGCCGTGGCGATCTCGGCGTTCAACAGTCAGCTGCCCGGCACGCAGACGGTCGCGGAGGCGCTGTTCGGGGCCGCGCCGACGGTGCCGACGGACGTCCTGACGAGGGCCTTCCAGATCGACGGTGGAGTGGTGGAGAACATTAAGTCCAAGTTCCCGCCAAAGCAGGACGTGCGCGCACGCACATGAAATTATAAGCCGTCATCGAGGACGCAACAATAATGGGCCCGACCGGGATGCGTACGTAAAAAGTGTGGCTTCGGCGCTTCTAGAGTATAATTGTTCCCTCTGTACGTTGCATACCGAGTGCGCACGGCACGAGCCTCCGTTGTTTCATGTAATTGCTTCATGTAGTAGCACTGTTAAAAAACGGATCATTTCTTACGGTTTAAAACCGTCAGAAAAATACAAAAAACCGTCAGGCTAAATTTCCCTGACGGGTTCCCGTCAGGCAAAACCCCTCAGGGTTGGCTGGAAAGGAAAATTAAATTTGGCTGACGGTTACCCGTTAGGGAAATTTAACCTGACGGTTTTACCCGTCACGGAAAACTGTATTTTCCTGAAGGGCCAAACCGTCAGAACAATGCATTAACCTGACGGTACTAACCGACCGTCAGGAAAATACATTTTGCTAACGGTTCAGTCACCGTTAATATAATAGCCTGCCCCGCAACAAAAAAGGATTTTTCTGACTGTTTGAGTTACCGTGAAGAAAATATAGGCTGACAGTTTGAACCGTCAGCAAAATTGGCAGAAACTACTAACAAATAGCAGGTTGGCAGAAACTACTAGCAAAATTGGCAGAAACTACTAACAAATTGACTATTCAGCTACAAGATAAGCATTGATATCTAAATCACAACACCATCCTTGCATCAATCAAGAAACATATAATAACAAACATATAAAAAGTTCAATTTTCATAAACAATCCCTAGATTGATTCATGTTCACACAAGCATACCAATTCATAAACTTCAGTTTTCATAAACAATCCCTAAATTGGCTCATCCATCCAAAAGACATCTACAATGAAGTACCACATACAAAAGTCTCAAGTCTCTATTTCCATTACATTGAAGTTTAGCTAGTCAAAAGAACTACAAGAGATCACTGAAAATCACATGCCAGCATGGTTGTCGCCATCAATGTCGCCACTGCAATTGTCCATATCGTTTACATCAACGTTACCATCGACAGCACCGTCATCCGGTTGTGAGCCCACATGAGAGGATCCAGTCCCAACCCTAGTCCCAGTACCAGTCCCTTGCTGCAAGGTGAAAACATTATGTCAGAAGGAAACAGAATATCATGTCTTGTACAATATGCATAGTAGTTAGTTTTCATAACTACATAAAATACTCTAGTCTTCATTATTAGCTAGAGCTAGAGCTTGCGATTGTCAATCGAGCTAGCATTAGCAAGTCAGAAAAATATTCAAGTCAATCCACTAGCTGCATGTATTACTTTACCATATCTCTGATATTGGAATTAGTTAGGTAACATAAAAGTCATTTAATATGTGCATAGATTAATACGTATACACATACGTACTTTGGTTCACGTATTGCACATGTACGGCGCATTTCAAAGTAGCATCCTCTCGCACGCTCTTATTGGTTAGAGGCCACTGACCTACTGTCTACCGATCTGCTTGCCGCAGTGACAGAGGCAATGTCAGAAAGACAGCAATTAATTAATCCAAATTAATATCAATTAGATTATACACTACTCCATATCTTCACAACTGGAATGGATATATCAGAAATGATATGTGAATAAAAAAATCATTTTCTTCTTCAGTTTAGAACTATATACTACTGTGCATGGTTGCATTCGACCGTCACACGATCGATTAGAAGGGAAAAAAAGGCATGGTCCTGTCCCTGCTGGTAGCTATACCATCTTCTATGACCATAAAGATAGAAGCTTAACTTCATGTTGCACCCTTGACTCTTCTATAGCTAGTATAACATAATTAAAGAATAACCCAGAGGTGAAAACGTAAGTGATGTAATGCATACTACTACAGAAACCATTATCACAGACGGTTCAAAAACGTCATCACAGACGGTTTTCTGAACCGTCTGACTTTATGGGGTCAGTGATAATCGAAGGTTATCACAGACGGTTTTCAAACCGTCTGTAGAGTATATATCACAAACGGTTTGTAACTACAAACCGTCTGTGATATCTAGCATCACAGACGGTTTGTAGTTACAAACCATCTGTGATATATCAATATCACAGACGGTTGTTTCTTACAAACCATCTGTGATGCTACTATCACAGACGGTTTGTAGTTACAAACCGTCTGTGATATTCTTTTCTACCCCTAGATCTATTTCTATTTATTGGCTAGCCTTAGGAAATGCTAGCCATGCCCTCTGAAACAAGTAGATCAACATGTACACATACAGACAATTCACATCTCAATTCATTTCAGAAACATATAACATCCAATTCATATCTCAATTCATTTCAGAAACATATAACATCCAATTCATATCTCAATTCATTTCACATACATATAACATCCAATTCATATCTCAATTCATTTCACATACATAAAACATCTATTTCGCAAATCAATTAATTGAAATGAAGTAAAATATCCATTAACAATACACAATTACAAAAGATCTACATTGCATTTGCACTTAGATGGTAACATTGCATTTTTTATTGCTCTGTCACTCCGGAATCGAGGTCTCGCGAAAGAAACAGATCCATAATCAACGAACTTGTCAGGCTGCATAAGCATTACTTGGGTGGTGCATGATTGCCATCCAAGTATTGCTTGTGTAGCCTGACAAGTCGTTGATTATGGATCTATTTCTTTTGCGAGACCTCAATTCCGGAGTGATAAGAGCAATAAAAAAATCATTGTGGGTTGTGGAACTCTCCAGTTGGTTGTAGGACTTTAGCCACCAAAAGTACGCGCACTGTCCTAGAATTCCTTCAAAGTCGAGCTGTTGCAATGCTGTTTTCGGGATGGACGTAGCCTGTCGATAGAAATATCAATGTGCATATATAATATAACTTGATAAGTATGAAGTAATTATGGGAATATTGACAAACCTTAGTATTGGGATTGGTGATCCTTGAGGAATCGAGGAGTAGTCTCATATGGTGGCAAATGTAGAATCCATACGTGTTGCCCGGCTGCTGCTGGAGGCACTGAAAAAAATAGAATGTGTTAATTCAAGAGGTATTAATACTACCAACTGTTGCATAGGATTAATTAATATGTAGTAGCGAACGTACGTGGGGTTTGGCCCGTTGCGTGGGGAGCTGTGCCATTTTAACGTACGTTGCGAACGCCCTACGTGACTCAAAAAAGTTAACCTTAGTCATTCGGAAGGAAAGAAAGAGTACAAATATAAGTATGTATGGAGAAAATGTACTTACCTATCGATGAGTTGGCCGACAACTGTGTAGTCGGTTTTATTCTTACTTAGGGAATCAAGGTATATTACCTTGTTCCATTTTAGTACAATTACTATTAAAATCCAATGAAACTCCTGATTGTAGGGCATCAGTACATATTCCTTCTCGCGGTAAGCCAGCAGTGATGCTGTAATGTACCTCTCGACGACCTCAGCATTCTCGTTGATGGTATAACCGGCGACCAAGTGTGGGTCCAAGAAACCAACCGATGATTTGGATTTTCTAACTTCAGTCACCATGTGTCTATATATATGCACACGAAAGCAACAAATTATAGATGACATTTATCGGTATGACATGAACAGAGACTGTGATTGTACACACTTACAGCGTCCAGCATCGAACGAGTGAGGCGTCGAGAGCGTTGAGCGTGAAAAGATCAAATAAATCATCGAAGGTCACCACGAAGACACCATCTTGAAATTTGTGCTGGAAATGATCATTCCTGAATTTGACAGTGGGACCTGTGCACCGTTCTTTCTTTGGCTTATTGGATTGTTTCATATACCAATCGTGTAATGTCCTGCAACTCACCGATAGGAATGGGAGGTGCTTCACCAGGTCGACCATCGGCTCGCCAAGCACGAATTTGCGGGCCAATGGCAGGTACGGGATATCATCATCGGTCTTCTTTGCTTTGCCCTTGCTGCCTCATTGCATTTGCTACCTCGGCTGTAGGTCGACTGTAAAGGTAGCACCGGTGGAAGTTGTTGCACTGGGAATAGCTCCCGTGGACTCATCACCGGTACAGGTAGCGGTGGTGGAGGTAGACCTTGTGGAGATAGCACTAGTGCAAGTCGCTCTAGTTCGTCTTGCCCTTGGGAACCTACCACCGGTGAAGAAGCCTTCAGGCAGATGTCACTTTTGTGCCACTGGATGAAGGTTCCAATGGCTTGCCCTAGAGTCACGATCTCGTCGTTGGGGGGCTTCGGTAGCGGGACGACATCGAAATTGGCATGCACACCATCCACAGACACTTTTCCGAAGCTTGGAGCTAAAGGTGCACGGTGCACCAAGGCCCCTTCCCCGGACGGATATGCCAGGCCCCAAGCAGCGCACAAGGCAACGGAGGCATATCTCACTTAGAGCTTGCACTTCGTAGCTTGCAAGATATCGTCCACAGGAAATCTGCTCTCGCATTCCGTCGTAGGATTGGACGCGCAGCTATTCCGACGGTTGGGGGGCTGGCTAGCACGAGGAGCGCGCGCCGCTGATTTTCTTCGTTTGTCTTCGCACTCATCTCTCGACGTAATCAGCAAGCTCCTCTCTAAGAGATGCCTTGATCTCCTCTCGTAGACGTGCGTCACGCTCGGCTTTGTTTCTCTTCCTACTACGATACAATTCGGGGTTATCTGAGAAACCTTGATTCCAAGGAACATAAAACCCAAGGCCTCTCGTACGACCCGGGTGCTCCTTGTTTCCCAATGCTGCGGAGAGTATATCTTTCTCCCTAATTGAGTGGAATGATCCTGGCGATTCGACACTCGGTGCATCCTGCAAGAGACCGACATGTCATTTAGTTTTCAAGGAAGTAGTGGAGTAATTACAAGCTACGTAGTTCGATATCTTACCAGGCGTTGGGACACTTCCTGGTCTGCAGGGTTCCGGAAGGAGATGTCCCCCGTCGACATGGTAGATGACCTCGCTCTAATCCAATTTCGAGCGCGCTCATCCGAGATCGTGGCAAATGGCGGGGCGGTGTTCCGCAGGATTGCCTGTTCGTCCTCCTGCCTCCACTGCGGGATTTTACCCACATACCCAGCTGTGCCGAGTCTGTGGGGATGTGTGTTTTTTGCCTAGAGGGCCTTGCGCGCCGCGCTTGCACTTCGAAAGCGGTCGTCTTCATCGCCTTAAACTCGCCCCATCGTGGTTCCGTGAATGGATACCGTGAAAGGGCGTTAGATCCTTCTGCACATAGTCCTTGACAAGCACGCTCTTGAAGTTCTTCCATGCTTTGCACGCCGCTGCCAACGCATGTCGTTGCACGGAGTCGTGGTGTTCTTCTGGGATCTCGAACGATGCTAAAATCTCTGTCAGCAACTCACGTTTCTGAGTCTCACTCACGCTCTTCCACGAATCGATTGTGATCTCAATTCATTCTCGTGCAAGTATTCCGATCGTGCTTCGAAATGCCCTTGCTGCTTTGTTAGGAAGGAGAGGGGTCCCAGATCTATCGACCTCTGTGATGGTAAATCGGCTCTCGGGCTTTTTCGATAGTCCTCTTGCTTTGCGTGTTGATTTTGGAGCGGACGCTTCCGGCGATGATGTTGAAGAATGCGCGGATGACATATTGGCCTTCTCATATATACGTAAATAATGCGGTATAAGCACATACTTAAATTTAATTCCAATATATGTAAGATTTAACAAGCAACATATATATACATATACATATGCATATGCATAACAGTAAGATTTAACAACAATAAGTTCATTAGCAACATATATATACATATACATATGCATAACAGTAAGATTTAACAACAATAAGATCTTAAGCATATGCATATACAAGTAAGATTTAACAAGCACCATATATATATATACATATGCATATGCATATGCATAACTGTAAGATTTAACAACAATAAGTTCATTAGCAACATATATATACATATACATATGCATAACAGTAAGATTTAACAACAATAAGATCTTAAGCATATGCATATACAAGTAAGATTTAACAAGCAACATATATATATATATACATATGCATATGCATAACAGTAAGATTTAACAACAATAAGTTCATTAGCAACATATATATACATATACATATACATATGCATAACAGTAAGATTTAACAAGCAACATATATATACATATACATATGCAAATGCACAATAAAAGAAACTAAAAGAAAAGAAACAAACAGAAGGAGGAGGAGGGCGACCGGCTCCGGGGACGGCGACCAGCTCGGGGGCTCGACGGAGGCGGCCGGCGACGGGCTCGGGGGGACAGAGGCGGCCGCGACGGCTCTGGGACGGAGGCGGCGGCGACAGTCTGGCGAGGAGGAGGGAGACCGGCTCCGGGGACGGTGACGGGCTCGGGGACCGGAGGCGGCCGGCGACGGGCTCGGGGGGACGGAGGCGGCCGGCGACGGGCCCGAAGGAGGAGGAGGGCGACCGGCTCCGGGGACGGTCACGGGCTCGGGGACCGGAGGCGGCCGGTGACGGGCTCGGGGGACGGCGGCGCGACGGGCTCGGGGGATCGGGAGTTCTGCGACTAAGTCTATGATAATAACTGGTAGTGTACGCGCAAAACCCTAGCGGGGGGGTTTTATATGTAGGCTTATTACAGACGGTTCTGAGATAAGAATCGTCTGTGATATCTATGTTATCACAGACGGTTCTTATCTCGGAACCGTCTGTGATATAATAGATATCACAGATGGTTCTGAGTTTAGAACCATCTGTGATAGTAATCACAGATGGTCTTAAACTTACAACCGTCTGTAATAAGCCTTTGCCCGGCTGTAGTTAATAACTGCACCAACCAGCATTCAGTAAGCCTTTTCCCAGCTGTAGTTATTTCTTTACAATAATCCAGTATATTTCTTTACAACAGCCCAATGAACATAGAGATACATTTGTATTTGTATGACTCATTCTCAAAATTCACATATACATAAATGCATATATCACACATTTTCACTTATACATAAATGCAAATTCACTAATATATCACACACATGCATGCATTGTTATATACATAATTGCCAATTCACATAAACATCCCATACGTGCATTGTTAAATTGCCAATTCACATATACATCCCATACGTGCATTGTTATATACATTAATGCAAATGCCCACATATATGTCGTCATTCTCAGTCCACTTGCTTATTTCCTTTAAAAATTAACTCTTCATGATGATCAATTCGTACGTAACTAGTTTCGTTACGTTGTTCGTCGTCGACCCTTATGCCATTTCCAAAAGGAGGTAACTCGTCAAATTGATTGTATTCTTCCTCGTCCACTACATTCTCTACTCCGACAATTCTCCTTTTTCCATGAAGAACTACATGGCGCTTCTTATTTGCTGGGTCGGTTACATAGAAAACTTGAACAACTTGGTTGGCGAGTACGAATGGTTCGCCTTTGTACCCGACACGTTGGAGGTCCACGGTAGTAACACCGTACTTGTCAACCTTCACCTGTGGGAGATGCACCCAACAACAGCGAAATAAGGGGATCTTGAAAATCACGTAGTCGAGCTCCCAAATCTCTTCTATGAACCTATAGTACGAGTTTCTCACCCCATCTGTACTGAATGCATCTATGCGGACACCGCTGTTCTGGTTAGTGCTCTGTACATCCTGAGCCTGTGTGTAGAATGTGTACCCATTTATGTCATATCCTTGCCATGTCACAACTGTAAATGTTGGCCCTTTTGCCAACCATGTCAGCATCTCACTTGACGAGCTCCTAGCGATTTGCTCCTTCAACCATTGGTTGAACCGACTATTGTGTTGTCTCATGATCCAAACATCCGCCGCTCGGATTACATTGTCAAGCACATCCTTGTGCTGGTCGACATAAGGGGCCACTTCACCATGTGTTGCAAGACTATGGAATGGGCTTATGCACGCTGGCGTCCATATCTGGAGTGATTGCTTTTCTTCCTATAGTTCCGATACCCTTGAGCCTCCCCTCATGACGAGATTGAGGAACACCTATCGGTTGAATCTGAGCCATATAATCAACACAAAACTCAATAATCTCTTCGCTTGCATAACCTTCGACGATACTGCCCTCCGGCCGAGATCGATTCCGTACATAGGATTTGAGAATTCCCATGAACCTCTCAAACGGGTACATGCTACGTAGGAATACGGGCCCACATATTTTTATCTCCCACACAACGTGAACAATGAGATGGACCATGATATCAAAAAATGAAGGAGGAAAATACATCTCAAGATGACATACCAACGGCGCTAGGTATACATCAATATCATTCCCAGGTTGCTTTGGCCCTTGGATAAGTATCGACAGCAAAATATACTTTCGCTTCATACACAACTAAGGAGGAAGGTTATAGATGCAAAGAGTCACAGGTCAAGTGCTATGTCGGCTGCTCATGCTACTGAAAGGATTCATTCCATCTGTACTCAATCCAAACCTTATATTCCTCGGTTCTGCACCGAATTCTGCAAAGCACCTATCAATGTTTCTCCACTGGATGGAATCAGTAAGGTGTCTCAGCATTCCATCCTTCTTGCGCTCCTCCGAGTGCCATCGCAGCAGTTTTGCCTCCTTTGGATTCGCAAATAACCGCTTCAAACGGGGAATTGTAGGAAGATACCATGCCACCTTTCCAGGAGGTCCTCTCTTCACTTCTGTTCCCTTGCCATCATCATCTGATTGATTGTTACGTTTGTATCGGGATGCGTTGCACACCGGACAGACATGCTTGTTTGCATACTCTTTACAGTAGAGGATACAGTCGTTCAGACATGTATGTATTCTTTCTACTTCCATTCCCAATGGACAAAGAACCTTCTTGGCTTTATACATGGTTTTAGGCAACTCATTTTCCTCCGGAAGCATGTCCGCTAAAAGACCTAGCAGCGCCGTGAAACTCTTATCGGACCAACCGTTGCTTGCCTTCAATTTCAACAGTTCAAGCACAGCTGACAACTTTGTGTACTTTGACCTGCAGCACGTGAACAAAGGTTTCTCTGAGTCCTCCATTAAGCCTCGGAATTTAATATACTCTCTCTCATCATAGTTCTCTTCTACATCACGAAGCATCTAATCCAGATTGTCATCGTGCAGCCTATCCGAATCCGAATTGCCACAATCATCATCCGGCAGCATATCATTGACTTCACCGGCGATGTCATCTGGCGGCATATCACTGACTTCACCGGCGATGTCATCCGGCGGCATATCATTGACTTCGCCATGACTGGTCCAACACGTATACCCCCTTTTGAAACCCCTCCGAATCAAGTGCGCTTCAATCTGCTCTCGATTCTTAAACATCTTTAAATTCTCGCAGTCAGTGCATGGACAATACATATATTCCACCCCCTTATTCAACATATCCTCCTCGGCAGCTCTTGTAAAAGCAGACACGCCATTAATGTACTCTTCACTCACACGGTTTGCGGTATACATCCAGCTTCGGTCCTATATTATGCACATATATATAAAACAAGTTAGTATTAAAATTAATTTAATTAATTATTACTACATATATACCACATGCGTTGAGGCTAGCTACATCTAAATTAGCTAGATCTTCAAAGTATATATATAACAGTTCACTGAAAATTAATTAGCTAGCAAGATCAAACTTATTTTGATATGCAACCAAAAACAAATTTCATTACTAACCATATCTAGGGCATCCACACGAACTCAATGAATCTCTTGCCAAATAAGTATCCTTCCACCAAAAAATGGCCTGAAAGCCTTGCCGCCTCTAGCTGCAGCACCGACTAGATCTGGATCGAAATGAAGACAGATGCGGTCTGAGCGGCGCAATAAATACATCGCAGCATTATCACAGACGGTTTTTAAACAAAACCCGTCTGTGATAGTCAATTATCACGACGGTTTTGTAGTAAAACCGTGCGTGATATCACGACGGTTTTTACTACAAAGCGATGCGTGATAATTGACTATCACAGGCGGGTTTTGTTTAAAAACAATCGTGATATTCCGATATCGCGCATCGTTCTTAACAATGAACCGTCTGTAATAAGGAAATATCACAGACGGTTCATTGGTAGGAACGGTCTGTGATATTCGTTTTCTCTTACGCCATCAACACAGACGGTGTCCAAATAAAAACCGTCTGTGTTAATATCGATCACAGACGATTTTGTCAAACCGTCTGTGATTTGGCGTCTAGTATTAGGCTTTCTGTAGTAGTATGCTCCTTCGTACCCTTGTAGAGTCTCATACTTCTCAATATACATGAATGATGCAAGGTGAAAGATTACAATAATACTAGTTTAGTGCAACTATCAGTTCACAAGTAATCTATATATATGGACCATTGATGCGAAAAGTTAACAACTGTTATAGGAGTAACAATGTTTCGTTTTATAGACTCGTGACTTCTCTTCACTCTTCAGTGCTGTCACATTTTACATTGAACCAAGCACCGAAAGAAAGACAATAATTGTAAAAACTATAATCTAAATGAACAGCATAATACCAATGGGCATCAAGAAGAAAGTCGATCCATAAAGATGACCTGATGCCTTGCCACTGCAACTATATGCCGTCTCATCTGCGGCAAAATACAAACCCAAATCAAGAACCGATGGAGGATCCAAATCAAAAACTCACTGCAACATTGAAAAGATAAATGCGGGGCGGATTTGGCGCGGCGAGCCGGAGCTGGGCCAACGGGGGGCAGGGCGGATTTGGGGCGGCGGCCCGGACCTGGGGTGTCGGGGCGGCGGGGCAGACCTGGGGAGGCGGGGTGGCGGGGCGGAGATGGGCTGTCGGGGTAGACCTGGGGAGGAGGAGCGGCGGGCGGACTGGGCAGCAGAGCGCACTGGGAGGCAAAGCGAGCTGCGGACGTCGGGCGGACACAGGGAGGCGGGCGGCGGGCGGACTGGGGGGGGGGCGAGGGGATGGGGCGGATCGGAGGAGGTGAGCGATGGGATGGGGCGAAGGAGGCGGGCGAAGGGATGGGGCCGGCGGATCGGAGGAGGTGGGCGAGGGGATGGGGCGGAGGAGGCGGGTGAGGGGATGGGGCCAGCGGATCGGAGGAGGCGGGCGAAGGGATAGGGCGGAGGAGGCGGGAGAGGGGATGGGGCCGGCGGATCGGAGGAGGCGGGCGAGCGGATGGGGCGGAGGAGGTGGGAGAGGGGATGGAGCCGGCAGATCGGAGGAGGCGGGCGAGCGGATGGGGCAAAGGAGGCAGGCGAGCGGATGGGGCGGAGGAGATGGGCGAGGGGATGGGGCCAGCAGATCGGAGCAGGCGGGCGATGGGGCGGAGGAGGCGGGCGAGGGGAAATCGGAGGAGGCAGGCGGGCGCGCGACGGCTGCGAAAATATCGGGCGGGCTAGCCTCACGGCGAGGGGATGGCAAATCTTAGCTAGGGTTTTCACTTTTCAGTCTGGCGCGTTGCACGAAATATCGGGCGGGCTGGAATTAGCCTCACGGGCTGGAGAAGCCTCATGGATTTATCTTCAATTATCCTCACGGTTCACTTAATACCGTCACAAAAATAGTGTATTTTCTTGACGGTTTAAGGAGCCCGACAGGAAAATATATTTTTGTGACGGTGATACGTGCTCCCGTCACAAAAACTGTATATTCCTCACGTTCTATGCGCGCCCGTCAGGAAAATTAAAACCCGTGAGGGATGATCCGTTTTCTAATAGTGTAGTCAGTAGCTTTTCCGATAATCTTTGGTCGTACCTGATTTACGATAATATCGTAGAGCAAATGAGTATTACAAATCTTTGTTTGCTGTGTCTTTTAAATTAACTTTGGTGTTTTCAGTCCGGTTATACGCGTTGTTAGGTTTCACGTAACAATCTTATAATGAGCAGCGAAGCGCAGAAACACCTTTACATGTGGCCCCATCAGCTACACTATCCCAAATTGTTTTTCTGAACCGTCTGCTGAGTCTAGCGCACAAATTATTTTAATCCAGTTGTTAACGAGAAGAAAATACAAGAAGCCCATAGGGAAGAGAGGGAGGCCGGCGTTGGACAGGAAGGAGGGAGAGAAATACATGCAGGGATTGTATTGTTCTGTGAACGTGAGAAGAAGGGCAGCGCATATGCTTGGGGCTTGGTCCAAGCATATTGCTTTGTTAGCTTGTTAATTTTAAGGAAGGCTAGTTTTATTTTTCCAATTAATTTAGGTGATCGAGACATATTCTTAGATGGACTTCTAGTCCGTATCGTCTGCGTGGGGTTGCAGCATATCAAAGCCAAGGAGCCAGAGGCCTTGTAACTTATAACTTGAATCGTGAATTTCCAGTTTACGCCATGAAGGCTATGTGAGTTATATCGTGTGTTCTTGTGTTCGTGAGAAGAACCCATCTAGGGTTTACTGCTGCTGCATAGAATTGGAGCGCTGCTGTGCTTCATGTTTGTGAGATCCAGGTTAATCCCACTCCGGGATTCAATCTACTCGATTGGTTCATTCGGATCATTGACCAAAACTGACTAACGTGCAAGCAGTGTTCTCCAAGGCAGCTGCCTAGCTCACCTAGGCGGCGATTAGGCGTTAGGTGGCAGTCTGTCGCCAGACTAGCGTATAGTACCAGGTGACCACTGCATGCAAATTATCTTCAAGTTCTGAACTTCTAAATAAGTTTTGAACTTCAGAACACCTGTTGTCTTCGGACTGAAATACTTCAGCCAACTTGCTGAGTTTCAGACAAAACACCAAAGAGCTAACTGACACAAACAAAACAACAAGATTACCTTCATCAGCCATCGGGTCCAATAGTTGTTAAGTGTCTAGTCTCCACAATTAGCTTGTTATCATACTGCCATGATTGCCATGCCGGGTCCAACATTTGTTAAGTGTCTAATCTCCACAATTAGCTTGTTATCATACGGCCGGTCATCACAGTGGAAGGGCGTCCAACTAATTTTGTGTTGCCTTGGATGCAAAAAATGACCGTGCAAGATCATGCATATGATCTATTGATCCCGTGCATGCAACGGCCTATAGTTTTCCTTTGCTTCCGGTACACCAAAAAAACTTTCAAGTTCGATCGATCGATCCCGTGCATGATATCTCGAAAACGATCAACCACAGATAAATTAGGTTGAAAATTCAAAATTCCTGTGTCTGTGTATATATATGTATATGAAACAAAACCAAATTGCGAAATTTCGATTTCTTGCTTCTCTTGGATTTTTGCTTGTTCCTAACCCTTGCCAGCCCAATTCCGCACCCGGTGGGACCCAGCCCTGCCTCGCTACCAGCCAGCTCCCAGTGGAGAAGCTTCGCGCGGTACTGTTCACCGTCCGAAAAAGCAGCTGCTGCCCGATCTTTTCTTCACCCGCTCCTCCTCTCGCACCTTCTCGCGACTGCCCGCCTCTGCCAGCACCTCCCCACCTGTCAGCAATAGTACGCCTCCCCTTAATTGCCCTTACCCCGCTGTCCTGCCTCTCCCGTTGAGAGACCCGCCGCCGCACCCCTTTTCTCCCCCTCGGCCGACTCCTCTCTCTCAGCTGTCCTGTCCCCTCCTGACACCATTGACCGCCGCCAAATCTCGCCTGACACCCGCCTTAACTCGCCCCTACCAACCACGCCACCTACCCGCGTCAGCTCAAGCTCTCTCGCGAGTTCTCCCCACCGCCGGAACCAGGGCAGCACTGCACCGCCTCACCCGCCTATTTAAGGACGATGAGCCCCCTCCATCGGTTGCACGCACGCTCAGGCGGCCCCAACCGCCCCCAATTGCTCCCGAGCTCTCCCCATCGTCCAGAATCCCGAAAGACCCGAGGTAAATTTGAAATTGCAATCTTTCAATTCGTTTGATTGTAAGGCAATTCCTTTCTGCTAGTGCCTCCTCAGGACCCCAGAAGCACTCTCCGAAACCTCCCCGAAGCTCCCGAGGTCCCTACCACCCTGGCCATGTGCGCCGCCGCCTAGCCATAACCGGCCACTGTGGACAGCTCGAATCGAGCACTCCCCGACCAAGCCAGCGACACCCCTAGCTTCCCTGAGAAACCCTGGTGCTTAAAAGCGAATAAACCCATCCCGAAGACCATTAGATACCGCCGTTTTGTTTAAAAACCGATGTCGGTTCTCGGCGCCGCCGCCGGCGATCGCCGGAGAGCTAGTGGCCGATAAACCCAAAAATGGACCCCCTGTGGCCCTGAGTCCAACCCCGCTCGCTGAAACCATCGCAAGTCTCGCTAGCCCTTTCCCCGCTCCGCCTCCTCCTCTATCTCCGGCTCGATTTGATCGGCCGGAGGTAGACGACAACGGCGACGTGGCCTGATCCTGGCCGTTTACGCCTAAGTCATCCAACCATCGTTAAATCGCCCGCGCGCTGGCCGTTCGATTGAGATCGGGCGGCAGCCGCGTCGCCCGAGCGCCAGCTGGGCCAGCCCAAGAGCCGTGGCCCGCGTGCGCTAGCGCCCGCGCGCGTTGCCCTGACCGAGCCAGGTCCTCCGACCGCGCCCGACCGACTCAACTCGACCAAGTCAGCTCGCTCGAGCCCGAGGAACAGTAGCCGAACCCGAGGAATAGTACCCGACCGAACCCGATGAACAGTAAACCCTGATTTCGAGTTTATACTCGTTTGAACCGGTTCGATCCCACGAGTCCATTTCCGAGACCCGTTTCCCCATATCAAGCCCCTTTAAACCAGAATCCTTAATTTAAACTTTTATTTAAGTTTTAATTTTTGTTTTTCGATCCGATTTCAATCCTTCCGAAAATGGACCTAATTTAATTGTTTTTGCGTTAGTTCACGACGCCGCTGACCCGTCGACGCAGCAGGAGGAGACGTCAGTTCCGGTCCAAGACTCGACGGAATACGAGTTAGTTGAAGTGACCGATCCGCAAGGCAAGTCGCATATATTTTCGAACATGTTGATCCTATGCTTTCTGAATTAATTATTGGTATATATTTTCATTATGTTAATTTCATTCTATTATTTCATGTACAACAATTATATTAGAATGACACGATGATAGCTACGTCCTCCACCCAAAAGCCCGATTTAACTTGAAGGCCACATTCACCTTGATAAACCTAGTTACATAAAATAATACTCTATTAGCATATTGAAATATTGTAGGAATCACATTGTACACTATTAAAAGGTTTTGGTTTAATTTAAAGTCTTGGAAGTTGGAACTAGGGTAAGTGCGGATCGCGAGTGTAGATCCGCAGACCTTATCCAATGGTGGAGGTAGGGTTTGGATTGGTGGCAGTACAGTGAGTACTGATATGGGTTTGTGCTTGGTCGTTGCCTCGGATAAAATGTAAGGACTAGACCCTTGTGCTAAATGAACGACACAAGTAACCGCCCAACCGCAAGCATTGATTTATTCAAACCTGGCCTAGTAGCTGCTCAAAGTCATTTGAACCTCTGCAACTGGAAAGGGGGAGTCGGAGGGTGAGTTGTATAGGAGGTGGTTAACTATACAACAGTAGGACTGCGACAAGTCGGACGGGACCCGAGGGGTCATTCGAGCTTGTTGGGAATTAACACCTACTGGGCAGAGTCTATATAAAGAATTGTGCAGCGAACATCCTTGTTTTCTTAACTCTGTCACGGGAGTTTTGAGATCTTGTGGGTAAAGCAGGGCAGCTTTGCAAAGCGACCATAATTGATATCCGGATACACCGTGCTTCCGGTTAAAGAACCTGTGTCTAATGGGTGAATCCAATTATGAGGCATAAGTAGTTTTTGATGAGAGTTCAGTATTATTGATAATGGAAAATCAAGCTTAAAGAAAAACCCCCTTTATGTTTTACAAGGAGTCTTTTAAAAATCTTTTATGTGCTCTCAAACAAAATCTGCATCTACATAAAATAATAACCATATCTCCCTTCCTACTTGTTATACCACGCATATAGTTAATTCAAGGTTCCGTGTGACTTGTTGAGTACGGTTGTTATACTCATACTTGCTAAAAACATAAACAGAAACCGCGAATTTTGAAGAAGCAGGTGAAGACGACGAGATGATATTCTGCGAAGTCGACGAAGCGTGGAATTAGGGTCGTTCTCCGCTCAGGCGTGCCTGTGGCGTATTTTGTGTAATGTATTTAAAGGCCGCTGGCCTAGCTGTAGTACTTGGTTTCTCGCCTTTATATTTCAATAAAGTATGCTTTTACTCTTAAGCTCGTGTGGCAATGCTATACGCTCGTTGAAGGTACCCGCAATTGAACAGTCCTGGGCAGCTGCGAGGAATTCATAATACTCCTAGAAATGGGGGTGTTACAGTATACTTGCACTTGGATTAACATGGGTTGTCTTTAATTAATACACGTCTAAATAGTGAAAATATATAAAGGATAACAAAAAAGAATATTGATCGATGGCTACAGATCATCTTCGTTCTTATTTCTGTACTCTCTCTATGTGTGTATGTAGGAAAAATAACTTTTACTCTATCTATCTATCTATCTATCTATCTATCTATCTATATATGAAGTGTCTTTTCTACACCTGGGTGTAATTACACCCTATATCGTATCTCACAATGTAGAGAGTGTCTCGCATAACGAAAAGTATATACATGTAGTATACAAGTATTTAAGACCATCTAAGTGGTATAAATAATTTTTTAGAGGTGGTATAAATAAGTTCATAATTAGCATTATATTATTTACCTTCTACTACAATAATTTTGTAGAGACTACCCTGCTAAAGATAAAAAGAATTAATATCATAATTTAGATCGTCGTAACGATTATTATCGTAGTGCCCCTCCGTGCTACCCACTACAATTATACTTAAATGTGGTGTCAAGGATGAGAGATATTAGAGGCTACTCAATGCCATATAGCAAGGAAAGTCAAACCTAAGTCCAGAAATCGTCTCTAATTATATGCGTGGCTCTCAAACCATTGCTCTGATACCACCTGAAATGACCCGCACAATTACCAGGGGGTAATTATGCTAGTCAAGGGTTTATTATTCGTTTTAGCTGATAGAACATCGTGTTAACGAATAATAAGTCCATCAGAGTGTTGCAGCGGAACAATAATTAGAGATAGAATACGATATTACAAAAATATCGCCACGTATTACCAATGGATTCCCAGGAACAATCCCGGTCGTCGCCTCCGCCTTCTACTCTTCGTGTTACGAGCCCAGAATATTCCACCCGAGTAATACTTAAATCCATCCATGTAGTCTTCACCACGTACTAGCAACCCTCCGGTCTATCATGCATCTAGAGAAAGGAGATAATAGCAAGGGTGAGTACAAAGGTACTCAGCAAGTGTTATTATTAGCAAAATGCACTGAATGCTCTTCCACACTTCCAGGAATATACATTTATATTCCCAATCTCTTGTTCATTTTCACTCTTTTCTCATTCTCAATCCTCTTCTTAGGATTATAGAAAATAGGTTTTGTTGTTAAGTTTGGAAAGAATCCATATTATTAATTTGGAAAACTATCAAACACTCGTATGAACGGCAAAACCTCCCATAAGTTTCCGTGATCTCCTTTCCCGGAGACAGGCATGAATTCATGATTTGTATAGCATTGCGCAAGCTTGTATCACTTTACCCATCATCATTCTGATCCTACTGGCCCAATGGGTTTCCACATTTCCTAAGATGTGGCACCCAGATCAGAATACAGAATTTTTGTATCTATCTCAGTATATTATATCTCCACCCAGTTATTCGCAATCAGCAGTCTGTGTGAATTATTACTATCACCAGACTCACCAAAAGTGACATAACCATTGGTTGAGAAGGTTTTCGGCCTTCACCCAACACTCCACTGCGTAATATATCGCCCTCGCGTACCCCACTGCTGACCACTAACCAGTCTCGGGTTATTGCGATTCACGTACCCCCTGCTGACCACTAACCAGTCTCGGGTACGAGGTTCGGATCCCCCACGGTCAGCTTACTCGCACGACCTGGGTTCTCCCTTTATTATTACTTACCCATGTGGAGAATATAATAACCTTGATAGCACTACTAACTCTGTCCGTCATCAGACGAAATCTGGTTGATACGTTTGATACGGTCCATTCATACAGATGAAGACTGATTAACCTTATATCTTATCCCTATGCAGAAGATCCCCCACACCTGCCCTTTTTCTCCTACCCTAGGGATCTTCCACCCACTTATTTACCAGCCTAGCAGTGGCTTCTCCAACTGTCTGCCTGATCTCTTCTTTTTCTTTCTTACCACAATCATTCGATTCAAACATGATTTTCATTTTCATGCATGGTGATAATAATTCAATAGGGAAATACTTTATTTTACTGAAAATACTCTGATCATGTGCTCAAAAGAAAAGCTTACCTAGACTTTAACCACATATTTGGATTCAAGTAGGATCAGGTGGAGTCCTTCCCATGACTCGGATACTTGCCTGCAATTAAATACGTCGGCTACGACTTAATTTAAGAAAATATAATAAAGTGTGAGATGTCAATGTGTTTATGTGCCTAGGGTGAGGTTTCGCTCAACTCAATTCCGATCGTGGTAATCAAGTTAATTTTTATATGATACTCGTTAGTTGACATTATCGTACTAGCGTCAGAAGATACGATCGATCTAGGATGTGCGTCTGGCGTTTTATTTATTTCCAGCAATTTATCGATTAAACATGATTAAATAGATGCACGTACAAATTTAACGACGAATGTTACTTCTAGCCGATTCCACGTATGCATTGATGTAAATTTCATTTCTCATAGGTGAGTATGCAATTGTCTACCTCTTTAATGGATGTTAGTTTCAAAATTATTCGCGTGACTAGTTAGATTACAGATATAAAAGAAATCATATTTTAATTAAATAAGCAACTAAATGATACTAAGGTTTCCATGCGTGATTCTCGAATTTTACCTTAGTTAGTTGCGGATTTTCACGACCTAAATGCTATTTAATCGCCGCGTACAAGTTTAATTGATGTGCACGATTTTAATTCATCTGAATGCAATTAATTAGTTCTAATGATCTAGAATAACTATGAGTAGGTTTTTACAATTTAAATGCAACTAACCAGTTGACGAAGAAAAATAAAGAATTAATAAAATACAGCAATATCGTCGTGAGGCTTTTAAGCCTTCTAAGCCTTAGGTTTGGGTGGCTATCGGATTTTTGAGGTATGAAATTCATAAAATCAGTTACTCTCTTAACGACCAATCCAACTAATATCGTCTTAATTTGTACCATTGGTAATATTAAATCGACACCAAGTAAAACTAGATTGGGGTGTTGAGTGCGTTTATACAATTATCACTATATTCATGCTACCAAAATTTAGGTGCAGGTATTTAAATAGTATTCTTTTCTTTAAATTTTTCCCTTTTCATTTTGTACCCTTCTTTTCTTTCCTTCTTATGTTTTCTTTTCTTTTTTACATTGGGCCGGCCCTTGGCCCATCCACCTGCCCGGCCTCCTCTTTTTCTTCCCCCTCCTCTTTCTTTTTTCCTCCGCCCGGCCCCCTGGTCCTCTTCTTCTACGTCGTTGTCCTCCCCTTCTTCTGTCTTGCGCCGCCGCTTCTCCCCTTTCTCTCGCCTGCGGCGCCGCCGCCTCTCCCCCTTCTCTCGCCCCCTCCCCTCCTTCCTCTCTCTCTCGCTCCCGCCTACCCCCTTCTTCTCCTCCTCTCCCCTGCTCGTCGGCTTTCCTGTGTCCCCGCCTGGATTTCCTCCGCTAATACTACTCCCCCACTGTTGATTTCATTTCTCATGCCCAATATGCTTTTGATTATTTCTGATTTATGCATTTGTTTTGTTGCTTGCTTGGTGGATGGAAAGGTGATGGTGGTGGTGTGTAACAGGGTATGCTACGACAGAGCTCGAGGCCTTCCCCTGCGCCGGGGAGCACGGGGGGTGGTTGTCGGGTGCGCGTGCTTACCAGTGACGGCACGCCATCCCTATTAGTCTCAGTTAGGTATACTCTTTCTCTTCTACTCTCAATTGCGCGGTAATGCTATGTGATGCTACTATTATGGTTGGATGGTCCTATGTTCTATGATGGTGATGCTATGGTTATTGTTGGATGTGCCATCTAGCTGGTTGAATGGTGGTGTCCTAATATGTTGCTATGTTGCATGTGTGGTGCTGAATAATGAAATTATGGGTGAATTGGGGCATTCTTTACCTTGATTGGTTGGTTGTCGGTTGAGTTTGGGAGTGGTTGGATGTGTGCTCTTGTGGTTGCCTTCCTGGTCGGCCGTGCAGGTTTGTTAGCAGGGTGGTGGCCTTCTCCTCCTCCGGCTTGCCATCCTGCTGCCTGGCTTCTTGCCCTCGGCTGGCTGGCCCTGCTTCTCCTGATGCTGGCTTGTTCATCTTGTGCTGAGGGCTCGTCTTCTGACCTTGCTTCGCTTGCTGTGGCCGAATGGGTTAGCAATGGGGGATGGGTTTCAGCTGGTGGTTTGCTTGCGTTGGTGATCAATTGGGACTTTGCCTCCTGTGCCTTGCTGGCTTCGGTCTTTACCCCCTCTGTGCTGGATGAGTTCTGGTGCCTTCCTGTGTGAGGTGGCTGTACTGTGCCGCCTGGTGCTTTCTAATGTGTTGGGCTGGCTTGGGCTTTCCGATTGCCGTGGCTGCTCTGTGCTATGGGGTGGGCTGAAATGTCTCCCGGGGCTGGTTTGTGCAGTGGTTTGTTGGAAGAACATTTCAGGTTTGTTTTTATTGCCGAATGATGACCTAATGGCTGTGAGAGGTGCCGACCGGCCCCAGACGGTCTGGGAACCTCAGTGAACGAACTGCCTTGCCTGAATTTAAATCCTAGGGCTCTGACGGCAATCTTCTTTTAATTATATTCTTTTGTTCGGTCTTTTTTGGTACTTTTAATTAATTCTTCTCGCAATTAAAACTATAGCTAGCTTAGAAATCAAATAATTAGTAATTGTTGTATGAGATGATATGCATGTAATTTATATTTTCTATAGCTCTTGGTTAAATGCAAATGTATGAAATGCATACAATGTAATCTTACATTTATGTTTGATGTAATATTACAACGGACACAAATACAACTTTCAGTGAGTTGTAATACTTGTATTTAATTTATGTAACTTTCAATTGTCATGTAATTGATGTAATTGCTTTATTGAATGGGAGTTGTAATTAATTAACTGTTGCACTATACTGATAGATATATATCTTTTAATTGAGTTGTATGGTTTTATTAGTCGTGCAGTTGAATGTTATCTCTCTCTCTAATCTATATCAATTATATCTATCCTCTTGTCAATGAGATCTTGAAAGTAACGTATCCGTCTAACGTTCGTCGGTTACAATTTAGATTATACAAAAAGTTTAAATTCCCTCGTATTTTAGATCATTAGTTACGTAATTAATCTCAATTAACCTCGTAATTCGTTACTTAAGATTAATTAAAAACACGGGGCGTTTCACTATCTATACACACACACACACCTGGGTGTAATTACACCCTATGTTGTATCTCACAATGTAGAGAGTATCTCACGTAACGGAAAGTATATATATGTAGTATACGATTGCCAGCATTTCTCGCCGTCATTCATCTCACGGTGTCTCCTTCAACCCTCAACAGGCCCCTTTCATCCTCCCACTGCTTAGGATCGCTGGCACATCAGGTGGCGGAGCCGTGGTCAGATCGGAGCATCTGAGGCATGGAGGCCAACGAACAGCGATTGAAATTGCGAATGCTTGAGGACTTGATTGTAATTTTATATTTCTTTTTAGTCCATTTTTGCTGTGCTAGGGACTGCTATTTAATATTGTATATTTGCAAGGACCCTTTTGTAACATTTAGGATGGATGTACCTTCAATCTCATATAAAGCCAAAGTTAGGGGGTGTTTAGAATGATGTTGGCTTATACCTTTTTTTAATTATAGATGGCTTATTTTTTACTGTATCTAAATTGGTTTATTTGACATAATTAAATTTAAAAAATTTAAAAATAAAAAAATATGTTATCCTATCGTTGACAATACAAACGAATACGAAAGAAAAGAAAAAAAACAAAAAACCTAAAATTAAACAAAATAATAAAAAAATAAAAAATAAATAGTAAAAAAAGCCCACTGCCGATCGCTGACCCCAACTTTGAGCGGGAGGCCATGTTTGCCTCAGAAAAAACAAGGGGGGCCAAAGTAAAGCTCCCCATCAAATCAATCGTTTCATGCAAGATGCACGTCGTTTGCTCAATAATCGATCTGACCATACTCATCAGAGAAGAGGCAGGTCGCCTTCGATGGTATCTTCCCCTCCATTGACTTGTCACTTATCGCCCTAGCAACCTAAGCTCTAATATCAAATGTTAGCCCACAGATTAATAGGACACACACGAACACAACTGGATATACCAGAGATGGAAAAACAAGTAGAGAAAGAACTCAATTGTGGTGTTGAAAACTTACGCACTATTTTCAGTTTCTTCTCTGTTATTCATTTTTGGATGCGCTACAGTGAACTAAACTAAAATTGAATTACAGATAACATGCATGCTCGCACACAACAGCAACAAACCAGTCCAACTTTCTAGCAACTAACACACCCATGACTCGGCCATATCCCTAACAATTCGGATCATTGACCAAAACTGACTAACGTGCAAGCAGTGTTCTCCAAGGTAGCTGCCTAGCTTGTCGCATCTCTTTGTTCTGGTTGTTCTTGGTTTGGGGTTTAGATCTGAGAGAGAGAGGAAGAGGGAGGAAGGGTACCGTCCGATGTAGAGGAGGACGAGGCGGCCATCACGGGTTCGTCGGTGAGGTCTGCGCACGGGCAGCGACGGTCGGGGAAGAAGGTCGGTGACGGCGGCGGCGGTCCGGCGACGGAGACGGCGGTGGTGCTTCCCGTCGCTCACTGCGCTCCCTTCAGATCGGTTTTGGGATTTGTGGGGTGGAGTAGCGGCTCTGTACAACCTCGTGACTTGTGCCGCCGGCCTCCACCCCTCTTTATATAGCGCATGCGACAGGCCCACCACCATATGGGTGGCGCCCCGATCGCATGCGAGATCAAGGCCCGATTAGCCGTTGGGCTGTCGGCGGTGGAGATCAATCTAACATTCTCCCCCTTGATCTCATCTATGCTTTAACTTTAATTACTTTTGACTTTACTCATTCCATCACAGATTAGTGCATAGAACATGTCTCATCGTCACGGTCAAACGCCGATAGATTTAATGACTACAATACACTCTCTGTTCAAACAGTTACTTTAATCTTTTGGGCCATCTTTAGTCCAGAATCATAGGCTTTCCCTTAAACCCATGCCGCTACATGTTCTCTGAACACGTTGGGTGGTAAGCCTTTAGTAAGCGGATCCGCTAACATCTTTGCGGTACTTATGTGCTCAAGACTTATAATTTGATCCCGAACTTTATCTTTCACAACATAGTACTTTATGTCAATGTGTTTGGCAGCACCACTTGACTTATTGTTGTGGGCATACGTTACTGCGGGTTCATTATCGCAGATACAACTTAAGTGGTCTATTGATGTCGTCAACCACTTTTAAACCGGGTATGAACTTTTTAAGCCAGTTCACCTGCCTCGTAGCCTCATAACATGCTACAAACTCGGCATACATTGTGGACGATGTAGTGACGGTTTGCTTTGAGCTTTTCCACGATATAGCTCCTCCTGCGAGAGTGAATACATATCCGGATGTAGACTTTCTATCATCTCCGCAAAATCGAATCTGTATACCCCACTATATGGAGTAAATCTGATCTTCTGTATGTCATCATGAGGCCTTTTGTTCCTTGCAAATAACGCAAGACTTTCTTTACCAATTTCCAATGCTCTATTCCAGGATTGCTCTGGAATCTGCCAAGTAACCCGGTAACAAACGCTAAGTCGTATGCGTGCACACTTGAGCATCTTGTAAGCTTCCGACGGTGAAGCATATGGAACCGATTTCATTTGATCGAGCTCAGTCTTGGTTCCCGGGCATTGAAAATCCCCATATCCGTCGCCCTTGACTATAGGTGCGGTGAAGGACTACTTTTATGCATACCAAATTTCTTTAAGACTTTCTCTATGTATGCCTTTTGTGATAGTCCCAATATTCCTTTGTCTCTATCCCGGTGAATTTCAATCCCTAGAACGAACGAAGCTTCACCAAGATCTTTCATATCAAAGTTTGAGGACAAAAACTTCTTTGTCTCAAGAGTGCATCGATATCACTACTAGCTAGTAGGATATCATCCACATCTGTGATTAGGAAGATAAACTTCCCATCTTTAAACTTTGCATAAACACAGTTGTCCTCTACATTTTCTTTAAACCCAAATTTTCTTATTGTATTGTCAAACTTCAAGTACCATTGTCTTGAAGCTTGCTTTAACCCATAAATCGATTTCTTTAGGCGGCATCCCATTCTTTCATTTCCTTCCACGACAAAACCTTTCGGTTGTGCCATGTAAACATTTTCCTCCAAATCCCCATTAAGAAATGCCGTCTTTACATCCATCGATGTAACTCTAAATCATAATGTGCTACTAATGCCATTATGATTCGAAGGAGTCTTTACATGAGACCGGAGAAAAGTCTCATTGTAATCAATCCCTTCTCTTTGCGTAAAGCCTTTTGCCACAAGTCGCGCTTTGTATCTTTCTATATTCCCTTGGGAGTCAAGTTTTGTCTTGTAGACCCATTTCTGACCCTCACTGTTTTGGCTCCTTTAGGAATAATTTCCAAGTCCTGCACTTTATTAGTCTTCATGGACCTCATTTCCTCTTCCATGGCTTGAGCCATTTTGAAGAGTTTTCGCTCTCATGGCTTCTTCAAATGAGGTGGGATCATCCTCCATTTGAAATTCCTCTGTATGATAAATCTGATAATCATCGAAATAGCTGATCTTCTTACTCTTTGAGACCTTCTCGGGCCTCCTCATTTGGTATATTTTCTATTTGAGGTCTGTTGTTGCTCCCCTCATCTCGTGGCAATGGGTTCTATAGGATCTCAAGAACAGGTTCCACATTTTCATTCATTGTTGCCACGGGAGGAACAATAACAGTCTTGCACCACAGTTGTCTTGCACTCGCTCGGTGCAAATGACAATGAGCGGTGTGAAGAATGGCTCTTGAATCATCGGAGTGGGCGATACGCCGCTTCTCTTCAAGGTCGATCTCTCGAGCTACCATGCTCCCCTCATCATTTCATCCTCTAAGAAGACAGCGTGTCTCGTTTCTACAAACTTTGTATATCGATCCGACAAGAGAAACGGAAACCTTTTGACTTTCGGGGTAGCCAATGAAATGGCGACTTCATCGCTTTGGGATCAAGCTTCCCAAGATTTGGGTTAAATACTTTAGCCTCAAAGAGACTCCCCACACACGTAAGTGGTGTAGTGAGGGAACTCTTCCTGTCCACAACTCGTACGGTGTTTTGGGCACCGATTTACTAGGTACTCTGTTGAGAATATGAATGGCGGTTTTTAACGCCTCCATCCATAAACTCAATGGCAGTGTGGAGTAGCTCATCATACTTCGCACCATATCCATCAGGGTACGGTTGCGTCTTTCAGCTACTCCATTTTGCTGAGGTTCGCCCGGTGTAGAATACTGGGCCACTATACTATTTTCCTGTAGAAACCTTGCAAAAGGTCCAGGAACTTGTCCATATGGGGTATGTCGATCGTAGTACTCCCCCCCACGATCAGATCGGACTATCTTAATCTTTAAATCATGCTGATTTTCAACTTCAGCCTTAAATATCTTGAATTTATCCAAGGCTTCATTTCTTTCTTTGATTGGATAAATATATCCATAACGGGAGTAATCATCCGTGAATGTTATGAACGAGTCATATCCATCCACACTTTTCACAGGAAAGGGACCACAAATATCTGTGTGAATAATTTGTAGAACTCCTGTGCTTCTTTTGGCGTCTTTCTTAATTTTCTTGACATATTCTCCTTTAATGCATTCTCTGCATTGTTCTAAGTTTGAGAACTCTATTGACATATTCTCCTTTAATGCATTCTCTGCATTGTTCTAAGTCTGAGAACTCTAATAGAGGAAGAATATCATTCTTAACTAGTCTTTCTATTCTCCCCCTCGAAATATGGCCTAAACGACAGTGCCATAATTTCGACGACGCATTTAGAGTTCTCTTTCGTTTCCTGTTTACATTCGTAGACGAGGATTCATTTACTTTCTCGCACGCGACGTTCCCATTATCGCATACGACATTCACGTCATCACATAATGATAACAAATAAAGTTCATTTTGCAAGTCATCCTTGAGAGCCAAAACTATTGGTTTGAGCTTGGATGCCAAGTTGCTCATCCTTAGTATGTGCTCTCTTATACCACTGCCACCACCAGAGTACCTTTCTGTCACAAGCTGCTTAATCAGCTGTGTAGCATAAGTCTTTGAAGAGTCAGTAAATTGGCTCTTTATTTTCTCAAGGTACTCTGTGACAGTGTCACACTCTGCGATTGAGCCCACAATTGCAGGCTCAATCGTGTTCTTTATCACAGCCAAATATTTCTTGTTGGCAGTGACCCACTTTTTATGATCAAGATCATATGACATTTTTATGGGAGCATAGTCCTCCGTCAGTCCGCCAAGCAAGATCACCTCATTGTCACCTCTCACCGGTGCCACAGGCTCAGGGGCGCGGTGTGGTGACTACCGATCGACCTCAGCCAAGATGAATGCCAGGTCAATCTTTTTCTTCCATTCACCGTAGATGTCTCCTTTGAGAACCGGGATATTCCTGATGTATCCCATCAAAGAGTATCATCCAGAAACCACAATTCATATACAGTGAGAACATTTTAAACATAATAACAACAACTGCATGCCTTAGTTTCAACGTTGGTTAAAAAATAAAACATACAGTTGTTTACACATTAAATCTACATCACCGTTGGGCAGAAATAGAGATAATGCATAAAACTCATCGATTAAAATTATAATACTGTTATTATCAACGTTGGTCAGAAAATAACAATATCATAACATCAAAAATTATATGCCTTACAATTTTATTTATACATTAAATCTATATCACCGTTGGGCAGAAATAGAAAAAAACATCAATTAAAATTATAATATTGTTATTATCAACGTTAGTCAGAAAATAACAATATTATAATGCACAACATTGCTCAAAAAATTAAATTCTCCCGTTCGTTCGAATTTAATTTAAAGACTAATCACCATTTAACTTTTGCAGCGGAAACATCAATTAAAAATTATATCTATTTTTCCAAAATTAAATTCTCCCGTTGGTTCGAATTTAATAATGAAAATTATATCTTTTCTTTTAGATATATCATATATATCTAAAAGTACGCATACCATGAAACAAAAATCATGCATATACATATATGCTGTTATGCTGATAAACATGAAATTAAACTATTTCTTTAAAACGAACATGAATAATTTTCAGCATCTTAGCAACATTATCCAAAATATATATACATATATATTTCATGAGAGACATCAATTAATTAAAATTATATTCGGTATTCATGAAATATATATATACTCAAAACATTATAAGCTGTTCAAAACCTCTTGACCGGTCAAAGAAAATATCTGCTGGTCAAAAGCTTCCCCTCCACCACTCATTTCCATCTTTCCACAAAACCAGCCTCATCTTGCTCCTGGAAAAAAGCGTCACCACACAAAAAGGAAATGTTCCTTGATTTTCGGATCTGAGGCAGCGAGTGGGCGGCGCAAGGAGCGGCGGGCTTCTCGGCGGGCTGGGGACGGCGGCGCAGGTCGCGGCGGCGCCCGAGCGAGGCACGCCAAAGACGAGCGCTTGTAGTGGCGCAGTGTGGCGGCGCGACCGGTCGGGCTCGCGCAGGAGCGCCTGCAGCGCAGCGCCACGGCTAAGCGGGCTGGCGGCAGCAGCAGAGGGCCGCGCAGAGCCAGTGGCGGCGGCGCGCACGAGGCGCACCGAGGCGCACCGTGGTGGCGGGCGCGAACAGCGGCGGCGGTGGAGACCGGCAGCCAGGCAAGAAGTTTTTTTTTTTTTTTGTTTGTTTCTTGCCCAATCTGAGACTCGATGCTTTCCCTTTGCCCGCTCTGATACCATTGTCGCATCTCTTTGTTCTGGTTGTTCTTGGTTTGGGGTTTAGATCTGAGAGAGAGAGGAAGAGGGAGGAAGGGTACCGTCCGATGTAGAGGAGGACGAGGCGGCCATCACGGGTTCGTCGGTGAGGTCTGCGCACGGGCAGCGACGGTCGGGGAAGAAGGTCGGTGACGGCGGCGGCGGTCCGGCGACGGAGACGGCGGTGGTGCTTCCCGTCGCTCACTGCGCTCCCTTCAGATCGGTTTTGGGATTTGTGGGGTGGAGTAGCGGCTCTGTACAACCTCGTAACTTGTGCCGCCGGCCTCCACCCCTCTTTATATAGCGCAGCGCGACAGGGGCCCACCAGCCATATGGGCTGGGCGCCCCCGATCAGGGCGCAGATCAAGGCCCGATTAGCCGTTGGGCTAATCGACGGTGGAGATCAATCTAACATAGCTCACCTAGGCGGCGATTAGGCGTTAGGTGGCAGTCTGTCGCCTGACTGGCGCATAGTACCAGGTGACCACTGCATGCAAATTATCTTCAAGTTCTGAACTTCTAAATAAGTTTTGAACTTCAGAACACCTGTTGTCTTCGGACTGAAATACTTCAGCCAACTTGCTGAGTTTCAGACAAAACAACAAGAGCTAACTGACACAAACAAAATCGGGTCCAATAGTTGTTAGGTGTCTAGTCTCCACAATTAGCTTGTTATCATGCTGCCATGATTGCCATGCCGGGTCCAACATTTGTTAAGTGTCTAATCTCCACAAGTAGCTTGTTATCATACGGCCGGTCATCACAGTGGAAGGGCGTCCAACTAATTTTGTGTTGCCTTGGATGCAAAAAATGACCATGCAAGATCATGCATATATATGATCTATTGATCCCGTGCATGCAACGGCCTATAGTTTTCCTTTGCTTCCGGCACACCAAAAAAACTTTTAAGTTCGATCGATCGATCCCGTGCATGATATCTCGAAAACGATCAACCACAGATAAATTAGGTTGAAAATTCAAAATTCCTGTGTCTGTGTATATATATGTATACTTGCACTTGGATTAACATGGGTTGTCTTTAATTAATACACGTCTAAATAGTAAAAATATATAAAGGATAACAAAAAAGAACATTGATCGATGGCTACAGATCATCTTCGTACTTATTTCTGTACTCTCTCTGTGTGTGTATGTAGGAAAAATAATTTTTACTATATATATATATATATATATATATATATATATATATATATATGTGAAGTCTCTTTCCTGTCTGTGTATATATAAGAAGTATCTTGCGTATCGTAAGGTATGTACATGTAGTATACGATTATTTAAGACCATCTAAGTGGTATGAATAATTTTTTAGAGTTGGTATATATATTTTTTGACATACTCCTTTTTATGTACGTATATAAAGGTATTTACAAAATACGATAAAAACTATGAACTCTCTTGTAATTTTTTCATGTGGTTCATATTGGAGTATCTTATAATTAGTACACGAGTATATCTAAGATGATAAAGGAGTATTTCAAATTTGTTTAGGTGGTATATTAGAGGTGGGTGTAAAAAATATTTTTTCTATATATATATATAGCAGCGATGAAAATCACTGTAGCACTTTTGTCCTTATTTAAGATTTTTTTGTTTTTTAGTATTTTTATGTTTTATTTTTTTCCCGTATTCCTTTGCATCGTTCGCTCTAGATTAGTGTGCCGCTTTTATTTTTACATTTTTAGATTTAATTATGTCCAATAAACTAACTTAGTTACAGTAAAAAAAATCAGTTAGCTATAGTAAAATTTTTAGTAAAAATTAAAAACGACCGTTATTTCGAACGCCCAAAATCTGGTCGACCATCTCTAGCCCGCCCGGCAGAAAAGGGGTCTTGCGTTTAAGTATTTAACAAAATAAACCAGCTGTCTCTTCTCTGATGAGTATGGTCAGATCGATTATTGAGCAAAGGACGTGCATCATGCATGAAATGATTGATTTGATGGGGAGCTTTAATTTGGCCCCGCTTCTTTTTTGTGAGGCAAACATCCTCCCGCTCAAAGTTGCGTCAACATCGGCAGTAGGCTTTTTTTTTACTTTTTACTTTTTACTTTTTTATTTTTTTTAATATTTTATTTAATTTTAGGTTTTTTATTTTTTTTTCTTTTCTTTCATATTCGTTTGTATTATCTGCGATATGATAACATGTTTTTTATTTTTAAATTTTTTTAAAATTTAATTACATCAAATTAGCTAACTCAGGTAAAGTAAAAAAATAAGTCATCTACAATTAAAAAAAAGGTATAAGTCAACGCTATTCTAAACACCCCCCTAACTCTGGCTTTATATGAGATTGAAGGTACATCCATCCTGAATGTTACAAAAGGGACCTTGCAAATATACAATATTAAATAGCAGTCCCTAGCACAGCAAAAGTGGACTAAACAGAAATATAAAATTACAATCAAGTCCTCAAGCATTCGCAATTTCAATCGCCGTTCGTTGGCCTCCATGCCTCAGATGCTCCGATCTGACCACGGCTCTGCCACCTGATGTGCCAGCGATCCTAAGCAGTGGGAGGATGAAAGGGGCCTCCCTTGGTTGGGGGTTGAAGGAGACACCATGAGACGAATGACGGCGAGAAATGCTGGCAATCGACATTGTGAAGCTCCGATAGACCACTGGGAGTGATTGATATATGGATTGTCAGTCCTGGCATTACAGCAATCAATATTAAGGGGTGGCAGGTGGGGATATCCAAAGATAGAAAGAAGGGGCAGAAATACACAACGGCCAGAAAGAAGCGACACGCCGTTCAGAGAGGCAATTTACACCAAGTCTACATAGGAAATTTGGTTATTAGGGGAGGCTCATCGGGCACTGCCACGCAAATATGTACAGAACCATCGCCCAGAGGGAGACAACGGATGATGCCATATCAATACTCTGGGATGCGCACACCAATTTTGGTCAAGGTCTCCAAGGCAAGTTGATACTACCTCTTCCTCACATGCTGGGCACCACGCATGTTCTGAGAAGAAGAGATAGACGTTGACCTCAGATAGACCATGTTAACGACAGTAACCGACTATCTTACCTTTCACAGTGGCAACGGTGAGGAGCTGTAGAGGAGGTAAGTACCAACCACAGGAAAACTAGATTCTCTTACCTCACTGGTTGGAACTCACACAAATGGAGCTACACTAGAGAGGGGCCAGCTAGATCCATATCTAAGGGGATCTGAAAGAAGAAGTTGAACCGGCAAGACCCAGTGGCCAATGAAAGACCAGCTCCACTACGAGGAACACAGAGGGATCTACTCCTAAAGGTCACCGACACAAACCGTTGGCCACTACTGAACTTAGAGAAATCATCGTGGGGTAAAAAAAGATCTGCAACTAGGTTAATATACAAGTGGAGAAAAGAGATGGGACCCCCTCCCACTTGCCTCCGGCGAGAATTGTTGAGGGAGGAGTTTCGGTGGAGAATGAGGGGAGAGCTAATTTGAATTGGTTCCTCTTGTAATAAACATGGTGAGTTGATGGCTCTCTTGTTAGTGGAATAGTGGTTTATAAATGCTTTATTCCAGTTGTCTACGTTATTTGTAGTATTTTGTGTACTTGGTTAGAGATTTGGCAGTGAACATTTTTTAGGATCAAATTGATGGGATGGAAGGATTACCAACCTCTAGCCAATTAGTTTGAGCTAGAGACGAGCCTAATTGAGCTTATTGATCTCCGCTTAATTTGTTTCCAGCCCTAAGACTAAGAGGAACTTGCTATCTTTGAATATTATATCGGTGATGTATGATCATTTTTTTTAGAGTGGAAACTACTGCTTATATACCGTGATTATTTTTAGACTTATCCGGTACAACAGGCCACGGCTGATAGATCAGGTCCCGGCCAGGCTGGACCAAATCTTTTTTTAAAAAAACAACAACAAATATATAACCCATTTAACAAAGGTTAATAATTGAAATTGACTTATGGGCAGCCCTTAGCCAGAAAAGCCCAGCGCCACACCGGTTAGCATTGGTAGCTAATGGCTGCCGACAATGAATGCTACGTACGGCTAGTTCCTTCGTATACATATATAGGTGGAGGCATACTACGTACGTAACGTACGTACTTGAGACATGCAATGCATGCATCGATATCTCATTGGGCACGTGCGTACTAGCAGAGGACGCCAATATATCGTGTCCATATAGGAGTAATATAACTTGCACATCTAACTAATTATAATCAGTACGCATCACGAGGTTATTGGATGCATCCGACCGAACAATTTATAAATAGTCGCCGAAAATGGTGGCTGCTAGGACCATCTACAGATAGTTGTACTACGCTGTTATGAATTATTTAACCCTTGATGTGCACTTCTCCTTTAATTAATATTGGTTGGTGACCTGTCACATATTTGCATGGATGCATGACCATGCCGAAAGATCCAAAGGCGATCGATTCATTTGAACTAATAACGAGAAGTTGTAGATATATTCTGCTGCGGAGCCAAGAAAAAAATTCTAGTCTACACAAGTCTTAAGAGTTTTTGGCACTTGTAGTGTATTTAAAGTCCGTATTTACAAAAATATCAGCATACGCGTAATAATAGTAGAAATATCCATTTTGGCTCCCGGTCACTTGGCAGCAGCGCCACGGATCTGACATGTAACCAGTGGTACCCCTAGCCGTGTGGCAGGGGCCTGCTGCCCGGCCACCGTGCGGCTACGCGAAGGCCATACAACCGCCGTAGGGCTGTGCATTCGGTTTTTTCGGTTTATACGGTTCGGTTTATACGGTATATACGGTAAATACGGTGTTAGTAATTCAGTTATATACGCTATTTTTAGAAATACGGTTCGATTTTGGTAAATCCCAATTTATTTCGGTGTGGTATCGGTAAATACCGTATTTACCAAAGTTAACGCGAATTGCTAACGATATAGCGACTAGCGAGATGAGTAGACGATAATACATATACTACTAGCCAACAAAAACCGATGGGAGTAACATATAATACATATACTACTAACATATACTACATATACCGAAGTATAATACATATTTACCAAAGTATACTACATATACTACTAACATACACTCAATTTGTACTAGTTCGGTTTTTTCGGTTTTTAGCCGGTTTTTCCTGAAAAAACCGAACTCAAAAAAACTCTAAAATCTGATAACCGAACCGAATACCGAAAACCGATCAAACCGAGTTGACCGGTTCGGTTCGGTTTTTTCGGTCCGATTTTTTCGGTCCAGTTATAAAATGCACAGCCCTAAACCGCCGTGCGGCTCCCACTATGCTGCCATGCCACCAGACAGCAGGTAATTAAGTCGGCTAATTTACCTACCTTAATTACTAGTTTATATTTATTGCTTGTTTAAATTTTTAAATATAGCAAATGAGCTCAAAAAATTATAAAATTTTATGTGTAGAATCCTAACACAACGTAATTCATTGTGTAATTTTTTTATAATTGTATCCACTCTGAATGTTGCTCAAAAATATATACAATTATGCTATTTGTAAGAATTATTACATATAGCAAATAAGTTTCAAAAATTACAAAATTTTATGTGCAGCCTTCCAACATAGCTGAACTATTTTTTATTTTTTTTTGGGGAATTTTATGTGATCCAAATTTTTTATGTTAATTTATATTAATTTAATCATAATTAGCAATATGTCATGCTTATTTAATTTACAGTTTAAATCATAGGCCACACTGTCATTGATAATTAAAAATAATCTAACTAAAATTTACCATTAAATGACAATGATTTGATAAATACTTACATACGATAATAGATTGCGGAGTTAATCATATAAGTAATCATTTGATTAATTGGCAATTAGAACCACATGAAATACTACATCTCAAATTGCTAAAAATATGAATTGATTCGATAAACTAATAGATACATTTAGTATTTTAGTTGGTGCCCAAAAACTATTAGTCTGTGCATCACATGAATCTTTCATACTTGAACCTCGCTAGTACTATAGTACAGAGCGACATAAGCAATTTAATTATAACCACATAAAATATTTAATCATTGTACTATAGTGCTAGTGAGGTTAATTTAATTATGTAATTTCTCTAGAATTTTACATGTTCAAAATTGTCTCAAAAATCAAGGGTTTAGGTGTCAGAAAATCACATTTTTGTTTTCCAAAATCAGGGTTTCGTGATTTTACATGACTTAGAATGTGGGAAGTTAAGTATGACATGAAATTTGTAATTTATATAAGTTTAAATTCAGAATAAAATTATATTGGATTTAAAGTCAATTTGGAATATATACATACATATAGTTGAAACTCTGAATTGATATAAATTAAATCATAATTAAATTATTATAGAATTAAAATGAAGGCTCAATCATGTTAAAGTAAAATGAAGTATCAATCATGTTAAAGTTTGATATGTAAAAGCTAAACAAGTTGGTAGCCTTCGATGTCCTATCCAAAATCAATTAAAATTGGTACAATATTTAAGGTACCAAGTCCGTCCGTGCGGATGCAGGGGTTGACCACTAGTCTAGATGGGCACATGCGAGCACACAATCTGACGTGCACGTCACAAGAAAGCGAACGTCTGCGGTTGGAAACAGATGAACGTGCGGATTGTCGATCGATCATCGTCAGGAGTGAACGGGCGGTTTGGATTGATCGATCGTCAGGCACATAGAGAAATGCGTCTTAATTTGTCCGTCGCTCACTGCTGCAGGCGTGCATACATGCTAGTTGGTATAAGCTAGCGCACGCTCTCTCTCTCTCTCTCTCTCTCTCTCTCTCCCTTCATAGTCACTGATTTAGCACTAAGGGTTTGTTTGAGAGATTTATTTTCAGCTAGAATATATGTGGATGGATCAAAATTTTAAACTAAAATTTGGGTTTATGATTCTGGCTGGGAATGGATCTCCCAAACAAGACATAAGGGTCTATTTAGGATGTAGCTAGGATTTTTTTTTTCAAATTTTTGCAAAAACTGAACAGTTTTCTATTAAAAAAATACTGTAAAATTCAATGTTCCATACAGCTCCAAAATTCTTTAGGTGTCAAACGTGGCTCTGTCCCCCTCTCCATCTCCGTAGATCTCTCTACAAAATAGCACGGACAGCGATTGACACCGCCCGCCTACCCTGTCTGAAGCTTCCGCTCGTTTGTGCTTTAATTTTTAGCTTCTGACTTTTCTAGTTTGTTAGTTTTTTAGATTTGTTGGCTTTTTCTTCTCCTTTGCATTGACGTAATGAGATAATATTTTTAATTTCTAATTTTTTTTAAATTTAGTTACGCTAAAAAAACTACCAACAACTACAGTGTAAAAAACATCAAACACTGAAAATTCTCAAAAGCCACAAATTTAAGCCCAACTGAATGACCCCTATACTTTTTTGCTTCGACTTATGTTTTTTGGACTATTTGTGAAAGAGAGTATAGAATAACAGAAGCTTACGTGCAGTTTTATCTGATATAAATGAAGTCGCTAAGTATGTACTATAATCAATTTATAGATCTTATTTTAAAAAGATATTTTATTTATAAGTTAGTTATAAAAAAAATAAAAAGTAGTTTTTATAAGCTAAAAGGAGCATTCCAGGTAGCAGCTATCAATTCTACTCGTCCATTGCTCGATCGATCGATCACCTCTTCATTACGCTACGTGCCCCTATAAATACCAGCATCAGTCCCTTCCTCCTCGTCGTCTCCACTCGGCACACTAGCTACTTAACTATCCACAGCTAACTAGATTGCCAGCGCGATTGAGCTGCACAAGATCAGCAAAGTCAAGTACTTGACCATCCATGGCCAAGCTCCTAACCGCCATTCTCGCCACCTTCGCCGTCCTGGCGCTCGCCGCCCCCTCGCTCGCCGGCGACCCCGATATGCTCCAGGACATCTGCGTCGCCGACTACAAATCCCTCCAGGGCCGTAAGTGATATGTTACTCGTCTTTAATTTCTTCATTGTGTGTAGCAAATATCAATTCTACGCGTATATAGATCATCAGCAGATCGTATAGATATATAGCTGATGTACATACATGCGTGCGTGCAGCACTGCGGCTGAACGGGTTCCCGTGCAAGAGACCTGAGAATGTGACGGTGAACGACTTCTTCTTCGACGGGCTGGCCAACGCCGGCAACACCAGCAATGCGGTGGGGTCGTTGGTGACGGCGGCGAACGTGGAGAAGCTCCCGGGGCTCAACACCCTCGGCGTGTCCATCGCGCGCATCGACTTCGCGCCGTGGGGCGTGAACCCGCCGCACACCCACCCGCGCGCCACCGAGATCATCTTCGTGCTAGAGGGCTTCCTCGACGTCGGCTTCATCACCACGGCCAACAAGCTCTTCGAACGCACCGTCTTCAAAGGCGAGGTGTTCGTCTTCCCCCGCGGCCTCGTCCACTTCCAAAAGAACAACGGCAACTATCCGGCCGTCGCCATCGCGGCCTTCAACAGCCAGCTGCAGGGCACGCAGTCCATCGCCGAGACGCTGTTCGGCGCCTCGCCGACGGTGCCGACCGACGTGCTGACCAGGGCGTTCCAAATCGACGGCGGCCTGGTCAATTCCATCAAGTCCAAGTTCCCGCCCAAGTGCATGCACTGATGCACTGGATGGCAGCTTGTATTACCCTAATAATAATGAGGGCCGTAAAAGTGTGATTTTAATTTGGATGCACTATAGTGTGATTTTAATAATGGGCTGATGGGCCTCATCAGTTCACTGTTGTTGCTTGTTCTAGTTCATGAACTATTGGTGATATATATCTGTCGATCTCAACTAATGCATGTCCCTGATTGCATGAATTCGTGATATATCTTTACTACTTTAAAAGAAGGAGTTGGTGGTTGATGAGTCCTCTCCCATATCTCTTCTCAGCCATTTGATCTGAACAATAAAATCTTAACCGTCCCTTTCCTCCCCCCTCTCTCTCTCCCTCTCTCTCTCGCGATCTAACTACTAAAGTTTTTCCGTTGCAACGCACGAGCACATGACTAGTTGCACAGTAAACAACAGATAGGCCCTTTCGATTAATGTGACGTTATATGTTAATGTTATGATATACTTCATCCGGTCACAAAATTCTTGTTAGCTATCATCGCAAAAAAAAAAAAATCTTGTTAGTCTAAAAACGTACGGAACAAATTTAATTTTAAGCAGATTTATCAAAAAAATATTTTATAATGCTATATGTTTTATATGTTAGGAAGTGATGTGCAACATTTGACTTTTTTTGGGGGGAAATCACGCGAATTTCTAACCTTTCGATCTTCGTAGAGATTCGTGCATCGTCTTCGCCGCCCGCATCTTCCTCCTCTCTGGCGACGCCGTCATCTTCGCACGCCATCATCTTCGCACGCTATCGCCCCATGGGATTAGGGCTCAGGTTCATCGTTAGGGTTAGAGTTCACCTTAGCCCCTCTGAGCTTAGAGGGAGGCTAGGGCAACGGCAGACCGACGGTGGTAGGCACAGGTGGTGGGGCGGCGATGGCGCCGCCTCGGCCACGGCTGAGGAGGAGGGCGGTGGGCCGGGTCGACAACAGTAGCAAAGACCATGCTGGCTATTAGGAGGTGGTGAGTGATGGCAGCAGATCTTGCAGCGGTAGCCGCCGGAGACGAGGAAGAATGACGGGACGGGGCCGTTGGAGGTCGGTGGGGCGATAGGGAAGAGAATAGAAGCGGGGGAGGAAGATTCGAGGGGAGGGGAGGACGGGGCGGGGGAGAGGAGGAGGGTGTAGGGGAGGTGGTACGTGGTGGGGCTTATCGGCGTTGGAGGTGACTCCAGCGAGGCGAAAGGAGGTAGCACGAGGTGGGGGAGGCTGCAGGGTCGGGCTAGGGGCAAGGTGGGGGAGAGGAAGAGTTAGGGTTATGATATTTTATAGGATTTGGGGTGAATCTGTACCATTAGATCTCCATCTAATGGTTCTAAAATCTAACTAATTTTGCCCCCAAAAATAGTCTAATGTTGTATAGACAGACCCTTATATGTTTTACAAATATAAACTAAGATAAAAAAATTGCTGTAAACAAACTAAGGGGCATGCTCTAGATGATGAACATTCAAGGGGAGTCCAGGAGCATCATAACTCTGATGACAACTTATCTGAAGATAGGGACCCAATGAGGATGAAAAAAACAAACTAAGGACAAAGGGTATGAATATAGGAATGCTCTAACTAACTTTTGGTTTAAGCTTTTGATTGTGTCTTTTGATTTTTAGCTAAAATTACATTGTAACGACTGTTAGCTTTTTCTAAGAAAAAATATGTTATATCGTTACAGACAATGTAATGGAATAAGGGAAAAAAGAAAAAAAAAGCTACAAAAAGCAAAAAATCCAAAATTATAAGCTCACGCGTTTCAAGTATCTTCTGACTTCAAAAAGCCAGAATGCAAAAAATCCAAAAGCTGAAGCTGTTTGGAGCAAGGTTACATTTGGTGGAGTTGCTTGCCGATGTTAATTTTGTCCCAGAAGAAAACTAAAACATGGCACAAATAAACAGTGAGAACACAAAAATTTTTTTTGAATTTCTCTATTGTCTTATTTGCACACAAAATTGGTTACAAGTCTCCACATTATATAGGCTAATACTCTCCTACAGTCTTACTAAAATGCGTACTTGGATTTTAAATTGGTCATGATTTCAACTTGAGTTACACACAGAGACGGACTCTATGTCTCAGACCTGTTTTAAACCCTAAGCAAGTTAGTACTCCAACTGACCCAACCCATCAACTATTCTTGACACCAACCGGTCTAGATTTTATCAAAGTCGTAACATAACTCTAGAGTCCAGCTACTCTAACCAATCGCCACCAATGCTCCCTGCTTATGTTGAACTTGCGTATGAATTTATTAGTTTTCGAACTAATGTATGACTTTATCGCTTATGTTGAATTTATGTTGTATTGGCTATTATACTTAAATAATCTAAATGAATTTATTGCTAGTTGAAAGTTTGAAGTGATGATAGTATGGTTCAGTGTATATTCCTTTATGTATATATATACTATCTTCCTATATTATCCATTTTTTATCCAAAACCGTTATGTATCCGTCCCGATAACACCATATTCGAAACTCCGAATAATCCAAATTCGTATTTGTATCTGACTTTACCGTATACGACTTTGAATTCGGGAAAAAAATATGGGTTAGAATATGATATAAACAATATCCATCTAAATCTAACCCAATTGCATCCCTAATCGTGCGTCTATTGCCTCCGACTCGGAGATGTGGTACTGATCCACCTCGGCATCGTCTTTTCTTGTGAGGTTTCGGCAAGAAAAGAAGAAGCGAGCGGCTGGTTGAGTAGAAAAGGAGGCCGGCGACGCTGCATTCTTGGGCAAGAAAAAGCAGATGGCAGTTGTTCCTTGAGGCATGCCTGCCGTGAGTTTGAGAAAAAGAAAAGGAGCGACGTCGCTGTTCGGAAGAACGCAGGGGCGGCTAGAAAATTTTTTCTGGCGGCTGTGATTCGGAAGAAAGGAAAAACAAGACGAAGGCAGTTCGTTCCGAGACGGAAGAAAAGATCCTCCGACGAGAAAAGAAAAGGCGCTGTGATTTTTGGAAGGCAGAGATCGACAGACCGGCGGATTTCGCGTCACCAACCGAGAAAGCAGGTAGTCTGCTACATCTAGTCGGCCATGAGGTGATGATTGCAGGATTAATTGACCACGAGCTCAAGCGGTAGATGGGCACCGTTGCTGGTCCGAATATTCAGACTCAGGTGCGCAAGGATACATCACGCAACTGCTACTCTTTACCGTCCGGTTACAAGCTGAATACATTAATTGATATCCATCTAATAACATTACAGTACATTCCTTTTTAAGAGAAAACATTGGACATTGATCTGTGGAACTAATTAACTCCCAGCCACTCTTGCATGCATGAGATGTTGGTTTTAATGGTTTGTGTTGGTTTACATGCATTACTTACTCTGGCCGCGATGTTTTGAATCGGTGCTTGGTATTAATTTCTAGATAAGGGAGGACTGCATGTATTGACGTATGCTTGCATGTATGTCGTCGGAGGGTTGTAGTTGCATGCATGTTTGATGTTTTGCCGCTGCTCGGCCGGTCGTACGGGATTAGAGGTAATTAAGGCAAATACTAATTAGGGTTTAATTAATTCTTGTCATTATCTGTATCAGCGAGCTTGTTTATTTATATCTCGAATTCTAAACCTTCGTTTGACGTAATTTCAGTTGGGTTAGTCCAATAACTTTGTCTAGTTTATTCTGACAAAGTTTGATGTCAATCGGAATTACGGTTTTTTATCGAGATCAATTTTAGTGAGAATACAGTGTTCTGTTCAGGACTTTAAACAAGGCTTAAATAGGTTTTGTGTTTAAGGAAAAATCTTAAATTTTATTTTTAGTTTTCGTAATCATTCACCCTCATCTGATTATCTATTTTAATATGAATCGATTCTACACAGAAACACTGAAGAGACCATATCACTGCTGCCTGTCTTTTTTTCTCCGACCTGCGCAAGGAAATTTCTCCTGACGCAAAAGTTGCACTTACGAATGCATGCGTCTGCGCTGGATTTCTTTCTTACGCGTTGCTTTGACTCCGATCTTGCCTGGCTTTCTTCTCGCGCGGACCGAGGAACCAGAAACCGAGAAACAAAAAAGTTATATTTTCCTTCTCTCCCCCCTGGCTAGCGTTGCCTTTCTTGCTGTTGATCTGAAAAACAAAGGACCGAGCACTGCGTGAGGAGCACTGATGTGAAAACCTGTTGCTCTAAGATACTCTGTGTAAATTATACTAGTTTAAGATTAAACTTGTGTACATATGGATACAAAGATTCGTATCATGTATAATGATATTTATTCATTAACTAAATATAGGTCTGATGGTAAAAGTTTACATCAATGGTACATAAACTAAAATTAAATATAAGCAGCGGAAGAAAACCAATAGAGCAGTAACACATCCTGCCTGCCTACACATGAATGACTGTAAGATGTGGCCTACTCGTTATTATCCTCAACGAAGTTGATGAAATCCTTCTCTGCAAATAGTGAATGAAGTAACATGAGTATATAAAAGTACTCCACAAGTTACATCAGGAGGTTTAACAAAGTTAATACATGCATAAGGATTGACAACAGAAGGTATAACAGTTTAATTGAGCATAAAGCGAAGTTGAAGTAAATACGGTAAGTATATTCAAAAATAGAATTTGATACAATATATACAAATAGTAATTTTAATAAAATAATATCGATAGTGTAGGCTCTGATCAAACACTAACTTATCCACGGGCATCTCACCCGGACCATCTTTCTCCAAAAAGATTTCAATAATCAAAAGAGTACAGAAATGGGTAGTTTAGGATTTTAGAAGAATTTAAAATTTTAAACTAACTTTAAATAAAATTCAAATATCCAAAAAAAGAGTATAGAAATTGGTAGTTTAGGATTTTAGAAGAATTTAGAAATTTAAATGGGTCTAATCGGAGTTAGGACGAAGGAGAACAGACTTCTGCAAGTTTAAAATCAAAAGAAATTGAAGAAAGGAATTATTGGAATTGTTTTCCTGAAGGAAAATTATGATTATGATGTTAGTAAAGAATTACTAGAATTATTTTTTCAGAATTATGACACCATGCTGACGTCAGACCTACACATGGCAGGTGACGTAGCAGATTTTGCTGATGTGGCTGCCATGTGTTTGACACGTGGCGTGGCTTTGGTAGGGTCGGAAGCTGATGTGGCATGCCACATGGCAGTGATGTGGCTACCATGTAGGCCTGGTGCAGACATGTCTAACCACGTGTCGCTAGTGTGGGTGGTGACTCGGCAAAGTTTGCTGATGTGTGGCTCTTGCTCGACATCTACCTAAAGGCTCCTGCACCGGTGCCAAGTCCACAAGGACTATTTGCACCAGAGCTACCTACACCGATGCCAAGTCTATAGGGGCTATCCACACCAGAGCTATCTGCACCAGTGCCATGTCCACAGGAGCTATCCGCACTAGAACTACATACACCAATGCCAAGACCACGGGTGCTATTTCCACCCGTGCTACTTGCACCAGTGCTAAAACCACATAAGCTATCCTCACCGGAGCTATGTTTACGATCAACTACTGTGAAGTCGACCTACAGCCGAGGCGGCAAGGGAAATCAAATAAGACCAATAATGATATCCCCTACTTACCGTTGGCCTAGAAATTCGTGCTAGGCAAGCCGATGGTCGTCCCAAAAGAGCATCCCATAACCCTAGGACTGGGTTGCTAGAGATTGCATATACGGTACATAGAATAGGCCAACAATCTGGAGGGACAATTGCACTCGGGTTTCATCATTAAGTTCAGGCCGTATCATTTTCAGCACGATGTTCATGATTGTGTCTTTACAGTGACCTTCGAGGACTTATTTGATCTCTTCACACTCAACGCCCTCGATGCCTTACTCGTTCGATGCTGAACACTGTAAATGTATACAATCACGGTCTATATTTATGTAATATCAATAAATATCATATATATAACTCATTGCTTTTGTGTATATATAGATATATAGTGACAGAAGCCAGATTATCGAAATCACAGATTGGTTTCATCGACCCATGCTTGGTCACCATATATACCATCGAGGAGGATACATACTTCGTTGAGAATTACATTATGACGGTATTAGTGGCTTACCACAACATGAAATTTATACTTATGCCCTGCAACCGGAGTAAGTGCCACACTAGTGACTATACTTGTTGATTTGTACTTTGTAAACAACACGAAATTAGATTTAATGACCATGATGATATACCTGCGTAAGTTTCACTGGATTCTAATTGTAATTATATCAAAATAGAATAAAATAATATATCTTGATTCCCTAAAAAAGAACAAAACCAACTTCACAGTTGTCCAACGATTAATCGATAAGTAAACACATTTCATCCATAAATAACTCTATTGTAGTCTTTCCTTCCTACCCAATGACTAAGACTAATTTTTTGAAATCATGTAGGTCGTTCGTCATGTACGTTGCAGAGGTACGGAAATCCAAGAGAGGGATCAACGCGCCCTGCGACACAATCTAGATTTTCCGGTATTTGCTAGTGCATATTAATCCTATATAACACTTCATCGTAATGCCTCTCAAATTAACAAATTCTATTTTTGCAATGCCACCTGCAGCTATCGGGCAATACCTGTGAATTCTATGTTTGCTGCCACATGCAACTACTCCTTGATTCCTCGAAGACTAATGATCTCTGGTTTGTCAATCTTGCAATAATTATTTTATACTTAGCAAGTTATATATGTATGCACGATATTGATATTTCTACCGACTGGTTGCATCCATCGCTACAACTGCATTGGAACAGACCGACCTCACAAAAATTCAAGGAGAATGTGCTTACTTCATGATGTAGATGTTCTTGTTTCTGAAATGAATAAATGTGAATTAGATATATACTATATTGATCTGCTTGATTCAGAAAGCATGGCTAGCATTTCCTGAGGCTGGTCAACAAACAGAAATAGATTTAGGAATAGAAATGAATATCACAGACGTTTCTACTGAAAATCATCTGTGATAGTTGCATTACAGACGGTGGCCAACAAATATAAATAGATTTAGGAATAGAAATGAATATCACAGACGGTTTCTACTGAAAATCATTTGTGATAGTTGCATCACAGACGATTTGAAAGCCGTTTATGATGGTCTCATATTATTACTGACCCATAAATTTAGACGGCTCATGAAACCGTCTGTAATAATCTTTTTTGCAATGATAAATTGATCTAACTTAAAAGTGAGGGAGTTTCTCACCTCACAAGCTAGATTTTAGAGATGAGAAAACCATTTTGGTCTAATAATTGGTATGAAAGTTTAGGAGGTTATCCAGGTGCAGATCGAGAAGAAAAGGCAGGGCGTCGACTATCTCCGATCTCTTGGTCCTGACGCGTCCTGAGTCGTCCGCGCACGCCTAGTCTTTCGGCTTGTTTGGTCGAGCGCAGAAAAGGTAGTCGCGGTTTTTTCGGTCGGCGTCAGCGCAGTAGCAGTCCCGCGTCGTCTCGTCCCGAGCAAAGCACAACCAGCAATCGCACATTAACCGAGAGCAAGGGCAGATGAAAACGCGTTTGCGGCGACTCATCCCATCGAATCCAAAGACATCTCGCTTCTGAGCCCATGTCGGAGTTAGTCCGAAACCAACGTGAATCCGGCTCTGATCTGACCTGCTGTCGCTGTAAATAATTGAGAAGGCAGCAGCGAGCAAAGAGGCGGGCCTTCCAGAGCACAGCGATGGTGCCAACCAAGCCTTTCAGTCCCTGTGAAGAAAGCAGCAAAGCAGGTCTCGCAAAGTTAGAGCAATCACGTCAGTTGGAAGTCGGAAGCACAGAAAGCTGCCAGGACTCCGGGAGAGAAACAAGACCTGTCCCTTTTGCGCCAAGATAGACAAGCAGTAAAAGAAAGCCAAAGAAGAGATTTTTTGGGGGGGAACCAACAGAAGTGCACCCCGGAAAAAGTTAGAGAACAAGAAGTCGTAGTTGAGACCGACTGTCTTAGGGGGTGATCGGAACAGCGATGGCTTTTGATTTTTGCTGAAAAAACACTGTAGCTGGCTGAAAAAACACTGTAGCTGAGTTGGTTTATTGAGTATAATTAAATGTAAAAAATATAAAAAAACCGAAAACAAAAAACGAAAAAACAGTATAAGTAAATTTAAAAAAACGAAAAAAAACCGAAAAAATAAATTTTACTATAGCAGGTACTATATCTACAGTACCTGCTACAGTGTTTTTCCAGCCCATCGCCCATCGCTACACTGAGCAGGGCCTTAATGTATGAGTTAGATAAGTCGTAGTTAAGACCGACTGTCTTAATGTTTTACAATCTTTGCATTTGATGGACCTGTACCAGTTAAGTTCAGTTCCTACATGTACCTCACATGTAGAACACTTCATGTGGAGGCGTGACAAATAATCTTGACTTGAGTCCGAGATGCAATAGAGTTCATCTCCGTGTGTTACTCGAGTTGAAGTCAAGTCCTATTTAAAGTCTAAATACGTATGTTAGTAGGGGAGTATTAATCTATAAATTGAGGATGCTTGTAACCAGTTTAATAGAGGAGCAAGTAAGAGAATAGAGAAATTAAAAAACTCTTTCGTGTTCTCTTAGTTTATTTACAATGTCTACGTTTTCTTTTAAGGCAAACTCAACACAAAATATAAATGATCACTCTTATGGTTGAACAACAATAGTACAAGGCTAAGCATTAATTCGACTATGCTAGCTTCTGAAAGAAGCCATCATATATGATGCACCATTTAAGAGCCAGTATAACCAAACATGCAAATTGAAGCAAATTCTTTTCTAATTATTCCTCAAAAATATACTACTTTACAAGAACAACATATCCACTTCTTATAGGAGTATTTTCTGACAAAAGCACAACATATACTATTTTCTGATCAGCAAGTAGGGGATTTTACAGTGATGCGTTAGATATGCGTATGCATCTAGTACAAAGGATAAATATAATGTTACGAAACGACTTCAAGTTGGAAAAGTAAAGAAATCCAGAAAGTATACTAATGCCATCGGCCTTATGCTCCCAGAAACCATGCATCCTCCCGTCTTTTTTTGAGCTGGAATGCAGCTCCCATCTGATTATCAGAATTCAGATCACAAATTAATCAACGGCGAGGAACAACATGATGCAAAGCTTGAGTAGCTCCGCTTGAGTGTAGCCGAACTGATCAATAGCCGCCTCTTCGCTGAACTGAACAATAATGCTCTTGTTTGTGGTGATCACCTTGTTGATTTCATCGATCTGCTATATTACTTGCGTCAATGTCAGAAATCTTGCGTTTACGCGAATCTCTGCACCGGAATATATGTGCACGTGCACACAATATAGCGTATAAGTTACAAGCAAGAAAGGGAAATGCAATTGGAATAATCAAGCAGGCGGGAGCCATTTTCCTCTCTCGATTCGTGTCGCTTTCTGTCACTGAATGCATGCGTGCTAGTTTGCATAAACAAAAACGATCATGATTCCAATTGATGCTTTAGCGTGAGCAGGGAAGACTCTACCGGTTTTAAAATTTTACCGCTCCTCACCGGTATAGTTGTGAACCGATGGTTACCGGAAATCCTAGAAAATTTTGACAAAAAATTTTTAAATTCAAATTTGAATTTTATGAAAATTTTGAATTTTTGAGAAAAACTATAGATACTTGTGGAGATAAACTAGATATTTATATATATACATAAAATAGAGATGAAAATGAAGTTGAAATATGACATATTTTTATATTTAAATGAACTTTATTTGAAATGTGGGCCCCACAACCAAAATCCCCCTGAAACAGTTGGCTTACCGGCCCTCACCGATACAGCCAGTTTTTGCCGGTAACCACCAAAATTTCATCTTCCCTGGGTTTGAGAAGTAACACTGTTCACTCTCCCAACTCTCTCTCACATCTCCTTAGCTACGGCTACCAATCCGATCGAAGTTGAGATCCTCCTGTTCTTACACTTAACTAGTAAATTGGTCGCATAACCAAGCGATCCATCGATCATGTCCTTGTTAAGCTAAACCTACTCTATCTATAAATACCACCTCCCCCACCCCCTCTTTTCATCAGACCAAAAGTTTCTGAAGCTTAACTACCTACAGCTCACACAGCTGACTACCTAACTCCAAGGACCAAACCAATTAATTGATGACTTAATCTAGTTGTCTTCAAATCTAGTCAAATCCATGACCATATCCTACAACCACGAAAATCTATATGACCACTGTAGTTTACAACCGATTCGAATCATGCTTGATGACATCTTGAAAGGAGCAAAGTCAAATCTTGTAGGAATAAAAGTCGTAAAAGGTCAGGAATCAGAATTCGCTTGTAACGGGGATTCAGAGTAGTCGTAAAGAAAAGTTAAGGTGTGTTTGTATAGGACTCTTAACGTGAGATGCCGCGTTAGATATGGAATCTTGTATATTGTTTTTCTATATAAGAAAAACGAAAAGGACGTAGTTGTATCGCGTCGCCAAAAGATCAATCTGTGTTTGCTCGTATTCGCGTGTGTGATCTTAAGGTTCGAGTTCATCGCTCGCCTAGACCCTAGACAAATTCTCCAACAATTGGTATCAGAACTCAGGCGCCTAACATCTCCTTAGTTGTAGAAGTGCACAACCAATGTGTGAGGGAGAGAATGTTGGAAATAATCCCACATTGGTTGTGGAAAAGGAAAAGGCACAACTTATAAGTGTGAGAGAGACCCTCCTATTGGACTAAGGTTGTTGTTTTAGGGCTTGCATACAGCAACCCGTGGGCTTAGGTGGGCAGCCCGCTTGGACCTGTGGCCCAGGGAGTAAACTCGGTTGAACCTAGGTATACAACCAAGATCCTATCCAACAATTGGTGTCAGAGTCTAAGGGGGCAAAGCGATTGACTAGCAACGCAAGTGATCTATCGAAGTTAGGAGCGCCCGTCAAGACCACAGGCAACGAGCTCGATCCATCAAAGTCAGGCGTGATCATCAAACCGATAGCAAGAAGCGCCTCGATCCCAATCCAATACCTGATGTTGAGCGAAACGAATTACAGCATATGGGTCGTTAAGATGAAGTTAATCTTGCGTTCGCTAGGGATATGGTCAATGATCGAAGATGGAGATGACGACGGCGACAATGATCGAGGCGCGATTGTGGCCATTTGGCAAGCAGTGCCAGACAACGTGATGATATCAATCGCTGAGAAGGAGACAGCTAAAGAAGCCTAGATCGCACTCAGGGAGAAGCGAGTAGGCAAAGATCTCGTCAAGAAGGCACGCGCTCAAGTCCTAAAATAGCAATTGAGCAAATTGCAGATGGGAGACTCAGAATCGATCACTGAATACTCCATGAAACTCACCACGCTAGTGGGGGAGATCCGTTCGCTCGGTACGAAGCTGGAAGAGAGCGGCGTCATGGAGAAACTATTTAGTTTAGTTCCAAATCGTTTCCTCCAGATTATCGGAATGATTTAACAATTTAGTGATATCATAGCGATGTCACTCTCGGAGGCAATCTGTCATCTCAGAACCTACGAGGAAGGACTCAAGGGCGACGACACTTGAAGGACAGGGGAGATAAACTTATGTTTACCCAAAATGAGTGGGAAAAGAGGAGCTCAAAGACAAAGAAGCATGAGGTCGCTGCTAGAGTCAAGAGAGGAGGTCATAGCGGCAGAGGCCAGGGACCTGGCCGCAAACAAGGCGGAGGCCGAGGCGATGACGATGGCGTCATCGATGAATGAATGCCACGTAACTCCGACAAGACCAAGGTCAAGTGTTTCAACTACAATGAATATAGACACTTTGTGAAAGAGTGTCCAAAGCCAAATCAAAGAGAAAGGGTCAATCTCGTAGCAAAGCAGAATGACGAAGATCTTCAACTATTGATGGTCAAAGTATATGAATTCATCCATATAGTTCCAACACCTGAAGAGAAGGTGATTCTGTACGAAGACAAAGTGGTGCGTAAGCTTACCAGCACCCAAAACATGGCTTGATATCTTTGATATCGACGCAAGTAACCACATGATCGGCTGCATGGAGAAGTTTGCTGAGATTGATTCGACTATAAAAGGTTCTGTCAAATTTGAAGATGGTTCTGTTGTGGAGATACAAAGAAAGGGCTCAGTGCTATTGGAGTGTTCTATGAGTGAACATCGTATCCTCATGAATGTTTACTACATCTCGAAGCTGAGGAGTAATATAATCAGTCTCAGTCAGCTGGACGAGAACGATTGCAAGATTATGGTTGAAAGAGGAGTGATGTCAATCTTAGACAGAACTCGCAGGTTATTGGCCAAGTTGAGCAAGTCAAAAAATAGGATGTATGTGTTACACATCAATTCAGCTCTCCCGGAGTGTCTCCTGGAAAGAAGAACTGAAGTGGCATGGCGATGGTATGCCAAGTACGGGCATGTGAACTTTCATGCTCTAAAGAAGATGGTGCATGGTATGCCCATGATCGAGCACGTGGACTGTATCTATGATTGTTGTCTGATCGGCACGCAACATCAGTACCCATTTCCAACCATGTCTCTATACCGAGTAGACGTTCCTCTCGAGCTGTGGTACAGTGACTTGTGCGGACCAATCACTCCGACCATGAATAGGGGAAATCGTTACTTCCTACTGTTGGTAGATGACTACTCAAGGTTTATGTGGATGGCTTTTCTCCAAAGCAAAGATGAAGCATTCGAGGCGTTTAAGAGGATCAAAGCTGCGGCTAAGATGGAGACAAGTCCTTAGTGGCACTCGATTTTGAAAGATGCTCATTAGAGCATGCGGTGTACAAACGAAGCCAAGGAAAAGAGTGTTTGTTAGTTGGAGTTTATGTGGATAATTTGATCATCACTGTGCACACGCCCCTCCAGCAGGGGGATGAGCATTTTGCTGCCTGCGGGGGATGTGGTGCGATGGTATCGTGCTGTGCCATGCCATGTGTATGGGACAGACGGACGGAAGGGAAGGCTCGCGCTCGCATACGGTCATAGGTCACACAAGTAACTAGTGGCAGATCTAGAATTTCTAAGATGGATATTCAAAATTATAAAAAAATTTGTTTAATAGAAAACATAAGGATTCACGATAACATAAATTAAAGTACAAATTATTCGCAGTAGAGATAATATCTCGAATAATATAGAGAAATTACAAGATAATTAAGAAAATTACAGTCTAACTCGACGATGCTTCATGACTTGGAATCGAGATATGATATCATCATCCTTAACTTGTAAGAAAAATTCTTGCTTAAGAAAGATAACCAAGCAAACATTCAAATTTTGCTCTCTTATAATTCATTATCTTCTATGATTGGAGACAATGGGGAGTCTACCTCAGGTTTCATGTTTGTGCCTACCTCAGGTTCTGTGCTTGGTGTATCACTCCCATTGTGTTTGTGTGTTCATGCACTACCAATTGCAGGTCATTGGAAGAAGCATTGATCTGATTCTGAACTTGGCTTTCAATAGAAATTGGTTTTGGTGCCGACGTTGTCGCGATGGAAGATACCTTTCGTGTTTTTCTAGCTCTCTCCCACATGGATTTCAAATCAACATAATTCTTCATTTTTAGCAGTCTAAACATATGTAGCAACAAAGGAAACAGATACTTCAGAACTAGAACCATAGCCATCCTCCCAAACGGCGGGAAGAGAAAGGCTAATTTAAACAACTCAATTAAATTTCGCATACTATGTGATTTAGATATTTATGCACATTCTATGTAATCTTTACAATTGAATGAATTCAGATTCATTAACGACTTTCTGTTTCCCTGGTCTGGCCCCTGGCCCAGGCACATTAGGATTTCTATTAGCTAGAAAGCCTAGAATGCACCTCCACTCCCCAGCCCCAGGTACATGTTTGGGGGAAGAATCAAAGTATAAAGAAATATATTCCTGAATTCCTCAATCCTTAGTGAACCGAATATGACTATATGTGAGATAAATTTAACAAGAAATTGAGAAAAAAAACTATATGGCATATGCAAACAATGAAGCAATCAATAAATCAAGCACACCAAGTCACCAACCAGCCGCTGGCCACTACTGCCTAGCGCCTGCGGGCCGCTGCCGGATGCTCCGACTCCGTGCTACGCTTGGGCCTGGCCGGGCTACCGCCTACCATGTCGGCCTGGCTGTCGGAGGCTCGGAGTTGTGCCATCCCACAGCCGCGAGGCCGCTTCAATTCGGGCTGAGCTGCACGGCAGGGAGCGATGGTGTGATCGAAGTAGGGGTGAAAACGGATCGGATACGGACGGATAATGTCTCTACCATATTTGTTTTCATATTTTTTTCGGATACGGATACGAATACGGATAACTCGAATACGAATACAAATACGAATAATATCGAATACAGATACGGATCGAATACGAATCGAAACGAATACGGTTACGAATATTTATCGGAACATGAAAACCCCTTAAACTATACATCTAAAATTAACGAAAATGCATAAATAGTTTGTACATCCTGATTTTTTGGAGTTTATAAAGCCTTGTTTATAAAAATAAATTTTCTGGAATTAAATCAAGCTTAAAATAAATTTTTAGAATTTAAAATAATTTAATATGATTAAATTAAACTTTAACATGAGCTAAAAATATTTTATTTGTGTTCCTCATGTCTCAAGGATTTTTCTGGTATTTTTGGTGAATTTTTGGGATTTAATTGCTATTTTCTATAGCCTTTTGGATTTTATTCGGATTTTGGAAATAAGAAAATGGGGAGATTCTAGAAAATCCGGATATCCGGTTTCGTTTTATCCGGATTATCCGTATCCGTATCCGTATTCGACGGATACTAGGCTTACCGTATTCGTATCCGTATCCGATAAAAAAATCCGTATCCGTATCCGATAAAAAAATCCGTATCCGTATCCGATCCGAGAATTATCCGAAAAAAATCCGATCCGACACAATCCGTATCCGTATTCGTCCGGATCGGTCGGAAACTATCCGATCCGTTTTCACCCCTAGATCGAAGGATGCGGTGCGAGTGCTGCGCACACACCAGTCCGGCAGGGGGACGAGCATTTCGCTGCCTACGGGGGATGCGGTGCGATGGTGCCGTGCGTATGGGATGGACGGATGGACAGACGGACAGACGGAAGGCAAGGCTCACACGCGCATACGGTAATAGGTCACACAAGTAATCAACGACGGATCTAGGATTTTTAAGATGTATATTCCAAGTTACAAAAATTCTGTTTAATAGAAATCATAAAGATCCACGAGAACATAAATTAAAGTACAAATTGTTCGCAGTAGAGACAATATCTCAAATAATATAGAGAAATTATAAAATAATTAAGAAAATTACAATCTAACTCGACGATGCTTCATGACTTGGAAGCGAGATATGATATCATCATCCTTAACTCGTAAGAAAATTTCTCACTCAAGAAAGATAACCAAGCAATCATTTAAGTATTGCTCTCATATCCTATTTCTTAGCTTATTCTTGGTATAGTTCATTGAAGAAAAGACTCTCTCAACACTTGCAGTTGCTACGGAAAGAATTAGCACCAATTTGAGAAGCTTGTAAACAATTTGATAATAGAGGTTCTTCTTTGTTTGAACAAGCATAATGGAAAGCTTTGCAAGATTTGTTACTTTTCTAAACATTTCATCTCTTCGTATATCAATAATAAAGTGTGTGAGTTGAAAGGGAAGATGCATCAATTCTTTATTTGAGAAATCTTTAGGATAAAACTGAGTGAGTCTAACCAAGTTGTCCTTGTCATAAGCTCAGGATTAAATCATGCCATGCAAATAAGTAAATTTGTGTTTACCTCATCGAATCTGTCATTAAGCTCTCGAAGTTGCCGGTCAATGACACTTAAGAATATTTCAACATGAAAGCGATAAAGATTATTGATTTTTTTTAAGAACCTCTTGGATTTGGCAACCGATTTATAAAGACCATCCATATAGCAACTTTGATGCCATGCTTCACACAAAAGGAAGTGACATCTTTAAGAAAAGTTTCCCATCCATCATCCTCCCGCAATAAATGTAATTGAGTGTTTGTCAAGTAAATGAGATCAATAGCATTACAATAGCTTGATCCCTCTTTTGCAAAGCACTGCTTAAGTCATCTGTATAACCAAATATAGTCAGTAATAAATGTGCCATGAAAACAAACTCAAATGAGTCCAATATAGTTCGAGCTTGTATAGCCTCCGTGCTTGAAGAGTGGTCTTCTCCAATCTTTATAAGAGCTTGTCGGAATGAATGATACAAAGAAATGACATGCATAACAGTTTTATAGTGAGATCCCCAACGAGTGTCACCCGGCCTACCCAAACCCATCTCTTGATTCAATCCAAGACCAGTTTCAATGTTAGCCAATTCTAATGCTTCTACAATCCATTGAGTTTAAGCTACTTGAAGCATTTGTATCTTTTTTACAAGACATACCAAGAACATTCAACAAATGTGTTAGTTGTTGAAAGAACCAAACACAATCACTATTCTCTTTAGCAATAGCAACAAGTGTCAACTAAACACAATCACCATTCTTCTTAGCAATATCAATAAGTGACGCATACCTTCAATTTGTCTTTTTGGAAACTTATGTGTCTGCGGTTGATATGGCCCCAATGCAATGTATTTCCTTTTCACTGCATCTTGTTCATTGATATCATAGCTTGTAATAGGAGTCCTCTTTCCAGGATCATGTGCAAGCAAATCCACATTATAAATAAGTTCATCATCTATGATCCTGTGTCCGTGAGGCAGTTTTGCGCTTTAGGTTGTACTTGTATCACTGCCATCCATGATCTGAAGCATCGTCGATTGCTCCGTTTGGAAGGTTCAAAACGCGTGCGTGCCTCCAGACTTCACCTTCTACGTCAGCCGCTGGCCCGGTAGACTCTGACGTCTGTTTTTCTTAGCTTCTTAATCTGACTTTTAATTTTTTACTATAGTATTTAATTTTTAATCAAAGTATTTTTTTAAATAAAATCTATAAGTTAATTATAGTACACATAAAAAATCCAACATCTGTACTATTCAAAATCACAAACAATTATCTCTCTGTAATCTCTATCACAAACAGTTAAAATTTAAAAATTTCTGCTAAAAACCATAAACCACAACCATACCAAACATACCCTCTTAAGATAATTAACTACTCCTGGACACGACTTCAAAAAAAGAAAAAAAAAACTACTCCAGGACGTGCCTACGCCATTATCTGCTGCGCTTAAGTTCACCTTCTACGTCGTACCCGCGTTTCTGTCATGAGGTCGCTACTCTCATAAAGTGTAGCAGGAATGCAGGATGCTGTTCGTAGCTGCAATGGCAATGTGCTAGCCTCTCTTTACACTTGACATCCATCATCAGTGACACAGCATGATGTGTTTGCTCTCAAAGTATAATCCTAATCATCGTAACATAAGATTCGCACAAAATGGTAAGTAGCTGAGAGCTCCAGCCTCGCAGACCTACTACTTCGCATCTCAAACCATTGTTAACATGCCCAGTGGCTCACATTTGGACTTGTATTTGCAGTAACTTCAGGGAAAAATGAGTAGGCGACATATTCTAAGACTGATGCGCTTGCATATGCATTGACAAGACAGATTAGCCTGCTGCTACTAAACATTTACATTACTGCTTGTCAAGCACTCTACTTTTCACACAAGGAAATAGAGAAAAAGGAAATGTAGGTAGGGGAAAAGAATTATGTAAAACTGAAAATCCGCCTTTCTTGTCTTTTTCCTGACAGCGGGAACCTCCTCTTTCATGGGGCCAAGTAAAATGGTAGCCACGTTAGCAACAGAGCTTAACTGACGAGAGAGCCTCCACGCAAGGTACAGGGCCTCAGCTCCACTTGTAATCGAGTGTTTTTGTCCAAGTCAATCTAATGTCAGTGAGATGCAATCTCGTTATCAATACTGGCGGTTGATTTGTCAACCATGCGAACATTGTACCGCTGGTATACCCTAGCCCTGTTCTCCTGCCACCATTGTTCTGCTTGTGTCTCACTGAATCTCTTCCGGCTGTATTGATTAAAAAAAGGATGAAAAGCTGAACCAGCTCAACAGAAACGAGCTACAAAGCTTAATAAGTTGAACACTAGCTACAAAAGTTGCCTTTCGAACAGGATTTGAAGGCATATACCTGAATCGAACCCGCTTGAGGTCTCTGGCACCTCCAGGCAAGGCAGTGAGAGTAATGTAAACACCTGGTTCATCTTGCTCTACCCATTCAGCCTCATGGTAGGATTCTGCATCAGGTAGTCTAGTTCCATTTTTGTCAATTTCTGGATGGCATGCCTTGTTCCTAACAGAACTTGGTCCATTAGAAACAAGCAACCCATTAGGACCATTTGAAATTTGTTCTCCAGAACTGCTTGGGCTGCCCAAACTTTTGGTAGCCATCGCTGATATGTCACTCGGAATAGGAATTCCAGGGAGGGGCGGTAGTTTGCTGTTTTTGGCGGCTCCTCCAGGTAATCTCTCTGCCATCCCCTTCAACTATAATGGAAGAGAAAGAAACATAACCCTTTAGATAATAGCCATAAACATGTGGAATGACTGACAAAAGCTCTCCTTTTTTTTCAAATTTTTAACTAGGAATGCATGAGTACTGTTATGGAACAAGATGACACGCCAGGTAGGTCTCAAGTCGCCCTCCAGGAAGGAGGCTCTGATCTAAAGAACCAGCCGATTAGGAACTTGTAAGCTTTATTCATTACCTCCTCAGTCCTCACGAAACAATGCCGGCCTTTACATATCAGGCAACCGAGTTACAAAAAGGGAAACATATCATATTTAGGAAAGAATTAACAATGCTATCTTAACAGATAATTTCTAGGAAAGGATGCTATCCCCTTCTAAACTACGACATCTTCTGTAGAGTCTGTTTCCAATACGCCGCCTGTTGCTGAATTTCCTAACTCTGTACTATCCGGTTCCGAGCCGGTCCTTGTTGCCGCTCCAGTCCCTGTTGCCGATCCGGCAATATTGGTGTCACCCACTGCTGCGCGTCCAGAACGGTTTCGCCAATGGTATGTCTTCCCGACAAATGCGTCCACAACACTGACATCCTCTCCGCGAAACAGCTCGTCCTCGAGCTGAACATCCGAATCATTCTACTTGAATTCATCTAAACTTGTCCAAGTAGTATCTGTGGAAGACGAACCCACCCATTGTACTAATAACTCCTCTGTGGAAGACGAACCCACCCATTGTACTAATAACTCCCAAACACCTCTGTTAAGTCATGCCCGTAAAATCTTTTCAGGAGTAGCAATGACTAGTCCATGTGTAATGACCGGCAATGGGGGAATGGTAGCTGGTGGAATACTGACGAACTTCTTGAGAAAGACAACATGGATAGCATTATGAATACGTGCCTTTGGTGGTAATTGCAATTGATATGAAACAGCTCCAATGCGTGCGAGCACCTGAAACGGTCGATAGAAACGGGGCGCCAACTTAGAATGAGCACGATACGTGATAGCAGATGCGGTGCAGTGATGAAGACGGAGCCAGACCCAATCACCAACTTCAAATTCCCGTGCACGATGTTTACGATCATATTGTAACTTCATGTAATCTTGGGTCTGAATCAAACATTCTCGAATATCTGAAAGGAAAACATCCCAGTCCAACAATTGCTTGTCAACAGCAGCCACACGAGCCAGACCTGACTAATAAGATAATAACGTCGGTGGATCCCGACCATACACCACCTTGAATGGAGTCATGCGCAATGTCGTCTGATATGAAGTGTTATAACAATACTCAGCCCATGGAAGCCATCGAAGCCATTGTTTAGGTTTATCACCCACAGCGCAAATAAACAGTAATAATACGATTGGTCACTTCCGACTGACCATCTATTTGAGGATGAAGCCATCGAAGCCATTGTTTGGGTGTATGAACTCCCGAACAATGCGATGGGCATGGCTATTGTAATAAAAGGCCCATACACGATGCAATATCTTCTGAACCCCCTCATGGCTAGCGTCGTGTGCATCTGCCAAAATCTGAGGCCATGCTATCAAGGCATCCGGAACAAAAATACAGCATCGATATCACACAAACCTGTCCACCAAAGATCATTCAGAATCAATCGTGCCTGCCACCAACTGATCATGCTTGGCAATCCAATCTAGCAAGGAAGTCAATTATGTCTGCAACTCTGTAAGGAACAGAAAATTTGGGCAAGAAATAGCGTAGAGACTGGAAGTATCTTCATCACGGTAAGAAATAGCATCGACAGCAGCGTTCTAACGGCTTGGCCGGAAGTTCACAAAAAAGTCATAGCCAAATAATTTACTCACCTAAGTATGCTGAGGAATAGTCGAAAGTCGTTGCCAGAAGATATTTGAGGCTATAATGATCAGTTCGGATGAGTGGTTGACCCCATAGATACGGTCGCCAATGACGGATAGCCTTGACTAAACCGATCAACTGACACTCATAAGTAGCCAATTTGGCATGATGTGGCACCATAGCCCGACTGAAAAATGCAATCGGGCTAGCACCCTGATGAACTGCGCCAAAGCCAGCACCCGAAGCATCGCAATCCACCAAGAACCGTTTGGTGAAATCCGGCAATTACAGGACTAGACCGGAAACTAACGAAGCCTTGAGAGCACCAAAAGCGGCCTCGGCATCCGTTGTCCAAACAAAAGCCATCTTCTTAGTTTGGTGAGGGGGAGCGCCGCTTCGCCATAATTCTTGATAAATTTGCGATAGTACCCCGTCAAGCCCAAGAAACCCCTCAAGGCACGCACGGAACGTGGAGTTGGCCAAGCGTCTACGGCGTCCACCTTACTTCGATCCATGGCAACGCCATGACTAGAGATGATGTGACCAAGATACGCCATGGATTCCTCACCGAAATGACATTTGGAGTGGCGCAATGCTAACTGGTGTTGCCGTAAGACTTGGAGGACCAACCGGACATGCCGCAAATGCTCAGCCCACGACGAACTGTAGATCAAAATATCATCAAAGAAGACAAGAACGAAGTGACGAAGGAAAGGTCTCAATATGTCATTCATAAGTGCTTGAAATGTCACCGGGGTGTTGATTAAGCCAAAAGGCAAAACCAAAACTCATAGTGATGCCGATGCATGCGGAAGGTTGTCTTTTCCACATCCGCACTTGATGGTACCTACTGCGAAGATCTAGTTTGGTGAAAAACCAAGCTCCTTGTAATTCGTCCAACAATTCATCCGCCACGGGAATAGGAAACTTATCCTTCATGGTCTGCGCATTGAGAGCACAGTTATCCACACAAAATAGCCACGAATTATCTTGTTTTTTGACAAGAAGCACCGGCAAAGAGAAAGCCGATGTACTAGGCCTAACGATGTCGTGTTGCAGCATGTTGTCGCATTGTCGCTCGATTTCATCTTTGAGAAGTTGGGGGTATCGATATTGCCGCACTGCGATGGGAGTAGTCCCATGCAATAGGTGAATGTGATGATCAAAGCGGCGGATAGGAAGGACCTTTGGATCCCCGAAGATGTCGGCAAATTCATCCAAGAGCTCAGACAAGAGGGTACCACCAGTTGCCACACAATCCTAAGGTGCATGCGGATCACGTAGACCCTACCAAGTCACGCGGTGATCATCACGCCAAAAAGACATGACAAGTTTGTCAAAATCCTAGAGAATTAGTCCTAGTGTCCGAAGCCATTGAACGCCTAGCACCACATCATATCCATCCAATGGAATTGCATAGCCATCCAACAAAAACTCTTCCTGCTCAATGTGCATCCGAATGCCAGTGCAGAGGCCCAAACTGTCCACGCGATCGCCGTTGGCCACCAGGACGCTCATGCCTGGACACGGCGCCAGCACCAACCCCAACCGATCCACTGTTGACTGCGCCAAAAAGGTATGTGTAGAGCCAGAGTCAACTAGAGCACGCAAGGACACGCCTTGGATATGGACAAGGAGTTGCATGGTTTGGCTCGTGCAGAGGCATGTTAGTGCACACAACGATATCTCCACTTCCTCACCATCTGTAACCACCGTGTCATCAGCCTCATCTAATTCCAGCAAATAGATGCCTTTCATGGAGCATTTTCCGGCGTGGTCGCGGGTGAACTTTTCAGGGCATTGAAGCAGAGACCTTTGAGGTGCCGATCAGCCATCTCGTCGGATGTCAAGTAGCAAAAGCGCAAGGCCGGGGGCTTGCCCAATGATGCGCTCAGTGATGGTTGTGCTGCCGATGATGGACCACCTTTGGGCAATGCAGCCGTGGCCGGAACGATGCTGCGTGCTGGAGCTACTGGCTGCGACACGCTGCTTGCCTTGAAAACTAGCTTGGGCTCCTCTGTCTCCTCAACTAGCAAGCGTTGCACGCGCGTGCCAAGCTCATGGCTGCCTCCAAGGTTGCAAGGTGTTGTGGTTCCACATCCATTTGCAAAGGATTGTGTAAACTGGCTGTAAAAATCTACACTGTTGCTTCTCGGTCAACTCATCGCACTAGCAAAGTAAAGCGAGAAACTTGTCTTGAAAATCTTCCACCAAGCCCGTGCATCGCAGCTGGATGAGTTCTCCGAGCGGATTGTTCCGAAATGAGGCCCAAAACGCATGTTAACATGCTCGACGAAACGACGCCACGTCGGAACACCAGTACTCCACTCCAAGCGATAGTACCACTGTTGAGCTATCCTAGTCATGTGATAGGATGTCAACCAAACCTTCTCTTCTTCCATCGTACGTTGCCCCCTGAAAACTGCTAACAACGATTGAGCCATGGCAGGGGATCCTCCTTCCCGTCAAACATTGGAAAGGACAATTTGTGGAACTGTGGAACGCCACGGCCGCCATCACCATGTGGCTAGCCGATGATGCCCTTGTGTGCGTCGTCTGTTGGAGGAGCGTTCGGAAACTGATTACTAGGACCAGGGCCGAGACGTTTCTCCAAATTTGCGAGATGATGTTGTTGGCAACTCATCACGGTGAAGAGTTGTGCGATCTGTTTGCTAAGATCGGTGAGCGACGGAGCTTCCTCCGTGGGACTGGCAGGATCATAATCTCTAATACCAAGATGTTATGGAACAAGATAACACGCCAAGTAGGTCTTAAGTCGCCCTCAAAGGAGGCTCTGATCTTAAGAACCAGCCGGTTAGGAACTTGTAAGCTTTATTCATTACCTCCTCACGAAACAAAGCTGGCCTATAAGTACATGCTAATAGAAACTTATATTATGGAAGATTGTAGCCTATAATTGATTTTAGCCAATGGTATGTCTTCCCGAAAAATGCGTCCACTACAAGTACATGCTAATAGAAATTTATATTATGGAAGATTGTAGCCTATAATTGATTTTAAAATGCTGAAACCATCAGATTTTCCACTATACCAAACTGTTTTCTTCAAGTCTCATCTCCTGACCGAACATACTAACATAAAATATGAGCTTGATATGGATCACAGTTCACAGATATTTCCCCTATTATTAGGCTAAACAATAATACTGAAATTGATTCTACAGACTTGCATGCATAAAAAGAAAGAAAGTTGCATGCTCACAGAATAAGCAATCTTACTTGTGCAGTGAGTGACTTGATTACTTCCTTTGCTGCCTTGCATTTTGCACTTTCCTCCCCGGCAATGGCCATAGCTTCCTTCAATTGTTTGGTAGTTCTCTCCAACTCAACTTCCAGAAGTTGAGACTTCCTATTAAGATTCTCCACCTGCAAGTGGAGAGCTTTACTATATCAGCAATAAAACCTCACTTCTAAATGAAACTTGGCTTAAAAAAGATTGCATCTTGGAACTCTAAAAGATAATAGGTGGTCTACTTAAATACTAAATAGCAAGTTAGTGCTGAAATATCCAGTAGACCAATACAGTTGAATGAATAGTTTGCATCTTGTTACTGTTATAGAACAAGAGGGTACACGTATCTACATTACAGACTTACAGGGGGTAAACAGCAACATAAAGTACACATTTTTTTAATGCTGTCTGTTAGCTCTAGAAATCAACAGTTTTTTGTGACAACTAAGCTAATATAATACTTCTGGCTCGTTGGGTTCGAAATCAGGCATGATGTCAGCTAAAATCCTAGAGCACCAACTACAGAGAAAACACAGCAAAATGCTTACCTGGGACCTCAATTTAAGAGCTTCTTGCCTTAGGCTATCATTCATTGGCTTGGCATCACTGGCAACAACTCTAGGAGAAGTTAGACCCCCCAAAGTAGGTGTTGGGGTTGTAGAACGCAGAGGGCTTGCTCTTCTTGAAATAGGTGATGTTGCTCTCGAAACAATTCTGGATCCAGGGACAGATGCTGAGAAAAACTTCTTTGAAGATCCAAATACAGGATTGAAGGATCTTGAAATGTTGAGCCCACTCCAATGTGAACCGCCATTTGGAACAGGGGAAACACGAGTGCTATTAAATTCAAACTTCTTGTTTTTCTTTGAATATCTACTATCCATGTGCTTAAAAGATTCCATTGAAGATAATCTTGACAGTTGGGCATTTGACCGTGTTTCCAGCTCCTCCTCGTTTGTATCATTGAATCCCTGTACAACAGCTTCCCGCTTAGCTGAAGAGTACATGTCTGTATCGAGCCCCTTAGTCAGTTTGCTGTAGCAGCTATCACAAACACGATAAGGTTTACTTGGATTTGGTGCCAATGAAGTCTTCAGAGATTTTTTACTGCTGCAGGAATGACAAAATACCAGAGCACAGTTGTAGCAGTTATGGCGTTTTCTCCTCAAGTTAAATGGCTGGCGACATCCTGAGCACATTGACTGATCAACTCCAGATACCCATTTATGAATGCATATTGCTGCAGTGAAGTTGCTTCCACAAACAACACTTCTGACCTGCTTATCTTTCAGTGCTTCAACCAATGTAGGAGTATTCTTATCGTCAGTATCGCCATGACCTAACCGACCATTTGCACCTTTACCCCATGTGTACACATCGGTCCTAGAGGTCAAGACAGCCACATGATAAGCACCACAAGAAATATCCTCGACAAAGTTTTTGTGTAGCTTCCCTTCAACACGTACAGGTAGCATACCATCTGCTTGTGGATTTCCGAGTTGACCATAGACAGCACTGCCCATCGTATACACATGCCCTGACGTTGTAAGAGCCACTGTCAAGCAATGCCCACAAGCAACCTGACAAAAATTGGGCTCCACCAAAGCAGCCACACATGTTGGGACAAGTCTCGGTTCCTTGTCACCATGTCCTAAACGGCCTTTATCACCATCACCCCATGTAAATATCTTGCCAGATGAACAATTGCTAGAACTTGAATTCCCAACCATGACTTCTACAACTGCAGCAGTGTGCCAAACACCACAAGCAGCCCGCACTGTCCGTAGCCCTTTGAGGGATTCCACTTCCTTGGGGACTGAGCTACTCTCGCGATCTCCATGGCCTAGAACCCCAAAAGAGCCGTCTCCAAATGTGAACAACTGCCCAGCAGAAGTTACTAGGGCTGTATGCCAAGGGCCACATGAAATTGATGAAACATGTATACCCTCTAATGGTCCATTCACCCTTTTCGGTAACCAGCGACTGACATCATTTCCATGGCCCAAAAGGCCAAATTTGAAGGTGCCGTCCCCCCATGTGTACAGATCTCCGGATAGTGTAACAGCACAAGTGTGGTATTCATCACATGCTACCAGCTCAATGTTCATATGAGCAAGAGCATCAATGAGCTTTGGTTGTGCCACATCACAATCTACACCATGACCAAGCCGTCCACCTGATTCCTCGCCCCAAGAGTAGATCTCTCCTTGTTTAGTGACAAGTGCAGCATGCTTTCCTCCACAAGATATGTTCTGCACATCAAGTCGCACAGCAAACTCTAATGGTTTTGGTACAAGACAATCCATCTTTGCACCTGAGGAGCTTCCAACCCTCGAACTACCACCACCAAGAATTCCTTCCCCAGTTCCTTCTCCCCATATGAAAACATCACCTAAAGCATCACCATCATCACGGCCAGAACCCTGACTTGATGAACTAACTGCACTTGAATAACTGACCCGGAAAGCATCCATTGGGATGCCTTTTGGGTGTCCATTTGTGTTATCTGAGTGTCGAGAAGAATGGACCGATCTGGCATTAGAATCAGATGGGAAGAAGCCCTTGGGAGGAACTGAATATAATACAATATCCGAAAAGGCCTTCTCCAAGCCATTCTTTGGTGGACTCCCATATGGACTACGGAGTCGGTAGTTTTCACTGCCATCCTGGTGTACAACAATTTTCAGAACTCATTTTCATAAAGTAGTGGTAGTATAACCGGAAATACCATACAAATAGCACACAATGTAGCATGATGTTAAGGACAGATCATTTAAAAGAAATTTGGAAATAGAAGATCATACAAATTCACGTATTACTGATAGGGATTGTAATACCTTGTGGACACTATCATTGCTGCTGAAAGGAGAACTCAACGGAGAACTCCGTCGTGTGTAAGTCCTTGGGCTAGTTGCACCAGAGGAAATGGTATCACTTCTTGATTCTGTTCTCCATTTTCTTTGATGACTACGTGAAATCAATGTTTTCAGCCCAGCAAACCACACTTCTGCCTCATCTTTATCTTTACATATCTGACATTGTTGAATAGAACATATTACCATGTAAATAAGACACTTAAGTAAAACCAAAAGCAAAGAAGTTTACACCAAAATTAGCAAGAGAACCAACAAACATAGACATGAAATGTGAACAGCGGAGAACTTACAATGTCCAGTGACCTATCGTGTGAAAGTAAAGAAAATGACTGGCATTCCTTCTCAGGTCGTGGGTACCTCTGAAAAATTGGCTAGATTACCCCCAAACAAAAAAATGAAGGTCCAGTTAGTAAAGTTACACACCAACTTCATTACAATGGAAATGGCCAAAATATGAGTATTCCATTACAAATGAGAGACAATCGTAACATGACATTAGAGTTCACACTGATGCTAAATAACTTCCTCGGTAGAATAGCATACTAGTGACAGTTTTATATTCATACAAAGTTTTAGATATTGAGCCAATTTATACAAATGCAATATTGAGCCAATTTATAGTTTGGTAAAGCTAGAACCTGAATGTTCTAGTCTTCTTCATGTCACAAGGTTACGTATTAATATCAAATTGTAGAAATTTAACAAATAAGAACTTTCAGTGACGCTATTCAACTTTGCATAAATCAGTTTACCATAGAGGAAACAAAAGATGGTGCAACTATTTGCTCCCCAGTAATGATTGCATAATTTACATTCACGTGCCAGAAGTTTCTCTAGGAGAATATTTGCGTGTGAGAGTAAAAGCTCCATAAATATGCATTCATAAAGAGTTGACAAGCAAACACCAAAAGCAAGCCAAGAGAATTTAAAACTTTCTCTTGTTGATCCAAACAGTTTATCGTAATGGGCACAAATAGTTAGACAGGATCATGTTCTAGAAATTATGATTTTTGGGAGTGTTAACTTACAGTCCGTTGCCCAGGCATTATCCTGGACACATGGCTCAATCTTAGATGCTTCTCCTCTTTCCCTGAGAACCATATCAATACAGATTCATCCTGAAGGGACCAAAAATACACCTTACAAGTCAGAAAATCGAGCAGGACTTCAGAAATACAAGGTTAAAGAGTGGAAATATATCTCACATTGGATAACCTAAATGGACAAAATTTTGGCTTCCCTCTACGCCCATATTTCAATAAGTAAGCTCCTTTCTTGAGGGCGGTGATAGCCTGCCGACAGCCAGAATCAACCAATAGAAAGATGGTATTAGACCTCCACTAGCATCTCAATGTTATACAAACATAAACAACTGATCAGAAGCATGCAACTTTCAGATGCCAAATGGGGAAGTAAAATAGCATGACATAATCATTGACTGTTTTGAAGTCACGGAAGTATTTTTCATAATAAATGTGACATTTCCAAATAATTTAAATCACATCAGAAACAACGAAAGGAACATGCCCTCTTGTATGTGTAACGCTTCGAAGTTGATCATCAAAAGTATATGGTCCTTAAGGGGGGCTATTAAGCTACTCAGGGAGAAGTAAATTGATGGAATAAAATGCTCAAAGTATAGCATAACAAAATACTAAGTAAATACTACATACAGAGGCATACTACATACAGAGGCATACTACATCCGGTAAGTGATGTTTGAAATAGTGGAAATAACCAATCTTCCTTACTGCTTATTCTTTAGATTGATATTATATTTTTTCACTCAGCAACACTCGTGCTGTTTGTGTTGATTCCATTGTCCGTTTGAATGTTATACGGTGTGATCCATCTCTCTACAAATACAAAGGAGTTGAATTCCACATAACCAAAACGACACTATGGACACCCATTCTCCTAACCATTTTTGACAAGTCACTAAATTCCATTATAATTCCATCAAAATTTCCCAAATTCAGCACCATTTGCCAACTAGAACAGGATGGATAAAGCATTTTACCAAAGGACAACACCACTTTGAAAAACTACACGAGCTGCTGGTCCTCCCGGCCGAAGCAATTCCGCGTCATAACGCGAGCTTAATTGCAACAGGTAACGAAAGCATCCCACTGAACCCCTGAAGGCCTCAACTCCACCAAAATGGGGGAAAGGAGAAGTATAACAATACTTCCGATTCGACCTCAAAAACAAAACATCGGAGAGACGTAAAACAAGTCAACCACCTCCCTAGCCCCCGAAATCTCAACAACGAAACAACCAGCACTGCCAAACCGAAATCGCCACTACCAGCTCCATTCCACCACAGAAAACAACTTTAACAGCGAAGAACAGCATCTAGCTCCGCGAATTCCGCTGGAATCCGCCGCCGTTCCATCTCATAGCCCAATTAGCACGAACCGAAGAAGACAACACGAAATTTCGCACCACTCAAGACTTAGAGACCCACGCAAAAGCATGTAGTGGTGGTGGTGGTGGTATTACTACCCGCCTCTCAGTTGCATCCACCAGAAACAAAACAAACAAAAATGGGAGAATCGATCCAGTGGAAGTCATGTCAACGGAAGGGGTTATGAGCAAGGACCTGCTCGATGTCGCGCTCCACAGGCCCCGCCTGGATGCCGCCGAGATCCGACGACGCGTCCGACATCGGCGCCTGCTCGCGCATCAACCCCGCCACCGCCACCGCCCCATCACGGCCCACGCCCTCAAGGCGAGACCACCGCCACTCCTGGCCTGATGGCCTCACTCAAGGCACTACGACGGGCGGCGAAGCGCGCGCCAATGGAGGCTCGCCGACGACCGGCGGCGGCGGCGGTTCTCCGTAGGGAGCTCGCGACGGAAGCGGCGGAGGCCTCGCCGGCGACGAGCGCAGGGGGCGTCGCGGGGGATCGAATCGAGGTGCTGGCGGAGGGGGAGGGGCGTTGGAAGTGGAGGGAGAGATCGCGACGCGGAGGATGAGAGGAACCGAGAGAGAGAAGCTTCCCTATTTGTAATTTTTTGTTTTTTGTTTATTGTGTTTTTGAGCAATGCTGTCGGGATCAAGTAGGGTGTTTTTCGTCTCACGTGAGAATGTTAGGATAAGATAGTAGGATTATGGTTCTATCAAATTTTTAAAAATATATATTTTATATAAAAAATTAAATTATATTTTTAAATATGAAAATCTGTAGTAGAATTTGTTTTAATTTAATTTTATAATTTAAGTACATTTATTCAAGTTATATTGAATTAAGATTGATTTTTAAAAATTATTTAATTATATTTTAATAAATTAATAATCTAAAAGTCTAATATATCAATATAATACTTTTTTTACTTTAAAATAACATGTAAATAACAAAAACAAAGCATACAAAACTAGTGCAATTTAAACTAGCAATAAGTAATATCAAATTGTATATGCTAATATAGCTTGTTGTTAGGATCATAATCTCATTGCGATCCTACCCGATCCTAACGATTTTACGAGTTGAATCGCGATCCCAGTACGATACTACCTGATTCCGATCCATACTACAATCTGTGTTATCTATCATTGATAGGATCATATGATACTATAATATGTATCGCGATACTGACAATCTTGTTTTTGAGACTGGGCTAGCTCTTGGGTTTGGTTGGGGTTATGGTGCACTGAGACATGATATGGCACCATCCTTTTTAGCGCTTATAGCCTATTGGTCATCTTTTAACAAATAAATAGATGTTTTTTCATCGTGTTTTAAATCAACTTATCGATTTATCATTATTTATTTGTTCACACAAGCGCTCAGCTAGGATAAAAAATAATCAGTCACACAGACATCAGCTATCTGACGCAGCTAATGATTCAATTCAAGATGTCTGCCGCTGCCACTTCCATTTGCTTAGGTTGTCATATTATCACTGTTGTGCCGTGGAGCTATCCTGTCACTGGAGTTGGTGCCTCCTCTTATTTGGGGGTGTTCAGAATGACGTTGGTTTATGACTTTTTATTGTAGTTAATTTATGTTTTTACTGTAACTGAGTTGACTTATTTGGTATAATTAAATTTTTAAAAATAGAAATAGAAAAAATATATTAGCCCATTACAAATAATACATAGGAATACGAAAAAAAATAAAAAACCTAAAATAAAAATAAAAAACAAAATTAATAAATATTAAAAAAGTAAAAGTTAGAAATTAGAAATTAAATTAAGTGGTGCCTCTTCGTGAGGCTGCTGCTGCTTCGGCCGGCCATTTACTGCCGTACGACGATTTGACGGCTGGGCACCGGAACGGCAGATGCCTTCCTCATACGGCAGTAGCAGCTCGTGGGCCCAGCTGCAGTGAGAGAGAGATGTTTCCTGGCTATCCTGCGGAAGTGCTCCGTTTTTTATTTTTTTTAGTCGGTTTTTTATGTCTATTTTTTTATTACTATTTATTATATTAATAAATCCTAGCTCAAAAGAATACCTTGCTTCTTTACAACTTTACCACTGTGCTTCTTCTCTCAGTATGGACCTCCTCCTAACCAGGCACAGAACAGTAGCTGAGTAGGAAGAGCCCAAGAGGAGACTACTCCACATGGCTAAAAATTAAATAACGGTATGCATCGTATTCCCAGTTTCACGTACTCCTACATACTAAACATCGTTATCAGCTTGCAACTAAAATAGCCAAAAACTCTAGGTACCACCGCTTCGGGTACCTGGACCATTTCTTTCTCTCTGTACGTAGTATACTCTTATGATATGCATGCTGATTGCCTAATTTCGGGAACATGCCTGTAGCTATCACCGTGACGCTATATGTGTCACCATTGAGATTTGTATAGTATATTAATTGAAGGGAGGAGGAAAACACCTCATTTACGTACTTTTGACGAAGAATGTAAGATACAATATCGAATTTGCAGAGCTAGCTAGTCGGTTTCTGCTCGCCTTCGAGATCGACAAGAATCGATCAGAATATATATATATAAAGTCTTTTTTCTGTACTTTCGAAAATATATACTTTTACTTTCTAATATACCAATTAAACGAATATGTTATATCACTATATTACTTTCGGTATATTTAAATGCTAATTCTAATATACTCAAATGGAATGTAGTTGGAAAAACTTCATCGGAGCACTTTATTTTTGCTATATACCATTTTTCATACGTAAGAGTAGTTATACATAGGGCTATAAAAAAGCTAGAGGCACATGAGCTGCTCAAGCTTAACTTGCTCTAGACTCAATTTGAGCTTGACTCGAACTCCAAACGAGCCGAACTTAAGCTTAATCTCAAGCTCACGAGCTTCAATGAGCCGAACTCGAATAGCTCGCGAGTTTGAGATTTTTTTTATACCCCGCCACCCACCCACTCCCACAGTCCCCGAGATCCCCCATTCCCCCGGTCCCCCCGACACCTCCCCCGGCCCGGGTCCCCCTCCTCTCCCCCCACCCCACATCCCCTTCCTCTCCCCCGCCGCCCCACCACCCAGTCCCCCTCCTCACCTCCTCTCCCCCGCGCCTCCTCTCCCCCTGTCCCCTTCCTTTCCCTCGCCGTCGTCCCCCTCCTCACCCCCCACCGCCCCTCCTCTCCCCCGCCGCCACCCTTCCTCCCCCCGGCACCCCTCGTCTCCCCCGCTGGCGCCGCACTCAGAAAGTGCAGTAAATCTCCTCCCAGTTTTATTCTATGCATATGTCGTCCGTCCGCACTCAGAAAGTGCAGTAAATCTCCTCTGGTGGTGAAGGTAAACAGTGTATTTCATGCAATAAACGACTTTCACAACGTCAAAACATATTCAACGTCCGTACTCATATACTAATTATAAGATACTCTAATATTGTACATATGAAAAAAAATTGCAAGGTAGTCTATGGTTTTCAGTGTATTTTGCAAATAGCTTCATATTCCCATATAAGATGGGGTATGTCTAAAAATATACATACCACATCTGAAAAAACGTGCATACTACCTAGGTGGTCTTATATACTTATATATTACATGCTCATACTCTTTGTTGTGTGAGATACTTCTTATGATGTGAGATACGACATAAGTCGTAACTACTCCTAAGAGTAGAAAAGCGACTTATATATATACATGTATATATATATACATGTATATGTGTGTATATATATATATATATATATATATATATATATATATATATACATGTACATGTCCATGTATACGTATACATCTATATGTATATATATGTATAGATGTATGTATGTATGTATATATATGTATGTTGCAGCAACTTTAATTCTCTATCATGATTCACCTATCACTATTAATATTGTTTGTTTTTTACTTAATTATTTGAAATTCGTGCCATTAAACTTATGAAGCTTAACTATTAATAAATTTAAAATTATCTAGATTAGCCATACAAAAATTATATCATTTGATTTAGTATTAAAAATATTTTTATAATATTATAATTTTATTAGTATATTTTAACATAAAGTTATAAATTTTAGTAACATCTTGAAAATCATAAAAAAATAAAAATGACGTGTAAAAAAACCGGAGAGAATAACAAGCTAGCCGTCTTGTCTCTTAATGCTTCGCTCTGGAGAACGTACAGCTCGTACTAGTAGCAGTCTGGCACACAGTTAAATAAGTACTAATAGAGAGACTACTTATCGATATTGAACACTGCCGTTATCGACTGCCTCGTACCAGATTGGCACAGGCTTGATTCGCTAGCTGGATGCAGCGAATATATAGGTCAGTCATAATTACTCACCAGTTGAAAGTGTGTGTATATATGGAATTTTTTTTTACTTTTAGGTATAATTACTCTCTATATCATATCTCGTAAAGTAGAGAGTAACTAATATAATATAGAGTATATACATATAGTATATAAGTATATAAGATCATCTAAGTGGTATATATATTTTTTTAAAGTGATATGTATAATTTTTTAAATATATTTCTTTTCTATGTATGAATATAAAGGTATTAGTAAAATATACTAAAAATTATATGCTTTCTTGTAATTTTTACATATGACCGATATTAAATTATCTTAGAATTAGTATATGAGTATATCTAAGATGATAAAATAGTATATTAAATTTATTTAGATGGTATATTATAGATGGAAGTAATTGTATCCATGAGTAAAATGTATTTTTCCAATATATAAGAGTAACTGCCATCATCGACTGACTCCTACCAGATTGGCACAGGCCAGCGTATAATTACTCACCAGGTGATGTGTGTGTATATCAGGCCCGTTGATGAGGGCGTGCAACCTGGGCGATGGCACAGGGCCCCCCAAATTGGTGGGGCCCCCAAATTAGTAGATCTATACGTATGTACAGTACAGCCCAGCCGGCCCAAATCGTAGACGGTAGATCTGAACAGTAGAGGAAGGGTCCGAGGACTCACATTGGCGAGTGGCGACTAGGGTCTAGGGCGAGGGGGCGTCGCGCGGAGAGGGGCAGGGAGCCGCGAGACGGAGGCGTCGCCGAGGCCGAGAGAGGCGCATGGGGCCGGAGGTGGAGCATGAGACGAGGCGCCGAGGCGATCGCGCGGCCAGCGAGGCGGAGGGGAAGGAAGCCGGATCGCGGGAGGCCCTGGCCGGAGGAGGCCGAGGCCGGTGGGTGGAGCCGCGAGACCGGAGAGGAGGCGCCGAGGCGTCGTCGGTCGGCCAGCGCGAAGCGGAGGAAGCCGGAGTGGCGAGTCTGCCGAGGCTCGAGGCGGAGGAGGCGCGCGCCCGCGAGAGAGAGAGAGGCGGGGCGGCGCCGCCGCCGGAGGCGCCGCCGCAGCCCCAAAGCGACGCGCGAATGGAGATTTTGGTGGTCGGTCTGTCATTTGTGGACTGTGGGGAGGGATTGAGGGAAACTGAGTAAAGAAAGAAGAAGACTACAGAGTAAAGAAAGGGAGTGGCCGGTCTGTGGACTGTGGGGAGTGGCATTTCTTTACTCCCTCGGACTCGGTCCCCACCGAGTCTGGCGCTTGACCAGGTGAATACTCCAGACTCCAGAGTAAGTGAGTTGTACAGTACTACTCCAATTTAGCATTGCTTTAATCAAATTTGTTTAATAGTATAGTAGCCATTAGCTGATTAGATAATTTATTCAATCAAATTTGTTGAAGGGACAATGTCTACAAGAAATAGGAAGTATGATTCAGTCTTTGAAAAGCGTAAGAAGAGACAAAACTAGAAGCGCGACTCAATCTCAAAAGGTGCTCTTGATAGATTTTTGTGGGAGAAATTGCATATGCTAATGTTGATGATAGCCCTGGTGATGACACAGTAGAGGTCGAGGCTCACATTACAGAAAATAATGAAGGTGATGATCCAGAGGTTGAGGCTCACACTATAGAAATTGATGAAGGCCATGATGCCGATAATTCTTTTCAGCCTGATATATTTGATCCAAGAACTTGGGATGCACTTGATTCTAAATTGATTGATATTTTGGTGCAAAAGGGTCCTAAAAGAGACCTGTCTATTGAGCATGGTCCAAGAGACAAATATTCTAGAAGATTTTCTGCATTGCATTACATCAGAGTTCTCTCAAATGGAGAAAATTGTGACAGAGAATGGCTTGTATACAGCAAAGAGCTTGACAAAGTATTTTGTTTTTGCTGCAAATTATTAAGAAAGGGGCTTGTGAGAGGTCAGTTAGCAAATGACGGATTTAGTGACTGGACTCATCTTGGCAATAGACTTAAAGAGCATGAAACTAGTAGAGAACATGTCACAAATATGGCTACATGGTATGACTTACGTCTCAGGTTCCAGAAGAATCAAACAATTGATAAAGTTGCTCAAAGAGAACTTGAAAAAGAAAGGGAGCATTGGAGAAAAGTTTTGCTTAGGATTCTTTTAATTGTTAAATTTCTTGCAGAACATAATATAGCATTTCGTGGCACTAATAGCAGATTATACCAAGAAAGTAATGGGAATTTCTTAGGACTGGTTCAAATGTTGGCTGAGTTTGACCCAGTTGTCAAAGAGCATGTTGATCGCATCACCAATGACAAAATCCGTGATCATTATCTTGGTCCTTCCATCCAGAATGAGTTAATAAATTTATTAGCTTCTGCAATCAGGTCTGCAATTGTTGCAAAGGTAAAAGAAGCAAAGTACTTCTCAATTATACTTGATTGTACTCCTGATGCAAGCCACCAAGAGCAGATGTCTTTGATAATAAGATATGTTGATACATCTTCAAGTTCTGTTTGCATTGAAGAATTATTCTTAGGTTTTTTGGATGTCAATGATACCACTGGGCAAGGATTGTTTGATGCTCTACTAGAGGAATTGAAAAGTCTTGATCTTGATGTAGACAATGTGAGAGGACAGGGATATGATAATGGGTCCAATATGAAAGGAAAAAATATTGGGGTACAAAAGAAAGTTTTGGATATAAATCCAAGAGCTTTTTATTCAGCTTGTGGTTGCCATAGTCTGAATTTGACACTATGTGATATGGCAAAGTCTTGTCGTAAAGCAACAGAATTTTTTGGAGTTATCCAACGCATCTATACGACATTTGCCAATTCTACAAAGAGGTGGCAAATTCTTAAAGAACACATAACAGGATTGACTCTTAAATCATTGTCATCTACTCGTTGGGAGAGTCGTCTTGATAGTGTTAAAGCTATAAGGTTTCAGATCCCAGAAATAAGAGAGGCTTTACTACAGGTGGCTGAAAGTGATGATGACCCATTGAAAAGTAGTGAAGCTAAATCATTGGCAGAAAATGAACTTGGTAGCTTTGAATTTTTAGTGGCAATAATCATCTGGTATGAAATATTATCTGCTATTAATTTGATCAGCAAGCAGCTACAATCAAAAGATATGCTTATTGATGTTGCAATTGAGTCTGTACAGGGACTGATTTCTTTTTTCAGAAAGTATAGAGAAACCGGCTTTTCAAAAGCATTGGAAGCTGCAAAAGAAATTGCAATGGAGATGGATATTCATCCAGAGTTCCAACCCAAGCGAAAAATCAAAAGAAAAGACACTTTGATGAGGCCGCAGATGATGCATCCATTGTTTCACAATCAAGAGGAGTCATTTCGGGTTAATTATTTTATAGCCGTTATTGATCAAGCTATAGTTTCACTTACCAAGAGATTTGAACAGTATCAAGGGTATGAAAAAACTTTTGGTTTCTTGTTTACTTCAGATAGGCTGCGATCCTTGGATGATAAGAATTTGATGGCTATTTGTGTTAATCTTGAGGATGCACTTAAGAATGGAGAACACAAAGATATTGATGGACAGGAATTGTTTGCGGAGTTAACTTTCATCCAAGATTTACTTGAGGAATCTATGGGTCCTCTGGATATTCTGAAGTTTTTGAAGAAGCGCCCCTTTTATCCAAACGCTGTTATTGCATATAGAATTTTGTTAACCATTCCTGTGACTGTTGCATCTGCGGAAAGGAGCTTTTCTAAACTCAAGTTGTTGAAATCCTACTTGCGTTCTACTATGACACAAGAAAGACTCAATGGGTTAGCGATAATAGCGCTTGAAAATGATGTCTTGGAGAAGATTAATTATGAAGATATAATTGGAGATTTCATTTCAAGAAATACAAGACGTATGATGCTTTTTAGCAGAACATGAGGTCAGTACTATATTTTTTTGGTCTTAATATCTGATATATTTCCAAATCTTGTATGTAGTAATACATATTGAAGTTACATTTCATATAATTGTGCGATAGTATGTCTTAGTTATATTAGACCAATATTTTTTACAAATTGAGAGCCTCATTTTGCAATTCGCCCTGGGGCCCCAAATTTCTGGAGACGGCCCTGGTGTATATATTACGCTGTACCAGATTAAGCTTTGCCACAGAAGTGTACATGATAAACCCAATTTGTCGTGAACTACTGCGCTTAACAGGGAGCCTAGTTGATCGTGGGGGGCCAACTAGCTAGATTCCTCCATTTCCTTTTCTTGCAAGTTCTCGAACGCGAGAGGCCAGATGACCTGTTGTGGGGGCGATCTATCGTCGTCTCTTTTGTATGGCGGAGGAGGATGAGGAAGAACGCAGATGTGGAAGAGACGGAACATTGCTAGCTAAGCTGAATTGGTTCGATGGTGCAAGAAGGTCGGCAAACGTCAACAAATCCCTCACTTTCCACTGCCCCCAACAAAAGGCTGGCCTTCGTGTAGAAAGTGGATGCCCTTATCACCTTGCATCCAAAGCACACCCATCTTCTGCGCCAGAGAATTCAGAATTCAGGTTTGTGCTGGCACGTGGATCGAGCTGCCTGCAAATACACAGTTCCCAGTGGGAATGTCCTTTGCTGATGACATGCACCTTCCTGCCACCCAATCAAGGTGTCCAACAGGTTAATTACTACTTAAGGTATCTTCAATGATCCTAACTAAGTACTATCTATAAAAATTTCATATCATCTATAGAGTACACACTAAAAGCTAGCATTCCAAATGACTATCTATAAGGATAGCTATTTGATGTTTACATGCACACATAGTCATTTATAGAATCTGCCTCGTTTTGCGTTATAGACTAGAGACGAAATAGTAGCTAGCTGTTTGTGTTTTGCATACTCTCTTTCCTCCACATAGAATATATGCTGATGTGTACATACAAATAGCCAGCTGACTCAGTACCATTGGAGATACCCTTACTACCCCTCCATGTCTCGTGTTCTCCCTACTCTACTCACGTAGCGTTCATCCTTGGTAAATGATTACTTCTCGTCCAGTTAACCTTATCAGTTCTACTTAACCAACAAGGAAAGAAAGTTCAGGGTCTTCCTCGAATGCAATCCCTACACTAGACTCTTACACGAGAGTACAGTAACTGATGAGCTCTAAACAACATGATTATGGTATTAACCCCAATCGCATGAGCTAGCTAGCTGCATGCGGCCGGCCACACTCGACGCCGCATGGGTTGGGTGCAGGGGAAGGCACGCCGCACTCATCGCCCACTGTTCCGAGAGAAAGTGGAGGATATTCGTGCACGCAGAGAGAGCAGCTCGCTACTGTTCCTGCGACTGATGAGTGGGCCCGTTTAAACAGGGCAGCCAACCAATCATGCGCATGCCTTTGCAAGCTAAAAGCTAAAGCCAAGCCCACGTCGAAGTGACAATTGATGTGGAGTTTTGGAGGTGTTCCTCCCAGCTTAGCTGTAGTACACCGTGATTCATACTGACAAGCCCCTCAGCCAATTTCTGAGGATTTCATTCGATTTTGCACAGAGTGGCGAGTCACTATTCTCGTTTGGTGTGGTAGACAGATAAAATTGAAGGCCATGTGTCGTGCAGCATTGGCCCATACGTATCTGGCGCAACTGCCGCTGTGTAGTACTAACTAAAGTGGCCATTGAGAAAGGAAGAAGGAAAATGGGTGGCCGTGCGTGGCACTGTTCCGTCGCTTTTCCAGGACATTGGACGCAACTGTGCGCCTTTTCCTTTAATCATTGGCAGTACGCATCCATGCCTTACAATTTATGGCTTTCTCTAAACATATAAAGAGATTGATTTTTTTCATCATATTTTTAAAATAGTTTATCAGGATAATCTTTTTTTAAAATAATTTATCGGTATTTAGTTCGTTCATATGAACACTTGTGCTAAGACCAAATACTATTAGCCACAGCCAAAAAAAGAGTTCTTTAGATAATATATTTTTATTAATATTACATAAATATATCATCGCTAAAAATTACATAAATAACCTTCTGTCGTTATTTAAAATAACGACAGAGCATTAGAAATGGCGACAATCCTACCTGAGCATGGCAGTCAACGGATCTCTGTCACCAAATGAATTAGCAACAGGAACTCTATCACTAATTAAACTGACGATGGAGGCATGCCGTTAATCTAATTGGCGACAAAACTTCTATTGTCAATTTAATTCACGATAGATTTGCTAATGGGAGTTTTCATCGCCATTTTAATTGACGATTCGTGACTCTGGCGCCAACGTAGACAGCCTTTGTTACCATTTCTGAAACTGCAACAGACAATTATTTATGTAATTGCTTTAATCAATGATATATTTGTATAATTTCTGAAACTGCAAAAGAACCCCGTTAGTTTGTCGATCCGTGTCCAGTTGCATCGCCGAGCCGATCGAGCTAATCCAGAAAGAAAATAGCTGACGTGTACTTTGGCCCCGTAGTGTCACTGGTGACTGCCGAGTGGTCAGCTCGATCGGCCGAATTTGTCGGTACACGCGACAAGCCAGCCAGCCCATACAAAAACTCTTGTCCAAGAACAGGCGGTCCGAAAGTGAGAGTGGGTTTGGTGGTCCACGAAATTTAGTCGCAAATCGCTTCGTAAACGCCAAGCAAATTGCACGTAATCAAGTCGAGTGCAATCTGATGCCGTCTGAGTGGGTTTGCATGAGTAAGCACGCTGACTACGTATATGTTCAAAGAAGGGTAAATAAAGTGAGTTTATATGGACTTTCTTAAACTAAGTGAGGCTTATACCTATAAATAAACTGCAGAGACGGACTTGGTTTGCTCCGGTACGTAGAAAGCACTGCATTGGAGTCTGACGTCACAATCAACGGCACTGATCACTTTTTTCGCACTGTAAAAGGCTATAGGGCACGTTTGTATAACCGTTATCTAGAAAAATATGGAAATTTTGCGTTGCAACATTTTTCTTCTAAGAGAAATAGAAAATGCGCAAGTGGAGGAATAGACGATGCAAGCAAATTTAGCCGGCAGTAACGGTTTCGCTTTCTGTGATCTTCGCACGGCTGCCGGCTGCTGCGCGCGACGGGAAACCCGAGGGGAGCGCGCGCAGCGTGAATTCAGGGACTGCAGCATGATGCCGTATCTCCGCCGAATCATTCACCTACCTCGCCACGTATGAGTGAATGATCCATCCAACTATTCATACAAATTATATTTTAAATATTTTTTAAAAAAATTTGGCTATCGAAATTTAGCCTTCTTTTTTACCTATCAACAGGTCACCAGCCCGATTAGTGTTTCGCTTAATTAGTACTAATCACATTTTTAACGGTACTAGATCCGGTGGCCCTCAGCGCTATTTGTATGTTACCATAAAAAAAAAGTTATTTACACTAGATATATTTCCTATAAACTATGAGCTACTATAGCCATGAAAGATCACCTGCAACAAAAAAAAAACCACCCTTGGTATTTTGCACTTTCCGAGGACTACACCATGATCAGTAGCATTACAATGCTCCTTATCCTATGTCCAGCTTAAACAAAGCTGTGCTAGCTATGCATTTATCCTCGGGAACGGCAGTTCTCACAATCTCACTCCTCGTGCGGCAGAAGTAAAACAAACCCTAGCGCCATGTGGTGCGATGATTGGTTCTACGGACTACTCGTAAACAAAGATCTGAGTGCTACCGTCTTTTCCTCCATAATAGGCTCTGTAATTTGGGTCTTTATCTTTTATGTTTTGGTTTATGTAAAAAATCAAAATAAACAGTATCAAGCGGATTCTTAAAATAGCTTTCTAGGTACAAAACTGTCTGTGCATCACCTGCGTCGGCGTCTTTATTATCCGTTGTCGTCTCAAAAACTACAAATAAAAACCATCAGACACAAATAAAAACCATGAGATATAATCTAAAAGAACATATCCTTACTTCCAAGATCTTGGTTGAAGTTGCAAGGACCAGTGCTCCATTTCGTTAGCACCGTGTATTATACCAGTATACACAACGTAGCATTCCTTCATAGATTAGTACGCAGACAGCCCCACATACCGATCGATCGATTCAGGCATAACGAGGCCAGATTTGGTTGGGTCCTGGCACTCGCCGGCATGGCGTGCTCACTGCAGAACACACGCAAAGCGACAGGGCATCGATAACGCATCGATCGATCGGGCACGGGCAGCTAATAATGCGATCGGCCCAAAAGTGACAAAGCTTAACAACGGTGCGTGATACATGTCGATCGGAACATAGAGATACATGTCGCGGAATTAAACCGGTAGGCCCGGCCGGCACGACGCGCCGCGCGCGCGCGGAGCGATCGAGCGGCGAGACAACAAACGCCACGGGAAACCACGCTGCCCTGCCCTGCTCGTTAGGCCGCCGAACGAAGCCACCGAATTCCATTAAATCCCTGCCATATCATATGGCGCTGTAGCTGCAGAGGCACGTGCATTTTGACTACGGGATATGTATATGGTCATTAGTCCATCAATTGCAATATTTAACACTACGTACTTTGGTCCATCTTTCCGATGCGAGTCTGGTGCTTTCCCCTGCTTACTCACATGCAAATTAGTTCAGGCACGTGATGTTCCGTGTTATTACTATGTTAGGTAATGGCATCATCTATGATTATTATCTAACAAAATAGAATAAATTCATGTTTTATCAAGTAATAATCTACATTAGAGTACTACAACAGAACAATAGCTATAGACGACATAATAATATTGTTACAATACCATCATCACGTAGGGCTACATTTTGTCATAGGGCCATACAATTCTGCCCAAATATTGCAACACTTCAAAATAGATATGATGCCAACTAATAATTATATATATACATAAGCTAAAGATAGCAACACGCTAATATACTCGGGTTCATGTAAACGGCTACCGGCCGCCGCCTACTCACCCCAACCTCCATAACGTGCATCCGTCTTATACGTGTCGTACTCTAGGCCAATCTCGTTTCCCTCAACATAGCTGTCCTCCACGTTGACCTCATCATAACTGGGTAAATCACTGTACCGATTCACCTCTAAACAACAAGGATTAATAGCAAAGATAAGTATAAAAATACTCGACAAGCATTAATAGTAAGTATGCAATCTCATGATCCACATCATCAGATCAAAAATCATATCTCCTTTCGTCATCATTCTTGAAATAAGTTTTTAAGTTACAAAATTGTCAAGTTTATCTTTACAAATTTACTAGTCACTTGTATCCAGAGAAAAGACCACCTATAGGCTTCTATAGCCTGCAGTCCAAGAGATAGGCGTGAATTCACGGTTTATATAGCGCTGCACAACCTTGTATCGCTTTACCCATAGCAGCCCTGACTTTGACTGCAATAGGTTCATTTGTATTTCCTTATATACGATGCTCAAGTCGAGGATGTAGATGGAGGTGACTTGCTCAGTCTTGTCTGTGTTGGTCGTGGAATTGAAATGCTCTCTCTCTCTCTCTCTCTCTCTCTCTCTCTCGCTCACTCTCGCAGTCACTAGCCAAGCCTTATCCCTTTGTGCGTGAACTATGTTGCTCAAGCCGGTGGAAACGCGCAATTGTGGGCAATTTACTATGTGCTTTGGTGATTTACTCTGTGGGATTTTTTTATGAAGGATCGTAATGGATTTCAGATTTGTTAATTTTGCCAGATGATGGTACCTGATTAGCAATATGTGCTGATCGAACTCGGACAACACTAGTATCTCGATGAACAAACCCTATGAGATGATATGGACTAATAGGTTTTGACGGCAATTCATTCTTCTTTCTTTTCTTTTTTCTCTTTCCAACATGCAGGTGTTTTTCCTACAGAAGAGTAGGTTGGACCTACAGCTTAGTAAATATTGATGCAAATATAATTGTTATGTACTTATTTATATTCTGCAGAGGATTGTTGTGGTTGAGATCAAGAAATGTAAATTGGTGTAATCGAATTTGTCGATGTTTTAATATTGATCTTACATATGATTTTTTTAGATTCGGAGGGAAAGTACTTAATGCTCTTGTATGATCATGCAGAGTAAATACACAGAAATTTTCGTACAGGTTCGGGCCTTCTTCTGTGAGAATAACAACTCTACGTCCTGTGTTATTGTTGTTGAGGAAAGACTTATAAGCGTGAATAGTGCGAGAAATTACACACTGCTTACAGAACTAATTACTTCGTACTAGGACTTATCTTCCCCTCAGACTTGCCCCTCTCCTCTCAAAATTTGTCTCTTATATTGGCGACGAATCGGCGGTAGTTGTTTCTTGCAAGAAGACATCCTGACACTTCGTGAGTTAACTGTTGGATGGCGCTTATTGTCAGAGAGACGTGGACAGCAGTTCATCGTATGACGGTTGCAGTCAGAGAGACGTGGGTAAGATTGTGTGTGGTTATGGAGTATAAATGCACGATCTAACTGCCTTGTCAGGCCAACCTACTGTGGAAGTAGGTTAATCGTAAATAGAAGGACAACCAGACCGTCGTAATAGGATTTATGACTAGGTAGTCGTAGCAGAACTTACGATTAGGTAGTCATAGCATGTCATACAACTATTCTCCGAATACTCCTTAATGATGAGAGAGAAATTTCGTAGAATATGATGACATAATAAATAAAAAATTATTATATCCTCGCCAGAATTGTAATTGATCAATTGATGTAAAATGGACTGTCATATTGTTATTTGATCTTAATAAAGAATTTAATTATAGATTGACTAACGCAATAAGTTGCTTGATTAATTGTGTTTATTCTGGATCCAGTCATTAGCGCTAATTAAGAGATGCACCGCTAATTAAGACATACTACCGAGCAGCTATAGCACAGCAGCCCTTGGACCCGCGCGTCTGCCGTGTTTGGCCATTTCCTTCAGTGCTCATCAGCCCTATCGCGCGCCACCGATCCTGCCGAGCTCCCCAGGTCGCCTGCTGCATCATCTGAGTTTGAGGAGGGGCTATTTTTGTAAAAAAAAAAAACAGAGAGAGAGAAATGTTCGAAAGATAAAATAAAAACGTGACTATAGTGTCAGGTACGTGAATAGTTCCAAATTTGAAGACTACGTGCGTAACGTAGAAGAGATGGCCACTATCGGGGGCCGTTTGGATACAGAGATGCGAGGGGTAGGAATAAGATACATAAATTAGCCGTTGAATCAAGATTAACGGATAGATTTATCCCATTTTATATCTCATTCCAATTTCTATCCTATATTATCCATAATCAAAACGGCCCCTCCGTTTCGATAGTCTCCCTTGCGGGCAGGCAGACCCGATTTGGGTGTTCTTTTATCCCAACTTCAGTTTTGTCCTTCGATGTGTATGCCAAAGGAAGAAAATTTTATGAGATCTTATCATCATCTTTAGACCTACATTAGACTCTTTCGATCTCACGACACATGACAGAATAAATTTACTACATGGCCACATGTCATGATTTGAAGGGGCTAGTAAGGGTTGAAAGATAAGGAGGTATCATAGGATTTATTTCCGTATGCCAAGGCCCATCCTGCCTCGGATTCGGAGCGCACGGCACGTGGGCTAACCTTGGCGCACCATGATCCGGGTGCAGACGCCTATCCTTGGCCCATTGCCTTGGAGCGCAATTTGGGCTGGGTTCTACCGATTGTCTCAAGTAGTACCGATTGCCTTGCATTAAGCCATTTATTTATGCGAGTGGTGGCAGATTAGCAAGAGATTGCTGGGGCAAATAATCTTCTGTCAGAAGAGCAACCGTGACTTTTGTTTCGACGGGACGAGGAGTAGAGCTGGGAGTTGGGCTGTGCCGTGTCGGCATGGCTCAAGCCCATCGTGCTTCGGGCCGGTTCGTGCCGTGCCGGCTCGGCCCAGTCATCCCATTGTGCCGTGCCGTGCCGGCCCGCCTCACCTCCGGCCAGGCCTAAGCACGGCCCAAAGCCCGCCGTGCCGGCGTTCGTGCTGTGCCAGCCCAAGCCCGGCCCAAAGTTACTATGCACGACAAAGGCTGCGCGACAATTGTGGTGACGTCTATCATCTTACTTTCTCTCGCACCCGTCTCGTTGAAAATTAATTCAAGGTCTTAATGCGTGTAATTTTTTCTTGGTTGTTGCTGGTTGGGGGTTTCGTGGCGGCTCGGCCTCTCAGTGCGCTCCTTCCTTCCTCTACCCTCTGCTGTGTGTGTGATCTGGGATGGCGACGGGAGGGTGGGGCGGGCGCGGGGGAGGAGCCAAGGAGGCGGGGCGGGGGCACGTGGGGGGGAGCCGGGAGGTGGGGCGGGGGACGCGGAGGGAGGCGGGGAGGCGGGCGTGCGGCGCCGCGCCCCGTCTGCCCGACGCCGCCGCGTCGTCTTGCCGCCCAAGCACGCGCCCATCCATCGTGCCGTCGCGCGCCACCGTCGTCGGATTTTGAGGGCCGCGACGCCACCGTTCGCGTTGCGTCTGCGCACGCCCGCCACATGTCGGGCCGGCGCGGCCGTCTTGGCCGTGCCGGTGGCCCAAATAAGCCCGGCCCAAGTCCCAGCTCTAATGAGGAGGGAGTTTTTGCTTGCGCAAAAACTAGAGCGACAACTTTTCTGGCCACGAGGGTCCATTTCCCATCCATGCCTGCCCCGGCCTGTCTAGGGGCGTAGCCAGCGGAAGAGTTTAGCGAGGCTCTAAGCTCCTCCATTGATAACTGATATGCAAAGCAGAAATAATTTTATATATTTACTTATTACTTACTGCTTGTTATTTTGCTTAAGCAAAGCAAATTAAAAAAATCTTCTGCTATTGGTAACAACTAACAACCCATTTTTAGTAATGCTTGCCATTTTACTTGCTACTCGCTTACTTCTTGCCTTTCTATCCACTCTAAGTGTTTCCGTTACTTGAGAGTAAAAGTTACTGCTGCTTTCCACAACACGATTTCTTCCCAGTTTGTCAGAATCAAACCAAAATCATGATAAATTTGTTCCAAAAACTGTGCTGCCCAGCCATATCAATAAGCATCGCCCACAAAAACAACACCACTGCACATTGTCTCTTTTATCTTATTCTATATTGTCTCATCCGGTAAACTTTTCAATGATCCGTTCTCTACCATCCATACTCTGAATCAAGTGGTTCAAAATTTTAAATTCATCTAAATTCATAATATACTTCCGAGTACTTATTTTATACTTTTTTTATTTTATTTTGTTTTGTTTGGGTCACTTTTCACGTATAGACTACGATGTTTTTGAGTATGACTTCGCTGATGTTTCTCATCGCCAGTATATTTTGAGTTCACCCTCTATTTTCTTTCTGACTTCGCCACTGGACCTGCCGGCATACAGCGTATCATCTTTTTTCACGCTCTGCAGCTCGGATTCTTCCTTTATATTGCTTTTTTTTTTTGTGATTGCACTTCTTTACGCGGCAACGGAGTAAAAAAAATGAAAATACAAAAACAGGAACAAGAATAACCGAATTGAACATGTCCAGTTGTAGCTACGGCTCCTTTTAGCCACTACAGTATTATCTTAGGTAAAAAAACAAAATAATCACCCGCAACCGAATCGGAAGGGCCGTGCAAAACCAGTAACTTTTGCGGTCAGCACAAATCACAAAGCTGCTTTCTGGCCGTCTCTTAGGATTTGTTTAGTTTGTTGAGTTATCTCTATCCTTTAATAGTTATTTTATCAAATTAGTCTTTATATTGTTAGAGGCTAATTTTAACTATATAAAGAGAGGAGCCACGGCATTTAGAATCAAGTAAAAAGAAATAACAAAGTTCATCCCAGTCAAAGTCTTCTTTCACCCTAAGCACGTCGTCACCGTCCGGCCATTCTCTTAGCAGTGTTTACCCTCATGGGAGCAAACCCATAACAACTATGAAGTCCTTTAAGTTCTTACTCTGTTAGTACCTTTTCTGTTAGTACCTTTTTAGCATGTTACTATGAAGTTCTTAAAGTTCTTACCTGTTAGTACCTTTTTAGCATGTTTAGTCAACTTTGAGTACCTATTGATGTACCCTATGCTATGATCGTGTTTTTCTTTTTGCTGATGTAAGATGCTTGCTTTCCTCCGTATACTATCTGAAATATTTCTGAAAAAAGGGTGAAATTAATGTATGGTGTTGACTTAAATGTATCATGCTTTACCCTTTCTTTCTCGACCTAGAAAAGTATTCTGCAATTGTATGTTCAATCTCTTTTAGTACATATGCCGTTGTATTTATATCTGAAACCCCCCTGGATTCACTTCTTCGCCGGCTTCCCCCTAGTTAATCTAGGATGCTTTATCAGTAGTCATCCTTTGTAATGCATGTATGTTCCCTTTTGGCGAGGTATGTTCGGTAAATAGATGTTGATCTAGCTCATGCACTTGTTATTCCTGCACTGACTGCTCATTGATCCACAGATACCGGGGAGGAGTGCCTCAGCAAAGTTTCGAACATGTGAAGAAAAGCAAAACTGTCGAAAAGCAGCAGGCAAAGAGAGAGATTAGTTCCATGCATGTAGAATATAATAGTCGAACGAATACCAGTAGTAGTTCATCGGTGATGGAGCAGTACTTTACGAGGAGCGCCAGACACGAAGCCTAAAAACAAATCTCTCGATCAGACAGGTGACACCTCATGAGCAGAGCAGAGCACAGCATGGATTATTCCCCCCCTTTTTTTCCCCTCTTCTTCTGGGGTCGAGCTCATGAGCAATCATGCCTGCAAATTCAGCACAGGCATGCCATGGATGCGTCGCGCGCGACCACTCCTGCAAGCATGCAGACGTAGTGATGCTGCTCTGCCTTTTTTTTTTTAGTTTTTGCCATCCATTTCGATGCCATGCCATGCCTGATGCCATTGCCATCCGAGGCGAGGCCATGTGTGCCCCCCGGCAAGATGATCTCGCGGTCTCCTACGTCCCCTACAACTCGATTTCCTCCGGCACAAATTCAGGGCTTTCCTGGATGGAGTGTTGAAGGGTAGAGAGAGAGTAGAACAAAGTACTAGCGTTGACCTGTAATAGAGTGCTAGTTCAGACTATCGGGCTGGGCAGCAGTGCAGCGAATCATTCTGCTGTTGACTCGAAGAGTTGGGCCCTGCCATCGTCAGTAAATTTGCAGTCGCGAAAAAACACGGCAAACCAAGGGCATTTTTCCCTTACGCTCGTCGAATCCGGTAATTATCAGCAAGTCAACCCTAATCAAAGCCTTCGACTTGATTAGGTTTTGATGCATGTGAGGAATCTCTACCAAATCCGGAGTTCTACAGCGATCCACGACCACTCGATCGCTGACACCCTTGTCGATCACATGTGCAATAATCTAAGCGACGAAAAATGGTGTACCATGCACCGACCGATCTTTCAGGACAGGGAAAATCGGTTAAACAGTATTTGGGAATATCGTTCTTGGTTGCCCCAGTTGCTCCGTTTGGCTTTCCCAAGTTGACACTAGAAGAAGATTAGGTTGCTCTGACTTTCTTAGTAGATGGCTTGCGATCTCACTTTGCTAATGCTAGAAGATTAAATGATTAATGCATTTCTTTTTATATGTATGCAAAGTCAATGCCTACACTGGTGGTTATGCATAAAAATTTTTGTTGTGTTTTGCACTGGAGACCCTGGATGTTAGATTGTGTAGTACAAACTCCAATTTTGAACAACCATATTGAGAATATCCTTGATTCCTATGTGTTAAACAACTGACAATCATGTTAAGCTGGAATTTACATTTGCGAAAGTTTGTATTTTACCTCTCCTGCTTTTTACCAAGAGAGGTCTGACTGGCCTAGAGCCAGTGGTCAAACCGGCGCTGAGTTGGCGGTCAGACAGGCAAGGTGGCCACGGTCTAATCGGCCAAGTGCAGTAATACCGGATTATGTTGGCAGTCGGATTAGGGTGGCAATACGACCGGAGTCTACTTGGCCATAGCTATTTTTCAGAGTAGTGCTTGCTTGTGTGCGCAAGAAAATTTAGGACCGGTCTGACCGGCCAACGTGTGGTGGTCTAACCGGAACCGGACGACCAGTCAGACCGGCCTTTGGGTCGTGGTCTGACCGGTTTCCTTGTTATCGGAGGTTGACTGGTTTGATTGGCACGGTCTGACCAACCTGGCAATGGCGGTTAGACCAGCCGTGTTTAGAATATCTGAGGGGTTTTGGATATTTGTGGGTTTTAGTCATGGATTGAGTTTTGGTGTCTAGGTTATTGTATTTATGATACATGAATCATGTTCAGACTAACATGGGTTAAGTTGTGAAGAATTTATGCCTACAAACGGTTTCTTAGTCTTTGATGTGCAGGGTGCTTGAAGGCAGCCATGGTCGATGGCGTAGATCAGGACTAGGCTCGGGGATGAGCTGAGGTGCTGTTAAAGAAACCCGGTGGGATGGTTGGGCTCAAGTGGAGCACAGTAGAAGACAAGAGATGTCGAATGGAACATCCAAACAACGGTTCATCGAATGATGAGATTGGTGTTGGTTGAGGGGAATCGACATGGAGAGACTTGCCGATACATGAGCTATTGGTGGACCTACATGTTGCAAGCATAGAGATTACTTGCAAAGGAGGAGAAGACCATGGACTCGACTTAGAGAAATGTGAGGTCCACAATCAAGGTGAAGGGATTTTGACGGATAAGCCAAAATACTGAAAATGGCCAAGGGACAAAAACCATGGTGCTTGGAGAGCTGTTTAGGTCAAGGATGTGCTGAGGAGGCCAAGTGAATAGAAGCTTGCTTTTTAGTGGATTTGGGATTTGCGCTTTGAAAAGTCTGTATAATTCATGTGTTGAGTGTAAAACCTAGTGTGTGTGGGGGGGGTTAATAGGTTTCCTCGGCTGTGCTAATAGATAGTTGCTTCACTTTAGTCTATGCACACTTGATCATTTTCAGTCTTGTTTGTATTTTTGGACCAAGTGGATCTTTCTTTCATAAATTACTTTTGCTTTTCAAAATTCAACTTGTTTGTGCTCTCATTTGCATTTTTGAGGTATTGCTAATGTGTTCATCTAAGGGGAGATTGATGAACCATGTTGTATTTTGTTCATATGTCTTAAACAATTAAAAATCGTGTCAAGTTGGAATTTATATTTATGAAAGTTTGCATTGCATTTAACCTCTCTTTCTTTTCACCAGGAGCAGTCTGGTTGGTCTAGGGCTAGCAGTCAAACCAGTGCTGAGTTGGTGGTTAGACCGGCAAGGTGGCCACAGTCTAACCGGCAAGGCGCGATAGTACCATATTAGATTGGCAGTTGTGTTAATGGATAGTATCATTAGCATTAGATGTGGGTTGGTTGCCTCATCTATTTGTAGTAGGTGTGGTTGGTAGCTAGGGTATCAAGTGATAGAGGAAAGCAACCAACATACCTTCTAGGATTTTGGTAAGTGCCCCACAACCCTAAACCCCCTAAGCTCGTCACACTATGCCTGCATCACCCTCTCCTTGAAGAAGTACTCAGACATGAAGTTCGAAGTATCCATATCCATAGTACCGCATGCGGCAAAGACATGAGAACATGGCTTGTGTAACAACTTCGGCTTGTTTCATGAGCAGCTATGCTCATTTACATGATCTCCAAGGTATACCTCATGCATGACAAAAAAAACGAGCCATCCCAAATTTGACTTTATCCCAAAGGAGTACGTCGAAACGATGCTCCCTATTGCCTGATAGTTTCCTCATACCATGTGCAATTGGCCCTTCTCTGTCTTCGCCTCTATGTATGTTATAATCTTCTAGCAGTACGATGTTTGTGAGTTGGCTGCATGAAGTACGGTATTTGCATGCCTCTCCCTAAAATAGCTGATTGTGCTGTACAGAACACCTTCCCACGATGACACTGAGGGGTTTTGCACGAAGGCCCTTGAGAACCCAGTTGTACATCTCGACAAGTTTCGTCATCATTATGCCATACCTCGCGCTGTCCGTGTCATGTAGTAGGGATCACTTATCCAATGGCTCAGCCTCAATCCACTGCGAGAAACACTCGATGTTCCATGAGCTCCTCCTCCTCGGACCAGCTGTGTTAGGCTCAGCCAGTGTTGTGAGGCATTCATGTTATGCCGTACCAGGCATGGCCGATCCCTTGTTCCTCTCGTCGACGTTCTTCCTGCTGTGCTTGTCCAACAGCGCCCATAACACGTCAAATTTTTGCTTCTGATTCTGCATATCTAGCCTCTTGAACAGCTTCATCAACGATTGTTTCAGGAACTACTTGAAGAAGTTCACCCCTAAGTGGTAAATACACCATTTGTTCCTCATATCTAGCTAAGGAAAGAGCTCTTCGGGGTCTTTCTAAAGTTTTCATATGGCCTTTACCATCTTGGCGTAACGATTATGGATTACGCACACACCAGGACGAGCACTGACAACGGAACCATAACCAGTTGTCATAATTCTCACTTTCCACGGATGCGATGGCCAGGGGCAGAATTTGATTATTGTCGTCAACGCCAATGATCGTAAGGATCTGACCCTTGTATTTGCCAGTCAACAAGGTCCTATCAACTGATATCACAGGAAGTATATGCCTGAATATCTCGATGCATGCACCAAAGGTTAAGAAGAAACTCTGCAACACTGCAAAGCCTGACAGCCTTGTAGATGGCTTGTTCTTCTTCTCCACTATCTTTCCATACATCAGATTGCCTATAAAGGTGGACATTAGGTTATGACGCCTCGGTAAAATACTGCTAAGAATACAAGAGTGCGACTCCACCTTCGAGATAAACCAGTGAGCCTCATACTTCGATTTACGTGCGTGTACCCTCCAGAGACAACCGGCCTACTCGCACTTCACAGTGTACTATTCTGGCTAGATTTTACAATCCAAAAAGTCCGCTGCATGTGTAACGATGTCTTGTCAATAAACATTGAGTGCAACCGAACCTCTGTGCTATGATACTCCCATGGTGATTCATGCTTGTCATGTGCAGCAACATTCTCAGCATCAAATATGTTCTATTCTTGTGGGATGGGAGCTTCGTTCTTGTCAGAAATGTCCTCGTCGACCTGCTGTACAGCTTCCTCTTTAGCCTAGGCCATCTGATCATCGCTCTCCATTTGATGCATTATGTACTCCAGAAATGTCCTCGTCGTCCTGCTGTACAGCTTCCTCTTTAGCCTAGGCCATCTGATCATCGCTCTCCATTTGATGCATTATGTACTCCATATACTCTCCTTCATCAGACTATCCTATAGGCTCACCATGCCGTGACCCTTCTTCCTCTCTTCCATGTACCGCATCGGGCTTGTCACGAGCAACTTCCTTCGCAACCTCTGTGACACCAGCCTCCGAGTCCAATTTTTCACCAATATGCTGGCCGCCCAAGCTGCTCGCACCACCTGAATGATAGCTATCGGTACGACCTTGTATAAATTCTATTAGACATAGTTGCACAAATAGCACGCACTCGTATCAATGGCGCCAACAACCTTACACAAACCCCATCCATGTAACAGTGCACATCAATATTCTCAACTCCCATCTAGTGTCTATGGGAGACCGGTTCCAAAGCCCTTGCATGACGACGCTGTAAACTTCAGGGTCCAAGAAGAAGCTGCAAACCGACTGCATGTGTGTCGCGTGACCGTTGGGCGGTAAGATCTAGTCGCCCAACGGTTAGACGGCTGAAAGCTATTCCTGTATTTTTTTATATACAGGTATATTTATGTACTTTAGAATAAAGATAGATTATTTTAAAAAATCTCAGAGTTTCAACTAGACTTGGGCTGCCCATGCAATCCAATTCAATCCAGGATAGGAGGAATCTGATGAGGAGGAATCTGACGAGGTGGTCATCACACACACAGCACAGGCATGCTTGTTCTTGTTCCATCTGCAAGGTACAATGTATCCTCCCACAAGAGCCAGGCCAGCTTTACAGTACCTAAATCTTTTTAAATCGGCCGTACGAGATTCAGTTGGTGGAGTTGATGATTTGGTCTAGGCTGAAATTCTGGCTCGATAATTCTGCTGCGGAAAATTCAATCGGTGGAAATCGGATCTTATTGCCGTCAGACATCAGCGCAGTACATGACATGCTCTGTAATTTTCAGCAATAGCATTCTACGGGTCAGGGCCGGGCCGGGCCGGGCCACCGATTGAACCTGCTAGGAATGGACTTGGGCCTTTGCGACAGGCTAGTCTGGCTAATTAGCGCATCTATGTGAATAAAAATAATAGGTACGACTCCTTCGTTTTAAGGGTAAAAAATCTCACAATAATTCTAAGAAGAAAAAATCATATAAATTCTAGTATCTCTACCACTTATTTTGATGGGATTAAATTATAACGGTACAGATTAATCATATATGTATATTAAAGTTATATAGTAAATATAATTATATTTTAATATAGACGATAGAGTTGTATACCAAAGCTTAGGTAAATCTGCTAGTTTTAACACAAAATTCATCGTCAGGCCTGGGCGGATCAAGGCAGGTTCATGTTTACATCTGAAAAAACGCAAGCCTGGCAAGGTGAAGTTTGCTCGAGCGTTACTCACACTAAGGACTGCTAATGTGACCGTGAATGCTAATGTTGTGCACGGGCCATTGATGTTAGCTCATAGCCTGGTAGTTTCCTTCTAAAAGGAGCTAAGAATGAGGACACCCTGTGGTCCTGAATCGATCTTCGAGATACTCCTGTTTATCGAATACATCACATGCTCAGTGGAGAGTGCTATTCCGATCTGCAGAATTGAAGGGTGAGAGCTACCAAAATCTTCGCTGTCGAAGGGTAGTTTCGCTGCTTAAATGGTGTGAATCGCGTCGTACCAGGCCACAGTGATGGCTGTTTCGCTTTTCGCGGGAAAAAAAAGGGGGGAAGGGGGAGGGGGTCCTAACGACGTCTCGTCGCTGGTCGAGATCGTCCAAAACATCTCTTCGCTGGGAAAAGAAATGGCAGCACAGACCTATCGTTTTCGAATGAGATAAGATCGATCGGTTCGGATCGGGATCGCTCCCCGGTGATCTCTCCCGAGCGCAAAATGGTTTTTGGACGGTCGCATCGCAACTGTGTGATCTTTGCTAGTTTTTTTTTTATTAACGCTTCGTTCGAGGTTTGTGTAGGTGCGATTCGATGCATGTCTGCGTATCTTCCATCGGCGCAAGCGTATCGCTTTTTCAAATCCCTAGTTTGCGTGGCCCTTCCGAAATCTAACAGCCAATTATGAGATTTCGGAGATGTTCGAAATAGCAATAGCTTACGATTTTTTTTACTATAGTTGATTTATTTTTTACTGTAACTGAATTGATTTATTTGACGTAATTAGATTTTAAAAAATTAAAAATAGAAAAACATGTTAGACCATTACGGACAATACAAAGGAATACGAAAAAAAGAAAAGGAAAAAAAATCTAAAAAAACAGAAGAAAAAAAAACAAAATTACTGAATAGTGAAAAACAATAAAAGCTAAAAGTGAAAGCTGGATTTAAACCAAAATAAATGAATCTTCTCGTCTTAATAGACTAGTCCGTCCGTGAGGGGGCAAAAAATAAATCGAATGAACGGGAAACATTCGATTTGGATGGCACGTAAAAACTCTTTTAGCTAGCCTGATCTCTTGCGCCATTTTTTTTTATCCAGAACCATGTCGATGAGGAATGCAATTAACAATGAGAAAGATGTAGGGCGAAGAATCTAGGCTGAAAGATCTGGAGGAGGATTTGAGCTTACCCTACTTTTTAAGGTTGCTGATAATAAAACATCTTTCCCAGTGTCTTCGAAAAGAAGAATCGTTTGTCGATAATAATATGTACGTTATCTTCCTCGTAGCAGCATTTTCTTTTGAATCGGCATGAGGTATGAACTCGAGCGATCCCATCCGTCCTGGGCAGGCGAGTGCGGTGAGGGGGAGACGTCGTCGTTGAGGCGAGATGATGACAGGGACGTGCTTCCCCACTCGCTCACACCACTCGGCACTCGCTGACTCGCTCGCGCTTGTGGTCTCGGCAGATCTCGGCCCCGTTATTTTGCTCTTTTTATCTCTCGGGCTGTCACTTTTAACTTCGATTACTCTAAAAGCCAAAATCAATGTAGCTTGTTCGAGTAGTTTTTCTAATTCACTTATCTAAATAGCTTCCTGAGTCTATCGGCACATACGTTATCTACGCTAACGTCTTAAAAGTGTAACCAAAAGCTATCAAACGCAGACAAAAGCTATCGTTCGTAGCCCAAAAGAATATAACATTTTTGTCTTTTAGTTTTTGACTTCTCTAAAAAACTAAATAAATCGAACGACTTTTTAAGCGGATTCTACAAACGATTATTCAATCCTAAAATATGTGTATATAAACGTCGACTTCTCCTTCCTCCGTTATCGTCTTCAAAACACACACACACGTAAAAAAAACAGAGATAAAAAAGGCATCTGGCGGGGCCCCTCCTTCCCCTTGGGTTCCGGCTCAACTGGAGGGGAGTGGAACAAACCGGTTGGAGAGGACCGGCAGGGCTGGTCGGCACGGGGTGACGTCAGCGGATCTCGCCCCGGGATTTCGGTGGGACCCACCCATGAGGGGCGAAGGGACCGTTAAAAAAAAAATCGAGGTCTGAGAGCGGTGAGTCCGTTTCGGAGCACGGCCGTGGACGGACGTCCATGTGCTTTCCCACTAAACTTATTTAGTCACGTCGTGTCGATCTCTCCCACCGGCCTCCTCGTCCGTCCGTCCTTCCGTTTCTGGACAGCCTACTGCTACTGGTGCCGTCGATTCCATTTCTGAGTTAATCTATAAAAGATTCCATTTACGAGCCAGTTTTTGCTAGTGCTAAACAGCCCTACAGAAGGAACGGTGTTCACATACGTTCGCGATGGACCGTTGCCGACTTGATGTCATTCTAATCCTGTTTGTACGGCTGATTGGTACTGAAACTTTTAACTATAACTTTTTTTTTATAACTTCACTCTTAGTAGTGATCGTTTGAACTTCAAAACCTTAGTTTTTGGCTTTTTTTTTGCACTATAGTGCTACAAATATATTGTAACTACTGTTAATTTTTTTAATATATTTAAATTTAAAAAATAAAAAATATCATTATAGACAATACAAATGAATAAAAAAACAAAAAAAGACGAAATTAAGAAGTTCAAAGCCAGAGTTACAAACTTGTTGGAGCATGTGATAATAAAATTATATTTATTTTATAAAAAAATATTTTAACAATAAATTTAATTGTATAATTTTTATATAGTCAATTTGAATAATTTTAAACATGACCGTATTTTAATTACACAAATCTAGGTGTCAACTAGAAAAGAATGAGGGGCACAAGTATTTTGCAATAGCGTCCCAGCTAGCTTATTGGATAGGTTCTTTTCGGCTTTAACTAATGGTTTTTAAATCCTAGCGTAAGCGCTTGTGTGAATAAATTGAATACTGATAATCCTTTTCGAAAAGGCTATTCTGATAAACCATTTCGAGTCACCCTATTTGCTTGTTTGGAGAAAACCATAAGCTATAAATTGAAAAGAATTAAGCTATTAAAGCTATATTCCAAATAGCTTCTACCTTTTGGCTTTCAAAAACTGGCTTTTAAACGGAGTGGTTTTTTAAAATGATTTCTATAAGCCGTTTTATAGGAGTTACTGTAGGAGGGCAGGAGTCACTTTGAACGAAATCACTTTGTTCAATCTCTTGTAATTAGCTAAATGCCCCGCTCAGCTTGGCTTTAAGCCAACGGCTGGACGCCAGCGACGGCTTTTATTTCACTGTTAGTTTTTTTTTGGTTTTTTTATGTTTTCTTTTTTTCCTGTATTCCTTTGCATTGTTTGTGATGGGTTAACATGTTTTTTCGATTTTTAAATTTTTTAAATTTAGTTATGCTAAATAAGCTAACTCAGATATAATAAAAAATCAGCCAACTATAGTAAAAAAAATTATAAACCAAAAAACTAAAAGGCACAACTAAAAGCAAAAAACACACACTTTTACAAATGACACGGTTACTAGCGGCTACATATGCCGCGTTGGACAGTGCAATGACAAGGTTGTCCAAGGGATTTCCAACTTTCAAGAACATCAACGCAAAACGAACACCCCGTGGGACGCGACGTGGCATCTCGCACCAATCTCAAAGAGCGCGTTGGCCCAGAGCATCGCCGCCGATTAGCAGACCACGAACCACGGCACCCATAAATGCCACAAGAGCCGAAAGAAAGCAACCGCAGCTGTGCGTATCTGGCTTGCTTACCACCAAGCCAAGAACTCTCAACCCACCCGAAGAGAGAGAGGAGAGGAGACAGAGGCAGAGACCACAAGAAAAGAAGAAATCATGGAGCCGATTTGCCGTGGAGATTCGGGTGTGTGATCTGGTCGGATCTTGCTTTCCTGGGAGGCGATGGTGGTGGTGGTGGTGGTGGTGGTGTGATGTGGTGGGTGCTGCTGCATGGCATGGTGTTCGCCTATATCCTCCCTATCCTCGAGATGCCGCATTAACCACCAAGCAGCACCTCCCCCTCACTCCTCCGTTTCCGCAGCGGCAAGGAAGAGATCTGCAAGATTATATCCCCTCCCTTGAGCCCAGCAAGGAGGGAGAGGGGCTCTGTGGTGGATTCGCTCGGTTTCTACTAGTTCTTGTTCCGCCATGACAGTGGTTGATGCTGAGTCCCGGTTCCATGTTCTTGCGGTGGATGACAGCCTCATCGACAGGAAGCTCATTGAGGTGCTGCTCAAGAACTCGTCCTACCAAGGTGAGGGCGACAGTGAGTCCCAGAGAGTGTTCTTGACCGTGAATAGAATGTCCTTTTTTTGTTTCCGAGTTTTCTCACATCTTTTGAATTCTGGTCTTGGCGGGTGCCACAGTGACCACTGTGGATTCTGGGAGCAAGGCCTTGGAGCTGCTGGGATTGAGAGATGAGGGGGAGGACTCATTATCGCCTTCTTCCTCCTCCCCTGACCATCAGGTAATTAGTTTTGACTTGGTTTGTTCTTGTTTTGTTTGGATTGGCCTCTAGGATCTTGATTCCTGTACTTTGGTTTACAATCCCAAACTTGTCATGTGATTTCTGATCTCTTGTTTCAGGAGATTGATGTGAATTTGATCATCACTGACTACTGCATGCCTGGCATGACGGGATATGACTTGCTGAAGAGGGTCAAGGTAAGATTTGCAGAGCCTTAATTCTTTCTCGGTGTTTATTCATTCATAAATATTGGACCTTGATAGGAGTAAAAATTTGTTCATTTGCATGTTAATTTTGGGGGTCCAGGGGTCATCTTCGTTGAAGGACATTCCAGTGGTGATCATGTCTTCTGAGAATGTGCCTGCCAGGATCAACAGGTGAGCTGAAACTCCACTAAAGCTCTCCCCTTATTTTATCTTTTTTTAGGAATTCTTTTTGTTGGTCCATGAGGCAGGAGAATTTTACAAGGTCCCTATTTACGATTGTTTTAGTTCATGAAATTGGTTCGTAGTGCCGGGGTACAAAATGAAAATGATGGTGTTTTCACTGTTTTGGTGTTTTCCTGAATCTGATTTAGCAGTGCAGTACATGGTACGTATGAGAGAAAGGAAGAGGGAGCTGTGGGGAGCAGAATGAACATATATTGCCATCATACTTCTAGTTTTGCCTTAAAGAATTGAATGCCCAAGGATTATTTAATGTGTAGAAAGAGCAGCTTGTCCAGACTTTGGGATTGGTTTCTTAACTACTAAAAAGATTTGCAACTTTTCCCCCTAAATTTTGTGCCTTGCAGGAAAAGGCTTTTGCTAGTTAGGTAGGTCTAAAACTTGCAGAGAAAAACTCTGAAACAGAAGCTTTTCCTCTTTTTTTTTTCAAACTCTACTGATATAATTCTTCTACCAGAAGAATTTTCGAAAAATAAGATTCAGAGCATGTGTTGTTATTGTTCTTTTGTTACTGCCTACCTAAAAATGTGCGCAAGGCTCCAATGAAAATTTGAATAATCTGATAGAAGCCAAATGCAGAAGATTTGGTCCCTCAGATATGAACAAAAGAGGGGAATAGCATTGTGATTTGATGGGACAAGGGAAGAAAAGTCCAGGAATTCCCCCACAACAGCACCCTTGATGTTGTTGTATTGTAATGGGGGCAATGAATGCATGGTGTTTTCGTGCATAGATTGCATATCTTGGTGACAAGGATGTATAGCATAGAAAAGGTTCCTCTGGGTTAAGATCTCACAAAATCTTTCAGACACACACCAAAAAAGATTTATTGTAAAAATGTTTTTTTTAATTTCTGTGGTCACTTTCCAGTGGTCAACAAATTGGGGCAAAGGAGGGGATGGTATTAAGAGGCAGTTTGGTTGAGCTGAAATTTGATGGGTTATAACTAAGGGGTGGATATCGAGCCAGCTCTTCATCTTATCAAGTTTTTTTTTAATAAACGTAGTTTGATTTAATATCATTTTATTGATAATTTAAAATTATTTTTAGAATCGAGCTAAGAGTCAGCCGAACCAAAGAAAAATTTAATTTCATCCGAAATTGACTCTTTCAATGTTGAATTAATTAAAAAGTATAATTAAAGTAATTTTGAACTGAGCCAACGAGTCTCACTAACGATTTTTTTTTTCAGTCCTATTTAGGACTGCAATTATATTATAGTTGACTGAAATATTAACTGGTGTGTGTCTTATTTGGTGTTATTAATTTTTAAAAAATCTAAAAATAAAAAAATAAGTTAACCTAACATGTATAAATACAAATGAATACAAAAAAACAGGTAAAAAACTTAAAAATACTGAAAAGTTAAAAAAATAAAAAAAATTATAAAAAATAAAAAAGTTTGAAACGGTAAGCTCGGATGAGCGGGGGCGTAAAGAAGGCATGCGTTGGGGCTGAGTCAAAAGGTCCTGACCTGAAATCAAAAGACCGGATCTTTTACTTGTCCTGGCAAAGATCTCTGACATGCCCTTTGAGTGATGTGATCACGGAAGCAGAGAAACCAGGGGGAGGAGGAGGAAAAGAAACCCTTGCAAGCATTCTTGGCCAAAGTGTCCTGACAGATCCTCTTCTTCCCAACCCAATGCTTCCTATTTTTTTTGCTAAAGATTGGACTCCACACAAAATTTCAGGTGCTTGGAAGACGGTGCGGAGGAGTTCTTTCTGAAACCTGTCAAGCTCGCTGACATGAAGAAGCTGAAGTCTCATCTGCTCAAAAGGAAGCACCCCAAGCCTCAGCCACAGCCACAGCAGCAAGAACAGCCACCACTCAAACCGGAGGAAGCGGCAGCTGAAGTAACTGCAGATGGAACCATCAGTGACTGCAGCGGCGGTGGCAACAAGAGGAAGGCGGAGCAGGAGGGGCTCTCCTCACCTAAGAGGACAAAGCCAAGATTGTCCAGTAGCAGCAGCAGCTTGGCAGTAGAGACCTGATGAAAGTGAATTTGAACCCCCCACTAAGAAATGTTTTTTACTTCTTTCTTTTGTTGGGTTTTTTGGGGGCTACTCATGGAATCATTAGCTCCTGGGGGGTTTTAGTTCTAAGTGAATTTTTTTACTCCTATACTTATAAAGCAGCTGCTTCGATGATCTACAAATTTTGTTGTGCTAAGGAACACACTGGTGTGTTAGAAAAGAAGGGGGAAAGTTGTGTTGTATATTATACGGTTTTAGTAGAATAATTCTAGATTTAATTACCAACATGGGATATTCATACTGTTTTTTGATGATGGTTTTTGGTTTTGGTGGATGAATAGTAACCGTTTGTAGAGAGATATTGTGTGCAATTTTAGCTGATATAAATGAAATTACTATAATATCTACTACAATCGACTAGGAGATATTATTTTGAAAAGATATTTTGTTTGAAAGTTAGGTACGGTAAAAAAGCTCTTTACTGTAAGAAATGGTTTTTAGAAGTTAATATAGACATAGCCATAATTTCAGCAACAAATAAAATGACATGAGCATTAATGAAATGTCTACAATAATACAAATCCTTCTCAAATCATTTATGCAGGAAATCATTCCGAACAAATAATGCTCAAATTAATGTATGTATTGCTTTCAGATAGGCTGCCCTTATGTTAGAACAACGCTTCCTCGTCACAAAATGGTTTATGCTCTTCAACTATGAGTGATAATTCCTAAATATTTTGCTATATTTGAGCTCTACAACTTCCCACTAAAACCAATTGCAATTCATGTATTAACAAAAATAATAGAATTGCAATGACAAAAAGGCTATCAAGCAAAATATGAAAAGGTAAGTAATAGGACAACAGTAAACAAGCTATTGACAACTCAAAACTAACAGACGAATCTAAATTGTCACAATAACCTCACTTAGACCAAGTTATCCTCATTGAACAATTTGAATTCCACAAATTATCAAGTACAGTCACTTAGTATTAGTGCTACTCAGAATATAATTGACATATAGCAAAGACTTACTAGTAGATATACTGGACAAAAACGGAGAGACAACTTATCAAGTACTGTCTCTACCTTTTTAAAGCCGGTTTAAAAGGTTTTTAAAAGGGATTGGGACCCACATGACAGGCGGATGTGGCCCTGATTAAGAGAGGGTGGCTACAGGTCATAGAGTAATTAAACCAGCGCTTAGGATGGTCATTACCACTAATTAACAATTGTTGACACTATTACAAAAAGATTTATATTAAACTCATTATCACAAACGGTTGATCAAAACCGTCAGTGTTAAATATAATCACAGACGATTTAGGTTTAGAAACCGTCTGTGTTTCTGCCAGTGCTAAAAACCGTATGTAAAGAAATAATATTATATGTGGTTCTTGGTAAGAACTGTTTATAATACTTCACAGATGATTTTTACTAAGAAACATCTGTGATAATACCAAATAACATAGACGATTATTTATTTAAACTATCTGTGATACTTTACAGACGGTTTGTAATAAAAATCGTCTGTGATAATTCCGCCTATTAATTACGCAGACTCGTCGACATATCTTTTTTAAATTGCAGATATGTTCTCATAGGCTGCTACATGCTTTGATCAGAGGAGGAGCTTTGAGGCCATTTGATGAAAGGAGACTGTGGATTTGGCAAGGGTGATTATAGATCTATTTGTTCTTGATTATGTATGGTTAGTAATTTGTTTCTAATTGTATTATTTTTAAATCTAACTTTTAGTAAAGGAAGAATTGAAAATGATTTAGATTTAGCTTGATGTAGAGATCTAGAAGATTATTTACATCTAGTATGATTTAGAGTTTAGATAATTTATAGTCTATTTATACTTAATTTAATTTAATTAATTATTTTATACTTAATTTAATTTAATTAATTAATCTCGCTACATATATATAGCTACCTTAGATTACATATATCTAGTGCGTTGCGACTTTAGATCAACGCCCTGTGACACGATCTAGATTTTTCGGTATTCGCTAGTACACATTAATCCTATATAACACTTCGTTGTAATGCCTCTCGAATTAACAAATTCTATTTTTGCAATGAGTTGTCGAGCAACACATGTGGATTCTATGTTTGCCACAACATGGAACTACTCCTCGGTTCCGCGAAGACCAAAAATCCTCATTTTGTCAATCTTACAATAATTATTATTTCATACTTATCAGTTTATATGTATGCATGACATTGATTTTCTACTGACAGGTTGCGTCCGTCGCTACAACTTCGTTGGAATAGACCGAGCTCCAAAAAATTAGAGAACAGTATGTGTACTTGTTGTTGTCTCCGGTCATAAATAAAGATAGGGAATTCCATAATGTAAAATGAATTGTTTGATTAGGAAAATATTGAGCTTAATTGTATATGTGTTGTTCGTGGATGATTAATTTATTTCATTTGAGTTAAGTGATTTGTGAAATGGATGTTCTTGTTTCTGAAATGAATGTGAATTAGATGTATAAATATTGTGTTTTTGCTTGTTTCAGAGGGTATGGTTAGCATTTTCTGAAGCTAGCTAACAAATAAAAATGTATTTAGAAATATAAAAGAATATCATAGACGATTATTAACTCATAACTGTCTGCGATAGTTAACTATCACATACGGTTTTTAATCGAAATCGTTTGCAATGTTTTATGAATCACAGATGGTTTCAACTAAAAACCGTCTGTGATATTTTAGTCGAAACCGTCGACGATATTTCATGAATTACAGACGATAACCGTCTGTGATATTTGAAACTGTCTGTGATATTTTTAATATCACAGACGGTTTTTAGTTACAATCGTCTATGATTCATGAAATATTGCAGACGGTTTTGACTCAAAATCGTATGTGATAGTTAACTATCACAGACTGTTATGAGTTAATAACCGTCTGTAATAGTATGTATCATAGACGGTTCAAAAATCGTCTGTTATAACCTCATGTTATTATTGACCCATAAATTTAGACGGCTCAAAAAATCGTCTGTAATGAGGTTTTTGAACTGTCTGTGATGAACTTTTCTGCAATGGACCGAGCTTGGGGATGATGGTGTTGGGCTAACGGTGAGGCGGTCGTAGTGGGTGGCACACCGGAGAATAGGGGTGAAAATGGATCGGATACCTCCCGACCGACCGTCGAATCCGAGTCGAATTCGGATAATTATTTTCGGATACAGAATCGGAATCAGGGGCAAACTATCTGATGGATACGGATACCATCCGAGATTTTATCGGATATCCGGCCCATCAACCAAATTGATGTGGATATGCACGTGTCTTGTACTTTTCAGTTAATTATATTATTCAACTAGAAAGAAATATTGAGCCGCATGAAATATGACAAGATGAACTCATTTCAAACTAAACATAATATTGTTATTCATAAGAATGAAATATTAACTAATGTTATCACATGGTGCATTCTTAGGTTTGTCAATGGCAAAGCAATGGAGAGGCAAAAGGAAGAGGATAACCACATTAAGTGCCAAAGACATGAAGGAAGAAAGTCCATGCAGTGGAACAGTAAAAGGGAGCCCGATTCGAGTGTTCTTGGACTCGTTGGAAAGCTTATTTTAAGAGCTACGCAATGGATTTGGCCTCATCTTCAAATTTGTCTCGAATCAAAAGTTATGACCGAAACAATATGATGGCTGTAAAATGTATTTTCCTTTTTGTGGGAGTTCGAGTCTAGAACAATATAGGGATAAGTTGTATTCAGTTTGGGGACCCTATGGATGTCCCAAGTGGCTATATAAGCCATGTATTGAAGGCGTTTAAGGGCAATTGATGGCACGAGGGAGCGATTAGGAGAGAGAGGAGGGGTTTCATGTGGGTTTTGTAGCCGCGAGGAGGGGAGATGGCCGTTGAAGGCTTGGGCAACGGCCGAGGAAGCAAGTCGGTGCACGGTGTGGCACAGGAAAAGGGGGGGGGGGAGATGGCATGCCATACTACGTGGAGAGGAGAAGGGGAGTTAAAGCATGGGCGACTCAGAGGCAATGGGCGGGTAGAGACCCCAGGCACGTGGGGGCGACGTGGTGCATGAGTGGCAGGGGAGAAGAAAAAGGGGGTACTGCAGAGGAGTAGGGCAGACTGAGGAGGCAGCGCTAGGCATGGGCACGGCAGGTTACACATATGGGGAAGGCAGCGGGCGGCGCAGCTGGTGTGCGTGCTGAGCGCGGCCTGCATGGCCTAGGGCGGTGCCTGGTGGCATGGGCCTGGGAAAGGTAGGGGTGGACTGGGCCAAGCCTAAGGGGATTTTCAAAATTTGAAATTCAAATTTGGGTGAAATTTGAGAGGAAACTTCAAATTCAAGTTTTGAATTTTGGCAAATTCACTCAAGCAAAAGCAAGTCCCAAAAAGCAAGTCTTTTGGTTTCTATTCCGATTTTTAAAAGCGGCTTTCTAGAGCTATTTCCAAGAGCCGTTCTCCACCGTCGTCTCCTCATATCTATATCTTTTGAAAGCTATTTTTAAAATTTTATTTTTAAAACTATTTTTTCTTGCTATTACCTTTCTATTTCAGCCGAAAGGCAAAGAGGTCCGGTCAAAATCCCTGGACTCCATCCGATTAAACAACGTCCCCGCGTACGGCGATGCCATCTGAGCTGAGGTTATCCCCATGAGCGACTCCGCTCTGCTCCGTATGAACTCGTCCCACTGCCATGTGGGGCCCGGAAGTGTAGTTCCTTACTCCTCTGAAACACTTGTCTAATCCAGTGGTACTAGTGATCCCTTCACCCACTCCCCCACGGACAGATCGCTCGCTCATCGCTTCCTGGTGCTCGGCTCTTCCCTCGCTCCGGGTACGATTTTTTTTTTTCACTCCGCCTCGTCCCATCTAGGTACGAGCAGATCTCCGGCTAGAATTCCTTGCGATGCGATGATTTTTCCTCGGTTTGTTGTTGGATCGAGGGCCGATCTCAAATCGGTTCGCTGAATCATCTGCTCGGCTGCGACTGAGCACGGGAGCGAGGTGGTCTAATTAGGTTTAGGTTCCTCGTAGGCTCCGCAAATTCCATCGTATTGGCAGGCTCGGTGTGGTGGGTGTATCTCCTCTCCGCCTCTATTCTCTGCTGTAAATGTTTATCAAGTAACAGGCTACTGTTGTCAATTTAGGATGATTAGACGAAAAGCGGAAGGATTTTGGTCTTAGTCCTTCAGCATTACTGGTTAGGGAGATCACGAATAGTAAAGGGGCGACAAGCAACCTGTTTACATGTGCTCGCCTCACCTGGGTTTTGATCTGCTTCTTTAGAGATACAGTAGTCCTGCCCTGGCTCTGACTGAGATGTTCTTATCAGGTGGTGCCTTCATCATGTTTTTGCAGGAGGATATGTGTCTGTGACAGTTCATTTTGAGCAAAGAGGTTAAGCTTGGCCATAATGGCATTAGCTTCTGCCAGTGCGATGTTTTCTCCGTCAAATCTTCCACATAAACTTTGGGAAGACCCATCATTCTTCAGGTGGAGAAAGCGGGAAGCGCATGTGCCATTGCGCACACATGATACTCTTGAAGGTAGACTGCAGGACTAAATCACTATGTCCATAGCAGATATACAAATAAGTCTTGCGAGGGTAATATTTATAATGATTTCAGTTTGTTTAATTCAATTGCTTTTCTTTTCTCTCTGGTCTAGGAGCCCTGAAGTATTGGCACCAGCGGAGGAATGTGAACTACCTTAATTCTGACTCTGCTGTCTGGAATGATGAAGCGGTTCGCAGTGCTTTGGAAAGTGCTGCTTTTTGGTCCAAGGGCTTACCGTATGTACAATCTCTAAGTGGATACTGGAAATTCCTTTTGGCCCCTTCACCAGAAAGTGCTCCAGAGAAATTCTATGATACTCATTTTAATGATTCAAATTGGGAGGCTTTGCCAGGTACGCTGCTACAACTTTGTTTGCTTTTCCAACATGCATCTAGTTGAGATAGTGCTTATTGTTCAGTAAACTAGTGTTCAGTTTTCACTTGTTTGGTGTCAGCTGTTATTTTAGTTCCGTTATAATTCCTTTATGTTCTGGTATTTTATACTTCAATAAGAAATATCATCTTCTTTTTCATATTGCTTGAAATTTATTCTCAAATGAACATAAACTTGGTTGCAGTTCCTTCAAATTGGCAAGTGCACGGGTTTGACCGTCCAATCTACACAAATGTCACTTATCCTTTCCCCATGGACCCACCATTTGTGCCTACTGAAAATCCCACAGGTTGTTATAGGACGGTGTTTCACATCCCAAAAGAGTGGAAAGGTATGTTATGTGCTTATTATCTGGTTATTATTCTTCTGTTCTTCTGCACAGCAAGTCATGAAAGGTAGTTCCTAACCTTGTTTTCTTTCTCATGAAATCAAAATCCTGTATTGCAAACCAGGTCCTTGTCTATGTTGTGAATCCTTTTATTGCATTGCAACTAGCATAAATAACCTTTGTACTAAGAAGAATTTTATATAAGTGATGATATCTTCAAGGAAGTTAGTTTTGTTCGTGCCAATTGCGATGAGAATTACATGGTTCATTAAACTGGGGATTTGTTTGTGCCAACAACACCAAGAGAAGATTTCAAGGATAGCTGGTTCATTAAATTAAAACGAAAATGTCAACAGTGACATCCTTGTCGTCAAGTTCTCTTACTAGACTTTCCCAAATTTTATTGTGCAATCTTGAAGAGTTTATGGCTGGGTATAGTTATTGCTTATCTCCTTAGAAACACAGATCTAATTTGCTTACGGAGTATATGTTTTTTTTAAAAAAATTTTGGTATGCCCAAGCTGTGTACTGTGATGCTTATTATGGCATGTTCTAAACTTTTGTTCTTCTGCAACATGCATAATGTTGTTGTCCCTAATATTCACATGAATGCAGCACTTACTGTTGTCCCCTAATATTCCCATGCAATTTTAAACACTTTTGAGCTGATTGTGATAGGTCGGAGGATCTTGTTGCACTTTGAAGCTGTTGATTCAGCATTTCTTGCTTGGGTCAACGGGGTACCAATTGGTTATAGGTATGACATTAATAAATTCATTGTATTATTTATTTCCTTTTTTGCTTGTATTTTATGAATATATGAAAATGTATACAGTGGCTTATAACGTGAATATCATTGACAGTAAACTAATTCCCTGTTCATTGTATGGTTATTTGGTTATCTGACTCTTTAACTTTTGCATGTGCTCCTTAAATATATTTTTCAGATAGCAAAGTGGAGTACGTGATAGTTTTGGCAGCATGAACTGTTTGTCATGTAGAATCCATAAATTTATATTTCTTTATGTATATATAGGTCTTTTCAATGATTTAATTTTGAGTTGACATCTTTCACATCAGCAAATATTTTTATTTGTGAGAAGTCTGGATTCCTCCCAATCTTCTACTTGCATTTTCCTGCTGTGAACTCTTATCTGGTTCTCATCAATATGAAATCATTGTTTGCTATGCATATTTTTCCTTGATTTAGGTGATCTGGCTACCAGCTTTGTTGTATTTTTTTTATTTAGTTTTATGATGAACCAATATTTGACTTTATATCACTCAGCAAAGGTAGATTATATATGTACTAGGGAGTGCTAGTCTGCTAGGCAATAGAATGTTTAAAATAGTTAAGTTGCTTGTGAGAGAAGAAGATCCTTGAAGTACTGGAATTGGAATTGCACATACCATCTTATTACGATGCTCATAACTGACTCATAGTCATAATCATACCTAGTTAGTTAGTTATTCATTTGCGCATAAAGGGTTTGTTATCTATTGGAACTTGCTATTTTCTCATCTAGAAAATAAACAGTTGGTTTGATGTGTTAATGCAGCCAGGATAGCAGGCTTCCTGCTGAGTTTGAAATCACTGATTGCTGCCATCCTTGTGATTCAGACAAGGAAAATGTTCTTGCTGTTCAAGTCATGAGGTGGAGTGATGGTTCTTATCTTGAAGATCAGGACCATTGGTGGTTGTCTGGCATTCATAGGGATGTGCTGCTACTATCAAAGCCACAGGTTACTTCTTTAGTTTTACTCACATGATATTAAATGAAGTCCTAGCTGTTATTTTGCAATATTTACAAAAATATAGACAATCCTTAAGCTTCAGATTTTTTTTTTCATATGAGAGGGTTTGAACTTTGAAAACTTGAATAAGGTACCACATATAATGAATGAGTCATAATATGGTGCAATAATGCGCCAATCTATTGGGGGTATCATTGCTGGCCAGCAATGTTCATACTGTCAACTATGTCCAGACAACTAAGATTGGAACAGAGCTTTTACACTCTCAATGCGTGAAATGCCAGCTGAGAACTTTTTATATATGTTAGTGTTTACCAGATTTGTTGTGACACAATATAGCAACTACATTAAGATCAGTCCACTGTTTTGTGCTTCCCCCCACTCTAGGCAGAACTCACGACATACGTTGCTTTAGACTTTCAGTGAAAAAAGGGGACGTGTTAACTTGTTGAGACGATTGAATATTGAATTCAGAAATTCACGAAAGCAAAGTTTAAAGGGAGAGAGGGAGGAAAGGAGTAATATGCTAGTTATTCCACTGGATTCAAACTAATAGTAGGTCATATTTTTAGTCTGAGCCATAGTTTTTATAAGCTGGACCTTCTCTCTCAGCCAACAACTACATGTTAATTGTCAAACTCTTCACATGTATGCTGCATTGGCATTTCTATTTTATTATATCTGTTTTCCTTCTGGAAGAGATTACTTATGATCCATGGAAATTCTTGGTTAGTGAGTGCTAAATTTTTCTTTACAGATCTTTATTACGGATTACTTTTTCAAAGCAACCTTGGATGAGAACTTCCGTGTAGCCGATATTGAGGTAATTGTTCTAGCCATCTTTGTGGGATTACACTTATGTTACATGATAGAGCAAATGCTGCAAGAAAATAATGAACAAGGGGGCAGGCCTTTTCTTGCTTTTTCCTATTCGTTCTTTTGGGTGGGAATGCTAATGTTAGCTTCCTATATAGTCAAGGAAACATTTATTCTAATGTTGTTCTGTAATTCGATTCACTTCTAACGTTGTTCTATACTTCTATTTGTCAGGTTGAGGTGGAAATTGATTCACACAAGCAAGACCGGGAGCAAATCTCAACTTTGTCTATCGAAGCAACATTGTATGATAATTCTGGACTTTCTGATGATTTAAATTCTGACCTGTCAGCTGCTAATGTGGTCAATTTGAAGCCGAAACCACAACCAAAACCAAGCCCTTGTCTTGGTTTTCATGGTTTTATTCTTGGTGGGAAAATAGAAAATCCAAAACTTTGGTCTACTGAACATGTAAGAGACCTAATCCAAGGGAAATTCTATTGCCAAATGTTAGCATTACAATTCAACTGTTTAAAGCTATGTCTTTTAACTATGTTTCCTTTTCCGACAGCCCAACTTATACACTCTTGTTGTTCTCCTTAAAGATGCCAATGGGAAGCTCATCGAGTGTGAATCATGCCAAGTAGGAATTCGTAATGTGGTCCTGGCACACAAACAGATGCTTGTCAATGGATGTCCTGTTATAATAAGAGGTGTCAACAGACATGAGCATCATCCACGTGTTGGAAAGACAAATTTAGAAGCTTGCATGATCAAGGTTGCTCTCTTCCTCTATCAACTGCCATATCTGAAGGCATTTTGAACATGCCATCTGTTCAGTTCTGTTTTTTCAGTCTGCAGCTTCAAGCCTTTACTATCTACTTGTGACAGGATCTGGTTTTGATGAAACAAAACAACATCAATGCTGTTAGAAACAGCCATTACCCCCAACATCCAAGGTGGTATGAATTATGCGACATTTTTGGTGTTTATGTAATAGATGAAGCCAACATTGAGACACATGGCTTTGATGAATCTAGCCGTTTCAAACATCCTACACTAGAACCCATCTGGGCAAATGCTATGCTTGATCGTGTCGTTGGCATGGTGGAGAGAGACAAGAATCATGCGTGCATTATTGTTTGGTCTTTGGGAAATGAATCTTCGTATGGACCTAATCATTCTGCCATGTCTGGTAAACATTCGTCCCTGTGACAGTTCAGTTCTTGCTATTTTTCTCATCTAATGGATCACATTCTTATAGGGTGGGTTCGTGGAAGGGACCCGACAAGGCTCATCCATTACGAAGGAGGTGGTTCCAGAACATCATCTACAGATATTGTATGCCCCATGTATATGCGTGTCTGGGACATTCTTAAGATAGCAAAAGACCCATCTGAAAATAGGCCCCTCATTCTTTGCGAGTATGCTAACTGTGGCCTCACATTTTAACACGATTCCTTTTGTCTGGATTTAAATATCAGAAAGGTTAAAGAAAGTTTCCCTCTATTTTTTTTCAAGATATTCACATGCTATGGGAAACAGTAATGGAAATATTGATGCGTATTGGATGGCCATAGACAACACACTGGGACTCCAAGGAGGTTTTATATGGGACTGGGTCGATCAGGTTATGAGCTATTTACTTTCATCCCATACTTGACTTTTTGCATTCCAGCATGCCAAGCCCAAAAAATGGTTTGCATGTTTATACATGACTTTTGCATGATTCTAGGGTCTAAGTCATCCATATGTGACTCACTATGTGGATCAGGTTATGGCCTGTTTCTTTGGTTATTGGATAAAACAGAAAAAAAGACCATGACAAACTGACTTTCTTTATCTTTTGTTACATAGAGGTTGCAGAAAACTTTTGCCATAGCATAAATTTGTGTCAAGCTAATCTAGAACATTGTTATTTCGTTACACAAAAGTGAATGCCAAAATGGATCACTGATGCTATTTCTTTCTGTTATAATGCTATAAGTTCGTTTCTCAACTCTATTCTGTTCCATTTTTTCATTTCAGAGTTTACTAAAGGAGGATGTTGATGGGTCAAAATTTTGGGCATATGGTGGTGACTTTGGAGACACTCCAAATGACTCAAATTTTTGCCTTAATGGTATTGTATGGCCTGATCGGACGATTCACCCAGCTGTTCATGGTAACTGCAAATTATATATTTATTTGTTAAACCTAAGATTTTTGTGTATCAAGCCGCTAGAGGTCAAACCTAATCGACCAAATTGATTCTGGCTGCAGAAGTTAAATACCTTTACCAGCCTATCAAAATATCGTTGTTGGATAACATTCTTAAGGTAACCTCTGATTGGTATGTGTTAAACTTTTCCCTTATATGCTTACTGGATCTAATAGATCTGTTGTTATCATGTAGATTGAAAACGTACATTTTTTTGAGATAACAGAAGCTTTGGACTTCAATTGGGTTCTTCATGGAGACGGTTGCGTTTTGGACTCTGGTTCACTCAATGTTCCAACCCTAGCACCACAAAGTAGTCATCTTATCAACATGGAATCATCACCTTGGTTTACTCTTTGGAGTACTTGTGCAGTAAAAGAAATGTTTTTGTCTGTAAATGTGAAACTGAGGTACCAAACACGATGGGCTAAAGATGGTCATATCTTGGCGTCAGCACAGCTTTGTTTACCTCATAAAAATGGCTTTGTCCCTCATGTATGTTTCCTCAGCCTGATCCTGTTCACTTCTTTTTCATCCGAATTGTCTTACAGCTCACTACCATCTTCAGGTGATAGCATTGTCCAGAAGCCCTCTGCTCTCTGAACGTGTTGGTGACAGTGTAATCATTAGCAAGAATAATGCCTGGCAAATCAAAGTAAACAGTCGATTGGGAACAATTGACAGTTGGAAGGTAAGTAGAAAATTCATGGTGGACACCCTACTTTTGTGTAAGCATATTTGGTTGTCATCCTCGATCTAGGAGGCAATTTACCAAAAGAATATAGGAAGTACTAACCCAGAAAGGTTCAAAACTAGAAAACAAGGAGTTCTTTGGGTTATTCTAAACAGATGAGGTGTAAATCAAGTAGCTTGTTTGATTCATAGTTATAGTATGCACTGTCGGTATTTTTTTTTTAAAAAGTGTTCTGTTCATCTCCATAGTTTGTGATGCCCATTTGCTTACACCACATATGTTGGTTTCAAAAATTGTATCGGCCTGAATAGGAACTGATTTTGCACAGTGCAAGTTGCAACTTATGAGCACCATTCATGATTAGGCTCCAGATGTTATGGGGGACACCAAAGAGCGTAGAAATATCTAGTTGTTATTTGTGATTGAGCCCTTCGCATGATGATTTTTATATTTATGTGATTTATGCCTGTCATTGTGAACTGCTGCCACGAGTTATCCTCACTCTGCTGCCATGAGTTATCCTCGCTATGTACTTGTCTTCTAAATTTGGCGAACTGTTTTACTGCATTCCCCTTTCTGCTTTGATGGTTCGATTTTGTTTGCAATACCTACAGTTGGCTACAGTTGGCTGGGACTCATAAATGTATTCATTTTCCATGTGGACTGAAATGAATGTAGATGAGCTCTTCCATTGTTAGTTACTACGTAGTTATATTACTCTGTCAAACTCAGCCAAGGTTTGGAATTTGATTCAAATTTTTTATTAATGTTGCTGGCACTCATGAGTCATTATACTTTCTGAACAACAGGTCAATAACATTGAGCTTATGAGTAAGGGAATATTTCCCAGCTTTTGGCGTGCACCAACTGACAATGACAAAGGAGGCTTCCACACCAAGCCCTATGCTTCAAGATGGAGAGAAGCCTTCCTCGACAACATCTTGTTCTGCAGCAGTCAGTTTTCGTTGAAGGAATTGCCAGACCACACCGTCGAGGTTTCTACCATATACTATGGTCTTCCTGGGCACTTCGCAAAACCTGACGATGCCGCTCTTTCAGAAGATTCTGAGTCCGTACTTTTCCGGGTCCACATGCGCTGCCGGATATACGAGTCAGGCGACATGATTCTTGAATACGAGGTAAACCCCAGGAACGATCTTCCTCCCCTTCCGCGTGTCGGCATCGTGTTCAATGCAGAGAAATCCTTGAACCGTGTGACATGGTACGGGAAGGGGCCGTTCGAATGCTACCCCGACCGCAAAGCCGCCGCGCATGTCGGCGTATATGAAAGCAGCATCGAGGACCTTCATGTGCCCTACATTGCTCCGGGCGAATGCGGCGGCCGGGCAGACGTCAGATGGGTGGCACTTCAGAACGCCGACGGGTTTGGCCTCTTCGCTTCGGTCTACGGTGAATCCCCACCGATGCAGATGAGCGCTAGCTACTACGGCACTGCAGAGCTTGACAGGGCAACCCACAACCACAAGCTAGTCAAGGGAGACGACATCGAGGTTCGTTTCCACTTGCATTTGAGGAGTTCATATCGGATCCCATGTTCAGATGTGAAACTTTAGATTGGAGGGTGATGATTTTAAGGGCCCGCTCAGCGTTGCGCGTCCGGTGGCAGCGTTGTGCGGTCCTCATTTTTTCCACTGTTTTGTTTTTTTCCTTTTTCCTTTTTTGGTTTTTTTGTGTTTTGTTTTTTTCATATTTTTTTGTATTGTTCGTAATAGACTAACATATCGTTTTTATTTTTATATTTTTTTAAATTTAATTATGCTCAATAAGTCAACTCAGCTACAGTAAAAAAAATCAGACAGTTATAGTAAAATTTCAATCAGAAATTATAAGCTATCGTTATTCCGAAATCCCCTAAAATGAATTGTGTTGCATTGCAGGTGCATCTTGATCACAAGCACATGGGGTTGGGCGGGGACGACAGCTGGTCGCCGTGCGTGCATGAGCAGTACCTGCTGCCGCCTACGCGCTACGCCTTCTCGGTGAGGCTGTGCCCTGTGCTGCCGTCGTCGTCGTGCCATGACATCTACCGGTCTCTGCTCCCCGGCTGACCTGATCATCCGATGTGCCGTGTCAGGCGAAGGTACCTAGAGAGAGCAACCGAGTTGGGTGAGGCCATAATGCTGAGACGTTTTCGCTCCTGTAACTAATAAGCCCGTAATGGTCAGGTTGTTGTCAACTGAGAAATAAGGAAGGGAGGTTGATGTGCTACTCTACACTTCAATAAAACTAGGAGGTTTACCTGTGTAACTGCTAAGCTAGATATTATGATATAATTATCTTTAGTATACAACTCTACTTTCTATTATTGAAATATAATTGTATTTGTTATATGACTCTAATATCTATATATGATTAATTTATATTGTTATAATTTGGTCCTATCAAAATAAGCGGTGAAGATTTTTTTCTTTTTCTTTCTATTAATGTGGATTTTTATGGTTTTTTTTAGAATTATTATAGAATTTTCTTACCTTAACACCAAGGACACAGAGGAGGTGTCTTCAATATTACCAACTATTTTTATTTATAAAGGTGTGTGTACTTACGCATCTGTTCGGCAGAATCGGTCATTTAAACGAAGTTGTTGGTTGTTAGTGTAGTTGGAATAAAAATGTGTACTACTACTACCACTGATATTTTGACCTGACACGTTGGTGTGTGCAGGCAAAATTGGATTCATGCTACTCTCGTCAATTCGGAAAAAACCACTCCAAATACCGAATTAGAAATATGACACATTAAGAGGAGATCATATGCTATGTATTTAAGCTTACTGTGTAATTATAAGGCACTTAACTAAAAAATCATAAAAATTTCTATATATATTTCTAAACTTGGTCTACATATATATAAAATTTAAAGTTAAAATTTATCAGATTTTTCTCTTTTTTGTTACTCTTAATATAGAATTAATTTTAACTTAAAATTTATACATACGCGGAGTAAATTATAAAGTATATATAGAATTGTTTTTAGAATTTTTATGACTTTTTAGTTGAAATACACCGTAGTTATACCGTACACTGAGTGCATATGCTAGCATATGTTCCCCACTAAGAGAAGCTTTCTCTGATATATGCCAGTCTATGACAGTGTTTGCCCCTAAGCCTCTCCTTCCTCCCTGCTGCCTGCTCGGGCAGCCGCCGTCCAGTCCTGCTCCGGTGAGCACGCCCATCTCTAATCCTCTTCTCGATCAAACCCTAAAGCCTTGGGAATGCATCCCGTCATCGTCCGTTTGGTTGGCAAAGTGAGAGAGAGACGCCACATGCCACCAATCAATCATGCCCTCCCAGAGCTCTCTCCTCGCGGCGGCTGTTGCCATCGCCGCCGCCGTCTTCCTCCTCCCGCCCGCTTCCCACCTCTCATGTACGCACGCTCCTCTCTCTCTCTCTCTCTCTCCCCCACTCGCTTCGACTGAACGTATTTTTCACAGTAGGCGCCATTTTCTCGCAGTGGAAGCTCAATCTGTTGTCTATGCCTCTGCCCCCTTGCAGGGATGCCGAGGGGCCGTTTCGCCGACATGATATTGGTCAACGCCACCATCTACACCGCCGACCCCGCCCGGCCTTTCGCCGATGCCATGGCCGTCCGTGGAGGCCGCATGCTCCGCGTCGGCAGCTATGACTCCGTTAAGGTTGTATTCGATGCTGCTGTTTTTTTTTTTTTGCGCATAGATTAATTACAATCTGTTTTTGCCCGTCAAATTTCTGTTTAAATGTTTGCTGCATCACTGCAAGCATATTGTTTCTATGTCCTGCATTTCGCTCAAAATTGAAAGTTGTGTGTGCAGGAGTTGAAGGGTCGCCACACATACGAGTTGAATCTTAGTGGGAATGTTGTGCTGCCGGGATTCATGGATTCACATGTGCACCTCATTGATGGTGGTTTGCAGGTAATCCCACTTATGTGCCTGCCGTTGCATTCGGCATGGCAGACCCGTGAAATTACAATTACAATGATACATTTGTGCAAGGTTCTAAAACTCGGTAATCGGTACTCGCTCGGTCACCTCACTTTGTAGTGATTACACGGGAATCGGCCTAGTACTCGGCCTTGTAACCGGTTTTCTATTTTTAATAATGGATTTATATATGTGTATTCATATAAAATCAAAGTCATATTTGATGCTATTGTTTTGAACTTTTGATGTATATAGATAGTTGAAAAAAAACAGTTCCCAACATTAGCTGCTACTGTTAGTTATATAGTAGTTCCTCTCCCATTGATCCATTATCCCTTCCTTCAAATGTTTCTCATTGAACATAAGGAAAAAAAATTAGAGCAGCCCCAGTGGAGAAATAAAAACTCAACCAAAAATTATGTTCCCAATATTGTGTACAACATCTGAGATTTCCTTGTAGTGCCCGTAATAATATGTAACTAAGTTAGGCTAATCATGGAATAAAGATGACAGCTACTTATCTAGTGTTATAGCAAAGCAGCTCATTGGCAAGGAAAAGAGGGCATAAGAACATTGGTTACTACAATCTGACGAACAAAAAATAGTGTAAAATGGTAATCATGTCATCTAAGAATTTTAGTACACAAGCAATGAAGAAATGATTTGTAGCATAAGCAGATGGGGGCGAGCATTCCCAGCATTTTGGACTAACAAAAAATAATGCATGGCAGGATCACAGACTAGTCGGTGATTTCAATTTTCAGGCATGCATAGCAATGTAGGAAGAAGACCAAGTTCTCACATCAAACAAGCATTGGCATACCCAGAAGCTGTAGTGTAGTGGGAATGTTATAAGTAAAAATTTCTACGTAAGCTCTAGAATATCAGCATCCAGCAAACAGCAAACTGATCAACGAGTATACGGCCTAGTAGCCGATTATGCCGAATAATTGGCCAGTTATACCGGTTAACTACTCGTTTTGGCAAGGGTGCCACTTCGAGGGGTTAGAAGCAAATATGACTTCATCAGCAGGGTCAAGGAAGCTGCCAAAGGTTTCAATGAGCTATACATGCTCGTGGGTAGAAGATGGCTGAGATGGTTCTAGATGTATTCCCACATGCCACAGCAAACTAGAACACTAAGAAACACTACCCAAAAACTCTTAAAACAAGATGTCACTTGATGAGATCAAAATCTACAAAAATCGGGTTTTCTCGTGAATCTTGCTATCAAAATACCTAGATGGATGGAGATGGATTTCTGAGATTTATCTCTACCTCTTACACGTTCTTGGCACAGCAAGATTACAAGAAGAGAAGGAAAAGATCAAAACTAATCAAATCAAGAGCAAATCAATCAAAACGCAAAATAGACAAAGAGATCATCAAAGATTGATATATTACCACTTGAAGATGTATGTTTTACAGCCACTCCCTCAGGAGGAGAGAGCTCTAAGCCTAGAGCACGCACACACACTCTCTAACCTATCTCCCATAGGAGGGAGGAGGAGTTAGCCACCAAAAGGCTTAGTCAACCTTCTCAAACCCTAACTCTTGCCTCTCCTCCCCTTATATACTCTCACAACCTGAACCAAAACCTAATAGATCCATCCATTAGGCCAAATGGGGGAAACCCGTTAACCCTATCTAACACCGGGTTTTACTCTCACGCACACTTCTCAAAGTGGCTTACAACCATTAACCTATTAGTGAATCACATCTGATCCACTTCACATTTTCAGCTCATACATGACCTAAACCACTTAGGCCAACGCCGCGGTTTTGCATACCGCCACTTTTCCGGTATTGGACAATTTACCAAAATACCCCTCTACCGCCTTCCTCGAAGTTTTCCGCTTCCTTTGCCACGAAGCAACGCTTATGCTTCACCATCATCTATGTGGCCCTAATGATTTGCCGTCAAGCCTCTCACACATCCGGATCCCACCGAACCGTCTTCGCTTGCAAACGACCTAAGTCACTTGACGCACCACATGCTTTTCTTCATATATGACGGCACCGGCTTCCTTGACTGTTTGGACCTCAACTCCTCCCTGAGTCTAGTCCCGATCCACCTTACCGTTGTCCGTCATGTCCACCACCGATAGCTTCCGCTCCGGTTCCTCGTTATCTCGGCTTGTAATCACCCCGCAAGCCTCGGTCATCTTCGGCGGCTCCATGATCATCTAGACCTTGGCTCCTCCTGAGCGTAGTCCTGATCCCTTGACCGCTTTGGACTTAAACTCTCCTAGTTTAGTCCCAGTCCCGTCCGCCTCACCATGACGTAGCTCTGGAGTCCTACAACCAACATCAATAAGCAAACTGTCACGTAGCACCGCACAATACACAAATATCATCAATTTGCACAATTCAATCCAAACTATGCACAATGTAAAATGTATGCACCCAAATACTGATCCTAAACCTACGACCAAATAATAAACCCAAGTGCACATAAGCAACAACACTCAGGTCAACCCATGACCAAACTCCAACAGTCTGAACCGAGTACTCGGGTGCTTAAGAGATGAGGCACTCGAAGCCAACGAGTACCGACCAGCAGCCTACGACCAGCTCCACAAAACTCTACGACTATCACACAAATCGCTATGAGCACCTATCGCAAAGGTTTACAACTAGCTCTTCGAATACTCAAGTACTCGCAGACCAGAAGCACTCGAAGCAACGAAATCAGTGGAGAAAAAGCAATCTTTTGCAAACTCCTCAAAAACCAAACTCAATCTCCACAAAAACTCTAACCTAAAAATCAATTACTCATTACAACCATGGAGTGACGTCCACATGGTCTCACACTTTTAAATAATGGTTTCCTTTCGCTACCTAACAGGAGTTTAAATGCTCTGGGGTTGCTCGAAATAATAGACATAGCGTTTTGATTGTCATCTGTGTAGGTGACAAACTAGATGACTTCCTTCAGTTACTTCTGGTTACGATTTGAGGAGAACAAAACTAAGTCAATAAATAAATGATATTAAGTATTGTCAAAGTACGATATCCTACTAATCTTACGAAGGTATCTAATTGCGGCAATGAACAAAAGACAACTTATTGCATTTAATTTGAAGTAAGACAAAAACAACACGTCAAGCATTTCATTCATTTCATACTGAAGCACATCAGGACACTACAATAAATCTTACTTAGAATTCTCTGAAACGCTACATATTGGTATGATTTCTAATGTGGATTACGATCTTCCAACTTCTGAAAGAAATGCTTATTTTTGCCAGCCAAATCATATGTTGGATGATGCCAACTCTGCTGGAAAGAAGATAGGGATAGAACGAGCTGAGCGGAGTTCCTATTTGTTTCGATCACTATTGGCTAGCGGCGCACATCTGGCATTTGGTTCTGATTGGCCTGTATGTGTTCCCCGAAATTTCTTCAGTAACTGGAATTCATTTTTTTCAATTCTATAGCCATTGAACTTTACGTGTGACTGTTTTCCAGGTTTCAGATATTTATCCCTTACAAGCTATTCAAACTACGATGTCCCGTAAACCTCCTGGATGGGAAGTACCTGGGATCTCTACGGAACGCTTGTCCCTAGATGATTCTTTGAAAGCGTAAGTGTCGTTGCACTCAAACGCTCTATTTAGATATATGCCATTGCAAAATGTCAATGGATGTCTCACTGGCTTGTTGTGTGCTTACATATGAAGTGTGACTGACTTTCAGTCACTAAGGGTTGACCCTACTAATGGATCTCTCTCACACAGGCATACAATATTTGCTGCCTATGCTTGCTTCCTTGACCGTGTTGTGGGCAGCCTTTCTGAAGGGAAATATGCCGATTTTGTGGTTCTGCCTTCTACTTCATGGGACGAGTTCTCCAATGATATACCTGAGCACGTCTTGGCAACATACGTGAGTGGCAAGCTGGCCTATCCATAATGCCATATGAGGTGTCGGTGCTCCAAGCTAGATAGAGTGATAAAAAGGTCAGCATGTGCATATATATATTGTAATTAGCCTACCGGATACAAATTTTTTACAACTTGATATACGTTAGTTAAAACATAATGTTGGAAGTATAGGTAATATTTTAATTTTAAACATTACTAGGAGACAAATACAATAAATTAGTGATGCAAAACATATAACTAACAGCAGACTACTCATTGTACTTCAAAAAATACAAAAAGAAAAATACAGTATTAAAGTCAATCGAACGCGCGAATGATTTACTGTTGGGCTTGATGAAGAATAGGAAGCAACGCAGGTTCGATGCAGTGTAGAACATAGATGCAGTGAAGTGAGCGGTCGCGTAGATGTGCGCTGCCTAGAAACCTTATTGCTACTCTCGTGCAGGTCTTCACGGTAGCAACGGTTTGGAGATACCGCTCTTCTTCATGGTGCACGTTGGGAAGAAAAGTCGATGAAGCTCAGGTGGTGCAGCACAAGTTTGTAGGAGGAAGAAAAATAAAGGCAGTGAAATTCTTGGTTATACTTTGGACGTTTCCAGTATATATGTAGATAAATTGATAACTAACATGATTAAAAATAGTTATTTACCCATTGATAACTAACATATTTAATTAGCTATTTACCCGCTGCTAACTGCTTGTCATCAAACCCAATAAAGTCCTAAATTCAAACATTTGAATATCATTTAAACAGAGAGAGAGAGAGAGAGTGTGTGTGTGATGTACGTTTCAGCAAAAATAAAGGTAGACTTGGTCTACCAAGTGGCACACCACGGTCGCGTGTCACAAGTCACACGATTTTCACGTGAATACACACGCACGCGTGTGATTAGAGCCCTCCTTATGCCATCCTATTCATAATTTAAAGAGTGGCATAGATTCCATCTTATAAATTAGTCTCCCTCACTTTATCTTAGCAATATGATACTAAACCATAAATGCTTTGGAATTAAGAAAATAGACTTTCTGGGTCTATTTTTAACACATACTTCATACAAAATTAATATACTGACTAAACACAATTCAAAGTAACTCAAAACCAAATTCTTAAAATTCAAGAAATTCTTAAAAGTTAAAGGCCAATACGAATGTCTCAGTTTCTATAAGCTTTAATCACTACTATTTATTTTCAGCTAAAAGTCGTAACTAAAAGCTATAAATAAAAGTCAATACGAACGTCCTCGTAGCGCCAGTCTATGCGCATGTAAGGTTTCCTGGTTTGAAATGTTCTTGGCAATTTGTAGGACCAAACATGATGATCAGGGGGGGGGGGGTGAGGTTGAATAAGAGCTAACATCGATAACATGTTCTCTAAAATCTTTCGCCTCAAGACTATTAAGAGTCTTATACTCTAATAGCTATGATAAATTATGAAGATTAGAGTTTAAACACTCTTAGAGAAATCCTCAAGAAAAACCAAACCAAATGGGACTTGATATCTCAGAGTGGCATTGTTGTCACGGCAGAGTCAGCGACCATGGCGTGCGAGGAGCGCCTGGACGCCTAGGCGACGTGTCGCGCATAACCAGCCGAAGTCTGTAACCGGATAGCCAGCCGCGTGTAGCCAGCCGAAGCTTGCCCAGAGGAGCAAGCCAGCAACAGAGCGACCGAGCGAGCCAATTAGCCGAAGTCTGCAATTGGATTCACTTCCCACCGACTCTCCCACAGTATCTCCACTCCCGCAGGCCGCAGCATCTCTATCTCCCCGCTGCCTCCTCCGGCCCTCCCCCCGTCGCCTCGCCTCTCCCTGCTGCCTCCTCCGGCCCTCTCTCCGTCGCCTCCTCCCCCCGTCGCCTCCTCTCCTAGGTGCATCCCCCTCTGCCACCTCCTCCCCTCCCCGCCGCCTCCTCCCCCCGCAGCCTTCTTCCCTCTAGACGGCCTCCTCCCTCCCAAGTCGCAGGCTCCTCCCTCCCTGCTGCCTCCTCCCTCGGCTGCTTCCTCTCCCCGCCGCCTCCCCCCGCAGCCTCCTCGCCCCCCCAAGTCGAGGCGAGCGTGCATGGCGTCCCCTCCGTGCTGCCTGGACGCCAAGTCGTCGCCTAGGCGACGCCTTAACAACCATGCAGAGTGGTACTACCGTTATGCAAGGTGTGGTACTACCATCATGTAATGGACAATACTACTTTTCCTTTAAATCAACACAGGAAATTCAGTTTGAAGCGATGCAAATTTTGGTGTAACTTCAAAAATATAAGTCCAAATGATATGAAATTTTGCACACACCTTGTTTAATATCTTAGAAACATATAGGGCTGTAAAAAAAGCTCGAGGCTCGCGAACTATTCAGATTCGGCTCGCTTTAAACTCGATTCGAGCTCGGCTCGAGCTCCAAACGAGCCGAACTCGAGCCTGATATTAAATTCGCGAGCTTGTGATATTTTACCCTAAACCCTAATCCCGTCCCGCCCCCCGCCCCGAAATCCCGCGCCCCGGCCCGATTCCCGCGCCCCGGCCCGATTCCCGCGCGCCCCCGCCCGAAATCCCGCGCCCCCCGCCCACTCCTCCTCTCCTCGCGCCCCCCGCCCGCTCTCTCTCCTCGCGCCCCCGCCCGCTCCTCTCCCCCCAGCCCCCGGCAGCCCGGCCCCCTCCTCGCCCCGCGCCGCCTCCTCTCCACCCCGTCCCCGCCGCCTCCTCCCCCATCCGCGCGCCCTCCTCGCCCCGCGTCGCGCGCCGCCCCTCCTCGCCCCGCGCGCGCGTCGGCCTCCTCCCCCATCCGCCGCCGCCTCTCCCACCCCGTCCCCCCGCCGCCTCCTCGCCCCGCCGCGCGCCTCCCCTCCTCGCCCCGCCGGCCCCTCCCTCCCGCGGCCCCTCCTCTCCGGTCTCCTCGCGCCGGCCGCCGATGCCGCCACCGCTCGGCGCCCCTCCTCTCCCCCGCCGCCGGCGCCCCTCCTCGACCCGGATCCGGCCAACAGGTACCGAGCTTTGTCCGAGCCGAGCTCGAACGAGCCTGAAATTGTCAAGTTCGTTCGAGCTCGGCTCGAGTTTCTACCGAGCTCGAGCCGAGCCAGGTCAAGCTCGCTCGAGCTCGGCTCGTTTACAGCCCTAGAAACATATTCTATCTAAGGATCGTAAGAATCTATATCAAAATTTAGACTTTTTTAAGAACAAGTAATATAGTACCAAAACCAGGTAAAAACTGAAAATGCTGAATATGACTTGCTTATGAGTGAATGATGACCAAGATAGTTCTAGATGTATTGCCACATGTCGTAGCAAGTAAGAACACCCAAATAATCGAGGAAAAACAATTGGATCAAAAAAATCACTTGTGTGGGTCCAAGCATAGTCAAGCAACTTCAAGAATTTGCCAAACATGATGTTTAGATGGATGGAGATTGATTTTCATAGGACGTCACCATGACTTACATGTCCTAGGCATCCAAAAGATAAAGAAGGGGGAGATTAAAACTAACTGAATCAAGAGCAAATAAATGAAAACAAGAGAGATTCAGGAGAGATGAACAAAGTTGATATATTGCTACTTGAGAATGAATGTTTTATAGCCACTCCACCTGAAGGACAAAAAAGTACACCACAACATTTACACTTCTCAAACTCTAACTCTAAAACACTTGGCTTTAATTAATGAGTAAAGCTAGATAGTTGGATGTTTTGCTAGTAAGTTTCCATCCTAACCCTTTAAATAGACAATGCAATCAGCTCCATCTAATCATAATGGGTACTATCAATTTAGCACAGATGGGAGAAACCCGTTAACACCACATATCATGAGTTTTACTCACACATTATATTTATGTATATTTTTTAAAGCACATAAATCCAAATTCGCTAACTCCTTAGCCTTGGATCCAACATAATCTTCTCAGCTTCTTGTTGACCTAAACTGTTTTCCTAAGCACGTGGTTTTGATTCAAGATAATTTTTGGTATTTTTGTCGACTTACCAAAATATCTTTTCTTGACCCAGTCTTTATCTTTTCTTGCAAACAATCGTCATGCTTACCACATGTAGATGCATTATTGGCTTGCCATATGTCAGCAAGTCTCTTCTGTTCCGGTTCCACCATATTATGCCTTACTTGAACTGATAAAGCCATATGGTGCAACCTATCACTCGAACTTCGCTTCAATATTTTCCACTTTCCTCATGCTATGCTTGAACTCAACTATCTTAACAGACATCCTTGATTATTTTGGATCTTAGTTTCTCTATGAGCTTAGCCCCCATCCTCACCGTTGATCATGATTGACTCCAAACGATCCTGCACATCTAAAAACCAGGAAATTATTTTTAGGTATAAACTCTTCACAACTTGACCTACGTTAGTCAAAATATGTTTCATACAATATTAATACACTGACCAAACACAACTCAAAACAACCTAGAACCAAAATTTTAAAATCCAAGAAATTTTTATCTGGACTGGTACTACCATCTACTATAAACTAGTACTACCGCTCTCCGTAACTAGATCTCTTTGAAAAATTGCAACTGGTAAGTAAACCGTGGCCTGGTAAAACCACCGCTGGTAACTTCCAGACGACCGTAGTACACACGAGGCACGACGAATCTGGCTGGTTGCTGCAAGTTGCACGTGCTGTTTACTGGGAAAACCGTGGAGTTGAACGAAAGACGGTAGAGCAGCGGGGAAAGGAATTCTATGGAGTGAGGCTTCTCCCATACACCGGTTCTCTATGCAGCGGAGCCCACGCATTGTTGACAGACCGCTAGCTTCTCGCTTTGACGAACGTTCCATATGTATCTGTCACTCACTGTCGGGAAAGCGTCCGCGGCAGACTGCTCAGCTTTTTTTCAACTTCAGTTTTTAGTTTTAACTTTTTTTTACTATTCAGTAATTTATCTTTTTCTGAATTTTTTAAGATTTTTTACATTTTTCTTTTTTTTCTCGTGTTCCTTTGCATTATCCGTGATGGGTTAATAAATTTTTTCTATTTTTACATTTTTTTAAATTTAATTATGCCGAAAAAGCCAAATCAGCTACAGTAAAAAAAAAGCCAACTACAGTGAAATTTCAACCAAAAGTCAGAAACTATCGCTAAAACGATCACCTTTCACTGACAGTTCAGTAGTCAATGAGCTCCTAGAAGTGCTGTGATGCAAACGATTACGTGTAATTAGACGTTATAAACTTGGAGCTTTTATTGACACCGCAATTTGGAACGAACTTGTAGCCGTCACGAATCAAAATACAGGGCTGCACGCCCATAGTTTTCTTGTATCGACGTTTGGTCGCAAGGAATTAACGGGGGAAAGTGGATAGGTTCAAAGAGAATGGTCAGCAACAAGAACAATAAGAACACCGGCATGAGTTAATTCCATGTTAGTCGTACCTCTCCTTTTTTTTTCAGTTTTGCTATCACATAATCAACTAAAATTTTCTTATCTCTTAGTTATCTAAAATTATATAGTACTAATTTTTCTATTTAAAAAAATCTCCCCTTCAAAAAAAATCGTTAGAAAATATTTATCTAATAGATAAAAAAACGATTAAAAATAAAGAAAAAATAGTCACTTGTATAATAGTCATTTTTTTTTTTGCGAGGACCATGTTAGTCAATAGTCGATTTAGTCAATTCTTTTTTTTTTGCGAGGACCATGTTAGTCAATAGTCGATTACTCATACGACACCCACGGCAGTCTCCGATACATCGATGTCGGCTGTGTGAAACTGTGCGCCGCAGTGAAGATTGTCGTTAAATCATATTTACGTCAAGCACGTCCGGTTTACATTTCTGGCTTCTCCTCTTTCTTTTTTTCTTTTTATTTTTTTGAGAAAAGACACGAACACCATAAGTAGATCCACAGGGGAGATAGTTCCCTGCCATGAAGCCATTTGGAACATAGAATTTCCAAATGATTTTTTGAAGAACTTGTACTACTTTCTGTGAAATTACTACGTGCCAAAAGAGCCGTGAAACTTGTAACTGTGCTCGCTAAATTCCTATCTATACACTGAGCTTATTTCAGTAATCTAATTCGGCCGTCGATTGGAACAGAGAATCTGAAGCCATACGTGGATCTATTTATCGAAATTCTTTTCGGTTGCCATGCCATACATTTCATTTCCAATAGATTAAATTAATCAGAAGTATAGATGTCGGCGTTGGAGTAGCTGGAGCGAGCGAGTGGCTTCCAGATCGGAGTGGATCCAACCCAACACCGACGATCCGCACGCGCATCACCCCGAGTCGGCTGGCCACGAGAACAATTCGCAAGAGGAGGAGGAGAAGCTTCTCCCATCCGCTGCCCAATCGGCAGCTGCCACGTACGACGTTAGGGTTCTCGCTTCCGTCGCAAGGGCCGTCACCTTTGACCGCTGACCGAGCCAGACCCGTAAACATAACATGCACATTTAACACCACCCTTTGAATTTTCCAAAGTCAACCCCGTTCAGCTCTTCCCTATATATACTCGCCCTCAAAACCATGAGCTCCAATTCTTGTACTGCCACTTCTTGCTCCTCTTCAACCATTTGCAAGTTCACTGCACGCGTCTAGAAGATTCTAGACCTTTCGTTGTGCCATGGGCAACGGCCTCTCGCCGTGCTTGCACCTGCCGGCGCCAGCCGCGGCGGTGAAGCTGGTCTACTGGGGCGGGCAGACGAGGCTGCTGGTCACCGACGAGGACGGGTGCTCCACGGCGGGGGGCATGACGGCGGAGCTCCATGCTGACCACATCGTGTGCCCCGCTGACTCCTTCTTCGTCGGCCATCCGATCCCGGTCATGTCGCCCGGCGAGGAGCTGCTGCCGGGCCGCACGTACTTCGTCCTACCCGCCGAGCGGTTCTCCTGCCTCAAGGTGCTCACCGCCGCGACGCTCGCCTCGCTGTCACCCGCGCCGGCGAAGGTGTCCATCGCTGGCCCAGGGCAGTGCCCGTTCGAGTACGTCAAGGGCGAGGACGGCGCCGGGCTCATCAGAGTCCTGCCAGAGTTCATCGAGAAGGTGATCAGCTGCGACAATGACAATCGTCGCCGTGGGAACAAGACCTGCGGCGCGGTGGCGTCGACGACGACGGAGCTGTGCAGCACGCCGGAGCTGAAGAGGCATTACGCGCAGCTCGTCGGACCGAGGAACCAGCCATGGTCGCCGAGGCTCGAGACCATATCGGAATGTGAGAAGAGGAAGATATTGCGATCGCCGGCTAGACTGTTGTCTTCACGATAGTCGCGTGTGGCCGCGCCGTATACATATTTGTTTTCGGACGGAAGAAGACCACTAATTAATGTACATACATTTTCACTTGGACAGACATGCACACATGTTGTAGGCCTATTCATATTGATTTTTATTGATGACTTTTGATTACAGCTGATAAATAGTAGTGATTGATGAATAGTAGTGATGGATAGAAATAACTAATGAATAATAGTACATTATATGAGAAAGACGGTGCAATGAAAGATACTACAATATTCAGATCGTCATGCAACTTACGAAATTGTAATATAATAAAATACAAAGTATGTTATAATATATGAAAGTGAAAAGTAGTGACTGATAAATATTAGTATTTGATAAAAACAACTTATAAAAGTTAGGATATTCGTATTGACTTTGTGTGCTTGATTACCTGTACCAAACGTTACATATAATACGGAATGGTCCCGGATAAGGGTCATGCAGACGTTTGGTCACGTGAATCGAACTATCCTGTACTAGACTGGGATGCAAATTTGAGGAATATTTTCTCTAGATATTTAGCCATCCCATTCGCCAAAAAACATATGGTACAGAGACTATTCCATCTTATTCAAACTCGTTCCATCAACCAAATACACCTTTAAGTAGGTGAAATTGAGCAATAGTAGAATCAAGGATGCGCGGACAAATGTACAGATGTTTTGTTACGTTTTTAGTGAAGCAATAGCCAGCTATATACCCTTCTTACGATGAGTTCAAAAGAATAGACAGAGATTGAAGCATCCTAAAATTCAAAAGATTTTTTTGGATTTTTTTGAATCTTTGATTGAATCTTCAAATCCCTCCCTAATCCTTCTTAATCAAACTTAATTATCATGCTAATCCCCTCCCCTTGATCTCCCGTCTCCTCCCCCGTGCTGGCACATTTCCAGGCGCCGCCTCCGCACCCTGCCCACGCGTCTGCGCGCGCGCCCGTGAAATTGCGGGCGGTCGCACCGCCCGACGTTCACACCCGTGCCTACTCTGCCATCATGGTCCCCACCTCCCAGTGGCTCCCCTCTGCCAGCCCTGCCACCCTCGCCCTCGCCCCGTGCTCCCAATTGACCGGAGCTCCTCTCCCGCCGTGCGCCCACGCCCGCCAATCTTTGGGATAACGAAGAGCAAACTTTTGAAGAGGACCCAGAAGAGCCGATCTACTTCGAAGATAAGTGGTTCTAGATCTTAACTGCGCTCAAGTACGCCTGTGGTGTTTTTGCTGTAATATAAATTAACTTTGATCTTGTCGCCCGCTACGCTAAAAACTTGACCGATGAGTCTTATCTTTGTAATGAAGTTTGGATCTTATATGTAAGCCTATGTTATTGTGATAATCATTCTCGTGCGATACAACGCAACTGTATAATCTTAGAACGGGATTATACAACGATTGTTTACATATGTTTAACAATGAGTTCCTATCGATGGTGAATCATGAAGTGCCGTTAGTTGTTACTCAAAACTAATGAGAATTTTTTTTACGAACCCATCGTCGAATTTCAATGCCTGTACATGTAAATATCCTTGAAATTCATTAATAGAGTGCATTACCATTGATTTGGAATTTTCGAACTCCAAGATATATCATATGTATACATTAACGGGAGTCATGCATGAACATGCTACCGAGAATTGACCGACATGATTAGCCTTGAACGGTTGCGCCAGCCAATGTCACGATACGTGCATGCGCAGTACATCAGGCATCCATGGCAGCCCCAGCCAGCCGGTGCATCCGTGCATGTGTGTGCTGAACCACACTGGCCGTGAACAAATGACAGACGAGGGATGTCACTTCCCCTGCGGCCGCGCGAGGCAATTGAAGTGATGGGAGACGCGTCGGCGCGCGCGCGGGTCAGCCGCGGGAAATTCAGCGGAAAACGTCGTCCCAGGTTAGCTTAGCTTAGGTAATTGAATTGGTCCTCTCGCGGAGACACCGGGTAGGTTATTTTGAGTTGTAGTTTATAGTTTTTGAATTCTGACTGTTTGTAAGAGAGTACGAAGAGAGAGACAGTTATATATGAAAATTGATATAGCTAAAGTCAGTTGTTTACTATAATCAATTTATAGATCTTATTTTAAAAAAAACGTATCATTTAAAACTAATTACTATAGCAAAAACTAAAAATCTAATACCATAAATCCAAATGAAGCAGCCATCATAGGAGGAGGATCACCAACCTGGGCTCCGCTCGTCTCGCGGTCCACGAAATGGATATTCATAGGGAGAGACAGCAAGTAATGACTCCTCGAGATCGAGCCAATCGATCGGCGCTGTTTTCTAAGGTGCCTTAACTAGCTCGTATGTGATAGAGGATGCACGTTGGACTTTCGAAGGGTTAGTATCTTGTATGTGAGCTAGAATTAATTATATGGATATATAACTGAATGTGGGCTTGATGGTATTTAATTATTTGAAGAATGCAAAAGCGTAGTCCTTAATGGAGCATTATAGTAGTGTAAGTTATTGCCTATTAGTAGTAATCCTCGTCGCAAGCCAAAGAGATCCTAGTAGAGCGTATCAACGATTCAAAGTACTTGCTGACGAAGCGCTAGATGAGTTTTGTAACTTTTATTTTTAAATTTTGCACGCCGACATAATTTTATGTAAAAAACATGCTGTAAAGGAGGCAAATCATCCTTATTTAGAAATCATATGTTAAAAATATATGTTCAAAGTCTTCGAGATGGGATTATTTCCCATGTACAGGCCGGCCGGGTACACATGCATGTATGTATGAATTAATAATCAGACATGGTGTGTGTGGCAACATATATATCAGACTGTAACGCCCCGCGTTTTCTAGCTAACCTAATTGGTGTAATTAGTCTTAACAATAATAATTAAATGGTCAAATTAACATCAGGAATCAAACGCTCTAATTTAGAACACCGCACTGGGATTTCAATTGAATTACATACAACCAAATAAACAAATATAAGCAGTAATTGCTATTACAAACAAAATATATTCAGTCCATTTAATTATTACATTGAGAATTACAGAGGGATAAATGTTCATATGAAGCATCTCATACATTAGTATCAATTGTTGAACCACCACCACACAGCCTTCTCATTTGTGAATAGAATGGTATACAAATGCTGAAAAAGACCAAACAAAAGGAACCAACAAAAAGAAGTAAAATGAAGAAAGAGAAAGAAATTACCGTTAGAGCCCTAGAGGTTTACTTCGGGCAGGGTAATCTGTTCACAGAGATACTTGACCGTCTAGGGGCTAGTCGGCACATCTCACAACTATAGGATTATCATTCGGCAATAAAACAAACTTAAAGTACACCCAAGACCAATTTCCAACCCAACCACAAAAATATCTCATGCTCTCCCCCTCAGCACAATAGGCCCCAAGAGGACATAGGAAATGCACGGCCAATAGATAAGGCCAGCGTTGAGCCAGCACAGAAGACAAAGAAACAATTTCACCCGAGCAGCCCTAGTTCCTCCCAATCCCATTCCCTCTCCCCATTATAGAGACATCTTCCACAAGACACAATACCACCGCCAACCGACCAAGGGCAAGAAGCCAAGGAGAGCTCACGGCCAGCCAACCAGGGCCAAGGAACCAGGGAGCAAGGGACCAAGCCGTAGGAGGAGGAAGGCACAAGCAATAACAAAGCAAGAACCGCAAAGCCGGCAAGGAGGAAAGCGACACCACGACCGCTTCCTCAACCATCCTCAACCCCCCCCCCCCAAAACTAGCCGGCCGAGGTAGGCTCTGCCATCTTTTCCCATGGTTTTATTGCCTTGGACCACACCAATCGCATAGCAAGCATTGCGGCATCTCTACTCTAGAATCACCAAGAATTGCATAACAACCACCAGTGAGCACCAGATACTATCTCAAGCCACTAGATCACCAATACATCACTGTTAGACCATATTTGGATTGTATCATTATAGTTAGATTGTATCCTTGATTGGGTCTCCCTTCCTATTCTTCCGGGTATTGTTTCTATAAAACGGTGGTTAGGATATGGAAGGCTTGGCCTATTTATGTTCCCCTGTGATTATCAATCTATTATCAATGCGTGAGATTAATCCGCTCTCATGGTATCAGCGATGGTCGCTCCTGTGACCTCCCTCTAACGCTTCCGCATCTAAATTTTTCAGCCGCTTCCGAACCTAGGACAAAAGCACAACCTTTTTCCCCAATCCTGCACTCCACCGGGCTAATTCCCCAACTTCCAGATCCGGCGCCACGCACCTCCGCTTCCACCAGGCGCCCCGCTTCGGCACCTCTGCTTCCCGGCAACACCGGCCTCCGCCCACGTCATGCCCCCAGTGACCTCCTGATTCGCGTGGTGTCCAGACTTCGGCGCCACCCCGGAGGAAGCTCGCATCCTTGGCGCCGTCGCTGGAGCCGCCTCCCCTCGCGGCACCCTTGACCACTCTGCTACCCCCAGAGGAAGCTCACACCCTCGGCGCCGCCCTCGAGGAACCCCCGACCACTTCCCATGGCCGGTTCCCACACCTCCACCGCTGATGTTGAGGCGGCCAAAGCAGTTGCAGCCGCTGCGTCCCAGGAGCAGGACGCTACTCGTCTGGCCGCTGAGGCCGACGCTCTGGTGGTCATCAACCTCCACACGCAAGCCGTGTCCGTCCTCAACATTCGATCTCTCGTCCCCGTCGTCCTCGACACCACCTCGCCATGTTACTCCAAATGGCGTGGTCTTCACCTCATCAATCTCGGCAAGTACGCGTTGACAGACCACGTGCTCTCCAATGAGGTACACCCCGAGGTCGCTTCGTGGCATCGCATGGATTGTGTCGTCATCTCCTGGTTGTATGGTACCATCTCGGCCAGTCTCCTTGAGATCGTGATGACCCCCAATGCCACAAGCCACGCCGTGTGGCTCGCCCTTGAAGCTGAATTCATCGGGAACAAGGAGACACGCGCGTTACTCCTCGACACTGAGTTTCGCAACTTCGTGCAAGGATATCTCAGACTACTGCCGCAAATTGAAGGGCATGGCATATCAACTCGCTGATCTAGGTGAGCATGTTGCTGATTGTACTCTTGTGCTATCTGTTCTACGAGGCCTCAACGAGAAGTATGCACACATGGCTACTCTGCTGAAGCGGCAAAAGCTGTTTCCCTCCTTCATCGATGTCCGCAACGATCTTCTGCTGGAAGAGATCACGATGGGCAACAGACTGGCGTCTACCTCCACTGCGCTACTCGCCTCTATCCCGCGCTCCAACCACCCGACCACTCCTTTGTCTGGCGGCGTCCCCGCTGTCGCGCACACCGGCGGGCCTTCTGGTGCAGCTGGCAAGGCCGGCTCCAGCGTCACTTCGGGTGGCAACTGCTCGAACAATCAGCGTCGGCGAAACAATCGCACCACCGGCGGGCGGGGCGGTGGTAAAAGCGGTAACTCCGACGGCGGCGGCGGCGGCCTCTCTGCTGGCGGCGGCACTCCTGGAGGTAGGATCCCTGGGTGGCCGCCCTCTTTTCAGCACCCATGGACTGGCCAGGTGCAAGTTTGGCCCACCAACGGTCCACGCTCCTTCCCGGTCGGGCCCCAGCAGCACCCACATCCCCAAGCTTTCACTGCAGCCCATCCTGATGCTCTGCGCCTCCAGACTGTTGCGCCTGCTCCTCAAGCCTTTGGCGCTTTCAGTGGCCCACCGGAGGGACTACCACAGCAGCCACTGCCGCCATTCACGCCAACCCCTTGGGGCAATGGCTGGGATCAAGCTGCTCTCGCCCAAGCATTCAACACGATGACGCTGACTCCACCGCCAACTACAAATTGGTATATGGACTCTGGTGCTAGTGACCATATGACATCGGATGCTGGTAACCTTGCTCTTTCTCAATCTCCGTCCTCCATTACTCCTTCTAATATTGTCGTTGGCAATGGTTCCATTATTCCTATTACCGCTACTGGTTCAGCTCTTTTGCATGCTCCTGCTCAATCTCTTTTTCTTCGAAACGTTCTTGTGACCCCTCATATTATCAAAAATTTAATTTCTGTGCGTCATTTTGTCATTGATAATAATTGTTCCGTTGAATTTGACCCATATGGCCTCTCTGTGAAGGATCTTCGAACCAAGAGCGTGATAATCAGGTGCAATAGTACCGGTGACCTCTACCCTTTGTTGCTAGAACCTCTTGCCGGTCCGCGTGTTTTTGTTGCTTCTGCCACTCCTGCCCTTTGGCATCGTCGTCTTGGTCATCTTGGGTCTGAGGCTTTGTCCAAGTTAGCTAGTTCATCTGCTATTTTATGTAATACTGGCACTCCAGAGTCTATCTGTCATGCTTGCCAACTTGGTCGTCATGTTTGTTTACCTTTTGTTGTCTCTAGCTCTCGCGCTATTAAGAATTTCGATCTAATACATTGTGACCTTTGGACCACACCTATTGATAGCGTCTCTGGGTACAAATATTATTTGATCATTCTTGATGATTGCTCCCACTTTACTTGGACATTTCCTTTACGCCTCAAGTCTGATACTTTTGCCAAGCTCTCTTAGTTTTTTGCCTTCATTCATACGCAGTTCGGCTCTACTGTTAAAAGCGTGCAGTGTGACAACGGCAGAGAGTTCGACAACTCCTCCGCTCACACGTTTTTTCTGACACATGGCGTCGCACTCCGCATGTCATGTCCATACACATCCCAACAGAACGGCCGAGCCGAGCGCGCCGTTCGCACCACAAACAACATCATGCGCACCCTTTTACTTCAGGCTAGTATGCCCCCCTCAGTTTTGGTTAGAAGCTCTCCATGCCACCACCTATCTACTTAATCGTCACCCCACCAAAACTCTAAAGTTTTCCACACGCCCCATCTAGCTTTATTTGGCATTCCTCCATCATATTCCCATCTTCGTGTTTTTGGTTGCCGTTGCTACCCTAACCTTTCTGCCACCGTTGCCAAGAAGTTGTCACCTCGCTCTACCTTGTGCGTCTTCCTTGGTTACTCCTCTGAGCATAAAGGTTATCGATGTCTCGATTTGGCATCTAATCGAGTCATTATTTCGCGGCATGTTACCTTTGATGAGAGCTCATTTCCTTTTGCTGATCGGACGGGTGCGCTTGTTGCTACTAATGATCTTGATTTTCTGCTAGAACTAGATCACACCCCGCTGCCCATCGGGCCACGGGCCTCTGCAGGTGGACCTCCTCGCGGTGCTACTGCCCCTGGTGATTTTTTGTCCCGAGTTGTTGCCAGCGGCGCCGCCCCTATGTCTTCTGTTGCTGAGCAGGCCACCACAGCTGGGCCGCCTGCTCCACCCGAGGGGCCAACACCCTCACCGCCCACTGCGCCGGCTACCACCGATGGGCCTGCTGGGCTTCCTCCAGCACACGGCCCTGCCTTGGGCACTGGTTCAGCTGCCCCTGATGCTTCCGCTCAGGTTGTTGCTTGCCCGACCGGTGCCCCTGCTCCACCACCACATGTCCATCCCATGGTGACTCGTGGGAAGGCTAGGATCCAGCGTCCCATCCAACTGCTCAACCTCCATGTTGCTGCTCTCTCGCCACTCCCAAAGACCTACCGTGGTGCACTGGCTGATCCTCATTGGCGTGCAGCCATGGAAGAGGAGTTTGCTGCCCTGCAACAGAATAACACTTGGGACCTTGTTCCCCAACCGGCCGGCGTCAACATCATTACAGGCAATTGGGTTTTTCGCCACAAGCTTCATCTTGATGGGTCACTCGATCGGTACAAGGCTCATTGGGTTCTCCGTTGTTTCTCCCAACGGCCTGGCATTAACTTCGATGAGACTTTCAGTCCAGTGATCAAGCCTGCTACGATCCGCACGGTCCTCACATTGGCTCTTTCTCGTTATTGGCCCATTCACCAGCTAGATGTGAAGAATGCTTTTTTGCATGGCACACTCTCCGAGACCATACACTGCATTCAGCCCTCTGGTTTTGCTGACTCTGCTCGCCCTGATCATGTTTGTCGGCTCAACAAATCGCTTTATGGTCTCAAGCAAGCTCCTCGTGCCTGGTACAGTCGATTTGCTTCTCATTTCCTGTCCTTGGGTTTTGTAGAAGCCAAGTCCGATACGTCGCTCTTTCTCTTTCATCGGGGCCAGGAGACAATTTACCTACTTCTCTATGTGGATGATATTGTGTTGACCCCTTCCTCCACAGCTCTTCTTCACCGGATTATTCATGCTCTCCAGACGGAGTTCTCTATGAAGGATCTTGGGCCTCTTCATCATTTTTTGGGAATTACCGTCCGACGTCAGCATGATGCTTTGCACCTTTCTCAGCAACATTATATTTTGGAGATCCTGGATCGTGCCGGTATGTCTCATTGCAAGTCATGCAGTACCCCCATTGACACCTCTTCCAAGCTTTCGAGTGATGGGCCTCCTGTTGCTAATCCCACTGATTATCGCAGCATAGCTGGGGCCCTGCAGTATTTGACATTCACCCATCCCGATATTGCATATGTCGTTCAACAAGTGGTTTGTTCATGCATGATTCTCGGGAGCCGCATCTCGCTTTGATTAAGCGAATTCTTCGCTATCTTCAGGGGTCACTTGCTTATGGCTTGTACCTGCATAAGACTTCTCCTGCTAAGTTGGTGGTGTATACCGATGCTGATTGGGCCGGTTGTCCCGACACCCGCAAGTCTACCTCAGGCTATGGTATTTTTCTTGGCGACAACCTTATTTCTTGGTCCTCCAAGCGTCAACCCACTGTCTCCCGCTCCAGTGCCGAAGCTGAGTACCGTGCCGTGGCTAATGGTGTCGTCGAGGCTAGCTGGCTGCGCCAATTGTTGGCTAAGCTGTGCTGTCCCCTTCAGCATGCCACTTTGGTGTATTGCGACAACATCTCCGCTGTCTACCTCTCCTCCAATCCAATTCAGCATCAAAGGACCAAGCATGTGGAGATTGATTTGCACTTCGTCCGTGAGCGCGTCGCCCTGGGAGACGTTCGTGTATTGCATGTGCCTACCTCAACACAATATGTGGACATTTTTACCAAAGGATTGCCGACCGCTGTGTTTACGGAGTTTCGCTCTAGTCTCAATGTTCGTCCTTCTCCCGTTTTGACTACGGGGGGTGTTAGACCATATTTGGATTGTATCGTTATATTTGGATTGTATCCTTGATTGGGTCTCCCTTCCTATTCTTCCGGGTATTGTTTCTATAAACCGGTGGTTAGGATATGGAAGGCTTGCCCTATTTATGTTCCCCTATGATTATCAATCTATTCTCAGTGCATGAGATTAATCCGCTCTCAATCACCATTTCACAAACTAAACATTGAGTAGCAGGAGCATAGGTAGAAGAAGTTACCGAGGGCCAAATGTCATAGTGCCGAACAACTACTCACACCCGACAGCCCATTCACACTCCCTCGATGAATGCATGGACTTCAAGCCCCATCGTAGTAACTGCATGGCACTACCCTTAGTAGAGTTCAACTCAAAACAAAAACATGCATTGTAAGTTAAAAAATAACCATAAGCAAAGTTAGCCATCAGAGTAAGTAAATACCAACAAGGGAGTAGAGGAGAGTCGGCTATGGAGGAGCTTGGCCATGGATGAGGGGTGGTGCGGAGTGATGGAGGAGGGAGCTGAGTCAAACCCTAGCCACCCACAAGGGGAGGAGCCATTAGGGGGCCACGGCCATGCACCAGGTTGGCGCCGAGAGGGAGCCGGGAGAGACTATAGAGGGATCCGAGGAAGGCAATTGGGGAGGCGACGCATAGGGTATAGTAGGAGGCAGCAATGAGGAGAGAGGCACCAAAGACTGGGTTGGGTAGTAGCCAGAACTGAAGAGGAGGGGCCGAGGTGATGCCGAGGAACCCTATGGGAGATGGCCAGCAAGGGAAATGAATCGGTGGTGGTGACCCCGAGGAACCAGATCCAGGTGGCGGTGAGCAGCAGTCGAAGGCCAGGACGACGCACTGTGCCCCGGGTCGGCAGCACAAGGAGGACGGCACTAGAGATCTAGGTCGAGAGAGAGGAGGAACCGAGAGGAGAGATGAGGGAGAGGAGATCGGTGGGGAATGAATGGGCTGGGTAGCTGACGGTTCGGCCAGGTGAGAAAAGAGAGAAGAGAACAGAAAAGGGGAAGGAAGGAAAAGAGGAAAAATAGAAAGAGGAAAAAAGAAAAAGAAATGTATGCTAGGTTTAGAAATGAATGTTAAAAGCAGCACGGACTCAACCCCTAGGGTATTTGTACTATTAGTGTATTGTATCTGTAATATTCTCTCTTGTATAATTAGATTTTTGAACTAGACTATATTTCTGGTATTGTAATAACTTAGTGAACATGTTGTATGGAACTTCAGCCCTACATGGCTATCTAGATGAATGTAACGTACTGTTTCTAATTATTGTTCTGCTGTAATACTCTTATTAGCTTATTATTCCTTAAAAATGATATTCCATCGGTTGAAACAAATAGTAATCGGTTTACTAACGTTTTATCTCACGGTAAAAATACGGAACGTCACATATTGCGACTACTTCGCCAGCCAAACTAATTAAACTCATGATCACCCGGCCGATACAGACAAAAATATAAAACCTTACATGATAATAGTTATATGGAACACACTGTACGTCATACATCAGTACTGCTTCTTGTCCGATATATAGCCGTTTGATTCATGGAAATTAAACACAACAATCCATCATTTATAATTTATACTCCACTACTGCAGATATAGTCTTGCTTTTTTTCTCGACGACTTTCTCCAATTTGTCACAGAATGCGGGACACTCCTTGTTTATCGTTCCTTGACTTCTCTGTTTCAATGTAAAATGGGATGGAACTGTAAGCTCTTTGGGAATAAAAACCGCCATTCTAATGCATCTAATTAAATGTAGATTAACACACACACACACACACACACCAAGTCCAAACATTTCCTCGATGTGTTTATGCAGTGTTGTATGCGAAGAAATCATGTTTGATCTGATTGCCCCCAAAAAGAATATGGTATGGCTGCTAAAGTTGCAGTATACTAAACACGTTGGATCAAAAAACGACGGCCCAGATCTTCCACGAGTACTGTAACGAATATATCATGCAGCGATCACTGTAGCATACTGTAGTTGAACACTGTGGCGATCTGCGCAGTTGGTCCCTTCGATTCAACAGTGGTGGCAGCTTGCAACTGCTAAATTAAAGTTGCAGTTGCAATTCAAACTGCACAGGAACCTTATCCATGGTAGGGTTACGTGTTGCTTATATAATTAGAAATTGTTCCATCACCTTGTTGCAATTCTAATGTGTGAATGCGAAACCTATTCTTATTTTTCTTAGTTGTATATGGTTTTTTGACGAACCAACCTTTGTTTCACAGGCAACTAGCTAGGGCAAAATCATGATTTTTTTGTGAGGGCAAAATTTTGCATGTTGTAAGGAATTTCATAAAGCCTTCCAAATCGTGCCCCCATATGGTAAAGCACCGAATTTTCCTAGCTTATGCACATGATTATAAACCATATTGGAAGTCACATCAGGTTACGTGTGAATTAACACAGGGTTTGCTAGTAGTAGCTAAGAATTGATCTTAACAATAAATTGAACGGCTAAGGTATCTTGCTTGACCTAAACTACCTTTTAATTTCAAACTAGATGACAACCATGTTAAGATTTTGGGGGCACTTGGAGATACACCACAAGAAGAGTTTGTATTTACTCTTCGTGGGTCCCTAAATTTGCATAAAAGGTCTTTTCTTTTCAACTTTTTTATAGTAATTAGCTTTTAAACGGAGTATCTTTAAGGCGAGGTCTATAAATTAATTATAGTACATATTGTAGCAACTTCATTTATATCGGCAAAATCGCACACGAGTTTCTGTTACTCCGTACCATCTTTCATGAATAGTCCAAAAGCCATAAACCGAAACTTAGACCCTATACTTCAAAATCACCTTGTTCAATCCTAAATGTTGTCAAAATAAGTGCCACTTAGATATGTATGTCGACTAATAGCGAATTATAATGATGTTGTAGTAAGATCAAATTAAAAACACCTCTAGTGTCATGTGATCCAGTAAGATGATTTTGAAGTTTAGGGGCTAAGTGTCACCTTCGTTCATGTTTAGGAAGCATTGGTGAGAATTTTCTCTTACAAACATATCATACTAATTGTTGGCATACCACTAAACCACCATCAAATATGGAGAAATTTTCTATACCAACACAGAGATCACAAAAAACAAATAATGTTTTACGTGCAATTTTTATGCCAATAGTTTCTATTCTGCAGTGGAATATTTATGATATAAATTTTTCATAATACTAAGTAAGAACTTAGCTTTCATATATCCAAATTTTAGAGCTATTCCATTGTAGATAGAGTTAATCAATATGCACTATCTTAATCTAAACCCACCAAATAAAGGACTATCTTAATCTTAATCTAAATTTTCCACAAATGAATGTGAAAAATCAATAGATCCTAGAGACTTATGATCGTTGTCTTGCTTTCAGTTTTATCTAATTGATTTTATCCACTGTAATCTGAACCATTATATGATAAGTCTTTTGTTTTTTTACCCAACCTATATATTGATACGGAATTTCTAGATCAAAGAATGATAATGGTGACTCTAATTTGCACGAATTCTATAGTAGTATTGTTAGTAGTAGTTGTACTTTCAGAAAGAACAGATGCACTACACATTTATCATCTTCTTTCAAATAGCTTTATATCTAAAGTAGAGTTGTATTTGTTATAGAATAGTAATATCTAACTCTAATAACTCCTGTAACTAATTTATTTGCACTATTATAATCTAGATCTACCAGGTAAGTAATCTAGATCTTTCTCTTGTATTTCTGATTAATGAGATAATTCTTTTGTCCCCCAGAGAGAACATAGCATCTCATATAAACATAGTTTTTATTATATAATAGATAATTGACTAATTGAGATTTGAGAGTAGGGCCTTACATGCATGATCCAATTGAATGCAGCTAATATATACCCAAATGAACGTATCGTAGCTTACTGTTGCCCAAAAGTACTCTATATGTGATTTTCTTTTAGGAAAAAAATATTATAGGAAGTATTGAGTTTCAGCGAGCTAAGTATTTCTCAAGATCAAATTAATAAACATCGATGACAGTACCAACAGAAAAGTCATGCATGTACCTGAAGATGGAGGCTATAGAATGTTCTGTTCTCAAAGGTGGAAAAAGTCGACGAACTGATCAGGTGAAGGCCTTCGTTCTCCAATACTTTTATACACTTGGACAGAGGAAGAGTTGTACCAGCCATACTGCTCAACAAGCTAACCTGAACCATGATTTCTTTGTCATTGAGGCAAGTAGCAGAAACAATAGGAGTTATGTTCTCGCTCATGCTCAGTACTCCTGGTTTGCAGTTGGCTTTAGTCAGCTCCTCCTTCTTCTTCTCCAGATTATCGACCTGTTTCTGCAACTCGGGGATGTACTTGAGGACTCGAGACACCGTCGTCGGAATGCTCAGCTTCTTCTGCAGCACGCGAAGTCAAAGCACATCAGGATCTCATGCTAGCCCTTGTGACACGGTACACAGTTTACAGGAGAAAGTGTTGGTTTACAGTGTGATCGGCGTCGGGGAGGAGAGAACGGAGCGAAGAGTAGAGCTCATTGAGCTGCTTCCGGCGGTCGCGCTCGTACGCGTTGTGGCTGAGCTTCCTGTGGGAGCCGGAGCCGCCGGAGCCGTAGCCCGAGGAGGTCGCGTTCGCCGCCGGCGCGGAGAGCTCGTGGATGTCGTCGTCGAGGTCGAGGTCCGGCCACGGCGGGGACGGAAGCTGGCCGGAGAAGATGTCTGCCTCCAGCGACGAGATGCTGCTCGCGAATGGGTCGTCGAACAGCTGGTGGTCCATGGCGCCGTGTATTGCCGCAGTTTCTTGTTCGTGGAGAGGTGAGAGGAGGTTGGAGAGGGAGCCTAACTAGTAGCTATCTTTGTGTGATTATTCTGTGTGAACCGCCAGAAGCAGCAGTGCGGGAGGACCCTAATCGAATTTTATTGAGATGATTAGCATTAACTATATTCTTGATAGAGGTTAGATCGAGTTATAGGCCAGTTCCAAAGAGATGACTTCCTATATATTTATATAGGGCAAGATGTTGATCATGTCAGTGTCACGTATGACTTTATATAATTAAGTTAGCTAAATAATACTGGATGTCTGAATCTGTTAGTCATACATGTAATAAAAAAGTTTGAGAGCGAAGGGTTTAACATATTATGCTTGTTCCAAAAAAAATGGCGGCAATGCTTGTTCTGCCATGTTAATTAGGAACAAAACTACGAAGAATACAGACACGCCTCTATATGCTGGAACATGGGTTAATTAGCTGCTTTCGTATAAAAAATCGATGCTGCGTTTGCTCGACGTACTAAGATTGTATATATATGTTGGTTAGCATTCAGCACAGTTCTTTGGTGTTCAAGCTAGTAGTTAGTTAGTTTTAGTTGCTCTAATAATATTGGTTTGATTCAACTTAAGATAATTGCATGAATCTGTACATGTATAGTGTTAGGTTCAGGTCAGGATCACTACCACTTAAGAAAATGAGCCTATATCATCTAGTTTATACAAGGCATTACGCAAGGCGGCGTATAGGTACGTAGGCTTATCCGAGCAAGCTAGATACGCCAAATGATAGAGAAGGATTATCCCGTCACCCGCAGGGGGATCTAGCGACGAGCCTATTATTATATCGAGGCAACGGCTTATCCTAATCGCGGTGGTTCGTTTAAGAATGGCGCGCCGTGAGTAGTCTAATGGCCGCGGCCGCGTCGGTGTGGCGTGATCCGCGCCCGCATAGCGCCACGGAGGCACCACGCGCGGCGGACGTGCGGGCACGGGCAGGGAGCGTGCCGGCACGCGCCGCGGAGGCTCATCTCCCGCGCAACACGCGTACGTCTAGGCTATCTGTCGAGAGCCAGACATGTCCATCGGCCAAACAGTGCCGCGCGAGGTGCTTGGCAGCGATCATGGTTGGTTAGTGCGTCGGCGTGCCGGAAAATTTCGGGAGCCTCGATCGTCGAGCGTGCAGTCTGCATCTCGCCTAGACGTGTGCATGCCCTTCACTAGGAAAGCGTCTTCCCATGCATGCTCCATACAACCCTGTGTCCTCGAAAAAACTCTCACCGTACACAGGTGACCCCAGAAAGCGTACGTCTTTCCATGCTCCATAGATCCCTGTCTCTTCGAAAAAAATTCTCACCATATACAGGTGACTCCATGTATGTATGTGTGGTGTGAGTAGGTTATAAATAAGGATGTAAGTTTAATATACGTTCACCTTATATCTGTTGTATATGTAGAGAGCAATATGGAAATTTTACCATTGCTAAAAGAAAAAGAAAGAGTGGCCCACCTGTCGGTGGACCGGGCTGGAGAAAAAGGAGGAGCTCACCTCCTCCTCACCCGAGCGACTCGGGCATTTCCAAGCGGGCAACGGCGCAGGCGTCGCTCCCAGCGGCAGGTGAACTCCACCCGGCAGCCCGGTCCTCCCATGCTCCCGTGCGGCCCGCTTTCCCCGTGCGACGCGCTCCCCGTGCGGCGCTCCTCCGGATCTGGCTCGGGCGTTGTTCCTGGTCCGGATTTCCAGGGGGCGGCACTGACTCGAGCGGGAGAGGAGGGGGCGGTGGCAGCCCGGAATCCTCGGATCCGTCCGTTGGAGGCCACCGCTCCAGGAGTTATTCCCCTCCTCTCCCTCGGCTATAAGAAAAGGCTTGCTCCTCTTCTGTGAATCATCCGAAGATAGTGAGCTCTCTTCTTCCTCATCTCTCTTTGATTCCCTATACTACCTTTGGTGTGTGGCGTCTCTGTGGTTGCTTCGATCCAGACGCTGACCTCAGTTCCCCTCGGTGCTTGACGGTGAGGTGTTTGGCCGACGCCTGTCGTGTGCTTGTGCGATGTCCCCTGACCTCGACTTTGTCGGTGTGTGAGTGCATACTCCGACGACGAGGATTTTGTATCTCCGATTACCTGCTACCCTATCTCATTCTGGCATAGAGAGGTGTTAAGTTTGTTGGGACAGCGCCCTGTGGTATGCCTAGCTCCGTGATCTTCTTGGTGATTTCGAGTATTACCGGCTTTGTGAGTATACGGTTTCAATTCTTTGCAATTTACAGTTTGTCATATATATGTGAATGCAAAGGAAACGATGGGCTAAATTGCTCGATGATGAAATAAGTCATATATTGAAATTGGTTTATTTAATCTTTGAGCTCTAATTACTGTTATCTCTGTCATTGCTATTAACTTTGAGTTCTGCAAATTAATCTCCAGTCATAGATATATTGGCCACATATCATTCGATTCATGCAGTCACTAGATCATAGCAATTCCTTATATATATTGCATGTCTGTTAGAGTTCAAAGTAGGTAATTTGAGTTTGATTCATATGTGAGAAAATCAGTTTATATGTTATTAGATTTGCTCTAATTGAGCCATCTTTTTTACTGCTGTGCTGCTGGCCGAATGCATATATGCTGGATATATTTTGAACTTTGAGATTGTAGAAGTTAAGTTTAGAGCTCAAAGATTGAAATCTTATTTGGCATAACCAATTGATGAAAAGTATAAGACTTAAGTAGCGGGACGGCTAAGAGTTAATCTTGTGTAATCCTACTCCTAAGAGCACTAAATCTTAATCAATTAAAACTTGTGCTTTTGCTAGTCTTAATTGGTCCATGCTCTTTACATTGGCATACATATTCAAATATAGAAGTTTATTGCTTCCTTTAATGAATATGTGTTATATTTCAAGTGATATGATCAAATTAAATGATTACATGCAAGTTATATCATTTGTATATGTCTTAATATTATCTTTGCATTTATTTAATTATGCTAGAATTATATTAATGTTTATGTTTATACCGTAATTACTACAACAATATCCTCAAAAAAAGAGAATCGGGATGGAGTCTAGCTAAGGTGGCTAATTGGTTCAGGAGATGTTCATATTAACTTCTATTTAAATAAATCAGAAGTCAATATGAATATCTGGTTTTTTGAATCGACTTCTTTACTCCTCTAGCTCCAAGGATAACGTAGAGGATCAAGGGTACATCACACACCTCATTTTACTTCTCTTGCTCTCGTTTCGCACATGTATTTCTCTTACTTTCCTACTGTTCGTCCTCTCATTCTAAAAGTTACTTCTTTTAGTTACTACTATTTATTTTTAGTAAAAAGATATCGGTAGCAGCTAATACAAACATCCCGTAGTAATACGGTACCTTTAAAGTGTTTAGTAATTCGGGAAATTCCGCGGAAACGTTAGTTAGCCTGCACCTCGCATCAGCAACAGCAAACGGCTTCAAATGGGAACCGGTAAACCAGGCCTGGCCCATGAGTCGGTGTAACCACAATCGTTTCATCGTTCTACTACTACGTTTGTGCTGCCGTGCCGTGGCTTTTTTCAATCGGCTGCATGTCGTCGTCGTGACACCGATCCCCCTCTGCACGGGTGCGGCCGTCGACGATGGGCTTGAGCCGCCGCGCCGGGAGGACGACGGTGTCGGCCACGAACTGCATATCGTAGAGGAGGTCCAGCAGATACCCACGGTGGCACATGACAACTGCCTGCTCCAGCTCGGCCCGTGCGCACGCCTCGTCAAGGACGCGGCCGTGCTTCGGGACCGCAGGCCCTCCACGCCGCCTTCTCGAGGTCCTCCTGCTGGCCTGATGCTGGCGAGCTGGAGGAACATCGACCTGGCCGTGGAGAGGATCCCGGCGAGCCCTTGCGCCCAGCTCCAAGGGAGGGGCCCCTCGGGTGTGCACCGTCTCCCAGAAGGCTGCCTCCTCGTCGCCCCGCTGATCCATCCAGCTCGCCCGAGAGCCGCTCCAGGATGTCGGCACCGTTTCGGGGGGAAACCCGGATCGAAACACCACTATAACCGCTGTGGCTGGCCCATTCCAAGGTGTACCAGACAGCTTGCATTCGATCTGACCTCCGTACTGGACTGGACTAGCAGTACTTTCCTGTTCCTCTTAGCGAAATTAACTGGGCTACTAGCCTACTATGCATCTGTAGTTGTGGCCGCGATTTCATTCGGATTATGCTCAGCTTGCAGCCCGTCCATTGGCGTCTTCGTTTGGAGTGGACTCGTCGTGTTTGGAGTCTAGTTAGTCCATGAACTACCTCAATGGTTTCATTGTGGTTACGCTCAGGTCAGCTCACATCTGGTTTGTACCTGTACCACCGCAGCATTTCGCTTCCGAATCATCACAGAATTGTTATGTTCGCCGTTAGGCGACTGTTGAAGTAATTGATGCAAGTCTGCTCTTTCTTCTCTCTCATGATGGAGTAAAGTGTACTCATCCATAAAATCGTGAGACTGCGTTCAGCTAAATCCGGCTTGAGATTTTACAAAACTCATCACAACCAGCGTGCCTCTCACAAATCACCTGATAAGCCTTACACAGCTGGTTTCCTTCAAAAACAAAAAATAAAAGTTTATATAATATTGCTCTGGCTCGCCTACCTCCTCGCCGACTCCGTCGCCATGTGCGCGCTCGGCAACCTCTCCCAGAACCAGAAGCTCAGCAACGCCAACCGAGACGACATGCACCTCGTCTTCTGGACGCCCCTCCTCGTGTTTGAGTTAATCTTGAGTCCGTCTCCATATCCGAATCTACAAGTATTGTTCTTCTATTGTTTGCTGTATTCGAATCCTAAGCTTATTTCGTTTAGCTGAGTTTTAGTACTATATAAGCAAGAGCATTGTACTCTAATATGTATGAGTTAGCAAGAGAAAATATGAGTTAGAAGTAAGAAAAACCAGCTAAAGGTGTTAGTTGTGCCACACCACACATGTTCGTGGGTTCTTTTATTTATGCTTGATTTCTTCTATCGTTCTTATCGATGTGGATACGTGTTGATCCTGATTGAAAGCTAACAATTGATATCATAGCACAGGATATTCGAGTTAAAAAACTACTGGATCGATACGTCGAGTCAGTGTTCTCGGTAACTACGTGGTTTTGCATTTTCGCCGAGTCTGGGCACGTAAGTTGTCCATATTCAAGTCAGTGTTGAAGTCGTTCACCCGTCGCGTGGAGTAGCACTACCAGGAAATAAATCGGTAACCATACAGCAGCTAGGGATGGAAAAAAATCTTGAGGCTCGAGAACCACTTCGGCTCGAAATCAGCTAGGCTCAAGCTCAGACGTACACATGCCAAGCCAAGCATCAATTCCAGCTCGTTTAAATAACGAGCCAAGCCCAAGCTGCTCATGAGCAGCTTGGTAGCTCGTAAGGCTTGCGGCCTAGGCAAACCGCGCGCAACGCACCCAACCAAAAAGTCAGCAGCCCTAAGTTCCTAACCTAACCCTCCCTCTGTTATCTCCTTTGCAGTTGTAGCCCCAGATTAGTCCTCCCCAAGAGGCCCAAACCGCCACCGCTCATTCTCCCGAATCGTTTCCGCTCTTCTCTCCGCCCGATAGCCAACACCCCATATTTCCTCACCGCTCTTCTCCCCACATCTCCCCGCCACCCTTCTCCCTGCTGTCACCCCCCTTCTCCCCAACCACCACCTCTATTTCTCCTCCCAACCACCCCACCTTCTCCCCGCTCGCCCCTTCTCTTGCATTTTGTAAAATCCCCTTGCATGGCTCCCCTCCCCTCTCCTTGCTTCACTCCTGCCACTGCCACCCAATCCACGATGGAGATGGTGGATCTCGTCGCCATTCACCACCAAATGACTCCCCATGTTTCTCTAGTTCTTCTCACTTGATTTAGCCTCTTCATGCTCCTAAATTGGAAATTTGGAACCCTAGTTTCATCCTCCACCCAAATCCAGCCGTTGCATGGACCACCAACCAAGCTTGGAGTCTTGTGCACACCGAAAAAAGAAGTCCACCACTGTTGGCCTCGTGAACTGCAATGCAAAGCCGCCTCATCACCCCGTCCAACTGGTGATGACAAGTTAGATCCTTTGGATGATAAGATAATGCAATGACAAGTTGATAATAGGACATTTTGTTTGGTAGCCTTTTGCGGAATACAATACCTTTTGGATTTTGGTTATAGCATGTTTTTGCTATTTCTAAACTATGAACCTGATGAATTAGAAGTTAGAACTCATGGTTACAAATCTAGTATCAAATGTGAATCTTTTGATTTGATCTGTATTTATGAATATACTTCCAATCTCCAGTGTGTCCTAGTGATGCATGGTTTGGGCATTGCATTTCCTCCTCATCAAGCTTAGTTTATGTTATCCACTATGCACTTTGTCGGTGCTATTACTCCAGAATGGATGAATTCATTATTAGTCTAAAATGGATGAATTTCTTAACATCTCTTTTTTGGGGAGCTTTCTTATTTGCTTTTTGCCTCCTAGCAAGGTAAGTGTGTTATTCTCATAAATCATGATTTATTTTTTCTTTTTGTAATTAAATTTCAGTGTATATCTTTGAGCTCACTCAGTAATTTTCATCTGACAGAGGCTACCTATGAAATACTTCCTAGACTTTGTCATATTCACACCATAACTAAAGGTATGCTGCTTAGTTGTTTCATCTGACAGAAGCTACCTATGAAATACTTCCTAGACTTTGTCATATTCACACCATAACTAAAGGCATGCTGCTTAGTTGTAGTAGCTTGCACATGCCATAGCAATTTTTTGGAGTCCATACTTTTGGAGCGTTTGTTGCCATCACTGGTGAAAGGCACAATGTCACCAGTGATGGCAAGAAGATTCTTCATATTATTAGACACAACTTAAGCAAAATATGCTTATATCAGTGAAGACGAGAGGTCGCCACGGTTAGTAGGGAAGCCACAATGTTGAGTTAGGTAATGTTGAAGAAGAGGAACGATTGACACAGGAGAAGAGAAAATCGAGCTTGCATATGTATATACATGCATGCATCCATACGAATAGAAGCATGGGTGTATAGAAACAGAGCAAAAATCTTTGAATAGAGCTTGTGCAACTGTAAGAACAGGCTCAGAGCCATCAGAGAGAGTGACATGTGTTCCCAGTAAGGATCGGCAACGATTGCATGCGTATGCATGTTTGATATCATAACGATCAACATTAAGTAATAAGTGGAGAGAAGCAGAAAATAACTATGTGGTAGAGTATTGCATTGGAATAGGTAGCAACTGAGGGAGATCGATCAAGAATTAAGTTTGCTGTTGGAGGTTGAAATAGAAAAGCTACGACGGTAAGATGGGACACGGTTCAGTAGCGTAGCCGGCGTGTGAGGGAAAAAAGTTTAAGATAGATCATCGATGGTGCATTGGTATATGTATGAGCAAGATATTATAATACTATATAAACTAATATGATAGAGAGTAGTTACATTTCTAATAAACACAACAACTTATTATGCTCAATAATTTTCTTCCACCAAAACTCATATTTCTTTTTTAAGTACAAAGCGGACACACACACTCAACACACCACACTCACACTAACCATGCACACACACACGCACATGCTTGGAATATATCGGAGACACCCAAGGTCTCATGGAGCACTGTTACGTGCTTTCCTATTGAACGTGCACGTGTATGTATACTTCTAAAATTGATAGACACCAGCGCTAAGTCTAAGACTTGAACCTTGATGGGCTAGGTGCACACCTGCACGCCTAACTATCTGGCCACTTGCCAACTTCCTTCAAAGCTCATATTTTAATTACATTCCTCAAGTTGGATTTTCCATCATGCTTCTATTGTCATTTTTCAATTCTTATGATGTTAAAAATCTAAATGGCCTATAAGATACGTAAATATATTATTAAGCTTTTAAGTTATATCATTTGATATCACAACTTTGAAATAAATCTAAATGTGCAAATACGCGGGTCACCTACTAGTTTCATTATTCCTCTACAAACTTTGCACCAGTGTGCACACTCTCTCACTATTTTGGCTGAGGAAAGCCTAGTAGTACTCGTTAAGAAACCTCACCAAGCAATAGTCTTGCCTGATTCCCAACACAACTGCATTCCACATTTCCACCTGTTACCCTCAGCTATATATAATTGGCACTTTCGATGAAGGAATTAAGTTAACAATAATAACTAACAAGCAAAACCTAATGATCAAACCTCACGCTGAATGGTGTGTCGAACTCGATCAGTACCTTTGCAAGAAGAGAGCATTTTTTTTCTCCGAATAATTTTTGTTCAGAAGAAAGCTCTGCTTCCGTAGAAGACCCTTGCCCCGTCCTTCTTCACCTCTGTCTCCGGCTTCTCCTCCTTCTGGACGACGACCCCGTCGTCGCCGTCGAACTCCATCGGCATCTTCATCTTGGCCAGCGACTCCGTGAACTGCTGCATGCTCTTCACGTACATCTCCATGATCTGCCGCTGCATCGCGCTCTGCTCCGCCTCCATGTCTCTGTCACCCAGGGGCGACTTGAACACGTCCCCCGTGGCGCCCTTGTCCTTTCCCGAATTTCTGTTGCTGGACGTCGGCGTGTCGGGCGAGCGGCACGACATCGGTGCGGTGGCCTCGTTGGCGTCGGGCGGCGGCTTCTCTGTTGCTCCGGAGGAGGAGATCACCCTGTCGCCGCTGACCGTGGTGGTCGTCGAGGCGTTCTTGCCCCCGTCGGAGGACACTGATTTGGGCCCGCGCGGGATCGTACTCATCTCGGAGTCTTCCATGGCTTCCGGCGGCTGCGCGTCCCCGAGGTGCAAGAACGGCAGGTACCGCACGGCCATGTCGTGGTTTTCTTTCAGCACGTTGAGGTCAGGGAACTCAACCTTCGAGCAGTCCACCGGCAGCGCCGGCTCGAGGATAACCACCTCCGACGTGATCGACGTCTCCGCGGCGCGCTCCGGCGGTGGGCACGCGTCGCCGGGGGACCCCGGGTGGAGTGCGAGGGAGAGCCGTATGGTGCCGGCGGGCGAGTGGAAAAGGTCGGTGGACGAGAGCGAGAAGTCCTGCGCGAGCCGCGCGCCATCGGCTGCCGCGACGGACGCGAGCGGCACGAGAACGAAGCCGAGGAGCTGGTCCTCGACGAACAGCTTAGCGCAGCTGCGCATCCATATCTCGCACTTGAGCACGTCGGTGCCTAGCCGCCCGCGTCGGACGCGCAGCGGCGGGAGGCGCTCGTCGAAGCGTGGGTTGGCGCCGCCCCCGGCGGCGACGCGCGTGGAGAGCGCGGGAGCGTGGTCGGGGCTGGAGGTGAGGGAGAACTTGGCGCACACGTCCTGGTTGGCGTAGATGCAGATGTTGTGGATGTTGCGCGCGTGGTGCACGTAGATGTCCAAGAAACAGGGGAGGTGGAGCTGGCTGCTGCTCTCCTCCCCCTCCTCTGCTTCCCCGCCTCGTTGATCCGGCTTGTACCGATACCTCGCCGATTCCATTGATCGTGGAGCCGAAACCAAGTACTCACTCAATTGCCGTTCCAAACAAATCCAGGTTTACGCTTCAGGTGTCCTGATGATTTGAGACAGAACAGTACCGATCATGTCAAAGGTACAGGAGAATCGAACAGCAACAACAGAACAAGAAAGCATGCATGCACCTACAGAGAGGCCGGAAGAAGAAGAAGAAGAACAGCAGAGCGGCAGCTCGTCGTTCTAGTGCAATATGTTCATGTAGGAGATGCAAGACGCAAACATTTGTAGCTCGTGAGACCACACGCGCCCCGCGCACGCGAGGGCACGGTGGTTGAAAGGGGAGAAAAAAGGCCGTGTGCGCCCGGCTTTTCCAAAGGGTGCCTTGCCTTGCTTCCACCACACATGGTGTATCTCTGTATACGCATGTCTATGTCTACAGGCAGACAAGCATGTAACAGCATCCAACCGTAGGTTCTAGTATGTTTTTGTGCCGTTGTTGCTTGCTTGATGTGGTGTTCTTGCAGACAGTAGCACCCTTCAAAAAGGTTAGGAGAGACCTGAGAGTCAAGGGGGAGGATGTTGTGCCACTGAGAATGAGAGCATGAGAGGCCCAACCACCCCTCCCTAGTGCTCAACATCATCTGGCTCACACGCACCACCATCCAACTTTGCGTCCTTTCCCTTGCTTTTAAAAAAAAAACCTTCTTTTCCTTGCTTCTTGTCCACACCCTTGCACTGCAATTCCTCCCCGGGTTAGCTATGTATCGGTCTCACTGTCATGTAGTAGTTGCACATGCTTATCTTGTATATAATTGAATAAAAGAAAATAGTTGGGACTACTTTTGATGCGAGGTTGACAACAACATTTCTGAAGAACTCAGCAATCAGCAGGGGCGTTGGCCATTGAAAATAAAGATGGCAAGACATGCGCTGTTGACAGTAAAACAGTAAGAATTTTCTGTAGCTAGCCGTGGCGATTTATTTACTGTATCAGGTACTGTAGCTGCTACAGTAAAAAAATTTCCGTTTTTGTTTTGTTTTTTTTCTTATTTTTCTTTGCATCGTCCGCTCTAGATTAGTGTGCCGTTTTTATTTTTAAATTTTTTAAAATTTAATTATACTCAATAAACCAACTCAGCTACAGTGTTTTTTCAGCCAGCTACAGTGTTTTTTCAGCAAAAACCAAAAGCCATCGCTATTCCGATCACCCTCTTAACCGGGCCTTGGCCATTGCCCCGACGATCCGAGATCTAGCTCCGCCCCTGGCAATCGGCACAGCATTTAGCAGCTGTACAAGTCCCACGCTAGAAGATGATTTGTTCCCGTCGTGAGGGCATATCTATTAATTCTTAACTGAAGATGCATGCATGCCTGGTTTTGTGTTGTGTTAACTGTTAAACTTTCATATAAAAAAACGAACTATTGTGTAACTGTGTAGGGTTTCTGTTGTCCAGAGCAGGGAAACATTTTCGGACAAATTTCGTTGAATTTTGGTTTTCTTGGCATGGTACGAAAAATTGCTAAATCGGTTAATTTCGGTTCAAAATTTAGAGTTTAACTAAATTCTTTAACGAATACAAGGTAAGAAGTACTTAGCTAGTCTAGTGGTAAGAGATAATGGTTGGTGTAGGTCCTGAGTTCAAACCCCAAAACCAAAACTATTTTTCCCCATTTCTACTCAAAAAAATCAGATTTAAAATTTCAAACGAATTTTTTTTCCAAAACTTTCAAATTTTGGATTTATCGGTGGGGGATGAAAAAAATTCAGAAAAATTTCCCTGGTCAAGAGTAGTGGTTCTACTAGCTGCGTATGCGCGGCAGCACACCGCGCAGGCTAGGTAGCATGGTTGTTTGTGTAATAGATGAAGTGAGGTAAAATGAAAGTCTTTTGTTGTCTATGAGTATACTTGGTATGGTTAGCTAATTGGGAGAGGTAATACGCTAGTTTGCTATCGCTATAGATTTATGCAATGAGAAATAATATGAGGCGCATATGGATTAGTTAACCATACGAATTAAAGGAACTAAAGGAAAACATAGAAGTATAAAAAGCTACAAAAGCATATAATTTGCATAAAAGGCACACACAATATACATCAACCGAATAAACTATGTGTACAGTATAATGAGGACAGCACACCCTAAGCATGGGAGTAGGAACAGTGTATAAGAATCGAGTGGGGAAAAATGAGAAAAATAAATAAGAAAATGTAAAAGAACAAAATAATGCAGCGATTGTTGATAAGGTCGGTAAACAATAAAGTAGAAGCGGAAACCCTCAAATGGCACGTAAGGCAAATAGTAAGACCGGTGCAATACAATGAAGTAGCTCAAAGGGTTTCTATTTTGGGAGGGGGGAGCACAAACCGTGAACATGGATATGAAACAAAGGCAAACACCTAAAAAATGCTGCAATAATGTACCAAATTGCATAAAAGAAACTTAATGTAGGCATGGAAGGAAAAACAATGTGTAAAGGCATGTAATCTACATAAAGTTTGAACACAATATATATAAATCGGATAAGTTGTGTACACAATGCAATAAGGACAATGCATTCTAAGCATGGAAGCACAAACATTATACACAAATCAAACAAAAGAAAATGAGAAACGTAGATAAGGAATCACATAAAAGGAAAAGTTACCAGAGCAATTAATAAAGCATAGAAAAACAAGTAATTATCAAAGCGAGGAGCATCCTAGATGGTACATGGATGGGGACATCTAAAAAGGGAAGATTAGTAGGCACAGTAAAGTAGCTGACTGCACTAACAAACTGACAGTCTCACAGTTTTGTCAATAATAACAAATAAGCATCCAGCAATCATTCCACAGGAACAAGCTAGGGGCGCACTGCTGTAATTGGTTTAATTGATGCTCTAGCATCCACTAAAGGAAAGCAAACACAAACAATGGTTTATGGTTCATAGATAATAGCACACTGAATCTACCTTTACTTGAAGTCTCAGGAACTCCACATAATGTAGAACAGCGCGTATCCATTCCTGCATTAGAATTCAGAACCAATCACTGTGGCTAAACAACAAATGGCATAGAATTAATAAGACATAATTAAGCAAGGAAAAACAGACTGCACACGCAAACATTTAAAAAAATCCATATGTAGGTGTGTTGATCCAGTTGGCTGCACTAATGAAGGGAGAGAAAATTCATTCCATATGAATGACAGCATAATAGCTAGTTCCAGCGCAAAAATAGTAGGCATGCAAGCGTAGCACATCAGACAGAGCTTCACCGAGGATACTGTGAGCATCCTTGTCTAATCATAGGTCTGAGCATGGAAGAGAAATGAAATGAAATTTCTCAGCATGTTACCTTTAGCACCAACTTCAGTGAGCATCACCCCATCATATGTGCTAGGCTCAAAGTTCATCACGGCTTCTCTACCATTGCATTTGATCGCAGCCTTATCATAAGCCCTGATGCTTGAAAGTTGAAACGACGAAAAAAGAAGAGAAACAAGAGATTCGAGTCGGTACCTAACCCTTTGGAAATCAACACACAAGAAATGTAAAAAAAACTTTTCTTTTTTTGCATCAATGACAGAATCCAAGCTCAGAACCTTGCAGCCTCTACTTCGCTATCGAATAGCCCAAGATATATGTACCTGCATCCAAGCATGGCGTTCCCACTTGTGAGGAATTTCCTATCCACTGACTACTATTCTTTATCTTCTATGCATCTAATTCTACTATATATTCCTAATGAATCAACAGGGGAGCTGATGTAATCAGGACTGATAATATGAGACCAGCTAGGCACAAGCACAAGGATGCGTCTATACTATAATTTCGCAGCATGTCAAGAGGTAGTACAAGAGGCGCAATTTCTTACTTCTTGCCGAGGAACTGGCCCATACGAGCCTCCCATCGGCCGCACCTGTGCAGGGTGATGCCTCTGTATTCGGAGCTGCCCCGCGAGAAGCCAATGCTTTGCCGTCGCAGGACGTGCATGAACTCCTCCTTGGATAGGCTCTTCACCTGATGCACCAAACAACACGGAGAATTGTGTTCTGTATTCGGAGCTGCGGTGACTCTTCCTGGCAGGCTGCGGCTGCGCCGGCGGTGCGTGTGCCTGCGGGAGCGGCAAGATTCTGATGTTCGGCTGCGGGCGCGGCGGCTCGGGGCGCAAGAGCCTGAGCTCGGCCCCAGGCTGTGGCACGGACCGCGGCGGGCCGGCGGCGACCGAGAAGAGCTCCTGGGTGACGAGTTGCTGCCGCCGCGCAGGTGACGGCGTGGCCTCCTCCTCTTCGTCATCGGCAACGCCCAGGGCGTTCTCGCCCTCGGCCGACGCTGAGCTCCTCATGATGCTGAACTCGAGCACCGCCAGCGGCGGGGGCGCCGAGCTGGAGCTCGGCCCTAGGATGCGGCACGGGCCGCGGTGGCGGCGGCTATGGGAGGGGAAGAAGCGAGAGCGAGGGCGGAGACCTATTCCCATTTCTTCTCGAAGGTTTCCGCGGTGCTGTTTCTCACACGGAAGAGAGCCGCGGCTTGCGATATGGGGGAGAAGCCGCGGCTTGCTATTAGCGCACACACGCGGCAGGCGGAGCGATATGCGGGAGAAGCCGCGGCTTGCTATCGAGCTTATACACGCGGCAGACGGAGCGCAGGCGAGCGCGCACGCACGCGTCGGACGCACAGCGAGCGACGGTGATGTGGCTCGCGCGAGAGGGCGGAGAGCCCCCGGGGTTTACTATACGGATGATTCTGCTGACTGCTACTACTATATAGTATATCTTCTTCGTCATGATGCGTGTTGTTGTACATACATACATTGTCTAATGGTAACTGCCATAAAGCAAATTATTTGGAAAATCTTGTTGTTGCATTATGTTCACCGTATGTCTTGCATTCAGTAATTCTTAAAGACTTAGTTCTGAGCATGCGTGTAAACGACCCCTGAGAGGCCAATAAACTAGTACAATGAGTAAACCATGATTACAAAGTTGTCAGGATATTTTACCTGAGAACTAATTTGCAATCTTGTCAAAGTCCTGACACATAAGCCGAGTGGAAGTGATCAAGAGAAGATGGCTGGTGCTCGAAGTAATATGGACGCCAGCCAGCCGAAAAAAGTACACCCTCAAAATTAACTTCATGGCTTGTTTGAGAATTATGATGAGCTGTTTCCAATATACAACCATGGATTCTGAATTGCATATATATCGTCATTTGTCGTATACAATAGATGTAGGTCTGTTGTTTTTAGTTTCGACTTATCACTTTTGAGCAGCCGTCGGTCTCGAGGTCGATGTTGAGCAGCGGCAGGTCGGAGATGTCGATGTGCTCGACGCGCAGCCCCGGGATGGACTCCTCACACACCTCCGCGGCTAATCAATCCGCAGCACAAGAGAAGCGGCCGGCGTAAGGGAAGTGAAGAGCAGGGAAACGACGGGTGATAGCGGGTGGGGTTGGTGTGAGCGGACCGGCGCGGAGGAGGCCGCGGTTGTAGGAGGCCTTGCGGAGGGAGCCGCATATGGCGGCCACGCGGAGGATGGGCTTCGCCGACGCCGCCGCAGCATCCATGCTTCTTGCCGTTTCGTCTCGGCTTTGGGTGGGGAGCGGCACTGCGTTGTGTTACTCGTGCAGGCGGGTTCGGTTGCTGGTGCCCGGTTGGGACATCTCGAAGGAGCCGCTTCTCCGTATGATTTTTTGAGTGTAAAATTGTAGGTATTATTTGTGTCAGTGATTCTATTGTTTATTATTATTTTAAAAAATATAGCTAAAATTTTTTAACTATAATAAAAAAAGGCATTTAGCTGTCTGAAGGTTTGACTCTTACGCTGCGGTCCGGGTTCGTTGCCTTGTCTGTGTGCCTGGCTCAGTGTTAAGAGGGTGCTCATTTAGGTTAAAAAATAGTGATTTATGTCTAAATTTGTATTGTATCTGGTTTATTTATATTGTAACTGATGATGATTTATTGGGTATAATTAAATTTAAAACAAAATAAAAATAAAAAATATGTTGGCCTATCACGTATAATACAAACGAGTACGAGAAAAAAGAACCGATAAAAAAGCCGAAAAACTAGGAAAATACAAAATTTATGAATAGTGAAATAAATTAGAAGCCAGAAACTTAAGTCAAAATGAGCGGAATCTAAATAACCTCGTTCTTGTCGACTTTTTAGCCATTTTTTAACTTTAGTTTTTTTAGTGATCACTGTTTAACGCCCCAGGCAGATGTTTGGATTTTTTGCTCTGGCTCACCGAGAAGGTCAGACTCACTGACGACTGCAAGAGTATGTACGTGGTTGTTGGTGGCCATACGTGTAGGGGTAAAAACGGATCGAATTCGGTTGGATATTACTCATTCCATATCATATCATATATTTTTTTCTCGGATTCGGAGTCGAATACGAATAGTATTGGATAGGAATATAAATCCGGATAGTGTCAGTCATAGATAAAGAACAAATACTGAGCGGTTGTGAATATGATAACGAATATCTAGTCAGATATTACGGAGGAATACAAAAGGCACATATAGTGCGCACGACACCCATCATGTATTTCTAAAGATATTTTTGGTAGGGTCCTGGAGGAAAAATTTTAAATGTGGCTCCACTAGATTTCTTGCACTTCCAGAAAACTTATTTGGATTTTATTGGATTTGTTTGAATTTATATGGATTCTTTTGGATTTTATGTGAAAGCAAAGAGCAAGAAACTTATTTTAAGTATTTTCTAAAAGCTAAAAATAGTTTATATTATTTTCCCAGAGCTCTCCTAGAATTATAGTATTTTGTGAATTTTCTAGAATTTTTTGGAGTTATTTGCATTTTATTGGAATTTATTTGGATTTTTCTAGATTTTATTTGAAAGCCTAGAGCAAAAAAACTTATTTTAACTATTTTCTAAAAGCTAAAAATAGTTTATATTATTTCTCCAAGTTCTCCTAGATTTATAGTATTTTTTTGAATTTTTTAGAGTTATTTGCATTTATTAGATTTGTTGGAATTTATTTGGATTTGCTAATGGGCTGATGTGTAGCTTAGACTGAAAATGATGATTTGGCTAATGGGCCGGATATCCGGTAAATACATCTGGATATTATCCGATAAAATTTCGGATAGTTTCCGTATCCGTCGGATAGTTCTCTCCCGATTTCGATTCCGTATCCAGAAATAACTATCCAAATTCGACTCCGAATTCAATAATTATCCGACATGACTACCTGAATTCGACCCGATTCGGATTCATTGGTCAGTCGATGGAGAGATATCCGATCCAATTTTATACCTACCTATGTGCGAGTGTGCAAATAATTTTAGATTTTGTATTCGGATGGGAGTTCCATAGTAATCTGTACGAGCAAACTATGCCGACTGCTGCCGCTTCTGAACAAAGATTGACCTTGGTGTCACGGGAGTTCATTCGTTGTTCAAGGTTCCATGGCTGCTGTCAAATCTCACTAAAGAAATACGCGTAGGCTACGGAAGCAGAAAACAAAACTTTTCTACCGCGCACCCAAGAACATCATGCTAAGGAAGGATCATGGATCGTTACCACTTAGACGCAGCAGCAATGTGAAGAAGAATTGAAACCGATCCAATCACGCGCGTCCAGTAGTAGTGGAAGTAGCCGATCGTCCCAACAGATCGTCTCCTCCACGCACGCCGATCAAGATCGCAACGGCGGCGCCTCCACCGGTATCCACACGTCCGGGTCGAACGCCGATCGCGAGTGTACTAGCACTCGTGAGCGGCTAGGGTTTAGCTCGGAGGTGGCGGCTAGGGTTTTGCTAGATGTTAACAGGGACGAATCCCTCACCCCTCGCCTCCATATATATAGACCTCCTCACGTGGGCCTTGCGGACCAAGGCCCATTAGGAGTCTATTCGAATCTTTATCCGAATTGAGCCCATATCCGAATCATATTCGAATCGGTGTTCCAACCGTTAAGCGTGCGACACAGAGGTTCACGTATACTTGGTCGTGACCGAAACGCCTTTCGGTCACCACGTTAATAGCGCCTCTAGTAAGACATATTAACCCCAAAATATATGTAAAGATCATATCATTTGAACTCGTAATGTTTTCTCATGTACGAATCCCTTTGCCTCACGATATAGATTGAGCTCAAGGCGAGACTGTGTCATCCTCTTAATAGCTCAATCACTCTCTCGATTCCGTGATGGATTATAAACTTGTGATTGACTCCTCAATCACCTTGGCATGGCCATGCACTTTCATAATCCATTACATCGAGGACCAGAGATATCTCTCCCATAAGGAGGGGCAAATTCTATCTTGATCATTCACATCCCACTACATGTTTCATGGCAAATCCAAGACTACTTTTATGACTACCCGATTCTACGGAATAGTGTTTAGTAGTCCCAAAATAAGCTACTACTCATGTTGGGAACCATGATGATCTCAAGTCTAAGGATTCTACATAAACACTACTCGAGACCAACTGATGACACATGGAATCTCTGCAGTGTCTCATGGCAGGTCTATCCAACATATGTTCACTAACACATGTCCATATTATTGATTTGGTATCACCATACCATGATCCATGAGACATGATCATCAATCAATACATATGCTGATCTTTGTCTTTGAATCATATTTGTTCCTCATATGATATACGATCAGGGATCATTTAGAAATAGCAACATTTTAGTATTTAAGAGTCTCATGAATAAGTCACATACTCATTGATCAATAATGATGATGTCTATTTCAAGGAACAAAGTAATGTATCATAAACATAGTATGTGATATATACATCTCCATGTTGCCTCTAGGGTATATCACTAACACTCACAACAGGCGCACGTCGTCAAAGCCATCCCAAACCGAGAACTTGTTCGTATTAGTTTCTACTTCTAATTTATGCTTCTAAAAATCATAGATAATACAAATATTCTAGTTTTTATAAGTTATTTTTATCAGCCATCACTATTTATTAGCTATTACAATATGTATTTTCATATATTATAGCATACTTTATATTTTACTATATCATAATTTCGTAAGTTACAAAGCGGTTCAAATGTTATAGTGTCTTTCATTACACCATCTTTTTTACGTAATACATTATATATATCAGCTGTTTCTACCGGTTACTATCATTTATCAGCTATATCCATCAATAGAAGTTAATATGATGCGGCGCTGAAAGAATATTATCGGCGAAGCTTCGAAGAATGTGGCGATAAAGGGGCGAGCTGTTGATTTGTGATCCAAATTATATATATCAAATAGGCCAGCTTCTGGACGGAGCGTAGCGGAGGCCCGTCGCCGGAGGCTTAGGGCCGGAGCGGAGGTTAAGCCGTGATGAACTAACCCTAGCGGAGGTTTATGAGGCGCTCCAGAGTAAGGAGAAGATGAAAGGTATGGTGCAGGGTGAGCCGTCGTTCTCCAAGGGCGAGGCGTTGCAGGTCAGGGGCAGATCTGAGCAGAAGTCCTATGATAACAACTATCGCGACAAGAGCCAGCATGGTAGAGGACGTTCAAAGTCCAAGGATAAGAAGTTCGCAAGCATCGCAAGAAAACGAACCACTTCATCGAGGATTGCTATAAGGTAAAGAATAAGGAGAAGAGGAATGCTGCATACCAATGTAAAAATAAATCAAGGTAATGCCTCTGTTGTCTCGGTCTTGATAATATTGATTCGGAGATTGTCTTGTCGTATTTCTTTGGTTGTGTTCTTTGGTCATGATGAATGGATACTCGATTCGCATGTTCGTTTCATATCTGCATTAACAGAGAATGGTTTAGTTCTTATAAGCTGTGCAGAGTGGAGATGTAAATGCGCATGGGAGATGACAACCCATGTGAGATCGTGGGCATTGGATCTGTTCGATCGGGACACATGATGGCATGGTTCGCACGTTGGACGATGTGCGACATATACCAAGGATGGCAAGAAATCTCATCTCCTCAAAGACACTCGATGATGATGGGTATAAGTACTCCGCCTGGTGGAGTTTTAAAGGTATCAAGAGGTTCTCTCATTTACATGGTTGGTGATATGAATTACGCCAAGTTATATGTGCTTAGGGAAGTACATTGCGTGGTTCCGCCACGGTACTGCCATCGTCTCGATAATAATACTAACCTCGGCATAAGCGTCTTGGACACATGAGTGAACTTGGTATGACAGAATTGATGAAGAGGAACTCTTTGGATGGCTGCACTCGAGTAAGATGAACTTCGTGAGCACTTGCATTTTTGGTAAGCACAAGAGGGTAAAGTTCAATGCCTCGGTACATCGCACCAAAGGTATACTTGAGTATGTACATGCTGATTTGTGGGGCCTTCTCGTAAGACCTCGTATGGTGGTGCAAATTATATGCTTACTATCATTGATGATTACTCTAGAAAAGTGTGGCCTTATTTTTCGAAGGTAAAGATGATACATTTGTCGCTTTTAGAGAGTGGAAAGTAATGATAGAAAGGCAAACCGAGAAGAAGGTAAAGTCGCTTCAGATCGATAATGGTGGTGAATTTTGCTCGCATGAGTTTAATGATTATTGCAGGAAGGAAGGCATTGTGAGGCATCACACCATCCCGCATACACTCCGCGTGAGAATGGTGTGGTGGCGCATGAACAGAACCATCATATCGAAGGCTCGTTGCATGTTGTCCAACGCAAAGATGAGCAAGCGTTTTTGGGCAGAGGCCGCCAACACCGCATGCTATTTGATCAACAGGTCGCCTTCTAGTCCACTCAACAAGAAAACTCCCATTGAGGTATGGTGCGGTACATCCGCTAATTATTCACACCGAGAGTTTTTGGTTGCACTGCTTATGCTCATGTTGATAATGGAAAATTGGAGCCTAGAGCTATTAAGTGTCTGCATTTCTTGGTTATGGTTCGGAGTAAAAGGATATACGCTATGGAATCTGAAACAAGAAAGACTTTCATGAGCGAAGTGTTGTTTTTAATGAATCAAATGTTTAATGACAGTTTACCCATAGATATTGTACTGCATGATCGATGATGAGCAACAAAATATGAGCGTGCGGTGGAGCACGTGGATGATCGGGAGATGAATTTATTGATGATACTATTGATATTGTTCAGCACTTATCTCTGTTTTGCAAGCAAGACGATCACCTATTGCACTTCGCGAGAGAAAAGAGGAGTTGTGGTCCTCGATCCGATTAATTGAAGAATGTAATTTGGTTCATTATGCTCTTAGTTGTGCTGAGCAGGTGGAGAACACTCATGAGCGACCACGCATACATGAAGCCATTGTTTCGGAGATCATGAGAAGTGGATCTCAGCTATGCAAGAAGAGATGCAATCCACGGAGAAAAATGGCACATGGGACGTGGTGCGTTTGCCTAAAAATAAGAAGACCGTGCGTTGCAAATGGATCTTCAAGAGGAAGGAGAGTCTATCTCCTAGTGAGCCTCCAAGATTTAAGGCAAGGTTAGTAGCTAAAGGTTTGATCGATTAGGGTATTGATTACAATGATGTGTTCTCTCGGTTGTGAAGCATAGCTCAATCCGTACATTCTTTAGTATTGTTGCTATGCGTGATCTTGAGCTTGAGCAGCTAGATGTGAAGACGACATTCTTGCATGGAGATCTTGAGGAGGAGATATACATGGACCGGCCGGAAGGGTTCATAGTGCACAGTAAGGAGGATCATGTTTGCAAATTGAAGAAGTCCTTATATGGTTTGAAACAGTCTCCTCGTCAGTGGTATAAGAGATTTGATTCATTTATGTTATCAAAAACCTTTAAAAGATCGGATTATGATAGCTGTGTCTACATTAAATTTGTTGATGGATCACCTATATACTTGCGTTATATGTTGATGATATCTTGATTCTTGCCAAGAGCAAGAAAGAAGTCACTACATTGAAGGCTCGATTGAGCGATGAATTTGAGATGAAGGATCTTGGTGCTGCTAAGAAAATTCTAGGTATGGAAATTACTAGAGACCGTGCTTCTGGCTTATTGTTTCTTAGTCAGCAAAATTATATTCAGAAAGTACTTCATCGTTTCAATATGCATGATTCAAAGCCTGTTAGTACTCCCATTGCACCTCACTTTAAATTGTCAGCCTCACAATGTCCTAGCACTGATGAGGAGGTTGAGTACATGTCGAGTTCCGTATGCTAGTCTTTGTTGGGTCTTTGATGTATGCCATGGTTTGCTCGTCCGCATTTATCTTATGCTATGAGTATGGTCGATAGATATATGGCTAATCTGGTAAAGAGCATTGGAAGGCCGTTCGATGGATTTTCGGTACATGCAAGGCACATCGGATGCTTGTTTGAAGTTTGGCGGGATGAAAAGGAACTCGTTGGCTATGTTGATTCAGATTATCTTTGGTGATTTGGATAAGCGTAGGTCGATCACAGGTTATGTATTTACCATTGGAGGTTGTCTTTGTGAGTGGAAGGCACATTTGCAGGATGTTGTTGCGCTTGTCCACCATGAAGCAGAATATATGGCTATTTGTGAAGCAAGTAAAGAGTCGGTTTATTGAAAGGTTTGTTTCTTGAGCTTCTTTGGAGTTGATTCTTGCATTAATCTGTTTTGTGAATGCCCAGTGCAATTTATCTCACTAAAGATCAGATGTGTCATGAGAGGACAAAGCACATTGAGATTAAATATAACTATGTCAGAGATATTGTTGCAAAGGGTAAGCTAAAGGTATGCAAGATTAGCACTCATGAAAATCCTGCTGATATGTTGACAAAGCCAGTTCCTGTTGCTAAGTTTGAGTTTTGCTCAAACTTAGTTGGTATTACAGCTTAGCCCAAGAGGCTGTGTGGCGCCGAAAGTATTTCTTTCTTTGTTGTGTTCAGGGTGAAGGATTGATTTATACTACAGGAAGGAATTTGTCTCAAGGTGGAGTATGTTGATTTGTGATCCAAATTATATATATCAAATAGGCCAGCTTCTGGACGGAGCGTAGCGGAGGCCCGTCGCCGGAGGCTTAGGGCCGGAGCGGATATGGCATCAGAGTTGTAAATCCCCGGCGTTGTAACCTCACCCCGATGTAGTGAAGATTATTGCTGGCTGGCGCCCGTGGTTTTTCCCCTCTCGCATTGGGAGGATTTTTCACGTTAAATCTTGTGTCTCTCTGCGATTGATCTTGTTTACTTCGTCGTTTCTTCTGCCGTCGCGTGCAACACGAGCGAGTCTGCGGCACAATGCACGTCACGCTCGGTAGAATCCCCCGCGTAGTGGTAGTAGTCCGAGCAAAAAATGGGTTAGTGGGAGGAGTGTACGACGGTGCCATTGTTGCGCGCATCGGGCACCGTCTTTCTTTAGCATTTGACGCAGGTTTTCGGCGCCTACTACCATCTTTTTATTTGTCAATGGCTGCTTAAGCTTTTTAACCCCCGAGAACCAATGGCAGCTTGTGAATCTATCCAGGGGAAATAGCTGCTTATGATTAGTGGAGCAAGTGCAGCTATCTTTTTATTTTTTTTCCAAAACAGAAATTAAAGAGAAGTGAGGATAGAGGGGGGAGAATTGGGGAAGGGGAAGAACTCTCGCAACCCCTGCTTACGTCCATGCACAAGGTTTATCCAAAAGATTGGCAGAACAATCGACTGCAGTTTCCAGCATAGCAGACAACAGGCATTCCTTGAACGGCAAACATGCTTCCAGCTCACGCTTTGCATTCATCCTTGCGCTTCTTCGTTTTCCAACAGCAACGGAGGTAGTGCCTTCGCCTCATGCGCCGACGCCGTGTTGCCGCCAGAAAGAGATGATATGCTCCTGACAGGTCTAATGCCGACAAAGAGATGGGTGAATGATTCTCAAAAAAAAAAAATTCCTTAATAGTATCCAAAATCTTCACTCAAATCACAATGAAAATCAATAAGTTCATATTACACCAACTAGACTTAGCAAGATAAAGCTTGAGTAGTCGGTTTAGAGGAGAGACCAGAGCTAGGAATTGATTACTTAGAATACTTCTTCATTATTTATTGTTTGATGATAATAGATACATGTTAACCCTTTTATACGAATAACTCGACTTGATCTTTAAAAAATAATCTTTAAGAAAATATATCTCTAATAAATAGAACATATCTATATGGTAGTAACATATCTAATAAGAAAACTAACTATTCTTATCTCTATCCTAATCAATCTAAGCCTATCATACGCGTTACTACAGTATATGGTACTGTTACGCGCATCACCCGTGCGTATGAACAGTAATTTACTTAACTTCAGTCGTATAATCATTGGAAACGCCGAATTTATTATGCGAGTATACTAACAGGAAAGACAGAAATAACAGATACAATATGATGAAGCTGACAAATGCAACCATCACTGAACCTTCTGCAAACACGAGAGCAACTCTCCGGCCAGGATTTATTACACGTTTCATACCGACCACAATGCATTACTTGAATATGGAGTAAACTGTCCTCAAGCTAAGGCAAAGTCCTGAGTAATACCCGCAGTTCAAACTCCAAACAGTGGATGGAAATGCAGATTAATTATCACGCTCCTGAGTTTCTTCAATACTTCTTCAGTTCTTCTGGAGCCTAAGTGTAAAGGCCTGAAGGGATAAGAGCACTTTCTTGAGCCGCTCTCTGGCTTCGGCGTCAATCAAGTTTCCATCGCCGTCAAACTTCGGTGGCTGCTCAAATGCTTTGACGAAGAGTTCTGGATTGTTGATGAAATAGAGATCCCAAACTGACAGCGGTGGTACGGCGATCTGCCTCCTCGAAAGTCACCTCCTGCACTGACAATTGCCGCAGCTCTATCTGCCCAGCAATTCTTTCCTCTAGATGCCCAGTCAAGTGCATTCTTCAGTGGGCCTGTGAAGCAAGCACTTAGATGTCAGCATATGTGTTGTTTTGCTCTAGATGCCAGAATCTCCATTTAATCAATTTTGTTCCTGGTCTAAGAAAATTTGAGACGATTGATATTCTGATGTGTGTAGTCGAGCTACGTACGTATCAACCAGCTGCACACTGTTATCGTAAGGGAATACGGCTAAAATTAAAGGAGCACGTACGTTCTTGTGATGGAATAGTTGTACTCGGGGAGCCGAAGAGGGAGCAGTCGGCCCGGCGGACCTTGACGCGGAAGGCCTCGACGGAGGGCGGGAATCCGTTGCCGTCGTCGGTCTCGAGGTCGGGGTTGAGCATTGGCAGGTCGGAGATGTCGACGTGCTCGACGCGCGGCTCCGGGATGGACTCCTCGCACACCTCCGCGGCTTCACAGTGAAGCAGCACAAGCGCGCGCAGTCAATGTAACTAGCTGTAACTGAAACAAGTGATACTTTTGAGATGCATGGTGTGCTCCGACGCGCAGGAGGCCGCGGTGGCAGGAGTCCTTGCGGAGGGAGCCGCAGATGGCGGCCACACGGAGGATGGGCTTCGCCGACGCCGACGCGGCTTCCATGCTTCGTTTCTTTCCGGGTTTGAGGTGCTGTAGCTACGAAGTGCTGATTTGGAGCAGCGGTGCCACCATTAAAACCGGTAACGAAAACTCTGATTTGGAGCGCTTTTGGCGAGGTGGGTGGTCGTGGACTGGAGTGCCCTGCTCGGCGGGGGTGGAGACCGAACAAATAGATGGAAGGCCGTCCACATGGGCGATGCACTGAGCAAAAGTTAGGCTTGGGCTTGAGCTACACAGGCCCAGTCACTCAAAGCACTTGCTCTATTCTTGATGAGCCTGGCCTAGTAACGCAATCAGGCTAACCAATTAGATAGTTGGATTTTCGGCTGGGCTCTCATTGCAAAACAAACCCCCAAATTTGAAGCCCAACTCTTCCTTAAACCTCGTCTTAGGCCGAGCCAAAAATGCTAAGCACCCGTTTGGAACGGATGAATTTATATAAAATAATTCTGCAAGGATAGAGTAGCCCTTAAAATATTACATCATTATACACTTAAAATATACTCCTTATCAGTAAAGGACAAATCCCACAGAACAGTCGTAAGTTGTCCTACAGTTATATGGTCTTAAATCCTTTTACGTTCATCTTATAGTCGTAAGTTCTTCTACGAGCATAGTTAGTCATAAGCAACCCTACGACCATCCTGTGGTGGTTATCTCTCGAAGCGTTAAGACGTCTTCCAGCGTGAAGCAACTGCCACCGCTTTGTCGGAAGAAGGGTTGATGTCGGAGAAGAATGGGATATGATATAGGAGATACCGTAAGGTTTTTTCGTATTACTCTATTGTAATCATTCTCTGTGAACAATAGTAACACTGGATGTAGAGCTGTTGTTCTCCTAGGAAAAGGCCTGAATCTATATAAAAATTTTCATATCTTCTCTCTACGTACTCGTAGCTTATTCCTTAAGAGAATTTCCCTTGAATTCAAACAAATCATACGTAAGATTGATATTAGAATATCGACAGTTGGCGCCATCCATGGAGAGACCTCTTCCAAGAATCCGGTAATTTTCTTTCCAGTAAGCTCTCTTTCTTCTGATATCCTCATGGTAGGAGAATAGAATAAGGAGAACTAGTTTGATTTGGACGAGTACACAAACCTTGACATGGAGACCTGCTACGAGTATGAGCAGACAATACTCTCTCCGGACGATGAGGTTGTCCTTAGAGGTTCATCCAGAGACCTCGCCAACCACACCGTGGGAAAGGCTAAGGAAGGATCCTCATCCCCCACAGCAGTACGCCCAAGGGAGGAGTCATATCAACAATGGCAAGGGTCAATCCGATCACGAACATGGCTCGAAACACGATGGTGGGTCTACCCCCAAACATTTGAGTCCCTCGAAGACCATCCACTTAGGCTCTGTGAGTCCTAGAGTCTCACATCTGGGGAGCCAATGTCACCTAGTGGTCGTAACTCTCCAGTGGAACTTACAAAGAGTGTGCTCCCTGCGAGTTCGTCCATCCCGTCGCAGGGTACTCCAAGTTACGATGCACTATCACTGCATGATTCTTCAGATGAGTGGAGCTCCACTGGAAGTGGAGATTCTAAACGGGAGGTCTTGGCCTTACCCGCATATCATAAATCACATTTCCAGAGGAGGCCCTTGGGATGCTCTCCACCGAGCACACTCTCTCTTCTCACGAGGATGGCCAGGAGACCTCTAGTGATGAACGAGGTTGGTTCTTTGATAAGCATGGAAGAAATTCAAGATTGAGGACTCGGAGACCGCTTGGAGGAAACGCTTGGCTGCCTAGAGGTCTTTGCCTAGGCGCGCTTAATATCAGTCTGAAGAGGCTCAAAAACTTCAACGTATCAATGATTTGCTTGAGAACCTAACTCAAGAGCTTCCTCAAGTGCCAGGCTACGACCACTTTGCCAAAGAGATCGCGCGAAGACTCTGTAGCATGATGGCTTGACTCGAGCATTCGCATCAACATAACTCCATAAGTTGGATAGGTACGATCGCATCCAGTCGTTTACATAACTAACATCGTGGGAATCGGCATGATGACAAGTCACGTCGGTCTTCTAATCACAACTCTAACCAGAGGAGGGTTCCACAAATGACTCCGGATCGGCGGCCTCACCAAGAAAGTGATTGGCCACCGCTTCAGTTAAGAAATCTGTAGTGACAGATGGAGTACGAGGAGTATTCCCCTGGTATGGATGAGGCCTGCTACAGGTCGGCTCCACCGATTGCTGGGCATCGTCAAGTGCGGTTGTCCGGTGATGCTAACTACCCTTTTTCGTAAAGGAGGCATCATGAACTCGTTACCGAATGTCAGGCCTTCACGCTTGAGCTCCGAGCAGCACGCTGACCGTCACCGTTTTGCTTAGTGAATATAGAGAAGTTCGGTGGGTCCCAAAATCCCCATTGAGTTCCTTCAGATTTACACGACTGTGGTACGGGTAGCAGGAGATGGCGAATATGTCATGGCAAACTATCTGCTGACAGTGCTCGAATGGTCTGCTTGATCATGGTTGCTGAACCAACAACTCGAGTTGATCTACTCGTGCCAACATCTCTGCGAACTCCTGTTGGCCAATTTTTAGGGCATGTATAATCGTCATAGGAAAAAGGACGACCTACATCGGATGTGGCAGAAAAGTAATGAGACCTTACGATAATTTGCCGGGTGATTCAGTCAGGTTCTTAATTCAATTTTAGATGTCTTTGATGCTTCTGTCATAAGATCATTCATGCAGGGAGTCCACAATAGGAGAATCACGAAGGACATGACCTTGTGTCCTTCGACCACCGTCGTCGAGCTCTTTGAGATGGCTAACCATTACGCGACTGCCGCTGGAGCGGTCGAATGGACTAAGATCATCGATTAGATCAGTCGAGGTTCCAGAGTGGAAGGAAAAGGCCAAGAAGTTCAAGAACAAGGCAAAAGGTGAGAAGCCTCATACTGAAAGTTTGAAGAAAGTCTTGGCAGTAGACAACAAAGAGCCACACAACCCCAAGCGGTACTCCAATCGGGGCAAGGGCAAAGCCCCCGAACGGAACAACAACAAGCCAAGGTGGTGTCCCTTTCACAAGAAGGAAGGGCACAACCTTCGTAATTACCAAGTTTTTAATAGAAACTCAAGGAGTACTGCTTTGGTAAGGGGCCACAACCTATCCTTGCTGAGGTAGGACAGTCAAGTGCTCAGAAGTCATCGGAAGATGACAATGAGATGTCATTTCAGGATCCGAAGCACACCATTGAGCACATCTACAGAGGATCCTCGGCATATGAGTCGAAATGATAATACAAAGTTGTCGAGCGCGAGATAAATTCGATCGACCTTCCTCTTGTTAATAATTTTCCTAAGTAGTTAGAAATCACCATCTTTTTTGAGGAGGACTGGCCGATCCCTTCGATTCGACCGGACCGGTTCCCGATCATGGTCAAACTCGCCATCAACAATTGCCGAGTGAATTACATATTGGTTGATGGTAGAAGTTATTTAAATATTTTCTTTGTAAACGCGCTGGACGATATGCAGGTCCCTCATACTAGGATAAGCCCGATACGGCACTTATTTCATGGGATCATACCAGACTCTTCGACCAAGCCCATTGGCCAAGTTTATCTGCTTGTCACGTTTGGTTCTCCAAACAACTTCAGAACAGAGAAGATCTCCTTTGATGTGGTCAACTTCGATATGGCATATAATGTCATACTCGGACGGCCAACTCTAGCTCGCTTTCTGATTGCTGCTCACTATGCATATCAATATCTCAAGATGCCAAGTTCCAAGGGAGTGATCACAGTTCGCTATGATAAGAAAATGGTGCTTATATGCGACCGAAAGTCTCTCAAGATGGTCGGTCAATTACTGACTCGAGAATCTACTAAGACGCAGTCTTGGAGTAAACACTCAAAGCCTAAAGATGCACCGAAGATGAATGAAGAAGTCAAGGAGATTCCCCTGGATCCGTCTGAGCCTTCGAAGACCATTCGCATTGGGGTCACTTCCGATCCTACATAGAAAGACGTCATCGTTACTTTCCTCCAGACAAATGTAGATGTGTTCGCGTGGCAACCATCCAACATGCTCGGGGTCCTCAGAGAGGTGTTTGAGCACAGACTAACTCTACAGCATGATAAGAAGCCCGTAAAATAAAAATTACAGAGAATTGCACCAGATCGTCGGGAGACTATCATATCGGAATTGGACAAGTTACTAAAAGCAGACTTTATAAAAGAAGTTGATCACTCAGAGTGGTTGGCTAATCCTATAATGGTTAAAAAGTCTAACAGTAAGTGGCATATGTGCATAGATTATACTGATTTAAATAAAGCTTGTCCAAAAGATAATTTTCCACTTCCTCGTATTGATTAATTGGTTGACTCTATTGCTGGTTGTGGATGTGAAGTTTTCTAGATGCATACTCTGGTTATCACCAGATCAATATATCTTCAGAAGATGAAGAGAAGACCGTATTTATTACTCCATTTGGAGTGTTTTTGTTGTGTTAAAATGTCGTTTGGTTCAAAAAATGCTAGTTTGACTTTTCAGTGTTTAATGCAATTGACTTTTATTCATCAAATGGGCTAAAATTTGGAAGCCTACGTTGATGAATTGGTCATAAAAAGCATTGAATGACTTAACCATATTTCAGATGTGTAAGAGACATTCGACAATCTCAGAAAGTATCTCTTAGAACTCAATCCAGAGAAGTGCGCATTTGGAGTTTTTTCAGGAAAGTTGCTCGGATTCCTTGTTTCTACAAGAGGTATTGAGGCAAACCCTAAAAAGATCAAGGCCATTGAGCAGATGCACCCTCCGACCACGAAGAAAGAAGTTTAAAAACTCACCGGATGGATGGTGACTCTAAGTCGTTTCATCGCACAACTGAGTGAGAAAGGACTTCCTTTCTTCAAGCTTCTAAGGAAACACAAGGGTTTCAAGGGGTCGAAAGAGAGAAGTATATTTTCGACCAACCTGTCTATGATAACCTTCCACGTCGTAGGCTTGTCTAACAAAACAGTTAGAATGTGCATTTATTCCTAATAAAGAACGTGTGTTTATTCCTAATAACTGCACGGAATCCCTTTTTGACAACAATCGTCGCATGGTAAACTGGTGATCACTTCTCTCTGACAATAACTACCACCAGGTAGTTATCTCTGGAAGCATTAAGATGCCTTTCGGCATGTAGTAACTGCCACTACTTCGTCAACTATATATGGGTTGATATCAAAAAAGAAGGGGATCAGATCCAGTAGATACAAAATATATAGCAAGGCTTTTTCGCATTACTCTGTTGTAATCATTCTATAAAGCAATAGTGACATAGAACATAGGATTGTTATTCTCCTAGGAGAAAATCCGAACTTATATAAAAATTTTCGTATCTTATTTATGCATACTCGTAGCCTATTCCTTGATAGAATTTCCCCCGAATCCAAAAACAATCATACATAAGATTGATATTAGAACATCAACAAATTCTATTTCTATGGAAAATTCATGTGTTCCAAATGGGAGGCCAGCTAAAGGTCAGGTGCCTACCTCCATGGCACCCAAGTTGCATGCTAATATAGAGATGTTCATATTGGCTTTTATTAATAGCTTTTGGCTAAGATTAAATAATAGTTGACAAAAGAAGTGACTTTTAAAAAGTGGAGGCGAGCGGTGCAAATTTAAAGGAGAGATACGTGTATGTGACGGGAGCGAAAGAAGTGGAGAAGCTGTTTTGAAAAGTCAAATGTTCGTATTGGTTTTTCTAAGCAGAAGACAAAACAAAAGATAATACAAACAAGGCCTATGTCCTGAGTCATATTAGGTCCTATTTGTTTAGGCTTTTCCCTTAGCTTAAAAGCAAAAAAAAAAAAGCAAAAGCCTAAACAAACATGAGGCTTTTTAACTGGGATTTTAAAAAGGCCAAAAGCCTGTCATAACTAAAAGCTATAAGCCAGCTCTGAGGAGCTTTTTTTGGCTGTTGCAGAATAAGAATAACACTTCACCCCTAAACTCCATCTAAATTACACACGAAATGTCATTGGTATATAAACGCAGTCATGCAGTTGTTTCCTCTAGACTTCACCCTCCCGATTCCCCTCCTGAACCGAAGCGCCTCCGAGGCGATTAGGGTTGTGTCGCGATCCAACGGCAACTTGTGACCCCGTCAGCCTTCCGCGACCCCACAAGCCTCCTCCCCATCCCCAACACCATTGGCCTCCTCCCCATCCCCAACACCATTGGCCTCCTCCCCATCCCCAACATCGCTGGCCTCCCGTGACCTTGCAGGCCTCCTCCCCATCCCCAACATCACCAGCCTCCCCGCCCCCACTGTTCTCATCCCGATACCCGCTACTCCATAAAAAATGCCGTGACATTTGAAAAAGGATATGTTGTTGTGGACATTGGATGATCAACTGGCTACATCATTTTCTATGTACAGTATCAGTTGTTAAGCATCGATAAATTTATTCCCCTTGGTGGATTTGCCAGTGTGGAATCATAAATTTTTGTTTGGGGAGATATTGCATTAGTCTGACATTAATTCATGGGAGTGTGATGCACGTTAGCAGCCTAGATCGGTAAACCAATGTATGCAACGATCTGGGATTAGTTTTGTTGCCATGTCCTTGTTGTTTACTGCAGCACCAACAATTTCTCTTGTTATTCCAGCGGTGTATACATTTTGAGCTGTGATTTGTGAAGGGTTCGTGCTTTTAGTGGTGCTAAAGTATGTAGAAAAGGTGCTGAAGTGGTGCTCAGGTATTACAAGAAGTAGTTTAATAGAGCTATAGATACATTATTGCTTGCATTATGTAGATGTAAGCAACCTATCGCAATTGTGGTTGAGATGGACCGGATTTTGAGGCCTAGAAGTTGTGCCATCATCAAGGAAAAACTTGAGATCCTTGACCCATTGGAGATGAGATCATTGCATTGGGAAATTGTGATGACCTTCAGACAGGACAAGGAGGGCATCAGGTCTGTAAAGAAAACTACATGGTGGCCATGAGCTAATCCATCGAAATATGAGGCTTCCAGCATACCAATTTTTATGTGGTACAGCACTACAGCTATTGGTTTTCCCTGCTTGCTGTTAATATGGGATAAAGATATCTTGTTTTATTCATTTGTTGCCCTCCACTGTATGCTAACCATCTACTGCCTCTTGTCGATTTTGACCACAAGGGATGGTGGGTTGTGGCTGGTGTTACACTTGTCAGTTCGTCTGGAGCAACATCCAGCTCTAGGTCAGGGAAAGAGGACTCCCTGGAACCCAGGCCTTGATTATGGAAACAGGGCTGTACAAGATAAAAGATAGATTGGTTTTTCCTGAAAGTTGTAACAATGTGTAAAGGCTGCCTTGAACAATTGTTTGTTGTTCCTAAAAGTTGTAACAATCTGTAAAGAATGTAGCATCTGAGCATTTGCTTAGTGTTCTTGAAAGTTGTAATAATGTGGTTGTGCAACACGTGAACAAAGTCTTGTATTGTGCAATCTACCTTTTCTTGAATTGGAAACAATGTTTTATACCAATCCATTCTGTTGTTCTTTCCTAGGCCTGCATTTGTATTTCAAGAAAAAAACAAATTGCGTGCACCTTTAGAATTTATCACAACATGACCAATCTGATGCATGATCATATTCACTTGTCGGAGTTTTTAGCACCTGATTGTTCAAGTTGAAAGTGTAATTGCAATTTTGAAATTGTAATTGTAATTGTGAAGGGGGTTACAACACTCATTGAGTACATACACATTTTGTAATTGATCTTAGTCAAACAATGAGTAATCAAATTCAATTGCTACAAGATGATAGAGATCAGACTTGTTACCAACCAACATAACAGGGGTATTTCAGACTTTCTAGTAATAAGTTACACCATCCAACCCATCAAAAACCCACGATGCCAAATAACCTGACTTGGCTTAAAAGCTGGCTGCTTAAGCCAAAAACCCTAAGTCTAACAAACAGGGCTTTATACTACTATATCAAACAATCAGGCCATGCAAAAAACCACACAAATGACACCGTAGCTATTTTTTAAAAAAATTCGAACATCAAATGTTCATTTTTGCAAATCTAGCCTCTTTCTTGAACCTACAAAGCTCGATAGACACCTACTGAGCTAGAGGAGCTCAGCAGGTCCCTGCCGAGATACAGTAGCTCAGTGGCACCTGTCGAGCTCCACCTCTGCGGAAATAGATGCTGCACAGTGTCATCATTTAATGCGGTAGATTAGCGCTAATTAACATATAACTAGTACTAATTAAATATAATTAGCACTAATTAAATATAGTTAATGCTAATTAAATCACACACTAATGGCTGGTGACCTGCTGCCAGGGGCTGTCAAGTGGCTCCTCTGGCTTGGTGGGTCTCTACCAGTAGGTTCAAAGAAAGAGCTACATTTATAAAAATAAAATGGACGTATGAACACTAATATTTTTTAAAGAAAAAGATTAATAAGTTGCTGCACTAAGGTTCTGGTTTTGTATCAACGATCACGCCAAAACCAGAGCCGCACAGAACGAGTTGAGTTAGGTAGGACTGCGTGTAGGTGGAGTAGTACTTACTGCTACTGGTAAGTTCAAGCCCCACAGTGGCCTCTGCAGAAACGGAGCACGCGAGGTAGCCTGGAGATGGAGAGAACTCAAGCTGCAGGCCACGAGGAAGACTACTGCATCAGCTTTCCCAGTTCTGTTCTTCTCCAAGTCGAGCTCAATGTTTATGCACACATACTGTCTCTCTCTCTCTCTCTCTCTCTCTTAAAGCTAAGCTAGCTTTCACTGCCTTTTGAATTTGACCCCTGGGGTTGGCACCAACGGGTGGGTAGTGACTGGCCGCCGAGGCAAAGTGGACTGTGCAGGCAGGCACCGCAGGAGGCGCAGAGAGATAGCATCCAATGGGGAGGGGCCACATGGGTTCTAGGTGCAGGCCCATGACCGCGCGTGGAAGCTGCCTTCGTCTGCTGCCCAAGAAATCACCAGTCTGCTGCATTCATCAGGCATTAGATTCGTTTTTATTCGGACAGTGTTCGTATGTTTGTAACTGTGTGTCCAACGGGTAGTCGGGTATAAAAAAAATAGCTTATGAATATTCGTCTTTATAGACCTATCTTCCTCCTTAAATTCATCAGCCACAGCAGCGACATGTAACATTTACCATACTACAGTAACTCTGCAAACCCTATCGAGCCACTAGAGCTCGATAACACCTGCCAACCATATCTCGGCAGTCGGCAGGCCGAGATCCTACCAAGTAACCACGGTTTGTTCAGCCGAACGAGGTGCCAAGAAGCAGCAGATCGGCAGTGATTAACTGAAGTGTGATTAGCACTAAGTAAGCGTCATATTATATGATTAGTATTAATTAAGTATAATTAGCACTAATTAATCATTGCCGCGTTGGATGGCTCCGCACGTTCTCTGTCGAGCTAGGAGAGCTCGACAGGTCCCTGCTAAACTCAAAGAGGAAATATATTTGTAAAAACAAATATTTAAAAGTTAGATTTAAAGAGAAAATAGCTACAATATCAAATATGCTAGGGGCTCTAATTCTTAAGTTCGTCATGATGACATGTATTTTACATTAGGAAAAACTACTTGAATTACATCTTAGAATTCACATGATAGCATGTTGGATCAAAGCTTGATTTGGTGCTGCAACTTTCGGCATCCGGTGCTCAACTAGTCTGACAGGACAGAATACGAGAAAAAGTGAAAAGGAGGGGAGTATTGTAAAATATATAAGCTTCTTGGTTTAAGAAAAAAAAAGGAGATCATTGCTACTAGCTGCTAAGGCCTGCCTTAAAGGCCACGGCCCAGATTACATTCTTGCACCCTAATTAAACTTTGCCACGTACTTTACCAAACACTGTATATTGACATTGTTGAAATATTATGTTGAAACTAGCTAGAGGGATGCAGTTAATCACTGGCGGAGCTTCATGGAGGCCAGGGTGGGTCCTGGCTCCCCTTCTCCATGAAAGCACCTTGATGAACTTGTCTTAGTATCTAAACACTTATTACTTTTCCTAACAGATAATTAATACATAAACTCATCAGCATAGCACCCCCCGCAATTTTCCTTGAAGCTCCACACTGCAGTTAATTCTCCTTAGATGCATTGAGTTGAATATTTTAAAAAAACAACTTATCAATATTTGATATTATCGTATAAAACACTCGCACCGCAGTAGCACCGTCATTTTTCGGCGTTGCAAATGTCCATTCACACCACACACGCTAGCCTTTAACTGCATTTGATCACACCAAAACGGGGATCACCGCGCCTACACTTAGGGGACGTTTGGAATAGCGTTGGTTTATGCTTTTTTTACTATAGCTGAGTTAGCTTATTTGGTATAATTAAATTTAAAAAAATTAAAAATAGAAAAACATGTTAACCTATCATAGACAATACAAAGGAATACGAGAAAAAAGAAAAAGCAAAAAAATCTAAAAAATATTTTAAAAATTAAAAAAAATAAATTACTTAATAAAAAAACAGAAACCAAAAGTAAAAACTGACCTTAATCCAAAATGAAAGACCTACTTCGCTCATCCTACATTTCACTTGCATGTCGGCCAAAAGTCCTCCGGACCCACACGTCAGTGTAACACGAGGCGGCGACGATGATCCCCTTGCCCATGCAGCGCGTCGTGGTCTCGCCTCTATAAATAAATCCAACCAACCAAGCCATTTGTTTCTTGCTCCCAGGTCTAACATATTTTAAGCTCACCGGCTACTACTACTAGTAGAGCCAAGAATTGCAGCTATTTTACTATTCACACTACTGTACTGTAGTCGTCACCTCAAAGCGTGGTTGGTATATAAACCTTGTGCTGCTCTTAGTTAGCAGCTTCGATGGCCGACGAGGGGGCGTCGCGGGCCAAGCCGATCGCGCCTGCGCCCGTGTCGCAGCTGCCGGCGCCTGCGCGGAAGCCGCGCGGGCGGCCGCTGGGGTCCAAGAACAAGCCCAAGCCACCGGTGGTCGTGACGCGGGAGAGCGAGGCGGCGATGCGCCCGGTCGTGCTGGAGCTCGCCACGGGGTGCGACGTGGCCACCGCGGTCTCCGCATTCGCGCGCCGCCGCCGCGTCGGAGTCTCGGTGCTCTGCGGCCGTGGCGCGGTCGCCGCCGTCACGCTGCGGCTCCCGACCTCGCCGGCGACCGCGTCCACGGTGACGCTGCACGGGCGGTTCGAGATACTGTCCCTGTCCGGGACGGTGCTGCCGTCCGCGGCCGGTGACGGGGCCGTCCCACCTCCGTTCTCCGTGTCACTGGCTGGGGCGGGCGGGCAGGTGATAGGCGGCACGCTCGCCGGGGAGATGACGGCCGCGGACGGGGTGGTGGTGGTGGCAGCCACGTTTGGAAACGCCGAGGTGCACCGGCTGCCTGCGGCTGAGGCGGAGGAGGAGGGTGACGTCCGCGGTGGTCGTGAGGAGGGGAGGCAATCACGGCAGCAGCAGGTGGTGGTGGCAGCGAGCGCCGGCGAGGTGGGATTGGTTGGCTACGGCGGGTTTGTGGGTGGCGGTCAGGTGGGGCACCATCCGCAGCAGGCTGAGATGGTTTTGTGGGCCCAGACGCCAGCCTCACGCGGGCCGGCCCATCCTTCTACTCGTTACTAGCATGGGCGTTGATAACGTTCTTTCTCCAGCTCCAGGGGCATCGAATTACGTAGATCGTTCTTACCAGCTAGTGATGTTGTGGTTGGTTGCTAACTCCACGATTGATTATGTTATGGTGTATTTCGAGGTCAAGTTACTGTGTGTTTCTTAATTATGAGTTACTACTACAACTACTACAGTGGTCGAGTGCATAAACGGTTATTGTCCAAGCAATATGTGCTTGCATTTTCTCATAAAGAAAAATGTGAGCATGCATGATGTGCTAGTTATTTTTGAAAAAAAAAACTTACGTGGACATTGACTTCACATGATAACAGGCTAATCGTGATTTGTACGGTTAATTTCCTCCTGTTTTCCTAGCTACGATGTCATGCACATTTGCTAAACGGCAGGGACATGCTTTTCGTGATAGAATCAGAGCGAAATCTTACCCGACGCAATGCGAATGATGTTGTTCCTTTGTTGGTCAGACAGGATCATTCTTGAGTTGAATAGATCGAATGCTTTCGTCTCCAGGTACTTGATGGAACTTAGATCTAACACTCTATTTGGCTACCTAGAATTGAATTTAATTTATTCAATTACATTCCTAATCCTATTTTAGTTAAATTTGAATTTGAATTTGATTCAAACCAATTCAAAATCTAAATTTTCTGTTTGAATGACATTTGGAATTTTACAAGACTGTGAGAGCCACCTATTGCACCTAGGTCCATCAATATGCATAAAGTAGTTTCTTGACATACGGAACCACCTCTAACAAATTTCTGTCCATTTTGTGAAAAATTTATAGGGCGAACGTAAGGTTGAAATTTGAAATATCAAACTTTTACTTAATCTTGCAGGATGAATTCCAGATAAACGAGAGGTGTAAGTTAAAATTGCTTCTAGCTCTATCATACACTTTGAAATTTGATTTGCAATCATCAATTTAATTCTAAAATGACAGCCAAACAATTACATTCTTGGAATTGAATTCTGATTCCACAATTCTAGGCCTAGTAGGTTGCAAAGGAAAAAATACTAGTAGTAACACAACGAATCTTCGATCAAAATGGTAGTATTTGATGTGTGATTAGCAAAAAATGGTACCTTATCGTGTGGAATAAACAGCACCTCCACCGCACAAGAGTGACCGATAGCCGACACATAAGTGCTGCCACACGGTGGCCGTGCGGATTAGCCAAAACCGCACGGTCATAGTGCGGTGGAGACAGCACCGCACAGTCGTTGTGCAGCAGACACTGTAGCACAGTGTAGTGGCACTATAGCAATTTTCAAAAAATCCATTTAAGTATACTTTTTGTAGAAAATTTTAAATATAGCAAATGAGCTTTAATCCGCATAGCTATGTTTTTAAATAATATTTAGAGCTCATTTGATATATTTAAATTTTTTTAAAAAGTATACTTAAATAGATTTTTTCTAAAAACTGCTACAATCCCAATGCACAGTGCTCATACGGTTTTGGCTAATCCGCATGGCCACTGTGCTATTTTTATAAATTCCACACCATGAGTGCTATCTTTACTAATCGTGCGTCAAATACTACCATTTCGGTCAAAAAGTTATAACAAAACTACTGCTCATTATTAATCTATGCTGTTTTAATATTTTAATTGCCATTGTTTTAAAAAGTAAGGACTGTGCTTGCAAACGAAAACTACTAGTGGAGTTTCATCTTACCTCAGAAATAACACAGGAGTCATAGATGCATGACCCACTCCACTTCTTTCACTTCTATCATGTGCACATATTTCTCACTTATTTTTTACACCGCTCAGCTCCTTTTTAAAAGGTTTTTTAGCTATTACTATTTATTTCAGTTAAAAACCATAAATTATAATTAAAAAACCATGAGAAAAAGCCAATTCTACCGCCCTTTTGTAGGCTAGGCAGCTGCGATGTTGGGGAAGCTAGCCAGGCAGGTACCTCTAATTGGGAGAGCAGTAGTAGCTGCGAAGCACGACGATAAAGAGGAGATACCGCATGTGTGGTACTGTATTTTTATCGGGAAGGCGCGAAATTGTGGAGTTTCCGATGCAGTCCATGCAAAGCCTAAGGCTGGAGCAGTACTCCAAAGAAAGCAGGTTGCACTTCGCGTTGCAAACTCTCCTACACCACTGCTCCGTACACTTTGTTGACTCGACGCTATAGCTTGGTCCAGCACTCGTGCTAGGTAAGCTGCACGCACGCACATCGACTGTATTTCCTGTTTGCCATGATCATAATCTCTGAGGGGTGGGGTCTGTTCTTTTAAATTTTTTAAATTGATTTTTAATTTTTACTATGATATCTAACTTTTAAACATAGTATTTTTTAAGATAGAGTCTACAGATTAATTATAGTACACTTAAAAGTCTAATATCTGTACCATCCAAAATCATAAACATTATCTTTTTCTCCGTATCTCTCTCACAAATAACTAAAATTCACAAATTTTAAATAAAAATTATAAACCATAGCTGTATTAGATAGACCTAGAATCACGGTGACCAGCTGCTGGGGGTGGGTCACCGTGCCATCTTAGTGCTTCCCTGGCGTCAGCTTTACGGTGCGACAGGCTTGGCCAAAGGTAGCAGCAAGCACGGACAACAAAAGGGGACGTGCAGACCAACGCACGCGCTTGCACGGTTGCAGCGGGCGTCGCAGGCGTACGTGACAAAGGCAGGAGCGCAATAGATCTAATTCGTCGCTCACCGAGTTGCACGCATGTACGGGTCGGCCCGGTATACCTTTGTCTTTTGGTCCGGCCGTCTGTTGATGCTGGCTTCTGTACTTCGCTCCAACTTTTCCTTCTACCATGTCCACACTCCACACATACACAGAGATGTGAGAGAGATGGTACTATGTGTTGAGTAACAGTAGCTTGACGAGTTTTTCAATCGATTTCTTCTAAACAATAGAGATAGATAAAACATATATAATACATAATAACAAATTGAACATGAAGAGGTATGAGAGGAGAATTTCTATCTTTCTTTATTATTTTCTTTTTCATAAGTATATTTTTATAATGATTGGGATCTCTATTTATAGACTTGCAGGTCAAACCCATGTTTCCTAACACCCCTTGGATACTCATCCGATAAGTTCATGCCTCATCAAAACTCCATAAAACCCAGTAAAAAAAGTTTGGAGAAAGAGCACATGATACATATTATATTGCATGAATTGCCTCATTAAAAACCTTGGTCGAGAAACTTCAAAAAAAAACTCATCAAGAGAAAAGAGTACAATCCATCCAATTTCATTTAATATACAAGATTTATTCTTTGGATATTTGATCTTTGTGATCAAGTTTCAATAGTGAGCCTAAGAATAATCTCTCCCTGAATTATGCACTTCTCTAAGTTTCATAATTCCAATTTCACGTATACATCTTTCAAAATTAGATGCTGGAAGTGACTTTATGAATAAATCTGTAAGATTTTCACACGACTTAATATGCAGTACTTTAATTTCATCCATCTTTTGTAATTCATGAGCATAAAAGGAACTTAGGGTTGATATGCTTTTTCAGATGACTCTTCACATAACCTATTTATACTTGTGCAATATAAACTGCATTATCTTCATAAATAATTTTGGGAGCTTGCACAATGTTCAGTCCATATGACTATAGATATGATGAATCATCCGTCAAAGCCAAGCATATTCTCGTGCGGCTTCGTACAGTGTTATGATTTTCGAGTGATTGGTTGAAGTTGATACAAGACTTTGCTTAGACGATTTTCATGAAATTGCAGTTCCACCACATAGGAACACATAGCCTATTTACGATCTGGCTGTATACGGGTCTGACAAGTACTCTGCATCTACATAGCTAGTCATATTCATATCTTGATTCTTTTTGTAGAACAGTCCAAGATCTTTACTTCCTTAGAGACATCGGAAGATATCCTTTATTCCCTACCAATGTCTTTTGGTAGGTTCTGCATTGTACCTTACTAATAGGTTTACGGTAAATGTAATATTTGGTTTAGTGCAGCTTGCTAAATACATGAGTGCCCCTACTGCACTTAAGTATAGGAATTCTAGTCCTGGGATTTTCTCCACCACTTCTCTAGGTTTGTACGGATCATTGTCTTACTGCAAAGATCTTTCGATCATGGGTACTTTTGAAGAGTATACTTTTTCAAAGCCAAATATTTTCAACACCTTCTGAGTGTAGGCTGACAGATGCACTAATATCTCCTTTGGGACATGCTCGAGCTGCAAGTTTAAGCAATATTTGATTTTACCCAAATCTTTCATTTCGAACTCTGATTTTAGGTAAAAGCTCGCTTCCTTGATATCTTTCAGGGTTTCGATGATGTTCTGGTCATCTACATATACTGAGATTATATAAAATCTATTCGGAGATCTCGTATAAATACACATAGTCAATCCTCGTTGTTCGTATAGCCTTTCTTGCATAGAAAGTTGCTTAAGCGATTATACTACATTCTGCCTGACTGCTTAAGTCTGTATAGCGATTTTTTGAGTTTTACACTGTATGGATTTCTATTTATTCTGCCTTGGTTCGGGACAGGGATACCTTCAGATATCTTCATATAAATATCTGAATCCAAATTTTCATAAAGATATGTCGTTATCATATCCATCAATTTCATTTCTAAATTCAGATTTACTGTCATCGAGATTAAATATCAAAATATAACACCACCCATGACTGGAGAATAGGTTTCTTCATAATCAACTCCTAAACATTGAGTGAAATTTTATGTAACAATCCTTGCTTTATAACTTATAACTTCATTTTTCTTATTTCTTTTTCGAACAAATACACACTTATGTCCTATAAGGTGCATATGGGGAGATGTGCATCTTACATGCCTAAAAACATTTGTTTATTTAGATATAATAATTTAGTTTATATTGCCTTTTTAATCCTTTCAATATCATCTTTTCTTATATTGAGCGAGTGATGCAGCCTTTAGATTAAGATCGATGGTTATGGTAATTTTTTTTGCAAAATAGATTTAAATATTGGATGTTGTCCTATACATAAATTCTTCTGTGTGCACATAGTTTATAGCTACTTCACCATGGGATGGTTCTTGCAGTTCTTCTGCTTGCTCACTGCTCCTTCTAGTTGCGAAGGCAAGTCCCTTTAGTTTGCTAGCTCCGATATGTGCGTACACATCTATGCTGGTTTCTCACTCTATGGAAATATTTAGATCCGGTACGTTCTTTTTTGAAGGTTACAAACTAGTGCCAGGTCTCAACTAGCCCCCCTACTGGTTCTAGAAAACTTCGATGATTTGCTGTGTCAAGTCCTTCTTATCCTTTTTCACTAGTCGTCCCTGGTTACTTGGGATTCGAGAGGCAGAATTCTTGTTCTTTTATTCTGAGGCCTTTGGACGAGATTAGAGATATCTTCTACTTTCTTCGATATTTTAACCCTCTCCAGTGTATTGTGGCTGTACGACAAAATTCTTATGAAAAACTTCATCTTGAGCCTCTGCAACCTGTATGATATCGATCAACTCAGCATACTCCTTGTAGCCGTCTTGACGATAGTTGCGCATAGACTACACTACACTAGGGTGGAAGATGGAGAGAATCTTCTTAATCTTTTGCTCATCTATGATCTGTCTGCCACAAAGTTGAAGATTGGTACAAATATCATGTAGAGCAGAGTTGTACTCCCCAGCTGTTTTGAAATCAACAAATCTGAGTCGGATCCATTCCTACTCTGCCTGAGGAAGAATAGTGTACTTCAGTTTCTTGGCATCCTACGGTGCACCAATCCTAACGATAGCATGGAGTTTCTTGGCTCTAAGTACGATCTCGATATCAGAAGCCTAAGTCAAGTAGTTTTGGCTATGCTAGGTCAGCTCCTCGAACTCCCAGTTCGTAATGGCTGTCATCTATATGTGCATAAAAGGAATATATAAATTTACTATAAGTAAATATGTATAAAATAAATTGGATAATGCTACAAAATATTCTCGTGATATTTCAGAATTCTTTTACGTATTTTCTATAATTTTACTATTAATTTCGATGATAAAACAAGATTTAAATAATTATGATTAATCAAAATAGTAAGTAAATACAAAAAATATAAAAAATAATAACAATAGTGCTAAACAAGCTTCAGATATGAAAAACAACTTAAAATTTGAATTTCGAAGCCATTTCACGCTAGAATATGTATTTTTAGTGAATTCTGCAATTTTTGAGGGCTTCTCTACTAATTTTCAATTCTGAGAAAATTTTTGCGTAATTTTTTTATTTTTCAAGGGCCCTTTTGCAAATATCCGGAGAAAATTTTTGCATAGTTTTTTATTTTTCAAGGGCCCTTTTGCAAATATCTGGACGCCTCTTGCCCTCCGGCCGATTGGATGGACCGAACTTCCCTCGGCTGATCGGACGGTCCGAACTTCTCTCGGTCGATCGGACTGGTCCAAATGTCCCATGGGCGATCGGATGGTCCATACTTCCTATGGCCGATCGAACTGGTCCGAACATCCCATGGTCTTTCAGATGATACATGGTCGATCTGACGATCTATACTTCCTATGGTCGATCGGACTGGTCTGAATGTCCCATGGCTGAATGGACGTTCCAAATTCCTTTTGATCGATTGGACTAGTCCAAATTTCCCGTGGTCGATCGGATGGTCCAAATTTCTTTTGATCGATCAGACTGGTCTGAACTTCCTTAGCCGATCAGACGGTCCAAATTTTCTATGGCTGATCAGACTGATTCGAACATCCCATAACCGATCGGACGGTCTAGGCTTCTCATGGCCGATTCAAGAGGGAGGCGTAGGGGAAACCCTACCCCTATTCACACTATGGCGACACACGCGGGAGAAGGCCAGTGGCTGTGGCGCGACGGGTGGTCAACTTGTGCGTGTAGATGGCACGACGGTTGGAGCTCATGTGTGAGCGACGTGGCGGCCGGAGCTCGTGCGGGAGTGTGACGCGACAGCCAGGGCTTATGTGGGGGCGGTGCGACAGTCGGAGCTTGTGCAGGAGCATGACATGGAAGTGTGTGCGGGGCGACATCGGTGTGACCGGGCATGGAGTTCAGCCGGTGTCGGTGCGCAATCGCGCGCACGAGCTCGGTGAGTGGATCATGCGAAGCTACTGATGAGTAGCGTCGGTGCGGTCGGCGGTGAGGCGTGTGATGGCGGCTTGGCGATCGCGAGGCCAAGACGACCACGTCGCGATGACCGGGCATGATCGCATTTAGGCGGTGCGCACACGGCCAGTGGGCGAATAGTATTGTCATTCATCTTTTTTTTTCTTTTTAGATCTACAGTGCAATGAACATCTACTCTTTCGTGCAATCTACCTACCAACATTGTGCTGACAACTTCAAGTCTTCTCGCGTTAGATTAGAACGGATTTGCACTGTAGAAAATAATCTAGAAAGCGAAATTTGTAAAATTTAAAGCGATCTAAATAGATAATTCAGTCTATAAATACTTCAATGATTTCCTTCGATCTATCAGAGTAATTTATGCTGATAACGTGTTGAGGGACCGTCACTAGTGAGTCCAGTTCGATTGATTTCTCTTATACGAGATAGATAGATCAAACATAGGTAATACAGAATAATAAATTGAACATAGAGAGATAGGGGGAGAACTCTTGCCTTTCTTTATTGTTTTCTTTTTTACAAATACACTTTATAATTATTAGAACTTATATTTATAGATTAAGTAAAAAATATCTACCAATAAATCAGACTTATAAATCTAGATCTAGGTTTCTCAACCATGTCCGCTTGTGTCTTGTACCATGGTGTCCTCTTGGTCTATCGTTTGGGTCGACCACCTTAGCGAAAAGAGTCGAGCAGGGCCCGGCGAACAGTACGTCAACTCGGTGCCCTTGCTTCGGGGCCGTCGCGATATGGCGGGGCACAGCTGGCCGGGGCCGACACGAGATGCGATGCCTAGCTGCATCACGGATTGGGCCGATCTGTCTAAGAGAGAGAAGAAACGGGACTCCGGATCTGTGGATGAGCAATTGCAGGGGTGTTTGCTCGTCAGAGGCCCCGTTCCGATCGGCCTCAGGCTTCGTTAGCTTTACATCACGTTGATTTTTTTAACAAAATTTTTTCTTTATAATATCTGTAAAAATATAACAGTATTTTTTATTAATTTTATAATTAAATATTTAGAAAAAGATAACAACCACTGTAGTGTTATTTTAACTAAAAATCACGATATTTTTTAATAGGGCACAAAATTGTAGGGAAACATCGTTCTGTTTGCACGAATCGCAGACTTTTCTAATTCAGTTCCGTGGTAAGGACGCTAAGCAATTCTTCCAAGTTAGAACAGGAAAAAAAAAGTACGAAAAGCGACACCAAGCAATGCAGCGGAAGTAGATATGGCGTGTTCCAGTGGCAGCCACATGCATGCATCGGAACTTCCAAGCAAATTCGAAGTTCACAACGACAGGCCAAAAGGCTCGCTGCATCTGGTCAAGACAACGCCTATAATTTCACCTCGATTGGTGTAGGCAATAACCAATGGCTAGCTCGACGATGACGGAGAAGGCTGACAAGTCGAAGCCCGCCTTGAGAGTGGCGGCGATCTCCGGCTCGCTCCGCAGGGCCTCGGCCAACACCGGCCTCATCCGCGCCGGTAACCTAGCTCTTCTTTGCCCCTCTCTTCAGCGTTCGTGCGTGCTCGACTGCAAGCTGAAACAACGTGGCGTGCCTTTGAAGCTGCGGAGATGTGCGAGGAGTCCATCCCGGGGCTGCAGATCGAGCACGTCGACATCACGAACCTGCCGCTGCTCAACACCGACCTCGAGACCGACGGCGGGTTCCCACCGGCCGTCGAGGCGTTCCGCGACAATGTCCGCGGGGCCGACTGCTTCCTCTTCGCCTCTCCCGAGTACAACTACTCCATTTCAGGTACTCAAAACCCAACTCTGACGTATACCTGCAGAACGATCGGTTGTCAGCTTGTGTGCCCACGTACGGATGCTATTAGCTCTTAATCACTAATGGTATTTGGTGGTCATGATAACATGGATAGATTAACTTTGTTATCAAATCCAGGGTGTGCTGTCAGATATTGGGAAAATAAGAGCCATTCTTGAGTATCTTTTCGTGATGTCGACTACACCTCACTGACAAGAAAGAGGGCATAGACTGGCACCTTTTTGTCCAAACTTGTCTAAATTTTTAGTACTGCACAAGAATAATACCGGCCTGGATGCTTATGACCTCAGCTAGCTAAGGGGGCGTTCGTTTTATCGATAGTTTCTAGTTTTTGGTTGAAATTTTATTGTAGTTGGCTTTTTTTACTGTAGCTGATTTGGTTTTTTGAGCATAATTAATTTAAAAAAAATATAAAAATAGAAAAAACATGTTAACCAATTAGGGACAATACAAAGGAACACATGAAAAAAGAAAATACAAAAAAGCCTAAAATATCCAAAAAAATTTATAAAAAGACGAAATACTGAATGATAAAAAAAAAACAGAAGCTAGAAGCAGAAGCCGAAAAAAAACCGAAACGAGCGGGGCTACGGAAAAGGGTGAATGAAACCTAAGTTTCACTCATTTGAGTTTAGACTTCTAGTTTTTTTATTTATTTTTTACTATTCATAATTTTTATCTTTTTTAGTTTTTTGGTATTTTTTTGAGCTTTTTTACTGGTTCTTTTTTTCGTATTCATTTGTATTATACGTAATGGGCTAACATATTTTTCTATTTTTAGATTTTTTTAAATTAATTACTTCAAATAAATCACCGTCAGCTACATTGTAATTTCAACCAGCTACAGTGCAATTTCAACAATAAGTTACCAAATTTTAGCCCAACCAAACGACCTCCTAGCTCCTAGACAGTTCTAGCTTTGTCGAGGTATTTCAGGGAGTTCTTTTATGGTATCTTTCAATTACTATGACCACCTTTTTTTTATCCAATGGAACAAACATCATATGAATCCTTTTCTTGCTCTCTATAACTCTTCATCAACTATCGTTTCAAAAAAAATCACCTCTATGGTTGATCCCCCCAAGTATAAAACCAAATTGGTTTTTCTTAAATGGTGTCCAATCACTCGCTCCTAAAACTTTATTGTGTTGTGCTAGTTGATGAAAGTAGGATATACGTCGATAAAAAATTAGAGTTGTGGGGGAAGACTTTAGAATCGAATGGTTTTGGACTTAGTAGGACTAAAACTAAGTATACGATGTATCATTTTAGTGGTGGCGATGTATTCTTTAGGACCGTCTCCCCTCTCCTTCTCTCCCTCTTTTTTTTTATCTTAAGCTCCTCTTATTTTCTTACGAGAGAAATGTTAATAGAACCCGTAAGTGTGTCGGGTCAAAAACAAAAAGACGGTCTAACAGCAAGTAGTCATCTAACTGTTGAGCGACTTATTCATGCCACCCAAGGTTTGGGTGACTAGACCACTAGTCGTCGGATGGTTGGGCGACTTGCCCAAGTCGCCCAATCGTGCGATAACAGATGATCAATTCTGTAAAATTTAAAAACATAGGTATAATATTGAAATTCAGAATTAAAAATTAATTATTTAAAAAATTCTGTTTCCCTATACCTCCCACACCTTCGCGCTCAGGTTTCTACTAAAATGTTCAGGTGTATCCCCGTGTCGCTCGTCAATGCACTTCATTTTTACTGAGAAATCATCAGCACCATTTTATAGTTAGAAGCAATGTACTATACTATGATGTTGGTACTACGAAAACATGACCAATATACCTTTTTTTAGAGGTGTGACCAAATGTACTGAAATTCAGAGTTTTTTTTCCTTCTGAAATCCAATGCATGTACAACTGTTTGCTCCTCTATGCTTCTTATGCAGGCCCTCTGAAAAATGCCCTGGATTGGGGATCAAGGCCGCCGAACTGCTGGGCTGACAGAGCTGCCGCCATAGTATCCGCAGCAGGGAAGTCCGGAGGCTCGCGATCGCAGTACCAAATCCGGCAAGTCGGGGTTTTCTTGGACATCCATTTCATCAACAAGCCAGAAGTGTTCATCCAAGCACATTACCCCCAGAACAAGTTCGACAGCGATGGCAATCTGATTGATCAAGAAACCAAAGAACAGCTCAGGAAGATCCTTCTGTCATTACAAGCTTTCACCCTGAGGCTGCAGGGCAAATCTGCAAACTCGGAACAAGGAAATTAACAGTTCCATGTTTTTTTTTAAAAAAAGAGGATGAATGGAAATTCCAAGTTGCTCGAATAATCTTGTATGACTCGATCATGTTGTGGAAATTCCAAGCCGTGTTTATTATTGGAAAAACTTGGCTGGTACCATTGCAAAGAAGTATAAATTAGAAAATACCGTTCAATGTGAGGATGACATAGATGGTATTTTCTAACTCAGTGATCTCTAGATAAAACAAAACAAAATTGTTCTTTATCATTTGTTGTCTTTCTTTTAGATGTAACGGGATAAGACTTATTTCCCCCACATTTTGAAATTAAGACAAAAGCGAGACTCAAACTTGGTTGGGTGGATTCACAATCTTGCGTGCCCACGTTACGCCCCAGGAGAGTTCTCTTATCATTTGTTTTCGAGAATGCGTCTTTCATCTTGCTGTTTGTAAATTGTAATTCCTCTAAGTTTCAGTTTAAAATTTGCAATTCCCTGTTGCTCTCCCTTGGTCATGAATTGGTGCTATCGCTTTGAGATTACTTCTATGAAAGCACGGTGTACGTACATTGGCGTTGTTCGACGGTGTGGAGAGTTCCGAGCTGTCAAATCTGGGACGGAGGTTCAGATCGACCAATATGTGAAATAAGTCAAAAGATCACCTGATCAGAAGCAGTATACTACCGACATTCATCGCTAGATGCTTCATTTATATTTTTTACGTCTTCTTGCTCTTCATTAGTACTAATTGGGAACATATCTAGTGTTAATGGCTATATTGTCTATCTTTTCTTACCAGTTTAGACTTATAGATGAATTGTTTAATACATGAAACTCAAACACTAACGATTATATGTACACGCTTTTACCAGAGATCACGGGTTAGATCTGGTATGAATTGTACATTGAGCAAAATTGCAGCGATCTGTTGTGGCAGCTTTGTGCCTTTGTGGTCCAGTGGCATGGGTACCAACATGACGTTTCGACTAGTCGATTACCAAGAGGAGCTTGTGGTCCTTCATTTACGTGCATGTGTTCTTAACTATCTCATGTTGGACTAATTGATTCTCTAGTACTGTTGGTACAATTTCACTACTATAGTTTGATTTTAGCCAAGTTTTAGAAGCCGCCTGCTTTAATTCTCTTAGTACTGTTGAATTTTACTCCACTACCAAAAAGTTACATGCGTGTATAGCCATGGATCTAACACACATCTGGAAGTGATATGCATGCATGCATGTAGGATGTAGCCAACGAATTTTACATGGATGTAGCCATGGATCTATACACAGTCACTGTCTCCACACGGATCTACCCCAATCAAAGATTAGCAACATAATTTCTCTGTTAAATCATTATTTAACCACTTCTCGTTAATGCATTATTATTCAACGTTCCGGTCCTACTTGCTAGCATGCAGGTATTTACGTGCCTTAGTTGTTTTTTGCATTTTGCATTTTTTTCCGACATGAAGTTGTTTGTGCTATACTGCTATATATTGTTACTCATTCAAGTTTTGCGTCAGGTTTATCATGAGATGACACCTGATTGCTCGTAATCGAGAGACCCCGCATAGACGCATCCTGTCTCGGCGAACTCCATGATGTGGGTTAACCCATAATGTCGTTTCTTATATTTCAGATCTGTTAAAAAAAGATAACAAGTTTCCCCTTGTATAAACTTCATATTATGTTTTAGAACAACTTCAACTCTTATTTCATGAGACGTAATTAAGGCACGGCGCGCACGGCCGGCATGAAAGATATATATATATATATATATATATATATATATATATATATATATATATAAGAAGTTCTTTGGCATTACAAATTTATTATACGTGTACACATATAAGCCTGCCGATATATTAGGCAAAAACTCTTCGAACATAAATAACAGGGACGATATATAGGACTGGAAATGCATGCAAACATAGCATATGTATTGTGGAGACTGACTAGAGATCTAGTGGGCAAAAACAAAGCAAAGGCCTAGTTACCAGGGCGTGCGTGCATGCACAACGAGCGTACGCTGCCGGCCGCCTGCCGCGCGCTAGCTTGGACCGGCAATATATGGCTATTAACGACCACCGTTGTCATCGCACGACTTCTTCCCGGTCCCCGCCGACGACGTCCGGCCGCCAGTGGCCGGAGGCAGCTTCTTACCCTGGCCTTCCTGCCCTTTGGCAGCCCCACCATCCCTCCGGCCGCCACCATTGCCTGCACGGGGGGCCTGGCCACCGTCGACGTGCGACGTCGTACCCTTGGCTGCTGCTGGCTCGTCGTCGTCCACGCTGAAGTCGAGAGGGAGCGCGCGGGATGGCTGTCGCCGATGGCGCGACATGGCTAGTACCCACTAGCAGCAAGCTAGATGTGCCAATGTCGCAAGGTGTGGTAGTGATCTCTTTGCGGCTAGTATAGTGTGGAGTGCTCGTGAGCGAAGGCTAGCTTGGCCTTTATAGGCGGAAGAAGCCAGCAGGCGCCCAGGGAGGCCGGCCGGAGGCACCCGACAACAAAACCATGTGGTGGTTTTGTTGGATAAATTAAACTCGTCCTGCAGGGTACGTGTGGCTCCGTCCGGTTGTTTACTGTGCCGTTTGGGCCCGTGCGTGCCACGCATGTTTGGTGGTGCAGATTTTTTTCCCCCGAGGGATCGAGTGATCCGCGCCCGTACGACGTTTTTTGTTCCTGAACATCTTGCACAGTTCGCTAGCTTATGGGCAGCAGGACCATCCGGTCTAGTCGTACGCATAATGATGCTCGCACGAACATCGGGTTCATTCATTCGTGCGAGTTTATCTTTGTATATGGCATGATTGTCATGGCAGAGTCGACGACCACGACGAACGCGAGACGTCCTACGGCCTCCTCCTCCCTTCCGGTCCTCTCCCCGCCACCTCCTCCGGTCTTCTCCCCGCCGCTTCCTCTCCCAGGTGTATCCCCCTCTCCGCAACCTCCTCCCCTCCCCGCCACCTCCCCCCCGGTAGCCTCCTCCCTTCCCGACGGCCTCCTCCTCCCCTAGTCGCGGCCTCCTCCCTCCGCCGCCTCCTCTCCCAGGTGCATCCCCCTCCCCGCCGCCTCCTCCACCGGCCGCTTCCCCTCCCCGCCGCCTCCTCCCTCCTTCCCCCCAAGTCGAGGCGAGCGTGCATGGCGTCCCCTCCGTGCCGCCTGGACGTCTAGGCGACGCCTTGACAACCATGGTATATGGATATGTTGGCTGTATAGGGTCAATATCTCAACCCTTGTGATATTTTATTTAAGAGTGCTCATATTTTAAATCTTTAGATCTAGATCAATTGGACCCCATCCTCTTTAATTATACAAAGAAAAAAGTCCATATAACATCCAAACTTTGCTCGAAAGTTTATCCAACACTCCAAACTATGAAACCAAATATTTGACTTCTAAACTTTGCAATCTAACTCAAATAACACCACAACCCTTTTTAGATGGTGGTATTACCCGTCTGGCACGATGAGTGGGCGATTTTACTATGTAAAATGACACGCTGGTCAAATTTAGATGAATGACATATGAGTCCCAGAGGGCCTTCTCTTCCAAATGGAAATAGAGAAGGAAGGAACTACAGGGGTGGTCGCCATGGAAACACAGCAGGAAGCTCAATGGCTGAGAAACCCTCGTGGCCCCATATGTCATTGACCCAACTTAACCAGCGTGATATCCTACATGGTAAAACCGCCGCTCCACCATTAACGTCGCCTACAGCCCCTGGCCTCACTCTAAATTTAAGGAGCTCCAGTAAACCCAACCCAAACTCGAACCCTAACCCTGACTCACCGAAGCCGCCGCCGTCGAAGCTCTCGATGGAGCCAGAGAAGGAGGTGGAGCATGAATCTCGAGGCAAAATCATATAAAGAGAAATTTGAGTGCTCAAATTTTTTTAAAAAAATACTCGAGTACTAGTTAGTAATTCCCATCTTTCAAACCAAATGGATTTTGAAATACAGGTATAAAAACTCTTAATGCATGGTAATTCCATTGTGTTTGCTAAATAATCGTGTGGTGAGGTGAAAAACCTACGTCATGACAACATATACAAGAGCTGAATTAATGTACTTCCTACGCACGCATGACAAGCTGTGGGGCGCCACAATCGCAAACACAAAGGCAGAAATCAGAGGAGGAGCGAATGATTATACTCCACAACGAAAACTTTTTTAAAATTCATTATTTCCTATTTTTTTTGACCTTTTTATAAGCATCGAACGGGCCTTCGGCTCTGCGTTGCGCGCTGGACGAACAAGCGATGAACTGCAATGCCACTGTCAGAGTTGTTATCACACTGGACCGAAGAACCAACAAAACAACTCTGCTGGCGACGCGATGAAACTGCTGGGCCTTGACCGAATCCAAAAGATAATGCTGCTTGACACGATGGCGAACTGCTCGGGACAATGCGCGCAGGCGCAGACCGAGGAGGGAACAACCACAAGTCGAGACATCCATAGCTCTCTCGGCCAAAAATCAAGGCGAAAAATCACACGAAATCATGCAAGCAGGTAGCAGCTAACAATCTTCACAAGCCGAGAGACATCCGTAGCTCTCTCGGCCAAAAATCAACGCATGCAACACTACATCCATCAAAAAGAAGGCAGCGTGGTGGAATGAGGTCGAGCTACCTCGTCGATGGAGGAAGGGACGGTATAGGTTTTGTCAAAAAGAAATACTCCTGTTTGGTGGACAAGGCGCAGAGCCCCGATCATGACAAGCATGTGGACGGTCTTCTCGTCGATCTCGCACGCTGCCGCCAGCGAACGGATCGGAGATCTGGAGGACGAAAGGAAAAGCTCCCGTGCTGTTTGGGCAGGGGCCGGGGGTAGGAAGCAGGGCAATGTGGCATGCGTGGATGGAGCCAATAATTTGGTGTGACATGTCGTGGAGACGGGCAGGCAGAGGCAGGAGCAGCGCCGTGTGCTGTGCTCCCTCCATCGCATCGCATCGCACGCACCGGAACCGACAGCTCCGATCCGAGACACTACGGCCGGGCCCAACTCGTCTCGAGAACCTCACCGGGCTGGAATTTGTAGTGTTGGGCTAGGGTGAACCTGAACGGCGCTTAGGCCTGTCCCGTGGACTGCGCCTTGAAGATTGGGCTCCTTTGTGCATTTATGTCGTGTTTCTTTCCATAACGAGTACCCAAATCTTTTTTCCGTGTCATTTTATTACTGAGATGATTAGACCCAAATTATGCCATCGACTGTACATACGCTTTTCTTGCTGATTTCAGGGTGTTAACTTGGGTCCAGACTAGAGTAGTTCTAAAAAAAAAAGTTGGATCTAGTTTGTGGAGACAGCAACACAAATATTCGAGTAATTCACGAACCCATGTACTCTCAGCATACGGATCATCAACCGGTCCAACACGCAATTGACCACGCGAAGGTCAACACATCTTCTTTTTCCATATTTTGACCTGCTCCTAGTTTAACTTCTCTCAGTAATTATTATTTATTAGATTAATAGGTTATATCTAAAAATTATTACTATTTATCTCTACTACTTAAAAGAACCAGTTGATAGTTGATATGTTCTTTCCCCCACCTCTGTCTAAAAAACGATTGATTGTAGGCCTATCCGCTCCGACTCCTCTTTAACCCACCCCCCCTTCGCGCATTTCGCACCCATGATCTCTCCAACTCCCGCAAACCCTATCCTGTGCCGCTCTCCATCCCCTTCCCACGCTGGCACCTCCCTCGACGGCGCCCACCTCCACCCCGCACACATCACCACCCCTCCCCGACTTCCTTCCCACGCCGCTCTCCATCCACTTTCCACGCCGTCGCCTCCCTTGTTGGCGCCAACCTCCTCCCTTCGTATTTGTGTCGTCGCTCCTCCCATTGCATCCGTGCCGCCGCTCGCCATCCTCGTTCTCTCCATTTGGTCGGGCTCGTGTGCGTCCACGTCCCCGCGCTGAAGTTGGAGAAAGGACTCATCTATTGTTTGGTTAGATACTGATAGCATCTAGAGAATGAAAGGGGTGAACAAAGAAAATTTACTTTCAAACTTACCATCCTTAGTTGAATAGAAAGGAAAATAACACTACATAGAGAACTTGTGCAATAGTTTGCAGCTTCGATTCAAAATCAAATTAACACAATGTAAAACTGCACTTACAACTCTGGCTGTATAGTTTTCTACACAGCCTGTCCTAAGCTAGGAAAAAGGAGGACAGTTGTGTTAGACCTATCGAGCCAATGTAAAATCAAGCCATCTTTTTATGGAATGAAATCTAAAAATAGTTTCGTTTGGGGGGATCCTCTTAGCAACGCGCCATATCGGAAACCGGGTGTGGTAACCACTTCATTCTCTCCGACTTTCACTTTAGGTTACGGGTTAGATAGGCTAAGCTCCCCAGAGTCACAAGAATGAAGTGGTGGAAACTCAAAGGGGACATCGCACAGGCGTCTAAGGAGAGAATGATTGCACAAGGGATATAGGACGTGGGAGAAGCGAATAATATGTGGATAGAGATAGCAGCTTGTATTAGGAAGTTAACTACAAAGGTGCTTGAAGTGACCCAAGGGACAAGAGGCGAACCTAAAGATATATGGTGGTGGAACGAGAAAATGCAAAAGGCTATCGAGGAGAAGAAGATATGCTACAAGCACATGCATCTTAATAGAAGCGATGATAACATATATAAATACAAAGCAGCAAAAAAGAATGTAAAAAAAGCAGTAAGTGAGGCACGAGGCAAGGTATATAAGACAATTTACAAGAAGCTAAGTACAAAGGAGGGTGAGAAAGATGTCTACAAGATGGCTAAATTTTGAGAAAGGAAGACAAGAGATTTCAACCAAGTTACATACATTAAAGACGATGACACTAATAGACTTTCGATGAAAGACGAGAAGATCAAGGTCAGGTGGAGGGATTACTTTGACAAGTTGTTTAATCATGACAATAACAATAATATGATTGAACTGGATAATACTTTTGACGACACCGATAGGCGGTTTTTCGAAGAATCCAGGAGTTGCAAGTAAGAGAGGCCTTAAAATGGATAAAAGTGGGTAAGCATTGGTGCCTGATAATATTCCTATCGAGGTGTGAAAATGCCTAGGAGAAGTATCGATTGTTTGGCTAACTAATTTGTTCACTATCATTTTTAGGTTGAACAAGATGCCAATTGAGTGGAGGAGGAGTACATTAGTACTAATTTTCAAAAATAAAGAAGATATTCAAAGTTGTACTAATTATAGAGAAATTAAGTTCATGAGTCATACAATGAAGTTTTGGGAAGAAGTGATTGAACACCGTTTAAGAAAAGTGACTAGCGTGACGACAAACCAATTTGGTTTTATGTCTGGGAGGTCAATCACGGAGGCGATTTTCTTGCTACGATAGTTGATGAAGAGGTATAGGGAGCAAAAAAGACCTTTATATGGTGTTTATTGACTTAGAGAAAGCCTATTATAAAGTGACAAGGAAGGTTATGTGGTGGACGCTTCAAAGGAAAAAAGTCCCAACAAAATATATTACCCAAATTAAGGACTTGTATGAAGATGTTGTGATTAATGTTAGAACATGTGGTAATGCTACTAATGACTTTTCTATTAAGATAAAACTACACCAAGGGTCAGCATTAAGCCCATATATTTTTGCCCTAGTGATAGACGAGGTCACATAGGACATACAAGGATATATCTCTTAGTGTATGCTTTTCGTTAATGATGTGGTGCTAGTTGATGAGAATAGAATATATGTTAAAAGAAATTTGGAGCTGTGGAGGAAGATCTTAGAATTGAAGGGTTTGGACTTAGTAGGACTAAAATTGAATATATGAGGTGTGATTTCAGTGGTGCTAGGGCAGATGGTGGAGATGTTAGGCTGGACGGAAAGGTAGTGCCTAGAAAGGACACGTTTTGTTTTTTGGGATCGATGCTACAGTGAGACTCTAAGATTGATGAAGACGTGAGCCACATGATAAGAGCGGGGTGGGTAAAATGGTATCAAGTATCTGGTATCCTATGTGATAAAAAAGTCCCTCAGACGTTAAAGCGTAAGTTCAATAGAATAACGATCAGACCTGCGATGCTATATGGAGTAAAATGTTGGGTAACTAAAAGACAATATATATAGAAGATGAGTGTAAAGGAGATGAAGATGCTGCGGTGGATCTATAGTCACATAAGACGAGATCCCATTCGTAATGATGATATACGTGATAGAGTGATGGTAGTACCAATTGAAGAGAAGTTTGTCTAACATCGTTTGAGATGGTTTGGACATTTCCAACGAGGCCGCCTGAGGCACCAGTACTAGTGGAATTTTAAGACATACTGGAAGCGTAAGAAGAGGCAGAGGTTGACCAAGACTGATGTGTGAGGAAGCAGTTAAAAGAGACTTGAAGGATTGAAATGTATATAAATAATTAGCTTTGGATAGGAGCACATGGAAGTTAAATCCATGTACTGGAACCATAAGAAAATTTAGAGGCAGTGTTTTAGGCTCTCAACTTAGTTGGTAGGTTGTACGACTTAGGGTTTTAGCATTGTAGGTCTTCAAAAACTCTCGTCTCTTAGATCTTAAGGAGATTTTATTTCTAGCCTATTCCAATTTGTTTGGGACAAAATGCTTTGTTGTTGTTGTAAAACTACACTTACAGGATTACACCTTTATAGTTTACTCCCATTTCTCATAAGTCCTAAACAAAGAGGATAAATTTGCTACCCAATAGGCTTTGTTTACTCTTCTCTCTATATTTTTTCCCAAAGACCTGTCTCTTTATTTTAAGATTCTATGGGCTCAACACTGAAGTGTGGCATACAACCTTCACAAATTTTATTTTCTGTTTGATGCATTAACATTTGAACCTTACATAATCATAAATGAAATATTGTATTTTGAGGAAGTTTGTGTGCTTTATAATCAGTAAACATGTAAAGATTTGGTATTGATGCTTAAGGCCCTGATCGTTTCGGCTTTTTTCGGCTTCAGTTTTTTTTACTATTCACTACACTATACACTAACTCAGCTACAGTAAAATTTCAGCCATCTACAGTGAAATTTCAGCCAGAAGACAGAAGCCATCGCTAAAACGATCACCACCTAAGTGAAGGGGAAAAGGAATCTGTACTCAACTATGCAGTCTTTTTTTATTTTTACATTTTCTCCATTTTATATCACTCCAAATTAGAGTATTGGTGTGCTTTTATCTCACCCAGTCAACTAAGGGCCAAATTTCACATATACTAAGATTCCATTTCTAATATTGTTACTATACTAAGATTCCATTTCTAATATTCTTACTTCATTATTCGGTCATATGGATTATGCTGCCTGTCCTGTACAGTTTGTCAGTATCCTTCCCTAAACAATTTCTCTGCGCTAATCATTTTCCCCTGCTGCCATCTTTCTAGGATTTGTTGCCAATCTATCAACTCAGTTAATGTGTTTGGAGCTTCTTCAACGGTATGTTCATAAGACCATTTCACTTCACTCGTATCGCCACAATTTTAGGGAACATACAACACTGTACATTACACTACAGTATGCCCTTCAGCCTTGCAATTTTGCTTTTCAAAAAATCCTATGCCTATGGGTTGAATAAATAGGCTTTTTGGGTATACTAATAAGTTATTATACCCAAAAACCACAAACCGTGGTAAAAAAAAAAAAAGACGATAACCCGACCCAGTGAAGCCTGCTGGGCCTGGGCTGTCAATTGCTCGCCTTTCGTCTGCCGCCCATAGGCCACACACGACACGATACACGCGCGGCGAACAATTAGGTGTGAAGCCGGTGCCGAGCGAATAAACGGACGGCATCTCTCCTGCAGATCCCCTCTTTTCATCGACCAAACAACACATACGAGAGGTAACGGAGACAAAAATCCCCTCTCGCTCTCGCCCCTGTCCACCCACCGACATGGCCGCCGCCGCCTCCTCCTCCTCGGCGTCGTCGTCCTCCTCATCCGCCTTCGTCCCCACTTCCCTCCCCCTCCCCCTCGACGAGGTGGGTACTCGTTGGATCTGCAGGAATCTGCCCCGATCTGCTCGTTCGGTGGTTAATCTTGTTTGCCTTCTTCCTGTTAGGCGGCGGCTGTAGGCGGTGGAAGCGGTGGCGACCTGGCCGTGGATTGCGGGGTGTGCGCGATTTGCCTTGACAAGATCGCCCTCCAGGAGACGGCGCTTGTGAAGGGCTGCGACCACGCCTATTGGTTGGTTTTGTGATTTCTGCCCTCGAAAAATTACCGCTCCATTTTCACACCGGATTTCCGGCTCGTTTGGCGGATTGTTATATTTTGCCTTTGTCTTGGTAGGAGATTATGTCGCTCTGGTAATCTAACTGACAGAGGTGGGTAATTTGGATCAAACCCTTGTGTCTTTGGGCATTGGGGGTGGTTCGCCTGCCCCTTTAGCTTGCGATTCCCACTCAATTGTAGGAACATCTTGTTTAGATTTCTTGCATCGTAGGCCTGGGAAATTTATGCACTTACTGAGCATGGCTAGGGTACATGTGTATGTAATTTATACACTTTACATACGCATTCCCAAATATCCACTAATAATCCTACAAGAGGGAGAGGTGGGGAGTGAAAAAACGATAGGGGAGGGAAACTTTCTAAAACTTTCTGTTACTAAAAGTTGTATGTAGCATAACCACCCCCATATTTAAACAACAAGTCTTGTTATTTTTGATGAATTGATTGTAAATGCTAGGCTTTAGTTACTTTGGATGAAGTTTAACATGTTCTCCATCATGGTTCCCATGTGCAGTTGCTTGTTTATTGCCCACCAACCATATTTCATATTCAACGGTTCTTGTTAACATCACTTATGGGTTTGATGACTTGTTCTGATATTACATGCTAGAATAGTTGACTTCATGTGTGATAGCTTGCTTAGATGTATGTATTGCAGTTGACGCTTAATGGGCCTAACTTCTGTTAGTATTATTTTTCATGCACTTACTTTCTGTTCTTAGTTATTACCAAATCCTAATGTTTTGGGCATTGATCCTAGATACATATTTGGCAGCTTTTCTTTCATCTCTGATGATAATTGTTGTGCAAAGGACCTGTTGCTAATTCTGTTTGAAATCCCTTCTGTGCAAGCAGTGTCACATGCATTCTGAGGTGGGCATCCTACAAGCAGACACCTCTATGCCCACAATGCAAGCACCCGTTTGATTTCCTCAGTGTGCACCGCTCTCTTGATGGCTGGTAACCCTTGTTTCTCCGTTTTGTGGGGGGCACAGTTGTTTCAGGTAGAATGTAAGCTTGATGCTTGTTTCTTTTCTTCAGCATTCATGACTACCTGTTCGAGGAGAGCGTTTGCCTTCTCCTGAGGGCCACTTGGTTTGAGCCTCTGATCGTAGAGGCTCACGAGGAGCCTCTGGATGCAGAAGAATTTTACAACGATTACCAATATGATGACGGCGATGACCTTGATGAGGAAACTTATTACATGGGCAGGTCACCAAGCATTCGAATTGGTAACAGGAGGTGGGGTGACAATGGGTACATCAGAGGAGGCAGGAGAGAGGCCAGGCCAGTGAGCTGTCAGTCCTTGAATGACACTGATGCTGGTCCATCCAGGACCCCCAAGAAGAAAGAGGCATCGGCATCAGGTTCAGTATCCAAGGATGTTGCAGGAAGGCGGGCAAGAAGGGCTCAGAAGCGAGAAGCTGCAGACAAGGCAGCTGCAGAAAAGCACCTGAAGCACCTGCAGAGGTTGGGCCTCAGAAAAGCACCTGAAGCACCACCTGCAGAGGTTGGGCCTATGAACGAGTGATTCACCAACTAATGTAGATAATGGTGCTGTGAAGAACACTGCAGCCCTTGGGCCACAAAATAATCTTCCATTGTGAAGCAGTGGAAGGTAGCCTTGTATCAAGGCAACTTTGCCGCGTTGTACAGTACTTTAGTGTTTTTTCACTCTTTAGATGCACTGCAGTGTGCACCGGATGCGGCGATGCCGTTTATCTCACATTGATCCCTGTTTACTTTCAGTTATGTTAGGGGAATGCAAATTGCTAGCCGTGCTAATATTCTGAGCAATGTGGCAATTTAGGTACACTGTTGCATCTCACTACCTTCGGATAAAATAAAACGAGGAACTGAGTCTTGTTGCAAGTATGTGTGCAAGTAAACACTGCTTGCTAACATGTGATGATGTAGTCAGTGTCCCGGTGATTTGTTCATGTTTACTGGTGTCTCGGTGGCCTTTTCATCTCATATTCTTAGATGTGTTTTGTAAACACAAAATCTGTGGTGTCGGTTCAGCACGTTGTGTTACTTTGACGTCCTGGGGGGATCGATGAATTTGACAGCAGCGCCTCAGCGGTGCCTCGATGTCCTGCGTCGTGGCCTGTGCAGTATGGATTTATGAAACACTCCATTGCAAGGAATCGAACAAATATTGAGAGTGACGAATTGATGGTGAGAATCGGTGCGGCCGGCGATGTGGAAGAACTGTAAATTCCAGTGGATGGCTACATAAAAATCGAATTAATTTGAGATGGGTACTCAAAGAGTGCCAGGAACCCAAGATGATGTGAAATATTTTGTAAGACAACCACTGGAGAGAGATGATGCAAGGAAGTCTCCCAGGTCAGTGGTGTTGCCCTCGGCGATGGAGATATCAACGCCATTGGTGGCGTTGTGTCATTGAGGTCGGGGCTGTTGGGGAATGACGATGGTGGCTTAGGTGTGGTGAGGAGGGAGCTGGCAAAGGGGTTGGCGGTGGCAACAGGGACTCAGCCTGAAGCTCTGGGGCTGGGGAGGGCACCAGCGGGGGCGCTGGCGCGTTGGCAAAAGCAGGGAGGGCCAGGGAGGCGCCGAGGGCGAGGAGGATGTCTAGGAGGGGCTTGGGCGGCGAGAGGGGGACGTGGGGTGGCTTGAGGGAGGAGGGCATGCGGAGAGAGGCGGTGCTAAGGATGTGGGTGGCGGAGGAGAGGGAGGGGGAGCGATGATTATGTAGTGAGAGGAGAGGGAAGATGGGAAGGGAGACAGAAGAAAATGGTGTGAAAAAAGTCATAGATCATGACATGTGGGCTCATATTATTTTTATTTACTGAATCAAATGACTAGTGTTCATGTCACCAAAAACCACCACCATCTCAGCGCCATGTGAATGAAAACCGGAGTGGAATAGTCTTAGGAGGTAAGTTGCTCGGTTTTGATAGGTAAAAGGTGTTGGTTATCCTGTTTCGTTGTTGAAAGTTGATACTTAGATCAACACTATAATTTATAAGGATAAAATAGACTTATTCCTTTACGAACTGATGGCACCTGTTTATCTATGCTACCACAACCTACCATATTAGGTGCAGCTTAGACGTTGATGTCGTCGGATTTTTTAGGTTAGCCAAAAGTTGCCTTGGCACAGTCCGACGGCACGGACCGCAAGACTTGGGGGAAGGATCAAGCGCAAGAATTTTTTTTAAATAATCTATTTTTAATTCAAAATTATAGAAATATACCTGCGCAAATTTTTTTTTTACAAGAATAGGCTCCAGTCGCCCAACAATTGGGTGACTGGACCCTCTTGCCCAATGACCACGCGATACGCATGCAGTCGGTGGACTGTTCAACGACATAATTGCAGTCATCCAACTGTTGGGCGACTGGAGATTTAATAGCCCGACCATTGGGCGACTGCACGACACACATAAGTGGCCTCTCGGCCGCCCCCATTCCATCCAACAGTGCCATCGAGTGAAAGTGTTGAGATCCGAATATACAAATCCAGACTCTCTGTATATACCGCACTAGTTCAGAATCATACTAGTGCACATAGTGTAACATAGATGAAATATCAACCATACACATGATAAATAAAGAAAAAGACTTAAATATTATTAATTATCAGAATACGACTTTATGGCTAAGGTTACAATTAATAACCTGAAGGGGTTGAGAAACTAGCAGCGAAAAATAAAATTAAGCGTAGTAGCCATTTAATGTACCCACAGGCAATTGAATGGGAAGCGAATTCCTAATCTGCGAAGTCATCGAAGTATCCTTCTCCTGGTACCTCCTGCTGATATGGCTCTTCTTCTTCAACTGAGCAACAGTGAGCATAAAGCCGTGAGTACATTAGTACTCAGCAAGTCATTTGTAACAAAGAATACAATATAGTATGCAAGTCTTACCAATGAATGACTGAAAGATTATTTTGCAGAAAATAATAATTTAAAGTAAATACAATAAATAGATTGAAAGTAAATTTTTATAACTGTAGCATCAACTACGATTCAATATTTCATTAGGTCAAAATTAATTAATTGATCATGTGTGATGATGAACCCACGAGACTATAAGCATGACTAAGCAAATTAATCATACAATCCATATAACAACTAATATTACATCACTAAATAAATTTTTCATCCTAAGGTGACAATGGTATCATGCCATTAAAATTATTAAAGGAGTGATTTAATTAATTGGGATATTAACTACCAAGTACAAAGGTTTGTAATAAATTAGCAATGCATGATAATTTAAAATAAAATAAATAAATAATAGATTAAAAATTAGTTTCAATATGATCAAAGAACATAACTTGCTTTGACCTTATTCAGTTATGAATTCTTTATCTTCTGGTTGTGCTTCCGTTCCTTTGAAGACACGATCTAACGAGGGACAAAATGAACGTGGCACAAAAATAAAATCAAATAAAATTTAAATAAACTCTAAAATCTTCAAAAATAGAACCAAAAGATAGAGCTCAATATTAGATGAATTTAAGAAAAAGAATAGGGTCAATCGGAGTTAGAACGAAGAAGAACAAGCTCTTGAAAAATCTAGTCTAAAGAAAAATTCTGGAATTTCAGAAATTTTATTATGTTGTGGACTCGGTGCACATAAATCTAGTCTACGGTGGACTCAGCTCATGGAACAGTGTGCACATGATTGGGTATGCTGACGTGGCACATAAATCTAGTCTAGAGTTGACATGGCTGACACGTGGCTGACAGGTGGCAGGTAAGGCTGACGTGGCTGATGACATGGCGGGATGGTGAAGGCCATAAGAAAACTTCAGGAAGACCCTAAGGAGCCATTCCCTTGGCCAGATATGATAAACAGATGGTGCATTCATCACCTGGGGCCAACTTCTTCATGTAGGTCTCGAAACAGCACTTGATGAAGCTGTTTAGGAGACTGGCTATGCAGAATGGAAAGCTTCAGAAAAATTCGAGCTAAGTCATGGCGTGTGATGTGACTCATCTGAGATGGTGCAGTCGCACCATGAATGCTCGGGGTGATACCAACCGTCACATTGTAGTCCTATGCTTCTTTTACTGCACTCATGAATTTTTTAAATAATCCATTTTTATTGGGAATTACAGAAATGTACCTATGCGAAAAAGTTTTTGCAGGAATTGGTTCTAGTCGCTCAATCATTGGGTGATTGGAACCTCTCACCCAACGGCCGCGCAACACACAAGTAGTCCACGGACTATTGGGTGACGTAATTGCAGTCGCTCAACAGTTAGGCGACTGGGACCTATCTCCCAATTAGCCTGCTTTCCCCTTCTATCTGGCGTCTTCCAAGAAGTTGCCCCCTTCCTCTATGCCTTGCCGGCCACGCGACCGACCCTGCTTCACCCGTGCCTTAGTCTTGCTCGCCATTCACACAACACCATGCCAGCTTGCCAACTCGTCGCCCTACCATTGGCAAGTCATCGCCTCGTCCATGCCCCATCAGCAGCTGTGCCAGCCGTTGGTCTTCATTGCAATCCAATGCATGGAGCAGCCAATGCATGTGTGCCTTGCCATACAGCTTCATCACCCATCGTCATCGAACTTCAGAGCCATAGTAGTTCCCCGCCACCTCACCCGCGACTCTGCCTCGTCGCTTGTGCATGCCTATCCTCCTTTTCTCGTGCCATCACCACTGAAGCCTAATCCCTACTACCACTGTCTCTCTTATCCCTTAAAGCTCATTTGGCTCCATAGAGACTCTGACGCCACTCCCAATCGCACAACAGAGCCATTCAATCATCTCCTCCTGCACCACAGCCTCTTTCCCGACTTCCCCTGAGCTGGTAAGCCGCTCGACCAATTCCCCATCTCCCGGCCATGAAAATCCGATTCCTTGCCATCATAGCATCCTCAATGCATCTTGATCGTGTTGGCAAACACACCATAGCATGAACATTTCTCTAGGGCTTTGGCACTGTGAGCCTCCGCCAGCCATGGCACCTCTCCCATGGACAGCTCACCTGGGAACCCCTCTGCCCAAATCACCTCTACCACCATGAACCTCATGTCCCGTAGATGGTCGAACCACCCTCAACTTCGCCGAAAGCTCGTTAGAGAAGCTCCAAGCTGCAGTTGAGCCCGCAACATTCTCTCCTACTGCCGACCACCACCACTCATGCCCACGCCTCCCAAAGCCAAAAAATGGAACCACCGTGTAAAGAGGAGCCCATTCATACCACCCTCAACCATCAGGGTCACCGACGCCGTACTGGTGTAGTGGCTGAAGCTCTATTCTGCCGTCGAAGAGAGAAGCTAGAGGTAGAAGGAGTGAGAGGCAGCAACATGGCGCAATCTTAGGCGTGTGTCTCGCATCGGACGGCCATGCTCACGTGCGACTGAGCTGTTCTAGGCTTGCAACGTGGGATGAATCGGTCGGCCCAATTGGTTATTTCGGTTTTAAATCGAGTGGGCTTTGAACTGTGCAACCAGGCCGGCACAAGCACTATAGCTACTATTCAAAACACTGTTCACCAAAACCCTAATTCAAAAATACCACCTTTTTTGATTATTTAGATGTCGTGAATCCATTTCTGACCTCCGTTCCACCAATCCAAGCTCCAATAAAATCCAAACCCACCCTATTTGGTTTTTGTTGTATTTTACTCCTTTTTATTTTATTTATTTCCTAGCTTGATTTAATTTAAGCACAAAACTTGTTATTTTATGTGTTTGCATTAGTTTTTGAGCATTCTAAGGCGACGGTACAAGGACTGGATCCGGGTGTCAAGGTATATGAGATAGCAAGGTTTGTCGAGCAGCAAGGCAAGTTATAAGTTTTTGATCATTTTGAATCCCGTGAAATTTAAATTATTTAATTACATTATTTGCATTATTATTATTTACGCAATGTTATTTAATTAAAATAAATATTTAGAATGACTTGCAAATTAGTTATGTCCTACCACTGAAAAATATTCTATTTAATTTAAGGCTATATTCACCTTAACAACCTTAGTAATATCAATTATTGTATAAATAATTATAGATTGGTTCACTCAAAATTTTGTACTACTAAGTGACTTGGCATTTGACCGGTAGATTTGTTTAAATAGTTCTAGGGTTAAGGATGAATCGTGAAAAGGCACTAGATGATTGGAGTCCACGACTTTACCCTAGGGTAGAGGCTTGAGTAGATGGATGGCAGTGCCATCGAGCACTAGGGATCTGGGTGGGGATGGCAGCCTCAAGGTGAAAAGTAAGGACTGGAACCTTATGCCGAGTAATGGACACAGAAATTGCTTAATCATAAGTATTGATTTGTTAATCCTGGTCTAGTAGCTGCTCAACTCGACTGAATATCTACAGGTGGTAGGAGTGGAAGGGGCATTGGTATGGGAATGGTAAAACCATACTAAACAACGATAGGTTCCACTTAGGACGGGCGGGAGTGTTCTATCTTGGCCATTGGATACTTGGGTCTGAGTGGAGATCTACCGAGTAGAGGCTATATAAATAATTATGAAGTGAAAAACCTTATTTTCTCAACTTAGTTGTACGCTAGCTGAAGCATGTCTATAGCTTGATATTAAGAGTTTGAGAAATCTTGTGGGTAAAATTAGGCAACTCTGCAAAGTGAAACAAATGATATTCGAATACGCTGTGCTCCCGGTTAATGGAGCTGTGTTTAATAGGTGATTCCAACAGCAAGTCATAAGTAGATTTCTTTATGTTTAAATATGTGAAATCTGAACAAGCAACTTGAAAACCCCTTTATGCTTAAGAAGTTGTAGTTTTGTTATTTTATGTTTAAAAAATATTTATAAATAAAATTGCATGCACTCTCGTTAGTAAAACCAGTATATTCCCATCTATTGACAATCCTGGTAAACAATTAAATTGGTGTTTACTCTTGTGACTTGCTGGGTACGATTATACTCATTACTTGCTAAACAGCAAATAGAAGAACAATAGAACAACGATGAGCAAACCCGCCCGCTGCGTCCAAATTTGGCTGTTAAGCCGTATTTCTGTAATAAAGTTTGGTTTTTTGTTATAAGCATATGTTGAACTGATGCTCATTTATGTATAGTACTTCGCAACTGAATAGTTCTAGGCAGTTGCGGGAATTAGTAACGCTTCCAGAAATAAAGATGTCACAGCCTATTTACCATACCAAGATTTTCGTGGGTAGCCCACAAACTAGTCCGTTCAAGTTATCCTCTACTACTTGCATTTAAATTGCTGCGCGATGATCAAAATAAGGTTCAGATCTATGCACTTCCACGTGATCACTAATGCCGTTTTTGAAGGATGCAGTAAACTTCTAGTTGGCAGTTTTTCTCCCGTCTAAACAGGCTTTTCACAGCTTGATTAATCACGCAACCGCCTTCGGAATCTCTCCCCTTGCACTCGCCGGTTCATTGGTACGTCACGCTGTTTCACATTTTGAAGCGACCACTGTTTCGGATATTTCCTGCATGGCGATGGCGATGGCGATGCTTGGTCGGCGACTGGACTAGACAGCGAAACTCGCGGCTTCTTCGACATTGCTGCATAGTGGAGTCACTTCTACGGAGGAAAGCATGGGTGGCCAAAGGTGACCCTCACGACGAGACCCGTGTCCTGTACCACGAGCAATCACGCAACTTTATCTTGCAAAAGCTTGTCCCTACGATCTAGGGGTTTCCATGACACCTATAGCTGCTGGGACATTCGCATGGATGGCACGGGATGCTTCTGCTGCTGTACTTATTCGTCTTCACCTCGGTGTAGGCAAATATCCCACCTCTCTAGAGCATCAGATCGCAAGATGGGTTCATGTTCATGGCACAAGGCAAGAAACACTGCATATGCCCATCCCTTAGTTGGCGCTTCAGTCGGCAACAAAATACAGGGAAGAGACAAAACACAGGTGAAGATTTCGTCATCACTAGCTGGCTAAAATCAAGCGTGTCTTCGTTGTTGAAGAATACATTTAGCACGACAGGACATAACTGAAACAATCTCAAAATTTAAAATTTTCTTTTCTTGGATTTTGTTTGAATCTTTGAGCCAATCCCAGCCGTTGCCGCTGCTTTGAGAACCGTGCTCTCCCCTCCCTTCCTTTCGCGCTGGCGCGCGCTTGTGTCAGCTCTTGCAGGCGTGGCCCCCACCCCTCTAGAGCCCCCCTCTATCGGCTCTGCCATTCCCCCCTTGCCCTTCGCGCCAATTTGACTGAGCGGTGCTCCTCCGTGCGCCCGAGCCCGCCTCACCGTCCTCGTGTGATGCCGCCGTACTCGAGCCGTCTCTCCATCACCAAACCTTGCAGGAGAGGTACAACAACTTGCCTACTGTTCTCCTCCCCTGGGCGAAGCTCCCCGCTCCCTCCTTTCCACGCGCCGGTGGCTCTCTCAGGGTGCCTCTGTTGAAACCACCCTTCCCAGCCCTTTAAAGTTCAATTGGCGCTGCAGGCCCCCTCACGCCACTCCCACAAACCTCCCCGAGCAGCCGATTGCCCTCCCTTGCGCCAGAACTGCCGCACCGTCGCCCCTGGGCCCGGTGAGCTCCCGAGCCGATCTCCCTCCTCGCCCGAACAAAGTTCAATTCCTCGCGGCCATAGCACCCCCATGGCCCCTTGAACTCGAAGCCCCACTCAATTTTGTAAGAGCATTCACTGTTTGACCCCGCACCGTGAGCCCCTTCCCTCCACCGCGACCCCTCCGATGCCAGCCCAATCAAGACTCTCCCGAGCTAAACCTGTGCTTTGTCCTTGATTCTTAACTCCCACAGATGGTGAAACCGAAGCCCATCCTGTATGAGCATTTCCAGAGCCGCCCCTAACCGTCAACTCTCTCGCCACCTTCTCTCTTGCCCGCGACGGCCACCTTGAATGCTCGTGTTCATCCGAAGCCCAAAATGAGTCCCATTCACTCCGCTGAACGTTTCGGTGTTGGTTTTAGCCCGGGGGACTCGCCGTCGATATCGGATCGCGGTGGGGAAATCACCCCTGTTTTCTCGCTGCCGCCCGAGCTCGAGGTTGAAGACGACCTCCCCCAACGCGACGTGGCTGCATCGGGCCCCTCCTTCCTCGATCCGACGGCAGCCGTTCGCGAGGCGCTCATTCCAGGCCGCTCGGCCACCTGCGCGCGGAGTGGGCCGCACCAGAAGGCCCACTGCGCCGTTTGAATCGCGCCTGCGCGCACGTGCATGTTCCCGCGTGTGAGATTGGGTCGGCCTGTTACTGTTGCTACTGTAGCACAGTACTCCTTTTTCTTTTTTCCAGCTCAGAAAAATGCCACAAATATTCCATTTGAATCATTTCGGCGATTCGAGTTCATTTCTGGCATCCGTTACACCAAACCCTACTTCCAAAAATTCCAATCCAAGCCATTTGATTTTTATTGCATTTATTTCTTTTTAATAGAATTTATTTTTGTTTTCCTAGCTTGTTTAGATGCAAGCACGGAATTGATTGTTATTTTATGTGTTTTTGCGTTAGCTCCCAATGAATCCGAGGAAACAGTTCAAGGTCCGGAGCAGCCGCCGACAGTCTACGATCTCGTTGAAGTCATCGAGACACAAGGCAAGTTGCATGTTTTTGACCAAATTTGAACTCATGCCGTTATAGATTACTTTTATGTAACGTATTTGCATGTATGTATTTATTCAAGATAATTTGATTAAAATAAAAGCTTAGAATGACATGTTAATTTTTAGTTAATGTCTACCACCGTGCAAATGCCTTGTTTACTTTGAGGCCATTTTCACCTTGACAAATTTAGTATTATTTAATTACTGTATAAATAAACATTGCATCGCCTCACATAAAATAGCGAGCTATTGTCTAAATGATAGTTCGCCGGCAAAATGGTTTAAAAGCAATCTAGGGTAGGGCGGAAGTTGTGGAGCACCATGTAGCGGACAAGTCCACGACCCTACTCTAGGGTGGAAGGTGCAACAGGCAGGTACCGATACAGGCTCGTGTATCGGTGACTGGTTGTAGTTGGCAGTCTCAGAAGTAAAATTGAAGGACTGGACCCTTATGCTGAATATAGAGCACAATAACCGCTCAACCACAAGCATTGACTCGTCGATCTGGGTCCAGTAACTGCTCATTTTATTTGAACTCCCACAGGAGTACAGGTGTGGTATAGGCGAGTATTCGCCGTACGCACAACGATAGGTCCTCACGGACTCGGACGGTAGCGTTCCGCATTGGCCCGTGGATACTCAGTTTGGTCGAAGGACTTAACCTATCAGGTGGAAACTAATTAATAAATTGAGCAACGAAAGATCTTGATTTCTCATATCAGTCGCACACCAGCTGGCGTGTGTATATAGCTTGACATTGTGATTATGAGAAATCTTGTGGGTAAAGCTAAGCAACTCTGCAGAGTAAAAAAATTGTATTCGAATACGCCGTGCTTCCGGTTAATGAAGCTGTGTTTGATGGGTGAATCTAGTAGCGAGGCGTAAGTAGCATTTCTGATATTTTAAACTGTGTAATTGAAGAAGTTAATGTTTCAGACCCCAATTTCTTAATTATTGTTAATGTTTTCCGCTTGAAGTTTGTTTACAAATCAAAACTGCATCCACATAAATTAATAAAACCTGCTATTCCATTCCCTTGTTAAACCCATGCATGTATTAAGCTAGGGTTTACCCCTGTAACTTGCTGGGTACGGTGTACTCAATGCTTGCAAAATCAACAACAGAGAATGTTCAGGACAGCAGCGTACAGATCATCGAGGAGGACTCGGATGATCAAGTCTGTGCAGAGGACATGTGGTTTTAGGCTTTAGTCGCAGTCAGGCTCGAGTTTTGGGACATGTGTGTGTGTGTGTGTGTATATATATATATATATATATATATATATATATATATATATATATATATATATATATATATATATATATATATATATATATATATATATATATATATATATATGCTTACACTTGCGTCAAAAACCTAGCCGATGTGCTTTATGTGTAAGTATAATCTGGATCTTTTGTGTGTAAGCATGTGCTATTTTGTATCATTGCTATATGGTACTCCGCAACTGTACATTTTGTACGGATGCGGGTTGCTGGCGCTCCTGGAAACGGGAGCGTTAAAATAACCTTCAATTGAAAGTTGAAACAAGGATAATTATACCTAGATCTTTGTCATGATCATTAGCATGTCGTTTTCTTCTACAATTTGTACCATGAGTCAGAACTGGACTATTTGCTGCAACTATCAAAGTGACAACTACAACACAAGGGGGAAAAGAAGAAAGAAAAGTTGCAAGAATAAAGCTAAGGTAATATGCCTACTGTATCCAACATGACAAAGCGGAAACGACTATCCTTGCGGTTCCATACGAAATAATATGCGAGAAGGTCTAAATTTTTATTGTAATAAACTATTATTATTTTAGAAAAGTGAAAAATCGAATTTTGTTAATTTGTGGTTTTCTTTTTGCTGAATTTTGTGATTTTTGGGAAATTAAGTCATGGATTTATTTGGGTTGATCTACGTCGATGCATATGTGTTGCATGATGCAATTACAGCTAACGTGAGTCAAGTTGTGAGGAACTTGTGTCCAAAAATATTTTTTAAGTCTTTAAATATGCACGGTTGCTTAGACTCAACCATAGTCAACGGCGAGGGTTAGGGCTACACTCATAGAGTAGCTAAGCCCTAGAATGATCAAAGATACCGGATGAGATGACTGAGCTCAAGCATGGCACAAAGAAGATGAGAAATTTTGAATAGAAGTTCGAGCGACGGGTTGTATCATATGACTTGGTCAGTCTAAGTGTAGTGTTGTCTAGTGGAACCGAAATGAAAGAGATTTTCCGACGTGTGTCAAACCAGTGATGCATCTACACGTGACAAGCATGATGACAGCTTGCAATAGAAGATAAAGATCAAGTCAAAAAGTGTATTTTGGTAATTTGACCAAAATACCGGAAGCTACCTTAGACCAAAAACCACGGCCCTTGAGCGATGCTTAGGAAGATGATTTAGGTCAAGAAAAAACTGAGAAGATCAAGTTGGATCAAGACTAAGGACTTAGTGAATTTGAGTTTATACGCTTTGTAAAACGTGCATAAGTATAGTGTGTGAGTTAAAACCTGTGTGTGTATAGGGTTATTGGGTTTCACCCATATATGCTAAGTGGATAGTATCCACTAAGGGTTAGATTGGGCTGGTTAGCCCGTCTATTTAACGGCTTGAGATGAAAACTTGTAGTTAACCATCCAACCTTTGCCATAGAGTTTATGAGTTCTAGGGTTAGGTTTTAGAGAAGATGAGTACTGTAGTGTGCTCCCTTGTCCTCCAAGCGGGGTCGTTGTAAAATCTTAATCCTCAAGTAGTAATATATCAATTCTTGTTCATCTCCCACAGATTCATATTGTGTCCATTGATTTGTCCTTGATTTGGTTGGTTTTGCTCTTTTCTCTCCCCTTCTTGATCTTGTTTTGCCAAGAACGTATCCAGACAATTGGTTAGCAAGTTCAGAAAGAAACCCAATTTTTGCCCTTTTTGACCTCTTCGAGTGATTTCTTATCCAACTATTTTGCCTCAATTTCATAGGTGCTATTGCTTGTTATGACATGTGGGAATACATCTAGAATCATATTAGCCATCAATCACCACGAGCAAGTCATATTCACCATGTTTGGTATTTTTGACATGTTTTCGTGCAACCTTCCTACAAACAAAAAAAGATCAAAACTTTAGCAATGATTTTCTTAATCATTGATTGAAATAAGTTTATAATATCCTAGAGAAGTTGCATACCAAATTTCAAGTGTTTGGAGCTTTCGTTTGAGAATTAGCTCAATTTTAGTTTTTGACTCGGTTTTTGTGCAATAGAGCTTGATAAACCAAAAGATACCAATTATCCTTTGTTCTTTCACAATTTTGGTTGAGATAGGTTCTTTAAGGTCATGATTTAGTTTGATTTAAATTTTAAGACTTTGGATCTACTGATCAAAATTTTCATGGATTTTTGGATTTAAAATAGTCTTATTTTTTACTTTTCACCGGCTAAAATTACTGTAGCATCGAGATTTTTTTAGAATTTTGGGTTCTTGATCTTCATAGCTTCTTATAGCGAATACTTAGGGGCAAATTTGAAGGAACCATTCACCCACTCTGTGTACTGATAGTTATTGGACGTGGTGATCACACCTGATGTAGAGGCAAGCAACAAGTCTAGAAATTTCTTGATTCAAGGGCTTAGTCAATCTAAGTTTGAGCATATCGCTCACTTAAGGTCTACTTACAAGATCTAGAAGACACTTACTGATTACCTTCAGGGCTCATGAATCTTTGTATGAGTTTTGGGAAAGGCTTTCCAAGGTCATTCATAATTTGCGTGCTGTTGTTCTTGTGTTTACTGAATCTGAGAATGCACGGCAGCTGTTGGGTGTACTTGACGTGAGAGTTTGTGGGATGAAGATCACTTCCATCAATAACAATATTGTCATAAGTGAGCTTACTATGGATAAGCTTTACTTGAGGTTGAAGATGCAAAAGATTGATTTCATCGGGTGTCTCCCTAATATAGAGCTGATGGCACATGTGGTTGATCCTTCTCAGAGTATCTCTTCTAATTTCTTGGACTTTGCCTCTTCTAGATTTTCATTGTTCACCTTATCACTCTTGAGTGACAAGAAGCTAGACAGACTATCTGAGAATGACTTAGTCTTTCTATCCATAAAATTCACAAGAACCTACAACAAAACGAGAAACAAGAGAAGATATGGCCCTATCACTTATTTTGAGTGGGGTGAGCCAAACCATACTCAAACCAAGTGTTCCAAGCTGAAGGCCAAGGAGGAGAAGGATCTTCATAAGCGACCTCAAACTGGTGACACGAATGCTAAGAAGTCCAACGATCATAAGTTCATCAACCGGGTCCTTATCGCTCTTAAGAATGGTCAACATAAGCGATATAGACTTAGGGACGAAGGACGATGAGAATGACTTGCATGGTAAAAAGAAGACTCAGGACTTCTCTAGCATGTCATTCATGGCCAAGGACAACCCCGATGTTGACTCCTTCGACGATGAGCCTTATAGTAATACTAACAAGATATTCCCTCTTCCAAACAAATGAAATGTACTCTTTATTGCTGCTGAATAAAAACTCAAGAAATAAGCTAAAATAATTAGAAATTATGATATTATTATTGACAACTTAAAACTAGAAGTTGTCAGGCTCAAATCCATTAATCATAATGATAATTATGAATCTTGCTTGTGCTTGCATGATGAAATGACTAATCTGAAAATTGCTCATTCCTCTATTGTTGATCAACTTAAGAATATTCTAAATAAACTAGAGTATCTCAAATCTAGCCATGATCATGATTGCTTGGATGCTATTGCTTTAGATATGATTTCTGCAAATGCTATTTCTTCATCTTTGTCGGACCCCGGAGTAACGACTCTAGGATTCTCTGTGTAAATTGCACTAGTCCAGAATCAAGCTAGTGCACACAATGGATAATAAAGATTCATATCATGCACAATGACATGTATTCATTAACTAAATATGGGCCTGATATCCAAGGGTTACATCAATGGTTCATAAACCAAAATAAAATATAAACAGCGAAAAAACAAATATAAAGTAGCAATCCATCCTGCCTGTCCACAGGCGAATGATTGTAAGATGTGGCCTATTCGTCGTTATTCTCACCGAAGTTGATGAAATACTTCTTTGAAAATAGTGAATGAAGTAACATGAGTACATAAAGTACTCCACAAGTTACAACAGGAGGTTTAACAGAGTTCATGCATGCATAAGGACTGATAATGGAAGACATAATAGGTTATTTGTGCGTAAAAGCAGAATTAAAGTAAATACAGTAAATAGATTCAAAAACTGAATTTGGTAAAATAGATAGAAAGAGATTATACAGCTTTTTCAGAAATCATTTTAAAAACCAAAGTCTAATCCATAAAAAACTTTACTCAGCTTGCTCACAACCGTGGGCATGGCTATCTAGGATATATTATACACTCTGCAGAGATTATACAGTTTTACCCACGAGACATGATCATCCCATATTGTCACCAGATAAACATACTTCCTTTGGTGTGCGGCGAAGAGATCATGACAAGGCTTTTACAATACTAAGTCTTCAACCTGGTCATGCCGCCACTAAGGTTTCACCACAACTTGGATTCACAAGTTGGAGCCCCCTCTTGTGCCGTATGAGACTTCACATGGCCTACACCTCGCTCACATTCAACTTATAGCGAGATCAAAGTTGGTACCTTATAAATTAGTCAGCCAGAATTGTTCCACACTAGCATACGATATGGCTTTGCAACAGTAGCTCATAGATCGGTTCTTAATTTGACATAGGCTCATTCCACAAACCCTTTATGCCTGACAATCAACATTGTGTCACCGAACAATAATGCATGCCAGCACCCACCACCTAACTATTAGCCTAGGTCCAAACCAAGTTTTCATATTTTCCTTTGAAACATTCATATATCTTCTTGACTCACCGAAGTCAAGAATAGATTTTAGAAAATTATTGTTTTCAAGTGAAACAAATATTTTCGCTTAATTCATTCGAAGCATGGTTAAGCAATTGTATAAAATTTTTAGTCAATACTATTATACTAACTATGTTTTCATCTAAGGTTTGGCCATACACAAAGGATTTAGGTATCACTAGAATTTAAATCGAATTTAAACAATATTTGAATAAAAGTACGCATGCACAATAATTTTAAAAATAACATAAATAATTAAAATTACTGGGAGCAACATGATCAAAGGTGTAATTTGCCTAACTTCGAAGTTTGCTGAGGTTCACTGAAGTTATACTCTCTGGAATAGTCGTAGTCTACACGCGAAAAGAACAACCTGAACTAAAATAAAATTCAAAAATTATAAAATATATACTAGGAGATAGAATATGAATTTAGGATTTTTGAATGTGTCCAATTCGAGTTAGGATGAAGGAGAACGGCTTCTCGAAGATTGAATTACAAAGAAATGAATAAAAGAAATTATTAGAATTTTTTTCTTTGTAAAGGAAAAGTGATCGGAAACTACAATATTTGTGTATGGTCGAAACCATGATCGAAGGCGTAGTCGAAGCCGTAGTCAAAACTATGGTTGAATGAACGATTGAAGTTGCGGAGGTCGTAGTCGAAGACAGAGACTCTAAGTATGGGTGAAGTTGAAGTCGAAGATTCGGTCCAATACCTGGTCGAAACTGTACAATGGTCGAAAAACACTAGTAGTCGAGAACAAAGGGTAATCGAAGTCAAGTGGTCAGAGAGATTGGAGGGTTCAGAAAGGTCGGAGGGTGCGGAGGTTAAAACGGTCCAACAACCATGGTCAATTCGAAGACGGAGGTCGAAGTTGAAGGCTCCGAGATTGAAGGCTGAAGTAGACTTCACTGGGAAGAAGAAACAGAGGAGAGAGAAAAGAGAGAAAAGAAAAAAGAAAAAGAAAATTTAGAAAAATTTTAAGAAAATTTTATAAAAATCATTGGAACGTGAAAAGACCAAATAAAATAATTTTGGATGTAATTGAACTTTATTTTAAATTTTAAAAATATTTTTCTTTTCTAACTTTAAAATAATACAATAAATTACAAATAAAACCTAAAAATCTTAGAAAAATCATAGAGGTCTCTAAAGCTATTTTGAACTTATAAAAATATTTTCAACTAAAATTTAGGTATTTTGCTTTGTAAAATATTCCTTTTTTAAAAGAAAGGCCTTTTTTTTTTAAAAAAAGCAGAAAATCAGGTCAGCTAAAATTTAAAAATAAAATTTAAGCAAACAAATAGCTTTGATTTTTATTTTAAACTAAAATTTAAAAACTAAATTTAATTTTTTTTTATTTTTATTTTCTTTTTTTTAAAAAAACTTGGGCTGTTATAATCTTACTCAAATTGGGCTTATCTTAAATTAAAATTAGACAGTGCTACTATGTAATTGCTAAAATGTGATCCTGGTCATACTTGTTCTCATTGTAAAGATAGCAAAATGAAAATAAAAAAATACTAAAATGCCTTTTGATTTTATGACTGAATCTTGTGAAAATTGTCATGTATTCATAATTGAGATTGATGCTCTTCACAAGACAATTGAGGAGAAATATAAAACTAAAAAAATTCTTGTCCATGACTGCATTTAGGAAAGTAATTGATTCTATTTCTTATGCATTTTCTGCTGAATTTGGGACTAATTTAGATGAGATGCATGAGACATTTTGAATCAAATATAAGAAGCAGTTGGTTAAGGTTAGAAATTCCTCTTGTGTGTCTTGTGAGATTTTGAAGCTTGAGATAGCTATCCATAAAGAGAGATATGCTAGGGAAACCAAAACAAATAAATGTGCCACATGTGAGAAACTAGCTGAAGAGAATGTCTACCTCAAAAAGACCCTCACGAGACTTTCTAGTGGAAAGAAGAATCTCAACATGATTCTTAACCAATCTAGGGTGAGTGTGAAAAAGATAGGCTTAGGATTTCATTCCCTATAGCATTTAAAGAACCATCCGTCTAAGGTTGTAAGAGTTGTTGAGAATGGAAAATTTGAGGTAAAACCTCCTGAGCCATCTAAAATTGTCTTTAGGTCCGCAGATTTTACCTAAACCCCTTCTAACAAGACATGTGCTTCTACTTCAGCAGATTAGACCACTCAAAAGGTCATGTATCATTACACCTTCTGTAAAAAGGATAGACATATAGTTGAGTTCTGTTTCCGTAGAGCCAAGATTGAGAGAAAAGAGGGGATGCATGCTTTGAGGTCAATTAGAGGAGTTCCTTCATTTGTGAGTGTGTCTAGAGCCAGATAGCTTGTCTTTCCTTCCAGATATAGGCTTAGATTTATAGATAACTTTTTTGACCCCTTTAGTGCCACTAAGAAGCGCTTTGGGATAGGATATCATGAGGGTAGAACACGGATAGGCCGATACAGAGAAGTCTATGTGGTTCTCATGTGCATTCTCATGATTATCTTGCTAACCATTTTATTCCTGCTTATACTACTGTTTTAAATCATCACATGGCTCAATACTGGATTTCCATGTCTTTTATCACTAACCCAGTACTGAGGTAAAGACGTTTCCTACTTATGCCCTGTAGGTCCGACGTACGAGGAAGGTGGACGTCTGGCTTGTCTTGACACATGACCAAAGATTTTATATGATTCTCCTCTTTCACATGTGCATCCGACAACGAGTTTATCACATTTGGGGATGCTTCTACTAGAACCGTGATAGCAAGGGCACAATGCGCGTCAACAATGACTTCATGATCAAAGACGTCACTTTGGTAAGTAACTTAAGATATAATCTAATATCCATCTCTCAACTTCTTGATGAGGGTCTAGAAGTGGGGCTCAAGAGTGGTGAGTGTAGAGTTTTAGACTCATCGGGTGAGTTTATCCTTAGGATATCTAAGTTTGAGAAGATTTTTAGTGGTGATTTTAGTATCTCTTTTATCTCTAGCCCTAAGTGTCTTGTGACTTGTGACTCTCATGATTTAGTATTGTGGCATCATAAGCTTGGATACATAGGCTTCAACCACCTGACTAGAGTTAGTAGCAAGAAACTTATTAAAGGATTTCCTAGACTTAAGAGTGCTAGAGACTTAGTGTGTACACCCTATAGATATGGTAAGATGACTTCTACTTCTCATAAATCTCTTACTTTAGTGATGACTAATGGCTCTGGACAACTCTTGCACTTAGACACAGTTGGCCCTTTCAGAGTTCAGTCTATAGGAGAAAAGTTGTATATACTTGTCATTATAGGTGGCATCTCTAAGTATTATTGGATGTACTTTCTGGTTTCTAAGGATATGTCCTTTGACTGTTTTAGAGAGTTGACCTCTCAGGAGCCTTGAGAGCCATTAGGAGTGACAATGACACACAATTCAACAACTCATTCTTTGCCATTTTTTTTGCACTGAGAGAGGGTTAGAGCACTAGTTTTCCTCACCTAGAGTTCTCTAGTAGAATGTGGTTGTAGAGAGAAAGAATAGAACTTTAGTAGAGATGGTTAGGATCATGCTAGATTAGTATAGCACCCCTAGTAGGTTTTGGGCTAAGGCGATTTTTACTGCTTTCTATGTGACCAATAGGGTTTTCTTAGGTTTGTTCATATGCAAGACTTCTTTTGAGCATAGATTTGGGTATAAACCTAACATCTCTCACTTCAAGATATTTGGTTACAAGTATTTCTGTTGTGACTACTGACCAAACAGTAAATGTGGGGGACTAGTATGTTGTGTGTGGAATGGAAAATCCCCCTCCCCATGTTCATCTAGGGGGCCATATATGCATTGTCGTAAGACCTCATTTACAATACTACCCTTAACTGTGGATACTACTCTTAGGGTATATATGTCTTTTACATGTCTTGCTGGGTCTCTTAGACTGGCAAGCCGAATGTATGTAGGCGGAGGCCAGCCCCACGACAGTTTCATTCTTAAATATGGTAATTTAGATAAATTTGAATCAAAATGTTATGATGGTATTTTTCTTGGATATCTTGCTTATTCTTGTGGATATCGTATATTTAATTTAGATACTAACAAGTCTTGCTTATTTTTGGTTATCGTATATTTTTCTTGGATGTCTTGCTTATTCTTGTGCCACCTCGTGATGCGCGTCGGCCACATCACCCCCGCCCACTCGGTCGATGCTTCAACTTTTTAAATCTATTTATTATTTTATTTTAAATTATGATGCATTGCTATTTTAATTCCACCATGATAATTTAAATGTCACGATTTCATTGTCACCATAGGATGAGAAATATTCTAGTTATGCAATACTAGTTGTCACATGGGTTGTATGTTTAGAATACTTAGTTATGCTTATAGTCACGTTGGATTCATCATCACATGTGATCAATTAATTAATTTTGACTTAATAAAATATTGAATTATAATTCTAACCACAATTATAAAATTTATATGCCATTACATTGGTGTGTTATCTGTATTGGTTATACACAACTGGTTTTCATTTGGACGAGTGATCATGCAGTAAAGGGGAAGTGTGGATTTCACTTCGAGGGATATGGATGTCCACCTAGGTAATATCTACGGACTTAACTTTGTGCGTTATTGATCTAAGCCTTACCGTGCTATACATATCTAGTATGGGATAGATTTGATTGATTATTTATGATATTTTAATTTTAATTTTGTCATTGTGATGAATATGTATGCTGATTTTTATGAGGCGCAAGAGAGGACAATTATCGACTAGGTCGTTAACTTACTCAACGGTGAAATCTTAGCGGATGAAATTGAACTTGAGATTGAGCATTGTAAAAGCTTTGTTATGATTTTCTTTAACGTAAAGATAATCACATCGTGTGGATAAAATTATGCAATCTGTGTAGAGTGTAAAACTATTCGAATAGCCGTGTCTCTGGTTATACATAATGCTCAGTGATTTCACTCGAAGGGTAGAGTTTTTCATAAAAACTTGGTTGGGATAAATATAGGAAGTGGATGGTTAGTTTACTGGTAGTTCAATTTATGAATAGTTAGTTCACGAGTGGTTTATTAGAGTAAATGGTTAGTTCAATTCATTTGATTATTTACTTATTATCATTTTCTTTGAAGATTGCTTTCAATCTAATTACTGTATTTACTTCAAATTACTGCTTTCTGCAAAATAACCTTTCAGCTATCAATTAGTATGCATTGCATATTATCTTGCATCTTTGTTACAAACGACTTACTGAGTACCCAATGTACTCACAGCTTTATGCCATTGTTGCTTAGTTGAAGAAGAAAAACCGTATCCATTGGAGGTACCTGAAGGAGGTTATTTCGTTGACTTCGTGGATTACGACTTCACTTCCCAGTCGATTGCCTGTGGGCATGTCGAATGGCTACTATATTTATTTTTATTTTTTGCTGCTTGTTTCTTAAACCCTTTAGGCTATTGTTTGTAAGTTTGGACATATGGTCTCAACTCTGATAATTATTAATATTTGACTATTTTTCTTTGTTAATCGTGTATATAGATGATATTTTATTTATGTTTACATTGTGTGTACTAGCTTGTTACTAGACTAGTGCAGTATACACAGAGAGTCCGAATTTACAGATTCAGATCTCGACATAAGGACTTAGCATATGCAGGCTTATATGGTTTGAAAAGCGTGCATAAGTGTAATGTGTGAACTATAACCCGTGTGTGTGAGGTTATCGGATTTTTTCCATATGTGCTAAGTGAAAAGTATCTACTAAGGGTTAAATTAGGCTGGCTAGCCTATCTATTTAGTGAGTTGAGATGGAGACTTGTAGTTAACTAGCAAACCATGCAACCTTTGCCACATTGTTCATGCGCTCTAAGGTTGGGGTTTAAGAGAAGTTGAGTGTTGTGTCGTGCTCTCCTGTCCACCAGGTGGAGTTGTTGTAAAATCTTTATTCTCAAGTAGCAATATATCAATTCTTATTCATCTACTATGGATTCATCTTGTGTTGATTGATGTGCCCTTGATCTGGTTTTTTTGCTCTTCTCTTTCCTATTCTCGATCTTGCTATGCCAAGGACGTGTAAGATATAGAAATGATCTTTGAAAATTAATCTCCACCTATCTTGACACTTGGTTGGCAAGTTCATGAAGAAATTTGGTTTTTTCTCTTTTATGCCTCTTCTAGTGATTTTTTGATTCAATTGTTTTTGTCTCGATTTTTTTAGTGTTCTTACTTGTTATCACGTGTGAGAATATATTTAGAACCATTTTAGCCATCAATCACCCATGAGCAAATCATATTCACCTTTTTTTATTTTTTGACCGATTTTAATACAACCTTCCTTCAAACGAAAAAATATCAGAACTTTAGCAACGGTTTTCTTGATCATTGATTGAAATAAATTTCTGACATTCTATATAAAGTCTATGCCAAATTTTAAGTGATTTGAAGCTTTCGTTTGAGAGTTACCTTAATTTTATATTTTGACCCAGTTTTAGCGCAATAGAGCTTGACAAACCAAAAGATCACAGTTCTATTAAGTTCTTTTAAAATTCTTGGTTGAGATAGGTTCTTAAAGTTATCATTTGATTTTGGTTCAAGTTTTAAGTCTTTTAGATTTACGGATCAAAATTTTTATGTATTTTTTGATTTAAAATAATGCTGCTATTTACTGTTCATAAGCTGCAATTACTGTAGCACTGAGATTTTTCAGAATTTTAGGTTCTTGGTCTTCATAATTTTTAATAGCTATTGAAATAAAAAATAAATGAATACTTAGAGAAATTTAACGACACCGCTAACCCTCTCTGTTACATTATCAATCCGACAACATGAAAATTCATACACCCAAACACATAACCCTGAAGAGCACTCACACTGGTAAGCATCACCGACATGCGCGCACAACTCTCAAGTCTTTGCACTTCAGCAGCAGAGAAATGGCGGCTCATCACTGCTTCCAGAAGCAAATGCTGAACGTTTAGGTAACATTCAGGATAACAATAGCTTATGATTTATTTAATGTAATTAGCTGATTTTTTTTACTATAGTTAAGTTAGTTTATTTGGTATAATTAAATTTAAAAAATTAAAAATAGAAAAACATGTTAATCTATGATAATATAAAAGAATATAGAAAAAAATAAAAAAGTGAATAGGAAAAAAAAACTTAAGCCCAATGCCCAACGCCAGCGCCAGCGTTTGTTGATGCTGAGTGCAGCCTTAATCAACACCGGTACGGCATTATATTAGTGGCTTCCGAATCATCACTAACTGTAACCTGAACCCATAAATTAAGGGAGTGCTTATATGCAGGTTAATTCAACTGTGTGACTGAGTAATTCTAGCATCAAGTATTGTAACAAGGACGTGTTTCTACTCATTTTGAATTTCAATTCATCTAATGTACCGGTAGCATTATCTGGCGAATGGTACGTAAGGCATGATAATTAATATGCAACTCATACAGAGCTGCAGAATCCAGATAGAAGCTACAAGAGCATATTCTGTTAGCGTTCAGAATAGCGATAAATTATAATTTTTAACTAAAATTTTACTATAACTAACTGATTTTTTACTATAACTGAGTTGACTTATTTAACATAATTAAATTTTTTAAAAAATCTAAAAATAGAAGCGATATTAACCTATCATGGACAATACAAAAGAATACAAAAAAAACCAAAAAACAAAAAAAAGACAAAAAGACAAAACATTCAAACAGTGAAAAAAATGTCAGAAGCGAACACCGATCGCCGTGACAAGAAGTTGGGCGGGAATAGGATACACAATTATTGTATGTAATACTCTTTCCGACAATGCTATTCTGTGCGTAGTTTTATACCCAAAAAATTATCACCAGCTGTGAAAAAAATTATCACCGGTTATATAAAGTGTTCGGCCTGTTACCGATGGTAACTTCATTTAAAAAACGCTAGTAACTTTTTAACACTATAAAGATTTGTCAATAACTTCATTTAGAACCGATGGTAACTTCATTCAGAAATATCAGTACCTTCCCCACGTATTTTACACATGCGCGTTGATTAGTGTTTCTAATACCCTTTATATCATTTTAGATAACACTAAAGACAATTCCTACAATACAATATCTTTTTATATATCTCTATAAACATAGATAGCTTCTCCATATAACAATATATCTTGTTTCTTATATTACAGGCTATTGTTGCATGAGAGAATGACTCAATTCTCTATGCTCACTCTCTTTCTCTCTTCCATATTATCTTATATTCTACATGGTAGTACTTACAGACAATTAACGTCATACATACAAACCCCCCCCCCCCCCCCCAATCGGTTTCTCTTCACACACCCCAATCTTGATTTTTCCGAGAAAATACAGATTACCTTGGAACAAACAAATCGTTCAGTATGTTCAGAAACATCTCCAGCATATTCCCAAGCAAATAAGTCTCATTTCGAGTCCAAATATTCTACGTGTCAAGCCAACAAACTTAACGTACTGAACAATGTACATTCAAGAACAGAATGAAGATAATACAGAGACATAACTGACACAAGTCATAAAATGACATGGCCAGATCTTACAAATAGATATGGATGTAGCAGATCCAGAAACGTCTAGTTCCCAGAACTAGAAAAATCAACAAAAATAAGCGTTTAGGAACTAAAGGCCTAGTAAGGTAATTTGTATCACAAATTGTGAATTTTTTCGCTGGCAAATATCCCTACGGTATACGCGCAAATCAACTGATCAGTGTACTCGACACAATAATAGCAGATTCTCGAAACAAACAAATAAAAAACATCACAACAAGAGCAAATATGTCCAGATTCACATGTCTGTACTCTGTACGACTTACCCCACATATGACAAAGCTCCCGATGCCGTCTCAAGTATACATGTTCTCCGATAAAACAACTGTTCAGTGCAACTTCGAAACATAATGCGTCGAGAAGTTAGCAACCTAACGAGTGCACCAGATATGATTCATCTCAAAGTTTACTGGGAAGCAGTAGTGTGCAACCACACCTGATCCCATACAAGAATTATCATACCCACAGTAGCATAAAAGACCTCAAACAAGAGAATATAGTCAATTAAGAGCATCTACCAAAGATAAACAAGAGAAAAGGCATTCATTTAGAAGTCATTCCAGCAAGCAACATATCCTACCCACCAGGATGGCAAAAAGTAGCACATCAACACGGTAACTGAACAACCACTTCCAGATGTTCAAGGAAAGGAAGGCACCATATGATTTTCCTGTCAAGACGCAAAGGCTCATTAAACAACTGCCATCAACCATCACCATGAAAAAGGGTGAAAGATATGTTTAATAACTCTACTAAAACAAATCATATAGCGAGTACTTTCAAAAGGAAAAGCACAGAAGAGTTATCTATATTCCTTTCTATAAGTAAATCTGCATCAGCCAAACCTTAAAAGGAAACAGAAACACTACAAAATGATTGCTAAACAACACACCAGACATGGTTATGATTAGAAGCATCAGTATTAATGCAAGAAAAAAAATGCCACTACAAGGAGCACACCACACTGACATTAACCAGCTAAAAGTTGTAGAACTCATCAAATGAAATTAGGAAAGTACCACATTTGCATTGATTTTAGTCCTGGTGAAAGGAAGTACATCGATGTTGGGTTTCATACACCCCCAATTTACAATAAAAAAATTTAAGTGGCTAGAGGAAAGCACCAATACTAATCATACAAGTACAAAGTACAACACTCCGTCTCGTGTCTATTCTTCCCCAAGTGCGCAACTAATTATATTATTGACGTTGCAACAAATAGGTTAGCAATCCTAACAATACAGCTCGTGAATATGAAAAGTCTCCCAATTTGATAAATTGAGCATGAGACCTCAGTTGATGCACAATTGATGTCGCTAAGTATCCGTAACTTCGTTATTTTTAAGGCGGTTAACCAGTGAACAACAAATCCCAGTCCTCATTCCATTAATGCTGTATACCTATGCACACTGTGCCTTTTTTTTAGTTGCATTGTAAAATTACCTAAGCTACCAAGATTCCCACACAAATGATATTTGGAACATACCAAATTTGAAAATCCAAATTAATGTCTACAGATCTTAACAATCAGAAGTTGTACAAACACTGAAAATGCCATGCATGAGAAAGAAATCCGATGCATTTTTTTTGGGAGGAGAAAACCCTTTGCTTAAGTATTGCAAAGGATAAATTAAAAATTCCAAAAAAAAATCACAAACTCACTACTGGCTTAAATTGTAGTTCAAATCATTTAATAAGTAAATTGAGATTATAATCACATGACACACAAGAATGTTTCAAACATAGCAACTAGGGAATAACAAACGTTGGCAAATGAAAATCGAACCAGTCAATTGGATCACCATCATCACAAAAGACAACAAACAGATGTCCACATTACTAGGCACGCCGCATTTATTGTCCAAAAGAAAAGAGACGTAGCAGAAGTTAGCACCTTCAAAATGCACATCCACTCTGCAAACAAAACGATTGCCCCAATTATATGCCTGAACACATTCAGTCAGTTGAGCCGGTCTGTCAAGTGGAATACGTCTGTGCACAACCTATGCATGCATTTCAGTATTGCTAATATGAACATAGAAATTAATATAAACATAAAAATGTCCAGGAGTGCAATCCAAATGTCCGAATCATGTGCAGTTATCCGGAACAAGCCCAAAGGCTAACAAACCAACAGTACCTTACGCAGAAAGCATGAATCATTAAATAGAGATAGCACATTAGAAAACAAAGAAGCAAGCTTTGCAAATTAGTCAAAATGTTCAATTAGTCAAGCAGTTAACACATTCATGGAGTCAGGGCCGACGAATACGCCGATCATACTTTCTAGTTCATCAAATAAAGAAGCAAGTTGAACAGTAACTGTGCTCGCAAAGGTTGGCAACAGTCGACAAGGCGACATGGGCCAATGCCATCATCACACACATGAGATAATAGCAGCTTTGATGATGACCAGATAGCCCAATAACACCAATCCCAAATTTAAAAGGCTCTTCACAGCTCATGACCGCCGATACGACCCATGTGCTGTTTACCTGTTACAGCGGCTTAAGCAAGCCGACCAAAAAACGAAGCACAATAGACGAACGAAATCAACCACCGCGTAAACCAAAAAGCATGTGTCTTTGCGCAACCAGTACACGGCTATGCTTTTAACACCACCTTTCTTTCCTTTCACATCTTGTCATCCTCGATAGGATCCGGCACAAGGAATAAATATGGGGACTTGCACAAAAAATAAGGTGAAGGGAGCAGGAAGCCACCATGATCCTGCCACCCCTTCCTCTCTACATGTCAAAAAAAGCAGCAGCAGAAGCAACGATCGGGCTAATGTAGTTTAAGCATAAAGATAGTCTATAATAAGGCAAGAATACTCTCATCACATGCATTACACATTGGCCTCTAGGATTCCAGTTCCGATGCATGTTGTAGAGAATGCATTGGGCAGCACAAAGCCGAGCCAAGAATCCATGCCTCCCTACCAACCCGTAGAAAAAGAGGAAAAACAAACAAAGAAGAGAGTGCAGTGCAGGCCAAATTAAGCACGCAAAGGGTGGGGAGGCCAAGCAAGCGTTAAAAGAGTCAAACTTTTCAACTCGAAATCTATCTATCACGAGGCCGAGGCCGAGCAGTGCACGCCTCTAGCTGCTCGAGGTGACCCCCCGCGGCCTATACGGGCTTGCACTCCTAAACACATCCCCATATATTTATATGGAAAGACAAGCATCGGGATTCGGGAACATGAAAGCAAGGACCAACAGGCGAAATCTTATGCATAAAGATTTAATCTTGCACTATCTTCTTTCGATCGAATTCCTAACAACTAGAAACAAGAACTAGAGTACCAACTAGAAACAACAATTCTTCGATGTTATACAACGACGATAACACCACCGAAGCTATAGATAAGTAGAACACCATGCATCGATGCCCTCTAATGGTATGGGCAAGAAAGATTGAGAACTGTACTAGCAATGAAGAGAAGAATGTTAATGATCGATGCAACCTTACTCTTCTATTGTCTCAGTTCATGGTGTTACCATAGCTCGACCCGCCAAGAATGTGCGGGCCTCCGCCGCCGCCGCCGCCGTACAAGTCCGAGGGCACCACGGACGACCCGCCTTCCCTCACGGCATTGCCACCGGGGCCGGAGACGGACGCCCCGCCGAGGTGGAGATCGGAGATGTTGGGTACGCCGGCGGTCGAGTCGTCATTGCTCGTGGCCGCGAGGCGGCCGTCGTCGACGCCCTGGTCGTACAGGAACCCCTTGAACACGTGGCCGTTGATGGTCACCATGGCCTGGTACGCGTACTCGTCCTCGCCGTCGTCGATGGACGTCACGCGCACGCACTTGAACACCGCCGGCGCGCGCACGTGCCTCGGCAGGCTCTCCCTGAACGACGCGTCTGCACAGATGGAAGCATAATTTGGTAAGCAAACTGTATCGAATTACGCATGCGTATATACGTAGTATGTCGCCATCGGCGTTACCTTGATGGCTGCAAGTGGTGTCGAAGCTGCGTGGGGTGGTTGCGTTGGAGGTGGACGTGTGCGAGGTGGTGGTTTGGGTCCTTTGGGAGGAAAGAAGGCGAGGCTTCTTCGAGGCGGAGGCGGATGCTGCAGCGGCGGGTGTGGAGGCAGTTGCTGGGGAGGAGGAGACGGAGCCAGAGACGGCGAGCTGCTGGCGCTCACGGCGGCGGGCGGCAGGGACCCAGGTGCTCTTGACGTGGGTCGAGCAGTCGAAGCCGCGGCTCTTGCAGCACGTGCGGCACCGGTTGTGGCCGCAGTCCTTCTTCGCCTGGTTGCCGCAGTCCTGGCATGTGGCCGCACCGGAGCCGGGCGACCCGCCGCCGGATTCCAGTATCGGGAGGGGCTTCTTGAGGTAGAAGGCGCTTGCGCTAGGGTTAGGGTTACCACCGGCCGCCGATGACTGTGAGTGCGGCGGCGGCTGCGACTGCCAGAATTGGATTCCGCTGCTCGCCGCCGCCGCCGAGGCCGACTTGGCCGTGTCCGGATCAAGCACGCAGGGGCCTGCGGAGAGCACCGGGAAGATGGGGTCGGCGGCCGCCGCCGCCGCGGCTTCGTGGTGGTGGTGATGGTGGTGCGTGTGGTGGAACGAGGCCGCGGGGGCGACGACGACCATCCCGACGTCGGCCAGCCCGTAGTTCAGCGCCGCAGCCTGGCGCGATGCGGCCAGGGACGCGGCGGAGGAGGCCGGGCCCCAGAGGCCGGCCCCCAGCGAGGCGCCGGAGGCGGCCGCTGCCGCGGCGGCGGCGCTTGCATTGAATCCGAGGGAGAGGTCGTCCCCGCGGCCTGCGGCGGCGGCGGCCGCGGCGGAGGAGACGACCCAGTCCGCGAACGCGCCGGTGTCGGATGGGAAGCGCCGTCCCGAAGCCACACTAGCCACGGATTTGGCAGCTGCGGAGATTAAAAATACGGCTAAATTTTCCGCGGCAGAGCCTAGATTTCGTTAAAGCAGCAGCAGCTACTACTGCTACACAAGCCGCAGCGGCGGCGGACGAGAAAAGAAAAAGAATAATAAAAATCTCCGCTACTCACACAGCTGAGCTGAGCCTGCGGTCTTGTTCTCTCCTCCCCCCCTAGATGGTGCACTAGACTGCCCTGACTCTACTACTCCACCTCGCTATCTCGAGCGCTTCCAAGAGCCTAGCTATATACCTCACCTGGCCCTGTAAATCCAGGTCCTATAAGTACTAATTTTTAAAAACTGCTTTTCTATTAATTAGGATAGATTTTTTTTAAGATTTAGTTTATAGCTTATGACTATAATTTTTAAATTCTATTCTATTTATGAGAGACAGTATACAACGAAAATAGTCGTATGTGATTTTATCCAGTACAACTGATTCGGTACGGTTTATACTATAATTTACCTGTAGATCCTGTCTTCAAAAAACACATCGTTTAACGGTACGGCAATGTTCATACGTACAAAAACTATAAACTATAAGCACTTATGAAGTAAGCCTTAGCTTTTAAACACTCGTCTTTTTAAAATGGATATACTAATTAATTATAATACATATTACAGCGACTTTATTTATATCAATTAAAATCAAAAGTGAATATCTCTTTTTATAAGCTTCGCTGTAAAATGGTACTATTTATAAGCAATCGTACGCGAGTATCTTCCTCTAAAAGTATCTATATAAACTGTTCTTATTTATAAGTCAAAATCAAAAGGCTGTTTAAATAGGCCCTAGGAGGAGGACTAGTGTGGTGGGAAACTTGGTGGTGTCGTGGTGCTTAAGTGTTTTACGGCTTAAACTTCTGACTGACTGAAATTGCACTGTAACATCTATTACTTTTTGAGAAAAAAAATGAGAAAATCCTGTTATATTGTCACGGATAATACAAATAAATAAGAAGAAAAAGAAAAGGTAAAAAAGCTGATAAAACCCAAAAGCCAAAATAAGCTGAAATTAGAAGTCAACATGTTTAAGTGTCTTCTAGCTCAAATAAACTGAAAACCAAAAATCAAAATAAGTCAGATGTTAAAACCATTTGGAGCGGGACCTAGCCTTTGCTCCAACTGACTTTAGTATTTGACTGTGACTATCGACTTTTGGTTAAAATTATATTGTAGTGACTGTTGTATTTTTCTTCGTTATTCAATTAAAAAGTAAGAAAATTAGAAATAATATTATATCTTCACAGATAATATAAATAATTTAAGAGAAAAAAGAAAATAAAAAAATAAAAAAGCTAAAATATAAAATCGATGTATCAGTGTCTTCTGATTTTTGGAAAAGCCAGAAGCCCCTATTCTGTGATTTATGTCTATGTAGGAGGAGAATGATGATATGGAAGGTTACTCGCCTACACGGAGGAAGCAGAGAGAAAGGGAAGCAGTAGTGGTAGAAGAGGGAAGTGGAGAGAGATGAGATAGAAGGGGACTCTGAAATTCCCCTAGATCTTCTCGATCGCTCCCTATCTATCACACACACGGATATAAACGAGCGAGCCCTGCAACCTAGGCTCGAGCTCGCACGAGCCTGGCTGGCCGTCGAGCTTAGAGCTTGGGCTCGAGTTTGGCTCGCCCAAAGCTCGAACAGGCTTTGAGCAGTGTCTTGCGCATTGCAAGAAGGGTTTTGATAGAAACCCAGCTGACAATTTAGGAACCAGACATACTTCATCGTCGTGGGAGCGGTTTGTGGTGCTACCGCGCGGGAGGACGAGGTCTTGACTCTTGACACCTTGATGGCGAGTGGCGATGGGGTCTCGGTGGAGGCCATCTAGTTTGAATTAAGGGAGGAGAGGCGCCCACACGCTGCTAAACGGTGGCGTTGAGGTCTTGGCGGCGCCGTTACGGCCGGACCTGATCTTGCCGCTACCGCCATCGAGGTTGTCAGGAGGAGGAAGGCAGCCGTGTCATCTAGCGTAGCGGTGGTGCGCGCTGCGCATCGGCAATGGCCTGCACCGCCAACGTAGGGAGGATAGGGATTCGGGGTGGAGGTGTGGAGGCCATAGCTGACGCGTGGGGGAAGAAGCAGCCATGGAGAGCGTTGCTGCGATGTTCCCGATGGAGGAAGAAGCAGCGCTTCTGTCACGGTTGGTAATGGGAATGTGTGCCGGGTTGTTGGGTCCAGGCACTTTTCGTTGGGGGGCTTCACATTGCTTTGGGTTCGAGTGACTTTCGCTTTGGGCTGCCGACGGTAGTACTAATAGTATGTAGGCCATCTTAGCAGCAAAAAAAAAAACAGAGATTTGCTCCCTGAAAAAGCAAGGATGCGTGTAGCTATTATCTGAATATTTTTTTAATAATTATATAAAATTATGATCTCTAGATTAAGAAATTTATTTTAAAATTTATGATCTTTATATAAATTTATTTTTTATAAAATTTATTTTAAAAAATATATTATTTAAAAACTAGTTTCGACATTAAAAGATAAAGACAGAACCCACGATCTCGAGCTTGGCTCGTTCCAATCACAGCCATAGATACAGGGGGTGATCGGAATAGCTATGACTTTTGATTTTTGCTGAAAAAACACTATAGCTAGCTGAAAAAACACCGTAGCTGAATTGGTTTATTAAGTATAATTAAATATAAAAAAATACCGAAAACAAAAAACAGAAAAAATGTACCAAGTAATTTTTTAAAAAAAACAAAAAAACTAAATTTTTTTTACTGTAACAAATACAATAAAATTTTCGCCTATCACCAGCGACGAAAGCCGTCAGCGGGGCCACACTCCCTCTGCATACTGCACAGCCGCACTGCATACTGTCGAGCTTCTGCCGTGGCTATGAGCGGGGCGTAAAAGCTATCTGATCACTGAGGCGTGGAGTCTGCTGGCTGCCAACATCGGTATCAATGTATCCGCGCACACATCCACGCGCACAACTAATGACAAACCTTCTGCGTCAATAGTATACTACCGAAGTGTTTTTTTTCTGTTTTTTTAGTAGTACGTCTAGTGGTACTACGGCAGTATATACAAGTAGGGTTGAACAAAAATCTCGAGGTTCGTGAGCTATTCGAGCTTGAATTTTTTTTCTAGTGAGTTAAGCTCAAGAAATAGCTCAGCTTACTAACGAGCCGAGCCCGAGACGCTTCCGAGCCCAAACAAGCCGTGCGCACGAGTACTATCGCCAGTGCCCAGTCACCACTCGGTCTCCACCCGACCGCCCGGATGGAGTCCAGTGCTCTCAGCCTCCCTCGCATTCCCCAAATCCCCGCCCGCACTCACTCGGTCTCCGGCTCTCCGCCTCCAGATTCTCCACCCGCGCACCGCCGCCTCCCTCCCGTGCCCCCCCGCGCGCCGCCGCCTCCCTCCCGCGCCCCCGGTGCGCCACCGCCTCCCTCCCCGCTCCCCCGGTACGCCGCCGCCTCCCTCCCACGCCCCCGGTGCGCCACCGCCTCCCTCCCGCGTCCCCCTGGTGCGCTGCCGCCTCCCTCCCACACCCCCCGATGCGCCACTGCCTCCCTCCCGCGCCCCCCTGGTGCGCCGCCGCCTCCCTCCCCACGGCCGGATCCGGGCAGAGAAGGGCCGGTCAGGAGCCGGCAGCGGCGGATCCGCCGGATCTGGCGTCGAGGAGAGCAAATCCGGTGGCAGCAAGAGCCGAGGAAGGCCTGACGAGGCTGGGCGCGGCGGGATCTGGCGACGGCGGCCACAACCAGCGCGAGCACCTTCTCCACGACGTTCGCCATCGAGCCTCTACTTGAGCTCGCGAGCCGGCTCGAGCCACCTGTCGAGCCTGAGCCAAGCCTGCCTTTTAGCTTGGTTGCTAAACGAGCCGAGCCAAGCCATGGCTCGGCTCGGTGCGAGTTCGGCCGAGACTGGCTCGAGCCGGCTCGGTTCGGCTCGTTTCCACCCTTATACACAGGCAGCAGTAGTGGTGCATCAATAGTATATTTGCTGAGGCCTGGTGCTCATCCGGCGCGGTCACGAGGCGCGGCGGTGAGATAGGGTGGCCATGGTACGACGGCCGGGGTAAACGCTGCGGCACTGCGTGCGTGTGCATCGTTTCCTCTCCCCTCTCCGCGTTGTTGGCTGGCTAGGACAGGAGAGCGAGCAGTAATAGTAACTGTTTTTAACCGCGACATGATTCGTGATTGGGGTCGAATGGCTCTTCCCACTACCGGTGGGGCCGCCCCACCTGCTCACTCCGCACGTCATGACGGGCAGTGGGACCGCCTCACCTGCTCAATCCGCACGTCATGACTCATTTCGCTCTGTTTGTATTCGTAATTATAAAAATAGCAGTATATATATATATTATATTTTCAAAAATAACATTTTTGGTGTTTGGTGGCTGGACGGCAACGTCAGAGAGTTGATGTGTGTGATTTGGAACCTGGCTGCTGGGTGACAGGCAACTTGTCGCCCGGCCATTGGACGACCAAGGCATGCCGCCCCGCCACTTGGAGACAGGTAATTAACCCGGCTAACCTGCCTTAATTATTTTTTATGTACTAATTTATTTGAATTCTTAAATATAGCATGTGAGTTCAAAAATTTATGAAATTTTATGTGTACTCTCCCGACACAACACACTTGATTGTATCATTTTTTTTCACAATTTTATCCACCGTGAATATTGCCTAAAAATTCATACGATTATGATATTTGTAAGAATGTTACATGTAGCAAACAAGCTCTGAAAAAAAGAAATTTTATGTGCACCCTCCTGAACAGTTGTAGTAATTATCTATTTTTTTCATTATCATTTTACTCAAAATTTTATTTACATAAACTATTTGCAGAAAAATTTTAATATAGGAAATGAGATGGAAAAATTACAGAAGTGGACTTAATGGTGCAATTTGTTCTTCAATTATGCAAGCAATACATAGTGAAGATCTACAATCTGTACACAATGTCTATGCTAGGTACAAAAGGAGGGAGGGAGAAAGGAGTGCTTGCAACCCAAAAACTACATAGCAAGCACTACCGACTAGGGTTACGTACAACTAAGTACTACTACTCCCCATAGGGCAATCCCCTCCATAGGTAGCAGTTCCTTGGGGAGCGAGAGAGACTGCAACTGATACCCGGTGACCTAGAGTTAGAGTGAGCACGAGAGTGCGAATGGCGAAGACCTCGACACTTCACCGACACATCTATGGTGGGCGGTGGGTGTACGCTCTTATGAGCTGTAAGGCTAGTAAGGGGTCCCAGGTGAAGTGTTGTAAGGCTAGTGCGGGGTCCCAGGTGAAGTGTCAGTGCTGCTCCATGGGTGACTGGAGCAAGCAGAGGTAGAAGACATATAGCCAGTGCTGTTGCTGGTGCTACTGTAGCTCGACGGTGCTCCAACTTGGTCTCTACGGCAATCCGCTCTCGCTTAGAGAAAATGAGAGTGGTCTCCACCATAGCCAGCTAAGCCCGAAGGACGTCCGAGTGCTAGTAACTAAAAGTCAATAGCATTCGGAGCTGCCCTATCTCCTGGAGAACTCAAAAATAGGAGTCCGCCAGAACCTACGTAAGCTGTACCTGGTAGGAAAGTCGAGGGTCATCGACTGGAGCGGGCTGGAGATCGGGGTAGGGAACTCCGGTATGGACGATGGGAAGAAGTAGGGAGATTACAGTACCTCACTCTTGTGCAGTCGGCAGTTGAGCTGAAATAAAGTGTGCTGCATTCTGTATGGCATCGGAATGGTCACTCCTGGGGTGTGTGATAGGGATGGTGAGGGGATCAAATCCTCCATCCCTCGCATACACAAAGGCCTCCATGGTCCAGGCGTTACAGTCTAGGACCCTCGTCCTCCGCCCCCTAAAGATGGGCAGTTGGCTGTAACCGAGATACTGCATCTGTCACTCGTCATCCATGAATGGCACCGGTGGTTCTAATAGTAGAATTGTTCGAAAAGCTCTGATAAAGACATACCTTATAACAAAATGGGATAGTTGAAATACTACAGTGAAGATTGATAATGACAGTAAAATACTACAAATTAAAATTTACGATGAAATAAATAGTATAAAATAATGTACACTTAGGACTAAAATAAACACTGCAAATGTGTACTGGTCTAAATAAATGGTGCATATGAACAAATGCTCATAATCTGGTCAAGAAAAACATTTGGGCCAATTAGTTTTTGCACTTGATGCTACTCATCATAATTGTTTATCAGTATAATTTTCTTTTACTATATATCTGGTCTTTTACTTTTCTCTACCTCAAATGTCTTTTGATCAAAAGTAAGCAAATTAAGTGCTTAAGTTAATGAGCAACAGTGCGGCTTAAGAACTGATATATACATATATAGGTTTCTATCACATCATACTCTCCACTGGCTTTATGGACTAAATAATATGACATGCTATTATAAAAGAGTAGTGCAAGCATGGGTGATACTTGTGTCCATAAAAAAGTCCAAAGGTAATTTGATAATAAACCCATCTTTTTTTTATACTACACGAGCAAGGAGTAGCACTATTCAGGTATCTAGCCTAGGTTCATATAACAGGCTGACAAGGCATGCACATATAATAGTACGCAACATACTTGATGCAACAGAAAGTTTACTAGAGATTCTTTTTTTCTGTTTCTAATATAATATTTTCTCTAGCATCATAGTTGAATTAATTGCTACGCACATATTTTAACAAAGATTGCTACGCACATATTTTAACAAAGACAATTCATATGACAAAAAATTACCTGTTAATATGACTGCTAATAATGGCACTAAATAATATTTAATCGGCTGTGAAGAAAGCAGACAAAGAGCGCAGATGAGGAGTGTGAGCGAAGAGACTGTGAGGCGAGGAGCGTCACCGAAGAGACAGCAAGAGCATGAGTGTGCGCAACTCAAAATTTATAGTGAGAACGATAGTGAAGTGCACGCTAATGACGCGACAATGATGGCGTGAGTGAACTGTCCGCGGGGGGACAGACGTAACGCAAGTGACACTTTCGGTGCTCTATTTTCTGCACGAGTGCTCAATTTTCATATGAGTCAAATGTGTATGGCCCACTACATTTGTTCGCACGTGGATTAAATAAAGCAAAGAAAACCAAAATGTACATTAAACATAGCAAAGAAAATGAAATGACCCACCTCCTAAACGTGTATTAATCATTTGCTAATCTTTCAAATTTTATAGCAACATTCACAGTGGATAAAATTATCAAAAAAAATTATGTAGTCAAGTAAACTATTGCAAGAGGCTGCACATATAATTTTGTAATTTTTTGAGCTCATTTGCTATATTTTAAAATTTGAACATTACTTGGTAATCTTGCAAATTGTTTAGCAACATTCACAATAGATAAAATTGTTAAAAAAATTACATAGTTATATACGTTATGTCAAGAGACTGCACATAAATTTTCATAATTTTCTGCACAGAAATTGCTAGTTTTGTCAATACAATGTGTATACTGTTATTTTCGTAAATACAGGTGCAAACAGTACCATATATGCCAAAAACTCCTTTCCCAGCTTGCCCCATTGCTACGATATGATAGTGCCACTGGTGACACAGTTGGAGTTGCTTGATCTCAAACTTTTCTATTTTAGGGTTTCTTTGAATTATTGGATTTTTTAAAGAATTTTAAAGGAATCCAATCCTATGTAAATTTTCCTATATAGACTTTTGGAATAAAGGATTGAGGCCCTAACTCCGTAGTGATGTAAGTTGCCATGCATTGGCTGGATCCCCTCTGGAAAATACATCCCAATTCATCACTTAACTCAAGTTTATACCTTTTGTGATGGTCCATTTTGTATTCGAATTCTCCAATAGTGTAACGGCCTCTTTGGAATGCATAAAACGAAAAATACAGGAATAAAGAAATATAGAAATTGTAGAGAAATACCGGAGCAATCCTACAGGAAAAAAACAAAGGAATGGTTCAAAAGCATTAATGTTTGGATGATTCACGTTAATTTTGCAGGAATTTGATGAGCAGGTTGTATGCAAGATAGAAAAGAAATTTTTTCATGAGGTTCAAACTCATGTTAGAATGGAATGAGCTCATTCCATAGGAATTTTGGAAAAATGCAAGACACAATGGAATGAGCGCATTCCATAGGAATTTTAGAGAAATTCTAACGTGAGGTTGAACCTCATGAAAAAAAATTCCCTTGTGTCTTGCATGCACTCCCTCTTATCACATTTCTGTAAAATTCCTGTAAATCATTGAAACACCACTTTTGAACCATTCCTTTGTTTTGTGTTCCTGTAGGACTGCATCAGCATTCCTATATAATTTCTGTATTTTCTTATTCCTACAATTTTCATTTCAGCCGGTGCATGCCATCTCACCTCGCTACAGAGTTAGAGCATATGCATTTCTAGATGCTAAACCAATGTTGCCATCTCACCTCACTACGGAGTTAGAGCATATGCACTCCTAGATGCTAAGCCTATGTTATAGGAGAGAGAAATTCTTAGCACTGATACTAAGGAATATGGAAGTGAGTGCTAAGTCTAGATTGTATGGTATTGAAGTAAACCTTAGCAGTTAGTGCTATGTCAGAGAAAATTGAACCCCTTAGTACCATTGGTGCTAAGGGTTAGAATAAAAGTAGCTAACAATGGTCTTATGAAGAGAGAGAGAGATGATATGTTCATCTTAATGTCTATTTTAAATGCTAAAGGATGTACATGGTCTTAGGGCTGAATTGATTCACAGCCAACTTTACCGTAATTAACCTTAGTCAAGTGCTGAGTGTCTGACACTGGGAATAGAACGTGCCGTAAGTTACAATTGTAGTAATCAACGAAACACTTGCCAAAGAAAGTGAGCCACACCTAAGGAAACACCTATTAGAACACCCCTGCAGAACCAGAGAGAACGAAAGACGAGAGAATGGGCCTATGATTAGTTTCGTTATTGATTGGAACGCAGGAGTTTGCTTAGATTTCTGCAAAATGTTGGAAATTTCTGCGTTCTAAATTGGTGCCTAGATTTTTCCAAACCCTGGTGCCGTACATCATAGAATTGTACGTCGGCATGGTACAAATCATACAAAGCTAAAGCCATTCAGCTAAACACTAATGGATTAGGTAGGATTTGCGAGACCTTTTTCTCTTCTCTCGGCTTCCACGGATGATGAAAAATTGACAAGGTGATCTCTTTAGTTATTTAGATACAAGCGGAGCGAATGTTACTCGGCTAGTGGGCATGCGAGGCGTGTAGCCCCTCAGAGTACTTGTGCACGTAAATACATTCAGTGGTTAAAGTATATATCTGCGCTCCGATACAACAACATGTCATTGAGTGGTCCCCTATTCAAATTCAAACCAAAAGGAACACGCTATTTCGAATTCTTGAAGGAGATAATAGCGTGTAGATCACTCTACTCTTTAGGGAATCACGAACCAATCTGGCCCTGTGCAGGGACATAATACCACATCTAGCCTCCGCTCGGCCGAAAAGTCAGCTTTGGCTCCCTTGCGCGCCCAGGCAACGCATGAGGCACGTCGTGCGCTTGGCGGTTGCATAAGGCGAGGTGGCATGGTTGTGTACCGTGCGAGGTGGGCTGGCCCGCAGGGAAAGGTCACGCGCTCAACGACGAGAAAGCTAACACGATCCCAAACAACGCAAGGTGGTCAGCCCTCGCCTACATCCGCCCCGCCTAGTGTGTTCCCCAGCTCATGTGACACCCGTGTGTGCCACCTTCCTTGTGTGATGTCAAACGCCGCCTCTCCTCGACGCCGGATCGCACCACCTCCCCTGTTGCCCTCTCCAACCGTGAGAGGGGATCAGAACCGGAATTCCATACGCAGAGACCAAAAACGAGATTTCTATGGTACTGAGGGCCAAAAAGCGAAGGATTCCACTTTAGAAAGCTGGTCGCATGCACTACAATGATTACGTAAAACTAAGCCACAAAGCGACACATCGATCGAGCACGTGTGCCCACAAGGCAACAGGACCATTCCCTGTTCGCATGATCGATCGGACGGCGCGGCGTCACTACTTTCCTCACAATTAAAGTGGTGCTTTGACTAACTTTTCACCTAAATATCTACTATAATTATTGATTTTTAATTAAAATAGCACTATAACGATTATTAGTTTTTTCTAAAAAATAGAAAAAAAGAACGCCGGCGATATCGTCATGAATAATGCAAATGAATAATGAAAAAACAAAAAACCAAAATAAATTAAAACTAGAAACCGATATATCCAAGTAATTTCTAACTTAAATAAATTAAAAACTAAAAAACCGAAAGTGATGCCATTTAAAATGGGGCATAAAAGTGTCCCGCAACTGCACGCAACGCAAAGAATAGCACGTTTAGCAACCGGCAAAAAAGGTTTAAGCCTGCCTAGCTGCCTGTATCTCACACGCTAAGCGGACGTGCCAACCTAGCTAGATAGCAACTGTTTGGAACAAAGTTGTCAAAGTGACAAATGGGCGATGGGTCCCAACGTGACGCAAAGGGCTTTTCGGCGAACTCCTCAGAATGCAGATCTCGGATGCCTCAGCTTTTGTTGCCTGTGAGCAAACAAGCTGAACGTGCTGGTTTGTTCTTTCGTCCACTTGGGTTATCGGCGACCTGCACATTTATCTCCCTTCCCTGTAACATCAATTCGCACTAGGTGTTACTCCAGCTGTGTAAAAGAACTCTAATCTTACAGGCCCCAAACCTCAATTATTACAGAGTAAGATGTTGCACATGCTCTAGCTAAAATACAAGTATATATAGGTTAGTTCTTTTCAGTATATGATTTTTTCTGAATAAATAAATATGACAACTTCTTTGTTATTTTTTCAAAGTAGTTATCAGGATAGCCTTTTTGGAAACGACTTAATGGTTTATCATCACTCGGTTCGTTCAAATAAACACTTATATTATAACCAAAAGTCACTAATCATAACCATAAGTCATACACAGTTGAAAAGAACCCATCATCAAGTACTAACACATAATTAATTAGTTGGAGGGGTTAATCTCACAAAACTATAAATGGTGACAGGAGTTTTAGGATGTGTGCGTAGTGATAGTGTTTTAGGCACCATGTATATTGCTATATAGTCATCGGACTTTCGTGAGTGACTCATTAAAACTCACGTAGAATCTCGAAACATAGCGGGTGACTCATCACAGATGGAATCAGATATATAACAACCTCATCGCGTCAGATATGCAAATGCATGTGTGATCCATAAAGCAGTCCTCAAAAATAGCGCCGTGTACGATGTGAAGGAAGCATCCCGCTGCATGGAAAATCCAAGTGAGATTCTCCCACCAGTTGCTCTCCAGAGCTCGACTTACGCCATATTTTACAGTGTTGTGGTTTTTGATTTTTTATATATTTGATTAAAAAAATTAAACATCATTATATATCTATCATCTTATTAAAATATAAGCAAAAGAAACTATCACGTTCGCTTTCAAAGGCTAAAAATTCCAACATTAATCGGTGGAAAAAAGAAAGACCTACATTGTTCGTTGTGATGGGTCCAAATTATTAAAAGAAAGAGTCCATGTCAAATACAATCCAACAAAAACTGAATTTCGGAATAAAATTAAAATAAAATTAACAATTTGATTTCAATATGAATTCCAAAGTAAAATTTTAAAATAAATGTAATTCAGAATAAAAATTAAAAATATATATATTAGATTTGTATGCAAATTTCAACAAAAAACTGAAATTGAAAATAAAAATAAAAAGAAATTTGACTTCGATACGAATTGCTTCACAAACTGCATCTTGGATACCATGGTAGAGGGGCGTTAAAGGTGTGAAATGCTGCTTTATCTCCAATGTTGACGTAGATCAGTACTACTACCCTCCAACATTCTTGATCTCCATAGGTAGCAGGCATCCCTGATAAACAGGGCGTGCCTTGAAGTCCAATTCTTGGAGAAGATCCCAAAGACAGACAGCTAGGTGGCCGGCTAGGATTCTGTGGGTGACTTGGGTAGGACATTCGGCCATCTACAGTTTTGAAAAGGAGAAAAGTTAGTAAACAATTTTTGATAAAAGAATATAGTTAAGTGAGAGAGTGAGAAAGACTAGATTTAGAAAATTTCCAAAATAGCTGTCTTTTAAAATATTTTCTTATGGTTTGTCCATTTTATTCTCCCTACAGTCACATCGTAGGATTATTATAACTCTGATACCATCTCGATCGGATTCTAAAACAATAACTCTGGAACCCTCTATGTAAGTTGCACTATCCTAAGAAAAACTAGTGCACACTAGGTTAACATGGATACATATCATGCATAACAACCAAACTTTATTATAAAGCAAAGTATATGGGCCTTGTGGCCAAGTATGACTTATGGCTAAACATAAAGATAAATCAACGGAATACAAATGATAAAGGAGCAGCCCATCCAGCCTGCTCACAGGCGAACGACTATAAAACGTGACCTATTCATCGCAATCCTCACAGTAGTCGATGAAGTCATCCTCTAAGGGACTGTCGGCACGAAGTGGATGCATGTATGGTTGGCCTATGCCTAAATAAACCACCTGTTCGACGGGGCTCGCAGCCTATAAGGCATGAATCCTAAGATATAAGCCACCGGATAAGCCCTCCTGAATGGCCTGTTACAAAGAGGTGATACTATTATGGAAGATCGTAGTAAAATGGGAACGTGAAAGGTGTACGTAGTGTAGTACTACTCCACTAGTACTAGTAGCACCATACAAGCTAGAGGAAAATTATTGGGGGTATACGAGTAGCCAGCCTTAAGGCCCTGCTCAGTTTGGTGTTGGCTTTTAGCTTTTTTTATTGTAGCTGTTGAAGAAAGCACTGTAACGACTAAAGAAGTACTGTAGCAGCTAAAAGAAGTGTAAGGGAGTTCAAATAGGTTGCAACAATGAAAATTAAGCGGCAATTACACATACAAGTTACATGTGGGTACATTGTGACTGGCACAACTATCTCTATACCACCAATGACACTACTATCCAGTTATGTGTCATGTCCATCAGTACGGTATCGGAACCGTGCATAAGTCCAGGCGACATAGACGGGGGAGGTGCGGAATGCCCTGCACGCTACGATGTTTGGTTAGGGGGTACCCTCGTAGCTAACTCGTAGTTGATAATAAAATTGTGCAACGCGATGTAAGCTGCAATGATCGCACTCTGCCTACAACCCTTATAACCAGATACCTTGTCGAGTATATGCCATTTGCCTTTACATATTCCGAATGCATGCTCAACGACGTTCTGTAGTTGCGAGCGCCGGTAGTTGAAGAGCTCCTGCATCCCTATGGGCTCAATATCATTATCAAACTCGGAAAGATAGTACCTACTGTTACGATACAGCGCCAGGTATCCCAACCTGTTAGAATACCCTGAATTGACAAGGTAGTACTTGCCTACAATGCAACAAAGCGGTTAGCACAGGCCGTGCAAACAGTGGTATATTAGAAATTGTTCATAATGTATTACCTTTCGATGGATATGGAAAGCTGTCACGGTACTTCGCAATGGTCTCATGTAGGATCCGTGTGTCATGCACGATCCCGGCCATCCAGCGCATACAAATGTAAACCGACAGTCAAAATCACAAATGGTCATAACATTCTGGTTTGTTTAGCCGTGCCTATTGAAATGACGTGCCCTCTCCTCGTTTGGTATAATGACTCTCACATGCGTACTATCAATATCCCCTATACAGTTGTTAAAATACGGATAAAATCTCGGGTTCTGTAACCTCACATGCACTGTCTGATATGTATGATCAGATGGTGCAATGATCTTACCAGTAAGCTCGAACACACTCTGTAGCACATCATTGAATCTCTTGCAAATGGTACCCATGGAGTGATGAAGCGGTTCATTCCTTGCCTTTGCGATCGAGGCTCCCCGCATGTACGCAAAAAGAGAGCCAACGCTTCCTTCGAACAAACTTCCTGAGTGGACCGGAATCCGTACTCTGCAACTAGCTTGTCGTGAAGCGCATCAAAAACAGGGGGCTCATCCTAAACATGTTACAGCAACGCTGATCATCGGCAAGTTGCTGCGAATCCCATTGCCATCCAGTCACGTGCGACACTGTTGGGATTGCCTCTGTGGTCATCTCGTCTTCGTCGCTTCCAAACGCGATAAGGCCAACACACAGCTAGAACTAGGGCTGCTGAAATAGGTTATACACATTGCCACCCTCTCCTTAGTGTCCATTGCCAGAAGCCATCTCTGCAAAGCCATCACAGATGCAGTGAAATACGAACATAGATGCTGCAACATGTGAAACATATGCAAACTCCAGACTCACTACAAACATGTAAATATATGCAAACATTCCATCAATATTTCACATATGCAGACTCATTGCAAACATTTCACAAATGTGAACATTCCAGCAATATTTCACATATGCAAACATTCCAACAATATTTCACATATTCCAGCAATATGTAAACATTTGCAAACTCACTGCAAACATTTCACATATGCAAACTTCACAACGAAACAACATATGATATACGACACAAATCTATGGAGCATGCACAACATAAAGAGAGTCGCAACATAACGAATCGACAACAAAAACACAACTGCACCACAACATAGATGCCGAATGTAAATACACACTCATCTCACTGCTAACGAAGTGAACTCAACATCACAATGCCGAAACTGAAGTCCTCAAAGGTCATTGAGCCTCTCCCATGTCCACCTGACCCAATCTAGTCGACTCTCGTTTGTTTCAATTGAGAGGAAGTTGTCGTGGCACTCTGGCTTCATGAAAAGTTGTCGAGGCATAGAAGTACTTGTCGCTTCCTTTCGTAGCCCCCGCTTCTTTCACCATCCTCATGAGTCGCAGCAAATCTTCCCTTGTGGAAGGCTTGTCACGGGACGTGACACTCGAATCGGACATCCGAGTTGGTGCCATCAAACTCTTGTCATAGAGGTTGACCAGTCGCTGCAAGTCGGCGTCACGATCCACATGTTTCTGTGGCCGGCTGCCGCTTGGGTACGCCGGTGTTGCTGGTGGCCTCTTGCCCCGAGATGACCCCGCCGTTACACCACTGCTGGTGGTCTTCATTGGGCTTTGCATACTGCTGTTGTCTCCTTCCTGGCTTTTCTGGGCAGACCTCGCTATACACGTCGATCGGGTCAACATCCAGCATGAACACACACTTGCTTGTGCTAACGCTGTTGCCGAAGATCACTTCCAGTAGGTCCTCAAGTCGCGCCACGATCTGCCTGAACTTGTGCATCACGGACCTTCCCTGCAATGGCGTGATGGAACATCAAACTGTGGCTACGGCTATGTGCGAGGTGCAAGAAATTCAAAGACCACTGCAATTCGGAGTGGCGACTTACTCCACCATTCTGAGCCCACCACGAGTCGTCCACATCGATGCTGCCGGTGTTAGGGTCGATGCCGAGGCCTATCGCACAAAGCTTCAACCCTTCCATTTCACGTAGTCGCGTTTGATGGCGTCCCACTTATTCTTTATTTGCTTGTCCGTATACACTAAACCGGTTCACTCATTGAATCTACAGAGAAGGTTGCGCTTGCTCTGGGTGTTCAATTGTGAGAACAGCCTGTTCTGTGCCTGCACCTCGTTGGCACATATATGCAGGAATGTAGTTGTACTCTCGTCGCTCCAGGTGGTCGGGGCCATCTGCAAGCATGGTGGCCAAGTACCAAACGAAGCTAGATCTAAGCGTACGCGCACATGCCGACTAGGGGAAGCCAGATCTACAGCATAGTTTGGGGAAGGGAAAAGTTCGTACCTTGTAGTCGGCGGGAGGGCGTCCGTGTTGGGTGCTACGACCACTAGAGGCAGAGCGCACCCGGGCCTGTGAGTCGTACCAACAGACTAGGCGTGCGTGGGCGACCAGATGCATTGCAGGCAGGGGACGCCAGAGCTGGCGCCGTGGCCCCAACCCCAGATGGCGGATCTTTTGCGGGAGTCGACGGCCCTCGATCTCAAACTGCCCCACCGACAGCCCACCGCAGACAAGCACGGGGATGAAGGGCTGTCGGTGGGGGGAGTGCCCAAGTGCCCTTTACGGAGTAGGGCGCCACGGTCGGTGGTGGGAAGCGGAGATCCCGCAATCACAAGAGGAGGGGGTGCGTGATGGAGGAGCGTCGGCGAATGTGAATGGGGAAAGCTGCTGCGGGGTGGGTTGGTCGGTTTGTAAATGATGCTTCCGAGCCGCTCAAGCATAAGCTGATCGTACCGCACCGCTCTGGCTCTGCCCTGCTCCCGGCTTATAAACGCGGACGTCAAATTGAGCGCTACCTAAGGAAGGCAAGGTAGTAAGGCAGCGCTCAGCGGATGCTACCGCCATCGTTTGATGGTAGCATCCGGTTTTTGTTACTATTTATTTTTTTGTATTTTTTTAATTTTTGGTTTTTTCTTTTTTTTATGTATTTCTTTGTATTGATTGTGATAGGCTAACATATATTTTTTAAAAAATTTTAAATTTAATTATGTCAAATAAGTTAACTTAACTATAATATAAAATAAATCAACTATAGTAATAAAATTATAAAACAATGCTATTTTAAATACCCCTAAAAATCAGGACCTTTTGGATGCTAGTGGCATGTAATAACTGCCTCTGCCTGCGGGGAAGCCGAAGAATGACCGGATACAAAAACCCAACACCGGTATGCATAGGTATGCTTGGAAATGAATTTCACTGCGTGGCGCGTACGACATGCACACACGGACACGTACCACCACAATGTGCCATTTATATGAGCAGGTACGATATCGTATGATCTCTCTGCTAGGCTGCAATGGTGGTGGTAGGGGCATCCATCAGCAACAAACATGATATATGTAGCTATAACACCTTATGTTCTAGATCATGCACATGTAATAATATATTGGTATTTTTCTTAGAGGTATTCAGAATAATATTGATTTATAATTATTTTTACTGTAACTGATTTATTTTTTTTATTGTATCTGAGTTAGCTTATTTGATATAATTAAAATTAAAAAATTTTAAAAATAGAAAAACGTGTATCTCTACTCCGTGTGCTCTCGTACGTCTGCAAAGTTCGTAGCGTGTGCAGGGACACACATGTTTGTGCAAATGGATGAATCCAGCAGGATACCGCCGATGACAGTTGGTGGCAGGTACGTAGTAAATAGATGCAAGCTTGCTACAGAGTGCACAATAGTAATGCTCAATCGGTCGCCATAAAACAATGCAACAAGAGACAAGGCTAGTTGCATTGCCAGGTCCCGAGCCTAGCAAGCTGTTTAGGGTCCTTTGGTTTGCAAAATTAAATTGAAATCGTGCAAATGATGTCTAAATTCAATTTCATATAGAAATGGAAAAGAATAAGTTCATTTTACACTTCTAAACTTTACAAAAAGTCTACTAACACTCTCAACTGTATAACCAGGTATTTGACTCCCTAAAATTTTATACACTCTAAGACGGTTTTAGGTAGAGGTTTTGATTATGTGAATCTCACTCAATATGATTTTCGTTATATTGGCAGTCATATCATCGGGTTTGTCAATGAGGATCCAATGAAAGGACATTGACTTCTACATCGTCGATTGCTTTCTTACTCCCCCTCTCTCTGCATTCTCTTTCTTTTCTTGTCATCCTTCCTACTCTCATTTGGATCTCCGTTAGAAAAACTGATGACATGTTGCCAACAAGGAAAAGATCCCCCTGAGTTGGATCTCTGTTCGCAAAACCACCGTCTAGAACCACCTTAGGGTATAAATTGACCTGATTTTAGAAGTTTGGAGGTTAAATTTCTGGTTTTGTAGTTGAGAGTATTAAGTGGACATTTCTATAAAATTCAGAGGTCTAAAATGGACTTATTCCAGATGGAAGTTGTCTGCAATTCAAATTATTTTGTTTGGTTAGTAAAGAAATTATTGAATGGTAGTAAAGAAATTATTGAATGGAAATTGGATCCAAACTAATTCCGATTGATGTTTGGTTGCACACTTGGACAAATCCAAACATCACCAGTGTACCTACAGCGGTGGAGGTCAGAAGTAGTGATCCTCGAGGACCCACTGCTGTCGCCAGTGTCATCGAGGACCCGACGGTGGTGACAGATCTCGATGGTGCTGGCAACAGTGGAGGTCAATGGGGCAGCGATGGTAGATCTCCCCGTCGCTCTTCTTCGCCTTGGACTCTTCTCCCCATCACTCCTCTTCGCCATGGCCACTTCTACCATGGGATTCGGACTCCTACTCTGATGACCTCACCTTCCCAGAAGAAGAGGTCACAACACTCGCTTCTCCATCCACTTCTCCAATGATGCCACCACACTAGGGTTTGGCCTCGTCGGACTCTAGCAACCTCGTCGAAAAGGGAGACGTCAATATGCTCAACAGAAGACAAGCAGCAATGAGAGGAAGAAGAGGGCGATCGATAGCGCCCTAGGATTTGGGGATGTAGAGCACTGGTGGTCCAACGTCGATTGCCACCGGAGTTGGCGAAGACAAGCTAGACAAGATCTTGAGCGTAGCGTAGTTGCTTTGGTTGCTGGAGCTCCGTGATGGCAACAGGTGGTCGTTGGGAGCTTGGTGATGGCGGTAGATCCACTCAATGTCGGTTTGCAGTTTTCGGTTTGGCCAATAGATTACCGATAATGTGTGGCCATGAGTCTACCGGATAGAAACTAGAAAGAAGAGTGCAGTGAACGATCTTGTTATCTCAGCTCAGTTGCACGCTAACATATTGTGTGTCTATAGCTTAACAATATGAATTTGAGATATCTTGTGAATAAAGTTGAGCAACTCTACTGAGTATAATAGATGATATTCGAATAATATGTTCTCCTAGTTAATGAAATTGTGTTTCATGGGTGATTTCACTAACAAGGCACAAGTAGAATTTGGATGGTTTTAATATGGTAATTGTGAATGACAAACCTCTTATTAATTAAATATTGTTTTACTATTTTAAATGCAAAATTCTTTCCTATTAATTTGCATCTATTGTTGTCATATTATAAACTGTGACTCTGTTCACTTGAACTCTTTGCATATTTGTTATAGGGCTTCTTCTTTTTAGGTTCTAAAAGTTATTTTTCGGTTTTCCTACAATAACTAGCTTTCAAACAGAGTATCTTTGAAAGACATGGTCTACAAGTTGATTGTAGTACACACTGTAGCGACTTCATTTATATCGACCAAAACCACACGCAAATTCCTCTTACTTCGTACTCTCTCTCACGAATAGCCTAAATGTCATGTGGGTTGCTGAGTATCTAGTGTATTCAATCTTGCTTAATTTTATCAGAACAGACATAAGAAGAAGAAATGATGCTTCAACATTTGTGTTAGGGTTACGACTACACTCAAGTGTTTCTGTGGGATTTATTCAGATATTCTGAATGTAAGTTAAGTTTTGGGTTTAGATGTCCGTAAAGCTGTTGTGGTTTGACCTTAGATCATATTTTAATGATGTTCTTTTGCAAATATGATATTCTTTCTATCTACAACTAAACTCTTAAATTGTTGCGAAAACTTCTCAGCTATTTTAAAAAAATGAGGTCGTTATGCATGCCCCTGCAATGCCGCGGTGCGCAAGCACGCATACATGTACAAGTACTACTACTACTACACTATTCTTCCGCGGAAGAGCAAACGCACATGCCACCACAACGGTAAGTTGTATAACAGTATGCCAAACCTGGCAAGAAGAGAAGTGATGCTTGTGCGGCTCACATGCGCGTTATTGCTCACTCGCTCGTTTGTCCGCATTGCGCTGCGCTTTGATGGGATGGAATGTATGGCAATTATTGGTGGTGGAGCATCAGCGTTAGCAGTGCCTGCCGTACGTGGCCCCGCGCCACCAACCTAGCCCCGCTCGTTTCGGCTTTTTTTCGACTTCAGCTTCTAGTTTTTGCTTTTTTTTTTCACTATTCAGTATTTTATCTTTTTCTGAATTTTTTTAGATATTTTAGACTTTTTGTATTTTATTTTTTTCCCGTGTTCCTTTGTATTGTCCTAACATGTTTTTTATATTTTTATATTTTTTAAAAATTAATTATGCCTAAAAAGCCAAATCAGCTATAGTAAAAAAAAGTCAGATACAGTGAAATTTCAGCCAGAAGCCATCGCTAAAACGAGCGCCCCCCTTGTCGCCACCTCTCCTTTCTCCGCTCCACCCCCACCCCCATGGTGCTGGCACGAATTTTTATTTGAATAATTTATTTTTATTTAAAAATATAGAAATATACTTGTGATTATTATTTACAAATTAGCCTCCTATCGTCTAATAGTTGAGCGACTAAAATGTGTCACCCAACTGTTATGCAACAATAATGCAGTCGTCCAACCGTTAGGCAGCATTAATACAGTTGCCCAACAGTTGAGCGATATGTTCTCTCACCCAACCGTTTGGCGATATAAGTTTCAGTCGTCGAATGGTTGGACGACTGGATGGTTTATATAAAGGGAGCAGCGGCAGTCGCCCCCCGGCCGAGCGAGGGAAAAGAGGAAAGAATGAAAGGGAGAGAGGAGAGGAAGGAAAGAGAAAAAAAGAGGGGGAGAAGAGGAGAGGGAAGGAAGAAGAGGAGGGAAGATTCATCTATGAGGTATTTTTTAATCTTTTATTGTATTTCTTTGTAGTATGTATATAGTTTATTTAGTATAGATAATAGTATAAGTAGCACCCGTAAAAAATTATAGTTAGAGAGAAAAAGTGGTAGATCAGAACGTTGTTAATTTGTATGTAAGTAGCACCTGAAGAAAAATGTTGTTACACAAATAAGTAGTAAATTGAAATCTTGTTAATTTATAATAGTAAGTAGCATCCATATAAAATTTAGTTAAAGAAAAAAGTAGTCCGTTAGGGAAAAGTAATGTGGATTGTAAGAAGTACTGCAATAGTAGCGGTGTTATGTTGGTGCATAAGTGATCGATTATTATTCGGTGAATAAGTAGAAAGCGGTTAGTTGTAGTGGGTACTTTGGATGAGTGCATGAGGAGAATGAATGACTTGTATGGACTAATTAGTACAAGTTAGCGTCAGAGTTGGATAATGCCTAGTATGAAATACCTCGGCCTTTCGGGTTGAATCAGAATAGTGCAGTGCATGTTCATTGTGGCCTATGACTTAGGAATTGAATGACACTTTAACTATACGGTAGTGCAATTGGTCAAGACAGACGAACATACAATGTAAATTATAGTACAATAGTACTTGCATATCGTGTGATGCGATCTGACTATTTGCATTATGAAAAATATTTACAGGTAAACTTCAGTCATGCCGGCACCCACTATATTGAAAGCGCATTATGGTGTTGGCACCGTTCGTGAAGGTCCATACAGTGTTGACTTGAGTAGTTTTTCACAGGCCACTCTGGTACACCTGGACAGTAAGAATGCTCGAATCATAGATGTGATGCACCGGCTGACTCGCAGCTTCTCCTTAGACCCTGAGGTGTGCAACATTGTCACATAAGGGCTTTGGAACCGGTTTCCCGTGCAGATTAGATGGGAGTTGAGAAGACTGATACGCATAGTTGTGTGGAAGGGCTTTCTGGAAGATAGTGAACACTGTGGATACGAATGTGTGCTGCTTGTGCAAGGATGCCCAAAAGAAGCTATATTGGGCCCTGCCGACAAGTATCATCCAGGTGGTGGGAGCAGTTCGGGCACCTAGCATGCTGGTGAAGAAGAGGCTCCAGAGGCCAGTGTTTCGAAGAGTGCGGAGGATGTCAACCTTGACGAGGCCGATGTGGTAAATGTATTAGATGAAAATTAGTCACCGCATGATGAGGCTATAGGACAAGCTAACGAAAGAGAGCATAGAAAGCACATAGTGTCTCATATGGAGAGCGATGACTAGATGGCCTGGGCTGAAGAAGTTGTACAGGAGGACGACGAGGATAGTTCCAATAACGATGAAGCTCCCATCCTGCAGGAATGGAACAGATTTGTCACCGAGGGTGTAGCTGCATATGACAAGCACGAATCACCATGTGAGTACCACGCCATAGAGGTCTGGTTGCACTCAATGTTTGCTGATAAGGCATCTCAGCAGGATGCCATTAAGCTACGGGCCATGTCCATGCAGCGGATGTTTTGGTTCATCAAATTTAGTCAAGAGTAGTACACTATCAAGTGCGAGCAAGCCGGTTGTCCTTGGGGAGTGGACGCAGATAGACCGAAGTATGAAACTCACTGTCTCGTCTCAAAGGTGGAGCCATACTCCTACATTCTCAGTAGTGTTTTCTAGGCATCGTAACCTAACCTTGACCTTCATAACCAATTTTATGTATGGAGAGATTGTGAAGAAGGACAATGAGGTGAAGTACATCATGGTGGCTATCGAGAAGAAATTTAAGTACAAGATTAGCGACGCGAAGGCATGATGTGCGAAGCAGAAGGCTTTGGAAAGATAGTTTGAGTCGTTCAAGGCGACGTACGACAACCTTCCTCGTATGCTTCAAGTCCTGAAGGACAGAAATCTGGACACATACACTGCTTTGAAGACCAAGCCACCTCTAACACTGCCAGGTTTTGCGGTATTGCGGAGGACCTTCTTTGCGTTCGTGCCTGCATCAAGGCTTTCAGGTATATGCTGCCCGTGATCTCAGTTGATGAGACCTTTTTGACCAAGAAATACAAGGAGCAGATCCTTATGACCTTTGGCGTTGACAAGAACAATCAGATTTTGACGTTAGCCATCACATTTGTTGAGAGTGAAAATTACGATAGCTGGTTGTGGATCCTTCAACATGTGAGGGTGGGAGTTGTTGGAGCTCATCCTGGTGTGTGCATAATTTATGATCGCCAGGCTAGGATACTGAGGGTCAGTTCTTTTCGGCTTCTCAAAACTGGTTTTGATTTTTGCTATAGTACCTAACTTTCAAACGGAGTATTTTTTTTAAGATGAAGTCTTCAAGTTAATTGTGGTATATATTATAAGCCCAATATTTGTACCATCTAAAATCACAAGTGAATATCTCTATCTGTAATCTCTGTCGTGAACAGCTAAAATTTAAAAATTTTAGCCAAAAGTCATAAACTGTAGCCATATCAAACAAGCCCAGAAGGCCATAAGGACACCGTACAAAGACCCAAAGGAGCCATTTCATTGGCCAGATATGAGGTGTAGATGGTTCATTCGCCATCAAGGGGCCAATTTCTTTAAGTAGTTCTCGAAGCAACTGTTGGTGAAGCTATTCAAAAGCTAGCTATGCAGAACCAGCAGCGCAAATTTGACACTTTATGAGCGCTGTTAGATGAGCATAGCAGGAAGCACGTGGACGAGAGGAACAAGGGACTAGCCGTTGTTGGGGCAGCACAACTAGAATACTTCACACCACTGCCAAATCCGAATCTGCTGGTCTGAGGAGGACCTCGAGGAGCATTAAGTACTTCTCCCACAAGATCGAGGCTGAGTCATTGGAGAAGTGGTCCCTGCTGCACGACACGGACGACACAAGGTACATCATAATAACCACTAATATTGCATAGGTGTACAACTGGGTTCTTAGGGGCCTTCGTTCTATGTTGTCGAGACCCAAATATGCAAATCCGGACTCTCTGTTTATACCGCATTAGTCCAGGATCACGCTAGTGCACACAGTGTGACATAAATGAAATATCGACCATATGCACAATAAATAAAGGAAAAGACTCAAATATTAACAATTATCAGATTACGACCTTATAACTAAGCTTACAACTAATAGCCTGAAGAGCTTAAGAAACTAGCAGTAGAAAACACTAATAAGCATGGTAGCCATTCGGCAATTGACTGGGTAGTGTAGTCCTTATCCATGAAGTCATCAAAGTATCCTCCATTAGGTACCTCCTGCAGGTATGACTCTTCTTTTTCAACAGAGCAACAGTAGGCATAAAACCGTGAGTACATTGGTACTCAACAAGTCGTTTGTAACAAAAATGCAATATAATATGCAAGACTTTTCAATGGATGGCCGAATGGTTATTTTGCAGAAAATAATAATTTAAAATAAATACAATAAATAGATTAAAAGCATACTTTAAGAAAAATAATATTAAATAAATAACCAAAGAAATTAAATAGACCATAAGTGAACTAATAATCCACTTAATAAACTATTAGTGAACTACCTGTCTAGTTTTCGAAGTTATACAACCCAATTTTATAAAATAATTACCCCTCATGTGAAATCACTGAGCATTATTCATAACTGGAGACACGACTATTTGAATAGTTTTATACTCTGTATAGGTTGCACAACTGTTCCGTCCGCTAAGGTTTCACCAATCACTTAGTCGATAATTGGCCCCTCTTGCACCGCATAGAAATCAGCAATCATGTTCAACTCAATAGCGAAATTAGAATTAAAATATCATAAATTAATTGGTCAGATCTATCCCACACTAGACATGTGGTTTGCACAGCAAGGTTCAGATCAATAGCACACAAAGTTAAGTCCTTAAATATTACCCAGATAAGACTTCCATATCTCTCGAAGTGCTAACCACACTTCCCCTATTGCGCTTCATGCCGCCAACCCATAAATACCCTACTGCGCAAAGATTACATCATACATGCAGCACGAAGATAGAGAAGGCCAGTTGCACATGGTGTATATGATGGACAATACGAAGCATCGTTTTGACGTGCTCCTCTGGGATAGAAGCGGATTTAGGACGGCTCTTTCTCTTGTCACCCGTGAGGTATACCTTGGAGATCATGTGAACCAACCTAACTGTACGTGCAACAAGCCGAAGTTGTTACACGAGTCACGCTCTCATGTTCTCGTCGCATGTGGGATTGTGCATACGGACCTTTCGAATTTTATGTCCGAGTATTTCTTAAAGGAGAGGGTAGCGCAGGCGTGGTTTGGCGAGTTTAGGGGGTTCAAGATTGTAGGTAACTTTGCCTTGTTGGATATTGCAAATAGGACTTAGATTTTGGACGTTGCTATGCTAAAGGGTGTGAAGGGTCATCGATAGAGTCATCGGATTACTAATGATGTGGATGAAGTGCAAGCTGGGACGTTGAGTAAGTGTTGTGGGTGCTACAGCCAAGAGGGCCACACAGCCAGATGATGCAAGGTACCTGTTGAGGAGTAGGCACACCAGTAATGGGACACGATGATTAAGAATTGAGAGGAGACCTGCGAACTAGCAAGGTCTGATATGGCTTGCGACGAACAAGTAAAGGCTGTTGTGGCCCGCGTTGAACAAGCGAAGCGTGCCACGAGGTCAGCTTCCTGCAATGACGCCCCCCGTAGTAGCAACCCCGTCCCGAACGTTCCAACCGAGCGTTCGTCGCAACACCTGCACGAAGGGGAGACACCGCCCCTTTGTTGGTGTAAGGACCTATGCAAGTTCTTTGAGTCTAAGCAGTGGCTCAGCCTCAGCATGCGTTACTGGCGTTGCGCGAACTACTTCTGTGACTACCCTGACCGTCGTCTAGACATGTGCAGCTATCGGCAACCAGTAAGGACCAGTTATAGTGTGTTCCCCCTACTATTTCGTTTCCAAAGTACGCACTAACAATCTCTCCCATGTTCCTGTAGTCCTCAGAACCACTATTTGGCTATCATAAGTGGATCGACTTAGAGATCCACTCACATTACTAGTGGACTATCGACTTCGAGGAGTAGGATGTCAACAGAGCGTATACGAGCAAACCAAGGTATACATCGGGAGACAAAGGCTCATCTTGAGACATGCATGCGCAGGAAGCGCGAGGCTCGTGAGAAAAAGTAGGAAATGGCAGTCGAGGCCAAAGAGGCCGCCGAGAAGTTCAACGCCGAGCTCGTAAGGAAGGAAAAATGGTCCCGATCCACGCAGTAGATTGGGCTGTTCCACACTAGTCCTCCAAAGATCGAATTTATTTCTATTCCAAAATTGTGCATATGTATCATAGGAGTATTTTGGTTTGTTGTATCGTGCATGATGCTGTTTCTCATACACGTAAGCAGACCATATACGTCGTATTATTACCAACTTTATTATGAAGTCTATTTTAATTCGTAACATCATGTCGTGTTATCTTTGTGTAGATATATTTCTTTATTTTTAAATAAAAAATAAATTATTTAAAAAAATTCGCGCTGGCTCTGCATTTTCTCTCTCCACATCTACTTCTATCCCGTGATATGCTTGGTCGCTTAGACCAAGGTAGCAGGCAGCTGTGAAGCTAAAAACCTCTCTCTGTCTCTCTCTCTGTCCAGACTTCTGGCTCGATCACTGCAAGATGCGTTGCGTTTGCGGTAGCGAATTGCGATGTGTTCTAGAGCACCGTGCCGCTGCTGCCGCCTGATGGGCCGCGTCTGAATCCGTGGTCCTTGCCAGCAAACTTGTCTGCTGCCGTCCACCGCTTGCCCTCTCCATTGGCATCAGCTTCTTTTCAACTCTCCCATTAGAAGATTTATTGCATGGCACGTTTTCAAAAGCCGGAAGCCGGAATTAACAGTGTCTTCTTCCATTAGAAGCTTAGGTCTGGCTCGTTTTAGTTTTTTTTTTAATTTTAGCTTTTTTCATTATTTAGTAATTTATCTTTTTCTAAATTGTTTTAGATTTTTTTGGGTTTTTTGCATTTTTCTTTTTTTCCTGTGTTCCTTTGTATTATTTGTGATGAGTTAATATATTTTTTCTATTTTTACATTTTTTAAAATTTAATTATGCCCTAAAAACCAAATCAGCTACAGTAAAAAAAGCTAGCTACAGTGAAATTTCAGCCAAAAGCCAGAAGCCACCACTAAAATGAATGCCGCCTTAATTTTGTTTTTTTATTTTTTTTGCCTTTTTGACTTTTTTGTTTTTATATTATTTATAGAGATATAATAGTATTTTTTATTTTTTTAATTAAATAATTAGAAAAAACTAATATCTACTATAATGTAATTTCAACAAAAAATTAACAGGCAAAGGGCATGTTCTTTTTAGCTTCTCAAAACGGTTTTTGGCTTTTACTACAGTACCTAACTTTTAAACGGAGTATTTTTTAAAATGGAGTCTATAAGTTAATTATAGTACACGTTAAAAGCTCAGCATCTGTACCATCTAAAATCTTAAGCGAGTATCTCTCTCCGTAATCTCTGTCATAAATAGCTAAAATTCAAAAATTTCGGCCAAAAGCTGCAGCAAAAAAGAATAGGTCCAAAACCAGAAAGCCACTAAAAATGCCAAACCCCGCTCATTTTGGCTTAAAGCCAGTTTCTATTTCTGGCTTCTGCTTTTTTTTTACTATTTAGCAATTTCGTCCTTTTCTTTTTTTATACATATTTTTTGGGCTTTTTGCCTTTTCTTTTTTTTCTCGTGTTCCTTTGCATTCTCCGTGATGGGCTAACATGTTTTTTATTTTTATTTTTTTTAAAAAAATTAATTATACCAAATAAGCCAACTCAAATATAGTAAAAAATAAATCAGTTACAGTAAAAAAATTATAAGCCAGCGTTATTCCGAACGCCCCTTAAACATCAATCTAAAGTGCTTCATCGTTCGTGCTTTCCTAAATCAGATTGGACTTTGGAGGACTTTATATGATATTTATGATGTCCTTGCATATCTTGTTCCTCTATGAGGTTCTATTTGTATGATCTTCTGTTTAGAAAAATCAAAAGTTAATATGAGGATTTGATTTCTCGAAAAGTGATTTCTCCACTTTTTTCACCACCGTCTCACTATGAGGATAAGTCAAAGGGCTACGGATGCATCAAATACCTTATTCCCCTCGCTCTTATCACGCTCATCTCACGCATCTCTTCCTTATTTTCTTTTTTCAGTACTTGCCCCCTGTTTCTAAATGTCATTTCCTTTAACTATTACTATTTATTTTCAGTAAAATACTATAAGTCATAATCAAAAGCAATAAGTAAAAGTCAATACGAAAACACTAGAGTAGCTAGCATTATGTTTCGGGCAAAGTAGTAGTAGTACTAGTATAAAAAATAATTAAAGTTTCATCGAGAAAATTGGTTAAAAATGACTATAATTAACTAGTAGTACAGCTGGTGCGGTGGTAAAGCTTGGCCTAACTAGTGGTACAATACTCGGAACCCTAAATTCACAATTTGTGTCGGAGTGGTGATTTTATATATCACTCGTTCAATACAAATTGTACAATTCACACTTACCTTTTATTTATATTTAATTTTTACACAACTTTGAAATAGCAACGCACACAAACAACTCGTTTGCCTGCGCCGCTTGCCTGCACTGTGGATGGTACGGGCTGAGGTGGTGCTGCCAAAGCGTGGTTAGCAAAAAATATTCAGATCAAGGTAGACAAATTGGCAGCGTAGCCAGCCGAAATATATTGATTCATGAATTGTGAGAAAAGAATAGAAGCTTTCGCTTTCTCTTTTGCAGGGCTCTTTTTGCTACCCTCCATTGAACTTTAACACGCGACAGGCTTCACGTCGATTGCAGCGATTTCATTTCTGTTGGCTGGGAGGTGACAGCTCTTCGATCGCCAACGCATCTTATAGTAATGGATGAGCAAGAAACACACAGGTAAGGGCTTGTTTGAAATGCTGAAATTTCACAAAGACAGTTCGATTGTTGTGGAGCCTTACCGTTTCTATAGAAAGGGATAAACTGAGACGTGCTGTGGTTGCATGAACATTGCTGCTAGTTTGTTTAATTTAAAAACGAAATGGAAATTGATTTTAACATAGCACATGAATGGCCAAAAACAATTCTTATTTCTTCCAAACAATCAGTTTTAATGAAATTGTTTGTGTTGGGATACGGGTAGGCTACGCTAGCGTAAATTAAAATTTTCTACCGCGTAAACCAGAAAGGTATGCGAGTAAAATATCATAGATTGTTAACACTAGACGCACCGTACAACGGAAATAGAGTTGAAGTAGCCGATTCAACGAATAACGCGTCGTTGTAGAGAAGTTCTCTGGCCAACCGTTTCCTCATCGTGATCATCCCGATCAGCGCCGCAGTCGTAGTTGCGCCTCTACCGAGGTCCACATGTCCATGAATGGAAAACCGTGAATCGGCATGCTAGCATCAGTGCGCACGATAGGAATTATGAGAGGTGGCAGCTACCGTTATGATACAAGTAGCCTCCAATCAGATTCTTATCCGATACAAGTAGATATCGTATTCCACTCGGATACTATCATCCAAACCCTTATTGCTTCAGCCTATTAAGCGTATGATCCTGTAGATTCATATATATTTGGCCATAGGTTGAAAACTCATTTCCGGTCCATAAGTCGGTAGCGGTCCCTAGTAGAATATAACGACTCCCAAACATTTATAAAGATTATATCGGATGAACCTATGTAGTACTTTTGTACCAATCCCTTTGCCTCATGATATCAGATCGAAGTCAAGGTGAGAAGCGTGACATCCTCTGATACCTCGATCCTTCACTCGAACTTGTAGTGGATTACTCAGTTGTGATTGAGTCCTCAACCACATTCAGCATAGGTATGCACTTCCTTAATCCAACCACATCAAGAGGCCCAGAGATATCTCTTCTGTTATATAGGAGGGATAAATTCCATCTTGATCGTTCATATTTCTCTGCATGTTTCATAGTAAACCTGAAAGCTACCTTTACGACCACCTAGTCACAGAGTAGTGTTTGGTAACCCCTAAGTAAACTATTACACATGTAAAAAACAAAGACGATATTAGATCTAAGGATCATACATACACTATGTATGAGACCAACTAATGACACTTCAGAATATAACAATTTCCGTAGTGTCTTATGGTGGGTTAATCCAACGTCATATTCTTTAACATATGTCCATATTATTGATTTGATATCCTATATCTATAATTCGTAAAGCATGATCATCAATCAATACATGTGTTGATATGTGAATCATAATTGTCTCACATAATGATATAAAATTAGGGATAATTTCGAATAACATCAAAAACATAAATAAAAAGTTTCACAAACAAGTTACATACTTGTTGACCAATATGAAAGACATTTATTCAAGGGACAAAATAACATATTATTCAAAAGATCATAAACGTAGAAGTGATACAATCATCTTCATAACTGCCTCTAGGGCATATCACTAACAGTTTGGACTCCGTACAATCTAAACAAAGGTATACATTCCACAACCAAAAAGAAGAACGACGATGAAGAAGAAAAAGAAGAAGAAGAAAATGTTAGTAGAGATACATGGGACATTCTGTCGATGACGTGTGTGGGGCTCCCTAATCTTGGTGTGGGGCTCGTATGCATGGCACAATTGCCTTATGGATCAGAGTGGAACACCCTACTTTAGGGGAAACTTAGATTTTTTGGATATAGTTGATATTTGATCATAATCCAAATTTTTGACAAAATAACATTTGAATTCAAATTTAAAACCAATACCGAAATACAAACTCAAATAAAAAGAAAATACAAATAAAAAAACCAGAAATTTGTTTTTGGCTAGCCCCTTTTTTTTCTTTCTCCCGGCCCAGCCCACCAGCCCCACTTTCCCACACTCTCTTCCTCTGCTCTCAATCGAGCTGACTCACTTGCATCACACCATGCTCGAGCCGCTCGCATCGCACTGTGCCACACGCTCATCCCTGTGCTTGCTTAGCCGCTAGCATGCGTCCATGCCACTGCGCTCGCGCGCCCTTATCCCTGTGGCCATGCTGCACCACGCCGAGCCATCCCTGCCCTCAACCGTAGTGCCGCCGCGTTTGCCGCACACATCAATGCCCATACCGCTCACGCCTACACCAAGCACTTGGCCCCACTGCAACCCCGTGCCCATCTGCTTGGCTATAAAAGTCGTCCGAGCCCTCCCTTTCTTCCTCACCCTCCTCTATCTAGCCATGACCTTGCATTTGACCGCATCGAGCTCGCCCTCGTCGCCACCGTGCACCACCTCCACTCCGGTGTGGCCCTTCCCTTTCCTTCAACATCATGGCACGTTCCTGTGCCCCCTTGTTGCCTTCCCCTTAGGTGATTGGGTTTTTGTCCGTAGAAACTCACCGGTGCCATCTTCTTCCTTTCCAACCTGAATTGTCACCCACACCGCCATTCCCTCCCTTGTGAGTCCCAACTCAATTCCTTTCAACCTGAGCACCTCCTCGCCCTCCTCTTACTTCCCCTGCTGCCAATTTAGGTCGTTGTCATCTCCAGCTCACCGTCATCGCTGAAGACCACCGCGTCACCTCGGGTCACCGCCGCCATCACACCATAGCTCCTCTTGACCTTACCGTCCTTTGTATTGAGTTTCGCGTGCCCTGTGGATGCTCATCGTCCCTTCCTTTTTCCCTTTGCACCGCTAGTAGCCCAGTCGCCATGGTGGTCGAGCCTCTGCTGTCGTCGTGCGCTGCCGCTGTTGTTCACAAGGAAAACACTAACCAACAACTCTAGTTGGATTTTATCTATTCTTACATGTGCTAACCTATTAATCCAACACCATACCTGGTTTTATACTTACGCATGCACGCTTCTCAAAGCGCACATACCTATTAATCCGTTTTGAATCAACAATTGGTCCACTTGGCACTTTTAGTATATTCACTACTTAAACCACTTAGGCTACCGTCGCAAATTTGTACACCACCACTTTTTCGGTATTGGATACTTTACCAAAATGTTGCTCTACTGTCTTTCTTGAAGCTTCCCGTTTGCTTTGTCACAAAACATCGTCCATGCTTCACCATCTTTTATGTGATCCAAATGACTTACCACCAAGCCTCTCAGTGTCTAGAACCCACTGAACCATCCTCATTTACAAACGACCTAGGACACCTGGCACATCACATGCTTCTCTTTGCATATGACATCACTCAGCTTCCTTAACCGCATAGGACCTTAGCTCCTCACTATGCCTAGTCCTGATCTAACTTGTCGTTTCCCACCATATCCTCCATTGGTATCTTCCACTCTGGTTTCTTATCGTCTTAGCTTGTAACCACCTTGCAAGCCTCGACATATTTGGAGGATTCTTGATCGTCTAGACCTCGGCTCCACATAAGCGTAGTCTCGATCTCTTGAATGTTTCGAACCTAAACTCTCATAGCTTAGTCCTGATCCTGTCCACCTCACCATCATGTAGCTCTATAATTCTACAACCAATAACAACAAGCAAACTACCATGTAGCACTGCACATTACACAAAATTATCAATTATCATAATTAATCCATACAATGCACCGCGCAAAATATATACACTTAAGTGAAAGCACCCATGTCGTGCCAACACTCAACTAACATAGCTCAACCAACTCACACTCCAAACCTCTAGGGCCAATCTAGTTGCCAACCACAGGCTAGTCAGACCGCCGGCACCTCAGTCGACCCAACCACCAACCCATAGCCAGTCTATCTGCCACGATCGGAATGATTGCCAATCAAAGGTGGGTCATACCGCCACCTCCCATAACGAAAATACACTTAATAGAAAAAAGTTGTCGTACCACAACCCCTGCACTGCCACCATTCATGTCCGAAACTACCGCACCTGGTTGATCAGCTCTCATGTCGGTTTGACCATCGCTCCACCGTTGGTTAGACCACTACTGGCTGGTACAACCGTGACCACAATGCTAGTCATATCGCTAGTAATAGAAACAACTAAAAATTTTTAAATTTTCAAAAGGCAAACTCAAACTACACAAACTCTCTAAACCAAAAGACAATTATGCATCACAATCGTGGGGTGACCCCCACATGGTCTCACACCATTATTGTGCATAGGATCGCTGAGGTCTCGGCAACCCTTTTTGGGTGTTGCTGGAACTCGTCATTGACCGCCTCGCTAGCAACAAGCTCGGCCAGATTGCCTCCTTTGTGAGCAGAGGAGACTATAGCAATGTCATTAAGCTAACGATGTCATTAGGCCATCATTAAGTTAGGTTAATGATGCTTACTAGTTTCAATTAATGGGCGGCTAACTTGTATCCAATGTCATTAGGAAATCTAATCAAAACCGAAATTACAATTTGAGTCACTGACATGTGGGCCACCTTTATTGTGCTTTGGCCCACCCGTCATTCACTTAGGCATTTCATTAAAGAAAATAAATCAAAAATAAATTAAAAGCCCGTGGCCTATGTGTCAGTCACTTATAACATTTCCTTAAGCGAAATAATTCAAAGGGAAAATAAAAACCTAGTTGGACCCACTAGACAGCCTCTGATGTCTTTTATAATGAGACAATAAATTAGAAAAGAAATTAAAATCTGTGAGCCCCAGCTGATGGAGAAACATACTCTCTCTTTTATTTTATGGATTTTCTCTAATTTAAACTTTGGAATGCATGTTCTCACTCATTTTAAATCTAAATTCAATGAAACTTATTTCTAAATTCATATAAATTCAATATCTTTCTAAAAAAAGGCAAAAACATGAATTTTGAAGTTCACTGAGATTTTATTTAGATTTTTTTGCATTTGTGTGTATTTATTTAAATTTTGATGCAATCACTCGAATAGATCCCGAAAACCTGGAAGAGTAGCAATTCGAGCTCGATCAATACCAACAAGACTATGAACAAGGTGAGTTAATATTTTAATCATTTTCACCTACTTTTAATACAAATTATTTTACTTTAAATTATGAAATTATATGTTTAGTTTATTATGCAAAATTAATTCATACTAGCTCGTAGTTAATTCCCTACCGTTAATTTTTTTATTACACCCTACTTCTTGTCTTTGGACGTAACTCCTTGTCGCCCTATAATCAATGGTATACATACTAGTTGATAGGTCTGTATCTAAATGTTATGCTTAAGCTTGCTTAGATACATGTGGATTTAATTTGCCTCAATATTATTTCAAACATAAAAACTTGGTTAAGGCAATTATTGGATGGAAATGACTGATATGTTGAACTAAAAAAGATATTTTGTAATCCAAAACTTTAAACTTGCTTCATACCTATGCGGATGGTAAGTGGAGTAAGTGCGGATAGAGCACAAGAGCTTGGTATGTGGTTGAATCGCCTAAGTACTCTTAAAAACTGAATCTTGTGATGATCACCCAACATAAAACAACATAACAACAAACTATAATGGGTGTTGTCTAGCCAATTAATTTGGATCGGCCCAGCGCTGGTTGTGCCATCCGGTGGAACACAGGCAAGAATGCCAGATAGAGGCCTTGACATGCGGCACAAGGGGGGTCTTCTGGAGCGGGTGGATAGAACGATAGTGAAAACGTTAATATGTGTATCCACGTTGGGAAGGTACAGTGTAAAGGTTTTGTGATGGTCTTCTTGATCTGCATGTCAAAAAAAGCATGCGGAATATAAAAAGTTGAACTTCTTCTGTAGGTAAACTGTGCGACTTTTGTAGAGTAAAAACTTTTCAAATAGCCATGCCACGGTCATGAGTGGATATGGGAACTTACTCGAGTTAGGATCTATTTTATAAAAACCATTTGTCGGTGGAAAAAATATAAAAATGATGGGTGGATAGAACTCTGGTTTGATTATCCCTAGGTAGATAGAACCCAGCGAGTATAACGGGGTGGATAGAACTTTGATAACAAAATAACATATGGTGGGTGAAATCATATAACAGGTGGATGGAAACTGTACTACTATTATTATTGTTTACTTTCATACTCTTTACAAATATGGTTTTAATGAAAATGCTAGTCTCAGGATTTCTACGCACTATAATTTAACTTTGGCATTTTGCAAATAAAATAACTCGAGCCTCTTTTGTTGAGCCTTGCATACATAATATTTCATTGTGTGTTGGCTTACAGAGCATAATTGTTTGTGATTACCCTGACTCACTAAAATAACTTAGAGCATTCGGATCAAGACCCCTACACCTACTACGTTGTGTCTGTTCTAGACGAAGAAGAAGATGGAGTCTAGGCCATTCTCTAGTAGTTTCTAGTCTCTACCTCTACTAGGTAGACTTTGATGGTGATTGTGTGCATATCTATTATCCGAGCCTTGGATAATAGATTGTTGTACATGTTTTACTCTCAGTAGCTTGCCTGTGGTATGTTGTAGGCCTCGCCTTTGTTTTCTACTTCCGCTTCTGTTTTTGGTTCTCTATATTGTAACATTTGGCTTGATCGGCCTACTATGTAAAATTCTACCCGGTATGGATTATTTAAATTTGTTATATAATAAAAATATCTGGTATGGTTCGATACAATGTATGCCTGTGATTCTACAATATATCTATATGCACTAGTAGCTGATCCAAAAACTAGTACGATAAAAATATAGAGGGTTTTGGATTGTAAATCCAGGGTCCAACACAGCTAACGGCCATGTTTAGGGCTACAAGATCTCCATGCATGCAAGAAATCAACAGGATCACCACATCCATAGTGCAAGAATGTGTCTTGACGAAGCACTAGCAAGCAGTTATGAATCCAGTAGCGTGGGTTATTTTCGGTTGTGGTTTATGTTTTTTTTACCATAGCGCGAGCGTATGTATGGACGAACCGAATAACGATAAGCCCCTTCAGAGAGGTTGTCTCGATAAACCATTTTGAAATAACGACGAAGAAGTTGTTCTATTTATTTATTTATGAAAAACTATAAATAATAAACGATAAAGATATAAACCAAAAAGAACACGTTTCCAAGGCATAAGGCATTCAAGAGGCGCACGAACGACAATTGAGAGTTGCACGGTTGTTGTTCTCCCTTAACTGTCGTCGCTTTCCCCACCTGTTCGTCGCAGTGATGCAGACAGGGTGCCTTCCTCTTTGTATTTATCCTAGTTGCCGCCGATGCGAGTGCTTACGTTGCGGCCGAAACCTCCGATCTATCGATTCACGTTTAAAAGGTCCGAGAATCATACGCAATATTCGACAGGCAGCAAGGTTGTGAAACGATATGCTCTGGCCCAGCCGGACCCTGCTCGGCTCGTCGTTTGTTTCTGGCGCAGAAGGCCAAAACGAGCCGAATAGCTCAGTGCGCGCAGCTAGGGGTGGATATCAAGTCGGTTCGTCTTTTTATTGAGTTTTTCTTAAAATTGATATAGTTTGATTTAATATCATTTTATTGATAATTTACAATTATTTTTAGAATCGAGCTAACGAGTCGAGTCGAGCCAAAGAAAAATTTAATTTCATGTAAAATCGACTCTTTCAATGTTTAACTAATTATCGAGTGTAATTGAAGCAATTTTAAATCGAGCCAACGAGCCTCACTAACGAGCTTTTTTTCCAGCCCTACGCGCAGCTCGTGGTTTATCCTTCTTCACTCCTGAACGTTTTGACGGACAATGCTGCGGCGGGAGAGTCGCTTTGTCGAGGAAAGGGGTGCTTATGCTTCCCTCCCGGCATTTGTCGAGGCACATGCTTTTAGATTAAGGGGGCGTTCGGAATAGCGATGACTTTTGGTTTTTACTAAAATTTTACTGTTGCTGGCTTATTTTTTACTGTAGCTGAGTGACATATTAGGCATAATTAAATTTTAAAAAAATATAAAAATAAAAACGGCTCGCTAGTCTAAAGCGGATAATGCAAAGGAATACGAGAAAAAAAACGAAACACAAAAAAACCAAAAACAAAAAAAATCACTACGTGACAAAATTGCTACAGTGATTTCGTTACTGCTACAGTAATTTCGTCGCTAAACAGTGAAAAAAACTCTAACTTGAGCGGGGCCTAAAAGGAATATGCGATCTGCTACATTCTGAAGTGCATAAACTAACCAACAGTTCAAGGCAAGGCTGATCCAACGGTCGAGGAAAAACTTGGGTCAGCTAGCTCATCCTATTAGCATGAGATTGGGCAAGTAACATGCCATAAACGGGCGGTTAGCATTGTAGCAACTAGTGGTACACGACTTCAAAAAGAGCAACTAGTGGTACAGTGTTCAGTACCTTCGATAAGATTTCGAGGCCACCAGCTGCCTGCAACGCAGATCACGAGCCTTTCTGCCCGGTTAATCCCATCATTCCGCTCAGAGTTGAGAGTTAGATCGGGTTATTTTAGGTCAACTCGAGGTTCGGTTGGCTCAGCAATAGGCACGCCACGTGGTGGGTCATGCCAACACGGCACATTTGGCGGTATGGCACGGCACAGGGAGCACGTTGGCGCTAGCGGCCAGGTCGCCTCAGCCTCCACCTCGCCTCCTCCCTCCCGTTGACATCACGCTCAATCGCTCACGATCATCCCTAGATTCCCCATAACATATCATACCATCACAGAGCAGAGAGAGGGGGAGAAGAGAGGGAAGAACGTGTACCATTTGCCGGAGTCCGAACGAATGGATGACTACCGCAGGAGGAGGAGCGAGGCAGCCGGAGCCAAAGGCAACATCAGGAGTCGATGGAGGGGGTGAGGTCACGATGTTGCCTTCGTCGGCGTCGGTGCCGGCACCTTCACCTGCTCCGTAGCTGGAGACTCCACGCTGCCACCTTCATGGCTCCATCCTAGGCACAGACGACGTACCCCTGTCAGCCTCAACCTCTCGTGTGTCAGTCATGGAGAAGGGGTCACTGGGGGAGGTCGAGGGAGGAGGGTCGGTTGAGGAAGAAGTTAGCGATCGGAAGAGGAGAGAAGAGGGAGGTGCCTAGGGGGTCAAGGGAGGAGAGAGAGGCATCTGAGGGGGTCGGGGGAGGCGGTCGGGGAGGAGAGGGATGTAGCTGGGGGTCAGGGGAGGCGGCTGAGGGAGGTGAGGGGGTCGTCGCCGCGCGGGGGTGGAGGGACGGGGAGGAGAGAGAGGCCGAGGAAGGAGGGGGCGTCGCCGTGCCAGGGGAAGGGAGGGAAGCTAGGAGATGAGGGGATGCCATCGCCCCGGGATGGGGAGAAGGGGAGGGAGGTTGAGCCATCGGGAGATGAGGGGGCGCTGGGTGGGGCCGTCGGGGGAGGGAAGCGGAGAGGCGGCCGGGGGAGATCGGGGCAGGAGAGGGCGGCTGGGGAGGAGGGAGGCATCGGGGGAGATCGGGCGAGAAGGTAGATCGAGGCAGGGGGAAGAGTGAACCGAGCGGTGGTGAACAGATTTTAGGGAGGGTTAGGGATTTGGATATATTGGCAATTTAGCCCTTCAGATTTTCTGAAAATCTGAAAATTGATCTTTGTTTATTTTGATTTCTTCTGTTCTAGTTCTTAGAAACTCTGATTTTATCGCGGAAAGGTCCTAAACATCCGCTGTAACATGTACATCTGTATGGAGCAGATCCTAGAATGCCAAATTTGAAGATTGAATTAGGTTTTGGAGATGTGAATGTTATATATATATATATATATATATATATATATATATATATATATATATATATATATATATATATATATATATATATATATATATATATATATATATGAGATGATAAGAAAGATGAGAATGGATGGATCTTAATTCAATGGCTGAAAAAAGTGACTAAGATATGTTATGATTTAGGCCGAGTTCATTTTTGCACTTGTGATATATGATGTCTTTCGTTGTTCTTTATTTTTGCACTTGTTCTTCATCTTACAAAAATAATGAGTATTTTCAATGTTGCAAATTATTACTACATACGCTTTTAATTCTGACATAGCTCCCTTCACTGACTGCCTTTTTACTTCTAGCATTTGATGAGATAACTACCACATGTATGTTACAATTAACCATTACGTAAATATAGACAGTAGGTTATTAGTGCGTATATTACGTATAGTTGCTAAATGTTCAAGAAACTATTTAAATTTGATTTTTGAACTACAGTAAACTGTAATCTTGACTCTGCTTGAGCTTTTCTATTTGACTAGTTGGGCAGCCCTATGCCGAATTGCCAGACGACGGGCTAGATGTCCATGTACACCATAGTCCGATTTACAGCCAGATATACATGCCATTCAATTAGATGGCCAAGTTCGAAGGTGGAATAGCATGATACAATAGTATCGAATTTTAGCTAAGTTTTTAAGGAGGTGGGTATAAGAGAAACGAAAATAGCTGCCGTCGCCACCATGGTCACTGCCGATTTTATCAAGTATAATTACTTTAGTCTAGACTTAGACTGACACAACACGATAGGATGGCTAGATCCAGACCTTACCGACATGGTATGACCGAACTTCCGGCTCTAATTCCGCTGCTCATTGGTCCCTAACAACGAAAAAGACAGAGGCGACCATTGTCGGACTCGGGAGCAGGCCCATTACAATGAACTCATCACGTTCCGCTGTAAAAACACTGGATAGCTGAGCTGGTGCATCGATCGGGCCAGAACCGCGTTCGTACGGGAAGGCTGCTCGACTTAATTAATCGGCTACTTATTGCGTCTTCTCCGTTGTTAATGGAGCACTGCTCCTGCATGTCCACGAAGCGCATCCGTTCTTTCCGGTGTGCAGCAGTCAGTCGATCGGCACACAGGATTGGGAGCCTCTGTCTCTCTCTCTCTCTCACGGATGCCTGAAATGAATTTTGGTTCAGACATGGGAGTTGAAGATGGTGTACAAGTGTCGCCCATCGGTGCAAGGGTTGCCGAAAGCTCTTCGAAATGGGTGCAAGCTAGTTCTGGGCGTCATCGCTTTCATCCGTGTGACAGGCCTGCCGGCCAGGTCACCTTTTAATTGGCCAAACGAGGTGCATCCATCAGCCGTGACATCGTTAGCGGGTAAGCGTATGTGGAGTGGACGCATCTCCTCGATGTGAGTGTGACGTCGTTCTGCATTTCTTCCACGAGCATATGATAAGTAAAGAGAAAGCCAGTCCTTGGCCTCTTCGGTGTGCTCCTCTTGCAGCTGGATCGTAGAGGAGCATGCAAGATTCGTCTCGGGCTCTCGGCCAGTATATACAGGCAGCGCGTGGTATTACGATCGTAGCAGGTAGTAGTATCACTTGCCCGCAACTTGCTCACAGCAATCATTCGGTAACACAAGTCCTAAATGTCAAATTTTATTGTCGGATTGACGACAAAGTGTCTTGTTGCGAATCATGTAGGCTGTAGCAGGGGTTGGAATAACTTCTTCCCTGTAATAACCAAGGATGTCTTATGGTCAGTCCAAATTTGCTGGCTTAAACCTGCAACATGAGTTATTTTTTCTAGCAAGGAAATTGTTGCTATCACCAATGATTTCAGAGGTTGAGCAGCAGTATCGTGAAGTGTTTTCCAAGTGGAGCGATGACAAGACAAAAGGTGCTCTGGGCCAAACAAAGAAAAAAGGATGCAGAAAGGCTAAGTGGAGACCTTTTTTCCATATCTGCTGCGAGGATTTCACCATCACTAACACCACCGAACAAGGGCACTCGGAAGCAGTGTAGGACACGGCAAGAAGCGAAGCGATGGAGACGAGAGCAAGCAATTATTGGGTGCATCATCATCATCATCTCCTCCACTGAACCTTCCATGGCATCGGATCCTTTGCTTCGTCTGCACTGGAACCAGCAGTACTACTGCCGGATGATGCACTGCACATGGAGACGACGTCCTTGCAGTTGCAACAATTATTTTGCTGTTTGTTTGCGCATTCATGGGAATCGGTCGGTGCAGTCGGAAAGATCCTTTCCCGTTGCATCTCGCCGCGCGTCAAATTCTTCTGTGGTCAAAAGCCCTATTTTGATCAACAGTATTGTGGACATTCGCTAGCAGGGAGTAGAAATCAGGATAAGTAGTACTCCTACCAAGTACTACACATTGTATACGAATGCAGTAATTTTCCTGATACGCACTAGAAAGAACATAAAAAATGGAGTGTGGGATAGCGAAATTCTACTGGAGTACGTACATGTTCTTTAGGTGGTAAAGCCGGCCAACACTTTTTCCGTACGAGTTGAGAAACAAGTCTTTTTTCTCGCATAAAATAACAACGAACTAATTAACAGTGGTGCTACTGTACAAAACTACAAATGCTTCTACTACTAATGAGCAGTAGTACTCGTAATCATATGATGTACCGTATTGGTGTACTAGCATACAGTAACACTCGGTTCGATGGGACCGTGCGTACGTGACCGCTGCTCCAAGGACAACCAGCTTGCGGTCGATCAAACTCGCGATACTGCGCACCTACCGGAGTAGCAGCATTAGCAAGCCAGAAACCTGTCAGTGCCGTTCAAAGGGGAGGGGGCAGATCATCTGCGTTCACGTTCTCGCATTCGGACACGATTTCGGCGAGTATTTGGGGGGCCGCGCGCGCGGGGAAAGGCTTTGGGCGCAGAGTCCACTGGACCTGGCTTGAGGGGAGTGGGGAGAGAGAGCGACGTGCAGTGCAGCTGTGCAGGCGCAAGTCTGCGGCGAGGGAGGAGGAGGAGGAGTCCGCTTTGGCGGCGCGGTTTCCGAGGAGGAGGAGGAGAGTGCGTGGCGTGGTGGGCGAGGCGCGCGGCGGACGCCCGCCTCGAGCCCCGCGCGGGCAGGCGAAAGAGGGGACCGGACGCATCCGCGGCCTGGCACTCTCCTCCGTTTCTTTTGTTTTGTTTCGTGTTACCTGCGCGCGCGTCCTGACAAAGACCACAATAACTAAACCCTGCAAAGCCAGTGGACGGACACACAGGCCCCCAGCCGAGGCCGTGATAAAATTTAAGTACTGATTTGCCTGAGCATCTCCAACAGTATAGGTCAGCTGTCTCTTAGCAATGTCATATAGGATTTATAGCTGAGAGAGAATAGAGAGAGAGAGGGAGGGAGGTCGTCTGCTCGGGATGTGATCGTCTCCTCGCACGGATCAAGAGTAGAGCGACGGCACATTTCGTTGTTGGAGAGAAATCTTGTGGATCCGGCGCGGAGCATCGCATTTCTCTAGCACGCGAATGATCTCTTGCACGCTCGGCCGTCGCCGCGTCCTCCAGCGGCCGGCCGCCCACCCACCCGCGCCGATGGCCAGGTCCTGCTCGCCACGTCGCCGTCCTTGTGTTTGAACTTTGAACCACTTAAAATTACCTGTGTCCTAGAAGTGAAAAGCTGTGTAGTTTTTATTGCTTACCCTAATGGGCATGGGCTCTGGTCCAACCGCAGGCAGCTCTCCGCTTTATCCGTCGCCTCCCTAAACGCCGACACGTCCGTCCCGTCCCCCACTTGCTCGATCGGTTGCTCCGTCGCACTGCCATCGGTCGTCGATCGCTGGCTGCGCCTGACACACACCGACCAACGTGCATTCCAAAAAATTACTCCACCCAACTCTTGTCTTGCGGATCCACCTGTGCATAGTTAAAGACGGATGCGTCGGAGCTTGCGGCGGGGCGGGTCCAGCCCAGGCACGCGTGGGCGTGAGATGCCGATCGGCGCGAGGCCGTACCGGCGAATTGAAAGCACGTGCACGGAAAGGCGGGGAGGCTCAGGGTGTCAGTGGACCAGGCCTGCGCGACCGGGCGGACTGGTTTGACACCTGGGGCTCGAATGGGCCTGCGGCGGCACAGGAGCCTAGCGACTACCCTGCGCTGCCTGCCTCCGTCGGCCTGCTTCACCGTACGGTACGGCGAGCTTGCCCCATTTCCGTCCGCCTGCCTCTGTCACGTGGCAACGGTCTTCATGCTGACTGACAGAGCGTCGCCTCGTTGCGCTGCACCCTGCGGGTGGTCTACGGCTCGGAAAGAGTCGGAGTTCGACAGAGCAAAAGGGCCGGCCGGCCACATCCCCGGCGGGGTGCATGCCATGACCTTGCCGCCGACGTTCCCTGCTCTCCAAAAGGGCGCATTCTATTGTCAAATTTCTTGGGGGGCTTGATTCTATGTTATTGGGAGGCCCTGCAAATCTGGAAAGCCCAATTCCGACCCATCCCACGGCGCTGGCCCGTTGGCTGAGCGTACTACATCGTCACTCTGTTTCGGCCCAAAAAACCTTCCTCGGCTTAACTACCAGGCCTTTTTGCATGTATATTCATAAGTAGAGGGAAGACCCTCCAAAAAAAAAAAAGTTGAGGGAAGAAGCATAGCCGCGTAGGAAACAAATGCTAGACGCAAAAGTTGTTATTCTAGACTGGAGGATTTTCTCAACAAAGGAAAGAAATAGAGGCAAAAAAATAAGCTCTGCGCCCACCGTGGGGCTCGAACCCACGACCACAAGGTTAAGAGCCTTGCGCTCTACCGACTGAGCTAGACGGGAACCGGTTTTTCAGTTTCTTTAGTAGTATTTTTATTAGCGTGAACTGAGGCCACACGACCAAAAACACCACGGGAAGTTCGCATCAGAATGCCTCTGCACCTCATCACCAGAAGAACAGGATGAAAATCCACGTTGCACTAACAAAGGTCCCACGAACGCGTCGTCGTTGAATTCTTAGGTGCCAAGCTCCCAAAAGCAACATCAAAATCTAGAAATGACCAAACACCCTAATCCGAATTAAACATGTCAATCTAAAGCACAAAGCGCACACCTAATCACCAATTTCATGCCTTAATTAACTCCACCGTGGCATAACGAAGAGAGACATAAATAGTGGCATAAACACATGGATGCTAAACCAAAAGTCCGTGTTAGATATGTGCATATGAGACACGATTATTGACCACGGCAGGTGTACAATGAACCGGTCATAGCTATAGTAAACCTATCATATCTATAATGAATGGGTCGTAGAGTCAACCTGTTGTGGTCGTTACGTGCCACAGACCATGCTTATCCTTTCAGGTCTCTTCCTTCCTTATCTCCCAGGTATTGTTTCTATAAACCGATTGTTCAGATATAGAAGGAAGAGGCCTATATATGTAACCCTTGATTCATTAATCAATTCATTGCATGATTTCTCCAAAACACTGCATGCTTTCATGGTATCAGACTTGATCGCTCCTGTGACCGCACGTTTCCGCAAACCTTAGCCATCGGCCTCCATCTTCCGACCGATCTATCCCTCTCTCTCCTATGGCCGGCTCCACTGACCTCTCTGCCGAACAGGTAGCTCAGCCTAAGCAGGCTGCTTTGGCCACCCATGCAGCTCCAACCGAAGCCGCTGTCGTTGAGGACCGTCGGGTTCAGGCCATTGTCGCGGCTACTGTCGATCGCGCGTGATCGCTTGTCGAACTCTTGAGCTTGGTCTGTTCATTCATTGCACTTCACTTGCCGAACTAGTTATATACTCCGATATTGATTGGGTGGGTTGTCTTGATACACACAAGTCCATCTCGAGCTACGGCGTCTTCCTTATGACAACCTCGTCTCTTGGTCATCAAAGAGGCAGCACACCGTCACCCAGTCAAGTGCAGATACTAAGTACCGTGCCGTGGCAAATGGTGTCGCTGAAGCCTGTTGGTTGCCCCAATTGCTTGTGGAGCTACACAGTCCAACATTGTCGTGCCACCCTAGTCTATTGTGACAATGTCAGAGCGGTCTACCTCTCTACCAACCCGGTTCAGCAACAATGTACCAAACATGTAGAGATTGACTTGTACTTCATTCAGGAGCGCGTTGCTCTCGGTGACGTGCGTGTTCTTCATGTCCCAACGTTATTGCAGTACGTGGATATCTTCACCAAATACCCCCACGTCCGTTATCACCGAGTTTCAATCCAATCTGAACGTTCGTTCTTCTGCCGTTCTGACTAGGGGAAGTGTTAAATATCTGCATACAATCATTGACCACAGCAGGTGTACAGTGAACCAGTCGTACCTACAGTGAACCGGTCATAGGGCCGAATTGTTGTGGTCGTTATGTGCCACGTATCACACGTATCCTTTCAGGTTTCTTCCTTTCTTATCTCCTGGATATTGTTTCTATAAACTAATTGTTCAGATATAGAAAGAAAAGATCTGTATATGTAACCATTGATTTATTAATCAATTTATTGTGTGATTTCTCCGAAACACTACATGCTTTCAGTCCATATCCGCAATGACATATACATCCCACGTTGATCTAGCTGTGCAAAGCTCGCGCGAGGACCAGACGCAGCCGTTGGCGACGTCGAACAGCACGCGGTGGTTTTGCTGCTGCATGCTGGCCAGCACGTTGAGCGCCGCGTTCACGCCATCCGAGGGCCCCCCGTCTCCATCGCCAGGCACGCGATGCCGCCCGACGAGCTGTTGATCACGACGTTCTCCCTCGGCAGCGTCACCGTGACCGCCCCGACGAACATGAACGTGATCGTCAGCACCGAGACGACCGAGGCGCTCACGTTGAAGCACGTGTCAAACCCACCCAACGGCGCTGCCAGTGAACATAAAAATCTGGCATTGAGAATTATATTTTCACTTGATTAAAGCATCTTGGTATTGTTATACAATTATATTATAGAATTATTCAGATTTGAACTTTGACTCAAATTAGTACTTCTGGGGAAACAGTTCATCTCTAATTCCAGCCATCATAGTTAAAACTATAAGCCTTTGTGTTCTGTTCTTCACTCATTGTTGAAGTTGCTTCCTTTTGTGTACTTCTCTGTATAACAGCACAAGTCGTGTTCATATAGTAGTTCTGAAGGTTTGGTTCCTTGTGTGAAATAGACTACAATTTAATATCTGTTATTTAGAATCTTATGATGAGTTAATTTTTTAATTATTTATATTATTTGAGATGTTGTCTTTAGTATAAATAATTATATTTGAATTTTCGCTATTATGGATCTTTATATTTTCTATTAAATAATATTTTTATTACTTTGAATATTTATCCTAAAATTACTGGATCCGCCGTTGCACCTAATGACCCTACTTGTACTCTGAAGAGAGAGAGAGAGAGAGAGAGAGTACAACCGAAATTCACAAGGGAATCACAGGAAGACATCAGTACAGATAATATATACATACGCGTGTGCCACGTTAAGAAATGAATTAATAAACTATGTATAAACACCCTACACCAATCAAGTGATGAACTGATCAACAACTATACATATTTCCAGGCCCTGCAAGAACAAGTTGACAAATGAATGAACATGTGAACTAATAAACAAGTAGTCCCTTGATCGAGGCTTCAGGCGTTCATCATGATCTTGAACTCGTCGAAGCTGAGCACGCCATCCCCGTTGAGATCGAACCTGCAGATCATGGCGCGGCACTCGTCGATGTCCTGCTCCGACCCCAGCCTGCCCAGCATCCGCTTCAGGCTCGTCGGCGTGATGCACCCTTCCCCTTCCATCTCGTACATCCCGAACGCCTCCTTGAGCCCCATGTACCTCTCCTCCTCCTCCACCTCCGCCTCCACCAGCCTCACGAACTCCGCCTCGCACAGCAGCCCGTCGCCGTCCGCGTCCACCGACGCCACCAGCGCCTCGGCCTCCTCGGCTGACACGTCCTCGCCGAGCGTCGCCTTCATGCAGAGCTGCAGCTCCGCGGCGGAGATCTTGCCGTCCGCGTCCCTGTCGAAGGCGGCAAACAGCGTCCCGAACTCGCTCGACGACGCAACCATTCTCGATCGATCTCCTTGCCAACCGGCTAAGTAGTCTCGGCGGATTGGTTATTTGGAGCTTGCTGAATTCTGTTCCTTCTTTGCTTGCTAATGCTACGTTGCTGCAGATGCTGGCGCGCGCTCATGTGTGTATATATGCTCGCCTCAAACGCGACTTTCGAAGCTTCACGGCAAGGCGGAAAGATGCTGGTCGTCGGTCGGAAACATGCCGTGTTGTAGGTTGGATCAAGAAAGGGAGGCGATTTTTATACAGTCCACTGTGCTCCTTAGGGGCCCAAAAAAGTACTTGAATGGGAACTTGGAAATTCCGTGGCGTATGAGAGTGCGTCCTGCCTGGCGTGACGGCCGGGCGGCGTTGGTTCCGTGGCGGAGAAAAGCAGCGTTGGTGCTGCCGTGTTCGGCCCGACTTGGCCAAGGGGGCGGGCAGGTAGAGTAGCACCACGTTGGACGCGCTCCTCTCGTCTGGTTGGCTGCGAAGCTTCGGCCGACCCAGCTACAGCGTATGGCTCTGCGCATGTCACGTCGCCATCGTGCCCTGGTGATGCAGACGTCAGATAAATTGTTTGGTGCGGTTGGCTCAAGTTGGGCCGCGAGAATATCCTAGTTGCTTTTGCACCTGTTAATTCAGACTACTTGCACCAGCGTTTTTGGCATGTTAGGTCAGGCATGGTAGGATATCAGGGCTAGCCGCCCGAATGCGCCAGTCGCCCTTTTCTTCAGACCAAACGAAATGCCAGTACGCACACGTACTGCCGTACAATCAGGTGTCCTTATTGTATCTAGACATTATTATCTAATCTAATTGGCGAATGGCGAAACGTGCGGGAACGTAACAAGGTATGTCTGGATGCAAATGTTCCAGCGGGCTAACCACGTTATTTTGGACTACGATCAATGATTTTTAGTTATAGTTAATGATTTTTATCTATACTTTTTGAGACGGTAGTGGATAGTGGAGACGTCGACGTAGATGATGCACACGGTTTTTGATTCGGGATGCTGTTTGAAGAATCCACTTCAATAAACCGTCACATCTATTTGTACTTTCGAAGAAACAAAAAAACCCTAAAAAAATATGGTTGTTGTCTCAGTGTCATATTGCCACTGATAAAAAATTCACATTTCACTGTGACCATGGGTGATTATTTAACATTTGTAACATTATCCATTTAATCAAGACACAAATAAATCGAATTTCACTACTGCAAAAAAAGGTTATCATAGACGGTTCAAAAATGTCATCATAGACGATTTTATGAGCCATATGAGTTATGAGTCAGTAATAACATGAGATCATTACAGATGGATTTTGAACTGTTTGTAAGAACCATATAACAGATGATTCAGAATTATAACCGTCTGTGAAGACATACCATCACAAGCGGTTCGAAACTAGAACTGTCTACGAAGGTATACTATCACAGAAGATTCTAACCACAAATCGTCTGTGATATTTTCTAATCACAGACTGTTCCGAACTGTCTGTGATAGTTCTTTCTATACCTAAAAAACTAGCTAGCATACCTAAAAATTTTATTATTTTCGGCTAGCCTTAGAAAAAGCTAGCTATGCCATCTGAAAGCGAAATGACATATTTGAATTTGAATTCCAGATCTGAATTACATATAGCATTGCATACACAAGACGTCACTTGCAATTTTACAAATATAAGCTTCACGGTTATAAATTCAGAAAGATGCTTACACTACAAGAAACTTTAGGCTAATGCAAGCTAGACTTACATATTTTTCATTAAACTACAATCTAAAATAAGTAGAGCAAAAAAAATTTCAAGTAGCAAAAACAAAAAGACAACGAACACTATTTTCAGCTTTTATGCCAAAATCAACATAATACCACATTTTTATGATATAACAAGCAGAAACCCCCGCCGATGTCGGTAATTGGAATAGTGCAGACCTACCATTGCCTTCTTCCTTTTCATCTTACTTCAAGCAAAATTTTAACTGCTCTTACCGAACCCATTCCCATCCTTACCGCGCATTCCTATCCTCTTGACTACGAATCTTTGTTGGCACTGCCATCCTCGTTTTTAACCCTCCGATGTGTCGCCGTAGCCATCTTCATCCGCGTTGCCGCCTGCCAGGGCAACAATGCCACTGTCTTCTGCCGGTGTTGTCTTCTGCCAGGGCAACTTTATGGCCATGTGCCTCTTTGCTTCAGCGCGGCCTCTTCCTTCTCTCCAGCTGACTCCATCCTTCCCCTCGAGCTTTTTCTGTTGACAACTTCCTCAAATTGATCCGCTCCTCCAGACTCCAGCCGCAAAGATTCCTGTGTTTTTTGCTATTCCGCCATCATCTTTGAGGACTACATCTTCGGTTGTCACGATTGTCTATTTTTTTTTTCCGTTAAGATCTTAACCATCTTATAGATAGAATTCCTTCCGTTTAACAATCACAATAGACGTGTTGGAGTAGAACTCCTCTTTGCTCCGTATGGAAGCCAAGCTCTTTCCTTGCTCAAGTGAAACGTGACTCGATCTCCATCCGATCCCACGCAATTGTTTCTGGCTCATATCTTTCTTCTGGCTGATCGAATACATGTTTGGACTTTTTTTTTTAATCTAGATCTATCACGATCAATGTTGTGAATCTTTCTCTTTTTTCTCCGATTAATATAGAAATTTCTATCTCTTAAGAGCGAACGTGATTGCTCTTTTTACTTCTGCTTTAATAACAATAATAATAATATTAATAATAATTGCAGTTATACAACATCGCTTCCACCAGAGGTTTCAAACTTCCGATGCAATGATCTACTGCAAGAACCTACATACTGATAATTCGAGCATTCCCTACCTACTTCCATGAAGTTGATCATATTTTATTTACTCATGAGAAAAGACCAAACATAATGGAACAGCCGAACGGCCGAAACATGACTTCGTCGTCGCCGGCTGCGCAACAAGTTTATTATATGCGCGCCATTCCGGGGACGTCAAAGTCTTGGGATATACGGCAAATAATATATCAGCAGCAACCGACGAGGACCCTTTCTGTTGGAAGAGGCAGGCGTCGTAATATTACTGTCGCAAAGAAAGACACATGTAGAGGTGGAAGACGGGTCGTGCTTTTCTGAGCTAGCTTGAGGTCCAACCGGTCCGTCACGGCACGGACACGTCACATGGCGGGCTGTGCTGGCATGGCCTGAACGGTGGGCCAGGCCAGCGCTGAAAAGCCGGCCCGTCGGTCGGCACGGCACGGCTCGACGAATCGTGCCGTATTCGGGCCGGCTCGGCATAGGGGGCACGACGGGCACGTGCGGCAAGGGGGGGCACAACGGGCATGCGCAGCACGATGGGCACGCCGGTGCCGTCGGCCACCTCGGCCTCGGCCTCTCACCTCTGTTGCCCTCCCGTCACCAACCCATAGATTCAACCCCCACAAGCCATCACACATCACAGAGAAGAGAGAGAGGGGGGAGTAGAGAAGGAGTATACCATGCCAAGGAGAGGAGCCATCGACCGTCGGTCCGCGTCTTGCGTCACCACTCACCAACAGACCAGCTCGTCGCCTCCTGCGGCTCCCGCCTCGGCCCCGATGCCACCTCCCTCCTCGGAGCCGCGTCGGCGCCGCCTCGATGCCGCTTCGCCTCCTATGCCGGATCTGGCTGTGGGGGGGAGGGGGGGCGAGGGGGACGGGATCGGAGGGGGCATGCTAGATCTCGTGGTTGGGGGGTGGCGCTGGAGGGGATGGACGGATGGCGGGATGGGGGCACCGTAGGGGACGAGGAGGGGGAGAGGAAGGGGGAGGAGGGGGCGGCGGGGGATCTCGGATCAGGGGAGGAGGGGGAGGGGGAGGAGGGGGGCAACAGGGGGTCCTGGATCGGGGAAGGAGGGGGCGGCGGGGGATCCCAGATTGGGGGAGGAGGGAGGCGGCGGGGGATCGAGAGAGAGGAGGGGGCAACGGGGGATCCCGGATTGGGGGAGGAGGGAGGCCGGGGAGGAGGGAGGCGATGGGGGCCGGTTGGCAAATCTGGAAGTGGGAGGGCGGGGCGGAGGGGCGCTTGCTTCTTTTCTATGTATACCATGAAGTAGTGCAGAATAAAATCACAACCTTTTAGTTAATTGGAATTGCATTTCAAAGGGCACAACATATTCTAGTTAATTGGAAATTCTTGAAGGCATTTCATCAAGTATCTCATGTGCATACATAAAAACATGCAATTATTGCTCAAATTTTTTGGATTGTTCGCACATGAAACTTCTGAAAAATCAAACTCATTCTAATTCTATAATCTAAGCAAAGAAGATATCCCAATTCCATAATCTATGCAAAGGATGTGAATTGCATAGCCACTCCATCAATGCCAAGCAACTGCTCAAGGCGGGTGGAAAGATGCCGTAGCTCCACCACAATGATCACCACGATGAGGCATTCGCTGGCAATGAGGATCTCATCCTCGAGCACAAGGCTCTGCACTACCGTTCCGCCTCACCGGCTATTCGCATTGCTGTTCTGCCTCACCAGCTATCTCCTCAATGTTATTGCCGTCCATCATGCTAGTTAGTTGCTAGATTCAAACAGTGGGAGCAGCACTGCCGGTGAGGATGCCAGCAGCTGGAGGAAGGGGAGGGAATCAGATCTGGCAAGAAAAGGGGATGATAGTTTGGAGGTAGGTGGAGAGCAAGAGGTGGAGTGTGGGTGTGAATGAAATCAGATGCAGTTGCGGTGTGGGTGTATTTTAAAATATCAATGAAATTTTATTTTTTTCGAAATATTTATGTCATTACGTGCTCATATTTTTATACAAATAATTTAATTTTAATTAATTTTCAACGAGGCGGGTACGAGAGAAAGGAAGATGAAGGACGTCGCCACAATTGTTGTCACCACCTTCATTATGTATAGTTATTTCGGGCTGAGCTTGGGCTAGCACAACACGAACGCTAACACGGCGGGCTTTGGGCCATGTTTGGGCCTGACCGGAGGTGAGGTGGGTCGGCACGACACAGTATGGCGGAATGACTGAGCTGAGCCGACATGACATGAATCGGTCCGAAGCACGGCCAACTCCCACCTCTAGACCCATGTATACTATTACCACTTACTCGTTCAAATATCGACTTCCCTGTTCCATATCACCTACAAACTTCTACTAGGAGTAGACATTATCAACATGCTCATTCCTCAGGCTCCACTCATTGATTGTGCCTTGCATTCATGAATACAACTCGCTGCTTCTATGCACCCTGTATATATACACGCACCTAACTAAGCACCAGAAGCATTGCAGCATTCTGAGGCAAAACGCCCCCTGCACCCACTTCACCAATACTCAACAGCTAACGATCTCTGAACCTTTTTAGGTGATCATAGAAAAGACGGTCGCCGCGACAGGCGAGTTCAGCTGTGTGTTCTCGGCGTTCGACCGCGACGACGACAGCAAGATCTCGGCAGCTGAGCTGCGGCTCTGCATGAGGGCGGTGCTCGGCGAGGACGCCGAGGCTCTCGTGGCGTCGCTGGACACCGACGGTGACGGGCTGCTGGACGAAGAGGAGTTCCTGAAGCTGGTACAGCTAGAAATGGAGGAGGAGGATAGGTGCAGGGGACTAAAGGAAGAATTTGAGATGTACGAGATGGAAGGGGACGGCTGCATCACTGCGTTGAGCCTGAAACAGATGCTGAGCAGGCTAGGATCGCATCAGGACATCGAGGAGTAGTGCCAGGCCATAATTTGCAGGTTCGATTTGAACGGAGATGGAGTGCTTAGCTTCGATGAGTTCAAGGTCATGATGTGATGTATGTTCATGATGCGTGTGGTTCAGGCCCCGCTCACATGTATGCACAGTGAAATATTTTGCATGTATTGTGCTGACATGTAATGTTCGTCATTGGTGGCAACGACAGGAGCTATGGATAGGAACAATCACTCATAGGTCAGTGCGAAACTTTCATCCACAACGGATTGTGATGGGTACTATAAGTTCATTTGAATGAAATCGAGACATCAAAATAAAATCAAGTGTCATACACCTCGAATAGACTTTTTATGCATCCTAGATCATTCTAGCATGCATTTAGAATCCATCCGAGTCGGTATGAACTTTTATCCATGACACGTTGCAATGGTATTACATGCTTCATACGGACGAAATTGGGTCACAAAAGGAAATTAAGTGACAAACACCTTAAATAGACTTCTTATGTGTCCTTGATCATTTTGGCATGCATTTAAAATTCGTTGTCGGTATGAAACTTTACCCCACAATGGATTGCGACAGGTACCATAAGCTCATTTAGACGAAATCGATGCATAAAATAAAAATGAGTGCAATACACTCAAATGGATTTTGTATGCGCCCTAGATCATTTCATCGTGCAGTTGGAATATGTCTGAGTTTGCTGTGAAACTTTCATCCATGACGCATTGAGATGGTACTATATGCTCTATGAGGACAATCGAGTCACAAAAGGAAATTAAGTGCCAAACACATCGAATGAACTTTTCATATACCCTTGGTCATTTCGGTATGGAATTGGAATTCATCCGAGTTGGTATGAAACTTTCATTTACAAAATATTGAGGATTACTTGGACTGATATAGTAATGTAACAGACTAAAACATGAACAAAACTATACAACTCAAATGAATTATAGGGAGAATGGCACAATGAATTTGGTCATGACACTGGAGGTAAAGACTGATTTAAGTTTACAATTGGTTAGTCTACAGTTCTCTAAACCCAATGCTGCACTTTTGAATGACGACTCTTTTGGGTTCACTTCTCTACAGTGCAATTGGTTAATAGACTTATCCTTAAGGCTTAACAATGGAGAGGTAATGAGGTTAAATCCTAGAAATTCCACCAATAACCACAACACTATTTGTTTTGGCTTAAGCTTAGGCTTAAAAGAAAAAAAAGTCAAAGCAGAAACAAAGAAGAGGCTTTTTAACCAGGCTTTTGAAAAGCCTAAGTCACCCACATAACTAAAACCAAAAGCCAGCCCAGAGATGTTTTTTTGGCTTTTGTAGGATGGAAATAGCCTTTGCCACTGAACTTTGAAGAAACTATCTGCACATACCTAGGTATAAATGCTTCCATCTAACCCTCCCCACCCGCATTCCTCTCCCCTCCTCCTAGATCCTAGACCCAATTGTCTCTAGGGCGATTAGGGTTCTTCCCCCATCGCTGCCATCGGGTCCTCCCCGACATCAAGGTACAACTATTGCCCTCACATCTGTAGATCTCCAAACCCAATTTGTATGATTGTAGATATCTTGTGATTGTTGAGCACAAGTTGGTGCTTATTTTAGTTTATATGCCATGATCAGATGTGAGAGAAATATTTCGAATGGATGTCAGAAATTCAGAAATTTATCCTCTGGAAGATTGTGGCATATTTTTGTTTAGATGTGGAATTTTCCAGTTTTGTCGATGTGCAAATGTAGATGCTTGTGTCCAATGCATGGATGGCTAATTTTTGTTAAGATTTAAAATGATCAGTAGATTTGATGGACTAGTAAATTCAAGTTCCATCTGATTAGTAGATTCAAGATTATTGTCACCCATATACTTCCTTCTTTTATCTGCATGTAGTGTTTAAAACACTACCATAGCATTATTTTTATTTGCGAAATGCTTATGATTGAATGAAAATTGTCTAGATGGATCTAATTTCTATCAGCAAGGCAAATCAGGATACATTTAGCAACATGGCATTTTGTCAGATTTCCGTGGAGGAAGTTGGTGATGGGAATAGACCATTGGGATGTTTGAATTCCACTAGCTACAAGATCCTATAGAAGAAGTTCTTTGATAGGACAGGGAAAAAGCACATCAAAAAACAAATGAAAAACCATTGGGAAGCATTGAAGAAAGAATACAACTTGTGGAATGATGTGAAACAAAAGGCAACTGGACTAGGTTGGGATGATAAAAAGGAACTATAGGTGCATTCGATGCTTGGAGGAAGGAGCACAAGGTAGTCATTGGAGAAATATCTATTTATTTCATTTCATAATCCTAGATTTAAAATTGAGCAAAATTCAATCTTTTTTCCATTTCCAACAATATCCAAAACATTTCTGTGATGGACCACTTGAGAACCTAGTTGAGATGGGAAAAAAACGTTTGACAAGGCTCATTTCACAGGTGCAACTTCGGCCATCCTGGGTGATCCTGCACAAGAAGGCCATAACGTTGCTAATGTTGAAGGTTCAGCGGATGGCAACGAAGACGCAACCACCGATGAGGAGATCAATGAAGTCACTTGCAAGGAATCAAAGGGTGCTGCAAACTGTAGGGCTGCTAGTATTAATCCTAGCCCAAGAAGAACAAGAAAAATCCCATCACTAGGGATTTCAAGCGTATAGTTGATGTCATGGCTACTCGCCCAGTTCTGAGTGGTCCATCCATAGCAGATAATATGGATTTAGTTGTCCAAGTTGGGGTAGTAGAAGGAAGTGATGAACATTTCATTGTGACAAGACTCTTTACTAAACAGAAAATTGAGAAGTGTTTGTCACTATAAAGACCAATGAAGGAAATATTAATTGGCTCAAGAGGATGTACGATCTCAAGATGAAGAAGGATTAGAGCTATTTTGTTGTCCTTTTTTAATTAGTAAACTATATAGTTATGTCGTACTCATATTACTATATGCAGTCATGATTATGTAATGGAGTCGAAACTATTGAGTCATGTTATGTACCCTTAAGACACCATACTTTATATTCTATGTAGTGTTTTTACCTTCTAATGTGTGGTAATTTCCTTATGACTCATGTCATGGTGTCATGTTCTTTGTTCTTGATCATTGTTATTATTTGAAGATGAGCTCGTCAAGTGACATTGATGGTTCAACAACCGAGAAAGACTGTAGCGAAGGTGGTGTTGAAAAAACAAAAATGATGATGTTACCATTTTAGGATTTTGTTATAGCACCTGGTCACATAGGTATGTACTACTAAGACACTCATGATTGGATATGAATGGGTTGTTGAGCAACTGAGCGATGAGAGAAATTGTTGCAACCTAGTTAGAATGAGTAGCGCTATTTTTGATAGCTTGCACGAAACTTTGGTCGCAAATTATGGCTTGGAATCAACTAGGGATATGAGTTCTGTAGAATCTTTGGCTATGTTCTTGTGGACATCTGACGACCCTTAGTTAGCCAAGTTCAAAATCATTTCAAGAGGTCAAGTGAAAAAAATCAATAGAAAGTTTGCTAAAGTCTTGGAATGTGTATATCATTTATCTAAATATAATATTAAACTAGTAGATCCAGAGTTCATAACAGTGCATCCAAGACTTTAAGATAATATCTTCTCACCTCATTTTAACAATTGCATATGTGCAATTGATGGTAGCATGTACCTGTTGTTGTGCCATTAGATGAGCAGGTTGCCTACATTGGTCACCATAGATATACATCTCAAAATTGATGGTGGTGTGTGAATTCGACATGATATTTACCTTCGTTCTTGTCGGATGGCCGGGTTTAGCGCATAACACAAGGATTTTCAATAATACTTTGAACAAGTATTCAAATCGGTTTCCACATCCTCCCGAAGGTACCTTGATTCTTTGAACCCATAATTAATTATTACGATAGCATTCCTGATTTGCATTATCAACACTTATCTGTTTAGGATGTGTAGAAAAATATTATCTTGTTGATGCGGGCTATCCCAATCAAAAGGGCTATCTAGCTCCTTAGAAAGGACAAAAATGTTATCTATCAAAATTTTGACTGGGTCAACAACCAAGTGGCAAATATGAGGTGTTCAACCATACTCACTCCTCGCTTCGAAATGTGATTGAGCGTTCTTTTGGTATGTTGAAGATGAGCTGATGAATCTGGCGGGATTTGCCAAGTTACCAAATGAAGAAGCAAACGAATGTTATTGTTGCATGTATACTTCACAACTTTATCCGAGATATTGCTTTACGTAATGCACTTTTTGAGAGATAAGATCTTGACGAAGACTATAATCCAAATGATACACAAGCTAGGTCATTTGGAGGAGACGGTGACAACGGATCAGCAGTTGATGATGGAGACATGAGTGCCTTTTGTGATATCATTGTTATAATTCTTTGATGGCCGCAAGAGGATAAATAGATAGATTAATACATATTAATATGATAGGTACATGTTACGATGACATTTTAATTGCGATGTTTGATGGGATAATATTTGCTTTTGTGCAGTATTTTCTTTGATCGGCTAATATGGGACTTTGCTTACTATTTTCTTTCATTAAGCAATGTAAAAAAGCATTGTTCATGCATGCAATTCAAACCTGCAACCAACACAATTTTAAATGTTAGGCCTTGGTAGCCTCAGATATGCATGTACGAGTGATATCTGTTTTGTTTGGTGTGTACTCGTGCACGTATGCGCCATATTTTTCAGATCTATGAAAAAATTAGTTAAATACATTCATACCAACCATAAATCAATGCATAAATATGTCCTCAAAACCCTCAAGAGTAATTCAAACTTTTTATCCTTCACCCATGTCTCAAGAAGCTAACCAGCCCATCAAAAAGCCAGACTGCCAAGCAACCTAGCTTAGCTTAAAAGCAGACTGTTTATAAGCTACTTAAGCCAAAAAGTTAGCTTTAAGCTATAAGCTAAAATGCCTAAGACCAAACAAACATGGCCAAATTATAGTTAGTAGGACTTGAACTGTAGTCATTAAATATAAAACATGGTGACATACTAGTTACAAGTCATCGGTTGGATTTTGGCTTCACTTATGAAAGCCTTACCGGTAGAATTATCATATTATCGATCAAAACACATTGAATTGTCACATGAATCCTGTGATAGTTCAATGATGAAGACTGTTTTTTATCAAGCAGAAGGCAACAAGTTTCATTTAAAAATGGTTGTGCTCGATCTCAAAATATTTCCCTTGTATTTAGCATCTTATATCCATTGATCATCCAACATTTTTTTATCTGACATAGAAATATGAGTACCACACTACCGGTTTTTCACTAAACCCACAATCTAGTGTAGACCGTAGAACATCTTATAAATTAATTAATACCATTATGTAAAATCTAAAAAAAATATTAAAGATAACTTAGTGTAAATCTAAAAACTTTAAATCATTAATTTTGGAAGTTTAACCTAAACCTAAAATTAACTAATTACATACTAGTCCAAAATAGAATATCAAACTTGCCCTGACCATGAGAAACAATTTTCTGGTAGCAAAAGAACCCATTGAAATCACCTAAACAAATAGAAAGAAAATAAAGGGATTTTGTAGGACCATGTGAGAAGGTCCCTAGATATTTTTTTTATGAACAATAGGCAAGTTTTGGGGAGTTATAATTCATTTTTGCAAAAATTTGCTGAAAATTCAAGAGTTTCAGGCTGAGAAAGGTCAGACCGGTTTGCATTGAAGGTCAGACTAGTTTGCAATAGAAGTTTGATTGGTTTTTTTGTTTCAAGTTGAGTTGGGGGTATTGGGCAGTTAGACCTACCTTTGGTTGGCGGTTTGATTGGTGTCTTGTTTCCAATGTGGGTTAAGGTTGGTTTTGGGTCTTGGCAAGGCTTAGGGAGCCTTGGGTCAATGCATACATGTTGCATAATGCATGTTTCAACTAACGTGGGTCAAGTTGTGAAGTACATGTGCCCAGACACAGTTTCTAGGTCTTTAGATGTGAGGTTGGCTTGAAATCAAGTATGTTCAATGGCGAGGAGGACCTGAATTTGGTTGGTGGAACCAAGGTCCAGAATAGTCATGGTTGCTTGTAAAATGGTTGAGCTCAAGAAAGATGCATGGTGGACAAGAATATGGAAGCCAACATTGAAGTGATGGGTTGCACTAAGTGGCTTGGTCAGTGCAAGTGTGGCGATGGTCCGGCGAAAACCGAAACAAGAGAGACTTGCCGACGTGAGGTAAGTTGTTGGTGAACTTACACGTATCAATCATGAAGATTGCTTACAAGTGAAGGATATGATCGGGTCAAGACAAGGGTCCTTGGTACTTTGCCAAATACCGGGAAAAGCGGAGAGCCTAAACCGCGGCGCTTGGGAAAGGCGGTTTAGGTCATGGAGAGGTTGAGGAGATCAAGTGGATCATATGGTTCAAGTCTTATTGGATTCGGATTTATGTGCTTCAAAATATGTGCGCAAGAGATGTGAGTGAAAAACCTGTTAAGTGTTGAGTTTTTAGTTTTCCCAAGAGAGAAATGGATAGCATTCACTAGGGTTTAGATTAGAGTTTGCTAAGAAAGGGGAGGTGCTTGCCTCCTCTATATAAGGAAGGAAGGAGAGGTTTGAGCTCTTATCCTTTGCCTCCCTAGTGTTTTGAGTGAGTAGTTTGTATCAGGTATGAGGAATCCCAGTATAAGTGCTTTTCAGTGCTACCCTTGTGGCTCTTGTCTTCCTATGAGTGGTTGTAAAAACATCCCTCTTCAAGTAGTAATAGATCCAAGTTTCTCGCAAGAAGTTGTGTTCTTGTTTTTGCCATGTTGCTTCTTGATTTGGTTGGTTTTTTTTCTCTCCCCTCTTCTTCTTGATCTTGTTGGTTTTCAAGGATATATAAGTGGTAGAAATACCTCTTAAAGGTCATATCTCATCTATCTAGACATCCCATAGCAAGTTCTTGATGTTTACTTGGTATTTATCTTGCTTTGGTGTGTTTCTTGGGAGGATCAGTTCCTTAGGGTTTTGCTTGGGTTCCTGCTATTCTTAAGCTTGGTATGACATGTGGGAATTGCTCTAAGGTCATCTTGGCTGCCTTTAACTCACGAGCAAGAGCTAGGGTCAGATTTGCATTTTGAACCGGTTTTGGTGCAACTTGCTATCCAAAGGAGAAAAGTTGGAACTTTGGTATCAATCTTGCACATGATTGATAATTGGATTAGGTTCCTGCAGAACTTGGCAATGTTTGTTTCAAGTTTGAAGTGATTTAGATTAGTAGTTTGAAAGTTGGATCAAATTTAGATTTAAATTTGGGCTGTTTTTCTGTTTTGGAGGTCAAGCAGTAAGACCGCCATTGACCCTATGGCTAGACCACCAAGACCAATCAAACTGCTCCTGTGAGTGCGATCAGACCGACCTAAGGGATTTCTACCTTTGTTTCCTATTTGATTTGTATTATACCAAGCTGTTAGAATATGATCTTCTTAACTTTTATGGCTACTAAAGTGAAAGAGTCTTAGAATACTGTTTGTATTATACTAGGCTGTTAGAATATGATCTTCTTAACTTTTATGGCTACTAAAGCGAAAGAGCCTTAGAATATTTTAGTAGAAAATTTGAAAGCAATTTTCACCCCTCCGCTTGTGATACCGATATAATCCTACCTATTTCCAAAACTCAGACATAAAAAAAAAACTCAGAGAGGAGGCGACGATGGTGATCGTTCAAAAGTGCCGCTCCATTTAAAACCGCAACCATTTTTGTCCAGTGGACTTCTTTTGAGTCCTGGAGTATGACGCTGCCAAGAATGGTCAAAGGGGTCTGCCGATTTCATGCCTCTGTCAGCATCTAGTTCAGTGAGTTCAGTGCTTGCGTGCACATCTACACATACCACTCGTGAAAACGAACTTCTCATCGTACCATCTCAGTGGCAGAAATCCTCGAGCTAATTAACTGGACTACTACTCCTCCTCCTCCTCAACCCATCCACCGATCCACGCGCCATCAACATGGTTGCCTCCAGTGAATTCAGCCGCGTTTTCGCGTCCTTCGGCCGCCGAGCTCCGGCTCTGCATGAGGGCGGCGCTCGGCGAGGACGTATCGGCCGAGGACGCCGCGGCGCTCGTGGCGTCGGTTGACACGGACAGCGACGGGCTGCTCAGGGAAGGGGAGTTCCTGAAGCTGGTGGAGGTGGATCACACGGAGGAGGACGAGAAGCGATGCAGGGGCTAAGGCAGGCGTTCGGGACGGTACGAGATGGAGGGGAGAGTGTGCATCACGCCGCCGAGCCTGAAGCGGATGCATGCTGAGCAGGCTGGGCTCGCACCATGATCTGCAGGTTCGATCTCAACGGAGATGGGGTGCTCAGCTTCGACAGGTTCATTTGGTCGTCTTGCCGTTGCGTGTGCACGTACGTGTCATGTGTATCTGTTCATTTGGCTGATTTCTGCGCAGTTACTTGCGGTCGTGCGATAATTGCTGCTCCTGCTATTGGTCAGACTATTAATTAATGTGACTTGCATTGTTGTGAACTGTTAACTCAAGGCAGACTCCCCGTTTTTTTTTTTTTTTTTGTGGCTCGATTCCTTCAAGCTATGTATGCTTCTAAAACTCGTGCGTGTTTTTTTTTTTTTTTGCTATGAAATGGTTTCACAAATTCGGCCAGTTCATCTGGTTCTTAAACAAAATATAAATTAGATCCAACATACGCAAAGCCTACGCACGTAGCATTACTCTCTTGACATAGCTTTTGAAAGATGGGCAGGAGTTCCGCCATTCAATTAAGAGGTGAAATCAACCAAAGCTTGAGGACCAAAATTACATGAGAGAAACGAACAACACAGCAGCGAAGAGATGCTTTTACTCGTCTAGTTGAAAAGCTCTCTTGACTTATTTTGTGGGACGAATTTTCTTCTTCTTTTATACAGACTGGGGATAACGGAAATTCCTAGCCAGCCTTGTCTCGGCTGACTTACACTGATCCATACGAGTTGATCAAACGTGTAAGATAGGCTTGCCTACTGATCCATCAAGCTTGCAGACTTTGGGCTGACTTCAGTATGGGGGCCGAAACAGACCCGTTAGGCCATGCAGACTATTTATTCCTACTGATAGGTACCGTGCTGAGTTTGGGACATGAACACTTACAACTTCTCCCGCTCATTTCAGCTTTTTTTCAGCTCCAGTTTTTTTCCACTATTCAGTAATTCATCTTTTTCTGAATTTTTTTAGATTTTTTGTATTTTTCTTTTTTTCCGTGTTCCTTTGCATTATCCGTGATGGGCTAACATATTTTTTCTATTTTTACATTTTTTAAATTTAATTATGCCTAAAAAGTCAAATCAGCTACAGTAAAAAAAAAGTCAGCTACAGTGAAATTTCAATCAAAAGTCAGAAGCCATCGTTAAAACGAACGTCAAGTGAGACAGAGAATGAGATTCCTCTATAAAAGAAGATAACTAAGACTAAATACTAATAGTGTCAGTGTACCACGATCTCTGAATCCTCAGTACGTGCGTCATCCTGAGGTCGAAACATAAGGCGAAGAACTGCTGTCTGCTGAATGTTTGTCTCGTCCGATTATGATACCCAAATAGATTATACTGAATTACCAATTGACAGATGCATACACAAATTACAGTACACATTTTACATGCATCTTCTGAAGGACTATGTAAGAGGATTCTAGATTATACTGTGATAAATTATTGTAATTTGGTAGAGTTAGAGATTTGAGTTTGTATTTTGAATGGTGTTGAGAACTGAAAGCCGTGCTTCGATCTGACTTATGAGTGCAAGGTCATTATACTTGTTGGTGGCTGTCTGATTTATGTATGCAGCATGCAAGCTTGTAACAAGTTGATGTTTACTATGGTCTGTCCAACATGGATACATCCGGATAGTGTCCTAAGCTTTGAGGCCATGCATGTTATCTATGAGCTATGAGCTGTACTTGGTTGGTTTATAAAAGTACGCTCGCTTTTTGCATGCATATGCTGGTGAGTCAAATGGATAAAGGAGCCAATTAAGGCTCACTTCTTAGGGGGTGATCGTTTCGGCTTTTTTCGGCTTCAGCTTCTAGCTTCAGCTTTTTTTTCACTATTCACTACACTATCAACTAACTCAGCTACAGTGTTTTTTCAGCCAGCTACAGTGTTTTTTCAGCAAAAAGTCAAAAGCCATCGCTATTCCGATCACCCCCTTATTCACTTATCACTTAAGACTTATAATTTATACTATAGTAATTATCTATTAAATGGTACATTTTTTTAGACGGAGTCAACAGAAAAATTAAAATAAAAATGTACTAAATTTAGCTATATCAGTCAAAATCGCATGCGACTATTTTTCTCTGTGTACCGCCTCTTGCAAACAGGCAGAATTCAAAAATTTAAGTGCTATGTAGTGCTGTTGGCAGTAGGAAAGCTAATGCATGTATGCAGCAGTTCAATTGTTTTTGCTCCAGCGGTTTAACCGCTCTCAGCGGTCTGACTGTTTAGACCAAACGATTACACCGGTCCTGCTATGAATTTTCGATCAGATTTTTGTATTCTTGTGATTTAGTCGCTTAATGGGTTTTGATCATTTTTCTCGGTGGTTTTTTTGTTGCATGAGCTATGTTACGACTAACGTAGGTCCAGTTATGAAGAACTTGTGTCCGAAAATAATTTTTTGTCTTTAGATATAGGCTCACTTAGAGTTAATCGTGGTCAATGACGAGGATCGGAACTATACTCATAGAGGAGCTGAGGTCTAGAACGATCAAGAATGCTAGGTGAGAACGGTAAGTTTAAGCATGGTACGAGAAAGACGAAAAATATTGAAGGCGAGTTCGAACAGCAAGAATGCACTATGTGGTTTGGACAGGCCAAGTGAGCCGTGGTCGATGGAACTAAGATGGAAGAGATTTGCCAATGCATGGTAGGCTAGTGGTGAAGCTACACATACTAAGCACGATGATTGTTTTGCAATGAATGGTGATGACCGGGTTAACGAAGGGTATTTTGATGGTTTAACTAAAATATCGGAAACCATCTTAGATCAAAACTGTGGCGTATGAGTGACTACATGAAAGCTGCACTCGGTGAGGGAATGAAATTGCCCGTGGCATTGGTGGACATGGACGGTGGTACAAAAAGGGAAGTGGAGAAAGGCGAAGAGAAGTGTAAAGACTTAAGGGTGTCATTCGGGGTGTACGAGGTGGAAGGGGAAGGTTTCATTGCATGATCGCATCGCTCCCTTGAGCCTGAAATGGATGAAGAGCAAGCTGGGCTCGCACCAGGATATCGACGAGTGCCAAGTTATGATCTTTTTGCTGCCTTCTGGCCTTGCTTCCTGTAGAGGCAGTAACATTGTCATGTCCTACACAAGGAACATGGTTAGCAGTCTTATAATCACAAGGAAACCAATCAAGTTCCTGATTTTCAACGAAAAGGATGGAACAGGATACTACTGAGGCGAAGCACGGTATGCTGAACCATTTTGTTTATCTTCATTTTTGGCATGCTTAGAGTGGAACAACTGATGTGTGCGCATGCTGATAGTTATTTGTAATGTCAAATTGTCATCATGGTTGATCACTCGATTGCCTTTTGTTGAAATGTTTATGCTCTTTTGAACTGCCAAAAGATCTAGGATTGAGTTTTATACGATATAGCTTATGAATGGAAGTACCAATGTTTTGATTTAATAGTTGGAGATCAGAGCCAGACCGAGCAGAAGAGCGAGAAGGCTGAACCAAAACATAGTGATGCGCAGACCACCCAGAAGAGTGAGAAGGCTGAGCCAAAACATGGGTTTTTAGTTAAAATTTGGGGTAATTTATTTAAAATTATGTTGAAACTTGCTTGAAATATGAAAATCGTGTTTGAAATTTGTTTGATTTCTTGAAACTTTCGGTAAAACCTTTCACTGAAGCACCGTGAAACTTTTTTTGAAACTTCTTGAAATGTGTTGAAACTTACTTAAAACCTTTTTGTGAAACTTTTTGAAATGCGCTGAGACTTGCATAGATGTTTTCACGAAACACATTGAAACCTCCTAAAACCTCTTTGAATCTTTTCATGAAATGCACTGATGCCTGAAAACCCATGAAACTACTATGACTTCTTGAAATTTCTGAAACATGTTTGAAACTCGAGTGTTTTTTTGTGAATCTTGCATGAAACTTTATCGAGCCTGTCCTGAATTTTTGAAACTCGGCCAAACCTTATTTGAAACTTGTGTTTCTGTTGTGAAGCTTGTATGAAATTCTCTTGATTTTTTGAAACTTTGACGTGTTTTTGTTGTGAAACTTGAATGAATTTTGATTTGAAACAAGAAGCATCCATGAACTTTGATGAAACTTTTTGAAATATGGTATTTTCAATCTTGAAACTAGTTAAAACTTACTGAAACATGGCATTTTAATACTTAAAATATATTGAAACTTTATTGAAACTTGGGTCTTAAAATTTATTGAAACTTGGGTCTTGAACTTTGAAACTTATTGAAACCTTTTGAAATTTGGAACTTCAAACTCCTTAGAACTTGCCAAAATATGCAAACTTGAATTATAAAACTTGTCAAAACATACATTATGTAGATGAAACCTCAGGAAACTTCATAAAACTGATATATCATTGAAAATGCATTCTAGCAGTATAGTGTAAGCTAGTAGCTCTCACTACAAAAAAATACTAAAAAGCCCAAAAGAACACTCGCTGTCCTCTGCCTTGGTTCAACGGCGATAGGTCCTACCATGGTGCAGCTCACCCGCCTTGGTTGGATGCTTGGGATCGACCTCACACATGCGTGTACTTTTAGTGAAAAAATATGTACCCACATTCTGTGAGATATTGAATTTATCCAGCGATCTCTGCTTTAGATCTAATATATGTTTAGTAGAATGTGCACACATGTATGCATGTGCGTTTGCCTCATCCATTGTAATCTTAGAAAAAGAGATATCTAAGCAAGGAAAAAATTATTCAATGATCAGTACTACAATGAAATGTGGTCAACGTTGAATTGATATGCTGATTGAAAGCATAATCTGAGATGGAGTAATTGGTTTTACTACCCAACTCGTTGATGTTGAGTAGTAGTTTTTTTACCCTTAAAGAAAGGCAAATAAAGGAGGCCGGGGCCCAGGAGAGAGCCGTATCGCACTGCTCACTCGGAAAACGCACGCCTCCCAACACGTCGCGACGACGGGCGGAGATGGGACGAGACGAGGGGAGTGGGGTGGCGGGCCGCTCTCCCCCCCGTGAGCAATGACCTCAGCAACAAATGGGTAGAGCCCACCAGATCGCCGCTGCCGCCTCGCGCGTGCCTCTCCCTCTCGATCAAAAGATGCGCGGGCCCGGCTCTGGATCTTCTCTCGTGGCCGTCTCTATGATCCATACTCTAGACCTGCCCCATCCCATCTTGTGCACCATTAGTGGGGTACCTAGCTGCGGCCAGCTTTACTCTTTTGGAGAAAGCGACATCTTGCCGATTTCCTACTTAAGGGGACACAAATAGATGTGAAACGGATAGGATATAAATCATATTTGTATCTATATTTTTTTAGATTTAAATATGAGTCAGATAAACATCAAATACGAATACGAATGGATAAATACTGCTTATGAATTTAGATTGGATTATACTCAAAATCAGATCAGATTCGACTATTTTTTAAATTCCAATAATTATTCCTGGTCCCTCCTATTTAAAATATGGTATTGAATTGTTTTAACATTTTAAATTGATATATTGCAAATAAATTAGTTACAAATATATCAAATTTAGCTAAAAAGAGTATGCAAAAAACTTTATTGGGGATATGATAAAATAAAAAACCAAATTAGAGTATCATGACAATGAGCCCATTAAAATGATTGAAATACATATATAATATGCTCAATTCAGAGGTCAAATACAAAAGATACATATTAGCTAGCTGATGCTATCATATCTGTTGAAGCTGGATATCTGACTCCGAATCTGTTTCGCGATATACCGGATTCGCATATGACATACGCGACTGCACTAGGTAAATATCTACATTCGGATCCCGGTTTTCTATTTGGATTCAGAGATTTAGTATCCAAATTTGAAAATCCGGATTACATGACCGAATTCGGCTCTGCTTTCACCCCGACAAAACACAAGGCAATGGATTCGTTTATCATTTTCCAAAATATCGTAACGTAATCCGTGCACCTGGTCTACGCAAGTGTTATGTAAAAAAGGTCCTCCTACCTACTCTTGTACAGTTGCATACTACGGTGGAGATGCGACGGCACCATAGGTAGATGCTTTCCGGTACAGTATGCTTTCACTACACTACTAAACCAATCTCAGCCTTTGTCTTTTAATCCGATGGCTAGCAAGCAAAACCACCGAACTCTTGAGGGAGTCAGACGATGCGGACCCCTCCGTCGTGGCCAAGCGCCGCGAGCCGCCGAAGCAAACAAAGGCGAAACGCAAAAGGAAGCAGGGGCGAAGCAAAACAACACTATTGGTAGTACGAATCTTCCTCTCTCCATCCCGACACCGGCACATACAAAGTACCAGCAGCAACAATTCAACCGGCCACTCCAGCGAAACGAGCAGTTATTCCTAAATTTTCGCCGATGGCGTCGTCGCCCATGCCGTGCCTTCCCTCCACGGCGCGGCAGCCGCTGCAGCTCCGCCTCCCCGCGGAGCGCGCCAATGGAGCGGCGGCGGCGCCGGGGCTTGGGTTGGGGCTGCCGAGGAGGCAGGCGCGGGTGGCGCTACGGGCGCACGTGCGGCGGATCGAGGCGGAGGCGTGGGCTGCGGGGTTGAGGAGGAGAAGCAGGAGGGAGGAGGCGGCGAGGTGCGCCGCAGCGGGGGAGATGGCGGGGAGTGCTGGGGTGGGGAGGAGTGCTGGGATGGAGGTAGCCTTGGCCGCCGCGGCGGTCGTGGTGATGGGCACGGGGAACCGCGTCCTCTACAAGCTGGCCCTCGTGCCGCTCCGCGAGTACCCCTTCTTCCTCGCGCAGTTCGCCACGTTCGGGTACGTGTGCTCTTCTTCTCCCTCTGCTCCAGCCTTCGATTGATCAAAGATGCTTCGTGTTCCTGTGTGTGATCGAATCGAGGAGAGCCGGTTCGACTTCGAACAGTGGAGATTCATGATGAGAGGTGTCGTGAATCATTTCACTGTTCGATTCCACACCACAAGTAACACTATTGCAATGAAAAATTTCAATTTTGACCTCATACGCACGTAAATTCCGTTTGTAGCCCCCGGTCGACCGCACGACTCGTCATGCGCCGACACGTGTCCGGTCGTATGGTCCCGGACCGCACGACCACACACGACCCAACTGTTCATACCTCTTCCTACCGCACGATACAAAAACAGATACTCGGTGAACAGTTGGGTCGTGCAGTCCGGTCCTGGACCGTACCACCTAGCTACAGTGCGGTCGTGCGGTCCCGGACCGTACGACCGGACACGTGTCGGCGCATGGCGAGTCGTACGGTCGACCGGGGGGCTACAAATGGAATTTACGTGTGTATGATACCAAAATTGGAATTTTTCATTGCAATGGTGCTACATATGTCCAGATTTCTCACTGTTCGGCCTTTGCGATGCGTGCCTCCTGGGGTCCACGTTTCCGAGAATAATTGGACGAGATTTTTTCGATGCTGTACGGTTGTGCGCTTTTTTTCCTGGTGCCTGATTGACCTCAAGAGCTGGCCTTCCAAGTATTCAAATCCACTCGAGTTTTGGATTCCACGTGCGTTGTTTTAAGCATGCGAGTTGCGGTCAACAAATTACAGGAAATTGTAATGCAATAATAGGTAGTAACCATATATTTACTTTAGGCTCTGTTTATATTGACTTCTAAAATGAATTTTCTATGGTAAATAGTTTTTTACGATACCTATCTTTCAAGCAGGATGTTTTTTAAGACAGAATTTACTAATCGATTATCGTACTTACTGTTGTAACTTTATTTATACCAGTTAAAACCGCATGCAAGTTTCTCTCTTCTCATTAAGTCAAAAAAGCATATTTTGACCAGTGTTGAGTAAATGCTAGTTTTTATGTTTTTTTTTACTGAATATTCTTTATGGTTGTGAGCATGTTGCATTCTGCCATTAGATCCTATTGGAACAAAGGAATTATTTCGACATCAAGTGTTGTAAGTAATGCGGTATAAGCATATATTCAGAATTAATTCTAGCATAAATAATAAAGACACAAGTATGATACAAAAGGCATATTAATGACTTAACCAACGTGTAAACATATGAACATTTTAAGTTATTGAAAATGAAACTTATGTCCAACATATATATCATGTAAGAGTCTATAATTAGCATATACATATGTGAACAATTTAATTCATTTCAACCGAATGCTGATATCAACATAAATATAACATGTATAACCATATTCAACATGTTAACAGGATTTGGATGACATATATTGCTCTCAGAAGGCTAGTTGCACAAGATTCATTCTTGACTATCTCCGCCATAACAAAATCTAATCTTGATTATATATGACAGTTATAGATTAGATCTTGAGCTTAAATTAAACCTTGCTATCAAAAAAGACTAACAGATCATGAACATAGCTTGCTGGACAACATATGATCTCAAAATTAATCTAACATTCAATTAACATGAATTCTATTGATTATCACAAGGTAACAGGGTTCGGCAATGATAAAAAATGATTGAAACTTAATCACAGTACTGATTTAACACAGAGATCAACAAGTAATGAACTGCAATTTCAATGATCAGTGCATGTAAAATAGCAAGCTAGCTGAAAGCTCAAGATCCATCTACCATCACATTTATATATAATCTCAGTAATATGTCATTTCATCACAGAGCAAATGAACCCAGTACTTTGCAATTTCCAATCAGTGATATCTCACAAATATCTGAAATATATCTTGAACTTGCAAAGAGTAAGCAGCCGAAAACTCACAGTACAAGTGATACTTGAAATCATCGAGACGAAACCGCACAAGGCAAGACACGCAAGAAGCGTTATCTCAGAAAACCAAGCGCCTTGCTATGCAGCGCAAGGAAACGATGGCAAACAGAGATACAATGCCACACTCTAACCTCGAGTAGCCGAAGTAGAAATCGAAGGTTGGGGTAGATGCCACACAAGACCGACGAGTGCTCCGGCCAAGAGCACCCAAGAACACCAAAGATCAAGCCTCGGTTCTCCTTCTCAACTAGCCGCAAATCCACCCGATCCAGCCTTCAACGAGAAATCCTCAAACCTCCTCACTGCCAGATCTCAGATAAGAAGGCACAAGGAAACCACACGGATCTCAGATAAGAAGGCACAAGGAAACCGCACGGGGGAAATCACAGAGAAGGTGATTCGGTCTCCAAGGTCACCAGTGTCAGTGAAGAGCACGACAGATCGGTGTCCAAAACCCAGATCAAAGCTCAGCCGAGAGAGAAGAAGATCAAGGTGGAAAGAAACTCACCGCTTCGGGTGTACAAGAAAGGAGAGGGAGGCCGCCTCTTATAGGGGAGCGGGGAGGAGGGGGCGGACTGCAGTCAAACGGTTGCACCGAAGCGACCCGGCCGATGGCGCCTTCGGTGCCGCTGCCATCCGCGAGACCCGGGTGCCCATCTTAAGCGGTCAAGCCAATGGGCCGAAGACCACCCCAAGTGTCACACAAGAGAAGTCCACTAGCCTTATCCTCTCTGCTGTCCCACCGACAGGGGGACCCCTCTATTTTCTCTTTTTTCATCAAATTGGGAAAGTCCCAAATTGCTCTCAGGAGTCCAACATCAAGAACATAACATTGGGTTGTTTATGGCTTATGCCTTTTTTAGGTGATATCGCACAACCATCATATTCGTTTAACCGTTTTCTGATCCCTCCTCAGTAATACAATATTCTCCATAAATTTTGTTTGAAGTGATCCTTTTTTCCAAAATAAAAAGTTCGAAAAGTATGATAGTTTTTTTCTTCTTTCATTGAACATTTCTTGGACGCTAATAATATGTTGTGGATGTTTTAACTTTGGCAGCTATGTGGTTGTCTATTTCTCGATCCTGTTTCTTCGTTATCATGCTGGCATTGTCACCGATGAGATGCTGTCTCTACCACAGAAACCTTTTCTAGCTGTTGGCCTCGTAGAGGCTTTAGCAGCAGCATCAGGGATGGCTGCTGGAGGTAATTTTCTTAACCAAATACAGCATCTTCCTCCGACTAAGCAAAGATTGAAGCAAACACAGTTACCAAAGACACTTCATTGTTGTTATAGATTTTCAGTTCAAGCTTATGTGTAATAACATCTCGTGTACATGAAAAGCTGGGGACAATTGTTTTTAGTTGTTTTTAGGTTCATAACTGTACAATATACTTATTATTTACTGATGAGGTTGAGTTGACAGCTGTTTTTTTTAAAGTAAAATGTACCTGTTATGTGATACATGATGCTTGCACTCACAGTGTTATTTGTTTGCTTTTTGTTGGAGTAGTGGTTCTTTCTGGGGCTTCAATACCAATATTGTCACAGGTTAGAGAACTATTAGTATTATATGGAAATCTTGATTGTATCACATGTAAGCACATCTATATAATTTTTTTCTACTTTCCTGCAGACCTATCTTGTATGGCAGCTTCTTTTGTCTGCTATTTTTTTGAAGGGGCGCTATAAAGTTAATGAGATAACTGGATGCTTCCTAGTGACAGTTGGTGTGATAGTAACTGTAGCAAGGTAAGTTCTTTCTTGATAAGCTCACTTTAGGTTTTAAAGCACCTAGTAAGCCATTGAATTTATTTGTACAGCTGTAATCCATGGAGTTCTTTTCCTGATTTCTATCATGCTGTCTTACAATGATTCTTGAAAAAAAATCTTATGGTTAAACCCAGAAGACGAGAAACTTGAGTGTTGGGAGATGGACATGTAAAGTATAAGGAAACAGTAATGGAATTTTATTAGTACTTGGGTCGTGTGCAATATGACTCATATGCTCCAGAAATCCTCAATATAGTTCACAGTGACATCATTACAACCTGGGGCATGCATGCGTGGGAATACTAATGAATTGCCACTGCTAGAAAATGTGCTTTACTGACAGTTTGAAAAATGATACATGGATGGTTCCCAATCATGGAATGTTTGGCAAAAACTGCCTAATGTTTCAGCATATTATTGCTTTGACACAGTCAGCATTATTTTGTTTGTCATTGCAATGCATGGGTGGGAGATGATGGCATAGGGGATTAAGGAACTCTTTTACAGCAACATGAGCAAACTGTGTCAAAGTTATAATGTCCAACTGGAAGGCTTGCTTTTGATTGAGATATTTATTACCTTAATGTGAATAAAAAATAACATGAACCTTACTTTGGCGTGTATAGTGGATCTGGTGCTGGTGCTTCATTAAAAAGTACCGGAATTTTGTGGCCACTACTAATGATAATATCATTCTTTCTCCAAGCTGCTGATACGGTATTGAAGGTAGCATGTCTATTTTTAATCAATCAATGAACCAATCGTTGTGCTTTAGCAATCAATTTTACCTGATACAATTAAAGTTTAACTGTTGCAGGAGATAATATTTCTAAATGCTGCCAAGAAATTGAAGGTACTTCTTTCCTCCCATGGTTGTCATTTTGCACCATATTTTTTTATATGAACAGCTTTGATTAAAGCGTGATAACTGATAACCATTGTCTGTTGATTTGTGTTTGCTGGATGCTTTTCTTATTCCAATATTCTTCTTTTGTTTCTAGGGTGGCTCAGTTGATCTTTTTGTCGTCAACTCATATGGCTCTGCTTATCAAGTATGGTCCTGCTGTCTACTACTTTGCGTGAACTATACAGCAACCATCCATCATAATTAATAAAACTATGATTTCAGGCTCTTTTTATGTGTCTCCTGCTGCCATTCTTGTCAAAGTTTTGGGGGGTCCCATTCCGTCTACTACCGACATACATCAGAGATGGTGCAGCCTGCTTTCTAAATATGGGATCACTATCTTCTGGTAATTTTCCTAATTTCTTAGGGACATCTCTTCTCTCTCTCTCTCGTTAGCTTGTTTTGATCTTTGTTGTACATGCAACAGTTTTTCTGATTGAATTTCTTTATCACTTGGCTCCTTTGTGATGGTACTAGGAGGCTAAATGCAGATCTTAATCAATCACTGATATCTCTTAAAAAAGAAATAAATCGCTGATTATTAAATACCATAGATATTGTATTAGTACTTAACTAGTCTCGTTTTCTTCTTTGATTTGAGCTTTTAAGCACTGCAAGGATTATTCGTAGTTGCAATGGTATGGCTTAAAGCCATGGATTCATAATAGCGATCTTCAATAAGGTAATTTCCCAGGAAAAAGGGCAGCTCAGTGGGCATGCTACCATGTTGGCACTTGGGAATGTTAACACGTTTTGGATTTAAAGAACATATCGACATTAAGTTTTTTTTTTCCTGATATGTTTCGGATTTACCTTTTCTTAATAAAAACAACCATGTAGGCATGCTGCATAATCATCTTATACTTGTTAAACTGTTTGAGTTGTGCAGGCTGTGAAGGGGCACCACTGCTACCACTACTATTTGTTTTGGTTAATATTGGATTCAATATATCGTTACTACACCTACTAAAAATCTCTTCGGCTGTTGTATCTTCTCTGGCCTCTACATTCTCAGGTTTACATATTTTTTCTGCACACCATGTTATTTCAACCAATAAAGAGCATAGCCAATCTTTTGCTTTCATTTATACTTCACAATGTGTCATCTTAGGTGCCAAAGTGCCACATCGGAACTAGTTTTGATGAAAGGCGGGATTCAGTTAAAATTAATCCCGTGGGATAGCATTAGTATATCAAGTATAGTTTAAAGACTGATAAAAAACCGCCCTACACAATTCATTGCATGCCATCCAACCTTCAAATTGGGAAGCCTTATTATGACCATACACATGCTGGGATTTCTATTCTATTCACATCTTGCTTGCCAAGTCTCAAAAATTCTTCCAAGAACTAAATCGTAGAAATCCTAAGGCATTGTGGTTAGCAGTGGGTGGTCACAAATCATACCAATTTGTTTCGGTTACTTTTTTTTTTACCACGGGAAATGAAAATACTATGGATCCCAGTATTCCAAATGTTCTTGCACAGGAAAGGAAAATACTAGGGATCCCAGGATTCCAAATGTTCTTGCACAGGGAGTTAGCCAGTTAGGGTCCGCAGCTTGTGCTGAAGAGGGAAGCTGGCTGGATATTTTATGAAACGCAAGATGGAACAGTAATTAGTCATTATAACTAACTAGCCGAATTACCTGTACAATTGTATGGCTAGATTTGAATAGTTTAGTTTATTTGTCAAAAATTATTATTTAGTTTGATAATGAAAATAAGATAGTACTAGTTTTCTATGGTAACCTAATCTACAAAAAAAAAAAAATCTACAACTACTATATGATTGTCATATTTTCTCTCTTGATTCTTAATTAATCTGAGAATTATGTAGTAGGAGTATATTAGAGTAGCTTGGAGAAATTTTATGTACTTCAGCACTTGCCTTCTGATTTATCTCCATGGAATTGCACTACTTTTATACTGCTCCTTGATCTCCTCTTGTACGGAAGCTTGCTCGCCCATGGCCCATCGAGCCACCTTCTCATGCCTTGCACGTATCCATTGTGACCCACAAGTTTCTTTTTTCTATGGCCTTTCTTATTTGGGTAGGCCTCACTCGTTTCAGTTTTTTTTAGCTTCAGCTTTTTTTTCACTATTCAGTAATTCGTCTTTTTTTTGAATTTTTTTAGAGTTTTTTTGGGTTTTTTTGTATTTTTCTTTTTTTCCCGTGTTCTTTTGTATTGTCCGTGATGGGCTAATATATTTTTTCTATTTTTACATTTTTTTTAAATTTAATTGTGCCCAAAAATCCAAATCAACTACAGTAAAAAAACGAACTACAGTGAAATTTCAGTCAGAAAATATCGCTAAAGATATCTTCTCTTTTAGTTTTTTAATTACAAAGTAACATATGTCTCTGAGTACTAAGATCTAATGGCTACTATACTTCAGCTTAAACAGGTCCACCAAATTAACAGTTGGATATTTTGCTTTTTTTTTGAGAATTTCTAGTATATTTTTCTTTTTCTTTTTAAGTAGAGTCCACCAAATCCAACCTTCATCTTTAAGTAGGGTCCATCTAATCAAGGGCCAGGTGTTTTTCTTTTTTGAGATAATTTCTAGTAAATTTATCTCTTTTTGTAGCAGCTAGAAATCACCTATCATGAATTTTTATTATATAATAGATTTTCCAAACATGTACTGTAGAGCAAGATTGAAAATAGTGACTATTGCTATGCGGAATCTAACATCTATGGATAGGAAAATTGAAACCAGTTTGCAATTTCTTTTGTACTATTTACCATCCAATTTCGAGGAACACAAATCCTTTGGATTGAAGAAGTTATTAGGATATTCCATATCATGTGGTTCTGAGATATTCGTTTCTAGCATTTTCCTCTGTTTGAAGATTGTTGCGTGCCTACTATTACTGGCTTCTGTCTTCTCTTTTTACAGATTGATAGATGTGTTTTCTGAAAATAAACGATCTGAAAGATCAGCTTTTCCTAATAACGAAAATCTTAAGAAACACCTCTCACCACTTATTATAGCGCAGAAGATTTTTTCCGGTCAAAAGATCGATTTCTCCCAGTTAATGCTAATATTGCCATTCGTTAGATGTATGGTGATCCCCATGTATGTCATATACATCATTCTCAGGGTTAGTTGGAATCGTCAAGATTTTCGGTAAAATAAACAAGCAACAATTAGCCGCATCTTAATATCATACTGGGTGTGAAGAAGGCAGAGTTGTGATGATTTATTTCCCAAAAGACGGCCTTGCTCAGTGACTTCATTCTGATGACAGTGCTGTTGCGGTCCAGTCTATCAATGAAAACCAGAAAGGACAATAATAGGGATGTGAGAAGTTTATGGTAGCGTTCGGAATAGCAATAGCTTATGATTTTTTTATTGTAGTTGGCTGATTTTTTTATTGTAACTGAGTTGACTTATTTGGCATAATTAAATTTTAAAAAAAATTAAAAATAGAAAAAATATGTTAATCTATTACGGATAATGTAAAGTAATACGGAAAAAAAGAAAACACAAAATAAAAAAATTCAGAAAAAAACAAAATTATGAATAGTAAAATAAAAGCTGTCGCTGGCATAAAAGCTCAGTTGGGTGCGGCCATCTCGCTTCTCTCCTTATCCCCATTCTGTAACTTTCAAGCTTTTGAGGTGTAGGTTGGTCGGTTTTGGAATTCGGACCTGGTGAATGATGCAGACCCTGTGTTAAAATGATGGATTATGCAGAAAGTAGTATTCCCTCCGTTGTTTTTTTTATAAGATTTCAAGATTCAAGCTTTGCAAATTTTTTACCAACAAATTAATCCAGAAATATGTATGTTATGTGATACAAAAGTGGTACCGTTGGATTCGTATTTGAAAAATACTTTCTTATGATCATGATTTCGTAGTTATGCACAGTATATTGTAAAAGAAATTTATGATCAAATTTCAATTTATGGGACCACACCAAGTCAATCATGCCTTATAAAAATCAACGGAGGGAGTAATATTTAGCAAGGATGTAAAACCTATTAAGGTTGCTAATGAACATTTCCTACCATGTCAATATACTCCATGTTCAACCATCATAGCCTTCTAGAGCATAAGCCTAGGGAAGGGAAAAAGAAACGCACGCTTGGAAGTGAATCCAATAAAGGAGGTAGCCTTTGATCCCGAATGTGGACAGAAAGTGGTGGCTATGTTGGGTGACCATGATCCCACATAACTGAGTTGCACCATGTCAATTCAAAACTAAGTGTACTAATATTAAGTTAGTAGTGGAAATGTAGGGAAACAAACACAAGGATTCAGCTGTAACTTCTTCCATCACCATTTTCTGCATGCTTTTTATATGGTTCCTACATAACGACTTAAAAAGGGCTAAAGTTTTTGACAAGTCAGAGGATGAGGAAGACCACAATTCACATTCCTTTTTCTCATTCTTTCTCGCTGCCTTGTACAAGAGGATGCGAAGTAGATCGTGCAGGGTGAACTGATCACTAATGATGGTTTTCTTGATGCAGTTCCGCTGTCCATCTACGCTTTCACCCTACCGCTGCCGTACATTGGTGTGGCATCGTCCCTCCCTCCTGGCTTCGTTGCAGGTGCAGCGGTACTCACCTCTGGCTTACTACTCTACAGCCTTCCACAGGCACAGAATTATGGACATTCCTTCAAAAGCAGGAATGCCTAGCTAAAACATTCATTTCTTCATTTTTCTCCCCATTCTACACAACCATGGCTCTTCATCTGGGCTTGAAAGGTAGAGCAGAAGTTCTCCTGAGGCCCACCTGACTGTTGTCTGTTGTATGATATACCATATATCCAATAAAAGCGAGGAAATGCCGCATGGATACGGAATAAAATTTGCGAAAAGAAAGTACTGACCATCAGACATTCTTTCTTTAGTAATATACTCTAGAGTCAGTCATTAAGATGATTGTATCACTTCTGTGTATAATTTTTTGAATAATATATTATCTTGTCCTTTGAATAAATGTCTTTTATATTGACTAACAAGTATGTGATTTGTTCATGGAACTCTTTATTTATGTTTTGATGTTATTCTAAATCATCCTTGATCTTATATCATTATATGGGACAATTATAATTTACAGATCAATACATGTATTGATTGATGATTATATTTCATGGATCATAGATATATGGATATCAAATCAATAATGTGGATATATGTTAGAGAACATAATGTTGGATCGACCTACCATAAGATACCGTGTGAATTGTTGTATTCTTAAGTGTCATCAGTTGATCTCATATATAGTGTATGTACGATCCTTAGACATAAGGTCATCACAGTTTTCTATATGTGTAATAATTTACTTAGCGATTACCATAAAGATAGCTTTTTGGTTTATTATAATATATGCAGAAGAGTATGAGCGATAAGATAGAATTTGCCCTTCAAATATAACGGGAGAGATATCTCTAGACCTCCTTGATGTGGTTAGATTAAGAAAGTGTATGGTCATGCTGAATGTAGTTAAGAAGTCAATCCCAATTGAGTAATCCACTATAAGTTCGAGTAAAGGACGGGCTATTATAGGATGACATGCTTCTCGCCTTAAATTCGATCTGGTATTATAAGGTAAAGGGATCGGTACATAAGCACTATATAGATTCATCCGATATGATTTTTATGTATATTTATGAGTCGTTATATCTTTCTAGGGATCGCTATCGACTCATAAACTGGAAAGTAGTTTTCGATCCACGGCCAAATATACATGAACCTATAGAGTTATACACAATAGGTCGGAACGATAGTGGTTCAGATGATAGATTTTGAGTGGGTTATGATCTCTACTCGTATCGGATAAAGATCTGTTGTAATCAGTGTGGTATAAGCAAATATTTATATTTAATTCCAACAACAATTACTATAACAAAAGTGCATTTTCAGCACAATTAAATGATACAATTAACATGAAAGCATGTAAATTCACTATATCATTGAATCTACATAATGTTCTTAAAACATGGAGCATGGTAACAGTTAACGTGAGTATAAAACTCAATACACAGAGCAAGAATACAATTAAAATAGCATAAAACTCAGTTTTATTGATTATTTTGCTCTCAGATGTAGAGTTTCTCAAGACAAAGTCTTGGCTTTCTCAATACTTGTCTAAACTCTTCACAAGTTGAAATGACAATCAGACTTCAGATTTTATCTCTAAGTCATACTATACTGAGCTGTCACAGAATATGCAAGCAAGAATATGCTGTCAGTTAACAAGCATCAATCAAAAGGAATGATCTCAAAAATAGTACTTCTATCAACCCTTGATCAGATAGTTACTTTACACAAAACAAGATCACAGAAACTTAAATTCTGCAAGAACTTCTCCATCTATGCCAAGCACAAGTTGCAAAATACTGAGTCAATCTAGATATCACAGGATTGAAAGGACTGCACAACCTCAGTATTAAACAAATTTCCTCATTGAGCAGTAATCAAGCCCACAAAAGTTATTGGCATATACTTCCAGTGCTAGAACAATTTCAGAATGCTATTGACAAGCACTGCATACAAATCTGGTAATACTAATAAAACATAAACAGATATACTCACAAAGTGGCTGGCAATCAAAGTCACCGAGAAGAACTGGACAAAGCACATGAATCACATTATCCCAGAAAATCAATAACCTCACTATATCGTGTAGAATAGGTGAGGTAGTGAGCTAGTGACCGCTGACTACCTCACCCATTCTGTGCCCCACTCTATTTTTACTGGCCTCACCGCTGTCTGAACTTTGATGAGATTACCAGTACTGGACATGGGACCAGCTAGTGACCAGGCTAGCTCGTCCATATATGGCTTGCCTGCTCTCCACTAGTAGCTTGTCCGAAACCAACTCTGTGATCGGCCGAGTTCGACGGACCTGGCCAAAAGCCTCGCGACACGTTTCAGAAAGCAGAGGTAAGAGGGGCTCGGAACTGGCAGTGCTGCGCTGTTCAGTGACGGCTCGTGTCCCTGACGGCGCGGCAGGGAGCCGGCCAGTGCGCGTGCAGTGCAGTGGAAACACGAGAAAAAAAAAAAAAGCGAGGGCACCACTCGCCGCTGTGCCCGCGGTTAACCCGACATACGGGGTGGCTGACGCGCGGCACTACCTGTGCGAGAAGACCGAGTGCCTCTCGCTACTCTTTTTTAAGGGGAACGCAAAATTTCTTGAGAACATTGCACGAAATAATAGTTCAATTTGGGTAGCAATCTGACAAAAAATTTTCGTGATTCAAGCATTAGGCTTAGGGGTGCTCACTTTGGTTTTTTTTTATGGCTAATGATTTTTTTCACTGTAACTGATTTATTTTATACTGTAACTAATAGTAGTTTTTTAAGGTAATTAAGTTAAAAAAATTTAAAAATAGAAAAACAGATTAGTCTATCACGGACAATACAAAGGAATACAAGAAAAAATAAAAAAATAAAATTAAAAAGCCCTCCAAAAAAGCAAAAAAATAAAAAAAATAAAATTAAAGAATAGTAAATTAGAAGCTATAAACTAAAATCAAAATGAGGGGGCCTGAAAATGGAAATGAAGCATGATTTTGAAAGCATATTGAGAGCTTGATTTGCTGGTACCCGCTGCCCCACGATTTTGGATTCTCTGAAGTCGCGTACGGCGACTTGAGAGAGCAGTCGGGAATCTGAGCCGTCCGATCGGAAAAAGAACGGCCCAGATTGGATGCTACTGATAAAAATTTCATCGTAGCTACGATGACATTTTATCGTAGCAAACCGACCGGGACGTTCTTTTCCGATCGACGGCTCGATTCGATCGCACTCTGAAGTCACCGACGCGACTTCGAGAATCCGATTCCCACGATTTTGATTCTCGAAGTCGCGACGGCGACTTGAGAGAGCGATCGGGAATCTGAGCCGTCCGATCGGAAAAGAACGGCCAGATTGGATGCTACTGATAAAATTTCATCGTAGCTACGATAAATTTTCATCTGTAGCTACAAGACATTTTATCAGTAGCAAACCGATCTGAGACGTTCTTTTCCGATCGGACGGCTCAGATTCGACTGCACTCTGAAGTCACCGTACGCGACTTCAGAGAATCCGGTTCCCTGCCCCACTACTAATGATACCGCTTTAAAACTCGTGCAACTTTGTTTTTTTTGAAGAGCATATGTATGGACAACCCTTTGTATTGTGAATACATATACAAGGTTGATGATCGATGTTCAACACTGACAATAAGTCACCAAATCAATGAAATGAGGCAGAATTTCTTTCATTGTTTGTCTAAAAAATAAGTCCTCCAAGTTCCAATATATGGTAAGAAACTTTGAAAAAAGGTGCGTGTGCCATCATCGTCAAATATCGTTTCCCAACCCCTTTTTCAGAGAAAAACAATAAGTTTCCCAACAGGCTATATATAACAAAATGGGGGGATATCAAATTAAAACCAACTATTAGGTGAAATCATAGAGACCATTTCGGTTTGGGCATCAAATTAATATGAACATTTCCGACAAAACTTATAGACGTAGTATACGAATTATTGTAGTACTCTTTAAAAGTTCAACTTCAATTACACTCAAAATGTATTGGTCACTCACGCTAGCTTTTGCAGCGAAAGTATCTCGATATTAATTAGCAAGAATGCACACATAATTTTATTCATAAGTAGTAGGTGTCGATCTAAATATTGTAAGCTCTGGGCAATAATCCGACATAGCTAGTGTGGTAGGTCTCGTGAATCAAGCTTGATCTCGATATTGCGACCACATATACGGATATGCATGCGCTAGCTCATGTACCTCCAGGGGCCAGGGCTGGATCGATTTGTATTATGCTGAGATTTGATTTTAATTTTCTTCCATGAATTCCCTAAGATCAACTGACACGCTCGAGTGGGTGATGCGCAAGACTTGCACTGGAGCTGGTCGATCTCCTCTTGCTAATTTTTTCTTGGAAAAGAAATATCTCCTCTTATATTGTTTGCCTCCCAAAAGATCTCAAAATCTGCAACTTTTCCTTTAGCTACGTCATGCATCCTTCTGTCTTTGACCCTGCAATTTGCTGTCGCAAAATCTTACTGTAGCAAATGTATAAAGAGCACTATTAATTGGAAAATGTTATACGTCTCCTGCTAGCTAGCTACTTCCAAAAACAAAGCATAAGCATGATCACAAAAAAATTGTTGAAGGCTTAATCATAAATATTGCTTCTTGTGTTTTTTGGCCTCGTTGTTACTTCATGTGTGTTTCGTATGCTGGTGCTCTAGTTTTGCTGACCGGCCGGCTAACCTCGCTCAGAAGTGAGGGAAGACATTTAATTACGACCATATATAGTCGAAGTTTTAGTACCACATCGCTCCTATAGGCTATAGTTAATAGCCCGATTTTTTTTAGCGGCACTTGAGTTCATGGAGAAAAATATTCAGGTACAAGCAAATTAAGAGTCACAAAATGTTGGCTTAACTGGGTGATCATCAACCTGTAAGAGATCGATGCAGAAGACAGAGTACATCTTTATTTCGATCGAGATAGGAGTCACAAAGGGTTTGCTTAGATGATAATCAGCAAGTTAGTTCAGCTAGCTGACATGCCGGAGATCCCATTATATTTCCCCTCGATCGCTTCATCGCTAGCTCGCGCCCGCAAAGGATTTGTACTCTTCAGGAATATAACCTAATGCAAATGAAATACCTACAGGGAAGAGAACTCAATGAGGGCGTGTAACCTGTAAAAAAAAGACAGATCAACCGCGTGACTGCATGCATCCATATGTGTTGAAACATCTGATGAACAGAGAGAGAATGCCCTAGATCGGTGGCTAGTATTTATTGTTGGACTTTTTGATCGGAGGCCAAACGCCGAGACTCACGGCCTCCATTTTTTCAGCGTCCTGATCGGGGGTGCCTAACCAATTCTGGTTACGGTTCCCTGTTGCGCAGCGCAATATAAAAGGGGACTTCCGGTCTCTCACGAAAATTCGGTACGTTTCCCGTGAGAACAAAAAATCCCGATATACTCTAAGGAGACCCGATCTACTGCGCGTTGCAAGCAACGGAAAGACCGTCGCCGCCACCGCAGGACCTCGCTGGCGACAACCCTCTGCACCGACTCTTCCTCACGCCTGCATCACGCAGGCACGGGTTTTCGCTCATGGCGTTCATCGGCGACCGTAAGTTTCGCTTCCCCTCCCTTCTAGCTGTTCTAGTGATAGACTAGCAGATTGATGTTACATGTATAAAGATAAGAAACCTACATTTATAACTTCAGCTAGGACTAGGGAGTCTAGAAAATTAACCTTGCACGCGTTTCAGCTAGCTGGGTCACTGAGCAGGGAAGAAAGCAAGGGCGAAGAGTAGCAGCAGCATGAGCACCGGAATCCAGACGAACAGCGCCGGGGGAGAAGGCGGCAGCGGTGGCAGAACAAGAGGGTACCAGAGGAGGACGGCGACCAGTGCAAGCAGCAGCAGCACCACCGCAGTGTCCATGTCCGGCCGGCCGGTCACTCTCTGAGCTCTTGTTAATTATATCAACAGCATTAATTTCTCTCTCTGAAGCTATATATATATATTCCACGGCCGGAAGAGCCTGCTTGGCTCGCTGGATGTATCTCTGCGTAAAAGCCAAAGATTTGCTACGAGATCATGGTTCATACAGCTAGCTAGGCCACCCACCATGGCACCATGTCATATTTGGGACGGATCCATACCACGTAATAACTAGCTGATTGGATAGAGTTGTATATATAATACGCCGTACATACATATCAAAGTTGAGGTTTGTTTATATTGACTTTAGCTTATGAATAATAACAACTTGTAGAAAAATTTATAGAGAGAGAAACTTACATACGATTTTGGCTAATATATATAAAATCACTACAGTTTTTACTACAATCGATTATTAGATCCGTCTTAAAAAGATACTTTGTTTAAAAGTTAAATACTATAAAAAATATTTAATATAGAAAAACAGTTTTTAAAAATTAATACAAACAGCACCTCACAGATTCGTCCGTGCATGCATGCGTGCCTGAGAGCGCGCCCAGATGATGCATGGCTAGCATCATGCATGCAGCCGTAGCTAGCGAGCTTTGTGCAGAATCTTGGCAGGAAGGGACACACAGAATTTCGACAGCGCGAACCTTTTTCAAAATTTAGTACTCAAGCACTAAAATTTTAGATTGCTGTAGTAACTACGTACTCCTTAAATATTTTTTCTAGAAGCATGCAAGTATCTGAATAAATCTGTGCAAATGGAGGGAAAAAGAATATACCCAGTACGTAACACACGTAAGTTTTCATAATATACCTGTCCTTTTTTAGAGTCCTAGGGATATACATGCATGAAGCCATGAAGGCTAGCTAAGATAAGCATGTCAAGCTAGCACTGAGAGATCATGCACCAAGCTTGCATATCATGCTACTTAGCTAAGCATTGCTTCTTGCACACCCTCCTAGCTGCTAGCTAGTTGCTATATATTATACCAGCATGCAGGGGATCTAGTAGCTACTTGTTATAATTGGCCAAAGTGACTGTGCTGTGGAGCTTAATTTACAGCCCTGCTTGGTTCGGATTTGTATCCAGATTCATGTCACCTCAGGTGTTAAGTCTCTAGTGCCAGCTGATTAACGAGGGGATGATTTTTAAAGGCACACCCATGCAGCTCAAAGCAACAGAAATGCTGGTAAGTTTGTGTCCTGTAGTCACGTTAGGTATACTTTAATTGGGTGCAATGTACCTAGTTGAGGAGCCATTGTTTAACTTAATTTATAGCTTTTCTCTAGGGTTAGCTTTCTGTCCCTTGCGTTGTCACTCCTTGTCCAAATAACATTGGTTTCTCTTTGGAACTCGCATGCACGCTAAGCGGCATAACTGGTGAAAAATCCATGAAAAATCAAACTTAAAAGTTTTCATAAATTCTCAGAAAAGTTTTGATACGTAGGAGAGTACATTTTCTATACCTTTGAAAATTTTGAAGGTCAAAGTTAATCATATTTGTGATATACGAAAAAGACAAATACTTGCTGAATTTTTCACTGTTTTGGTTAAGTATTTGTCTTTTTTTTATATAGAAAATTTCTTATTTACTATGCAAAGTTGCTGGTTTTCCTAATCTACCAATAAAAAACTGTTCTTTCCTTCAATACCCACTGCCTTATTTTTCTTTAGCCTTACTTGCTGCTGCCATCCTTTGAATATGAGTGGGTGTTAAGTTGGACAAAAAGATGTTATTACCCTTCTTCGTTTTCTTTCATTTCTTCCTTCCTCTTCCTGTTTTGAGCACCGCCAGCGCCATAGAGTTGGCTGAACCTCCCCATCCTTGAACTCACCGAACCACTCCTACGGCACGTGCGTGGCCATGCCTAGCTCTTCCAACCTCACTATTCGTCTTTTCACCGCTACTGCTCTGCACCACCTCAACCTCTCTTGCTCGCGCCATTTCTCAACAGAGCACAACAGAGAGGGAGGCCAATTTGCCCGCCATTCTGTTTGCTCTAGGAAAGAGAGCCAATAAATTAAGAACAATATAGTCCTATTGGACCCAATAATGATAATCAGAGAGGAGCGAATGATGTATTCTAATTCAACCTCTCAAAGGTGTTCCTAAACTTTCACTCCCTGGTTACTAGAAGTTAGGAAGATCAATTTAGCCCACCAACAAAGCATTCACCAAAAGCACGGAAGCAACTGGAGTTAAACTCCTCTAGACCGGTCTGACTGTTTTGGGGAAGCAGTTAGATAGGGCCGAATGGTCTAGCCGATGGGGAAGGCTGGTTGGACCGTAAGCCTGGGGTGGTGTGACAGCATCCCTATCCCAAAATGGAAATCAGTCCGAGCCAAAACAGAAAAGTACAATCTCCAAAATACATATCCAAATGATATAAAATTTTGCACACACTTTACTGAGGATCTCATAAACATAATCTATCCAAGGATCACATTAATTTTGGCTAAAGTTCTAACTTTTACTCAAAACAAGAAAGGTTGTATTAAAATTGGGCAAAACTCAAAAACTCGAGATATGACTTATTTGTGGATTAAGGATGGCCATGATAGCTCTAGATGAGTTCTCACATGTCATAGCAAGTAAGAGCGTCAAAATATTTAAGGCCAAAACCTTAGGAGCAAGATTCCCCAAGAAAGGCTCTAAATCAAGCAAGAACTGGGCAACTTCAAAATCTTGCAAATCACAGTATCTAGATGGATGAGATTTGATATACATAAGCCATCTCTATCACTTGTATGTCCTTGGCATGCAACAAGATCAAGAGAGAGAGAGAAGAGGCAAAGAACTAACAAAAACAAATTAACCAAGACAATAACATTTCATGTAGGATGAATAAGATTAATTTATTGCAACATGTAGATGTAAGTTTTACAGCCACTCCACAATAGAAGATAAAGCTCTCTCTCCCAAAAACACTCACCTAAAGATTTCCCTCCAATGAAGCCTCTCAGAATGGATGGGTTGGTTAGCCTTGGCTTTCTTAGCCCACATGACTCCAACCCCTCCTACTTATATAGATGGAGCAACCAGCCCATATCTAACTCTAAAGGATAGTATCCATTAGCACAATCGATGAAACCTACTAACCCCATAAACCTGTTAATCCTAAACCCACTAAGGAGCAAGCTTCTATCCACTTGGCCTCCTTAGCAACTCTTTGACCTAAACCGCTCTCCTAACACTTTCCAAGCACCATGGTTTTGGTCTCATTACTATTTTTGGTATTTTGGCTTTCCCGCCAAAACACTCTCGATTTGACTGTGCACCTCACTTCGTCCCTGAGCCTAGTCCATGGTCATCTCCTTCGTTGCAAGCAATCCCTATGCCCTGTAATGTATAGGTTCACCAATGTGTCACGCATCAACAAGTCTCTTCATATCAGTCCCTCGACTATGCCGCACTTGCACTAACCACACCATTCGATAAATCATTGCTCAAACTTTTCTTTCAAAATCCCTTGTATTCCATGTGCCTTGAGCCTAACCATCCTATCTGGTTTTCTTGACTTTACCTCAGCTCATCCCCGAGTCTAGTCTCAATCCATGCTATTGACCATGGTTGCCTCTATGCTTTCCTTCACACCAAATACCAAAAAATCATTTACAGGTACAAGTTCTTCGTAAGTAGGTCTATGTTAGTCCAAACATGTTTCATGCACCATGAATACAATGATCTAGAACTCTAAAACTCAATCCATGACCAAATCAACTCACTCAGCTCAGCATGGGCTGGTCTGACCACCAACTAACGGTCGGTCAGGTCATCACAAACTGACTTAAAACCTCGCAATAATAGAGGACTGGTCTAACCATGATACCTATGCTGGTCAGATTGCCAATCAACCTTTGGTCGGACCGCCATTACATGGCCGGTCGCACTGCTCTTTTAGGATAATTCCTAGACCGCTGTCGTCATGTTATCATTTCACATCACCACTTATCAGGATCTAATACTTCTCTATTTTAAAACTTTAGCTAATCCTTTCACTTATCATATCTTTATCTTAGCCTCTCCATAGTTTCCATAATTTGTACTGTGTAATTTGTCAACAGTATAATAGTTACCTAGCCCGGGTTTATACACATATAGGGAAATTTTTACTCACCTGGTAATGTATGGGGGGCCACACACTCTCGTTACTCAGAATGTTACACCCCGTCTGTGGTTATACAGTTAAGGACAGTGACGTGCCTGGCTATTTTCAAATAATCGGATATGTGGGAAGTAATCACCGGTGTCATTACCATAACTTGCTTTATAACAATCATCGTTAATTTTATTGTTCCTGTTACCTCTATCTCTGATCTTTACCAGTGTTTCTAATAACATAGTTACATTACACTTAACCTGTGTTAATTACTTGATGGAATTACTTGTCCTTCATTCACCTTGTTTACAACCATTGTTGGGTATTTGCTGAGATTCCCAAATATCATGCTTGCTCTTTCCATTCTCAAGTAAAAAATCAGTGGAGTGATTGCAACATGCATGGGTGGAAAACACTTGGGTTTTTAGCACCGTGGCTTGCCACCGTTTATGTTATCTTATTTACTGTTTATTTTGTTAGAAGTAGACCGGTTTCATGTTTCAAACATTTACTTACAGCTTCCGCTGGCTCCCTAAATAAGTGCTAGAACTCCCACAAACCCGAAATCACAAAGCTGGTTCAAGAACAAGAGAAGCCAAGTAAGAACATGATTGAGACAAATTTTTGATTTATTTTAGAGGAGGATAAAGTTTACATGCTCATGGATGATTACAAGGTGTAGCCAAAACACCACCCTTTCCTCTCTTAATATTTCTTTCACAACCATAGGAGGAGACAGGGTAGTAGAGGAAAACTAAACCCTAGAATAATCAACATAATCTTAATGGGTCCAACCCATTAAGTTTAATGGGGAACCCACCAACCTCACTAACACGAGTTTTACATACACACGCATACTTCTGAAAGTATTTACAAGACTCAATCCACTAACTATTTAGCGATTGATCCACTTGTGGAATCTAGCTCTTCTTGATCTAAACTACTCTCTCTTTGCACCTCTCTGTGCCACAATTTTTTATCAAGGCAAAATCCGGTATTTATCCAACTACCAAAATTCCCTTGATAAAGCTTCCGAGCACCTTCTCTTGACTCTGTCTTTCAAATCTTCTGGGCACATTTCTTTGACTCCGTCTTCATCTTCATCTGAGCACATACTTTGTGTAACATCCCAAAATTTTGTCCCTTTATTGAAAATTTAATCTGGAGTTTATTGGATTTTCTGGAGTTATGATAAAATCCTGATTTGAGAAAAATTATAAACTTTAATGTATAAAAGTCAAAAATAAATTTATTGCATTCCTAAAAGCTAAAACAAATGTATTTCAGCTTCCTTAAGTCAAATATGAGATTATATTAATTTTTCTAGATTTTAGAAGGAATTAAAACCTTCCCTACAAAATCAAATTATACCTTTGCAAATTATACTTGTTAAAATGAGTGGGATATATTTTTATTAAGTCTAGAATAGCTCCAGATAGTTCTCTGAATTTTTCTGGATTTTTCAAAATTTATTTGGTATTTTTCTGAGTTTTCTAAAGCTTAATAGCATTTCTGGAAAATCAAAAAAGAAAGAAAATCCCAAAAACCCTCCCGGCCGCCAGGTGTCAAGCATCGGCGTCCCCTCCGCCCGCCGGATTTCCCCTCAGCCGTCCGATCTGATTTAAACCCTCTCCCCCGCCTTCCCTCTCTCGCGCGACGCAGCGTCGCGCATCGGACCGTCCATTCCAGCCGGATTTAATCCTCGCCGCCCGCACCAACTTACCGTTTCACCGCTCCCCTCTCCGCTCGTGCCGCCACGTGGTTCGATCGGGATCATTCGTCGTTGTCGGATTCTATCCCGGCCGTCCGTGTTCACTTAACCCTCCGCCCGAAACCCCAACGGCTCAGATCAAGTCTCCCTTGCGGATGGGATCTCAGCCGCACCTCCTCACTTACCCCTTCGCGCATCACCCGACGACCCCGATTCCCCCCTCCTGCCACGCGTCGCTAATCGAACCACCGCCCGATCTCTTTCCCGTTTTTCTCTCTCGCTGACCGGTGGGCCCTCCGTGTCAGCTCCGTCTTCCCCGCCCCCTTTCCTTTCTTCCTCGCGCGATCTCCGCCCGCTGCCGCCATTGAAGCCGCGAACCGAAGCTTTTAAAGCTTCGGTTTCCTTCCGAATTGATGCCCCGCGCCGACAGCAAATAGCCATTGCACCTCCACCGCGTCCATTGCGGGCATAATCACGTGTAATTGCAGCCGTTACCACCGTCGCAATAAACCTCCCGCCGTTGCACTCGGCGAACCGCGCGGCCGTTACCCTCCTCCCCAGCCTATAAAAGAGGTGCCCCGAGGTCCCTCTACCCACACCGCCACCCCCCGAGCCTCCAGAGCGCATAATCCAGCCCCGAGGGTCCCCCTGCGCCCGATTTCCCTCCGCCGGCTCCAGCTATTCCGGCGAGCGATTCCGGCCAGCTCAAGCCCCCTCGCCCCTCGCCGAAGCCTCCCCGACCTTGCTGGTGCCCAGGCGAACACCGGCGACCACCTCCCCGGGCACGTGCACCACCGGAGCCACTCCGCCGCTGTGAAGCCTTCTCCGACCGCCGCCCCTCTCCTCCGATTTTCCCTCTCCGGTCATCCTCGGCCTCCGCGCAAGGTACCGATGCACTCCCCGCGTTCTTCTCGTCATTTTGGTACCATCGGCCGGCGCCGCCGCTCACCAGAGCTCCGGCGACCATCGGGCCCCAAGCGCCGCCGCCGCCGGCTAGGCCACGTCAGCCGTCGGGCCGAGTTGGTAGCGGCGTGGCAGCCAGGTGGCGGCCAGATCGGCGCCACGCCAGCGCCACCCGCACGCCCCTCTCCACTCGCGCGCGCCGCCACGCGTCGGCATAAAGCCGTGGCGTGGCGACCACGTGGCGACCACGCGGCGCCCCGTGGCGCCACGTCGGCGCCACCCGCTCCCGCGCACCCGCCGCCACCTCACCCTTCCCTCGGGTCCATGGACTCGGTCCATGACACCCAGGCCCCACCTGTCAGCCTCTGCCCGATTATATTAATCCTAAGGCTGACGTCATAATCTATAATTTCCTTTAGAAAAATAATTCGTGCTGACGTCATAAATCCTTTTCGGTTTAAAAATAAATCCAGAAAATACCCTTTTTCTTTTATTTTGAATTCAAACTTTGGAGGGCTATAACTTTTGAATTTTAACTCCAAATTGACCCATTCAAATTTTTAAATTTTTCTAAAATCATGATCTATCCATTTCTGGAATAATTTTGAAATTTTGAAATTTATTTAAATTTGATTTGAATATATTTTGTAATTCCAAGGTTTAAATTTAAATTAAAACTTCCAACTTCTTTTAAAAGCCTCAATTCCTTTTTAAAAATTGTTGACCCACATCCAAAATTCAAAATTCTGTCTCCCAGTTTATTTTATAATTTTTTTGGAAGTTATTTGGATTTCGTTTGAATTTTTGTTTTGATTTTGTTTTGAATTGATTATTTCGTTAGATATTGACGATTCCGGAGAGTTTGAATTCGACGAATCGCAGCAGGACTTCGATCAAGGCAAGTTACACCTTTGACCATGTTGAACCTAATATTTTAAATTATTTATATTGTTTTACTGTATATGCATGCGTATCTTTATTCAAATGTAATTCAAATTTGATTTGAATTTTAGATATACCCATGATCCTTTGTATATGGCCAATTTGAATCCTGAATTCATATACCTTGTCACCCTAGCTGAAAACTAGTTAGTACTATAGTATTAGCTAGAAATTTTTATAGCAATGCTTAGCCTGGCTTAGTATAATTTTAGGTGGGATCGATCTTTCACATGAAATGACGGACTTTTGAAAATTGATATCTTGACTTCGGTGAGTCAAAGGTGGTTTTACGGAAATTATTTAAAAATGAAAATAGAAAACATGTTTTGGACTTAGGCTAATGGTTAGGTGGTGGGTGCCGGTATGCCTCGTGTTTGGTGACACCTGGTGGATTATCGTGCACGGGGGTATGAGGTTGAGCCTAAATCAACTTAAGGATCGTTTCTGTGAATTATTTTACGAAGTCACTTCGTACTACCACAAGTCCGGTATGGGACGGACCTGGCTAAGTAATTTGTGAAGTTCCAACTATAGTCTTGCTATAGGTGAATGTGCGCGACGTGAGGTGTGGGAAGTCTCACATGGCACCAGAGGGGGCTCCAACTCGTGGATTCGAGTTGTGGTGAAACCTTAGTGGCGGCGTGATTATGTTGGCTATGAATCATCGGAACAGCCGTGTCATGAACTCTCCGCCGCACACCTAAGGCAGTGTGTTTATCGCGTGGCTCAAGTGAGAGGGAATGTCTTGTGGGTAAAGTTGTACACCTCTGCAGAGTAACAAACTATCTGGATAGCCGTGTCCACGGTCATGGACATCTTGAGTAGAGTCTTCACAGATTAGACTTGAATTTTCATAAAACTTGGTTTTGGCAAACAAACGTTGGATTTGGTAATGGTCGGGTGGATTCCGTGGATAGGTTAGTGTGGGTTGGAGCCTACACTAACGATATTACTTGTTAAAAACAATGTTTCATATCTCGTATTTAAATTCACTTTTCGTACTTACGTTATTGTATTTAAATTCAAGTATTGCTTTCCGCACATTACCCTATTAAGCTTCCTTTGAAATCCCTTATGCATGCATCAACTCATTATATTTCTGGTGTAACTTGCGTAAGCATTTACTTGCTTACCTTGGGAGTACTACAGACTCACCTTGCTAAATCTGTTGCGGACTTCGAGGCGACTCACGACGGTGAGGACTACTTCAATGAGTAGGAAGCGTCTTACGATCATTCGCTGTGGGAGGTGGATGGGTGTCGTTTGCCACCTTTACTTTCTTTCCGCTGTTTTGTTTACTTTGTTGGCCTGGTGCCTTATTGTAAGACTTGGCCTTAAGGCCGTATTTTCGTTTAATAATATCTCGTGGTTATTTTTGCATGATATACATTACTGTTAAACCTGTGTGCACTAGCTTTTCCTGGGATAGTACGATTTACACAGAGGGGCTCGGAGTTGTTGTTCCGGGTCCCGACACTTTGATACGTAGCTCGTAGTACCCAATGACTGGCCGTCATATCTTCATGCATTTAGACTCCTTCGAACTGTCTCTAGATATATCTACCCATTACTTGACGCACCATATGCACTAACTCGTCTCTTCATGATTATTGCCTTATCTATGCTCCCACTTGAGCCACATAACCTCACTTGGACTTACATGACCGCTCTAAACCTTAGCCCATCACCTAGTCCCAGCCCATTGCTGTCGACCACTACATCCTCCAAGCCACCTGCACATCTAAAGATCAAGCGGCCATATCGAACACAAGATTCATATACTTAACCTACGTTAGTCAAAGCACATGTAATACAACACAAACCCTCATGATTTCCAAGCCATGAACCAACCTCAAATCAGCTTAGCTTACCCTGATCCCTGACCATAGCCACAGATCTGACTATTATCTTCGCGCCAGTCAGAACGCCCTGGTCAGACTGCCGACCACCAGCCAGTCTGATCGGCCACCTGGTGTGACCGTATTTCCAATGCTGGTCGCACGAGCCAACTCCCCTGGTCCAACCGCCACCTATGGCCGGTCCGACCCGCACGAGCCCAACTCCAAACATACTTTATGGAATAAAGCATTTGTCAATTAGAAATCAGTCCTACCCCCCAAACTCCGGTCGCACTGGACCGCCGGTCAAACTGCCATTCCAGACTGGTCCGACTGCTAGCACTGGTAGCAAATATGAATTTTCTAAAACTATTATAAAATTCAAATTCAACCTAATCAAAGTACTAATTGTTCATCACAAACATATCAAAATTTAGTACATGGTCTCTCACCTACGGTTGGCTAATTCATGGTAAGTGCATCAGTATTTTGCATTCACTTGACCATCCTTTTCACTCTTTTTTTTTTTGGATTAACTTTATACACGATCTTTACAACGAACCAAACCAAAGCAGGCTCTTTCGCTCGTACAAGCTCTGATCGATGGCAACTCATTGAAAGGAACACCATCTCTCGTCAAGCAGAAGCAGACACGAAAAACAACCAGCTAGCTTCGTGGATCCCGGAGCAATGCACCAAAGCTGTACCAGCTAGCTGCGCGGCGCGCGAGCCTCTCCTGAGCAATGCACCAAAGCTGCCACCCCATCGTTTCCTATTGCAAGTTGTGAGACACGCTAGACTCATCGTGGGTTACCGGATCAAACAAATCAACAACTCTCAAAAGCATAGAAAGATCTAGAGCAAACCTGGTAGACGAATTTAATTAATTTATTATGTACACCAGTGCGCGCAGATCGATCTATCTTTAGTTTTGTTATACATATACGTGCATGATTAATTAATCTTATGGATAAATTAACATGCACGCACAGTTCTGTGTTTGGTTTCAGCTACAAAATTGAATTGCTTGTACGTGTTGCTCCTGGAATATACTATTAATTAAGAGCATATGGTACATTGGTACAAGACCAAGTTGGAGTAAGAATTTAGCAAAACCCAGCTGCAAATTGATCGAGTGGGGCGGCCGGCGTCCATTGGTGAAGGACCGACGGGAAGAAAAGTTGGCATGTATGTGCATGGGAAGCTGCTGGTTAGTGATTCTGTAGGACTGTTCGTAGCCAGGCTCGTTGCATGTATGCTGCACCCTTCAATGGCAACATAGATATAGATCGATGCACAAGTGGCCTTGGTTTTGCAAAGCTTTCGGACAGTAGCCAGCACTGATCTAGGTCAGGAGTGCAGGCAAGAAACAACAAGCAGAGCATGCAGCTAGCTACCTGTCGACTTTGCATTGAGTACCAACTTGCGACGACGTCCCTCTTTTGGGGTCCGTGATTTTATCAGTGTGCACTGAACCAATGGTCGATCAAAAACACCAACTTGCAACCGCAGGGACCTACCTACTGTGCTACTACCAAAGTGGAGTACTAGCAATGATCAGTGCCATGTATGAATCCGGCCACCAGTAAATTAGCCTAGCTTGCATACAAATTCTTACATATAAAAAGCAACTCTTTGATTTGATACACTTTACAGTATACACGGTGCAATCAGCACATATATGTTTGGATTTTCTGTACATTTATGACATGAAAATTTTGAGGATTTCAGTGAACTTCTAACCTTAGAATGTGCTCGAAGATTTGTGTTTTTTTCCATCTTGGGTAAGCATCACGGTGTCCGATGAGCACACATGCACCGCACGTGAACGCTGTTGAGCACTGGCGAAGACGGTTTGTTGCCGTCGCCGCCCCTTCACTACTACAGAAAACCGTATCACAGATGGTTCAAAAATATCATCACAGACGGTTTTCTGAACCATCTGAATTTATGGGTCAGTGATAATCGAATGTTATCACAGACGGTTTTCAAACCGTCTATGGAGTAAATATCACAGACGGTTTGTAACTAAAAACCGTCTGTGATAGCTATCATCGCAGACGGTTTGTAAGGAAAAATTGTCTGTGATATATACATATCATAGACGGTTTTTAACAAAAAAATATCTGTAATATATCAATATCACAGACGGTTTGTAACCAAAAACCGTCTGTGATATAGGCATATCACAGTTGGCTTTATACGTGGTTTTAGCCAACTCATTTTTCTCCGGAAGCATATCCGCTAAAAGACCTAGCAGCGTCGTGAAACTCTTGTCGGGCCAACCGTTGCTTGTCTTCAATTTCAATAGTTCAAGCACAGCTGACAACTTCGTATACTTTGATCTGCAACACGTAAATAAAGATTTCTCCGAGTCCTCCATCAAGCCTCGGAATTTAATATACTCTCTCTTATCATAATTCTCTTCTACATCATGAAGCATCTGATCCAGATTATCATCGTGCAGCCTATCCGAATCCGAACCACAATCATCATTCGGTGGCATATGATTGACTTCACCAGCGATGTCGTCCAGCGGCATATCATTGACTTTACCAGCGATGTCCTCCGGCGGCATATCATTGACTTCACCGGCGATGTCATCCGGCGGCATATCATTGATTTCGCCATGACTGGTCCAACACGTGTACCCCTTTTTGAAACCCCTCACAATCAAGTGCGCTTCAATCTGCTCTCGATTCTTAAACATCCTTAAATTCTCGCAATCAGTGCATGGACAATACATATATTCCACCCCCTTATTCAACATATCCTCCTTGACAGCTCTTGTAAAAGCAGACACGCCATTAATGTACTCTTCACTCACACAGTTTGCGGTATACATCTAGCTTCGGTCCTATATTATGCACATATATAACAACTTAGTATTAAAATTAATTTAATTAATTATTACTACATATATACCACATGCATTGAGGCTAGCTAAATCTAAATTAGCTAGATCTTCAAAGTATGTATATAACAGTCACCGAAAAATAATTAACTAGCTAGATCTAAATTTTGATATTGCAACCAAAAAAAATTTCATTACCATATCTAAGGCAACTAAGAACTCAATGAACCTTCAAAGCACTCCTGCCAAATAAGCCACCTTCCACCATGCAAATAAAATGGCATGAAAGCCTTACCGCCCCCAGCTGCAGCACCGGCTAGATCTGGATCGAAATAAAGACAGATGCATATGCGTTCTGAGTGATGCAATAAATACATAGCAGGATTATCACAGATAGTTTTTACTGAAACACCGTCTGTGATAGTCTACTATCGCAGACAGGTTTTAGTAAAAAACCGTCTGTCATAGTCCAGATTATCACAGACAGTTTTTGACTAAAATCCGTCTGTGATAGTGGACTATCAAAGACGGTTTTTAAGTAAAAACTAGTTTTTAAGTAAAAACTAGTTTTTAAGTAAAAACCGTCTGTGATAATCTCCGTCTGTGATAATCCAGATTATCACAGACGGTTTTTACTGAAAAACCGTCTATAATAGTCCACTATCACAGACGGTTTATTTGTAAGAACCGTCTGTGATAATTCTTCAGCAGCACAGACGGTTTCTAAATTAAAACCGTCTGTGATAGTGTACATCACAGACGGTTTCACAAAACCGTCCGTGATTTACCGTCTAGTATTAGGCTTTCTGTAGTAGTGCTTGCTCCACTATAGACAACTATTTTTCCTTCTCTCGCTGAAGGAGGTAGTAGTGGCGGGGAGTTGGAGGATGAGGAGGAGGCATGGGAGGACAAGCAAGAGGTGACAAAAACATTCGGTGGACCTCGCCATTTGCCATGAGGGGCACGCGCGAGTGTAGGGTGGTGGAGGTGCAAGAGTGGGGTGATTTTTGCGACTACGTTTGCGTTAGGTTTGGGGGAGGAGGATGGATTGAGAGAGTGAAAGATCCAACATTTAAAAAATCCAATCTAGCTTTTAAAGAAACAGCCAAATAGATAAATTTAGGTATTTCTTATTTCACATAATCTCATTAAAATAACTACATTATAAAGTGTTGTAAGAATTGCGGTTTAAGCAATACATTTAGTAAAATTCCAGAATTACATATGAACAAGTGTGTGTGTGTGTGTGTGTGTGTATGATTCCAATTGAGATAGAGTGATATGAGCAATAATAAAAAGTTAAAGAACAATTATCTAACCTCAATTCACTACAATGGCAGCACTCAAAGTTGCCAAGAAGTCTCATGGGCAAAGCACGTCATTGAGGACGATGACCTAGAAAACCAATTGCCACCGCTGTGCCATAGTATAGCAGCCCAGTTAACTAAGATATGATGCCCTCTCCACGAGTAGGAGCACACCCACAATGGAGCCGAGGTTCAAATGTTGTTGCACAAGAAATCTCACCACAAACCATCGGCCAAGTGCAAGGTCGAAGCCACCACAACACAGATTCATACCAAACCACAATCTCCATACTCGACCATCTTTCAAACAATAGCAAGGGTGAGATCAAGAACTGAAAGAAAGTTCTTACCCCACAAAAGCTCATCGAAGGATTAGACCAATGTCATCGCACCATCGCATGGGAACCAGAGTACGCTCTGGCTCGGACAAGCCGTGGATCACTGTTGATAATCAAGCCATCGATCTTATAAAATAATATGAGAAAAATAGCTAAAAATCCTTGAGAGAGGATAGGGATGCTCTTTATTGTTATGAACTGGTTGCAGGTATATCCTCAACAAGGCGAGGGCGAGAGACTAGCCATAATTACACTGAATTAAATGAGATGTGAATTTGTCCGGAAAAGAGACTGATTGATTGTGCCCTCGTCATCCAGCCTTAAATACCAATGAAGATATGTCAATTATCCGCCGGGCCTTTGAAACCAGCGTGTCTGGTCAAGGAGGTACTTATTGTCAAAGAAAAAACGCATGATTGTCGGTTGTTATCATCGGGAGACAAAATGAGCAACCACCGCATGGTAGTTGTTGTCAAAGACTCAGGGCTAAAGTATCATGCTATTTGGAGTGGATAAGATATGTGTTTCATCTATCGCACAGAAGGAATATCCTACAATCGGGTCTAATGACCAGTTCATAGACTCTCCAAGCAGTTATCTGGTCGGGCAACACGCATAGTGTCTCTCCGACCAAGGTACTCGTGGAGTAACCTCTAAAGGTTTACAACCACAGGGTACCTTGGCCTTAATTATATATTAAAACCATATGTAGGGATTTATTCAACCCTCGTTAGCTAACCTCCAAACTTTAAGTGAATTTATAATCTTCCTATTGAATTTTCAATCAGCTTTAAACAGTAAGGTAACAAAGTGGTCCGTATTCACTTTAAAGTTGATAAACTAGCTAGCAAACTGAAAGGTCTTATATCAGTTGGGTTTCGGATCGGGTAACTTCTTTTTTGCAATTGGAGAGAAACCCTTATATAAAATCCTTAGGACACTACTTTGGGGTTTCATGCTTTCGGAAAACCTTCATCTTTTTCTTCACCCTTGCACTCTTCTCCTATAGCCTTGAATCCTTTCGATCTCCTTTTCGATCTTCTGCCATCTAGCTAAAATGTTGGATCTTATCACCAACTGCCTAGCATCGGAGGTTGGGATGAAGAATCTTGAGGCAATGGAGAAGGATGGGATGCTCCCTGATAAGATTTTGATCCTATGGAGATCAGCGGCCGAGAAGAAATTCCCAAGTAGGAATGAGGGCGAGATTTCGGCCTTTTGGGTGTATATTGAGTGTGGGTTTTGATTATCGATGCACCTGTTCCTCTCCCAGGTCTTGGAGTATTACGGAATCAAGCTGGTAAACCTCACCTCTAATTCGATTGCTAATCTTACCATCTTTGTCTATCTCTACGAAGCATATTTGGGGATTCCGCCAAACTTGGAGCTCCTCAGATACTTTTATAGGATGACAAGGTCAGGGAAATTAGTGACATCACTTGAAGATTGTGCTTTGTGTCTCCACGATGGCAAGGCTGAAGAATGTATTCAAATGTATTCTAAATCTTCATGGTTATCATTGAAGAAGATGTAGTGATGCTCAGCAAGGACAACAACTTTCCCTTTGCTGGTCGGGTGGCCGTTGAGAACCCAACCTGATGATCATGCAGAGTAACAACATAGAAATTTTTATACAGGTTCGGACCTTCTTCTGGGAGAATAACAACGCTACGTCCTGTGCTATTGTTGCTGAGGAAAGGCTTACAAATGTGGACGGAGCGAAAAATTACACACTACTTACAGAATTGATTGCTCCCTACTAAGAATTGTCCCCCCTTAGACTTTTGCCTCTCCTCTTAAGATTTGTCCCTTATATTGGCGACAAATCGGCGGTAGATATTTCTTGCCAAAATACGTCTTGACACTTTGGGAATTAACTGCTGGATGGAGGTTATTGTCAGAGAGACGTAGGCAGTAGTTCGTCATAGGACGGTTGTTGTCAGAGAGACGTGGGTAAGATCGTGTACGGTTATGGAGTATAAACGTACGTTCTAACTGGCTTGTCAGGCTAACCCACTGTGGGAGTAAGTTAGTCGTACATAGGAGTAAGACCGACGGTGATTCTGCTGTGGATGCCACTTTCTATTGGAGCATCATGGAGAGTCTTTGGTATTTGGTTCACACTAGACCAGATATCTCTTATGCTGTAGGCTACATCAGTAGGTTCATGGAGGCACCAACCATTGAGCACCTCTGAGCAGTGAAACACGTACTCCAGTATATTGTTGGGATGCTTAACTACGGTTGTTTCTATGCCAAAGGCGAAGAGGAGCTGCAACTGATGGGGTATAACGAATCCAATATGGCGGGAAATGTGGATGATCGCAAGAGCACTACAGGGGTGTTGTTTTTACTTGAACGAAGCCCGGTCAGCTGGTAGTAATAGAAATAAAAGGTGGTGGCCCTATCCCAATGTGAGGTCGAGTACATTGCAGCTACCAATGCAACGTGTCAAGGTATATGGTTCGGATGTTTGCTCGGTGATCTGATGAACAAGAAGCCTAGCCGTCCAAGTCTTAATGTAGATAACAAGTCGGTAATTTCTCTTTTCAAGAACCCTGTCTTCCACGATCAAAATAAGTACATTGACACACGTTATCACTTTATTCATGAGTGTGTGGAAGAAAGAAAGATCGAGGTTGAGTACATCAACACGAATGATCAACTCACTGACATTCTTACAAAATCATTGAAGCGCATCAAATTTAGGAGTTGCGAGCCAAGATTGGCCTTGTCCAGGTCAACAAGAAGGAGCCACAAGATTAGGTGGTGATTTGTTGAACTAATCTTGTGGTGTTTAAATTAATCGTGTCAGGGTTGTTTTTGGTAAGCATTGGTTTTTTTGGTAGTAAGTCCGATCATGGTATGATTTGTGGCCGGATCATGGTGTAGTGTGATTAGTTTCTTTTCATATATTAGTTCCTTTCCATGTGCGATGAAAATTTCTATGTAAATGCTTCCCGTTCTTGTGTATAAATAGCAGAAAAGATAGAACAGAAAAGTTGCAGCAGCGAGTTCAAGCGACGCAAAAGCTTCTTCTCGTGTTCTCGTTGCCAGTTCTTGAGTTTCAAGTTATTCACATGTGTTGTGTATCGGCTCAGTGCCAGCATTCCAATCCATTTGGCTGAACAGATAAGCTTGCACCTCCCTCTCTCTCTCTTCCCATATGACAAACAGGTCCCACCAGGCCAAATTTACAAATAAGCCAGTAAAATTCATAAATTACCAATGTAGCTTCAAGTCCAACATAAAGTATATGTAATTAAGCTATATTCCATCAAATGCCATGATTTTCTTTTTGCGACAAAGTTGTTTGTATCATTGCATTGATCGTTTTAGCCAGACATCCGAGACATTATGCAAGCTCTCATCGATCGGCCGGTTGGGTACCTAGTGATCATTGAAGACGGGTTTTGTCCATCAAATAATGACATTGAGGATTTCTAAGATCGAATTCTGTTATCCTGTCCAAAGCAACATGTACTTGTAGATCAACGCGAAGAACACATTAGCAGGTCTGACGTTGTAAACAAGGAGAAAAGAATTGAGAGAAAAAAAGAGAGAAAGAATCACAGGTTCAGGGTTTCATTTAGCACACGCACTCCCTGAGAAGGGTGAAGCGTAAAAACAAAGTCCTTGAATAATAAAAAGGCATTTTATAGAGCAATACAATTATTGTAAATGAAAGTACAAGTAGAAATGCTGACTTACGAAAACTTGGTTGAGGAATACGATGTTTGCAAACTTACGAAGACAGTTGACCCTGCTTTAGGAATATGGACATCTGGTAGTTTTGGGTGTCACCTCAGACAGTCATATGTCGTATAAAAAGTGCATCATTCAGCCAAAGATCGCGACAAAGGTATTAAAATGACAGTTAGCCACAGTATAACACGGAATTGATCATCATCATCACCAGCTCTGAGTTGCAATTTAGGCCATAAGAATCTGAAAACTTTGTTACTTCCCGTTACAAGAGTAACCCTGCTCCCAGCAAGTTCTTAAAAGTGACCTGATGCCACTAAGTACTCAGCAATCAGTCAACGTGGCAGATAAGATTTGTTCCACCTATACGGAACTGGAACAATAACCATTTTATACTTTTGAGAAGGAAAACATGAAGCGGAAACTAATATCGAAGTGATGCCCTTTTGGCTTTGTAGTTAGGATCAACAATGCTTTTCCTTGTGGTCATACATTCACCTGACTACCAAATAACGACCATTCTTCATGAGGGGCTCCGACAATAATTTGCACATCGGATAGCAAGCAACAATGCTCTTCCTGGCCATTTTTCAAAGAGCTAGTATGTTTCTTCCTGCCCATGCGGTGCCCGTATGTTTCAAAGAGCAGCTGGCTCCGTAGGCTCGGCGGCTCCCGGGCCCGCCGCGCCTGGCCGTGTGCTGCAAGACACAGCTGCGCTCATCCGCCCTGCCGCGGGCCAACCCTGCTGAGCTACCCAGCACAGAAGGTGACACGTGTGTCACAGCCCCCGGCCGGCTGCTTGCCGGCCGTGGTCGTAGACGACCACCGATCAGTTAATGGCGGAATCAAGTGTGAAAGTGAGTGCAAAAATCAGTGCATGCACGACTGGATGGCCTAGACGAGGATCAATACTGTAGGAAGTGATCGGACGAGGATCCGTGGGCGTCGCGGTTGGGGAGGAAAGCGAGGGAAAGCAGCGCAAGCAGCAGCACCACGGGGACAAGCAATAGCAGCGACGGCGGCGGCGGCAGAGGAGGCAGCAGCAGCGGGAGAAGCACAAGCATCGCCGCCGCCATCGCCAGGAGCAGCATCAGCGTGCTTCCTTCCATTATCCCTAGCTAGCTAGCTAGCGCTCAGCCCGCTTGCTGCAGCTAGCCTATGTATATGGATCAACCTAACCAATATATGCGGCGTCCAGACCAGACGGAGAGGTACCTCCTATATATGGCGGCGTTGGCGGGCGGCGGCGTCACATCCGCGACCCGTTCACGTGCCAAGCAGCACTACTGTACGTACTGGCCGGGCAGAGATCGAGCTTTTCAAGTCAGGATAAGCGTCGATCGATCGATGTCTTCTTCCCTAGCTATTGCATCCGTAAAAATAGCGTGCTTCTCAGGCAAGTACGTATAAGATACACACGCACGCTCGCACGAATCCCGCGCGCGTATACGGTATACCATACGTGCCGGCAGCTAAGAAAATCGAACTGTTTATACAAATAACACTGTAGCTATTTTTTAATTTAGTTTTAAACATTCATTTTCACAAATCTAATTTTTTTCTGTCAGGCTACCACCGTAGCTTGGGCAAAGAGGCGACAGCACGGGAGGGCGGTCGAGCGCGGCAGAGCAGGCAGCGTCCTGTACGGCCTGAGCTGTCGGGCTTCTGGGCGCGCGGTACGTGGCCTTTCTGCCGAGCAACACGCGTACGTAATAGATGCCCTAGCCTCTTGCCCCAGTCAAAGGAGCTTTTAGCCGGTTCTGCCGGCTTTATGCATGCCTTGCGACGGACGTACAACGCACCACAGCCTGCTGCAATTAATGCTCTGTTATACGACAACGAGGCAAAGTAAAGGGTGTAGGATTTCTACCTACGCGTGGTGCTCGTCATGGAGGCCACCTACCCAGCCCCGGGCTGCTCGCCCTCGGCGGACCGGTGGGGCGCCGCCCGCCCGGTGGTGCCCGCCGGCTGCCGCACGTCTGTCTGCTCTGCCATGTTTGGTCGGCCTCCGGCTGTTGTCGAAGCTACGGTAGTGTAACACATATCGTATCGTATATCACGGCTATCGAGTTTAAGAAAAAGATTAGATTTTAAAAAAAGGTATTTCTTTATAAGCTAAATGTAAAGAGAAGTAGTTACGATTTCATTTATGTGAAAGTTTGAGAAAACCAACAAACTTTACAATGCAGCTTGGTACGATTTTTCTCCAAAAGTATATAGATCGAACATATTTCGAAAAATCGTTCGCATTATGAGATGGACTACAAAGAAATGGAAGCGGATAATTAAGTAGAGGGAGGATGAACTCTCTGCTTACTGCTATTACCGCTAACTCATCCCTGTTGCTTCAACTCTAGTCTTCTCCTTGTGCTCCTAACAATTTCCTTGGTGACGTGCGCAGTCTGACGAAGCCAGCGAATTTCAGAAAGTGAAACATGCACGCATACGAGCAAACATGAGCTTGCCAGCCAAACAAGCTGCAAGTGGCTTTGCTTTTAAAAGGAAATTCCAGGGCAGCTTACGAAGCTGCTTGTCGCACTCTGCGTACTTATTTTTGATTTAAAATTAGTTTTTACTTTTAGTTTTTGTTTTTTTTTCACTATTTAGTAATTTCGTTTTTTTAGTTTTTTTTAGATTTTTTAGGTTTTTTTTACGTTTTCTTTTTTTCTCGTGATCCTTTGCATTGTTTATGATGGACAATCATGTTTTTTCTATTTTTAATTTTTTAAGTTTAAATATACCAAATAAGTAAATTCAGTTACAGATGCAGGGAGCTATACACGCTATCTGGCTAATGCATGCAAGTATGTACTGTCAGAGACCCTAGGCCTTGAAAAAATTTGATGCTTTTGGAGGATTCACAAAAGGTGTTACTTTTTATCTAGATCTTGTCATTTAATCGGGATGCAATGAACCACCATTAGAAACAGCTATCACAAACCTTGAACAAGTGGTAGTCTTAATTAAGCTAATACTAAATGATTAGAAAATGTTGAATAATTGATGAATTGTACTCCAAGTTTTGGATTTTTTTTTGACAGAAAAAATGGGTGAAAGTACTGTGCACGGTATATTTTTAACTGCAAATAGCTAGGTAAGAATCTTTGAAACCGTTTTCTCTTATCATTGCGATGTTCTAAGTCTAGATATGAGAAGGTTGTGCAGTACAGTTCAAGCATGTGCGAAAACTAAGAGCAAAACATTCCCAAATGCAACAAAGCTTGCTTAACAAAAGTCCCAAATATCCGGTTTACTTGACATTTTAGGTCAATAAAGTAAGCAGACGAGATAAGATAAGAGAGGATATAAAAAAATGCATGGATAGCATTGTTATTTTTTTAGTGGTGAATCCATTTCAGTACTTAATTTATATGATCTTAAAAACCATATATATATCCTGAATATATGAAATAAACCACAAAAGCACACAGAACTCCAAACTTGCAAAACATTTGCATGTCTTATTTATTTTTGCGTTGGTATAAATATTGAAATATAAGTAAATTGCCCGTCTTTTCTTATCAGCTTAAACTTTTGGGTAAACTGGTTGATGCATGTAACTCGATATAGTATCAGAGCCAAGAGATCTTGAGTTCATGATCTAGTTGGTCCAATTAAAAAAATAATTACAACCCACTTCTATTCTATATCTTAGTCCTGTAGGAGCGTACACAGGATGCATGGCAAATAATTACAGCCCACTTAATTCTAATCTGGTTGAAATATAAATGAATTACTCCTATCAGTTTAAGTTTTTAGGTGAACTAACTGGTGCATGCAACTTAATAATAAATGCATGGCAACACAGGACTTGCCCATAAATTTTATTTATTTCGGGCATACCTATGTATATACATAAGTGAAACACACACACACACACCCCGCTAAGTTGAGTTTTTGGCACTTTTGAACCTGTATTTGCAAAAATAGCCGTAGTCACGTGGTAATGGCAAAAATGGCACTTCTGTCGCCTGGTCACCAGGCAGCAGCGGTGTGAAGGTGACACATGGGTAGCGGAGCAGCCTGTTCCCCAGCCACCAGGTGGCTCCCTACCTGCTAGGAGTGCAAACAGAGCGGATAATTTTCGTCTGTCTGACCGACCGAAGGCTCGCAGAGCGGATATAGAAGAGGTAAATAGGTATCCAATATTATCCGTGTCCGACTCTGACTCCGAGGAAAAAATACGTAATATGATACGGAATGAGTGATATTCGTCCGTATATATCCATATGTCAAGTAATATGAGAAAGTCTGTTGTGACTTTACTTAGAAACAAGATAACATATAGGTAGATTGTCACACATAAATATGCAGAGAATACTGAGTACTCTTACTTCGATATTTCGGTGATTAATCTCTGTGTTCCCTTAGATCACACCCTACTGTCCAATGTCATGTGTAAAGAAGCAGATAATTTTTATTCGATCGAACGACCGAAGGCTCGCGGAGCATATATGGAAGAGGTAAATAGGCATCCGACACTATTCGTGTCCGACTCCGATTCCGAGAAAAAATACGGAATAGAATACAGGATGAGCGATATAGATCCGTATTCACTCCGATTGCACCCCTACTGCTTGCTGCCTTGCCACTAGCCGGCAAGTAATTAAGCCAGCTAATTAGCCAATTTAATTATCTATCTTAACTAGAAGTGCTTGTTAAAATTTTTAAATATAGCGAATAAGCTCAAAAAGTTATAAAATTTTATGTGCAGGCTTCTGACATAATGTACTTTATTGTGTAATTTTTTAATAATTTTATTCACTCTTAATATTACTCAAAATTTCATGTGATTATGATATTTATAAGAGTTGTTACATATAGCAAATGAGCTCCAAAAATTGTAACATTTTATGTGTAGCCTCCCAACATAGTCATCCTAATTGTCTAATTTTTTAGAAATTTTATGTACTTTTAATTTGACATGTTAAGGGTACGATAGTCGATAGATATATCATGAATCAATAGAAGCAAATTGTTAAATGAATATGAATTAACATAAAATAATTTAGAGTACATAAAATTTTTAAAAATTTATACAATTATAAATACTATGTTAGAAGACTGCACATAAAATTGTGTAATTTTTTAAACTCGTTTGCTATATATAACAACTCCCATAAATATCATAATTATATGAATTTTTGAGAAATATTAAGAGTGGATAAAATTGTAAAACATTACACAATAAATTACATTGTGTTAGGAGCCTTCACATAAAATTTTGTAATTTGTTAAGCTCATTTGATATATTTAAAAATTCAAACAAGCACTAAATATAAACTTCTAATTAAGGTAGGTAGGCAGGGAGCCGCCCGGTGGCCAGGCGGTAGGCTGCTTCGCTATCCACATGTCACCTCAATGCTGCTACCACCCAGTGACTGAACGACAGAAATGCCATTTTTGCCATTACCGTGCGACTACGGCTATTTTTGCAAATACGGGTTTAAAACGTGCTAAAAGTGCCAAAAATTCCTGCTAAGTTTATATGTCTTTTGGCCGGGCATGTTGCTCCTAGAAGACTAGTTCCTTTATTTCCTTAGTTCAAATGCATTTAGCTTTTGGCACTTCTTAACCGCATAACTTGATGGTACTCTCCAAGGGTCCAAATAGGATATAAGTTGTGATAGTTGGGATAAGAGAAGAAAAATGATGAGTTGAAGCATCCACGTGTTCCTGTAATAAAAAAAGCTTAGATTAGTTTACTGACAAAACCATTACTAACTTTTAATGGGATTGATCAACTTAATTACTTGTTGAGGAAATTCATCGGTTTCCATTTGAACGTTGATCAATTGCTTTGCAGCGTGGTGCAAAGGTGTCGGATCACGGTCAGCATGTGCATGAATAACAGTTTGCTTAAAGATTTTCTGCATATGAAACTAATATATAATATAAACTTCATATCATAAGAATTCGAGTACTATGTTTTGTTTACAGCATGATCATGGCCATCATCAAAATCGAGATAGACCTGTTAAGATAAATAATATTCAAACACGCTGGGATATTTATCTAAGAAATACATGTAGCTATTATGCTATTGCTTTAGGTATATCCCGGGGATCTTATAGAAACTATAATGTTCATTTAATAAATGTCATATATCAACCCTTTTTTTTCATAATTCCATTATGAACCATCTTAATTTCAAGAAATAATAGAAAGGGTGTGTTCTCAACTAGATTATTACAAATTAAATATTGAATGTTATGGACTAATAATTCAAATCTTGGACGTTTGGGTTGTTTTCACCTAAATTTTAATATTCATTTTTGGCATTAATATATCATCTAAGAGACCATATGGATAAGTGTAGGTCAATTTGTGATGAACAATTGTCAACTATGTTGAGTTGAATCTAAATTTTTGCAAAGTGTTTGCAATTCCTTAAAAATTTAGGTTGTTGTCAGAATTCCGGTGATAATACCGGCCTAGCAATGATGGTAGTACTGGACTAGTGGCAGCGGTAGTACCGGAGGTAAGTGACGGTACTACCATAGGTGCGGTATGATCGGTCTCTAGATGGTGGTAGCTATTTTCAGAGATGGTTGTTTCTAAGGGTTTTGGCTATGGCCAGGTCCGGTAGTACCAATGTTCAACCGCAGTACTACTGGAGGACAGTATGATCGGGCCTTTTATGGCGGTACTACCGGGGCGGTAGTACCAAAATTGGGCAAGCAGTCATTCCACTCCCCTGTTACTAGGAAAAGGTTAAGGGCCGGTCGGACTAGCCAATGGTTGGAGGTACAACTGGTGTGGTATGATTGGTGTTGGAGGTGCGGTCAGACTGACTGAGGTAAGTTGGCATTGAAAATTGAGAATTGTGAGAGATTTGATCATGGGATGATCTTAATACTCCGGTCATGATTGTATTGTGTTGCATGTTGTATATTTATGCTAGCGTAGGTCAAGTTGTGAAGAACTTATACCCGAAAAATGAGTTCTTAATCTTTGGATATGCAGGAAAGCTTGACGACAACTATGGTCAACAACAGAAGACCAGGACTAGGTTAGGGTGGATCAAGGTCCAAAGTGGTCAAGAAGGTTAATGAAGATATAGTAATCGTCAAATTGTTATTTATTTGTAAATAATATTATTACATCATGATACTCCTTGAGTATGCCCCTTGTCTATAAGGGAGAGGTTTCACATGGTAGTCGTAAGCTTTTCTACGACACTCCTTAGTCATAAGTCTTTCTATGACTACTCTTTAGTTGTGAGTTTTTCTACGACCACTTATTTATAAGTCTTTCTATGACCACCTAGTCGTAAGACCTTCTACGACTACCTCATAGTCGTAAGTTCTTCTACAAACATTACGTAGTTGTAAGTTGTCCTATGACTACCCTGTGGTCGTAGACTCTCCTACAACTAGCCTATCTCCGACTATCTTATCCACGACAACCTACCACATTATGGGTCTGTCTGACAAGGTGGTTAGAACATGCGCTTATTCTCTGAAGTAACCGCACATAATCTCTCTATGACAACAACCGCTGCACGATGAACGGGCACTACTACAAAAGAGGCTATATTGGATGCCTACATCACAGACGACTTCCATGAACCGTCTGTGATGTAATAATCACATACGGTTCATATGAATAATCGTGGTATTTTCATAGACGGTTGTTCATACGAACCGTCTGTGATAATACAAGATATCACAGACACTTATTACTAATAACCGTCTATGATGTATCACAGACGGTTATTGATACCGTCTCTCGGCTTGGAACAACTACCGTCGCTTCGCCAACTATATAAAGGTTGACGTCAGGGAAGAGGAGGAAGATCAGATGGGGACAGACGCAATAGACTGGAGAGAATCGAAGTAGCGTAGAGCATTTTGCATTCTTCCCCTGTTGTAATCATTTTCATTTAGCAATAGTCATACAGAAGTAGAGTTGTTCTCCTAGGAGAAGGCCCGAACCTATATAAAAGTTCATGTGTCTCTCTCTACGTGATCATAGCCAGGTCCTCAATAGTTTCCCTTGAATCCAATAAATCATACGTAAGATCGGTATTAAAACACCGACAGAGGTTATGTGGGATGATTGGGCTAAAGCATGCCACGTGGTAGAGACAAGGAATGTGTTCAACAAAAGGTTTGAGTAATGGGTTGGATCAAGTAACTTTGTCGATTCAAGTGAGGTGTGGTCTGCTGGGAGTCGAAAGCGGGAGAGACTTACCGATAGAAGGGAAGTCATTGATTATCCTACACATGGCATGCATTGTGGCTTACATGACAAGTTGAAAATAGAGTTATCGATGTTTTAATATTGATCTTATGTATAATTTATTAGATTCAGAGAAAAGTACTCAACGCTCTTGTATGATCATGCAGAGTGAAGACACATAAATTTTACCCATGTTTGGGCCTTCTCCTGAGAGAATAATAACCCTACGTCTTGTGCTATTGTCGTTGAGAAAAGGCTTACAAGCGTGGACAGTGTGCAGAATTACACTGCTTACAGAACTGATTGCTCCCTACCGGGACCACTCTCCCTCAGGCTTCCTCCTCTCTTCTTAAGATTTGTTCCTTATATTGCCGGCGAATTGACAGTTCTGGCGTCTTGACACTTCGGGAGTTAACCGCTGGATGACGGTTATCGTTAGAGAGATATGGGCAGCAATTCGTTGTAAGACGGTTGTTGTCAGAGAGACGTGGATGATCGTGTGTGGTTGTGGAGTATAAATGCACATCTTAACTACCTTGTCAAGCTACCCCACTGTAGGAGTGGGTTGGTCGTAAATCAGAGAACAATTAGACCGTCGTAATAGGACTCACGAACTTATGACTAGGTGGTCGTAGCATAACTTACGACTAGATAGTCGTAGAAGAATTTACAGAGTAGTCATATTGGGACTTATAACCACTCTACAAAATTTCTCCCTTATCGTTAAAAGGTATATTTGGATAATATGATGATGTAATAAATAAAAGGATTATTATATCCTCATCAAGAGTGAAGAGAAGGTACTCGAAAGTTTTGTCGGGGGCATTTCGAGAAAATATTCAAAACCGGAATTGAGGCCTACACCAGAATTGCGGTGTGGGGAGACATAAGTGGTTTAGGTAACGCCTAGGGTCGTGTGTGTGGAGTGGATCAAACACTCAGGTGTGAATGGGTTGATCCTTGTAAGCGCTTTGAAAAGCGTGTGTGTGAGTGAAAAACTCGATATTATGGAGTTGATGAATTTCCCCAAATCCTTAAGGATGTTGGTTTGGCTACATGAAGAAGAGGAGGAGAGCTAGGGTTTGCAAGGACAGAGGAAAGAGTTTTATGCTTAGGCTAATTCCTCCCCTCCTTCATAGTGTAAGAGTGGAACTTGTGGAGGGTTCTTTATAACCAGTAAGCTACAAAGAATTATTCCTCTTCATGCAATAAATCAAGTTATTGCAATCCTTGTGCTCTTGGCTCCATTTGTTGGTGTTCTTGATCTTATTTATGATGATTTAGTTCTTTTCATGCTCCTCTTGATCTTGATGTGATCCATGATATATATAAGAGGCACTAGTAGATTCTTGGAATCAATCTTGGTCCATCTAAATCACTCCTATAGCAAGAATCAAAGATCTTGCTCGATTCTTGCCTTTTTTGACCAAGATTTATGATTATGTGATTGTGACCTCTCTAGTCTAATCCTATTTTTATATTACTTTGCTATGACATATGAGAGATGATCTGAAACTTCTCATGACTTAGATCCTTATGAGTAAGAAGTAATTTGAGTTTTATGATTTGGTGTGTTCTTGTGACCTAGAACAAGATTCCTTCAATTGGATAGAATCAAGTCCAAGAACCTTGTGTTTCTTGATTTGATTTGGTTCTTTGACATCCTTACAAAGGTCATTACCAATTTTGATAGCATTGATCAAGATCCACAAATTTGGGTTCTTGTCCCGAGTAGTTTGTACTTGGAAATAGGGGTGTGGTAGTACCAGCCACCCTTTTGCGGTAGTACCTATTGGGAGCGGTTGTACTGGCCTCCCTTAGGTGGTAGTACCAGTTGGGTGCAATCATAATGGCCTCCCCTTGGTGGTTATACTGGTCTTGCAGAGAAAACTGGGTTGTTGCATCTTTTGTTCTCAGTTCTCTATAAGTTTTGTGTATGAGGTGTAATATAAACTTAATGACTCTTAAGTGAAGATTTTAAATACTTGAAGAAAAGAAAAAACTTTCGTGATCATTCACTCTCCTCTGGTTACCTACTTAAATCCAACATCATCATGCCAAACACAACAAATAGAACAAGAGATCTAAATTTTTTCTTGTGATGCATGAAATCAGCACATGGTAGAAATAAAAAAGTTTTACCTTATTTTCACTTGAAAGATAGCTTTCTTCCCATCCACGTGATGGTAGTTGCTTTGACAATAAAAAAGTTACATGCTACAATAAAAAAGTTTCATGTTTTCTGAAGACAAGAACAATCATCGTATGCCTTTTTTTACAGCCTTGAGTCCTTTAATTGCAAAGAATGTGCCATAGGTAAAACAGTTGCTTGATATATATTATTTTATATATAAGAAATCCGAGCATGCGTGCATAATAAAAAAATCGGTTGCTTGATATATATATATTATTTTATTAATGAAATAATTATTCCATGCATACCATGATCCATCAGGCATTTGATCGGTTCTCAATTAAAGTGGCAGCATTTCCAATGCATTTCTCTATCTCTTTCTTGCGATATTCCGGGTATTGTTCTTTAAACAGTGTCAAAGCATGAATAGCATTCAACAAGCCTGCCAATTAAATTTAAATAAAAAACAATCGTTGATCAATAACGAATAAAAACTATCACGATTTAATTTAGGATGGACATGTGTCTTACGGATAACCAACAATAATGTTTAGGAATGTTTCAGAAGGGTTCAAAACCTGAGCATCCAATAAAAATACAGTCAGAAAACACACTCATATATTTCACAAAACACACTAATATTTCAAGATACGACTCACCTCCAGCCACGGATAACGTCTTGTGGTTTCATAGGATGAAAATGTACCACCTTTGTTCTATAACGCACAATAAATCCATCAACGAATGGATATTCATATGTAATAAAATATTTGATATACAATTAACTGTATATAATTATTTATCTTGTAAGATTGTGAATAATGTTGTAAGTGTCCATAGAGCTGGGGGAGCCCTTAGTTGAGGAGACACAATCAAGGCGAAATAATATTCGGCCGAGATAAAGTCGTCAAAGCCAAGTTGAACCATACCGTGGCAGAGCATCTTGGCATGTTAGGTGTAGCACCCTGGGTTTTGGGCCACTTAGCGCACCCTAATGGGCCTTAACATAGGGTTAGGGGTTAATAAAAAGCGGGCAATCACTTTTCCTCCAAGTAGCTGCCACTACCTATCCTCCTCCCTAGGTCTCTCTCTCTTTCTCTCCCCCTCTCTCTCTCTTGCGGCTTGGGGAAACCGACGGTCGGTCAGTCGGTGCGGTACTTGGAGGCGCAAGGTTGCGTGGGCGGGCCTGGGCGCGGTGCAAGGCTACGTGGGTGAGCCTGGGCGCGGCGCAGGAGGCGTGGTGCATGGGCGCGAGTAGGAATAGGGTGGCACATAGGCAGCGGTGGCGCGCAGTGGCGTGCATGCGGCATGGTACACGGGTGCGGGTAGGCGAAGGGTGGCACGCAGGTGGCGGCGATGCGTGGTGGCGTAGGCGGCGTGGCTCGCGGGCGCGGCAAACGTAGGGTAGCGTGGCGATGGCGCAGGAGGGCACGGTGCAGTGCGCGGCGGCGGCGAGCACTGGGCGCGGCGCAGGGTGCTGTGCGGCAGCGGTGGTGAGCGCAGGGCGACGCGGTGGCTGTGCAGGGGGCGCGACGTAGTGCGTGGTAGTGGCACAGAGCGCAGCGCGACCGGGCGCGGGCTGGCGCGGTGGCGGCGCTGCGAGGCACGCGTGGCGGAGGGGCGACCGATGGTGGCGACCAGCTATAGCGGTGGCGGTGGCTGGCGGTCGGCAGTGGCCGTGGCCAATTAGCCATTCACCGCCACATAGTGCGAATGTGGGTTTGTGTGGGGCTTCGGGTTTGACATTTTCGCAGTGGAGAGTTTTCATGTGGCCAAACATCACGCTCGGCCGAATGGCGATTCGCATGGCGAAATTATGCGAACGCGTTCTCTCTGGCCGAACGACCCCCTTATGTCTACCTCTAAGTTTCATCTTAATTCTTCATCTGATCCTTACCCGTCTTACCGTGTAGGTTCTCAGATTGTTGCAGAGGGAGTGTCCGGGTAGCGGCACATTCTGGATCCTTCGTGCCATGAGTCTGCGGGGCGTGCTCAAGGCAAGTACCTCGCGGCCGTAACATGCTACTTCGCATATCAATTGCTCTCATTTAAATTGTTGCCTGTGCCTTGAGTATAATCACCATGCTTGTTGTTCAAATCCTGTGAATGTAGTAGTTATATTACGATGACTTAGTTCAGTCGATGCTATGCTAATTATGCTAAATACTCTGTTTTTAGTATTCTCATGCCATAACTAGGGAGTTAGAGGTAGGGCTTTAATGATTAATGGGGTTAAATTACGAACATGTTGTAATACAGGTTAGTTGGTAGTAACCGTACACATTAGGACTGTTAGGTTTATCATTTGAATTATGACCTGTTACTTGCTTGTCGTGTAGGTAGGCCATGTGAGAATACTATGCAAATTACCTATTAATCTGACTAATGACTACTCAACATATAATAAAACTTATTGATTGACAACCCTTGTGTGAGCTATATTATACTACCCTATCAGGATCTTCTGTATGTCACCTCTTAGCATTATCCGTTTCTAGCCCTCATCACGACTCGCTTTGTCCTCTACTTAGCAAATCCTTTCACTCATCATTGTGTTAATCTAGCTCTTCCTATTGTTACTGAAATCATTTAAGACACATGAACTGTTCGTAAAACTTGATTATCCGACCTGAGGTTATCCACATATTGGAGAGATTGCCGCCTACTTGGTAACGTACGGGAGACCGTATACTCTCGTCTCAGGATATTACACCCCATCACGGTTGTATAGTCGAGGATGATGGCGTGTCTGACTATTCTCGTATAGCCAGGTATGTGGGAAGTAACTGCTGTGCTATTGCTTTAACTTGCCACATAACGAATACCCTTTATGTCACATTGCCGTTATCTCTATTTCACCTCGTATCAGCGTCTCTGGTAACTTAGTTCTGAGTTCATGATCTTAATCTTGATTGCTTGATTGTTGCTGCTTATATTACCTGTTCTCTACTTACCGTGTTGCGACTGTTATTAGGTACTTGCTGAGATTTCTCAAATTTCACACTTGCTCTTTCCATTCTTAGGTAAAATGCCAATGGAGTGATAGCATTATACATGGGTGAGAGCACTCACATTTTCAGCACTGTGGCTTGCCACTACTATTTTATTTCATTTGTGCTCTCTTTCTTTTGGCTAAAAGTGGACCGGTCCCGTGTTTCAAATATTTATTACAGCTCCCGCTGATTTATTAAATAATATCTTTAAAGCTTTAAATTCACTTGTAATTTCCATATTATCTTTGGCAATGACGTTCCATGATAGCATCTCACATTGGTATGCGAGGTGTTACATTAGGGGTCCGGAGGAGATTCGGAAGCATGACCCAAAGGGGGTGCTAAGGACCTCGGCTCAGACAGAGTCCGGGGGTGGAGTCCTGAGGGCCTCGGCATGGAGAAGTCCAGAGGGGGTTCGCAGGACCCCGGCGCGGATGGAGTTCAGGGCAAGTCCAGAGCATCTCCATGCGGACGGAGTTCAGAGGTGGAGTATGGGGAGTCTCCCCGTGGAAGGAGTCCAGAGGTGGAGTCCAGGGAGCCTCCGCACAAAAGGAGTCCCAAGGTGGAGTGCAGAGGTAGAGTCCAGGGCATCTCTGTGCGGACGATGTTCGGAGGGGGGGTCCATAGAGATGGTCTGGGTCGCCCAAGTGGAGATGGTGTGAAGGGGGTCCGCGGAGGGGATCTGTCGAGGAGGTCAGCAGAGGTAGTTCGGGTTGCCCAAGTGGAGATTGTGCGGAGAGGGCCTAGGGCACCCAAGTATTAATGGCGTGAAGGAGGTTTGGGTCACCCAACTGCTGATGGCGCAGAGGGGGTCTGGGCCTCCCAAGTGTAGATGGCATGAAGGGGGTCCAGGAAGCAAGGTCATATGGGGTCCGAAGCCGGGGGCGGTTCGAGAGGAGTCCGGGGTGGTGAAGGCAACATGACTTTTCACGCGAGTCTCCACGGGCGGAGATCAGACGATGCCAACTATCGTATGGACTTGTAGTCGGATTCAAAGACCACAGAGGATGTGAGGGGATATCACGAGAACCTCGTAGGAATGGATAAATAAGTATATTGCATATGAGTGTCTAAGGTTACAAAATGCCTCCCTCTCCACTTACAAGGGGTCCTCGGGCCTAATTTACTCCTAAGGGTAGTATCATCCTTCACGCCACGTGGGTCCCGCCATGTCCGAGGGACTCCGGGGACCAACCCGTAGACCTCACTCAGGGTTGCCTCTGGACCTCGCCCAAGGTTAGCTTTAGACTTTGTCTTGGGTTGGTCCTCGGATCTCATCTGGGATTTGTCGGGGAACCTCGTCCAAGGTTGGTCCGTGATGTGTGGCAACACGTCGAAATTATCGTGGGCCTGAGGTAACGCAAGAACCTTCCCTCAACAACATCTCTAATACATTGTAACTATATCACTAGTTTCTATTTATTTCTCTCACCTATGTTTACTCCTCTCCTCTCCTTTTACTCTCTTCCTTGTCCGTTTGTACACCTAATCTATCGGGGGTGTTCAAAATGATGGTGGCTTATGACTTTTTTACTGTAGTTGAGTTGGTTTATTTGGTATAATTAAATTTTAAAAAATTAAAAAATAGAAAAAATATGTTAGCCCATCATAGACAATACAAAGGAATACAGAAAAAAACAAAAAAAACAAAACAGTAAACAATAAGCAAAAGCAAAACGCAGACGCGGCCGTCGAAACCGTTGTGAGCGCGGCCTATGTCTTATACAAGTGGCAGGGCTGATGTCATAGCATTGGAAATGCAAAGAAACTTTTAAATTTCTATAATATCTTTCTTTCAGTTCTAGCAATGTTCGTAGCGACTATGCGCGTGTTAGCCTTTCCGAAAATCTTATACTCTCCGCCTTAAACATGCTGGAAGTAGTTGCTCACGTTTCCCGGCTCAACGTAGATAACAGGGCGAGCCAGCCTCGGCAGGTGACGACAGTGGCACGATGGCGTGGCGTTAGCAGCCGGTGTAACGAGAATCCATTGACTACCAAAGACTTGATGCTTCTTGGCATGGTCAATCCTAGGATCATATATATGTGCTTGCATCCTCGTTTCTAATCACTGCCATCACATACGCAGTCATGTTTTTCTGACGTAGTCACGATACCGAGGGTGTCATGTGCTGCGGATGTACATGCTGCTCCTACCACCTTAGTCCTGATGCATCATTCACCGTATAGACATGTATTTGGGATGCAAGAATTTCAGAGGTCACGAGTAATCCTGTGCATGCTCGAGTGTGTACGAACAAGATGCAAAACCTTGCGTTAGCCCAAGCGATTTAACTTTGAAGGCAAAACAATACCTTGGTTAACATCAACTCTCCTAAAATCCCCTGCAAAACTATGGAAGGATCTCCTCAGCCTCAACAAATACCATCCTTATCCAATACGGTATGTACAGTCTAGACAGGTTCACGGTCAACCGTAACGCGTCGGCCTTTTACCCGTGCGTCGACGGACTCGACGCCGACGCCGGCGACGAGATGTAGGGGTCCGACTGCACCAGGCCGTTCAAGAAATCGGCGAGCCGGTAGTCCCGCCTCCTCCCGCCGGCGCCCTTCAAGGCCCTCAGCAGCGCCTCCGCCTTCGCCTTCCCCCTCGCGCTCACCGTGCTGTCCTCCGCGAGCTCCCTCACGGCCTCCTCCGCGCCACCAACCGCGATCACTTCCGTCACCGCCCGCTCGCCACAGGCCACGACCAAGTTGAGTAACGCGGCTGCCGCGTTCTCCCTCGCCCTCGCAGTCGCTGCGCCCCCCGGCTCGACAAGGTCGACGAGGATCCGCACCCCGGTCATCCTCCTGAACGCCTCCAGGCTCTCCACGCACCCGGCCACCTGCGCCATCACGGCAGTGGTGTCCTCGATGATGCCGGTCCGGCCGTCCTTCCCGATGAGCGCGAAGAGCGCCTGCACGACGCCGAGCTCGACGAGCGTGCCGCGGTTGAGCGGGTAGAGCGCGACGCCGAAGAGCGCCTTGAGGGCGTCCTTGGTCGCGCGGGTGTTGGGCGCCACGCGGAGGAGGGAGACGAGCGCCGCGAGTAAGGGGCGCTTGGCGCCTATGATCGGGCGGTAGGCCTCGACGCAGAGGAGGCTGTGGACGGTGGCCGCGGCGTGGTGCGCGGCGGAGTACTTCTCCGCTCGGAGCGCGGCCGTGAGGGCATCGAGTAGGCCGGGGGTGGACATGAGCTGCTCCCGCGCGGAGATGGAGATGTTGAGGAGCGCGGCCGCGGCGTCCTCGGAGGCAGCGGACGGCGCCGTTAGCTGCGTTGCGAGGAAGGGGACGACGCCTGCATCCGCGAGAGGCTTACGGATCTCCGGGTCATCCTTGGAGATGCGGCGGAGCTCGGAGACGGCGGCTGCGGTGGCGGCCCCGTCGTGCACGGCGGCGGCGCCCCGCAGGCGGCCGACGAGGGTTCTTGCCGTGTGCAGCTTCGCTTCCATCGCTGATGCTTGGGAGCTCGGAGGCTGCGTTGCGTGTCTGCGAGTGGTAGATCCGTTTCTGGACGGATGGTTGGGCGATCGATAGGGATGGCGGGAGGAAGGTGGTGACCAGTGGTGAGTCCGTCCAACGTAAATTCTGCCGCGTGCGGGCGGAGCGCGAACGCTGAATGTTTGTTACTGCGGTGCGATGCTGACGTGCAGTTGAATGTCTCTACCGCCTTTTACCTTTCAAACCTCCTTTTGCTACTAATGGTCGTTGAATCTTTTGTTCTTTTCACACAATTATCGTAACATTCTCACTAAACTCTTGCAAGAACATTGGACTTTTTTGGAAAGATAAACTGATGAACTAGTCCAACTTAGCTAGTACATATTTTCTTCTATACCAAAACTTGGAGATTGTTTCATACAAAAACTCCATTTCCAGCTCACAGTAAATTGCCAACATACCAAATAGAAAAATGAGCATCCAGCACTATCCATATTTAACTCTGACTCTGAGATAGGATACAGAATGGACGATATCCGTCCATATCCGTTTCGATTGTACACCTAATTAGCAATTAAAGAGTAGGGCATGTGCAGCTACCCAACTGTCAATTCACGCGGCTGCTATCGGACAGCCAATATCGATGTTAATGCTAAGAGTTGTCGAGCGCTTGACACTGAACTGGAACGACACAAGCTTCTCCGGTGCTGTCGGCAGTACCGTAATCACAGGCTCCGTTTGCAGCTTTAACTTTAGCAAAGGCAGAGCGCATCGTATTCGTTTATTGTACAATTATACATTGACATAGTCCAAATTGTTATGATCGGAGCTGAACGATCGAAGCCTTTTGAGGATGGAGTCCACAACAACAAAAACCACATCCTTTTAGTACTTCTTGGGTTCTCTTCGTCAAAGAGATATGCCATGTATGTGTTTCAATTGTTTGCAGCTTGCCGAGTTCTTGCAGTTCCCATGCTATATATCTTCGCTGAAAGGAGTAAAAAGACAAAACAACAGGAAGTAAACAATCGAGCAGCAAGTCCATGCTCACGACTGTCAGCGTTGAAACTTGCAGGGCTTGCAGCTCAAGTTGATAGCTGTGTTCCAGTTTTTTTTTTCCTGCTTTTGGTGGTGACGGCGGACCTACTTTGACCTTTGTGGCTAATTCCGATGCGATTGAAGCTTATCAATTACTCCTATGATATTATCCATCCCTCTTCCATAGTTTATACGTGTAGCTTCGTCTTGAACATGTATCTAGGCGAATTTTTATGAGTAGTGTCTGCTTTATCAACTAACTTGGAGTCTTCAGTCTTCAGTCTTAAGACAACACGCACAATATCTAGGCGAATTTTTATGAGTAGTGTCTAAACACGGATGTATTTTACTCCTTTAATCTCTTTTGCAGTCAGCTAAAAGCTACAGTAGCTTTGAATAAGGCCTTAGATTTGAATATAATAGCTCGGGTATTAGAACAACGCGCTGGATGGCCCTTGTTAGTGGTGCTCGCTTTTGGGTCTAATACCTGAGCCCATAATGGCCCATCCCAGCCCAGTTATACTGCTGAAAGGAAAGGTTAGGCAGAGACGGCCCAAAAGTAAATAAATGGGTGGGAAAATAATTAAATTACCCTCTGTAAATGAGCCTGTGCCTGGCTCACATTTGATTTGGATCAGTTGTGTTGTGTTCCTCACCCGTGCCTCTTTGCTAGAGGTGGGAAACGGTAATGAATAATCTATTTTATCTGATATTCGTATTTGAGAAAACGCTAATATGGTAAACAAAATTCGTGTTCAAAAATATTCATAGTCGTATTCGACAATATTCATATCTGTATTTGATAATATTCATATTTGCATTCGTATTCGAGAACATTTGTATTTGTATTTGAGATTATTCGATTCATATTCGATCCATTTTCTATGCCTATCGGCCGGTCGGCCCAGCGCAACAGCCCAAGCCTAGCGTCTCGACGACTTGGACTCGGCTACCCTGACGCGAATCGTATAGTAAGATAAGGCGGGAGACTTTCGTGCGCTTAAAGTCAGATATGATCTCATTCTCAACCCCATATTTAGATATTCGGTCCCCTGATCTTTTTCAGTGTACCTTTCCTTCACAATGAGCCGATTAAGATCACTAGTGATGTGATATGTGGCTCCGGTGTCAGTGTACCAATTTGCATTAACAACATAGGATTGAGTGGCGGCTGCAGTAGCTACATGACTATCTTCAGACTAAAACGAATGATTGAAGTGATGATAGCACCTTAGTGCTATGTGCCCAACCTTGCCACGTACTTGACATGTAGGGCGATTGCCACCCCTGGAGTTGTATTGGTACTATCCACGGCCTCTGGCGTTTGCTGATGATGATTGATTGTTGCGGCCACCACGGCTTCTGCCGTGTCCACCCCTGTTACCACGCGATGCCAAGTTCACCGAAATTTGGTTCACCGTAGCACTTTGGTTTTGCCCATGAACCAGAAGATTGTTTTGTTAAGACGCATTTCAAATGCTATGAAGTGAGCATATACCTTGTTGAGTGAAACCAGCTAAACCCGCGTGGTTAAGGACGTGACCAGAGGATCATAATCACTATCGAGACCTGTGAAGAGATAGGTGGTGATTTCATCATAATTGAGTGGATGCCCAGGCGTAGCCAGTGTGTCCGCCAAATTTCTTTACCTTGTAGAAGTACACTGTGGCACCGGTGTCCTTCTGCAGGGAGGCAAGTTGACAAGGAATCTGCATCACCTGGGCCCTCAAGCTGCCGGATGAGAACATCCGATCCAGAGCCTGCCAAACTTCTCGGGCAATGTTCAGCAGGAGAACCTGCGCAAGAACTTTCTCAGAGAGAAAAGAAAGAATTGCACCGAGGACCATCTGGTCCTGTTGGAGCCGCCGCTCATACGTCAGGTTGATCTCCACGACTGCGCCACGGTCTGTCAAGCGCGTGATTGTCTTCTACGGCGCTTCCACCGATCCATCTACATAGCCCATGAGCTGTTGGCTACAGAGGTATGGTAGGAATTGCGCTGTCCGCAGGAGATAGTTCTCCCAGCTTAACCTCACATTGATCATATGACCGAAGGAGGGAGCTGAGGAAGTCGGAAGGAGGCCAGCCGATGCCGAGGCAGTCCCAGCCGTGACGGGAGCAGAAACAGAACCTGAGCCAGAGCCGGATACTGACATCGTCGTGGTTGTGGCAATGGATCAGGGCTCTGATCATACCATGGAAGAAGGAAAATAGTAGTAGATTGGTTTCTGAGAGAGAACCCGCAAGCCGGACTGTGCTATTGCCTGGTAACTTATATTCACAGGTTTTGCCGTCACAGGAGATGCGCAGGGCGCTTCCGAAAATACCCAGCCAGAGAGATGGCTTTGCATAAATACACAGAGATGGAAGGAGATATTTCAGGGGATGTTTGTAAAAATAACTTAATCAGTAAGAACACACAACTCTATCTTTAACACACTGGAACACTAGAATGAGAAACAGCGGCAAAATTTAGTGAGAACAAAATCTTGACACCATAAATTCTCCTGGAAGTAGCAATTGTACCTGCTATTTTCAGTTATGATAGTTGACAAGGAAGGCTCGAACATCTGGTCTCGAAGATTTTCTATGAATGCATGTGGACCTGAAGAAAGGACCCAAAATATAACATCACTTAGTTAAAAGAGACCTGCCTGAGTGGAATGCATCATGCATAGTCATGATATAAGGAGTCAAGCTCAATTCCATATTATGCAGAAAGTTGATCCTAATGGTATTTAAAGGAACTAAAAGAAAGCAACCTGGAAAGTCATTTCCCCATAGTCGACGCGCTTGGCCGCCATCCTTCAGCACGCCTCCGACATCACGGTGACCTCCGGAAGCGTGAGCGCCTTGGTCAACCTGAGCTTCTTCACTGTCCTCTCCAACCTACGCACAAAACCTCAAAATCAGCAAGCGACAGGAATAATAGGCGGGAGCCGTGGAGTGCGCGGCTCGTACGATGCCTGGATGGGCGAGGTGGGCCTTCCCATTGGCGGCGGCGGTCGATGGTTCTGGCTTGGCCGGACGGGGCGGCGGCGTCGTGCGGCGGAGGGAGGCGAGGTGGTGGCGGCGAGGATGGGAAGCGGTGTGGGCGGGCATCGCCTCCGCCTTCGACGGTGGCGATCGCCGGAGGAGGAAGGTGGGGAGGCAAAGCGATCGCAGGCTGCGATAGTCGACTCGCAGAAGAGGAAGAGACAGAGCTCGTTGCGTGCTGCAGCGGAGCAGCAGTTGGTATGCATTGCAGGCACGGCTCTAGCAGAAAACTAACGCGTACGAATTTACGGCAGAAGAGAACAAGAACTACCAGTAAAAACTTTGGTACTCATTTGTAACCGTATAGTAGAGTTTTTTTTCTCTATTTTCTTATCCATCTCAACCTTAAAATTAATATTTATAATACATATAGAAACTTATTTATTAAATAATTTAAATAAGAAAACCCTAATAAAAGAAACATGTGGCACTACTCATTTCAACTTAAAGCTAACTTCTGCTTCTGATTTTTGTTTTTTTTCACTATTCAGTAATTTCGTCTTTTTTGATTTTTTAGATTTTTTGGACCTTTTTGCTTTTTCTTTTTTTCCTGTATTCCTTTGCATTGTCCGTAATGGGCTAACATATTTTTTCTATTTTTAAATTTTTTAAATTTAATTATACCAAATAAGTCAACTCAGCTACAATAAAAAAAATAAACCAGCTACAGTAAAAAAAAAGTAATAAGCCAACATTATTCCGAATGCCCCCACAAACCAACCAATTTTGATTCGATACCAATTATATCAGAATTCTAACACATATTACTTAGCAAGTCTAAATTACTTTAAACAATCTCTCTTCTAATCTAGACTTATCTTCTTCTAGTTTAGACTCAACGTATGATCGAATTATTAGGTACATCTTTACTGTAGCGATCTATATGTAAACTAAACACATAGCTGTATGCAGAAACTCAACCCAACCGGTGCACATCCATCTACATGAAAAGACTCCATTGAGGCAGTCGGTCAAAACTCCAACTTATATTCGACACAGGACGACGAACATATCTCTTTAACGCCCCAGACTCAACTCTACTTACTCTACTCATGACGACAAACATATCTCCTCAATGTTCCGAACTCAAGTTCACGGACTTTACTTAGGACAACGAATATATCTCCTCAATATTCCGGACTCATCTCCCAGCAGCATCACACTAACATCGTTGTCAGCCTCACACCAACGTTAACCCAACGGCATCACACCATCGTCATCTTGTAGCGATGGTCTCTACCAACACCATCGACTTCACGCCGACTCATCTCCCAACGGCTTCGCACTGCCACCACCTCCTTATTGTACCCCCGTCATCTCTACAATGAACACTTTGTTCTTAATTGCCCATAATTGCTTGTCGTGGACATCAGATAATGTAGCGAGACGGCAGAACTCTTTTTCTCCATTGCAACTGATGTTGCCTCATCACCAAGGGCATTTCTTCCCAGAGAGTGCGGTATGATCTTAAGCATACACGGATCAAGAACTCAGGTTCTGATACTAATTGTTGGCTAGTCCCAGAAGAAAACTTACACGCTAATCCCAGAAGAAAACTTACACATATGAATTCACGGTGGAAGAGAGTAAGAACATGCGAAGAAGAACTTTGGTGCTCGGTTACAACTGCCTAGCTAAAGCTTTTCTTTTTCTCTATTATCTTTTCTCTTATCCATCTCAACCTTGAGTTTAGTATTTACAGGGCTTATTTTTTTAAGCTGCGGCTTATAACTGTTTGCTGTGACTTTTGACTGTTCACGAAAGAGGGTACGGAGAGATAGAGATTAACGTGCGATTTTAGCTGATATAAATAAAGTCGCTTCAGTGTGTAATACAATCGCTTTGTAGACCCCACCTTAAAAAGACATTCTTTTACAAGTTAGTTATGGTAGAAAAGCGACTTTTAGAAATCGAAAAGAAAAGGTACATAGTAAATGTATAGACCTATTTATAGAATAATTTAAATAAGAAAGATCTAACAAAAAAACAAACTAATTCGATGTCAATTGTATTAGGATCCTAACACTTTATTACTTGGCAAATCTATATTACTTTCAATCGTGCATAGGCCCAGGACTTCCGTATCATGTCACTGCTCTATGGGCCCAAGAAGGCGTGGGTCCTTCTGTCAGTCACTCGGATCGTGGCGTTCTTGGCCGCAGGCGAACTCAACTGCGGAGGTTCGCGCAAGGGGGCCATAGAACTGATTGGCACGGTGTCCCGCAATGACCGTTGTGTCCGGATACTCTGTGGGTAGAGTGGAGGAGGGCTTCGATACTCTCCTAAAATCTATATTGCATAAGGTCCCGTTCATTTCAGTTTTTTTTCGACTTCAGTTTCTAGCTTCTGTTTTTTTCACTATTCAGTATTTCGTCTTTTTCTGAATTTTTTTAGATATTTTAGGCTTTTTTGTATTTTCTTTTTTCCCCGTATTCCTTTGTATTGTCCCTAATGGGTTAACATGTTTTTTCTATTTTTACATTTTTTTAAATTAATTATGCTCAAAAAGTCAAATCAGCTACAGTAAAAAAAATCAACTACAGTAAAATTTCAGTCAGAAGCTAGCTACAGTATTTGCTATGTAACCATATGAAGCCTCGTGGTAGGCTTATGAATTTGGACGATCCTTCTCCTACAAAACTAAAAGTGAACAGTAAGAAGCTAGCAAGTGTGAAACAGTGATACTACTCACGGCTGTAGGTAGAAAGTTGGCATATGATTATCTGTGATGAGATGAGAATGTCGATAAATATGCATTGCTAATGCCTTATGTCTATGTTTCACATTCTGATGTGCATCAAAGAGACGAGTGTGATCTCTCTTTTTTAGTGGAGTATACTATCACAAGAACTAAATGCATCTTGCACACATGTTTTACTATTTTCCAGTGTTGATTATCAGGTACATAAATGCACGCGCATTCTTCATGAATTGAAACTCTCAATCTTGACTTTTCGGCACATATAGCATTGTTGGGATCCGAATTTACAAAAGTATCACTACGCGCTCGGAATTGGCAAGAATGGCTGTTTTGCCGCCTGGCCATCGGGCGACGACACTGTGGAGCCGACACTTGGCCCTGGGAGCTCGTCACCGTGCGACAGGTGGCCTGCCGCCTGGCCACCGGACTCCAGGTGCTTACTCCCACTATTAATTAGGCTTAAAAACACGATTAGCACAAAGAAATGGCCTACCACACAGTGGCCATGCAGCAGAGAATTGGCACCGTGCGGTAGGTGCGGCCCCCATGTCTTTTCTTGTTTGTTTTTACAAACTTTTCTACATGGTGCCAATGCTAGTGGGTCCTGATGTGTTTTTTTATTTGTTTTTACTCACTTTACGACATGCTGCCAACTGTAGTGTTCATTTTTTGTACCCGTGCCATACGTGACGAAGGAGCAAACCACCGAAAGCGATGTGCCGTCGCATCTGCTCCCCGCATGCATTTCCTTTCTGTAATTATCGAGGCATCGTTAGCGCACGCTACGCTCTTCCCCTCGCTATAAATTGCGAGCACTCTCGCAGTCACTCTCGCAATTTTTCTCGTAGTTACTCTCGCAGTACCGCAATTCTTCGTAGGCGATTAGCGGTCATATTAATAGGTAATTCCTGTGTAATATATATATATATATATATATATATATATATATATATATATGTGTGTGTGTGTGTGTGTGTGTGCATACATATATATATGTAATTATTTATTTGATCATAATTTTTAATATATTGTATTGTACTGCTGTATGTATATGTATATTTATGTAAGTATTTATTTCATCGTAATTTTTAATATGTAGTATTGTAATGCCATTATATATGTATATGTATGTATTTATTTCAACGTAATTTTTAATAAGTAGTATTGTACCGTCGTATGTATATGTATATTTATGTAATTATTTATTTCAATGTAATTTTTAATTTGTAGTATTGTACTCCATTACATATGTATATGTATATTTATGTAATTATTTATTCATCATAATTTTTATTTGTAGTATTGTACTGCCAATATATATATATATATATATATATATATATATATATATGTATATATATATGTATATGTATATGTATATGTATATGTATATGTATATGTATATGTATATGTATATGTATGTAATTATTTATTTCATCGTAATTTTTATTTGTAGTATTGTACTACCATTATATACGTATATGTATATTTAAGTAATTATTTATTTTATCATATTTTTTATTTGTAGTACTGTACTGCCATTAGCATCCACTCAACAGTCTTAAAATTGATCATTCCATAGGTTGTCAAAAAAGTCCATTTAGTATGAAAAATTGAACATGAAACTAGCCAATTTAGGTAGTTTCACCACAAACATGGTAGGTCCCTAGGTTGTCTTGCTCTATTAATCAACAATAATAAGCAAAAGGTGGTACCAGCCACCTTGCAGTAACTGACCTTATAAAACGCTGTTTAGAATAGGTAAAATTATAGTGCCCTAACCATGTGGAAAAAAATCACATTCTGTGTATGAATGGGTTGCAAGTATGCAACCCACAAAATACTTAAGGAAAAAGATCCAATTAATAAAATCGATCATTCATGTAAAAATTTGTTACATGAAGAAAATAGTAACCAATGCCAACTCCATGGTTAGAAAAGGCAAATATTTAGTGCTTCAACCATCTGGGGAAAAATCTATGTACAAATCAGTTGCAAGTAAACTGATAAATACTTCATGGAAAAAATTCATTAATTGAAATGGTCATTTATGGAAAGTGTTGCTACATTTTGAGAAGTAGTCAATACCATCAAGTAAGTTAATATAGCTCAGTACAGAGCTACTTCCATCTTAGCAAAGAAATATAATGTCATAATAAGATTTTTTTTCAGTATTAAGAATAACATATACATACATATATATACATAAATACGTAAATATATATAATATGCAATACATATATGTACATAATTTTAATTTCATCGTAAATTTCAATTTGTAGTATTATATTGTCATTATCAATCTTTGCACTAATATTCTATCTATCCCATTTATTGAAGGTATGTCTTTACCGGAACTTCTTGAAGAGTTTTACGATGAGAACCACCGGTGTCAGTCGTGAATCGCAGGCGACAAGGCTAGCCCTCTACCCTTCAAGTTGCGGGGAGGGAGGGATCATTGGAAGCTAGACGATCGTTACGTCCCTATCCTGCGGACCACGGGCTTGTTGCCCTTTGTGAGGCTGATCTCCATTGGACGCCGGTTCACCCTGGACTCCAGTCTGCTCTTGTCACTTGTGGACAAGTGAAGGCTCGAGATGCACACCTTCCACTTTCGGTGGGGTGAGATGATGGTCACTTTGCAGGACATCTTGTTCTTGACCATCTCCCTATCCGAGGTGAGGCACTTGTTTCAGCCCTTCTATCGGCGGACAGGAGGGACAAGCTCGCGCATCGGTTCGGCCTAGCTCTCCCGGAGGGTGCTGTGGCATCTCCCACACTTAACTGAGGCATTTCAGTCAGTGTCCGCAAGATGCACTGAACAAATTCACTAGGACACACCTCGTCGCGTACCTTCTTCACACACGACGATATTTGTAGCTCTGAATTCATCAGCATCACTGAGTCTTTGGCTGACGTGGAGGTTGCGATGATGCCTCAGTACAGCTGGGGATCAACTGTCCTATACGCCACATATCGGGGGTTATGTGATGCTTGCCAGCGAGGCACTGGTGCTACCCTCAATCTGACCATCTGCTACATGCTTCTATAGCTATGGAGTTAGTATCACTTCCCTGTGAGGTGTCCGGGCTATGAGAGGCCAGTGCACCTGTTCATCGAGTTCCCTGACCTGATAGACAGGCCTATTATGGGCTTGCGATGGACTACTGCCTATCTGCACTGAGTTCGAGTCGTTGCATGACAGTGACATCATCTGGGCTCCATGGACTCTAGAGTTTGTGCTAAGTGTATCACCACACGTGCTATCCACACAATGCTTTCAAGGCGTGGAGTTATGGATGACGACATACCATCTGGTGTTCTTATACATAGTGGAGGCTTACACACCGTAGCACATAATGTGATAGTTCAGTTTGTACCAGGTTGTGCCCCCTTTGGCCAACAGGTTCCTACAGTGAACCATACACGTGTGAGTCAAACTCCCTCCGAGCCATACATACCCTAGTCGCATGGCAGACTCATCGTTTCTCCACCAAACCGCCCAGAGCAGGTCACACATGATGACAGTCTGCAATGCTCATTTGATCGCCACAGCGCTTTGCGGTGCCATGACACTGTAAGACTACTGCAAACTCTTATTGTTTCATCTATGAAATTCATACTAGTCATTACTGAACCTGTTTCATATGTCACTTCAGTTGCAGCGGGCACAGTGCATCGCAAGCGTGTCCAAAACTTCCATTTGCAACCCAGACACACCACCGATCCTGCAAAAAAACTTTGAAGTACATCCCATCGCAGGCCAAAGAAATAATGGAGAACGTGAGCTGCAGCCGTTCGATGGACCATGCCATGCACATTGGGCACCTAGTGGAGGCACCGTGCTCACCCGCCAGGTCATCGCGACCAAGCGAGTCTGCCCGGCTATCATGATCTACCAAGTTCGGCCAGTGTCACAGTACTTGCGGTCGATCATCCGTGGGTCAGATCGATGAGGAGGTAACTTACGTACAAATCTATGTTTTAATTTTCTATTATGCCTTACATTCCGCAAATATCATGGCGTTCTCCTACCGTAGGTCCGCTGTCGAGATGCATCATTTCTACCCTCCGCACAGCTTACATGGACTACAACTCCCCCATCGGTTATCTTCGCTGCACATCTAGGAGGTATAAGATTCGCATTCTACACCTGAAATATTTATTGTGACTAACATTGTTCCATCTTGCAACCTTCAATTCAACATGGGGGTAACGACTAGTCCACCAATGATGATACAGGCCTCCCGGTTGCTTCCAAGGAGCGGTACATGGCACTAGAGTTTACAGTGTATGTAGGGCAAATCTCGTCATTCACCCTGTACCCAGGGTTTGGAGCGCACGCGTAGTTTGGAGACTTGGGTGGGCAGAGCTCGTCGTCGTAGTAATAGCCATCAATCATTTGTGGGCCAGATCGATGAGGAGATAAGTTACGCACAAACCTACGTTTTATTTTCCTATTATGACTTACATTCCACAAACATCATGGCATTCTCCTGCAGCAAGTCCGTCATTGAGATGCATCACTTCTACCCTCCCGCATAGCCTACACAGACTACCACTCCCTGTCGGTCATCTTCGCTGCACATCCAGGAGTTATGAGATTCATATTCTACATCTAGAATATTTATTGTGACTAATATCGTTCCATCTTGCAGCCTTCAATTCAACACAGGGATGATGGCCAGTCCATTGATGATGATACAGGCATCCCGGCTGCTTCGAGGGAGCGGTACATGGCGCTAGGTTTGCAGCATACGCAGGATAGAGCACGTTGTTCACCTCGTATCTAGGGTTTAGAGCACACGTGTAGTTTGGATACTTGGATGGGTAGAGATCGTCATTCACACTGTACGTAGGGTTTGGAGCACACGCACAGTTTGGATATTTCGGTGGGCAGAGCTCCTCCAACTTCACTGGTATGTTGTACGGTCAAGGCCATAGCTCCTCTGCACCACGAGGGGGATTTCTAGAGTCCTTTGTTCAGGACTTGATCACTGGTAGCCCCTAGTTCAATATGTCTCAGCAGGAGGACATCGACGCTTAACGGACCTACCCTACTGTAACTCAGCCTACTGGTGCACCGCCGGCCACTCAACAGACTGAATGGTCTCCATACCTCCTCCGATCCGACATGCAAGCTCCGAATAGGATATCGTACCCCACGGGACATGCTTGACAGAAGACAAGGCCACGCCAGCGAAGGTAGACATGGTGAGGAGAGAGTACTGGCTCCGATGAGTGAGTCATATCCTGTGCTATGCATTTTTATACTGATATATGTAATTCTTGTGTAGTTGAATAAATAATTACACCACCAAGTTCACTGTCTAAGGATCCGAATTTTTTGAAAAAAAAAATTTGAGCTCATTTCCTATATTAAAAAGTCCTACAAATAGTTTATGTAAATAAATTTTGGAGTAAAATTTGGAAGGGAAAAAATTACAAGCAAATTACAAAAAAATTACAAGCAAATTACACAATGAAGTACACTACGGTAGAAAGCTCCATAAAAAAATTTGTAAGTTTTTGTTCTCATTTGCTTATCTAAAATATTCTATGAGCAGTGCATGTAAATAAATTATCTAATCACGCAAACTAATTAATTGCAACGCCAATGGCCTGGTGCATGTTGGCCGAACGGCAAGCCACTTGCCGCACAGTGGCCGAACTCCCAAGGCCAAGTGTTGGCTCCACGACTTCGCCGCTCAGTGACCGGGCGACGAAACAGCCATTCTTGCCAATTCAGAGCGCGTGCTGACATTCTTGTAAATACAGATCCCAACAGTGCTATATGTGCCAAAAACTCCTCAATCTTGATCCAAACAAATTTATAGACAATTGTACAGTGGATTGGTGGTTTAGTAACTAATGTCACAGTGGCCAATCTCCCATTTCCAGGTTGATGACTGTGGATGATGATCATTGTTTGTGTTTTTCAACATAACAATGGACGTGTATACGGTTGAGTTCAAGAAACCGTTTCTCATAGTGGTTGGTCGTTTTTTACTGCGGGTGATGACTTTTATTTGTGTTTTTTGAGACAGCATTAGACACATTCACAGTTTTGAATTTAGAAAGCCGTTTGGAGAAGCACTTGATTCCCAATTCTCAAGAAATATCCAACTGCACTCTATATCCAGAACAAAAGATTTTTTGCTTGCTTTCTTTTTCCCAATTACAAAAAAGACATGTGCATATACATTTCTAATGGAAAGCGCACTTGTGTATATGCAATGTTGGACACCAAAATTTGGAATTTTTAATACTATTTTAATATTGGAAATGAGCTCAAAAAATTATAAAAATATTTTAGAATCCGTACACTGTGAACTCCTTGGTGTAATTTTTTATTGAACTACACAAGAATTACATCTAGCCTCTACTGACACAGGAGAAAAACAAACTAAACCAAAGAAGCAATGCAATAAAAGCATAGAGCATAGACTAGTTCATTATAAAAAAAATGTTACATGACATTACCTATACACATATCTACTGGGGGGTACAAAAGGGATAGAGAAGGAGTGCATGCAAACTGAAAGATTTTCTGGCAAACACTGCCGACTAACCTATGGTATAGTAACTACTCCCTTTTGGGGTGGTCCCCTCCACAAGTGGAGCAGTCCCCTAGGGAGCGAGAGCGGCCACAACTGACATCTGAAGAACTCGAGTTGGAGAGGGAAGGAGAACAAGAATGGCAACAGTTGCTGCTATTTCCAATGGTGTCTACTGCGGGTGGGGGGCGTACACTCTTACGAGCAGTAAGCCAGGTGTGGGGTCCCAGGTAACGTGTTGGTGTTGCACCACGGGCGATAGGAGCGGGCAGGGGCAGGAAATGGGCAGTGGGCACTGGTGCTACTGGTGTTGGTACCGGTGATGCGGCTGGGACTGAAGCTGCCGGTGGTGCTGGTAGGACTAGAGCTGCTGGTGGTGCTGGTGGGACTAGAGCTGTGACTCGCACAGGTGACGACGAGGTGTAGGTCGCCTCAGACCAGCAACACTCCAACTCGGTCTCTGCTGCAATCTGCTCTAGTTTGGATAAAGTGAGAGCGGTGTCCAACTGGGCTAGCTGAGTTCGGAGGGTATCTGAATGTTGGTAACTAGATGTCAACAGCATCCGAAGCTGCCCTATCTCCTGGAGGGCACGGGGGTATGAGTCCGTCATAGGCTAAGTAAGCTGCACCTGATGGGAGAGTCTTAGGGTCGTCCACTGAGACCTCTATGGGGTCAAGGTAGGAGTCTCCATACCCCATGATAGGGAAGACGCAATAGGGGCACTACAACAAATCGCTCCCACGTAGTTGGCGTAGCCGAGCCAATGCAAACTGAGTCACATCCTGCACGGCATCTGAACGGTGACTGCGAGGGTTTGTGATACGAATGGTAAGGGGATTGATTCCTCCCTCCCTAGCATACACAAAAGCTCCATGGTCCAGACATAAGGCCTAACAGGAAAAAAAACGTAGGTTCCTACGTAAGTTAACTCCTCATCAATACAGCCCACGGATGATCGACGGCTAGTACTACGATGCCAGGCAGACTCGGTAGGTTATGATGACTGGTCGGACTCACTAGGTCACGATGACCTGGCAGGTGAGCACGGTACCCCCACTGGGTGCCCAATGTGCACGACGTGCTCCGTCGAACAGCCGCAGCTCAGGTTGTCCACTATTTTTTGGTATGCTCTAGGATATACTTCAAAGTATTCTATAGGGCCGGTGGTGTGTCTAGGCTGCTGATGGTGGTCTCAGACGCGCTTGCAATGTGCTGCGCCACTCCAACTGAAGTGACATACAAAACAGGTTCAATAACAACTAGTATGAATTTTGTAAATGAAACGATCAGAAATCACAACTATCTTACGCTGTCATGGCGCCGCGAAGCATTGTGGCGATCAATCAAGCGTTGCAGATTGTTCTTGTGCGTGACCTGCTCCGGGCAATCTGGTGGAGGAACGATGAGTCTGCCATGCGACCAGGGTACGTACCACTGCAGGTACTCATCGTATAGACGCTGTTCCATTATGACATCCAGCAGCGCCCTATCCGTCCATACCGTCGTCTACTCCTGCTGCAGTGGCTGCCAGGCCGTACCATGTCGACCCGCCCTCGATTGCTTGTATTTTTAGAATCATCGATGTTACAGAGTAAAACATACAAAGTGTAAATATTACTTAGATGGAATTTGACTCACCTATATATGGCTCACGGTAGAAACCTACCGTCCAGAGGGGGCACGACTTGGTACAAACCGAACTGTCGTATTACACACTACGGCGTGTAAGCCTCCATCATGTACGAGAACACCAAATGGCAGGTCATCACCCATAGCTCTTCATCCTACAGGCATTGCACAGACAACCCGTGCGGTGCTACACGCTCCGCAAAATCTATAGTTCAAGGAGCCCAGATGATGTCGTTGTCGTGCAACACCTCAAACTCGTTGTGCCACAATAAGTAGCACCTCAATGCTCTATCCTTGGCCCATCACAGACGGGCACCAGTCCACCGGAAGCCCATAGTGGGCCCGTCTACTAGGTTAGTGAACTCGCTGAATGGGATAACTGGCCTCAGGATGGCCGGATGCCCGATAGGGAAGTGATACCAACTCCATAGCTGCAGGAGCATGTAGCATACGGCCAGGTTGGAGGAATCACCCGTGCCACGCTGGCTAGCATCACACAACCCTCGATATGTGGCACATAGGACAGCTGATCCTAGCTGTACTGAGGCATCGCCCCAACCCCCCTCCCCCCCGTTAACTAAAGACTCAGCGAGGCCGATGTACTCACCGTTGAAAATATCGTCGTGTATGGCTGGAAACATGCTGACTAGAGCTGACTAATGTACGCGAAAAGGTGCGTCCTCACAACCCTGATCGGTGCATCCTGCGTGCATACACTGAAATGCTTCAGCCAAGTGCGAGGGATACCATGAGAACCCTCCAGGAGAGCCTAGTTGAACTGGTACATCAACCTCTCCTTCTAGTTCGTCGGTGCAGGGGCTGGAACAACTGTGTCATGCCGGAGAGGGAGACTGGTCAAGAACGAGATGTTCTAGAGAGTGACTGTCATCTCACCCCATCAAAAGTGGAATGTGTGTCTCGAGCCTCCACCTATCCACCAATGCTGCCAACAGGCTGCCATCGAGGGTGAACTGGCGTCCGTTGGAGACCAGCCTCACAAAGGGCAATAAGCCGGTGGCCCGTTGGATTGGGACGTAGCGATCGTCCAGTTCTCAATGATTCCTTCCTCCTCGTAGCTTGAAGGGCGAAGGGCCATCCATGTCAGCCATCATCCATAAGTGGCACCGGTGGTTCTCATCGTATAACTGTTTGAGAAGCTCCAATAAAGCCATAGCTTCCAACAGATGGGATAGACGAAATATTTATGCGAATTTATAATGATAGTAAAATACTATAAATTAAAATTTATGATGAATTAAACAGTGCATACATATATGTATTATATATTATACATATGTATATGTATGTATATATGCATATGTACATACATACATCCATATGTATGTATATATACATATACATATACATATACATATACATATACATATACATATACATATACATATACATATACATATACATATACATATACATATACATATACATATACATATACATATACATATACATATACATATACATATACATATACATATACATATACATATACATATACATATACATATACATATACATATACATATACATATATAACAGTAGCAATAATGGCAAAAAAATACTACGAATTGGAATTTATGATGAAATAAACAGTACATACATATATGTATCTTCAAACTTCATTATTTTATGTGTGAAATTACTTAACAACCTAAGACTAGAGGGCTTGTCGAGGAATTACTAAATGATCGATCTTCTATTTAAAATATTTTTATTACATTGCTTTTCTGAACTATTTCTTAAAGATGACTTAAACAAACATACACCTGGTCTAATATAGCTCTCTATGTCAGTAGGGCTACTGGAGAACCAACCAAGAATCTAAAATTCAGGATTTAAGTGTTATATCTAAGATATGTTCTCTTGTACCATTATGAGAGAAGACATAATTTACTTGTGATCAGAAAAATAGAGATAAATCACTACAAACTTTCTCGAAAAGCTTGAAGATAATTTTATCAGTTTGACACTGCAAGCATCCATAAAAATGTGTATATACATATACATATACATACATACATATACACATATACATATATAATGACAGTACAATACTATAAATTAAAATTTATGATAAAATAAATAATTACATAAATATTCATTTCATGGTAGTACAATACTACAAATAAATAAATACATAGTTATTTATTTCATTAGAATGCAGCCGAGCGGTGGTTCCCAAGCCTGCCGCCCGGTGGCCGAGCGGCAAGCCATTAGAATGCGCCTAAATGGGTATTATGTGTAGTGCTAATCATTTGGAGCCTGGCCACCGGGCAGTAGGCCACTCGGAGCCCGGCGGTCGGGCGGGTTGCCGCCGCCTAGTGGTCGGGCTCTAGGTGGCTTGCCACCCGGTGACCGGGCTCCAGCTGCCATATATCGCTTCTACGGCGGCGGCGGCCGGTGGTCGGGCAGTGAAAACAACATTTCTACCATTTCTCTAAATATAGATTGCAGCACTGCCATATATACAAAAAAAAATCCAAAATTTGAACCCGGTGAATAGGATTGTACGCACACAACTACACCATCCACTACCAAGAGGTGGTTCCTATGTTTTTTCGCTTGCTTTGTGCAGATTTTCTTGTTTTTGCTGACCCTTAACTTGTAGTAGCTCTGCTGTATTCTGAAACTTTAGGTGGTTTAGGTTGACATATAATTACATACAGATAAATTAAGATCCGCAAATTAAAATGGGGGCAAACAAGAAATCAAGGGGGAAATGATGGACAACCATCGATTTCGATCCAATCATCACCATTTCCTCAATTTAGTACTGCGACATCAGCCCTCAAACGATGAGCATCGATAACACACACATATGTAGCTAAACACTGAATTTAATAAAATACTCACAACACGCATGCACAGTTAACCATTGATTCAGAGGCTAGCTATAGCTCACCCGGCCCTAGATCCTATCAAGGCTGGACATGGCAATCACGGAGGCCGCCGCCGGGGAGTAGTAATATGTTGCCCCCGAAACGCGGTAGACCATGCCGGAGAACCGCACCGCCACGAGGAGCGCCGTGCCGAGCTCCACCGCCATGGCGACGACCTCGTGCAGCCTGCAGATGCTCCTCCTCATGATCACTCCCAGCACGACATGGATCACGCAGTCCATGGATGCCATGTATATACGCCTAGCTCGGCCGGCCGGCGTCTCGCCACTACGTACTGCTTGTCTAGCCCCTGACCAGGCTGACCTGCAACTATAGAGAAGCCCTTGATTTTCCCCTCTCTCTCTCTCTCTGTCTCTCGTGTTTGCAGCCTAGTGTTTGTGTTTCTAAATAGCTCGCGGCGTCCGTTTGGACGGCAGTTCGGTTGGTTTTGTCATGTACCTTCCAATATTAATGCTGTGCTATTAGTGTGATGTGATGGCGATCAGATGCATCGATGCAAGTTGTCGCTCGAAGGAATATGACATTTCTTTTTCAAGTTATAATTAAGTAAATATGAAATTCCTTTTTCAAGTTATAATTAATGTAGTAGTTGAAATAGTCACATTCAGCAAGTTGGGATGCATGCATGAAATCACGACTAAGTTTTTTTCCTCAGTTTTCTCGAGAAGTCTTTATAGTAGTGGGGAAGTCTCTTTCTCGAAGTCATTAATGTAGTAGTGGGGAAACTTGAGATCGAACTTAATTAGCTAGTACATGTAGTTTCCAGAGCACAGAATGGACCACTAATTTAATTTCGGTATAAAATGTCTCGCCAAACAAAATTGGTATAATTTAAATGGATTTCTGCACTAACACCAATTCGTGCTCATCAAATGTGAATTTCGTCAGCTATAGTACGATGTTGTACACATAAAAGAGGTAGATACCGTAAATCAGATCCACCTGCGACTCGTGTCGTCATCTCAATGGCCACATTCTTGTTTACTGTTTAGGCTATCTCTCCACATACACTAGTATAAAACAGGTTATACTGGACGGATACATCACAGACGGTTCATACGGAATCGTCTGTGCTTAAACTATCACAGACGGTTCATACTACCATCCGGCTGTGATATTTTCACAAACGGTTATTAACACGAACCGTCTGTGATGTCTCAATTATCACAAACGGTTAGTATAACAAACCGTCTCTGATATTAATCATCATGGACGGTTCATGTTAATAACCGTCTGTGATAAGTCACAGACGATTATTAACACGAACGGTATGTGATATTTGGTTTCACAGACTATTTGTGGTTGAAACCTTCTGTGATAAATTAATTATTAATAGGTGTACTTGCTCGATGTCGACACAAATCTGTTTTAATTGCGCTGCATCGGTGGAGCAAGGCGGCCGACTTTAAGGAGTTCGAGGTGAAAACATATCGCCGTCTTTTTAGTGATCTGATCAGATGTTAGTACTCAATTACTTTTAATTATGCATGTATACATGTTTTTGTAATAGAAGGCCAGAGATGATAACTTATATGCTATGTAGTAGCGGTAATAATCATTTTTAGTAACCATTTGTTACTTGTGTAGCTAGCGTAAATGGATCGAAGTTGGATGTACATTGAGAACCATGTGAGTGAAGAGTACATTATTGGCGTGTCTGCTTTTAGAAGAGCAGCCGAGCTGGATATGTTAAAGAAGGGGATAAAATATATGTACTATCAATGTATTGATTGTGATAATCTCAAGATGTTTAGCAACTCAACGCAGATCGAAGTTCACTTAATTTGAAGGGGTTTCAGAAAAGGGTACAAATGTTGGACCAGTCACGGTGAAGAGAAGAGTACACAAGAAGCTGGTAGTTATGACATAGTCGAGGGAGACAACGATATGCCAGTTGTGGACTATGCTTTTGATCATGAGGATAGATCGCAAGATGACAATTTGGATCAGATGTTACGTGATGCAGAAGGGAACTATAGTGAGAGAGAGTTTGGTAAATTCGAGGGCTTGATGGAGGACTCGGAGAAACATTTGTTCTCGGGCTGCAAGCCGCAATACACGAGGTTGTCATCAGTTCTAAAACTACTGAAATTGAAGGCAAGCAATAGTTGGTCCGACAAGAGTTTCACGGCATTATTAGGTCTTCTAGCGAACATGCTTCCAAAGGAAAATATGTTGCCGAGAACCACCTACCAAGCCAAGAAGACTCTTTGTCCATTAGGAATGGAAGTAGAAAGAATACATGCATGTCCAAATGATTGTATCCTGTACCGTAAAGAGTATGCTAGCTTAAATATTTGTCTGGTGTGCAAAGCATCCCGATACAAGCGTAAAAATAACTCTGATGATGAAAAGAGCATCAAGGTGAAGTAAGGATCTCCTACTAAAGTGTTGTGGTATCTTCCTGTAATCCCCCATTTGAAGTGTTTATTTGCAAACCGCAAGGATGCAAGATTGATGCATTGGCACTGGGAGCAGCGTAAGAAAGACGGAATGATAAGATATGTTGCTGATTCTGCCCAGTGGAGGAATATCGATAGGATGTTTGTAGATTTTGGTGTGGAACCGAAAAATATAAGGTTTTGATTGAATACAGATGGAATGTATGTGATTCTATATATGTTGTAATCTTCTTGCTTGTTTTCAGAGGGCATGGTTAGCATATCCTGAGGCTAGCCAAAAAGGGCAAATAAAACTGCTGTTGCAACTGCTATCACAGACGATTCATTGTTGAAAACCGTCTGTGATATGAACATATCACAGACGGTTCTTGTTACTAACCGTTTGTGATATTGTGTGTATCACAAACGGTTTGTAACAAAAATCATCTGTGATATTGTGTGTATCACAGACGGTCTTTGTTTTTAACCGTCTGTGATAGTCTATCATCACAGATAATTTGTTATAACAAACCGTCTGTGAAAATTGACTATCACAGACGATTTTTCGCAAAAATCGTCTGTAATGTAAGTTATCACAGACGGCTTCTAAACTGTCTGTGATAACCACCTATTATCATTGACACATAAAAAAAGACTGTTCGAAAACCGTCTGTGATGATGGTTCCGAACCGCCTATGATAGGCCTGTCTATAGCAGTGATACGTACTGAGATGCAATGCCTGGCCGTATTAATCATGACTACAATGTCAAGTGATATTGAAACTATATAGTATAAAATACATATTTGATTTAACCACCGTACCACCAGTAATTTTAGCCTAAATGACAACGTATGTATCAACTATCCACAAAAATTCTAGATCCGCGGCACTTTGGGTTAAGAGAGAAAAAAACTACTCAGAAATCAAAAGAAAATATTGTGATGACTGGAAACTTAGAACAAGAACTAGCTAAAATTTTGAGTCGGGCACAAGCCAAAGAGATTAAGGAAGGAAAAACCTTCCCAACCAAGGAATCAAAATTTTTGACTTTTTGATTGAATTTTCATTAGTTGTTGTCCTAACGATGAAATGTTACACGCATGATTCGCTGCTGCTTGTACGAATGTCCACAACCTAGAAGCTGTTTTTGCAGGACGGTCCTAGCTTCTTACTATCTTGTTTCCAAACTTAATAAAAAAAAACTATGCACAAAATCATTCAAAATCTTTTTTTAATAAATCAATCGAAATAAGTCCTACCCAAATGGGTGGCATGGTATAGGCCCGTTTGGCAGGCCCATTTAGCCCATCAGTCTGAACGGATCGTGCTGTGATGGCCTGTGGGCCGAGGCGGCAGCCTAGGCACGGCCAGCGGGGTTTTTTACTATGCTAGGTCGGCACGCGCTCGTTTAGCCTGACGGGCCAGTAGGCACGGCTAGTCTATTTGGTCCAAAAATTTTTTGAAAAAAGTAATAGTTCAAAAATATATAGAATTCAAAAAGGACAATGAATTATAGAAATCATACAAAAAGACACAATAAATTATAGAAATTATAGAAAAGGCACAATAAATTGCAGTATTATAATAATAACCTTATTAATGTTAAAATGACTGGCTTATCAAAGACTTTGCCAAGTAAAAATCTCAATTTGAGAAAACTTTAGCAAACAAAAAGAGTACAACATGTAGCTCAGCATTACAGGTAAAAAAAATAAAAAAGTACAATGTAGGATGCTCTAAGAATCGTTGGTGTCGTCGTTATCTTGACTGCCTTCGTCGCTATCTGGATAGAGATTTTTGAACGCGTGTTCCAACTCCGTATCCACCACGTGGTGTTGAGCTCACGCATCAACTTATTCCCAGTCTTTTATTGTGAAAAGTGCTTCCACCATCAACTTATGAGTCTTGTTTTTTTTTCTCCGATATTCTTCCAGAAAGGCTAAAAGCAGACTAGGAAGAAATCATCAAGATAGAAACAGCTAACACATCTCGTGCTAATATGGATAGCACCAGATATGTTAACTTGTGCTCACACCACTAGTAAAAAATGTTGAAGTTCTCTGTATAGTGAAGCATAGGATCGCTATCCAAAAAGATTGATAGTTCCCCATGGGCCTTGATATGGATTGTTGCAGTACTTAATAATGTAGAGCTTGATCTTCTAGAGGATCCTGGTGCACCAAAGATTTTATCCCACATAATTGTCTTCTTACTTGTGGTGGGTGCTGGCGGAGGTCGTTACAAGTAAACTCCCTAAAACTTATGCTTGTACTTTTGATAAATTTCAAAAAAATTATGAATGAACATCTATAAAATAATTAAAATAATCTATCCTATAGACTCACCTATAATTGAAAGAACATTAGTTAATCTTGCAATTTTAGCTCTTGGATCTAGAATTAATGCAAATTTGTATAAGTACAGAATCTCATTCTAATATTTTAAATAATTAGTTTTCATAGCGCACACAGCTAGCCTCTCATAACACACTAACACTGGGTCATTATCATTGGCTTTCAAGTGAACGACATCACAAGAATATGATGCACAATTACAGGAGATGTTGAATAGTACACTCCGAATAAAATAACAGTGGATTTGTAAAAGAGTTTCAGAAATGCTAGTAACTTCTCAACAACATACCAGTGTAGCTCAGTTAGTAGTGTATTGCCGGTATGATTGTGATAGTGCGTGTGGATAAAAGCAGAAAATGTGGGCTTATAGGGTAAAAGATTTTGTAGAATAAGAAAGTTGAGTTCCACCTTACAAGTATGTCCACAACGAACTTTCATGGATGTACACCCATCGCAATGCAGTAGGTCTGATATGCTGTAATTTGTTGGTTAGAATTATCTACAAAAGAAATTGTATCGCGAAAGGCTTGAAGATATGAATCCAACCTCTTCAAAAAATATTTAACTATAAAATTAATAATATGGCAGGCGCATCGCTGATGTAGCAAGAAGGATTCGATGTATGTACTAAAGATTCTTGAGCTACCTCGATATTATAATCCCAGTTACCTACCATACAGTCGGGGTTGTACTACAGCTGTATCTACCTCATGGTTTTGTCTTATTTTTCTTTGCATCTTTGAGTATGTTTGTGCAAGTGTCCAATTCCATTTGAAGACTTTTCAAACAATTCATGATGATATATTTTGGTAACAACAACTCTTACCTAATCTCCGGATGCATCTCGCTTCATTACCTTGTCAAAATTTGCCCGCACATCCAACGTGCTGGGTCTAAACCTCTTTTGTTCCGGTGCTTGCTGATACAAAGGCATTGGTACAGCCTAATGATGGTATAGCTAGGGTCTGCTTTGCCATTTGAGAAGGAAGGAGGTGAAGACGTTTCAATCTCGAAGGATGAAAATTCTTTTGGATTAATTCTGTATTCATTCGCAGAAAAATTGTCAAAAATTTTCATAGAGAAATGTGAAAAACTGCAAAATACAAATAGAAAATTACATTATTACCTATTTTATATCACAATAAAGAAAATTAAAAATAGTATAAATATATAAAATTAGTTTTGTTACCTCTTTTCTTGACTATAGGCCGGATTTTGAATTTTTGGATTTTTGGCAAAATTATTTCAAATTTTGCTAAATTATCACAAAGTGTATCAAACTTTTCACAAGAGAATTCGGAGAAGAGATTACTTGTGAGAGTGTGGTAGAATGAAGGGGTATGCTGTCTATTTATAGAAAAAAATTAAGAATTCTTGAACTTTTTTTGTATTTTTAAACTCACAAACAACCACAAAATGACTATAAATTTTAAAAAATTAACCATTACTTATGCTAAACGGGCCATTCCTACCATACCATGCCTAGGCCAAACATGCCTAACGGTCACGTTTTTGTACCAAATAGGTCATGCCCACCGGGCTACGCATGCCTACAAGCCAAGCGTGCCGAATGGGCCACTGTGCCATACCAATCCGCCCCCTCGCGCCGGTGAGATGCGGGAGCCGATAGGCAGCGACACGAGTAGGGCGATGGGGAGGAGTGCGAGGGATAGCTGCCTAGCCGGGTGAGGAATGGGGGTCAGGGATGAATCGGCAGTCGGCAGGAGTAGGGTTAGGGCAAGCCTCCCACAAGCGAGCCATCTCCTGGGCCGGCTGTGTCCGACTCGCGCAATCGCCGTGTCCAACACGTGTCGAGAATTTCAACAATTAAAATTAATTCAGAAATTGGCCGACACACCACCGACACATGTCCACAACGTGTCCGTGTCGTATCGGTGTCGGACACGGATACGACGGTTCAAACACGTGTCCGTGCATCATAGGTTGTATGTCACCACTGATGGGCTTGTACCAGAACTTCCACTTCCGGTCGTAGTCCAGGGGCTTCATAACTACCTTTGCCTCGAAATTGTTCACCTCAAGGTTATAGAACTGAAGGGGACAAGACAGCATTATAGTAATACTTAGACCTCAGCAATCAGCACAACCCATTTCAGACAACACAGATGAGTAGCAATAACCATCCTAACAACATAATCCTGTAACTCCAAATTGATCTGATTTTACAGCTGCATTAGCTTCTACTTTAGCCTAATACTACTTTGTTTAACTACCGGGCATAGTTTAATTTAATTGCAGTAGACTTTTTAGGATCACTCTTCCGTATTTTTATATATTTGTTTCCTTTAGTATTATAATGGTTTTGATCATAATATTCCTCAATTGAACAGATAAGGACTTGAGCTATGACAATTTAGCTTTTGGACTTAAGTTAGCCTTAGATAAAGATAAGATAGCACTTGATGCAGGTCGTCTTCAGAATTACACTAGTATAGTTTTAGCTCTTACTATGGTCCCTTTTTCTTGTTCAGCTGTTGTACACACTTTGTTTTACCGTCTAATCTCTACTACTTAAAAGAATCAATTGATAGTTCGTACGTTCTATCTATCTTTCCCCTCCCCCTCCTCACACAAAAATTAGATGCTGCCTTGTGGGACCAAATAACCATGTACGTTCTATCCTACTAAATTTGGGTCGTCCTCCTGATCCCTCCGCCCCCCTGGCACGCGCGACAATGCCCCGCCACCCCACCTCATCTGCCACCGCCTCCTCTCCCATCTGCCTCCCCACCTCATCTGCCATCCCCAATGATCTCGCCTCCTCCCCACACACCACCGTCGTCTCCCTCCCTCCTACCGAATAGAAATCGCATAGCCCGCTTCTCTCCCTCCCTCTCTCTCCCACAGAAATTTCCACTACCGCTCTCCTGTCCAACTGCCGCCAACCCGACTAAGCTGCCCCATAGCTGTTCCCTGACTAGATCTAATCGAGCCCATCCAGATCCGACCGGATCTAGTCATCGTCGCTATCGTTGGGGTCTTGCTATGGCTGGAAATCGTGCCGCCTCATCCGGCCGCTATCGCTTATCATGTTGTGCAATGCCGCCTAGCCTTCTCTCCTCTCGCCACCCTCGGTCCCTCCATCTCTCCCACACTCCTTTACCTGGGTGGTGCCGCCGCCCCTAGCCGAGTCTATACCACTGTCTCTTTGATGAAATCCATCTAGGAGCAGGGACCGTTGAAGATATTGGAGGCAAAGGGGATGACGACAGTAATGGTCGCACCAGAGGTGAAAAGGCCACTGCCGAGCCCCACACTAATGTTGTTGGGTTGGTCTCTCTCCGCCTGCCAAGACTTAGCTTCACCCTCGCCTCCTCCACGCTGGCGTTGGCGCTGCCGGCATACCTCTCTCTTCATTGTAGCCTCGAATCGGGGAACGATGGCGGTGCTGAAGGTCGAGGCTGCGAGGAAGAGAGAGGCTCTCTCTCTCTCTCATTCTTCATCAATTATGGTGATGGCAGCATGCAGTAGGGCCATTTGGGTTCATGATGTTGACACTCGGAGCGACAGTGCATTGACTTGTGATGGGACGGAGGTGTAGCAGTGTTATCTAGGTTAGGGCTCAACACCGTGCAGTAGCTGGCCAGTGCAGTGTGGTCGAGGCCGGTCGTGGTCCAGTGGTCCTTTTGGAGCTCCATGGTGAGTTCTTCCCTCTTTCCCTCTGTTTATTTCTCTCATTCTCTTGTCAATTTGGGCTATAGTTTCTTCACCAATCTGTCTCTGGCACCATACGCATGCGTTGCACAGACCTAGTCATCTATAGCCGTGGATTCACGGCGAAGCAATTTCTAGATGCGGGTCACTATTCTACTCCTATCCATTGTTGGCTTGGCCTGTGTTGGACAAGACGACGTCGCCGGTGAAACTGAACGAACAAGACGAAAAAACTCCCGAAGAAACTCACGCGAACGCCTGGAGTTTTTAGCGCTGCAAGCTGCAACTTTCTGGACTCTATTTGCCACGTTTAAATAGGAGTTAACAAGAACTAAAACGACTCGGCCATCAACGCGCACGGCGCCAGTTACTCGCGTCGTGCGCGCGGAAGACGCGCTCGGCCGCACGACTCCATTACGTGCATGGCAACATGCTGCACAAACACGCATACGCTACAAATGTAAAAAGGAATTATTCATCATATACCCTCCTCTTAGTACAAACTAAGTATGTATACGCACATCAGATTATTCAGACTAACATCCATGACTATAGTTTGAGTATTGCCTCCCCCTCAGTACATAAACCATGGTTCTCTCAGGCAAGGCTAGCACCACATATACTTTAGTTCATTTTTATGCAAAAATTGCATTCCTCTTGCCTATGTGGCATTTCTAGGTTGGAAGTGCTTCAGATTAATTGGAATGAGAGGATCTATAGGAGCTTGCATGCAGGTACTTAGTAAATGATTATCTGATAAGTATAATCGCTTCAGTTCATCTTTTGTTTTCGTTAAGCCTTATTGGTGTGCAAACTATATCTAGAGAAAATCCCTGCTGCATAGTCTAAGAAGATATAGATAGATATATCCTGATTGCATTGGCATGCTAGCCATGTGTTTAGAATTCTTCCATTTTTGCGTTCACAGATCAATTTAATTGCTTATGCTTATGCATTTCTCCTGTGACCTACTTTTTTATGTGTGGAGCTACTAATTGGCAACAAGCAGCTGGGCTAGAAGGTTTAAATCTCTTTTTGTGTTGTTCCCATAGGCTTTTACCTTTCACAGGTAAAATTATCCTTTAAATATTCATTAAAAACTCTAAATAAATATTGGATCTGGACTATTTTCATTGTCTTTTTGTCATCAATGTTTTGAGCATTATTGTATACTCTACCTTTGTAGTTCAATTCAGGGTATGTAGTACATGCAAATACTGGATATATCAGAATTCAAGAGGCTACAAATGACTGTACGAGAAGAATAGGTAGAAAACATCCACAAAGAGCATATATAGTTATACCATATCCAATCTGAGCATGTAATAAATAAATGCATGGAATGAACCCATTCAGACTGTTGGAACATATTTGTCTTTGCCCCTGCTTATTAATGACTTTCTTTTAATATTCACAAACTTAGGTATTAGCAGTAGGGGCTCCAATTTGTCAGTTTGAACTGTATTTATTTTGTCATATGGTTTATCCTTTTAGGCTTCGGTTTTTTTTTTTTTGCTATTTCAAGTTTACATCAGCGTTACCATTTGTTGTTGGACAAGTTTTCTTTTCCTCAATGTTTGTTTTTCTATGTAGAAACTTTTTTAGTTAGCATGCCGAGTAGTGTGAATCCCCCCAAAACAATGTCATTGTTCATATAAATTAGCTTGACCACAAATTATTTGTATGTGCCTGCTTAGTGTATCCTTGACTTTTTGTAGGCACCAATGACCATGGTCTTGAAAGAATCCATGTTCTTCAACCTTTTGTTGATGTTGTCATCCTCTGTAGTTTGTATGACAAAAATAGATGGGAAATATCCCTGAAGAGCATATATAGTTATTTGATATCCAATCCGATCGTGCAATAAAAAATCATGGAATGAACCCATTATCTCTTTTATTAGGGAAGGATATGCTTTCATATCAGTGAATTAGTTTATGATTTGTTTATAAAATAGTCATTTTGTGTTATCTCTTGTGATCCATTTACTCTTTTTTTCAGTATGTTAAATGCTTATATTATTCTCTAGTTTCTCCATTTTTTTTAAATCTATGGTTCTTGAATATTTGCTCTTGGTATAAACTAGAAACTCCTCTTCACATAGCTTTCTGAGAAGCAGTTGTGCAAGAATTGCTAACCAATTACTGTACGCTGCATATGGTGGGTGGAATAGAGAAACTTTTTTATGCTATTATCTATCTCATGTTGTACTCGATTCAGAGAAGAAAAAGGCATATCCCAGTTGCTGATATGTCTCTTTATTCTTTTTACTGCAGAGCTTTCAAAGGGAATAATGGAAAATAAGTTAGGAAAGAGAAGGGAGATCACAGCAAGCACCAAGCACAAGAGGATGCTAACCTTTTCCTCCAGCACTTCTTTTGGCTTATCCTGTGATTATGAGTAATTCGTTGGCCTAGCTTAGGGCTATAAACGAGCTGAGCTCGAGCGAGCTTAGCCTTTTCGGCTCGAGCTCGGTAGAAGCTCGAGTTGGGGTCTGAACCTAAACCTGGGCTTGAACTCGGCTCGGTCTAAGCTCGAGTAGACTCGAGCTTGGCTCGTTGAAGCTCGATAACAGTTAAAATAATTTATTATACATTAATTTTCAAAAATAAGAAAGATTGGAGTTCGAGCTCGGCTCGAGTAAGCTCGATAACAATCAAAATAATTTAAATATACACTAATTTTCAACAATAAGAAAAATTTAAGCTCAAGTTCAGCTCGGGAAAACTCGGTAAAAGTTAATATGTATCACTATTTAAGCTCGAATCGAGGCTCGCGAACTATTCGAGCTCGGCTCGGTAAAGCTTGCGAGCTCGAAATCAAGCTCGAGTTCGGCTCGTTTAAAACTCGAGCCGAGCTCGAATCGAGTCTAAAACGAGCCGAGTTTGAGTAGCTCGCGAGTCTCAAGCTTTTTTATAGCCTTAGCCTAGCTTATTCATGCTCAATTTCCTTCCATTTAATGTACATGACCTATATGGTTAAAATTAATACAGTTCAGCTACTATTTCATAAAACTATCTTCTTACTATTGGGTTTTCTATAATGAATTGTCAAAAAGCAAAGGAAGCAAATGGCTTTCTTTTTTTTACTCAAGGCTAGAGAATTAATACAGTTCAGCTACTATTTCATAAAACTATCTTCTTACAATTGGGTTTTCTATAATGAATTGTCAAAAAGCAAAGGAAGCAAATGGCTTTCTTTTTTTAGTCAAGGCTAATATTCAGTAATATATCACAGTTATATAAAACGTGATATCTTATAGCTGTTGGATAGCGCTGCTACCGTTGTATGCTCCTTTCCTTATCTGAACTTGCATTAATTCTCAAATTGGTGATACATTTCTTCATTTTTTATGTAGAATTTTGAAAGAAAATTGTAAAAACACAAGAGGACAACCCAGGGCAGTTAATGGTAACATAGGCTCAGTTATTTGCATAATGCTTATTTCAACTGAGTTCTATTCTTCTCTCTCTCTCTCTCTCTCTCTCTCTGCTTGTTTATTATTATTTTTCATGTTTGGCTCGTCCACTTGTTATAGCCTAATAGATGCTAATGACTTCTTGTTCTTAAATTTGAAAATAATTGTTATATATGTTTACAAAAAGTGGAAAGAAGTGCAAATACCTTGGTAATTTTTGGTGCGTTTTCCTATGTTTCTAATTAGCCTGTATACAAGAGGCTCAGTTATAATTTTTATCCTTTTTTAGAAAGATTAACTTAATGTTTTGGTAACATCTCTTGAACAATATTGCTACATCTTCTTTTAATTATTACGTCTTATGGTTGAGCTTCCTCACAATATGCGATATTATTTAATTATAGGATTTTTTATTATTAAGAGAGTATGGCACGGTCATTTACTTCTTATTGCACATGTGAATCAGAAGTATTCTCTGTCTACTACTGTTTGTGAGCTAATTTTACCTCTACTACTTTTTCATAGACTATGGTAATTAGTGATATGCTTTTTGCATTGTATTGGTTTTTTTGTTGCAATGCATGGACATATGACTAGTATACGTGTACATGGAAGAAGACATGTATTGAATTAATACATAGGCGATAATACGGTTTTGGGAAGGTTGTAGGAGGGAAATTTATCTTTTGTATGTGATATGGCCATTTGGTGTCTATATTTCATAGATAGTTATTTATTACATGAACTTCAATCAAGTCTTAGATATGCTATAATTGCAATCAAATATAATATGTTAAATTTATTTCGAAATTAATTTATGTTATCACTTATTTATGATCTGTTATAACTAATGAGCATTTGGCTATTTTCAGACGAGTGAGTAATTCCAGAGTCCTAATTGGAGACCATGAGATGATCTGATGTGGCCGGCCCTATGAATACGGAACGGGAAATAGTTAAAACCGTACATAACATGGTCGGAAATGAACCGACGGCGTCGATTCGGTCGGACTCAGCCCGGGCGGGCCCGGATGAGGATAGGATGTAGTCATCCCCGGGTGGTGGCGCAGGCGTTGCCAGGTCGTCCGGACGAACGGGTGTCGACATTTTTGCTGTGGCGGATGGTATCATCACCACCATCATCATCAGGACGTTTGCTTCTTTTGACATTGAGACACAATTGAAAAGGATGATGAGACGAGATCCATTCTCACGTTCTTTTTTTGCTTTTAATTTCAGCTTTTTAATTTTTAAAAAGTTGAAAAGTTAAACATCGAACTAGAATGATATTTTTGAAATGATTTCTTCAAACGGTTTTTGAACTATACTTTTATCGTTTGCTACCGTCTTAAAAAAAATATAAACAAAACACATCAACCAGAACTAAAACCATTAGCACTGGTCAAAAGAACACCCCCATGTCCTGTCTAGGAAGATGGAGGGTCCACTTGACGTGCATATATGCTCGGCTCTAGGTGCATACAAAATGGATTGAAGGTGACTTAATTTAATTAGTTTGGACTAGATTATTTTCTATTATTGTTAATTATCAACCTTATTTGTCTTCTCTTAAGAAAAAGGACTTATGAGAAATTCTGATGCTCCGAATGGTGCAGACAGTAGATTCCGTACAACAGTACTGGCCTTTTTTATTCACATGTTTCTAAAAAACGAAGGAATACGATAGAAATATACGTGTAAAGTGGAGGATTGAAAAATACAGAAATTTTACATGATTAGAAGTTTGATTCGCATGAACATAAAGAACACCAGAATTTTAGGAGTGGATCGTAATTTCATTTACTTTTATCTAATTGAGCACTAATTTAGAGTGAATATTAATTACATTTGATTACTAAAATTTTGAGAAAATATCAATATAAAGTACGCTTTCAGAATGCAATAGACATAGCAAGCACAACACAAATAATGCTTGATTTTTTTTTTAACTTATGACTTTTGGTTTATACTACAGTAACTAACTTTCAAATGGTACGTCTTTTCAAAACATGGTCTATAAGTATATTGTAGTAAATAATATACTAAATTTATCTATATTAGCCAAAATCGCATACGAGTGTCTCTCTGTACTCTTTTGCGCGAACAGCTAGAATTCAAAATTTTAAGTCAAAAGACATAAGTCACAGCCGAAAAAACTCACCTATTCATGGAACGGAATGCACTAGCTGTCATTTATATTATTTTTCTTCAGTACAACAGCCTCATCCTCTCGTCCATGTCCTCTAACTCCACTTGCTCTCATGACAGCAACGGCGACAACTCTTGGAGGCTCCGACTATGGGACTATTACGTCGGAGGTTCTAGCGAGGTTGATCCATTCATGTGCGATTCTCATTGAGTCTTTTCGCATCCTCGACAGTTTATCAGAGGTGCTTACAAATTTACTATCCGATCTCGTATCAATGATATACTCTTTTAAGTGTAATGCTTGAGATGGTCAACAATAGCTTCAGATTAAAGAAAATAAAATTAATTTAATTAGTTGAAACTCAAGAGACAGTTGTAGATCGCTCCTAGTCTAGGACTTACTTTACTAAGATAGACGATAAAATGTAAACAATAGCATAGCTTAGGAGGTAGTTATGGATGGTTTCTAGTTTAAGACTTACTTTGCTAAAATAAGGCCTAAATAATTGTTAAAATTGAAAGTTTTGGGTTAAATCTAGTACTTAATTATAATTGACTAAAATTAAACTTCTAGCTCTTTAGTTGATTTAATTTGAGTTTCTTGGTTCAATTTAGCCTTCTTGACATGGTATATCTTATATTTGTATATCTTTATATGAACTTATCATTTTTAAAGCTTTACTTAACTTGTAATCAAATTGAATGCTCTAAATTGTGCTATCTTGCTTGGTTTAGTTATATATAGTTTTATATGCATTCTATAACTTCAAGTGGTATATTTTTAATTCCAAACTCTTTTAGGTTATGCATTTTTATTCATGCATACATGCTCCATCTTTGCTCCCTTGATGTTTTACAATTAGTATCATGCATCATTTTAGGGGGGAGAAAGAGTATTTGTGAGCTTGCATAACCCTTTGACAGTTGATTACTATTTTACCAAAAATGGGAGAATGATCAAGGCAAAATTTGGTTTGAGTCAATTAAAAAGGGGAGAAATAGTGAGATTGATCTTCTAAGGGGGAGAATGCATTAACAAAAAAACTAAAATGAGCTTCTATGTGAGAAAAATATATTTTAGGTCATAATTGATCTTTTGTATTGTATTTGTTCTCTTTTACTCTTTTGTTGCTTTGTCTTGCTATGACAATAGTTATGATGAACAATTGTTTTTTATTTAGGCCATGAGTAAGATTGTGCTATTTGAAGAGCTTAGATGTGGATTAGAACTTTTATTAAAAACTTGTCTTTCTTGGTCATAGCTCAATTGCACATCTTGCTACTGTGGTCATGTTCTTTTCTTTCTCTTGAAAATAGACCACTAGTGACACTTGCAATTTGTTTGCTTTAATTGTCCAAAATTCAAACTAAAATTCTTGCATTTAGTGTTTTTTATCAGATTACTTGTCAAGGGGGAGATTGTAAGACCATTGTGGTGCCAGCCCCATGATGGTGATGAGTATTTGACCTAGCCCTTGCTATATTGTTATTGGTTGAGTTTGATTTTGTGCCTTTAATTCTATGATTTTTGTTGTCAGATTGGTGACGGTCTAACCAGCCTTTGGCTGGTAGTCTAACTAGCCGATTGTGTAACCAGCTTGCAGTCTAATCAACCTTTGGCTGGTGGTCAAACATGTCGGTGGTCTGATTGACCAGTGCATGGTCGTCTGACTGGTGGGTGTTGAGAAGTCTAACCGGTCCCCTGTTATCGAGAGAGGTTGAAGTCAGTTCTAGCGGTCTGACCGGCATGGGTGCCATGATCAAACTAGCCTATGTGGTTTTGTGCCAGGTTGAGTTAGTTTTGTTTGTGAGTCATAGTGGAGTCTAGGCAAGTGTTAGTCATAGCGGAGTCTATGCATCTGTTAGTCATGGGGTGTCTATGCAAGTGTGTCATGGGTATGTCCATGCATATGTTTTGCTAATGAGAATCAAGTACATGTGATTTATGCTTAGATCAATTGGTTGATCTTTGATGTGTAGGTGCTTGATGATTGTTGTATCCAGCAGTAAGACCAAGGCTTGATGGCCGTAGCGTGTTGCGTAAGTTCAAATGAAGTATCATCTCAAACAGAGAAGCAAGCATAAATCTGGATGGAGCATTATCTCAAACAGAGAAGTAAGGGAGAAAGACAAAAATCGCGAAGAGACAAGTGCATACACGTGGTGTGTGAATTTGACTTATACGTTTCAAGTGGTGACAATTCTTAGAGCAGATGTACGATCTTACGGTAAGTAATTGTGCATCACAAACTATGGTATGATATGGTGTTCTATAGGACTCGGGTATTTTAAGTGGTGACGGTCTTAGAGTAGACGAACGATCTTGATGACGAAACATTGGACATCCCATCTTCATGAAGACCGATGGGTGTCAATTAAATAAATTGTTCAATACTGGGTGAAATGACGGTTTAGGAAACCTCCACTATATAAGCCCTTATGTAAGAAGAGAGGTGGCACTCTAGGAGAGAGATTATGGTTTTCTTATGTTAGAGCTTCTTGTGTGTGTACTCTACGCTTAGAGCTCTGCCAATCCAAGGGAGTGGGTGTAAAATGGATATCTAAAGTTTGCCCAAGTAAGTTGTGCCATAGATCCTTCCTTGTGCTTTTGATTTGTTTGGATTTCTCTCTTCTTTATCTTTTCTGGTGCCAAGGACATGTAAAAGGTAAATATATCTCTTGAAGATTAGATCTCATCTATTTAGATATCTTCTAGGGAGAGTTCTAGAGTTTGCTCAATTTTTTCAAGAGAAAGATGATTTTTAGGTTTTGCTCTTGTGAGTAATTTGGCTTGAATTCATACTGTGATCTAGTTTACTATGACATGTGAAAATCCATTCAAGGTCATCTAGAACTCATGAGCAAGAGTTGATTAAGACTTTCCTCTTTTGCTCAGTTTTAGTGCAACTCTTTTTGTTTTGGATAAAAGTCAGAACTTTGACACTGATCTTCACTATCCATTATTAGAAGACGTTTCTAGCATCCTAAGGAGAGCTTATGCCAATTTTTACTGCATTTGGATCAGTGATTTGAGAGTTAGATGTTTTACTAGACCGTGTGCAATCCAGTCTACGCTATTTCTCGATGAGCAGTCAGACCACGAGTAACCAAGCGATCAATCCAGCCAGCGATCAGACTGCTTCTAGGCCACACGGTCAGATCGATAGAAGCAAAAGTCTTGGGTGATCTTTGTAATCCTTGGCTCTTAGATTTTGTGTGTGTGAGAGTTTGTGTTTTCGCTGCATGTTATTGATGATACTTAAGGGATATTTTTGAAAGAGTCACCTATCTGATTCACCATACCGTCCTACAGCTACAGATCTAGATCGAGCAAAGGGATCAGGGGCAACACGATGGGTGTTGGCAGCAGCCTAGGACGACCATGTCAGATCTAGCTTGACGATGACCCTGGCTTCTCTTGCATCTGCACCGGTTAGTTTCTCTTGCGCTCGCACATGCTGACATGCACTCGCTGTGGTGGAAATATTCCAGCCAGACGGACTGGATGTTCCTCCTGTGAAATTTCCATGGTTTCATGGGGAATGAATAGTAATCCTATGGAATTTAGGTGAGTGATTCCTAAGGATCAAATGCCTATACAATACCCTTTCTTTTGGATTCTTGAATCATTTATTTTTCCTAAAGAATTCCTCCAAATCAAAGAGGCCATGTATATTCAGCTTCATGTTTGCTTGTTTGGAGTGCAGTTTTTCTGCAAGCTCTTCTAGCTACAAGCACTATCTACAATGTTGAGCAATCCTCAATATTCATGTGCCCCTCTCATGTTGCCGCACCGTGAGCCCACGCCGCCGCCAAGCAGCCAGTGTAGTTGTCCTCGACGCCGTTTCCTCCTCCTTCTCGACCGGCTCTCTCCTTCCCTAAGCCGCATGAATCGCGGAGCCACAATGAACGGCTAAGACAGTTAGGGTAGCTACAGGTCCTTGTAGTATTGCATTTTTGGGTTGTTTGTTTGGATTTCAGTCGGAGTATGTGACAATCCCTAATTCCCTTATGTTTTGAAGAACTAAACTGGCTAGAAATTAACATTACCAATGTCTCGTACTCCTACTTACTACAAAAGAATATGAATTGTTTTTCATGAACATGAAAATGACCTTTTTTTAGTTAACAGAATATGACATTAACACTGCATTAAGCAATTAACTAAACCAATAATTCATCCACTAACTTTGAGAAAGGAAACTAAGAAAGCGTCTTGTTGAATATTATAATTGGATGATCCTAAGAGTTTTAAAGTGTAGGACCAAAGGTAGCAACAGAAAGAGTGAATAGTACCTCAAAATTTTTCTTCAAATATTCATCAATCCTTCACTTCAATAGCTACACAGCTACGAATGTTAGGATGGAAAACCACTAAAAAAACTAGCGAATTGAGACACTGAAAACCCAAGAAAAATCAACAAAAATAGAACTACCACCACTGAACTTACGGTACTACCGCTTGCTACAGTAATTGTGATACTATCGCTACAGTAATCATGGTACTACTGCTGCTATAGTAAAATCAAGGTGAATAGTATTTTCAACACGATTTCAAAAATCAAAATTGATGGAACTTTTGATCCGTAGATCCAAATGATATAAAATTTTGTAAGAATCTTCTCTAAGATATCAAGAATCATAGCAAAAGTTGAGATATTTTTTAGTTTGAAGGAAGGTTGCACCGAAACCGATCAAAAACCAAAATCGAAGAATATGACTTACTCGTGGATGAATGATGACCAAGATGTATTTTTATATATCATAGTAAGTTAGAATACCGAAGAAATCAAACCAAAACCCCCTCGGATCGTGAAATGGATCAAAGATGTCCAAGTCAAGTAAAACTAGGTTTCCTCATGAACTTACTATTAAAATGTCTAGATAGGTAGAGATAAATTCATAGAGATTATCTCTATCTCTTACACGTCTTTAGCACAAGAAGATCAAGAGGAGGGAAGAGAAGAGATCAAAACCAACCGAAACAAAAGCACATCAATCAAAATACAAGAGATCAAGGAGATACATAATGATTGATGTATTGTTTACTTGAGAAGATAGATTTTATAGCCACTCCACCTTAGCGAACAAAGAACATACAAGGCACTCAGCTCTTAAACCCTAACCCTAAACATGAAAGCACAAGAGTGATGGGTTGGATGTTTAACCATATGTCTCCATCCCAACTGTCTTTTATAGGTGAGCTAACCAACCACCTCTAACCTTTAGTAGATACTATTCACTTAGCACAACGGAAAAAATTATTAACCTTACATATATAGGTTTTACTCACACATGTTCACTTATGTATGTTTATCAAAGCGCATAAGTCCATATCTGCTAAATCTTTAGCCTTGATTCTTTTTGATCAAATCAGTTCCACCTTGACCTAAACCGTACTCCTAAGCGCTACTTATGCGTCGCGATTTTGATCTAAGATAGTTTCTAATATTTTGGTCAAACTACCAAAATACCCTTCCTTAGCCCGATCTTCATCTTCCATTACAAGCAATTACCATGTTTACCACATATAGGTGCACCACTAGCTTGCCACGTATCGCCAAGTATCTCCCGTTATGGTTCCACGAACTACGGTTCATTTGAACCGTCCAAGCCACATGATGCAATCCTACCGTTCGAACTCGCGTTTAATATTTTTCGCCTTTCTTGTACCATGCTTGAGCTCGCCATCTCGCTCGGCATTCTCAATCATTCTGGACCTCAACTCCCCTATGAGCATAGATCCGATCCTTATCGTTGACTATGGATGACTCCAAACGACTCTGAACATCGAAAGACAACAAAATCGTTTCTGAGCATAAGTTCTTCATAGCTTGCTTCATGCAACATATATCCACTGACCTTGGTCCGACCAATTCAATCCATGACTCAATTTTTCAAAACCCTATTTTTCTACGAAATCCGATAGTACCGCACGCAACATATCAATACTACCGCACTGTGGTACTACTACTCCTCCCCAAACCAGTACTACCGCACCTTCGCACCGCACTGTGGTATGACCACTGACACAACAGCTATATTACCGATTTCCTTGAAAAATTCAGAAATAGATCCAAACAAAGTGTGATCCCACTCCACGAAATGTGCAATAGTTCATCACAATATTATCCTAAACATTCTCACATGATTCTTTATAAAGTCATGCATCTTAATTTATGGATGCATAATACGAATATGCACTAGATAGAACATAATCTGGCCTATCTTGGTTAAGTTGGGATGCATATACGTACGAACCACGCTTCTTAAATACTCCCCCTGTTCCAAAATGTTGGTTACTGTAGATTCTGCACGGTCAAGTTTTTTAAATTTTGACTATTAATATATGTTAAAGTATATAAATTAACTACATAAAAATAGTATCATTGGATTTATCTTGCAAAATAGTTTTATAATATATATGTGTATTATTTTTGCTAGTATATTATAATATAAATTAAAGCCAAAGTCTTGTATTAGAGACCATAAAAAATCAAAAATGATCTATATTTTGGGATGGAGGGAGTATATATTCACGGCTCAAGGTTCTGTTCCCTTCCAAGTTTCATGCTGTATCAAGAGGAAATATTATTATGCTAGATGCACTGCATGCGCATCGAATACTTTGACATAGCGGATAAAAATGCTGAGCAATTTGTACAAAAGACGACGCGACAATGATCGATGTGTATACCCATGCGCTTCTCCGATCCACTAGCTTGCTCGCAAAAAGGACCGGTTCAGCAGCAGCTCGAATCCTTCAATCCTTAGACAAAATGGAGGTGTTCCGATTACAGTAGTGGCAAACCTCACCCTACAAGAGAACATCATATGCATAATGCTGGCCTCCGTGCTGTTATTTTCCAACTCCTGTACTCTAATGAGGTGATCGCAAATGGGAGTCCAGTGTATGGCCATATACTCCTACATAGGTGTTTTCATAGTGTAGACCAAATCTGCATAGTTTAAGCAAATAAAGCCCTTCCATTCGTTCAGCCATGTGAGGTTATTCCCTTTCATCATTGTACACACTACTACCTTTCTCTTTAGTTTTTGACCTCCCGTACACACATACACACACACACACATACACACTGACACCCATATATATTACCACCCATAGTCCTTAGCTCGAGTCAGAGCTGGTCATGCTTGGAGACACGAGAACCACCGTAGCATGCGACCAGGAAACCCTACACCCAAGGTCTGTCCGGAAGAGAGGAGGCTGGATCACTCTGCCGTTTCTCGCAGGTCGTTAATTAATTAGTTTCCCTTGTAACAGTTTCGATCTCATAGTTGTTCTTGACATTGTCACGAGATCAAGTACGCGCACGCATGCACGCGTGTGGTTTCGTGCAAAAATCTGTGCCATACACACATGTGACAATGGCATGATCGATCGTTGGATGCGCAGGTAGCGTGGTGGGGCTGGGGATGGCCATGAGCGCGACAAGCAGCAACCTCATCGTCTACCTGATCAAGAAGTACAACGTCGAGAGCATCGATGCCGCGCAGATATCCAACATCGTCCGCGGGTGCATGCAGGTGTCGCCCGTCGTCGGCGCCGTCCTCTCCGACGCATATTTCGGGTGTTACCCCGTCGTCGCCGCCGGCATCGCCATCTCTCTCCTCGTAAGCCCCGTGACCGATAGACGAAAACGTCCTCATCGTGCACACTTATTAGGGTTCTCTTGTACGCTGCACTCGCCACAAGAACACGTATGTGTGCAGGCGTGCAGCCATGGAGGTGAAAAAGTTCTGACGTGACACGTATCTAATTGTGCAGTCCTTTGTGCTGTTCACGTTGACGGCCGCGTTCCCGTTGCTGCTTCCGCCGCCGTGCCCGGCCGGCGCTGCGTCGACGTGCGAACCGCCGAACGCCATCCAAGCCACCGTGCTCTACGCGGCGGTGTGTCTCCTCGCCGTCGGCAACGGCGGTACGCGGTACAACACGGCGACGATGGGCGCGGACCAGTTCGACAACGGCGGCGGCGGGGAGCGCCGGCACCAGGACGCCTTCTTCAGCTGGTACTTCGTGTTCCTCTACACCTCCTACGTGGTGGGCGACACGGTGCTGGTCTACGTGCAGGACACCGTGAGCTGGGCCTGGGGCTTCGGCGTCTGCGTCGCGACCAGTGGATTGGGACTGGCCGCGTTGCTCACCGGGTCACGGTATTACCGGCGGCCAGTCCCGAAAGGGAGCCCGTTTGCGGCGTTGGCAAGGGTGGTTGTGGCAGCTGTGAGAAAGGCAACGGTGCATTTTGGGCCACCTGGAAGAGTGCAATATTACCATGGATCGAGTCGTGAGACAGAGACACCAACTCAGCCACAAGATCATGGAACTCCAAGCGAAAGATTTAGGTATGCGATTCTGGGCTGGCTATGAAATCTGCTTGAAATTAACAATCCGCTGGCTATGAAATCTTTTGTTGTTAGGTTTTTGAACCGAGCTGCGATGGTCGCGCCAGGGGAGACTAAGCAGGACGGGTCCGTAGCCAAGCCGTGGCGCCTGTGCACGGTGCAACAAGTGGAGGACGTCAAGTCCCTCGTCCGCGTGCTGCCGCTCTGGTCGTCGGGGATACTGGTGAGCATGACGGTGAACGCGCAGGTCAGCCTCACCGTCCTCCAGGCCCTCACCATGGACCGCGCCCTCGGCCCCCGTTTCACCGTCCCGGCCGCCTCCATGACGGTCACCGTGCTCGCCGCCTTCGTCCTCTCCGCCGCGCTCTTCGACCGCGTCTGGGGGAGGCTCACGGGCGGCCACAGCAAGCTCACCCCGCTGCGGCGCGTCGGGCTCGGCCACGCCGTGAACATCGCGAGCATGGCGGTCGCCACGCTCGTGGAGCGGAGGCGGATCCGCGTTGCGCACGGCCGTGCTGCTGCCGGCTCAGGCGTGGTGCCGATGTCGGCGCTGTGGCTGGTGCTCCAGCTGGCGCTGACCGGCACGGAGGAGGCGCTGCACCTGCCGGGGAACACGGTGCTGTTCTACCAGGAGTTCCCCGTGACGCTGCGGAGCACGGCCACCGCGATGCCGCCGCTGTTCATCGCCGTGGGTTCGTACCTGAGCACGGCGTTCGTGGATGTGGTGAGGCGCGCGACGGGGTGGCTGCCCGATGACCTGAACAGGTCGCGGCTGGACAACGTGTACTGGACGCTGACCATGGTCGCGGCGGTGAACTTTGCCTACTTCCTGGTGTGCGCGAGCATGTACAAGTACAAGAATGCCAACGTGGATGGTGATGGGAAGGCTCCGACGACGGACGAGAAAATCTAGCAGCAGTTGATCTTCTGTAGTGCAGCCGTTGTAAGACCATACGTTTATACATACGCAATGTACGTATGTACTGCCTGCGGCCAAAGTGTTGTATATCTGATCAACTTTCTTTTCTTTTCTTTAAGTAGGTGGATCCAGTGTTCTCAATATCGATTTATAACTTTTACCTGAGGTGGCCGCGCGAAAGTAGTGATAATATCACGATAATCAGAAAAATTCAGAGTTTTTTGCGCTGAAAATTTCAAAAAAATTGAATTTCAAATAAATTGTGGCAAATTTGTTAACACTTTTGCTAATTCAACATCATCTATAGCCTTTGCAGATCAAGAGAACAAACTGCAAAAGTGACAACATAGGAAGAGAAGATATGTACCTGCCACCAACATGGCCTCTGCCCGGTCTCCACTGTTGTCCTTGGCTTTGCTCCCGCCACCCTAGTCTCTGCCCCCAACGACCCGGTCACCATCGTCTTCCTGGCCTTCGCCCCGACCGCCACCACCCTCCTCACCTTCGCCCCCACCGCCTTGGCCTCCACTGCCATCTAGGCTTGCCCCGCCGCTGCCTCAGTGCCCATCACCCAATGGGGATTGGGCGAGCCACACCGCAACGCGCATTGGCTCACCGCATAGACGAAGAGGGTGCTATTAGATTCGTAGCGGAGCAGCGTCCGTATGACGTGGGGATGTATGACGAGTACCTATGGTGGTACATGCCCTGTTCACGTGGCGGACACACTGCTCCTCCACCAGATCGCCTGGAGCAGGTCATGTACAAGGACAGTCTGCAACGCTTGTTTGATCGCCACAGCACTTCGCGGCGCCATGACACTGTAACACAGTTGCAAACTCTTGTCGTTTCATTCATAAAATTCGTGTTAGTCAATAGTAATCCTATTTCATATGTCACTTCAGATGAAGTAGGCGCAACGCATCACAAGCATGTCCGAGACCGCCATCAACAGCCAGACACACTACCGGCCCTACAGAAAACTTTGAAGTACATCCTAAAGCAAGCAAAAAAATAGTGGACAACCTGAGCTGTGGCTGTTAGATGGAGCACGTCGTGCGCATCAGCCACCCAGTGGGGGCACCGTACTTACCTGCCAAGTCATCGCAACCAAGCAAGTCTAGCTGGCCATCGTGATCTACCGAGTCCGGTCGGCATCGTAGTACTAGCCATCGATCATCCGCGGGACAGATCGATGAGGAGGTAACTTATGTACAAACCTACATTTTGTTTTTCTATCATGCCTTACATTCTGTAAACATCATGGTGTTCTCCCGCCGAAGGTCTGTCGTCGAGATGCATCACTTCTACCCTCCGCACAGCCTACACAGACTACCACTTCCCGTCAGTCATCTTCACTGCACATCCAGGAGGTACAAGATTTATATTCTACATCCAGAATATTTATTGTCACTAACATCGTTCTATCTTGCAGCCTTCAATTCAACGTGGGGGTGACGGCCAGTCACCAATGATGATACAGGCCTCTTGGCTGCTTCCAGGGAGCGGTACACGGCGCCAGGGTTTGCAGCGTACGCAGGACAAAGCTTGTCATTAAGCCTGTACCCAGGGTTTGAAGCGCACACGCACTTTGGAGACTTAGGTGGGCAAAGCTTGTTGTTCACACCGTACATATGGTCTGTAGTGTATGCACAGTTTGGAAACTATGGTGGGCAGAGCTCCTCCAACTTTGCTGGCACATCTACAGTCAAGGCTAGAGCTCCTCTGCATCACAAGGGAGATTTCTAGAGTCCTTCGTTCAGGATTTGATGGCTGGCAGCCTACAATTTGGCATGTCTTAGTAGGAGGACATCAACGCTTACCAGACCCAGCCTGCTATAACTCAGCCTATTGGTGCACCGCCAGCCACTGAACAAGCTGAACGGTCTCCATACCTCCTCTGATTCGACGCGCAAAGCTCATGACCACCTATCGTACCCCATGGGACATGCATGATGAAAGACAAGGCCACGCCTGTGGAGGCAGATGCGGTGAGGAGATAGTAGTGGCTCAGATGAGTGAGCCATATCGCATTCCCTGTAATGCGCTTCTTGTAAGGCTTCAATCATATTTTCAAAAACTAAGAAAACCATGATAAAATATACCTTATTACTTTCTTCACTTATCATTCTTAGATCTTTACTTATCCGCACTTTCTTTGTATTTTACCTGTTCTGATCTCTTTTTGTTGAAAATTGTAGATGGTCGGATCCTCCTTAGATGGTTCATGGGACTACCTGTCTCATGCAGAGACAGAGGGCGAGTTTGTAAGCTTGCCGCATCAGCTTCTTCATACCTCGGCTACCATTAGCTATCCATCTTCAGGGGATGGAGGATAAGGGTTCTAGACCGCGACGCCTGAACCATGGAGGCTTTGAATACGCTAGGGAGGGAGGAATCGATCCCCTCGTTGTCTGTATCACACACCCCCGGAGTCACCGTTCAAATGCCATGTAGGATGCGGCTCACTTTGCGTTAGCTTAGCTGTGCAAACTGTACAGGAGTGAGTTACTATAGTCCCCCTACCGCTTCTTCCCTATCATGGGGTCCGGAGACTCCTACCCCAACCCCATGGAGGTCCTAGTGGACAATCCAAAGCTCTCCCACCAGGTGTAGCTTACTCAGTCTATGGCAGACTCGTACTGCCGTGCCCTCCAGGAGATAGGGCAGCTTCAGATGTTTTTGACATCTAGTTACCAGCATTCAGACACCCTCCGAGCTTAACTGGCTGGGTTGGACACTGCTCTCACGTTCTCCGAGCGAGAGCAGATTACGGCAGAGACTGAGTTGGAGTGTTGTTGGTCTGAGGTGAACTACACCCTATCGTCACCCATGCGAGTCGCAGCTCTAGTCCCAACAGCACCACTGGCAGCTCCAGTCGCACCACACCACTAATAGTTCCAGCATCACCAGTACCAGCACTAGGAGCACCGGGTACCCACCGCCCGTCTCCTACTCCTGCCCACTCCCATCGCCCATGGTGCAGCACCAACATTTTACTCAAGACTCCACACCCAATTTACCGCTCATTTCTCGTTCGCCTTCCCGCTCCAGCTCCAGTTCCCTAGACATCAGCTACAGCTGCTCCCGCTCCCTAGGGGACTGCTCCACTTGTGGAGGGGACCACCCCGAAAGGGAGTAGTTACTGTACTATAGGTTAGCCTATAGTGCTTGCCAGGCAGTCTTTCGGTTTACAAGCACTCCTTCTCTACCCCTTTTGTATCCTCCCCCCCTCAGTAGACAATGTGTATAGGTAATGTCATGTAATATCTTTTGTAATGAACTAGTCTATGCTCTATGATTGTATTGCATTGCTTCTTTGGTTTAGTTTGTTTTTTTGCTATGTCTGTAGAGGGCTATTGAACCCTCATATATGTCATCTCCCTCCTTTTGTTCTTAATGTTCTATACTGCTATATGTAATCCTTGTGTGGTTCAATAAAAAATTACATCATCAAGTTTACTATGTAAGGATCCTAAAATAGTTTTATAATTTTTGAGCTTATTTTCTATATTAAAAAATCATACAAATAGTTTACGTAAATGAATTTTGCAGTAAAATTCATAAGGGAAAAATTATGAGCAAATTACACAATGAAGTACACTGCGGCGGAAAACTCCACAAAAAAATTTGTAAGTTTTAGTGCTCATTTGCTATATCTAAAAAATTTTACAAGCAGTACGTGTAAATAAATTATTTAATTACATAATTAAAATTAATTGCAACGCTAGTGGCCTGGAGCCCGATTGCCGAGCGCTAGATCGCCTGCCGCACGGTGGCTGAGCTACCATGGACACATGTTGGGTCCACGGCGTTGTCGCCCAGTAACCGGGCGGCAAAAGAGCCATTCTTGCCAATTCCAAACGTATGCTGCCATTCTTGTAAATATAGATGCCAACAGTGCTATATGTGCCAAAAATTCTTGCCTCATTAGAGCTTGTATACACCTTTGTAGTGTTTAAGGTGGCAATAGCTATCTATTTTGATCTCCTCCGTAGATCTGCAACATCCTTCTCTATTATCAGCTACACTTCTTCTTGCCTGGTTAACTCGAGGTTCTAGAGTATGGAGTCCATCTGGTCAACCCTCCCTCCCTCATTGGTGAACTTATTACTTGTAGGCAATTCATGGTTGTCCCCATTGCAAAGTTAGGATTCGGCATGGTTAAAACCGTACTTTCAGGCCCCGCTCACAACAGAGGTGAGCGATGGCTTTTGCTGCGTGTTCAACTTTTTTACTACTGTAGCGGTTTTGTCTTATTGAGTAATTTTTTGTGTTTTTTTGTATTCCTTTATATTATCAGTGATAGATTAATATGCCGCTTCTATTTTTATATATTTTTTAAATTTAATTATTCCCAATAAGCCAACTCAATTACAGTAAAAAATAATCCAGCTACAGTAAAAATTTCAGTCAGAAGCCATCATTATTCCGAACGCCCCTTCATCTCTTAACGACGGTCAAGGATAGGTAGCAATGTTAGGGTTGCCCTTTGGTCGTCTGGAGCCGTAGAGAGAGTCAATCTGCAAAGGAACCATCCCAATCCCTAAATCTCTTACACTGGAATACCTCACGATTGATGTAATCATCCTCCAGAAATCTGGAAAACGGATTTAGTGACCTCACAAACCCTCGGGTTCGTGGCTTCGCCATTGAATCGCCTCACAAACCTTTAGGGGGTGTTCGGAATAGCGATGGCTTCTAACTTCTGGCTGAAATTTCACTGTAGCTGACTTTTTTTTACTGTAGCTGAGCTGGTTTTTTGGGTATAATTAAATTTAAAAAAAAATAAAAAAATATTTTAGCCCATCATAGATAATGCAAAGAAATACGGAAAAAAATACAAAAGCCTAAAATATTTAAAAAATAAAAAAAGAATTATTAAATAGTAAAAAAAAGTTAAAGTTAGAAGTTGAAGCTAAAAAACGAAACGAGCAGTTGCAAAACTGTCCGCGCAAAGCAAAGCTACCCACGCCCATGGTCAAACCGATTGGACCGTCTTGACAGAGAAGAGAACAACATGGTGGGAAAATGGCCGAAAAGGTTGGGCCTTCTTGTGGCCCACTTCCACTACCACCACGGTCCTTCGTGCTTCCCAAGACGAGACGTAACCAACCACAAAGCCTCAGAAGCCGCACGCCACGCCGTCGCCAGACACCAGCCGAGCCGACACCCGAGACGGCGGAGTAAAACCACCGATCGATTCCCGCCGCCGCTATCTTCATTTTTGAGGGAGCCAGCTCTCCCGTGCGCCCTCCCCTCCCTCCCTCCTGCGATTCGCCGCTTTCCCCCACGAACGCCTACTTCGAGACGAGTCACGCCTAGGGTTCCGTCGCCGCAGGAGGGGAGGAGGAGGACACAGCGAGATGGTTCGCTGATTTCTAATTCCTTTCTTGTTTTGATTTTTTACTAGCGATTGTTCCTGTACTCTTTCCCTCTCCGAGCTTAATCTCGTAGTTAATTCTACTAATTTGGCAGGCGGGTAGGCTTCTTGCGAATCTCATTGTCATGGGCGGAGCCGTGGTGGGCAGGGCCATGCTCCAGGCATATCGCCAAGCCGTCGTCAGTGAGTACTCTTCCCTTGCCACATGTTTCAATTGAGCGCTTGTAGCTAGTCTGTGTGTTTTGTGTTCCTGCACTGCCATCCCAAATGGGATTCTTGAGTCCTTTTGAACATAGACGCCTGTTCCCCTTGCTCCTGTGGCTTTTGCTGCCCCAGCTTGGGTGGTGATATGATGCTATCAGACATTGTACTGGTTGGTTCTAAGCTTGAAGGGGCATCATTTGGACTTTGGAGTGCTATGTTGTTAAAATGCAAACCAAAGATGCAAAAAGTTTGTTGCTGTTTTGTAATCTGCATTTCTGAACTAGTAACAAGCACGTGCTATGTCCACAATATTGTTGTTTCAGCCATTGTGATAATACATCTCTCATTTCGTATTGAGGACAGTATGTACTTAAGTGTTTGTACTGAAGATATATGTGTAGAGAAGTTATTTCATTAAATAATCATTCGATTAAATCAAAACCATGCCTTGCACTTGATTCATCTCTGCACCGTCAGCCTTTAGGTCACAGCCTTGGTTTGCCTACATGCATCATACAATAGTTTTAGGCTCTGAGATTGGGACTGTTGATGATTCCTGATCTTGACTGGATTCATGAGATTCCGCATATGATACAGTTCTGAGGTAGCTTAAAAATACAAAACTGGTGATTAGTTCTTCCGCATATGATGCAGTTTCCTAGTGCTCCCAGCTAATCGGTGTAATTACTTAACTCTGCATGTAACATACTCCCTATCCCCCTCTGCTGTATCCTCCGGAGGAGCCCGGTTTTCTTTTTCCCCACAGGAGCCTTTACTTCTTGTCTGTAAGACAGTTTTTTTTTAAGTAATGCAGTTGAGTTCAGGTGGGCTTCTTGCCCTCAGTTGATTCCTCTAACAATATGATGCATAGTAAACGTTGGTTATTCTTCCAGTCTGAATGTTGACGAACTAAACAGCTTGTCTGGTCTGCTTCACCTTCTAGAAATATTTGCCCAAGAGAATCTGGTTTTTGATCTGAAGCAACATCTGTGTGATTATATTGCCAGTTCACCACATACACTTTTCTGAATGCGACTTATCATTTCTAATTTTGTCTTATAGACGCGAACAAAACTGGAGCTGCCCAGGAAGCTATACATGGTATTCGAAGGGCTAGCAAGGCCATGAGTGAGCAAGAAGCCCGGCAGATACTAGGTATCAGCGAGCAATCAACTTGGGAAGAGATCATGCAGGTTTGTGACAATATATGCTGATTCACTTAATATGTTCTAGCAACTGTTATTTTCTTTTCCTTCATGAACTTCGTATGAATTAAGGTTTCTCTGTATGAAGCTCATGTGAATTAAGATTTTTAAAAGCCATCTGCAGGCATTTGTTTCTAGCAAAAAAACTGATGTTCAATCTCTCTGCTTTAAATACTTTACAGTAGTACGATACATTGTTATCATCATGGCAACTGTTATCTTCTTTATTCTGTATCAACATCATGCCACTTAAGATTGTCATAATCACATGTATAGCCATTTGCTTTACTCAAAAGCTGATGTTAGATTTCTCTCGTTTGAAATATTTTTCAGAAGTACGATACAATGTTTGAGAGGAATGCCAAGAATGGGAGCTTCTATCTCCAGTCAAAGGTTCATCGGGCCAAAGAATGTCTGGAAGCTGTATATCAAAAGCCCGACGTAACAAACTGAGATAGCCTAGCTTCCATTTTAAACGTTTGATCTAATTGATCAGTTTGCCGGTGCGGCTAAAAATCACCATTCTGTTTTGAGTTATCGCGTCAGGTCAATTGGTTGTAGCGGGAGTTGTCTTGAAAATAATGTTCAACAAGATTACACAACTTCCACTGATTTTCAATGGCAGTGCCTCGTTTGCTTTTCACTTATAAGTCCAAGTCCAGATACGAAAATCATGATTTTTCGTTGTGATGGAATGATCATTGGTAATATTTGCTTGTTCGAGCAGCTTGCGCGCTTGTGTTTTGCGCTTGCCTTCTATCCGGTGCTGCCGCCTTAGCTCGCGGGCGAATCGCTGCACTGACATCGTAATTTTCAGTTTTTGCTGCACCCGAAATTAGGGGGGTCTGAGATGGGCTGGGTTACGTAAAAGCCCAAAACTAACACGAGCAAGTGTACAGTACTTTTCCTGGCCTCGCACGTACTTCCTAGAGAAGTTCTCTGAAGTTCACCCTAAATTTACGGGGGTTCTGTTAACTAAGTTTATATTAGCAAACTATTTTACTAAGATAACCTTAAAGAAAACAGAGGTGGTGTTCTAGATCATTATTATTGGATATGTTGCAGAAGTGATAATCCTATTTCCAATGTATGACACCTCATCGGTCACCTAAAAACAGCAACAAAGTATTTCTCCATTAACGCAATACGCACATCCATATCATTCATATTACCCGCATGACAGAATAAAAATAATTTATAAACAACTCTTTTCCTTCATTAATGCAATACAATACTCATGCACAAGGCTTTTTTTTCTATTTCTTTAATTTATACCAGTATAGCAAGGTGAGTACCAATCGAAGCTCACTTAAGTCCGCCCTCCTTTCATACGGAGATCTTAATAGTCCATCATTTTTCGTACCGGGACCTCAATCTCCACTCCTGTAGAATACCTACCGAACTAGATCGTACTCTTCCCACTCTTGTGGAAGATTCACATCAAAGTAGATTATAGATACCACTTAGACCATCTATTTCCATGATATGCATGTATCGTAATGCAACAATTTCTTTTATATAATTACCATGTGACGTTAACCACTAACAGTTATCCATCTATCAAATAATCATACCACATACCATAATCATTTCCACTGTTCTAAAAGACGGCCGCCAAGGCGACTCTTAGGCGTTGGGCGGTAGTCGATCGCCACACCTTGGCCCCTCGGCAGGAGGCTAGGCGGCACGACGGTCAAAAGTAGGCAGAGGCGGTCAAAGGCGAGCTTGGCGCAGCGGCCAAGCATGTGTTCGCGGCGGCGGCGGCGTGGCGTCTAGGCGTATGTATTCGGCGAGATAAAAAAAGGGAATGCAAGATAAAGAGGCAGAGTTAGGGTTGCAACTTACGAAAGACTTACAGAGTTAGATAGCCTCCGCCTCTAGTGATTCCCACCCGTCGACAAGATTTTATATGTTATCGGCCACAAACAAGAACAAGGAGCCCAGGGGATACAAGCCCTCATTGATCTGGATGATGATGAACTATGGTAGTACTCATCGATGATTTTCTAACTATCACAAGTAGGTCATATAATGGATGGGTTCTTTTGGGTTGTACTTTATGGTTTATGATTTACAATTTTAAATTATGGCTGTTCGTAAGAGGGATTACAAAGAGATATATAGTCGTATGCAATTTTGGCTAGTATAGCTGAAGCCAGTATAATGTGTATTACAATCGACTAGTAGATCATATTTTAAAAATATACCAATTAAAAGATAATTACTGTAGCAAAAAATAAAAATAAAAAGCCAAAACCGAAGCTCGACCGAAACCCACCATTATTCTAAGCAGTTGAGCTATACCTATCCAAATGGGCCGGGCCTTGACGGGCCGCACCGTGGCCCAACACTGTAGACCCGGCCCGTAACGGCGTGGGCACGACCGCTAAACGGACCGGGCCATGCCTGGGCTGATGGCACGGCACGGCCCGTTTAGCAATCGGGCCGTGCCGACCTGGCACGACCCAGCCTGGCCCGCCCAACGACTCTAAACGGGCGGCCCGGCCCGCTATGCGTTTAAATCCCATGTAATTTAATAAGTTAATAAAGCTCATTATGTCATTGCAAATATTTATTTTTATGATTAACAATGTCTATAATTTTCTATATTTTTTTGAATTTTTTCTGAATTTTCTATAATTTTTCTTAATTTTCTCTCTTTTTTCGGGCTAAACGGGGTAGCCGGGCCGGCACAGCCCATTTAGCCTTAACCGTGCCCGGGCCGGCACGGCACGGTATCGGACCCTGCCTGGGCTTGCACCATGGCCCGCGGGTCGACACGGCACGGCCCGTTTATTACACGGGCCTTAATGGGCCGTGCCGAGCCCAGGCCTGTGCCATGCCGGCCCGGTACGGCCCAGTGGACAGGTATGAGTTGAGCTATGGCCCTGCTCCTGATGACAATGATTGTTGGTCTGAATAAGGTGAGCAGCAGCTCACCGAGGTGTACGGGCGCCTAGCCTTAGTACCTCATCAGAGCTCACGAAGTACACCTACCTACTAAGCTACACCCCCTTCAAATGCAAAGTGTATGCAATATCATTGCATTTGAAAAAAGTTGTTACTAAAATAGTAAAAATCAGAAGTCTAAATCTTGATAATGTCGTCGTAGCGTGCAGCTCTTGAAAAATATTGTCAAATCAAGTTGAAGAGGAATAGATAGAAACATGGCAGCGCAGATTGAAGCCCAGGACGGCGGCGGCACAATGCACAAGGTGCAAGAGAAGCGCGGTAGCCTTAGAAACTCAGGGGTGGCTAGAAAAGTGGCAGCGGCTATCATGCAAAACACAATTCCTACACTTTTATGACCGACAATAAATTTGTAGATTCGCATGGCTTAGACAAACTAAAAAGTAAAGATTATGGATTTGGATGGACGCAGACGGAAGACTCAATACTAGCCCGGCGCACGCACACCCCTTTTTTTAAAAGAAAAGTGCATGCTTTGATTGATAAAATTCATAGCTTCATCACATAGCAAGTAGCAGTTTTACCTAAACATTTAGAGCAGCAGTACATAAAATACCCACACCCAAAGACACCTAAGTGACCTTACTGAAGAAGGCATCGATGCGGCAGGTTCCACACGGCAGTGGCTTCGCTTCTACACCACCGGCGCCACCATCGGAATCGGCGGCGAGCGGCGCACGCGCCTCCCTCGGCGGCAGGAGGCGATCGATGAGGAAGTCGGTGGGGCGATACGCCGCGGCGACGGCCGGGCGCTGCGCGCGCGCGCACCCGCCCGACCACGTCGAGCAGCGGCCATGTGGGCGCCGACGGCGACTGAGCCGAGGAAGAGCTCAGTGGCTACGGCGATGAGAAGTGCCGCCTCGCCGGTCACCTTCTTGATGTCCCGGTCCACCCGGATGATCTTCTTCACCCTCCCCATCGGCAGCGCTGGCCGCAGGTTGGGCCAGGCGCGTACGGCGCCCTTGCAGACATTGTAGATGAGGGTGCGACGCAGTTCGTCGGTGCACACAACCTTGTCGCCGCCAAGGAGGTAGGAATCGATGATGCTGGGCTAAGTGTCTGGGGGCCGGTCGAAGCGCGCGGTAGGGGGAGGCAGTGGGAGGAGAGCGCTGGCCTCCGGGTCCATTACTTCAGGCTGGATCTGGGCACGTTGAGGCTGGGCCTGATGAAGAGCAGTGGATGCCTAAAGAGGTTGTCGGCGGCGGCGGCCAGAGATGAGGTGGCTACCCCGGGAGCGAAAATCGATTCTCCTAGGGGCAGCAGCAGCGGAAGTAGATTGATATTAGGATTTTAACCTAAGCTTTGATACCATATTATGAATATTGTGTGTATATTGAAGAGATCCAATGGACAATATATATAAGGAGTATAATGGGATATTACAGGAAAATATACCATATACGAATAAGGAAACCTAGGCATATAAGAAAACAATTGAAGTAATCCTATTATATCTCTAATACCCTTAACAATACCTACATGGCTTGCATTGATGGAAAGGTAAACATGGTTTGTACGAGATCCACGTTCAACTGAAATATGTTCTTTGCATTTATGTAACTTCTGTCTGTATAGGTTTCGGCAGATGACGCTCTTCTCTTGATCGTAGAGGCCATTATAAAAAATGGTTAGTTGATTCTGTTTCTTCCCTAGAGAGGAAATGTATCTTCATCTTGGCTTCTAATGCATCTCCAAATTGGCTTTGCTTTGCTGACGTGGAAGCTAATGTTACTTCCAGATTCCAAAGCGAAAGATCTATTTGGATTACGCCATGAAGAAGTTGGCTATTGGTGCTGATACCGTGATACGCCCCCTGCGCTCTTATTTATTGAATTACGATGTATCCAGTGTAGACTTGCGGCCAATATAACTTACATCACCCAACCACTATACTATTTAAAAGAGGTTTTTTTTTTTTTGCCTGCCCTACATGGTCACATGGATCACCCCCAGGCCGCCAGGAAGGGCATGTCCTCCTGGTTAATTTTGCTCTGATATTTTTTTTCTATCTTTCTTTTTGTGGACGGTTCTGATTGCTGGGATGGCAAAACTCATCGATGTCAGATCCCAATTTTACTTTAACCATCCCACATGATAAGCATTTGTGCAACTATTGTTGATGATCACCTGTGTATGCTATCTTGAGATTGTTCTTTTAGGCTACGGTTTATGATTTTTGACTGTATCTTATTAGTTTAATGAATAGTTATTACTTAAAGAAATCGGAGTCAAAAGCTGGTTGAAAAACCAAAAAGAACAGACCTTGCTTTTCTTTCACAGTTCGAGGATTTGCCAATTCTGTGCGGAAGGTACACTACCTCAAAAGTTATCTGCATACGAGGATATATGCAACATAAAATCCATGGGTTCAGAGGGGAAGCCTTGGCCAGGACGAGTTACAGGGGGTGTTCAGAATAGCATTGGTTTATAATTTTTTTTACTGTAGCTGGTTTATTTTTAACTGTAATTGAGTTAGCTTATTTGACATAATTAAAAATTAAAAAATTTAAAAAATGTTAATTCATCACGGACAATGCAAAGGAATATAAGAAAAAAAATCCTAAATAATAAAAAATAAAAAATTAATGAATAGTAAAAAAAGAAGTCAGAAGCTAAATTGAGTGGTGTGAGCGATGTTACCACAGGGCTACAGATTAGTCAATTTATAATCGCTTGTTCATGTGACAACAAATGCGCCCGTGGCCTAATGGATAAGGCGTCTGACTTCTAATCAGGCGATTGTGGGTTCGAGTCCCACCGGGCGTGTGTTTTTTTGTTTCCTTTCATTTTCTCGGCTATTTCTCCCTCGTAATCAGATGCGTATAATTTTCAATTTCTCGGTTGATCGGAGAAACTTTGCTCATTTTTGGATTTCCTTTTTCCGTTTCTCTTTTTGCCTGTTACAGGTTGAAGCTAATAATCGGATATCTGAAGTGCAAGAGTAAATACTACAATATAAACAACTGCTGTTTTTTTAGGAGAAATCGAATTATTCTGGCACAGTGAAAATTACACAAGGCGTCCTAAAAAAACGAAAATTAATCAAGCCAACTGAAGTTGCTCCTTGCTAACAAGTACTGCAAATTGATTATAGTGCAGATTGACACGGAGTAAAGAACAGAACGCAACACATACACACACACATCACAGACACATTGCTTAAAAGAGCAAATCAGTGAATCACTTAGTAAGTGAAGTGTTATGTAAAGAATCAATGAGTAACAGCTAAACTTCTGAATCGTACATCATCAGTTGATTCCCCTGCCCCTCTACTAAGCAATGAGTCAGACATCAGTAATAATCTACGGAGAACACTAACATTCTATCTACCACTGTAAGCATTGTAAGAACTAAGGGCCTAAACCCCAAATTAACTTAATAATTCTATACAACAAAATCCAGCACTACCCATCCTCTAGCACAGCAACCACAAAACTGTCCTTTGCAAGACATGCCATAACTTAAATGTGCCTGTAACAAGCTGATGAACCTCTGATCTATCACCTTTCTGCGGAATCCCATTCCTAGGCAGTCTGCAAACTTAGGCGCCGTGGATTCTAATGCTTGTGTAGTCTTGCAGATTTCCCTGGAAGAAGCTGATGATCTGTTCCAGCATAGGGACCAAACCGACCGGCAGAGTAGCTGAAGCTGCAAGATGAACATGTTTTACGATCTCTTCATATCTGGCCCTCTCCTCATCCATTCTTTTCCTCATCTTTTCCAGCTCCATTACACGGTTGTCATGGCTGTGGTGAGGGTTCTCCATGACTGCAAGCATATCCAGACTGGTACTCAACCCAAGTTCTCTCCGCAGAACCTCGTGCCTTCTGTTGTAATCTCTGGAGGCGTGATCAGCTTTCCGTTTCTGCCGGTGCTCGTCTTCCTGGCTCTTCTTGAATTCATGCACAAGCTTAGAGAAATGGTCCATTGCACTCAACACTTCATTCTTGGGAACCCTCTCGATCACTTGGAACCAATCATTTGATATCACGAATGCAGGTGGAGCGCCAAGCTTGCCTGGGGAGAAAGGTGGGACGCCATCTGGTGTATCTTCCTCCTGCACCTCAGGGAGCCATTTCTTCAGCCATCCATTCTGCGCCTCGACATAAGACCTTTGCGAGCTGATCCACTTGTTGAAGCAGCGGTACCATTTCGCAAGCTCCCTCTCCAATTCTATGGTGGCCGTTGCAGCAGCACTGGATTGACTTATGGTCATAGCCTTGAGTAGGTGAATTTTGCTGTCCTGTATGGCTAATAGCTGCTTCTCATGACATTCCAAAACAGCTTTCCACATTCTTCTCAATCTGTACTTGACAACAATAAATCGCATGCATTAGATGAAATTGTCATTACAATAGTATGAAGACATAATACAATTAAAAGCAGGAAGGTTCATACCCTTGGATGAGATCAACGAGTTGAGGGTACAGTTCTTCATCTCGAATCTTCTGTATCTTTGACGAGAAGGCATTTACTGTTGTAATACTGATGGCAATCCTGGACCGCAAGTTCCTTACTGACAACCGGGTGGAGTCGATAGTATTTGACTCTGCTCCTCGCTCGTCCAGAGATCTCAACCTCTTGTACTTCTTTTCATACAGAATCCGCAGCTTCTCTTCTTCCTAGAACAACCACCTAACCTTGCTCAACATGTATTTGGCTGTAAATCAGATTGTATATGAATTAACACCTACGGTTTGTTTATGTGAGCACAGGTGCCTACCTTAACCTCCTGAAAGAGCTTCTTTTCCCAGACACACAGTTTCTCCAGGGTTGATGATAGATTACCAGTACCATTCCTTCTATCAGTGACCGACGAGGCTGAAGCGCTGGCCTTGCTGCTCGATGATCTTGACTTCTTATGTGGCTTTGGGAGGCAAGAAGAGGACGGCACGGTAAGAGCTATAGGATCCACCACTGTGGAAGAGAAATCTGCAAAGACAGCGTATAAAAGATTGTAATGCACTAGCACACATAACATAATTGCAACTATGTGTTACTCAATAAAGCATTGCATTACCCACATCTGAGAACTCTGGGCGTCGTCCGGTGTCCGTGGGGCACCTTCCCCACCTCGAGCAGCCTGGAGACATCTGCGCCACAGTTCAGCGCCTCCTCGAACCGCTCCTTGACCTCGTCCATGGCCTCCGTGACATCCCTCTTCCCATGGTGCAACGGCGAGAACGACTCAGTGCTCAAGGCCGAGTGCGCTGACTTGCCGTGGCTCCCCCCATCCCCCTCTGCAGCAACGATCGACCCGCCCTCATCAAAGGCCACACCTTTATTCTTCCCAGTGGAGCTGCCGCCGTCAATGTCACCACCATCCGTGGCCTTCAAGCTCGCCGTGTTGCTCTTGCCCCCTTTCTTGCTCTTCGAGCTAGCATTGCTCGGCACCGAGACGTTCCTGGACACCGGTTTCTCCGCCTCGCCATTGGCACCGGATTCCTTCCTCTGCAGCTTCCCATCAGAAGATTCGCCCTTTGAACCGGCATTGGTAGGAACTGGTCCCTTCCCTTTGACATTTTGATCGGCAACGCCCGAAGTTGATGGCTTCGATGCCTGAGCCTCCGCCTCCAATTCCGCCTCGTCCTCAAGCTCCGGGATCCCCTCCATCCTCCTCAGCTCGGCGTAACTCGGGCTGTTGGTAGGCAAGTTCGCGTCGAATTCGCCCTTGCTGCGCGAGTAATCTTCCAGGGATTGATCGTAGGACGTGAAGGGGTCGAAGAAGTCCCACGGGGAGACCTCCACGGTTGGCGGCGACGGCGGCCGGCCTGGCGGCCTCTGCGCCGTCTCCGGCTTCTCTTCCGCGACCACCTCGCCGTAGGGCCCGTAGGGATACGCGTACCCGTAGCCGTAGCCGTATCCAGAGCTGGTTTCGCCTTCGGTGTACTGGGCATTGGGGTTTTCGTACACCACGGTGGGCACAGCGGCGGAGTTCCTCATGTAGTGGTGCCTCGAAGATGACGCCGCTTTGGCGTCAGCGAACGCCTCGAGGTCCTTGTCGGAGAGGGAGTGGGAGAGCGGCGAAACGGTGGAGAACGAGGACGGCGACGGTGGGAGGCTCGACGTGGCCGCGGGGGCGAAGGAGGCGACTGGCTTTGCGGGGGACGGCGGGAGGGTGAGCACCGGCGACGAGCCGGGAGGGGGAGTGGCCGGTAGGAGCGAGACGGCCGCGAAGCGCCGAAGGGCTTCTCCGACGGCGGAGAGCGAGCGAAAGTAGGCGGCGTGGGCAGCGGCGAACGCGAAGCGCCTATCTGCCGCGGCAAGGATCAGCGCCGCGCGCTCGCGGCACAGCGCGGCGGGGTCGGCGCTCCGGGGCCGCGACGAGGAGGACGGCTGCGCCCTGGACGCGACCGCTGCGGCGGCGGCGGTGAAGGCGTCGTGCGAGGAGGCGCAGCCCATGCGTCGGAAACCCTAGCGGCGGAAGGCGTCGGGCTCTGGTGGCTCGTCGGCGTCCATTATGATATAACGATCGCCGCGCGGGTCGGTTGGCTCGTGGCCTGCTCGCCTCAGCCGCGTGGGGTTGTCGACTCCGAGTCGGCTTCCGATCGGGCTACCGCCGCGGCGCGATGGCGATGGAAATGGCTCCCGGAAGGCGCGAGGAGTAGGCCGCCTCGCCTCGGAGGGGGACGAGGACGAGTTGTGCCTTTGCGGCCCTCCTTTTCCTTTCTGTTAGTGTTTGACCACCCGCAACGACTTCTCGCAGTAGCAGATGTACTTTTCGTGCCCCTCTTTCCTCTCTGGTCTCTGCCCCCGCGAGCACGAATGAAAGCCGCCGTGTTCCAAGGCCCGTGTTTTTTTTTCCTTTTGTCACGCTGCAATAGTTGTTAGGTTTTTAAGTATTTAATTAAAGAAAAATAAAAAAAATACTATTATATCTTCCGGAGGGTACGGATGATTATTCTAATTTGCTTCTCAAAAGCCAAGGAGAAACCACCGTCGAACAGCGGAAATTACGCGTTAATTGGACCAGGCCGATCTTCTTGGTTCTGGACGCAGCGACTGGAAGTTACGTGCTCTTGCTTTTCAGACAGGTTCTTCGAAATGCATTTGGATTTCGAAGTGATCTTCTAAAATGACAGGGAAATTTAGAACCATTGCTCCTTGTTTCCAACCGAAAGAATGACAAATTCTCGGAGGCGTTTGGTTTGGGGGAAATTTTAAAAGGATTTATATCTTTCCTAACTTAATTCTGGAAATCAAATTTTGAACAGATGGTTGAGAGCGACGAAAATTGATCTGTACCCACAAATTCAGTGCAACTTAGCATGAAAGGCACAAATGAACAGTAAAGAGTTCGTTAGGAGAAAGAGGGGCGGGGGATTAATTAGCTGATGGAGAAGACTTGACGGCACATCTCTAGTCATTGAGAGAATCTCAGCTGGTGAGTCGAGCCTGACATCAGTCGGAGAGCTAGCTACCTAGACATATTTGAAAGTGAAAGAAAAAGGCAGTAGCTGTCTACTCCGCCTTAAAAAAATGTCAAATCTTGTATTAATTTAATGTGTTCTTAATTGATCTAACAAACAGGATAAGGGTAATGATCATAATGTGACATGAATTTGGCCACACCGGCTGCTTAACCAAACGTGTCTACTTTAAAAAAAAAAGCAAGTAGAATGAATCAATTTCCCTTCATTTTATCGGGAAGAGAAACTGCGATTCTCAACATCGATTTGGTACGACGAACGATGACGTTGCTTGCTCGTCGGAAATACTACACGCGTTTGCTTTGCTTTGCCGGATGAATCACCGAGGCACGACAGTCGTCCAAGTTCTGGCCCTGTGATGTGCACGCGAGGAACTAGGAAAATCCGTAAAGCGCAAAAGGCAGGTGCCTTTTAGGTGCGCGGACCAATGCCCGCCTTCGCTTTTGTGGACGTGTGCAAAGCGCGCGGTCGTTTTTGCCGACCGGCTTGCAACTTCCTCCGACAAACCCAGGGGGCTTATCTCATGCTATCCATCACAGGAAAAAAACGGCAAGCAAGCGCGTTTAGGCCATGTCCAACATACCGTGCTAGCCAGCTTTTTCCCCTCCCGGCTTTGGTGCCAGCTACTGCCGTGAGCGGTGGCAGTACAATGGGGCCGCTCCAACTGACTGTGGGTTGCGGTTTTTGTTTAGAGTTAAAATTATTCTATAACGGTTGTTAGTTTTTTTAGTAATTTAATTAGAAAAAATAAAAATAAAATAAAAACATCGTTATATCTGTATAGACAATGAAAAGCAAATAAGGAGAGAATAAAAAACCAAAATTAGAAGTCGATACGTTCTAAGTGTCTTATGGTTTAAAAAAGACGAAACCTAGAAAAGAAACTAGAAGCCAAAGTCGTTTAAAGTGGAGCCAATTGTTAGGCCATATACAATGCGTGAAAAAAGGTGCTAGAAGAGGAGAGAGTAAGTACATAGCACCTGTTCCAACTATTGTCGCATGCGAAGCTAACAAGACGAAGATTTCTACCACTGGGGCACCTACATGCACCGACGACAAGCAATAAAAAAATCCGCATAGGCCCACCTGTGAGTGTGTTCGCAGCTGCTACTTGCCGTGCGCCATGTAGCTCGAGAATGCTATCGCCCAGCTTGGGGACGAAGCCACCGCCTTGTCGTCGAATCTCGTCGTCGCCGTCTCTAGATTTGCCGCTGCATGGACAGAGGACATGTATCCTAAATCTCATCGTCTCCCCGCTAGATCTCACCATCCTTCCGCTGAATCAAGGTCATCACAGTATCTCCAGATCCACCGTCGTCACTCGGGGGACGCCGCTGCCCAAACCGAGATATGTTGCTGTTGTTCGAGGGGATGAGTTGAGGGAGAGGGTGGAGAGGAGCCAATAGGCCTCACCGGTGACGATGAAAGTCGTCGGCACCGGTGGTGGCATCACTGTGGCATAGGAGGGAGAGACAAATGCGTGAGAGCAATCGACGCAGGAGAGGGAGGAGTGGAGAGAGCGATCCATTTTTTGTGGTGGGTTCTACAAGAAAAAGTAAAGTAGGTGCTAAACATTAGAGGATAAAAACAAATCTAACATCTGCATGAAGTGATGGTGAGATAAAGAATCGCACTGCAACATTTTACATATCCTGAGGTGTACGGATGCTAGCTCAATAAAAAAAGTTGCAGACTTAGTTGTAGATCCCGCAACGGAGAGGAAGGTGGTGCTAATTAAACACCGAGGAAAATGTACCGGCAAGCCTTACTGCCCAAATCGCGTGACCATTACGCGTTAAGAGATAGGCCCTCCCATTCGGCCCGCATCTATCGAGCGATCTGACGTCTCCATGCGAGCTATCTGTCCCAGCTTTTTTGTTGTTTCTCCCTTGAAACCACCACAACTCTAGTAGTTTATCAAAAAGAGAGGTGCGAATGATCGACGTAATTAATGGTGATCCATCGGTCAAAAAGAAGTGACACAGGCATCTGCTGCTGAAGCTTCGTGTCTCAATTAGGCCACCAACCCTTGCCATCTTTCGCGTTTTTTAGCGCCCCAATCACCCGATTCTCTTTAGATTAGGGGCTGATCACTCTGTTTTTGTCCGGTGCGGTTTTTTTAGAGAGAGCCTTGACCTTTATCAACCAATGGAGTCCTCACGAAGGGAGGGAGGTTACAACAAAAAAAACCATGGACAAGCATGATGCAACGAAATACTACGAGCAAGCTTCGTGCAACAATGCGCCGCGTTATTCGCCTCCCTATGCTTTGAAGACAACGCTGAAATCAAAAAAATTAACAGCCAGCTCTCTAGCCAGGGGCGGATCCACCAGGTAGACTTCAACTCACCCTCCGGCTCGCCCTCACACTCTACTCCAGAGACCAGATATAAGAGAGGAAGTATCGAGCGAGAGCCAGAGCACCGAGCATGCACTTGTGTCCTGAGGAGCGACGGCAAGTGGCACGAGGAAGAGGAAGCCAGGCCTTGGAGGAAGTCGAGGCCAGGGTGGCAGGCGGCGGCTCGAGCCAAATCCGACCGACCGGGGCGATCGGGCCGGTGAGGGGTGGAGGTGGCTTGTGGAGAAAGAGAGAACCAAGAGCTTGAGGGCTCGGCCACTCGGGGGAGGCGGCTCAGCGGTTGGCCAGGGAGGCGAGGAGCCGAGGAAACCAGCAAGGAGGACATTAGGATAGAGACTAAGCGGCCAAGCCACTAAGGCGGGGAGTAGAGTCGGGAAAGGTCGAGAGGGAGTGACCAATTGAGGGCATGAACCAGTGATAAGGAGGTACTACTACTACTACTACTACAACTAACAACTTTAGAAAAATATTGTTTATGAATTAGAATTGATGTATCATACTTATTGTTTGCATTCCAAATTCCAATTACTGATTATGAATTATGATGACTTGATGTCTCGATCTAGTTATATTTTGTGTAATGATGAATTTTACATTTCTGCTGATAGATTTACAATAATGGAGAAATAATCTTTGCGTAACTATTTTTGAAATGTTGTGCACAAGTAGGGGTGGCAATATCCCCATAGGTGCAGGGCCCGTGGGTATTTCCCCATGGGGGGCAGGGAGTGATCTTCCCCCACGGGGGAATGGGAACGGTGCATCGCTACGCTAGCGGAGCGGGAACATGGGTCGCCCTCCCCCGTGGGTCCCATAGGGACCCGGTAAAAATAAAAATATTTTTTGATAACAAATTATAGTTTTTAAATATAGAAAATTGTATTCTTTTCTTGTATATTAGAACTAAAACTTGAATCTATATGTTAGAATATATATTTTAAGCTATATTTTGAAAAAAAACTTAAATAATTTTAAATTAATAAACAAAGTCATATTATTATTTTTATAATTTTATTTAGTCTATTTTTATTCCCCGGGGAGATCCCCATAGGACTGAGGACAGGGAACCATCCCCTCAGTAGGCCTAGCATGGTCGGGACGAGACCAGGGGGAAGGTCCCTCGCGATCCTCCTGCCCCATTACCATCCTTATACACAAGAGGTTATAAAAGTGATTACGGATAAGATTAGAGATAGAAATTTCGCAGTGCTTATCGATGAGTCTCAAGATATATCAATAAAGGAGCAAATAGCAATAATTGTGATGTTAGTTGTACATTTTTTTTAATCATACCATTTATGTATTGTTGTGTTAATCTAACTTTGCAAAATTTGTGGCGTGTAGATTTGTGAACATTCAAGGAAAATCATACAGATTTGCCTTGTGATTTAAGCTAGTGCTTTAGTGGTATATTTTGTTTATTTTGAATATTCATGATCATTTATAATTTGTTATTGTATCATTAATTTTGCTATTTTTAATATGCAGATGACAAATCTCTACTTATTAGAGGCCCCGCTCAGCATCCAGAAGCCAGCGTCTGCGTTGGGTGATTTATTCACTGTTGATTTTTTTGTTTTATTTTTTATTATTTGGTTTTTTGTGTTTTTTTCTCGTATTCCTTTGCATTGTCCGTGATGTGCTAACATATTTTTTTCTATTTTAATTGTTTTAATTTAATTATGCTAAATAAGCTAACTCAGCTACAGTAAAAAATCAGCCAGCTATAGTAAAAAAATCCATAAGCCATCGTCATTCTGAACGCTACCAGAAACATATTTACGTATTTTCGGGATATACTTTCTATTACTAAGGTACTTTCGTTGTATTTCTCCCTTTTTTATTTTTTTTCTTCTATTTATGTATAAATTTAGATTGTATAAAAATATAATTCTATATTTATATTAATTTAACTTAGTTCTTTTAAGACTTTGATTTTATCGTCTATTTTTAGACTAGCTTTGCCATTGTGTCTAGCTTCCTTGAGAATACAGGCAATGGATGACCCGGCATCATGCCTGCCTGCACCACAAATCTACTAATGCCTTGCAGAATCTTGTCCGGTACATTGTGGCCAGAATTAATCTGACATAATTAGGTTTGACCAATATTATTACCCTTCGGTAATGACGTTGGTCGCCACAATCTTCACACAAAAGACAGATCAAATGAATCTCCCTTTGCACGCGCGGTTAGCATGATATACGGCTCCTGCTTGGTATACGTAGGACATACGACAAGTTTGAACGCCCACGATTAGCTCATGCGTGCAAGGCACCGGCTGCGACTTCGCCAGAACATCTCGTCGTGATTCTTGGGGTTTAATTTCCATTAATTCTTCCGTATGAATGCCATTGCCTGACATATAGTAGTAATTAACTGAATTCGTTCACTTATGACATAGTAGGAAGAATTCCTTTAATTCTTCCCTATGAAGCCTTACACATACTAGTCATCAAGCATCAACTTGTACGTGGATCGGACTAAGGCAGCGTTCAGAATGGTGATGGTTTATAATTTTTTTTTTATTATATCTGGCTGATTTTTTAATGTAGCTGAATTAACTTATTTAACATAATTAAATTTAAAAAATTTAAAAATAGAAAAAACATGTTAGTTTATCATGAACAATACAAAAGAATACGAGAAAAAAAGAAAACACAAAAAAACAAAATAAAAAGTAAATCCAGCGCCAAACGCGCAGCTAACGCTCTTTTGAGCGCAGCCTAAGCTGACCTGACCTATGCACAGCTTAATTTTGACTTTCCGTTCTGGTTATGACTCTGGGTTCAAAACTTGCATGTTCAAGGGACTAGAATACATATACTAGAACGTGTTGTTTCAAACAAAATTAAGTGGACTGGCAGGACAGTCAACTAACGAACAAGCTGTCGAGAGCTCTGTTAATTGTTTCGCAAACTTCTTGTGAATCCTTCTTCATAGCTAGAGCTGCACTCAAGTATAGTAGGAGTTTGCATGGAACATTTTTTAGGGGAGGTGTGGGTTGGAAATTTGTTGCCAACCTGACCGTTTACCGCCGCTTTATCTACTTCTCGAGTTGCTGATACAGTTAGCACACATCCCTGTGTCGTCAAGCCTGAAAAGTAAATTATTTAAATAGCATGTCAGCATCCATACCATCGCTACATTAGATAATATCACTAGTATGTAATTATTACTCAATAAAATAAAATAATCTCTATTTTATCAAATAATAATTCATATTAGAGTGTTGCAGTAAAAAAATAGTTAAAGATGGTATAATATTACTACAATAACATTGTCATGCGGGGCTACAATCTTTAAAAGAGCTTAATAACATTGTCATCCGGAGCACGATGCTGCGCGCGAGTCCAGAAGGTTGCTGCTTCTTCCGCGCCATCTCCAAATCGCCACCAGGTGGTGCAGATGCACAAGGCCGCTGTAACAGCTCTATTTTCGGAAACAGGACCGTCTTGCAGTAGGCTAGAAATTTAGTTACAAACAGAAAAAATATCATGTTTACTCATAAACATTTAAAAAGGCTAAACTTAATTAAAATAAGATCTAACAATCAACTTTATTAATTGAACTTCTGAACTTCAAGACTGTTGCAGAACGTACAATGGCTCTGTTTCGGGCTGTTACAGCCGCGATCGACTTGGGGTGCCGTCCGGTCGGTGGTGCTAGCTTTTGCGTGGACGAACGGCCGGTTGGGTGCAAGCAGTAGAGCTCGGATCAAGATCCAGTAATGGCTACATCAAAGTCGCCTATAATACGCTTTGAGATGGGTTCAGTTATGCTTGGGCTTGAATACTGATCGGATCGACCTGCCAACATAGCTCACATCTGATTTATACAAATAATCGAACTGTTTTATATCATGAGATGAAACATAGTATACGCCGTCTCATCATCTGGCGTCTGTTTTGTAGGTTGCCTAGTCAATCAAAACTAGCAGCAGTTTCAGGGCTTGTGGTAATATAACCTCTCAAGAACGAAGCACTCCATCCTTTTCTTCCTATAACTCATCAAACTGGACGCCAGCCTAGCCGGTCAGTCAATAATATTACAGTACAGCACAGTGTATCAGGTCCCAGGAAGACTATTAAATGTGGGTGAAACTACCTTTACCAGAGAGAAACAGCGTCATAAGGTACACCCAGTGAGACAATAAAATGGTCAGAGCAAGTCTGCTCAAAATGAGGCATACGATGGAAGCTATGCTATCCCATGAATCCGGTGATACCAAGCTTGTCTGCCACATTGTACATCACTAGATCATTCCACGCTGGTCCGAATAACCGCTCGCCTCCGATTATAAATGTTGTGGCCCAGGTGAGGAGAACCACAGAGAAGATGGTAAAGCCAATTACGGACCGCACAACATCTGCACACAATGTTCAAATGTGTAAGAAAATGCAAATGGAATTGTTGCTACGAAATTCGATAACATCTAATCAAGATAGTACCGGTAGTAGGGAAGCTCGTAAGAAAATATGTAGAAGAATAGAAAACAGGCAGTCCTGATCTCGGCTTGGTGAGGAATAATGTGCTATTTGTTTCCTTATGGTAGGACACAGAACTTGCCAAAAAGCTATCAGAAATTAACCCCCAAATAGCCTCTAATTCAGATATTTTTCTTCCTTTCTGTTTTTTCCTTCCTGTAGTTTACAAGGAAATCTTGACTTTATAATTTGCATTGTCCTATCAACATACCATGGGAGCTCAACTACATTGTTTACCACAAGTGATTGTGACCACCTTGTCTTCGAAAAAACAGACAGCTATCCTCAAGAAGTGTAAGAAAGGAAAGGTCAGCATATTTTAGATGATAAAAGAATTAGATCTACCTCTCATTTCTATAGGGTAATATCATGGTGAATTTCAGTAAAAACTACTAGCATCTGGGACAATGCCACTGGGAAGTCTCAAATTGGTTCACGTGTGGTGTCCTCAATATTGTCATTACAAGAAAACTTTTTTGTGATATATTCTAAAAACCAGTTCAAAAGTAATTCAATCATTTTCTCCAGGATTAACAGCATATTGAACTACAGCAATTACAGGGTAATATTAATCATTTTCTCCTGCTACCCCCACTACCCTTTGGATTTGTGACTATACTTCTCAGTTTTGACATTAATAAAATTTGGTTCAGGCTGGCATAAAAGGCCCGTGTACTTTCATTAAAAAAATATTGAATAATGAATAGTTATCTAACAGTTCTACTGAACTGTGTATGTTCTTACAAAATTGATGTTGCTATTTCAAGCAATACTCGATCAGGAAGCATAGCTATAACACTGTTAACCTAATCACTACAAAGTACAAACCAGCTTAATTTCAGACAGCATGTAATTATGCATGTTTCCTGAGTTAAACTACGATGACGTTAGATTTTAAGGATGGCAACTTGTTATTTGGTTCATCTCTTCCCGACCACCTCTCAATTTCAGTCTAGTTATAAGAGATGAACATTAACTAACAAAATTTGGTTCGAGATCTAGATGTCAGTGTGAAAATTAACCATCTCCTTATATTCTAATTAATACATCAGTCACCAAATGCGCCTCAAAGCAATTATAATCAAAGGGTACACATGATTGAACTGATCTTTAGTAATTAGCTGTGACTAACAACTACTAAACATCACCTTCAACAGCCTAACTGACCATTTAAGCATTCACCAAAGGTCGCACCTTTGCAATAAAATTACAGAGTAATGAAAATATTTCTACATTCAACATCCTAAGATGATTAAGATGCCAGTTTCATCGGGACAATGGTCAATTCGAACCCAAGACGATCCAGAGAGATCAAGATTCAAGAGCAGCTCAAACCGCCAACACGTGAGATCAAGAGGAGGACGTGGGGACTCACAGGTGCGGATAGGCGAGAAGGCGGCGGGTGAGGAGGCAGCGGGGGAGCGCAGGACGGGCCAGAAGTAGCAGCAGTTGATGGCCCAGAGGAAGGGGAGGCACGCGAACCCCCACAGGAAGAAGCGCCGAGCGTGGCCCTCCGCCTCCTCCAGCGGCAGCCCTAGGGGGCCGTCCACTGTGGCCCAGACCGCCGGTGGATGCGGGCGGCGAGGGGCCCCGGAGGACGACCGGCGGGTGGCGGCGGACGGGCGGGGGAGGAGGCCGGACTCCTCGTCTTCGGGCACTCCAACCACCCTCGCCTCCATTACTCTTTTGATCTTTTCTCTTTTTCTGGTTTTACTTTTCTAGTTTGTTGTTTTTGGTTTCCCCCTTTTAATACCCTAGAAACAACTTTGGAAACTAAAAGCCTTAGCTCCCTAATTGTTTAGTTCATTAATTGTTATATAGTAACTCCCGGAAAAATATTGTGACGCATCTAAGTGCCTGTTCTTTTGGATACAGTTGATGGCTTTTGGCTGCGGATGATGATTTTTTGGCTGTTTGCGATAGAGATTATAGAAAGAAAGATACTCGCTTGCGATTTTTTATGGTACAGATATTAAGTTTTTAACATGTACTATAATTAACTTATAGACACCGTCTTAAAAAATACTTCGTTTGAAAGTTAGATACTATAACAGAAGCTAAAAGTCAAAAGCTGAAAAGAACAAGGTCTAAATCTATCATTTGAATTGATTTCACTGTTTGTATAACCTATGATAAGGTGTTCGGAATGATGTTGGTTTATTGTTGTTTTTATTGTAGCTAAGTGGACTTATTTAGCATAATTAAATTTTAAAAAAATTTAAAAATAGAAAAAAAAATATGTTAATCCATCACGGACAATGCAAATGAATACGGGAAAAAAATACAAAAACCCCAAAAAAAAATCTAAAAAAACCCATAAAACACGAAATTACTGAATAGTGAAAAAAAGCAGAATTCGAAAGTTAAAACTGATTTTAAACTAAAATAAGCGATGATTATACCGGGATCATCTCTATGGATATACCGGGATTTTAATTTAAAATCTCAGCCCATCCATGATGATCATAGACTAAAAATTTTGGACTCTTAAACAAGGCTAAAAGTGTGGGTTTTTTTGTTGTGTCTTATAACTTATGATTTAAATTTTTTGAATTCTGACTGATCGTAAGAAGCAGTATGCTGAGAAAATAGTCATATATGATTTTGACCGGTATAACTGAACTCAATATATTTTTTAATATAATTTTTTTATTAATTTTACTTTAAAAATACGTACCATTTAAAAGTTAATTACTATAATATAAATCATAAACTACGAGTTCAAAGCCTACAGGAACGCAGCCTTTGTTTGGCATTGCCGTAGCTCTTTTAAACCATTTATTTATTTCTCATTTTGGATGCCACGTAAAACTTTACTAAAGTTTTCCCTCACCAATTAGATTCCGCAACACAGCACATCGTAACAATTGCAAACTAACCCAAGTTGTAGTAGATTTATTATGGTAATTCTTATATTAGGGCTACCGCACCCTAAACAAGAAACTCAAATAAAGGAGCTACAAGAGGACAGGTGCAGTCGGATTGAAGCTCAGTTTGCGGTTATTGTGCTGCGCTTACTTCTAAAGCTGCTGTTAAATAAAAACTGTGAAGAATCCATTATTTTGTTTCATAAATCAGATCAAAGTTAATTTTTTGTTATCCAATTATGTCGATCATACAGTTCATCTCCGTAGTTTGAAATGTAATAATATACTAGTAAGGTGCCCGTGCGTTGCAACGGAAAACCAAATAAAAGTGATGCATACTATCAAATATACATACATAATACAAAATCTGGTAGCAACATCTATATTATCCCATTCTAAATACATACATAATACAAAATCTGGCATTATCCTTTTAAGCCGTTGGTTCATACTTAAGGGAAAATCCAGTACATTTAAGTATCCAACTATAACTCTTTCTGTTGTATATATTAAGTGGTCTGCAGGTTATCATTTGAATATTGTGAAATGTAAGCAAAATGTATGTTCAAACTCACTATTTTGTATAACAAAATATGATCCATGGGACCTGGACATTCAAAGCTGCCTTGAACCATCTTATACTTGGGAAAACCAGCTCCAAAAGAAGGGGGAGATGTTCAAAAAATAGAAAATAAGAATAATTATGAGTGCATCAAATCAATTCTAATCCACACTAATATGTATGTTTGATTGCAACCATTTACCACATCCCACACCTAGATAGCTGCAGTAGTGTATGAGCTTTGAAATTTCTAAGGCAAATAAAAGAGGGGCTAGCTCTTAAGAGTTAAATAAGAATGCCAGGGGGAACGTACAAGGATATAGGAAAGGTGTCGATAACCTTTGTCTGCTGCAAGTTGCACAGGAGTAAACCCACTGCTATCCTTTAATGTGAGTTCCTCCTTGGTACCAGTATGTACAAGAACAGTGCAAACTTCCAAATTTCCTCTTATAGCAGCCCAATGTAAAGGAGTACAACCTGCATGACATCACAAAAAGAGCTTAATAAAAATGTGGATTGTGAAAGCTACCTCAAACAAATTATTAGCAACTCCTGATATATATAATTTGGCTATTACAAGAACACATTTAACTTTTACATGCTCTAAACAAGAAGGAACATGAACAATGAAACAAAGCACACCATGCATAAATGTTTATAACTAACACCTAATAATAGATTAATTTTTCAACTATCATGCATGCTAAATGAATTTTGAAACACTTACGACAAATCATCTACCCAAATGGCGTGATCAAAAACAGATGCACTACTTTTTGAAACAGAGTAATGTTCGATGGCGATAAACAAATCATCTACCCATTACGTTGGCTTCGAATGAATTTATGGAACATTACGGTGGCTTCGAATACATTCTTGTTGTATTATGCATGCTAAATGAATTTTGAAACACTTACGACAAATCATCTACCCATTACTCAATAAGGTTATATATATCTAGCCAAAATACAACACAAGAATAATATATTAAGATCTGACATACCACCTTTCTCGGATATCGAACACTTGAGATAATATGAGCATTGCATGATTAGGATGCTGCTAACACTTGGACACATGCGAATCGAATATGACACGGGCACATAGCACATAAGCATGTCATTATATCAACAACTATATTAAACAATAAATCTAATGCAAACTAACAATTTCAAATAAGCAGTTTGCAACCTTGTAGAGCATAACAATTTCAACAATTTCATTTGGTCTTGGCGAGCTCGGTGGTTCACCTTCACGCGACAGATCATACGCAAATCACCACGATACAACAACACAAATGCACGATTCATTTGTAATTTCAGCGCGTGAAGACTCGCCCGGATCAAGAACTAACCCAACCCAAAAGGAAGTGCGCGAGAGACGGGGGGAGAGCAGCAGGAGAAGAAAAGGGCGGGACCTTGTGGAAGTCGACGGGAGCGACGCTGGGGAGGTAGAACCCACGGGCGGCGCCGGCGGAGTAGGCGAGGACGAGGAGGAGCACCAGTTGGGCCGCCATGGGTGGGGTGGGGGATCACCACTTGGAGGACGAAGGTGCGGCCCATGACAGCGTCGGCGAGTCGGTCCTCCAGGTGCCGCACCTCCCCGGCGAACACCACCAACGGGAAGGTCTCGATCGTCTTGAGCAACGCTTCCAGCTCCTCCTGGCTCGGGTACTCGGGGAGTTGCAGCGCCTTCTTCGTCTTCCAGCTGTCCATCGTTCACCTCCGCGCCGCCGCCGGCTTCTTATCCGGCGCCACCGTCGAACGAAGTCTTGGCCGCGGAGAGGAGGGGAGGATGCGGCGGAGGAGAAAGGATGGGGTAGGAGGCGGCGGTGCGGGGGACGGAGAGGCGGCGCGCGCGTGGGGTTGGGGAGGAGGAGGAGGCGCTCGGGGTTGGAGGTGAGGCGGCGGCGCTTGGGAGAGAGGAGGAGGAGGCGCGCGGGGGGGGGGGAGGAGGCGGGGCGGCGGAGGGAGGCGAGGCGCGCGCGGGTGGGAAGGGAAGGAGGCGGGGCGGCGGAGGGAGAGGCGGCGGGAGGAGAGCGGGGAGGCGGGGCGGCAGGCGCGCGGGTAGGAAGGGGAGGAGGCCGCGGGGAGAGCGAGGGGAGGCGTGGGGCGGGGAAGAGCGAGGGTAGGCGTGGGGCGGAGGGTGATGTTGGGATTTTAGGGTTTAATCGGATCGTGTGGGTGAAGAGAGGAGAAAGATCGAATGGTTAAGAAGTAAGGGAGGGTGGACGTGACAGCAACCACCAACTCCTTCTTTTTAAATAGTAAAGATGTGTTTGCTACTTGATTAAGAAAAAAATAGCTAACCAAACACCTGAATATCTAAAAGCGGATAACCCAAACAACATTATTGTAATCGACTGCAAATGCCAAATGGCGCCTGAATACAAATTTGTTTTATATAATTTAAATTGGATTTGGTAGATGAATCACGTGGGTTGGGACGAAATTCCACTTATGCATAATAAGATTTATTTTCTTATTTATTCTAGCAATGTAGCCATGTAGGTTTGTAGTACGTCTATAAAAACTTTGGTTCGGTCCATCTTCGATTTGAGTCTACGAAAGCTGGTGTTAAAGGATGATACGAAATCGTGTATATATATTCGAGTGGACATATACACCTACCTTGCTTCGGTTTTGTTATCTTCAAGGACTCTTGTTGCCTAATCTATATATGTACTTTTGTAGTTATACAGTTGAGATGTACCGAACTTATGAGAAGGCACAGCATGTTGTGAAGGTTAGAGTTCACCTGCCTGGAGCAGAAAAAAGTTACAACTAGTGGAATTGAGGTGTTTGGCTCAACGTGGACTAAGAGAGACCGACAAGTCTCCGAACACCACGGTAAAACATCGTATATCAGTTGTGGTTTATTCACTTGTGTTCAATCTACATTCAAGTAATTTATATTCATAAAGTTAAATTGATTACTTGTCATCTTAGGATTGTAAACTTTTAACATAGACTTAGCTTGTTGGTGCACTTAGGTAAACATAGTTGATTTAGGCTTTATTTGTGCTAAACGGAATTGATTATGCTTTCGCATTATAAACTTGATTTTAGCCAAAGAATTTTAAAACTGCATATTCACCCCCTTTAATCAACCTCTTCGATCCTAAATGATAGCGAGAGGAATCGCTGATTGTATTGATCAATGAATCGACCGTATACATATATGGACGAGTCTTCCTTCCGTATCGTAACCGACTCATAGAAGCAATGTCCGGCAAGATAGGAAAGAGACCAACCGAATCAGTAATATCCAACAATAGCATGTACGTACATAGAAACAGTAGCATGCACGATACAGCTAATTAAGGATAAAGATCTAGCAAATAATATTAGTCTAACACTAAAGCGCTTCACGTGCCTCAATAACATGACGCCCCAACGTCCTATGTGCTATACGTGACACGAGATGCCTTATAGCCTCTTTATAGGCTCACGGCCAACACCACCTCCAAGAGACTTGTAACACCCCTGTCTGTGGAAATAGGGGCATCGTATATCCCACAACAGACTAAGAGTTCAGTTACGAACAGAAAAAGTATTATGCATGCTCACAAACAGTTCCATTCCCGTCGGTCTCCGCATCATCTTAAGCCCAAGCTCATCCTCCTTGGGTGCTCCTCTTCTACAGGTTTAGTTTCCCACCGAGCGTTATGTGCAAGACTAGCTCCTCCTCTGTGGGTTCACCCTCTATCTCTCTCTCTCTCTCTCCGACCGAAAGTCGATAACGAGCAGGAGTGGAAGACAGCCAAGCAGCGCCCCGTTTTTATTTACATGTGGGATGGATGGATGACCTAGTGGCCCACGAAGGCACAAGCATGGCTGAGCCGAAATCCTCAATTCATAATTCATCAGTACCCATGGCTGGCCCACGTGGCCCAGTATGTAGCCCGATGGTTAGGAAGCCAGGTCTAAGACTCCGTCATGGGTTCTACGCCCAATTCGGGATACAGTTACCATTAGGATCCGCTAAATTTTTCATTGTCAACCTCAGCATGGAAAGTATGGCGACTCAAGAAAGCCCTTGCAGTCTCTCTATAGGCTCGCGGCCGAGCCCAACGCTGCCTCTAAGAATCACCTGGAGGGAGAGCACCCTATTCTTGCACCCCGAGTTCCTTGGTGCCCACACATCTTGTTATCCTATGTGCCCACGCATTGTAATTCAAAATAGTTTTTCTCAATTAAGACATAAATTACCTAATCTTACTAAGTGCACCAACAACTTAAGTCTATATCAAAAGTTTAAAATCTTAGGGTGATAAGTAATTAATTTAATTATATGAATATAAATCGCTTAAATATATATTGAGCATAAGAGAATAAACCATAATGACATGTTTTCTTTTTACCGTAGTGTTTATAGACTTGTTGGTCTCCTCTAGTTTACGTTGAGGTAAACTCAAACGAATTGGACTAACTTCATGAATTAAGTCAAACACCTCGATTCCATTAGTGGTACCTCTTTCTCGCTCTGAGTAGGTGAGTTTCAACCTTTATAACACGCCAGATCTTCTTACAAGCTTCTTTGAGAAGATCACCAGGCATGATGCCTCCAACACCGTCTAGAAGTCAACAACCTCCAAGAGTAACAAGTCAAGCCTCTTATTTGACTCTCACCACGTGCAACGAGTGCACAAGCTCAAGTAAATATGAAATCTACCTCTAAATACAATACATGCAACTAGAAATCTCTCTTCTTGTTCATAAGGTACTACACATCCATAATTGAGAGGAGAAACTCATATTAACTCAAAAGATTTAAATGGAGTGCCAAAATATTGTCTCCCAACCGGCCAACGGGATATTCATAGTCCCACCACGAAAACTAGTCGTTGGAGACAAAAACCCCAAAAATCGGTATTTGTGGTACTACCGTCATAAGATGGCTGGTACTATCACACCTACTGCTCAATAGCTATTTAGTTTTCATTAAATGCATAAACTAGTTGTTGGAATTTAGTGTGGTACTAATGCACTCACAAGGGCGATACTACCGATGAGCGGTAGTACCACTTGAATCATGTGGTATTGCCATTTTTCAAGAGAGAAAAATCTTCCAAAAATATGTGCCGTAGTACCACAATCACTGGGGCCGATACTACCTTTGAGCGGTCATACCATAGGTATAAGGGCGGTAGTACCATTTCTAGATTTTAGTGCAGACGATAATCGAAAAACTATAATAACTTTTAACTTCGATATCGAAATTGAGTGATATTAACTCTATGAAAACTTATTCAGAGAGTTATATAACCTACCTATTTGCATGATCTCAAACACATTAGATCAATATAGAAAACATAAAAAAAATTTATAAAGAGTCACTACCATAGTCTGAGTACAAGAAAATAACAGCAAACAATCTTAGACCATGTCAAGACATAATGCAAAGCCTCAACAATATAAAACATATTTGCAAACTAAGATCATATCACAAGGAGTAGGTACATGGAATTTAATCTTTTGCAAAACATATTTGCAAAATATAGTAACATGTTATAAGGATTAGATGCATAAGGCTCAACTATTTACAAAACACTTTCGCAAACAACATCATGGTATGAAAAAGCTAAAGCAAGCAGAATTGAGCTATCAACATATGACGAGACTCAAGCTAATAGATAAGACCTCTCTTAATAGTACAACAAATATATACTAGCACTTTGGTCTTCTAATCAAACACAAGACCGGTAAAAAACTAGAAACATAACCTTAGTCTTAACTAGTTATATCCTTATTTTGAGCATCTTCTTAAAACTTGATGACACATATTTTTACTTCAAATTCAGGTTATTGTCTTGATATACATCAAGTCATGATGCATTCTTTAAGTACCCGTTATCAACATATGATGAGTCTTCTTTTAACTTGATGATAAACTTATGATTATCTTCTTTTTGGGATTTTAATATGTATCAACATATGATGCATTCTCTTATTAAATCTTAACATGATGACAATTAACTCATGATATTATCCAAAGTGTCTATCATCATAGAACATAACTTATTTATCTAACTCATAAAAAATTAATTCTATAATGTAATTATTATTAATTATTAAAATATATCATTAAGTTAAAATAAAAGGTCTAGGTTCTTGAGCTTGGTGCCAAGCCAGGATGAGCCACAAGAGTTGCAGTGCGCGCGCGGCAGATAAGGTGCACTCGCTCTGGAGTCTGGACGCACGCTTCTAGGCTAGCAGATGGCTTCCACGAATTGGGCGAAAGCGTCACGACCAGCCCATGAGATGCGCATGCCCATCCCGCACTCCTGGGCCTACGAACCAACTCGCGTACTTGACGGGCCAGCTCTGAGCGCAATTGTCAATTGTTGAACAAACAATAATAATAATCTAGCCGGCGTAGACCAAGGGGCGAGCAGAGCAGGTGGGTTGATCAGATAGACAGATCGATAGATAAACAAGTCCTGATTGATTTGTGTTCCGTCGTTGCTGCTTTAGCTTGGAGAGAGTAAGTAAACAAGGGCAAGTAAGTGGCAGGGGAAACGCGTGCTAGTGCGCGAGTTGCGGTCGTCGTCTACTGTTGCTGCTGGTGGTTCTGGAATCCACAGATTGTTCCACCATGAATCCATCCGTCGTTTATCCATGGACCACGATTGTCTGTCCAGGTGAAGGACCAAATGGCAGTCAAACATCACCCGGATGGAGGGGGTTGCTGGTGACTCTGTTTCGCCTTCCCGGCCGAAGCAGGCACTTGGAAGCCGCCCGCCATCAACGGCCGCCCCGCGTTGCACCGACACGTGGGACCGGTTACGCATTTGCAACGCGACCCCTTTAAAAGGCCCTTGTCTCTTGTGGCGTCGAGGAGTCCAACTTCCCACGCGCACCCGCTCCGCTTCACCTGCTCCGCCGCGTCCGTCCCGTGTCACTGACAGATGGGCCACTCGACCTCCCGGCACAATGCCTGCGCCGCCGGCGAGCCGCTGCCCTCTCGCTTCGCGCGCTTCCGCCGCCGCCTTCTCCTGCGCCACCGCGACCGCAACGGCACCAACGCCGGCGACTCGGAGAGGGCCATCGCCGCCGACGAGTTCGCCGGCATCGCGCGCATCCGGATAGTCAAGGTACGTAGCGCGCTCTGCGCCTCCATCTCAAGGGTTCATGTGGGGGTGGGATTGCGAATTGGCGGTCTTGATTTCGTACGTGTTTTTTTTTAAAAAATTTTAACATTTGGTTGTATGACGCGCTGTTTGATTTTGTTGGTGCCACAGGCGAACATGGGGTTCAAGGACAAGTTCTTCGCTTGCCTCTCGCTGGGGGAGCGTACGTACCGCACCGAGACATCCGACAAGTTGCGTTTTATTTTTTTTTCGCATCCTATCCTTTTTAGTTTGTTTCTGTGCTTGTTCGAATTCCGAGTTCATCGTTAGCAATAAGCGTTCATGGTTGATGTGGCATAGTAGCTCTCACATGTTCCAAAGCGAGCAGATAAGCTACAACAAGAGTTAGAATAATGTTTCTGCTATCAGCATCTCTTTAGCATAAGTAAAAAAATCCCAACTTATTTTGTAGCAGGCCTTTCCTAAATTTTCTCTTCATCACAAGGATCTGACGATTTAATTGGCAACTGTGAAAAATACACAACTGCTTCATCTTGTGAATTGCTGACTTGAAATACATTCTATGTAGCCTCATACTGATACTCATCTAACGCCTTTTTTTGTTGACGTTGCTGTTTTTCAAACTACGAACACTTTCTGCAGTACGGACAGGCCTGTATGGAACTCAGTAAGCTGCAAGTTTTCTCTGTGCTTCTGTTTGTTACCTTTTCTTTCCAATGACATGCTTTCCTGTATTGAACTGATCAGCGGTTAACTTCTTTTTTTTACCAACTTTTGGTGCAACACATTTTAAGGCATAGGTTGACCCTGATAAGGTACAACACTTAGATGTGCATGATACAGGTGAATTATTGAATTTCTTGTGTACAAGTTTAAAAAAAATAAACGATACAGTCACTGTCTGCTGGCAGCTCATTGTAGAACTTTGAACTTTCACTGTCGTTGCTTTGTTCCTTCGTACATAAACATGACGTATGGATACTCAGCACATGTTCTCTTGAAGAATTGGAATCTAGTCAGATACCAGTATATCCTGTTAGGATTCAATTCTGTAGGACCGAATGGTCCTTCAAATTCAAATATGTCGGTGGCAAGCTTTATATGCAAGATCAGCTCCTTGTTAGAGCAGGACTGAAATGGACATGGTTCGGATTAGGATTATCTCTATGGCAGACTAAATACAACTAGAGCTGGCTTCGGGCCTAGTTTTCGGATTGTGGTTTAATTCAGTGACTGATTTATGCTTTCCTGACACCTGATATAATATGGCTTATTTTGCTTGTCTTAGCTACACTCTTAGCTACCTGATTGATGGGAGCAGGAAACTTGCTAGTTTAGGGTAACTGGAAGTTAGCCACAGTCCTTTTGAAAATAAACTGGATTTTTAATTATTGATTATTATTATTTCAGAAAATATTTCTTGTACACTTATGGAGCTCTGTAGAATTTACATGTTATATTGCTGCCGCATCAAGTTAAACATTATCACGATAATGTTTATATATTTGCAGGAAAAGAAAGTTGTAGTAGAAACAAATGGACCTCATATTGCACGTATCTCCGTTTTTGAGGTATGCTGCCTTTGTGTTGACTAAAAATATGTTAATCTACATGCAGAACTGCATTATTTTCTGCTGTAAGCATTTCACATACACATGCTTCAACGTAAGCAAATTATTGATGAAAAGCTTTTGTAGGACTTGAATTGATGGGAAGTGTAAGTCAAACCAACATTTCAATCCAGTACCATTACATGTTTTCTACATTTTTGCAGACTAACCGATTTTCCAAGAATACTTTGGTTGGTTACTGTGAAGTTGATCTCTTTGAATTGCTCACTAAGGTAACACTATTCTTTTTGTCATCCCATTCGTTTTATTATATCATCTCTCTCCAGGTTCTTTCTTATTTTCTTTTGAAGAAACACATGTTCTCTTCAGTCTAGTTGGTCACTTGGTTGTAAATTTGTAATATCTTTCTGCATGAGAAGACCATGAGAATGTCTTATTCAAGACTCAAGAGAGTGGCATAGTGTAGAATATCTTGATTCAAATCTATATGTATATCCACATCATATCTCACCTAATTTGTAGATGTGGTTAAGACTGGAATATATTAGCTTTCGTCTACTATAGATCTTAATGTACCATAATAGATAAATTGGCAATGTTTTATAACTTTTTGGAGGTCTTTAAATCTTGATATTTTTAAATGTTTTTATGACTAGCAGGATTTGGAGGAACACTATGAGGACCTTTCTCTATTGGACCCATCATCATCCATTACTACCATGGGTAGCATATCCATCTCCTGTTACGTCGAAGTAACTTCTCTTCCTGTTTCCTTTATTTTGTTATCTGTACTCATGGAGCATCTTCCGCGTACTAAAATTGTTGTCCATTGGTTCTGTTGCAGGATCCTGTTGAAACAGAAGAAAGCTTTGCACATCGTGTCTTAGCCATAGTGGTATTCTTTTAGTACTGATTAAGCACATCTTCTGTTCATATTTGATTAACACCTGCTAATCTTGTCACTTGAACACTGGAGCATGCCAAGTGTCATATGCTTGTTTTTGATTGTGAATGAGTGATGTTTGAATATAGAAGTGGTAAGTGATGATTGCTTCATTGCTGCACCATTTATGGCATTGCATGTATTATAGCCTGCATAATCGAGAATAATTTTCCGAAGAATTTGAAGAATATTATTTACTGTTTACCAGGACACTAGGTTCAATTTTGCAGCTTGGATAGGCTGAAATTTATCTAGGCACCTTTTTCACCTATTGTAGACCATGGGACTAAGTACATGTTGGACAAAGTGATTTTTTACTTTCATGTTATAAGATGACTGAAGCAGACAAAAAAATATTGCTTGCACTCAGAACTGTCCAAACTTATTGATGTAAGATAAAGCAGCAGCAAAATTGTACAGAGAATCAAATCTATTGAGATGTGATGGTCTGAGTAGTAAAAATCATTTGAAAGTTCTTTATTATATGGTACTTACCAGTCACCTGAGCATAACAACATTCTTTTCAAATGCCTTACCTACCAATTTCACATTGCATGTATTGCCTTCATGTCTTTGTATTCCACCCTACAAAGCATAACAGTGCTCTCATTACGACAGGACTACAATGAAGATGGAATGCTTTCATTATCTGAATTCTCAGACTTGATGAAAGCTTTTGGTAATCGACTAGCAGTTACTAAGGTTGGATTTTTTTTCATTTACTTGGAATTATGTTCCTTGTAGTGCGGAAGTGCTGAGTATATCATTAGTTTCTCTCATACTTTAGATTGAAGAGCTTTTCCGCCAAGCAGATACAAATGGTGATGGAATAGTTGACATGGATGAACTGGCAGCCCTACTGGCTGATCAACAAGAGAAGTAACAAATTGCTACCTTTTTCATGTTTAGTTCTGTTTTCAAAATTAATCATTGATTAGCTCTAAAATGTAAAGTATCATTGATTATGCTCTGTTCCCTTTTTAGAGAACCACTTATCAGTAACTGTCCTGTCTGTGGTGAAGTTCTTGGAAAATATGGTAAAATAAATGATATGATACATATGACACTTTGCTTTGATGAGGGAACTGGTAATCAGATTATGACTGGTGGATTTCTAACGGATAAGCAAGCTTCATATGGGTAAGGTGCTTCACTTTCTGATGAATCTGGCTACCACCAAATTTATTTCTTGTTTATTTTTTAAATTTCATTTAAATATGAGTAAGTTACACTATAGTCATATAGTTGTCATATGCAGGTGGATGTTTAAGCTTAGTGAATGGGCTCATTTTTCCTCATATGATGTTGGTTTGCACTCTGGCTCTACTGCTTCACATATTCTGGTATGTTTCAGTTACTCCAATAGTTAGATTAACTTTGTCATATTCTTATTGGTATGTTTGAAACCTTTATCTCCATAAAAGTTGTACACAAAGGAAGATATTTCAATTGCATTGCTCTTTACTTTCCTTAATTCAATACGATGAATTAGGTTTTCGATCGGAGAACAAAGAGGCTAGTTGAAGAAGTCATAGATGGCAAGATTGTGTTGTCCATGAGGGCTTTATACCAATCAAAAGTAGGGCTCACCCTTATTGATACAGGTACGTTGGAATAATAAACAGTTTCTTGAGAATTTACATTAGATAGATTCATCCAAAATGATCTGAATTTTCTCTTACTCATACTTGTGTACATGCAACAACCAAAGTTATACAGTTTTGATTTCGAGAATGTTGGTTTGTGAATCTAACTATTGCGAACTAACAAGTTTTCCACAATAAATGTTTATTTGGTGACCACATGAGCAAGATACTAACTTTTTTATGATCACCAAATACAAACTTGCACTTCTCCTGGGTGATCTCCATGCTGCACACTTTTTAATTAGAAATTCCTATAGCTCCACCCACACCCTTGTGCGCATGCACCAGGAGGAGACAAACGGAATTACTTTGATCTACTAAGAAACCATCTTTGTACAAAATTGATGCAAGAAATATGTTGGGATTAGGACATAAGGTATATCTTTATGTGCAACCTCAAAGAGCGACTATTTGATATTGTACAGTTACCACAACAAAATTTTCTTTTCTACAGTTGGTCTTACCATTGCTTGGTATGTACATTTTTCAATGGATGCTGACACCGAAGAAAACCTTTTACATTGATACCTCTGGTGTAATTGAGATTGTTCTCACGTAGGCGTCAAAGATATCCTGAAGAACCTATCAGAGAAGCAAGGAAAAAAGATGAGCTCGCCAGAATCTGCCAAAGATATTCCAAAGTTCCTTGAGTTATTTAAGGTATGGATTTTTTTCTCGTAATCATATGGCAATAAAGCACATGCACATTATATAATATTATGAATAGCGCTTGTATTCATCATGAGATCAATTGGCCAATATATATACATGTACATATATAAAATATATACAGAAAACCCCTCACACAACAGGGTAAATACACAGCTATATAATACATATCTAACATCTCCTTAAACTTATGGTAGATCAACAACATGAATTTTGGAGAGGTACAAGCTATGTTGAGCTCTGGTCTGTGCCTTTGTGATGTCTGTCAACTGAAACTCTGAAGACACATACTAAAAAGCAACAACCTGGTCATGCTTCACCGGATCATTAGCATTTAGCAATGCTAATAGCATCTGTACTGCTAGACAAAAAAAGAGTCGGTGCAGAAACAGAAACACCAAAATTCTCAACTAACCACCGTAGCCAAGTAGCCTCTACAATCAACAAAGCCATAGCTCGCAACTCAATCTTAGCACTCGAACGAGAAACTGCTGTCTATTTCTTAGTCTTTCAAGTAATGAGAGAATCACTAAGTAAAACACAATAAATAGAGAACTATCGGCGATCAGAGAGATCACTAACCTAGGTGGCATCGAAAAATGCCTGGAGCTGTAAAGAGCTGGAGCTAGGGAAAAAGAGACGACGAGAGATAGTTTCACGAATGTATCGCTGAACTTGAAGAAGATTAATATAGTGGAGCTGAGTGGGAGCAGAAACAAACTGACTCAAGATATGCACAAGGTACGAAATGTCAGGACGAGTGACACCAAGATAAATAAGGCTCCCAATAAGATGATGATAGCAAGTAGGATTAGTAAAAGGCTCACCATCAGTGGGACGAAGATGAACATTAAGCTTGTCTCAGCTGAGTGTTGATCAATAAGAGAAGCACGATCAAGAAAATCCTGAATATACTTTTCTTGGAACAGATAAAAACCTTCAGGAGGGAAAATAACCTCAATCCGAAGAAAGTAGCGAAGATGCCCAGATCAGATATGAGAAACTACTTATGAAGACGCTTCTTGACAAGAATGATGTACTGATAATCATCTTCAGTAATGATCATATCATCAATATATAAAAGGAGAAATGTCCGACCACGAGGCGAAGTGTGAATAAAAAGAGCAGGATTATGAGCACTGGTAGAGAAATCAACTGCAGTGACAACAGAAGAGAAATGATCAAATCAAGCACGAGGAGCTTGCTTGAGGCCGTAGAGAGATCGACGAATGCGACAAATCATTCTCTTAGGAACAGAATACCCAGGGGTGGCTGCATGTAGACCTCACGCAACTCGCCATTGAGAAAGGCATTCTTGACGTCCAACTGAGAGATAGACCACTGTCAAACAGAGGCCATAGCAAGAAGAATGCGAATGGTGATCATGTGAGCGACAGGAGCAAATGTCTCATCGTAGTCACGACCATGCTCCTGCTGAAAACCACGTGTTACAAGACGAGTTTGTAGCTCTCAAGAGAACCATCAGAGTGGATTTTAACCTTATATATCCACTTACATGTGATAGGAATAACACACGCAAAAAGAGAAACAAGATCCTACATGCCAGTATGCTCAAGGGCAGCAATCTCATCTACCATCACATGCTGCCACTTCTGATGAGCAGCAGCATCACGGTAAGAAGTCAGTTCGGCAAGAGCAGCGGTAGTAAAACCAAAACACTTAGAAGGCTGAAGAGGATGACCTATTAGAATAAGAGGGCACATCAGAAGAATCCTCAACTCGCAGACGACGAGTATAGTAGAGAGGATAAGAAGGAAAAAGGTCAGGAGTAACATCGGGAGAGGGTACCGGTGGTGGAGGTGTTGACTGGGAAGGAGGCATCGAAGAGACCAAAGGTTGTAGTGGAGGAGTGGTGACTATGGGGGTGAAAGGAAAGGTCAGGAAAGAAAGTGGCTCGACAAGAGATGGTGAAGTGGAGAAAAGAGAAGGGCGAGAATAGAAAGGACAAGACTCATCAAAAGTAACATCTCGAAAAATCCGCATCCGTCGGCCAATAGGATCTTAACAACGATATCCCTTGTGCTTAGCACTATAGCCCAGAAAAACGCACTCAATAGACTAAGCGGTCAGTTTGGATGTTCACGAGGTGCAAGAAGAATATAGCACACATATTCTAAAATACCACAACTAAGTAATAAAGACATACATGACTTATAAAGATGTCCTAAATGATAATGTCATTGAGCAAAAGATGCGGTAGAGGTTGCAGTAGATGCAGAGGTAGTGGTAGAGGCGACAAGACTGACAGGGGCGGCGGAATGAAGATGAAGCTAGTCAAGCTCCCAGAGCCATCGTGAGTCACGACAGTGAGGGAAAGTACCAACAAGAGTCCACGTGCGGCGATCCTAAACACAATAAGAATCAGAATCGAGAATAACACGACAGCTATGATCAGTGAGCTGGCCGACAGATATGAGTTGCATGGTTAGTTTTGGAAAATGAGAAGCAACAGGAACATAAAAGGATGAATTTGAAAGAGTGCATCATCCTGCGACAGAAAGAGAGGTACGATATGCTGTTTGAACAGTGATAGGAACAAGTAAATGACTAATGGAGGTGAGACTGGTGGAATCAGATGTCATATGAAAGGAAGCACCGGAATTAAGAATCGAAGGTGATATACCTGAGTAAGGAGAAGTAGAAGGTGGTCTCTCACCAACAGACTGAGCAGCAAAACCAGCAGAACCAGACGATGCAGAAGAGTGTGAGAAACTACTGAGTGTCAGAGACACCAGGACTCCGCTGAGAGGAGGAACCTCTAGTGCCCCTCGAAAGACGAGCATCACGACGAAAATCCTTCTTCCTATAGCAAAACTGCTTCACATGTCCATCCTTGTTGCAATAGGTCAGTGGAGTCCTCTACCAACAGCAGCTGTCACTGGTGTAGGCGCAACAACAATGGCATCTCCTTGCTGCAACGATTGCTCCTGATGTACAACAGCAAGGTACAAGAAATCACCAGATGGCTCATAGCGGTTGCACAGATGTGCCCACATTGCCTGTGCAAAAGCCAAACCAACAACATCACCAGTGAGATGCACCTCTATGCTAGCAACCAGAATAATAGAAGCACGAGCATCCTCATCGATCTATATCTTAAAATCAGTATACTGAGTCTGAAAAGTCTACATGGTATCCTCAAAAGCCTCAGATACCTTTGTACGAGCATCTTTAGAAGCATCTTTTGGGAGCACATGCTCAGCAGGGGGAGTAGGGTAAGACGGACAAGGCAATTCGCTAGTAAGAAACTCTCAAAGACGCTGACCACACATGTGGAGGCGCATATGCTGGAACCAATCTTGATAATTGAGACCATCGAAGATTACCGGGCAACGAGTAACAGAAACGGTGCCTGAAAAAGATGATATTTTTTCTTTTTTCCTTTCTTTTCATTTCTTTTTCTTTTTTTTGGGAAAATACTTAAGCACTCACGGCCGTATCCTTATCCACTCATGGCCGAAACAGAGCCGTGAGGGAAGGAGAGACCAGCGGTCGGTCGGCAACCGGCGACTGGGTGGTAGCCGGGATCGGCGCCGGTCACCAACTGCCAGATAGATCGAGATGGCGCAAGCTTTCAGTACTGGGAAGACGCAGTTGCTCCGGCGGTCGGCGAATTCGGCAGTGAGCGACTTCGACAAGGCAGACCGGTGGGACTTCACGAGACTGGTCACAACGACGACTCCGGGGCCTATAGATCGGAAGGCGACTGCGAAAGAGCAGCAACCTCATGAGACTGGCCGCGGTGATGACTCTGGCGGTCTATAGATCAGAAGGCGACGGCGGAAGAGCAGCGGCCTCGTCGGCAAGGGCGAAGGCCACGACGGGCACCCCGACTCCAAACGACGAAGGGGCCACGGCGACGACCACTGGCCGAACTCTAGCGGCCTGTAGATCGGGAAGCGGCGACGATGAAAATATTAGAATTATTAGATAGATAACCTTCCTTGTATATACTTTCCATGTATGCGTTTACCTTATATACACCTTTCATGTATGCGCTTACCTTGTATACTTGCACCATCTGGCCACGACAGAGCTCCCGTGGTCGATCCGTCTGAGTATCGCAGCCTTGGGGGGGCTCTGCAGTACCTGACACTCACGCCCTGACTTGGCGTACCCCGTCCAGCAAGTGTGCCTTTTTCATGCATGACCCACGGGAGCCCCACCTTGCGTTGATCAAACGCATACTGCGGTACGTTAAGGGTACTCTCGACGCCGGTCTTCACATCGGCCTCTCCCCGGTGACATCTATCACCGTCTACTCCGACGCCGACTGGGCCGGCTGCCCCGACTCACGGCGCTCCACCTCTGGCTACTGCATTTATCTCGGTGACAACCTTGTTTCTTGGTCGTCCAAGCATCAGACAACCGTATCTCGATCAAGTGCAGAAGCCAAGTACCGTTGTTGCCCATGCTGTAGCAGAGTGTTGTTGGCTATGGCAACTTCTCTAAGAGCTTCACGCCCTAGTTGCTCGGCGACCGTTGTCTACTGTGATAATGTCAATGCCATCTACATGTCAACTAACCCAGTCCAGCACCGGCACACGAAGCACATCGAGATTGACATTCACTTCATCCGCGAGAAGGTTTCACTTGGTGAGGTTCGTGTTTTGCACGTACCATCATCTCATCAGTTCGCGGACATTATGACGAAAGGTCTCCCGACCTTCCCGACCTAGCTGTTTCAGGAGTTTCGATCCAGTCTTTGCGTCCGGACTCCCGCTACGACTGCAGGCGAGTATTAAAATTATTAGATAGATAACCTTCCTTGTATATACTTTTCACATATACGCTCACCTTGTATACACCTTCCATATATGCGCTTACCTTGTATACTTGCACCAGGCAATATATATACAGAGCCACCACAGCCCTTTGTTGTGTGGTATCCGCCAATCCCTCTCTACCTTTCTACAGAAGAAGAGCAGCTGGAGCCTCCTGCAGCAGTGGCAGCGAAAGCCCCGATGATGATCTGCAGTAGACGGTGACAAGCTCGACGGAAAAGCTAGGCGATGGCTGGAATATGAACCAGCAGCGGTTTGACAAAAGACACTCTATGTTCGCTCTGATACCATATTATAAATAGCGTTTATATTCATCATAAAGCCAATAGGCTAATATATATACACGTATATGTATAGCATATATACAGAAAATCTCTCACACAGTAGGGTAAATACATAACTATATAATACGTATCTAACATATACAAACCTAACCCTATATGTATGTTACTTGTAATTGTCTATGCCAATTTTGTTCGAGTTGTGTTGTTTGCCAATATTATTTTTTTCTTATTTTGTTTCCGTGGCATTTGACAAGTTACAAGTAGCATTATAGCCATTTTAATTCTAGCATCTAGTAGTTTTCACTTTTCATTTTCAGGCAACATAAGTAATATGGATCACCGGTCCTTGGCCATGGGTATAAATGGGGAAAAACAGTGAGTTACAATAAATTGCCTAAAATAGTGTGCTTTTATGAAATTTTGTTAGATTTCCTATAGTAGAAATGTTACTCTTTTGTACTCTGTACCTTCAAATGGTGAGTAGGGAGATATATAGACTGCTCTGTGAAAATGAAGTTTGTTTTAAACATGTGTTGGAGTAGTTCCAAACAGATTTCTTAATCCCAGAACTTTATACTGTTATTGAAAGCCCTTGGTTTTCCATCAACTGACTGGGAACTACCTGTTTCTGAACTTTTTACTTTCATTAAAAATGTTTCTGCATTTGATACACAAAACCATTGTTGTCATCCCTTTTTTTTTTTGCATACAAATGCAGGATCAAATTAATCTGGATGAGGTCAAGGATCCTCTTGAAAGTTTTAAGGTATGATAGCAATGTCTGCCTCTACTTTTGTCGACTTATGGTCACCGGCCCTTTTGTTCTAGCTTTCTATGTCAGTGCAGCCATTATCTTTATAGTCAGTTTGTTCATCGCAGCATATCTAATAATATTGGAGAATTCAAATGAACTGAAATAGCTAGATTTGAAAGAGTAAGAGATCGGTGATAATTGATACCAACAATGCTTTTGAATTTCCCTTTTCTGAGGTCTTAAAGATGAATGTGGATCCAACACTTGCTTGTGCAAAGAATTATATAATCTCTGATTGCATGCTATGTGAAATTCTGAGAAACTCTTGGTTACTAAAAAGCTCATCCACTAGAAGCATGAAACATAGAAGTGTTTTCCTTTGCATGAAGCAACCGACTTTGCTGTGAATTAGACAGGCCCCATCCAAATCAACGCTCATGATCCTTTGGTCATTTTATGCTAAGTAGCCAACGCGCAACTACCTAGTATTATAAAACACACGGCAAAAGTAAATGATCAAGAGAATGAGAGACGTGGATTTAACGTAGAAAACTCTTGCGGAAAAATCACAGATGCACGAAGGCAGAATTTACTATATGAAGAAATATTACATTGAGAAGATTGCTTTTCCTATAAACTACTAGGGTATATATATAGGGTAAGAAAAACGAGTCTCACATAGAGAGAAAACCAAATCAGAGACCGTTGCTATAGGTTTTTACCATATTTGATACAACCTGTGTATGGCCTTCACGGACACGGCACAAATTCAGATAACTTCAATAATCTTCACCTTATGTTATGAACATTGTGTGTATTGATATAAGGCCTAAAAGGCCATATATATAGGAGAGTACACGGGGATATGCCATATAGAGATAAGGCATATATGGAATAGAATACAAACTCTATATCCTAATACAACTCTATCTGCTTAACACCCCTCCTCAAATGCAAAGCGTATGCAATAACATTGCATTTGAAAAGACTTGTTACTAAAATAGTAAACATTCGAAGTCCGAGTCTTGATGATGTCGTTGTAGCATGCAACTCTTGAAAAATATTGTCAAATCAAGCCGAAGAGAAATAGATAGAAGCATGACGGCGCAGATCGAAGCCCAAGACGGTGGCGGCGCAGTGCACAAGGTGCAAAAGAAGCGCGGCGGTATTAAAGCTCGGAGCGGCGGCTAAAGAAGTGGCGGCATCATAACGACTTCTACGATCTACACGCGGTTCAGAGAAAAGAGCAGCGGTTGCTGCCATGAAATAGATAGAAGCATGGCAGCAGCAGATCGAAGCATAAGACGGCGGCAGCGCAATGTACAAAGTGCAAGAGAAGCACTTCGGCCTTAGAAGCTCGGGGCGGTGGCTAAAGAAGCAGCGGCATCATAACAACTTTTACGATCTGCACGCAGCTCAGAAACAAGAGTAGCGACTGCTGTCATGCAAAATAAAATTCCTATATTTTTTGACTGACAATAAATTTGTGGATTTGTATGGTTTAGATGAACTGAAGGATAGAAACTACGGATTTAAAATGGACGCAACGAAAGACTAAAAAATAAAAAAATACTAGCAGTAGTAGCCCCCCGACTTGGAATGGACGAAGACCAGTAGTAGACCCCTTGACTTGGGATGGACAAAGACCAAGCCACAAAGGACCCCTCCATAGCGCGCGGGCGAGCAGCCTCTGGAGGTCGCTGTTGATTGCCTGCTCCACGACGAGGAAGGCGCGCGCGTGGAGCAGAGGCTGGAGCTCTACGACGGCGTTGGGGTCTGCGTACAGAGCAGAGGCGGGAGCTCTGCGACGGTGTTGGGGTCCCTCGGCCGCCGCTGCGAGCAGCTCAGCGAGGTGGTCCCCAACGGATTCGGCGGCCGCAAGCTTGTCCTCGGCAGTGGACACCATCGCGGGCAGCACCGCCAATGGGGCTTCTGCGGCAGTGGCGTCGAACTAGATCCGGCGCGGAGGAGGGGCCGGTCGGGAGCTGATGGCGGCTACGCAGAGCCCAGTTTCTGGGCGTGATGGGCACGGCGGCCTCGGGCGGTAGCGTGGCGGCCTTGGGCGGCGATGCCACGGCCTTGAGGTCAGCCCGGATCTGGGGTGGGGATTGGATCCGACAGCAAGCTGAGAGGCACGGCCGGTTCTGGAGGCCAGGCGGCGGTAGTCGGAGATGAGGCGTCGACCACGAGTCGGTGGCGACCCAACGAGATCCGTTGGCGACGGCCAGCGAACACGCTGGCGGCGACGGCAGGGAGCCCGGATTTGGTGTAGACGCGGGCGCACGGGCAACGACGGCATGGGCCGAAGAAGTGACCGCCTCTGGGAGCGAAGATCGATCCTCCCGGGGCAGCAGCAGCGGAAGAAGAGCGGAGGCTAGATGGCTATATATATATACACACATATATATATATATATACATATATATATACATATATATACATACATATACATACATATACATACATATACATACATATATATACATACATATACATACATATACATACATATATATACATACATATACATACATATACATACATATATATATATATATATATATATATATATATATATATATATATATATATATATATATATATATATATATATATATATATATATATATATATATATATACATATATATAGGAGAGTACAAGGGGATATGCCATATAGAGATAAAACATATATGGAATAGAATACAAACTCTATATCCTAATACAACTCTATCTCCTTAACACCTTGAGCTGATTTCCCTCCAGTAGTCAAAATACGTGATAAACTCCTTCAATAAAATTAGCATGAACACCTTATGCGCTAAAAGTCCATCGGACTAATCTTCAACAAGAAAGACTGGAATAGTCTTTTCCAAAGGATTCTTGCGAAGCAAAATTGAGCAAACCATTAGAGGATCTAAATACACAGCTATCAACAAAGTAGACGAAGAAAGCTGGATCTTCAACAATTCATAATCCTAACAAAATCTGATTCTGTACAAATGACCTCTTGAAACAAATGCTCAATCGTTGAATGGCATAAGCCAAAATATCACCTGTGACGCTGGATAGATAGCGAAGAACTCATATCATGAATCCGATATGCTTCACCTAGAACACAAAACTCGACAAAAACGCTCATTGAAAGAGCAACTTGCATGTGTGGCATCACATAAGTCAAACTGCCGACTTCAATGATAATTAAATTCCATGACTTAGTTGTAAAATTGCTCCTTAAAACTATTTAGATGGAAGGAACTCTTGTGTCATCAATGGAATATAAATTGTAGTAGACTCATCATATCGAGCTGCAACAACCGGAGAACGTTGTAGTATTTACGCAAAAATAAACTCCTTGCACTTAAATCCTTTGTCTTAAACTAAAATTGGAGTAAATCTTCACTTTCAAACAGCAAAACTCTTGGGAGTATTATACTAGGTACCATTAGGATGTCATCAAATGGTGAATAAAATACCAAATTCAGTTGTTCTCACAATTGAAATTGATTTTTTTTAAAAAAAATCTCGATCAAACATAATCTAAATTAACTTATTGTGTTGAAAACCTGCAACTCCACCTTAGACTCAGCTACGGATCTTGCCACAGTAATCCGTAGAGAATCATGGGTCGTCGATGAAATCGCCAATTGATGTTGGTGGACCTGGTATTGGAACAGTCACCGAGGTAGAGCGCAGAACGATGCTTAGCATGGACTGGGTCAGCGCCGAATTGGAGTCAAGGCTTGGAACAGAGTTGAGGTGAGTCGAAATTGTCGAATTGAAGATGCTAAAAAAACTCTTGGTACACCCCTAGGGTGCACGTAGCAATTTTTGTCAGAAAACAACAAAAAAAACTCAAGCCAGCAAGGAAAAGTTTGTCTTTCCTCGGGTCTCGTGCTTCTCTTCCTTGTTGCTAGCTACTAGTTTCTGACTTTGATGTGACATGGTCAAATCACTTTTTACTTTTGATGGGCTGCCTTGGATGCTCTCCATGCGCTCTCCTGCACCGCTTGGACCTAGGTAGCTTAGGGCGACGTGCAACCGGCTGCTGGTTTTGGTGCGTGTGGACTGAGGCTGGAATGCGCTGCTGCCAAAAAGTTCTGGCGTTTTGCTATGCTGCTTTGCTATGTTTCGCCTCGCACGCTAATGAGGCGGCCGAAGAGACACGCGACCAGATGATGGCCTTGGAATGAAAGCACATGAGACACTTTTATCGGATGGATGTGCCCCTCGATTCGGCAACGAAGTCGACTTGGCTTTGGAGACGGAAAGTGATGCGGCTCGGATTCGGCGGGAGCGGGTGGCGCCGGAATTGAAAGACCAAATGTCTTGAACCGTAGCCTCAAAACTCGAATCTTCTGTGCTCCGTTTGATGCCACGCAGACGTGTCGCCCCGGGAGTCAGGATTGCTCTTCCCAAGGGCAACGGATCGGGATTTAAACCTGAAGCTCTGATACCACTTATTATAAAATGTACAACAAAAGTAGATAATCAAGAGAACGAGAGATACAAATTTAACGTGAAAACCATTACGGGAAAAATCACAAACGCACGAAGGCGGAATTTACTATATGAGGTGATATTACAATGAGACGATTGCTCTTGCTATGGACTATTAGGGTACATATATAAGGTAAGAGAAACGAGTCCCATACGGAGAGAAAGCCGAATCAGAGTTAGTTACTACAGTTTGATACCACATCTGATATAATCTATGTATGGCCTTGACATCGGTCATGTTACGTCTAGCATGAAACGATGTAGTGTTCTACATGGATATGGTACGAATTTGAATGAACTTTAACACCTAGTAATGCATCATTAGTTTGAAATGACTCATTAGTTGTTCCTGCTTTATTGTTCCTATTGCACATCAGCATCATAGCCTGTATTTACTGGAGTCTGTTTGGTTTTTTCTCTCTCAAAAAGTTACCAATGTGGCAACATGTTCAAAGTGCTAATATCTTTGAGGAATGGTGGATTGTTGTTAATCCGTTCCCAAACTAGTTGATTTATCCTTATGGAGTACTCAAGGAGGGTCACTTTGTTCTGCTATATACTTACGTTCATATATATTTGAGAAAGGTATCCTGTTTGCATGACTTCCCAGGATACTCTAAATGTTTTTTTTAAGCAAATCACTATAAATTGGTTGAATAGCACATTTGATTTTCCAAAGGCTTTAGATATGCACTGAATACTTGTTTTTTGCAGACATTTAATGAATTCTTCATAAGAGAATTAAAGCCTGGTGCCAGGCCGACTGCTTGCAATGATCAGGACAGTATTGCTACCTGTGCTGCTGATAGCCGTTTAATGGCTTTCAATTCTGTTGATGAGAGCACAAGATTTTGGATCAAGGTAAGGCATTCCTTGACTAGTTTTGCTTATTCACTAAATTACAAGATATAATTCTCTGTAGATATTTAATGTCCATAGTTAAACCTAAGTACTTGTAATAAATGGAGAGCAATATGCTGTTGAACTAATCTAATCTCACCAAAAAGTTATGTCAAAGTTATGTCCATTCCATATGATACGTTCTGAAAGCATTTGACAGACACACGGTAAAGGGGAAAACAGTCATATCCATTATTTATCACATATCATTAATCTTGAAGAAAACTTACAACATTAGTACCACACTATAAGCAATAACCTAAAGTGCTTGCTCTGTTAACTTCTAGCTGGTGTGCAATGCCCCTCATCTTTCATTAGCCATTAGTCCATTACATCAAAGGTGGAAAGGTTTGGTTACCAATTGACATTCATAGCAATATAGCATACTTTGAAAACAAAATAGTTGGCAGCTTTCCTAGTATGAAAGCAAATAGTTGGCAGCTTTCCTAGTATGAAAGAAAATAGTTGGCAGCTTTCCTATACTCTATTTTAGGATCTTTTCCCAAGGTGAATGGAGTACAAATGATCATAGAGAGTGGCATTTGGGCCATTCAGGAGTATGGCATGTTTTGAAGTGATGATTATGATGGGTTGATTGCTTGTGGTGCGTTCAGGACACTAAATATAACATGATTCACGAGGCTAAGATATAATAATCGTTTATGCCAGGGTAACATGGAAAGGACTGCAGCAATTTTTTTTTTTTAAAAAAAAACCATTGATGTTTACATTATTATTACTCTCTTTTAGTCAAGTAATTCAAATGTGTTAAAAATGAAGGGACGTGTTCTTTTAAGGACATGATACTTTTTATGGTAGTGTTGGTCGAAGTCTCATTGTAGTCTGTCTTCTGTTCCTAGGGTCGCAAATTTTCAATTGAGGGTCTCCTAGGGACAGATGTGCACTCTAATGCTTTAAGCAATGGATCATTGGTAATTTTTCGGCTTGCACCTCAGGTACAGCTTTTAAAATTGCCAAAATAAGTATCCATGCTTGTAAAAAATATACTCTGGAATTCTGCAACTTACATTTTGCAATATGCAGGATTACCATAGGTTTCATGTACCCGTCTCAGGAACTGTGGAGAAATTTGTGGAAGTTCCTGGATGTTTGTACACGGTATAGAATACTTATGTTGACATGCCTTACCTCTGTGTGGAAAGGAATGTTTTGTGTTATGTGTTCTTTCCGTCATTTCTCAACATTAAATGTCTGGCGCTGATATCTTTTCATTTGATAGGTCAATCCTATTGCTGTGAACAGCAAGTATTGTAATGTTTTCACCGAGAATAAAAGAGTTATCTCAATAATCTCAACTTCAGAATTTGGAAAGGTTTGCATTTTTGGTCTTTTTCCTTGCATACTACCAGGCACCAGCTTACTGCTATTCCTGCTATTGGTAATCTGGCCTAATTTTGCCTCTTCTTCTGTCACGAGCAAACTAACACAAAAGGATCTCCACTGCTCATATAGCTTGGACTCTTTTACCCATTTTAGCTGAAAACTTTGGCATGAGGAAGGCCGAAGACATATTTGATAATGCTTATATTATCAGCGTTTTTCTGCATATATATTTTTGAAGCACAGAAAGTACTAATGTCAAAGTGCATTGCTTCTTTACAACGATTTGTGCTTTCTATTTACTTGAGATAAACTGATGCACTGAAAACAGCCTTGAGCATTGCCATATTTACTTTTCCATATGCTCTGCGCTAACTGTCGGTTCTTATTTGCACAGCTATGTGGCACCTAGTACAGTAATGCAGTAGATTTCTTAACTTTGGCTTCACTTACCATGCACTGCTTTTCTAATAACATGGTTCAGGTAGCATTTGTTGCCATTGGAGCAACAATGGTAGGAAGCATCACATTCTTAAAAAAGGAGGGTGAATACGTCCACAAAGGAGATGAGGTTTCCTTTATATTCTGTACTTTTTGCCACTATTCTACTGCTTGTGTCACATTCAAGCATCTAATTCTCCTCATGTCTCCCAGTTTGGGTATTTCTCTTTTGGAGGGAGCACAGTAATATGCGTCTTTGGGAAGGTTTGCCCATCTTCTTTTTGCTTAGAATTTTTATTTAAGTCCCTCATGCATTTGAAAAATAAGGAAATGAGAAATTGGAACTAAACATGCTAAATAAAAAAGGGGGAGAACTTAATGCCAGTTTTCTGTGGTATGGAATGGGGCAGGTTGTTTTTTCACCAAATTCCACTCTTTGCCCTGTCAATGGACACTATTGGAAAATGAAGTTTAGTCATGATTTAAACATATCCCTTATTCTTCTTGGTTTCTATTTCCGCTAATCAACTCGCATACTTAAAGTTTCTGGCTGGAAGTTGACGTGTTCTTTTGATGCAGGATGCAATACAATTTGATGCTGATCTTCTGGCCAACAGTGAAAGATCACTCGAAACCCTTGTCGCTGTTGGCATGACTTTAGGAGTCTCCAAACGGAACAAAAGAGATACAAGTTCCGGAGCTACAGAAATGTTCGCTTGAATGAGGGAGGTTAGGGAGTGCACCATGGTACAGAGCTGTAAAGTACCTATAGGCTATAGTTTGCAGGTACAAGGAGATTAGTAAGGTGTATTTGCAATTACCTAGTTCCATTTCCACAGTATTGTTTTTGCTTCGATAATCGATAGTTAGCCTCACAGTTGGATCTCCTTTGTGCATTATGTAAAGAAAACTTCATTTCCTTGGAGCAAACCATTGTTAAAATCACGCTGATCTATTTTTGTAGTGAAATTTGAGCCACACATCGGACGTTTGATTTCGTCCATGAGTTTGAGGTGAATGCACGAAATCGTTTGAAAAACATCTACACAACCATCAACCAAACCTTTGTGAGTCAATGTTATGACCAGGTGGATAAAGTACGAACCGTTGCCTCATTTGGAGAGGCGCTGTACCTAAATAAGATGCTTTCATTTTGCTTCTCATTTGTTCTTGTTGGATCTTGGTCAACACCTTCAACACGAAGAAAAGGCTTCCTTTTTCCTTCAGAAAAAAAAACACGAAGAAAAGGCTTGGTCTTCCCTGCTGCTGAAGCAAGATCAAAATAAAGTTTATGTTCTTTTGGGCTAATGAATTTTGTCTGTGGTTAATGACTTTTGTTTGTACTTTTTGAGACAGTAGCGGAGACGTTAATACAGATAGTACACATGTTTTTGAACTCGGCAAGCTGTTTAGAGAATATGTTTTAAAAAAAATTATACATTTATTTTGACTTTCAAATAAGCTAAAACTCAAAAGATCATAGACAAGACTATTTAAGGCAGTGGCGGATCCAGAAGTTTTAAAATGGGTATTCGGACTTTAGAGTTAGATCGATACCGATACATCGATATCGCGATACACGTTTCCTCTAAAGCACCGATATAACGATACGTGTATATAGACATAATAAAACTATAGAAATTAATGATTTCTTATGAGCAAATGGGCGACATAATGCTAGCACAATGACATGAATTAAATAGTAAATTATAAAGATTAATGGCAGTTGCATATCTTGCTTATCCTACTTTTTTTTGCTCTTTTCAGCACTCTCCACAGATTTCAAAATTGCAGACTTCTTTATTTTTTAAAACTCAAAGATCTACAAAATCAAATAATTGATTGTCACGATTTAACAGTAAAGAGACGAATGTATTAATCTAGCCTATCAAGACAAATTAAAACTCAACTTAAACTAATGCATTAACCTAGCCTATCAAGACTCAAAATGTATTAATTACTATCTATCTATCTGGCCATTTGAATTGTCAACTATCTATCTGGCCATTCGAATTGTCACTTGTGGATACTTAGGTGTAGCATTTCGGTATGATACCAGATGTATGGCCAATCAACAATAGTAAAATCATATGGATCATGATTGATCATAGAATCACTAGATATAGACTATAGATTACTACTGGTTCAAAACAGACGACATTCTAGCACTATGTACAAACTAGATTAGGAAAATATGATGATATCTTAAAGTGAGAAATTATACATACTATTTGGTTGTAACGTATTATTCAACTAGCATTGATCCAAGAACTGAACTGAGCTCAGTTGGTGGGAGGTGTGTGTATCAACAACTGTTTATGAATGTATCCTGTAAATCACATGTGGTATTTGAGGTGCTACGTGCAAATTGCTCAAGGTCGCATAGGGAACCAAGGTAACGTAGAGACAAGGTTGCTACGTGCCAATTCTAATGCTTCCACTGCAGTCTATATTGCAGCTATTCTGGCTCACAATTTTCAGTGCCAATTTTTATCTCGCAATAGCTGCAATTGATGAACATAATTCTAATGCTTCCACAAAAATAGCACTATCAAACCACAGATTCACTCATTCACACCAAAGTACCAAACCACAATCTCTAGTTCTCTACAGTTTACACTCAGCCAACTCTGGAACAATAGCAAAAGGGCTGGAAGGAAAAGGGGGTGGACCAGCGGTCGGCGGAGGGTAGATGCAGGCGGCGCCGCGCCGGCCGGCGAGGCGAGCTGATGGCGCTGGCAGCGCGGATCTGGAAAAAGGGAGGGCGCTGGCGCTGGCGCAGATCCGCGGTGGAGACTGGAGTAGGACTGGGTCAAATCGCCGGGCGCCGGAGGCTGATGGCGACGCGCCGCCGTGGCCGATTGAAGAAGGGAGGGCGGTGGAGGCTAGAGCAGGACTGGGCGTCTGGGCCGGACCGCCAGAGGCTGATGGCGCACCGCCGCGGCCGATTGAAGGAGGAAGGGCGGAGGGCCGGCGGCCGGAGGGGGCGGAGGGGAAGACTGGCGCAGATCGGTGATCCGCGGACCGCAGTGGAGGCCGTCTGGCGGCAGTGGGGCGTGGGGCTCGGGCCGCTTGGGCACTTGGGGAAATGGGGAGTGGGGAACGGGGAATGGGGGAAAGGGCAGATGAGTGCCGGGCCGGGCCACCGGGGGGCGGGGGAGACGCGGAAGCGGGCACGACCGAATGGGCCGAAATGGGATGACCAGATGAGGCGAAATGGGATGACTGGATGGGCACTGAAAACACTAATTTTAGCTCAACTATATATATACATATGTGATATGTATTATACCCTATATATATATTGATTTTTTGTTAAAAAAATGGGTATTCAGCTGAATACCCTTGAATTACTGTAGATCCGCCCCTGATTTAAGGTAGTGTTTATAAAAGTGATGGCTTATGACTTTTTTACTGTAGCTGGTTGATTTTTTACTGAAGCTGAGTTAGCTTATTGGACATAATTAAATTTAAAAAAATAAAAATAGAAAAAACATATTAGCTTATTACGGATAATAAAAAAAGAAAATTAAAAAAAAGAAAATTAAAAAATACAAAAAACAAAATCATGAACAGTAAATTAAAAGCCGACACCGGTGAAAAAGGGCTTTTGAGCGAAGCTTTGCCCTCTCTTTCCTCGATTAAAAAAAGCTTTGCACTTGCTACCTGAAGTCAAGTCCTCAAATCTTATTGCAGCTTATTTCAGTGCAACATTCCACGTAGCTCTTGGTGACGCAGGCAGTCTCTTCCGGTTGGAAGCCATTTGCTGTTCTTACGAAAACGGCGATGTGCATCTCTCTACTGCTTGCACAGATGCGGACCATTGTTTGCCCGGTTGGTGAAGTCAGCCAGTGGGCGCCCTGTCTGCCTGGTTTTGGGCCATGGTGCCGTATATTTTTTGGAGACATTATTTATGCAAATAATGTCATCTGAGTATACGTACATACGTAGATACGGTTTAGATAGGCGTGAAATTTTTTATAATAAAATTAATTTTTACTCTATCATTTTGGTTCTACACTTGTTTCGAGTAAAATGTTTCGCCAATTGCATGCGTCTGAAAGGGGGAAAAAACTAATCATGTCTTTGGAAACAAGCGAACAGAATCCCCCCTGGCAGCAATGTAATACTACAGTAGTACGCACAAAAGGGCCGTATTCAAGACAAGTAAACAAGCTTCGGCTTCAAACTGCAACGAATTAGGCCCAGCTCAGCATTCAACGCCAGTGTTCGGCGGTGGCTCAGCGATTTTTTTTCGTTTTTTGTTTTGTTTTTTTTTTCTTATATTTCTTTGCATCATCCGCTCTAGATTAGTGTATCATTTTTATTTTTAAATTTTTTAAAATTTAATTATACTCAATAAACCAACTCAGCTACAGTGTTTTTTCAGCCAGCTACAGTGTTTTTTTAGTAAAAACCAAAAGTCATCGCTATTCCGAACGCGCCCTTAAATTGAAGCTATCCTACTCCGTCGGAAGCTGCAGGATCATGCATGATTTAGATTTCATTTAAAAGTATTGTGACTTTTGAATATGATATTTGGCTGATTGCAAGAAAAATTAGAGGAGTAAGCGATACTTATGTTAAAAAACCATTTTGATCAAAGTGACTTCTATAAATGACTTATAAAAATTACATTAAAAAGTCACTTTATTCAAAAAGCTAGCTTCTAAAAATTAAAAGTCAAAAATTGTTTAAAACATGCTCTAGTTTACAGCAGTCCAGGACGAGAATGAAAGGGGAAGTAAGGCGTCGCCAAGGCGGCCCGATCGAGGTTACTTTTCTCCTTCACCTCCTTCCCCTCCCTTGCACCTTGCTGCTTCTGCTTCTCCTTCTCCTTCTCCTTCTCCTTCTGCTGCTTCTGCTTATTGCTGTGCTTCTGCTTCTCCTGTTGCTTCTTGCTGTCGTCATCAGACTCATTCACAGACGACGACGACGAAGAGGGTGGCTTCTTGGGGAGCACCTTGGCAAGCGACGGCATGCAAGAGAAGCCCATGGCTGCAGCTAGCTCAAGTTGCTCAGCGGCAGTGGCTTCTTCAGGCTTCAGCTCTATGTATCAGCTGTTGCTTGCTACTGTGGTGTGTGTTGGTGTTGGACAAACAGGGGCTTCTTGGCAACCTTTTTATAGGGGAAGATTGCCACACTGTGTGGCTCCAAACTTGCAGAGGAAGATTGCCACTACAACTCCTCCTCTACTCTCGATTTGATTCTCTTTTTATTATTCATTTGAGCACATGGTCAGCACCGTATTATCTTTATGCCCATGTCGCTTTCTTTTGGCGTGATAGAGCAGGTAACAAGTTCTGCACAAGTGTGGCGTGATGGAGAGGACCTGACAGGTGTGCCTGCTGACACAACTGGGCCACCTGTCAGTCAAGAGAATGTCTGGCAGGTAGGTGTGGCTCTCGTAGTTTGCACAATTGCTTGGCCTTGCTGACTGGTACAGGTGATCTTAGTCGTTGTTGTCTAGACCGATGACTGGCAGAGCTTCCTTGGCAGGCAAGCAGAGCTTCCTTGGCAGGCAAGCTTCTCGGTTAAAAAATCTCCGCTAAATTATCTGTGGGAGAGCTAGAACTTTAGTAATAGAGATGTAAACTTAAGATACATCAATAATTATAAGTAAAAAAAGAGTAATTATATATAGATATGTATTACATAGCTATATATTTACTCTATTGTGTGAGTAGTTTTTTATATATATGTCATACCTATATGTATACATATATTAGTCTATTGGTCTCATGATTAATATAAACACTATTTATAACATGGTATCAGAATCATATCTAGGGTTTCATCATACCTAAGGTTCCACTGCTGTTCTTCCTTAGCCACCACCACTTCACGAGCTCGCTGCCACTGCTTGGGGCTTCTTCCGCTGCCATTGCCGCCCAGCCTGACATCCGACCAGATCTGTTCTTTACCAATCCACCTATCTGGATCGCTTCGATTCGGGCTTCTTCCACCACCGCTACCGATCCGTTCTTCACCGCCGCCGTAAGATCCTCCACCGATGTCGGCATCACTTGCGGCTGTCCCTCTCCCGTTAGGTGAGCTGTCACCGGGTCTTCTCACCAACTTTTTCTAGGCGACAGGTCGGGTCGGCCGGCTGGATCCTCCCTCCTCTTCTTTTTTATTTTATTTTGATTTTTGTTTTGATTTCCATGGTTAATTTTGGAGCATATGTGTGTATATATTTTTACATATATTTTATGCATAAAATTTCAAAGATATCCATTTTAGTGTTATTACTTTTCCTTTTTATATTTTTCATATTTTGCATATCTCCTCTTTAAATATTTATTGCTAATTCATTTTTGGGAATTTTGGGGCAAATTTTGATTCATCTTTTCATATTCACATTTTGATTTAAAATTTTCTTCTATTTAAGTATATCTTCTCTTTTTGGTGTTCTTTTGTTTATTTTATACTTTAGTGTCATATAAATGTATATATATGTATGAATACATTTTTGTGTTATTTAATGGAACCTCAATCAAAACCAAAGAAATCCAAAAAATCAAAATAACATGAAAATGCAAAAAAATCAAAATTTTCACAATTTACACCTTTTCCAAAAATGCTAAGTTTTCAGGGCATCACAGGAGCTCGGTTGTTCTTGCTGTTCTTGGTTACTCTTTGGTTGTGGGGGACTTGTGACTCTTCCTGTGGGGTGGGCTTGTGACTCTTGACCGGTTCGTTGCCTTCGGTGGTTTCTGGGAATGGCAAGCGATTGGCTGGTTTTGTGGCTTATATATGGGGAGGTTTCGGCATCCTCCTCTCAGTTTTGGCTGGCTCTTGGCTATTGCCCAGCTGGGCAATGCTGGTCTTATCCTCTCTTGTGCCTTGGCGCTTTGTTGCTTCGGATCGAAGGTCCTGATGGTGAGCTTTGCACTGTTTTGGGATGCTTTGGGGCCTAAGGTAAGTTTGCGAAAATGTGGGCTTTAGGTTTTTGAAATGCCGGATGATGAGGCCCACAAATGGTGAGAGGTGCCGACCGGCCCGGGACGGTCTAAGAACCTCGATGAATGTCACTCTAATTGGCTCTAGTAGCCCAAGGGTATTGACGACAGCTCTGACTCTTTTTCTTCTTATTCTCCCTTGGATTGTTGTTTAATTTGCTCTCTAACTACAAAAGAAAAATAGGGTGGCTGGCTCGGACGACCTAACGTTGGCTAAACGTGAGGACAGGGTTCTACGATGCAAGCGTCGAAGAGTTAGCTTTTTAGTTGATGCAGCTGCAATTCTAGGAATTAACTTCTCTTTATGCACCATTTTGTAAAAAGAGGTTGTAATAATTAGATTAGGTTTATTTCCTTGAGATTTTGATAATTGGGGTTGTAATTCATTCTTGTAATTAATATGTTGTGATAATTCTTAATTTAATTTTAATTATTGCTAATTACACTGTTGTGAGTTGATTAGAGCTAGGTTTCTTTCAGTCATCATGAAAGATGGAATCCCTTATAAAATCCTCAGCATCGGCTGGTCTCCCAGCTCGTCCAAGGAGATCGACAACACAAGTGCAATGCTTTATGGTTGGGCTCACCCCTTATTCATAATTTCACAATACCTGCATGAGATCATCAAAGGAGATGGATCCATGAGAAACAATCATAATTTTATGGTAAGACAATAAGATGCACTCCGGCAACACAAAAACTCGAAAGCTGCATCGATAGTTTTTTTTTTCTGATAAAGAAAGTTGCATCTATAATTGAACGAATAATCTGACAAGAAAATGACGAAGCATTACCTGAGTCCCTCATCAACGCATCCGCTATGGCTACAGGCAGTAAGGAGACCGAGAAAAGCAATCTCATTCGGTACCACCTTGGCATCCACCATTTCATTGAGAAAAAATGTAAAGACAACCATGCTGGGCATGGCTTGATAATACTGCAGACCAAGAGACAACGTCCTGTGATTCCATTTCCTGAACCCGACCTCCGAGCTGCAGCATCAGCATCCCCTGACCTAGCATATATATGTATGCAGGAGTTCCCCATGGCAGCGAACCGATCAAAACCAGATTGTGGCAAAGCACTAGCGGATCTGCTCACCAGTCCTTGCAATAGTTGCAGTCCAGCACCCAACGAGCCATGGAGCAAAGCCAGAGTTGAAGTACAAGTCGACGAGTGCGCTTGCGATGAAGTCATCTCCTCTCCCTGGGAATGGTGCCTGAGCACTTGCCTATGTATTCGTCTCCCGAATTCAGTAGGACGCTGGAGAATGCGAACTCAGTAGGTCCCATCCCTCGACTCCGCACCTCTGAATACAAAAACTCAGTAGGCTTTACGCTTCTCTTGCGACATCCTTACCAACTACAGCCTCATCGCGACAGAATCCCGCGACCATGGCATTGACACACGACCGCACTGTTAAGCGTGCCGTGGTACGTTTTTACCCTCCAGCGTTTGGAGCTTGGCGGAGTTCCCAAGCATGCGTCCACGGTGGTCATGTGCTCGAGTCGAACCACAAGTCAGTGTTCACAGAAAGTGTGGCCGCTAGATTAGGAACCGAACCTGATCATCCTTGGGAGCCAAGTCGCACAATACGCCTACTACTGTAAGGGCTGTGATCTCATACTTCAATTTTCATAGTTTGTCATCCGCTAGTCACCAAGTCAAAAGCTTTATGAAACAAGACGAGCTGATCAACTAGCATAGCAATAGCAGTAGTTGATACACTTTGCACGATAACAGTATATTCAGTACCAAGGGTCGCCACATAATATACTACGATTCTGACTGCCCAGCGAAAACAAGTTCAGAATTTAAAACTACCTTTTAGTACATAAGACATCGCAACAAGTTTCAAAGTACAAATCACAGGCCAAAGACTCCACCAAGCATGTTAACCGGATCCATGGGAAGCTCTCGTCGCCCCCTAAAACCAACACTTATCTCACAGCAAGATACAAGTTGATCAGCTAACGATAGTGATAAGTCGACAGATAAAAAGTTTTACCTGCCAGGAACACAATGTCAGGGGTTCTCCCTGCGCTTAGGGGAAGGTGAGCTGCTGCTCCGGCTGTCACTAGAGATGCTCCTTCCTCTAGGACCCCTGCAAGGCATGCCATTTTTAGTTTCAAAAAACAAACCGATTCAATTTTATTATACGCACATAGCTAGCGTATTAGCGTATCTAGACATGATGCAAAACACCAGAAAAATGAAACAGCACAAAAATGTGTTACCTTCTTGGGCTGCGACTCCTTGATACCCTTCTTGGTCCCTATACAAGGAAAAATTTTAGCAATCATACCACTTTTTTAAGGTGGAGCATTTAACCACTTAGTATTGCAGAGCAAGACCAACAACAACAGAAGCAAAAACTTAAGTATTGTTTTATCTAATAGGCTACAAAAACCACAGCAGATGTAGCACTCACCCTTCTTGGAGGACTGGGTGATCGAGAATATGATGAATCTGACCTTCCACGCCTCAATGGAGGTCCTCGACCCCTGCTACCACAGAGAATTAGATGTGAGCTCCGTTGGAAGATTTAGAAGGCACAGAGGGAGGGAAGATAAAGAGAGAACAATTTCGTTACCTTCGAGGAGAAATTGATCTGGAGCGGGAGTGAAGGGGGCGGCGAGGAGGAGAACGACTGTGACGACGTGGAGGTGGTGGTGGCCTTCTTGGAGGGCTCCTCAACCGCCTTGGGGGTGGTGAACTGCAGAAGAAAAAAAAGACGAATTAACAATTAGTAATAAAATTAGGGGGAAAAGATCTAACATAACCTTCAGACACAACAAAAGAACAAAACCCAACAGAGAAAAAATGGGTGAAACAAGTGAAAGAATCAGCAACTAATCTTATAAACCAGGACATTTGGTACATATATGTAATGGTTTTGTGTTAACTTCACCATCCAAATGCATAAGGATAATTTTAGGAAACAGCTCTTAAGACAATAATTGCATGATCCTGACCAAAATTGTAAAGTATAAAGATGGGATAACCCGATAGTTACAAGCAATCCACAAATATAAATGAAGAGTAAGACCTGATACATTTAGCACATCAGGCCAGTATAAACAATATATTGTATTCCTCCTTGATGAAGCACAGCCACATTGCACAAAAATGATAAATAGAGACAAGCTCAAAGTGCCTTACCGCCGTCTAGGAGGCCCAGGGGAGCGTCTGCGCGGCGATGGGCTGCCACGGCCCCTCCTAGGTGACAGGCTGTTGTTGTGAGAACAGTGTCAGCAATTCCAGTCACAACACCCTAGATACACGAAAGAGATCCAGACATTGCTCACCGATGAGGTGGCCTATGCCTTCTAAGTGGTGGTGAAGGAGAACGTCTTCTAACTGGAGATCCTGGTCTCCGGCGAGGTGTGTCACCACGCCTGAGGGGGGAAGCATCTGGTCGACGACGCATAGGTGGAGAATCAGCACGACGTCTAGGAGATGGATTGGATGGACTCCTGGGTGACTCAACCCTTCGATTTGGTGATCGCTTTCGTGGAGGTGAAGCTGCCTTTCTTCGCGGAGATGCTGCTCGCAGGAATGTAATAGTATTAAATCATCAAAGTGCTACAACATGCACCTGGAAATTTAAATCCTAGATAGGAGCAAAAGTAACAAACAACAGATATAATTGCATATTGAAGAGTAAGCCATGACTCAATTATAAGCTATAAAGCTTCAGAAGCTTACGTTCCCTAGGACGCTGCTGAACATCCTTTTCAGCACTAGTAGCACCTTTATCACTCTGTGGAGCATCTCTTTTTGGAGGAGGGGGAGGTGCCTTCACAGGTGAAGAAGCCCTTTGCCGTGGTGCAAGTGTGAATCTTAGCTTAACAACATTTCCATCAATTTGACCCTGAAAAGATGTGAATCTGTTGGTAATTTGCTCATTAAAAAAACATAAACATAGGGCAGAAGGCGTACACCATCCATGTAAACAAGAGCTTTCTCAGCATCAGCTCGCTTCTTGAACTCAATATATCCATAACCACGAGGAAGATTTACCTAAATAAAAAAAATGAAAAGCAGATGTCAAGGGGAGCTTCCTCAGATAATGTCAATGCAACATATTCACTTACCATTCGGTCCATTGATAGCTCCACATTCACCACCTCGCCAAAATTTCCTGCAAAATAAGGATAGTTAGACCATTATATTGTATACTGTTTTGTTTAGCGCAATTGTTTTACATACAGAATAATTCGAAAACAGAGCATTTCTTTTCTGCTTTGTGCAAACCCCCAACCCTGAGATCATGGAGCTCACAATAATGTGGTATGCAATGGAAGAACATGCAAAATGTTTACCAACTTAACATCGACCTTCAGGTCATCCTAGCCTACCACTCCAATGAAATTATATAGCAAGTATCAGCAACTTCTCAAACCATTTGTAAGATTAGTTAAATATCAAGCAAAACTAATATCAATCATTGTAGTTCCCTGTCTGCATAAGAACATCGGTTGGGGGTAACAATTTGCATTGTTTTACAAGAACATGGAACCAGAGTTGGTCTATTATTATAGCAACAGGAACACACCCACTGCATGGAACCAGAGTACAGTTAGCAATTCACCAACCTTAAAACTGAAAACTTCATGCAAAACACAAGGCTTCAAGATAAAAATGAATAACCACACAGCACAAATTAGATATTTAAGTACTCACAAAATGCACCTTGCCAACAGAGTTTCTAAATGCCAAAAGACAGCTCAACTATCAAACAAGGAAAACTAATGCAAATGCAAACATGAACTTAATTTCACCCTCTAATTCATACAGCAATAACTCAAATCATAACAGTACCTAACTTCCAACAAGAATGAAGTACATGAAAAATATGAAGACAAACTCACCAAATATCTCTTTCAAATGAGCCTCATTAACATTCCTGGATAGATGATCAATGTGGAGAACAACCGACTCAGGAGCAGGAGATGCTTTCCTAAAACAAATAACCACCAAATCAATATTGTTGGGCACAACAAGAGAGAGAGCACAACACATGCTCTGTTAGTATTTCCTGTTTCAGGGGGAAAATAGAACGAAGTATTTAAACGCATAACTCCTAATATGAGAAATAGCAGGAAGGAAAATGCCCAACAGCAGCCTATATATGAAAGACATAAACTTTCCCAGAAATATATAGGGGCCAAACTTGGTCAACTTAAGTACGAAGAGGAAGTAGCAACATACCATCTAATATAAGAAATTATCTCAGATGCTACTGCTATTTTTATCTTGCTAACATAAAGGAGTTGGCTCAAAATATAATAGGTAATATGAACAAGCTTTATATTGTCATCCCACGAATAGCATTCGATACATACCATATTTGTTCATGCCAGACACAATGATAACAAGTCCAACAGCATGCTTAAAACATATAAGCATCAATGCAGTGCCAACAGAACAGAAATAAAATATGCAGATATTCTGCAAGCTTGTACCTTGGAGGTGAAGCTTTTTTAGGAGGAGGTGATGGTGAACGGCCTTTTTTCGCGGGCGAACCTCTTTTCGGTGGTGGTGAAGACGATCGACCTCTCCGAGCTCCAGGTGAGCTGCGCAGACAACAGTACCCATAAGTAAATGTGCTCAGGTGAAAGAGAACTAGCATGAGAATTGAAAACCACCAAAGAACCATGCTGACGAAAGCAACAGGCATGAAGAGCAACCAAGTGACTTCATGGATGAGCAAATTTAAGTGCACTTTGTGTGTAATGTCATAACGACAATTGAAACATAGTAATTTATAAGGTAAAAATAAGAATGAAAAGCATGAGGCAGGATGAACGTATAGGACAGAAGACAGTGAGTTGATTTCAGAAAGATTTGTTTCGTCTAGAACTATGCAATAGTACAAGGGATATTGGATTGGTCCTATGAATGTAACACAGATATGTTTCAAATGGACACAAGGGGCCAGTGAAAGAAACAAAGTGCAACTCTGCAACGATTCAATGGAGGCTCCATACAGGCATACAGACAAAATCAAACTCGAAATTTGACGAATGTATGCCCAACTAGTTAATTTAAATAGGATACGTATGAGCCAACAATGGATCCATTCTTAATTCTTACTCAGTAGCAAATGAAGGCCACCACAGACCTACATTGTTAAGGAAATAGCAAAGGAACAACTAAACACTAACAAGCAGCTAGAACAAACCAAAAACGTTCCATCTGTATTCTGAAGAAAATAAATTTGCTAATGATCAAGACAATTATTACCAACGTCTTGCTCTGTTAGATACTAAAGAATTACATCCATACTGTTGAATCTCAAGAGGACTAACTATATTCAACAAAAAAACTGTAACATGCAGGCCACACTTATATGGGATACTGTACACATCAGAAGCAACCAGCTTTATATACTACAGACAGCAGTTGCAGCCGGTTCCTAGAGCAAATAATCCAGTTTAAGTTATGTCCCATTTCTCTAGAAACTACAGATTTAGAAGAACAAAAAAGGTAAAACTTTACCTATCGAAGCCTTAGGACCAAGTCTACAGAATGACAGCCACACAAGATCTAGGGTTTGTGTTTTTAACAAAGTGGCACTCAAATCAGTAAATCCAACGCCATTAAATGTATGAAACTAAATATAAACACATAAGACCCGCATATTTCTAAACAAGCTACTGCTCCAGAATTGGTGTACTGGGTAGCACAAATCTACTACACGAACTATCACCAACCTAAAACCCAAAACTTAAAACACCCCCAAAGCGAGAGTGGGTGCATTCAAAAGTTACAAAACTACTCGTGGAGCCCCCAACATCTCTGAAACAAACGACACCAAAATCAAATCTAAAACCCTAAACCGATGGATCCAGAGCGTAGGGAGGCGCGTCCCACCTGCGCCTAGCAGCGAGAGGGGAGCGGCTCCGGGAGGGTGAGGACGACGATGAGAAGGAGCGGGAGCGCGAGCGGGATGAGACGGAGACGGATCGGGACGGCGAGCGGGAGGAGGAACCGGAGGAGGAGCGCGAGGCGGAGCGGCCGCCGCGAGGCTTCGCCATCGTCTCCGGCGGCCGGGCGAGCGGGGGTGGGTTTGGGGTGTTTGGGTTAGGGTTCTGTCGTGAAGGGGTGAGGGAAACTTCGTCATATACCCTTCTCACATTTGAGAGTTTCGGGATTTACCCTCCCGAGTCACTGACACGTGGGGGGATAAGGGCTGGGAAAAAGTAAGGTGCGGAGTCAATGCTCTCCGGCCTACGTGTTGGAGGGATGTGATTCGTTCTAAATTTCTCGTCGGGCCCACCTGCAGCGCCTCGAAACACTCCAGTTGGGAACTTGGATCAGTACTCCTGAAAATGCTATGATCTTTTGCACTGCGACTAATAAATTTTACGACAGTGCTATACCATATATGAATATTTTTTGAGATAAAATCAGTTAAATTTCTGACCTTTGGATCTTTGTGAAGATTTATGCGTCATCTTTGCCACCGACATCTTCCTCCACTCCGACAACACCGTCGTCTTCGCACGCCACCGCCCCCTGAAATTAGAGCTCGGGTTCATCGTTAGAGTTAGGGTTCACCCAAAACCCCTAGCTTAAAGGGAGGCCAGCGTAACGGCGGATCAGTAGTGGGAGGCGGAGGTGACACGACGATGGTGGTGCGACCTCGACCACGGGCGGGATGAGGGGCAGTGGGCGAGGTAGGCGGCGGAGGCGCCACATCATGGAGTCCATTAGGTGACAAAGGGTGACGCTAGTGGATCTAATGGCGTTAGCCGTAAGAGATCAGGGAAGAAAGGCGGGTGCAGAGAAGGAGAAGGCAGTAGGGGAGGTGGAGGTGGTGGCACGACGGCCTCGTAGGTGTGGTGCCGGCAAGGAGGCGGGGTCGGCTCAAGGGAGGGGGCTGCATGGTTGGAGACGGGTTGGGTGGTGGGCGATGGCGACGGCTGGGAGAGAGGAGAGGGGTAGAAGTTAGGGTAAGGGTTGTGTTTACATCTAATTTGAGTGGGTTAATGTTGAGTGTTGGATCTGCATCCGATGGTCCAAAAATATGATTGATTTTTGCTTAAAAATAATCAACTAATGTATAGACCGACCTTAATTTTTAATTGTGATTTTTAAAACGGTGAAGAACGATGGAGATACTTGCGCGAACAGCGCACACATCAGTGGACTCGGGAAGTCATTTGAAGAAGTGGCTTCGAGAAGCCGCTTTGTTTGTTTCGATTTTCGAATAAGCAAAAGCCAAAAACCTAAAAGAATAAGGCCCGACCTACAATGATTTTTTTTTTTTTGCAAGGGACCTAAAATGGATCTTATAGATTCATCAAAGAAAAGTTCACAGAGCTTGAATTTCGCAGAAATTTTACTCCAAGGATAAATTCTCACGTTTCAAACAAAACCCAGAGGAGGTGTTATCGCTGACCCACATGCATAGACAATGCAAAACATGCAATTCGAACCTAGACAATATTCAGTTGAATATTGCCTAATAAACTGTGGTGTACCGGGACATAGTAGTGTTTATTTGCATTTTACTGCAGAACAACCTACCTAACAAATTTTATCAGGACAGCAGTGCATCACAAAGTCAAACAAAATAGCGGCGCAGCAACTAAGCAGATCACTTGATGGCACATGGCGATGTTTTGGTCAGAATATGCAGTTGATCGCATGGTTAACTTCAATTTCAGGAGTCAGTCTGCTCGTTCTTCAAATATTTACGGACGCAACCAAAGTATACAATACAATGATATGATACACGCCTAAAAAATAACCCAGCAAGATCTTATCTCTGCCTTCCTTCTATGTTGTGACTTGTGAGTTAACATCTTTCAAAAATCTTGTAAAGTTTATGCAGAGAAGCAACCTGCGTAATAAGTTACAAATCAAACAGCTCGAGGTTGGTAATCCTTGTCATCTATGAAGGTTGTTTGTACAACTCCTTGTGGTAACACTTAAATTCATTTCACAGTTTGTTGCTACTTGTCGACAGAAAGTGAGATAATCTACTCAAAAAGGCTGTATGCGGCCTGGTAGTTTGAAACTGCTTCTTCTAAAAGAATTTAAATAGTTCCACGCTTTAATTTGTACCAAAAATTTACAAATTTATTAGCAATTCTTTAAACAATCTAATGCCAATGCTTGGTTGAGAGAGTAATGGAAACAAAACTTGTACATAAGCATGGCAAGAAATTATGGTGCGAGAATTGAGCTTTACCAAAGATAAAAAGGGAACCTGAACCAAAGTTAGAAAAGAACCTGCACAAACGTTCAATCTGTTGCCATTGACTTTGGGGCTTGAGGAAAAGAACCTGCACAAACGGCAATTAACTTTGAGTGAAAAGACATGCATTTGATGCTGCAATTGGCCCCATGGGAGGTCTAGCCTCAGCATCATATATCACGGATATTTGTTGGGTATATCATCAATTTCCATGTCATGTTACCTGAGTGGTTACACATTAGCAAAGTCACTGCTACAGACAGTCCTATCATAGATGGTTCGGAACCGTTATTACAGACGGCTGTACCCGTTCAGTATAGCCTGTTTTGTAGTAGTATGGGAGAAACTCCGGATTTAATTGTCTAGTAACGTCACAACGTAATGAACGTCTTTGATACGGAATTCCCCACATGACAACTAAGGTGTAAAACTTGGCAAATCTGCTTGTGTTCGATTCAATGGTTACAGAATACAGATATCAAACAAGCTCACCTGTATTTTTTATATCATTATCAGCATGTTCACCACTTGCCATGCAATCTTTATTTTTCTTGTATAACTGAATGCCATTCCCAGATGGATTTGGAAGGATAGGAGGATGAAGTGCATAGAAGTTTCCAATAGCAGCAGCTGCTGTTCTGAAGCACTCTTTCTCATCATCCGAGGTAACCTATTATAAAATGGTGATTGCTAAAATCAGGATTGCCAGAACTGGGAGAACTGGAATCTAAAATAAGAAATAGAAGTTATTTTCGGATACTACTTGCATATCTACATGAAAAGACAATCAAAATTTCACAATGAAAGAGCCTGCAGATTTACTACTTGCCAAGTTGCCATCACCTCAGCAGGGAGTGGTAACCAAAAATTAAGCGTGTATATAGTAGCCACCTAATCCCTTGTTTCTTTATTTGAAAAATGATGTTCGGTGACATTTTTTATAGTTTGATTGATAATGTAAAAAGATACTAGATGATAACTAGAGGTTTTTGGACACTATATAATAATAATGTGTATTGTACTTAGTGGTGACAAAGGTGATGAAAATAATGTACTTGAAAATATTTGTCACAAATAGTCTTTAAATCAATTGTGTTGAGGTGGCCTTATTATGATAATAGAGTGCAGCCCACACCTGAGAGTAATAAAATTTCATCTATGACATTCAGTTTGTGTTTTATATAACCCATATTGAAATACAATTTAAATACTTCATAGATAGCAACTAAGCAAGATGGTGTCTACATAGTCTGTGGGTTCAATTTTGCCGAATGCATCCGATAACCAGACCAAAAGAGCAACTAAGTGAGAGGGTCGAGGCATATTGAAAATACCTGAGAGTCGAATGACCATCATGGAAGTCAATCTAGTTGGGGCCCCTCTACATCCCAAGAAAGCAGCGGCCACATTCTGGACCACTTGTGGGATAGTTGCAAGGCAACGGATCTCCAACATCACACCGAGCTAGAAGTCTCTGACGATTGAAAAGAAAGATCAACTTTGGAAGGAAGTCTCAAGATCCTTCAAGATCAGAGAAGAAGTCTAGGGCTTTGTGCGACGATAGGCCTTCCTAGCGATAGGCAAGACGTGGAAGAACTTCAAAAGTACACTTGTCATGAAGTACATGAACCATGATGGGACATCATTCACAAAATATCATTTCCTCTATTTAGATATATAGGATGCCTTGGTGGGCATAAAGATGACCGTCGAATTCCAAGAAGAAAGCGTGGCGCATAAAGCAATCCAGGCTCAGAACACTTACCCTCACAGAGTCAGCGTTGTTAAGTACGTTGGTAAAATCCCACAATGGAGGAGAAAGTACAAGGAGGCAATCCTATCGGAGGCCTCCCGCCATTTGCCAGGATCACAGATGAGTACATCCGAAACTGGTTAAGAGCGAGAACATCTACCACATCTCCGACGTGCCATATCCTTCATGAACTCGACAGATCAGGAAGTGTCACAATGTTTGGTAAGATATCAAACTATCTAGCTGGTAATATGTTCATAACTTCATAAGAACTGAAATAACATGTTGATCTCTTGCAAAAAAAACATTGACTACAGAATCCTCCTAAGGCAACTTCCAGGATATTAGTGAGAGGGACATATTATCCATAGCCCTAGGAAATAAGGAACGCCTAGGTCGCACGTGAGGTCTTAGGGTTTACATTTCCTGAAAGCAAGGATTCCCAGACAACTCCGACTCGCACAGGAGTCGGAAGAGATCGAAGACCGAGCACGAAGAGTGCATAAAAGAGGAGATTCGTGTAGAATGGGAAGCTAGCACGTTTGGAGGAAAGGCTAGAACAAGTGCTCAACCAGTCGCAAGCCACCCCCGTTATTGTGGAAGCTTGTCTACATTACCATCGGAGTAGTGTGTATGACGATATATATATATATATATATATATATATATATATATATATATATATATATATATATATATATATATATATATATATATATATATAATACTCAAAGATAGACTTATATGATGCTTTAGCTAAGTGTTTATCGTTTTGTAGGAGCACATGCCCTGCAAGCTCCAAGTGAGGCTAGTTGGGTCCATTCCTATCGAGGCTGGGTGGGGAATGACATTTCCATGTCAGGAAGGGAAAGTGCTACACGGTGCCCAACTAACGCAGGGTTACGCCAAGGTCTAGGTGGACATGAAACATGTCCATGTCAGGGTCGTCCCACTGGAGAAGCCCTGAACAAAGACATCATAACACTAGGGGATGTTGTGCACACTTTTATCCAGTGGCCCAAGAGGAACATCTGCCCTAGACCCTGCAGTGTTGCGATCTCTACATGACCATGCCTCTCCAATAGAACCCTCAATGACTCCACCTCAACCTCTACTTCAGAAAGCCGCCGTATTAGCTCCCTTGGAGACAACGTCGAAGAAATAAGAAAAGCGTGCCAAGTTGTCTCTTGGGAAGACGTATCACAGGTGAGACACTAACACCAAATTGAAGAAGATTAAGGCATCTTACGAGTCTTAGACGTTCTCCCTCGGAATAACATTGGTCTCCGACACACTATTACCCTGCCTTGGAATGGATTGTGCTAGTTTACATGTCTAGTACATGCGGAGGACCAATGAGCGAAGAAAAATCGGCCCAGTGGATTCACCATTAGATACATAAACATGCATTTTCTCTATGACTAGGGCTTCTTCATCATGTGCTTCGATGACTTATTCTGACTTTTCAACCTTGACGCCTTTTATGCCTCACGTCTAAGATGCTGGATATTGTAAGTGTGTACAATCAAGTTCTATATTCATATAATACTGATAAATATCATAACTCATTACTTATGTATAGATATATGATGAAGAAGCCCAACAATCGTGAGAACCGGTGGGTTTTCTCGTTCCACAGTTGATCTCTGAGCTCACCCAAGACGTATCCTACGTCGAGAATTACATAACGACGAAATTACTTGCTCAGGGCAACAAGAACTACTCTTGTGCCCTATAACCAGGGGTAAGTGTTTTATTAGTTGCTATACAAATTTTATTTGTACTTTATATGTAACATATACCATCACAAACGGTTTTTTGTGTTAACTATCTGTCATATGTCGAATATCATAGAAGGTAATTTTTAAAAACTGTGTATGTTATGGCTTATCACAAATGATTTAGGAATCATCAGTGATAACCACATATTATCACTGACGCAATAAATCAAACGATTCAGAAATCGTCAGATAAGAGTTACGATCCATTTATGATAACCCTATGTGTGGTAGTGCTGCCCCTATTATAGGGAGAGGAGGACCCCCTTGACGGCACGCTAAGTAATATAGAACTAAACTATACTAATATATCTGCTGTCCATTATGGACAGGTTTAGGTTAAATGCCCGCACAATTAAGCTCATGTTACATCGCTCTTCCTTGGAGATTTTACCAAGTCATGCTCCTACTTCGTTAAAAACTTCTTTCAAAAATTATGGGCCGGTGTAAGCTAAGTGCACGACGCATTTGCTTGATTCTTCCCTCTGTACGCATTTCCTAAAATTTTTTTATAATACACATCATGTTTTTTTTTTGGAACACTAACCAAATTTAGCAAGCGTTTGACCGTTAATTTATTATCCGGAGGCTCGGGACAGGCCAGGATGGATGGAAGCTAGGGAGCAGCTCGATATGAGATATGCTTGATCGACTCTGTCTCGAAGGCGCAGTCGCCGGCGTTGATCCGCCTCAGGTTGTCGAGACCGCGGCGCGTCAAGCCGTCGATGCGCGGAACCGTGGGGTAGGCGAGGTCGCCGGCGTCGGCTGAGGAGGTCGTCGTTAATTAGGCAGTAGAGCTGATTGTACCGTTTAATTTAGCTTCTAACTTCTTTTTTATTATTTATTAATTTTTTTTCTATTTTTTTATCTTTTCTTTTTTCCTTATATTCCTTTGCATTATACATGATGGATTAATATATTTTTTTATTTTTAAATTAACTTAATTACAATAAAAAAATCATAAGTTAACATTATTCTGAACACCCTGAACATGTTTTGGATAAAGCTAGTGAGCTAGCACTCGGGTCGAGAAGGCCTGGGAAGGATATCAGATCACTGGATAGCTAGCTATATATGCATGTTGATCTCTGAATTGCACTTGCACCTACAGGGTAGCTAGCTGGTGTTCGTCTTCTCACTTTCATTCCTCTTCACGTCTACGTATGGCTTCCAGCAAACACATCGACAAGCATACATACATGTGCTCGATCGCCACCTGTTCGTGCGGGTCGTCGATCATCGCCGGCCGGTCGGCTTGATCGGGCGCTAGCTAGCTGTGCCACGTACCCAGGACATGCATCGGCCGCCATGCATGCAAGCGTACGTACGTGCAGCTAGCTAGCTAGATTAGATAGACCCTCGCCGGCCGTGTGTCTTGGCTGATCGACGACCGTACGTGCTCATGTTATTACAATCCTGCTGTATCCACAAAGGCCTTAATTTTATTGTATTATTACATGTATATTTCTTCTGTTCGGGGCTATGCTTCTTGATGGGATTGGACTAAATCTTCCACGATTCAAACAGGCCCAAGAACTTCTTTCTGTATGTGGATGCATGTAATTTCTGGTGGCTTGTTTTTAAAATTCGGATGCTGTTTAATATGAAGAGTTTTTTTTTTTTTTTGCGAGGGAAGTTCTTCTTGTCATATTGGTTGAAGGTTTCATCTGATGTACTCTTTATTCTGTTCATGTAGGTCACATTTCGACAGGGTCTACAAATGCTGGAAATTTTCTAGTGTTATCCCCTGGGAACATCAATTTTGGACGACTTCGATTTTTACGAGGAAAAGGAAATTCCAGTTCTGCCCGACCAACTCCAGTGAATCCGACTGTATGGTACCGATCTGTCGCAAATTTTTCCAAGTGTCACATATCGATTTCTCAAGCGTCTCTCTGCTCCCGTGATTGCAGGAACGTTTGGAGTTAGGCATGCAGAGTTTGACCAACAAATTACAGTGAACAGTCCAACAAATTACAGTACCGGAATTGCAACTCAGAAGCGCAGAGGACAATTATGATAAACCAGCTGCAGTACCGCGAGAGATGTTACAAGGCTTTAACTAAGTAGCCTGACGCACACCGATCGGTTCCATACAAGCAAAACAGTTTTCTTGTTCCATTTGTATATACAAATAGCTTGACCTATCATCTAACCTTGTCTACTGAAATCCACGCTACAAAGGGACGACACAAGGAATTTTCTCCCTCCATTCAGTTCAGGACAGCACCAGCTCTGCCTAGATGTTTTAGAAACCACAATGTGTACAAGCATAAACTAACAACAAGAGCACAAGTGCTACGAAAATCCAAAATCCTTCGTTTGCGTCCTCACAGTTAGCTGCACACAAGAGGGACGAGGCTGTCTTCGCTTGTTTGCAGGTCCTAAAATTCTTCGTCGAGCGGGAATTCGTCGTCAGGCATAATAGCCGTCAGGAGCGAGTATTTCACCCGCAGCGAAATCTTGCCCCTCTCAAGGTGCAGCTTTGCACCAGAAACCACCCAGTAGCCTGGCGAGTCCTGCGGCCCTCGCATGATCTCCGTCGTATCCACGAACTTGAGCAGCTTTGGGGTCTGCGCTGGAACAGGAGGGCCACCGGGGTACACCGCCGAGTTGATGTTCACGTCGGCAGGGCGAGGTGTGGGCTTCTGAGCGACTGCGGAGAAATGTGTGCTGATGAGCGTCGAGATGAGGCCTGATTTCTGAACCAGGTTTGGAGATCCCTCCCACTCGAGACGCCTGAGAGGAGTGGCATTGGAGACTCTGGAGAAATGCAGGCGAAGGAACAGTACTTTCTTGAAGCCGTGGTTGATCACTTCTAGCTGTGCCCCCGTGACAATGGAGGAATCGTCTGACTCAACTGGCGCTGTGCAGACATGGGAGAAATGCTTCCACGATCCAATTGGTTCGTAGTATTTGCGGTCATATGCTTCTGGAGTTTGGTTATTGTAAGGGTCGTCTTGGAGTTGGATAATCTGAGGTAGAGAGCAGAGATGCTGGAGATGGATAGCCAATTTGTTGCTCTTCTTTCCTTCAAGAAATAACCGGAGTCCCGTGACAGGTCTTACGCCCACATCAACCTGCATCAAATTGAAAAAGCTGGTGAAAAGATGAAGAAAAAATCCATAAACAAAAATCTAAACCCTCATCTCAGTGAAAACTACACTGCTGAAATGATAAGATTGACACAATAAAAAGTAGCAAATTTTCTTTGAAACTTTTAAGCTTGTTAGACACTTAGACTAGATTCTTCATATGGTGACACTTAGACTAGATTCTTCATATGGTGTAATTGACAACTTGTACAAATAATGAGTTAGGAATTTCTGTATTGAATAAATAGAAAAGTTAAATTTTAAAGTCACCAACTCTCGATTATGATAAATAGCAAAAGTATACATACCATGTTGGTACAAACATAAAGCTTTGGACCAATTAAATTTACTGGTAAAGATGCACTGCTTTGCCTTTTCCTTTGAGGACCCAAAGGGAGGTCACTATAAACAGGTGCCCACTGCCTTGGAAGCTGGAACTCCAAAAACTGGTGTAATTCCTCGATTGGGGGCTTATCTGCATGAAATTTAAGTATATCACCCAGTTATTAATACATTATACATTTCAATTGGATTGCTGGCCTAATGCATTTTTTTGCTGGCTTGCATGCATGTTTGTGTGCTAACAATAGGATGGTGGCCTATAACCTCAAAAGTTGCAACCCAAATGTTACAGTAAATTTAGAATTTTTCCTTGAAATTGGCACCATTTATATTTCTTCTTTTGCAGCTCATTAGCAGAGACTAGAAATTTGATGACAGTCAAGACTTCATAATGAAACGCACATTTACAATGCCCAAATTTGCAGTTATACTAAAGATGGCCACTGACACAGAAGAAGATAGAGCCCCGCACTCCTGCAGTTGCAGGCTGATGATGTGATACAGAAACTAAACTAAGTACTATTTTCACACACTACAGAAGAAAAAATATAGGGAGCAAGGCCAGTGAACAAAGCTACAAAGTATAACAACTTTCTAACAACTATTCCCCAACAGCACCTTCTTTTCTTAGAATCAGTAAACAATAAGGAATTTTTTAAATAATCTATCTTTTATTTGAAAATATGGAAATATACCTACGATTATATTATTTGCAAAAATAACCTCCTGTCGCCCAACCGTTAGGCGACTGCAGCTTCCAGTCGCCGAACGGTTAGGCGACTGTATGGCTTATATAACCAATGCATCGGCAGTCCCCCGGGCCAAGCGAGAGAGAAAAGAGTAAGAAAGAAAGGGGAGGGGAGGAGAGGAAAGAAAGGGAAAGGAGAGGGAAGGGAGACGAGGGAGGGAGAAGAAGAGGAGGGAAGATTCGTCTGTAAGGTATTTTTTATCTTTTATTGTATTTCTTTGTAGTAAGTATATAGTTTGTTTAATGTAGATAATAGTATAAGTAACACCCGTAGAAAATTGTAATTAGAGAAAAAAAGTAGTAAATTGGAATTTTGCTAATTTGTATGTAAGTAGCACCCACAGAAAAATGTAGTTACAGAAATAAGTAGTAAATTGGAATCTTGTTAATTTATAATAGCATAAGTAGCACCCGTATAATATTTTAGTTAGAGAAGAAAGTAGTCTGTGAGGGAGAAATTGTGTTGTTTGTGAGAAGTTGCGGTGTTGTGTTAGTGCATGCGTGACCGACTATTATTCGATAAATAACTATAAAGTCGGTTAGTTGTATTAAGTACTCTGGCCGAGTGCATGAGAAGGATGAATGGTTTATATGGACCAATTAGTTCAAGTTAGCGTCAGAGTCGGATAATGCTTGGTATAGAATACTTTGGCCTTCGGGTTGAATCGGAATAGTGTAATGCACGTTCATTGTGTCATATGTTTTAAGGATTGAATGACGCCTTATTCATACGGTAGTGCAGTTAGTCAAGACAGGCAATAAGAACCTTTTTTGTGAAAAAAGAAGTAAGCTCTCCTTCCTGTTAGACCATTGGGGTGGCCAAGGGTGCAGGTTCTCAAATGCCAAATAGCCTAGAAAACTTTACACCCTACCATCAGGAGAAAAATATATAGTTCCTTTTCTAACTCTAGACACTACCATAAATTATGATACAGGAAGCTGCAGCTACGGCAAAAACAGGAAGGCAATCAAACAAGTGCCAAACAGTGAGTCAGTGACCTTGTTTTGCAATACACTAACACACAAGGCAAGACCAAGACTTCTCTTAATATTAGTCATAACTACCGACAAGGGTTCCAACTTTTTGTGTTAACTGAGATATAGGTAAATAACTGAAATATGACATAGATGATTTGGCAGCTTGAAAGATTGAGAATACACACTTACATCGAAGGTACAGATTAACTGCATGGTTCAAAAATCCGCTACCAGGAACTCCATTCAACAGTGAAGTAATAGGTATAAAGGACATTGAGATGACATCGGGTTCTGCTTGAACAGTATTCAGCCACTCGCTATGAGAAATAATATCTTTATCCCTTCCACCTCTTCGCTTAGGCATCATCACCAAATTCTGAGATAATCACAACCAGCAAATATAAATAAGACTCTTTATATTAACAGCGATAAACAGTATAACAAAAAGACATATACCTCCTTCGAAGAGTAAGAATTTAATGGACTGGACTCCACAAATCTCAGCTGTTGCTCTCTTGTGTTGCTCTGCACGGCCTGCAAAAACTTAAATCATGAATTTTAGAAGAAAAATGAGCTAAGAAAATCTGATATCGCACCAGCACCCTCATACCAAAATATATGACTGCCATAAAACAGTAAGATCTAATGTTTAAATTCCAATTAAACAACATACACATAGATAGCTCTTAGAAACGAGAAAATGAGAATGATGTATCACTAAACCCAAGGTTCTTATGAATTTTCTTTTTTTCTTTGCCGTTTTCTTTGCTGTCAATATATTCCTCCACTGGGCCAGCCCTTCGCACATGTTCTAAGGCTATTGGCACATGCACAGACAACAGGTGTGCATGTCAATTTCACAAATTCAAAGTAATAAACTTGGAGCAAATCCACTATCTTTTCCATTGGCATGGAAAGGCTTATAAAAATTAAAAAGATAACAGTTAATGCTGAGTCACTGATCATTGATGTTGAATAGAAAATATGCCAGAAAAATGTGGAAGGCAAAGAAAATTCATAGGCTAGGAAAACACCTTATCCTTCCCATATGCATCCTTGAAACTAATGTCAGATTGCCCATTTGCATCAAAAAATCTCCTGTCGGACATCTCCTTTAATCGTTTTTGAACATCAACAGCTTGCAAGCTTGAGGAATGCTGTTGTTTCAAATAAATTACATCCTTTCCTCCCATTTTCACACCAACAATTATATGAGTCCCAAAGTTTTTAATGAACCTGTAGAGTGAAGCAATTATAGTTGAAGTTCTGATATCTGAAATAATATTAAATAAAATTTTAATTCAGCGCATGTTTTGATGAAAATAGTTTTCATCAAATTGTAGAAAAAGTTTTACAAAACTGGATGTAGAAAAGCGAACTGATGCTATTTATAAGTGGGGTCATGAAATGAGAAAGACTAAAAATGGCATTATAAGACAACTTACAAGGTGCGGGTACACAGACTTAACAACCCATCAACCATGAATGAATTAGAAAAAATAAGAACGATTCTTAAAAATGGAGACAGCAAAAACTAAAAGCTATATGACTATTGAAGGAGAAACACACTGAGTTTTATCTTATTTTTAATCACCATATGATTTTAGGTATGAATATAGACACAAATATGCATCTAACCTTGCCAAGGCAGCAGGTTCCCAGGTTGATGGAACAGCCTGCTTAACATGATCTCGGAGTACAATTTGTGCCTTCGAGAGTGCAACAGTGTACAGTGTGATACACCAACCGTCAAAAGCAAGTGACTTGGTATTAGCAGCATCTTTCTGCCAGCAGCCAGAAAATTCAAACATAGCATTGAACAAGCCAGCTGGAATTTTCCCAGACAAAGATAACTCCTGGTTGAATTGCTCTGACATCTGCAAATGATTCATAATTTAAGAAAGGTGGCTTTTCTGAACATTCCAAACACAATACAAACATTACTTTGTATAGATATAACTCTATTCTGCCATTTAAAACAGCTTCCATGATAGCTGAGAAGTTAGTGAAACACAATGTTCAGTAATTAGAAACAAGGTATATGCCATGCTTGTGCAGCACATAGATCATAGTTTTGTCATGTACTCATGTGTGATACAACAACAGCATTACAACTGAACTCCTGCCCTCTAAGGTGGAGAAAAACAAACATTGGCTTGCAGATGTGTGGTTGATCCATGTACCACAACACCATGACTCAGCCAAGTCAACCTATTGAGGGAAGATTGCCTGTGGCTGAGATAGGTGCTGACGTGCTGTTGGCTATAGCATGCTACGCACCAAAATGCATGAGTCAGCAAACTAGGTAGAATCCCATAGTTTTGTCCAAATGTCTAACCAGGCAATTGACCAACAATCCTCCAATATAGGCAACTGAAAGCATATATCCCCATCATGGTTGTCACAGCATAATTGGCGACCACGGCACCTAACAGGCACTAGGACACCACAGCGAGGCATACGCTCTACATGCATACATATACATGATGGAGTACATGCAATCCGGTCCCCCTCATATAATCTGCTCTCTCTCCCGACTCCTCACTCCCGCTCCCCGGTGCCTCCCCTCCCCGCGGCCTCCCGCCCTGTCTCCATCGAATCCAACTGCCCCCGGTCTTAATCCAATCGGATCTGGCCATTCGGCCGGCCAAAGCCGAGGGGTGGCCACGGGTTGGGAGTGGGGGAAGATGGTTGTCATGGCGAAACTCCATGGCATCCCCCTGGACCACCACGACGCCTAGGCGTCGCCAAGGCGATGACTTGACGATGCCGTGACAACACTGATCCCCATACATCTCACATTACTTACAGTGGAAGTATCATTTCATATGGAAGAATGTACCTCTGGAGGCCTAAATTGTGCCTATATATGTCTCCAAATCAGTCCAGAATCCAAGGTAGATTGAACTCTATGTTGCCAACACTTCAAATTCTTGAGACTCATCCACACTAGGTAATTCTGAAAACTCCCTCCCTCCCTCTCTCATGCTTTTCTTCTGAACAAGTGTCCGTAGGAACCATAAAAAATGTTCCTATCTTTCTATTGATTTACAGAACTACAACTAGTTACATTAGTTTTGGGGTATCCTTCGAACTATACATGTCACAATGTTAACTTTAGTTCAAAATAGCAAGCATTCAAAGTGATTACTGTATTGTGGTAACCTTACATTTACATGGCATCTTATGATATACTTCGTTGTTTAAAACTAGATAGTAGATACTATACAGTATACATGAGAATTGAAAGTGGGCATACAGAACATACCTGCTGAAACGATAGGACATCAGACCGGAATCGCATCCTCTCCCCTTTGTCACACTTAATTGACTTGGGCACACCAGCAACTGTCAAGCTACCAGGGAGCATGATATCTTGAACCTCATTATGGTCGAGCTCGATGAGCAATGGGTCAGGCAAATTGCGCTGCTTGCAGTATTTGAGACGGATATCATTAGCAATGTCGTAGCCAAGACCAATGGACCGTATGGCTGACTCTGCAGTACTCTGCAGCATGGCTTTATGCGCCATTTTAGATTATTTCGCGATGACAAATTCTAACCCTTGCTAATCCTAGAGTTGAAATAACCGGAGAATCAGCAGACGCTATAATTCTTTGCAGGTGAAATAGTCGAGGATCGCATACTCTTTTTTCCCACTGAATCAGCTAGAACTGACAGAAAACGACAACTGCTGTAACAATTGACAGTGTAACTCGATCCTTAACTGCTTGGAGCCAAATATATAAAAAAAAATCCAGAAGTAGTTTGGCAAATACTCTCAGCCTTTAGCAATCCAGGAAGAAAAGGACGGAATTTTATCGCACTTTCTGAGCCTGCGCAGCCTGAACCGACCAAAAACTGGGAATTTCTAAGAAACCCTGGAGAACAACCAATTCAGTGGCCCAACAGGGTCGAATTTCCGGCAGATCTCCACAGCTTCCCAACACACAATCGATTTCACTAACTGGAAGCCAAGAGAAAACCGGAGTCTTCGCGGCCCTTAAATCGGAACAGCAGAAAGCCGAAGAAGAAAGTATATTTCTCCAAGGAAAAACTCGATCTTCACCAACTCCCACGGTCGCAAAGACGGATTTCTTCACAGATTTCGCGTGGCGCGACCCGTCCTCGCGCGCGGGGAGTCGTGGAGCATCGGATTGCGGTGGAAACCGAAGGACTTTGGGGGAGGACGGGGGAGTGGGAGAAAGGCGAACGCGGAAGAAGGGGTGGAGCAGTGACAGAAGAGGTAAATTTGGGTGGGACCTGTCTCGTCTTTTCTTTATTTCCTTTTTTGCTTTTTCTCTTTGAAAGGTTTGGTTTGAGGCTCTTTTTTTTTTTTTGGTCTTTTCGTTTGGTCAATTTGAGGTGGTTGGCAAGCCAGGTCCACCGGCAGATTTTTTCTATTTATCTTTAATGAATGCTTTAGAAATAGCTAACATGGTATGTTGACTTTTTTTATTGCATTAGTTTAGTTGATATCAGTGGGTGGTAGACTGATTTTCGGACCAACGAGCGCCAATAACCAAACCAAGCCAGCGTTTAGCGGTTGTTCTAGACTATCAATACAGCAAACCCACGTAACATTATTCCCTAGTCTGTTGAGATGGCACGTGCAATTCTTTTAATAAATGAGAAGGTCGAAATCAGAAGTAGCAGCTCCTTTCGGGCACAGCCTCAGTATGCAGAGTTTTTCCAAAAGAATTCTTCAAGGGAATAACATGAGCAACAGCTTGGACGCAGGCACGGCGGGTCGACCGGTCAATGTCCCGATAATTAGGTCGTAAGACAGGGATCGGAAGAACTTGCTGGAACCAGATTCAACGATGGAGCTGTTGATTTACTCAGCCAGGCTGGCGTGACTAGTGACTACTCAACAGCCCGTGTGCCAGCCAGGAGGCCAGTGCAGACGCGCTCTTCCGACGCGCCGTGAAACTTGGAGCAGCTCTGACTTTTTTTAACTTTTTTATTTATTTAAGTTAGAAGTTTTTTTTAAGAATATCTTGGCTTTTAATTTTGATTTATTTTAGATTTTTTTATTCATTTGTATTGTCCGTAATTATATAATAGTTTTTAATTTTTTTAATTGAACGACTTCGAAAAAGATAACAGTCGCTATAGTATAATTTCAATCAAAAAGCTAACAGAAAAGGCTAAAAAAGCTACAAACTTAAGTCTCGGGAGCGCACCAACCAAAGGAAAGGATAATTTTTGGTGGCGGTTGTTGTATGATTTTATCCCTACTCGGCAAACTCTGAAGAGAAGGCATACGAGAATTGGAGCTTGCGAGTTTTGCGGTGCCGACGAAGAAATTGCTTTCCACGCCCTCATGCAAAGGTGCTCTGGATAGCAACAAAAAAAACCACATCACCTTACTTGGGCATTTGATGTTCTTCATGATAAGTTTGCCCATCGGAAGATGCTGCTGTGATCCATAATACTGGTTCTTTGGTTGGGCCGGCTGGGGGTGACGCAGCGACGACGGCCGGCAGTCTGGAGCCCGCCAACGCAAGATTTTTCTTAGAATCAATGCTATCCGCCAGCAGTCAAGATGCGGTGCAACCGGAGTGGTGATCAGGGCATGTCGAGGACAGTTTGTTGCGGTGACAGGCCATTGGTATGATCCTGTGCCTAATGCCCTAACTGCTGTGTCGAGGCCTTTGCTTGCCGTGATGGCTTTCTTTTCCTAGGACTAAAAATGGCATGAGAGAGAGTGAATGGTATCTCAATATTTTTTTAAATATTCATCAATTTTTCACGTCAATAACCATAGAGCTATGAAGATCACGATAGAAAGTTACCACAAAAACTTACGACCTAAGACACTGAAATCTCTAGAAAATCAGCAAAAAAATAGAACTATCGCCACTGTACTTACGGTACTATCATTTGCTACAATAACTAGGGTATTATCATTACAGTAACTACGATACTACCATTGCTATAGAAAGATCAGGGTGGATAGTGATTTCAATACGATTTCAAAAACGAAAATCGATTGAATTTTTTATCCGTAGATCTAAATTATATGAAATTTTGTAGAGGTCTTCTCTAGAGTATTATGAACCTATTTCAATAAATGATCATGAAAATTATAGTCTAAATTGAGATCTTTTTTAGTTTAAAGGAAGAGAGTACTAAAAACGTGTCAAAACCAAAATAGGTGAATACAACTTGTTCGTGGGTGGATGATAACCAAAATAGGTCTAAATATGTTCTCATATATCATAGCAAGTTAGAATACCAAAGAAATTAAGCCAAAAACTATCAGACCATGAAATTGCTCGAAGAGACCAAAGACAAGCAAAAATGGGTTTCCTCATAAACTTATTATCAAAGTGTCTAAATAGGTGAAAGTAGATTCCCAAAGATTATTTCTATCTCTTACACGTCTTTAGTACAGCAATATCAAGAAAAGAAAATATGATAGATCAAAATCAACTGAAACAAGAGTACATCAATCAAAACACGAGAGGCTCAAAGAGATGCACAACGATTGATGTATTGCTTACTTGAGAATGTAGGTTTTACAGCTAATCCACATTGGAAGATAAAGAGCACACAATACACTCAACACTAAAACCCTGACCCTAGACATAAAAGCACAAGAGATATGGGTTAGATGGTTAACCATATGTCTTCATCCTAACTTCTTTTATAGATGGGCTAGTCAGCTACACCCTCTTAATGGATACTATCCACTTAGCACAATAAGAAAATCCGCTTACTCTCCAAACACGGGTTTTGCTCATACATGTTTACTTATGTACGCTTTTTAAAGAGCATAAGATCGTATCCGCTAGATCCTTAGCCTTGATCAAACTAGCTCTACCTTAATCTAAACTGCTCTCCCAAGCGCTACTCATGCACCGCGATTTTGATCCAAGATAATTTGCAGTATTTTAGCCAAACTACTAAAATATCATTTCTTGACCCGGTCTTTATCTTCTATTGCAAGCAATCATTATGCTTGTCATGTGTAGGTGCATCACTAATTTGCCATACATCATTAAGTCTCTCTCCGTCCCGATTTCATGAATCACGACTCACTTAGATTGTCTAAGTCACATGGTGTAATTCTGCCGTTCGAACTCGCCTTCAACATTCCTTGCTTTTCTCGTGTCATGTTTGAACTCACCATCTCACCCGGCATTCTTGATCGTTCTGGGCCTTAGCTCCTCTACGAGCATAGCCTCGATCCTTGCGCGTTGACCATAGTTGACTCTAAACGACCTTGCACATCCAAGACAAAGAGATCGTTTTCGGATACAAGTTTTTCACATCTTGACCTCCGTTAGCTAAAACATGCTTCATACAACATATATTCACTAATCTTAGTTAAGCCAACTCAATCCATAACTCAATTTTTTAAAACCCTATTTTTTTCGCGAAATCTGATAGTACCGCGCGTAACATGCTGTACTAGCGCTACCCAAACCGGTACTACCACGTCTCACACTGGACCTCTCTGAAAATTAGCTAGTGCCAACTAAAAATCGGAACTACCATTTTGCAGTATGACCACGCTCTCACTATAGTATTACTGCACTACGGTATTACCTCTGACATAACGGCAGTATTACCAATTTCCTTAAAGAATTCAGAAAATAGTCTAGATAAAATACGATTTTTATAAAATCACTTAACTACTTTACAAAACTTGCAATGATTCATCGTTATATTACTTGGATCTTCTCATGCGATCCATCATTTTTTTGGCACAGGAGCAGCGGGGCCTCACCCGTAGTACCTACCATGGAGACTGATCGCCAGCAGGCTATAGCTAATTAAAAACTGGAAGGGCCGGGACGGTAACCGCTCGGAGATTACGAGGATTCTGAAGCAAATCCTGGAGTTTTAGTTCTTGATTTCAGGACTTTGTGATGAGGACTTTCTGTAGCTCGTATGCGTGCTGAACAGCCAAGTCCTGCTTTGCAACCGGAGTGTGTGGCTTATAAACACTTCGGAATGTATTAGGAGTTGTATCCAAGCTGATTGCAACTCCTTAAACACTGATGAATGAAACTAAGCTCCTGCTTGATTCTCAAAAAAAAAATAAAAATCAACAGCCCATGTACATGTATGTGACATGTCAGTTCATGCCTGACGCTCTTTGTACCTCGTAGGCTAAGCAGCCTACGACTGCGACCGGTGCCCTGCACAGCCAAAAGTCAAGAGTCGCTGCTGTTCCTTTCACTTCTTTCTACTATTACTTCCATCAGGGACATCAGAGTTAATTAATTCACGTTGATTCTTCAAGCATCCTTGCAAGTGCTGCCTGTACCGGAGACATTTACGCATTTCTTTCCCTTAAAATCGGATCTCTGAAACATTCGTGGAAGCAACCTTGACCGCGCGCGCTCACGTCTCACATGCATTCAACCGACGAAAACGCTGGCTGCAGCAAGAAGCGGTTGCTGCAGGGAAGTAGGCGAGAACGAGGCCAGGAGGAGGAAAAGCTCACCAAGATTAAGGGGTACAGCTTGCATATGACAAGACCTGCCTCAACCATCGCATTTAATTTCAACAATGCTATTATCTTTCAGAAAAAAAAATCTTTGTGATTCACCAATCAAGTCCTTACAGTCAGAAAAGCACAACAAAGAGTCGATCTTTCAAAAAAAAAAAACAACAACAACAAGGTTGATGAAACTCTGAGCAGTTACTAATTCTGAACATATGTATTCCTCGAGCATCAGCCTGCAGGTGTCTGTGTGTGAAGGAGAGCCCATTCCTTTGTAGCACTGCATTGTACACATTGAGTCGTCGCTGCAGAAATGACGAGTGCAGACGGTGCCGTAGTTCGCGCGCTGCTCGTGTTGTTGGGCTGCTGCTGCTGCTGCAGGGTGGGCGTGGCCGGCGGCGCGGCGCAACAAGCAGTACCGGCGCTGTTCGTGTTCGGCGACTCGCTGGTGGACGACGGCAACAACAACGCGCTCAGCTGCCTGGCCAAGGCCAACTTCTACCCCTACGGCATCGACTTCCCGCAGGGGCAGGCCGCGCCCACCGGCAGGTTCTGCAACGGCAAGACCGTCGTCGATGCATTCTGCACGTAATTGACTTCACTTTTTTTTTTGAACCAGAAGTAATTGACTCTACATTTACAATTACAACTTCAGTTTTTCTCCCTCTGCATTTAAAACGAGTTTGTTCCTCAGGTGATCTGTTGGGCCTTGAGTATCTTCCACCGTACATGAGCCCTGGCCTGAATGGGACGGCATTGCTAGGTGGCAGACTGGGAGAAAGCTACGGCAAGTACCTCGCGAGATCCATCGCCGTGATGGTGCTTGGAAGCAACGACTACATCAACAACTACCTCCTAACATCGCTGTACCACTCTGGCTACGACTACAACCCGGAGGAATACGCCAGTCTCCTGCTCAACCACTACACCAGGCAGATACTGGTCAGAGCTAGCACTCACTGGTCTACTACTACCGATCTGTGGCCCTATTTTTTTTTTAACTTTTCCAACAGGATGGTTTTTTAAAGTCATTTCTTTAAACGGTTTCTCGAGTGCGTCGTCCATGTCTGCGTCTCCACCATTTTAAAAAGTGCAGACAAAAACTATCAACTACAGTTAAAAGAGTCACAACACAAAAGAATATGACATGTGTACGAAAACCCCTCTAATGAGTTACGGTGGGTCATGTTTCCTTTTCAGGCTCTACGATAGTGTTGGGTTGAGGAAGTTCCTCCTAGCTGGGGTGGGGCCGCTCGGCTGCATCCCCAACCTGAGGGCCTCTGGTGTTGCTTCACCTGGACAGTGCGTCGACCAGGTGAACCAGATCGTGGAGTTCTTCAACCAAGGGTTGAGATCACTCGTCGACCAGCTGAACACGGACCACCCTGGTAGCATCTTTATCTACGGCAACACCTATGCTGCGACCCAAGATATACTCAACAACCCTAACAAATACGGTAAGGTCTGATCATACAACAGGCCTTATCGAGACCAGACATGACCATGTAGATATGTTCCGAGAGACATGACCATCGATATCTTAGGAAGAAAAGTTTCGAGAATTATTCATCCCTTTGATTGCAGCATCAGTTCCACATGTTTGTTGCATGCGCATAATAACATTGATTGATTTTGTAGGCTTTACGGTGGTGGACAGGGGATGCTGTGGGCTAGGGCTGGACAGGGCGCAGATCACGTGCCTTCCATACGCCGAGCCGTGCGACAACCGCGACCAGTATGTCTTCTGGGGCGCCTACCACCCAACACAGGCCGTCAACCTCATCCTCGCCCAGATGGCCTTCAACGGCACTCAGGCTCATGTCTACCCTGTTAATCTACTACAGCTCGCTACGCTCTAGCTAGCTTGATCGAACTTGGCTCTAGTTACTTACACTATCAAACAAGTGCAACAAATGTTAAGAAAACATGCATGATAATCTATCTAAGCAATGTGTTGCTCTCTATATCTTTCTCTTGATATTATATCGTGAGAAATCAGCAGAAGATTCTTTTCTCAATAAAAATCAACATACTCAAGTATGATTATTGATGCTCTCCTTTTTTTTAAAAAAATTTTTACTATTGGCGCTCACATAGAACAAACACGTGCGTGCAGGAAGGAGTGCTGAAGCATATATGTATATAAGTGTGTATATATAGTGTGTGTGGGGAGTGGGGGTGGGGGGTCGGGCATAACTAGTCAGATGAGGCAAATGACTTCTCAAAATCTTCTTTCTGGTATAAGCAACTAAATGCAGTGAAAAACTCAAGTATATAAGCTATTCTAAAGTCAAGAGGCAAATATCACAAAGATCACCTGAGACAACAGTGCCTCACTGGTCTGACCACCAGCCAGAGGGCGGTCGAACTGCTCGGCTGGTGAAACGACCCGCATAATTACCACGGGGTAATTACGCTAGTCAACGGATTATTATTCGTTTTAGCCGATATAACACCGCTCTAACGAATAATAAGCCCATCAGAGTTAATACAACAGAACAACAATTAGAGCTGATACAATCCATACAATCATATTGCCACGCAGGGCTAAATATCATACAGCCAGATAAGTCCAACTACTACAACTCTAATACAGAAGTCTGGTAGCAAACTGATGATACAAGATGAGAATGATCCAAAAGTACGGTATGCTAGTGGTGCCAGTACCGAAGGCGTGGAGCCTGGACTGCTCCTACAACCCTAGTCCTCCTGGGCCGCCCCGGTGAGGTGTAGCCCCCATACGGCTCCGCCTCAAAGCCAATGCCCTCTCCAGGGGAATAGGGCTCCTCCTGTCTGGCCTCATCTCCCTCAGCAGTGAATGGGCTATCCTCTAACAAAAGAAATAATACAAGGATGAGTACAGAGTACTCAGCAAGCTTATATAACAAATGTGCATCAAAAGCCTTTATCTTTTCTTTCTCTTTCATTCTTTCTCTTCTTTTTAATCTTGCACCCCTGAGTCAATTTATGTATATATGAGAAAATAAGATTTGTGGTTGTAAAGATTCGGTTTTTATTACTTTTTGAAATCTACTGAACATTTGTATGAATAGCGAAGAACCTCCCTGGGTTCCCGTAATCTCCTTTCCCGGAGATGGGCATGAATCCATGATTTGAAAAGCGTTGCGCAAGCCTGTATCACTTTACCCAACATCATTCTGATCTTACTGCACAGGGATTTCCGCATTTCCTAAGATGCGGTGCCCAAATCAGTAAACGAAACTTTTGTAACTATCTCAGTATATTATATCTCCACCCGACTATTCTCAGTTGGCAGTCCGACGGGAATCACCCTCGACCAACTCAACCAAAAGAGGCATAGTCGTTGGCTGGGGCGGTTCCTGACCAGCGCCCATCACCCCACTGCGTAATATATCGCCTTCGCGTACCCCACGCTCGGGTTCTTGCGATCCGCATCCCCCACTTCTGGCCTACTCGCCAGCCTGGGACCATGCGGCTATGGATCCCCCACTCCCGGTTCCTACCGGCTCTGGGTTCTCCCCTAAATAAAATACTTACCCGTGTGGAGGATATAATAACTTTAATAGCACTACTAGTCTTGTCCGCCCGTAGACGAAATGTCGGCTGATACGATAAAATACGGTCCACTCATACAGATGAAGCTGGTGATTACTTATATTATAACTTATGCAGAGGTCCTCATTCTCGTCCTTCCGATCCTCGCCAAGGCAACCTCTCGCCCACCTTTTAATATTCTATACGGCCGATCGCTCCGTCTGCCGTTCTATCCTTCTCGATAGTCTCGATTTAAGACTTTTCATTTAAATGCAGGGGTGATAATAGGATAATACCAAAATATCGAGATATCAAAATACTCGGAAATTAATCAAGGGAATGCTTGCTCGAGTTGCCCAACAAGTTTCGAGCCTCTGTTCTACCCATGTACTTTTTCTCATGCGAGATCGGAACGCCTTCTGCAATAATAATACGCCTCCTCAAACTATTGGTTTCGGCGGAAGATACTAACTTAATAAAAATATGCTAATATCGACGCGAGACTTCTATGCGCTAGGTTTGGTGGGTAGCGATTTACGGCAAGTGGAAATATTACAACTGAATTACTTAGTAACAACGAGGTTCATTTGTGTTTGCGTAATGCCTACGACTAATAATTCCTAGTTTATTTAGGCAATAACAACTTACGCTAAGCCATAGGACGTGTTAATAAACTCTATATCGATTTCTATTAGGCTGCGAAAAGGCCTAAATGCGGTGATACGGATATTTATTTACTTCTAGCATTTATTTCTTCTACAACCTTTACTCTTATCAACTTATTTATTTATAAACTTTGATTTTATTCAGTGATATAACTCTAGGTGCATAAGTACATATATATGCATAAGCACATATATATGCATATGTATATATGTGCATACATATATACATATATATAGCTATATATAGATATATATAGATATATATATGCATATGTATCTATGTGCATACATATATATATATCCCGGCCGGCCCATTTCTATCCTTGCGCCGGCCCACTTCTATCCTTGCGGTCACGCCCGTGCTCCTCCTCCCCCTTATCCTTTCCCCTTCCTCTCCTCTTTCATTTCTCACGCCGCCGCCTATCCTCTCCCTCTCCCTCTCTCCCTCTGTGCGCTGCCTCCTTTCTCCCTCTGTGCGCCGCCGCCTCCCCTTTTCCCCCTGTGCCGCCGCCTCCTCTCTCTACCCCCCTCTCTCTCTCACGCCGCTACTCTCTCTCTCTACCCCCTCTCTCTCTCTCGGCTCACCGTCCCGCCGGCCTCCTCCTCGGGTTAGCTGGCCCGTGCCTCCTCCCGCGACCCTTGGTGCCGCGCCGACCCGCCCGGCCTCGAACCCGGTCCGCCTCCCTACATGCCGACTACCGGACGCAGGATCCGTGGCCTTCGGCCGGATCCGCCCTATCCGCCCGATCTAACCTTCCCTGAGGTTCTTGTGAATGATGCTTTACTGATGTAAGTTTATTTTTAAATTTTTTTTTGTACACATGCAAGGGATGGATTCGTGGGTACTGGTGGGGCTAGGCTCGGCGGTGACCGGCGCCACCCGCATGCCGGGGGGGTGCGAGGTGGTGTTCGGGGGCGCGGTCTAGCTGCCAGTGGCTCACAGGCGCATCCTCCTACTGTGGTAAGTCCTCCTTGCTACTTCTATTTTCTATGTGCTGACGACTGGTGATGGTGGTGCTCTGTTGGGACGGTCGGTGGTGTGTTGGTGCTACCAGAGGTTTGCATGCTTGATAATGATGAGAGCATAAGCTATGGCAATACTAGTATGATAGGATTTATGGGCTACCTCCTTCCGTTGGATGCTTGAATGTCGTTACCGAGATGGTGGTGGGGTGGTTGCTTGAGGTTGCCCTCTCGTTGCTTGGATGCCGACAACCCGGTGGTGGCCTCCTTGCTCGTGGCTTGCGGTCCCTCCTTGATCCCACCGGCTCTTGATTGGTTGCTTGAGCTGGCTTTGGTTGAATGGTGGGGTTGGAATCTCGTGGGGCTGGTTTGGGGTTGAAAGTGGGAAGAAGTGAGCTTCTCTTTGCCTCTCTCGGTGGCTATGTGTGTGTGCTTACCTTCTCGTGGTTTGTGGCTATGCTCGGGCTTGCTTTGGGATGGCTTTGTCTATGGAGTTACAGCTTGCTCGTATTAGCTTGCCCAAGGTTTTTCGCCCATAGCTTGTCGCTCCACCACTCGTGGCTTACGTGAGCAAACTGGGAAAGCCGTATTGATCGCCGCCTTTGCCGCCGGGCCGGCTGGGCTTGCCGGGGTCTGGGCTGGTGTGCTGGCTTGTGGACAAGTGCTAGCTCGGCCTCTGTTGCTTCCTCCTGTGCTAGATATTTGTGTCTCGGAGAGGCCGTGTTGGCCGATGGTCGGGCAATTGCCCGGCTGGTTGGTTTACTTACTTGGCTCTTGACACTTGTCGGTTGTTTGTGCTACTGATGCATGTGTTGTAAAACAGTTTGTTTTAATAAACCGGATGATGAACCCTATGGTTGTGAGAGGTGCCGATCGCCCCTGACGGTCAGTATCTCCGTGAACGAATGCCCGCCCGAGATAACCTCGAGGGCTCTGACGGTACTTCTTTCCTTTCTTTATGGGCTTTTGAGATTTCTATTCTTTTGTTCGGTCTTTTTTGGTATTTAATCTACTGACTGCTATCAATTGAACAACGGTGTGGCTCGACGGCAACTACGGATGCAAGGCGGAAAGTGTGAACCAACGTGTAATCTCAGAGTAATTGTAATAGCGTGCGTGTGTGTGAACTTCCTAGTGTATGCATGAATGTATGAAATGGTCTTTGTATGTAATACGTTTCAAATTAATGTAAATGCAAAATTTCAATAAAACATGAGATGATTCAGAAATTAATTCTATTGTGCTTATGTGTGCTAAGTTGTTAGGCTTATGAAATAATTAATCCTATTGCCGATTTACACTAACAGCTAGGTTTCGCTAAATCAATGACTAATTAATCCACGCGATTACTACTAATCACTCTTTGAAGTTAATTAACAAGTGAGGGTTATTTCAGCCTTCCCTCCTTAAAAGAGATTTCGTCCTCGAAATCAGAGTCTTACTTGAACAGGTTTGGGTAGGCTTCGCGTAGATCTTCCTCTTTTTCCCATGTCGCCTCCCGTGCGGTGTGATTCCTCCATTGGACCTTGCAAAAACGAATCGTCCGGTTCCGCAACTTCCGATCTTCAATTTGCAAAATTCGCAATGGACGTTCTTCATAGGTCAGGTCTTCTTGCAATTGGATATCCTCTTTAATTATCTGCTCAGTCGGCTGGCTGATGCACTTTCTGAGTTGGGATACATGGAATATATTATGGATTCTGGACAAGTGCTGGGGAAGTTCTAGTTGATATGCGGAGTTGCCTTTTTGGGCCAATATTTTAAATGGTCCAACATATCTCGGGCTTAGCTTCCCTTTTAATCCAAACCGACGAACTCCTCGCATGGGTGATACCTTTAGATATACGTAATCACCACTTGCAAAGGTAAGATCTCGTCTCCGTTGATCGGCATAACTCTTCTGACGACTGCTAGCTATTTGAAGTCGGTCCCTAATGATTTGGATTTTCTCGTCATTCTCTCGTATGAGGTCAGGTCCTAGCAATGGTTTCTCTCCAACCTCATACCAACAGATGGGTGATCGACATTTCCTGCCGTATAATGCTTCAAATGGTGCCATTTGGATGCTCGCTTGATAACTGTTGTTATACGCGAATTCTGCTAACGGTAAGCACTTATCCCATGATGCTCCAAAATTTAAGGCACAAGCTCTGAGCATGTCTTCCAAGATTTGATTGGTCCTTTCCGTTTGACCGTCAGTTTGTGGATGGTAGGCCGTGCTGAACTTCAAGGTGGTTCCTAAGGCGGTTTGGAGGCTCTTCCAAAAGCTAGAGGTAAACACAGATCCTCTGTCGGACACAATGGCCTTAGGAACGCCATGAAGGGTTACTATTCTTTCAACATACAATTCTGCCAGTTTATCAAAAGAATAGTTCTGCTTAGTGGCAATGAAATGGGCTGATTTGGTGAGTCGGTCTATTATTACCCAAATGGTGTCCTTCTTGCTTAAGGTCATGGGTAGACCCGAAATAAAATCCATGCCTATGCTTTCCCATTTCCATTCTGGAATTTCTAGTGGTTGGCTTAATCCTGCAGGGCGCTGGTGTTCCGCCTTTACCCTCTGACAGGTATCACACCTACTGACATAACTAGCAATTTCTCGCTTCATTCCATTCCACCAGAAGTGCCCTTTTACATCCCGATACATTTTGGTGCTTCCAGGATGTATGGTATATAATGTGTCGTGTGCTTCTTGCATGATTAGCTTCTTAATCTCCGGGTCATTGGGCACACATATTCTACCATGGTTGTACAGTATCCCTTCTGGATTTATCTCGAATTCGGAGGGTTGGCCTGATTTTATTCTGCTGATTTCTTCCAAGATAAACGGGTCCTTCAACTGCTGTTGTTTAATTTGGTCCTTGAGGTTGGGTTGTACCGTCATGGTAAAAAGAGTGGCTTCGGTGGTGGACAATTGAAATTTAATTTCCATTTTAGCTATCTCTTGCAACAAGTCTGGGTTGAACTTAGTGATCAACAGGTGATGGCAGTGAGACTTCCTGCTAAGAGCATCTGCAACCACATTTGCCTTCCCCGGGTGATAATTTAGGGTTATATCATAGTCCTTAATGAGTTCTAACCATCTTCTTTGCCTCATGTTCAACTCCTTTTGGGTAAAGAAATACTTGTGCTCTTGTGATCATCAGACAAGATGCATTTGGATCCTAACAGGTAGTGTCTCCAAATCTTGAGTGCAAAAACTACGGCTCCCAACTCCAAGTCGTGTGTGGGGTAATTCACTTCATGGGGTCTTAGTTGCCGAGAGGCATAGGATATAACTTTATCCTGTTGCATTAATACGCACCCCAATCCTAACCGTGAAGCATCACAATATACGATATATTCTACTCCATCTTCAGGTAAGGTTAGTACTGGTGCAGTGGTGAGAAGTCGTTTGAGTTTTTGGAAGCTCTGTTCACAGGCATCGGTCCACTGATACTTTTCTTCTTTTCTCAATAGCTTGGTGAGGGGTGATGCTATTTGAGAAAATCCCTGAATAAATCTACGGTAGTATCCAGCTAGACCCAAGAAGCTTCGGATTTCGGTAGTGTTGGTAGGGCGGTTCCATGACATAACCGCTTCAATCTTTTGAGGGTCTACCTCAATGCCCTTGCCAGACACTACATGCCCTAAGAAGGAAATTTGGTTTAATCAGAATTCACATTTACTGAATTTGGCATATAGCTGGTTTTCTCGAAGGATTTGTAGTACCATACTCAAGTGTTGGACATGATCTTCCTTGCTCCTCGAGTATACCAGGATGTCATCAATGAAAACCACCACAAACTTGTCCAGGTATTTCATGAAAAGCTTGTTCATCAAGTTCATGAAGACTGCTGGGGCGTTGGTTAATCCGAACGGAACCACGGTGTACTCGTGATGTCCGTAACGGGATACGAACGCTGTTTTGGGAATGTCCTCTGGTTTTACCTTAATTTGATGATACCCCGACCTCAGATCGATTTTTGAGAATACACATGCTCCCGGTTGATCAAAGAGGTCATCTATTCGGGTAAGGGTATTTGTTCTTTATGGTGACTCGGTTCAATTCCCGATAATCGGTACATAGTCGGAGACTTCCGTCCTTCTTCTCCACAAACAGTACCGGTGCTCCCCATGGAGACACGCTTTCCCTAATGAATCCCTTTGCTTCTAGATCCTCCAATTGGGCTTTTAATTCTACCAACTCTTGTGATGTCATTCTATAAGGTCTTTTTGAAATGGGGGTAGTGCCCTAATAAGGTCAATCAGAATTCCACTTCTCGGTCGGTGGCATGCCCAGTAGTTCACTAGGGAAGACATCCGGGAAATCTTGAACTACTAATATACTTGATGCCTCAGTTTCTGGGAGATGGTTCAATCTCCCTTTTGGTTTTAATGGTCCCAACCTCTCTCCAGAATATATTAGCCTAGAGCCATCAGGCTTTCTTATGGAAGCATTTTTGAGTTCACAGTCTATTCTTACTCCATTCTTAGCTAACCAATCCATGCCTAATATGGCATCCAAATTGGTCAATTTGATGATATGAAGATTAGCTAAGAATTTCGTATCTTGGATAATTATGGGTTGGTTCTTCAGAATAGAAGATACGATTATGACTCCAGCAGGAGTATGAACTCCTAGCTGCTTCTCTAATGCTGTTCCCACTAACCCATTCATCTTGGAAAATTCTTGAGAAATAAAAGAATGAGTGGCCCCTGGATCAAAAAGAACAGTGGCTACTGAGGGTGGGATAGTGAGTTTACCTATGACCACATCCGTGGCCTCGCCGAGCTGCTCTGTGGTGACATGGTTCAATCTAGCTTGGCCCCCGGTTTGGCTTCCGGACTTGGTGGTCCTTCTCGCTGCACTTCCTTGTACTCCTTGACCACGTCCGCCTGCGGAATTTTGAGGGGTATTCGGTGCTCTGTATGCTGGGTTTGGCTGTCCTGATGGTCCTGTGGTTCTAACAGGGTACGGGCAATTGGCCTTAATATGTCCCTCCTTCCCGCAGTTGTAACACCCCGTCGTACCATAGCGACAATCCTTAGTGAGGTGCCTTCCTTTGCATCTACCACACTGGATCTGGTGGAAGGCTTGAGGTTGGTTGTGAGGCCTGAAGGTGCTTCGCTGAGATTGATAATGGGTCTGTTGTTGAGGTGGGTTTAGACGGTTACGGTGGGAGCCACTAACATGCTGGTCATACCTTGCCTTCTTACGCCTCTCGCCCATAAGGTTAGCATGCTCCTTCTCCAAAATGATGGCCCGGTCTATCAGGTCCTCAAATTCAGTGATCTTATGAGATGACAACTGCATCCTGATATAGGGGTCCATATTGGTCTTGAATTTATCTATCTTATGCTCATCCGTGGACACATCATCGGGTGCATATCTAGATAGCTCATTAAAGAGATGCAAATATTCAGTGATGCTTTTACTCCCTTGAGTCAGGGCTCGGAACTCCTGCTTCTTGACTTCTTTCTGACCTTGTGGCACATGATATGCACTGAAACTTTTCATGAAGTCCGCCCAAGTGATGGGGCGTCGTGCCTCGGCCACTGGAAGTTCAACCACCAAGTGGCGGTGGTCCAATCGGCTTGATGGGAGGCATATCGGACTTTTTCTGCATCCGAGCACCCTACCACATTTAGTTTCTTTTCTATCTCCTGCAGCCAGTCATCTGCTTCCATCGGGTCCACTGCCTTAGAAAAGGTAGGTGGACGGGTTTGGAGAAAGTCCCCAAGACTTACTCCGATGTTAGCTGGGCGCTGACCAAGGGGCGCTACTTTCGTCAGTAAAGCCTCCATAAACTTATTCTGACTCTCTTGGGCCTCCTTGCGGGAGTTCTCCATAAACTTGAGAATATCTCCCAAGTTATTGATGAGAGTTGGAGCTCCCACATTACTAGCGTCTCCCACTTCTGGGGGACTATCCTGCACTGGCTGTGGCTCACTCCTCACCTCTGGCTGTCCATTTTTCTCTCCTGATGATTCCGGTGGCTGGCCTTGGCCCGCCAACACCCTATGACTGCCAATTGGGTGCTCGCCCTCTGAATGGCTGGCCGCCGATGGGTCTAGTCCCCGGGTTCTGGCAGCTGAGTTCTGGCTGTGTGGCTCCATCTGTAATAAAACCAAGTCGAGTTAGTTGACTTTACTCACGTTGAACTCCCCTCATTCAAAACAAAGCCTTCTAGGATTTGATTGCCATCACACGGTTGGTAGCCTGCGAACAGGTTCAGCAACATTTTTATTTTATTTTTTTTTTGAGGTAAGAGGTTAATTTCTTGTTTTGAACATTGTTCTTAGCACCTGCTCGACCCTTTTCTCTTCTCACTGCTCATTGTTGTCAGTTATATCACATCACAGAGTCAAATAAATCCCAAGAAACATAGAGATGCAAAAAGATCCAAATTCCTATTCTACTCTGGAACTATGTGCCCAGCAACGCTCGAGAACCCGCTCTCGAGACCGCCCAACAATTACGCAGTTGGGACCACGCTCAGGGCTTGCCCCTGAGTGCGAACCTACACTACCCTGGAACTCCGTGCCTAGGCACGCCCGAGAACTCGCTCTCGGGGTCGCCCAACGATTTCGCAGTTGGGACCACGCCGTGGCTCATTCTCGAGTACGCCAGACTTCGCTCGGCACGCCCAAACTTACGCGTTCGGGAGCGCCACGGACCACTCGTCCGGGAAATCTGTTGTGCAGAATCAGATGAGAACACTTGTAGTTGCCAGACTGAGAAGGATAAGTGGTCAGGGAAACTGGTTCCTATCTACACCATTTCAAATCTATTACTGGTTTGCTATTCTATGTTGCTGAATAACAACCGGAATTACACCTATTCACAAAGGTTAAGTTATGTAGTTATGACAATATGCATATGGCAATGTTTGAATTTCTCAAAATTAAAGTTTTTAAGCAGTTATAGAGAATGAGATGCATGCAGTTATTAGTAAAGAAGAAAAACATTATGACATTAAGATATCACTAAACCACCATTAGTGTTAAATTACTATCTTGCCACCCATATAAACTTATAATAAATACATTAGTACCTCGGACACTGCTCGCTCGTGGCTAGAAGGGTCGAGTCATCGATTCCTCTCGCCTCCTCCGCTCGGCTGGCTCGGCCACTGCTGTCGTCTGACGACGGAGTGCCTCTCCTCCTCATCCTCCTAAAGAACGAGAACATCGCTCGGGAGGAACCTGCCTCTCTAGCTGGTCCTGGGTGAACACTCATACGGGTGTTACGGAACGCCTCGCGACTAGTGGAAGGGAGGTCCTGCTGCAGGATATGGGAAGGCTGTGGGGCGGGTGCGGAAGGCTCTCCTACCTCAGGGTAGACTACTGGAGTGGGTGGTGGGGCTGTAGGAGGTGGGTGTCTTTGAGAGGTGCACTCTACTGGGGTCCTGTGGAGGTGGGTGGAAAGCACTGGGGTCCTGTGGGGTGGGTGGAAGTACTGGGGTCCTGTGCTACATAGTGGGCTAATCGCTCTGGAGTGCTCATTGCTTGTACTCACCTAGGTAACACTGGTATCTCCACCGATCTGATATATCCTGGGCTCTCTCCAACGCCTCCTGGGTGCCATAGTATAGCATCGTGTCTGATATCATCATCAGACTCGATGTAACACTACGAACCGCAGGGGCTGGCAACTCTGCCCCTAAGTTAAGGCTAGTACTACCTGCACCTACTCCATACTGCTGACCATGACTACCCGGTGCAAAGGCAGGTACGTCTCGGAAACCTGTGCGGCTCAGCTGTTCTGCAAAATGGGATCTAAGTGCTAAAATGGCCTCTTTGGCCAACTGCTGCATAGGTAGATAATCATCTGCAGTCCGCCAAGGAACTGCGTGCTCCCATACGTATACCCTGTTAGCAGGGATCCCCGTGACTGTCACTCCTAAGCTAGGGAGTGAACCATCGTCAGGTATAATATAGAAGTACTCCGGCCCCGGTGCCTCTAGCTCCTGAAGCATCTGCCAAAGTAGTAAGGCGTGCTGTCCCCTGATCCTGGCTGGTGGTACCACTACCCGAGCCATCCTACAAGAATAGAGTAATATAATTAGTATTAGTAGTCTACTTAAACCTGATGAGAAGAAGTAGAATTACTATATTTTATAACTACAACTAGAATAAGTGGATGAAGGGGTGAGAATAAGAAGGAATTCTATAATAAAGTATTGTATATCCTATTTTAAGGAAAGATTAGAACTGACTGGATGCGTGGTTCTCAAACCGTTGCTCTGATACCACCTGAAACGACCCGCATAATTACCACGGGGTAATTACGCTAGTCAACGGATTATTATTCGTTTTAGCCGATATAACACCGCTCTAACGAATAATAAGCCCATCAGAGTTAATACAGCAGAACAACAATTAGAGCTGATACAATCCATACAATCATATTGCCACGCAGGGCTAAATATCATACAGCCAGATAAGTCCAACTACTACAACTCTAATACAGAAGTCTGGTAGCAAACTGATGATACAAGATGAGAATGATCCAAAAGTACGGTATGCTAGTGGTGCCAGTACCGAAGGCGTGGAGCCTGGACTGCTCCTACAACCCTAGTCCTCCCAGTCGTCCAGTGAGGTGTAGCCCCCATACGGCTCCGCCTCAAAGCCAATGCCCTCTCCAGGGGAATAGGGCTCCTCCTGTCTGGCCTCATCTCCCTCAGCAGTGAATGGGCTATCCTCTAACAAAAGAAATAATACAAGGATGAGTACAGAGTACTCAGCAAGCTTATATAACAAATGTGCATCAAAAGCCTTTATCTTTTCTTTCTCTTTCATTCTTTCTCTTCTTTTTAATCTTGCACCCCTGAGTCAATTTATGTATATATGAGAAAATAAGATTTGTGGTTGTAAAGATTCGGTTTTTATTACTTTTTGAAATCTACTGAACATTTGTATGAATAGCGAAGAACCTCCCTGGGTTCCCGTAATCTCCTTTCCCGGAGATGGGCATGAATCCATGATTTGAAAAGCGCTGCGCAAGCCTTTGTATCACTTTACCCAACATCATTCGATCTTATCGCACGTGATTTCCGCATTTCCTAAGATGCGGTGCCCAGATCAAGAAACGAAACTTTGTAACTATCTCAAGATATTATATCTCCACCCGACTATTCTCGGTTATAGTCCGACGGAATCACCTCGACCAACTCAACCAAAAGAGGCATAGTCGTTGGTCGGGCGGTTCCGACGGCGCCCATCACCCCATCACAGTAATATATCGCCTTCGCGCACCCACGCTCGGGTTCTTGCGATCCGCATCCCCACTCGCCTACTCGCCACTGGGACCATGCGGCTATGGATCCCCCACTCCCGGTTCCTACCGGCTCTGGGTTCTCCCCTAAATAAAATACTTACCCGTGTGGAGGATATAATAACTTTAATAGCACTACTAGTCTTGTCCGCCCGTAGACGAAATGTCGGCTGATACGATAAAATACGGTCCACTCATACAGATGAAGCTGGTGATTACTTATATTATAACTTATGCAGAGGTCCTCATTCTGTCCTTCTGATCCTGCCAAGGCAACCTCTGCCCACCTTTTTAATATTCTATACGGTCGACTGCTCCGTCAGTCGCCGTTCTATCCTTCTCGATAGTCTCGATTTAAGACTTTTCATTTAAATGCAGGGGTGATAATAGGATAATACCAAAATACTGAGATATCAAAATACTCGGAAATTAATCAAGGGAATGCTTGCCTGAGTTGCCCAACAAGTTCTGAGCCTCTGTTCTACCCAGGTACTTTTTCTCCTGCGAGATCGGAACGCCTTCTGCAATAATAATACGCCTCCTCAAACTATTGGTTTCGGCGGAAGATACTAACTTAATAAAAATATGCTAATATCGACGCGAGACTTCTATGCGCTAGGTTTGGTGGGTAGCGATTTACGGCAAGTGGAAATATTACAACTGAATTACTTAGTAACAACGAGGTTCATTTGTGTTTGCGTAATGCCTACGACTAATAATTCCTAGTTTATTTAGGCAATAACAACTTACGCTAAGCCATAGGACGTGTTAATAAACTCTATATCGATTTCTATTAGGCTGCGAAAAGGCCTAAATGCGGTGATACGGATATTTATTTACTTCTAGCATTTATTTCTTCTACAACCTTTACTCTTATCAACTTATTTATTTATAAACTTTGATTTTATTCAGTGATATAACTCTAGGTGCATAAGTACATATATATGCATAAGCACATATATATGCATATGTATATATGTGCATACATATATACATATATATAGCTATATATAGCTATATATAGATATATATATGCATATGTATCTATGTGCATACATATATATATATCCCGGCCGGCCCATTTCTATCCTTGCGCCGACCCACTTCTATCCTTGCGGTCACGCCCGTGCTCCTCCTCCCCCTTATCCTTTCCCCTTCCTCTCCTCTTTCATTTCTCACGCCGCCGCCTATCCTCTCCCTCTCCCTCTCTCCTCTGCGCGCTGCCTCCTTTCTCTCCTCTGCGCGCCGCCTCCCTTTTCCCCCGTGCCGCCGCCTCTCTCTCTACCCCTCTCTCTCTCTCGCCGCCTACTCTCTCTCTCTACCCCCCCTCTCTTCTCTCTCTGGCTCACCGTCCCGCCGGCCTCCTCCCTCGGGTTAGCTGGCCCGTGCCTCCTCCTCGCGACCCTTGGTGCCGCGCGCCGACCCGGCCCGGGCCTGGAACCCGGGTCCGCCCCTCCCCTACATGCCGACTACCCGGACGCAGGATCCGTGGCCTTCGGCCCGGATCCGGCCCTATCCGGCCCGATCTAACCTTCCCTGAGGTTCTTGTGAATGATGCTTTACTGATGTAAGTTTATTTTTAATTTTTTTTGTACACATGCAAGGGATGGATTCGTGGGTACTGGTGGGGCTAGGCTCGGCGGTGACCGGCGCCACCCGCATGCCGGGGGGGTGCGAGGTGGTGTTCGGGGGCGCGGTCTAGCTGCCAGTGGCTCACAGGCGCATCCTCCTACTGTGGTAAGTCCTCCTTGCTACTTCTATTTTCTATGTGCTGACGACTGGTGATGGTGGTGCTCTGTTGGGACGGTCGGTGGTGTGTTGGTGCTACCAGAGGTTTGCATGCTTGATAACAGTAGAGCATAAGCTATGGCAATACTAGTATGATAGGATTTATGGGCTACCTCCTTCTGGTTGGATGCTTGAATGCTGTCGGCTGAGATGGTGGTGGGGTGGTTGCTTGAGGTTGCCCTCTGGTTGCTTGGATGCCGACAACTCCAGTGGTGGCCTCCTTGCTCGTGGCTTGCGGTCCCCTCCTTGATCCAGCCCCTGGCTCTTGATTGGTTGCTTGAGCTGGCTTTGGTTGAATGGTGGGGTTGAAATCCTGGTGGGGCTGGTTTGGGGTTGAAAGTGGGGAAGAAGTGAGCTTCTCTTTTGCCTCTCTCAGGTGGCTATGTGTGTGTGCTTACCTTCTGTGGTTTGTGGCTATGCTCTGGGGCTTGCTTTGGGATGGCTTTGTCTATGGAGTTACAGTTGCTCTGGTATTAGCTTGCCCAAGGTTTTCTGCCCATAGCTTGCTGCTCCAGCCACTGTGCTTACGTGAGCAAATCTGGGAAAGCCGTATTGATCGCCGTCTTTGCCGCTGGCTGTGCTGGGGCTTGCTGGGGGGTCTGGGCTGGTGTGCTGGCTTGTGGACAAGTGCTAGCTCGGCCTCTGTTGCTTCTCTCCGTGCTAGATATTTGTGTCCGGAGAGGCCGTGGTCGGCCGATGTCTGCCGGGCAATTGCTCGGCTGGTTGGTTTACTTACTTGGCTCTTGACACTTGTCGGTTGTTTGTGCTACAAATTGCATGTGTTGTAAAACAGTTTGTTTTAATAAACCGGATGATGAACCCTATGGTTGTGAGAGGTGCCGATCGCCCCGGACGGTCAGTATCTCCGTGAACGGAATGCCCCGCCCGAGATAACCTCGAGGGCTCTGACGGTACTTCTTTCCTTTCTTTATGGGCTTTTGAGATTTCTATTCTTTTGTTCGGTCTTTTTTGGTATTTAATCTACTGACTGCTATCAATTGAACAACGGTGTGGCTCGACCCCAACTACGGATGCAAGGCGGAAAGTGTGAACCAACGTGTAATCTCAGAGTAATTGTAATAGCGTGCGTGTGTGTGAACTTCCTAGTGTATGCATGAATGTATGAAATGGTCTTTGTATGTAATACGTTTCAAATTAATGTAAATGCAAAATTTCAATAAAACATGAGATGATTCAGAAATTAATTCTATTGTGCTTATGTGTGCTAAGTTGTTAGGCTTATGAAATAATTAATCCTATTGCCGATTTACACTAACAGCTAGGTTTCGCTAAATCAATGACTAATTAATCCACGCGATTACTACTAATCACTCTTTGAAGTTAATTAACAAGTGAGGGTTATTTCAGCTGGTTAGACCGCAGGTGTCACACCAGTTGGACCGGTCAAGGCGATCGGATCGCTCGAGTTATGAATTGTGAAGATCAATACCAAAGTTTTGACATTTATCCAAAACAAGAAAGGTTGTACTAAAATCAGGCGAAATAGAGAAATCTCTATTTGTTTTTGCTCGTGAGTTTTTGATGATCTAGATAACCTTAGATAGGTTCTCACATATCATAACAAGCTAGGTCATATCAATAACTCAAGCCAAAATGCCTGCAAGATCAAAACTCTAAAAGCACCCATCTCTTGAGCTAAATCGGGCAATCACAATAACTTTCCATAGAAAGGACCTAGATAGAATGGAATATGATTTTCAAGAGATCTCTTCACCTCTTATATGTCCTTAGCACCAAAAGAGATTAAGAGGAGGTGAAATTGAACTAAGAAAACCAAAAAAATCAAAAGCACAAGGAAAGATCTATGTCACAACACACTTGAACGAAGTTTGGATGTTTATTTTACTTGCAGAGGAATGCTTTGCAGTTACTCCCTTATAGAGCACAGAACTCTAAACCTAGAGCACACACACAAAGTCTTCAACACAAGAAAACACTAACATCTCCCCCAAAACTCTAGAGCACACACTCTCAACACACACAAATGTTTATATAGTGCAGATTTCTCACCTACCACCAAACCATAGTAACCAGCAACTCTTAATGAATATAACTACTTACAAATAGGGAAAATCGATAACCTACACACAAACGGATTTTACACTTACATATACACGTTTTTTAAAACGTGACTTCCATATGGCTCCAATAACCTGATAAGACGTTTCATCCTTCAAGACGTGACTTAAACCAATTAGACCATTGCCAAGGTTTCACAAACCGCCTCTGCACCTGATATTAGATAATTTCCTCAATTAGCACTCACAGGCATTCATCGTGTTTCTCCTTGAAGCAACTATTATACGAAGTCCATGATGTTCAATGACTTGCCGTCAAGATCGTACGCATGCTTCGAGGATTGTTACCACTTGAAACACCTAAGTCTAATGGTACGCCACATGCATACACTTGGTTTATCACGATCTTTGTCTTTTTCCTGTACTTCTCCACTTGAGATGATGTTTCACCTGGACTTACGCGACATGCTATGACCTCAGGGCATCTCCTCTAGCCTCGATCTTGCAATTGACTGCAACAATCATCAAGCGCTCTGTACATTAAAGAACAAGCAACCGTTCTAAGCACAAGTGATATGCACTTAACTCTCATCAACAAATCGATGCAAACATGCACCACCTGATACCCATGTCACGATTCCCACAATACATGGACTCTTGCCATGACTAACTCCTTACAACGACCACCAAAAAGCTCCTAGAGAAACAACACAACCAAGACATAGCTTAGCTCACTCAATTTCACTAGAGGCCAGTTTGAATGGCAACCAACGACTGGTTAGATCACCCCAAACCAATCTAACTCCTCCTGATAACAGGGGACCGATCAGATCGTCTCTATAGGCCGGTCAGACCGCTATCTATCAAACAGTAAAACCAGAGATGAAATGACACAAAATCAAACTCAAACTTTGATAAAGAAGCACAAGCAAAGTTAAATGCCCATCACACATATGGAATGACCGTATTGTCTCATAATATGCTAGATATATGCCGCAAGCTGCTGCATATATATAAGTTTGCCATATTGTCATATATATAGAGTGTTCATGTAAATGTGTTGAAGATATGCATGGTACATTAGCTTCCCGAAAGGAAGCTAAATATGTTTCATAGTAGTTATTACATATATCGCTGGCGAATTGCCGAATAATAATGATGATGATATGTCTTATAATGGCTTCCAATAATTGTTCATCTGAGCTTGGGACTAACGATGGCTGCCTTGCTAGGTGAAGAGGATGTGATGCGTGATATGGGAGAGGCAAGGGATCCAAAAGTGGCCAGAATAGAGAGAAAAGAAATTAGTCCATGAAGATGTATATATGCGACTACTACAAATTGATACCGGATTATTGCGTAACTCCACGAACTTTTGTGGAGCTACACCCCATGAAAATGACATCTTGATGTGACAGAAGTTAACTAAAGCTGCTTATGAAAAACCAGCAGCGACTCTACAACTTTAATTTGCCCCTGCGCTCTTCCTTAGAGCACAAGGCACAACAAAACTCTACCTACAAGTAATGTGAATTACACGACTAACTAAAGAGATGCTAATTAATTTGTGACCTATATATGCATGAAGGTTAATTAGTTGTACTAGACTGATGAGACATTGGGAGGCCGTACAAATTGAGATGATCTCTTTTTTTTTAAAAAAAAAAACATAAGTCCAGGTCGAAGAAGAAGAGAAGACCTTGCTAGACCATATCACACAATGGAAAATTGGACTTGCCACAGTCCTTAGTTAGAGTCAACCAAGGAGGGTACGTATTGGCGTCAAGTTAGTCAATGCAGACAGATGTATGGTATGTACTGCAGTACTGCACTGCAGTTTCATTGAAAGCTAAGACTAAGAGAACACCGATGATATGCATGCATATGACTGACACATGTACTGATCGAAGGAGATCGACGTAAGGCAGCCATAGTTTTCTAGTCCAAGGGCTTCTCTGGTGCTGCAGCGAGATGAGAAGAAATGAGCCTGTACTGGTACTGTGGTGTTGGTGCCGGCAGAATTGGAGCTGTCAGAGACATTGTCATTCCTGCAGAAAATAAGGGGGAAAAAAGAGAGCATATTTTAGCATCTTATATGAAGTGTAAAATCAACTTCAGAATGTGTTATCAACAATCAACTCCAGCTCCTTGTTTTAAAAAAGTCAACTCCAGCTTGGTGGAAAAATTCTTTAGAACTTAGTCAATACGTATGTGATAGATATAAGGTATATTCTTTTGGGCTGTAGTTTAATTTATAGCTGCGACTTATGATTTTTAGTTATAATACGAGCGTTCATGCAAACGAACCGAAAGTCGATAAGCCGCTTTTAAAATAGTATCCTAACAAATCGTTTTGAAACGACGACGAAGAAACCGTCTCATTTATTTGTTCGAGATAAATCATATGCTGAACTAAGCTAAAAAGAATATGCCCATATACTCTTAGTACAGAAGCAGAAGCTTGAGTAGCGTGTACTCAATTCGTGGTACATGAGTTTGCTTGCAGATTCCAACGTGTACTGTGCCTGTACTACAAGAATGCAGGCCAATACCATGAACCAAATTAACGTGCATGTACGTGAGATCATGTGTATATATATGGAACTATATATGGATATCGAGGGAGCCATCATCGTTGTGACTAAAATTAGCTAGCGTGTAACATATATATATAGCAAAATGTTAATTAATACACACAAGTGTTGTATATTAGGGGGGAAACAAGTGGAGAAGTAACTTTGTCAGCAATTAATTAACGAACCTGATTGCTGGCCGGTAGAATTTGGGGTAAGGGCCACGGTACTAGCGTACTGCTGGAGACCGGTCACCGCAGTCAGGCTGGCCGTCGTCGTTGGGGCGCCGCCGGCCGCCGCCGCAGCGTACTGGTACATCTGAGGGTACGGCATGCTGTACCCAGCGGCGGCGGTCGCCGGACCGTACTGGAAGTACGGGTAGAGCCCGGTAGGACTCGCCATTGTTAGCCCTGCCGCCGCCGCGCCACCGTTGAAGACTTGGTATTGCGCTCCCAGCCCACCGTACGCTTGATAGTAGGTCTGGCAAATGTTGGCACGTACGCCACATGCATGCATGATTAGTCATCTGTCGCTGTACGTATACCGCATTATGAATACCGTAGAACAACATGCATGCAGACTTAACGGCTGATTTGCTACTTGATTAATTGTTGTTTTCATGTGATCAGGAAATTAAGGAATCAGTATACCTATATAAAGAGGACTGGACTTCGAAGTTCACAAGAAATGTCTTTCTAGCTAGCTACTAATTAATGTTGATCTGCCATGCATCTATAATTTATTACTTCACTTTGCAGTACTCATTTTCCCTAGAACAAATTAAGCTGATCAAATTGGAGAAAACTCTGCGTAGCTGTGAACATATATATAGGATCAAAGAGACAGGGAGAGGACGCCTTGTACGTACCAGCGGATAGCCGTAGTCCGAGAAATACGGAGAGTACCTGCAATTAATTTTGCCAAGAAAAACTGGAGTTAATTTATTGCCCTTTTTTTTTGTCCCACTAACAAATACGCATACATTTTAGTCAACAAGCACTCTCCGCTGATCAATATATCAGCGTAAATATTTTCGTGCATAATTAAGGAAGTCATTCAAAACATGCAAGTCGATGGTGGCCTGCACGCATATACGATACTACTAACAGATCATTCTAGTTTTAATACAATACTGTGGTCTGCGTGGCCACCAAAGGTGAATGCAGGCACGTACCAGTACAAGTTAACCAAAATTTTGGAGATCGACTCAAACGCTCCTTCATTTTCAAAACAATACGGGATTTTTATTTCTTAGGACAACTACTTGTACCGATCCGTTTGGTTGTACCATGAAGAGGAGATGAGAGCATTAATTATTTGCAATCTTGCGTTGCTGCATGCATGCATGCATGCATGGTGGGAGCGTGCATGCCGCATGCAAGACCAGTGGACAAGCTTTTTTTTTCCAAAGCTGCGCGCGTGCATCGGTGCATGTACACGGAAGGAGATCCAGTGGGGGAGGTGCTCGCGCGGCTCAGGCCTTCCTCCTTCACCGGCAATTCACTGCTACCAAATCAAACGATCCGACCACATGCCACGCACACATCATGAGGTACGCACGCTTGCCGCCACTGCGCCACACTGCTGCTGGTACTACGTACTCCTATATACGTCTTATCCTTCTTTGATTTCTTATGGTTTTTGTTTTTGGCTTCTCGAAAAACCGAAACGTTTCTTCAAAAAGTGTGGCCAAAAAACGTACTCCTATATACTGTGTACATTGTCTATATCGATATCTTTATCATCTGTCATTATCTTAAAAAACATGACCAAAAGATATCAGCCGTTGACTAAAAAAGAAACAGGGCCAGCTGCTAGCTGCGCACATTAACATACATACGCATGCATGCCTGGATGCTGCTTTTCACACACACACACACACAGAGAGAGAGAGAGAGAGAGAGAGAGAGGAGCTAGTATATATATGTATGCATGAGCTAGCTAGCTGTGGGCACATGGAAGGAGATGCACAAGCACATGGATAATGGATGGACGGTGCAGTCGTTGGCCCCTCCTGCCATTAACGACCAGGCGTGCTTGCAGGAGCAGCAACGGCTTTAACCAAAACCGTCGTCTTTACAGCTAAGCTAGCTAGCCCCGCACGCACACACAGAGAGAGAGAGAGAGAGAGAGAGAGAGAGAGAGCGAGCTGGCCTTCAGAAACAGCTGGCAGGTGGTGGTTAAGTAGTAGTACTCACCCATACGCGTTGTAAGCAGCAGGAAGCCCTTGCTGGGCGCCATGATACGCGAAGCCCAAGCTGGCACCACCAGCAACAGCAGCCGTCTGAATGGACTTCATTGCCCTCGTGTCGCTTCCCCCATGGACATGAGCTACTGCACAAGCAATTAATAATTAATCAATGGACGGATAAATAAACAGATGATCAATTCATTCTTAAAAGCTCGTGAACTGGTTAATTTGGTTTTCATTTCATTTGTATGTGATGGATTCGATCGATCAGCAGGGGAGGAGAAGAGGTAAAGATGTTCAGAGGACAGAGACAGCAGAAGCTAGCTAGCGCACTGAACCTGTACTAGAGCTGAAGGATTGGAAGAAGCAACGCAAGCCTAGAGGGAAGGAACAGCTCCCAAGAATAACTAACCGTGCTTTGCAGAAAAAGCAGGAGACCGTGCAGCCTTTCCGTTACCGGTGAAATACTGTCGGATCGGATACTATGTTCTTTTGATCCTTATTTGCGTTATCCAATTATCTGTCTTGATGACATCCTTTATATATATTAGCCGCAAGACTTATTAATGCGGTTATATGTGTACACTGTAGCAGCATTATTTTAATCTGAATATCAATTTAATTGTTAAGAATTAGCATTTTAATCTGAACATTACTTTAATTATTAAGAATTAGCATCTCCTCCGATTGTCCAAAGTGACAGAATTTAGCTCTAATTAGTAGGAATTTGTTCTCAATGCGATCCTAACAGAAGGAATGCATTTTCTGCTTCAATCGATATTAATTTGATTCTAAAATGCAATCTCGAATAAGCATCGAGGAGGAAGAAACGACGACTCTTACTTCGATTAGTAGCAAAGTAATAGTTTGTTGGCAAGCCATTAGCATTAGCATAAAATGATGCACAGTCTTGCATCTCTAAAGATGCAAATTAAGGCACGAAATTGCGTCATCTGATTTACATGATTTGACATATACTTCTTTCCAAACAATTACTGATATGTAGCACCTAGCTTCTTGCTTATTATATGGTTACCTAACAATGAAAAATATTAAAGGTGATTTGCGTATGATAGGAAATTCAATTAATTACCATATGGATGCAGAGACGCGGGTGCTGCCTTTGACCTCTGGACCCCGAGATATGCAAGATTGCAGTTCGCCCTTCTCCCATCGATCACCGGGTACGGATCGAAGCAAGCTTTCATGGCGGCCTCCGGCTCACGGAACGTAACCTGGCACGCACAATAGTAGCAGCAAGACTTAATCGGATCGAAAGAAAACAGCGAAAAGATCCAAGATCATAAACCATAAACCTAAATAAGAACTCGATCAGTTAGCTAGGTTCTTCAATTAATGATTAACCACATATGATGCAACATGTATATACTAACCAATTCAATTTTATTTGGTTAATTTAACTAGGGTGCAGTACATAGTGTGTGCTAGTACTGCTACTAAACAAAAAAAAGAAGGATCGAATTATAGAGGGGGACTCAATTGACAAGAGAGATCATATATAGATAGGCTATATATGGATCATGCATAGCTAGCTAGTATCGGTACTCACAAATCCGTAGCCCTTGGATCTGCCGGTGTTTTTGTCGGTGATGACGGCGGCCTCGAGGATCTCGCCGAACTGCTCGAAGTAGCTCCTCATGCCCTCCTTCTGCGTCTCCCATGCAAGGCCCCCCACGAACACCCTCGTCAACGTCGTGTCACCGAATCGCCCCGCGCCGCCGCCTCCCGCCGACATCGCCTGCTGAGCCATCTCTCTCTCTCTCTCACACACACACACTCACTCTCTCTCTCTCACTATATATCTAGATATGCCAATCAATCAAGTAGCTAGATAGCTAGGAGTATTGCCTTTTCTTCTACTTCTTCTTCTAGCTCCGGCCTCCCTCTCGTTGGATCTGTCTAGTACCCACCAACCGAGAACTAACTTGGTCAAAAAGGGTGAGGTGTGATCAAGGCTTGATATGCAAGGGAGGAAAGGCCCTAAGCACCAACCCTAGCCTGGATCTCTCTGTGCTAGCTAGCTTGTGTGCTTCTCTAGAGAGGGGGAGAGGGGTGTAGGAGAGGGAAGAAGGAAGAAGAGAGAGCAGATCAGGAGGAAAGAGAGGAAAGGAAAGCGAAAGTTGGAAGGCAAAGGGGAAGAAAGAGACCAGAGGAGGTAGGTCCTGGCACGTTATATAGTATAGGTACTTCTCGTCTCTTGAGTATAGCTATCTATGTATGAATCGCACTTGCTTGCCTGCCATTGTTGTTAGGAAAAAAAAGGATGTGTTTTTGGCTCCACCGGGTACCATATCTTGTGTCCTTGTTGCCAGGTACGTAGCTAGTTAAACAGACACATGAATTCTTAATTCTTTATACACATCATCAATTGGAATTTTTCTCTCTGTGTGCTATGATAACTGGAGTCAGCTCTCTCAGTTGACAATCCTCCTTAGCCAACCACTTTTCAATAGTTGGGACTTTTGAGCCCATGGCCTCTAGCATGAACATGTGTGTCAACCGCTGAGCTAGCTATAACCTTAAAAAAACTGCTAATTAACCTTTTAGATGATCAGTTATTTACCTGATACATTCTGCATATATATGCCCTGCCATGCTTACGTTAGTAAAGTAACGAAGATACACCAGAAAGTGTTTCCATGCGCGAGACTTTCAAAAGAAATTGCATGTATATATCTTGAATCGAACCAGTGGTTAACGGTTTGATCCATGCTATTAATGGAGTAGTGTCTTTGGAAGTTGGGGTATTGCGTACACAGATTCATCAAACAAGACCCCGGCAATCCACTATCGGAGCTGTAGAAGATTGCAATTATTATGCTTAAAATTGTCCCACTTGCCTTTCGCCGTATGGATATATTGTCGGCAAGTTGCGCGCCAAGGCCCCCACTCACTTGGGAAGAGGCAGGGGTATTAATTGATGTGCAAACTTGAAACGATGAAATGAAGAGATAGAATTCTCAGTTGCCAACTCTAGCTTTCTGAAAAAATATTCTAGCTAGTAAGCAAATGGAGTGCTAATTATATGCAATTAGTAGATATATGTCTATATGGAACCCATAAATCCAAACCTATGATATGTATGGTTAATGTTTCATTTATACAGGAAAGTTTATGCACATTAATGATATGCATGTTTAGGTAGCCATACTGAATTGTTTAAGGGTAATCAGAACCCAAAATGATCGTATCCATCTATGACAATGACACCAGGAAAGATATCAACGGAAAGGCCAGCAACAAAATAACACACACGAGAGAAGAGTGGAGAATATGTGAATCTTGTCACGAAAAGTCGCCATGATATTGCTGAGTGGGAGACCAATACGTGGATCTTCTTTGAGATGACAACTATCCATATTAACAGCTAGTTCAATGCTAGTACTTTACTACGGACTAAAAAATAGTATTAAATCAACATATTGAGTCACTATCATATAGATATAGTTACCTGTACATTAGAAAGAAATCATGTACATGATAAAAAAGTGAAAAAACTGAGCGCTACAAGAGGTGTAGCTCTTTACCTCTAGTCAATGCATGCGGTGGTTATGGTACAAATAGGGTGGAAACGAGCTGAGCCGAGCCAGCTCGAGCCAGGCTCGACCGAACTCATCTAGAGCTGCGGCTCGGCTCCACTCATTCACGAAACAAGCTAGAAGCCCAGCTCGGCTTGGCTCATTTCCTAGCTCGAGCCAGCTTGGACGGACTCGCGAGTCGCACAAGGCACAATGCTTTTCAGATTGTTATGTTTCTTCAGTACTCAACTCAGAGCATATTTGGAGAAACAAATAACAGGAAATAAGCACATGACATTCTTCATTTAACACTGCATTACAGTTTGATCATTCAACGTTTTAGTGTACTATAACTACAAAATTATGCTTGCATTTCAATCAGACTACTACTGCCCAGTTCTAGTATAGCAGCAATGATTCATCTCGATTGCACCACCGAAAACACAATAAACTAGGCAATAACCAGCATGCATAAGTTCTCCAATGATTCATCTCAATTCACTCATTCTAGTTGCAAGACGCCGCCATGCTGCCATCAAAACCCCCCAAATCGGTGAGGAAAATCCACGCTTCTCTTCCCACATCAACACGCAAACACCATGCAACTAAAGTGAAATAATCACCAATTAAACCTCAAATCCACAAACATGATAGTAGAAAAAATCAACAAATTTCTTCACTTACCCCTGCACGCCGCCATTGCTGAGAGCATCAGGTCAGAACGACAGGAATCCGACGAGGGGGTTAGTAATAGGACTAGCACATACTCTTGGACTTCAGAAGAAGCACATACTCTTGGACTGATGTTTGAAAATGCTAAGAAGGAAGAAGGGCTGAGTTTCACTGGACGACCGAGATGCAAAGTTGAAATGGTAAGTGGGATCGAGCGGCTCAGTGTTTAGAGAATGTTCAGACCGACCGAAGGGTTATTATCTGCTATGTGTTCGATGTAGATCCAGCGGCCAATAGCAATGGTGATGTTCAGACTATCCAAACAGTTATCATCTGCTATGCGTCTGATGTAGATCTAGCGGATGAGAGCGATTTGACGTTCGGATGGTCCAAATATCTGGGCTGAAACGGTTCGCACGATGCTGATTGAATGCTAGTCAGATTTATGAATGTCACCACCGACTTCACTTAAGCCATCAAGGGTTATGAGGGGCGAGCATCTGATCTCCATCCGACGGCTATCGTTCAAATGAGTGGCATTAAGTGTGTGGTGAATGGTGATTGGTGAACTGGTGAGTGGTGAAGTAGGAAGTGCATCCGAATCTATTAACATAGGCATACACTCATCATATTTAACACTAGATCAGAAGCATCTACTTATCATATTTAATAGTCCATGTCAATATAGTAAGACTTAATATTTAATATTTAACAGTCCACAAAACAAAACTCTAATAGTCCACAAAACAAAAGGTCCTCTTGGCATGGATATTTAACATGAACTAGTTGCTCTCTACGACGCTTTGAGAAAATAGTATGTTTTCGACACCATCCTCATCATCTTCTTCCTAAAAAAAGACATGAGATTCGAGTTAGCCATAATGTAAGCAAAAAAATCACAAACAGTGCAGTACAAAACCTACCACAATTATCATCTTAGCAACAATTCAACGAGTTTCATCTTAATCATATTCCCTAGGAGTGGCGATAAGAGGTAAACTAGCCTGACCTGCCCTAGTAGCACCAAAGTTCAGCTTAGCTTGACTTTTCATCTTAACCACCTTGTTCAAATATGGCGTGCATTTGGTATATGCCTTATCAGATGTGATGTACGTAGCACCCCCTTGTTTATAAGACATGAGTTTGTAGCAAAACATGCACTTTGCTTTTATATTGATCTCCCATTTCTTTGTCTTGGATGGAACAATCACTACCTTAAAAATCTTCCAACAATCTGATCTTTGTTTCTGTCTCTTAGGAGATCCCTTCCGCCTTTTTGCCCCTTCTTTTATCTTCGTTGAGACACAGTATCATCTTCAGTCAATGCCACGTTTGCTTATTCATTATCATTTGAACATGAAGAATCTATATAACATATCCTTATTCCCCCTCATCATCAAATGATTCAGATGGTACACTATCGCCGTCATCATCATCCATATGCTCCCAATCCACATCCTCGCTCGACGACTACAATTAAAGATTGGAGATAAATCTTATAGTTACAAGTAAATTAAATTCAACTACAGTCACCATCCACTGCTTATCTATAATACACTACATAAATAAGAAACTTCTAATGATGGTGTAATTATCATCTATAAAAGAAACATTAGAAAGATGACAACTTTAATGCACAAAAATTTTGACAATACATATATCGGTAGCCATTTCACATCAGAAGTATAAAAGCTGTAATTCTACATCATATCATCCATGAAAACTACATACAGGTGAAAGCTCAACTCACCATGGCTGCCAGTTGGGAAAGGTTAGGAGGCGTGAAAGGTCGAACAGTCCGAACGCTTAGTTTGAACGTTTGGTCCGAACGCTTCCAGCCAAACTTTGGATTGAGGGGGTTCAAACAGTCAAATGTTTGGACTGAGATGGTTCGAATGGTTCAAACCTTCACGCCTCATCAGCAAGCAGCAACTAGGTCGGACGGTCTGAACGTTTGGAGTCCATCCAACGACTAAGGCTAGCGTCTGAACTCCATCCAACGACTGCTGTTCAAATGAGACTTCCTGGGCCAGCGGCCACATGAGCCTAACGAGCGGTGCGAGCGGCTCAAAGTTCAGCTCATTTATCTTGCGACCTGAACACCAGGCTTAGCTGGGCTCACAAAATAACGAGCTCGAGTCAAGCCGGCTTGAGCTCGTTATGAGCCGAGTTAGCTTGCAAGCCTCGAGCCATTTTTCCAGCCCTAGGTATAATGCAAGATTAGTCGTTATATAGTAAAAGGCCAACTAATTCAAGCAAGGGTGGAAAAACATATTTGAGTGCAAAAATATAGAGATTGCAAGATTAGTTATTTAATTACTCCTTACATTCCACATTTAGATGATAGAAGATTAGTGATTATGATGTTTACAGAACTAAATCCAAATTATATATGCAATATAATGAAGTTATTCTAGATAATTTCACTTAGATGCCAATGTCACTATGCTCAAATTTTCAAAACATTTGCAATAGCTACTGCTCTGTGTTGAGCATACATAATTACATACCTTGTTTCCCTTTTTTTTCCGATTCTGATTCCATGTGCTTTGTTCACAAAGGTGAGCCTCATATTGGCCTATCCATCTATGCCTATCGATGAGACATAAAACTCGGTAATAAATTGAATGCATACATACATAATAAGGAAGAGCAAAAGGAGAAAAAGTTTGATTCATAACAAAGTTAAGAAAGAAGTACCAGTAGACGCAACAAACTAATAAAATTGCTTATAGTAGCGTTGAATCATATTCATAAATGATAAATCCAAGCATGGTGGATTGGAAGATATATTCGTTCCAGTATGCTTAGGGTAAGAAGGCAAAATAGTGTCAGCTGCCAACTCTTACAATGAAACAATGTTAGCTAAACATTGTGTCAACCGAGCTTACACACAAATCAAGTTGAGATCAATATGCTAAATGTGCCAAGTTCCTTAAGAATTTGATATCATCTCATTTCCAGCCACAATCAACAATTCCATGATAGATAAATCTCCACACACAGCTCATCCAACCATACTGTTACTAAAAAGTACCAAACAAATCCTAGATCCTGAATTGCGGGTAACACATGCCGATGATGCCCAGACAAACAAGCAGATTTAGTACCAAAGATCAAACCAAGCAGATTTAGTACCAAAGATCAAACCAAGCAGGTATTCAAAATTCATATATGTAGAAGCTTAATATCAATATAAACATTCCACTATGTCGTCCGCAAATCGAAAGCAACCAACAAGTAGCACGGTCGCACGGAGCACAACAGAGTAGGCAGTCGCCATATGTACCGGGTGACGCCACGGTAGATGGAGTTGCACTTCCCCATGGCACAGGGTGGCATGCAGCTGATCCGCTCCTTGGCCATGCACACACGATCCTTCTGTGCTACCGTGGGCCTCTTGGATGACTGTTCCATTGCTCCCGCCCCCGCCTCACCGAAGGACAACCCCTATCCCCGACCCCTGCCACCGCTTCAAAACATTTGCGATAGCTATTGCTCTACACTGAGCATACATAATTACATACCTTGTTTTTCCTTTTTTGTTCTAATTCTAATCCACGTGCTTTTGTCCCAAAGGCCAGCCTCATATCGATCTGTCCATCTGTGCCTATCGATGAGACATCAAACTCAATAATAAATTGAATGCAACCAACAAGTAGCATGGTTGCACAGAGCACAATAGGGTAGGCAGCCGCCATATGTACCGGGTGATGTCGTGGTAGATGGAGTTGCACTTCCTCATGGTGTAGGGCGGCATGCAACTGATCTACTCCTTGGCCGTCCACACGCACTCCTTCCGCACCCCGCTGCACCGGAGGATGGCCCCTCTCCCCTCTCCTCACCAACTCCACAGCCTCCTGCTTTTGTAGCACTACAGTGGGATAGAGGAGGCCATGGCACCGCCGCAACCAGATCGGTTGGTCGGAGCCGAGTCGTCGCGATTAATGGTAGCGTGCGTGTAACGGGTGACCATTTGAGATTGTTGTGGTGGTGGGATTTCAAATGGTAGGGGTGGCGGTGCTGAGGGAGACGTGGTGGTCACCGATTGTGAGGGAGGCAAAGAGGAGTCAGGCGACGGTGCTACACCAGGGGGAGCGGGGGTGGGGGAAAGTGGAGTCAGGAGCGCGGTGGGAGTCAAGCGGGTGGGGATGACCCACATGTCGGGGCGAATCTAAGCGGGTGGGGGAATGATCCACACATAGATCATTTTCTGAGAAGGGGGTGGGAGGAGAACGAACGTACCACTCATCAACTCACTCTTTTAAGTAGTAGAGATAAGTTGGCTTGTTGATATAGGTTTAAGTATTGCTCTCTACTCTGATAAAACAAATGTGTTTTCTGTACTTTTTGCAATTCTAAGCTATAGCTAGGATGTTGGATATGTAATACCAGAAAAAAAAGAAAGAGGTTGAGACAGCCGAGTTAGGCCCAAAGCCAGGTGGCCTGTCCTACGCCGACCTCCTCATAAGGGATGCCAGGGAAGGGGCAAGAACCTTATCCACTCCCTTCCTCGCGCTCGCCCCCAGCCATCCTGTATGCGCCACCTCCCTTCGCGTAGGCCACCGGCGCTGTCCCTCTGTGCTTCGCGTAGTGGGCTACCGACACCCCTCCACGTCGACACCGCCTTCCACGCGCTATTGCCCGCCAACATTGCCTCCTCCTACTACTGCCGCTGCCCCCTCTCTAGGGGCCACTACCGATGGGTGCCTCCAAGGGAAGAGGAGGAGGGAAGAGGAATACAGAAGGCTCAACCGAGAAGAAAAGAGAAAGAAGAAAAGAGGAAGGAAGAGGAGGAGAAAGGAAGAAGGGGAAGGCAGAAGAGAGGTGAGGCTGCATCGACGTCAGATCCACTAGATCCGGCCAAGGAGAGAAAGAAGGTGCCCCAATCTAGCTATTCATCGCTAGAGTAACACCTCAAATCCCTTTTCCTATGCTGGTTTATCATTTTGTATAGAGGTTAGAGTGGAGATTAGCAAGATTGGTGTGTTTAGAGTAAGTAGAATATGATTAGGATGTGGATTCTATGTGCAGTGTCTTCTACTAAGATTTTGGGCGTGTGGGGATAACGTGAGAATTTGATCTATTAGGAACTTGTAGCTAATTCTATTGGATTTATTTACAGTGTTTAAACCCCTGATTTGGTGATGTAGATTGAAATTTATGGGCGTTTAATCATGGGACAGCGGGAAGGTGTCCGTTGAAAGGGAGTTGTATGTGCCGGGTTTGCGCGTAGGAGTGATGTCGTTTGTTTGTGTGTATGTATTGTGCTAGATGATGGAGTGATGCTGTTTGTTTGTGTGTGCATGTATTGTGCTAGATGATGCATTGAGATGGATGATGATTGTTTAGGTGGAGTGTCCTGATTGGAGAGAAAAAGAAACAACAGGCAAAAGCACAATCAAAAGAAAGTAGAAACCGAACTCGACACCAACACCATTACAACTCTCCAAACGCAACCAACTTAAGAAGCAAAAAGTTTATCCAAACATTTGGCCCTTGCTCCTCTCCACAGATTGCATGCCTCTTTGATATCCATTACAAACAGAGAAAGCTCCTTGGAGGAGTTTCTGAAAAAATTCTTGCGTTTTGCTCCAGCCACACGTTCCTAATAGCAAGGAGGATAAAAGCATTAAGATGCTTCTTCTGATCTGATCGCAACTGTAATACCGTTTCTAGCCACCAGTTCTGAAGATCATCATTAGGGCCCGGAACAAACCTTTGCTTCCTTATCTAGCAAAGAAGCTGGAACCAAAAGATGATTAATGGTTTCTTCTTGATCACAAAGCACACACAAATGATGGTTAGGAAGACCGCGCCTTGGCAATCTGTCGTCAGTCCAACAGCGGTCATCAAGCGCTAACCAAGCAAATAGTTTATATTTCAGAGGAGCGTCAGCGCTAACCAAGCAAATAATTTATGATGGATTTTTTTGGCTTAATGATTATGACTTTTGTTTTTTGTTATAGTAATTAGCTTTCAAATTATACGTCTTTTCAAAGTAAGGTCTACAAATCAATTGTAGTAGATATTATACCGACTTCAGTTATACCAGCTAAAATTACATTCGGCAGTCTCTCTTTTTGTACTCTCGTAGGAGATAAGTTAAAACCTATATACAATGGTACTACTATAAAAGAGCCTATATTAGACGGTTACATCACAGACGGTTAAAAAAATCATTTATGATATATTTGCTATCATAGACAATTAATATAAAAAATCGTCTGTGATACTGACATATCATAGACGGTTGTGTTGAAAAATCATCTGTGTTTTAACCTATCACAGACGGTTTAGGAGCCGTCTATAATAACCACATATTATCAATGACACATAAATTCAGACGATTCGGAAACCGTCTGTAATAACGGTTCTGAACTGTCTATTGATGACTATTTCTATAGTAGTGTGGGAACCACTTTTTGGTAGGATGGTAAAGTTGTGGGTGCACTTCAGTAGGTATTTGTGAGGTCGTAGATTTATCCGCCTCCGTCTGGCTAGGTATGTGTTAATAGGGTGCACTTGCGTGTGTGTGCATATAGTGTGTAGACGTGGTGATATGTAGTGTGTATATAGCATGCATATGTGGTGGTATGCACGTTTTCCTTGTAATTGTAAAAACCTATATATAATAATTGTGACAGCAAAATTATGTAAGCATTTACAACTTTCCTTTTGTTCTGCTATTATGCATGTCGTTCACCCAAAATTTCTCAGAATAATTCAGAAATCAGATGCTACACACACAACATCATTATTCTCCATGAAAAAAAGCACCGAAATGATGCAAGGCCAGTCAAATTCTCCAGAACGTCGTGTTCGGTCAACAAGAGGTGCGAGTGTCGTGTGAGTTACTCCCTATCATCACATAGAACTCCGACTTGGATGTGAAACGTCGTTATTCATCAGAAATAATCCCACAGGATTAAACGTTGATGACCTAAGAGCCTGTTCTTTTTGTTTTTGCTGGTGGCTTTTGATTTCGACTAATGGCTTATAACTTAGACCGATGAATAGTAATAGCTGATGTAAAAATCCTAGCGTGGATGCGGTGGGAAGAGTGAGAAAATTAGGAATTGGAGTTATGCCACAAAGAGTGGGGAAATTGGGGATCGGAGTTGTGCCACAAACGACTTATATAAACTGCTACCACAGCAACCATGCTGTTCGATCCGACTTTCAACTTCTCTAACCAGAGGCCGGCTTCAAAAATCAGATCGAACAGACCCTAAAAGTGAGGACAAGCTTTCTTGAGTAGTACAATATCGTACCTTTGATCTGTCGCTGGTATTATACGCTTTAGCCTTTTGATAGCTGTGTCCCAGGTCCCATACTTTCGTTTTGATTGGTGACAGATGAAAGATCTTAGCTGAATTTGCAGTCTATGCAGCGAGGACTCTTTCACGGAAAACCATAATCAAAATTTAGTTGTAGGCTTGTAGCTGACAACCGGAGAACCATAAACTGTAGCAACAAATCTACATAACATGGTAATCGAGTACATTCATAGTCAACCATTAACGTCATCTTAAAAGAACTGTCGGATCTTTCTGAAACGAAGAGAAAGGTCCATGTCAGGAAAATTGGGTTGGTTTGCAGGTAATTTGGAGGAGAACAACGTCTCACTTAAGGAATTGGAGGTTGCTCTGTGGGCACAGGAAAGCAGCAGATGGATCTCTTGACTGGCGTGGTGGAACGCAAGATCAAGGCCCCTGTCCTGCTTCGATGGAGATCAGAGAGGGCCTGAAGATGGCGTCCTCCTGCCTGGTGCCATGCTCGGCGAAGCCTGAAGCTACGAAGGAAGATTGAGTGTTTCCAGTAGTGTATCTCTGAGATGATGTGGTCTTAAACTGGATACAAGGATGATGATGGTTTCATTTTGAATAAAAATGGGACTGGGGGATTCCCCTGTTCATCTAAAAAATGGTCCATGCCATAAGGTGGCGTCTCAATCTGAAGTAATGCAGCAGCATTCACTGTTCTGAAGAAGAGTGTGCATTGTTGGCATTGCAAACCAGCCCTGTGATGGTAGCAGGATACTGCAACTCTAGTTAGTACTTGGTACAGGACACGCTGCATCCTTGGAATGCTGACATCTCCTTGTTCGTCAGACTGATACTGCTCGGCAGCTATGAAACGCCTCAAAATTTAGATAGCAGGAATGCCTACCCTGCGTGCCATCTGCTGAATCAAATCTAGATACCATAAACAGGGTTGCTGCCATCACCAGTGATCCTCTGCTGACTGGTCCAAAAAAAATATCCACATGTATAGGATTCTAGATGCTAAACCAATTTGCAGTCAACAATATGATGATGCCACAAGAGGTACTTGCTCTTCACTGCCTGTTACCTAGAACCCACCCATGATGAGAAACAACAGTGTCTTCAGAACTGCCTATAGCATCTTCAGTCTCATCATCATTAACATCATATTCTCTACTAGAATTATCTTCTTCAACAGACTCACAAGCGTATGTGATATCAGAGAAATCATCAATAGCCAGATGAGGTCCTTGGTCCTTGACTTATTTCCTCAATTTTCAGCGAAGAAGCTATTCTACCATCACCATCAACCAGATCAGCATTCTGGGATTGTGGATTTCCATAAAGCGCAACATGCCGATAGTAAAGTTCAAGCTCCTTTTCAGATACTGCAATCGAACACCTAACTGTCTCCAGCGAGTGTTCATATTTTGATTTTCCATATGATGTATATGTTGAGCATATGCTTCTATTTCAATGACTTAAAAAATTCATATGTTTACATGTTGATTAAGTCATTTATATGCTTTTCGTATCTTGCTTGTGTTCTTATTAAATATGCTGAAATCAAATCTAAATATATACTTATAGCGTAATATTTACAACACTTGCAAGTTACCAAGCGTGGCAGAATCAAAGAGCGTGATCGGCGCACCTGCTGTTTGACGCGACGCAGCCGCATTGGACAACCGCCTTCTTGGGGGCCCTGAGTTGCTTGGCGTAGGTGGAGAGCAGGAAGGGAGGAGGTGGAGGCCACTCCAGGTACGAAGAGTTGCGAGTGGCCTGGTACAGCCATGCCGATGCCCACAGACGTCCGATCCCAGGTTCGACAGCTTGACCTTGTAAACCGGCTTCGGTGCCATCTCCGCCCCGGCACGCTCCCAGCAGTTGTGCTCATCGTTGGGGTTGCCTACCTGCAGTTTAATTTGCACATTTAGGCAAAATTTGCGGTCAAAATGGCTGTAGCCATAAAAACTCTGCAGCATTAGCATGTTTAGGTTGTGATGTTGTACTATCGAAGACAGTGGCGGAACTAGGATTTGGCTACGCCCCGGGCTGAACTCTAACAACCTAAACGTCGCGTTCCTTGGTCTAGCTCGCAGTAGCTGGTGTTATGTCAGGTCAAAGACATTGCAGTAAGCCATGGTACCAAATAACCAAAACCAGACCACATATACATAAACTCTTAGCTGAAAAGGGGCATGTTTGGGAAATTACTTACAACACGATCTTCACCATATAATCGCTGCAACTGCTTTATGATGTCTTGAGTTCCATCGGGGCTTCCATCATCCACAATAATGATTTCAAAGTTGACATCCCTAAGGTGGAAAGGTAAAGCTTCAGGTTTTATAATATGAAAGAGTTTAACAAAGTAAGCAAAATGGCCAAGCAGTCGAGATACAGTAAGGTTCCAGCAAACAAGAGATCGTGAATTGACGCTGAATGCTAGGAGTACAACGCAACAATGGAAAACAGGTTGTCAGTTCGAAATAATCGTGCTTTAATAACCATTCGAAGCCTTTGGATGCAATCATGCACAAAGAGCCAATATTTGCAAGACATAGAGATTAGTCCCTCCAGTCTCCAAATAAGAGGATTTCTCATCACCCATCTGACATAGCTAATGAAATACTAAGATGTTTCACAAGTTCCTGTTAGTGCAATCGAGCGTATTAGCCTGACCAGCACCATGATGAAGGGTGTCTAGCTCTAGGACCTGAACACCCCAAAATATGTAAATACCAAACAAAACCGCTAACTGAAATCAGCTGTGCACGATGACAGCATTGCACATAATTTACCACCATCCATAATAGTGCATAACTTTGACAGCTCGTTGTAGGCAGTGGCGGAACTAGGAGGGCGGGGAGGGGAGGAGGGGGCGGCGGGCCGGCGGGGAGGGGGCGGCGGGGAAGGCCAGGAGGGAGGAGGGCGGGGGCCGACGGGGAAGGCCAGGAGGGCGGGGGCCGGCGGGGAGGGGAGGAGGGGGCGGCGGGCCGGCGGGGAGAGGGAGGAGGGGGCGGCGGGCCAGCGGGGAAGGGGAGGGCGGCGGGCCGGCGGGGAAGGGGAGGAGGGCGGGGGCCGGTGGGGGAGGGGAGGAGGGCGCGGCGGGGAAGGCTAGGAGGGAGGAGGGCGGGGGCTGGCGGGGGGAGAGGGAGGAGGGCGGCGGGGGGAGGCCAGGAGGGAGGAGGGCGGGGAGAGGGGAGGACGGGGCGGCGGGCGGCGGGGAGGACGGGGCGGCGGGGAGACCAAGAGGGGAGGGGCGCGCGGATCTGCGGAGGTGGGCGGGGAGCGCGCGGATCTGCGGGGAGGAGGGGGCGGCGGGCCGGCGGGGAGCGGGAGGAGGGGGGCGGCGGGCCGGCGGGGGAAGGGGAGGGGGCGGCGGGCCGGCGGGGGAAGGGGAGGAGGGCGGGGGCCGGTGGGGGGAAGGGGAGGAGGGGCGCGGCGGGGGAAGGCTAGGAGGGAGGAGGGCGGGGGCCGGCGGGGGGAGGGGGAGGAGGGGGGCGGCGGGGGGAGGCCAGGAGGGAGGAGGGCGGGGAGAGGGGGAGGACGGGGGCGGCGGGCCGGCGGGGGAGGGGGAGGACGGGGGCGGCGGGGGGAGACCAAGAGGGGGGGGCGCGCGGATCTGCGGAGGTGGGCGGGGGAGCGCGCGGATCTGCGGGGGGAGGAGGGGGCGAAGGGCCGAGCGAGCGCCTGGTCGAGCTAGCGCCTGGGCTACCTGGGCTGGGCCGAGCGAACGCCTGGGCTGCCCGGGCTGAATACTAAAAATACTACCCAGGCTGAGCTAAAAATACCCAGACTATACACTGTATATTTTTTCACGCCCCGGGCTGAAGCCTACCTTGCCAGGGGCCCAAATCCGCCCCTGATCGAAGATAGCAACAAAAGGAGTTTGAATGGTGCTTTAAAATTTTTCTTCAAATATTCATCAATCCATTATTCTAATAACTAAAAAGTGAATAATATTATGATAGAAAGCCAACACAAATCAGGTGAAATAAGAAACCAAACTTTAGAGAAAAAGCTCAGCAAAAACGGTAGCACCTTTTGTTGAACTGCGGTATAACTTTCGTGTGGTAGTACCTCAGTTACAATGGCAGAACTATCTTTCCTCGATGAACAGTGAAATCGTCAGAAGTTCGAAAACTAAAATCAATGGAACTTTTGATTCATAAATCCAAATATTATGAAATCTTGCAGGGATCTTCTCTAGAATATTGCGAACCTATTTCAATAAATGGTCATGAAAATTATTGTCAAAGTTGAGACATTTTTCAGATGAAAGACAGATTGCACTAAAAGTAATCAAAAACCAAAAACGGTGAATATGAGTTGCTCGTTGGAGAATGATCGCCAAGATAGCTATAAATGTATTCCCACATGTCATAGCAAGTTAGAATATCATAGAAATTAAGCCAAAAATCTTCATATCATGAAATCACTTAAAGAATAAAAAACATGCAAAAATTGAGTTTTTTATGAACTTGCTACCAAAGTGTCTAGATGGATAAAAATTAATTTTCTAATATTATTTTCATCTCTTATACGTTCTTAACATAGCCAGATCAAGAAGAGGGAAGACAAGAGATCAAAAGCAATCAAATTAAGAGCAAATCAATCAAAATAAGAGATAGCCATAGAGATAACCTAAGATTGATGTATTACCATTTGATGAGATAAGTTTTATTGCCACTCCACCTTAAAGGACAGAGGGTATACCAAATACTTAACTCTCAAACTCGAACCATAAACAAGAGAGGACAAGAGAGATAAGTTAGATGGTCAACTACATGTCTCCATCCTAACTCCTTAAATAGGTGAGCTAACCAACTACCTCTAACCCTTAGTGGATACTATCCACTTAGCACAATGAGAAAAACTTGATAACCCCACACATATGGGTTTTACTCACACATATTCACTTATATATATTTTTAAAGTGTATAAACCTGAATCCACTAATTCCTTAGTCTTGATCCATCTGAATCAAATTAGTTTCTCTTTGATCTAAATCACTCTCCCAAGTGCCGCGGTTTGATCAAAGATAGTTTTCGATATTTTAGCCAAACTACCAAAATACCCTTTTTGAACGGGTTGTCTCTTTCAAATGCAAGCAATTACCATGCTTATCACGTATTGGTGCACAACTGGCTTACCACATGTCAGCAAGTCTCTTTCATTTTGGTTCTATCAGACCATGCCTCACTTGGACCGACCAAGCTACGTGATGCAACCTTGCCGTTCAAACTCATCTTCAACATTTTTCGTCTTTCTCATGCTATGTTTGAGCTTACCATCTCACCCTGTATACTTGATCGTTCTAGGTTCCAGTTCCTCCTTGAGCGTAGCACCGATCCTCGTTGTCAACCATGGTGACTCCAAATGTTTCTATACATATAAAGATAAAGAAATCATTTTTGAGTATAAGTTCTTCACAACTTAATCCACGTTAGCCAAAATATGCATTATACAATCTTAATGCAATGACGTAAGTCACCCCAATTCAACCCACGACTCGAAACTCAAAATCCTTAATTTCTGTCCAAAGTGGTACTACCACTTCCATCTGACCGGTACTACCGCACCTCACACCTCAAAATTGGACCTCTCTAGAAATAACGTATCGTCAACTAGAAATCAAAGCTACCAACTTGCGGTATGATCGGAATACAAAATCGGTACTACCGCCCTGTGGTATGGCCGGAATCCAAATCCGATACTACCGTCATGTGGTATGACCACACCAAAACCTACGGAACTGCCAATTTTTCTAACAAGCTCAGAAAATAGCCTAGATAAGATGTTATTTTTACAAAACCAAATACCAACTCCGTAAACATTGCAATGGTTGATCACAACATCAATCAAGACATTATCACATAGTCCGTCAAAGCAGGGATGGATCTATTGTGAGGTGTGGGGGTGCATGGGACACCGGGTTTAACTTCGTTTTTCTATTATATAGCCCAATGTAAATTTAGTGTGAACCCCCAATACAAATCGAAAAACACCTGGCCAGCCCAAAGATTGAAGCTCTCAGACTCCCAACTCCTACTGCTCCACTTGGCGCTAGTGCGGTTGGGTCCAAGACGACACCAATCGAGACCCAGGACGTGCAACGTAGTATATGCAAGTGTAGCCCAACTGACACAAGCATAGCCCAAGATGTTTGGCTAGCCAAACCACTCTACCAAGAGAAGATAGCAGGCAGAGGCCGCAATGCACATGCATGCATTGCCCCAGTCACTCGTGTCTCATTTCCTCTCTGTCCCACCTTGCGAGAAAGCAAAATCCACCATCTCGCTTGGTCGCAGGCTCGCAGTCGTCGGTTGTCGGAGCCTGGAGGCCTAGGTTGCGTCTCCTGGTCATCATTACCTGTCGATCATCTTGTCGAGCACTTGACGGCATGAATTAAGTTCTGAATCAATATAGGCTATTGCTAGACTTCTTCCGATTCTATCGATTTCTTTAAATGGATTGAATTTATGAGTTATGGTTTGGGGTTTCAATTTGGGTTTTTTGAAATTGGAATATCGACCAACTTCATTGCAAATCAAAAGTAAAATTATATATGTAATTATATACGGTGAAGCAGTGAACCGTGACTATCTTTGTTTTGGTTCCACCCCTGCTTCAGATGTGCAACGTGTGTGACCTGGACGCAGAGGGCTTGGGGCAAATTGACGGAACTAGCCAGCGGGCATCCGCTTGCCGAACTCGACGGCGCTCCACGCGGGCATGGTGGTGGCGAAGGCTATGGCGTCTTGTCCCCGGCGTCGTAGTAGCCCCCGGTCAGGTCATCCAGAAATGCGTGCATGTTTACACCAATGGCGATTTAAGGATTGTAATCTTCTCTTTCCTAATAACATGCATCGTGTACACCAAACAGCAGGCACACGTATGTCACGTACGTGCTCCGGCGAGCCGTCGTTGAGGCCGAAGTCGGCGCGCCACGGCAAGTCAGGTCCCGGGGGAGCTTGCCGGACCGCTGCCCCTAGAAAACGAGCGACTTGGCGAGCGCGTCACGGTAACCGGCGTGTCGGACGCTCCGGCAACAACAGCGAGGCCGATCAGGAACACGAGGGGCACGAATTTATTGACCAATCTCATTTTTGTTGCCCCTGTGTTTCTTCTTTCCTGATTGAGGCTACAATGATCTGAGTTGAAGCTACAGCGCAAGTCCGGGGTTTATGAGCCCACCCAGTTGGGCTTAATTTTGGTAGTTTATAGCTGAATTTTTACTGTAATTAGTTTATTTTGCACCGTAATTGATGATGACTTATTTAACATAATTAAATTTAAAAATAAAAAAATAAGTTAGCACATCACATATAATACAAATAAATATGAGAAAAAAAGAACCGACAAAAAAAGTTAAAAAGCCAAAAAAGTCAGAAAAAATAAAATTTAGAAATAATAAAAAAAATAAGCCTGAAGCCAGAAGTTTAAACCCAAATGAGCGGGGCCTATATATCGAACACATTTCACTTGTTTTGCAAAGGGGAAACTTGCCCATAAGAAAAGTGCTAAATTGGGAGACTGATGATGGTGGTTCTACCTGCTGTTCTGAAACAAGGGAGATGGGCAGAGCCAGAATCAAGTACTAGCAGTTAGGGGCTAATTTTGTACTAATGATCTTTTGAAGGAATGCCAATTTCTGACAATGTACATCTCATCATCTGGTTTCAAACTTCAGACTTTATTATGTACTATTTTCTTAAAAGAACGAGACTTTTATTATGATATTGCGTTGAAACATAAACCAGAACTTTAGTCTCCACGGAACCTTACGACATTTTCATTGTCCTTGGTATAGTAGTAGTACACAATCAAAACCTGGCCAGCTTGGCCTGCACCTTGATAAGCATGGTCGAGTTGTAGTGCACGACCTCCGGCTGCAACGTTTCCAGCGAGAACACCTCCGACTGCAAGTAGCAGAACCCGTCGCTGACGTCGGGCCCGTAGTAGAACTGCGCCGCCATGCACGCGCAGTCGTCCAAGCACGCCTTCTTGCACGCCTCCTCGCTCACCCTCTCCAGCGCCCTCAGGCTGGTGGCGTGGTCGTTGAAGTACGTCATGCCCCGCAGCGACACCAGCCGGTGCGCTCGCCGCGAGCCGCACAACACGGGCGGCGCCGTCGTCGGGACGCACCCGCGGTTGGGCCTCCGGAAGTCCACCGGCCGGAAGTTGGTCGCGTCCGGGCAGCTGCACTGCATGTCCGTGCACACGCCGTACGCGCCGCACACCGTCGGGTACGCGCAGTCGTCCGGGAAGAGGTGCAGCACGTCGAACACCGGCTTCCAGCCAGCGGGGTGCCACTCGTAGAGCCGGAGGTGGCCGTCGTACTCCAGGCGCATGTATTGCACCGTCTTGGCGCCGACGGTGGGCAGCTGGATGGTGGTCAGCGGCGCGCCGCCGGGCCGAGCGAACACCGTGAGGCTGCCGTTGGCGTATGTCGCGTAGGCCCCGTCGGTCTTGCTGAAGCCAAGGTGGTAGTAGCGCTGCGGGGGCGTGGCGTTGATGTAGGCATTTAGGCCGTCGTCGGCGACGGTGAGGTAGAGCCGGCTCTCGGACCAGTTCACGGTGGAAGCGTTGGCGGTGAGCCGCGCACCCTGCTGCAGCGACTGCCCGACGAGAAGCGTGTCGGTGGGGTGGTCGAACGACTGCCAGACCGTCCTGTTGCTCCCGTCGAGCAGCAACAGGTTGCCGTCGCTGTTTATGCTCACCCCGGCGACGGACAGCCCCGCGGTGCCCGCAGACCACACCACCGCGCCGTTGGCCGACTTAAGTACCAAGTCGCCCTCCGCCGTAAACTGCGCAGTAGCGCCTTCCCCGACGGGGCTGCGGCGGTTTGCCGACCAGACGACCTGCGGGATGCCGGTGGTGACGGACGTCATGAGCGCGCCGCTGTTGCAGTACACGACGGCGACGCCGAGGAGGAAGTCGGTGCACGGCGCGGCGCGGTGATTGGTGCAGAAGAAGCCGAAGGCGAATGAGGGGCCGAGGCCGGCCGGGTTGAGCCGCAGCAGCGCGGCGCGCGCCACAGAGCCGTCGCTGTAGGCGACATGGTGCGGTAGGGCGGCGTCCGTGTTGGCCCAGGACGTGGACGGCTTGGCCGTCGGGTAGTCGAACGGCTGCGCGCGGAGCCCGGGGACGAGGCAGAGCGCGAGGGCGACGCCGAGGAGCATGGCACGCCGCATTGTGAGAGACACGGCGATCGACCGAGAGCGTCGACTGGTTTGATCGGAGGGGAGCGTGGTGCAAGTAGGCGTGGCGAATTGGACGTATTTTATAGCGTCCGCGAACCGTGACGCTGCGGCCGGGCACGTGGAAATTAGAGGAAAGTCGGTGGTTTCGGGGTGGAAATCACCACATGCAGTTGGCGCTGCATGGGCATGCTGGCGCCGCCGTCCGCTGGTTTGACGGCTCTGTGTGCGCGTTGAACGATCAACTTAAGCGGTGCACGTGACGGCACGCACGCTCGTTGCTGGCCAGCTCATCTGGGCAGCTGCAGCTCACGGAATATATACACGTGACGGTAACACACACACATATATTTCAGTACTCATACTTTGCTACGGATAAAAACTCATATTACTCCAACGTGTCAAGCCGCAACATACGCCACGCTCTCGGCTCCGTCAGACACCCAACCAAGCTCCACTTGGCCTGCGCTGTGGCACAGCAGCCTATACTGTGCTTTTGGCTTTTCCGTCATATTTGATCGTCGCTATCCAATTAGACCCTAATAGGACTGGGGTGGCGGCCAAGGCAATGAAGAAGATGTCCCAGCAATGAAGAATTTGGTAGAATTTGTAAATACTCTCTTCTAGTAGTATCTCTGATATCTACATCCAAATCCTCAATTGATTTCTGAAGCCCGGGATCAGCAACAATATCATTCGGACTGAGTACAACACAAAGATTGTTTTGATGCGTGTTACTAGCTTCTGTTTCTGGTGTTTCTGTAGTTGCAAGAGATTGAGCATGTGTTGAAAATAAGATGACAATGTCTTCATCCGCTTCATTTTGTTAGTACTCACTAATAACTCCTACAACAAAAATAAGATGATAATGTCTTCGTCAAACCCACGCCTAAACTCATTCCGTATTAAAACACTCATATTTGTAAGGTTTCAAAAATGTTACCTGAAGCCTGGGAGGCAGGCAGCCTGGCGCTATAGGCCGGGAAGGGGGGCGGTGCTGGCTAAAAGGCGGGTGGCGTAGGCCGAGAGGGGGGCGCCGTAGGGCGGGAGGCGGGCTGCGCAGGCCGGGAGGGAGTCGACGAACGGCTACTTTGCTAGGGTCTCCCCAAAAGAGTCTTACAAGCGCGGGTTTGATCGGACTATCCGAACATCGCTACCCTTTCGGCTATTAGATTTGGATCGGGCCATCACTAAAGCGTATATCTTCGGACGGTCTAAATATCACCAATAACCTTTCGGCCATTCGATGTACATTGGACGATCAACAGAGCATGACTCTTTGGACTGTCCGAACATTGATACCCTTGCGCCCGTTAGATCTAGATTGGACCATTACTAAAGCGTATTTCTTTGCACGGTTCGAACATCACCAGTAATGTCGTTGGATGTACATCGGATGATCAGCAGAGCGTGATTCTTCGGACTGGACGATCGGCTGAGTAACCCTTAGTCGTTGGATCTGGATCGAATGACTGTTGGCCGATACCTATTCATAGGCTACTGTGCTGAATCCTATCAATACTATGTTTATTTTCGCGCCCCAGACTTTAACCTAATTTGCTAGGAGCCCAATTCCGCACTTGTATATATGGACCTATGAAGATTCACCACTTTTTGCTCGAGAATTATGCTTGCTTACACATATGCACACGTACTGTACGTTTCACTTTTACATACGTCAAACCCATGCATACGTACATTTCTTATCACAAAATGTGTTACATGCAATGCATGGCGTGTTTGTCCTATACGCATATGCAAGTGAGGGGTGCTTAGAATAGCAATAACTTATAATCTTTTTTATTGTAGTTGGTTTATTTTTTATTATAGTTGAGGTGGTTTATTTAGCGTAATTAAATTTTTAAAAAAATAAAAAATAGATTAACCTATCACGAACAATGCAAAGGAATATAGGGGAAAAAAGAAAATACAAAAAAGCCCTAAAAAACTAGAAAAGACAAAAGTAAGGAATAGTGAAATAAAAGCAGAAGCTAGAAGCTATCGCCAAAACGAGTAGGACCACTCAAATAACTAATCGAACTTTATTGTGACAAAATATTCTTCAGAGTTATTGTGCCGACCATATGATCAATGCTTGCCTTAAGGCCGCGCTCAACTAGGCTTAAAAGCCAGTGACGGCTTTTTTTCTGTTCATATTTTTATTTTTCTATTTTTCTATTTTTTCTTGTATTTTTTTACATTATCTATGATGGGTTAACATGTTTTTTTATTTTTATTTTTTAAATTTAATTATGCTAAATAAGTCAACTCAGTTACAATAAAAAAAATCTATCAGCTACAGTAAAAAAGTCATAAGTCATCGTCATTCTGAACACTAACTAAGGACTGCATGCCTCAAAATTTTTGAATTATAGATTGATACAAAAATCAAAAGAATTAATTAGCTTGATGACACCTAACAAGAGTTCTGCACTAGGTTTATCACAGAAAGAAAGAAAAAACTGCCGTTTGAACTTCGTTCATCGTGCCTTGCGTGAACTATGGGTACATACTCTACTACTGCTATTACTGCAGTACTGATGCAGCAGCTATTAATTTATGGAGGGATTGTTTGAAGTTGTTTTTAGAAATTGTTTTTGATTTTTGTTATAATATTTAACTTTTAAATAAAATATTTTTTAAAACGGGGTCTACAAGTTAATTACAGTACATATTAAAATGTCAACATCTGTACCATCCAAAATCGCAAACGAGTATTTTTTTCCGTAATCTCTATCACAAACAATTAAAATTCAAAATTTTTAACTAAAAACTATAAACTACAGCCACTTCAAACAGCACCAGAGTCTCCCCTCGGCCTCTCGCTGTTTTTACCCTGGTGGGCTCTTCTTGGGCTGATCTGTTGCTAACATGCACAACTTTTTTCGTTGAGGTTTTGATAGCCGTACTGTTTTGCCTCTATCAAACATATCCGGCAGCAACTTCCTCAAAAAGATGTTCATCTGCCTGTAGATTTTTTAGACTATAACTTATATTTTCTAGTTTATAGTTTATAATTTCTGACTATTTACGAGAGAGACTACAAAGAGGTAGATATTTATATATGATTGTAGTTAATATATATAAAAATAGTATAATATATACTATAATTGATCTTGAAATAAACCATAAACATTATGTGGTTTTAAACAGATTACTAAAAATGCCGGGAAATATTCTAATATCTAAGTTTCTAGCTGTAAGGCACATTATAAACGGGGAATTCAACGGGAGATCTTCGAGAATGTTACTCGTCTGTTCTTTTTGACTACGGTTTATGGTTTTTAGCTAAAATTTTTAAATTTTAGCTGTTTACGACAGAGATTACAGAGAGATACTCGCTTGCGATTTTGGATGGTACAGATGTTGAGTTTTTAACGTGTACTATAATTAACTTATAACTCTATCTAAAAAGATACTCTATTTAAAAGTTAGATACTATAGTAAAAATCAAAAACTATTTTGAGAAACTAAAAAGAACATAGCTATAACTCAAGATGAGCTAGAAACCACGTATTCGGTATTCCATGAGCCGCAGCTGCCTAGATGAGCTGGCCAGCAACGAACACGCCGTCACGTGCACCGCTACTTGATATAAGCTGGCTCACCGGTCAATTGGTGACGATTCTTCTCCGGGAAAAAAAACCACTTGACTAAAATGACAAAAGGTAAACTATTTCAACCCTTTGAGCTGGCATCGGACAGAGTTTCAATCTATCGAATAGCAAAGCATGAAGGTTCAATCTGTAGCAATTGCGCGCGGCGCCTTCAATAGAAAATCATTTTACCAATTTATATGGTATATATGTATGTATAGAGAGTTTTTACCATCTTAAAAGGTAAGAGGTACCGGTATCTTGATATCAAATTATATATAAATTTTTGAGAGGTACTCTACCAACAATTTATGTGTAATTTGGTGTCAAGGTACTGTTAACTGTTTTCATTCATGATTAAGACTTTTCATCTATAATTGATTTAGCATGCTAAATTAATGACTTCCTTTCTAAATCGATGTCTTTTTAAATTATAAATACTAATGGATTTGTCTTATATATTATATATCATTTCAGCATCATATGTATATATAATGCTAATATTTTGCTATAGATAAAAAAAATCATATTACTCCATAGTGTCAAGCCGCACCATACGCCATACCCTCGGTTCTGTCATGACACCCGACCAAGCTCCACTCGACCTGCGTTGTGGCACAGCAGCCTATATTGTGCTTTCGGCTTTTCCATCATGTTTGATCATCGCTATCCAATTAGACCATGATAGGACTGGGGCGGCGGCCATGGCAATGAAGAAGATGTAAAAGCAATGAAGAAATTTGGTGGAATTTGCCATATACCCTTTGATATGCGGAAGAACACGCCATTGCCATCACCACTACTTCATAAGAGGAGCTATGGTAGGGCCGCACCGGAGCAAGCCTCAGCCCAAAAAGCAATTCCATGTTCAGAAAATTTGTCACGACCTTGATGGAAAGAACTAGCACAAAAAACAACGAGAATGATTGAGAAAAAAAATCATTTTATTTAATTATTCTCATGGAACACAACAAAGATATTTTATTTAATTATTCTCATGGAACACAACAAAGATATTTCTTTATAAAAAGAGAACTTTATTAAGAAATAGTTGAATGTCCGTGTTTTTCTATGGGTAAAGAAATTACATTACTAACACGTTGAGCCGTTGCCGAGTTCAATTTGTGTTGCCCTTGGCTCCACCGTGGCACCTGGCCAAGCTCCACAATAATTCGTGTTGCACATCTACCACTGAGTTCCGTGTTGTTACGTGTATTCAATATATCTACATTTTTTATTTTCCTATGATTAACATGTTCAAAGGACTCTCCTTGAAAACTTTAGGAAACACGCTCAATGTCCTCCCTTCTGCATCTGGAATCTAGATAACTTGCCCCAAACGGCTAATGGCAGTTGCTTTTGGCTTTTTTTGTGAGGCAATTTTGCACTATATCGACTGTTAGTTTCTTTTCTGAATCAAAAAATAAGAAAAAATAAGAGAGAGAAAAAAAACACCGTTATATCTTTTTGAACAGTGCAAAGGAATAAGAGGAAAACAAAAAATAAAAAGCAAGAAAATGCCAAAAAGCAAAAATTAAGTAGCCTGGAAGCTGAAGTTATTTAGAACAGGGCCATAAGCCTCGAAGAAGTATGAGAGTGCCATATGCTAAATAATAAATCCTATTAAACCTGCTAATAGAAATAGTGTAAGATCAAATTCAAGTACATATGTCATATAAAAATACCTATCAGAGTATAAAGCACCCCTCTCCACTGAAAGAGCTTGACAATCTATCAACCATTTCTCATTTTTTCAATCCAATTGCCACCAAGTATAGGTGATATCAAGTAAAAGCATACCACTTTAAAATGCAATGATAGGACCTTCAGTAATTTAACTGTACTTAATAAACGAACACACAAGAAATGCCCCAATACAACTTTCTGAAACATCTCCAACTCAACTTGTAGTTGAGTTGAGCTGTATGTCATAATGTGCTGTCTGGATTTCAAATAGTCAATACATAGTGATGCAGTATATTTAGCAGACAATGCTGATCTAATGCAAGAATAGAGCATTATGGAAAAATTGAAGCTCAAAGGTATCGGCAGGTGCATTTTGTTTGGAGCAAACTATCAGAGGCAGTGAAACACATATCACAAGACACAAAACAGAGCCATCATTGGGAGAGGGAAATTTTAGTTTGAACCAACAATATAGCTTTTTTTTGGAAAAAGGATTTTCCTTTTTTAAAAAAAGCAAAATAACAGTGTCTCACACAACCAACGCTGGGGATACCAACTAACAATGTCAACAAGTGTATCTAATGAAACTGAAAGTACGAATACAAAGCCAAACTAAACCAAAGTAAAGACTGCTATTTTATCCTTCATCATCATGCACTACATTCACCTGGGGCTTCTTGATCTGATTCGCCATCTTCCTTAGTATTTCATCTACATTGTCTCGTTCCCCCTCTCGAAGCAATAGTTGGCACTATCGAAGAAAGGAAGTAATTTTGTATAAGATGTCAAGAGGTTATCTCATGAAACATTTCTCAATAGCCATTTTATTGCGAACTTGCCATAGCGCCCAAGTTGTAGCTGCAAAATAGAGCAAGATTAATGTTGGACACCAGAGCGATGACTCTGAATCTTCTGTGTAAATTGCACTAGTCCAGAATCAACTAATACATATAGCGGTAATAGGGATACATATCAAGCTCAATAATAAACTTTATTAAATAAATGAGTGACAAACTTTATTAAATAAATAAGTATGGCTTTATGGCCAAAGTTTACATCAATACTCATTGACAACGATAATAAAGAAAATTAACAGCGGAAGCAAATAAATAAACTGCGAAGCCCAAGAGCTTGCCCATAGGCGACAATAGTAAGATGCGATCTACTCGTCCTGATCCTTACCATAGTCAAAGCAGTCCTCCTGTGAGAAGTGATAGGTTGTACTACACAAGTTACATGGAAAAATACAATAATAATGTACGGCTAACAAAGGAAGGCATATATGGCTGCGTGACAAATCCGGTAGACCCTGAGGTCGCCACATCCGGATCCAATGTCCTCGAGGTCACTGCCGCTAGATCCAGTCGTCCTTGCCTTCACCACTATCAGATCAGGTTGTCCTGCAATGAGACAGTGGGGGTGGTGGTGGATCAAGAATATTGAGCCATACTGGAGCTAACCGACCACACCAGTAGAAAAGGATAAGTGGAAGGTGGCAGCGCCGATGGAGGAGAGTTAGAGAGAGAGGTTTTTGCCGCCGGTGCCGAGGGAGAAGCTGTAGCCCGGTGGATCTAGTGATTCCTAACCACTACGCCACTAGATCCGACCATCCTTGACCCCGGTGGCACCAAATGTGGCCATCTCAATCCTGCCATCACTGTCTTCCTCTTCGCCACTACCTCCTCCTCGCTCTTCGAGCCTAGCTGCTTAGTGATAGCCCTTTTGCTTATTTTGGGCATCAGTCACCAGCGCCACAACTCATCGCGAATCTGTCTTGCAAAACTAGCAAGGCATTGGTGTAGAACATGGAAGAGGCAGAGGATTAGAAGGGGTTGATCTAAGTGAGAAGAGGAGACGACGTTGATCAAGACGAGAGAATAATGAGATTGGCTAGCGGTTGGGACCTCAAAGGTGTGGTCGTGTGGGAAAGAGAAGAAGAGCAATTGGGGTGTGTGGCCGCTAGCAGTTTGGGAAGAGAGCCGGCTGACGACACAGATCTACATGTCAGTGTATATCAAGAGGAGATGCGGAAGTGTACTGTGATAGGAAGAAGGATGGTGGTGAATAAATAAACTCCTCTTTTATGTTAGTAGAGATATTCAATCTTGTAAATTTATGTGGGAGTGAGTAAATAACAGTTGTATTTGTGTATACCCCTTTTTTAACTCCTGAATTATTACTTGAACCACGTCCATTAGGCGGCAAAAGGAAGGCAAGAATGGGAATCGTATACCTAGCTAAAGCCCCTTCTTTTTAGTATATAATTTATAGCTTATAATTTTCTTTGAATAAACAAATAAAATAGTTTTTGTTATTTTTAAAATAACTTATCAAAATAACTTTTTAAAATAAATTATTAATTTATCTATATTTAATTTATTCATTCATACAAACGCTATCATTAAAACCAAAATCATTTAGCGCAGCTCGCGAGAACACCAGAGTCTGCTATAGACAATAACAGCAAACAGTAGCACAGTGGTGGCATACTGGCATTCGCCCGGGCCAACGCTATCCACCCATCGCTACGCTGGTACCCGCCGCAGCGCCCAAAATGGCGGCACCCTCCCATGTCCTCAACTTCCTCTCCCCGTCCCCCGCCGCCTCCACCGCCTCCGCCTCCGTCTCCCTACGTTCCCCCTCCGGCCGCCGCGCCGGCCTCCTCCGCTGCGCCGCCGCCGCCGGCCAGGCGGGCTTCTTCACCCGCCTCGGCCGCCTCATCAAGGAGAAGGCCCAGAGCGACGTCGAGAAGCTCTTCTCCGGCTTCTCCAAGACCCGCGAGAACCTCTCCGTCGTCGACGAGCTCCTCACCTACTGGAACCTCGCCGACACCGACCGCGTCCTCGACGAGCTCGAAGAGGTACCTCCTCTCTGCTCGACTGCCCCCAACAAAAAATCAAGTCTTTACTGCTTGAAGTCCCTTTCTCCTGTTGATTTCTCTTGCTTCTTCGCACGCAGGCGCTGCTGGTATCGGACTTCGGGCCCAAGATTTCGTTCCGGATTGTGGACACCCTCCGCGAGGAAATCCGCGACGGCAAGCTCAAGTCCGGGGGCGAGATAAAAGTCAATTCTGTCTCTAATGCGCTCCTTCTAGTGGACATTGTGATTGGTTTGGTGATTCATTCTGTTACTTGTGGTGAATGATGTCGCAGGAGGCGCTGAAAAGGTGCATTCTTGAGCTGCTGACGAGCAAGGGCGGCAACACGGAGCTGCAGCTGGGCTTCAGGTTCTGCTCTCCCCACTAGTGTCCTTTGTTGCTTGGTGTTTCAAGTTTGGGAGGTCGCAATGTGCTTGATCATTATTGCAGGAAGCCGGCGGTTGTCATGATTGTGGGAGTGAATGGAGGTGGAAAGACGACCTCGCTTGGTATTTCTCGTGCATACTTCACTGCGTTATCGATTGCATTTAGTTTGTGAAATGCTTTGTCCCTCTCAGAAAAGTTCAGTCTTTGGAGGTTAAATGTAGATTTTATCCGGAAGAAGCGCTCTAGGTTTCTAGTTATCTAACACTTTGTGGGTGCAGTATGAATAACTTGTTGCCCCTCACATGGTTCGAGTGCCATGCTTTCATGCTTATCTTGCTTTGAAAAAAATGACTTAAACCTTATCACATCGATGATGTGGCCTATATGGCTTTTATTGACCGTCTTGCTCTTGTAAACAAACGTTTGGTGATTCTCCATTGTGATAAATGATTGCCATCTGCATTTCTCCTATTAGTGTTTGGCCTATTCGTGCTAGTTCCAACCTACTCTACTATATGGACAATGGACTACATCATCATATTCCAAAGAAAATCTGCTAAAAGGAAGAAGAACCAGTTTTACTAATTACTTGAAGTGAATTTATAATGCCAACATAGGATTATGTTAAACAAGATGACAAATCAATCAACTCAAGGCAAAACTGTTCACATCTTTCAGTTGCATAAGCTTGGAATGTGGTGTCGCATTGGATTCAGCTTCTGTAGGATATGTGGTCACTATGAAGCTAACATGAATCCTATGTAGTAAGGCTACTTAATATGCGGGAGTTGTTTTGGGCATTTTCTATCAACTGGAGTGACTGCTTAGTTTGTCACACTTTTTTATGTTCTTCGTATTCATCGACATGATGCTATGAAGTGGTTGATTACTTGATTGACCTCTCTTTTCATTTGCAATATCTGTAGGAAAACTTGCTTACAAATTGAAGAATGAAGGAGTGAAGGTGGTGCTATTTTCTTGGCATCTCCTTGTTTCTAGGCTAGTTGTATGGGGAATAAAATTCAGCTATATATATTGCCTCAGCACACACTAGTAAATTAATGAGCTTATGTTCCAACTATAATATAGGTATTGATGGCAGCAGGCGATACCTTCAGAGCAGCAGCGCGTGACCAGCTAGAAGTTTGGGCTGAGGAAACTGGTTCAGAAATTGTTATCGATAATGATAAGAAGGCGAAAGCTCCATCAGGTATGAACTTCTGATCCCCTAGCGTTATGAAAGTATTATGTTCTCATAAGGAGCCCAGCTCTTATCTTTCATCTAATTTGACTCGCCTGGTAGTTCTTTCGCAGGCAGTGAAACGTGGGAAGCGCGAAGGATATGATGTTGTTCTATGTGATACATCAGGAAGTATGGTTATTGTTAAGAGACTTAGAGCAGCATATGTGTACTTATTTACTTGTTGGGATACTGACTATGTTTCAGCAATTATTTTGCAGGGCTTCATACAAATTATGGTCTGATGGAAGAGTTGGTGTCTTGCAAGAAAGTCATAGCTAAAGCCCTTCCTGGTGCTCCTAACGTATGCTGTATTTATATTCAAGGGATATAGTTTTGTGATGTATTATAAGGCCTACAGTTTTGCATAGTACTTTGGCAGCAGGTTTAGAGATGCACCTTTCTAGTCAATATTCCGATAGTTTCTTCTATTCTCAAGTTTTAGTTAACTATCATATAGTCCATGCTCTACAGGAGATTTTACTGGTTCTGGATGGCACAACTGGCTTAAATATGTTACAGCAAGCGAGGGAGTTCAATGATGTATGCCATTTTGGTACTGAATTTCATCTGTTTTTCCGAAGGGATGATGACAACGGACTCTCTTTTGCTTAACACCAGGTTGTTGGAGTCACAGGATTCATCCTGACGAAGCTAGATGGCACTGCTCGGGGTGGCTGCGTGGTATGCACAACTTTCTTGCAATATGCAAATTAAATAGCTGCCTAAACTGGCAGGATTCAAATTTGCTGCTTGATCTGTTACAGGTTAGCGTTGTAGATGAACTTGGAATTCCGGTGAAGTTTGTCGGGGTTGGTGAAGGGATGGAGGATCTTCAGCCTTTTGACGCTGAGGCATTTGTTGAAGCCATTTTCCCATGAATTTGGTGGATTTTGGAGAAAGAATCATGCTTCTCCTGTACATCCTAAGTTTTTTTTTACTCTCCTATTAGTTTTCACTTTGTGGCTATCATGGAACAGATTTTTGCTAACATGCCAGAAATTAGGAGCAAGAATCATGCTTCTCCTGTACATCCTAAGTTTTTTTTACTCTCCTATTAGTTTTCACTTTGTGGCTATCATGGAACAGATTTTTGCTAACATGCTAGAAATTAGGAGCAAATTGCAGAACCGTCAGAGTTTTGTTGAGCCCTTGTCTCGCTTCTTCCGTTCATCCTATTGCAAAGCCCATGCAGAAGCAAGTATTTATGTTGTAACAGAGCTGCCTGTAGCGATTCCAGATCATGCAATAGATTCCCGGCCGTGCTATTGCCAGCTCCCATACTGCTGCTGACTGCGTGAACCACCTTGAGGGTAGTTAGGGCCTCGGCCTGGATCAGGTGCACCATACGGTCCGCTTTGTGGATAATTCGGGCCACCGACTCCGTAGCCACCGCCACCCCCGCCCCGTGGACCACCGCCGGGGTATGGGGGAGGAGGTCCTCGTCCTTGTTGAGTGGGATACGGGCCACTCCTATAGCCACCGCCCTGCCCACCGCGGTTTGGATTGTATCCTCCTCCTTGGCTCCCGCCCTGCGGGTACCTGTTAGGGCCTCCTGCTCCTCGGGGCTTTGCGTAGTGATGGCTTGGACCAGCTGCCGCAGGCGGTGTGTTGTGCATAGGCTGGCCGGCCCTGATCTGGTGTGGTTGGCCCGACTGCTGGATCGGAGGCAAGCGGGAATGCGGCGGAGGATGCTGCAGTTTATGGCGCTTTGCAGCTTCCTCTGCTTGCCTCTGCTGCTGTCGTTTCTTCTTGGTTTGGAACTCATGCGATGCCTCGTACTTTGGCAAGCTGTATTAGCAAACATGTAATGCTAATGGTTCGATTCAACTCCAAAGGGAAGGTACTAAAAGGAGCTACTTGGCAGTATGACAAAAATGAAAATAGTTTCTTGTTCTTGTTTCTGTGTCCCTCTCCGTGTTTCCTCGATCTGGACCGCTCGTTGCAATCAACGAGCGGTCCAGATCGAGGGAACACAGAGGGTGTTCTTGTTTCCGTGTCCCTCTCCATGTTTCCTCGATCTGGACCGCTCGTTGCAATCAACGAGCGGTCCAGATCGAGAGAACACGGAGGGGGACACGAAAACAGGAACAGGGAAGCCTCACTCGACAAAAATAGCCATCATATTTACCTTTTCGGATCACATGGTAAGGGATCGGTCCAAAAATACTCCGCATCGAGTGCATCTTTCGCTGATATCCTCTGAATAACCAAAAAGAGTGTGAATTTATGTAATAGTGAAAAGCAAATGCAAATGAAAAGCGCTGACAATACACAGGACTAAAGGAAGTTTATAATTCCAATGCTAGAGGATGATTTGCTTGATATTTCTTGAAGAAGTAAGACATGAGCTTCCTTTAGCTCCTCATGAGACTCCTTAAGAGAGATGTGCTCTCTCTTGAGTTCCTTAAATTTTACTTTCTCTTTTCCAGAAAATTCATTCAAGTCAATTAACATGTCTATCAATTCATCATACGAGGACTCATCATCAACATCACAAATTTTTACCTTTTCTCCCTTAACCATGAGGCATGTGAGAGTGGAAAATAGTGATGGAGTCTCCTTGATTGCTATCCCGACAAGTCCTTTCTTCTTGAGAGATTCATCTTCATCGGAGTCAGAATCCAAATAATCTTTATCGGAGTTCCATTCTCCAATATGAGTTTCGTTCTTCCCATCCTTGTAAAGCTTCTTGAAGAGTTTCTTCTTTAGGTTAAATTCCTTCTTCTTGGACAACTTGCCCTTATCATCCTTCTTTGTGGGACATTGAGAGGCAATGTGTCCCTTTTCGTTGCACTCATAGTAACGGATGTTGCTATAACGCTTTTTGTTGTCGAAGGAGCATTCCTTCTTGCTTAACCCTTGGCCTCCACTTCGGTGTGGATGCCTCTTTATAAATCTTTTCATTCTTCTCACAATGAGAGCAAGCTCCTCTTCATAATCTTCTTCTTCTTCTTCTTCTTCGAATTCTTTACTTGATACCGCTTTGACCTTGAAAACAATGATCTTTTTGCCCTTGGAGGATGATTGTTCCGAGAGTTCCTCCCTGTCCTTTTTGTACAACTCGTTGGTAATTAGATTACCCAAGAGTTGCATTGGTGTCATTCTTGCCAAATCCGGTGAGTTGAGGAAGAGGGTCACCAACATCTCGTATTTTTCCGGCAACACCCTAAACATCTTTCTCATAATATCAAGATCCGTTAGAGACGTACCGAGCCCTTTGAGCTCATTTACAATGTTGTTCAAGCGAGAATACATCTCGTTAATGCCCTCATGTGGCAACATTGTAAATGTCTCGTATTTTATCCGAAGCCTATGCAATTTGGCTTCTTTGACCGTGAATGTTTCCTCATGGATTTTCGAGAGGGTTGTCCAAATAGCATGAGTAGTTTCTAGGTTGCTCACCAAAGCAAACCTGATTTGAATGGCCAAAGTGAGTTGCCAAGGAACATGCAAGCATTTCAGCTATCTACTAATTATATCTAATATGCACATCACATTGTAATTAGATCAACACAAACCAAACAACACAACATGCTATAAATTGCAAAATTATAGCAAGAGCTGGTAGAGTATTATGTAAGTGCTCTGAATTCTTCGATCTAATCAACTGGCAAGTGGCAAGTTGTATTCAGTAGGCCCATTTTAACTTAATCAACACTAGCTACAAATAATCGATTGATTGCATTAAAGGAAAAGGTTGCAATAGCGTAGGAGTATTAGTTGTTCCATGATTAATCTAGTTGAATGTTCAAGAAATTAGAGTAGGACACCCTACCTGTTTGCCAAAAACCAGGCGGTTCCTGTAATTTAGACAGAAAACCATATATTCAGCAACATTGGCCAGAATATTAGTAAACTGGATCAACTCAAAACAAATTGGTGCGGAATCGGTTTTAAGACAACCACTGCCAAAATCAAAAATAGACCACCACTCAAAAAACTCACCAAAACAACCAATATGCATGACTCTAGTGAAGTTGAGCACTAGAACATACACGTAGTCATTTGGGCACCACACTACTATAGTACAACGAAGTCTTTCGTTTGTTGTCACAGCTGCACAAGTAACCTACCTAGTCTTAACTATGTTAAATAACTAGTGCCGCCGAGCGATGTAAGGGCTTGTTCTTTTCAGCTATGGGTTATGATTTTTGAATTCTAATTGTTCGTAAGAGAGAATACGAAGAGTCAGTCGTGTGCAATTTTGGATGATAAGATATAAGTATAGTGTTTACTACAATTAATTTGTAGATCCCATCTTAGAAAGATATTTCGTTTGAAATCTAGTTATTGTGATATGAGTCATAAACCAGAAGCTAAAAAAAAGATGAAAAGTCAATCAACACAATTAGGAAGTAAAAACAATCACATAAAGAAACCGTGCAGGCCACGGCCTAACCGCACAGCTGAGAGGGGTTAGTTTTGTAAAAAAAAACGTCCAATAAAAGCCAAGAGAAGACGCTGTCAAATTGCTTTAGGCCAGAAATAGGATTAGATGAAGATGCAACCAACATTTTTCATATCTTTCACCCACTCACCATCCACATGAGACCATTCATTCTTCTCATTTCTTCAAAGTACATGTTTAACGTGTTGGGTTGATCTCGGCTAACCAAATTCCGAAATTTCAGGGAGATCACGTCTCCACTCGCACCTTGATCGGAGGCGGTTCTAACTCCCACTTGGTTCGGTCCCGGTCACCTAGCGCTACAAAAAGACTAGGGGATTCAGCAGGGCTTAGACACACGACATTGTTCAAGCCTCGAATATCCCACACAGACCCGATCTATCTCAGTACGCTAAGGTGAACGAAGACCGTGCCTTCTTCGTCCCCGTCCACGACATCACCGCGTCGACGAGCACCTCCCTATGGTATCTCCAGGCTCGGGTATGTTTTCACATTTAAGTTTTTCTAGGTGTTTGTGTTTGATCTAGGATTAATGCTTACGGTTCATTTTTTTAGCCTAAGATCTTATTAATATAACGCAAACTTGTTAAATATGCAAAAGCGCCTCCGAATAAGAGAAGAAAATTCTGGGTGTATTATCAGGCAATCATCTAATAATTCATCAGCTAACGATACTTGCTTCATTTAAAGGTCTTCCTTCGAAAATTATTAAAAAGACACGCAGATCAGAAGTAATATAATGATGCTTCCAAAATACAATTAGAGCATGGGTGCATCCATCCCGATCACTGCTCATAGCCCTCTCAGATTGCGAGGTCCTCGAGCAACTCATCAAGCTCCTTCTCGTCAGACGGATTCAGATCAATGTATCCAATCCCCAGGGCAATCTCGTCGATCTCAACACCGTCACGCTTCCTGCCGTCCTGCAGCTTTCTGCCCTTCTCGTAGCTCTTCTTGACAAGCACCGCATCTGGTAAGCAGTGGCTCTGCCCGTAGCGCTCGACGTCATGGTTGTTGACATTGACGCCGGGGAGGTCGTAGCCGAGCGCATGGTCCCCGGGGTTCAAGAGGTGCCCGAGGTGCGTCCTCACGTTGAATATGGTGTCGTTCTTGCCCAAGTCCGACACGCGGGCGACCTGCGCGTAAGCCATTCTGTACCGGGAGCCGTTCGCCGTGACGTCCCCGGCCGGCTCGGCCTCGACGTCGAGCACGACGTACTCCACGAGCTGGCGGCTGGTGAGCACGGGCTCTAACTTGTACCTGTCGCACTCTTTGATGCCGAGCTGGACGACGCGAAGGGTGGAGATGTCGAGCAGCGCGAGCGAGTTGGTGACCTTGACGCAGAGGACGAGGGGGCCGAAGCCGCCGAGGTCGCGGAACGCTTCCCTGGGGAGGAAGACGAGGTCGTCGCGGCAGACCGGGCAGAGCTCCACGGAGAAGGTGTGCTTGAAGTGGTAGGTGTTGCTCTTGGTGTCGTGCGACACGAGCTGCCTGGCCGTGCAAGCGCGGGCGGGCGCGAAGGTGGAGACGAAGTCGACGAGGCGGGCGGCGTGGGACCGGGACGCGAAGAAGAAGTCTAGCCCGCCGGCGGTGGCTTCGACGCGGATGACGGAGTTGGCGGCGCCGTGGCTGACGAGCTGCTGATCGAGGTGGAGGAGTGTGCGGCGGTGCGACGCGCGCTGCCGCAGCTGCACGACGGCGGACCACTGATCGGGATCGGCCCGGGCCCGGCCGCAGGACTCACACAGGCGGTCATGGACGGTGAACTCCACGACGTGGACCTGCTCCAGCTTGACGCCGTGGAGGACCTCCCGGCGGAGGCGGAGGCGGAGCTTGAGGCGCTTGGAGTGGGGCTCGGTGAAGACGAACTCCGCGGCGGCGAGGGTCACGCCAAGTCGGGCGAGGGGGCGGTGGACGCGACTCAAGAGGAGCTGCATGAGCTCCGGTGACTCCTGCCCGGCGCGGAGCCAGCACCGCGGGGGCTGGAGGTAGGAAGAGCATGAGGGGCAGTACACCACGGCCGCGTGGCGCGGCACCCCCTCCGTGACGTCGACGCGCGCGCAGAGGCAGCGCGCGCACGTGTTGGCCGCGTTGGGATGCATGGGGACGCCGCAGGTGCAGCAGAGGGACGTGCACGCGGCGGCGGCCGCCTGCGGCTGGGGAGGGAGGAACAGCATGCCGCCGGACGGCGGCGGCGGCGGCTGCATTGCGGTTGGTTGTTGGATCGATGGAGGGAAGGGTGGGCGTCCGGATAGAGGGCGGCAAGGGCTGAAGGGCAATATAAAGGTGAGGCTCTATCAGCGTTAACTAGGGTTTGGCTCTTGTTAATGGGCCATTGGGCGCTACTCTCTTGGGCCCTAAGCCGGTGTAAGGCTCAAAATAACAGATCATGGCATCTTTGAAAGATGCATCTGCTGCAAACCCTCTGGTTGTAAAAACTACTCATGTAAACTTTGTGCGGAATTTTATAAAGTTTCGCAAAAAAAATATTAGATGTAGAGGGAAGGATGTACTTTGACCAGGACTTTCAAGATTCAAACTCGACCACATTTGAAGTATACGAATTTTAAGATGGGATTCAAACTCCACGGCGTTTGAAAGATGAAAAAAAAAGGCAAAGTGCAGGACACAGTGGTTTCCCTCGATGAACAGTCATGGGCTGGGACGGTCCTTGGGTCTTTTATAGGACGATCCAATGAACAGTAACGTCGCATGGGCTTGCTGCCGCGACAGTATGTCCACAAGGCGGCAACACCTGAATATACCCTCCGACAAAATGCTGTCGAGGCTCTCATGAAAAGAACCTACGACGGTGCTCTAAATTAACGACAGTGCTAAAAATGCAAACAGATGAAACGAGTCAACTCAATGCTCCAAGGGTCAAAATTCATATCGTAAGATCCTAAAAAGACAGGCCTTGGAAGCTGCAAGATATGAACAAAAATACAATGACGTTGTTCAAAACAATGCGCCAGACATGTCTATGTCCTTCTGGCTTTCAGGAAAATTGAGATATGTGATAAAAGGTCTCCTACGAAGAGAAGAATCATTCTAGAGCGTAGACAAGAAATCGTAGTGGCTTCCACCAGGGCCCAGTGACAAAATAACATTCAAATAAGTTGCTGCAACTTTAGCTCTCTTCTTGAACCTTTTGAACCCCTACCCATCTGGCATAGTCAACCCATCTGTTCATAAGGATCACAAGTAAATAAACCCACTGTAACAGGATCGAAGATTTAAACTTACAGTGAGGTAATAGTTACTCACAGTAAAGAACCCAAAAATGTGTTTCCTGTCCGAACGGCAAAGCATAGTGCACTCAGCATTAGCTTGTGGTTATGTAGTAGTGGCTCCAACATCCTCTGTTCAATTACACCAGCCAGAACCTGGTACCTGAAGTATATAATTTTTGCTGTTAAAAAAGAACGACAGTTGACAGCAAACAGACTATGGATTGCTGATAACTGTAAAATGTTTTACAATGGTTATCTGTTTCAAGAGAAAAACAAGAAAATAAATTCAACAGAGGGTCTAGTCCCTCAGGGCTGTTAGACAGGTCTAGTGGCCGGCCGGCCCTATGGGCTTACATTGGGCCTTGGGTCCACACATGTCTAGTATATTTGGTTAGATGTCTAATATACGCAAGGATCTTTCTGATTGGCCCATAATTCTATTAGCCATAACCCTAGACATCCTTGCCTGTATATATATATGTCTTGTACGGCACACCCTTGAAATCAATCTACTATTGCTTTCATGGTATCAGATTAGTTCGATCTTCGCTTCCGCTTCATTCCACCTATTTTTACCGCGGCTCCCTCAGTGAGTCTCTCGGCGCCTCCGCTTCACATCTCGGCGACTCCGCTCCGCCAGCCTGCCGCCTCCCTCGGCGCCTTCCGCTTCCCCCCAAGCGACGCCGACGCCGCCCTAGCGCGCGTGCCCTCCTCACGCCGCGCCTCCCTCGACGACTCCGCTCCTCCCCCCCCCAAGAGACGCCGCCCTAGCGCGCGTGCCTTCCTCTCGCCGCGCCCACCTCCGCACCGGCCTCTGGCCGTCGTTGCGCCCCGCGGACGATTCCCTCGTCTCGCGCCCACCTCCGCACCGGCCTCTGGCCGTCGTTGTGCCTCGCGGACGATTCCCTCGTCTCGCGCCCACCTCCAGCCGCTCCTCCTTCCCCCAGCGCCGCCGCCGCCGGCACGGACACCGCGCGTGGCACTCACCTGCAGGAGGATGACGACCCGGCCGCCGCTGCACAAGTCGCCCGCGCTCGTGCCACCCAAGTCGCGCGGGAGCAGGCTCTCGCGCTCGTCGCGGAGGCCGAACGCGAAGCCGTCGCAGCAACCCAGGAGCGCGACGCGGCTGCGGCTCGTGTTCGCGCTGCGCTCGAGCGTGCTGCTCGCGCCCGTGCTGACGCTGCTGCCGATCTCTTCAAGGAGGACGCCCACGACACCAACTCTCACACCTCCGACGCCCCCGCCATCCACAACGCCATGCTACTCCATGAGGCTGCTGCTGTCCTCAATCTCCATGCCCAGGCTGTTGCGGTCCAGAACATCCGCTCCCTTGTCAACATCGTCCTTGACATGAACTCTGCCAACTATACCCAGTGGCGAGAACTCTTTCTCCTCACTGTGGGCAAATACTCTCTGGAGGATCACGTCCTTCGCGACGCCGCTGCACCAGCTTCCCCCGATTGGCTACGCATGGATTGCGTGGTTCGTTCTTGGATCTTCGGGGCCATGTCCGCCGACCTCACCAAGATCGTCATGGAGCACGGCTCCACCGCCCGTGCTACCTGGCTTGCCATTGAGACCCAATTTCTCGGCAACCGGGAGGCACGAGCTCTCTTCCTCGAGGCCAGCTTCCGCAACTTTCTTCAAAGCAACCTGTCGATCACCGACTACTGCGAGAAGCTGAAACGCATGGCAGATGACCTCGGCGACCTCGGCGAACACATCTCCGACCGCACCCTAGTGCTTCATCTCATCCGCGACCTCAACGAGAACTTCTCCGCCATCGGTATGCATCTTCAGCGCAGTCGTCCTTTTCCTACCTTCCTGGAGGAACTCAACCTCGCCCATCGCAAGACGACGCCCTCCATCGCCCTCGTTGTTGTGCCTTCGTCCAGCTCCACTCCACCGACGCCCTCTCCCTCAGCTGGTAGCTCCACTTCCAGTGGGGTCTCCAAGCATGCTCTTCGTGGCAAACGTGGCCCTCGCCGCGGACGCCCTGGCATCGGCATTGCCAGTGGGACACCTCCGCAGCCGCGGGCGGGCGGCCAGGGCGCTGGTGGATCCTGGCCCTCCTACCTCAATCTGTGGACCGGCTCCATCTACATGTGGCCAAGATAAAGAACCGCTCGCGCCCCTACCGCCCCTATATCTGAAGCCAAGGCCATGGTGGTCAGCCGCAGCAGCCTGTGTTGGCTCATCAACAGCAGGCTCTGCTAGCCCAGCAGCCGCATGCCCTGCTCGCCGGAAGCCAAGGTCAGTGGGCCATCCCTCCGGCGTACCCCTACAACCCCACCGGCGGCCTGCCCTCTTGGGATCAACATGCTCTGGCGGCATCATTCAACACCATGTCTCTCTCGCCGCCTCCACAACACGACTGGTATTTCGACTCAGGTGCTACCTCCCACATGACATCCGATGCTGGTACCCTCTCTCACATTTCCTCCTTTCGGAGTCCTATTCCTTCATCTATTGTTGTCGGTAACGGGTCTTTACTCCCCGTCACCACCACTGGCGCCACTCACCTTTCAAATTCCCTTCAACTTAATAATGTTCTTGTTTCCCCAAGCCTTATTAAGAATCTAATATCCGTTCGCCAGTTTACCACTGACAACAATTGTTCTGTTGAATTTGACCCCATTGGTTGTTCTGTGAAGGATCTCCAGTCTCGGAATGTGATCGTCAGATGCAATAACACCGGTCCTCTGTACCCCCTACGCCTGCCTGCCGTGCCTAGCGCTTTCCTCGCCGAGTCTTCCTCGCTTTGGCATCGCCGACTAGGCCACCCTGGGCAGGAGGCCCTCAATACCCTCATGCATACTTCCTCAATTCCGCCATGTAATAAAGAAGTTAGCACCTCTTTGTGTCACGCCTGTCAATTGGGTCGCCACATTCGTCTTCCTTTTTCTGTGTCCACCTCACGTGCTGCTCATAACTTTGACCTAATACATTGTGACCTTTGGACATCACCTATTGTCAGTATTTCGGGTTATAGATATTATTTGGTCATTTTGGATGATTGCTCTCATTACCTTTGGACATTTCCTTGGCGACTCAAATCCGACACTTTTACCACCCTTGCTAACTTTTTCTCTTACGTGTCTACCCAGTTTGGCACCACCATTAAGGCTGTCCAGTGCGATAATAGGCGCAAATTTGATAATTCCAGCGCGCGCGCGTTCTTCCTCACACGTGGTGTCCACCTTCGCATGTCTTGTCCATATTAGGGATGACAATTGTACCCATTTACCCGTGTACCCGCGGGTAAATACTCTAATAGAGCCGGGTATGGGATGTATTTGTTACCCATGGGTATGAAAACGGGGAAAATTTTTTACCCATCGCACACACTGCACGGTATGGGTGAGCTCCACCTGCACTGCCTCGCCCATTTACCCGTGAGTCTATAAACTGACAGGTGGACCAACTCCAAACAGTAAAACCCTAGTAACGTACTAACATTCCCGCTCGGCCATTCCCCACTCGGCCTAGTGCGCAGTGCCCACCAATTCCCCAGTCTCCACTCGGCCGCCTCCACTCCTCACTTCCTTAGTCCTCACGACCTCAGTCCTCTCCTCCGGTCTTCCAGATCTAGAGTTCCAGACTCACCTCCCGGCGGCCGGCTCCCGATTTGGCGATTTCCAGTCGATCTTCCAGATCCAGCCGCTAGTCCTCAGTCGGTCTCCTCTGGTGGATCCAGATTCCAAATGCTCCAGTCGGGCTCTCGGCCATCTGCTCAGTGCTGCTCCTGGATCTTCCAGATCCACCCGCCCGGGCGCCTGGCTGCTACCCTTGTTGGCTGTAGCTGCAGGTCCGTTTAATTAGTTTGGAGCTAAAACTGCTTTCTTGTTCTGATGAGGGGAACAATTAATAGTAAATAGTGTGAAGGCTAGAAGTAGAAGTAGAGTAAAGGAGATCCGAGCTTTCTAATGTTCTGATGTTCTTATTTTCTGCCTTCTTATTTTCTGATGTTCTTATTTTCTGACGGGTAGAAGTAGAGTTGTAGAGGGCTAGAAGCAAGGGTGCGTAGGCCGTAGGGTAGAAGCAAAGGAGATCCAAGCTTTCTAACCATAATACCAAGTTTTGACTGGCAGACCAACATACATAAATTAAGCAAAAGGTGTGCGAAGAAAAATGATTTAAAGTCAATACTCAATACATAAGCAACTAAACTTTTTCACCACCAGGTCATGTATCCACAATCTTATTGCACTTAATACACAAGCAAGGGTGCGTAGGGTAGAAGCTTGAAACAGTTGAGTATTGTATACTGTATACTCATTTCTGTATATTGTATATACATAAGCAAGGGTGCGTAGGGTATAAGCTTGAAACAATCTTATTGCACTCAATACATAAGCAATATTGTATATTGTATACTCATTTCTATACTTGTTACTTGTTCAACAGTTGAGTATTCATATGTTAAGAACTTTCATCAACAGTTGAGTATTCAGACTTGCCTTCAAATAGCAATGAATAACAATATATGAAATATTCAGATGCAGTATGCTGCCAAATGATTTAGTGCCAAATAGCAATCTATGATATACTAGTGATATACTAGCTGCCAGAATGGTTGCCAAATAGCTATTCAGATGCTGCCATACTAGCTGCAATCAATATTCAGAATGGCCCATGTCTATGATATACTAGCTGCAATCAATATTCAGATGCTGCCAAATAGCTACCAGAATGGTTTAGTGCCAAATACCTGCAGTATGCTGCCAAATGATATATAGCTGCAATCTATTCAGTAGCAGGCCGACAATGTGCATAACAATAGCTATTGCTTTCGTTAGTCCACTGCGCAGGACAGTAGCAATGGCAATAGCAATAACAGTACCAGTACTCCATGATTCGCAAGAGCTTTTCATTGCTATGAAATTTCCTACTTACTTTTATGTATCTATCATTCTGTTATTAGTTCAATTGTCATACGTTGACTCTCAGTTCGCGGGTAAACGAGCATGCTCGTGGGCGATGGGTACCCGCGACGTTCGCGGGTAAACGGGCATACCCACGGGCGACGGGTATGGGCGAGGTTCTTCGCCCGTTGTCCTTCGCGGGTATGCCCGTGGGCGTAAATCAGGGTCGCGGGTATGGGTATGGGTAAGCACTACCCGTGCCCGTCTCACCCGATTGCCATCCCTAGTCCATATACCTCTTCTCAAAATGGTAAAGCTGAACGCATTATTCGCTCCACCAATAACATTGTGCGCTCCTTACTGTTCCAGGCGAGTTGTCCTCCCTCTTTCTGGGTCGAGGCCCTCACCACCGCCACCTATCTCCTCAACATTCTACCAACCAAGACTCTTGGGTCATCTACTCCTCACTTTGCCCTCCACGGCACACCACCTTCATATAATCATCTTCGTGTCTTCGGCTGCACATGTTACCCAAATTTATCTCGCCACACTACCGCCACAAACTTGCTCATGATCGGTCTTGTGTGTTTTCTTGGCTACTCTGCTCACCACAAAGGTTATCGCTGCCTTGACATCGCCTCCAACCGGGTTATTATTTCTCGTCATGTCATCTTTGACAAGAATTCTTTTCCCTTGCCCAAAGAAGACAGTCATCCTTCATGAGCTTGACTTCTTGGATGTTTTTACTGACATTATGCCTACCCCATAGGCCACACATCTTTTCTTCCTGCAGGTCCGTCTGTCACATCACCGACCACTGCTGCCTCGCCCCTGCACGTGGTCCCTGATGCCGAGCCTCCTCCTACACCCTTGATTCTGGCGCAGCGTACACTCGCACAACCACGTGCGGCCACGGCGCCCGCACAGCCATGTGCGGCCACGGCGCTCCTCACCGGCCCGATCCTCCGTCGAGCGCCGCCTCCTGCGGTGCCCTCCTGACCGACCGCACCTTGCCCCTGCGTTGTCCAGTGCCACCTCTGTCACAACCGCACGCCGGGGGCAGGGATTTCCGCCTCATCTACTCCAGGCGTTCTGCCTCTGCATCAGCAACCCCGCCACCTGCCACTCCAGTTGAGGCTCCGCCGGTCGTGGTTCCCGTACCGTCGGGCGCGGTTCCTGTCCCGCCGGTTGTGAACCGCCACGCCATGACCACTCGGGCCAAGCATGGCTTCCGAGTGCCTGCACTCTTCGTCACCACTCCGCTTTCTTCGCTCCCGAAGACCTACCGTAGTGCTCTCGCTGACTCTTATTGGCGAGCCGCTATGGAGGAGTACCGTGCCCTTATGCAGAACAATACCTGGGACTTGGTTCCTCGCCCGCACAAGGCCAACGTCGTCGCTGGTAAATGGATTTTCAAGCATAAATTCCAGGCCGATGGGTCTCTCGAGCGCTATAAAGCACGTTGGGTGCTACGTGGTTTTACGCAATACCGAGTGGATTTCACGAGACATTGATCGGTTGTGAAGCGGCGACAAGGCGCATGATGCTATCTCTTGCTCTTTCTAGGCATTGGCCAATTCATCAACTTGATGTGAAGAACGCCTTTCTTCATGGGACTTTGTCTGAAACTGTCTATTGTTCACAGCCATCTGGGTTTGAGGATTCTACTCATCCAGAGTTTGTCTGCCGCCTGAACAAGTCCCTCTATGGTCTCAAGCAGGCTCCCCGTGCGTGGTACAGCAAATTTGCTTCATATTTGCTCTCTCTTGGATTCACTAAGGCCAAATCTGACACGTCACTGTTTGTGTACCACCGCGGCACTGAGCTTGTTTACTTGCTTCTTTATGTTGATGATATTGTTCTCACCGCCTCATCCACCGAGCTCCTCCAACGCATCATCACTGCCTTACAGCGGGAGTTCTCTATGAAGGACCTTGGTGAGCTTCATCACTTTTTAGGGATGCATGTTCAGAAGTGTCGTGGTGGCCTCCTCCTCTCCCGTGTCAAGACATGCTTGATATCTCGAGCGGCGAGCATGGCACCGCAAGCCGCAACACCTGATGACACGAATCAAGGTGTCGACTCCACCGTGTCCTGTCGCTGATCCCGCCGACTTTCGGAGTTTAGCAGGTGCTGTCCAGTATCTCACCTTCACCAGGCCGGACATCTCCTATGCAGTTCAGCAGGTGTGTCTTCACATGCACGACCCTCGCGAGCCCCATCTTGCTGCTCTCAAGCGGATTCTTCGGTACATTCGTGGCACTCTCCACCTGGGACTCTTTCTTCGGCCATCCTCACAGTTTGACCTCGTTTCCTGGTCATCCAAGCGTCAGAACACCGTGTTCCACTCCAGCGCTGAAGCTGAGTATCGTGGTGTGGCCAATGCTGTTGCCGAAGCTTCCTGGTTACGTCACCTGTTGTTGGAACTTCATACTCCACTTCAGCATGCCACCTTGGTGTATTGCGACAACATCAGCTCCGTCTATATGTCCTCCAACCCAGTCCAGCATCAGCGCACCAAGCACATTGAGATCAACCTTCACTTTGTTCGCGAGAAGGTAGCCCTTGGCGATATCCGTGTACTGCATGTTCCTACCACTTCACAGTATGCCGACATCTTCACCAAGGGACTTCCGTCATCGGTCTTGATGGTCAGTCATCTAAACGTCCGAGGTGCGACGCCTGATCATGGGGTGTTAGATGCAGTCTAGTGGTAGTAGGCCCTATGGGCTTACATTGGGCCTTGGGTCCACACATGTCTAGTATATTTGGTTAGATATCTAATATAGACAAGGATCTCTCTGATTGGCCCATAATTCTATTAGCTATAACCCTAGACATCCTTGCCTGTATATATATGTCTTGTACGGCACACCCTTGAAATCAATCTACTATTGCTTTCAAGGGCCCTCATAATGAAAATAAGAAGATAAAATTAATCAAAAATTGAGCAAAGCAGAAGTATGTTACATATGTTTACCTGAGGTTACTAGAAACTGCCATGTATATACCATAAGCAACACTTGTTGATACAATTGGAATATCCTCAACTTCGTCATCAAGTTCCTTGTCAACAGCCTTCCTAGCTTTGATCAGTGCATTGGTGACACCAGTGCCAATCTGGGAAAGATGGCAAATTCATATACATTGTAAGCTTACCAAATCATCTAAGCTGAAATGTTCGTCACAATATAGCTGTGAAATGACAAGCTTACCAGAGAGGCACTAGTTCCCACTGCAAAAAGCTTTGCACCATTTCTCTGCAAAAGTGTCACCACTGTTAGTTGATCAATATAGCATGCCAAATAAACTGAGGTCACTATGAGGATCAATATAGCCCACAAATACTTTACCACAATAGCTCCTAGCCTCTGCAGAAGCGAGTACGATCTTCCACCCAAAGCAATCTTCAAAAGAGTTTACATAAAGTGTTCTTTAACACTGGAGGGGGGAGGGGAATTACAAAAATGTATTCAGCTTGATATAAAGTGAAGGTTAGGTTACTTGGAAAGCATTATCTGGGCAGTTATGGAAAAAGTTTGCAATATGTCCAGCATTTGTTGCAAGTGGTGGCTGCAGAGATACAGTTGGAGCAGGAAGATAGACAAGCATGAAATCCGCAACTATTGCCATAACCTGGGTAGTATCAGAAGCAACAACAGAATTAGATTTCATAACAGAAGAGTTGAAAGTGCAGTACTAAGATAGAAATTGCTTAATATCAGATGGTGGATTAGTCATTAAAATTGGTGAAGTGCAACCTCAGAAGATCTCTTCCACTGCCTTTAAAATAGCTCTTCAGATGGCTTCAACTTCATCGATATTGCAGAACTTGGAAACCATGTTTACTTTGTTTCAGCATTATAATAGCGTGGAAAACCATGTTTTGAACAGGATGGTCGCATCAAGACACCAATATCCTTGACATATTTGGGATATTGTGATTGGTTTGCTTCCAGACTTGATTATTCATTTACTTTCAACAAGATAGCAATGCTCACCCTCATAAAGCAAAATCGATGTTCTCTTCCAAAACTACCACTAGTGTGAAACTGTGAATAGGTTCTGTTCAAAAGTCAAAACAATGGCAAGTAGGACCGAGTATGGCACCTCTAGTGAAACTAATAAACCAGAGAAAGTAGTCATTATTCACATATTCCCAAAAACAAGATAATATCAGCACATTATAGGATTCTAGCTTGCCTGAATTCAATTCCCAACTTCGTTAGTTGCTGCTAGGATCGTAGTTGAGGATTTTTCAACTTATTAACTAACGATATGAGTTAAGAATTCACAGAACAAGAGAAAAAAAAATTAAACTCCTTGCAGGATATGAGATCTTCGCTGGGCAGGTGAGCATAAAAATAATGTCTCGCGGTCATGGTTGCTTTTGTTAAGAAGGTAATTGTGCTTACTGCAAGAATACAAGAAGCAATTGTGCAAGTACTACAAGGAGCATACCACATCGGCGATCACAATATCAATCTCCTTGACAAAATTCTCCCTTCTCTTTTCATACTCCGCTGCAGTCTAAACAAAAAGGGTGGTATAAAAAGCGTCAGATCGGCAGCATTATATGAGAATGCAATGACGCCGACATAAAGACATGGGTTTTCTTTTTCTTTTTTTTCAAAAAGGGAAGAGGAATGCATCCAGGGACCTTGGCGATGATGCCGACGCCACACTCCATGGCGACCTTGGCGAGGAAGAGATCGTCTGCGAGGAGGCGCTCCCTGAACCCTCGGAACTGCAGCAGCCACCGGAGCAGCGCTGACTCCTCCATCTCCGCGAAGCGCCGCACGATCTCCCCCGTGACGCGGCCGCCCTGCACGGCCGCCGCGAGGTCGGACGGCAGGCTCTCGAGCTTCTTCCCCATCTGCGCGAGCACGAACAGCGCCACCCTCCGGTTGTCGGACGCGTCGCCGTCGCCTCCATCCCCCTCGCCATCTCCGCCGCCGGCGCTGTTGCTGTCGTCGTTGCTGTTGCCTCCGCCGGAGGAGAGGGCGAGGGGGAGGGGAGGGAGTTGGGGGCGGGGAATGCGGAGGCGGAGCGGGAGGGAGCGGGAGAATGGGAGGAGGGAGAGTCGGGACGGCTGGTGAGAAAGCTGGATGCGGAGGTGGAGCGGGGAGGGTTGGGAGGAGGGGTGGAGAGGGAGGAGGAGGGCATCGGGGAGTGGAAGGTCATGGCGCCGTCGAGGGGAGCGAGGCGGCGAAGATGGCTCGTGAGTTGGGGGCGCCAGGCGGGGCGGAGGAACCAACGAGACTCGTTGTTGGAACGGCGGCGACCGAGATCCTCCGCCGTACCAACGGAAAAAAAAGAGAGCACGAATGCGTCGTGTCGTGTAACTACCTCCGGACCAAGGCAGGCCTGGAACAAGGCCTTGCACATGGAAAAAGGCCTTGTTAAATTGTGAGCTCCTCGTGCACGTATGGGCCAGAAGCCCGTGTGTGCCAAGTTGACAAAAGCAGCAGCGACGACCTGAATTCAATTGGACCATCCATCTTGATAGTCACCGTAAGCATGCACGCCGATCCTCTCAAAAAAGGAAAATTTAAGCATGCGGAAACAAAACTTGATCAAATCTGTCCCACCGACCTCAATCTCGGGAGAATGGGACCGGCGACACCTTCCACCAATCAGTCTGCTCCAGTTCAAAATTCAAATTACTCTGGAATACTACTCTACAGAAAGAACGAAAAGCCTAGAGCATATGGACATGGAACAACTAGACAGACAGGGTCATATAAACAGACAAACCCCCCTCGTTCGTTGCCGCTTTGATACGGTGTTACTCCGTTGTCTGCATTTCACTGAGAATTCTGTGCCTCTGGGTTTCGTGCTGTAGAGCTTATGAATACCAGTACTATATTATGCCACAGATTCCTACCGAAAATGCCATTCCCCTTCCATATCCGTACAAGTGCAGAGGCATCCATCTCTGAATCTTTTTCGTACCTATCGATTTACCAGTCATCAGTTATTGCTTCTAGTTCTGCTTTTGCAAAGATTTCAGTACAAGCGGGCGTCAGCTTTTGGCCCCGTTCGTTTCAGCTTTTTTTTAACTTCAGCTTCTATCTTCATCTTTTTTTTAGTTTCAGCTTCTAGTTTCAGCTTTTTTCACTATTCAGTAATTCGTCTTTTTCTGAATTTTTTGAGATTTTTTGGGCTTTTTTGCATTTTTCTTTTTCTTGTGTTCCTTTGCATTGTCCGTGATGGACTAACTAACATATTTTTCTATTTTTACATTTTTTAAAATTTAATTATACCCAAAAAGCCAAATCAGCTACAGTAAAAAAAGCCAACTACAACAAAATTTCAACCAAAAACCAGAAACTATCGCTAAAACGAACGCTCCCAAATATTTTCAAGGAAAGAAACTGGAGAGCAGGGTCAATACGGTTCAGCAAATTAACAAGGTACTAACGAGATAGCCATATATGAGTAAGGGGGCGTTCGGAACAGTGATGATTTTTTATTTTTGACTGAAATTTTACTGTACCTGATTGATTTTTTTCTGTAACTGAATTGATTTATTAGATAATATTAAATTTAAAAAATATAAAAATAAAAACGGCATGTTAACCTATCACGAAAAATACAAAAAAAAAAACAAAACATAAAAAACCAAAAAAAAACAAACAAAACTGCTACAGAAGACCAAAAGCCGAGTCGAACGGCCATCGCTGTGATCGAGTTGGGCGGGGCGTTACAAGTATAGCGTGGTAGTTGATGAGTCTGGGACTAGATTTGTTTTAGAGCAACGCGTATAGCTCTCAGCCACTAAAATGCCATGAACAAACTAATAAACTGTGCAACTTGGGCGTTTCGGTAGATCCTCCCGTGTTTCATATCTGCACAGGCACAGGTGATTATTGAAACAAAACCGAATTTGAAAAATTCGATTTCTTGCTTCTTTTGATTCCTTGCTTGCTCCTGTTCCTTCCCAGCCCAATCCCGCGCCGGTGGAGCCCAAATTTTGACCGGTCGTCTTGCGGCCGGCTCCAGTGGCGGGTTTTCGCGTGATCGTTTCACCGTCCGAAAATATCCCGCCGCTGCCACTCGCGTCGCCCGCACGCCTCTCGCACCTTCTCGCGACCGCCTGGCCTTGCCAAGACCCTCCCCACTGTCAAGATTAGTACAAGCTCTTAATTGGCCTCTCTCCCGCTGTCCGTCCTTTCCCGTGGAGAGAACCGCCGCCGCGCCCCTTTTCTTCCCTCTCGGCCAGCTCCCCTCTCTCAGCCGTCCCGTCCCTCTCTGACATGCTTGACCGCCGCCACACTACTCCTGACACCCGCCATAACTCCCCTCTACCAACCACGCCACCTACCCGCGCCAGTTCGAGCTTCTCCCGCAAGCTCCTCCCACCGCCGGAACCAGGGCATGCCCGCACCGCCTCTCCCGCCTATTTAAGGACCCCGAGCCCCCTCCATCAGGTAGCATGCACCTCTGCAGCAATTTCAATCGCGCCCAATTGCCGCTAAAGCCCTCTCGCGCTCAAGTCCCGAAAGTCCCGAGGTGAGGCTAAGTTTGCAATTGAGCAATTCGTTTGATTATATTGCAATTCCGTTCTGCTGATGCCTCCTCAAGGTCCCAGAAGCACACCCCAAGCTTCCCCGAGGCTCCCGTGACCTCTCCTGCCCTGGCCACTTGCGCCACCGCCCGGCCATAATCGGCCACCGTGGACCGCCCAAGCCGAGCGTCCCCTGGCCAAGCCACCGGCACCAGTAGCCCCCCAGTGTTCCCCTGGTGCTTAAAAATGAATAAACCCGCCCAGTGACCTTTAGATAGCATGTTTTTGTTTAGAGAACCGTCTCGGTTCTCGGAGCCGTCGCCGGCGATCGCCGGAACCCTAGTAGCCGCTAGAGCCAAAAATGGAAACCCTAGAGTCCCCTGAGCCCAACCTTAAACCCCAAAGCTGTCAAGGGAAACCCTAGTGCTCTCCCCGCGCGTCGCTTCTTCCTCTGCCCTCGGCCCGAGCGAGCCGGCTGGAGGTAGACGACGACGCGACGCGGCAAGATCCTAGCCCTCCGTTCCCAGTCTATCCGACAGCCATTAGCAACGTAGCGGTCGCTCGATCGAAGATCCGACGGCCGCCGTTCGCGCGCGTAAGTTAAACGCCCATTAGCCGCGCCCGTCTTGCGATGCGCGCGCGCGTTGATCCAACCGGGCCCGAGCATCCGTGACCGTCCATCGGAAATTCAGCGGTGGTCGATCGCGCCCGCGCGGCCGCGCCGTTCCCTCCGACCGCGCCCGACCGATGCGGCTCGACCGAGTCAGCTCGCCCGCACCCGATGAACAGTGACCCGAGCCCGAGGAATAGTAACCGACCGAGCCCAATGAACAGTAAACCCTAGAAGTGAGTTTATACTCATTTGAACCGGTTCGATCCCACGAGTCCATTTCCGAGGCCCGTTTTCCCATACCAAGCTTCGTTAAGCCAGAACCATTTGATTTATAATTTCCTTTTTATTTTTGGTTGTTTTTCCGGTCCGATTTCAATCCTTCCGAAGGTGGATCTAATTTATTTAATTGTTTGCGATAGCCTACGACGCCGCTGATCCATTACCGCAGGAGGAGGAAGCTTCAGTTCCAGTGCAAGATTCGTCAGAATACGAGTTATTTGAAGTATCCGATCCGCAAGGCAAGTCACATATATTTTTGAACATATTGATCCTACGCTTCCCGAATTAATTATCTGTATACGTAATTTCATTATGTTACTTTCGCTCTGTTATTTCTTGTACTTTAAATATTTTTCGAATAACATGTTAATAGCTATGTCCTACCACCCAAACAACCCTATTTAACTTGGCAGCCACTTTCACCTTGGCAAGACGTAAATCTCTTAAGATATTACATTATTAGTAAGTCATTGTAGTGTAGGAATCACATATATATGTATATATTTTTATTGTTTAAACTTTGGTTGGTCTAGCATTTGAAAAGATAAATCGGGAGTCGGCAAGGGTCAGTTTTGGATCCAACGACCTTAACCGATGGTGGAGGCTGGTATTGGAAAGGTGGCAGTACAATGAGTACTGAAATCGGGATTGTGCTGGTTGCCTCGGATAAAATGTAAGGACTAGACCCTTGTGCTAAATGAACGACACAAGTCACCGCCCAACCGCAAGTGTTGAATTATTCAAACCTGGTCTAGTAATCGCCAACTTCAATTGAACCTCTGCAAGCGACAAGGGGAGTCGGAGGTGAGATCGTATGGGAGGTGGTTAACCATACAATCAGAGGGTCTGGCGAAGCCGGACGAGACCCGCGGGTCATCCGAGCTTGCTTGAGATTAACACCTCTCGGGCGAGGCTATATAACGAATTGAGCTGTGAACGTCCCTGTTTTCCTAACTCTGTCGCGGGAGTTACGAAATCTTGCGGGTAAAGCAGGGCAGCTTTGCAAAGCGATAATAATTAATGTTCGAACATACCGTGCTTCCGGTTAACGAAGCTGTGTCTAATGGGTGAATCCGATATTGAGGCATAAGTAGTTTTGATGAGAGTTCAGTATTATAAAAGTTGGGAAAATTCAGTTTGAAAAACCCCATTAAGTTTTAAAGGAAGTTTTTAAAGTTACATCGTTTTGCTTTCAAATTAAATCTGCATCCACAAGAAGTAACAAACCTATTTCCCCCACATTTGTTGTACCATGCATATAGCTATTGATAAGCTCCGTGTGACTTGTTGAGTACAGTTGTGGTACTCATGCTTGCTAAAAACATAAACAGAAACCGCAACTTTTGAAGAAGCGGGTGAAGACGACGAGATGGTGTTCTACGAAGTTGATGAAGCGTGGAATTAGGGTCGTTCTCCGCTCAGGCGTGCCTGTGGCTTCTTTTGTGTAATGTATTTTAAAGGCCGTAGGCCTTGTAGTGGTACTTGGCTTCTAGCCCCTATATTTCAATAAAAGTCTGCTTTTGCCTGTAAGCATGTGTTGGCAATGTATACACTCATTGAAGATACCCGCAGTTGAACAGTCCTGGGCAGCTGCGGGGTTGTCATGACGCTCCCGGAAACGGGGGTGTTACAGAGTGGTATCAGAGCCCGCTTGCTTGACCGTAGGAAGACCCTAAGTGTATTAAGAATTATTGTGAAAACTATATTACTTATAAAAACAAATTATAAAACATCTATAATACTCTGGTATAGTATCTTCCCTGTTCATCTTGTCTTTTAATTTTACTTTAAAAGTTAAGTTTTATTCCTTTTATTATTATTACTCTCGCCTGATTCAAATTTTGGCGTCAGGTAAGATGCAGCGCCATGTTCACCGGATCCCAAGCTTTGCTTGGATGGGCCGCTCTCCTATGGCGTATGCAGAAGTATCTTTATGCGACGGATCGCCAGCGTCCGATATTTTGTGTGAGAGCACTGATGGTTCATGGTCGTTTGTATGACTGGAAGGCATGGGTATACTTGGAGCCGCTACCCCTCAGGCCAGATGTGCGACGGAAGTTTACAGCTTATCGTCATAAGGAATCAGACGCCATCCATGATGCAGCGAAGAAAGCGGTGAAGTATCTCCGTCGATACTACGATGAAGAGTTTGACGAGTCGCCGTTTCACCTCATCCCGCAAGAAGACGAAGAAGGAACTGGTACCTTAGTACCAAATCCTGAGTTAGAAGACGATCCCAGGATGAAAGAGGTTGCGTCGATCGTCGCCTGTCAAGAGAACATGTATGCAAGGATGACTGAGGAGAATCAGAAGATGCACCTTCAGCTTTATTCAGCTCGACAGGAGGTCTGGATCTTAAAGAAGAACCTGCGACACCTTCAGCAGAAGGCCAGAGATGAAGCCTCCAGGTGCGATGAGACACCAGATGGCCCAACGAAGACCCTCAAGGAGTCGACAGAGATGACGGCGCCTCAAGGCCGTCAGTTCATCGGAGGATCCACATCCCACGTCCCCGAGCAGCCCAGAGCAGCGAACGGCGAACCTAAAGGCAAGGAGCCCGCAATGGACGACGACGAAGAAGACCCAGAGGAGAGGGAATGGTATTCCTCAGGCTGATCTTCTTCGGAAGCTCAGGTGGCTTAGCGAGTCGAGTTGCGTTAGAATAGCCTGACCTTTTGTAGTAGAAATTTTGGTATTGTAAAACGAGTTGTGGTATGGACTTTGTAGAATAGTATGTACCCAACTTGTATATGGAATGAATAAAGGCTATTTTGCTTATGTGATAATTTGTTTGCTAACAGTATCTTTAAGTCTACCTTTTCAACTTTCAGCCCGTCTATTTCATCCCGTAGACTTACCTATTTCATTCCAATCTTCCCCTAACTCTAAACTCTTACTTACCTGTCTGACTTTCTTAAAAGCTCACTGCAGATCTGAATTCTCGATCCCATCGAGGAGAGTGAGATGGCGGAATCGGAGGAGGATCTCACCAGCGGGTGACCTCGTCAGAAAACGTACCACAACCGAATCCGGCCGACATCTTAGCTAAGATGGAAGAGAACAGACATCAAGCCGAGCTGAACCAAGCACGTATGATGGAACAACATTCAAAGTTATTGGAATTAATCGCAATGAGAAGTGAAGGGAGCAATGGCGTGAGCAGCCTGCTCGCTTCGCCAAAGACCGCCAATCTAAGTGGGCAGATTTCCAGAAGACTCGACCCCCAACCTTCTCTGCTTCACCCGACCCAATGGTGGCAGAAGATTGGTTTAGGGATGTCGAAAGAAAGTTGAATACAGTCCAGTGCAACGAGAAAGAGAAAGTGCTTTATGCGTCTCATCACTACAAGGCCCAAAGCAGACTTGGTGGATGAATTATCAAACTATGCTCTGAGATCGAGATGTAACTTGGAAAGAATTTGAGGATTCCTTCCACAATCACATGTACCAACCGGTGTGATGGAAGCTAGCGTCGAGAGTTTCTCATGACTGCAGCAGGAAATCGCTCGATCACCGAGTATCGCACGATTTAACACATTAGCTCGTTATGCCCCGATGACGTAAAGATGAAAACAAGAAAATGGAGAGGTTTAAGGAGGATTACACATAGCCCTAAGACACCATATCTCAGCTATGGATTTCAAGGATTTACCTTCAATGGTAAATAAACTTATTATGTCCGAAGAGACTCAAAGATTGTTGGAAGAAACACAGAAAAGAAAAATAGTACACATGTCACCGTCACAGAGACCCTCGAAGCGGATGTTCATAGCCCCATGATCTAAGGGCAGCGAGGAAAGAAATATGTTTTTAAGCCAAAGTCACAGTACAAGACAGGTCAAGGTTCCACAACGTCCCAGCAGAATGTTAAAGTTACCACTTTAAAGTGTTTTAAATGTGGAGGGAACCATCTGCAGAGGCAGTGCCCCCAGTCTAATGTAGTTTGTTACCATTGTGGTCAAGCCGGCCACTACAAGAATCAATGTCCGAAAGGAGGATTACCATCGAGATGCCAAGGCACAAGTTCGTGCATCGTCAACACCCGCCGCTTATAGCGATGCAAGCGGGAGGAAGGACAGAATCGCCAATTTATAGTCAAGCCTGCAGGTACGCAGGGTACTATTTCAACATCAACCGCAGATAAAGGCAAAGGAATCCTGAAGCCAATACAAGGGAGGATCAACCATATATCGGCAGAAGGAGCAGCAGGAGCCAACGACGTCATCGTTGGTACGTACCTCGTTAACTCAAAACCTTCCTTAGTATTATTTGATCCCGGAGCTACGCACTCGTTTATTTCTATGGCTTTTGTTATGAAAAATCAACTGCCATTCACGGCTTTGCAAAAGTCCTTTTCCTTTCAAACTGCTGGAAGTAAAGTGGAATCCCGCCTTGGATGTAAAGAATTGGACCTAGACATCCAAGGAGTTAAATTTAAAGCAGACTTGTTAGTATTGGAGATGAAAGGACTGGATGTTATATTAGGAATGAATTGGTTGACGGATGTAAAGCTAATGTGGATTTGTGAAAATAAGGTAATAACATTAGTGAATTTAGAAGGACAGAGGGTAGTAGTGAAGACAGATACAGTGTTGGTAGAAAAATTAAAAGCCTGTGCTCATAGCGTAACGGTGGAAGAGGGAGTCACCCAGGTGCCAATAATTCAGGAGTACCCGGATGTCTTCCCAAAAGAATTACCCGGAAAACCACCTGATAGACCTATTGAGCTTGTTATTGAATTAGTACTGAACCAAGCCAATTACAAAACGCCAAGATCGTAATGTCAAGACAAGAACTGAAAGAACTTAAGAAACAGATGGATGAATTATTAGAAAAAGAGTTTATACAACCCAGTGTGTCTCCGTGGTCAGCCCCGGTGCTATTTGCTAAAAAGAAAGATGGGAGTCAAAGAATGTGTGTGGATTATCGGGGACTGAATGCGGTGACAATTAAAAACAAATACCCCTGCCACGAATAGATGATTTGTTTGATCAACTCAAAGGAGCCAAGGTATTCTCGAAAATCGATTTAAGGTCAGGATATCATCAGCTTAAAATTCGAGAACAAGACCGTGAGAAGACTGCATTCACTACAAGATATGGATTGTTTGAATTTTCAGTAGTACCGTTTGGTCTGACGAATGCCCCTGCATATTTTATGAACCTAATGAACCTGGTATATATGGAACAGCTGGATCACTTTGTGATAGTATTCATTGACGATATTTTAATATATTCCAAGACAGAAGAAGAGCATTGTCAACATCTTCATATCGCTCTGAATAAGTTAAGAGGGCATCAGTTATATGCTAAGTTCTCTAAATGTGAATTCTGGATGAGGGAAGTTGCATTTCTCGGACATATCATTACAAAGGAAGGGGTGAAGGTAGACCCGGAAAAAGTTAAGGCAGTAATGGAATGGAGGCAACCGACAACAGTGACAGAGATTCGAAGCTTTTTGGGGTTAGCGGGTTATTATCGCAGATTTATAGAAGGATTTTCGAGGATATCGAGACCGCTGACACAGCTACTTAAGAAAGACGTCCTATTTCAGTGGACCGACAAGTGTGAGGACAACTTTCAGGAATTGAAGACAAGATTGACTACTGCACCGGTTCTAACACTACCTAATCCTGAGAAGGACTTTCAGATTTATTGTGATGCCTCAAAGCAAGGACTTGGTTGTGTGCTTATGCAAGAAGGCAAAGTGGTAGCGTATGCATCGAGACAGTTGCGACCGCATGAGAACAATTATCCAACGCATGATTTGGAATTAGCAGCAGTCGTACATGCATTAAAGATATGGAGGCATTATTTATTGGGAAACCGATGTGAAGTCTTTTCAGATCATAAAAGTCTGAAGTATATATTTACTCAACCAGACCTGAATCTCCGGCAGCGAAGATGGTTGGAGTTAATCAAAGACTATGACCTCGACCTATTATATCACCCTGGTAAAGCAAACGTCGTCGCGGACGCGTTAAGCAGAAAAAAGTACCATAATGTAGCTACCATTATGGAGTACTCTACACCATTACATAAGGAAATGCAACGACTAAATTTGGATATTGTTGAGCAAGGCTATATAGCAACCTTAGAGCTTCAACCAATCTTAACCGATCAGATTAAGTCAGCACAAGAAAGGGATGAAGAGATACAGCGACTTATTAAGAAAAGTCAGGAAGAGAATTCTACTGAGTTTGTTATAGACGAACAAGGGATTTTAAGGTTCAGGAATCGTTATTGTATACCCGATGATAAAGGGCTAAAGGAATTAATATTGAAAGAAGCTCACTCGTCTCAACTCACTATCCATCCAGGAGGTACTAAGATGTATCAAGACCTAAAGAAGGGGTATTGGTGGAGCAAGATGAAAAGAGAAATAGCAGAGTATATCGCCCGTTGCGATGTTTGTCAGAAAATAAAGATAGACCATCGGAAACCCTCGGGATTGCTAAACCCTTTGCCAATCCCAGAGTGGAAATGGGATGATATCGGTATGGACTTTATTACGGGATTTCCTAAAAGTCGAGAAGGTTACGATGCCATTTGGGTAATCGTAGATCGACTTACGAAGATAGCACATTTCATACCGATTAAACAAACTTATGGTAAAAATAAATTAGCCGAACTTTATTTAACAAAGATTGTAGTATTGCATGGAGTACCGAAAAGGATTGTATCCGATAGAGGAGCACAGTTCACATCTGAATTTTGGAAGAAGTTACATGAAGCTATGGGGACAGATTTAGCATTCAAGATGACGTATCATCCATGCATCGACGGACAAACGAACGAGTAAACCGAATCTCGGAGGATATGTTACGAGCATGTGCATTAGTGTATGGAGCAACGTGGGATACGTGCTTACCGTTTGCAGAATTCTCATACAATAACAGTTATCAGTCTAGTATCAAGATGGCACCATTCGAGGCACTATATGGGAGAGAATGCAGGACACCCTTGAATTGGACTGAGACCGGAGAACGACAGTTCTTAGGACCTCAAATTGTACACGATGCAGAAGCCCATGTCCGGATTATTCGAGATAATATGAAAATAGCCCAAAGCCGACAAAAGAGTTATGCCGATAATCGTCGAAAAGACTTAAGTTTCGAAATCGGAGACTTGGTGTACCTTAAAGTCACTCCATTTAAGTCTGTAAAAAGGTTTCAAGTTAAAGGGAAGTTAGCACCAAGGTACATTGGTCCGTTTCAAATTCTCGAAAGAATCGGAGAGGTGGCTTACAAGTTACAATTGACACCAAATCTGGCAAAAGTACATAATGTATTTCACGTGTCACAATTGCGGAAGTGCCTTCGTCACTCTACAGAGCAAGTGCCAGTCGATGATATTGACTTACGAGATGACTTGTCATATGAAGAAGAACCGTTTCAGATAATAGAAACAACAGAGAGACAGTTGAGAAATAAGAATATCAGATTGCATAAGGTGCAGTGGAGGAACCATACAGCAGATGAGGCAACATGGGAAAAAGAATCAGATTTACAGCAAGAATTTCCCAACCTGCTACTCGGCCCGAGTTGATCTCGAGGACGAGATCCCTTTTAAGGGGGGTAGGTTGAAACAAAACCGAATTTGAAAAATTCGATTTCTTGCTTCTTTTGATTCCTTGCTTGCTCCTGTTCCTTCCCAGCCCAATCCCGCGCCCAGTGGAGCCCAGCCCAGCCCGGTCGTGCCGCCGGCCACTCGGTGGCGGGTTTCGCGCATGCACTGTTCACCGTCCGAAAATATCCCGCCGCTGCCACTCGCGTCGCCCGCACGCCTCTCGCACCTTCTCGCGACCGCCCGGCCTTGCCAGCACCCCTCCCCCACCTGTCAGCATTAGTACAAGCTCTTAATTGGCCTCTCTCCCGCTGTCCGTCCTTTCCCGTGGAGAGAACCGCCGCCGCGCCCCTTTTCTTCCTCTCGGCGGCTCCCTCTCTCCGCCCCGTCCCTCTCTGACATGCTTGACCGCCGCCACACTACTCCTGACACCCGCCATAACTCCCCTCTACCAACCATGCCACCTACCCGCGCCAGCTCGAGCTTCTCCCGCAAGCTCCTCCCACCGCCGGAACCAGGGCATGCCCGCACCGCCTCTCCCGCCTATTTAAGGACCCCGAGCCCCCTCCATCAGGTAGCATGCACCTACAGCAGCCCCCAACTGCGCCCAATTGCCGCCAAAGCCCCTCTGCCGCCCGAAGTCCCGAAAGTCCCGAGGTGAGGCTAAGTTTGCAATTGAGCAATTCGTTTGATTATATTGCAATTCCGTTCTGCTGATGCCTCCTCAAGGTCCCAGAAGCACACCCCAAGCTTCCCCGAGGCTCCCGTGACCTCTCCTGCCCTGGCCACTTGCGCCACCGCCCGGCCATAATCGGCCACCGTGGACCGCCCAAGCCGAGCGTCCCCTGGCCAAGCCACCGGCACCAGTAGCCCCCCAGTGTTCCCCTGGTGCTTAAAAATGAATAAACCCGCCCCAGTGACCTTTAGATAGCATGTTTTTGTTTAGAGAACCGTCTCGGTTCTCGGAGCCGTCGCCGGCGATCGCCGGAACCCTAGTAGCCGCTAGAGCCAAAAATGGAAACCCTAGAGTCCCCTGAGCCCAACCTTAAACCCCAAAGCTGTCAAGGGAAACCCTAGTGCTCTCCCCGCGCGTCGCTTCTTCCTCTGCCCTCGGCCCGAGCGAGCCGGCTGGAGGTAGACGACGACGCGACGCGGCAAGATCCTAGCCCTCCGTTCCCAGTCTATCCGACAGCCATTAGCAACCGCGCGCTCGGTCGTTCGATCGAAGATCCGACGGTCGTCGTTCGCGCGGGCGTAAGTTAAACGGCCCATTAGCCGCGGCCCAGTGCGCGGGCGCGCGCGCGCGTTGATCCAACCGGGCCCGAGCATCCGTGACCGTCCATCGGAAATTCAGCGGTGGTCGATCGCGCCCGCGCGGCCGCGCCGTTCCCTCCGACCGCGCCCGACCGATGCGGCTCGACCGAGTCAGCTCGCCCGCACCCGATGAACAGTGACCCGAGCCCGAGGAATAGTAACCGACCGAGCCCAATGAACAGTAAACCCTAGAAGTGAGTTTATACTCATTTGAACCGGTTCGATCCCACGAGTCCATTTCTGAGGCCCGTTTTCCCATACCAAGCTTCGTTAAGGCAGAACCATTTGATTTATAATTTCCTTTTTATTTTTGGTTGTTTTTCCGGTCCGATTTCAATCCTTCCGAAGGTGGACCTAATTTATTTAATTGTTTGCGATAGCCTACGACGCCGCTGATCCATTACCGCAGGAGGAGGAAGCTTCAGTTCCAGTGCAAGATTCGTCAGAATACGAGTTATTTGAAGTATCCGATCCGCAAGGCAAGTCACATATATTTTTGAACATATTGATCCTACGCTTCCGAATTAATTATCTCAGATATCGTAATTTCATTATGTTACTTTCGCTCTGTTATTTCTTGTACTTTAAATATTTTTCGAATAACATGTTAATAGCTATGTCCTACCACCCAAACAACCCTATTTAACTTGGCAGCCACTTTCACCTTGGCAAGACGTAAATCTCTTAAGATATTACATTATTAGTAAGTCATTGTAGTGTAGGAATCACATATATATGTATATATTTTTATTGTTTAAACTTTGGTTGGTCTAGCATTTGAAAAGATAAATCGGGAGTCGGCAAGGGTCAGTTTTGGATCCAACGACCTTAACCGATGGTGGAGGCTGGTATTGGAAAGGTGGCAGTACAATGAGTACTGAAATCGGGATTGTGCTGGTTGCCTCGGATAAAATGTAAGGACTAGACCCTTGTGCTAAATGAACGACACAAGTCACCGCCCAACCGCAAGTGTTGAATTATTCAAACCTGGTCTAGTAACTGCTCAACTTCAATTGAACCTCTGCAACTGACAAGGGGGAGTCGGAGGGTGAGATCGTATGGGAGGTGGTTAACCATACAATCAGAGGGTCGCGCGAGTCGGACGAGACCCGCGGGGTCATCCGAGCTTGCCGAGATTAACACCTACTGGGCAGAGGCTATATAACGAATTGAGCTGTGAACGTCCCTGTTTTCCTAACTCTGTCGCGGGAGTTACGAAATCTTGCGGGTAAAGCAGGGCAGCTTTGCAAAGCGATAATAATTAATGTTCGAACATACCGTGCTTAGGTTAACGGTCGTGTCTAATGGGTGAATCCGATATTGAGGCATAAGTAGTTTTGATGAGAGTTCAGTATTATAAAAGTTGGGAAAATTCAGTTTGAAAAACCCCATTAAGTTTTAAAGGAAGTTTTTAAAGTTACATCGTTTTGCTTTCAAATTAAATCTGCATCCACAAGAAGTAACAAACCTATTTCCCCCACATTTGTTGTACCATGCATATAGCTATTGATAAGCTCCGTGTGACTTGTTGAGTACAGTTGTGGTACTCATGCTTGCTAAAAATATAAACAGAAACCGCAACTTTTGAAGAAGCGGGTGAAGACGACGAGATGGTGTTCTACGAAGTTGATGAAGCGTGGAATTAGGGTCGTTCTCCGCTCAGGCGTGCCTGTGGCTTCTTTTGTGTAATGTATTTTAAAGGCCGTAGGCCTTGTAGTGGTACTTGGCTTCTAGCCCCTATATTTCAATAAAAGTCTGCTTTTGCCTGTAAGCATGTGTTGGCAATGTATACACTCATTGAAGATACCCGCAGTTGAACAGTCCTGGGCAGCTGCGGGGTTGTCATGACGCTCCCGGAAACGGGGGTGTTACAATTATGGCCGCTATCTGAAAGCAACCACAAGAGAGGTACGTACGTAGCCCATAATAAGATACCAAACTGACACGTCAAAAGGAAAGCTGACAGGTCAAAGAAGGTCACGTGTCAAATGCAGCAGTCCGAATTGCGAGCCCACCAGATACAGATAGTTCCATCGCTGCCTGGCTTTACATAATAAGATCAACCCAGTAAAATTTTTCAGGTGCCGAAGGATCAAACAAACCACTCTGACACGTCCGTCTTATCTAATCCTGAAAATAATGTGTAGGTAGCGCCATGGGCAGATAGGTGCCACGATAAGGATGAGCAGCACAGAACTTCAACCGGTTTGTCATGTAGTAGTAGCATCTCGCACCACCAAACACTCAGGTAGTGCATTAGCAAAACATATAATATCACATCACCAAAGACTTATAGTATTCAACCGGTTTGTCATGCAGTAGTAGTTGTAAATAATGTGGAGCAAATATTCATAATTAATTTCAGTATAATAAACAGAATTAAAAACATGATTCCAGCAGTATTTAAATGACTTAATGATTCCAACGGTATTTAAATGACTTAATTAATATACACACATGTAAATACTTTAAGTCATTCAAATATAATACTATGTCCAACACATATATCATGTGAACGTCTAAAATCAGCATAAAGCTAAGATTTAAGATGATGTTTATTGCTCTTAGAAAGCTAGTTGCACAAGATATAATATTGACCATTACAGTACCAATGTGAATATGCAATCCAAATTATATATGGTAACGTCTAAAATCAGCACAAAGCTAAGATTTAAGATGATGTTTATTGCTCTTAGAAAGCTAGTTGCACAAGATATAATCTTCATCATCACAGTACCAATGTGAATATGCAATCCAAATTATATATGGTAGTTTATAGATTAGATCTTGAGCTTGAAACAAATCTTGCTATTCACAGTACCAATGTGAATATGTAATCCAAATTATATATGGTAGTTTATAGATTAGATCTTGAGCTTGAAACAAATCTTGCTATTCACAGTACCAATGTGAATATGTAATCCAAATTATATATGGTAGTTTATAGATTAGATCTTGAGCTTGAAACAAATCTTGCTATTCACAGTACCATCGTGAATATGCTATCCAAATTATATATGGCAGTTTATAGATTAGATCTTGAGCTTAAAATAAATCTTGCTATTATAAGTAAACGAACAGATCATCAAGTCTGGCTTGCTGGACACCAATAAATAATCATAATAATCAATCTACCTTTCAACATATATGAATAACATTGATTAAAACATTATACCATAATCAGTTGTGAACTACAATAACCGGAAAGGGATCACAGAGAACAGAAAATGAACAATACAGTGAGCAGTAAGTATCACATGATGAATTAAATACTCATAGTATGAAAATAGCAAGTTAACTGATAGGTCAAGATCAATCTATGCTTAGTGTCATATACAATATTAGTTCATCAGTGCCACAAAAGAAGAGAGGGAGGCTGGCTTTAAGGGAGGGGCGACGAGGTGACTAGCAGGCTACAGCCAATAGTCGGCATCGAGGCGCACGGGTCGTTGGCACCTCCTGTGCCACCGTTGTCATCGTAAGACTCAACTACCCCAAGAGAAGAGTAGGTTAAGACTGAAGGCCATCCAAGTGCAAGAATAGGGCTAGAGACTTTTCAAGTCCCCGCCCTTTATCTCTTCCTATGTCTCATTGACAGGTGAGATCCATATTTTTTCTTTTCTTTTTTCTAAATTAAAAAAGTACCATAATGTCCTCAAAAGTTCAACGGTGGTATCTCGCACCAAATTAAAAAGAAAACGCAGCTAGCTAGCGCTGAAGAGTTGTGCAATGGTGATGATCCAAATCCAATCGAGGCAAATGGATTCAGGACCCACACGTGCAACCCAAGGGTAATTTATCCATAAATCCGCTCATACTTTTGTGTAGTGGGCGGTGGAGCCCCGGGTTCACGCCCGCTTTCGCTGTGCGCTCACATGCCTCGTGTAGCTCACGTTATGGTACGTACGGGCCTCAAGGAGGAGGAGCAAAGGCCCAGATCGGTGGGCACAGCAGTACATGCATGCAACACGCCAACTTTGTTACAACTCACCGGTCACAAGAGCATGTCTACGCGTGCAGCCAGCATCGAGATCACGCGTGCAAGAATGGTCGAAAACAACACAAAACAAAATATGATGGTGGATCACTTCCGGTACAAACTGTAGAAGAAGAAGAAGAAGAAGACATCCAAAAGCGAAACCAAAGCTGAAAAATGCACGTAGTACTTGCGGATGCATGGCACGTCGAGCTGCCAATTGATCGTTCGCTCGTCCGTGTGATCTCGATCCCGGCCGGCCAGTCGTTCGATCGCATGTCAGAAAGCGTCCATTCTGCCCACCACGGGGGCCTTGATGACCTGCAGTATCTGGACCACCTCCACCATGGACGGCCGGTTCGACGGGATCTGCGACGTGCACACCATCCCCAGCTTGAGAACCGGCAGCACCTCCTCCTCCGGGAACTCGCCCATGCTCGCGTCGACGCACTCCAGCACATTGCCGTGCTCGAGGAGCACCCTGACCTGGTCGATCAGTATGACCACGTCGTCGTCGCTGTACTCCACGGCCTTACGGCCGGTCACGAGCTCAAGGATGAGCACGCCGAACCCGTAGATGTCGCACTTCTCGTTGATCCTCAGGCTCTGGCACGCGAGCTCCGGCGCGACGTAGCCCATGGCGCTCTGGAACCGGCTGCTGATGATGTGCTTGTCCAGATTGGGAAGCAGCCGGGCCAGCCCGAAGTCCGAGATCATCGGGTTGCACTGCTCGTCGAGGAGGATGTTGCTCGGCTTGACGTTGTAATGGATCATGGGCGGCCGGAACGACCGGTGCAGGTGCGCCAGGCCCTTGGCCATGCCAGCCACGACCCTGAACCGCTCGGCCCACGTCAACGGAGGGAACACGCCGTCGTTGCCGTGGAGGCGCGCCTCGAGGCTGCCGTGCGGCGCGTAGTCCGTTATGAGGAGCTGCAGCTGCGGCGTCCAGTAGTAGCCCTTGAGCGGCATCAGGTTGGGGTGCCTCGCCTTGCCGAGGATGCGCACCTCGCGGTCGAAGTCGTCGCGGGACTGGATTATGTTCGCCGTCACGAGCTTCTTGATGGCGACGACCCTGCCTTCGCCGACCCACGCGCGGTACACCGTCCCGAACACGCCGCGGCCAATCTCCGTCGCCTTGCTCAGCAGCGCGTCGGCTCCACCCACGAAGTCCTCGGAGCGAAGGCTGTTTCCTGGCCCGAACGTCACCATCTTGCCGGTGGCGAGCTTGCTGGACTTGGTCGAGCTGGACACAACGCTCTCCAGCTCTTTCTCCGGGAGCCCAGCCCCAGCCCCAGCCCCAGCCCTCCGCCGTGACGATAAGTTGAGCAAGGTGATGACAATGACCCCGAGGATGATGACGAGCGCCGCGCAGATGGCCACCATGGCGGACACACTTAGGAACCGCCGTTTCCTTGGTATCGCCGGTCCGCCGCCGTTTGTCACAAGGTTGTTGTCGCCGTGCGTGTACTCGTTGGGGTCGAGCACGAGCGGCTTTGGCACGTTCATCCTGCATGGCTCGGTGACGAGCGGGCTGCAGATGCCGAGGTTGCCCTCGAGCGAGCTCGCGTCGAGGCTCTGGAACACGCCCGACGCCGGCAGCCGCCCGAGGAGGCGGTTGTGCGAGATGTTCACCGCCAAGAGGTTCTCCAGCCCGCCCAGCTGCTGCGGTATCTCGCCGGTCAGGTTGTTGCACTCCAGCCGTAAAATCTCCAGCTTCTTGAGTTCCGCAATTCCCGCCGGTATCGGCCCGGTCAGACCGTTGTGCCCCAAGCTCCTGCGATTGCAAAAGCATCAAACGTCACAACTCATCTGCCAGGCAACGCAACGCAACACAACACAACACATTTGTAAATGCAATCAAGTGTTAACCAAGAAGGGTAAAATTTGTACGTACAGTAGGTACAGAGAAGAGCAGTTTCCGATGTTGTCGGGGATGGGGCCAGCCAGGGAATTGCCGTCGAGTTGGAGCACGGCGAGGCTTCCGGATTCGCACAGGTCGCTGGGCATCTCCCCGTACAGTCCGCTGCTGCGGAGGTCGAGCACCGTCAAGTTGCTGAGCAGGCCGAGCTCCGGTGGCACCTGCGTGCGGAGGTCGTTCCTGGACAGGTTGAGGTACTGGAGTTTGAAGAAGAGCGCCATCTCGGCCGGAATGCCGCCGGTCAACTGGTTGCCGGAGAGGTCGAGCCATTGCAGGGTCTCCGCCAGCCTCGTCGAGCCCGACGGCAGGACGCCCGAGAGCGCGTTCGATGACATGTCCAGCGTCTCGAGCCCGACGTCGAACAGAGCATCCGGGATGCTGCCGCTGAGGTTGTTGGCCCTCAGGTGAAGCTCGGCGAGCTTGGTGCAGCCGGACATTGAGTCCGGGATGCAGCCGGATAGCTGGTTCTTGGACAGGCTCAGGTAGTTGAGGTCCTTGAGCTTGCCGAGCGAGTCCGGCAAGCTGCCGGTGAGCGTGTTGTCGGAGAAATCCAGGTGCTGCAGCGCGGTCAGGTTGCCAAGCCAAGCAGGGACGTCGCCGGAGAGCCGGTTGCCGGACGCTGAGAGGTACACCAGCGATCCGAGATGCCCGATAGAGTCAGGGAGTTCGCCGTCGAACGAGTTGGAGCTTACATCAACAGTGCTCAGGTGCGGGCACAGGCCGATGTCCTCCGGTACTGCACCGAAGAACCTGTTGCCGCTGAGGTTAATGGTCTTGAGGTTGTGGAGGTTGGCAATGCCGTCACTGACGGGGCCAGAGAACTGGTTGCGGGACAGGTCGAGCGCGCGTAGCCGAGAGAGCGGCCAGAGCGCGCCGGCGAAGTCCGGCGACCTGGAGAGTTGGTTCCCGGACAGGTTCAAGTGAAGCAGGAACGGGCTCTTGGACAGCCCCTGCGGTATCGGGCCGGAGAACTGGTTGCCGGAAAGCATCAAGAAGCGGAGGGTCGGAGGGAACGAGCTCGGAAGCGGGCCCGAGAAGGCATTGCCGGTGAGGTCAAGGTACCGGAGCGAGGCGAGCAGCACGACGTCGTCGGGCAGCGGGCCGGAGAAGGAGTTGTAGGAGAGATCGAGGGAGCGGAGCGACTTGAGCAGGGAGAACCCGGGCGGGAGCGAGCCGGAGAGGTTGTTGCTGGCGAGGGAGAGCGACTGGAGCGCGGGGAGTCGGTCGAGGCCCCGCGGCATGCGGCCGGAGAGGCCGAGGCCGTCGAGCGCGAGGCGGAGCACGCGGGACGTGGCCGGGTCGCACTCGACGTGCGCCCAGCCGCAGGGCGTGGCGTCGGACTCCGTCCACGTGGCCAGCGCGGCGAACGGGTCCGACAGCGCCGACTTGAACACCACCAGCCCCAGCACCTCCTCGTTGACCGGCATCGGCATGTCGGCCGCCTGCACCGCCGCCACCCCAACGAGCAGCAGCAGCAGCAGAAGCGGGGCTGCCATTTTTCTGGCGGCGCGTGCAGAAGGTTTCCGGGACGGGAGTGGAGGGGTAGATATGGTGACGGTAGAGTGAGGAGGAGGTGGTAGATCTAGTGGTGGCCTGAGGTGGTGGTCGAGCTGGGAGTTTTGGTTTGCGCATGGTGGGGTGGAGGCGCCGGGGGCAGGGGGGAGAGAGAGAGGCCCGTGACCGCGAGGGTAGGTTGGACAGACAGAAAGCAACAAAAGCCTTCACGTTCTCGGCTTGGGCAGGCAGAATGCCGGCCGGAGGGGGCATTCGGAATCCAACTCGCGGGAACACGACACCGCACGGCAATTGAGGGCCGGCGACGAGCTAGGCACACCACTGCCGGCTGTTTATATCGCCTTTCGTCTCTACCTTGTGATTTTGTGTTGTCTGCAAACTGGAACAAAGAAAAACGAGGCTGCCGTTTCAAGAACTAACGAATTATTTCATTCATATCATGGGGGTACAAACATACATGTTGTATTCCGCATTGGAGCTGTTGCCACATGTGCTGTCATGCATCTCATCAGGTTCAGAACTCTGTACACACACACACACACACACTCTCATGGCCACTATATTTGGATTCTGCACTACTACCCCCACATCTAAACGCAGCCTTCTATATATGTATGGAACGGTAAAGGAGACGTATCAGGCACGAACAAACTCGCATAGGTACATGTATCCGCTCGGTGTTAGCTGGACTCGGAGTAAACAATGTTTTCGAGAGAACAAACCCATCAGCGCCTGAGCCCAGCTCAAACTCTGGCACTGAACCGTCATACAATCTATCAACGCCGCATCAATCACGCGGGCCGTCGAATGATTGGGTCTTCCTCAGATTCCAGTGGAGACCCTCATGGATGCTGCGGAGGAAATCAGTCGTCGAATCCACCAGGCAAGCCGTAGGCACAGGCCAAGGAGAAATACTGCAGATGAGAGCATCACCGGGAGCCAGCTGCTTTCGATCTTTGCCATCGAAAGACGCCCATGCTTGGCCCCTGCTATTGAACGGCACTTGCACGCGCAGAGTTACATATTCAGGCAGTATCAACGGCCTGAATGACAAGGAATGCGGACAGATCGGCGTGAAAAGGATTCCTGGGACCTGCATATACCAGCAAAACATAAGGGACCAAAATAGCATTGGACAAGTTGTTTTGGGGAAGATGCACAAAGAAAATAGCAAAACTTCCTGGGGTCCCGAACTTGAAGGACAAAGTAAAGTGGTAATAAACAGAACAAGAAAATAGCAGCAGTTCTTTCTTGAAACAAAGCCTCGAAAATCAACTCAAAGAGAGGTTACAGCTAACTACAAGTGAAAGCAAGATAATTGCAAGCTTCTTTACTGTGCTAACTAATATGAGAAAAACACAGCCTAAGTTCCTGCTGATTAGAATCTTGGTTGGATAGTTGTAGGTCACAGAAAATTTGCTGCTTTGATACTCAAATTTACAACGTGGAATATCCATTTTTTCAACAAATTCTAAGCACTTCAGTTTACAACTTTAACAGACAGGACAGGTTGAATTACAGGTATTAGCTTAAGTTTGTGAAAGAGATCCATCAATACGGACTCAGTGACCAAGAGAAGATTCACGACTGTACCAAACTCATCTGAACTTTTAATAATATTACATGATTTTAATCCCAAGTAAGAAAAGTAATCTCAAGACTTATTGCAGCAATCCAAACACAAGATTGTAAATCAGGACATACACAAGAACTAAGGGTGCTAGTACAAAATAGGGCATACCTGTGGATGAACCATGGATCCCCCGGCTGCTAATGAATATGCTGTGCTTCCAGATGTTGTTGATATGATCAGTCCATCCCCTTGCACACATGTAACAAAAGAACCGTCACAGTAGCATTCCAGGTAGGTAAGGTAAGATGATATTCCACGGTCAATTGTAACTTCATTTAACACAAGTATTGGCTCCTCAGTCTCAAGTTCATCCTTTGCTGCATCACGGATTACATGACACTGTAGACGGTTTCTCAGTGTGATGCTAAATGGTCCATTCAGCACATTGTCCAAACAATCACGATATTGCTCGCTTGCTGATAAATATGTTAAGGACAAAGAAATAGATAAAATGTGACTGTCAACAGGAGAGCAGAAAGCTTCATGTGAGATTCATCTGCTAACCATGGTTGTTACGGCGTTGCCTCGCCAAGGCAACGCCTAGGAGTTGCGGCAGAACTGGGTGGATGCTATGGACATTCGCCGCGACTTGGGGGCGCCGGCGCGGGGGAAGGCGAGGCGGTGGGGAGAGATAGGAGTGAGTGCGGGGAGAGGAGGAGTCAGCAGATATTAGTAGGAGTCGGCATGACGTATGTATGCATGTTGGGACACATACATGCATAGCTGGGTGACTTGCCGTGGTCACCAACTACGCCGTGACAACCATGCTGCTAACAGACATGAGCTTTTTCAGACCAAGCAAAATCCAGCCTTACTGAAAATGTAGATTGGAATACCAAAACATCAACAATCAATCACTACAGGAAAGAAAATATATGTGCTTTACATGAATATAAAGTTTCAATCTTTTTGAATAGAGCATAGAAACAATGCTTCATAAATAACTAGGTAACATCCAGATAGGCAATAATTCTAGGAAAAATAAAGTTAGAAGAAAAAATGCAAAGGTCATACAACCATTAAATTTTAATAGCATATTTAGCAAGCTTTCAGCATCAATGATAAAGGATACGGAAAGGTGTCATGAAGCCCAGTGATCCCAGGGAGAATGCAACAACTGGAGGAACTGGTCCTTTGAACAATGATGCAGCCTGTTAAGAGAGATTGAATCAATACCTAGTTGCAGTATCAGTCCAGAAGAGCAATCGAGCAAAATTAAGTCCAAGTAAAAATACAAATCCAAATTAGAATATGAGAAGCAATTAGTTTTTCTTTAAGCAGAATAAGCATTGTTGGACCAGAAGATGCGAGTAGTTAAGACAGCATGCAAAGTATAAAGACTCACCATCTAAAATATGGAACATCAAAGCAATACATATCAGGTAAGTTGGTTCTCATAGTGAATTGTATTAACACTTTCTACTTCTATATGGACAAGTTGGCATCAGACTAAGAATTCTGTAATAATTCTAGCTCTGAAGCAGTAACTCCCATGAAAACTCACACTGGAGAGATCTATAGACCTGCCATTTCAGCTGTTGGCCAATGTTACCACATAAACCATGCATGTTGATTATTGACCAAATATGTTGACCTTCATGAAAAGGTTAAATCTTCAGTCGGTCTGGTTGGATCAAAGATAATGTAGTTGAGGCAGAGCCAGTCAACCAACTGCTAAGTACACATGATCCTCCTAAGGCTTTGCATATCCAAAAATCACAAGAGTAATCATTTGTTACTTGACTGTTAAACTATATAGACTAAATCTCTGCAATGTCTGACTAGGGAACCAATAGTAGCCTCAAAGGACTAAGTGGCGGTTGCTCGCATCGTATCACCTGCAAATGAAGTAGCTAAATTACTTGCCCTCAACATCAGGTCATCAGCTGGAATTGGACGCACTACTCTCCAATCTCTTTACACTAAGCTACCTTCTAAAGCTCCCACATTTTGACCCAACATTTTTTGGATATGAGTTTATGGGTTATTCATGATTATTCAGCATCTCTTACCATGAAGTTTGCATTACACAGACAAGGCAGCCAGGGGATCTAGTATAATATAGGGAAGATTTTAGCACTAACAATTCTTGCTTCCAATCATACCAAAGACAGCTAATTGAAGGTATGGATTAAAAGAATTTAGCTAAGTTGTTAACAAACCAAAATGATGCCAGGGTCCAGCAAGTGTTGAATGATTGATGAACAAAACAGGTACCAGAGTATTTCTTATAATTGTAACATATTTACTGGTGATGTAGTAAATATCAATATAAGTTGTTATGTAGCCATTCTGGACCTACCACATAACTGAAGGTGGTCACTATATCAAAAACGATACACTTGTAGAGTCCATATAAGATTCTGCAAGGATGCATCACAATTAAAGTATCAAAGAATTGGAATTGCTTACCCATAAAACAGTTCCATCACCGCCAAGAGTAACAATGAGATCAACCTTCGTGTGCAACATCTTTATCTCCTCGTCTATCAGAATTTTCTAATTAGTTGGGCAGAAAAAGGGGAGTGCTAGGTGAATAAACTAAGTAATAGGAAGATCTAACACAACTCAAAATATGAACATAAGAAAGTACAAAACAACGAAATGTTGATCAATACAATCCTACAATGGAAAAAAAGTGTGTTTGGTCTTAAATGTACCACAAAGTTACCTTAATAATGTTTTAAGGGTTACAGCTTACAACTGTAGGCAGCTGCAGCCATGTGGTTGTGCGTCACTCAAACACGATACTCTAAATATTTCCTTTTGATACAAAACACAGCTTAATAATGTGTCCAGTTCAGTGCTAAGAATGATTTGCGCCGAAATCTAGTGTGAGGATATAACTTTATTCAGATGTGGTTAGGCTAGCTCTGAGCAATTCTATCCACACAGGTAATAAGCATAGGGAATTCAAGCAGTACCAGGGGATCATAAAACCTGCCCCATGAAAAGCGAGAGAAGAGGCAAAAACTTGTTATCATCTGAGCACCACTAGAAAGTTCAGGAAAAGCAGTTTATACTATCCATGCTTATTCTGCAATCTTTTTAATAAAAAATTGATCAATTCCCATTACCATTCTTCCTATATCAGAATACCAATCATAGAAAGAACAGAAGTCCATAGCTGAAATAACAAATTATTTCTCATTTCTCAAGTATATCAAATGTTCCGAAATACCAAATCTAGAGCAGCATGAAAGAAGTGCATCACATCAATAAAATCTCTTACCATAATCCCATGTTTGGATAAAGTTGTAGTAGGAATCTTCCGTTAGGAGTTCCTTGCTAACACGTGGCTCTACAAAGACATTTATATTTTTATGCTCCTTAAGCCATCTGCAGAAAATAAATGACCGTATTAGTGGTGCAAGCACAATATATATCTTACCAGCATAATGGCATATAACCCTCGTAAACTGTGCTTGTATCAGTCATAACAAGATATTTAGGGTATCGAAAATGTATAATTGAAGACAAGTAACTGCTTCTTATACTGGTAAATGCATGGCAACATAACCTTGCAATTCATAAAGTTGAGAATATACAGATTCTTCCTAAGTACATTCACAGATAAGGTTCACATAATCATCAAAGTAAGCAGGACTATCATAACCAGTAGTGCGAGGCAGTGAAGAGAACACACCTGACCATTTCAGCACAAAGAACACGCACAGAGTTGGAATTAGGTTTGGTTATGAAAAGCACTGTTTGTGGTGGGGATTCCCATTTCAGTAAGATCTGAAGCCAAAGTATACAGTTGTCATGGAAAGAGAAGACATGCAAAAGAGTGATATTTTTTTTGGTCAAGATATTCCAGCTAGTGGAATTAAATAATTACAATGTTCCTAACTATTTCAAAATGAATCAAACAGAAGAGGAAGACCAAACCTGCTTATTGCTGCGCTCTGCTGTTGTTATATCTCCTTTTTCAAAGGACACAAAATCATGCTTGTGCTGGCCATTTTTGTCCCCATTGCATCCCCATGAAAGTCTAAATGATGCCTTTCTTCCCACCATCTTGTGACTAGATCTTGGGTTAGGTCCAGGAATTTCATCCTGGAGGACCTCATGCGAACATATCCCATGATTTCCACAACATCCTGTTTGATCAGATGCAGGTGTCTCCAGTGTTAATTGTCTGGCCAGTTTCCCTAAGTCATTACCGGTACAACTGCTGCAGCCTGCACAAGGTAGCATTCCAATTTAGATTTTTTTTTTGGGGTGGGGGGGGGGGGGGGGTGGCATGCTCCAATATACTGGAGCAGAGCACAGTATATTGCATTCCACAGTGTGAGATATGTATAACCATTTTGGGATCCATCCAATGATGCTATGATAGTCTGTCTGGTCACAAAACAAGTGTCACAATGGGAAGTGTGCTGTAACACCCCAAGACCCAAAATTGACAAAGCCTGCTCCCACATGACATGGGCCTACACATGTGTAGCAACTTGTTTGGGCTATCATTCTTGCTTCTCCCCAAAAGGTTTAACCCAAAAGTTGCTACGTATAGACCCTAAGGCATCATATGTTACTATTCTGCACTTGAAACTCCCAATGCCAAATCTTAGCAACTTTGACCGTCAATGTGTAAATATCTAGGTTTCCCATGAACAATACTTTATAATGATAACTTTCTTTTACAAATTTATGCTGATAAAGGCCAATGGTCAAATTGTCGTCAAAATGAATTTGGGAAGTAAAACAACGATACTTGTTTTGTGATTGGGGGCAGTACTATAGTGTAATAATCAACTAAGAGCTTAAGTGATGATACTGTCTGTTAAAACAAAAACCAGCAATTGGAAATGTACAAATCTAACCTTTGATTTTACTCTGTTGTTTGTGCGCCCTCTCTAATTCATATTTACGCTTCCACTCTGCCGCCTCTGCTTGAGCGGCAGCTTTCCCTTCAGCAACTCGTCGCAATGCTTTTGCAACAGCTTCAAATTCACAGAATTGCACCAGTCACTATTTTGAATGTAAGTACGCATGTTTATATGACTGTTGTATAAGTAGGCTTCAGATAGTATCATCTAAAGTTTGTGTCTCCTTACTTCTCATAGCCTCTGAAAACTCAACAAGGTGGGCATCAGTTGACTTGATAGGAGTTTGAGGAACGAATTCATAAGCTGCTTTCTCTGATTCTAATGAACTAACTGTAGAGCTAACTCTTGAGATGGATCCATTTTCACTTTGATGTGAGGCCATGACATCTAGGTTCATTCTCTCATCAGAAACCTGCAATGCAAAGAAGGTCTGTCAATAAGACAATAGGAAATCTGATGGGGTTAACAAAATCAACATTCCTCTCGTTTTCCCCCTTTTTTCATTTCAAAACCAACAATCCAGTTAAGTTGGCTCATTGCACTTACAAATTAGCTAACTTGCAAGGCAAGCCCCTGAAAGATTTTCAGATCAACTCAACTTATAAGCCCATATGAACTTATAAGCTCCATACCCCCCCCCCCCCACTAGCTTCAGCTTTTCCATGCAAGGGCTGCTTAAGATTAAAGTCCATCTGAAGAATAAACCATTCCTTGCCCCTTTCTTGGACTAATTTTGATACTAATTAAAAACTCAAAGCTTAATAACTGAAAATAAAGTAAAATAAAAAGATGATATACCAAGTACATAATCAAGCCATAGGTTACTTAATGGAAATTTTGCGTCTAGTAGGCAAATATACGGGCACACAATGGCACTTCCCAAAATCGTCCAATGTTATATTTGGAAATATCTGTAACGCTCTCGGGAGCATGCTTGCTATTCCATACAAAACCACACGAGTTTAGAGTCAAACACCATCTGTTCGTGACCCTGATCAGGATTTGCACTCCGTGCGGACATCAACTACCTTATGATCACAGACATCAGCTCAAGGTGCCCTGCAATGCAAATGTGAATGAAGTGCACTTATGGTTTCCCCACAAAATTGGGGGAAAACGAGCTCATGTCCACTGGTATCTCCTACTTGTAAGATAAGGTAGTTACTAGAAAAGCAGGTAAGACAAGACGTTTAACTGAAGGATACTCTAGACTCCAGTAGGTTATCATGCTGCCCTTAGATATTACGCAAACGCTAGGAAGAAGATGCATACGAGACGACATGGAAATGGACACGCATTTTAGCCACGCATCAGCACGTACCGACTCGACCAATGATCTGAAGCTCGGAGCAGTTGGAATGGGTACGGGCCCTGGGCTAAGGCTCCGGAACCTGGAATCCGACGGCGCGAACTGAATTGAATCGGAGGATAGCAGCTTCTGGCACAGAGAAAGCACGCATTCATCAGCTAACCAAAACAGTATGCAAAGCTGGGTCCAAATTTTCGAAACCAGCTGCGCGAAATGCGCAATCCGAAGCAATCGCGAGGCACGCAGCTAGCTCCCCTGAACAAATTGCTGGGCAGAATTCGGGCGCCCAGCCGGCGAACCCCCCCCCCCCCCCCAAAAAAAAAAAAAGAAAACACGCCCAAACTAGCGCGGACGGATCGGAGGCGCGCGCGTACCTTCTGGGCGAGCTCGTCGAGCGACATGGCGGCGCGATCCGCTCCGCTCGCGTCGTCGCCGTCCAAATGATTTTGTATTTGCTTTGCTATTGGTCTTTGCTTCTCTGGTTGGGCAGCGTGCGTGGTCTCGGATTTGCGAAGGGAGGGAGGTGAGGTGGGTGAGAGGCGAAGCTGGTGAGGAGGAGCACCACGCCTGCCTGACCTGTGCCACCACCTCCCCCGATTCGGTTATTTATCGGTGTCCAGTCCATGCTACCCCCAGACGGAGATGGGCTCTGACCGGCGGGTCAGGGGTTTGTGGGGCCCCCCGGCAGTGGGATGCTCGGTTTTCGTCTGACGCGTGCGCTGATGTGGTGGGGGTGGGGGCTCCGAGGGAGGGAGGTGTGGCTTGTGGAGAGTTATCAGCGGAAATAGCTGTATTTGATATGGTGTTAATAAAATGATATTTTTAAAGTAGTATTATAAAAATAGCATTTTTGTCATACGGTGATATGTTGGTCTGATGCGGAGTGCTGTAAGGTCACTGTACGGCAGATGTGCTATTTTTATAGTTACAGCTTCGATTGTGCCATTTTTGCTAATTCCGTATTAAATACGATTGTTTTTGGATTTTCTTAAGCTATGACTTATTAGTTTAATGTATAATAATTGCTAAAAGAAGTTAAAATTAAAAGCCGTTACTATTGGAGCGGAGAGCTAGGCGGTAGATTCACTGGGTTTTTTTTCCTCTTGCTTTCGAGAGAGGAGAGTAAAAATACATTTTGGGAAGAAAAACAAGGTTGCATTGTTGCATTAGCTTTTTTCATTAGTTGACATTAGGTCTCTTTTGAAAGCCATTTTTTGGTTTTTTTACAGTATCTAGTTTTCAAATGAAATATCTTTTCAAGATAGGGTTTACAAGTTGATTACAATACACACTATGATGATTTTATTTATATCGATCAAAATGGCACGTGAGTTTTTGTTATTCTACACTTTTTTTCATAAATAACTCAAAATCATAGACCGCAACCGAAAAGAATAAGTCCACTCCGGATACGAAGCTTCAGATCTGTTGTCTCGTGCGGCATTTTAATACATCCCTTCAGCATTGTCACATGGGAGGCGCACGGCATACGGCGTGTTTACGAATTCGGTTGAAGGACGTGGCAACTTACCAAGTAATTACAGTTAGGTACTAGTAGCTTACATTTTTGAAGGCTTCCAAAGTTGATTCTCAAACATGGAGTTCCACTCGTTTGAACACGCTCGTGGACGATAGAGACGACCAAGAAAGCATTTTTTTTTTCAAGTTGTTTATCTGTAAGGCTTGACTAGTCTTCTGCGAAATATTTCATCCCTACTCCAACGATGTACATTTCTCTATAAAAATTGAAAAAGCAATTCCAGCAGCCCCTGGTCGTCGGCTGGGAAAGGTTGGCGAGGAAAAAAAAAATCTTTTGTGGTTATTACAGTACAGTGGGGGGGTGGTTGGCACCAATGTGCGAGGGCAAAGGTACGACCCCAAGGATTAGCCACTAACAGAAAGCAAGAGGAATCACGTTTTGCTACTAGCGCGAGACCAGGACTCGTTGAAAAGTAACACCTGCCTTTTGCACAAAACGAAAGCGTTTCAGATCAGATGGGCTCCTGCTCCCGCCATACCGCGTTCGCTTTCGCTCTCAGAATTCTTCAAAGTCCAAGCCATCCTGCAAGCACGATACTATTCGATTAAAAAAAATAAAAAAAACACCATTACATCATCTCGGATAATATAAAAGAATAAGAGACAAAAAAGATAAAAAAAATCAAAGGCTTAGAAGCTGGAAGCAAGCCGGTTGGAGCAGGGCTACGATAGCATTACAGTGGTTTTCTGAATATAGTTTTGCCTTGAATATGATAGTTACCTGAAGGCATTTTTTTGGCTGCAACAATATAATCTTACTTGAACTGACAAATACTTCTGTAGAACTAGTACTCATCCAATTTCCAAGGTACAGCGCATCGCAGCGCATCACAGTAACCGTGATCTCTAATTTGTCCCTGCCCCACCTCAACAACCACGAGCTGATGATTTTTTTACTCGGGAAAAGCAGGCGTGACTAGGACGAGATCTCGCTGTCCGGAGAAACGGGACGGTTTGCTGATGGCACCAGAAGAATCGGAGGAAAAACGCCGCATTGGTTGCCGCCTTCGGCGTCTTTCTGAAGCGGAGACGCGTCAAAGCGCTCGTCGTCCGCCCAAGGTCAAAGTGGCAGCGGCAGCATCCGATGAAAATCGCATCGGAGACCGGAGACGATGGGATCAGACGGGCAGATCGCGGTTCAATTCAACGGGACAGACCATCGCCGCGGCGCACGCGGAGGGCGCGCGTAGGTGCCTGCGACGATGGTCGATGGAGCCAGGCATGGGGGTAGGGTAGGGGAGACACAAGATCGCGAGACACTGTCAAATGCAGAATATGCAAGCCACGAGGACAATGTGTCAAAGAGCTCATGAATTCTGAATTCACGATACGGGATAGCCCATCTGTTCCTTCCACTTCAGTATCAAAGAGCTCCAGGCCGGAAGGCTGCTAGTTCCTTCTCAGGTTCGGTGGTAGTTGGCCACCTCGAAGTCCCTTTCCCATCCTCGGTCAATTTTTCCGATTCATTCAGATTTCAGACCCGGGAGCTCGCGGAAAATAACACTGATTTAGTCAAGACCAACCAAGTCAAACAAGTAACATCAGTCCTCAAAACAGAGAATGACCAATAACAGATCTAGTGTACTGTCGTCGGTCGTTGCCTGCCACCTGCACATGTAAATAAAGAACTCCTCTGTATTAGAATTATTACTGCCGACTGATTTCTCTAACTATGTAGAGTTTAGAACACCTCTCTGAGTTAGTCTATGATCAGCTTATATTGAATTGTGCATCTTATTTGTGAGCAACTCGCTGTTGCATTAGCTATCTTGTGCTGGTAAGCATTCACTGGGCTAAGCAAGACAGAGACAAGCTCATTCGATTGCTGAGATAAAAAAAACTTTTATTTGTTTGACTGCATTCACTAGCTCCAACAACTATGACAATTCACAATGGTCAAGGAAACAAGTACAGGTTGTTTTTGAGTCTTTTGAGACATCTACCAACACTTTAAAGGGAAGAAGACCGAAAATGCAACAAGATCAAACACAGCTGACTTCGTCCAAAAGGATGACAGTGTCACAAGACTCACAGTAAGAAGTTCTTTGGATGAACATTCCAGCAGCTAAGACTCAAAAGGCGCACCTTACATTCTTGCAACTATTGTTTAAACATTGTTGTGCAGAAGGAAAAAGTCAATCCAACCTGTCAAACTGAATCCATCAAATTGAAAAATCAAACATTGAATGTAACCTTCTAGGATCTAAATCGACTTAGTCCTAACCCCATTATAGATAAGCCACGCACACATAACAATCTGCTTGTGTTTTCGTCCTCGCTTCGCACAAAACGGTTAACCGGATGTTATTACCGATGATGTCTATGAGTTTATATATTAGTACTTCTCATGTTAAGCTAGCAAATGTGTAACTAATCTACATCCTTATGTGCATACACACATATACCATCATAAGCCAAGGTGTTACATACACCCCCCTTAAAGAACCTGACGTTCTCGTCGGTCCAACATACCTATACTGGGCAAATGACCAAGACCTTCCCCTCTTGGCACATGTCCGTGCGTCCAGTGCTGGTACAAATACCATACCGTATGTCCACTCCGGACCTACACGCGCTATGCGTCATATGCCCACGTCTCTGACCCGTACGCACCCGTGCAACTGTGAGGGTCAACTCTGATACCATTTGTAACGCTCTATATTCAAACCGGCTTACGCCTAACCCCATTATGTATAAGCCACGTACACGTAACAATCTGCTTGCACTTTCGTTCTTGTTTCGCACAAAACGGTTAACTAGATGTTATTACCGATGATGCCTATGTGTTTATATGTTAGTGTTTCTCACGTTAAGTTAGTAATGTGAGACTAATCCACATCCTCATGTGCATACACACATGTGCCATCATAAGCCGATGTGTTACATTGAAACTAACGTTAGCACATAAAGAAAAAGAAATAGTGTGTGTCAAAAATATCAAGAGAATGATTTGCAACCGACACATATTTGCTTTGATCATCTATTTATATACAAGTACATAAATGGAAACACTTTCACGTGTGAAAACTAAGCACTACCTCTAGTAGGAACACTAATACTAATGGGAATACTAAACATCATTGAAAATATATGAATACTAAACAACAATGGAAAATGTTGGAGGAATAATTTATCCCTCCACTAACGAGGCTTGCTTTACAGAAGACACACATGGATCAAGGAATTGTAGTCATGTATAGAAAGAACAACCATGCCCCTTGCTTGTACTCATAGGCTAGTTATCCCACTGAGAGGTATTTTGTCATTTGTACATGCTCAAGAACCTATAAATACTCTATGTATCTCTCATTTAGGGAGGCTCTGATGAGCAATAAAGAAGCATATTCAAACTGGTAAGCCCTCATGGGCTCCCTCCCCTGAGGTAACCCCCCGTGGGCTCACCAACAAAAGTAATGCGATCCTCTTAGACTCTCGAACCTGTATAAATCCCCGTGTCATTTTTTGAGAGACCATGTGGAGGTGACCCCATGTGTGTGATGAGTAATTGATACTAGTTCTGGAAAGTATGAGTTTGATTTATGTGTTTCGTGCCAAGTTGTGGCATAGTGTAGTTGAACGCAGTCGGACGTGCTTAGGTTGCTTGTTCTTCTTTTCGATCGGTCGTTGTTGGCTTCGACTACAGACTTCGGTTCCTTGAAGCTCTGAGGAGGAAGTCGAAACTCGGTTATGACTTCCTCTTAGGCTCCTCGTAACTCCGAAGAGGTAGCCGCAGCTCGTAATCGAAGCTCCGAGAAGGAAGTCGTAGCTCCTCTACAACTTCTCGGAACTCCGAGGAGGAAGTCGTAGCTCCTCTATGACTTCTCGTACGCCCAAGGAGGAAGTCGTAGCTCCTCTACGACTTCACGTACGCCTGAGGAGGAAGTCGTGCTCTTCTACGATTTCTCGGACGAGCAACACACACACTCCTGGTGGCGAATACACACGAACGGGAGAGAGGCAAATAGACAGAGTATGTGGTGCTGCACAACTGCAATTTTTTTCTTTAGTCTAGATTATTTCCTAACAGTCGTTGGGGCGATTTCGTGCTTGAGTACCTTCTACTGATGCAATTGTTTGATTACATTATTTCGAGCGGTTCTATGAGATGTTTTCTTGTCTTTTATGGTTGCAGGACTTTGAGGCTAAGTCGTGGCGAGGCATGGGATGGCCGGACTAGGCACAGGTAGTGCTGAGGTTGAAGCGATCGGGAGATGCCGAAGACAGCAAAGGTTCAAGGTGGTTGCAAGTCTGGGACAGCAAGAAAAGAGGAAGTTTCCAGGAAGGTGCAGGAGTGGCGTTTTGGTAAAATACGCAAGGCTGCAAAGTGGAAGCGGATTCAATTGAAAGATAACGGGTAAAGACTAGATGAGAACCTGGTAGTGAAAAGCTATAAATAGAGGTGGTGTGCACTTGTATAGTGGGTTTTTTTTTCTTTTTTCTTTTTCATTCTTTGTATGAGGAGTTGTTGGGCAGAGCAGTGTTGCTTTTTGTCCTTGTCTGTGTGACAGTCTGGGAGTTGATGTTGAATTCTTGATTTTCTTTTACGTTGCCTTCTCAAATTGTGAGAATGAGTATGAGATGGCTGTAAGAACAATCAATTATGTAATCATTCATCTCTTTGAATCCATTTGAGAAATCTGGTGTTTGAGTTGTTTTGATTTCTTGTTTCTCGCTTCAGTTCTGCTCTCTGTTCTTCAGTATCATTGAGCATTTATCCTCTTGCTTCATAGCTTCTATAGCTATCGGAGAAGAAGATTGTGTGGATACTTAGGGCGGTTCAAAGGCACCATTCACCCCCTCTGTTGCTAGTTCGGTCCTACATTTTTACTCTTGTGGACGACGGCCCGTAAGATAGCTAACGTCCACCTCTCACTTGTGTTTGGATTTCACACCTTCAATAGAAACACAACTATCCTAGTTTGTTTAGCACTCTCCTTAAATCACAACCAATGAGGTTGAGATTGTGTCGTAGGATCTTCATTTGTTGAATTCCAATCTGTTTGGTGGCCATCGGACAATTGCTCTCGTGTTGATATGAATTGAATCCCTAATACCTTTCTTGCCACTCATTCTCGGACAAATTAAAAATCTACCTTAATATATTTAGTTCTGACATGAACATAAGATTAGCAGAAAGACATGTGGCTATAAAAATGTCACATCATAGGACAAATGCTTGCAATTGATAAATTCCAAGTTCTCCCAACAATGACTGTATCCAGATGATTTCTGCTGTGGTATTTGCAAGAGCCTTGTACTCTGCTTCGGTACTGAATCTCACCACTGTGGTGTACTTCCTTGAACTTCATGATATGTGATTGGAACCAAAGAAAACCACGAAACCACTAGTTGACCTTCTGTCATCTGCTGATCCTGCCCAATCTACATCAGATATTGCACTAACCAAACTAGAAGCTGACTTGTAAATATGGAGTCCGACACTCACTGTGTGTTGTACATAAGGTAAAATTCTTTTCACCGTTGTCTAATGATGTTCGGTTAACATATGCAGAAATTAACACACGTTGTTGACCACATATGATATATTTGATCGTGTCAATGTTAGGTATTGTAAAGCACCTACTATACTTCTATATCATGTTGCCTCTGTAGCTGATAACACTCTTCCATAAGATTTTAACAATTTTTTGGTTGTCAACATTGGAGAAGTTACTAGCTTGCATGCTATCATGTCGGCCCGTTTTAGAAGGTCAGTGGAATATTTGGTTTGAGCAATGACAAGATCCTCCCTTAATCGATATACTTAGATGCCTAAGAAGTAATGAACATCACTGAGATCCTTGAAAGCAAACTTCGACCGCAATTTCTGAATCAAGGTGTGAATAGCTTAAGGAGATGAGCTAGTGACAATGGTGTTATCAACATAAAAGCAGAATGTATGTGACCACACTACCATGATTATAAATGAATAGGGATGTGTTAGCTCAGGAAGGAACAAAACCAAATTCTTGTAAATAAGAACTGAGTCAAGAACACCATACATGAGGTGATTGCTTCAACCCATAAAAGAGCTTTATCTAATTTACACACATGATATAGAAACTATGGATCCTCATAACCCAGAGGTTGTTGTATGAACACATCCTCTTTCAGAACACCATGCAAAAATACATTCTATACATTCAATTGATGAAGCAACCATCCGCGTGACACTACTAATGATAGAACAAGACGAATTGTAGCAGGTTTCACAATCAAGCTAAACATATTTTCATAATCAATCTCATATTGTTGTTTAAACCCTTTTGCAACCAACCTGGCCTTATAGCGTTCGATAGAACCATCAACTTTCTTCTTTAATTTAAATACCTACTTATAGTCAATAATATTGCAATCATGCTGAGATGATACTAAGTGTCATGTCTTGTTCTTTAAGAGCGCCTGATATTCAGTGTTTATTGCTTCTTTCCAATTTATGTTAGGCATCATATTGCATCGTGCCATCAGTGCAAATCCTTGGATGGTGAATGTTGTTCTGCAACATTGTTTGCATGGGATGAGGTGGTGGTGTAGGAGGATTAGGCGGTGGAGACGAAGTTGTGTCGAGCTCCACGATTATGCCAAGGATACATAGAGCAGGTGAAGCATCAGGTACATGTGTGTGGCTGGCAGGATCCTCCGTAGGACTTGCACTAACAAATGATAGGAAATCTTACGCAGGATCAGTGCCCCCAAGATCTGTGCTAGTAGCACCCATTGAATCACCCCCGGGGGTCTGCACTTGTACTCTCCCGCCTAGAGTTATCGCTTGAATTTGTGGTGGGCGAGTTACCTGTAGCCTGCACAGAGGGAAATAACAAATTCAGTTGGATAGCTGAGTCCAAGGTTCTAAAACTCGGTAATCGGTACTCACTCGGTCACCTCACCTTGTAGTGATTATACGGGAATCGGCCCAGTACTCGGCCTTGTAACTGGTTTTATATTTTTAATAATGGATTTATATATGTGTATTCATATAAAATCAAAGCCACATTTGATGCTATTGTTTTGAACTTTTGATATATATATAGGTGGTTGAAAAAAAATAATTACCAACATTGGTACATAGTGACAAGTTAATTATTGCACCACTGAAGATTATTATCAGTTACAAAAGCATCACAGTACAGAAGAAAATGGAAGGACAAATCAAATCTTACATCAAAACTTTTATTTCTTGCAGTGGAATTATGCAACGCACACAAATATCTACTACATCAGCACAGCTGATACCCTACATTACAAGTCAAAGATTAGTGTTCCATATGAGACAATATTCACATCATAAGACACATGCAAGCTCCAATACTTCATGAAGTTCACCTAAGAGATTATGTTCCCTTGATCAAAGATCAATGCACGTTGACCACCAGGTTCTTCCTGGAAAATTTTTTGTTGAGTGGTCATGATGCAACCAGTTTTAACTTTTAATGAAACTTACAAAACACTTTAAAAGTAATTATGCTCTAACAATCCACTCACAATCCTACTTCATGGTTGAACATATGATGGAAGTAGATGGCTACTAGGCGATCAGTACACAAGCAATGAAGAAATTTCAGCAAACAGAAACATCAAACTAAATTGCACTGTTGCGACTTGGTGATTACTCAGCCTGGTAGCCGATTATGCCGAATAATCGACCGGTTATACCAGTTAACTACTCGTTTTGGCCTACTCGTACCTGGTGAGAGGACCTAGTACGAGTATTCGGGCGATTACTTGGGCGAGTAAACATGTTTTTAGAACCTTGGCTGGGTCAAATTGCACAACAATATTTGAATCAAGTATACCAGTACCCGTATTAGTCTCCCTACCATCCATACATCCCACAACGGGAGGATAATTTGCAGAGGCCACGGGAGGAAAGATCAAAATTTGGTCAAGTACTGGTTGATCTAATGGTGGTGATTTTTCACCAGCAAATAAAAATTATTGCTCATCAAAGACTACATCACGGGAATATAAATCCTTCCTGAAGAAATATGCAAACATTTGTAGCCTTTATGAAGAGAGCTATAACCAAGAAAAACATATTGTGTAGATCGGAATTGGAGTGTTTAATCATTGTATAGACGGAGATAAGGCTAGCATGCACACCCCAAAGTTCTAAGAAAGGTGTAGTCTGGAGATGTTCTAAAAAATGATCTAGTGGAGTTAAGTGTTGTATCGTTTTGCTAGGGAGACGATTTATCAAAAAAATATGTTGTTTGAAATGCCTCGTCCCAAAAATGAACGGGCATGGAGGTATGGACGAGTAAAGACAAGTCCACTTCTATGATATGATGATGTTTTCTCTCGATCGAGCTATTTTGTTGATGAGTGTGTGGACAAGAAACATGATGAGTGATTTCAACTTATTGAAAAAATGAATTCAACTTCTGCTATTCACCTACCTAGCCAGTTTGCATATATAGGATTTTTTATTTAGAAGGTGCTCAACATGAGTTTGGAATTGTATGAATAAGCAACATACATCAACTTTACTTTTGAGACAATATATCCAGGTGAATTTATTGAAATCGTTAATGAAACATCAGAGAAAACAAGTTCAAGAGGTGATGTTGACACACTATTTTACCAAGGAAAAGGAGTTGATGACTTCTGCCCTATTGACCAGCATCACAAACAAAGACTTTGTTGGACTCGTGAAAAAAGATAGACTATGATGATGAAGAATCTGATCCACCACCGGGGATGAGGGATGGCCTAAACGGTAATGCCACTATTCATGACTGTGCTTGACAACAGTGAGGGCCTTACTAGATGTAGCCGAGCTACTATGAATGGGATATAGACCACCCTCACTAGGACCACGAAGAAGCACCTTCTTCGAAGTGCAATCCTTAATGAGAAAATAGCCAGAAAAAACTCAAGACAAACATTGTTGCCAGCCATGAGTTTATGAACATATAACATATTTTTTATTTGTGTGTGGAACATGAAGAACATTGTTTAGGAACAAGAGTTTATGTGATGTATGAATTTTAGAAGAACCAATATGGGTAATTGACATACTTGAACCATTTGCTGTGTGAACGTGATCTTTGCTAGAGTACCGCCTGTGCGTTATCAATTTCTTCAATTCTCTGGTGATATAATCAGTCGTCCCGGTATCCGTGTACCAGGGTGCATCAAACCCTGATCCTACGATGATGTTTGCTACCGTGCGCTCCTCTTGCTAAAACGTGTGATCAAAATACCTGTAGAATTTAAAAGCTACATGGCCAATCTTTTCACAATTGGTAGACGGGCCAATTGTTGGACCTTTGTTGCCACCATAATGATTGTTGTAATTGGTTCATTGGTACTGGCACTATCCGCGGCCACCACCTTGACCGCGTCCACATCCACGTCCACGACCGCTACCTCGCCCATGCCCTCTGTGATTTCCCCGAGACACCATGTTCGCGGAGGGTTGGAACATGAAGTTGCTTTACTCGTGATGCATCTCATAGTCTAGCATGTGTAAGTAGAGATTGATGAGGGCGATTGGCTCTGTCCGGGTGATGACGGATATCACCAATGCATCATAGGAGTTGTCAAGACCGGTGAGAAGATAAATGATGACCTCCTCCTCTTTGAGTAGTTTGTCGGTGGTGACGAGTCCATCGGTAAAGCTCTTGACTTTGTTGAAGTAGTTGATCATTGTCTTATTTGTTTTGAGGTAATACCACAGTTATAACATAGATACTTCTGATTTTGCTGATTCTTCTTCAAAAGTTCAGCAGCTTGTCTTATTTGTTTTGAGGTATTTTCTCATCCTAATTTTCGTATCTTTGTAGCTATTAGAGTAAAGGATTGTGAAATTCTTAGAAGAAAATTAGAAAAGCAACATTCACCCCCTCTATTGCCATCTTCAGTTCTACATACTCACTTTCTTTAGTGTTATTCCCAGAGCTTTTAGTTCTTTAGTTAAGGAAGACAACTCTTCAATTTCAAACTCATCATAATCCCTGTGGTTTGTTGAGTCAAAATATGCTTCACAGCCCGCATACCTGCTAGGCCGCTACCATATAGGTTTGACACTTGTAGCATTGATAAATTTTTGTAGGATATCTTCTCCAAGTAATCCATATAGTTCAAGTACAAGTACATTAATTTTCTTAACCATACAATTCCCACAGGCAATGATTAATGCGTGTTTGCTTCAGGTTGAGATATTGGAGTTCAACTAGTGTGCCAAATTCTTCTGGAAGTTCTTCGATGGGAACTCAGGACAGATCCATATAGGTAACGGACAAAATGCATTAAAAAAGGGAAGGCGATATCGCCCTTAACTGAAAAAAAATCTGTTGTAGTGACAGAAATTGGAGGTTAGAACAGTTGATGGCCTGAGGAAGTTCACTGATATAACTGCACATGACTGATATCTTTCTGGCCGACCTCCCATCTCTCAATGTCCTTGTTTGCAATGTTATGAACTCCAGCCCCTGCTTGAACAATCCATTTCATGCTGTCTTCACTGCAATCAGAAGATATCCACAATGCCATGTCTCGGATGATGCCGTGTACTCTCACCTCACTATCTTCTATGTAACCGGGCTCCAATAAGCATGTATTCTTCAAGTATTCAATAAACCCATTCCCATCCAGCAGTCTATGAGTTCAACTTTCGAAATTGAGTAATCTTCAGGCCACAGAGAGCAACATAAGAAGCATTCTTTGATCCGTTTATCCTGCAGATAATCGTAGCTTAGTTTTAGCCTAGTGTATATGTGACTAACGTTCCCCATATTTGGAACCTCATGAAGGCGAGACTTCCAACAATGACAATGAAAGTGCCCATTCATTACAAGTCTTTTTTTGTAGACATTGCACGGCCAACAGTTGCTAGAGCAAGGTGCAAGCCCCACATTCTTCTGCAACTTCCTTCGCTAGCTTTTCAATCCTAGTCATCTGAATTAATAACTTCCTCTGTTGCCTTCTTTTTGAACAACTGCCAAACTTTGTCTTGGTCCAAGCATTGCACTAAGATTGTCTTCTGAGCCTCCATATGTCCACAAACACTCTCATAACGAATTGCGAAAACTACTTTCTGCTTATTCAGGCCAGTAGGATATGGAATTCCAACTTCTGCTAGATCCAAATAATTCCATAAATCATCTAACATGAGTAATAATTTCTTTCTCCTTAAGAAACTTAACACGAATGAAGCCTGTATTTCAGTGCTAGAACCTGGTTTTAGGAACAGTCCAATCTTTTCAGCAATGTCTGCTTGAAGCTGCCCTATGCCACAGGCCTTAGAAATAACAAGGTCAAATCCATAATTTTCTTTGATCACACCTTAGAAATAATTGTTGAGTTTTTTTAGCAGAGTAGTCTTACCAACTCCTCCCATTCCCCATGTCCCTATAATTCCAACTTTGTCATCTTTAAGGTACTGGAGAACTATGTTTAAATTACAGTCTGTTCCTTTTGTTAAAGGTACAGTGGGAACTTTTGCACGAAATATGGTGGAATCTCAATCGATACCTGTTTAAATGCTCCCTTTTCATGCAGCATCTCATCTTCCTTCAGTTTCTTGGCAGTTCGCATGCCAATTCCATACTTTAACCAATAACTGAAAGATTGTCTTCTCTTCCCCTTTCCATTTTTTATCTCATTAACTTCACTTTCTAGCGCTGCCATCTTTTCTAGCCATTCTGTAACTTCAGGATTACATGTTTCTTGCTTCCTTTCAGAGTTCTTAAGCCGAATTTGGATTTCATGTTTCCTGGCTTGTAGGTTTTTTACAGTGTTGTCCAACTTTCCAATATTCTCTTCCATTTCTATTAAATAGGTCATACGTGTAATCACAAGATTCCACAAGTGGGATGCCACAGTCCGAGTTATGAAATTAATCAGCTTAAAAAAAGGCATGTGTAAAAGAGGTGGTGAATAGGGCCACAGGTTGTCATGTTGCTACTTCTTCAATTGGCAACAAGATCGAAAAATGAGAACATATGAACTACACTGGTCATCCAAAATTGGGACCTGCAGATGAGAAGCATGAGATACCTTAACCAGATATATTCAATGGAAAAGATGAACATCAAAAGATAAGGAATGATTAATCAACTGAGATCTTGCAATATAGATCGGCACTTTTTTTCTACCGTGTAAACATGAGATAAACAGAGATGCAAAGCACAATATATTTATATGCTTTTCAATTTTTCTCCTTCATGCGGTGAGTTCTCACATCCTATTTGCTAAATATAACCTGGGAACTGCAAAAAGTTCAGAATAAAAGTGGTTTAACTAAAAAGATAAATCAGCACACGAAGTTAAAGATTGCTATGACAAAAACATTGTCTAGGTTTATAAAATGGGTCCCAGACTGAATTCCTCCAAGTTGATGATATTGGTTTCTGGAGAATTACTAGCGGTACAAATTAGGAACTGAACGAATTTGGATTTTAAATAAACTCTGAATCGACAGTCTTCCAAAAACACTCTAAAAGCTAGCTGTTGAATCCGTTGATTTTATTTTATTAGGGAAACAGGAAACTTAGTTTATGCGGGCATTTCGGTGTGTTGTTCTTGCACCCACTAATCCAACTCTTCTCATGTGCAATTTGAACCCCATTTTTTGGTGCCAGCCCCTCTATATCCAGGAATGACGACCATTATGACCGGCACGGTGCTGGCATCCTTAGCAATGTAGGGTTCAATGCTAGACCATGGGTCCAAAACAACTGAACACAACAGCTTGATATCCTCCGTACCCTTATTTCCGGTTAAAAATTGACCATACAAGTCGTATTGACGGTGGAAAAAGAGCCTAACACTTCATGTGCGAATGATCGAGTACATTTTATTGGGATCTCGGCATCAACAAGTAAGGGGGTATTGTTGCAGGCTACCAAAGGATCTGAACCGGGCACGTACCTTGTGATCAAAGCTTGATCCCTGTGTAGTGAGCAGGCTCAGTTTCTCGGCAAGGCACGGAAGGTTATTGAGGCATCACGTGAAGGTTCATAGTTTTGTTGCGATGAATCATTATTATTTTAGAGGAGTGAAAATATAGAATTTGCGTATTTACAGATGTTTCTCCACGACCTGCAGAAATGGATGATTTTGGGATTTTTGAGTTATAGGATGATTTGGTGACCTACGTCAGTGGTTGTAGGTTATATGAGATATGACATTGCTAATATGGGTCAAGTTGTAAAGAACTTATGCTCGAAAACGATTTCTTTATCTTTGGATGTGCAGGGTCGCTTGGTGTCACTCATAGTCAACGGCAATGATCGGAGCTACGCTCATGGAGTAGCTAAGGTTTAGAATGATCGAGGATGCCGGGTGAGACAATGAGCTCAAGCATGACACGAGAAAAACGAAAAATGTTAAAAAAAATTTCGAACAATGGTTTTTCACCATGTCACTTGGTCGGTCCAAGTGAGTCGTGGTCTGGTGGAATCAAAATGGAAGAAACTTGCCGATACATGGCAAACTAGTGGTGCACCTACACATGGTAAGTATAGTGAGTACCTGCAATAGAAGATGAAGATTGGGTTAAGGAAGAGTATTTTGGTAGTTTGACCAAAATACCAGAAACAGTTTTGGGAGAAAATCGCGGCGCGCGAGCGGCACATGGGAGGGCGGTTTCGGTTATGGAGAAGCTAATTTGATTAAGTTGGATCAAAATAAAGGACTTAGCTGATTTGAACTTATGCGTTTTGAAAATCATACATAAGTATGATGTGTGAGTTAAAACCCGTGTGTGGAGTTAACGGGTTTCTCCCATTATGCTAAGTGGATAATATCCATTAGAGTAAGAGATAAAAATAATCTTAGAAAATCAATCTTTATCCATCTAGACACTTTGGTGGCAAGTTCATCAAGAGACTCGATTTTTGCATGTTTTGATCCTTCAAGTTATTTCCTGATTTGAAGGTTTTTGGCTTGATTTTTTTGGTGTTCTAACTTGTTATGATATGTAAAAATACATCTAGAGCCATCTTAGGCATCATCCACTTACAAGCAAGTTGTATCCACCATTTTAGGTTTTTGACCCATTTTTGGTACAATCTTCCTTCAAACGAAAAAAGGTCAGAACTTTGGTAGCAATTTTCTTAATTGTTTATTGGAATAAGTTTTTGACATCCTATATAAGGTGTGTACAAAATTTCAAGTGATTTAGAGTTTTGGTTTGAAAGTTAACTCAATTTTAGATTTTGAGCCTATTTTGGTGCAACGGAGCTTGACGAATGAAAATATCCCAAATCTCTTAAGTTCTTTTAAGTTTTTTGATTGGGATAGTTTTATAAGGTCATGAACTAGTTGTGGTTCAAGTTTGAAGTCTTTTGGATCGACAGATCAAAAGTTATATGATATGTCGGATTTAAAATAGTGATGAAATCACTATTCATAGGCTGAAAATTTCAATAGCTCCGAGAATTTTTGGAGTTTTGGCTTCTTGGTCTTCATAGCTTCTCATAACTATTAGAGTATAGATTAGAAAAATACTTAGGGAAAAATTTGAAGGCACCATTCACCTCCTTCTGTTGCCATATCGGTCCTACAGTTATAGGTTGGTTAGATGGGTGTGACACGAGGTGTTTCACTGGAATTTTCAGAGATGGCCATAGGTTTTGCCATGCGAAATTTCCCTTGTGGACAGCGCCTCTGTTTGCACTGGCCTGGCATCAGCAACAGCGAGCCGTGCTACAACTTCTAGGAATAAAGAGTGGGAAAGGAAGTCGCGTTGTGAGTAGTGAGGCGTGTGGTGTGTCAGTGCTTTCCGTCCCGATAAAGCAACGATCCTATTTTAATAAACTACTTCAAAATAATGACGTAAAAAAACATCTGATTTATTTGTTCGGAATAAAGCAACCACTTGCAACACCATACACGTACGGCACGTGGTTTATTTTCGTGTCAGGCCAGTGGGGTAGCTGGGCCGGCCCGATCCACTTGCGACACCACATAGGTATGTACGTTCCAGGATGAACTCATTATTTTGCCATCGTGTAGAGGCTACTAGTTTAGGTCAGTGCAATGTCTGGAGCAGAATGGATTTTTCTTCAGGGTATAAGGCATCATTGAAACAACCTTCATTTTTTTCTTTCTTCTTTTCAAAGGAATTATGGTTTTGCTTCAATCCTTGTTTGCCCCCTTGCCCCCACCTCTCCTCTTTCTCCCCTCTCTCCCTCACTGCCTGTGGGCCCCGCTCCCACCTCCTCTATTCTCCCCCTGCCGTGCGCCCCCCCAGGCAGCCCCCTTTGCGCCCCTCTCTTCTTTCCTTCTCTCTTCTTCTCTTTCCCCTGTCTCTTCTTTCTTCTCTCCGCGCAAGCACAGCGCCGCCCCAGATTCGCTCCCTCTCCCCTGGCTTTCCTGTCGCCTCCCCCGGATTCCCGCACTCCCCCCTCGCCGTGCTGCCGCGCCATGCCCTGCTCCCTACGTCCCATCGCCATCCCCTCCCCGCTTTACCCCATGCGGCGCCCTGTTCCGCACTCATTCCGGCCATGTGCCGCCCATGTCGTCTCCTGCCCCGGTGACGTTAGCCACAGCCTCGTGAGCTCTTCTTCCCTGGCTATAAGTAGCCCCCGAGCCACTGTTGTCTTCTCCCCATGCCATTCCTCCTCCTCCTTCCGCTCCCCCTCGCCCGTGCTTGTTTCCCCCTCCTCCCCCACCGCCGCCGTTGCCCGGCCACTCCGACGATGTCTCCCCTCTCCTCCCGTGTCACGGCGCGCCTCCCCCTTCTAGGCACCTCCCCTCGCAGCTAATTGAAGAGCCGCCGCCGGAAGTTGCCAATTTTGCTTCTTCCCCTCCGTCGGCCGGCCACCGCCATTTCCGATGCCGTGCAAGCATCGGCGAACCCCGCACCAATTCTTCGCTATGGGAGCTTCGCCCCGACACCCTCCACCTTCCCCAACCGCCGCCTAGCCTCTTCGTCGCCCAAGCACCTCCCTCCACGATGACCTCCCTGCGCCGTCCTTAGCCTCCGCCGTCGGGCCACCTCGGCTTCTCCCCGACCCCGCCGACCACTTGGTGAGCTTCCCCTCAACTTGCTCTAGCTAGTGCTCCCTCCTTTTCTCCACTTCTTCTCCCCTACCGCCGGTGGCTCGTTCCACCCCCGCCACCGGCCAACTGTGCCACCGCCGACCGCTTCCGGCGTCACCTCAGCCCGCACTGTCGCCCCAGCAGCTCCACCACCCCAGGGGGGACCCATTTCATTGGCCGCATCCGCCCTCCGGCCATCGGCCACCGGCGATGGCCAACGCCCTGGCGCTGCCCTCCTCTGCCAGTATAGCCGAACGCCACTTCCCCCTGACTTGACTCTGCTAAAAGGAAGATAGCCACATCGTGAGTTTTGGAGAGTATGGCAGGTGGGCCCCATCGTTGTGGCTAATGAACATCAATTACCACCTTCCATGAATTTCCAAGCTTTGAGATTCAAATCCAGGAAATTAACCTAAAACCCACTTCCAAAAATACAAACCTAGCGATTTGTTTATTCTTGCAGCTATTTCCTTTTTCTTTCTCTTACATTATGTTATTTAATTTCTTCTCCTAGCTTGATTAGAGGCAAGCACGGATTGATTTGTTTTTCGTTTGTTCTTGCGTTAGTGGGCGAGGACTCCGAGGCGACGGTCCGAGGTTCCGAGCAGGTTTCCGAGATTTGCGAGGTCGTCGAGATTTCAAATTCGCAAGGCAAGTCGCAAATCCTTTGAACATGTTGTATCCCATGTTATTTAATTATGTTATTTGCATTATGCTAGTTGTGAAATGTTAGTTCAAAGTAAAATAAAATGGTTAGAATGACATGTTACGTAGTTAGTCCTACCACCGACAAAATGTCGTGTTTAACTTGTAACCCTGCCATTGTAACCTAGAAATAATTATCTGTTAATTTAGATAACTGTAGGTTATTATTATCACACAAAGTCTTACACTAATAAGGTCGTGGCTGCGGGCCAATAGAATTTGGAAAACCCGATTCTAGGGTAGGGTGGTATGGGACACCGTGCCCTAGAGCGGAGAGAGTGCCGGTGTGCACAAGGTAGGGTAAGGGTGTTGGGGAAGAGCCATGAGACGGTCTTCGCCCATCTTTTACCCTATGTGTGGAGTTAGGGTAAGGGTGTTGTGGGGAACCGTGAGTCGGTCGACGCCCACCGCTTACCCTAGGTTGAGGTCGCAGACCTGGCGAGGTTGCGGGCCATGTAAATATACAAGGACTGAAACCCTTACGCTGAGCAAATGTCATAGTGATCGCTCAACCATAGGAGTTGACGTGTCAACACTGGTTTAGTAGCTGCTCAACTCGATTGAAACTCTACGGGTGTTGAGAAGTCAGGAGGTTGAGTAGTGGGGTTAGGTATGCCGTGCTGCGGATACCTAACAACGGTAGGGTTCACTCGAAGCGGACGGGAGTTTTCATGTGCCAGACCCGAGTGAATTCTACCGGGTAGAGCCTATATAAAGAATTGAGCAGTGAAACGACCTGGCTTTCTTAACTCTGTCGCGGGAGTTAAGAGATCGTGTGGGTAAAGCTGAGCAAACTCTACAGAGTCAATTAAATGGTATTCAAATACGTCGTGCTCCCGGTTAATAGAGCTGTGTCACTTGGGTGATTCCAGTTGCGAAGCTTAAGTAGTTTTTGCAAGTGTTTTAACTGGACTAGTTGGTTAATTAACTTTTCATGAAACCCCCTAATCTTAAGGAGTAGTTGTCGTTTCTTGAATTTCTAAAAGTGTTTACAAATAAAACTGCATCCACATAAATTAACAAACTAGTATACTCCCTTCCTTTGGAATTCCATGCATATAGTAAATTAAGGTTTACCATTGTGACTTGCTGAGTACGGTTGATTGTACTCAAACTTGCTATATTACCACCCCTTCAGATACCAGAAGAAGCAAGCGTATTCAAGTGTTTGTGTTAGGGTTGCGACCGTACCCAGGCGTTCCTGTGGGTGTTTTCTTCGAATCTTCTGATTGTAAGTTACAATTTGGGCTTAGACACCCATAAATTTGATAATTGACCATTAGGTCTTATTTTTGTCGAACTAATCCATTTTAAATGCTCGTAAGCAGGCTCGATGCTACCTCTGTCCGCAGCAGAACTTCTGAGCTGTTACGAGACGTACGGCGCTCCTGTTCCCGAAAACAGGGGCGTTACAATCATGTCACCCAAATGATAGGAATTGTACTGAATGGAATATATAGATCTTATTTGTATCCTGATCATCACCTATGGTCTGTAGGTACTATGTAGGCCCTTGTGTTTTGAAACGTAACGTATGTTAGATATAATCTTGACATATTGAAGTTTAGAGTGAGTCTGTACGTGCATGTGTGCAAAGCACGTATGGCCGTTTTAGTTAGTTCATTTGAATAAGTCGGATGGACGGAATCGATTAGGAGACACGCAGAGCGATTTCTTTTCGATTTTGCGATCAAGTTTGATGCCCGAGTCGGAGGAAGTTCAGCAGAGATCCTGCATTTCACGACCACATCTTGCATGTAACGATACTAAGTTTAGTAATCAATAATACTATAAAGGGACCTCAGTTTGATTGAGGCAGAGTGCCCTGCACCATTTATTTTTCTCCTCACTGTCCTCTTCCCGTTGTTTGTCTCTTCTTCAGTTTATTATTCACGTCCGTCCAGAGAGCATGAGTTCCTGAGTGTGTGTACAGAGAGAGTTGAAGATAATCAGAGCGTGCAGTCCAATATCAAATTCTAACATTTGGTATCAGAGCGCATTTTCAATCCTGCATCCATGTCGTCCACACCAAGCCGATACACTCCACCCGGAAGGCAGAGCAGCACCAGCGGCAACGGCGACGACGGCAACAGCGGCGGCCGCGAGATGGTGGTGCAGCAGGTCAAAGAGGCGGGGGTGGCGGTGCGCTATCCCATGCTCACACGGACAAACTACACCGAATGGGCTCTCTTGATGAGAGTCAACCTGTAGGCTCAAGGAGTTTGGGAGGCCATCGAGTCTGGCGATGCGGGGTACCGGCTCGACAGGATGGCGTTGTCAGCCATCCTCCAAGCGGTGCCACCGGAGATGTTGGCGACGCTGGCAGCGAAGGACTCCACCAAGCTGGCGTGGGAGACTGTGCGCACGATGCGCATGGGCGTTGAGCGCGTGCGCGAGGCAAAGGCGCAGACTCTACGCAAGGAGTTCGAGACGATCCGCATGAGTGACGGCGAGTCCATTGACGATTTCGCCATGCGACTGACGGGCCTCGTCAACAACATCTGTACTCTTGGGGAGACACTAGAAGAGGAAAAGGTAGTAAAACAATTTCTTCGTGTTGTTCCCTCCAAGTACACACAGGTGGCCATCTCAATCGAGCAACTGATCGATCTGAAGACATTGTCCGTCGAGGAGCTCATCGGAAGACTCAAGTCAGTGGAAGAGCGGTACGAGCTTGATGGCAACGGTGGTGAAGGTGGGTGTGAAAATGGCCGCCTACTTCTTATGGAGGAGGAGTGGCTAGTGTGCATGAAGAACCGCAACGGCACCGGCAAGAAGAAGAGCACTTTTGACAAGGCAAAAGTGCGTTGCTATAACTGCCAAGAGTACGGGCACTATTCTTGGGAGAAGAAATGCCATGAGTCGAAGAAGGAGAATGAGGCGCATCTCGTTATGGCGGACGCCAACGAGCCAACACTACTTTGAAGCCCGGGGAAGTGATAAAAATAATGGCAATAAGATTAGGACTTGTTAGTTTAATCTTGTTTTGCATTAATTAGCGATGTGTCGACAATGCATGTAATAATAGGCTTAGTCCAAATCGGTTTAGCGCGAGCTGCATGGCGAGTGGCGAGGATCTCGAGTGGGTAGTGAGCGGATCGCCACCGGGAGTTGGGAGCACGCATGATTGTTTGGATTAGCCAAAGCAATATTGTCAAGATTAGGAGGAAAATGTTAGATATAATCTTGACATATTGAAGTTTAGAGTGAGCTCAGACGTGCATGTGTGCAAAGCACGTATGGCCGCTTTAGTTAGTTCATTTGAATAAGTCCGATGGAGGAATCCGGTTAGGAGACACGCAGAGCGCTTTCTTTTCGATTTTCACGATCAAGTTTGATGCCCGAGTCGGGAGGAAGTTCAGCAGAGATCCTGCATTTCCCGACCACATCTTGCATGTAACGATACTAAGTTTAGTAATCAATAATACTATAAAGGGACCTCGGTTTGATTGAGGCGAGTGCCTGCACCATTTATTTTTCTCCTCACCGCCCTCTTCCGTTGTTGTCTCTTCTTGATTTATTATTCACGTCCGTCCGAGAGCATGAGTTCATGAGTGTGTGTACAGAGAGAGTTGAAGATAATCGAGTGTGCGGTCAATATCAAATTCTAACATTTGGTATCGAGCGCATTTTCAATCCTCGCATCCATGTCGTCCACACCAAGCCGATACACTCCACCCGGAAGCGAGCGGCACAGCGGCGGCGCGCGACGCAGCAACAATGGCGGCGCGAGATGGTGGTGCAAAGAGTCAAAGAGGCGGGGTGGCGGTGCGCTATCCCATGCTCACACGGACAAACTACACCGAATGGGCTCTCTTGATGAGAGTCAACCTTTGAGGCTCAAGGAGTTTGGGAGGCCATCGAAGTGCGGCGATGCGGGTACCGGCTCGACGGGATGGCGTTGTCGACCATCCTCCAAGCGGTGCCACCGGAGATGTTGGCGACGGCGGCGTGGGACTCCACCAAGCCGGGCGTGGGAGGCTGTGCGCACGATGCGCATGGGCGTTGAGCGCGTGCGCGAGGCAAAGGCGCAGACTCTACGCAAGGAGTTCGAGACGATCCGCATGAGTGATGGCGAGTCCATTGACGATTTCGCCATGCGACTGACGGGCCTCGTCAACAACATCTGTACTCTTGGGGAGACACTAGAAGAGGAAAAGGTAGTAAAACAATTTCTTCGTGTTGTTCCCTCCAAGTACACACAGGTGGCCATCTCAATCGAGCAACTGATCGATCTGAAGACATTGTCCGTCGAGGAGCTCATCGGAAGACTCAAGTCAGTGGAAGAGCGGTACGAGCTTGATGGCAACGGTGGTGAAGGTGGGTGTGAAAATGGCCGCCTACTTCTTATGGAGGAGGAGTGGCTAGTGCGCATGAAGAACCGCAACGGCACCGGCAAGAAGAAGAGCACTTTTGACAAGGCAAAAGTGCGTTGCTATAACTGCCAAGAGTACGGGCACTATTCTTGGGAGAAGAAATGCCATGAGTCGAAGAAGGAGAATGAGGCGCATCTCGTTATGGCGGACGCCAACGAGCCAACACTACTTTGAAGCCCGGGGAAGTGATAAAAATAATGGCAATAAGATTAGGACTTGTTAGTTTAATCTTGTTTTGCATTAATTAGCAGTGTGTCAGCAATGCATGTAATAATAGGCTTAGTCCAAACTGGTTTAGCGCGAGCTGCATGGCGTAGTGGCAGGATCTGGAGTGGGTAGTGAGCGGATCGCCAGCCAGGAGTTGGGAGCACGCATGATTGTTTGGATTAGCCAAAGCAATATTGTCAAGATTAGGAGGGAAAATGTTAGATATAATCTTGACATATTGAAGTTTAGAGTGAGCCTGTACGTGCATGTGTGCAAAGCACGTATGGCCGTTTTAGTTAGTTCATTTGAATAAGTCCGGACTGACCGGAATCCAGTTAGGAGACACGCAGTAGCAGTTTCTTTTCTGATTTTCACAGTCAAGTTTGATGCCCGAGTCAGGAGGAAGTTCAGCAGGAGATCCTGCATTTCCGCTGACCACATCTTGCATGTAACGATACTAAGTTTAGTAATCAATAATACTATAAAGGGACCTCAGTTTGATTGAGGCAGAGTGCCCTGCACCATTTATTTTTCTCCTCACTGTCCTCTTCCTGTTGTTGTCTCTTCTTCAGTTTATTATTCACGTCCGTCCAAAGAGCGTGAGTTCCTGAGTGTGTGTACAGAGAGAGTTGAAGATAATCAGAGCGTGCAGTCCAATATCAAATTCTAACAACGTAAGCCTCCGTGTGATGTCCCTCGGCCTCAGATTCTTCTGTCCCTTGTCTGCAGTCATTATCTGAACTGCCGCCTACGTTGCACACATACTAGCTGGGAGCTCATGTAGGAACTAATCATCGATCCAAAAGTGTGACAGCATTGTGAAATCTTGTTAGCCCAGTTAAATACTCTCCACGGATTCGTGCGCGGAAACTCGACCGAAAAGTTTGATGCTTTGGTGTTGGCCGGTTTCTAGTCACAGAGGAAGGCAAGAAAGATGGCGCAAGGTTCTATATTTGTTGGGAGATTAATGATGCTCGTGTGCAGTGAAAGTCTAGATGCACTACTAGCTGAAGTAGCTAGCCAACTTGTTGAACCTGCAAAACACCTGCCGTATACGCATGGGCTACTTGGCAGGCAGAAGCTGCGGACTCGTGTGTCGCCGGACGGCCTATGCGCCGAACCTGCGCCGAACCTGGGACTGTCAAGCCGCCAATCCGGCCGTCAAAGCCGGCCGTCAAAGCCGCGGGTGCAGACGGTTTTCAGAGCTGGGACGTCCGGAATACCTTCCATCGGCGCGGATCGGCTGGAAGGTGCATTCAACGCCGTTTTCGGTGCAGCCATCCGCGACCTATTTCAGTGATAGATCAACGGGGCAATGCTGATACGGAATGAACTGCTTGGCTAAGGCCTGTCTGGACTCTGGAATGCAGGGATCTCATAGGAAAAAAACTTGTTTGGATGCATTATATTGGACTACCTAGTACATTATGCCATTGACAATTGTACAGATCTGTATATTAATTACACTGGGGGTATTGCATAGTATGAAATCTGACCATCCAGCTTTTAAAAATTATTCTTGACTTCATTGAGTGAAAAAACTCTATAAAATATTTTAAAATAAAATATAAAACTTAGTTTAGACTTAGGCTAATGAATAGATGGTGGGTGCTGGCATGCATTGTTGTTCGGTAACACAATGTTGATTATCAAGCACATGAGCTATGTGGTTTGAGTTGAAGTTAATTAAGGACCGGTCTGTGAGCTACTATTACAAAGCCCAATCGTACTACCATAAAATTGGTATGAGAAAGTCTTGACTGACTAATTAGCGGGTCCCAACCTGAATCTTGTTGTATGTTGGAAGTGAGCATGGCGTAGGATATATGAAGTCTCACTCGGCTCAAGAGGGGGTCATGGTTGGGTGGATTCCTTACTAAGGTGAAATCTTAGTGTTGGCTGGTTAGATTGAAAACTTTACTTTGTAAAGGCCTTATCATAATCTCTCCGCTGCACACCTAAGGAAGTGTGCTAATCGCGTGGCATTGCGAGATGATCATGTCTTGTGGGTAAAGCTGTATAATCTCTGCAGAATGTACAAACTATCCTGGTTAGTCATACCCACGGTCATGAGTAAGCTGAGTAAAATTTTTCATGAATTAGACTTTAATTTTTGAAATGATTTCTAAAAAGGCTTATATATGAATGGAATCTATATAAGATTAAAATATATATGGATGGATGAAATCCATATGAGATCTTTTGAAAAAGATGGTCTAAGTAGGATGCCCGTGGTTAGGTTAGTGTGGGGGATGGACTTGTACTAACGATATTAATTTCAGTTACAAATACTGTCTTTACTTATGGTATTAAATGCATCAATTTCAATTTATTTACTGTATTTTATTATATGTTGTTTTACGCTCAAACTAACCCTATATGTCTTCCTTTGTTGCCTTTAATATTATATTATATTTTTTCGTGTGAATTACAGAGTACAAGTTTGTACTCACTCTTACTTTCACATCTTAAAGGAAGATAACTTCGACTACGGTGAGGACCTGGACGAGTAGGTTGCGTCTTATTATCATTTGCATGTGGACAGGCTCAGTGGGCTTCTTCTACTTCAATGTTTTTCTTTCGCTGCTATTAATTAATTTTGGATTATGGGTTATTGATGTAAACTTTGGCCATCAGACCTATATTTAGTTAATGAATAAATGTCGTTAAGGTTGATATTTATCTTTGTTGTTCGCTGTGTACACTAGCTGATCCTGGACTAATATGATTTATAGAGAGGATCCGGGAGTTGCTGCTCCGAGGTCCGATAGACTGTGCGGTGCACTAAACCTGATACGATGAATTACTGATCTAATGGTGAGTGCTATCAGCTTCGTCCGGCTCTCTGCCAAGGGTAACTTCAACGACACCGTGACTAAGTGTCTGTCGGCTCTTGAAACACGTAGGAGCTCTTGGCGAATAGTTGTCGCCTACAACCAAATTGAGAGTACTTTGACCAACGAATCATGACAACGTGTTTTTGGGGTTGTGTTTATTTGTCAAGTGTGCTGGACTTGTCATGGTACTAGGGCACTTCGAGAAGGTTGGGACGCCTGATTCCCTGAGAGGTGTTGACGATAGAGGTGATGTGTCTTCTTCTATTAGGTCAACCTCGTTGGACGCAAGGATCGGTGACCTTGAGATGGAGGAGGATGACGAGGAGGCATAATGTTCCGTGGCATGGAGGCGTGCGTCCATGTCGAAGTCGGTGTAGTCTGCTAAGTCGAACTAATTTTTCTCATTCTTGCCATGACTGTATAGACGATACAAATGAGACTAAGGAAGGACGACAAAATTTCCCTGATGGTGAGCATCACTTACTGCTGCTATCTGGACATTACCACGATTACAGAAAGAGATGTGTTTCTATACTTTTCTTAACAGTGATTTGCATAATTTTTAAAGTACAATGAATGATGGATAAATATTACTTATCTCTTCGTTTATTTTAATATTAGTGCTACTTTTATTACAAAGAAAAATATAAAAGCACCACTCTTATATAAATTGATTAAGCTAAATCGGTACATATTCCAGAAAGAGATTATCGACCAATGTTCACACATGAAAACGTACACCGGTGGAAGACAACGACACACAACGATCCATCCAAGAGCAAGCTGGCGGCATTATTTTCTACAAGCATATATATGCCTGACAGACTGGTGAATTCTGTGGACTTGGGATGGCGTACGTAGTCTGTCTTAGCTAAATACATCATCCATCCACCGTTTGGAGGTGTCAAATTTCCTGCAAGACATGTGCAGGTGCCAAATCGATGGACGTCTATGAACAGAAACAGAAACCGAGGCCGGCGAGATGGGATCGAATCGACACCTGGCTAGCATTCCGTGTTATTTTTGAACCTAGCCTAAGTTTTATTGGGTTTTATTTTGAATTCTCAGGTCTTAAACAGATTGTGTTTCTGTATATCTTAGTCTACAGACTGCTCGCAAGTAAACATCTCAAATAATAACTTTGTAAGTGGTATTATATCTTCTCTCCTAAAAGATTAGTTTAATAGGTGGAAACTCTCTCGTACTTATAAATTGTGCCTTTTCTTCTTTCACAATTTATATGAGACTTTTTTTTTCAATAATCTTCTCCTCACATATGGATTGTACATACTGCACTCCTGAGAGATGTTGGGTGTCTAGACTCTGATATCACTGTTATTTTTAGACCCCCAACCTAGGTCTCACCAAGTTTTATTCCCAGTCCTCAAGTCTTAAATGGGTTATACTCCTGCGCATCTTAGTCTACGGGCTGCTCACAAGCAAGCTCCTCAAACAACAATCTTATAGGTGTTATTGGGTCTTATTCCCTAAAAGATAGTCTAATGAGTGATAGTTTTCTCATATTTATAAGTTGTATTTTTTTCTCCCACAATTCATTTAAGACTATTTTTCCAACATTCGGCACGCACATCAATGGCCGTGCCGCCCCGTGCGACTCGTCTCGCTGGTCTTTAAAAACCGATCGACGCGAGACGCCGACTCAAGCTGTTCCTTCCACCACATTTTCCCGCTGACCAGCACTGGGGAGATGGCCTCGAAACTCCCCGACCAGAAAAACCTCGGCGCCATGGAAGACGGGAGCGGTAAGAAGGTCGTGTGGCCGGGGTTCGTCCAGTTCTTCTTCCTCCTCTCCATCATCCTGTGCGTGCTCCTCTACGCGCCGCGATTCTTCGTGCTCACGTCGGCGTATGGCCTCGACTTCTTCGCACCGCAAGCCCCGCGGCCATCGCAAGGGACGTTGAGTAGAGTACTGGGACTAGACGGTGGCGCCAATGCAGGCGACGTCCGAATTCTTGACAACCAGGTGAACTCCCCGTGCTCGTCGCTCCCCAACCAATCCATCTGCTGCGACCGGTCGGACTTCAACACCGACGTCTGCTTCATGGCCGGCGACGTGCGCACGGACGCCGCGTCCCTGTCGTTCTTGCTCTTCCCGAAGCAAGCACCGGCGCCCAACGCCACCGTGGAGGAGCTGATACGGCCCTACACGCGCAAGTGGGAGCGCCTCATCATGAGCAAGATCCAGAAGGTGCGGCTCCGGGTGGCCCGACCGGAGGAGGAGTCCGAGCACCGGTGCGACGTCTGGCACGAAGCACCGGCCTTCGTCATGACGGCGGGGGGCTACACCGGCAACTTCTACCACGCGTTCAACGACGGATTTTTGCCGGCGTGGTTGACGGTGCAGCACCTCCGCCGCCGCGTCGTGCTAGCCGTCCTCTCGTACAACCCATGGTGGGCCGGCACGTTCCGCGAGATCGTATCCGGCCTCTCGGACTACCACGTGATCGACCTTCTCCACGACAAGAGGACGCACTGCTTCCCGGGCGCCATCGTCGGGACCCGCTTCCACGGCATCCTCGCCGTCGACCCCACGAGGCTCCGGGATAACAAGACCATCGTAGACTTCCACCAGCTTCTCGCCGACGTGTACGATACCGGAGACAGCAAGCCGGAGATACAGCAACCAGCGCGGCGGCGGCCAAGGCTCGGGATCGTGTCGCGGAAGGGGACGCGGGTGATCGAGAACCAGGCGGCGGTGGCGCAGCTCGCGGCGTCGGTCGGGTTCGACGTGGACATCCTCGAGACGGCCAACGGGATGCCGCTCTCGGCGGTGTACGCGTCGGTGAGCGCGTGCGACGTGCTGGCGGGCGTGCACGGCGCGGACCTGACCAAGTTCCTGTTCCTTCGCCCCGGCGCGGCCCTCCTCCAGATCGCGCCGCTCGGCATAAGCGCGATCGCGCGCGACTGCTTCGGCACGCCGTCCGCGAGAATGGGGCTGCACTACGAGCAGTACGACGTGCGCGGGCACGAGAGCTCGCTGAGCCGCAAGCACGGGCCCGACGACGTGGTGGTGGCCGACCCGGAGAAGGCGAAGCGGAACAAGGGGTGGGACTTCGTGGCGCGCGTGTACCTGCGCGGGCAGAACGTGAGCCTGGACCTGGGCAGGTTCGGGGAGACGCTGTCCAGGTTGCACTCGCGTGCTCTACTGTTGCCGGGAGAGGAGGCAACGATGGCATAGACGTACCTACTGCTCGACGTGGATATACATATTTCAAGGGCAAATTAAATTAGTATTTTACTCATCGGATATACATATTTCAAGTCATTTATCACAATATATATATATATATATATGTATTTTTATATTACAATATATTTGTGTGTGCGTCACAATTAATATATTTCGGTAGGAATTCAATGTAAGCTTTTAACTGATTGACATTTATTTGGATGCCATCTTTCGTACATGTAGCGCAAGTTTCTGGATGCTAATTGTTCCGATTAATTTTCCCCTAGCTAGCTGCCTTTGGGAAATGTTAGATTTAATCTTGACTTAAGAGTCCTAGCGTAATTGAGTTCGTTTTCATCTGTAATTCGAATTGAAGTAGTGTCCAATTCGAAGTCCTAGTCGTTTGCTATTAGGAGTTATAGGCATATAAATTGAGAGGCTTGTAACCAGTTTATGCATTGCAATTTTCGCAAGAAATAAAGATCAGAAAATTAGGGCATAATTTGTAACAAGTGGTATCAGAGCTTGAGAGATCGAGAGAAAACCTAGAGTTTTTTCCGCTGCTGCCCCCGGGGGGATCTCTGCTCCTGGGGGCGGCCACCACTGCTCTTGCCGCCGCCGGCCATAGGGGCGGCCACCGCTGCTCTCCGTCGTCGCCGGGCTCGAGGGGGAGCACGCACAAGAGGCGCGGCGGGATGCGGCCGAGCGCCTAGGTCGCCGACCTCTGCCGCCAGCCGAGGCCGCCATCGCCGCCGCCATCGAGATCCGCCGATCCGGCGGATCTAGCCGCCGTCGCCGTCGCCCCGAGTAGATCCGGTCGGATCCGACCGCCTTCGCCGCTGCCGCGCCCGAGACGCCCACCGCCGCGGCGCCGCCTCCGTTGTCTCCGGGCCCGGTCTACTCCGCCGCCGGGTGCTACGCAAGGGGAAGCGCCGGCGGAGACGCAGCAGGAGGAGAAGGACGACGCCGACGGGTGGGTGGCTCGGCGGTAGGCGAGGGCGTCGGTGGAGGAGGAGCGGCCAAGCACGGGGACGCGTAGGCGCGAGGCGAAGAGAGAGAACGCGACGGAAGATGAAGAGGCACCGGCCGCCGCTCGCCGCGTTGGTGCGCACGGCGGGCCGCCTCGTGCTAGCCGCCGCCGCCCTGCGCCTTGTGGCCGCCACTCTGTTGCCACCCCGGGCTACCGCGCCGCCACTGCGCAGCTCACCGCCTACCTCCCGCACGCGCCCATGCACCTGCTCGCCCGCGCGCCGGCCAGGGGGCCGACCGCTTGCTAGTCCAGTCCGCAGGAGAGGGAGAGGAAGAGAGAGATATGGAAAAGAGAGGAGGGAGCACCTGGGAGAGATGGGGGAGCTGCAAAACAAAAGGAGGAAGAAAAACCGCGTGCGGCCGCGTACGCGTCGGGCTCGGTTTCAGCGATCCCAATTCGGAGCAACGTCGTAACTAATCCAGCGAAGCCACTTCGGAGTCGTTGTTTCCACGCCTCATAAAAGGAGGTGCCAAGCACCAGAACTGGCACCCAACCAAGAGCAGCCAAAACAAAGAGCAGAAAGACAAGAGCAAAATTCAGGAAAAAGAGAAAAAGAAAAACAGCAATTTTTCCTCTATTTTTTTTTCTCTCCGTCCAAGAGACTTCAAAGTAGCCGAAAGTTTTTGATCCGTGCCCAAGATCATGTCGCGTGATTCGGGAAGCGGTCTCGACGGCAACGAGGCATCATCCGGTGCGATGGCGAAGGAGAGATTCGCTATCTCGCTGCATTATCCGATGCTCACGGAGAGCAATTATGCAGTATGGGCAATCAAGATGAAGGTGTACATGAAGGCTCAAGGTGTGTGGGATGCGATCGAGAACGGCAACGTCGATATGCGCAAAGATCAAATGGCATTGGCGGCCATCTACCAGGGCATCCCAGAGGAGACGCTCTTCCTACTGGCCGAAAAGGAGACGGCCAAAGCCGCGTGGGAGGCGTTGAAAGCGATGCATCTTGGCGCAGATCGCGTGAAGGAAGCAAAGGTACAAACTCTCAAAACCGAGTTCGAGGTGTTGCGTATGAAGGAAACGGAGTCGATCAACGACTTCGCCGTCCGGTTGACGATCATCGTCAACAAGATACGGGCCCTTGGCGAGAAGGTGGAAGAGTTGTATGTGATGAAGAAATTCCTTCGTGCTATTCCCTCACGTTTCTCCCGATTGCTTGGTCATAGAGCAATTTGGAGACCTAAAGGCAATGACTATGGAGGAGGTCATCGGTCGCCTTAAAGCGTATGAGGAACGATCCAGACACTAGAAACAAAAGTGAAGGACAGCTCTTGTTGACTCAAGCCGAGTGGGAGGCCCGATCTTGAGCGTGAAGGCAAGAACACTTCCAGAGGTGATGGCCAAGGCCGTAAAGGTCGGAGGTTTGATAAGGCAAAAGTGAGGTGTTATAACTGCAATGATTATGGACACTTTGCTTCAGAGTGCCCAAAGTCGAAGACGAAGAAAGTGTTTGTTGTCGAAGCGCTCAGCGAAGAAGAAGACGTGCTCTGAAGATGAGTTGAGTCAGGGACGTTTGAGACGTGTCGTCGTCCAAACTCAAACAAGATGAAAAGATAGAAAGTCAAGATTAAGGGGGAGATTGTTAGATTTAATCTTGACTTAAGAGTCCTAGCGTAATTGAGTTCGTTTTCATCTGTAATTCGAATTGAAGTAGTGTCCAATTCGAAGTCCTAGTCGTTTGCTATTAGGAGTTATAGGCATATAAATTGAGAGGCTTGTAACCAGTTTATGCATTGCAATTTTCGCAAGAAATAAAGATCAGAAAATTAGGGCATAATTTGTAACAGGAAAACTAGACATTTTTCTTCCTGGATATGGCTGCCACATGCAGAATATTGCAGGGGAATGTCACAGTGAATGCATGGTCATGTCTCCAGCTAGCCAAGGCGAACACCGGTGGAGGAGAGCAAAGGAGGCAATGCATAGATAGACCTTACAACGGCGCGGCCACATGTCGGAGAACGACATGGAACAGTGCGCACGAGTGCGACAGTGCAACTAGCTCAAGGAACGGGAAAACGTCGTCTGGCCTGCCTGTAGTCGCCGGCTGTCTTTGGTTTAAGATCAATCCTTCCTGGGGTATGCACATATCAGTTGACCTTTCGTCTCTCATTGATCGACCAAAACACTACCGGTGGAGTAGCTGCTTGCTTCAGGTGCTTTTTTTAGGGGTACCAACAAGCCGCACTCAATCCATACATATGGGGTGGGTTCTTTTATTGGGAAATTGTTGCTGGCGAGTTTAATCTGAGTGATTCCTCTCTTATGTAAGAGAGATAGATCAATCATAGAATATTACAAATAATAAGTTGAACACAGAGAGATGAGATGTGAACTCCTTTCTTTATTACTTTCTTTGTTCACATGTACTCTTTACAATGATTATAACATCTATTTATAGGCTAAGTGAATGGTGTCCACTAATGGGCCAAGCTTGCAGACTTAGACCCAGAATTCTCAACACTCCCCCTTGGGTACTCATCCAACACGTTCATACCTCATCAAAACTCCATAAAAATCCAGTAGAAAAAATTTACAGGAAGTGTACATGATACATATTATGTTGTGTTGCACGAATTGCCTTGTTAAAAAACTTGGTTCAGAAACTTCAGAAAAACTCGTCAAGAGAAAAAGGATACAATTCACCTAATTTCATTTAATCTACATGATTTATTCTTTGAGTACTCGATCTTCGTGATCAAATTTTAATAGTAAGAGCCCGAGAAGAGTCTCCCTCTGAGTTCTGCACTTCTCTAAATCTCATCATTCCAATTCCACGTGCACATCTTTTAAAAGTAAATGTTGGAAGAGACTTAGTGAATAAATTTGCAAGATTTTCATATGACTTAGTATACAATACCTTAATTCCGAATCTAAGTTTCCACAAAGGTATGTCGTTACCACATCCATCAACTTTATTTCTAAATTCAGATTTACTATCATTGAGATTAAATATCTAAAGGTAATGCCACCTATGACCGGGGAATAAGTTTTTTCATAATCAACTATTAGACGTTGAGTGAAATCTTGTGCAACAAGTCTTGCTTTATAACTTACAACTTCACTTTTCTCATTTCTCTTCCGAACAAATACTCACTTATGCTCTACAGGATGCACAAGGAGAGGCGTGCGGCATACAGTTCCAAACACATCTCTTTTATTTAGAGATAACAATTTAGTTTCTATTACCTTTTTCAATCATTCTAATCTAATCTTTTCTTACATTCAACGAGCGATGCAGGCTCTGGATCAAGATCGATGATTGTCGTAATTTTTTTTGCAAAATAAATATTAACATTGGTTGTTGTCCTATTCATGGATTCTCCTGTATGCACATAGTTTATAGCTATTTCATCATGGGATGATTCTTGTAATTCTTCTGCTTACTCACCGCTACTTCTAGTTGCGGGGGTAAGTTCTTTTAGTTTTTCAGTTTCAATGTATGCGCACACATCCATACTGATTTTTCCCTCCATGGGAATATTCAAGTCCGATATGCCCTTTTCTGGAGGTGCCATACTGGCGCCAGGTCTCAACTAGCTTCACTGCTGGTTTTAGGAAACTTCAGTGATTGGCTGTTTTAAATCTTTTTTATCATTTTTCACTAGGGTCCCTGGCTACTTTAGATTCGAGAGACTGAAGTTCTCGTCCTTTTATTCTGAGGCCTCTAGACGGGATTAGAGATACCTTCTACTTTCTTTGGTCCTTTTATTCTAAGGCCTCTAGACGGGCTAGAGCGAGGCCCGTGGTGGTGAACTAGCCGATACGAGGCCACCCTGTCGAGGTTATGCATTCGAGGTAGGCGGTATGTCAGAGCGGAGCCATGGTAGCAAAGTTGTTGACACAGAAGCCATCCTACCGAGGCGTAGCCTTCAAGGTAGGTGACGTGCCGGAGCACAGCCTGTGGAGGCGAAGTCATCAACACCGGGCCACCCTACCGAGGCATGGTCTGCGAGGCAAGTGGTGCACTAGAGTGAGGCCCATGGTGGTAAAGTGACCGGTGCGAGGCTACCTTGCCAAGGTGTTGCATTTGAGGTAGACGACGTGTCAGAGCGAAGCCTATGGAGACAAAGTCATCGACGTTGGGCTGTCCTACTGAGGCATGACCTTTGAGATAGGTGATATGTGATGAAGCAAAGCGGTGGTGGTGAAGTCATTGACACTGAGCCACCCCGCCAAGACGTGGCCTTTGAAACGGAGACTCCCTAGTCGCTGACGGTTGGCCTACAAGGCGAAGGGTCTAGCGTGGTGGAGCGCGATGTGTGAGGCCTCTTGGCCAAGGCAAAGCCTTCGAAGTGGGGACTCCCTAGTTGCTGAGGCTTGGCTTATGAGGTGAAAGGTGTAGCACGGCGAAGCGCGATGTGCAAGTCCTCTCGGTCGAGGTGAAGCCTTCTAGGCGAGGACTCCCTAGTCCTTGAGGATTGGCCTATGAGGCAAAGGATGTAGTGTGGTGGAACATGATGTGCAAGGCCCCCTAGCCGAGGCGAAGCCTTCAAGGTGGGGACCAGTGGCGAAGCCAGAAAGAAAATGAAGGGTGGGCTCAAAGCATACTGGTGATGAGAAACATCAATGAAGTCATACTCGAAAACATCATAGTCTACACGTGAAAAGCGGCCCAAACAAAATAAAATCAAATAAAAATAAAATAAAAAAGTATAAAATAGGCACTCGAAAGTATATTATGAATTTAGATGAATTTAAAATTTTGAACCACTTGATTCAGAGTATGGATGGTAGAGAACGGGTCATTGGAAGGTTTACCGGAGGAGACAATATAGAATAAGATAAAGGAGACAATGTGCAGTGGTGCTATTTTTGTGGGTGATGCCTATTGATATGGCTGGGTAGCATAGTTTTTGGAACAAGTTTATTATAATTTTGATTTGATTCTGACAAACTGGAAAGGAATTGTACCGTGGAAAACAACAGTAACTTTTGCTCTCAAGCAACGAAAACGCTTAGAGCGGAGAGAAAGACAAGAAGCAAGCAAGCAAAATGGCAAGCATTACTAAAAGTGGTTGTTGGTTGTTACCAATGGCAGAAGGTTTCTGATTTGCTTTGCTTGTTGCTTTTCTTTGCTCAAGCAAAATAATAAACAGCAAGTAATGTAAAAGCAACAAGTAAATATACAAAATCACTTCTGTTTTGCATGTTAGTTGCCAGCAGGGAGGTGAGGCTCAAGCCTCACTACGCCCCTCCGCTGGCTACGCCCCTAGTGGGGACTCCATAGTTGCAAATGCTTAGCCTACATGGCGAAGGGTCTTCATGGCAGGTGATATGCCGGAGCAAAGCCTGTGAAAATGAAGTCGTCGATACTAGACTTTGAAGGTGAAATCATCAACGTCGAGCCTACTTGCAATGCGGACTGCGAGGATCTAGGTCCCCAATCGAGTCGATTTGCATTGTAACTTTTGCCTTTTGGCTGGAGTCTTGTGAGAGCTTGACATTTACGATGGGAGGCGAAGCCAAGCGTAAATATTGCATAGATACAAAAAAATATTGCATAGATACGAAAATTGTTACATATATAAAAAAAATGTTACATATATAGATAAAAAAATATTACAAATATAAATAAAAAATGTTGCTCAAAAAAAGATCTTTAGTACTTCAGTTTGAAAAATGTTACCTTAGAAAACGGCGCATGAGGGGGACGTAGGGTGCGAACCTGAGGCGGTTGCAACATATACAACTACGTGTAAATCTTAATCTGCATGTGGTCGGGCAACGGACGAGATGGGCCTGATTTCCAGCTGACAAGCATCCTTGCTGGTCTTGGAGGGGTGATTGTTTTAGCGATGACTTCTGACTTTTGGCTGATATTTCACTGTAGTTGGCTTTTTTTTACTGTAACTGATTTAGCTTTTTAGGCATAATTAAATTTAAAAAAAATGTAAAAATAGAAAAAATATGTTAGTCCATCATGGACAATGCAAAGGAACATGGGAAAAAAAAGAAAAATGCAAAAAAGCTCAAAATATCTAAAAAAAATTCAGAAAAAGATAAATTACTGAATAGTGAAAAAAAAAGCTGAAGCTAGAAACTGAAGCTGAAAAAAAACTGAAACGAGCGGGGCCAGACACGTCGAGCCTGAAAGGTAAATTACACGGCAGCTTCCTTTTAGACGGCGTGCCTAATTTGGTTATCCAATAACCATGAGCAAAAGGTAAGAAACTTGCTTAACCACAAACAAAACACCCATTAGTGGTTTATTCATACATAAGAGTGAGTTAGGATGCTAACCTTTCGCCTAGTGACACGCTTCCAAATCTCAAAAAAGACAAGATCTAAGTCCTTAAGGCCCGCAATTTCGCGCATGTTCGACAAGTACTCCTGAATCAAACAGATAGAATTGTCAAATATAACAAACACCAGTGATGAACACCTAAATTAACAAACGAGAGGATATCTTACTAAATATGCATTTTGAGCTAAAGCAATAGTCATATGGGGAAAGCCTGCTGCGATCTTCAATGCTTGGTTCCATGCTATATTATCCATTTTCATAAACTAAAGAGCAAAGAAGTTAATTATCGTGGTGCTAAAGTACCAGACATGTATATATACATAGTAGATCTATATTTGATGGTTTTCTGTGGGGCCATACTTACCTCCGGAGACATTCAATCCAGTTCCAAATAACTTTCAATCCACTGTCCCAAGATAAAAGGTTATCAATAAAAAAAATCCAAGTTCTGGACACATTTTAAAACTTTCAATAGCTTCATCACATGATGTGTACCTTGATTTTCTCTGATAGTTCTCCACAATAATTGACATAATCATCATCAGCTTCATATGTATTAAAATATGAGTGGTAGTCATCCCATCTCCAGTACTCACAACGATTATGCACCTAGAAGGGGAGAAGAATGAGATGACTTATCTGAAAATCCATTTAGGGAAGTGAATCAACGCTCTCTCAAAATTAAACCGCACTTTCAAGTTTCAAGTAAAGTGAGGGCTTGATTAATAACTAAACACTACACAAATTGTTTTTTGATTTGTGCAATTTACATTCAGAGAGTAGAGAAGCACTATCTATTCAAGGAGCTCTGGCCTTGAAGCTGCAAATAATTATCAATTTAATTAAGGTTTATATAAAACAGCAGAGATGTGCTTAAATTCAGGAATGTCAAGGAACCGATCGGTCAGAGCAGTGGACCGATCGCTTGACCAATTCACTCACTAGTCCGGTTTCAAAAACTATGCTTCCAATCGATGAGTTGTACACTTCCAATCATTTTCCAAAGAGCATCAGGGAATGCTGTGTTTAGCGGAAGATTAACTAAAACTCAGAGGAAACAGCATGAAATTGTTCACACTTGGTAACTGGGCCCAAAAAAACATATACAGAATTCCTAACTGATTTTTTTTAAAAAAACAATCCAGACCCAGAGAGTTCACTGACCATCACTCTGAAGCAGCCATAAGCCAGTTTGTGGTTGCAGTGCTGTGCTATGCTACGCTGCGCTATGGAATCTAGTTAGTTAGAGGAATCTTTACTAATTCCAATAAGGTTTTGCTGTTGTCACTTCAAAAAAATGCTCCCCACTAACTGCTATATCCAAAAGTAGAAAAAGAACTAGTGCTTTTGAAAAGTCACCACAATGCTAAACGTAGACGTAGTCAAAGCAACAGGGCTCCTTAACTTGTGGATAGCAAATTTATTGCTAGACCCAAGAAAAAATAGCTTTTCCCTAGATTAGTGGTGATTACGAAATGGCCAAGAACCAACCAATTTTAGGGGGTACTCAGTAAATGCTCTGGCTATGAGACTTTAGCCTTTCTTCTCTAAAGTTAGAATGAACAAAACTCTAAACTGTATTTTCTAAACTGGACAAACTTTTCGAAAACAAACCCAAAAAATATTTCTTGTTACCATCAGTAACTACAAAGATAACAAGAATGGAGCAGTAGATACAACAATGATCATAGCCCTCATGAACCGCAAATAGAAAATATGGTTATGTGAGTCTAACAACCATCATCTATGCATTAACATAACCAAACGCTTAACTAGTCAACTGAATGACTCAAGTATCGATAGACAAACACTTACATAATTAAAAAGGACAAGTCGTTGGTAGTCATCCAAGTCTGCAATCCGGCTGTGCTCAGGATGGAAGTACCACTCAAAACTGTCGTCCTTCTCTAAATCCACAAAGTATCTCTCCTTCTCAAGTTCAGCTGAAGAGTACTCTGTTGGATCCTTCAGCTTATCTCCAGACTCTGGCTTTGACATCTATAGATAATAAGAACACAAATGAGATAAAATTATTAACACAAACCAGGACTGAAGCTATAGCATACATAGGATACACACACACACACTCACTCACGCTTACACACACACTAGTTAGTAAATAAGTTAAACTCAACATCAAAAAAATTCCAAACTTTTTCGCGCGTGATACCTAGGGGAAATACCTTTTTAGACCACGGTGTGCATGCAACATCAATATTGGCACGCTCGCGCACCCGTAAGAGTGCGTACTCTCAGGAGTATAGATTCATTTTCTTATATGTGTATATATATAACATCCTACTCCTAGGTGTAGTTACTCCCACCTCTGATATATCATCTAAACGAACTTGAAATACTTCTTTATCATTTTGGGTATACCCATATACTAATTATAAGATGCTCCAATTTGAACCACATGAAAAAATTGCAAGATAGTCCATAACTTTTAATACCTTCGTATACGCACATAAAAAGGAATATATCTAAAAATGTACATATCACCTCTGAAAAAATGTAAATACCACTTAGATGATCTTATATACTCGGATACTACATGTACATACCCTTCGTTACACGAAATACTCCATATGTTGTGAGATATTTTAAATCTTTTTTTCTACTCCCAAGAGTAGTTAAATTCGTTTAGGTGGTATATCTAAACTCCATATGTTGTGAGATATATATTAAATTCGTTTAGGTGGTATATTATGAGTGAGAGTAACTATACCCGGGAGTAGAATGTATTTTTCCTCTCACTATATAGGATCGACCATGAATGTACTCCCTAGCTCCTACCCACAAGACAATCATAGAGAGTAGAGCAGCAAAGCCCTCACAGGCACACAACGCAAAAGGACAAATAAGTGACATGCTCTGATTGATACGGTACCTTGTAAAATCTGATGCGATAGCATGCAAGGCGCTCGTTGACCTCGCGGAGCTCTGCACCATGCAACTTGGAGTACATGTCAATCTCCGGAATGTTGTGAGACAAATATTCAAAGTAACCAAGGAACTCGTCATAGCTGATGTCTACTCCCGGTCCCCAAAGCTCTTCTTGTCCATCTTTGTGTTGGCTGATATCTTCTCCCGAGGCTCTCAGCAGCTCATCTTGTCCTTGGATGATGTCCGTGTCCGTCCACGCCCTTGTTCCATCTCCATCATCGCGGCGCGCCTGGCAATGACAGATTGGACGGGCTTCTCATGCAGCATCTCTTCCCGCGAGCGTATATGCGAAACCCTAACCTGTAATACTTGAGATCAATTTCAGATTGTTCAACAAGATTTATATGCTTCTTCTATAGAGCCTTATCTATTTATATTCAATTTTAGGCAAACAGAAGGATTAGTATCGAGACTGACTGGGTACAATCCTTTCTGTTCAAATAAGAACAAGGATAGCAGCGTCCAGATCGGGACTCACCTGGGATGGAGGCAGCGGAGACCGGGAGGGAGGCAGCGACGAGGAGGGACGGAGGAAGGTGTCAAAACAAAGGCCGCCAGTGGCTGGCTGGGCTGGAGTGGAAGAACCCTAGGGCGCGGCGCCCTGGTCGCAGCAGGCACGGTGTGAGGAACACAGCACAACAGACTCAGCATAACTTCAATTATGAGTCGTAATTTCATTTTCTTTTTTCTTGTTTTTTGTTTTACCAGTACTAACTACTCAACAATTACAAGAAAAAGAAGATAATTTTTATTAACAAAGGTTTATTATTTACAAATTTCCTATTTACAAACTACTCTAACGAAGGAGAGCCGAGTTGTATCTCCTCCGTGACCTTTCAACCGGTTGGCTCTAGCTCTTCGATCAGACGGGCTATCTCTGCTTCAGAGCAGTTGTTGTCATGATTGATCGCTCAAAGGTTGAGGCTCTAGTCTCATGCCTTGAGTTTTGCCAAGGCATTGTTTACAGCATCTTTAACAACATCTCAAATTGAGTCGGCCTGATTGGTCTTTAGAGTGGATAAGTGCTTCTCTAATGCTTCGAGTTGTCATCCGATCGCACTTGCATCAATGATCTCTTCTCTTCCCTCTTCTTGATCTTGCCATGCTAAAGACGTGTAAGAGATGAAAATAATCTTAGAAAATCAATCTTTATGCATCTAGACACTTTGGTAACAAGTTCATCAAGAGATTTAGTTTCTGCATGTTTTGATCCTTCAAGTTATTTCTTGATTTGAAGGTTTTTGGCTTAATTTTTTTGGTGTTCTAATTTGCTATAATATATGAAAATACATCTAGAGTCATCTTGGATATCATCCATCTACGAGCAAGTTGTATTCACCATTTTAGGTTTTTGACCCCTTTTTGGTACAATCTGCCTTCAAACAGAAAAATATCAGAACTTTGGCAGCAATTTTCTTAATTGTTTATTGGAATAAGTTTCTGACATCCTATATAAGGTGTGTACAAAATTTCAAGTAATTTGGAGTTTTGGTTTGAAAGTTAACTCAATTTTAGGTTTTGGGCCTGTTTTGGTGCAGCGGAGCTTCACGAATCAAAATATCCCAAATCTCTTCTTTTAAGTTTTTTGATTGGGATAGATTTATAAGGTCATGAACTAGTTGTGGTTCAAGTTTGAAGTCTTTTGGATCGACGGATCAAAAGTTATATGATGTGTCGGATTTAAAATAGTGAAGAAATCACTATTTATGGGCTAAAAATTTCAATAGCTTCGAGAATTTTTGGAGTTTTGGCTTCTTGGTCTTCATAGCTTCTCATAGCTATTAGAGTAAATATTAGAAAAATACTTAGAAAAAAAATTTAAAGGCACCATTCACCTCCTTCTGTTGCCATATCGGTCCTACAGTTATAGATTGGTTAGATGGGTGTGACACGAGGAGTTTCACTGGAATTTTCAGAGATGGCCACAGGTTTTGCCATGCGAAATTTCCCTTGTGGACAACGCCTCTGTTTGCACTAGCCTGGCATCAGCAACAGCGAGCCGTGCTGCAACTTCTAGGAAAGAAGAGTGGGAAAGGAAGTCGCGTTGTGAGTAGCGAGGCGTGTGATGTGCCAGTGCTTTTCGTCCCGATAAAGCAACGATCCTATCTCGATAAACTGTTTCAAAACAATGACGTAAAAAAACATCTGATTTATTTGTTCGGAGTAAAGCACCCACTTGCAACACCATAGACATACGGCACGTGGTTTATTTTCGTGTCAGGCTGGTGGGGTAGCTGGTTCGAGCCGGTCCACTTGCGACACCACGTAGGTATGTACGTTCCAGGATGAACTCATTATTTTGCCATCGTGTAGAGGTTACTAGTTTAGGTCAGTGGAACGTCTGGAGCAGAATGGATTTTTCTTCAGGGTATACGGCATCATGTCACCCAAAAGATAGCGCTAATGATAGGAATTGTACTTAATGGATTATATAGATCTTATTTGTATCCTGATCATCATCTATATATGGTCTGTATGTACTATGTAGGCCCTTGTGTTTTGGAACGTAACGTAAGCCTCCGTGTAATGTCCTTTTTCTTTCCGTCCCTCGGCCTCAGATTCTTCTGTCCCTTGTACTTATCTTCTGAACTGCCGACTGCATTGCACACAATACTAGCTGGGAGCTCATGTAGGAACTAACCATCGATCCAAAAGTGTGACATCATTGTGAAATCTTGTTAGCCTAGTTAAATACTCTTCGCGGATTCGTGCGCGGAAACTCGACCGAAAAGTTCGATGCTTTGGCTGGCGGCTGCGTAGAAATCTTTATCTTTACTACTTTAAAAGAAGGAGTTGGTGGTTGATGAGTTCTCTCCTATATCTCTTCTCAGCCATTTGATCTGAACAATAAAATCTAGACCGCTCCTCCCCCCTCTCTCTCTCGATCTCGATCTAACCGCCCCACCCCGCACCGCCGCCTGCCCTCGCTCTCCCCCCGCCGCCATCCTCCCTCTCCCCCTGCCGCCCCCTCCCCCTCCCCACGCCGCCGCCTCCTCCCCCTCCTCCTCCTGGCTTCCCCTCCTCCCCCCCCCCCGCCGCCTCCTCCCCCTCCGCCCCGCCGCCCCCTCCTCCCTCTCCCCCCGCCACCCCCCTCGTCCCCCCTCCCTCCCGCCGCCCCCTACTCCTTTGTCCTCCTAGGCCAGATCCGCCGTCGGGCCCGCCTCCCTCCTCCCCAGATCTCCCGCCGCTCCCTCCTCCCCCAACCATCGCCGCCGCATCCTCCCCTCCTCGCGCCGACACCAACTCCTTCCTCACCCAGGACCTCGACGACTTCCTCCTCAACGAGTTCGCGGCGCTCTCCGCGGAGGCTGGAGCCTCTAATGACAATGAAGAGGACGAGGACTGTGGCCCCTCCGACGGGGAGGTCTCGGGAGGCGGCGGCGGCGGATGCTTGGCGAGGAGGAGGCCAAGCCGAGAAGGAGATCGTGCGGCGGCCGCTCGCCGGGTAGTAGGAGGAGGCGCTCAAGGCCAACTCGGGCGATCCGTGGCGTCGGCGACCACCACGTGTGTGTTGGCTTCCACGACGAGCCCATGGGAGTACTGCGTCACGGGAGTGGCACGGCCACGTTATGCTCTTCGACGACGAGGACGGCTACTCCGCCAAGTACATCTACGGCAACCACTTCGAGCCACTCGCCATCGCCATGGCCAGGGCCAAGAAGAAGGAGAAGGAGAAGAGGGAAAAGGACCTGAGCTCGGGCCTTCGGGATTTAATCGTGGGCGATGGGGACGCGGCAATGGCGGAGGGCCCGGGGTGGTGCGCAGAACGTCGTCAATGCCCCGCGCGCGCGCAAGGTAATGCCTTTCTAGCGCTTGCGCGGCGGGTGGAAGCAATGCATCAATCCGAGCGCGAAGCAATAAAGTTTGGCCTTTTTCTCGATGGTTGATTAAGCAATCTCTTTTGTTATGGTGAGAAATACTCTATACTTTGCTTCGGCATGATATATCTGATGTACCCACCGGGTTTTGAGATGGGATATTTTTTCAATCTTGAACGTATATTCGGTTTCTTGAGTTAAATGTGTCTCATTCTTTTGCTGCTCGTGTGAACTTATGCTTGTTGTAGATCATTTTGTTTTGATACAAATTGGAGATGATACGTATACCTTTGATAAGTACTTGTCAATTTGTTTTCATACTATGCATCCTGTACTGGAACTTGTATACCTATTGTTAGGGGTGGAATCATAGTGGTTTAGTACCTCCCTGATTATGTCTTAAGGCTCTAAGTTGAGTAAGTGACACATTTAAAATGACTTCTCTTGGAGGTAATATGTATGTATTCATGGGGGAAAAGGCAAAGAGATCAAACATCACTTAGGTGAAACGTTGTATAATTGTTGTGTACTTTGGTGTGATTCAAAATTATTTTTCTATTCTATGACCTATGCTAATGCAAACCTTACTTCAGCCACAACATGTCGTTCGGAGGCGGCGGCATCGCTCTCAGCTTCCCCTTCGCCGTGGCGCTCGCGCGGGTACTCAACGTGTGCATCGAGAGGTACCCCAGGCTGTATGGAAGCAACGACCGCCTCCATGCTTGCATTACGGAGCTCAGCATGCGACTCTCCCGCGAGTATGGATTCCATCAGGTATGGAGCTAATTCTTCAATTTTTTTGCGGGCATTTAATAAAAAAGTTGGTTGTTTACAGCGCTTATTTTGCTGAGGAATCTTAGCAAATAGTTAGTCTTATCAAGCAACCGTTCGCTTAGCCTTTGCTGCGTTCAATGTAGAATCTGCTTATAGGTTACCTCTCAGCGACATGATGACATGAATTCGAGGACTGTGCTCTCTTTCCCTCATTCCATGCATGAATTAGTGCAAAGTAACATGCTCTCTGTGTTCACAGAAAAATATGGGGATTGCTGATGAATTAGCCCCAATGTAGAGCTTGCTTTAGATCCTGATGCATTGTTTGGAACTTCACTATTTGGATCATGCTTGATTCGTTATGACAGAAATAAAGTTGATTCTTTCTACTGTTGTGCCATCCTAGCTGGGCTGTTATCTGGTTGATTGTAATGCATGAACAAAAGTAGGGTCTTGCCAGAGTGTTTATGATACTGAAAGGAAGTTTGGTAGGTCTTGAATGTTACTTTCCTTTTGGGCTCTTTTCTGAACACTGGACATTTGTTTTGCTAGGATTATCTTGGTTGTTTTACAGTACTATCTCTCTATGTCTCTCTCTGTTAAATAGGTGTGCATATGAGGAGGGCGGGACCGGCGGGGGAGAGGGAGGAGGGGCGGCGGGGCGGAGGAGGAGGCGGCGGCGGGGGGGGAGGAGGGGAAGCCGGAGAGGAGGAGGAGGCGGCGGGGGGAGGGGGCGGGGGGGAGGGAGGAGGAGGGCGGGCGGCGCGGGGGGTGGGAGGAGGCGGCGCGGGGGGGGGGAGGAGGAGGCGGGGCGGCGGAGGAGAGCGAGGAGGCGGGAGAGCGAGGGGAGGCGGGATCGGCGGGAGAGCGAGGGGAGGTGGGCGGCGTGGGAGAGCGAGGCGGGCGGGTCGGCGGGGGAAAACGAGAGATGCGGGGGGGGGGGGGAGTGATGGGATTAGGGGGGCGGACGGCGGGGGAGAGCTAGGGTTTAGGAGACGGACGGTTCGGATTAATTAGATCGAATCGAATGGCTTAAAAAAGTGAGGGCGGACGTGACATCAACCACTAATTCCTTCTTTTTAAATAGTAAAGATAAAGATACATGATGACGTAAGAAAAAGTTGATATTTGTTATTCAGTTTGAGATCATATTTGATAGTATGCATCATTTTTATTTGGTTTTTCGTTGCAACGTACGGGCACCTTACTAGTAAACGATTAAATTGGTTTCTAGTCACAGAAGAAGGCAAGAAAGATGGCGCAAGGCTCTACATTTGTTGGGAGATTGTTTGGTCGTCCGGAGTACCTTCCATCGATGCAGCAACCGCGCGCGCGGATCGTCTGGAAGGCGCATTCAACGCCGTCTTCGGTGGTGCAGCCATCCGCGACCTGTTTCGGCGAGAGATCACGCGTGCGTTGGAGGACGGGGCAATGCTGATACGAAATGAACCGCTTGGCTAAGGCATGTTTGGACTCTGGAACGCAGGAATTTCGTAGGAAAAAAATTGTTTGGATGCGTTAGATTGGACTACCTAGTCCATTATGGCATTGACAAATTGTTTGGATGCGTTAGATTGGACTACCTAGTCCATTATGGCATTGACAATTCTACAGGTTTGTATATTAATTACACTGGGGTATTGCATAGTATGAAATCTGACCATCCAGCTAGGACGCATTGTCATTTATGAATGAAGGCAACACAATTAAAGAGGAACAAATGAAAGGAGCCGGCAACGTGGAGAGATGAACGTGGCTGAGAGAGACCAAGCACCAACCATTGTTCTTCTAGCTGTAGGACAATCGATCATCGATCTGCTCCCTGCCCCATTTTTTTTGCAAATTCGGCATGTTCATTCACCTTAATTCCATGCATGCCATTTGAGGAATGTCGACGATCGAATCACCGATCTTGCGAATGGCCTGGTTGAGGGATCTTTTCTATATGAACAATGGCCTTGTTCCACTCGACTACCTCATTAACAGCGGCATACTTGTCAGCCATATCGAATAATTTGATGATTGTTCGTGGAGGATTTATAGCGATATCCTACGAAAATCACCTATTCCTCAACCCACTCTTAAATGCCTAGATAACGGAAGAGTTAGCAACTTCAGAGATAGAATTATGGACCTGACTAAACCTCTTGATGTATTGTTGTAGAGTTTCATTAGGTTATTATCGTATCTGGTGAAGATCATCTTCTTTGCCAGGTCGGTCGTAGGTCCCTGTATAGTTTGCTAGAGAATCTCTAATACTTGTCCTGCAACTTGGGTATACCCCGGAGTTTTTACCAATGTAAGATATGAGTTGTTAAGGATGTCATGAATAAGTTACAAGTTTTGGACAATTACTGACGGCCTTGAGCATTCTTGTTGCCAAAATGAGTACAATGACTTGAATTTCGCCCTGAGTTCTCCACCTACACACGATTTAGTATGTGTGTAGGGGAGGAATGTCCACCAGTTCCATTATCTCCAGCTCTTTCAGGTGACGCTAGAGAGTTTGCACCATCCCAACCAGTGGATCGAGGGAGGGTTTGCCATGGAGGATCATGGACGGCATCATAAGTGGTATCACCAATTGCGATAATCTCATGATTCCAATAGGAAACTTTAGAGGAACTCTCATCAAAACTAAGGAAGAACCGTCCATTGATTCGATTAGGAGATTTGACAAAGGAGAACGATGGGAAACCATGGTCTCCGGGGGATGTGTAACAACCCAACTGTTTATTTCAAAAATTAGGGTAAAAAATATTAATTAATTAATTTAATTTAAAATTAAAATAATTGCTTTTGACTGGCTTAAATTTTTGAATTTTATTTGCCTGATTTTCTGCTTTTAAAAAGACCTTTGTCTTAAAACTTAATTTAAGCAAAAATATAAAGATATTATTAAATAAAAGATATTTAGAATTTCTATAATAATCCTAATTCAAATTAATTAATTAAACTTATTTGGCTTTTATTTGGATTTTTTGTGTTTTCTAGAATTTAAAAAATGAATTTTAAATTTAATAAGTATTTAAGTATAAAAATTTAGTACTAAAATAAGTTGAAAATATTTTTTCTAAGTCCAAAATGATTCTAGGAACTTGTGTGAATTTTCTAGAATTTTTGGAATTTATTTAGTATTTTTGTGAGTCTTTTTGAGTTTCTCAGGTTTTCTGGAAAATAAAATCAAAAATTAAAATTTTAATTTCCCGCCTTCACCCCAGGTGACACGTGGATGGTCCCGATCCGACCACATCAATGGTTGGCTCATTCTCAGCCATCCACCCCTCTTTTCTCCTTCTCCCCTTTCCTGGCTGTCAGATCATCACCCCCTACATGTGTCGGCGAACCAACAACCCCACCCACCTCTCTTTTCCTCCCTCCTTCTCTCACTGCTGCTAGGGCTCACCTGTCGACTTCTTCTTTCCTGTGCGACACCGTTGCCATTTTCGCCACTCTCATCGCTGCCATCACCGACCCAGCTCCAATCCTTCCCAGTGCGACTGACTCCACCCCGGATGTCTCGCACCCGTCGCCCCCCTTTTCACGTGCTTGCTTCCCTCGATTCCCCCTCAATCGGCGCCATTAGTCGTCATCTACACGAGAAATTTGGCTGTCGGTGCCCCCTCTCCGCCATATAAAAGGAGCCCTTGAGCACCCTCTACCACCGCACCGCCACTTCCCTCTTTCCCTTCGCTTAGCCGAGCGCCCAGTCGCTCCCTCATCACGCTCACCTCGCTTCAATCTTCGACACCGCTCCGACGAGAAATTGGGCTTGCTCCGGTCATTTCCGCCCCTTCTCCGTATGTGAGCATCACCGAAGCACCGGCACCACCTACAGCCAAGCTCTAACGCCGCCGACCTCCACCGATAGTCAACTCCGGCCACCGCCCAACTCCCCAAAAAGGTGAAAAAGAACTCTCACACACTCCTCTTCCTTTTTCGCGCTTCGCCGGTAGTCGCCATGCCCTATACCACCGGCGAGCCCTCGGGCTTCGAGCGTCGTGCCGCCGTCCTAGCCCATCGCCATTCGAGTGGTTCGAATGTCCCCTATGATTGATCGGACGGTCCGAATGACCCTCTAATTGGACGATCTGAACCTCCTTTGGCCATTCGGACTGATCTGAAAGTTTGTGGCCGATTGGACGGCTTATTGTCGATCGAACGGTCCAGAAGATCCCGTGTCGTTCGGACAGTCCGAATGTTCAATTGATGATCGGATGGTCCATTGCCGATTGGACGGTCCAGAAGCCCCTTACCGTTCGGAAAGTCCGAACATTTTCTTGCCGATCGAATGGTCCAAACGTTATGATAGCCGATCGGACGGTCCAAACAAACACACGAGTGCCACACCAGATCGAACATCCACGTGGCAGTGACGGGGTGTGCCACCTCATGGCACAGGTCCATGTGGCCTCCACATGGCATGCCATGGTAGCACCGAAACCCTTCCATGCCACGTCAGCGCCATATGTCAAACATGTGGTAGCCATGTCAGCAAAGTCCGCCATGTCACCTGCCACGTGTAGGGCTGGCGTCAGCATAACATCATAATTTTAAATTTTCTTTAGAAAAAAATTTCATTAATTCTTTGCTGACATCATAAATATCTTTTCCAATTGAAAAATAATTCTAAAAATTCTGTTTATTCTTTTTCTTAGTTTTCAAACTTTTAGAAGTCCATTCTTCTTTATCCTAACTCCGATTGAGCCCATTCATTTCAAATTCATCAAAAAAATCTCCTATACCCATTTCTGCCCTCCTTTTTATTATTTGGAGTTTATTTGAATTTATTTAGATTTTATTTGAGTTTGCTTGGGTATTTTCGCGTGTATATTTCAACGATTTGGAAGAATTCTTCGGCGATGATTCAACCCAATTTGCTGAGCAAGGCAAGCCAAACTCCTTGATCATGTTGATCCTAGTTTATAAATAAAATTATGTTGTTTTAAATTATTAAGTATGCATATTTTTATTCAAAGCATTTCAATTCTAATTTTAATTTTAGTTAATGCCTATTTATTATTAACTCTTTTGACATTGATTTTCAAATACCTTGTCACTCTAGAATAAAACTCTGGTTTGTACACTATTATAGATTAGAGAATTTTGTATCAAATGTTTAGACCTGTTTATACATAATTTTTGTTTTGGGGATACCCTTTTCACATAAAATGATAAGTTTTTAAAACAAAATATAAAACTTGGTTTAGACTTAGTCTAATGGATAGGTGGTGGACGCTGCCATGCATTGTTATTCGATGACACAATGTTGATTGTCAGGCATATGAGGTGTGTGGTTTGAGCCTAAGTTAATTAAGAACTGGTCTATGAGTTACTATTACAAAGCTCAATCGTACTATCACAAAATTGGTATAGGAGAGTCTTGACTGACTAATTAGTAGGCCCTAATCTGAGTCTCACTGTAAGTTGAAAGTGAGAGTGGCGTAGGCTATGTGAAGTTTCACTTGGCTCAAGAAGGGGTCCCGATCTGGTGGATTACTTACTGGGGTGAAATCTTAGTGTTGGCTTGGCCAGATTGAAGGCTTTGCTTTGTAAAGACCTTGTCATGATCTCTCCGTCATACACTTAAGGAAGTGTGCTAATCGCGTGGCAATACGAGATGATCATGTCTTATGGGTAAAACTGTACAACCTCTGCAGAATGTATAAACTATTCTGGATAGTCGTGCCTATGGTCATGGGCAGACTGAGTAAAGTTTTTCATGGATTAAACTTTGGTTTTCGAAATGATTTATGAAAAAGCTTATGGATAAATGGAATCCATAAGAAATTACAAAGCATATGGATGGATGGAATCCATATGGGATCTTTTGGAAAAGATGATTCGGATAGGATACCCGTAGTAAGGTTAGTGTGGGGGTGGATCTGCACTAACGATATTAATTTCAATTACAAAATTGTCTTTGCTTATGGTATTAAATGCAGTAATTTTAATCTATTTTCTGTATTTTACTAAATATTATTTTACGCTCAAACTAATCTTATATGCATTCCTTTGTTGCCTTTAACATTATATTGTATTTTTTCGTGTGACTTGTGGAGTACAAGTTTGTACTCACCCTTACTTTCACATCTAAGAGGAAGACGACTTCGACTACAGTGAGGACCTGTACGAGTATGCCGCGTCTTACTGTCGTTTGCCTATGGACAGGCTCAGTGGGTTTCTTCTACTTTGATGTTTTTCTCCCGTTGCTATTAATTAATTTTGGCCTATGGGCCATTGATGTAAATTTTGGCTAGCAGGCCCATATTTAGTTAATGAATAAATATCGTTAAGATTGATATTTATCTTTGTTGTTCGCTGTGTGCACCAACTGATTCTGGACTAATGCGATTTACATAAAAGATCCGGAAGTTGCTATTCCGGGGTCCGACAGACTGTGCGGTGGGCTCGACCTGATACGATGAATTACCGATCTAATGGTGAGTGCTATCAGCTTCGTCCGGCTCTCCGCCGGGGGTAACTTCAATGACACCATGACTAAGTGTCAGTCAACTCCTGAAACACTAAGAGCTATTGGCGAATAGTGGTCACCCACAATCAAATTGAGAGTACTTTGACCATCGAATCATGACAACATGTTTTTGGGGCTGCATTTATTTGTCAAGTGTGCCACACTTGTCATGGTCCTAGGGCACTTCGACAAGGTTGGGACGCTTGATTCCCCAGGAGGTGTTGACGACAGGTGTGACGCATCTTCTTCTATCCGGTCAACCTCGTTGAGCGCAAGGATCGGTGACCTTGGGATGGAGGAGGATGACGAGGAGGCATCATGTTCCGTGGCGTGGAGGCGTGCGTCCATATCAAAGTCGGTGTAGTCTGCCAAGTTGAACTAATTTTTCTCATTCTTGCCATGACCATATAGACGATGTCGATGAGACCAAGGAAGGATGGCAAAATTTCCCCCGGCAAAATTGTTGCTATCTGGACGTTACCACGATTACAGAAGGAGAGGTGCTTCTATACTTTCCTTAACAGGGATTTGTATAATTTATAAAGTATAATAAATGGTAAATATATATTACTTACCTTTTTTGTTTTGATATTAGTGCTATTCTTGTTAGAGAGAAAAGTATAAAAGCACTGCTCTAACAAAAATTGATTAAGCTAAATCGGTGTGGACAGCACATATTCCAGAAAGAGATTATCGACCGATGTTCACACATGAAAACGTACGCCGGTGGAAGACAACGACACGCAACGATCCATCGAAGAGCAAGCTAGCGGTGTTATTTTCTACAAGCATATATATGCCAGACAGACTAGTGAATTCTGTGGACTTGGGATGGCTAGACGTAGTCTGTCTAGCTAAATACATCATCCATCCACCGTCAAATTTCTTGCAAGAAACAGAAACTGAGGCCAGCGAGATGGGATCGAATCGACACTCGTCTCGCTGGTCTTTAAAAACCGATCGACGTGAGACGCCGACTGAAGCTGTTCCTTCCACCACATTTTCCCGCTGACCAGCGCTGGGGAGATGGCCTCGAAACTCCCCGACCAGAAAAACCTCGGCGCCATGGAAGACGGGAGCGGTAAGAAGGTCGTGTGGCCGGGGTTCGTCCAGTTCTTCTTCCTCCTCTCCGTCATCCTGTGCGTGCTCCTCTACGCGCCGCAATTCTTCGTGCTCACGTCGGCGTATGGCCTCGACTTCTTCGCACCGCAAGCCCCGCGGCCATCGCAAGGGACGTTGAGTAGAGTACTGGGACTAGACGGTGGCGCCAATGCAGGCGACGTCCGAATTCTTGACAACCAGGTGAACTCTCCGTGCTCGTCGCTCCCCAACCAATCCATCTGCTGCGACCGCTCGGACTTCAACACCGACGTCTGCTTCATGGCCGGCGACGTGCGCACGGACGCGGCGTCCATGTCGTTCTTGCTCTTCCCACCGCAAGCGCCGGCGCCCAACGCCACCGTGGAGGAGCGGATACAGCCCTACACGCGCAAGTGGGAGCGCGTCATCATGGACAAGATCCAGAATGTGCGGCTCCGGGTGGCCCGGCCGGAGGAGGAGTCCGAGCACCGGTGCGACATCTGGCACGAAGCACCGGCCTTCGTCATGACGGCGGGGGGCTACACTGGCAACTTCTACCACGCGTTCAACGACGGATTTTTGCCGGCGTGGTTGACGGTGCAGCACCTTCGCCGCCGCGTCGTGCTAGCCGTCCTCTCGTACAGCCCGTGGTGGGCCGGCACGTTCCGCGAGATCGTCTCCGGCCTCTCGGACTACCACGTGATCGACCTTCTCCACGACAAGAGGACGCACTGCTTCCCGGGCGCCATCGTCGGGACCCGCTTCCACGGCATGCTCGCCGTCGACCCCACGAGGCTCCGGGATAACAAGACCATCGTAGACTTCCACCAGCTTCTCGCCGACGTGTACGATACCGGAGACAGCAAGCCGGAGATACAGCAACCAGCGCGGCGGCGGCCAAGGCTCGGGATCGTGTCGCGCAAGGGGACGCGGGTGATCGAGAACCAGGCGGCGGTGGCGCAGCTCGCGGCGTCGGTCGGGTTCGACGTGGACATCCTCGAGACGGCCAACGGGATGCCGCTCTCGGCGGCGTACGCGTCAGTGAGCGCGTGCGACGTGCTGGCGGGCGTGCACGGCGCGGACCTGACCAAGTTCCTGTTCCTTCGCCCCGGCGCGGCCCTCCTCCAGATCGCGCCGCTCGGCATCAGCACGATGGCGCGCGACTGCTTCGGCACGCCGTCGGCGAGAATGGGGCTGCACTACGAGCAGTACGACGTGCGCGGGCACGAGAGCTCGCTGAGCCGCAAGCACGGGCCCGACGACGTGGTGGTGGCCGACCCGGAGAAGGCGAAGCGGAACAAGGGGTGGGGCTTCACGAAGCGCGTGTACCTGGGCGGGCAGAACGTGAGCCTGGACCTGGGCAGGTTCGGGGAGACGCTGTCCAGGTTGCACTCGCGTGCTCTACTGTTGCCGGGAGAGGAGGCGACGATGGCGTAGACGAACCTACCGCTCGACGTGGATCGCCGAGGGAGCTCTGAATTTTCCGGTTGGGATCAGCACCTTGGCTGTACGTGTAGATACTTGGAAATAAGGCCAATTACGGCGACAACGGCGACTCAACAATGCGTACGGCGTAGATTGAATGGTATGGTATGGTGCGTGCGTTGTAGCTAGCTTTTCAAGGGCAAAGTGCCAGATTTGTATTTTACTCATCGGATATACATATTTCAAGTCATTTATCACAATATATGTATTTTTATATTACAATACATTTGTGTGTGCGTCACAATTAATATATTTCGGTAGGAATTCAATGTAAGCTTTTAACTGATTGACATCTATTTGGGGATATTCATGCCATCTTTCGTATATGTAGCGCAAGTTTCTGGATGCTAATTGTTCCGATTAATTTTCCCCTAGCTAGCTGCCTTTGGGAAAACTAGACATTTTTCTTCCTGGATCTGCGCTGCCACATGCAGAATATTGCAGGGGATGTCACAGTCATGTCTCCAGCTAGCCAAGGCGTTGTGATGAACACCGGTCGGACTCGATCAGACGACGGAGGTTGGGTACATTAACTAGGGCATGCATAGATAGAAGAGAGAACATTGGCAGCCTGACAACGGCATGACCGCGCGGCCACTGTCGGAGAACGACATGGAACAGTGCGCACGAGTGCGACAGTGCAACTAGCTCAAGGAACGGGAAAACGTCGTCTGGCCTGCCTGTAGTCGCCGGTTGTCTTTGGTTGAGATCAATCCTTCCTGGGGTATGCACATATCAGTTGACCTTTCGTCTCTCATTGATCGACCAAAACACTACCGGTGGAGTAGCTGCTTGCTTCGAGTTAGAGGTTCCTTTCTTTATTACTTTTTTTGTTCACATGTGCTCTTTCCAACGATTAGAACATCTATTTATAGACTAAGTGAATGGTGTCCACTAATGTGCTCTCTCTTAGGCACTCATCTAACACGTTTATACTTCATCAAAATTCCATAAAAATCCAATGGAAAAATTTTACAGAAAGAGTACATGATACATATTATATTGTGTTGCACGAATTGCCTTATTAAAAAACTTGGTCGAGAAACTTTAGAAAAACTCGCTAAGGGAAAAAGAGTACAATCCACCCAATTTCATCTAATCTACATGATTTATTCTTTAGGTACTCGATCTTCATGATCAAATTTTAATAATAAGCTCAAGAAGAGTCTTCTCCTGAGTTCTGCACTTCTCTATATCTCATCATTCTGATTCCATGTACATATCTTTTAAAAGTAAATGTTGGAAGAGACTTAGTGAATAAATTTGTAAAATTCTCACATGACTTAGTATATAATACCTTAATTCCGAATCTAAGTTTCCACAAAGGTATATCGTTACCACATCCATTAATTTTATTTCTAAATTCAGATTTACTGCCATCAAGATTAAATATCTAAAAGTAATGCCACTCATGACTGGGGAATAGGTTACTTCATAATTAACTCTTGGACATTGAGTGAAACCTTGTGTAACAAGGCTTACTTTATAACTTACAACTTCATTTTTCTCATTTCTCTTTCGAACAAATACCCACTTATGCCCTACGGGATGCACATGGAGAGGCGTGTGGCTTACAATCCCAAACACATCTCTTTTATTCAGAGATAATAATTCAGTTTCTATTACATTTTTTCAATCCTTCCAATCTGATCTTTTCTTATATTCAACAAACGATGCAGGCTCTGGATCAAGATCGATGATTGTGGTAATTTTCTTTGCAAAATAAATATCAACATTGGTTGTTATCCTATTCATATATTCTCTTGTATGCACATAGTTTATAGCTATTTCATCATGGGATGATTCTTGTAGTCTTCTGCTTGCTCAGCGCTACTTCTAGTTGCGGAGGTAAGTTCCTTTAGTTTTTCAATTTCGATGTGTGCGCACACATCCATACTGATTTCTCCCTCCATGGGAATGTTCAAGTCCGGTATGCCCTTTTCTGGAGGTGCCATACTGGCGTCAGGTTTCAACTGGCTCCCCTACTGGTTTTGGAAAACTTCAGTGATTGGTTGTTTCAAGTCCTTCTTATCCTTTTTCACCAGGGTCTCTGGCTACTTTGGAATCGAGGGGCTGGAGTTCTTGTCCTTTTATTCTAAAACCTCTGGGCGGGATTAGGGATACCTTCTATTTTCTTTGGTTTTTCAACCCTCTCTGGTGTATTGCGTGCAGACACATGCAACTTAGTCACGCTCTTTAAATTACTAAAGTGATCAGGCAGTTGTTTTGTTAATACCTGTAAATCAATAATCTTCTGGACTTCTCTATTTGCTTCACTAATGTGCAGGTCATGTGCACGGATTCTCGTGGCTTGCCACGTAATTTCTTGTTATTTTTTTATTAAGGGGTTAATTTCCCCCTAATGTCGGGAAACTATTCTCATCAAATATACTATCAGCGAAACGAACAGTATGCAAATCTCCTATCATATGATCTAAATATCGGATTATGGATGTTGTCTTATAACCAACGTATATTCTAGACATTTGGAGAGGGTCCATTGTAGTACACTGAGGTGGGGGTATAGGTACATAAACTTTGCACCCAAACTTACAGAGCTGAAATTTTTTTTGTGGTGACCCTTGCACTAGTTGCATTGGTGAATGGATGTTAGATGTTGATGGTCTAAAGTTGAAAAGAGTTGTTACATGCAGGACTGCGTGTCCTCAGTATGTAGTTGGTAAATTACAATTTTACAAAAGCGGTTTGGCAATTAATTTAATCCTCTTAATTAGTGCATCTACTAGTTTATTTTGGGTGTGGACATGCGGGACGAAGTGCTCAACTTTAATTTTTATTACCATACAATAATCATCAAATGCCTTTGAAGTAAATTCTCTAGCGTTGTCTATTCTGATGGACTTTATATGATGATCAGGGAATTTATTTCTAATTTAAATTCCTATTACCATGCCATAAATTGAACACAGAGAGATGAGAGGGCAACTTCTTTCTTTACTGCTTTCTCTGTTCATGTGTGCTCTTTACAATGATTAAGACCCTATTTATAGACTAAGTGGAGAGTGATTGACTAAGATTTACCCTCATTTTAACTGATTATATTAATTAGATTTGGTCCACATTTGAGCAAGCCCTGTTTTAGTTTCTAGGGTTTGCTCAAATGTCAAGTAATACATATGTTTGGCAATATTTATGTTGTAGTTATGTAGGTAGATCCGCCCATTTTCGTTCCTAGGGTTAAAGCTTAGTCAATAATGATCCAAGTGGGTTTGAGATGATGGTTATGTCATTGTGTGTGATATGTGGTTTGTTGGTAACTCAAGTGGGATATTTGGGTTTTTAGGGTTATATCCGTTGGTGCATAAATATACTAAGGTCTGGAGTTTTTGTGTGATTTTGTCGTCACCTGTCATTGATTTTGGACATCTGGTCTAAACAGTCGGTATATTCATACCCTTTGTCACAGGGATGGAACATTGAATTGTCAATGAATGAGAGAGAAGAGCCTTGCTACAACTGCCCATGAGGCCATACATATAAAGATGGAGAGGCAATTCCCCATCTTGCCCCTTGAATACATGTCTGGAGTAGATGTAGCATGGTACATTTTTCTTAAAACAATTTGATAATTGACTAGTAAGGTGCCCGTGCGTTGCAACGGAAAACCAAATAAGTGATGCATACTATCATTAGGATATTAGATAATTAGTGCAAAGTACAATAATTTTGGGTAGCAAACTGAAGATGTGACTAATACAATAGGCTTGTTTACCCTATGGATTCAAAGTAACATTGTTATCCCAAATTAGATGAGAGAAAAAGAGTTGAACCTATTGAATTTAACTGAAGTAAAAAAGAATGGAAACAATAATAAGTTGTTCTGACTATATTTACATGTATTCGGAAATCTTCTTGTCCAATATTCAGGGATGATGTAAATAAGTTAAGTTTCTACAGGATAATGGCATGGTTAAATTCAGAGAATTTAAAAGCCTTATATTGAATTCAACAAAAAAAACACAACCAATCTTTGATTTCAATTTCCCTGAAGGGCATAAAATAGACAACTCAATATACAGGACAAAGTTTCAGAAATTGTAGAACATATGAAAGGAGATCTGACCTAAGACATTGATGACATAGACTTTCTCTTGTAGCAGTTCTTTCATATCTTTCCCAAAGTGACCAATTTCAGTCATAACTTTCGTCCTAAAACTGGAGCTGCAGGATTAAAATGAGATATGCTCAAAAGAATTTTTAAAAATGACATTAAGCTTATCTATTTGCTCTGAATGAACCAAAGAGTGAACAACAGAGGAAAAATATTGTATAAAGTATAGAAACACATTAAATAAAGGGAATGCATATCTGAAATAATACAATGATCTAACAAGCAAAGAAAGCAGAATTTCAGGAAGGATGTTCCTATAGCGAAAACTTTTGTGGAAGCTTTTCTGCTAGATCCTCAATTCCAGTAGGCACACCCTGCTTTGTCCTGTTATCTGGCATATATGGAAAGAAATCAGTGAGCAATTTAAATAAGGGTGTTTACCGTGCTTGAGCTTCTGCAACAAAAGTTACACAACCTAGAAGCCATGTGGAGGCAACTTCAACTCACCATGATGTTGTATCTAAACATTTCAAGGAAAGTAGCCCTTGGCAAACAAGCTCTAAGCAAATTAACAAGGTCATCCAGGATACATAATTGTAACTTAGTTCTTGTTACATTCCCTAAAAAACTTAGTTGTCATATCGCATTTCAAAGTTAAGGGAAAGTCAAAACAAGTCACCATCTTGAGCAAAACATCGACTTTTATCCGTATGTTAATTTTCCTATGAAAATGTTTAAGATCCTTATGAATGTCAAGCCAGATTATCATGGTTCAACAGCTTGGCAAAATAACTTCGACTCCATTGATGCATGTTGATCATTAGTGAGAAATCCTTAGAAACAACCCATTAGTGAGTAGATCAAGATGGTTATCTTTCCTAGAGATTAATGTTAATTTATTACACTTTAATGTGTAAGAAGCAATGAAGTATACGCTCCACTGAAACCAGTACCACATTATTTCATCAGTAACAAGTTTTCCAAATACAACTGAATATGTATCCACTGCATTGCAAGCAAGAATGTACATTGTACAATATCACAAATGCTTATGAAGAATTCAGTTTTTCAATTGAATGTTGCTCTGGTAAAAAGAAAAAAAAAGACAGAGTGCCCTATATTACTTTAAAATACAAGTGTTGCAGTGACCTAATATACTCATACATGTTCCAGTAACTGCATATAAAATTGGTCTATCTAGAATGCATGTTTGTTTGTCGAATGACAACACTCTTAAGTTACTACCAGAATATGCATTTCTTTCTTTTGAAATATTTTACTAATCATAGCCACATGGTGCATAAGTGGATGATGCCAAAATAAGCGATTCTATGCTATTGTAAATAAGAGGTTTGCCATCTAACAAACTAAACATGAAAATTACCAACATTTCTTAAATTTCTTTCAGTACTTTGGAGCAGATCACCCATGAGCACTTCTTAGCCCAAGAACCGCTTGGTTGGACTACTTGCACAATTACGATGTTTTATACCAGCATCAAAGCTGCGATATGCACAACGCAGCATGCTCATGAATCATGATATGATACTATGATATCGATAGAACAAATACACAAATCGAGAGATGACTGTGGGCGTACCACAAGGACGAAGCCCCAGTTAGCGATGGGCCCCCAAAAGTGGGTGGTCTTGGTGATGCCCTTCCCGGCGGCGTCGGGTGAGGCGACGGGGCGGCAGCGGTGGCGCGAGAGGGGAAGGGGGGAGGCGGCGGCGCGAGAGGGGAAGGTGGCGGCGCGAGAGGAGAAGGGGGGAGGTGGCGGCGCGAAGGGAGGGGAGGATGCGGCGGCGGAGGAGGGAGAGGGGTGGGGGAGTAGGAGGCGATGGTGCGGGGACGGAGAGGGGAGGCGGCGCGCAGGGGTTGGGGAGTAGGGGAGGCCGGTGGGGAGGCGGAGGAGGAGGCGAGGTGGCGCGGCGGGAGGAGCGATGGAGAAAGCGGCGCGCGGGGTTGGGAGTAGGAGGAGGCGAGCGGCGCGCGCGGCGGAGGAAGAAACCAGCGAAGGAGAGCGGAGAGGCGGAGGTGAGGCGAGGCGCGGGCGAGAGGATGGGCGGGCTCTGCGCTGCGAGGGGACCGGGAGAGGATCTAGGGCTTGGAGAGCGCGAGCGAACGGCCGGATCTACCCTTGGGACGATCAGACGGGCGAAAGCGGGGCGCGGGGAGGGAAGCGGAGCGGAGTAATTTTTACGGTTAGGATTTTATCTCGTAATCAGATCGGAGGGCTGAGAGGAGAGGAGTGACGACGGACCAACCACCAATTGCTTCTTTTATAATAGTAAAGATATATACATATGTATGTATTCCTCAGAGCTTACTATGCATTCCCGGAATACCTTAGGGGTTAAGGCACCCTATACAATAGTACTCTCTCGTCTGTAAGCTCTGAGGTCCCAAGAGGTGAACAAACCCCTAGGTTTTTGCCCTAGCCCCTCGGGAGGTGGACGTAAGGAGATCGCTTGCGCATGTAAAATGAGACACGTATGAGTGTTGTCACCCTACTTGCAAGGATCTAGGTCCCCTATCGAGTCGATTTGCATTGGACCTTTCGCCTTTTGGCTGGAGTCATGTGAGGCGAAGCCGAGCGTTGTCCCCTCTTACTTCTTTTGATAGCACACGTGTGACGGCACCTCGTGAGAGGCGTGTTTGAACGTCATCCCCTTAATTTTGAAAATGGGACTATTTATTGCACGTTCGACTGTTTTTTAATTAAATTTAGTTCAATTTTTTTTTCACATATACAACATTTTCACTCAGATTTATAATATTTTTCACACACATATATATACAACATTTTCCCTGTGCATGCAACATTTCTCAGTGAAAAATATTGCATAGATACGAAAATTATTACATATATAGAAAAATGTTAATGAAAAAATATTACAAATATAAATGAAAAATGCTGCAAAAAAAAAGATCTTTAGCACTTCCGTTTGAAAAATGTTACCTTAGAAAACGGAGCGTGAGGGTGCGAGCCTGAGGACGACGCTTGCATAACCTGAGGCGGTTGCAACATATGGTCGGGCAACGGACGAGATGGGCCTGATTTCCAGCTGACAAGCATCCTTGCTGGTCTTGGAATCTGAGACACGTCAAGCCTGAAAGGTAAATTACACGGCAGCTTCCTTTTAGACGGCGTGCCTAATTTGGTTATCCAATAACCATGAGCAAATCACTGAAATTTATGACAGAATATACATACTGGCTGAATTATGCCAATCCGTTTTGCAACATCCATCTTCTTGGCAGCATACTTCTCCATGGTCTTTGATTTACGAAGCTGAAAAGAGAATTCACTTACAATCGTGCAGAATATAAGATCATAACAAGCATGCAGAGCTTCTCATAATTCATTGACAACCTTATTGTAAACTGCCCGTGTAATCAAATCCTGAGCTTCATCCTCTTCAGCCTAAAATCAGACAGACGTGAAATCAAATGTAATTAAGAACGTGTTCCAATTGCATATACATGTCACACAGTATCGTACTTACATTCTCAGGGATGTCCTCCACGCAAGTATCAAACTAGAAACGAAAACAAAGGAAATTAGGCATTGGCAATATAAAAGCATAATTAACAATCAGGTCTCAGAAGATGTGCTTATAAAGTTGCAAAAGAGCTCTAAAGAAAAGAACTTGCCCGATGTTCCATTTTGAAGTATACTCTCCCCTTCAGTTCAGCCTCCATCACAGGTTTATGTAAATGAAACTTGCCCATTTCATAGACTTCCTCCAAAGCATCTCTGAAATCTCTCTGAAATGTTTGTGAAAAGGTAAGAAACTTGCTTAACCACAAACAAAACACCCATTAGTGGTTTATTCATACATAAGAGTGAGTTAGGATGCTAACCTTTCGCCTAGTGACACGCTTCCAAATCTCAAAAAAGACAAGATCTAAGTCCTTAAGGCCCGCAATTTCGCGCAGGTTCGACAAGTACTCCTGAATCAAACAGATAGAATTGTCAAATATAACAAACACCAGTGATGAACACCTAAATTAACAAACGAGAGGATATCTTACTAAATATGCATTTTGAGCTAAATCAATAGTCATATGGGGAAAGCCTGCTGCGATCTTCAATGCTTGGTTCCATGCTATATTATCCATTTTCATAAACTAAAGAGCAAAGAAGTTAATTATCGTGGTGCTAAAGTACCAGACATGTGTGTGTGTGTATATATATATATATATATATATATATATATATATATATATATATATATATATATATATATAATAGACCTGTATTTCATGGTTTTCTGTGGGGCCATACTTACCTCCGGAGACATCCAATCCAGTTCCAAATAACTTTCAATCCACTGTCCCAAGATAAAAGGTTATCAATAAAAAAATCCAAGTTCTGGACATATTTTAAAACTTTCAATAGCTTCATCACATGATGTGTACCTTGATTTTCTCTGATAGTTCTCCACAATAATTGACATAATCATCATCAGCTTCATATGTATTAAAATATGAGTGGTAGTCATCCCATCTCCGGTACTCACATAGATTCATTTTCTTATATGTGTGTGTGTGTGTATTGATGCGGACAGCACAAGCATTACCTATTTTCTCCTTCATCATATTTAGCCATAACCACTCTTTGCAGTTTCAAGCTCAAGACGCTTTATACTTTCATGTTCAAGACATAGATTTCCTGAAAAAAAAAGTTATTGAGCCAAATAAAAAAATTATTATCAGAAACAGAGTCAAGGATGATTAGGACATCATTACAAAACACACTACAAATGCTGAAACTAATGGAACAATCACAAGAAATAGAGCAAAACAAATGCAACAAGAGGTGAATCTTTTCCTTAGTGATTATTCTTGTACTCATGAGAATTTGTTGCTACATAATGCTTCTATTTTATGTGTTCTTAGATTCGAGGAAAAGATAACAGAAGGAAAAAAAGGTTTAGTAACATGGGGAGCATAGCCACAAAAGATCGCGTGGCCACAGAAGATCAACATGAAGTGATATAAGCGCACAGCCACAGAAGATCGTATAGTCACAGAAGATCATACAAACATGACGTCAACGCTTACCTCATCGATTTCTTAGCCCCTAAGTCAGCATAGCCACAGAAGATCGCATAGCCACAGAAGATCATACAAACATGACATCAGCGCTTACCTCATCGCTTTCTTAGCCCCCAAGTCACCTCACCCTATAAATAGGGGGCACCCCCCATGTATGGCATAGTTCATGCTTGAAAATTTTAGTAGAACACTTGTTCCTTTTGTGTGTGAGCCATTTCCACCACTAATTGGGATTGGGTGTTATTTCTGAGTTGCTACTCCGTTGTTCTTACGAATCCTTGGTGATTGCTTGAACGTGTCTGCTCCACGATAGCGAGTAGACAAAGGCCGTAGCATGTGGTTGAGTAATTTGAGTGTTGTAGGTTGCCGTATAGAGACGGTGGTTGGCCGCATCAATTGCTAAGCTGCACGAGCTAGTTATCCGTAATCCTACATCGTGAAGATTGGGCCACACCTCCCCGCATCATATATATATATATAACATCCACTCCCAGGTGCAGTTACTCCCACCTCTGATATATCATCTAAACGAACTTGAAATACTCATTTATCATTTTAGATATACCCATATACTAATTATAAGATGCTCCAATGTGAACCATATGACAAAATTGCAAGAGAGTCCATAACTTTTAATACCTTCGTATACGCACATAAAAAGGAGTATGTCTAAAAAAAATATACATATCATCTCTGAAAAAATGTACATACCACTTAGATGATCTTATATACTCATATACTACATATACATACCCTCCGTTACACGAAATACTCCATATGTTGTGAGATATTTTAAATCCTTTTTCTACTCCCAAGAGTAGTTAAATTCATTTAGGTGGTATATCTAAACTCCATATGTTGTGAGATATATATTAAATTCGTTTAGGTGGTATATTATGAGTGAGAGTAACTATACCCGGGAGTAGAATGTATTTTTCCTCTCTCTATATAGGATCGACCATGGATGTACTCCCTAGCTCCTACCCACAAGACAATCATAGAGAGTAGAGCAGCAAAGCCCTCACAGGCACACAACGCAAAAGGACAAATAAGTGACATGCTCTGATTGATACGGTACCTTGTAAAATCTGATGCGATAGCATGCAAGGCGCTCGTTGACCTCGCGGAGCTCTGCACCATGCAGCTTGGAGTACATGTCAATCTCCGGAATGTTGTGAGACAAATATTCAAAGTAACCAAGGAACTCGTCATAGCTGATGTCTACTCCCGGTCCCCAAAGCTCTTCTTGTCCATCTTTGTGTTGGCTGATATCTTCTCCCGAGGCTCTCAGCAGCTCATCTTGTCCTTGGATGATGTCCGTGTCCGTCCACGCCCTTGTTCCATCTCCATCATCGCCGGTGCTGCCCAGCGGACCAGATTGGATGGGCTTCTCATGCAGCATCTCTTCCCGCGAGCGTATATGCGAAACCCTAACCTGTAATACTTGAGATCAATTTCAGATTGCTCAACAAGATTTATATGCCTCTTCTATAGAGCCTTATCTATTTATATTCAATTTTAAGTAAACAGAAGGATTAGTATTGAGACTGGACTAACTGGTTACAATCCTTTCTATTCAAATAAGAACAAGTATAGCGGCGTCCAGATCGGGACTCACCTGGGATGGAGGCAGCGGAGACCGGGAGGGAGGCGGCGGCGAGGAGGGACGGAGGAAGGCGGCAAAACATAGGCCACTAGTGGCTGGCTGGGCTGGAGTGGAAGAACCCTAGGGCGCGGTGCCCTGGTCGCAGCAGGCACGGTGTGAGGAACATAGCACAACAGACTCAGCATAACTTCAATTATGAGTCGTAATTTCATTTTCTTTTTTCTTGTTTTTTTGTTTTACCAGTACTAACTACTCAACAATTACAGGAAAAAGAAGATAATTTTTATTAACAAAGGTTTATTATTTACAAATTTCCTATTTACAAACTACTCTAACGAAGGAGAGCCGAGTTGTATCTCCTCCGTGACCTTTCAACCGGCTGGCTCTAGCTCTTCGATCAGACGGGCTACCTCTGCTTCAGAGCAGTTGTTGTCATGATTGATCGCTCGAAGGTTGAGGCTCTAGTCTCATGCCTTGAGTTTTGCCAAGGCATTGTTTACAGCACCTTTAACAACATCTCAAATTGAGTCGGCCTGATTGGTCTTTAGAGTGGATAAGTGCTTCTCTAATGCTTCGAGTTGTCATCCGATCGCACTCGCATCAGCGATTATGGTGTTCTCGAAGGACTCATCTTCTCCGCACCAAACCCATCGTGTAGATTGTTGAGGAGCGAAACGTTATCTTGAAGTATGATCATCATCAACTTCATTTCCACCTGACTACAAGTCGAAGCTTCAACGAGTTGCTTTATTTCAACCACGACCTCTGTACATAGAAAAAATATTTTCAGAAAATTATTTATCAAAAGACTAGTTAGAAGAACTGGTCAAAGGTAAAGCTTTTCTTACTTACTAGTTGAGCATCAAGCTTATCAACTTCAACTTTGTGCTATTCTTCCAGCAGCTTTATTCTCTCATCCTTCTCTTTACTGATACAAGTAAGGTCTCCGATCAATTTGGCTTTCTCTTCGACCTTAGTGCAAAGCTTACTTGTTTCAATCTCTATTTTGTTAAAAAGAAAAGAGTTAAAGGAAGACAAGAAGGATATCTAAATAAATAGTCTTAAATTCAGGACTTACTGTTTATTTTCTCTTGCAATGCTTTAATTGCATAATTGGCCTTTGTAAGGTTTATGGACTAGTTGATGTTTTCTTTCTTTAGCTTTTGCGTCTTGATTTTCTATTTTTGAGTGCAGCAGCTCAGAACCTCTCATCGCTCTTAAACCTGTAAAGGTCAAAAACATACATGAAAAGCTAGACAAGTGGTCGGCATATAGTTCGACTACATGAGCTAGTAACTTACCATGTCTCTACCTTCTTGGGGAGTTCAACATGTTGTTGTCATAGGAGCATAAGTTATCTATGGTATTCAGCCACAGTTGTCATGTCTTCCAATGCTCTCTGAGTAAAGAAGGATAGTAAGAGACCAAAAAAACTAAGTACGAGTGTCTAACTACTTGATACTTACATTCAAGCTCCTACGAGCAAACTTGGTGAGTACCTGCCTGGAGTCTTTGAGTTGATCGAGCTCATCGACCTTGTCCCCACCACACCTTCTTAAGACGCTCGTCATCAAAGATATTGCCCTTATCGGGAAGGTACTTCGAGTGTGGGGCTTGGCTCTGGGATCGGCTAGAAGAAGACCCTACTATAAAGACATGGTTAAAAAAAATGCAGAGAAGAAGTTTGGTTGTTCTTCTTCTTCTCCGGCTGTACCTTCTTAGAAATGAGGAGTCCCCTCTACATGGCAATTGGAAAGATTTTCAACTTCACGATCAGGTATCTCTACCTTGTCTTCAACCGCTTTTACTTCTATTGCTATGACCATCTCTGTGGTCGTAGTCGTTGTAGCTTCGGCAGTAGCCTCTGTCGCTGCAGTGGTCGTCTCTTTGACCACCATCTCCACTGCTTCTTTGACTGCGGGTAGAGCCATGGGGGCTTCTTAGCAGAAGCATCCTTAGGCAATGGAGAAACCGAGCTAAAATCGCAAAAAAGAAAAATAAGTTGGCATTTGAGAAGACATAGAGGTAAGATACTATATTCATGCTTTTGTTTTCATACCTTGCTTTCGTAGCCCTGATCATGAATTTAGAAGAAACATTTCCATAGATTGGTTTCTTTGACTTATTCTCTTCGACCACGCCTAGTCGTAAAGGAATGAGAGCATTTTCGACCACATCTGGTCAAAGGTCTTGAGCAAGAGTTACTGCTCCTTGTCCCTCTTGTCCCTCCTAGTAGTCGAAATCAGTTTCGACTACCTAGAGGGCAGTCTTCTTTTCGATTATAGGTTTTGCTGTTGCAGTAGTCTCCTTTTCAATCATAGGTTCTGCTGTTGCAGCAGTCTCATTCACAAAAGATATAAAACTCTTTCAGTCTTCTTTTTTGAGGTTCTTGATAAAGCCTTGAGAAATGTCAACTGAGAAAGTTTTGTTATCGTAATAGAAGGATACCTTAATCTTAGGAGTTGGTTGCTCTAGTACAGCTACCCTATCTCATCTACGGCAGTCACATCCGCAAAGAACAGCTCGATAGGGCCGATCGAAGCACCAGGAGGAAGAATAGTAAGGGGAACAAAACCACTTGTGCTCCCCTTTTTCTTGTCGATAGCTTTCATCAATCGACATATCTTGGCCAGAAGAGCCTTAGCTTTCTCCGCCTCTTCTCCAATAACCATTAATTCGACCCCTTGGTCATCCTAACAATTATCCATGCCTACGTTCTGCAAAAGAAATAAGAACACTATTTAGTCATTCCCTACGACTACGTAGTCCTAAGGACAAAATTGATTTTTCGATTATGTTTAGAAGTTCTTCCTTTTCTTTAGCTGATACATCCACCAGAATGCGAGGAGCCTCCACATCAAGGGCTGGAGCCTTCTTGTAGACGAGCTTGACCCGGGAGTCAATTTCCCCCAATGCAAGATCTGTTCATGTAGATGAAGCGGTTAGTATACAGCACTCAAAATTTAAAATCTAATTATGAGAACAAGTTCGATTGTTGCTTACCGTCCTCGTAGTCTCTTGTCGTATAAGTGACCCCTGAGTGCATCCACATGGGGTGTGCTTATCGCTTGAGGGGGCTGATATGATGGATGATGAAGTCCTTCACCACGTGTCAGCCAGTGAGTTCCTTGTCCCTTAGCTCTTTGATGGCTAAGATGTAAGGAGCTATCCGATAAAGGTCCTTGGGGACCAAATTTCAGAAATTATTCTTCTCCACAGCCTTCTCCACGAAAGAAAGGTTGTCTTCGTTGATCGTCTCCCAGTAGAACCACCTCTTCTTCTAGCTCAGCCATGAAGACTGAGTGAATATTTGGATGTACTGCTCCATCTTGCTGTCATAGAGCTTTAGACCGTAGCTTCTGGCAATTTCGATCTACTAGCTCATGTCATAATAGTACCAAAAGAGCTCGAGGTCCGGAGGAATACCCAGGTAGGCCTCACACAAGTACACAAATACGTTAAGCATGGTGATCGAATTGGGAACCAAGTTCACCAATTTAACACCAAAATACTTGAGTACAGTTGTGAGGAAGGGGTCAGCAGGGAGTCGAAGGCCACACTCACAATAAGCATGGAACACTGGGATTAATCCAATTTCTCTCGTCGGCCAATGTTGTCCGGTAGCTTCGATCCATTTGATGAATTTTTGCATAGAGATCTTCTCAGCATCCTCCAACACCCTCAATTTTGTGTTGTCCATCTCTGACACTAGCAAATTGGATGATGACTTAGTCATTTTTCTGGAGAGCTTGGTTTGAATTTTGGAGAGATTGAAGGAAGAAGATGATTTGGTCAGCGGCAGAAAGCTCGAAGACGATCAGAGCAGAAGGGGAAAGTAAAGAGACCAAGAGTTACCTTGCGGTAAGCTTTTATAACAGTACGAGTCAGTTACCTGTCCCCGGGAATGGAACGATTATTTTGAGAATCGCTCCGGTAGATATATCAGTGGAAATCGATTGTAATCCTGTAATTCCTCTGTTTGAAGTCCGTCTATCTTCACAACTTAAGTGAAATTATCCTTTTGACCTAACTAGCTTTTGGTCGAAGAGAATTGAAAAGGCTTTGCTTTCGACCATCTTTCATTACTTTCACTTAGATGACGAGGATATAATAATCCTCAAATTATTATGTCATTATATTCGTTGAGTATACCTCTTATCGATAAGGGAGATATTTTACAGGGCAGTTGTAAGCTCTTCTACGACTACATAGTCGTAAGTTATCCTACGACTACTTCGTGGTCATAGACTCTCCTGTGACAAGCCCATCTTCGATTGGCTTGTCTACGATGACCTACTACATTGTTGATTCGTCTAATAAGAAGGTTAGAACGTGCATTTATTTTTAATAACCGTGCATAATCTCTTTCTGAAAACAACCACCGCACGACGAACGGGCTACCACATCTCTCTAACAATAACTCCCATCGGATGGTTATCACCTAAAGCGTTAAGGTATTTTTTGACGCGAAACAATAGCCACCGCTTTGCAAGCTATTTAATGTTTGACGTTAGGGCGAAGAGAGATCTGATCGGATTGTATCTAAGCAAGACATAGTGCAAGCAATGTTCAAGAAGGCGGCCTGGGCGGCCGCGTAGGCGCTGGGTGGTAGGGTGCCGCCGCGCCTTGGCACCTAGTCGTGTGGCTGGGCGACGAGGCGACGAGGCGGTCCAAGGCGGGGTAAGGCGGCCTCGGTGTGGCGATCTGCCAGGCGAGAGCAGCGGCCGTGCTCGCCTAGGTGGTCGTCCCCTTCGTCGTCTCCCCTCCACCGTCTCCTCTGCCTCCCCGCCGCTGTGTCCTCCACTGACAACTCCGCTGGCTTCACGTCCCCACTCCCCTCCGCTTGCAGATCTGGGGGGGAAGGTCGGAGGTAGGCGAGGGGTGGCAAGCGGAGGAGGAGAGCGACGGCGGAGGAGAGAACTGAGGGGCCGAGATCTGCGGGGGAGGCGGCTGGAGGTGGAGGAGATTTGTGGGGGAGGCGACGGCTAGGAAGGAGGATGGAGGTGGAGGAGATCTGCGGAGGAGGCGGCGGCTACCGGAGTAGAGGGAGGGGAGGCGCCGCCGACCGGAGTAGAGGGAGGAGAGGAGAAGGGGATTCGGCCGGAGAAGGGGAGATGTGGAGCGTACGAGACAGAGAGAGGAGTTAATGTATGCAGTGAAAAGTGAATAAAGAGGAAGAGAGTAGATAAGGAGGATAAATAGATTGGTGGACTAGCTAAAGTCGGCCGCCTAGGCCCCGCCTAGGCCCTGCCTAGGCGGCCTAGGCGCTAGGCCCCTGCTTGCCACCCGCCTAGCGCCTAGCGCCTACTTGAACATTGAGTGCAAGGTATTCCACATTACTTTCTCAGTTGTAATCAATTCTCTAAGCAATAGCCACACAGGAGTAGAGTTGTTATTCTCCCAGGAAAAAGCCCGAATTTGTATAAAATCCTCGTGTCTCTTCTTTGTGTGACTGTAGCTAGGTCTACAAGAATTTTCGTCGAATTCAAGAAATTATACATAAGATCGGTATTAAAATACTGATATATATATATATATATATATATATATAAACTAGTTCGTAAATAAGTTAAACTTGACATCCAAAAATTCCTAACTTTTCATGCGCGATATCGAGAAGTACATTTTATAGACCATGGTGCACAGGCAACATGAATATTGGCACGCACGCATGTGCCCGCAAGTGGGAGTACATGTTCCTATAGTACAAAATTATTTTTCCTATATATATATATACACACACACACACGAAAATAGTTCTATACTCTTAGGAGTATGTACTCTCACTTTTAATATACCCTTTTAATTGCATTATTATATCTCTTTATCTATTTGAGCATATTGTAATAATGATTATAAGATACTCGAAAGTGAGTTTCATGAAAGATTTTATTAAAGTCCACTTTTTATAGCATAATTTGTGTATGCACTCCTTTTATATATGGAAGAGTGTATATAGTAAAAGCAAAGGGCTTCGGTGAAAAATTTTCAACCAAGTCGTATTGGAGTATCTTAGAATTAGTATTTAAGTGTATTAACAGTGATAAATGGGGTATAAAATAGTCATTTAAGTGGTATATTGGATATGGGAGTATGTACTCTTCAAAGTACAAAAAATGATATATATATATATATATATATATATATATATATATATATATATATATATATATATATAGAATAATACACTCTACTCTCAGGTGTAGTAACTCCCACCTCTGATATACCACCTAAACAAACTTGAAATACTCATTTATCTCTTTGGGTATACTTATATACATGGTTGTCACAGCATCGACTAGGCGTCGCCTAATCAGAATGGTGCTCTTGGGTAGACGCCATGGCTGGTCGCACAATTGGGCCACCTTGCCATGTGTGTGTGTTCACGCGTGAGAGAGAGAAGTGAACTGTGAGTGTGGGAGAGGCATGTGACTGCAGTGTGAGGTAGAAGAGTGAGCGAGTGAGTCAATGAGTAAGAGAGAGAGAGGTGACTCGAGATGGAACCCTAGCAGCCAGACTGCCGGTGTCGCCATCATCCAAGATCCCTCTAGTGAGCTTCCCTCCCTCCTCCACTCCCTTCGTCACCAGCCAAGATCTCCATCTACAGCCCAAGTATTCTTCTACCTCTATCTCGTCTCTATTTCTTGTTTTTTGCTCCTCTGCTCCTTTATTCTTTGTTTCTTTGCTCTTCCTTGGTTCTTCCTTTGCTCCCAGATCTGTTTCTATCCTGCCCATGCTCTCATGGATCTGCTGATGCTCTCATGAGTTTATGGAGTTCTTCCCATGCTGCTCATGCTTTGCTCCCAAATTTGCTCATGCTCTACTCCTTGATTTGCTCGTGCTCTGGTCTTTTGCTCATGCTCTGCAATACCCTGCTGCCCTCTACTACTTTGTTGTTCTCTGCTCCACTGCTCTCTACTCAACTGCCCTCTTCTCTATGCAAAATCTAGGCACAATCAAATCTTCAAACTTGTGCACTGAGATAATTGAGTTCACAAGTCCAACTGAAACTGCTCACTGCTATGCTTTTGCTTTGTTTGAATTCAATCATGACCAATCATCAAGTATGCACTGTCATTCACCTCTCTAATTTGCTATTACTATTCATAAGCTAAAGTCAAAAACCAACAGCAAAAATCAATATGAATGGCCCATATGTGAGGCAGGCACAGAGTGGCTGGCAATGGTGGATAATTTAATTAATTCCCACCCTTTAATGTCACTAGCCAGCACACACCATCGTGCAGAACAGAGGACATAACAATCATAGCCAAAACAATTGGCTATGGGGGCACACCAAAAGCGATTCATGCGGAAAAGTATAGAAAAAGGATTCTATTAGGGGGAGCTTACCATACAAAGGTCTTCGGAGACTGTGCGGAGGAGGTCTGTGTTGCACTCCAGGCGACATGCGGGCGAGGTCGGACACCAGGGGATGCACCACGGGGGCAGGGGGACGGGGTCGGATATGGGACTTACCTAGCAGATGAGGGGGGCCAACGATGTGAGACTTCACCGATCTGATGCAGGGGTCGACGATCTGAGACTTCACCGAGTGGACGAGGGGGCCAACGATCTGAGACTTCACCAACCAGATGCGGGGGCTGCCGATTTGAGAGTTCACCGAACGGATGAGGGGGCAACCGGTGGATCTACGCGCATAGATAACGGATCTTCCGGGGGGAGGGTAGGTTGGGGAGCGTGGGAGCCTGGCGGGGTGACTGGATTGACCGGTGTGGGAGTGGTCACTGCGTGAGAGAGGACGACAGCATGGAGGCAACGCGAATGGGGGAAGTGGATGCGTGTCTCAGCCCTTCATGTCTTTTTGCGTGTGCGCAAGGGATTTTTAGAAGTCACATTTTCCAAGTTGACCGTTCGAGAATTTGCTTTAGCTTCTAGAAGCAGAAGCCAACGCAAAAAGCATATATGAACGGGCCTAAATCATGGAAAGCAGATAAGCATAGCAAATCACTAAGGAGTGGCGATAACAAAAATTAGTTCAACCAGCAGTGGCATGTAGCTATGCATAGGGTTAATGCGACACACGACAGGGGGAGGAGACGTGAATGGGCCATGGTCCTACGCATTGGAAACTGGACCATGTAACTCTAGTGATCTGAATCCACTTTTCGTTCAGGCCGTGCTTTCAGGTACAAATCATTTGGGTGTGCGGCATACTTGCTGGCATAGTTGTGTTGTTTTTTAAGGATGTTAGCGCGGTTAGGCTGGGCTAGTTCATGTTGGGCCGGATGTACAGGTTGGTTAGCTGGGACCTGTTGGGGCACTCGGTCTGTGTTCACCAGTGTGTCTAGGGTTTCCCTAATGATAGCCCTAGCCGCCTCTAGGGAGCACCGCAGCCACCGCATCGGGTGAATTCCCCTACCAGATCTTTGCTTGGCGCGCTCCACCGCAAAGCGAGGCAACGCCCAAGGCACCACCCGTACCCTCGCTGCTTCAACCGCAAGCTCTGCGTGCTAGGGTTTCGGTGACTAGCCGCCATAGTGGGACGCGGCGCCGCGGGCGGCAGGAGTAGGAGGGCGGTGAGCTTCCGGCTCCTCCGCTCGCTGCAAGTACATCCTATACCCCCACGGTGCCTCCACCGCTCGACTCGTGATGCCTTGTGTCCTTTGTGCGTGTTTTGATGTGTTCGTGCGGTGATCGAGTTGGGAGACTTGATTTCTAGGGTTTTGATGGGGTTGTATCTACATGGGCTTGATCTTCTGTAAAATTACATGACCCTAATATTCTGTGGTCTTACGGTCGTTTGTTTTGATATAAAAGGGCCTCGATTTTGTCGCATGATCCTTTGCCCCGCTCGTTTCAGCTTTTTTCAGATTCAGCTTCTAGCTTCAGTTTTTTCACTATTCAGTAATTCGTCTTTTTCTGAATTTTTTTAGATTTTTTGGGCTGTTTTGCATTTTTTTCCCATGTTCCTTTGCATTGTCCGTGATGGGTTGACATATTTTTTTTGTATTTTTACATTTTTTAAATTTAATTATGCCCAAAAAGCCAAATCAGCTATAGTAAAAAAGCCATTCTGATAAAAAAAGCCATTCTGAAAAAGCGATTCTGATGAAATTTCAGCTAAAAGTCAGAAGCCATCGTTAAAACGAACGCCCCCTAAAATTTGACGCCAGGGAAACGGATCGGTTTGGTGGCCAACTTCCAAATCAATAATAAGCCTTCTATTGGAGATTTGGAATACTCAAAAGAAGTAAGGAATAGGATAGGAGGAATGAACAAAAGAGCTTACTATATGTTGAAACTTACAAGCTTTGAAGTTACACACCCATACATACACATATTGTATCCATCAGCGCATATAGAGAAAGGAAGAGGACTAGTCATTTTATAGCTAAACATACCGACTAACATGCAAACCGACTTAATAACTAGTAGTCACATGGTTTATCTCTTTGAACTTACTGGAAAGAGCTAGCTCAGCATGGTGGTTTATCTCTTTGAACTTCTTGGAAAGAGCTAACTCAGCACGATTGCCGACTTAGTACGTGAGATATTCAAAGCCACCTCATGTATTGTTTCCTTGCCAGCTCATGTATGCTAGAAACTTCAAACATTATCCAGCAACAACTCTACTCAAGAAAATAAATTAATCTCTAACACCTTCCACTCTCCCGGTTTCATGTCGACTTGCGCAAGTGAACTAGCCAACAGTTTGTTTAGATTTAAAGAGACCAGAAGAACTATTCCAGTTGGTTATTATGCAAAGGATTAATCACAAGAATATCATGTGCATGGAAGCTGTGGAAGAAATATCAGCACAAGACAGAAAGTTGCTTGTTGTTTTTTATGAGTGTTATAGTGGGCTTCTACTAATATTTCTTGAGGATTTGAAACTGGTGAACGAAGCTGGCCTTGTTCCTTCGAAAGAACTGTCAAATGTGATAAGGTAAAAGCTAGTGACTTCTATTCTAACTGCGTTTAATGTTCTTACTAATTGTAATGTAATATAAAAAATTTACTGCAGGCAAATCATCAAGGGTGTGGAAGAACTCAGAGTTAATGGATATTACCACGGGAGTTTGTGTTTTGATAACATCTATTATTGCAATGAAGACAAACATAAGATTGTCATTAAACTTGCAAATTTTCAAAACAAAGGTAAAGCTATTTACAAGTACAGTGTTTATTAGCAAAAGAAATTTAGATATAGATATAATAAATCTTGCATTTCTAGGTTTGATTGATAAAGAGGTTGCACAATTGGAAGATTGGAAAGCAATTGGGTTGCTGCTTGATTTTATTTCAGCTTATGTGATGTCAGACATGAGTGTCAATTCTGCACCATTATTTTGCTTGCTTATTGATGATTTGGCTCTGTTCAGATTGTTTTAACTTAATTGTGTCTCTGTTGCACATAGTGAACTTACTAGTCTTATACACACTATACTGGACAATGGAAAATATCCTAAAAATCTTACTAAGAAGAATTTGTTCATTAAACTTGTTAGTGACCGTCATCCTAAGCTACAAGTGCTGCTCCACGAAGGTATATACTCTCCTAAGTTTTTATCAGCTGATACTAGTACTAGTCAGCAATTTTAAGTCTGTTTTTTTTTGTTTAATGTAGTACGAGATGTGACTATCACCACTCAGCGTGAGAAGACTTGGGAGTGTCAGACAGATAGTTCAAGAGTGGTTCACTATCTGTGGATTTTCACCCAATGAAGTTACAAAGAGCTTATGTTCTTTTATTAGGAAAGGAACTGCTGCACAACTCAATGAGTATCCACATCAATGGGATGATTATAGGAAGTCTATATTTCTGATAGAAACATATGCTCACAGCAAAAGAACGGCTGCAAGGACCAGATACTTCAAGTGTAAATTGGCCTAATGGAGCACTAGAGCCATTGCTGGAAAAGATAACTGCTGGTGATAAGAAAGCATCTTATAATGAACAATACACATACAACTACGTTAGGTTGTGTAGAAACAACTACAAGCACTTCGATATGTTGCCATCAGAAGTTATGGTGCGTGACTAGCTGTGATTTAATTTTAGGCTAACCTTATACCTACATAATAAATGAAAGTAACATTCAATTCTTCTATCAAACAGTTTGAGCTTGGGGATCGTGATGGGCTTATAAGGAAAATGGAGGTCTGGACACCAAACGTATGGAGTGTGTCTCTACATTTGCAAAAATATCTAAGTCTCTACATACTTCCTCCTTAATATCTAGTTTATAAATATTTCTTTACTTGATGAATATTGTGTATGTATTTTCTTTTGAGCAGCAAAGATAGAGAGAAGCTTTCCTACGACTTTGTCTCTTGGACTATCACTTCTTATGCATGCAGATTTGAGATTGCATATTAACTTGTTGGGAATCAAGGTGGACCTAATACCCACTTTGATGAGGATCTACACACATTACACCAAATACCCTCTAGTTGGCAAGCCTTCCTTCATATTACTTAGTGCTTTGCTTATGTGCAGGTGGTAGTGTCAACCATCTAGCTTCTAGGCGACTGGGCCGCTCACGTCAAAGCCAAGATTGTTGTGATTTTAGGTGACTAAGTCGCTCACGTCAAATCACACCTTAAAGCACTAAATACCAGAAGTATGCGGCTTATCAGGGAGATTAAACTTACACACAAGAGAGGGATAACTTAATTCTTATTTCCTACTACAATTGCCTACTACAACTTGATACAATAAGATATATTTCTCTTATGGCTATCGTAAATTCTCATAGCTATTACTATCTCTTCATACCCAATGTGACTTTGGTGGCCCATAGATGCTCATACGATGGCTCTTCATAGCACATGAATGTCACATGATACATTGGGAGGGACAACTCTATTTATATTATACATGACCATTAGATTGTTGTCATGAGGCACAATCCAATCTCCTTCATACAACAATACCCAACTCACTAGAACATTCACCTGAAATATCTAAGTTTCCACATAATTCCTCCTTAATATCTAGGTTCTAGATATTTCTTTACCATAAAGCGAGTCAAAGTAATTTTTTCTATGAACTTCGTTGGGTAATATATAGCTTATAATAGTTCCCAAACATTCTAGAACATTTCTAAATATGTATTGCTCTTATTTTTGGCATGTTGTATTGTTCGACTCCTGGTTGCTTGGAATACATATATTTTACATAAACATCATGAGAAAAAGTCAGATAAATATGGGCATGGGATTGTATCATAGCCACACATTGTGCTTTTGTGATTTGTGCCAAAAATTAGATTTTGCAATTTGTTGGTGTTTGTCGAAATGCAAGCATGGGGCTTAGATAGAGATGATGTCATAGTGTACAGTTGTAGATGGTACTTAAATTGCAGGGGTAGTGGAGAGTGTGCACGGGTCACTAACTATCCTGCTTTTCTCACTTCTCACCAGCTACTCTTGCATCTCTTTCTTCTTTACACAATATTTTTCAATTAGGATTTGCTAGCGTCTGGACATCTGATCTAGGCGCTCGCTTCTAGACGCTCGGTCGTAACATTTTTTATCATGTTTGCAACATTTCTCATCTATGTATGCAACAAAAAACAAAGAACGATGAGAGTGTTCCCCTGCAACATTTGTAGACAATGTGTGCAATAAATTTAACCATTGTATGCAAGAATAATGTGCATTTGTTGTTATTGATTGTTGCACAAACAAACACCTACCTCCATGGAAGGATTTTTATCAAACATTTTTTGTTGCATACGATGATTAAAAATATTGCACACATTATGTAAAAATGTTGCATCAGACCATGCGATAGCAATACTTAGATAGTTCTTTGTTTTTTTGTTGCATACATACGCTAGAAATATTACAAACATAGAAAAAATATTGCAAGCAAATCTTTAAAAGTTAGCATTCAGATCGAACATCCGGACGCTAGCAATTCCCTTTCTAATTTCAAGTACATTGACATGCTCGAACTTTCTAAAACAGACGCGCAGAGACCTTACTACCCTCGATTAGCAAACCATATATAGGGCCTGTTCTTTTTTGCTGCGGCTGATGGCTTTTGGCTGCGGTTGTTGGCTTTTTGGCTGTTTGCGACAGAAATTGCGAAAAGAGATATTATTGCTTACAATTTTTGATGGTACAGATAGTAATCTTTTAACGTGTACTACAATTAACTTGTAGACTCCGTCTTAAAAAAAATACTCTGATTGAAAGTCAGGTACTATAGTAGAAGCCAAAAGTGACTTTTGAAAGCCAAAAGCAAACAGACCCATAGAAGTATAGGACTGAATGGGTACATAAAATGGAATCTGCTGCTATATGAGAGAGAACCATGGAGTTAGCCGTACGTTCGTAGTATGATTTTATATGCTTTTACAGATTTGCTGATTCTTTACGTAGAAGGGCTGAAAGAAGAGGAGGAGGAAAAAAATCAACCTCAGATTACATTTCCATCCCGTGATGCTGTCGCTAGTGTACATTTAACATTACACAATGATGTCTCCCACCATTCTTTCCATCAGCCTTCCTTTCCAGAATCCTTCAGTCTGTAGCAATCTCAAGCAGACGGTGAACCTCGCAGAGACGAACGTACGCCTAAATAAACTGGGCATATAAATCCACTGACTAATTTCTGGCCATCATCTCGCGAAGAAACGCGACGAGAAAGAGACTGCAGGTGATGCCATATGTTGCACTACGATCCACTCTCGATTTGGTTACCGAATGACAACCGGTCAACGGCATCCCTCCACAGCCGATACCGATCGAGCTTGTCATATGACACCGGCCAGTTCCAGACGTTGGCGCCATTGATCATTCATTCAAGACCTGCAGAAGATCACCTTAATCAGAATTGTCAGGGAAAATTGTTGAAATCAATGCAGGTCCACCCTGACTTCGTTATGTGTTGGGGTTTGGAGTTGGTCTGTGCCTAGTAAGGCCCATCGGTCCTCGTGTATATCAGTGTGTATATATGCCTCCCAGAGAGACAAGAGAAAAGGACAATTCCCAAACGTTCCTCAGTTTGCAAATGACAGTTACTAGTTAGTAATTTGGTACTTATCATGTTGATACCCATTTTTTAGAGAACTATTATGTTGATATCTTATAGATAGCATTGCAAAAAAAAAGGTAATTATAGTAGTCCGGCGCAAACTGCGATGAAATTTCTCAGAAAAAAAGGTAGTTATCATGTTGATTTTCTATTTTTCCTTATTTTTTCTCATAATAAGTTAACAGCCGCTATATTACAATTTCAGCTAAAAGTCACAGCCATAAACTTAATCCAAAATCTAGTTGGAGCACCACCATAATTTCACCACTGGCTTCAAAAAATAATTTCACTAGTTATGAAAAATTTTATTCATCAACCAGCACTACTACAAAAACATTTATATTAGACGTCTCATCACAGACGGTTTATAAAACCGCCTGTATTGCATACAATCACAAACGGTTCTTCATAAGAACCGTCTGTGATACTATCATAGATGATTCTTAATAAAAATCGTCTGTAATATGGTCAATATCACAGACGGTTCTTAATTAAGAACCGTATGTGATATATTTTTCACCTCACACACCCCTAAAATTTTATAATTTCCCGCCTGAGTTCGAGTAGAATTCTGTTTTGACACACCTTCAGTAAAATGAGCATAACTTTTGCATATGGTGTCCGTTTTCGATGTTTTTGTACTCGTTGGAAAACTAACGATAGCCCGATCCAAAAAAAATTGACCCGCTTGCACTAGTCGCACTCGAAGACCTCCAAAATCGGCCATCTTTAGTCTTAAATTTGTATCGAAAGTTTTTTATTTCGTTTTTGCCAAAAAAATTTATCTTCCTTTTAAAATATAGGGTTTGTCTTAACTGCAAAGTTGTAGATCTCGTCGAAACCTTTCAAATGAGTATATATAAGTCATACAAAATTTTGTTATTTCATATTTTGAGACTAGTTGTTTATATTGTATCAGTATATATATATAGCCAATATCATAGACGGTTCTTAATAAGAATCTTAATAAAAACCGTATGTGATGCTTTTACAGATGGTTCTTATCAAGAACCGTCTATGACAAATTCTAACCGCTGGGCCCGTCAATCCTTTCCAACCTAATTCCAACCAATAGAAACCGACCAACCCACACCTCACAGATCGTCCCACCTCTCCCTCCCCTATGAATACTCATCTGAACCTATCCCCTACCTTTTATGCGCTCAAAATCTCCCCAGGCTCCTTATTGTCTTCTCCTCAATCGACCTCTTTGTGGTTAGAGCTCTCTCCATTGTTTCTTCTAATATTTGATTCTGTAACTTTGTGTTGCTACTTTGTAGCGTTTAGAGATTTCTCCCTCCATTGTTTCTTCTACTTACAGTGAGGCGGCCACCAAGAAGATCTACCCGAGCTGCATTAGAGATGAGAGATATAGCTTATGATATTGTAATGGTGGATTGTAATCTTGTGATATTGTAATGGTGGATTGCCATATTATGATATTGTAATGGTGGATTGTAATCTTGTGATATTGTAATGGTGGATTGTCATATTATGATATTGTAATAGTGAATTGTAATATTGTGATATTGTAATGGTGGATTATAATATAAATAGAATGTTCTCTGCTATGTTTGCTATCGTATTTGCTTTTTTCAAACGGCATAGCTAATATTTCCAAAAATAAAAAAAATTAGGTATAGAATGAACTATCACAGACAATTTTATAGTATAAACCGTATGTGAAGAACATCATAAACGGTTCTATATATAGAACCGTATGTGATAAACACTATCACAGATGGTTCTATATATAGAACCGTCTGTGATAGTGTTTTTCACAGACGGTTCTAGTTATAAACCATCTGTATTGTATTTATCACAGATGGCTCACAAACCGTCTGTGATAACTTTCGATTATCACTGACTTATAAATTCAGACGGTTCAAAAACCGTCTATAATGACGTTTGTGAACCGTCTATAATGATGATTTCTATAGTAGTGCAGGTTTTCTTAGTGAGTTGAAATGTATATAGAGTTGAAATGTGTATAAATACCTTGGAACACTCACCCTTGGCAAAGGTGGATATATGAGTAAAAGGGGCATGAGCAAGGTCTAATAGATTGTCCAGAAGAAATCCATGCTCTATTGGTAGTTCCATTACTATCTGTTGAATGATCAAGAAGAACTCCATCACTATTCGATCCAGTTTAAACCTGAAAAATACAGGACACTTGCATCATAGCACAATTGCTGAAGCATGACATGATTTCCTTTGACCTCTGCATGAACTGCAAATCCTGAAGGAGGCAGTAGAGAAGGGATGGTGGACACTGGTGGGTCGTCACCAAGCCAGATCCAAACCATTCCTTCTTGCTCAAAGCATGGCAATGACCGGATGCGCACATTAAGCATCTTTGTTGATGGCATTTTCTCACATTTTCCATCAGTCGAGTACTCCCAACCTGAAGGTTATTGAAAAATCTGAAATATTACTTACACATCATCCTTTACTTTTCGTAAATGAGAATAAGAAGCCTGACAGAATAAGTGCTATTCTTTGTCATGAGTTCATAACATTTTCAGGTACTTTTAAGTTCCTAATACCATACAAGCATAAGTGCATAACTAACTGTCAGTCTTATCACTGTGAATTCAAACAAGTTGGACAAGATGAACATGCAGTCACATTTTTTAAAGGAATAAAGCCCTTTTACGTAATGTGCTAGTGCTAGTTGATACTGTAAAAAATCAAATTGCAAAAACAGAAGAAGCAAGTCAAAAGAAATGTTTGTCAATTTCATATATTCAAGTTTTAGAATTCTAAGTAATAATATATCACTTTTCCGTTCTTACCATGGTAAGGGCACTGAATTCTACCCTCACTCACTGAACCAAGATGAAGAGGGCAAGCTCTGTGGGCACATGTGTTCTGAACACATCCAGGCCTTCCATATTTTCCTCGAAATATTACCCACTGCTCCTCGAAACAGTCTATTGGTACCTGAGAACACACATATGACCTTGTCAAATAAACACAAGTGTCTGTGACTGCTAATTCTGACTTCGTATTGGCTTGAAACATGCATCGCTTTACCATTGTATCATCTTTCAGGTCACTGGAGAAAGCAACTGGGTACCAGAAGTTTTTCAGACGGGGATTGTAAGGCTTCACTGGATCAGATACGTTGAGACTCCGACGTGGCTGTTTCTTGGCTCCGACATGGGTTGTCGATGATGTACTTGGGGCAAGGGAAGTGCACTCGGCTGTGGGTGCACTAGAGCTTTCATCCTGCAACAGCCTGTCGTTGACCAGGGTCTCCATTTGCGCTAACTTATCAAGCGCTGATGATACTCTTGTTTCCGATAAATGAACCTGAATCAGACATGTCAAACATCAGGTTCTAGACTTCTAGATAATATTGAAGTGTTTTTGCTTGGCCACTTTCACTAGCATACCTGATTGTGAGCTTTTGCCAGTTCTTGCTGCAAGTTCTTTCCTCAAGGTTTCAATTGACTTGAACTCTATTGCTAAAGGATTGAGAACCTCTACCACCTGCATTTCATTTTTAGCAATGCATGGCATAATCTGTGTTAGTCCTCAACAATTTCAACCTCAAGCAATTGATTTGTAAAATTCGGCAAATGCAGTCCTAAACCTTTTCTCTGAACTTACTACTGAGTCGGTATTTCATACCTTGTTGTGAAGCACCATGATTGTGAGGAGGTCTTGCCGTGCCATCCAATCGCAGTACTGGATGTCGAATCGGACCTCCTCAAGAGCTTGGTTCACATCCAAGAACTACCCTTTTGCAATGGGAACCCTTGGCCCAGGGTCATCGACATGGAACAAGGCCTCCCAGTTGTTATTCTTTGAATATTCAGCTCTATCATCCCTGCACAATTTCCCTCATAAACATCATCATCAATTCACCATGTCAGGGGCTTCAGTTTAGCAGACAATCGGATAACTATATGGTTCAGTAGAAATTTAGTAAATTCAATCTAAATCAACCGCATATTCAGATATCAGCTTGCGCGGAGAACGCAATGCATTTTGCAGAAATAGGCCTCGACCGCGTATTCGCCAAAAATTTCACACAAGAGGTGTGCTCAAGAACTGGCTGTACTCCATCAAAGATTTCGGTTTTGCTGCTTAACAATATTAATCTCCCAATTCATTAGCTAACCAGAGATATATAAAACAATGAAATCATGGAATATTTCGAGTGGCCAAAATACTACGGCTTCATAGCAAAGATTGTAACAGCAGATCGGATTTAGGAACTGAAATGGCCATCCCCATATATACAAACAGGTCAAACTTCAGTATCAAATTGTCCATCAAGAACTGAGCACTCTAACTAAAAATTTAAACCAAAAGACACCGTTTCTCCCATCGCCAAAGAAACAAAATTCCGGGGAAAAAGGGCAAAAGATCTCACCATTCTGGAGCGGCTTAATGAGCAAGTGCGGCACCAAAGACAGCGAAGCCACAGTGGAAGAAAAAAAATCGCTGAAATGCCTATATTTCTCCAAGAAGGTGGTTATGTCTTTTTTTTTTTTGCTTGTTTAAACCGAGTGAGATTCTCCAACGCAAACTCATCGCGAGTCCCGAGCCCTTTCTTTATAATTTCCTTACGAATCGTCCCCCCTCCATGCATGCATGCATGCGGCATGCATGCCCCCGATCGATCGAATCGACGTCCTTAACGCACGCATCTATTGATTCTCCGGCGGCGATCGACATCCTGCTACGTACGATTAATTCCGGTGACCCTCCGAACCGAAGGATCCGTACCATGTCTTCCACGTTCAACGGCGATGAGCTCGATCGCCCCATTCCTCGGCTTCATCGGGGCCGCCTCCGCCCTCGTCTTCTCATGTGAGCACAGCACCCCTAGCTCCCGGCCGCTTCCTTTTGCGAGCTAGTACGTACGGTGGCCATGACGAGTTCTAATATACGTACGCGCAGGCATGGGGGCGGCGTACGGCACGGCCAAGAGCGGAGTCGGGGTGCCGGGGTGGTGCACATGGGCGTGATGCGGCCGGAGCTGGTGATGAAGTCCATCGTGCTCGTTGTCATGGCAGGAGTGCTCGGCATCTACGGACTCATCATCGCCGTCATCATCAGAACGGGGATCAGTCCCAAGGCCAAGGCCTACTTCCTCTTCGATGGCTACGCCCACCTCTCCGCCGGCCTCGATCGCTACTGGCCTCTGCGGCCTCGCCGCTGGCATCGCCGTCGATCGGGATCGTCGGCGACTGCGGTGTCAGGTATCCATCCATCTCTTTGCTGCTAATTACTTCTTATTGCATCTTGTTTTTGTACGGCTACATGTCTTGTGCTGATTGAGCTGTTACTAGCTTGTTAGGGCCTATGCTGTTGCACACGCAAGTTTGCTACTTAATTTCAAGGTAGATAGAATCATAATGTACTGCTTAATTAATTTGCATGCATGCAGGGCCAACGCACAGCAGCCAAAGCTGTTCGTGGGCATGATCCTGATCCTCATCTTCGCAGAAGCCCTTGCACTCTACGGTCTCATCGTTGGCATCATCCTTTCCTCCCGTGCCGGCCAATCTCGCGCATACGAAAATAAATAAAAGCTTCGCATCTCCATCATCGTTATATACAGTGGCGGACCCAGAAAAAAAATCTAGGTAGGGCGAAATCTAGTGACGGATCCAGGAAAAAAACTAGGAACGCTGAAGTCGGAAGCGTGAAATAAACAGTAGTACCCAAAAGCAAAACAATCCATGATCAAACTATGTTGCAATCACACTAATAAAAGTATGTGATATGAAATAGAAACAATAACTATAATTCACATGTTAACATATGTAGATAACGGAAGGACAATGAAAAATACCTTACTAATGAAGTTTAATCCATGATGGCCGCTCAATGATGACTACAGTAGACGAGTCAACTTAGAATCACGATATGGTATATGTGTTGCCCTTCCTTCACTGAGTTTCCCAATAACCTTTGAATTGGAGATTTTTAAAATCAATAGACATAATCAATGGTTTTAAGAAGAATAAAAAAAAGTAGGTGTCCCTCGTATAAAGTTCAAAAGCAAGGAAGTTGTTTGGAAATAAGTACTTTTTTCTAAGGCACATCATTTCATTTTTGTAGGAGGTTGCATAGAATCAAGTTATCAACAAATCAATACATTTATACAACATTAAGTAATCAACAAATCAAGTTATCAACAACAGTAAAAAAATAATAGTTAAAGAAAATAAGAAAGTAACCAACAAATCACTATTGTTCACATACTACCTTAGTATTTCAACGCATCACCGGTCGATCAATTCCCCGATACATTGAATCTAAAAATCTAAACTATAAACTATAACATACTAAACTGATAAGAAAGATTATAAAAAAACAAATTAATTACTATGCTATTAAAAATATTTACTCACGATCACACCGTCATGGCCTACCGGCCACTCGAGCTCGGCCCTTCACCCCTTCCCCTATTTGGTCACCCGGCCCGCCGCCTCCCCCTATTTCTCACCGCCTCAGCGCCTCCTATTTCTCCCCGCCTCGGCGCCTCCCCCCTCCCTCCGCTCCTCCCGGCTTCCCCCTCCGCTCTGCCGGCTCCGACGCTCCGCCCCCCTCCTGCCCTCCGCTCCCCGCCTCCCCCCTCCGCTCCACCCGTCCGGCCTCCGCTCCCGCCTCCCCCCTCCGTTCCGGGCCTCCGGCGCTCCGCCCTCCGCTCCCGTCTCCCCTCTGCTCCGGGCCTTCGGCGCTCCGCCCTCCGCTCCGCTCCCCGCCTCCGGCCTCCCCCCCCCCCCCCCGCTCCGCTCCGCTCCCTCACCGGTGTCGCTAGATCCGACCCGCTCTACTGTTCAGCGTGCAACAGGTCTCCCATAGCCCTCCCCCTTTCTATTGTCTTTCTAGATTGCTATTTACTGTGATTTGTGAGTTTGTTGTGTTTTGGTGGGCTTTATTGGGCCTAAAGCCAGTGGGCTTAGTAACTGGAGGCTAGTGCATAAACATGTTGGGGGCGGGGTGAGGAGCGGCCAGACGGACGCCGCCGTGAGCTTTGCCGGGGGGTTTGGCCGGCGAGGGGAGCTCGGGCGGCCGCCCGGGCTCACCCGAAGGGTAGGTCCACCCTTGGTTATATACTCCATCATCATTGTAATTTCTCATCGTAGATATTAATAGTGAACATCACCGTTGAGATTTTTTGTTAGTTATTACTTCCTTCGACTCGTCATAAGTCTAGCATGTATATCTAGAATATATATTATTGAAGTAATATTTAATAAAATTAGATTATATCTATCTTTAATAGAAAGATTAATACTATGTCCACTAATATAAGCAACTATAATATAATTCTATTAAATATTATTTAAAAATTTATATTGTGGGACAGAGTGTGTTTATTAGTTAGTTCTGCAAGTTAGGTGAGGCAGGTTACGGCATCGAGAGAATTCTGACCGCAAATAACAGGTCTCCATTGTTTATTATTTGTTTATTTCTTGAAGCAAGGCAGTTCTGCGTCTATGCAAAGGAATTTGTTGGCTGTTGGTAGGGGTGAAAATGGACTAGATTGTGTCTAAACTATATTTATATTTATATTTATAAATAAATCTAAATATTTTTAAATATAAACACAAATACGAATTCAAATCAATATCTACATAATTCTATCGGATCCGAATAACTTCAGAACTTATGTAGTATGAAAATATTAATGATATTTTATCCCCGTATAATCACACTTAATTATTCTAATTTATTTACTTCACATAAAGAAATATAAATTCACATTCAATTAAAAACATATCCAACTAATTAGTCGTATTATAATAAAATACGTATATTATTTTGTCGAAAACAAATATGGATAGTTCGGATAAAATAATATTTCGAATGGTAAAAATCCATACTATATTCGTATCCATATTTTTTAATGCAAATTTGAATACGAATAGGACAGATATTGTTAAATAGATGATAAAATCTATATCATATTCGCATCCTATCGAATACGATAACCAGATAATACAGATAATTTATAACCACTTTTCACCCCTAGCTGTTGGGCATTGTCTTCGATCTTATTCTACTTGCATTGCATTCCATGCCTAGGTAACCCGTACCACGCGACCTGTGCATCCTGAGGGTGGCGAGCTGGAGAAAAACAAAGTTCCCTCTATTCCTTCCTGTTCCTAATGGCTACAGCATGCCTCATGGGAATTTAAACCATGCCATGAAAACACATATACTGTAGACAAGTAAAAAAAACATAGACAGCTCATCTGACAAATCATCCTCAACTTGTCACATTATACAAGCAAGCACCCAACATGGATTTTATTCTGTTAAGTTTCTTCGTTATGGATTGTAACAATTAGAAAGGCGCAGCCGACGCTCCAACTCTATCGCGGGGAATGAGGCGCAACTCCGAGCCATGCTTTAAAAACACGTTGCCTGAAAGAGAGAGAGAGAGAGAGCAGTAGTTCACATCAGCAAATGCAATAGAGAAATGGCAAACAAAATGGGGGGTGTGATCATTTTGGCAAGACCCAAGAAAAAATTCCATAATATGCAATATACTTTGCACAAACTCAAAGCGGCGGCTTTTGACATTTTTAGCACATAAAAAATCAATGAAGCAAACTAAGGCACACCCAGTATCTAAAAGATGGAAATTTAAAATGTTACTGAGACCTAATTTTGAGAATGAAAACAACTGCAGTGCAAATTTTAGGCTTCATCAAATAAACAGTAATTATATGCGCTTTTGTGCAAAGTATTTGCCATTATGTTTGCACAACATCCTAGGACTTCCCAAATGCATGTTTGATTGCTTTGCACGAAATCAAACTTGATGGCGATCATCTACTCCTTTTTACACCCAAGCCGATCACCTTGTTGAAAACTCTAGTAGCCAACTTTAGTGCCAGCACAAATCAGGCGCATCATATGAACACACAATCAGCAGCCTTAAACAGTTCAATCGATCTTCTATAATCTAGACAATTAAACTGGTCCATTAGTGCAAATTCTTCTATGGAACAAAAACAGTGCTTCAAAAATATAGTATTAATAACTTCTTGCAGCTAACAGAACATCGTTACATGTCATGAATACTGGAAAAGAAACACAGATCTGAAACAAATGTAAGTGCAAGTTTGACAACTTCTTGTACCTGCACTTTGCTGTGGGTTTATGCCAACTCCATCTGCAGAGGAGGAAATGCAACATTATTTCAAGATAAGTAAAAATACTGTGCATGAAAAACAAATAAATTAAACAATTATGGATCACCATTTTCCTGCTCTAGCCATCTGGAGCTTATCGCAAGCTTGATAATCATAGTCAAATGACAGTTGGATTAACAAGTTATAGGCTCATGTTAGTATGTTACTCCTCACCACCACCCACCAACAGGCAACAACACTGACAGCTGAAAGCTATGCCACAACATTCTTACAAATAAACAACCTTGGAAAGAATACCTCACATGCTGATCTAGCATTCCACCTGTGATGGTCTAAATTTTTTCTGAGATTATCATTATGAACCATCGAGATGGGAAAATCCAAGAACTATCATTCCACATTCCCAATCACTAATCCATCATAAAAAATGGTAAGGTTTGAGTGATCGCTGATCAGCCATCAACCAAGCACTAAAAGTATGATAATATGTCATGCCGATGTCTAGATGCAAAAGCTCAAAAGGTGCAACTTGCACTGACCATCCCCAAGGACACAACATCACAAAGTGCCACCCATGATGAAAACATCTCGGACATGTCCTGGCCAAAAAGAAGAAGAACAACGAGGGTTCCTAATTCCTATTCACATCATCCATATCTCACTGATGAAGTAAATGCAACCATCAAGAGGAATTGATTGGACAATAAAAACTACAGATTGCCGCTGGCCATCCCCTAGAACATAAGCTCACAAAGTGTCACCCATGATCAAAACATCTTGGGCATGTCCTGGCAAAAACAAATAACTACAAGAGTCTCATTCGCATCATCCGAATCTCACTAATGGTGCAATTCATCCACAGAAAGCATCAAGTCACACTTGGAATCCCAAAATTAGCTTGCCACAGCCCCAATAAATCAATCACCTTTCTGGACCAAACAGACATGTAATCCTAGGCCTCCAAATTCGGTGTGGTGTGCTACATGTCCAAATCACACACCATGCAATGATTTCCACGTTTACACAAACCTTAAATTTTCTACTGAATCTCCACATCTACACCAGCATATACAGTGCAGCATAATTTTCCATTTCACAGGCATGTTTCGACCTACAGCAACATCCATATTTATATGCAATCATTTCAATACACACACAGAAATACCAAATTGCAAACTCGATTCGTAAGAATTAGAGCATAAAAGCCACGAATTATCATTCCCCAGTACATCATAATCCGCAAGACCCTCAACACGCGCCAAAGCATCTAAAACGGATCATGTAAATCGCGGAAGAGCAGCCGCAATTACGATTCGGACAAACGAGAGAAATCTCATGAGAAGCCGCGACATGGAGGGTGAAGGTGCCGTACCGTTGGTGATGATGGCGCTGGTCTGGGGCGGGACCTTAAACTCCTCGGCCGCGAACTTGAGCACCGCGGTGAACGGCGCCGCCTCGGGCACGCTAAACCTGCGAGGAGGCAAAGCAACAGTACTGGATCAGAACAAACACAGGCGACCACAACCCTTGAGAGATCTGCTCTGAGAGAGTTACTACTACTCACACTTTGAAGGGGAGCTTGGGGTCGGAGGTGAGGATGATCTTGAACGACACCTTGCCTCCTCCTGCCGCACCGCCGCCCGTCGCCGCTGCCATGGGGTGTGGGAGTTGGTGGGTCGACACGCCAAGCGGTTCGCCTTGCCGAGGCCGCGGGCTGCGTAGATTGATTCGATTCGATGGCTGCGCCTTCCAAGTCGCGTCGCGTCGTCCTAGCCCTTTCTTTTTGTGAAGGGGGTTCGCATCGCACGGGGATGTGTTTATGGCCCTGATTGTTTCGGCTTCAGCTTCTAGCTTCAGCTTTTTTTTCACTATTCACTACACTATCCACTAACTTAGCTACAGTGTTTTTTCAGCCAGCTACAGTGTTTTTTCAGCTAAAAGCCAAAAGCCGTCGCTATTCCGATCACCCCCTATAAATCATAACTTTTGCAAAATGACATGTGGGGTCGGGATGAGTCACTGACACGTGGGTCGGAGGGTAAATCCTGAATTTCAATCTAAGAGGAGGGTATATGATGAATAATTCCTTTGCAAAATACCATTTTACATACAAGCTCAATATTAATTGCTTGGCAGCAAGTAGAATTTTTTTAATGATCATTTTTTTATTTTGAATAACATTATTATATCTATCTTTTTTCAGTTTTGACTATATGTCGCTGCATAGTTGGACGATTTGGGCTAGTTGCCCAACAATTGGGCGACAAACACCGCACGAACCGTTGTGTCCTGCATCGTGAGGGTGGGGATGAAGCGACCCAGTTAGGGGTGATGCGTACGCAGACATCCTGACGGAGCTTAGAGACTAGACCCATGTTGAAAAGATAGGTTATGCATAAATTATGGCACGCCGTTTTACGATGTTTTCGCTATGTACTTCTTCGTGCTTCGTAGGCTGAGTGATGCTGGCCTTCTACCTCTCGTGCGGATAGTGGAGGCCATCGACGAGGATGGCGCTCCAGTCAAGGAGACCAGGGAGGTCAAGGCCGGCCCAGAGCGGTCATAACAGTTCTCGTTTGACCGGTCATTGTTGACAACGCTGCTGGACTGGTGGCAGCCCAAGATGCACATCTTCCACCTCTCATTTAGGAAGATGGCCCTCACTCTATAAGACGTCGCGTTGCTGCTCAGCCTGTCTATCGCAAAAGAGGCTGCCTCCCCGAAGGAAGGGCCTGCCAACTGGCGCGATAACCTGCTGGGGAGATTCGACATGGTTCTTTCGGCTTGCGCCAGCGTACCACTTCTTCTCAATGTGACTGAAGCATGACTCACCTATGCGGTGGCTTTCGCATTTCTGGGTATGTATGCTATCTATTTTTTCCTATTTAGCGGTGCACTATCATTACCACATGACAGGCTTGCTAATTTTTCATTTGTGCATAGGACGAGCGGATAGACTCGAACGTCAATGAGTACCAGGTGTCGCAGCACCTCGAGGCGTACTTGCTATGGTTGTTCGGCTGGGTATTGTTTACCAGCAGCCACCGTGACTCCGTAGACACCTACCTCATGCGGTATGCGAGGGCCATCGCCGATGGGGGAGGTGAACGTTAGCTGAAGATCAGCCGTACTTGCCACGCCGTTCCACGGCACGTGCAACGCTTGCCACAGGATAAGGACGAACCCTGTCCTCATGGGCTACCCCTTCCTACTGCAGCTGTGGTCGTTTAAGCACTTTCCCCTAGGTTGGCCAACGTTGCTCGATAGCAGTCCGTACATCGCAGACATGTACCACGGGGCGCTGTGGATTGGCCTACTAAACGTGCTGAACTTCTCAGCAGCAAGAATTCTAGAGCACATTCATCACACACTCATGTCAATGAGATGACTATCGAGTGTATAGGGCCAAGCAGCAATGCAGAACGGATCAAAAGCATTTGACTTCTTTACAGCATTCATGTACATTTCATGTTTTTAATTTCAGTTTGTTGTGGTTTAACACGAAATGGACTTGATAAATTCCATATGATCTCATCATATGCCAGTAAACGCCTAATCACTAATTATATCACAAGATCAACACAAACATAGAGCCAATAGAGGAGAAATAATTAAACAAGCAATCAGACCTATAGTTGTGCCACGAACAGTTGTGCTCTCTCCTGGTCATGCCTTTGGGGAGGAAGTGGAGCCTGATGCCCCAGCGATGCGCCGCCTTGTGGAGGAAAAACAACCACTTTGGTAGCTGGACACCTCCAACTTCTCTGAAGTTGCGGCCGAAGCCACCGATCAACTTGAGAGCCGACTCCCTAGCCTGCTTCATCTCCTCCAAAAAGTTGTAATCTATACACACAGAAGAAACAAGACAACAATAATAAGGGAGGGGCAGTAAGAAAAGGAATGAATCAAGGAGAAAGACGAACGAGGAGGTGGGGGAAATAGGAGAGCGGGACAGGGTCGGTGCGGGGCGCTTGCCGGTGGGACCGGATGCAGCCAGGGCACCGGTACGCGCCGCACAGGGACCCCTTCTTGTCACCTCGCCCTTCATCTATGGGGGCGAGGTGACGGAGGGATTCTTGCTAGTGACGGGGGCACCGGTGACAGTTTTATTGGGATAACAAGTTTGCACAGAGATTATAGCTGGACATTCTGACGGGTGGTGTGAGAGCTATCACGCACCAAAACTACAGAGATTTTAAATTGATTAAATAACAACTTGATCATAATCTAGATTCTCAGTCAACCAACAGCTGCCTTAATTTTTTCAAGAGTAAACAAAATCATAAACCATGTCTTAACAACCTCAGCTACAATTTGATAAACAAAATCTCATTGTTCCTCATAATTCAAAGATCAACAGAGAAGACGCCCCTTTCGCGTTGGATATGAAAAGCTATTGGGCAAATCAATGCTCCCCATAGATGAAGTATCACTCCATGGAAGATGCCCCACCACCGAATGCGCCGCCGCCGCCACGGCCAAAGCCAGGTCTGCTACCCTGAACCACCAAAACCAACAAGGTATCGAGTTAGCTCCAAAACAGCTATTTGCCTGCATTATATTTGTAAGAAGAAGGTCTAGAGTTCATATATGCAGACAGATTATTTGATTACATAGCAGGACACGGAAACTGGAACAGAAGATCTGTTTACATAGCAAGAAACGAAAAAACTGGAGTGCGACAAGAAACGAGCAAGCAAAAAACCACTACAGTCTACAGGCTCAACTGACACAGGTAACAAAGATCACTCCAGCTGCTTATCAACAAAAACGCAATACTGAAATTTCTGCAAACAGTTTAGCATATGTTATCATGCGAATCATGCATGGTAGCTTGGGCGTTCAAAAGGACATTAGACGAATACCACCAAAAAACAAGCTTTAAAATAGCATAACGTAACAATGTTTGAAAAGTATAGAACAGTTAGTCAAACTTGCTGAAATGCTCCACGTTACCAGGCTAATAATCTTACAGCAGTCATCCAGAAATGAACTGGAGAAAACAAAAACAAGCACCCAAACAAACAACTGCTGCATGATCACGATAAATGGCCAAACAACCATAGGCAATGTAAGAACATTCCCAGGAGCTCTTACCCTAAAAGATGGCTGGAACTCAGCAGGAGCACCACCTTTCTCACCACTGAAATCACCTGGAGCACCACGTGGACCTCCCCTGTAACCATCCCTATCCCCAAACCTTGGTCTATCACCGTCAAAACGAGGTGGGCCCCTGCTAAACAAACAAAACATGTTAGCAACCATCATCCATCAATGCACCACTAGATTCTTTAGGCAATCTCAAAATACAAGATAATATGAATAAAAAAGAAGCAGACAAGATAGATATCATTCAACAAATGCATCTCATTTTGCTTACTATATCTTGACTGGTAAAATATAACTACTTCTAAATTTAACTATTCAACATGTTAGGGAAAAATAAGCAATGGAATGTGAGAATGTAAAGATACATAAAGAACGCAAACCTAAATACAATCCTAAATATACACAGGTTAGCAGAAGATACAATCCCATGTTCAGTACAAATTAGGGAATACAACTGTTAGTAAGCATTAATCTAGGCTGTTCAGTTCATAGCATGTTTGTAAGTGAAGATTTGCACCAGTACAACAAGGTTTGTCAAATGATCTCATCAAATTACATCTATTCTCTGTTGCATAATAACTAGTTCAATTTGCACAATCTAAATTTTGGCAGTCATAATACTCAACTAGAACCACCACAATTCCACCGAACAATTGATAGTCAATAGCCATCTTTGATTTAAAAAGTCTAACAACCATCATGATTAATGAGACTACTATAACATATCTGGTGTCTGAGTAAATATCCAGCTGGTCAAAGAGGATGCAAACCAGATATTCCCTCAAAACAACAGCAACAACAGATTCCCACATCAAACAAGTGGCAGCATAAGCAGCTGATGAGCACAAAATTAACAGAAATAGCAAAGGTCACCTGGGCCGGTCACCCGGCGGGCCAGAGCCAAAGGGGCGAGACGGGGGCTTGGCAGACTTCTTGAGGGTATTAGGCACAATCTCAGATGGCAGGTTGAGGTAGGTGCGGAGGTGCTCAATGCCATCATTGGTCAGGTACCAGTAGTAGTGCTGCCACGAGAAGGTCTCCCTCACGTACTCCTTTGACTTGAAGCTCTGCATGAGCTTAATCACCTCCAGGTTGGGCACCTCGACCTTCGGGTGCTTGGCCAGGTTGTAGTCCTTCTTCGCGTACAAGACCCCCTCTGCACGCATAGTCAAAGAATTCGTAAAAAAAAACCTTCAATCTGCGACAAGGACTAGCCCTCTTTGTGCACATACAATATCAATTTGCCATCAAATAGCTTCAGCAGGTTGTTTTGATACCAAATGTGTAGGATCGAATTAGTAGCATGGATAAAGTGATAAACAAATTAACAAGCATAGCTGTGTTCTTAAAACAATGTCCTATATCACAACATCGCGCATAATGTTTGTATTAAGAGAACATGTGCAGCCATTGTAACCACTGCAAGCACTTTTTTTTTTGGAATCAAAGAGATTGCAACCACCAAAGTAACCCAACACTAAGGTGAACAAATCGGGCCAGGAAATACCAACAAGAGAACATCTAAATTGCAGCCACAGCCTACATGAAAACAATGAGGGGGAAGAAACTGGCCTTGGAAGAGGTACTTGCAGATCTCGCGGCGGTTCTTCTTGGAGATGATCTGCGAGGGAGACAAAAGACGGCATCGCGTCAGACTAGGGAACGAGCGGAGCAATGCAGAGCGAAGGTAAGCATGTAGATGCAGAGTTGCTTGGGGTAGCTCACCATGGTGAAGGACTCGCGCCGGAGGCGGGGACGGCGGGAGGATGGAGACGACGGCTTGGGGGTTTGCGGGGAGAGAAACCCTAGCTATGTGGTGGGTTGATTTATATAGGGCAGCACCTGGTCCTTGTGGGCCCGTAGTAATCTTTTGGGCCTTGTTGGCGCAGATTTGCCTCCTTTTGTTCTTGCTTTGAAAATTGGCCCGAGGTGTACTTTACTTTGTCTAAGCCGGGTCGAGAAAAGAAACCTTGGCCCACTTGTTTCTGCAAGGCCTAGCATGAGCATTCCTGGGCCCATCCGTGCAATCCAAAGGAGTTGAGGATTGGGGCCGAAATGCTCAGGCCTAAAACAGCCTAACACGGAACGAATGGAAAATGGAGGAAATTTGTAGGATTAAAATCCTATGAAAAATTTCCCTACATGTCCCCTTGGAATAAAGGAATGAGCCTCTATAATTCCTATAAAATTTTTATGGAATGTTTCGGTTCATGGGAATTTTGGTGGAAATGAAATATGAGGTTGGATCTCATAGAAATTTTCCTTTGTGACTGTCGCTCTCCAACATCCTATACTTTTTTTCCTGTGAAGCATCCAAACAGGTCATTTGAGTAATTCTTGCGTTCTAAATTTCCTAATAATTGAACTATTCATGTCACTTTAATTCCTATGACTTTTCTATTCGTACATTCTAAACAAACCCTTAATAAGGACAAAAGGGAGAGCTGAGCAGCAGCAACATGACAAGTTGTCCCCCCACCTCCACACCCGATCAAAAGGAGCGAACGTAGCTCGCCTGCCATTGTGCAAGCTACTCATCAGTGTTCGAACTTTAGGTTTGACAATGGTGTTCTCCTTTCCCCTAGGCTTAAGTCCTGAACAAGAATAGTACACGCACATATGGATGTATTTAGTGATCAAAGCATATATACCTGTGCTTTGAGATTCAGACCTCTACTCTAAATTAGACGTATACAGAGACACACCTATGTGTGCATGTGTGTGGGAATGCGCATAAGGTGTGTGTGTGAGTGTGCACATGCCCTTCCTTCTACTCAAAATCCAAGCAATGATGGCTATGCCTCTATCACAAGTAGCAGGCAATTAATTCGTTCAACGAATGCTGGCTGCAACACCAACCAACCGGCACGGGGCCACGTCTCACCTCACGAGCCGAGTCCACAACTGTGATGTTGACCAATTTAGGTGGTGCTCATTTGGGCCTATAAGTCCTTATAATTTATTTTGTATTATAGTAGTTAAAAATATATTGTAGCTGACGTTAGTTTTTTAATGTAATTAGTTTAAAAAATTTAAACAAAAAGAAAACAAGTTGCATCATGACAAACAATGGAAAGAAATAAGGGGAAAAAATACCAAAAAGCTAAAAAAAAGACGAAATTAAGAAGCCAGAAGCCACAAAGACAAAAACTAAAACTCTAATGAGCCTAGCCCCGCTCCAAAGGGTTTAAGCTTCGAGCTTATTTTGGCCTTCGACTCATTTAAGCCAAAAGCCATTTGAAACGTGTCAGCTTCAAATTTCGGCTTATTTTGGTTTTTTTTGTCTTTTTACCTTTTTTTTGTTATTCCTTTGCATTGTCCGTGATGATATAACATTTTTTGTTTATTTTTCTATGTTTTTCTTAGAAAAACTAACAACCAATACAATGTAATTTTAGTTAAAAGTCTAGCCAGAAGCTTAAGCCATAAGTCAGTTGGAGCGGACCAATAAGACAAGATAAAAGTAGACGTATCCTACGTGTTGGTGATGATCTAGTGTAGTGGCGGAGCTAGGATTAAATTTTAGGTATGGCGGAGTCGTCAGTGTGGATCAAAGAGTTACCCAATAGCAAAGGATCCATACTACACTATCTATATTGTAATCACGCTAATAAAAGTATATAACACTATATAGAATCAACAACTAGTTTTACATATTTTTTCCTCAAATTGCCATATTAGAAATGTTGTAGGGGTGGCCTCCACCTAAACCCAGCTGGCCTTGTTGAGAAGGTTGTAAATCATGTAAATGACATAGCTCGTCCCCGGTGAGGGGCTCTGGGTGAGGTTACGATGGTAAAGTCGCTTGTTAGGACGAGAAGTGCTTATGTATCGTGACTAGTCCTTGGGAAAGACAGAAGAAGTTATTTGTTCACCTAACTCTCCACTATCATACTCTTTCTGTTTGGTCTGTAGCCACAACAAGAAACATAACACTTTTTCGAATAAAGGGAAAAAGGGAGGCTGCATGTTGCTATGTAAAGATCATATACTCACAATATATCACACAACCGAATCTAGTATAAATTAAAGAACAATTGATGCATGTTGCTATGTAAATATGATTTGATGAGAGGATCAGATTTCACTGTTCTTTTAGAGTTTCAGTTGGTTCATGACAAATCAGATCAATGCAAATTTACTGCATTCTTTTCAAAGAAAAGCACACATCTTGAAACAGCCTTAATCAAATCAACACAATGGCACTGCAAATTGTTGATAAGAAACTACTAGATCGAGATTCTATAACAGATACACAGAGGAGGAAGAGGTAGAGAAGGAGCACACCTTGATAGGAGCAGAGGAGATCATCAGACCTTGTAGCTACCGAGTAGCTACAAGGCCGTCGTCGCGCCCCCTTCCCCTTGTCTGCCAGTCGCCGAGCCTCAATTCTAGGGTTAGTACTGGCTACCGAGTAGCTCCCCCCTAGTCATCGCACCATGCTCTCCAGACCAATGGACACCGCGTACCCCCTTGGCTGCTCTAAGGTTAGCACTTGGGCTACGTCTCTACTCGCTCGGTTCGGTTGGCATGCCCCTCTGCTTGCTAGTGTCTTCTACTCGTTTCCTAGGCAGGACCGAAGCCCATGTGCCCCCTTGTTTCTTCAGTCGTCGTTGTTCCTTGCTTGGCTGCTCGCTCTCCGTCGTCGTTCTCTGGCTCTCTGCTCGCTCTGGAGGAGGGGCCAAGGGGAAGGGGGGAGGGTTCCACCGGTGGCGGAGCGCAGGCGGCTGCTGGAGCTCGTCCAAAGAGAGGGTCCGCCCCTGATTGAGTGGTGCATGCCAGACGGATCCTTGCATCTCATAGCGCGAACGAATATCTGCATTTTTTAGAAGTAGGACAATTAGCTATCGTAGTTATCTCGAGTTATAATTTGTAGGTTACGAGTTCAAATTTTAGATAAACAAATAAAGCGAAAGCAAGCACCGGAGAGAAGCATGTGGAAGCCGTCGGCCAATCATTGTTGAGATATAGGTAAGCTACAGTAACACAAATTAAAAATTTTTATCCTATAAACTAGGAAGCCATACGAGCAAGTGATCATAAATCATTATCACTAGACGCGCAGTGCAGAAAAAGTAGAGTTGAAGCAGTCAATTCAACAAAGAGTGCATTGATGTAGTGAAAGTAGTCGACCGTCCTCCGGCCAACCGTCTCCTCCTCACGATTGTCCTGATCAGCGCCGCAGTTGTAGCAACGCCTCTACCGAGATCCATATGTTCAGGAATAGAACACCGTGCGTCGACGTACTAGCACCAGTACGCATAGCAGGGATTATGAGAGGTGGTGGCTAGAGTTTCAATGGGTGTATTTTGGGATACCTCTCTCAACCCCCGCATCTCTCCTTATATAGCCTCTAATAGGATTCTTATCCGATATGAGTAGAGATCGTATCCCACTTGAGAACTATCATCCGAACTCTTATCATTCCAACCACATCGAAGAGTCCAAAGATAGCTATCCTATTATATAGAAGGGACAAATTCTATCTTGATCGTTTATATTCTCTACATGTTTTATAGTAAATCTGAAAGCTACCTTTATGACCATCCAATCATAGAGTAGTGTTTGTCAACCTCTAAGTAAACTATTACACATATATGAAATAATGACGATCGCATGTCTAAGGATCTTACATATACTATGTATGAGACCAACTGATAACACTTACGAATATAGCAATTCCCCTAGTGTCTCATGGTGGATCAATTCAACATCATATTCTCTAACATGCATCTACATTATTAATTTGATATCTTATATCTATGATCTGTGAATTATGATCATCAATTAATACATATATTGATCTGTAAATCATAATTATCCCACATAATAATATAAGATCAGAGATAATTTAAAATAATATCAAAACATAAATAAAGATTTTCACAAACAGATCACATACTTATTGATCGATATAAAAGATATTTATTTATAAGATAAAATAATATATTATTTAAAAAATTATAAATATAAAAGTAATATAATCTTCACGACTACTTCTAAAAACACATCAATATCAATCACCGGCACAGGCACGGGCTTACAGGAAGTTGGGGCGTCTATCTCCGGATAAGCTTTTATACCACGAATCTATCGTTCAACCACCATTAGTCTTAGCACAAGTACTTTGGCCGGTGGCAATTTATGCAGAGCCGATCTATGAGCAGTTATGGCCCGTGGACACCACGCTTGACTTCTTCCAACCTGTGCCCCGGCCGGCCGGTCTTCCTCCTCGCCATCACTCTCTGCACACTCCTTTTAGATAAAGCACAACCGATCAACATTTGATAATTTTTAATTCGTTCAGTCAATTTACTCGACAGTTAAAATAATCTCCATTTTTGTCATTTAAAAACATCAGTAAGATGAGGTGTTAAGAGGGGAAAAAAACGTCTAGTACAAAACTAGAAGTGTATGCAGGTTAGTTTGTTATGGAGAAAATTTGTCATCAGACTACATGTGCTCACAAATGATCTATAATATAACTAGATATATTATCTCCGTATCTCTTGACTTGTCTTGTGCCGACACCTTGTCTCCATCCGTCAGTTACGCGTTGTACAAGACAACGGTGGCAAAATCGGCATGTGTTACATTTTTGTCAAATTCAGCTGCTGCATCTTTGTTAAAATGCACATGATATCTCACCTTTAAATACATACTATTATTTTGTTGCTTAGTTTCACCTTCTCTTTTCATTTTGCGAGGGAGTTTCACTTGGGATTTTGCTCGAGCGATCAACTAATGATCATCATTTATTCATTTAGGCTAGTAAGTTTGACCTGCTATATCTTTCCACCAGAAAAAAAAAAGAAAAGAAAAAGGTTTCAGGCGTGCATGGCCGGAAAACATTCTAGCACAAGTTACCGATCGGGTAGTGCTGGGAGGCGAATGGTGTAGGCCGGGAGTTGGGAGGGGGGCGCCGGGCCGATGCTGGCCAAAAGGCGGGAGACACAAGTCGGGAGGGGGGCGTCGGGCTGAGAGGCAGGCGGCGCAGGTCAGGAGGCAGTCGAGGGACGATTACTTGGCCAGGGACACCGGTGGCAGAATCAGGATAGGGTCTCCGTCTCCCCAAAAGAGTCTTTCAATCACTGGTCTAATTGTATTGTCTGAACATCGCTACCGTTCGATCAGCACCATCCGAGCAGCAGGAGAGGACTCTTCGGACTGTCCGAACATCGCTACCCTTTTAGTCGTTAGATCTGGATCGGATCATCAGTAAAACGTATATCTTTGGACGATCCGAACATCACCAATAATCTTTCGGCTGTTAGATGTACATCGGACGATCAGCAGAGCGTAACTCTTCGAACTGGACAATCGGCTGAGTAACCCTTGGCTATTGAATCTGGATCGAATGACTGTCAGCCGACACCTCTTTATAGACTACTAGGTTAAATCCTAGTAATATCTTCATACTGGATTGAGAATATCTAAACTATATACTATATATATATTTTTCATATCTCAGACTTTAACCTATCTTACGAGGGCTAATTCCGCCGCCTGTGTATAACACACGTACTAGTAGTTCTCTCCAGAACAGAGTACGTACATCCTGATGATGAGCTAGGCTCTCCACTCTCCTAGTCATGTGCCTATGATGACAAGATGATTGGCAAAGTAACAGTCAAGACCACAAAATCTGTTTCGACTTTTGATCTGCTTCGGTCTTCCAACTTTATCTTATATGTCGAGATATTTCTTTAGTCCAAGGCACGAGGAACAGCAAAAGGAGAAGGTAGGAAATTTGCACAAGGCAACGAACCTGACGATGCATGATCATCAAGCTACTAACTTTTGCTTTCTGCCTTTCTGTTACTGCCCAAGTATAGTTCAGAAGAACAGGATTGGTTATTACTGTTAATTATAAAGTAAGAAGAGGATTGCATCAGAACCCTTGCTTCATCTAGTGACAGTTTTAACTCCAATCCAAGTATCCAACCTCAGTAAAAGTGCGCTTCGGTGCTTGAACCTTCTCAAAACTCTAAACAACAATAGTATGTAGAAGATCTGTCCCTAGTATATTAAAGTGATCATTAATCTGCACAAGGCAACTTAAGAGGTGTTCAAATCAGCTGGAACTTTTGTCTTTTGACTAAAATAGAATAGTAACACCGAAAAAATAGCTTTTAAGATAACATTTGAAAAACGGCTTTTGTAAGACGCGACACGGAGAAGGTGATGAAGGCCGACCGATGACTTCTGAAAGCGGCTGGGAGAAGCCGCTTTTGGAAGCAGAAAGCCACTTGCAAAAACCAAGGTATTTAATTCGACTTTTGGTTTCTCCAAGGAGAGGCCAAAAGTAAAAGCTGATTTGAACATGCTCTTAGATTTGCGTTGGTGTGTACCTAAACTGATACAAAAGTCAAGTCACCACGTGTAAAAGCAAAGTCTAGGTGATTTCTCTTTCACAAATGGAGCTAGGGACACTGCCTTTCCATTTCACGGACCACAAAGTTGCAGCTCGCCAACTTCACAGGTAAGCTGGGAAAGAAAAGGTGAGGCGGATGGAGAAAAGGTGAGGCGGATGGAATCAAGATTGGAAATTAGCTAAACAGTGTTGTTGAGAAGAAGGTGGGCAGATGTAACACAACTGAGACCAGTTAAAAACTGGCTGGTTAATTACTACTGCCTTCTGGAATCTTTGTATGAAACAATGGCTTCCTTATTGATCAACGGATATACTAGCTGATGACAAAAGTACTGCTACTGCATGAGCACATGCCATAGCTGATTGATAATATGGGTGGGTTTTTTTTTTTTCCTACGATTTATGTCTTTTGAATTCTGTTTACTCGTGCGAGAGAGTATGAAGAGAAAAACAATCGCAGGCGATTTTGGCTGATATAGTTGAAGTCGGTACAGTATCTACTACAATCGACTTGTAGACACCGCTTTAAAAAGACACACCGTTTAAAAGAAGCCACAAGCAACAAGCCCAAAATAACCTAGCCTATATCTTTTCTTCCTCCAATTACTAGTATATCTAAGGTTTGGTTGGCACGAGCTAGCTCAAGCCAGCTATGAGGAAGGAAAAGTCCTCCAATTACTAGTATATCTAAGATTTGGTTGGCACTGGCTAAAAGCCACAAACAGCAAGCCTAAAATAACATAGCCTATATCTTTTCTCCCTCCAATTACTAATATATCTAAGGTTTGGCTGGCACGAACTAGCTATCAAGAAGGAACCCTTTTCCTTTTTCACCTAGCTACAAACCGATCGCCCAAGCTGTACAGCGACTGGCGAATAAAATTTTGGGCTATAAATGAAGGCAGGCGCAAGGTCTCCACAAGCCTGGCCACAGTACCAGACAAGCCTTGCAGCGATAGGACAAGCGAGAAACATGGCTTCTAGCACGAGTGCAGCTCCGTTGCTCAGAGCCATAGCAGCGGCGTCACTTTTCGCCGTCGTGGTATGCTCCCCTGCGGCCGCCGAGGCAGGCAAGTACCCGCCGCTGGCCAAGGGCCTCTCGTTCGATTTCTACAAGAAGAGCTGCCCCAAGGCAGAGTCCATCGTGAAGGGCTTCCTCAAGAAGGCCATCCAGGAGGACGTCGGCCTCGCCGCCGCGCTCATCCGCCTCCACTTCCACGACTGCTTCGTCCAAGTAAACACACCCGTACCCATCGCATCCTTTGTCTGTACACGAAAGAGAAGCTAATTAAACATCCACAAGAGAAACTAACAGCAAGCAGATAGCAGGTAGGTAGCAATACCTCCCCTCCCCGTGCGGTGCAGGGGTGAGCTAGGCCGAACTTAGAAGCCGGCCGCAAGAAGCTTCTGCAACCGCACGACTTCTTTCTGGAAACGTAAACAAGCCTAGCTAGCTAGAGAGCCTGCATAAACGCCTTCGCGTATTAGAAACATCTATTGTGCTGCTGTTTCTCTTCAACTGATGTCGACTGCATGTGCGTGCGCGGCGCAGGGTTGCGATGGTTCCATCCTGTTGGACAGCACGCCCACCGAGCAAAGCGAGCAGGAGGCTCCGCCCAACCTGACGCTCCGCCCGTCGGCGTTCAAGGCCGTCAACGACATCCGAGCCCTCCTGCAAAAGGCATGCGGCCTCGTCGTCTCCTGCGCCGACATCGTCACTCTCGCCGCCCGAGACTCCGTCCACTTGGTACGTATACATATCACATGCACAAATCTTGTTTTTTTTTTGTGAGTTTTTGTTTCGACTTCTTCAGAAATCGAAATAAATGAGACGATTTCTCCAAATAATTCTCTGAAACTGCTTCTCTAAATGGCTTCCCGAGCCCTAAATTGTATACGCTATCTACCACTGTTTTGAAAAATATAGACAAAAAGTATTAACCGTAGATAAAATCTATTAGCCGCAGCCTAAAAAGACAAATTACCCTGCACCTGCACTTAACCGAGTACAATAGATATGATTTACTTTGAATTCCTAAGGATTGCAAAGTTCTTTTACAAATTAGGAACTTATTCATCGATTACAAGATAGACATACAAACACCATTACATATATACACGACTGCATCTCTTTAACATGCACCTTGAAATAGAGACCGGGATAATCTGTGACCTCATGAGGTTTTTACTGGAAGGATGTCGGGTGGGTTTTTTTGCTATAGTTTATGACTTTTAGTTTTTTTGCTATAATACGAGCGTTTGTGTGAATAAATCGAATGGTAGTAAGTCGTTTTGAAAAGACTATCTCGAAAAGTTATTAAAAAATAGATATAAAAACTGTTATATTTATATATTTAAGAGAAATTAAAAGCTATAAACTCTAAGTGATAAGATGTCATGTTTTGTTAGCGGACAAGGTTGCTTTATTACAGTAGATACAAAAACAAGACCGATCACACCCCTGTTCACATGGGCACTCTTTACATCTCTCATTCTTTTAATTTGTCTTTTTTTTTCTCTAGATTGGTACAGTAAGGAACCTACCTCAGCCTAGCCTAGAATTAGGAAACGTGTCCCTGTCTCCGCACGTGGATTATGGGCCGTGATCGATCCATGACATCTTTTGACTATTCCGCATATTTTCCTCTTATTGGTCATGCACGTCGCCTACCTTGAGAAATCTAGACGTTTTTGATACTGTTAGCATACAAAAATTCCAAATTTAGCTCTCTTCGTACAAAAATTCCAAATCTAACCCCCCTCCCCACCGCACGACTCACCAGGAGGCGACACGTGGCGAGTCGCGTGCGTCCGGACCGCGACGACTCGCCAGAGGCGACTGCGTGGCGGAGTCGTCGCGATCGACCGCGACGACTCACCGGGAGGCGACACGTGGCGAGTCGCGTGCGATGCCGGACGCCACGACTCACCGAGGCGACACGCGGCACGATTTTAGAGCCGTGCGTTGCCACGTGTCGCCTCCCGGTGAGTCGTGCGGTCCGGCATCGCACGACTCGCCACGCGTCGCTCCCGTGAGTCGTGCGGTCGATCGCGACGACTCCGCCGCGTGTCGCCTCTCGGCGAGTCGTCGCGATTCAGTATCGCACGACTCCGCCACGTGTCGCCTCCTCGTGAGTCGTGCGGTGGGGAGTGGGGCTAGATTTGGAATTTTTTCATAAAAAGAGCTAAAATTGGAATTTTTGTGCACAATGGTATCAAAATAGTCCAGATTTCCTACCTTGATCAGTATTGTAATTGTACGGGAGAATACACTACTTACAGCTATAATTCCAAAAATAGTCATATGTCACATGTATTGATAAAAATATTATTTTTACTATCTAGTGACCAGGCGGCAGCATTGAAGGGCTAACACGTGGTCCCTGCCGCCCCACCACCGGATGACAAGCAACCTGCTGCCCCACTGGCAGACGGCAAGGGTTTGCCGCCCCATAACCAGACGATAGGTGATTAAGCCGGCTTAATCACACGCCTATTTTTATATATTATTTATTTAAAATTTCAAATATAGCAGATAAGCTCAAAAAATTATAAAATTTTATGCTCGGCTTCCAAACATAACTTATTTCATTGTGTAATTTTTTGATAATTTTATCCACTGTGAATGTTGCTTAAAAATTCATACAATTTTGATATTTGTAGAAGTTCTTACATACAACAAATAAGCTCCAAAAATTATAAAATTTTATGTAAAGCCTTCTGACATAGTCATAGTAATTATGTAATTTTTTAAAAATTTATGTACTCTGAATTTGCTAGTGATTCCCTGTTGTCCTCCCCTCGTAGCATCCTGACACTGTCGTAGTAATTGTCTATTTTTTGAGAATTTTATACATTACAAAAATTTATAGAAGTACATGTAATAGTATAAAAAAATGCATCACACGGGATGTGATATAGCTCAACCATCTGAGCCGCTGCTATCTCCTCGTCGTGTCTGGCTCCCCGTGTGTGGCCTTGTCTTCCGTTGAGCACGAGCATGCCCCATTGGGTACGTCAGTCAGTCCAGAGGTCGCGTCTTGGTTCAGAGGAGGTATGGAGACTGTTCCATTTGTTGAGTGGTCGACAGTGGTCCAATAGGTAGAGGTACAATAGGCTGGGTCTGGTAAGAATCGATGTCTTCCAACTAAGACATGCTGAACTACGAGTCGCCAGCAATAATGTCGTGGTCGAAGGACTCTAAAAATACCCGTGGTGCGGAGGATCTCTCAGCTTAACCGTACGACGTGGCAGTGAAGCCGAAGAAGCTCTGCCCATCGAAGTCTCCAAACCCTAGGTATGGTGTGATTGTTGAGCTCTGCCATGCGTACACTGCAAACCCTGGTATTGTGTACCGCTCCCTGGAAGCATCTAGGAGGTCCGTATCGTTATCGGTGGACTCGACATCACCCCCACGTTGAATTAGAGACTGCAAGAAGAAACGATATTAGTCATAATAAATATTCTGAACGTAGAATGCGGATCTCGTACCTCTCGGATGTGCAACGAAGATGAATGACTGGGAGCGGTAGTCTGTGTAGGTGGTGTGGACGTCAAAAGTGGTGCATCTCGACGACGGACCTGCGGCAGAAGAATGCCATGATGTTAGCGGAACGTACGCCTAACAGAAAAACAAAACCTAAGTTTGCATGTAAGTTATCTCCTCGTCGATATGGCCTGCGGATGATCGACGACCACTATTACGACGCCGGACAGATTCAGTAGATTGTGATGGCCGACCAGACTCGTTAAGTTGTGATGACTTGGCAGGTAAGCATGGCGCCCCCACTGAGTGCCCGATGTGCACATCGTGATCCGTTGAACTGTTGTAGCTCATGCTGTGCACTATTTTTTTTGCTCTACTTTAGGATGTACTTCAAAATATTCTGCACGACCGGAGGGCGGTCTCGGATGCGCTTGTGATGCGCTGTGCCTGCTCCATCTAAAGTGACATACGAAATAGATTCAGTGACGACTGGTAAGAATTTCTTAAATGAAACGATCAGAAATTACAACTATCTTACACTGTCGTGCCACCGAAAAGCGTTGTGGCGATTGATTAAGCGTCGTAAAACTATAGTGGTATGTGATCTGCTCGGGGGGATCTGGTGGAGGAACGGTGAGTCTACTGCGTGATCGGGGTACGTATTAGTCCAGGTATGTGTCATACGTCCGAACATTGTATGGATGTTGCTCCATGATGGCATCCAGATGTGTCTCGTCTGTCCATACCGTCGTTCACTCATGTTGCATTGGCCGCCAGTCCGTACCATGCCGACCCGCCCTTGATTGTCTATATTTCTGGAATCATCGATGTTACAAAGCAACACATATAAAGTGTAAACATTACTCGGATGGAGTTTGACTCACCCGTGTCTGGCTCGCGGTAGGAACCTGCCGTTCGGAGGGGGCACAACCTAGTGGAAATCGAACTGGCACATTACGCACTGTGGCACGTAAGCCTCCATTGTGTACGAGAACACCAGATGGTGTGTTGCCACCTACAACGCCACGTCCTGCAGGCATTGTAGGGACAGCCTATGCGACGATAAACTTTGCACGAAGTCTACAATCTATGGACCCCAGATGATCTCACTGTCGTACAACAACTCAACTCATTGTGCCACAGCAAGTAGTACCTTGACGATTTGCCCTTAACCCTAACGAATTGTCACTACAGTAATTACGACTACTTAATTACAATAATAAATTATGGGTATCGTACGTACATAAAAATAATAAAAACTATGTTTAAATTACTACGTCCTATTTACTTTATAATACAAAATATATTAATGATGACTAACTAAATAATACTAATTAACTACAACTACAGTAATAATATCAAAAGCATACAATAAAAAATTACTTGCCTTTCAGCAGAAGCAATCAGCACTGCCACATCCCCTGCCATACAAATGTCAAAATCTTATAAATTTTTAAGCAACATTCACAATGAATAAAATTACCAAAAAACTAAACAAGAAAGTACGTTGTGTAAGAAAGCTGTGTATAAAATTTTATAATTTTTTGAGATCATTTACTATATTTAAAAATTCAAATAAAATAATATACAAAAAATTAGGGTAGTGATTAAGCCGGCTAATCAACCGACTTAATCACCTACCGCCCAGCTAGGGGCGGCAGGGGCCATGCGTCAGCCCTCTAGCGCTGCCGCTCGGCCACCGGATGGCAAAAATGATATTTTTGTTAATACGCGTGATATACGGCTATTTTTGCAATTATGGTTGCAAATAGTACCAAATGTGGCAAAAAATGTACATGATGATAGCATAAGCTAGGCACTACATTTCTCCAGCTTTGCATGGCAACGACGTATGTCTACCTCTGGAAAATAATAAGGTCCTGTTAATTTTGGCAGGCCGGCGGGCCGAAGTACAAGGTCCCCCTCGGCAGGCGTGACAGCCTAACATTCGGGTCAGAGCAGGACGTCTTCGACGCCCTCCCGGCGCCGACCTCGGACGTCACCACGCTCCTCAGCTTCCTGGCGAAGATCAACCTCGACATCCACGACCTGGTGGCGCTCTCCGGCGGGCACACCGTCGGCATCGCGCACTGCACCTCCTTCCAGAACCGCCTCTTCCCGCAGGACCCCGTGATGGACAAGTGGTTCGCCAGGCACCTCAGGCTCACCTGCCCTGTCGAGAACAGCACCAACACCACCGTGAACGACATCCGGACGCCCAACACGTTCGACAACAAGTACTACGTCGACCTGGTGAACCGCCAGGGGCTCTTCACCTCCGACCAGGACATGTACACCGACTGCAGGACCAAGCCCATCGTGACCAGGTTCGCATTGGACGAGTGGGCCTTCTTCGAGCAGTTCATCTTCTCCATGGTGAAGATGGGGCAGATCAAGGTGCTCACGGGCACGGAGGGGCAGATCCGCGCCAACTGCTCCGTGCGCAACGCCGGCAACGGCGACCTCCCGTGGTCCGTCGTCGAGGCTGCCGAGAGCCTCGTGCTCTAGACTAGTCTTGGCGTGCAGCCGGCCGGTGTGTTGATTGGGCTTGCGGTAGCTTGGCGTTCGATTTGCGCTCGTGAGTTTGCAGCTTGCATGGGTTGAACGGTTGTCGCGTGGGTTAAGCCGGCGAATAACGTACGGTACAACCGTACAGGAGTGAAACACTGCGTACTCGGTAGCCGACATAAAGTACGTAGTTGTGTAAGTGTATGCATGGTGAATTCGTAACTTCCGATCGATGAAACCATGGACGTTGGGGGCGGCCATGTCGCAAAACTCAACAAATAATGAAGTTGTTTGGACCAATAAATAAACAGTGGTATCTTGTGATACCTCATGTCATTATCCTTTGGATAATCACGCGGCGGCGTACAGATTATTATTTGCTTGATCAGTAAAACACCGTTCCGGTAAATAACAAGCATTTACCAGAGTAGCGCAGCAGAACAATAAGATATACACTGTCTTGTTTATTACAGCAATTGTCACATGGCTTAAAGTCTGGTTTTACAAAAGTATATAAGCAAAAGGTACGGAAATGATACCCCGGGGATCTCTCGCCTGCTCCACTGGGCCGCCTACTCGTCCCAGCCAAAGTATACGGGGTCCACCTCGTCTGGGTCCTCCGAATCACCACCCTCTTCTCCCTCGAGTTCTGCGGATCCTGCTGCCCCCTCATCCTGCTCGTAGTAATCCTCGAGCGGAGTGAGGTCTAACAAAGGAAATTAATAGCAATGGTGAGTACCACCGTACTCAGCAAGCATATTATTAGCAAATGCACTGATATGGCTCTCATGTCCTTATGTCTATATTCTAATCCTGTTTATTCTGAAATTTAGCTTAGGAAAATAGTTGTCATCTTTTCATTATCAAAACTTTCTATTTTTCACCTGGTGGGGTAAGATCCCTAGTGATCACCGTAGTCCGCACTCCAACGGACTGGCATGAATTCATGATTTTGTTAAGTACTGCGCAGGCTTGTACCACTGTACCCAAAACTACTCTGAACCTTCTGAACTAGGCTTTTCGCACTACCTTAGGTGTGGAATCCGGCTCAAAGCACAGAACCTTTCTCCGATTACGTTAATCCATTCACCAGCCCATCTATTATCCATCGGAGTACCAAGTCACTCACTTGGGCTCCACCGATTTTCAATAGTGTTTGATTGGACCGGCTCCCGGCCCAACACTCCACCTAACACATATAGTGTCTAAGACTTACTCACTTCCAGACTTGCGTTACTGGTCCTGAGTTTCATCTATCTCTTTACTCACACATAAATACTTACCCTTTGTGGTGAAATGGTTAACGTAACAGGATACTAATTTCTGTCCATCCGAGATAGGGGAATGGTTGGCACGTTATGTACGACTCCCGATCCGAGTAAAAATGTGGTAGGTCCTTATATTATAACCATATGTAAAGGGGTTCGCCTAGCCTCTCTTCATTCTTTCCCAAAACCCCTTTACCCACCGTATATAAATAACTCTGCTAGTGGGTCTGCTGCTCCTCTTAGCAGGACCACGGCTAATAGCCTTTTTCTTACTCTTTCTTTCTTCCTTTTCTCTTTCTTTTTCTCCTATTTTCTTTTCACAACTATTTCCATACTTACCATCTTTATTTCTTGACTTCCTTTTTAAAAATGATTTTCATGCACTTAAGTATATATATATATTCTGACTGAAAATACTGTATGTACTGAATATAACTAGGTACACGTTGGAATCATCAGTAGCAGACTCCGTCTTCTTAGTTTGAACTTGTTCAAGTTCTGTCGATTCAATGATCAAAACAAACTCAATAGTAAAACTAGCCACAAGCTCAAGATCAATCTACCCTCACATTCATACATAATCTCATAGCTCAAGATCAATCTACCATCACATTCATACATAATCTCATAAATATGTCATTTCATCACAGAGCACTTATTATTTGACCACAAAATCACTTTGCACTTTCTTTAGAATAGACATCCGAAAAGAACAGTAACAAAGTAAAAAGAATATTGCAACACTGACAACACTTGTGGTACTCAAAACCACTGAGAAGAAATTAGAGCAAGGCACACCTCTAGGTGTTGTCCTAGAAAATCAAGCGCCTCGCTTTGCCAAGCAAGAAGACAAAATTTGACGGAGATATAATACCGATCTTCACACCACGACAAACCGAAGGTGAAGTCGATGGTCGAAGATGCCGCACAGGACCACCAGAGCACACCTGACTGAGTGCACTCAAGAACAACAAGGAAGAAAGCTAAAGAGAAGGAAATATGAGATCCGAAGATGAGATGCTCACGGATGAGGAGATGATGCCTTTAAATAGAGGAGGCAGGGGCTGTGGTGTGGTGGCTGCGAGCGATCGGCTCCGAGGAGTTCGGGCCAGCTCGCGCCTCCACCGCCGCATCTCCAGTCGCTGCCTCCCCATTCACTGCCCAAATTGCCCCGTAGAGACGAAGTCCAGATCCAGGTGAAGCACTGCTCGGGGACGAGACTGGGTCTCCTCCCCCTTATCCCTTCTGCGCAAGTTTGGATGGTCCGAACTTTGCCTCGCGTAAGTTCGGACGGTCCAAACTCACCCCCGTGCAAGTTTGGACAGTCCAAACTTTTCCTCGCGCAAGTTCGTATGATCTGAACTCGCCCCCGTGCAAGTTTAAACGGTCTGAACTCGCCCTTGCGCAAATTTGGATGGTCTGAACCCGCATCGTGAGTTCGACCGGTCCAATCTCTCCCGCTACGAGAGATCGAACAATCCGAACTCTCCCGCGTAGCGCATGCCTGTGAGGGTTTCAGCCCTTTTCCTTCTGTTGTCCCACCGATAAGTGGGACCTTCATTTTTTTTCTTTACCAGATTGAAAAATTACCAATTTGTCCTCAGAAGTCCAACAGATAGTGAGATTTGAGGTAAGATGATGAATTCTTCTAACTGTTTAATATGATGGAAGGAAATGACTACATCGTAATGCATGATGAGAATTCATGATTCATTTTGATGTGCCGAGACCCTGTATGAAAAATGATAGGGTCAGGTGAGAGATAAAATTTTGGATTAAGACCTTGTATGAAAAAGGATAGGGGTGACCCTATATGAAAAAGGACAGGGCAAAGATGTGTCATTGATGGATGAACACCTAGCTATACCGGTATATGTAGAAGTAAGCGTTGAGTTGAACATTGCATTCTTGAGAAGAGAATCATAAAGAAATAGCATGTGCTTGTAACTGAATGGAGAGGAGAATTTGAAAGTGAGATAATGCTGGTTGAGATGAAATGTTAAAATATTGCCACCTTGCATATTATTCTACTTTGTACTTGCTGAGTCATGGACTCATCCTTGCCTATTTGTTGTTTTTAGGTGAGCAATGATGACGACATGCATGGGAAGGGAGTAGCACATGGATACCTGCATTATTTAGCCTTCACTTCACTTTGCACTTAGTCAAGTTTAGATAAGATCACGATTTTGATTCAAGATAGTTTCACAATATCACAGTTTTGATTCAAGATAGTTTCTGATATTTTAGTTAACTTACTAAAATACCTTTTCTTGACTCGGTCTTCATCTTTCCTTGTAAGTAGTTGCCATGCTTACCACGTGTAGGTATACCGCTAGCTTGCCACACGTCGGTAAGTCTCTCCTATTTTTGTTCCACCGGATCACACCTAATTTGGACCAATCAAGCCACATGATACAACTCATTGCTCGAACGTTCCTTCAATATTTTTCACATTTATTGTGTTATGCATAAGCTTAGCCTTCTCACCTGATATTCTTGATTGTTCTGGGCCTCACCTCCTCCATGAGTACAGCTTTGATCCTTGTCGTTGATCATGGTTGACTCTAAGCAACCCTGAACATCCAAACACTAAGAAATTATTTCTGAACACAAGTTCTTCATAACTTGATACACAATACCTGTAATATGCATCATGCAGAACATATGTACTGATCTAGGTTAAACAAAACCACACCATAACTCAAGTTCCCAAAATACCACAAACTAGTTGAGAGGAGCATCTCTGCCGGTCTAATCGTATGCCCAGGTTGGTCAAACCGGTGGTGCCCAGCGATTAGACCACCCCCTAGCTGATAAGACCGTCTGGTCTGCAAGCAATCTAGAAAAACGACAAATTTGCAAATTCAAACTTTCACTCTTCTCAAATAGCAATGGTTCATCATAATATAAAACTGGGCTTTCTCACATGATCCTTCACTAAAAAATCAATATCTTTTTTTGCTTTTTCGCCACCTCGATCTGTTGCTCAACTCGTATATATCCATCACTCTACGTGTTTGGGAATTGGCCCCCAATGTGGCCCCTTCGTCCGATCGTACATAGGCCTAAATGCATGTGTAAGCAAATAATAGATCCTATTATGGCTAATAAGGAAAAGTCATGCATGTCTCTAGCATTAAACTCCTCAAGCGAGATATTTATATAAAGATTCCTCCCTATAACTATAAATAGGGAAGTGTTATATAATATTCGTATGTTTTTTGGGCTCAAGTCAAATAAGATTTTGATGCATTAGTCTCCATCCAACGATACCACCATACCCTTTTCCAAAATAATGAGTGCTCCAAATCTGGGGTATTGAATATCTATCTAACGGATCCGAATGAGTTGTCCGAATCTAGGGTGTTGGATCTTCCATCTTATATCCTAAAATCTGAGTAATTTTATCTCTAAAAATTATACAAATATTATATAGATAATTCTCTATAAATATGATACTTAGGACACCACGGAGAAGAAGGATTTTTGGGAAAGAGAAAGTGTAAGAACATCAAACACTGCCACAACTATTCTACGCATATCCCCACATTCGAGTCGTAGAGCTTGGATACCCCCTGAGGCCCTCAAAGGCCAGTTACCTACCATTTGACTTGCAACCACATCACTGCGGTCTACGGATAAACGGCTATTAGAAACAAAGGCACAAGCTGCTCTCTGAACGGCGTCCAGTATGCTGCAGGGCAGGGACGTCCGTTGGACTCTTTGATCGGGGAAAACAAATAAACGAAGAGGTGGGTGGAAAATAGATAAAATCATATAAAGCCGAGGCAGAGCTCGAGAGGGAATGCCGCGGTCCCGTTCGTCTCCTGCTCCGGCATCCTCCGCCCGCGCCTCCGTCGTCCTGCTACTCTACCGTTCAGTAACAAGTCCAGACATGTATCATATCGCAACCGTTCAGTAACTTACAACGCATGCCCAGTTTCGTCGATGCTTCTCCCGTCTATTAGCAGTGATAAACTGATCATCACAAACAGAACGGGCACAATTGCGGAAAAAAAGGAAGAACTTAACGGGCTTCGAAGAATAAAAAAGATGGGTAACTCGTATATTTATTTTCTCCACAACTTACAGCAAGCAGGTACACGTCGCACAAACCGACGCTTCGTACACTATGCTATGTCAAGAACACCGAAACGAAAAGTATAATGAACAGAACAACTAGGAACACGATCATCAGAATCTGCCCCTTAATGCCAGCCTTTTTCATTACCATTGCCACTCTTTTCTGCACCAGGACATGGAATAAAGTCTTGTCAGAGTTTTAATTTTGCAAGAACTTGCCAACATTTGAAACGTCTTTGATGCAACAAATAAGTATGGCATCATGCTTCGCTTGTAATTGAAAAGTATTCATTCAGCGGTAAAAAATTCTTAGGGGAATCAAATTGGAGCAAAATCAAATTATCTACAGCAGATGATGAAGGAACTAACCTGCACAAAGTCAAGTCTGTTCGATGTAGTTTCCATCTCCAAGCTTAGGCCGTTTAAGATCCTTTCCTGTAAAAAAAACAACATGTTTTGTAGTTACTTCATTTGCTACACTCCTTTTACAATGCTACACTTCCAGCAAGAAAAATGACTCAAACATGATTAGGAAATACACTTGAACAACTGAAAATAAAATTGAATGAGTGTCCTAACTAGGTAGGTACTGAGTACAGTTCCCTTCGAAAGAGTTTGCTGAGCATTTTTAGTTCCTTAATTAACAACCTCCACAACTCTAGCAACTTTGCAGCTTGCCAATACAATTACCTGTCCAGACAGCTCTTCGTGTATGGTTAGCCCTACACCTCCAATCCTTTGAACACTTTCACTGAGCTCATCAAGTTCCTCATCCTGCTGCCTGAAGGAAAATTCAGTACATACATCATATCGATTCAGACCATATGAACTTTACATTGTTACCATAGCATAATTTATAATCAAGACATATTTTGCCTAACAATTCCAAGTTTAACATGATTGTAATTGACTACCTAATACAAGTATGTCTTACTTGCAGATACAGAAAAACAGCAACGAAGCTAAAAAATGTTGTATAGCTACTTACATAAAAGTAGCTTTTAATGATAACTAAGAGTATACTCATATGGGTGCCGGAGGAAAGCACAAGAACTAGCAAAAAAGGATAACATGGTTGAGTTAGTTACACAACTGTAATAATTCAGGAAGAGCAACAAAGATATCAAATAGAGCAATAATGTACAAGATCCACGTGCCACTTGGGCAAAACCACCTTCTAGCATTTAACTAAAGAGCTCAGCAGACTAACATACGTGTGTGTCAAAAGCAAGAGCCTCAGTAATAAAGGGTAGCATTCTCATGATGGCTAAAAACACTGGCATTCAGCAGAGATAAAAATATTAGACATGTGATAACTAGAAAATTAGTAAATTAAACACTACCCGGCACCTGCTTACATAAAGCTAGAGTTTTTAGTATAGTTATCAGATTATACGTGTTGGACAGACAATATGTTTCCAACCAACATATTTGCACAGTAGACAGTACATCAAAAGTAAGTAAGTAACAGAAAGCAAACTCACCTCATAAGTAGAAGCTGCCTGTCAGATTCTGAAGCAATGAAGTCATCATTGTCTTGGGAAGAATAGTGGTTATTTCTACTTGTGCCTATTAGGTCCTCGTGTGCTGTAAATTTTGAATTTCTCTTCCCCTTTTCAACAGTTCTCCTGACAGTACCAACCTGGATATGTTTATCCATAGACAGGAAGCCAGAATAAATAAACTTTGCATTGGCAACCGTAGAATTCAAAGCATAGTAACATAAACATTATTCCCATCTGTCTTTTCTTTTCCATACTACAGGATATCATGTTTAGTTGTAATTGTGTCACTCATGCATGCTCAAGATATACCTCATTTATAATCCTATGAAACATGTAGAAGGAAAAAAATCAAAGGGATTCTCTAGCATAAGTATAATTTGTAAAGAACCAGTTAACGGTTGACATATTCTAAAAAAGTTTGAAATGAAATGATGGAACATCAAGAAATACCTGATTACGAGCAGAGCCAGTCCAGTTCCGTCGTCTAGAAAGCTCAACTTCATCAAGTCCATAATATGCTGGATCCCTTGATGCAACTGAGATCGTCTTTTCCAACTCATCCACCTTTCAGCATAAAACAGCACCAGTTACACCAGAATAACTGTACATGAAGAAGGGAATAGATACCCCACTAAAAGATAAATCTAATATATCAGATGCATAGGCTGCCACAGGAATACGGATGGTAGTGGAAAATGACCAAAGTGAAGAACTTTGCATTTTTCCACTTCTGCTAACAGTTTCTTCTCCATGTACCAACGACAGATAGTAACGACATTAGCGAAGATTTATGTCACTGTTATAGCCTGTTGTCGTACCTGCCACTCGATGCTCTCACAGTTGGTAAGAAGCTCTTTTGTCAGATGAACATATTCTCCTGTGTTTGAAGCAGTTTGCTCCCACCGATGGAAAGTACTTTGCAATTTATCAATCTGAAACAGAAAACCTCAGCACTAAAAGAAGAATGCAGATGCATGCATGCTGATGATGCAATATGTTTCTGAAGTTGAGACAGTTAAGCAGCACGAACACAACAAAGCTCTATCTTCAGGAATAACAGAACGGCACAGATAAATGCATGATGATGTGATACGTTTCTGAAACTATGTGTTAAGCAGCAAGAGTACTCTTTAACAGTTCCATCTTTTCTACTATCCAGATTAAAGGGCCTTGAGTTGTCAGATCAAGAGGACTAAATTACAAGCCTAAGCCACTACCATGCTGGAGATGCATCAGGTAGCATACTCAAAATCCACACTTACATATTTATACATAAAACATATCGACCTTGTACTGCAAAAATTATTCAAAGAGTGTAATATATCTTCTTGCACATAATTGTAGTTCTTCTCTCATGTCACAATAATGTCTGTTAAGTAATATCAGATTGCTTTCATGCACAATGGGCACGCCAAGGTACTCTAGCGCAGGTGCCTAACTAATTTAAATTTGACGACAAGTCGACGAAAACAGGCCGGTGGGCATAATTTGCAGACTCAGCGAGAATTAGACAAACACGGGTATGCGCGCGCACGCTCGAATTTTGAATCCTGAATTTCTGATCGGTACATACAGGACGACGATAAGAGTAGAGAGAACAAGGAGAGCAAGAATTACCGAGGCCTGGATCTCCTCTCGGACGATGTAGAATGGATCTTGCGCGGAGCTCATATTACCAACGCGAAAGGATCCTGCGGATTGGGGGTTTGGGCGACTGGATCTGATTTCCCCCCAAACCCTAGACTTTGGGCGAGGGATCTGACATGAGTTTGACGCGGGGATCCTCCTTCGATCGGGTCGGTGGAACCGGCGGGTGGGGGGCGCACCAGGTCCACGGTTTGTGTAGACTCGGTGCACTGTCTGGCGTATCGCTGTGCCTGCCCGAAAGGCCGAACTAGGCGTTGCTGTGTGAACCCGATGCACGAACAACGGCGCCGAAGCATCCGGAAAGGCGTATGCGTTGCTGCGCTCGGGGTCGGAGCAGATAAGAGAAACGGGTAAACCACAACCGCGCCGACCAAAACCCTAGGCGCGGGAACCCATGGCGACCTTCACCACCGCCGCCGCAGCCGCAGCGCTGGCGTCGCCGGCACCGTGCCGTCCTGCCTCCCTCGTCGCGCGCTCGCAGGCAGCGTGCCCCTCGCGGTGGACGCCGCTCCGCTGCTCGCCACCGGCAGTGGGGCTCCGGCGAGCATCCGCGCCTCCTCGTCGGGGAAGCACGCTCCTGGTGAGTCCGTCGGCAACTCCAGTCGGTTACTTGTTGATTCCCCCTTACTCAACGCAGCATTTTGGCTACTTCAAATTAGCTCATGGAATGGGATGCACCGTGCACGAATTTTAATCAGTAATTTGGTCTAGATGGTAGAATAGTCGCTTTGAGATGTAAACCTGGAGCTATGACTTACATTAGCATTTCATCTACTGTGTCAGAGTTCCAATTCAGTCTTACTGAGAGCAAATTGGGACTATCGACATATATTTTTGTTCTTCTATGCCCCGCAGATAATAATTCAATAATTTGATATGTCTGCTAGCTAACCTAGCTTATTTGTCACTCATCACCGTGCAGTATCCACCTCTTTGTTTTGAAGGTTGTTAACTAACATCAGTAGGTAGGATTTTTTTACTAATCACCAACATACTTGTTGCAGCTCTATTAGATGGTATATGCCCTTAAACCCTGAATTTGTTTGACCCACCTAAAGGTTGGGATTATTTCCTGAATGTCACTATAGGTCTTTGTAGCTGTTTTGTCATATATTGATCAATTATAGAATATGATCAAGCTATTATGTTCAGTTTTTAGTGTCCTTGTGTTTGTGCGTAGCCTCCTGCAGGCTGCGGTCATTGTCATAAATGTAATTATTTTTATGTCAACACCACTTAGTTTTATTTTTTTGTTTTAATATTTGTTTGTTTCTGCTACTTATTTTCTATATCATTTCTACCTTTTTTTGGATAGGTTGAAGCGAAGAAGCAAACATTTTCTTCATTTGATGAGTTACTGGAGAAGTCTGAAAAGCCTTTACTCGTTGACTTCTATGCAACTTGGTAATCGACTAGAAGTAGTGAAACTCATGATCTCAAATGTCTTAATGGGTTGTGTCAGTGCTCTAGACTAGATATAAATTCTCTCCATTATCAAACCTCATGGAGCCAAGTTTGGTGGAGGTATGTCCTGTTTTTGTCCCGAAAGTATCACCAACCTTTGTGGTGAACGGACTTGGATTGGCCTCCTTTTGTTCATCTTCTAAATAAATTTCATGCAACATATCAGTGCTCAATACTGTTTTTTGCACTTCTCGCCTTTACTGTTCATGATGTGGACTTTTAAAGTGGTATTGTGTCATTTTTGCTTTTAACCCAAAAGTGAACCTTACTAATTTCAATGCTTCTGGGTTACATAGTCAATTTGTTCATATACTTTTGATGAAGATGTGCATTTTTTCTGACAAAATGAGAAGCATAGTTTCATAGTGTACTTCCTCTACCCAGAAATGTAGGTCGCCGTGGGTTCCATACGATCAAGCTTTGACCATTAATATATGTTATAACTACACAAAAATAATATTATTGGATTTGTCTTATAAAATTCTTTAATAATATATATTTTTTATTATTTTTACTAATATATTATGATAATAAATCATAATCAAAAGTCTTGTATTGAAGACCATAAAAAGTCAAAAATGACCTACATTTGTTGATAGAGAGTGCTTATTATGAACCTAAGTTCATAGGGAGTAAACAATGTTAAGAGGATGGCCGAGCGGCGTCGGCGTAAAGGGGGGGAGAGAGAGACTATAGATAAGAATGACCTTGTTATTTCTTACTTGATTGTAATAGTATACGGCAGCCCCCTTATATAGATAGGCTCTCTCTAACAGATAGAATCTAATCTTAATCATATATCTAACAAATAGAAACTAATATTATATCTCTAATAGATAAAAACTAATCTCTAACTTCCTAATAATAAACTGGCTAGGTCTAGGGCCCACGCCCATAACAGTACTCATCTACCACAGTCCCAACTCCAAACTGGCAGAGCAATGCCCATTGGTAGCCTGTAGGCTTCATTACACCATGCACAAAAGGCAGATGGTTGGCATCATTCAAATTATGATGACCACTCCTGACAATAGCTTAGTTCTGTCTGCCTTTACATGGCTTTGTTTTAGGAAGAATGGAAGATCGATAAATTTATGCTTTGATGGTGTATCTTTGTATTTATTTTTATTCTTTTTGTTAGGTGCGGTCCATGCCAATACATGGTTCCCATACTTCAAGAAGTAAGCGAAAAGTTGAGTGACAAGATTCAAGTTGTGAAAATTGATACAGAGAAATACACGAGCATTGCAAATCTCTACAAAATTGAAGCATTACCAACTTTTATCATCTTCAAGAATGGGAAACCTTGTTATCGCTTCGTAAGTTTTCATGAACCGTCTTTTTTCCATTTTTCATGAATAATTGTTCAACTAGGGCTAATGATAACAATGTTTATTTCCTTTTTTGTGGTCTATGCTGTTTTGCTGGCTGGCATGTAGGAGGGAGCATTGCCTGCTAATCAGCTAATCCAACAGATCGAGAGTGCTTTGGAGGTTACAAATTAGCATGTGTGGCAAGCAGAGAAAATTTCCCTGAAATGTATGCTGCTACCCATGACATATGCCTATATATGTTTGAATCTTCTTATTGTAGATTACTAATTATTGATTATTGCTCAGAGATTTTACCTGAATTACAAGATGAATTGATTCAAAGCTACAGTTCAAACCATTGTACTGATTCATGAGTCATCTGTTACTTCATCTTTTTATTTGAGTTGAGATCGAAAAACAGAGACTAAACTGTATCTTTTGCAGTATGTAATGAATTTTCTGACATGTAGGTCCGAGAATCTCAATAGCATATATGTGTTGAAAAAGTATACTTTCTTTTACTCTGATTATGGAGTTAGCAAAGTTAGTTATGCAAAAGTAAAAGGAAGGCCTGGTCTATTACATATGCTGGTTCACCATGATTTTGTTCTCAACTTGTCGGCTTTAGATCCATTCACTTTTCTCCAACTTTAGTCAGCTACGATATTACCAAAAAAAACCTTTTTCCCCTTTCTATAATCACCTACCTTTATTAGCTTCTCATTTTTATTCTTTGTGCTATCTCCACCACTTAGGTACGGCAATAGGGGTGTCAAAGCCAAACCAGTCAGGCAGCTACTCTAGTACCACTTTGTTGAGCCCTGGTTCTAATCATTGCCATCTACACACTGGGGTGGTAATCAACTTTAGTTTCTATGTTATCAAGGCGTCGCCGTCGCCTAGGCGTCCTGGCGCTTCAAGGTGGATGCCAGGGGCTGTCGCCTAGTTTGTCAAAGTTAGGCGGTCGACTGAGCTTCCAGGCGTCGGGGAGACGGCGGCGGGAGGCGGCGTAGGACCAGATCCGGTGGCGAGGAGCCCCGATCCGGCGCGGGGAGGCCGGATCCGGCGTCGTCCGGGTGGAGGCGCGCGCAGACCGGATCTCAGTGGCGAGCCCGATCCGCGCGAGAGGCCGGATCTGGGGGGCGGCGGCTAAGCCAGTGGAGGGCCGGGGTGGAGGCGCGGCCGTCCGGAGGAGGCGTCGGAGAGAGGCGCGCGCTCGAGAGGAGGCGGTGGATCCGGAGGGGAGGAGAGGAGGCCGATCCGGAGGGGACTGGGGACAGACCGAAGAGATTGAGAGATCGAGCACGGGGTGACTGTGGATAAAAGGGTTTGGAAGTTTTAAATTTTAGTCCTCAGAGTTCTATAAAATTGCAATTAGGTCCTTTTTTAGAAATATCCTGATTTAGATTTCTAGAGTTCCGTTTTCTTTTTTTCTCTACCATCGTCTAATCATCGCCTAGACGCCCGCCTAGGCGCCTAGGCGTCCTGACACCTCTGGAGCGCCTCGCCTCGCCTTGTCGCCGTGACAACATAGTTTAGTTTCAGTAAGAAATAGATCATATGACAGGTAGCAATAAAGCAAATAACAAAGGATGTTAAGATGGTGGATCAATACAAAAGGTTTTGAAAGACGACCATATTTAACAACATAATGCAGCCAAGACAACCATGAGTACAATTAGACGGATCCAAACCTTCGATCGCACAGATCCTGATCCTGCTGCAAGCATGAATTCTCATTCCTTCACCTAATCACCTGAGCCGAATTGCTCATAGTAACTTCAGGTCTGACGCAAGTTTGCCGCCCAAAACTTCCTAACCCCAGTATTTGCCTGATGCTCCAAATTTCAGTCTGAGTTAGGCAAAAAATTACTTTGTAGGTTATTTTGTTCTAATTAAAAAATGTAAATATGATATGTATAATGCTTGTTTGTATGTTTAATACAGCATGAGACTAGGTATGAAATCCTATTTGATGACTTCTTGTGCATTATTGACTTACTGTAACCCACAATACATGAAAATGCATTCATGCTGCATGCAACAACTAGCAAATTGCTTTGTAGGAGAATATTTATGACAGCAACTTCTAATGAACTTATCTAGTGATGTCAAATGCTCAGGTTTAGAAAAGTGTATGGCTTGTCTCATCTGTCTGTGTTTCTTTCTTCTCTTCTTTTGTATGCAAAGACTGTAGTATTCATTCTGAAAGATCAAGTAAAAAGGCCAATATAAAAATAATGAGTATATGTTCGTGCAATATAATCAAAACACTTTTGTTGGGAACATCAAGCCAATAAGCTATAGAGGAAGTGTTTGATCATTTGGGGTTGGGAACATCATAACTGGATCGTTTTACATAATAATTCTGTGTTAATTAAAGAACTGGTGAAAATATAGTCTGTTAGGTTGCTTTTATCTGGGATCCTAGTTGATGCTCGGTGCTGACTTTCAGAATGTGGTTATTATTCCTACCAGCTGAAGCTACCCTTTTTCTATTGGAAGACAACATATGTGAACAATGGTTATCATGTTAGTTGATCCTCTGCCGAAGGTAATTGACCTGAAATCCAGGTACATAAGGTATGGAGGCGCACACATAAGATGCATAAATGACCTGAAATCCCGGCACATAAGATATGGAGGCGCACACATAGGATGCATACCTTGCTGATCTTTTAGATGTTTCTTTTGTGTAAAATTCTTTAATGCCTAGGATTTTTTTTGCTACATTTGTGCCTTGGGGTTCCATTTGCTGTATTTATCATTGACATGGAAAATTACCATATCCCATATTCCTCAAATTGAAAAGTGAATTATGAAGTTTACTTCAAGTTGATTGTAACATGGCATTTGCATTTTTTTTGTTTGCTTCCTGAAAAGCCAATTTATAATTTCTCATGGTCACCCTTTAGCAAACTAAAACCATACTATTGGAAAACATGTTGGAGGATGAAATTATTCCCTCTTCCTCCTGCATTGCTCCATTGTAGTGCGAGCAATTGTGGATTCCAGCATGTTGGAGAATATCTGCTTGAGTAGCGAATAAGCAATGTGCCGGAAATATCCCTTCAAGAATATCTGATGTTTTGTGGAGTAAATATGAGTGGTGTGTGTACTGTGTTCGATCTTGGACGATTTTTGCGTGAGAACTTACGTAGGTGAGAGTAACAAAATCCATTAGGTTGGGATTATTAAGCTAACTTATTTTCTTTTGTTAGTAGAAAAATTGCTATTTGTTGCAGTTACGCGCCAAACAGCAGAAAGTGGAGCTTTAGGGGATCCGAGAGGGGTGCCCAAAGCCTAAGATTTGAGTGTAAGATTTGAGTGTGGGGAGAGGAGTATAATAAATGTGGTGATACCTGATAGTCTTACAATTTTTCTTACGAATCCTTTCTCTCCTTCCATGGTGTCCTATGAGCTATATTTATAATCATATGATAGAATTTTTACACAAATATCTCCTTGATGAGTTTACTATTTAGGGCATACACGATTTTTACATGCTATATCCTAAATGTGTATATCCTTTGCTTATATGTATGTTTTGGCCATGTATGGTGAGCTGAAAGGGCCACAGTGGGGGTCACTCCAATAGTAGTCTTTCATGGGCAAGAGCTTCGCAACCGATAGGTCGAATCCATGCACTTTACGCTTTGCCCTCTCCGTCTCTTTGACCCAATGTTGCAGTTGCTAACGGCTAGGTAGGCCGAGTCCTTGAAGGTGCCTAGGCGATTGCGCTATCGTGTGTGCCCATGGTTCCACTTGGGGTTTGCTGCACATGGGTCCCCTGGTGGCATGTTGATCCGGGGCTTCACTTAGTGGTGTAAGAGGGGGGCTTCGTCTTGGGGGGAGGGGGTTGGCTTGGTGTTGGGGGGGTGTCCTTGAACATGCAGTATGGCTTCGGGGGCCTCCTTGGGCAGTGTGTGTGCATGGGCACATCCCATCGCCTGGGGCACCATGCGGGGTGCTATGCATTAGAAGCGTGGTGGCGGAGGTGTATGTGGGTCGTCGATCTCATCCGCGCGGTGACAATTCGCTAGGGCGAACGTGAACGTTTGCGTCGATAATAGGGGTGCGTGCATTGCCTGAAACACCATCCCTACCACTACTACAGAAACCATTATCACAGACGGTTCAAAAACGTCATCACAAACGGTTTTCTGAACCGTCTGACTTTATGGGTCAGTGATAATCGAAGGTTATCACAGACGGTTTGAAAACCGTCTGTGGAGTATGTATCACAGACGGTTTGTAACTACAGACCATCTGTGATAGCTGGCATCATAGACGGGTTGTAAGAAACAACCGTCTGTGATATATGCATATCACAGACGGTTTTTAACAAAAAATCGTCTGTGATATATCAAACGGCCATCGCAACAGTTTTGCCTTCTTTGGATTCGCAAAAAACCGCTTCAAACGGGGAATTATAGGAAGATACCATGCCACCTTTCCAGGAGATCCTCTCTTCACCTCTGTTCCCTCGTCATCATTATCTGATTGATTGTTACGTTTGTAGCGGGATGCGTTGCACACCGGACAGACATGCATGTTTGCATACTCTTTGCGGTAGAGAATACAGTCGTTCGGACATGCATGTATTCTTTTTACTTCCATTCCCAATGGACAAAGAACATTCTTGGCTTTATACGTGGTTTTAGGCAACTCATTGCCCTCCGGAAGCATGTCCGCTAAAAGACATAGCAGCGCCATGAAACTCTTGTCGGACCAACCGTTGCTTGCCTTCAATTTCAACAGTTCAAGCACAGCTGACAACTTCGTGTACTTTGACCTGCAACACGTGAACAAAGGTTTATCTAAGTCCTCCATCAAGCCTCGGAATTTAATATACTCTCTCTCATCATAGTTCACTTCTACATCACGAAGCATCTGATCCAGATTGTCATCGTGCAGCCTATCCGAATCCGAACCACAATCTTCTTGGGTCCCAAAATCTCCTCATGCAAAACCCTGAGAACAATTAAAATACTAATATTAGATAGTAACCAGTTCTCATGTAAATTAAAACCAAATTCAACTAGAAGCGAGTTTACCTATTGATTAATTTTTTTAGCTTGTGCTCGCGTAATCGGTCTAATCGGGATGTCCTCAACTCCTCATCATCCTCCCTGTCTTGAAAAAGAGTCGTCCTTGATTCTGATTCTTTCAGTCCAAAAAATGGAACAAATTAGTAACATTGAATGTAGAACTCACAACATAATCATTACCCGGAAGGTTGATTTTATATGCATTGTCATTAATTTTCTCAAATACTTTGAATGGACCATCTCCATGAGACATCAACTTGGACTTATGCCTGTCCGGAAAGTGTTCTTTGCGTAGATGCACCCAAACCAAGTCACCCGGTTCGAATAACATTTTTCTTCCTTGACTTGTTCGCCTTCTCAGCATAGTAACATACCTTCTTTTCAATTTCTTCTTTAGTCTTGACATAAATCTTCTTCACATATTCAACACGTAGTAGAAATGTAAAATGTGTCGCCCTATTGTAAGCAAACTTCATATGTAGCAAACAATCTTCCCACTCTTTGATATTCTTCTTAATCATCGTTCGTTGTACCATTGAAAGTATTCCATTCATCACCTCCATTTGTCCATCCGTTTGTGGGTGACAAGTTATTGAGAATAACAACGTTGTCCCAAGATTAGCCCACAAAGTCTTCTAAAAGTAGCTTATGAATTTGACGTCACGATTTGAAACAATCATCCTTGGCATGCCATGTAATCTTATAATTTTACTGAAAAACAAGTCAGCTACATGCGACACATTGTCGCTTTTGTGATATGAAATAAAATATGCCATTTTAAAGAATCTATCCACAACTATAAAAATTGAATCCCTCCTCTTCTTAGTCCTAGACAATTTTAAAACAAAATACATACTAATGTCCTCCCAAGGTGCATTAGGAACAGGAAATAGAGTATATAAGCCATGTAGATTAAGTTTAGATTTCGCTTTATGGCATGTCACATATCGTTGCCAATAAATGTGAGCGCTCAACATCATGGTTTTCTCTCTCTCTCAAAGTGTCCCATCAATCCACCTGCATGAGATTCCAGCAATAAAAGCAAATGCACAGACAAATCTGGAACATATAATTTGTTAGCACGAAATAAGAACTTATCATGAACATAGAACTTATCCCATCCTCTCCCATCTTTGCATTAGAATATGGTTCTGAAAATTGATGGTAGAAAGCATATAAATCTTTTAAACTCTCTAACCCAGATACCTTTACTTTCAATTGAGTTAAAAACACATTCTAGATAAAGCATCAGTTACCATATTTTCTTTTCCTTTCTTGTACTTCACAACATGTGACAAAGTTTCAATAAATTCTACCCACTTAGCATGTCTATGGTTCAGTTTGGCTTGGCTTTTCAAATATTTCAGAGCTTCATGAACAGACTGAATAACAAATTCTTTAGGTCAAATATAATGTTGCCAAGTTTCAACTTTCAAGCACACACACCAAAGTATACAAATTTTTATCATACACGGGATAGTTCAATTGAGCACCTCATAGTTTTTCACTAAAGTATGCTACTAGTTTTCCTTCTTGCATCAGAACATCACCAATATCTATTTCACTAGCACCACATTCAATTTCAAAAGTCTTAGTGAAATCAGGCAAAACGAGCAATGATGCTTCAATTAATCGTTTCTTTAGTTCTTGAAAAGCTTTTTCTTGTGATGTACCCCATTCAAACACAACACTATTTTTAGTTAACTCATTTAATGGGGTAGCAGTGGTGTTGAATTCTTTAACAAAATGACGATAAAAGTTAGCAAGACCATGAAAGCTTCTGATTTGACTAACTTTCACAGGTATAGACCAATTCTTAGTTGCTTCAGTTTTAGATTCATCTACCGCAATGCCATGTCTAGAAATAATATAGCCTAAGAATACAACTTTATTGGTACAAAAAATGCATTTGTCAATATTAGCATATAGTTTCTCACTTCTAAGCATTTTTAGCACTTATTTAATATGACCAATATGTTCATCTATCATTTTGCTATAGATCAATATGTCATCAAAATTTGCCAATGAATGCTCTTAAAACATGATTCATCAATCGTATGAATATACTAGGTGCATTAGTTAAACCAAAAGGCATTACAAACCACTCATATAACCCAAATTTTATTTTAAAAACAGTCTTTCATTCATCACCAAAGTTCATCCTAATTTGATAGTATCTACTTCTCAAATCAATTTTAGTGAACATAGTGATGACGATATCTAGTAGTGATATTATTAATGGTATGATAATCAACACATATTCTCTATGTACCATCTTTCTTAGAAACAAGAATTACAGGAACAACATAAGAACTAAGACTTTCACGCATATACCCTTTCTCAAGTAGCTCTTACATTTGGCGCTGAATTTCTTTAATTTCCTTCGGGTTGATACGGTATGGTGGACGGTTTCGAAGTGATACGTCGGAAACTAGATCAATTTGATGCGCTATTCGCAATGGTGGAAGTCCTACTGGTATCTCCTCTGGAAACACGTCATCAAATGCCTGCAAAAGAGAGAAAACACCACTAGAAAGAGAGGTTAAGTCGTTAGTTAATAGCAAAATAGTTGCATCTTTGTACACAAGCACAAAGTGCATCTTTGATGGGTCATTACTCACATATCTCAAATCTGATTTTGTGGCTAACATAATTAACCCTTCCTTACTCTTACTTTTTTCCTCTCATATTTAACTTGTGGCTCTCATTCACCGATGTGTGGAAGTCTCTCTTTTCTTTTTTTACTCTCATTTCCAGTAAGCTTCTTTTGCTAAAATTTGACATCTATTTGAATAGGAGTCAATGGATTAAACTCCTTTGTCTTCCCCTTCTATTTAAAAATATATCTATTGGAACGACCATCATGTTGCACACTTCTATCATACTGTTATGACCTTCCCAACAGCACATGACACTCTATCATAGGCACCATATCACACTCAACGGTGTCTTCATAATCATCAATCTTAAAAGTAATATGCACCACGAACTGAACCTTCACATCTCAACATTCGCTAAACCATTGTACATGATATAGATGTGGATGTTTCAGCATCTTTAAATCAAGCTTCTCACATAATTCAACACTAGCCAAATTATGACAATTACCATCATCAATACTAAGTTTAATTATCTTGTTGTTTACCTTGACTTGTGTTTGAAACAAGTTGAATCGATGCGGATGTGCATCTCCTTCTTATGCAAGCATGCTCAAATTTTTTGTGACTACTAGTGCCTCTCTCGTTTCATATTTTAACACATCAACCTCTTCATTGTCATCCGATGCATTTTCATATTTCTTTTCATGACTGAGCTCAATCTCATCTTCACTGGCGAATTCGTACTCTCCATCTTTCGTCATAAGCATAACTCGGTTGTTGGGACACCTTCTAGAAATGTGATCACGCACCAAATACTTGAAGCATTGAATTTCTCTACTCTTTGATGTAGCACAAATTGAGGATGTAGGGACTGGAGTAGCCTTCTTCTCACTTGGTGTAGATGCTGATTTTACAATTGAGAAAGAACAAGCATTAACATTTAAATTAGTACTAGCTAAAAATGTACCTCGTCCCAAACTGAATCGTGCTTTGGTGGCATTAGAGGATGATGATAAAGCTTTCAAGTTGAAAGATGTTGTTCTTGGTGCTGGTTTTACATCTTCTAGTAACTGTTTCTCCACCTTTGTCGCTTGATGTACCAAATCAACAACAGTATTGTAAGGCTGGTATTGCACAATGCATTTAATATTTTTTATTTAATCCAAATAGAAAATGTGCAAGTGTTTGCTCTTCATCTTCGTGCACATGTAATCTAATCATAGCTTGCTCTATATCCTTGTAGGATTTCTCCAACGAGCAACCTCCTTGTCTCAAATTCTTTATTTTATTAAAAAGATCACGTTTATAAGTGTTAGGAACAAAATATGCTCTTAGCTCTTACTTCATTTCAGCCCATGATACAATTGGAGGTTCCCTATTATCTTCTCTTTGGTTCAATACTTGCTCTTACCAAATCAGCGCATACTCATCAAACTCAAGTGACGCCATATGTAGTTTCTCCTTCTCCAAATAATTATGCATCCAGAAAATCTTATCTATCTTGAGCTCCTCATGTGAGATATGCATCTGGATCGAAAGTGCTTTCAAATTTAGGAATAGTGAACTTGAGTTTTCCAAATTTCTTCTCCACGTGCGAGTCATCATGACAACGGCCATAGTATTGATAGTTGTCATTGCGGTGTAGCCAAAAGTCGTCGCCGAAGTCCTCAATGTGGGCAGCACCGACGCTCACTGTCACGACCTCTCTCTTGACCATGATCAGCGCCAAAAACACCTCCCCACGCCCAGGAAAAGGTGATGGAACCGCGTTGGCAGCAGCTCCGGGTCCTTGTTCGCCTTGCGCTTCTGATGCTGTACGTAGATTAATGTTCAGAATCCAATCCATGTGCTTACTTGTGGTGCTTCTCCTCCTTGCGGTCACCATGGATGGAGCCCCTCGGCCTCCCTCCGCCTTGTGGTGGTGGTTTGCCATCTCGACGATCTGTACGTAGGAATCAATCGAGCGGCTGGTGCGGTTGTTCGTGCAGAAACAGTGTGGATGCGCGGACGTCGCCGAAGCCTTTCTCCATCGATCGATCGGTAGCATCGTCTTACGTCTGTAACAAGCCATCCGCATGCGCTTATTAATGGTTATTTTCTGCTTTCAGGTTCGCCGACCACCGCAAGGAGGAGGCCGGAGTACCACCACAAGCACATGGAGCAGTTCGCCGCCGGAGCCTACGCGCCGGCACGTTCTTACATTCGCCGTTGCCTGTTTCTGTGCTGTTGTTAGGCTATGTATTCATTGCTTGATGCTTTAATTAAACATTTGGATTAACTCGTACATGCAGCATGAGAAACACAAGGCGAAGAAGGACCCGGAGCACGCTGTGTCGCACCGGAGATCGCCGCCACCATTGCCGCTGGCAGCGCCGGTTTTTACTCGCATCCTTTTCTGTTTTTATTTGATAAGAGCGATAGCATGATTTTTGCTCGAATTACTAACACCTTAATCATGTGCCTAAAAAAATAAGTGATTTGTCTTTCATCGCCAAACAGTTGATTCCCATGGTGAAAGTGTCTGCCTGTCCTAGCTAGTTCAACTGTTCAGCCTGTGAATTTTTCAGCCTCCCTCATGAATCATAGCTGCTACTCTCCTCTCATCCTGACGCATTATTGAAGAATTATTGTCCTGCCCACATCGAGGAAACGAGGTATTGATGTACTGCTACTACTGGTCCGATCATTCGCATATGTTGATTGAACCTTTTACTTTTAGCTAGCTTTTCATATATAGAAGGGGCCTGCACTGTGGATGATGATGTCCTTGATGCACTGATCATTCATTCGGCTCACCAAGCAGGGCCAGCTAGCCAACTGAGACAAACTGGCTAGGCCCCAGCCAGCCGGACGATCTGTATGTCTTCTTCCTTTCAAAAAGAAACAACCTGCTTCGATGGTTCCTTATTCTGTAGTTCGTTTGAAACTTGGCATTCCATTTTTCAGAAGAAAATATATTGCCTATTAAACGACATTTTCAGCTGCAAATTTAGCTAAAATCGCCCAAAACCGTGCATGAAACGATGCAAATTTAACCACCTAACTATTGTTTCCAACTCAGCTGAAACGATCGAATGGTTTTGTTCCTTGGGATAATCAAGAAATTGCATCTCGCCGAGTAAGCCTGACGGGCAGGGCAAGCCACTGCTAACACCAAGGCCTGGAATCCTAAAATGTGCTAGTAGCACAGTTACTAGACGACAGGTGAGGAGGAAAGCCAAGCGAGGAGACCGGTGCCATCTCTAAACTAGTAAACTAAACCAGGACACGCACTCCGGCAAAAAGAAGTGGCCGTAATTAGCATCTCATTACCATTTAGCACGTCGTAATGAAAGAACTGTAGAAATACACACACACACACACACCCCTATCAGGCTCCGGGGAACGAATGTGTAGATGCAAAAGTTATGAAGGCTTTGGCAGACTGAAAGAATGCCCCACTCAACTTCATGTGACTTGGCTAGCCACAGATACAATTCGTCGTGATTAGCATCTCATTGCCCTTTAGCACGTCTTTTTAAGGGGTGTAAATTTAACCACAGACGGATGCTCTCGCTGGTCAAAAGCACAGGTTCTCATCAGCAAGTCTCGTGTATCAAAGGATTTGAGGCCTTCGTGCTTCTCTGTTTCTCCAAGATAGCGGTGTTTTTCCTTTCAGCTTTGCCGAGAAGAACGGTTGCGGCATGGCCTGTTTGGGAACCAAGAATTCGAACTCACTGCATATCTGCCGAATCCCTGACGTTCTCGAACCGGCCTTTGCTTTCTTAGATTGATGATTTAATTTAACCTTTTTAAGACTACGATTTCATTTAATCGCTTGTTAGCTGCGTCATGCACCCAGTAAGTAGAAAACATGTAGTTTTCTAAAGCGGTTTCTTTTATCGCTCTCGCTCTAAAGATAAGGTCTCGTACGGGCGCATTACGTATCTCACTCCTATCTCATGTTCGTATTTCTTGTTTACTTTCTCTACCGCTTGCTCTCTCTTTCAACAAGTCATTTTTTCAGTAATTACTATTTGTTTTTAATCAAAACTAACAACTATAGGCAAAAAAGGCGGATTTTTTTTTTTTGCTATGGCTTATAATTTTTAGATTAAAATTTTAAATTCTAGTTGTTTGTGAGAAAAAGAATACGGAGAGATACTCATATGCGATTTTAGCTGATATAGATAAAGAAATAATATCTACGACCATCGATTTATAAATCTCAATCTCAAAAAATATTTTGTTTAAAAGTTAATTATCATAAAAAGCTAAATTATAAGCTCAACAGAAGCCACCAAAGACCCGTCGCAGCCAATATAAGCTGGACTTTAGCTACGTCGTGGCATTCAAGCTCGGAAGCATACTCAAAAGAAGTGCAGCGGCCAATTGCGGTCGTGTAACTTCAAAGTTAACACCCTGTGGCATCCTATGTATGCAGTGGGCGTAAATAAAGAGAAGTGTTATATAATATTTGTTTGTTTTTTTAGTTTAGATCTATTAGATTTTTAGGATGTTAGATCTCTATTTAATGAATTATCAATATTTTTTCAAAAAAAAAAAATATAGGATGTTGGATCTTTATCCAAATGATCCTTTTATATCCTCCTTAAAAAAATATAAATACTCTAAATCTAAGATATTAGATGAATATCTAATTTTTTAAAAAATCAATAAATTTAAAAATCTAAGATATTAGATCTTCATCTAATAGATTCTTCTAAAAATATAAATACTCTAAATTTAAGATGTTACATGAAGATCTAATTTTAAAAAAATCTAATAAATTCAAATCTAAATAACATACAAACGTTGTAAAGACACTCCTGCGAATAAATTGTAAACTCACTGGCTGCGTACCCCCAAGCAAGCCAAGAAGGCAACAGAACGGAGGCATGCGGAGAGAGAATCCAAAGCCTCGTTATTGCCACCAACCCGGTCCAGACAAACGGAGAGCTTTTGGCTTTGGGGCTCGCTCAAGGCGGTCCTGCTCCCGCAGCCACTGTAGCGCCATCATCATCAACAGTGCACTCCTCCCTCTCCTCTCCTGGCTACAAAGAAGCGGGCCCTGCACTCTGCGGTGCACTGCACATGGCCAGGAGCCCACAACTGCTGCTGCTGCTGCTGCCATTGTTGCTCAGAGCAAGCATTAAGAAAGCACGCAATAGCTCTCGTCTCGGCGTTTAGCCCAGGGTCAGAGCTCTCCATTGTACTTGTTGCACATTTGCAACTTGCAAGTAGTACCAGTGTTCACAAGTTACCACGACAGGAGGAAGAGGCGGAGGCGGAGACGGAGATGAAGCGGGACGGTGGCTTCACTGTTGTCTGCGTCGGCATTTTGGCGTGTTTGCTGCTGCCGCCGCCGTCAGGAGCCGCCGCCGCGGCCGATTCCACGGTAATTTTGCTTGAGCTTCTCATCTGTTCTTGTTCGGTGTGGGGTTTTTTTAGCTTGTGCAGTTCACAAGCCACACCTGCTCTGTAGACTTGAGCTGTTTCTTGTCCTGCTGGAATGCTCGCATGATTTTTTTTTATTTTCTGAAGCACATGGATCGATCCATTGTCATCTCATCTGGAGTGTCTCAATTAAGTTCATCTACGCTTTAACTGCAAGAACTTTCTTGGCAGTGGCATCCTAATCCTACACGCCAAGGCCACTACGATTCCGTTTCTGCCGCGCAACGACACGACGACGACGGCAACAGGGCCTCACTTCGCGCTGTCCACCGGACCCCCGCGCACCACCACGGTGGCCTCCCGCCACTCTCCGCTCCGCCTCCGACCGCTGGAGCCGACCTGCAGCCCCTCAGCCCGCCGAGCCGCGCTCCCGAGCAGGCCCCGCACTTCGGTTTCCCGCTGCAGCCGACGGTTGGCTTCGCGGCGCCACCGGTGGCCTCCGCCGGAGCCCCGAGCACCGGCGAGGGGTACCCGTTCATCGGAAGCAACCCGACTGTGCCTCTGCCCACTGGCATGACCGACACCGCCACCGTGCTCCCGCTGCCGGACAGAGGGGACGGCACCGGCAAGGTTTGTGTCGATCTTTTTCTTTCCCTTTTTGTGATGTGATGTGCTCTCTCTTTCGTTACCATTACGGTGTGATCTTTCGTGCTCATGCTCACTTTTGCTTTGCGCTGCTGCAGCAGGTGGTGGGGCGCTCTGCGCTCGTCCGAGTTCAGATCGCCATGATTGGGCTTCTGCTAATCTTCTCCGTCTTGTTCTTGTCGTGGAGCTAATCGTCCGTCCTTGGTGTAGTGTAAGCTGTGAAATGCTGGCACGAGCCAGGAGATTTTACCTGTCGCTTGCCTGTAAATATGAGAGCACCATGTTTTGTTTCGTACCCCCTACTAAACTTGCATTCAACACGTCGTGCATTTCGCCTTAAGAGGATGGATGCTAAAAAAGTAGCATCTCCACGCTGGGTGGAAACTTGAAAACGAAGGGAGTCCCCATGTCCTGCAATCCAGATCGATGGGTTGAGGCCCCGCTAACTTCTCTCATTTTTTACTGTTCAGCGACGGAAGTACTGTAGCAGTGATAAAAATACTGTAGCAGCGATAAAAACACTGTAGCAGTTACTTAAAATTTCAGCCAACTACAGTAAAATTTTAGCAAAAGCTAAAAACCATCGCTATAATAGCTTAAGACATTAGCAAACACAGCTCCCCTCACAATGACAACCTGGCCGTTACTTCAAAGGAATCACGTAGGAGAACTTGTGGCATAAGCTTAACTCTGTTTAACACTTTGGACAACAACGTGATGTTTATGACATTCTGCGATGTAACGTAGTTTGGCACTACTGAATTCAATACCACTGTCTTAAGATGTTGGAGCTTCATTACAGGATTGTACAACATGAGTTCGTTTTCTTGGCCTGCTTGTAGAACATCTGCAGAGGAACGAGGGGAAAAAAATCAGTACAAAATATCATAAACGAACCGTTTTTTTTTTTTTTTTTGAAACATGGCAGGAGAGCTGCCGATTTCATTGATAAGTGAGGATATACAGAAAACGAACCGATTGATTAACCTATAAGCCTAAGGTTTTCTTTGTAAACAATGGAACAGCTATCAGATGTTACTGAATGCAAGGATCATTACTTCACATGGTCTACAAAGTTTGGGTATCTCTCTTAGAACCAGGCAATCGTCATGTTACTAAATGCAAGGATCACCCATAAATTTTAAGTACTGTGGTCAAAGTTAGAATGGCAAAGTTCCATATATAGTTTGTGTAAATCATAAAGATTTATGGTGCCATTTATCTAAGAAGCTACAGAATTTTTAAGAGAAATTGTCTTACATGCAATATTAACTAAACAATACTGGTACTGGGTTCATTTGAATCAGAAGCAGTACCCACAGAGTGGATCTGTCGATTAGCATACCAGAATAACCCACTGAGAACATTCCTACCTGAGAAGCAGCGCTTAGATCTGAACTTTTCTCCACTAGGCTATCCAATCGCTCGCCTCTTGCAAGCACACTATCAATGGTCTTGTGCTGCAATGATCCAAATTATGGATAAACACATGAATACTTTTGCAAAGTAGAACATAACCATAACTAGTTTCAACAGTCATTCATGGGCATACTCATCTAGCTACATAAATAGCAAATAACTGAAAAGGCAGAAATTTTAGAAAAAGAAAAAATAGCAAACACCTGGCACAGAGCATTCACAGCCACACCATTTGAAGTGCCACGCAATAAAATGAATTCGTATAGGTGCAGCTATGCATTGTTTGTTGAAGTGACTGCTGCGAGAGTAGCTAGCAAAACTGTGGGGAACACAGTTGATATGGCACAAGTTAATTGAAACAGCCAGCAGGAGCTAGGTATCAAAAGTTCTCTTTAAACCCCACCTCCACCCTTCCAGTTCTGAAGCAACTTTCCCCTGATAGTTTTTTCCAAACTATTTCCAACACATATGAACTTGTTTACAACTGTGCTTGGAAATCAAAGTAAAGTTAAGATTTGCCCAGCTTATTCATTATGTAAAACATACATACACATATGCACATTGCACATTGAATTCTAAATCCATTGGATTTTGCACAGCTTACTCATGGCGCAACAAGACTAAAAACTTTAGACTTACAACAACTTCACCAAATAACACAAAACTTGGGTTAAGCGCCAAGCTGGTTACTTCTTCCAGTTTGAGTTAAATACAAAATTGATATAAATTATGTAGTCCTAGCTGACTATTAACAGTGGAAAAATAGATCATGATCTGTGCACATCCATAAAAAAAATTTGCTAGCATAGGCTATAAGTTGCAAGAGGAATATACTGGTTCATAGATGATAGCATTACTTACGAGAATAATCTTGGTTTCATCCAAGTCCCTCTGAATTTTCAGCAACTTGTCGGCCTCTGCAGGATCCTGCAACAAAAATAATTGGAAGACAAACAAATTAAATTATTGGCGAAACAAGCATCGCTTAGCCAGTGAAAACATGCTGACAGTTAACAAGAACAAAATAATATATGTAACACTTGAGGTACATATTTTAAATTTATAGCAATACCCCTGAAACTAGAGGTACAGCAACCATTTGGTTGCATACAAGAATCTTCTATGAACCCTCTCCATGTACAAGCTACTACTACAGTTTACAACAGATGACGTTTGAGCAAGTTGGTTTTGGTTGCAGATACTTGATGTTTTGGTTTATCAAGGCAACATTCCCACCAAATGAACCTATTGATTGCTTATCGGTAATGGTGCTAGAGCGATGGATGTACACCTACTAGGGAGAAAACCATGTCAATAATTGAAGCATTAACTCTTTATTTTCTGTGTATGGAGCAAAAACTACAAGTAATTCTGTTGAGAACGTTAGTTCACAATGGAGAACTACCTTACAGAGGAGGCCAGATGACATGGCTAGAAGGGAATCAAGGTATCGGATGGGGGAGCTCAGACTATGACTGGGACGAGAGAACTTTATACAGGAGGGACTTAGTCCTTCCTTGGTTGATAATGGATACAATGTTATCCATTATAGGGACGAGTTGACTTACTTCTAAGAAACAATCTCTAAACTTCAGGAAAGTTATCTCTAATACATGGAATAGATCCAAAAGGAAATCAACTCAATTAGCAAGGAAACTAATTATTCTTATGATATTATCTCTAGTTTCCAACAAATGCAACACCGGCAGGTCCCACATGAACAGTAAATGGCGGTCCAGTACCACATGAACAATTTCTCGCTACTATATTCCTGGTACAGTACTGAACAATGCCATTTTGACAACAAATTTGGACCAGAGGAAGTATTATGAATGTCAGGATGAAGTGTTCAATTCATAAGCATTGGCATGGCAAACAACTTATATGATTAGCTTGTTCTATTAGTTCTAACACATTTACAATTAAGCATCACCTTGGCCTAGATGGAGGTCCTGTTATTATCACAATGCATTGCTGGATACATAATGATTATGAACTACGAAATCAAAGGCACTCAATCAGCCTGCACTGATGTGCATTTACTTCTTCCAAAGCTACAATCCCCAAAGAGCTGCTTACTCAAGCAGTGATAGAAAACACTGCAGATGATTAAATAAACAAACCTGGTATTTTGTTAAGGCATCATTCAGATATTGCCAAGGCTGGGTAGCATCAGTTTTTGTTGTCCTCCATGACTCTCCAAAAGTCTTCTGGTACTCTTCCAGCACCTGCAAGACTCAAAAGGAATAACCTTTGTGAGTCTAATGGGAACAGAACAATCAAACTATTACAAGAATCTAGTCTCCAGCACCAGCAAAATGTACTACTGCAAAGGGCTGAAATTGTTACAAAACGATCCTGTTATACGATAATGAACAACATAAGGTGGGAAAACAAATCGCAGGCGTATCACACAGGAAAAGCAGTCTGCCTATTCGACCTATATAAACTGGTGCAAAATTGGAGCAGTCTACGTCCAAGGTTCATCAGATCAGCAGGCAAAACCGTGAGCATAACATCGGCATCATTGAATTGTATGCAATCGTCTAGGTATGGGGAGTTGACATTCACAAAGTGGGGGAGAAGAGAATGCATGAGATGGGGGTGGGGAGCGTACCATGTTGAGGAGGGAGAATGCGCTCCTGACGGGGTAATGGTCGTCGGTGAAGGCGATGGCGCAGAGGCCATTCTGGTTGTAGCAATGCACCTTGTACTCTGCAGGGTTGGGGACACGAAGGGTATCAATTGCTAGGTTAAGAAGCCTGGAACGATGGGGGAGAAGAGGAAGTTCCAGATTAGTATGTACGCGCCTTCGTGCTGGACGGACTGGCGCCGGCCGGCGGGGGTGCGGAGGGCGACGGTGCGGGCGACGAAGAGGATGAACTCGCGGGCGGCGGGGCGCTGGAAGTAGCCGAAGTGGCTCACGTCCGACGCGTTGGCCAGCACCACCGCCTGCTGGTCGCCTCCCGCCGACGAGGACGCGGAGGAGTCGCCGGGGGACTTGAGCACAAGCAACGCCGTGATCTTCATAGGGGAAGCGAGGGGGAGGTGCGGCGGAAGGAATCAAGGAAGGGGGGGATGGATTGGGATGCGAGGGGAGGGGAGGGGAGGGAGGCGTGCGCGTGAGGTGAATTCTTCGCTGCGAGAGGTTGGGGATCGGGAGGGTGACGCGAACGCGAATTCCATGCCTTTTGGGGGCACCAGAAGGAAAGGGAAGGGGTTCGGCACGGAGGTCGGTGGGTGGCAGACCTGACCACATGGGTCGTCCGGCGTGATATGACACGGATCGAAATAAGATACGGTATGAATCGAGACCGTCCGTTGGATTTGGCTAAAATTTAATGTTTTATGACAGAAATTACATTATAACTAATTAAAATTATATTATATCTGATAGTGGTTTATTTGATATAATTAATTTTTAAAAAATCTAAAAATAGAAAGAAAAAAAGATTAGCCCATCGCGTATAATGCAAACGAATACCAAAAAACCGGTAAAAAAGCTCAAAAAATACTGAAAAGTCAGAAAAAGATGAAAATTATGAATAGTGAAAATAAGCTGTTGAAGGGTTGACCTTCACCTGGCTCGGCCTATGTAACCCAATAGCCTAGTAAAAAACATATGTACGGCACGACAGGTGTGACAGGGACCTTGTAAGCCCATGAGGCCTATGTAAACGTGTAAAGGTTAGGTGTGTTTCAGAACAACACCTGGATCCAAAGGTAAAATTATAGAAGGGATATAGAAGCTATATAAGGCCCCAATAAAAGTGATCGGGGCGATGGATCTTTTTCCATATACAAAAACTCTCTCTAGTTCTTGGTTCTACTGTTTGGTCTGTAACCACAATATAAGCCAGAAGCCATAAGCTCAAACCCAAATGAGCGAAGCCTAAATAGGACACGGCTTAATTAGACACAGCACGGCTAATCCTAATAAATTACTGTGTTGTACAATATTGGCTCACGTGTTTATCCTCGAACATAGGCACGGCATGAAGAGTCGGACTGTGCTATGGTAGCCCTGACACGCTTAACTGAACAGGGCATCGATGTCCTGTTGAGCATGGTAGCCTGGTTCAGGGGCTGCCCCGCTCGCAGCCATCGCGCCGCCATTGCCACCCGCACGAGAGAAGGCTAAATGTGGTGGTCGATAGGGAGGGAGGCTAGTGACAAAGGAGAGCTGTGGAGAGGAGACGATGGCTAGTGTGGGTGGGAACGGAGGATATAGCGGTCGGTAGGAGCGGAGAAGGAGGTGGCAACCGAAGAGGAGGCCGATGGGGGCAATCAGCCCAGTTCTAGCGACAGCAACGACAGAGCCGTAGGGGCCATGGGGTAAGAGGAAAGGGGCAACTAGGTAAGGGATAAAGGGGCCAGTAAGTTTAACATCAGTAGCAAGTAAGTTTACTGTCAGTCGCAAGTAATTCTACTGTTAATCGCAAGTAATTTTACTACTAAGTCATCTAACCATACTCAAAAGAGTACAGTAACGCTAACACAAGTGATTTTATTGACATCCACAAATAATTTTAATGAACTATCGCAAAAGAGTTATTACGCTCTTCTAAACAAACCTAACCTTCTAAAATAATTAGAGAGGGGTAAATGACGTGACATGTCTGCCGCGCTAGGCCGGATCATGCCTCAACACGATACCATACTTATCATACCATACCGAGATGACAACTCCAATATAGCACATCTAATTAGACCAAACCAACATGACCCATAGGTTGGCACAGTCGACTCGGCCCATTCGGCCAGGTCTGGTCGGTGACGTGTTTGGCTCGGGCTTGTTTTTCCTTTCCCCATGTTTCTCGGAACGGGATTCAGATCTTTCTCTGCTTTGTTGCTCTACCACTTGCGGTTTGCTGTGCATAATCTGAATACTGCATGATAATTCCCGCTAATCTAATATTCCTTTCAATGTTAATGCTGGTAATTGCCAGGAATCTAGGATGGCAACGTAGAACACGCGCGCGCGCGCACACACACACACATGTATATGTGTGTGTGTACGACCATCGGAAATAAGCAAATGGCAGAAACAAGCTTCGCAAGTAGCAGCTCATCGGAACCTCGAAAGGCACCCCTCAGCCATGTCGCCTGCTAGTGCTATATACCCAGTCCACCAAACCAGTGCTAATCATCACAAAAGAGTCACCCATCGCTCAAGGCGACTGCACTCATCATTGCATGATCAAGACACCAATCAGCCATCACATATTTCTCTAAGCACTATGCGCCGAAAACTTAAAGCGAAAGATTATTTATTTACTATTCTATAGTATTATTTGCTCTGGCAGGAAGCAAGATAGACCAGCAACCACCCCAGATTTCTAGACGACCATCAAAAGCAATATAACGCAGACACAAGATAGTTCAAAATTCCACATAATTCTCTACCCCCAAACAATTTATAGGACTACCAGCTATTACAATTCCAACCAATCAAGCCAAACAAGTTCCACAAGTGACCTCAGACGGTCACAGAGCAAGAAAATAGTACAAAGCTAGCGTGCAGATAACTGCGGCAACCACAGATAAGAGTGGTATCCAAATTAAGGACAGTCATGGCTGCAGAAGACAAACATAGCCTGCAAATATTTCTCTATAAAAAACCGGCGCATAGAACTACACGAAAGGGCAGAGAAACTCAGAAGCACTTCCTGTGAACAATTGCTGGACCAGATTCATCGTACTCATCCTTCGATATCCACATCTGTTTTATCAGTCACAAGCAAGGAAATCAGATGGGATAAACTGGTACAGCAAGCAAAGAGAACTTGATGTATGATCAGTTATAAACTAAATTCAATAAATATCTTAGCGAATTTAATGGAATGGATAGTACCTGTTGGAAAGTGCTGAGAGAAGCCAGGATAGACCCTCCAATCCAGACACTGTACTTACGCTCAGGTGGAGCAACAACCTTGATCTTCATGCTGCTTGGAGCAAGGGCAGTGATCTCCTTGCTCATACGGTCAGCGATGCCTGGGAACATTGTTGAACCTCCGCTGAGCACTATGTTGCCATACAGATCCTTCCTGATATCCACATCACACTTCATGATGGAATTGTAGGTTGTCTCGTGGATTCCAGCAGACTCCATACCAATCATGGATGGCTGGAAGAGGACCTCAGGGCACCTAAACCTCTCTGAACCAATGGTAATCACCTGGCCATCAGGAAGCTCATAGCTCTTCTCAATCGAGGAACTGTTCTTGGCAGTTTCCAGCTCTTGCTCATAATCAAGTGCCACATATGCAAGCTTTTCCTTGATGTCCCTCACAATTTCCCGCTCGGCAGACGTTGTGAACGAGTAACCCCTCTCAGTGAGGATCTTCATAAGAGAATCCGTTAGGTCACGGCCAGCAAGATCCAGACGAAGGATAGCATGAGGAAGTGCATATCCTTCATAAATGGGCACAGTATGGCTCACACCATCACCAGAGTCAAGAACAATACCTGTTAGTTGCAAACAGCATTAGCCAGACACTAGTAAAATTGCTTCTTTGTTCACTAGTTACATAAATATCTCCTTAGTTCTACTAGTTACTAAACACAATACAGAATACTCAAATTATGCAAATGTGGAAAGATTAATTGGATATGAACAAGTACTTCTTAATCATCCAAGTTTAAATGTATGTCAGTTTAGTGAAAAACAGCACAACTGAATCATAAGGATATATTAATATTAGTGAGCAAATTAATGCTGCACTGGAAAGCAAGAAGATAGGTAAGTACCTGTTGTACGACCACTAGCATAGAGTGAAAGCACTGCTTGAATTGCAACATACATTGCAGGAACATTAAAAGTTTCAAACATAATCTGCGTCATTTTCTCCCTGTTGGCTTTGGGGTTCAAAGGAGCTTCAGTGAGCAACACAGGGTGCTCCTCAGGTGCAACACGAAGCTCATTGTAGAAAGTGTGATGCCAGATCTTCTCCATATCATCCCAATTGCTTACAATACCATGCTCAATTGGGTATTTCAATGTGAGAATACCTCTCTTGGACTGTGCCTCGTCACCGACATATGCATCCTTCTGCCCCATCCCTACCATGACACCAGTGTGGCGAGGACGACCAACAATGCTAGGGAAAACAGCCCTCGGCGCATCATCACCAGCAAACCCAGCCTGCAAAATTAAATATAATTCAAATTGGTATAATTGCACTAGGAGATGATAGATGTAACCCTGGTTAAAGCATGCAGATCCAGACCTTGACCATTCCAGTGCCATTGTCACAGACAAGAGGCTGGATATCCTCACCGTCGGCCATTTCCTATAGATTTGCTGTGCAAGAAATAGTATACAAATGCTATCAGTTAACAATGAAGAAAGAATATCTTGTTCAGGAGTTACTCTACTGTACAGATGAAATCCAGAGGATTTAATAAACATGGGTTTTGAAGGCATATTAGCTGAATTGACTAGATTGATGCAATACAGCTAGAAGTCATTAACAAAAAAAACAGAGCATACTAGTTTAGGCTAAAGTGAGATCCACACCGTCACTCACTATGATAATGTAGAGTACCAAGTACTAAAACAGTGTGAGAAAGTTGCAATTACAAGTAGAAAATAAAAGAAATCCACCACCACCACCTAGGGTTCACCTGTTAACTTTGGGTTTCAACATATTATTAGAACACCTAAAGTATCTTCATCAACAACCTCTATGATTGCAATGTCTAGACAAAGTAGTGTGTATGTACTAGTTGGTAGGCCCTTTTTTATTTATGGCCCACATTGTACTTATAGTACAAGTAGCTGGAAGAGTCCAAACTAACTTTTTTCCCCTCTAAAACGTGTACTGTATAATTACCTAAACTGGCATGCTGAAGTCATCTGCCTAACATTACTACATTAGGCACCCACCACCAAAATTCAAGATGGGTAATCTACAAAAATAAGGAGCATGCTAGCTGATTCCATAGTCACTCAAATCACCCAACCAAACCACTGTCACTAGATAGCCCAGGATCAATCAAATTACTGCACTAGGTTGGGAACCGAGTCTTCCACAAGTACTCATCATGATGAAACATCATAAAAAGCATATAGCTTACAAGGATTTGCCAGTACCATATTTGATATTCCCAATGAATTTTAAAGCAGCTACGATTGGACACAGGCTGTGATTACACCAATTTTAATTATTCATATTTTGATCCAGCCGTAACTGCTTTAAAATTTGAACTTGTTATAGTTCAGAACAGCATCAAGACCACACCTTCAAACTCATTTCTACAAGGGAATCAACACCAGAAGAATATCTAGAAATTCACCTCCCACTACCGACCAATGGCAGTCAACCTCACAAATTCAGCACATCCAGACGCACCAGAGCCACGCAAAGTACACTACCCAAGTCGACATGGTCATTTGCACAAATCAGATGCATCAGCACCCAAAAACACTATACGACTAACAACCAAAGCTATCATTTGCGCCCCACGAGTTCATCAAGCACAGACATCAGACAAAAAACACCTACCAGGCTACCACCGCGAGCACAAACAAAGCACTAACCCGATCCTCTCGCGGATCAAGTGCTCGTCGCCCCGGATCTGACGAGAGCACCCGTAATAAGCGAATCGAACGCAAGATTCGACCCCAGATCTCGAGCCAGGTCGCTCAGATCTGGCCGCCGATCAACCCAAAAACACCCAGATGCTGGACTAGCAAGGAACCAGTGCATAGAGAGATCTAGGCTACAGCAGATTGTTCTTGAGAGAGAGAGAGAGAGAGACTACCGTTGAGATGGAAGCGCGACGGCGAGGGGTGGTGGGCTGCGGCCGCGGAAGCTGAGGCGATGCGACGGGAGCACAAGACAAGTTGAAGAAGGCTAGTGGCTTCGTGGCTCTCGGTCTCTCAGTCAAGAGATCTGATGATTTGCCCTGCGCCTGCGGTGGTTTCAACATTTACCAACTTATGTACGGTAACGGATATGTGCCAATGTTGGTAAGCCAATTAATTATTTGTTTTTAGAATAAACGCTAATTTTGTCCCTGCCTTTCTCCTCTACTATCCTTCTTTCCTTTATTGCTTTAGCTATAAATAACCTAATGACCCCGTAGTAGCCTCTCCCTTTCATTCCACCATCAAGCTCATCAGCGTCCCCCTCCTGCACTCACACTGACGCTACTCTTCCCCATTCAACCTTACTGGGCACGCCATCCAGTCGGTGATTACATGCAAGCCCTTCATGGACCCGAGCGAGATGTGGCGGAGCGAGAAGAAGAGGCTCATGGGATCGAGCACCACAGTGTGGCGGACCATGAGGTGGTGGAGCTTCATCCGATGGTAGCAGAGCCACAGACAAGATGCTTGATGGTGACATCGACAACGAGGTGCTGCACGACGACGTCCTTAGGGGCCTCGGAGACAAGGACCTTTGGGATGGTGTCCTAGAGCAGGATGAGTTGCTCGGCGGCGTTGAAGGCGACAATGAGGAAAACTTAGGAGTCGAAGGAGGTGGTTCGGAGAAAGGGAAGAGGTCGGTGGTGATGAAGAAGTGTCGAAGCCGAAGAGGATGCGGGTCATGTTGTCAGCAGTGTTCTTGGAGGTAGCAAGGGACTTAACGATGTACTGTGCAATGACGAGAGCCTTGTCATTGTAGACAGCGACAACAAGGGACTCTGTGGGCGGTGGAGGCGCCACTGATATCATCAGCCAATGCGACGTTTGATTCTGGTGCATGAGAACTTGGACGGAGTGGAGGAAGAGAACCCCTATGCCATGGCCAGAGCAAAGAAAAAGAGAGAGAAGAGGAAGAAGATAGAGATAAAATTGTCCAAAAGGGCAAATAATTAATTGGCCCACCAACTTTAGGACATAAGATCCATTACAATAGAAATGCTGGCAAATCGTTGAAACCATTGTAACTACGGAGCAAGTGATCAAATTTCTCCTCAATCAATGAGCAAGGCAGGACCAGTTGGTATCTTGTATTTCCTTCTTTCTACTAGGAGTATTTCTTGTCTGAGTTTGCAAAAAAAAAAAGAGCATTTCTTTTCTGATCTTTTCTTGTCATTTTTATTCCCAAATGTTGTAATATTGATTTTTTTTTTCGAGTTTTCCTCTAAGAATGCCTTCTTTAAACCATGCTTGGAACTGTTTCACTTTCGGTTTTGTAATACAGAGAGTTGCTTTGCAGTGAACTCAACCGCTAGTTGTAAGTGAAAAAAAAAAGTTTTGGGGCAAAGTAAGTTGCTTGTGTATGCAAATTCTGAAAACTACATGGGAAAATTTTAGGGTGTCATGTTACGGAAAGACATAGTTTGTCGGTAGCTTTGAATAGCTCAAGGGCTAAAGTAAACAGTTTTTGAAATAATTATTTGGGGAGCATACTTGGCAAAGGCAAACGAAATAATCCCGAAACAAATTCAGAGGATATACGCCATTTAGATGTTTTATTGGCACTCCTTAGAATTTCGAACTAAAAGCTAAAAAGTCCCAAAGAAATCATCTTCATCCAAACGACCCTTCTATCCCTGAAACAAAAAAGAAAAAAAAAATCCACGACTAAAACACGCTGTACATGTTGGCATGCTAGATTCATCGATAGAAATGGACAACAGGATGCAACAGAGTCCAATTCCAATTCTTCATCAGTTCATTCGGTTCTTGGCTCGTTGCTATGGAGACCGCACAGACAATTCTCCTGGCCTATGTCCTCCGCAACGCATGGAACACCGGACTCTCTGTCCCGCTTCCGACCGGCGAGCTCTCCGACGAAACGAGCGAGCTGCTCCGTGGTGACGCTTGGCATCACCACCACATGCGCTATGCTTCCCTCGCACGCGAGCTGCCACTTGCGCACGAACGCCTCGTCGCTCGGCCTCTCGAACACGACCGTGCTGCTCAGCGCGTTCAGGGACGCGCTCACCCCGGCCTGTCTGAGACGGTCCACGAGGTAGCGCGCGTTTCTCAGGCACCTTCGAACCTCTCTGCGGATGCCCCTGCGACCCTTCTTGTTCAGAGCGTACCACAGGAAGATCGGGGCGTGCCCGTTGCGGCTCCCCATGATGGTCGCGTCTCTCGACGACAGGTATTCGACGTTGGTGGACAGCACTCTCGCATGCTCCAGCCTTGTGACCACGACGCCGCAGGGTACAGGGCATCCCAGGAACTTGTGGCCGGAAACACTGACACTTCCTACGGGCTTTTTGAACGTCACCTTTGGTGCCTACAAGATAGGATTAAGGATTCAGTTAGTCGTGGTGACATGCGAGGTGTGCATCACTCAGAAGCTAACTATGCGTCCGAGCTTCTGTGCTACTGGAATGGATTCTCTGCATGTATCCGGCTATCGTCTTGCATTGACGCACCTGTTTGATGAACGGCATCATGAGGCCACCTAGAGCGCCATCACAGTGGATGTAGAATCGATCTCGAAATCCACATTTTTCAAGTGTTCTTATGATCTTGTCGAGATCATCGATCGCTCCCTTCACAGTCGTCCCTGCAGGAAAGAGAAGCAAAGCAAAGATCTCACGTCAGCCTAGCAGGGGGTCGTGTAAGCAAAGCAAGCACGAACCATTGGACGCATGTGCGTCTGATAGGCGGAAGTGAAGTACCAACCAATGTTCACATTAACAATTGCAGGGCTCCCGGTGTTCTGGAGCAGTTTGGATCTGAAATCTGCACAGTTCATCTCTCCAGAAACCAGGGTGTCAATTTTTACGCACTTGACTCTGTACATTCTAGCTGCCTTGAAGACAGAGTAATGTGACTCGCAAGAGGCGTACATAATCCCATCGGGAAAAAGCTCTCTCCTGTGCATGGTGCAGGTACAATGACTGTTAGAGAGATGCGTTTCCATCAACTAACTACGATTCCCCTTCATTCTATTCCTTATTTCAGAAAGAAAAGTAATGTGTTTCTTACACCATAAATAATTTCAAAGGGTGATTGATTTGTTAGGAATTGTATAATTTGTTCGGAATTGTAGATACTGACTCACCCGACCAACAGACCATGCAAATTCCCTTCGGTTCCGCAGTTGGTGACGTAGCCCCAGTACTCGTCCTTCTGGAGCTCCCAGAGGCGAGCGAACCAGTCCAGCACTGCGATCTCAAACTGCCTCGAGTGCACACCGTAGTTGCTCTCGATGAAAGGGTCGCCCAGATTGTTGATGGAGAAGCTCTGGAACTGCGCGAGAAGGCTGAAATCGAAGTCCAGATTGTAAGGGTAACCTGCAAACAATGTACAAGACCAGAGCATGCATGGGAAACTGCACATGAAAAAAGAACAAATGCACAATCCACGCATTGTATGGCATGTAGACCTTTACATGATAATTAGTCGAAGCGCTTAGAAATGGGACTCCATTTAGTCATTTACGTAGTTTGGAAAAGAGAACTATCAAGAGTCAAAACCAGTGTTCAGAGTTAGTAGCTAGGATGGTAGTGAGGTGTTGGCAATGGTCGAACTCCTTCCAAAAACATATATACTTGATTTTTTACCCAAAAAAAAGGTGTTAATACTACTAGATTTTGCCGCTATATCTTCTGTGACGTAGAGCCTGCTAACATGCATATCAAGAGCCTGATAACTGCCATGTATAATAATTTCCTAATTGTGCCAACTTTTATGTCGATATATAGTTAGCAAAACAAAACAGCCTTCTCGTTTTGTTTTTTCTTTTGTATAAAGGGCATGATTTCAGAGTTCAGGATGTTGGCTGGTCATACAGACTAGTGGTAATTGTGGAGCTTAGTTTACTCAGGGTGGTTTCTTCAATGGAATAGCAAAGTAAAAGCAGATTTCGTACGATGCACTCTCTCCAAACCAGTCAAGATAAGAGGTGGAGTCCATTTGGCGATCTACGAGATAATGACATCTTGTTTTTTTCCCTCTTCTCCTTTCTTTTTTAAATGAAAAGACTTTGTTGGTCCGCGGTGCATCCCACCAAACTCCAATTAGCCAACCAATTGATCAAGAAAAGGAGAGCAATTTGTTCAGGAGAAAAAGAATCGAGCGAGGCAGACAGTCTCACGACGGAGTTTTTTTTTTTTTTGGTTAGGGTTGTTATGACTGTTAATAATCCTGTAAACTGCTAGCACTGCGTAGTACTTTGTAAGACGAGCTGAGCATGCGCGTTAGTGGTACTTATGTGGGGCCCGCGCGCCAGTGAGAGCATGCAGTAAGCGAGCGCTAGTGCATGCGCGCGCGCTAGCTGAGGACCGTACCCAGATGGTGGGCAGTCCTCTCGTGGAGGTGGTGCCTAAAGCCGGAGAGGAGGTCGGCCACACCGGCCTGCCTCTCCGCCGCCGCCTCCTCGTCCACCGGCGGCTCCTCCACCTCAAACCCTTGCACCACACCTGCACCTCTTCCTCTCCCCTGCTTGGTCGTCGTCTCTCCCACCCCCACCTGCTGCACATCAAGCGGGCAAGCGGCCGGCCGGCACAGCCCAGCAGCACCCAGCTGGTGATCCCTCGTCGACCCTACCACCATCGTCGTTCCTCCTGCATTAGCATTACTGCTCCCTACCATCTTGCAACTAACGAACCAAACTACTCACTCACTAGTCACTTCTACACGCTGCGCTATATATCAGATGTGTGTATACTAGAGGTAGAGCTGAAGAGAGGGAGGGAGGTGTGTGGGACGGACGGACGGCCGGTAACGAGAAAGTGGGATAAGTGGAGAAAGGATCTGCAGCATCGTCGTATTTATAGGCGGAAGGGGAGCGAATTAGAGGAGAAACTACGTCAGAAATGAGGTGGTGTCGTTGGACATGGCGTGGGTGGTGTGAACATCAAGGACCGACGGTCTTAGAGGTAGTATCAACCATGCCGTTGGAGGCACTTTTGATAAATATATATGGATGTCATCGTGATAGTATTTGCCATGGTGCTGGCAATAGGTTTGATTCTCATACGGGTATTGCTTTATATAACGAGATGGTCATGATTGTATCTCACACCCATCTCTTGAGGGGAGGCGTTGGTGAGTTAGTATTAGGGTCCAATAAGTTTACCACAGATCAATTAATTGGAGTATAATATTTGTCACTATAAATAAAGAGTACCGTGGAGGTGCTATGGACAGCGCATAAGTATTCCCAAATTATTCAACTGGAACATATGCACATTGTCGTGTGTTAGGCGCTGCGTCCCTGTCGGCTCCAGTCGTGGCAGATCGATTTTGCTAGGAAATGGAGACTGCAAGCTCGCCGACCGCGTAATCCTGTCCAGTAGCAGCGCCTACTTAATTTCATCGGCGAGCTATATACGCTACAGCGATGTCCACCCTCGTCGTCGTCGCCGGCCGTAAGGGTCGTAGTAAGATCGATCGATCGAATTGCCAACTTCACCGGCGCCAGATCATGAGAGTCTTCTCTACTACTCTACGCTGCCGAAAGATGGGGATCGACTAAATTAAATAACCGGCCGAGCACGCCTAGCTAGATGGTGAGCGATCCGACGTACGTGTTCTGATGACCTAGCTAGATTAAGTTACACAAAGTCAAAAGGCAACCAAATTAAGTATAAAACACTGCTGTGCCAAGCAAGATCGTAGAAAGCGTAATCGATTGATGTGCTAGCTTAACGTGGAGGCAACGTGCATGCCAACCGTGGCTGTATCGTGCATCACGTCTCGACGCATGCATGTTTGACCGATTAATCCCACTGATCGTAGGTTATATATTTACGCAGATTTTTCACAGTTTAAACTCGTGATTAATTTGTAGCATAAGTCTAATTTATCTCTGCTTTACTCCCGAAAGAAAGGGTAATACTTTCATGCTTTCCTTTCTAACAAGAGTAACACTAATTTTAAAACAAGTGAAGAGGTAAGTAACATCTATCTACCATTCATCGTGCTTTAAAAATTATGCAAATCGCTATTGAAGAAAGCATTGAAGCACCTCCCGAAAGAAAAGGGCAACATATAGGTAACAAGAGAGAGCAAACACTTAGTTAAAAGAAACAAACCAAGAAGATCCCCTCACTACAAAACGAAGATCGACAGCGTCGTGTCTTGCATGCATGGTCAGTACAACGGCAGCGTGACCAGACCAATTATACGAGGGCTGGGACGACACATACGAGCACAATATAGTACTGCAACCATGCACGCATGCTTCACGCAAGAGCCTGCTAGGGATTAATTATTACCACACACACACACAAAAATAATTAAACACAATAATGATCGATCGTGCCGGATCTGCCTTGGAGCTCCGAATATTTATTTGGGTGAATACTCCATGTGTATATCGAGATCATGTCAAGATCTGGCTCTAGTTGGTGGCATATATATACACACATACTCTATGTGTATTTAAGATCGTCTAGATAGTATTAGTATGTACAATGTTTTTGAGGTAATATGTATAATTTTTTAGATATACTTCTTTTATGTGCGTATATGAAGGTATTTACAAAATACGCTAAAAACTATATATAGACTCCCTTGCATTTTTTCCTACAGTTTACATTGAAGTATCTTATAATTAGTATATGAGTATACCTAGAGTGATAAATGAGTATTTCAAATTTGTTTAGATGGTATATTAGATGTGGGAGTAATTACACTCATAAGTAATATATATATATATATATATATATATATATATATATATATATATATATATATATATATATATAGGAAAAATACTTTCTACACCCGGGTGTAATTACACCCACATCTAATATACCACATAAACGAACTTGAAATACTCCTTTATCACTTTGGATATACTCGTATACTAATTATAAGATACTTCAATATGAACCATATGAAAAAATTGCAAGAAAATCCATAGTTTTTAGCGTATTTTATAAATACCTTCATATACGCATATAAAAAGGAGTATGTCAAAAAAATCTACATACTACCTCTAAAAAATTGTTCATACCACCTAAATGGTCTTAAATACTCGTATACTATACATATATACCCTCCGTTGCGCGAGATACTCCCTACATTGTGAGATACGACATAGGGTATAATTACACTCGGGTGTAGAAAAGAGGCTTCCTATATATATATAGAGGGGCCGGGGAAGTCTCTTTTCTATATGCCTAGTCAATTCAAGTACATATGCAGTATCATCCGAAATTTGGGAGAGATAATATTTTGACCTAGCCTTGTATATATATAACCTCTCGATCGTGTCGTATCCACGTGTACGGATTGAGTTGATTCATATACTAATTATATTTTAGCGTGTGCATTTGGGGGCGCCGACTATGCGAAGCATTTTTCTATGGGGGAGGGCCTCACTGTATTTTCTCCGAATACGACTGCAACTTAATCACGTAAGAGTTTGCCTTCGATTTATTTAATCAACAGTGACGTGCAATGTGTTTGTCAAGGCAGTGTTTGACATCTTGTAAAAGAAGAACACTTGCATTTTTGTCATTTGCACGTATGCATATTTCTCTTGCACATCTGAAACTCACTAACGTACGTAAGAGCTGATCATCTGTGTCGTTAGTAGTTCGATTTCAGGAAAAACCCTAGGTACGTAGTTGCTATGGTGCTCTACTCTCTGGGTTAGCTCTACCCCTGAACTTAATTCCGTCATCATCTCACTTAGCCTCTGAACCTACACATTACTTGTGGCCTCTCTGAACTTGACCGGCAATTGGCTGACAAAGCGAGAGAGGGAGAGAGAAAGAGATGACGCCAACGTCCGCTCCGCATCCACATCCCGCACCGCGGCCGTTGCTCCATATATGCTGCTGCTGCTGCCGCCTGACACCATGCTGCGCCACCACGCGCGTCTTCCATTGCTGGTGCCCGCTAGCTCTGCCCTCCTTACTTGCCGCCGACGACACCCCTACCCGCCGCCCTGCCACTGCTGCTCCAAGCCCACTGCCCTATCGTGTCGTGTCGTACCACACGGGTCTCGCCGCACGCGCCCACCTAATGCACACAACAAAACTAGCTAAATACCTACCAGACAAAATTAGTCAAATGAAACTCTACATTTCAAGTTGCCACTGTAGCAAAAAAACAATTTCGATATCTAATCGCCGTATCGTTGGGTGATTAGACCCTGTCGTCCAATGGTACAACTGATGCATGCGTGTCGCTCGGTCGTTAAATGACTGGGGTCACTTTTGTAAAATAAAAATAAAAAACATAGATATAATTCTATATTTTCAAATAAAAAAGAATAATTTCAAAAAAAATTTCCAAAGTTAGAGGCCATGGCCCTAAACTATGGCCATGAAATTCCAAGCACATGTGACCCCAGAGTGCATTTCGTACGTCCAGGATCCGATCCGTGCATGGTGTCACAAGGAGGAATTGAAGGTTGTTGGATTCACACAAGTGTGTGCAACTTAATTTTCATTGCCTTGTTCAGCAACCGAACAACCAGTATACAAATGGCCAGGGAAAAGATGGAATAGTAAATAACTTCATAAAAAAAAATCAAAGCATGCTGATTGTCTCAAATACTGAAGCAAATGTTTTTCTGTGAACATGCATGTCTGACTCCAAAAAGGCAGACATTTTAGCTGGAGCAAATGTGATGTCTTAGGAAAATGTCATTGATTTAAATGCTGACAGTGCACTAAATAGCAATAGTGCAACACCAACAGCTAGTTAGTTATTTTTAACAAGAAGCCAATTGTTTTAATTGCAATAAACTAGCCAACAACAGGTTGGTTGTCCTGCAAATCGTATTAGTCATCACCTATCTAGACATAGGTCAACTACCTAACCTACTTGGCCTGTTATGCTCTTAGCAAATAGCATTGCTCCTCTACTCATCATGTAAGCTCCACTGTCTTGCCTTCTTCACTTGTCAATCCAAATATTATATATATACTACTACTTATTGCACTTTGAGCTTAGCTTCCTTTTGTTAAAAGCTTTATGCTGGCCTGATGTGTGTGTGCAGTGCAATATTGTACTAGTCATCAGTTCTGGCACAAGAAAAGAGCGAACAACTACTTCACTAAACAATGCAAGATAACAACCTTTCTTTCTTTCTTTTCTTTTGAACAGTTGGCGTGCAATTGATAGGTACCATGATACAACAGAAAAATCGTAGCATGATTATAGCATGCAAAAGCAGGTGTGATAGAATTGATTTTTTTTTCCAATAGGAAAAGCATGCTAGTTTTGGTTGATTTTTTGTGAAGTCTGCAAAATCTTGAACAGTGCTAGTTTAGCTAGTGACATATATGGATCTGTTCATATTAGTTGTGTTCGATGTTTTTTTTTGACTATGATTGATGGTTTTTAGCTAAAAATAAATAGTTGTTGTTGAAAAAAGTGAATTTTAAAAAGAAGGGGACGAGCGGTGGGGAAAGTGAGAGATGTGTGTATGAGACGGGAGCGAGAGGAGTTGGTGCGTGATGCGTCCATAACACGTGGCTTAACTTCGGAGCGATACGGAAGAGAGAGGAGTAGGAAAGTCACTTATTTATATTGGCTCAGAAGTCAGAAACAAAAGTCAATATAAATAGACCAATAACTACATAGTTAGAGATTCCCCATCTGGGCTAGACTGAGACCTCGATCGAGATTGTTCAAGGATATTCCATAAATAGGTAGTAGTACTCCTATCAAGTTGGTACAGTATAAGCTTAGGCAACGCTCAGAAGCGTGATGGCGATGGTGTTCGGCTTCTGCGGTAGCTTTTTTTTACTGTTTAGTTTTTTGTTTTTTCTTTTTCTTTTTTTGTCATATTCTTTTGTATTGTTCGTGATAGACTAATATGTTTTTTTTCTATTTTTAATTTTTTTAAATTTAATTATGCCAGATAAGCCAACTAAGTTACAGTAAAAAAGTCAGCTATAGTAAAAAAAAGTCATAAGCCACCGTCATTCTAAACACCCCCTTAGTTTTATATGGGTCCTAGCCTGCATTGCGTGATCTCCTCAAAAGCGACACCGAGTAAAATTGTTCACTCCTTCCGTCCTGTACCATGAGTTCAAGCACAGCATACACACAAAGCAAAGAAGTATAAATAGGATATATCTAATAATCACTCGGATATTTTATTTTAAATAATTATCTAAATATTGTAATCCTTACATTAAGATCTAAAGACCATCATTCTTCCCTTCTTACTATATAATCTCATCTAACCCTAACTCATTTCCACCCCAACCTTGCTGCCTCCTTCCCCACACCACTCCCTTTCGCATTGCCCCCTCCGTGCCGCCCTCTCCTTTCTCGTCGGAGCAGCTCCGAGCGCCTCCCCCATCACCCCTGCCCCTTCTCCACCACCTGTGGCCAGGGGCGCCTCTACCGCCTTGCCGCGCCACCCCTAACCCTTCCCCATCGTGCCGTCCTTGCCTAACCTAATAGCTAGTGCCTTTTGCCGCCGCCACCCCTCCTACTCTACCCGTCGCCCCACCATCGCCCACCGCCGAGCCACCGTCCCCTGACCTCTCTTATGCCTGGAGGGGAACGGTGAACTCTAGGTGCGGAGGGCGGAATTCTACCCTCGGGCTCATTGGTGAGGAGAAAGAAGAGGTCGCTAGAGAGGAGGAAGATGGACATTTTTCAATAAATATGATAAGCTTCTAGGCATTAAATGGAACTAACGAAAGTGGCATGAAAGAAATACGGAAAGTTTTTTAGTGACATGAAAGAATTCATATTTTTCTAATGGAAAATTAGGGATCTAGTTAGCTTTTGATGGCACAGCGGGAATTTTCCCATAATCTTTTGGGGGCGCTCGTTTTAGCGATGGCTTCTGGCTTTTAGCTGAAATTTCACTGTAGCTGACTTTTTTTACTGTAGCTGATTTGGCTTTTTAGACATAATTAATTTAAAAAAAATATAAAAATAGAAAAAACATGTTAACCCATTAGGGATAATACAAAGGAACACGAAAACAAAGAAAATATAAAAAAGTCTAAAATATCTAAAAAATTTAGAAAAAAAATGAAAATACTGAATAGTGAAAAAAAGTAAAAACTAAAAATAGAAATAAAAAAAAAAGCCGAAACGGGCAAGTCAGTGCGCTTCCGACGGCCTGAGCCCACGCGCCCTCTAGGTCTAGGATCTACCGTGTGATTGGGGACGGGGAATGGATCACCGGCGGCCGCCCAATCTCCTGTTGCGCCGCCCAATCCATCCCAGCCTCCTCCTCCATCTCGCGGCACGGCGCGGGGAAGATGCCGCCCTCCAACTCGAAGAAGCCGCTCTGCCTCGTGTTGCCCAGCCCCACGACCACCTCCAACACCCACTCCCACTCCCACCTCTTCCCCTCCCTCTTCTCCGACCTCACCTCCCTCCTCCTCCACCACTCCCCTGCCCTGCCGCCTCCTCCCCCCACACCCCCGTCTTCTCCTCCTCCTCCCTCTCCATACCCGCCGCGCCCGCCACCCCCACCCCTCTCACCCGCCCCGCCATCGGGGCCTGCGCCGGCGCCGCTGCGGGGGCCTTCACCTACGCCGCCCTGCTCCCCATCGACGCCGTCAAGACCTGCCTCTAGACCGGCGCCGCATCCTGTGGCTCCTGGCAGGTCTTCCACGACATCCTCCGCACTGACGGGTCCCTCGGCCTCTACCGCGGCTTCTCCGCCGTTATCCTCGGCTCCGCCTCCTCCTCCGCCATCTACTTTGGCACTTGCGAGCTCACCATTCACCAAGTCGCTCCTCCGCCCCCACCTGCCCCCGTTCCTCGTGCCACCACTTGCCGGCGCCATCGGCAACGTCTCCTCCACAATCATGGTCCCCAAGGAACTCATCACCCAGCACCTCCAGTCAGGTGCCGCAAAAGGCCGCTCCTGGTAGGTGCTCCTCTAGATCCTCCAGACCGATGGCTTCTTCAGCCTCTACGCCGGATACGCTGCCACCCTCCTCCGCAACCTCCTCGCCAGGGTTCTGAGCTACTCCTCATTCGAGTACCTCAAGGCTTTCACTCTCAAGCCTGACATCGGGGCAGAGCGTCTTATGCGGTGCTCTTGCAGGTGCGATATTGGCAGTGCTCACCACCCCGCTGGACATCGTGAAGACGTGGCTGATGACCAGGTGATGTAAATAATGCGATATAAGCATATATTTAGATTTAATTCTAGCATAATTAAGAATAAACAAAGCATAATTTTAGCAGTATATAAATGACCGAAATTGCATATAAATATATAATTCTACCATGTCATGTATACAAGAGCAAATAATTAATGTTTGAAACATAATCACTACTGAAATGAGTATGTAAAGCATTCTCATGAACCAGAAAACACTAAAACTAGCATAAAGCTCAAGCTTTAGATTCATAATTGCTCTTAGAGTAGAGTTGCTCAAGATTTGATCTTGGCCTTCTTAATGCTTATCTATACTCTTCACCAATAGATAAGACAACTAATAATTATGATTTGAGCTCTAAAAATGCAACACTTAACTGTTACTTATACTGCATATGTTAAGCACTTCCAAAATTTTCGGTATAACAGAAGTATTCAAGAAATTGACTACCAAACAATATTTTGACCTACAAATAAATAAGATCAGATATAGAAATTTTAGATACTTGAAATAACAAAAGAGTAATACCTTTTGTAAATTAATATGAAATCTGAAAGATAACTACTGCTCAATATGTAATCACAAATCTATATGACTCTTCTGATAGACCGAAAATAACCCAAAGTGCTACGGAACAGAAGTAACACCACAAGTAGAGCTCAAATCAAATTAGTTGTATAGATCAACTTCAGTTTTAGATAAACTTCATCATAGAGCATACAATCCGAGCCCACTAGCAAACAATGTCTCCCAGTACTAGAGCATATATCAGAGATTAATGAACTAGCATAGCTCACAAAGTTTGCAATCTGAGAACCGAAATACTCACAGATTAGACGGCACTCAAAGCTGTCCAAAAGCAAACCAAGCAGGCGATAAGCAAATTGCTGACAAAAACCAGGCAAGGCACACCTGAAGGTGCTGACGTAGAAAACCTAGCGCCCCTCTGTGCTGCCACGAGAGAGGAGAGTGGTAGACGGAGATATAATGCTGCTTTGTCAATCGGAACACACTGGAACCAACAAAGTCGAGGGAAGGAGGAGCCGCACAAGGACGCCGAGGAGCACCGTCCTAGTGCACCTCGCTGCTGAGCACCAGGAATCACAAACTCCCACCGATTGCCAAAGATTCAACACACTGGAGCAACAACTCCAAAGATTCAGAATTGAAGCCAATCGGAAAGAAAAAGATGAAGGTTATGCAGGAAGAGCTCACTCGATTTCCGTGTTGCCCTAGGAAGAGCTGACCTCCTTTTAAAGGAAGAAGAAGGGAGGGGAAATGAGCTGTGCATGGAGGCCATCAACCACCAGCGCCGAGTCTCCTGCGACGCCAGCGTTGCCGCGCCGATCGCTCCGCCCCCCACCTCCGAAGCCCTAGGGCCTGGATCCAAAACTGAACGAGGAGCGCCTCCCAGCTGGAGACCAAGTCTGCAGCCTTATCCCATGAGGCTGCCCACTGACAGGTGGGTCCTATTGACAGGTGGCCCCACCCTTTATTTCTTCTTTTCTCAAATTGAGAAATTGCAAGAACGCCCTCAGCATAACCAACACAGGGTGGCCACCGAGGGGAGCCGCACGGTGGAGGGCACAATGCGGGTGGTCGTCGCGGAGGAAGGGCTGATGGGCCTTTCCCGTGGGATTGGACCAAGTGTGCTGCACAGCGCATGCTTTGCTGCACTAGGGTACTGTGCCTTAATGCCTTTGAGACGGCGAGGCTTGCGATCCTCAAGTGGTATCTTGAAGGCTGCAAAAGGACAGCCGCAGCGGGGATGAAGGCCGGCGTTGCCGCTGCTTGAGTTTGTATGCTCTCATTCAGGGAAGGTAATTATTGTTAGTTCCCACTTCCCAGTGATGATGTCCTGCTTGCTTTGGGAGTGTCAAGTTTTGTTGTAGCTAAGTAGCTATGCTATGATGCTGATGATGTGCCTGTTAAATGTTTCGACTTTAGCATCATTAAAAGTTCAGTTATAGAGTTGAATGATACAACAAGTGATAATATGAAGCAATTGTGAATCTGTCATTGGTTTTGGTCACTAGTTGGTCTTGTTGGACATACATTTTAGGCTGGTGTTTTCAAGTGGGCGTTCCATATACTGTGTTCTTTCGTTTTTGTGATTACAGTGAAAGCTTGCTCGCGAGCCTGAAGGTCTAGTGTTTGCCGTTAACCCGAAGCATATTGTTGGAGTAAAACTCCACTGCAGTATCAGTCATAAGACAATAAAAGGCATTCAAATGTATAGGCATCTAGGGTGTTTTTGTTCGCTACTGTTCAGAAAAGAGATCACAGTTATAGAAAGTTCCCAACCATACTGAAGTATATAAGTTTGTGGACATCAAGGACCACGAAAATCGTGCATGCCAGATCAGCTTAGTTCAGGGGGTTAGAAGAGGACACTACTATGAGCAAGCACGGTTCATTCTATGGCTCATCATTTGAAATACTTTCTGCAGAATGAATTTGCAGCGTCTGGGTAGTGAATCCTGATGAAATTCTCCAGGCACTTCTTGTAGGAGAAATCTGAACGGGAACCGTCTGAGGACACGACGTACAAGCACCTGCTGCTATGGAAAACTTCATGCTTAGCAGCCTGCAAAGCAGGGAAAGAGTTTTCATGACATTCCCGTTTTGGTTGTTCTGGTACATCAGAAAGGCAAGCTGCTTACCATTATGTAATTGTCCTGGCCAGCCATCTTCTTTTCCTTCTCTGGGTGGTACATGAGAACATTTCTGACAATGAACATCTCGTCGTCTGGAGAAAGCTTAATACCATCCCTGCAAAGTATTGAAAAGGGATGAACTGCGAATAAGGGATACAAATTTACGAACACAGAAGTAGCCACATGGTGTCTACAAGAGCAGATGTATTTTCCTGTTGTTGCGGTTGCTTAGACCTTGTGGCGTTCAAACATAAGCCTAACTTTTATCTTAGCATCTATCTGCCAGCAGCTTACAACTACCTGAAGAATCCTAGCTAGTTTGCAGTACATGCGAATAGATTTTCCTTTTCAAGTTGCATTGGGCCAGAAAAATATACCTTGATTCACGGATGATCCTCTTTACATTCTTCATGATTGGTTCGACTTGCGCATGTATCTGCTGCTCCACTGGTGTAAAACTAGAACCCCCTCCTTGTCCTGCACTACTGTTCTTCTGGGCTCCCCGGTTCCTACTGTTACTACCTCCATGGTGTGATCCCTCTGAATTCCACACTGCTCTAGTTCTACCACCACCTCGACCAAGATTACCAGTCCTCCTGTTCCATCCACCTGAGCTAGATGATCCTGCATTCATGGCAAACTTCTGTGCGCATGTGACATTTGCTCTATTCCAACTCCACTTACCACCATCTCGCCGTGCTGCATCTGAGCTCCAGTTACTCTTAGGTTGCCTTCTCTGATAAACTAGGTTAGTAGAACTACTCTTGTTCCATCCACCAGTGCTAGCTGATCCTGCAACAGTGGCACTTGTCTGATCATTTTGCCAGTTTGCAACTGAGTTCCAGTAACTCTTAGTCTGCCAGACAGTGCTGTGCGTTTCAGTCCTACTATCCTCAAGGTCATGCAGCAGGTGATCATCAGCTTTTGGCTTCTCTGTCCAGGATATCGGAGCGTTTACTCCCAAACATACCACATCATCCTCTTCAACTTCGTCCTCTTGAAGGTTGTCAACATCATGCAGGCAGGAACTATGAGGAATAACCGTCTTGTCTTCAGTAGCTCCTGCTGTTTCTACTGCTGCAAGGAAGTCATATACACCATACCCTCCAAGGTTTCTGTTGCTTGCAGACTGTAAGAGACAGAAAAATTCAGAGCGGATGGGAAATAGAGTATGGATGTGCAGACAAGAGAAAGGAAAATGATCGATGCACCAGGTTCTCATCCTTCCAGTGGATTTTGAAAACTGAGCCAGTCCCAATTGCCGTATGATTGCCCCAAGAGCAGGTGGACACAACACTGTCCAGCTGATCAGAATAGACCTTCTCTGCAGCCTTCTCAAAGCTCTGTGTCGCTCTCTGCAGCATGTTTTCTCAGTTTTTCAATTCTGACTGACACTAGGCACTGGCACATCAAAATGGGGAATTCAAAGGGAATGAAAATGCATGACTTACAGATAGTGTGGCCTCCACAAATGGTGCCTGAACCTTCAGGGATTGGAATGTGGCCTTGTAACCATAGCTGTTGAAGCCGTGCAAGTCGCCTGTGCAGGTCATGCTGCTTGCAACAGTTGTCAGGTGCTCTTTGAGAACTGATTTTGTAATCATTCCAACGGCCTTGGAAAGGTGCTGGACGGATGATCCGAAAAGAAAAGAAAATGAGCACAGCATGAGTAACGTTTCAAGGGAAGCTATAGTTGATCTGAATTCTTCAGCAAGGAGAAAGACAAGAACTGGACCTGTGTGACTCGATCGAAGGTGCAGGAAATGCCAAACACTTGTCGAACTTGTTGGATACTGCAAGGAACAGACCTGGTAGTGTCGATCAGATCAATCACAGGGATGCATGCGTCCATTGCTGCTCCCCAGACATCACCACTCTCTGAAGCTGCAGGCCTTTCCACGGTGATTTCCAGTGCCAGTTCACCCTTCTGTTCTGCACCAGAGTTCTGGACCCAATATGTACCCTGTGGTTCAACCCATGTTATGTTTGCCTCCTGGACTCGAGGATCACCTGTGAGAAGATGCAAGAATGGCTCTTTAGTAACCATAAACCATAACTATCAGCATATGCATGGTTTTCTATGTGCACGATATCAGGGTATGCAAATGTGAGTTCTTGTTTTACCTTTTATAATCGTGTCCAAGAGTATAGGAGAAATAGTATTGGTCATGAAATGAACAACTCGCTCAGAAGATTCAGATATTTCTGTGGTGACACTTTCGGTGAGGAAAAACTCCAAGCAGGAAACCTGAAAGGGTTTCTCATCATCTGGATCTTGGTAGCACAAACATTCTCTGCAAACAAGAAATATCAGATCATGTTCAGAAGTTAGAACATAACAACAACAACCAGTGGAGCCAAGATTTGGATATAAGGGGGGCCAAACAGATGACGATTTTTTTTGCCAAAAAAGTGACAATCACAGAAAAATATAATATAACAATACAAAAGAAAGTTACATTTCTATTAATTTAAATTTGGCTTTATGCCTACCAAAAAAATCATAGATGTCAATAGTTTAATTAAAAGTGAACTTTGCTCACTCATAAGGGGACCAAATGAATATTTTACAAGATAATTACTAAAATACTTAATGACTAATCAAGGTTAACAGAAATATTTGGGGGTGCGGCCCTGCTCTCTCCGCTTGTTTCCGCCCCTGACAACAACAACAAAGCCTTGAGGTAGGCTAGAAATAAAACCTCCTCAAGGTATTTCGGGTTTCATTCCATGAAAAAATGGCTTGATTTTACGTTAGTTTGCCAAATCTAACATAATCCTTCTTCTTTTTCCTAGTTTGGAACAGGCTATTTAAAAAACTATAAAGGTGGAGTTGAAGTTAGAACATAACATTTCCCAAAAAAGAAAAAAAAGCTTACTCCAAAAGTAGGAAGTAGAACTAGATCATTTGAAATTCATGCTCTATTTTACTCAAAATAGCATGGAGAGAAGTCCCTGATGCATAAATACCTAATGGAAGACATGATTTAACTAAAGTCTGAACAACACATACATGAACCTGGCACTAAATAAAGAACTCGAATCTTAGTGGATCTGAACAGTAAAGGAAAATATTAGAATATTCTTTCAGAAGAAATGGAAAATCAAGTCTCCCATACTATTTCAAGATTAAAAATATAAGAGGCTGCAGCACCTTGAAATCAGTGTAACTCTCTTCAGAATTTTACTCATGTGCCCCTTTTTCTTTCCGTGTTCACCGATAACTTCCTGGCATTTGTGAAGAACATCCTCCATACTTATCTTCATCTGATTCAATCGCTTCTGTAAGGGCAAGACAAAATTTCTTGAACGTATAATGCTGAAATGACAGATATTATTTCAGAAGCAGAATGATAGACCTTGTCAAGGTGAATATGGCCAACAAGACAATGTGTTGCTTGAGTTGTTTGCTGCTGATACCTGAAATAAGACGATGATTCTGAGCCTAGCACAATATACACAGAAAAATTTAAGCAATAGCTATTGATGATTTGGTTCTTACTCTACCATGCAGCTTAAGGCTGGACTGGACTGATCAAAGTTCAATAAGATGCCAGTTTAAAGCATTTTAAGAAACCAATATTTTGCAAGTGTTATTCAGGCTTTTGAATCACGTGGAATAAATACTCAAAATGAATAGCTTAGGCTCTGAGTATTTAACTTGAAGCATTACATTGCAGTGTCGTAAATAATTATAAAGCATGAATGGTACATACTTGATGGAGAACTCAGTGGCACAATCTTCTACTTTGATCCTCTTCAAGCAGGATTGAACTGTGAGTGCTGCTCTTTCCATGCAAAATTCAATCCCGCAAGAGCACTTGTTCAGATACAAAATTACTTTTCGGTCATTTTTATCAGTTCTAGAGCAGGCTCTTGTAAGCAGTACATCCTTTAAAAGTAACAAATGGAAGTCAAAATTACGCTCAACATGTGAACTGAAGCTTGGAATGGAACTCACCAAGTGAGCCTCTCACCTTCATTGAGTTCCAAGAGGTCAAGTTGTTCTGATTTGGATCTAGCACTGCCTTGTAAGCAGCGTTTGCAACTGCAGTGGCTGCCAAGATACCAACAGGATCTCCTGGTGTCACAGAAGTTGATGCATGCATCGAGTCAAAGTGAACAACTAAATTGCCACATGAATTTCTTGTGGTTCCATCATAGCATGCTATGACATCTCGGAGGATTGCCATCATGTTCTTCAAAAGACTGCCAGGCTCCACTAGCCCTTTGGATGCGCGTATTATCTTCTCCCTTGCAGATATCGAATGCAGCAGGTCCTCATATGGGTTTAGTCCATGGTAAAAGGATCTCCTCACGACACCATGTGCCTCTAAAGGATGGTAACCATTGGTGCTCCTGCAACACTTGTTCAGAGACTTGGACAAGCAATCCTCCACTAAGCTGCTAGAGTATAGTCTTCTGTTGCACTGCAGTTGACGTCCCAAGAAACCAAGCTGCTCCACTACTTTGTTCACGGCTATATCATTTTTTGGATCCACCAACAGACCAAGGCCAGAAAAATGAGCAATGAACTCCACAATTGGTTCTCTGCACATGTCGAGCTCAAGTGAACTATTTTGAATTGTCTCCAGCATTGGACCTGGGACATCGAAATCTCTCAAGCTTATGCTGAAACCATCAATAAGCAGTGATTCCATCAGTAGGGGCTGCAGAAGATTCAGAAATTTTATGGCCTCCCTTGGACCCTTCACAGAAAGAATTGATGAGAGGGTGGCAGTGCCAGCAACTAAGGCTCCAACAAACTCCTTGTCAAGATTTTCCTCAAAAAAATCTTTATCAAGATTGTCCGGTAGTAAGGTCTCTAGAATCTGAGTAAAAACCCAGTAAGGTCCACCTGATAGTCGCTTCTGGGGTATCATACCTGAGGTGTACATTGCATTTGTAAGTTGGTTTACCTCCCTTTCAGAATAACAACTCCTAGCAGACATTATCTTCAGAGCTAACAAGCAATCATTCTTGAGCTGAAAGTTTAGCTTCCCATTGTGGGAGCTCACCAGCTGCTTCTCCACGGTGAAGAGCTCTGTAGCTTCAACCCTTGCTGAAACTGACCTTGGGTAGAAGATGTGGACACAGTCGCCGTCGAAATCTGCTCCAAGTGGGCCACAGATGAGCGGGTTGATCTTCATGATGTGGTCATTGTGGACATGGACGTACAAGGCTTGGACCGAGTGCTTGTCGGTGCTTGGTGGTCTGTTGAGGAAGACGACATCACCGTCAAGAGCTCTTCGGTTGACAGTTTCACCAACCTTCAGTATGGTGCGTTTCTTATTTGCCTCATCCACATCCAAGGAGTATGTGATGCAATTGGCATGGCTGTACGTCAGGCACAGTCCTCTATCCACCATGTCTTGCAGCTGAGCAATGTTGTGGTCTGTGACATGCTCTTCTACTGACATTCTTCTTGCAACTTCATCTGGCACCCCTACTACATTGACAGGAATGTATGGGTCACCGGTGATCACACCACGGGATGAGAAGCTTGAGCTCTTGCTGATGAAGAGCGACTTCATCTTGTGCTGCCATTGTTTTGGTGCAGACTGACTTGTAAAGGAGACATCTCGAGGACCCTTCAAAAGACACATGATGAAGCCACATTATGAACATACGGTTGTGACCAAGAAGAGCTCAAGTCTCTACTTAATCTACAGGTTAACCAGGTACCTTTGCTGTTCCTCTCAGCTTGATGTAGTCGGCAATAGCTACCTGAAGATCGTCTGCCTCCGCCTCATGCGCTTGGAAGTTTGGGGGGCCAATTCTTGAGCACTTGAAATCTAGTATCTTACGTAGGAGTTTCCTTAACAAGTTTGTTGAGGTGTCCTAAATCAGGAGGGAAAATCATGAGTGATTATTATTTTTAGAATCAAATGGCTCTCAAATCATAAGTAATCATTCATCCAGAAGGGCGAAAAGAAGGAATTTATGGTGCAATCAGGAAGCACTTTATCGCGAGGTACTTACAGAAGAGCACATGAATGCACTGTCATCTAAAGCATTGAAAGCGCGAAGGCAATTGGGAGGAACAGGGAAGTAGCCCATGACAAATCCATCCTGAGGAATATATCCCCTAACAGCAAGCCTTCTTCTTGTTTCTCCGGAGATCTTTGCCATTATGTTCTGAACCTAAGAAACAGAAGAACAAAATGTGAGTCTCTGTAATAGGTACCTATTCCTCAAAAGACTTCCTAAGGTATATCCTTGTTACAATTTCTGATGCAAAGCTACAGTAGGTGAGTTGTGAAACTTGTGTTTTGTATCATCTCCTCCTGGATGGCTTTGCAACAGGAGCAACAAGTGTCTAGTAGTACCTCTTTTGGGAGTAAAGGGCGGCGATGAGAGCTGCCCTTGGTGCAAAAGCCGAATTGATCAAGGAAGCTCCAAAATCCATCTGCCAGTTCTTTCCGGGCTGGTGCTCTCAGTTCCAAGCCACGGGCGCCATTGGATTTCTTGACTTCTGCAACCTGTAGTGGTGGGAGATCCTGGAAGAAGAGGAATGCATGCAGGATGTCGTGTTAAAAAGCTTCAAGGAAAACAACATTCCAGATGGCAAACTTGTATGCCCACGGAGACATCAATGACGATCGATCAGCCATCAATTACCTGACAGTATGAACATGAAGTGAAGTTGCCTTCCTTCCCGGTACTCTTCTGTGAGTTACAAGGTACAGAAATTTGTGTTATGCGGACACTAGATTACTGATCAGTCATCAGTTATGTTTGAGTTGAGCATAGTTTTAGCTCACCCTGCTGTTCTTGAGCCGGAGGCAGACGAAACATATCATGGTCAGTATCTTCCTCAGCTCGGCGATATGGCTCGGGTGGTAAACGGGCACGGGCAGCTCAATGAACCCGAAATGACCTTCAAACCAGTCATCATAAGACGAATTTCATCAGAGAAAACACAATGCAGCACAACGAGCTCTGATTTCGAAACAGTGAAGAGATCGACGATGCGTACCTTCGCATTTGCCGATTTCGGTGGCGCCGCACGACTCGCAGCTGCCAACCTGCAGAGGCAGGCCAAGCGACGGGTTCCCCAGCAGCTGGCTCGGGTGTGAGACGGCGAACTCGTTCGTCGGCAGCGCCTTCACCTTCCCAAAACGTAGTTTTTTTTTGTGTGTGTACAACGAAGGCGCCATGCATGCGGGTAAGACGAGAGAGAAAGAGAGAGAGAGAGAGATTGGTACGGGTGACGATCGAGAGGTACGTGGAGGATAGTACTAGATGCTTACGATTTCTTCGTTGGTTGCGATGCCCAGCTTGATCCTTGTGATCGAGCCCTCCGAGATCAGACCAGCAAGTGTACGATCATCCGCCATTTCTCTACTCAACACACAAACTGATGTGTCTGTGACTGCAAATAAAAGGCAACATATATAGATGCATGAATGATGAGAGAGAGATACATATTGTTCTTCTGAAAGAACAATACGCAAAAAAAATTTTTGCTTGGTTGAGCGGGAGAGTACCTTGTTTTCCCCCCGAGAGAGGAGGAGTGGGAGAGAAACCTTGCTAGCCAGCCTGAAACGTGGACGACTTATTTTGTAACGGCGCCTCTCTGAGTGGAGGGCATGCTTGGGTTGAAGCTCAGTACACTCGTCCACTTAACCTTTCTTGTCTAGCAAGGTTAAGTAGCAATATCACATGGGCAAAGCAAAGAACCCTCGCCTAATGATGGCCGGCTCTCCTGTGTGGGCAAGGTAATCTCTGCTCTTCCATTTGTCGTGTCGTGGATTTGTGGTCCACTGGATATTTTCAAGTACATGTCATAGAATATTTTGAGCAATAATTATATTGTTCTAGAAAGCGTACATTCGTTTTACGCTTTCCAGTCAAAAGAACCTAGCCCAGGTTTGCTTGGGCAGTTGTTCATGTAAAAGGCTGTTTTTACTTGTCCTAGCTTGTTCTTTTTGCCTGAGGAAAATTGGTGTTCTTGGTATTTTTGGAGCAGCTATTCTTGATATTTACTGCCAATGAATCGCACGTCCAGTGAAATCTTCTCTCTCTCCTTGGCACATTGTGTTTGTCCTGAGTACAGTCACTCAGATGCTATATATAATAATGGAATAATTCGTGCAGGAAAGAGGAGAGTGGTAATCCGGATCACACCATTCGGTTACTGGGCCGAGCGGTAATATGGTGAGCCAGTTGGCCCATTATCAATCTTGGCCCAATTCCAAAAAACCATTATTATTATTAATATATCTCTCTCTCGTCGCGTGGATTTCGTCCCATTCGCATCGTCTTCTCGTCCGCCTCCGGCGAAAAGCATAGGAAGGAGTGACGGCCACCATGACAGCCGCCGGCGTGTCGACTTCCTTCCTCCTCCGCCTCTCTCCTTCCCCGCCTCTGTCTCCTGCTCTCTCCCTCTCGTCTTCCTCGTCGCGCCCGAGGCCCCCACGTTGGGCGCCGCTCCTCTCCCTCTCCACGACGCCGCGCGCCTGCCCCTGCGCCTGCGCTGCCTCCCCCGACTCCTCATCCAATTTCAGGTACACGATTCTACACCGTACGCTACGCCCATCTCTCTTCTGGCTACGCGGTGTTTTTTATTTTTTTGCCCGATGCCGCCACGTGCTTGCTGTAATGCCGCTCTTTCTGTATTTTATCTATCCGCGGTGCGCGCGCGCGGCTCCTGAGTGGCTACGTGGATGGTGGCACGCGCGAGGGCGGGTGCTTGTATCGGGCCATGTGGGCGGGAGCGCCGACGAGGTGTTCGACGGAATGCTTCTTCATAGTGTCTGTTTCCCTCAAGATTAGATAGTTTAGCTGTAGCACACAGCAGCCCAGAGAGGACTAGTGATTTATACTGCAAGGTAAGGGTGTTGCTATTGAGTCCATGGTGTGTGTGGGATGCTTGCGGCCAGCGGAGAGGCCTAACGAGGGTAGAGATGCCAATATCTGTGCGAAGAGTGGTGCATTACATAACGAGCGTCTTTTAATATTTTTGTAATGTCACCAGCATCAGACTTAAGTTACTGACTTGAGCCACACATCTGCATGGTAAAAGGTCATCGAAGGTGACTTTTCTTTAGATTCCGCTGGAATCAGCTGCTTGCAGTCAATTTTGTACTACTTTCGTTTGATGTTGAAGACTTGAAGCAATTATGGAATTGCTTTTCATAATGCATCTCCTGTCTCTTTCATTTGTCAGAAGTCAAACACCACTTATGCCACCGTTCAGCCTTATGCTTGATGAAGGTTCTAGGTCTAAAAAGCCATATAGATGGCAAAGGGTTTTGCTTAAAGTAAGTGGGGAAGCTCTTGCTGGAGATCACACTGAAAACATTGACCCAAAGGTGAGGGTGCTTTTGCTGGAGCATCTTTGAATTTAAACATGTGCATAGGTCATGTAATTATATGGCCTGTTGCAGATTACAATGGCAATTGCAAGAGAGGTTGCTTCCGTCACAAGACTAGGTGTAGAGGTGTGTCCTTAATACTGCCTTTCGTTCTTCTTATTGGATTACCTGTTTGAAGATTGAAACTGAATGAATTGAAATGCGCATATGCATGTATAATGGTAGGCATTAATTCAGTGATTAAATTGCATTGCATTCCAAGCCAGCGTTCTTATGTTATGTGCCTATGTTTTTCTTGTCTTTAGTAAAATCATATGCTATACATTAAAAAATGTGAGAGCCCTTGCAGGTTGCTATTGTTGTTGGTGGGGGCAACATCTTCCGTGGAGCCTCTTGGGCTGGATGTAGTGGGCTTGACCACTCATCCGCGGACTACATTGGGTACGATGGTCAATGCCTGATGCCTTTTCATAATTAGATCATCTTAACATCCTGTGGTTGGCTGTTACTGCCTTGAAAAGGAATTGAAATGCTATGATGTGTGCTATAGCCTATAAGCCACATGATGAAACAAGAAACGGGCCCAATCTCAATACATCTTGGTAATAGCATGCAATGTTATGTAATTCATGTCAACTTTTTGCCCAGTTCAAATCTGTACTACCATGGTTGATCGTGCCCATCACAGAAGCCACATTTAAATCTGCGAGAGTGAGAATTTCACGGAATGGTTTACTGAGTGGAAAATTATAGCTACATTTTACAAACCATTTAACAGCCCATGACTACATGTTGTCTGCAGGTCCGTGTAAGCTCAAACCCACTTGTAATTTATCACCTATTCTCTGTCCGTGATATTTTCTTTTGATTTGCAGCTTTTAGTTAAAAAATTGCTATAAGTAATCGCTTGATTTCTTGCAATAAAAAATAGTTCGCGCAGCTGCATCTGATCATGTTACTTTTTTTACATGTTTTGCTAATTCAGCATGTTGGCCACTGTGATGAATGCTATATTTCTTCAAGCAACAATGGAGAGCATTGGAATACCGACCCGTGTCCAAACTGCATTCCGTATGTCAGAAGTTGCAGAACCATACATACGCCGAAGAGCTGTCAGGCATTTAGAGAAAGGAAGAGTTGTTATATTTGCTGCTGGGACAGGGAACCCATTCTTTACAACTGATACAGCTGCTGCTCTCCGTTGTGCAGAAAGTGAGTTTATCTTCTATTCTTCACTAGTGAACTGTTTTAGTTATAAAAACTAGAGAAAATATACTTGCGGAGATGTGTATTTCTTTCACTTTGGAAAAAAGGGTGCTTAAGCATGCTAATGTAGCTGTTGGTAGTGCATGCACCCTTGTCATGTCATAGGTTTAGCTACATATGTAATACTGTGAAACATTCATGGTATTTTTATCATTATATTAGTTGTCATGCTCCTGTCAGTTGCAGGTTATAGGACTACCGACAGTAGCACTTTATGTTAGTTGCGTCGCCTCTGAGTTTATCTGATGATGAATGCATGAAGATCCTTGTGCAGATTAAGTTGAAAATGAAAGCTGTGAGTTGAACAATTAGGCTAGAGAAATAACCACACGTCTATTTAAGCCAGTTTCCGGTTGTCTAGCTCAACAGTTCAGGGACTGTTACAAAGTTTATGTTACGATGTGTTTATTAATTTCATTTCAAGGCAATCATAAATCACAATGTGCGCTGTGCCTGTAGAAACATGTTATCATGAAGTGAGCTTGAATTTAGCTTTCCTAGGTTGATTTCTCAGATGGACAGCACTGTTTCAATAGAAGTTTTTTGCTCTGTTCATTTTGCATTGACCGTTTTTTCTTTTATTATGCACACAGTCAATGCAGAGGTAGTGCTTAAGGCAACAAATGTTGATGGTGTGTATGATGCGGACCCCAAGTGTAACCCAAGTGCCTGCCTCCTTGAGACAGTGAGCTACCATGAGGTGACTTCAAGAGACCTCTCAGTAATGGACATGACCGCCATTACACTATGCCAAGAAAACAACATTCCTGGTATGGACTTTATCAGTTTGTGGGACTTTTTATTGCCTTCGATTCTCAATTTTAATTTGGTGTGTAATTTGGCAGTTGTCGTGTTTAACTTGCAAAAACCCGGAAATATTGCAAAAGCTATTGTTGGTGAGAAGGTTGGTACCTTCATAGGCTGCACAAGATATCAGGACCAAAATGTGGGAAATGCAATGGATCAAGAAAGAAGATTGGTCAACGAGTTGTGAATCAGTTCTCTCTCTGTAGGTGGATTTATACTAGATCAGCTATCCAAATTTGGTTCCTTGTAACATTTGAAGAAAGCACTTGGGACAACAATTTTCCAGCCAAGTGCTGCTATGCTATGTACCATAGAATCTAGGGCTATCTAATGAAATTAAATTATATAAGGATCTCGTGTGGCATGTATGATGGCTGTACCTAAAGAACAATCTTCACAGCTCCTGATAATCGTGAGCCAAGGTGAGATTTCTAATCTGTTTTCATCGCTGATTTCATATTCCACATAAGTTGTATTTTTTTTCTCCACGTGGTTGAGACCTGCCACTGGTAGCTCGGGATGATGAAATCTGCCTAATCAAAGGCCATGATGTGAGCAAATAGAGTCAAGCAATCGAGCATGCCAATGTTAAAGATTGTCGTTCGATACATAGTGAGTACAAAAACCATCTTTTCCCATAAGAGCAAACCATTTGATTTGTGCCCAATTGTTTTACTAATCTATGTCATAATTTAGCACTGCCAAAATTGGAGCACCCAGTATTTGTTCAAGAATTGGCGAGTAAGGCAAAGCGACAGCGCATATCGAGTTTTTTCAAAACTTTGGAAGCACCAGGTGCTAATGTAAACGAGATTTGTATTTTCAAATGTTTAGGAACAACAAATGCTCGCAAAATCTGACCTATGCTTTGGCAATTATGCTAATGTGACATTATTTGTAGCTTTGCATGGCGGCCACCAAGCGGTGTGTATTCGCACCACCTGGGATGACGAGGCTGGTGGTGGGCGGTGTCAGGTCAACACAGGAGGTTGGTCACCTACTTACCTTACCTACCTGGCGTGTCTCTGATCGCTTCCCCACCTCAGCACAGGAGGCTGGGTGAGCCCACCACCCTCGCCAGGTCACCCCGTCCCCTTCGCCACGCCTCTTCCCAATCCCGAGGTCTCCTCCGCCGCGTGCCATCGACGACGACCTCGATCTTGATATTCTCCATTGACAATGGAGATTATGAATAGTGCACCATTGCTTAATTGTGAAATGTGAGACCATTTTGATTGCATGGGGTGGTTGGTTGATGAAACAGTGGATAGACTACTGGGTTGGATTCTATTATATGTTTATTAAGCTTTGGCATCGGTGACAAGGAATAGCCACGTATCAAACATACTGCATTACAACCTGCTGATTATCTTATGGTGTAAATAGTTTTATCTAAAATGTGACTGGTTACAAGTACGATGCACCCGACAGTAGTAAGCAGTAGCAGAAATTCTACTTTTTGGGGGTGTTGTATGTTAATTCTGGAATTGGTTTGGCTGCATGGCTGGCCCGTCGATGCAATAGTTGCCTCTAAAGATCTCCAGTGAATTGGATTTTCTAGGCAACGAACTATACAGTGACCTTACAATATGAGGTGCTCACTTGCATCACCATTGGAAATAGGCGGGAAAGCGCTAGTGAACAAACATTCAATTCATGTTAATGGTGCATGCTTTCATTGTAGTAATATGAATGTGTGATTAAAACAAAGATCTTGTGACTCACTTTGTACGTCAGTTACCGCTCAAAACGGTTTAAATCTAATTTTTTGCTTTTGGTTTTTGCTTTTTTCACTATTCAGTAATTTCGTCTTTTTCTATTTTTTAATAATTTTTTGGGCTTTTTTTTGCTTTTTTATCGTATTCATTTGCATTGTTCGTGATGGATCAACATGTTTTTCTATTTTTATATTTTTAAATTTAATTATGCTAAATAAGTTAACTCAGCTAAAGTAAAAAATAAGCCAACTACAGTAAAAAAGTAATAAGCTAACGCCAAACTAAGGTCACGGGGAAGCCTCCGCGGCCCCACGCCAGCCCGCCCCTAGCCCTGCCCCGTTAAGCCTTGCGGGGGGGAGATGGCCCTCCGTCCCTGTCCCCGCAGGGACTTGACCCCCCACGGGGTCCCCACGAGGGATAAAAAAGGTAGCACTAACAATCTCCAGAACTAGGTAGCACTAACAATCTCCAGAACTAGGTAGCACAAACAAACACATACAATCTCTAGATCCGTTGTCGCCAGTCCGCCGTTGCCTCCCGCTTCACCGACGCCGGATCCGCCGTCGCCGCAGCCGGATCCGCGGGATCCGTCGTCGCTAGTCCGCCGTTGCCTCCCGCTTCACCGACGCCGGATCCGCCGTCGCCGCAGCCGGATCCGCGGGATCCGTCGCCGCCGCTAGTTCGCCGTTGCCTCCTGCTTCACCGGCGCCGGATCCGCCGTCGCCGCAGCTGGATCCGCGGGATCCGTCGCCGCCGCAGCCGAATCTGCGAGATCCGTCGTCGCCGCCAGTCCGCCGTTGCCTCCCGCTTCACCGGCGCAGGATCCGCCGTCGCCGCAGCCGGATCCGCGGGATCCGTTGCCGCTGCCAGTCCGCCGTCGCTTGCCGCTTCACCGGCGTTTAGCTTGGACAACGGCAGGCTACTGACGAGGATCTAGAAGGTGACGGTAACGACTAGGGACCCAGAGCGGGTTGACGCTGGTGGACGCGGTCATCGACTAGGGACGGGCGACGATGGGGGATGCGAGAGTGGGAGCTGCGGGTGAATGGGGGGTTTTGGGGAACGGGCGAATGAGCTATTTGGGGGAATGGCCGAACGGGCGAATGGATTTGGGGGAAAGCCAGTAATAGCTCGGGCCCCCATGGGGCACGATGGCCACCCGCCCCCGCCCCGACACAGTGTCGGGCCCTCGCTCCATTAGTCCCATGGGGGGGGGGGATAAATCACCCCGGCCCCGCCCCCCATTGGGATTTTCCCCGCGGGACCCCGCCCCTGTGGGGAAAATTGCCACCTATACCTACGATCTTTTCAAATCAAGCAACCTACAGCCTTTAAACTAGGCTTCTATATGTTGAACTGTTTTCTGATAGTAGCTGAAAGCCTTAGTAGCGTTCGTTTTAGCGATGACTTCTGGCTTTTGGCTGAAATTTCACTGTAGTTAGTTTTTTTACCGTAGCTGATTTGGCTTTTTAGGCATAATTAAATTAAAAAATATAAAAATAGAAAAAATATGTTAGCCTATCACGGACAATGCAAAGGAACACGAAAAAAAGAAAAATGCAAAAAAGCCCAAAACATCTAAAAAATTCAGAAAAAGATGAATTACTGAATAGTGAAAAAAAGGTAAAGCTAGAAGCTGAAGCTGAAAAAAAGCTAAAACGAGCAGGGCTAAACTTGTATCCACCTATTAAAACACCATTAAAAATTTGATGTGAAAGATGACTTGTCATGCCATCTATATAATTCTTTAGTGGATTGGTTATTGTACCTGACATCTGGGAGCATCAAGCACACAACTTCCTTTAAAATTTTTCATTGGAACTTGTATGGAGTTTTTCGCTTATAGGTAAGTATTTCTTTTAGTTGCACATGTTCGACAGAGTTTTTGATTTGACTTTTCATTTTTTGCTACAGTACCTAGGTTTCACATGATGTTTTTTTAATATAGGATCTACTAGTTGATTATAATATATACTGTACTAACTTCAGCTATATCGGTCAAAATCGCATACGACCTGTTCGTAATCTCTCTTACGAACAACCAAATTTAAAAATTTAAGTCATAAACTACAGTCCAAATAAACTCACCGATGTTTCTCAAGTGCACACTTTTCTTGTACCTTGCACCTCAAGCAAGTTAAGGACATAGTGCCTCAAGTGCGCCTTTTGCCTTTGACTTTGACTTCATTGAATTAGACTATTGTCAGATTCAAACACAAACTGATCTATTATTGAAAGCAACTATGAATCAAGTTGAATCTGGAACAAATTGAGGTGTGTTTTTCTGTTTCCTAGCTATATATATATATATATATATATATATATATATATATATATATATATATATATATATATATATATATATATATATATATGGAGCATATCTAGTGCTAACATGCTAACACTTGTTTGTAGCCATTTGATCTGGTCTGGACGGCTCAGATCAAGAAAGGTGGAACCTCCACCTCATAAAACTTAATCTATGTAAGGGGTTTTGTGAAAGATTGATTAGATTGATTAAATGAGGTGGGGGTTCCACCTTCCTTGATCTGAGCTGTCCAAATCAGATCAGATGGCTACGAACAAGTGTTAGCATGTTAGCACTCAATACAGTGTTAGCACTAGATATGCTCCCATATATATATATGATTGAAGATGGCAATAGAGGGGGTGAATGTTGCTTTCAAATTTTTCTTCAAGTATTAACTAATCCTTCACTCCAATAGTTACAGAGCTATAAGGATTAGGATGGAAGGCCACAACAAAAACCAGCGATTCGATACACTGAAAATCTAAGAAAAAATCAGCAAAATTAGAACTACTATAATTAAACTTGCGGTACTACCACTTGCTACAATAATTTTGGTACTACCACTACAGTAACCACAATACTTCCGTTGCTACAATAAAATTATGATGAACAATGTTTTCAACACGATTTCAAATTCTAAAATTGGGAAAACTTTTGATCCGTATATTTTGAATGATATGAAATTTTGTAGGAATCTACTCTAAGATATCAGAAACTTATTTCAACAAGCTATCATAAAAATCCTGTGCAAGTTGAGACTTATTTGCGTTATCAATTATTTAAGATATGTTGCAACGTATGGGCATTCGGCAGTAACTTCTAAAAGTTATTTTTTGATTTTTCTACAGTAACTAGCTTTTAAACAAAGTATTTTTTATAGACCGGGTTTACAAGTTGGTTGTAGTACACACTATAACGACTTCATTTATATCAGCTAAAATCGTATGTGAGTTTCTGTTACTCCGTATCCTTTCTCACAGACAGTCCAAAAGCCAAAATTCACAACCCAAAAAATAAAAAACACAGCCAAAAACTATAAATTAAAACTGAAAAAACATACCCTTTGTTTTGAGCGCTAGACTACTAGACCTCACTTCCACGGTTGTCACGAGAGCGGGTAATGTGCAAATATATTTCGTGTGAACAAGTGTAAATGTCTCGAACCAAAAAGCTGGCTGTTAATTATTGGCGTCAGTCACATCACGGTTGCCATGCACGTAGTAGCTAGCGGCTAGCCGTAAGCTAGTTCTCCAACGACCCGACCTGACCCATTCCGTTCGTGCACTAAGGGCGCCTTCAACAAGGTTGAGTCAGCTAGCTATTTGCATATACACATCAGCATATATCCTATGTTAAGAAAAAAGAGTATGTAAAAAAAACCGAATCAGCTATTCTTTCGTCTCTAGTCTCGCTCACAAAACGAGGTAACCTCTATAAATGATAGTCCTTTTCTCTGTGTGCATGTAAGCATTAAATATCTATCCTTATAGATAGTCCTTTGGAATGCTAGTTTTTAGTGTGTACTCTATAAATGGTGTGGAAGTCTTCTAGTTAGTACTTAGCTAGGACCGTTGGAGATGCTCTAACTAAACTTGGTACTGACAACCCTTCTGCACCTTTGCATGTGGTGCATGGATGCCGCGTTGGCCCCTCATCGCTTGTTGCAGAGGACTTGAACCGACCTTTCGTGAAGGGTAGCCAGCCTGGCTGGTTTGGGTGTAGCTTGCACCCCTTTTTCAAGATCCACTATTGGATGTTGCTGGTGGTGTCTCTTCTTCTGTGATATCGCCCCGGGAATCTAGGTTTCTTGATTCTGTCCCCTCGTTCATGTTGCTGGGTGGCTGATGGACGTGGGCCCAGAGGTGCAGCGGGCGCAACAGATATGGGGGTGCAGCTGAAGGATCTAAACCAACAGATCGGGTTTGATCGCCAGCTTGGCTTCCCCGTCACCAAGTGTTTTCCCCTTGCCTCTGCTACACGATTTGAGGTGGCCCCATCCCCGGTCGACCGTGGAACTTTTTTGACCCAAGAGCATACGATTTTTGGAGCGGATGTGGACACGGTTGCCGGCGTCGCCAAGCCCCCGTCTCTAGAACCTGGTATCCCGTGATTTGGCATGGTTGATCCGGACCCAACATCTGCTAGTCTTGAGATGCCACTTGGAACCCTTGAGTTCTCAACGCCCATTTCTAGGCCTTCTTTTGCTCCTGGGCCGATTGATGATCTGGATCCAAAATCCATTCCGACAAAGAACAAGGGATTGATTGTGAAAGCTCAGGAATTTTCACCCCTGGCGAGGAGGCCGGAAAGTGCAACTGGGCCGTTTTCTGTCTTGGTTCGGGGTCCGTGTCAGGATAAGCATGTTGTTCCATCCAAAGCAGGCGCTCAAGTGGTGTCAAAGGTCTACATTAGGCGTCGTCGGCGCCAAACTTAGAGTCAAGTGACAAGCCTAGAGCTGTCTACCCTGGCCAAAGCTTTCATCGATAAGGTGAAACAAGACACAGAGGGTCTGCTTCCTCAACCCGTCATTTTAAAACAACAGTCTAAACAACTTCCTCCTGATTTTGTGCTTCGCCGAAGCAGTAGGCTGATGAGTAAGCATGGGCCCTTTTCGCCTCCAGTTACTCAAGTTCAAAAAAATCTAATGCTTCGGCTGGGACTAGTGGAAGATCAGGAAGTTTTAGGTGAGCAACAACTGGAGAAATATAGTCGCATCTTTGGCAACCCCCTTTCACAGGCACACATTGCAGCACCGGCAGCGTTATTTGGCTGGCAGCCACCTTCGCCGAGTGAAGCTCCACATGACACTATCATTGTTTCTAGTGTTGCCATTGGCGATTTATGATGGTGAAAGGATTTATTTTGTCACCCAACAATTCATGTGTAATGGCTCCTAATATATTAATTTGGAATGTGAGAGGCCTCAATCGAAAGGCATGGCGTGATAGTGTCAGAAATTTGGTTGGTTCCATTAGACTGGTCATGGTTTGCTCTTAGGAAACAAAGAAAGAATCTATCTCAACTCTTTTGGTTGCATCTATGCTCGATAATGATTTTGATCAATTTGTGGTGCTCCCGGCAGAAAGAACAAGAGGAGGGGTGTTATTGGCTTGGAAGGGCAATACTTGGTAAGCACTTTCATCTCGGGGTATACTTATTCGGTCTCGGTTTAGTTTAAATCTCCAGAAGGGCTTGTATGGTGGTTTACGGGAGTTTATGGTCCTCAATCTGATGACCAAAAAGTCTAATTTTTACAAGAGTTGCGAGATATACGGTAGGTGTACCAAGGGCCGTGGGCAATCGGAGGGGATTTTAATCTCATTTACATGGCTGCAGACAAGAACAACTCTAACATCAATAGGGCATTGATGGGTCGTTTCCGCCGTTTCCTGGATGATTTGGAGCTGAATGAAATCTCATTACTTGGTCGTAAATATACTTGGTCAAATGAACGGGAAGTGCCTACTTTGGTTCGGCTCGATCGAGTTTTCATGTCCACCGATTGGGAGCAATTATTTCCTGATTGCATTCTTCAGAGCTCGGCCTCAACGATCTCTGACCATTGCCCGCTAATTCTTGGGTTAAAGGTCAATATTCAAGGGAAGCGCCGTTTCCATTTTGAAAGTTTTTGACCCAAACTTGATGGCTTCTTGCAGGAAGTTGAGAGTTCCTGGCTTAAGCCAGTTGTAGTCTCCTGTCCGCTGCAGCTCTTCTCCGTGAAGTTGGGCCGCCTTCCTCGCGATCTGCAGTCTTGGAGCCAAAAGAAAATGGGTAACGTCAAGTTCCAACTGCAATATGCAAAGGAAATTATTCATCGCCTGGAGATTGCACAAGATTCTCGCTTATTGTCTAGTGATGAAGACTGGCTCCGTCGACAATTGAAGCGGCACGTCCTTGGGCTAGCATCTCTTGAGCGTACGATTGCTCATTTACGCTCTAGATTAAGTTGGATAAGAGAAGGAGATGCGAACACATCTTCCTTTCATCAGCAGGCTCGGTACAGAAAGAGAAAGAATTTCATGGCCAAGATTAAAGTGGGAGATAGAATTGTTACTAGTCAAGAAGAGAAACAGGAAGCAGCTTGGGACTTCTATTCTAACTTTCTTGGCATGACAGTCCAAAGAGAATGCACACTGAACCTGGAATACTTTTATAAAGAGCCTACTGATCTGTCTTCTCTTGAGCTGAGTTTTTTCAGAGGAGGAGGTTTGGGCAACAATTAAGTCTCTCCCTTCAGATAAGGCGCTAGGTCCAGATGGATATACCGAGCATTTTTATAAATCCTGCTGGAATTTAATTAAAGAGGACCTTTTGGCTGCCCTAAACCAATTATTACAGGGAGATGTTAGCATGTTGTTTCTTCTCAATTCAGCCTACATCACCCTGCTTCCAAAGACACCTGATGCTGTGGAAATCAAGGATTACCGACCTATAAGTCTGGTGCATAGTTTTGCTAAACTTGTCACTAAATTGTTATCCAATAGGTTGGCTCCCAAGCTCAAAGATTTGGTGTCCCCCAACCAAAGAGCATTTGTTAAAGAAAGATACATCCATGACAATTTTATTTTGGTACAACAAACAGCCAAGCTGCTGCACAGACAGAAGGGATCAAGAATTCTTCTCAAATTGGACATATCAAAGGCCTTTGATCCGGTATCATGGTCTTTCTTGCTGCAGGTTTTGAGATATTTGAGTTTTGGTCCAGTTTGGTGCAATATATTATCTAAGCTGTTGAGATCTTCCACAACTTGAGTTTTAGTAAACGGGGTGCCAGGAGATCGGATCCAACATCGTGGGCTGCGATAAAGAGACTCTCTATCTCCAATGCTTTTCATTATAGTTATGGATGTGCTTAATGCTCTGATCAATAAAGCAAGTGACAATAGATTATTGCAGCCTCTACTCTCGCAAGGTTCTAGTCAGCGAGGATCTCTTTATGCCGATGATGTAATTCTCTTCTTGAGACCTTGCTTGGATGATTTGGCTTTGATCAAGGAGATTCTGCGGATCTTTGATGCGGCATCAGGATTGGTCACTAACATGTCTAAATGTTCTGTGAGTACGATTCAATGCCATGACTAGGATATTGAAGTTGTGCAAACCTCTTTTCCATGCAAGGTGCAAAAGTTCCCCTGCAAATATCTTCGGCTTCCTCTATCTATCAAAAAGCTCTCTAAGGCTAACTTTTTTTTGCAATAATTGACAAGATTTCTGCTAAGCTACCTGGTTGGAAGGCAGCCATGATACATCTGGCTGGGAGGGCCACCCTCATTCGTGCAGTACTTACGGCTATACCCATCTATCAGCTTATAGTATTAGACTTTCTTAAGTGGGTTATTAAAGCAATTAACAAGATAATGAGAGCTTTTCTTTGGAAAGGTCGCAAAGATGTAAACGGAGGCCATTGTATTGTTGCTTGGGATCGGGTCAAGTGGCCATTTGATCTAGGAGGCTTAGGAATTCTTGATTTAGAGGTTCTTGGATGGGCATTGCGAATGAGGTGGCTATGGCTTAAAAAGACTCAACCTGATCGGCCTTGAGCTGGTCTTGATATCCAAGTGCATCCAAATTCATTCGCTATGTTTTCTATCTCAATCTCATCTATTGTGGGGGACGGCAACAGAACACTTTTTTGGAGGAACGGATGGCTGCATGAAAAATCCTTACTTACCCTTGCACCTGCCCTTTGTTTACATGTGCCAAAAAGAATTGGTAATCGAAGAACAGTGAAGGAGGCGCTAGCAGATGGAACTTGGATTCGTGACATTAGAGGTGGGCTGCCAAGTGAGGCTTTATCAGAATATCTTCATCTTTGGGACCTCTTAACCGGGTATGTACTCACTCTTGGAGTGGAGGATCAACATATATGGACACCATCTCCCTCTGGTGAATTCTCATCAAAATCAGCCTACCGCCATTTTCTAGAGGGGTCTGTGGAGTTTGAGCCGTGGAAGGCAATATGGAAAACATGGGCTCCACCTAGATGCAAATTCTTTATTTGGTTGGTCTCTTTAAATCGTTGTTGGACAGCTGATCGTTTGGCCCGTCGCGGACTAAATCATCCAGAGCTTTGCCCTCTATGTGATCAGGTGGAGGAGAATGTGCAGCACTTGCTCACTACTTGTGTGTTTGCAAGGAGTGTATGATTTTCAGTGTTATCTTCGGTCGGGCTGCAGCACCTAGCTCCGGGATTGGATGACTACATTTTTACAGAATGGTGGCGTGAAGCTTTACAATGGGTTTTCAAGGTTATTCGCAAGGGTTTCAACTCCTTGGTCATGTTGGTAGCATGAAGAATTTAGAAGCATAGAAATGATTGTGTTTTTGAGGGATATTAGAGATAAGTCCAGTTTGTGGTGTATGGCGGGAGCCAAAGGGCTCTGTAGGATTTGGTATTGAGGTCCTTTTTGATTGTTGTTCCCCCCTAGGGGTTGTACGAGTCTTCTAAACTCCTTTCTTCTTCTTAATATAATGATGCGTAATTTTTCTGCGTGTTTGAGAAAAAAAGACAACCCTTCGTACTACTAACTGCACTGTATACATGCAACCTGAAAGAAAAATGGAAATTAACCCCTCTATTTTTTTCACTTAGCAAATTAAATCTAACAACAAAAAACACAACAAAAATCCAAACTAGGAAGGAAACCGTATCTCTTCATGCTCCGATCGAACGGCTTGAGGCGGTGACTTCCACGCCCGTCTCGAGCTCACGATACTCGCTCTCGCCGTCCAACGACTCCACATCGATGTTGTAGAACGCCCGCGAGGTGGGCCCGAATCACCGCTCCCTCCACGTCGCCACGTCCTCCTCGCCCCCCAGCGCCAAAGATAATCCCGTGGAGTTGGCGGTGGCCGGCTCGATGTGGGTGAGGCGACGGGAGCACAGCAGCAGGAGGAGTTGGCGGAGGGACCTGCGGCGGCGCTTCTTGGGCTTGGGGAGCGAGGCTCCGATATGGGTAGCTGGGTCGGTGAGCGCTGGCTGCTCCAGCTGTGGTGGCAGAGCAGGAGGAGCACTACGGCGAGGAGGTCGACGACGAGCGCGGAGGCTACGACCACGAGGAGGATGAGGTCGGCAACAGTGAGGCACCTTGTGGAGCCAGCTCTCTTTCCTAATACAGACTCAGGGTTTTGCGGAGGAGCTGCCTAGCTGGGGTTTGCGCACGACGATGGAATGAAACGGATCAGTGGGGGTGGACAAAAATTTTGTCTTTTTTATCTTTAGTTTTTGTTGCTTGGAGTAGGGAGAGGTGATGACAGGACAAGAAGAGCAACGCCAAAAAAACCAAAAGGCTAAAAAAACTAAAATTAAGAAGTCGACATGTTTTAAAGAATTTCTACCTTTTGGAAGTCAGAAGTCAGAAATCAAAGCCAATTAGATCAGCTGGCATTGCGGTCGCTTACTAACCACATTTTGTTTTAGAGAAGTTTTTATTTATGGGAGTGTCTAGCCATCATTCAGATGTTTTCTCTTAAATAATCATCCAGATTTCTTACTTTATCAGAGATCCAACAACCCCTTTTTTTTGGTGAAAGAGAATTTGCATCCGTTGTATTTCTGATCAAACGGTCACAAATATGGATGATAGTTTGAAAGAAAATATCTAGATGATATTTATCAACTCTCATTATTTATTTTTACACGGACCCTGAGTGAATTTCCTTCTTTCCACCGAGTAATCTCACTGACAATCGGGTCTTTATAAACGTGGCAAAAACGTGACGATGGCATCACTAGTGCAAGTAGTATTACGGAGCAGGGACAAACAGAGATCCGTTCTTTTTTCGTCTCTTTAACGAAATCTACAGCACAAGCAAAGTAAAAGCCCGCCCTAGGGGCTTTAACTTGTATCCCCATTAACCTAGTTTTAGGATATGTTTTTTTTTGCAACAATTGATAATTTATAGTTTTGGTTAATAGCTTTAGACCCTAGCGTAAGTGTTTGTGCGAACAAATCGAATACCGATATGCTGATAAATTGCTTTAACCGATAAACTGCTTAAAAAATATCCTGATAAACCACTTTGAAACGATAGCGAAGAAATCGTTCTATTTGTTTCTGAGGAAAAACTATAAATCGAAAATAACTGGGTCTTATGGCCCCTTCTTTTCAGCTTTTAAAAGTTGTTATCGGTTTTTATGTAGTAACTAGCTTTCAAATGAAGTTTCTTATCAAAACGGATTCTATAAGTTGATTGTAGTACATACTGTAATAACTTAATTAATATCGGTCAAAACCGTACGCGAGTTTCTGTCACTCCGTACTCTCTCTTATGAATAGCCTAAAAGTATAAGTTACAGCCATAAACCATAAACGCGTGAAATAAGACACATTATATCATAAAGAAATTATCTATAGAGACACGTAAAAAAATAACATATTATAGGAATTGTCTTTAGTACCAACCATAGATGATATAAAGGGTATTATAGACAACATTGCTTTTACTATTGTACATGCCCTTGTAGGCTTGGTTCAAGAGCACTTATGCTATGCTTATGTTGCTACAGTATCGAGCTTTTAAACAATGCATCTTTTTAAGACGAGGCCTACATGTAGATTCTAGTATAAAATATACTGAGTTTAGTTATATCGGTTAAAATCATATGTGACTATTTCTATCTATGTACTGCCTCTCTCGAACAGTCCAAAATTTAAAAATTTTCAGCTATAAACTACAGTAAAAAAACTCACCCATAATATTGTTGTCACACACACAAAGAGACAGAGATGATACTGCAGCAATATCACTATATGTACGTACATACATACACACACGTGGCTCCAAGGACATATCTTGGATGCAGACAATAGAAGCTACACTGCGACAGACAAAAACGTGATGATGGCATCACTAGTGCAAGTTGTATTATGGAGCAGGAACAAACAGAGATCCCTTCTTTTTTCGTCTCTAACGAAATCTACAGCACAAGCAAAGTAAAAGCCCGCCCTACGTGCTTTAACTTGTATCCCCGTTAACCTAGTTTTAGGATGTGTTTTTTTTTACTATAATTGGTACTTTTATTTTGGTTAATAACTTTAGGCTCTAGCGTAAGTATTTATACGAATAAATCAAATACCGATAAGCCGATAAACTGCTTCAAAAAAATACCCCGATAAACCGCTTTGAAACGATGCTGAAGAAGTCGTTCTATTTGTTTGCTAGAGAAAAACTATAAATTGAAAATAACTGGGCCTTAGGGTCTCTTCTTTTCAACTTTTAAAAACTGTTTTAAAATTTTTATATAGTAATTAATTTTCAAATAGAGTGTCTTTTCAAAACAGAACCTATAAGTTGATATGTAGTATATACTATAGCAACTTAATTAATACCGGCCAAAACCGTATGCGAGTTTTTGTTACTCCGTACTCTTTCTTATGAATAACATAAAAGTATAAGCTACAACCATAAGTCATAAACACAAGAAATAAGACATATTGTATCATAAAGAAATTGTCTATAGAGATATGTAAAAAAGATAATTTATTATATGAACTGTCTTTAGTATCATCCATAGATGACATGAAAGGCATTATAGACAACCGTTGCTTTTACTATTGTACATACCCTTATAGGCTTGGTTCGGGAGCACTTATGCTTATGCTTATGTTGCTATAGTATTAGGCTTTTAAACGATGCGTCTTTTTAAAACGGGGTCTACACATAGATTCTAGTATAAAATATACCGAGTTCAGTTATATCGGTTAAAATCGCATGCGACTATTTCTATCTGTATACGGCCTCTCTCGAACAGTCCAAAATTTAAAATTTTCAACTATAAGCTATAGTTCAAAAAGACTCACCCATAATATTGTTATGTCACACACACAAAGAGACAGGTATGGTACTGCAGCACTATCACTATATGTACGTACATACATACACACACGTAGCTCCAAGGACATATCTTGGATGCAGACGATAGAAACTACACTGCGACAGACCATGCTTGGTACTCGAGTACCTCACCGTACACATGATAGGTAGTAGTAGTGTTACATAAAACAATGGCTCTAGTTACAGTCCAATAACGTACGAAACATCTCTCTCTCTCCGTATATATAGAGAGAGGTAGCTAGATCGAAAGAAACAGGCAGGAGCAGGATCCAAGACCACTGGAGCACGGATGGGAGTATTTCAGGGGGCGGGGTCCTTGCCGAAGCCCATGAGGGCGTGGGTGAGCAGCATGGCTCCCCGGCGGCTCACCTCCGCCAGCCGCCCCACCAGCGGGAAGCTCACCGTCTCCCTGTTCTTCAGAGGCTTCTTATCCCACCTACACCGCACGCGCGTACTCACATCAACTAACTAATTTAATCAATTAATTACCTGGTGATCCTCTCTTACGCACTCGACACCTGCAGTCTACTTACCAGTCCCGATGCTTGACGACCTTGCCGTCCTCGACGTTGAGCGTGATCAGAGTCGTCAGATCCACGGTCTTGCCCAGCAACTTGTAATGCTGCTTGTTGTCGATCAGTATCTGAAAACCACGCACTTGTCAGCAGGACATTCCACCCACCGTTTATGAGCAGAGAGCGAGCTTTCGTGATCAAATGCACGTAATTTCTTCTCTCTTTTTTTTTCAATTTACCTCGACTTTCCCCGGTCCTGTCTCATTTTCTTGTATTGTGTACTCCACGATTTTGGACTCACCGAATACCTGGTCATGTATGCATACGTATACATGCGAATGCGTGCATTGAACAACCTTCAGTTACTCTAGACAGCAGCATGGAACAGAGAATTTCTGACTTTGATTGAGTTGTACGGACCTTAGGAAGTGTGTAAAAGGCCGATTTGATCTGCTTCACCCTGTGAAAACAATACATAAAGGTACAACGGAACAGTTTAACAGATCACCGAATTGGGATGAAGAAAAGCAGAATTTAGTCATGAATCTCCCTACTGATGCCGACGATATAGGTAGAGTTCAGGATGTACAAGCGGAAGGTAACCTACGTACCCATGAGCACGCATGAGCGGGTCCTCAAATGTGGCATGTGGCGCGTAAATCTCGAAGTCCCGAGCCGTCGCACACGACCCGTATCTTGTGGTTTTTGCCCAAGCATTGATAAGGAAAACAATTAATTTGGACTTACAATTGAATATTAGCAAAAAAAAAAAGTCTTATGTACCGATTGGCTAGAACTAGCTCCTTAACTGAACCGATCATGGAGGAGAATCACATTCTTGCATACGTGCATAATTTCAAAACTTGATGGAGCAATTACAGACATGGAGATTCAAGTACGATATCTTTCTAGTACAAGTTAGATTCTGCCCTGCAAACGATGACCACACTCGAGCAAATTTAAGCTGCTATCCAGCAGAGCAGTAGCGTATATTTCCCATACTTCACCAGTTGAATTGCCGAAATCGAATTGGCACCAGGAGTATGCGTACAAGTGACCAAGCTGGATATATAAGCGGAGCGGAGCTCACAAGTTGAGGAGATGCGGCATGATGCGCTCGGAGACGCTCCCGGCCGGCGGCTGCGACGCCTTCTCTTGCGAGCCCGCCATGCCTGTCCTACTGGTTGTCGTCGAGAATCCCTGCTTCTCCGACGAGAGGGGCGGCGAGAGGGCAGACGCTGAGACTGAGAGGAGGATTAACGGGGTCGTCGTGGATGGCAGCAGTCGCGCGGCGGAGGAGAGGAAGTAGGGGAGAGGAGGAGATGGCATGTGAAACGGGATCGATCCAGACAAAGAGACAGAGAGTGATGTCGCAACGACGGACAGGGAAAGAATTGGGAAGTTTTGAGCTGAATTGTTTGCATGCGTGCGCGGCAGAGGAGGGCGCTACGTCGGCCGGCCGAATTGGTGGCGGGGACTGCCTCCACGACGACGCACGACCTGGCCTGTTTCTCTGCAACTGGGCCGACCAGCCTTCACTTATGGAACATGTTCAAATCGAACACTAAACCGTAGTAGGAATTGTTGGGATAGTCCCGCATCAATCGGGGGAGAAATCAGAGCACCATTTAAAAGCATGAAGGTGTACCGATCTATTAATTTAGTTTTTTGGAGGAAGATAGTTCAAACCTGCTTATAATATTATTGCTTTACCGGTTAGGCTTGCAGGCATAGTGGCCTAACTACCTAGGGCCAGGCCGCTGGTTTAGCGGGCCTACGGTTGGACACTGGTTTAGTGGTCCGGTAGTGCTGACATTATGCAACATTGGTACAAAGTCTAGGTATATATTCCTGATACAGATCTCTTTAAGGCCTCAGGGGTTCCGGGTGAACACCCGATGTATGAGGGGGAACAAACGATTGCCGGAGAGAACACCCGATGTATGAGAAGGAGATTTGTCGTGGGAGGAGGAAGAGCACAACTTATAAGCATGAATGTGGTACTAACCCATGGGTTTCGAGTGAACACCCGATGTATGAGGAGGACCGCACGATTGTCGGAGAGAACACCCGATGTGTGAAGAGGAGATTTGTTGTGGGAGGAGGAAGTGCATAACTTATAAGAATGACTATGGCAGTAACTTATAAGATTTATTTTGGGAGGAGGGAAAGATTTGTTGTGGGAGGAGGTAGAGCATAACTTATAAACACGAAAGTGATACTGAAACAACCAAGCTGTTTATTTTAAAATTTTTAGTAAAAATATTATTAATTTAATTTAAAATAAAAAACAATGCTAACTGGTTGTCTAAATTTTGAGTTTTATCTTTCCTGATTTTCTAATTTTAAAAGGAATTTTTTGAAATTAATTTAAGCAAAAATATTAAATAAAGGATATTTTGAATTTTTGTAAAAATCCTAATTCAAATTAATTACTTCAACTCACTTGGTTGTTATCTGAATTTTTTGTGTTTTCCTAGAACTTAAAAATCAATTTTAAAATTAAAAAGTATTTTAGTATAAAAATTAAAGACCAAATTACATTGGAAATATTTTTCTAAAGTTCAAATTGCCTCAAGGAATTTTTGGAAAATTTCCTGGAATTATTTTTGGGATGGTCCCGCATCAACTGTGAGAGAAATCAGAGCACCATTTAAAAGGATGAAGGTATACCGATCTATTAAGCTAATCTTTTGGAGAGAGATAGTCCAAGCCTACTTATAATATTATTGCTCTGCCGGTTGGGCTTGCAGGTATAGTGGCCCAACTACCTAGGGCCAAACCGCTGGTTTAGCAGGTCTAGGGTCGAATACTAGTTTAGCGGTCCGATGGTACTGACGCTACGCAACAATTGGTACAAAGACCATGAATATCCCTGATATAGATCTTAAGGCCTCATGGGACCGGGCAAACACCCGATGTATGAGAGGGACCGTATGGTTGCCGAAGAGAACACCCGATGTGTGAGGAGGAGATTTGTTATGGGAGGAGGAAGAGCATAACTTATAAGCGTAAATGTGGTACTAACCCATGGGTTTCGTGCGAACACCCGATGTATGAGTGGACCGCACGATTGCTATAGAGAACACCCGTTGTGTGAGGAGACTTTTTGTGGGAGGAGGAAGAGCGTAACATATAAGCATGACTATGGCACTAACTTATAAGATTTATTGTGGGAGGAGGAGATTTGTTGTGGGAGGAGAGAGAGAGAGATTTATTGTGGGAGAAGGTAGAGCATAACTTATAAACACGAAAGTAATACTGAAGCAACCAAGCTATTTATTTTAAAATTTTTAGTAAAAAATATTAATTTAATTTAAAATAGAAAATCAGTGCTAACAGGTTGCCTGAATTTTGAGTTTTATCTTTCCTTTTTTTGCTTTAAAAATGCATTTCTTTTGGAAAGTAATTTAAGGAAAAAATATTAAATAAAGGATATTTTGAATTTTTATAAGAATCATAATTCAAATTAATTATTTCAGCTCACTTGGTTGTTATCTGAATCTTCTGTGTTTTCCTGGAACTTAAAAGTCAATTTTGAAATTAAAAAGTATTTTAGTACAAAAATTAAAGACCAAATTACATTGAAAATATTTTTCTTAAGTTCAAATTGCCTCCAGGAATTTTTGGACTTTTATGCTATTTATGGTATTTATTTGAAGCCTCTACGTTTTCTGAAAGTGTTAACAAGGAATTTAAAACTCTCCCCTCCTCTTGACCGACACGTGGCCGGCCGAGATTAATTCCCGTCGCCACGTGGTAGCTATCCCACAACCACGTCTTCGAACAGAGCTATGTTAGGTACAATTGGAATCGCTGCTGACCCCTCTAGCTCTCCACCTCTCGTCGATCACCGCTGCATGCCGGAGCTCCGGTTACCCTAGGTTCCTATGCGCCACCACCGTCCGACAAGGCCACGTCAGCTCTCGGGTCTACATGTCATGCAACGAAGCGCCACATGATGCCAAATGTCATGCCATGCCTCCTGGTAAGCAGCCATGTCCAAGTCCCAAGCCAAGTCCGCTTTGCGGTCTACATGGCAGCCACTTGTTATGCCACCTCGGCACACCAGACCCGCTTAGGCACCACGTTAGTGCCACATGGCCTGCCACGTCAGCATATGGCCACCCCCATGCCATGTCACCGCCACATGTCAACCAACTGGCATGACACATCAGCAAAATTGCCTCGTCATCTGCCACGTAGGTGCCATGCCATCACTCCCCGCTATCACAACCTTTCCTTGGCCCATGGGCCTGGTCCACGATGGGTTGGACCACTTGTCAGCCTCTAGTCCAAAAAGTCAACCCTAGGGCTGACGTCATAAATATATTTTACTGTAGAAAAATAATTTGGCTGAAATGGAAAATCTTATGCCGACGACATAAATCTCTTTTTTAGAAAATAATTCTAAAATTTCTAAAATTTTGATCCCAGTTTATAAATAAAACTATGTTGTTTTAAATTATATTGCATGCATAATTTTTACGCAATGTATTTCAATACTTGTTTTACTTTAGTTAATCCCTATTTGTTATGACACCTTTGGTTTCGTAGATTTCTGCCATTGTCACTCTAGAATAAAACTCAAGTTAATACACTAGTATGGATAGAGAATTTTTTGTAGCAAATGCTTATACCCGCATAGATATAAATATAGATTTGAGATACCTTTTTCACATAAAATGATAAATGTTTAAAATGTATTTTTGACTTCAGTGAATCAAGAAAGTCTATGGAATATTTCAAGATAAAATAAAAAAACTAAAATAAAAATTAAGTTAGTACACTAGTATGGATAGAGAATTTTTTTGTAGCAAATGCTTAGATCTGTATAGATATAACTATAGGTTTGGGATACGTTTTTCACATAAATGATAAGGTTTTAAAATGTATTTTTGACTTCGTTGAGGCAAGAAAGTCTTAGAATATTTCAAAATAAAATAATAAACTTGGTTTATACTTAGGCAAATGGTTAGGTGGTGGGTGCTTACTCGCACACATTGTTATTTGGTGACACAATGGTGATGCCAGGCACAAGAAGGTATGTGGAAAGTGTCTAAGTCAATTAGGGACCGGTCTATGAGCTACTTCTACAAAGCCCTATCGTACTACCACAAGACTGGTATGTGACAGTCCTAACTGACTAATTTGTGGGTCCCAATTTAAATCTCGCTACAGGTTAAATGTGAGCGTGATATAGGCTATGAGAAATCTCACTTGCTTTAAAAGTGAGGTTTACAAGGAGAAATCTCCCTAATTGCCTATGCTTAACAATGCGGGTAGACAAAGCAAAAAATTAAAGGATGATAATAAAAACTTTGGGAGGTGCTATTGAACCCGTATAGCTTCACACAAGTTTCATCGGAGTTTTAGGCAAAGTTTCAAATTTTGAAGCAAGTTTCATGCACTTTTCAATAACAGAGTTTCAAACAAAAGTTTGGAGCACTAGTTTCACCACCGCTGCCCCAGCACGTGGCGCCGCTGCTAAGCCGGTTTGGCCACATTGAAGATTGGCTTCCCCAGCGGTGGGGAAATTTTGTGGGAGGGACAGAGAGAACGACATGCGTACAAAGAAGGCACGATTGCAAGGATGTCCATCGTCCGTACGAGCCCTAGACGCATTCATCATTTTTGCTAACCAGTCTATGAGAGCGTAATGGCATTGGAAGTTGATGTCCTGCAAGTGTCCTCAGAGTATTTTTATTGAACCCCGAATGAGCAAAGAAAAACTAGTTTCTCTTTTAATGCAACTATAATACTTGTCACTAGTAATAATTGCAAGAGATAAAGTAAAGGATAATTATATTTGCTGAAAATTGAAATGAAGTAATAGCTAAACATGACTAAAAGTAACAAAGGACATAGTAATAATAATAATAATAATAATAATAATAATAATAATAATAATAGGCACTGAAGATTTCAATTCATGGTAGATTGCAATTGATATTCATAAGTTAGTAGAATCACTTTCCTTTTCATGGTTTCGTAGGAGTTACCCTTACGCTAGTTCTCGTCCGCTCGTGGGACTCTTGGCTCTACCGTCCACCTCTTGGTATGACTGTGCTAGCACCATTTCAATGTCAATGTTATGAAAAATAGATCGATGCATTAAGTTTGATGATAACTTGTGCTCCTTAGCTTACAATAACCCCTCTTTGATACCCACATCTGTCACTCTACAGGTCGCACACTTGTTGTCGCAATCAGTGATTATCTTGCAGATCGAAACAATTATTCTATATTCATGTTATTCAACACCTTAAATTAGATAACACACATAAGCATAGCAAGTATAATCATTGTCTCTAATGAAACCGAATGTGTCTACAATATATATTTAAAGCTTGAATGCATCTCAACTACGGATGGCAATTGTGCCCGTTTACCCGTGTGTCCGTTGGTAAATATCCTAATAAAGTTAGGTATAGGATGTTTTATTTACCCATGGGTATAGAAATGGGGGAAACATTGTGCTCGTCGGGTAAACGGATACAAGTATGGGTAAGCTCCGCCCGTACTCTTCTCACCCGTTTACCCATAAGAAGATGCGTGTCTTTGATATAATTAGGATAATTTTTACTAATTGTAATTTTATAATTCATCTTTAGAAGTACTCCTTTTTTGCAATTACCTGGTGCATGATTACTTGTACATGCATATTTTTAATACTTTAATTAAGGGGGATCTTCTTCAATTGTGCAATTCTCTTCTTTATTACTGTTACTTAGAATTGATCCTAGACTCTTCCTGATCTAGGGGATAATTAATTTTCATAATAAGTTTGAAAAAGACCCTGATAAGGAAATCTACTAGTTTAAAATTGAATTTAAACAGAATCACAAAAGATAACTATTATATTTTCTAGTAACAGCTGCTACTTATATATATCTATCATTAGTTCAACTCTCATATGGTGACTCTCAGTTTACAGGTAAATGGGTATGCCCACGGACGACGGGTATGGACGATGTTCTTCGCCCGTCGTCCTTCGTGGGCATACCTATAAACGTAAATCGAAGTCGTAGGTATAAATATAAATGAACACTACTCGTACCCGTCGTGCCCAATTGCCATCTCAAATCTCAACCTCTACTATCTGTCCCTACATCTCCTCTGTCTATGATTCTGTGTGTATTTTCGTACCGTCCATGTTGCCTACATTTATGAGTAGGGTGTAGATTGTTGGCTAATCATTGATCTTTGTCTTTGTTCTGTTTCCTCATATGGGGCTATATTTCTTTGTTTCGCACCTGCCTGATTCTTCTAAAAAAATATTGCCTACATTTATGTAAAGCAACCAAAGTTAATTACCGAAGGTAATCAATTGGTACACCATATACCGCATAAGTCAAAACGTGTGTAATGATGATACATAAATTTAAGTGATTTTTTCCACAGTTTACCTCTAATTTGTAGGCATTGAGATATTATCTATACTTATAAAACAATAGAAAAAAATTCTGGTAATTAAATAAAGTCTAACGGAGTAAAAATTGAAACCAAAAAGTATGAAAGGTTTAATTTGCAAATTTCCACCAGTGGAGGCCCTCATACTTTATTTCAAAAGTTTCAGGATCTTTTAGGGGGCGCTCGTTTTAGCGATAGCTTCTGGCTTTTAGTTGAAATTTCACTGTAGCTGGATTTTTTTTACTGTAGCTGATTTGGCTTTTTGGATATAATTAATTTTTTAAAAATGTAAAAATAGAAAAAAAACATGTTAACACATTAGGGACAATACAAAGGAACACATGAAAAAAGAAAATACAAAAAAGCCTAAAATATCTAAAAAAATTCAGAAAAAGATGAAATACTGAATAGTGAAAAAAAAGCAGAAGTTAGAAGCTAAAACCGAAAAAAAGTCGAAACGAGTGGGCCTTAGAAAAAATTCGTAGAAAATTTGACTAGACAAGGATCAAAAGCCAGTGGCCTTTTTGCAATTTTGCCTCGGCTGAACGAACCGGATCCACCTGGTTCAGTCGACTTGGGCCGCAATTGACATTGGGCCGTGAACGGCCGGCCGCAAAGCATTCATTGAAAACACAATATTACGATTAAATCACAACTATTGTGTTGCTACTGGGGAACTAATATTCGGAACAGCAAAAAATGCAACGCTTGCAACACATGAAAGCAAACATCTCCTAGCTGAGCTCGGCGTCATGAGTTTGCAGTCATTCAGAAAACACACCGCCAAAGTAACCGACAGTAGAGCGTAGAGTAGTTTTTCTCTAATACTTTGTACAATAGACTCCGTCAGTAGTCATGAGATCTTTTCTTTTCAACTTCTCAAAATAGTTTTTAGTTTTTACTACAGTATCTAACTTTTAAATAAAGTATTTTTTAAAATGGAGTCTATAAATTAATTATAGTACACGTTAAAAGTCTAACATCTGTACCATCCAAAATCGCAAGCGAGTATCTCTCTCTCCATAATCTCTATCGTAAACAGCTAAAATTCAAAAATTTCAGCTAAAAATCATAAGTCGCAGCAAAAAAAAAAAAACAGACCCATGTTTTGTTCCTAACCCAGCGCACAATGCTTGCAACTAGGTACGAAATCGCGGTGGCACACCACATTAGATACCATATGAACTGAAATTAAAGAGTCATCGCATCACAGAGCGTCTCTATACAAAACCAAAAATAAAGATCTGTACGTATTTACAGAGAAAAAAAGATTTTTGTGAAAAAATCAAGAGCCTATATGTAAATAGGAAGGACTGATTCATAATTATAGAAAAATGGAGGATGTTTTCGAAAAGTGGTGATATGGCTCAGTGAGGCTGCTGGGAATCCCTCGGCTCTAATACGTATGTTATGTGTGTACAACGTTGCGTGCCTCCTCAAACGGTGAAGTATTAGCACCCCGTGAAGGTCACGTTGCCTAAGCATCTCCTCAATTCCTTCCAGCACCTTCCATCGCGCAATCCTGAATCCTTCCTGCATCTTCCACGGTGAGGGAATCATGAGACGAGGGGGCATGAATGTCATTCCATAGTGCTTATGACACATAATATAAGGTGGGGTTAAGCTTGGTTTTTTATTTTTAGCTAAAATTATATTGTAATAGCTGTTAATTTTTTAAAAAATAAGAAAAATTATATCATGGGTATAAGAGAAAAAAAGAAAAACACAAAAAAGTAAAAAAAAAGCTAAAATAAGCCAGAGTTAGAAAATGATATGTTCTAAGTGGCAAAAAAGCAAAAAAAAAAAAGAAGAAGAAGAAGAGAGAGCTACAATAAGCCAAAATTAGAAATCGATGTATTCTGCTTTAAATAAGTTCATCGATTTTTTAATATCGATCTTACGTATGATTTGTATGGATTCGAGTGAAGGTTTATCTCAAGGGAATCATGAGACGAGGGGGCATGAATGTCATTCCATAGTGCTCATGACACATAATATAAGGTGGGGTTAAGCTTGGCTTTTGATTTTTAGTTAAAATTATATTGTAATAGCTGTTAGTTTTTTAAAAAATAAGAAAAATTATATCGTCATGGGTATAAGAGAAAAAAAAGAAAAACACAAAAAAGTAAAAAAAAAAGCTAAAATAAGCCAGAGTTAGAAAATGATATGTTCTAAGTGGCAAAAAAGCAAAAAGAAGAAGAAGAAGAGAGAGCTACAATAAGCCAAAATTAGAAATCGATGTATTCTGCTTTAAATAAGTTCGTCGATTTTTTAATATCGATCTTACGTATGATTTGTATGGATTCGAGTGAAGGTTTATCTCAAGAGATAGGCCATGAGTACACAGAGGACATGAGAATTTTTATACTGATCTAGACCTTCTCCTGAGAGAATAATAGCCCTACATCCTCTGTGACTATTGATTCAAGGAGAAAAATTACAACAAATTCATGCGAAAAAGTCTTGCAGTGGTCTCAATTACTATTGGATCCGATCCCTTCTTTCTCCGACACCAATCCTTATATAGTTCATGAAATGACGGCCGTTGTCTTGTACCAAGAGACGTCTCCATGTTTCAAGGTATAACCATTGGAAGGAGGTTATTGTTAGAGAGATGTGATGAGTTGTTCGTCATATGACGGTTGTTATCAGAGAGAGATTGTGTGCGGTTATTGGGCATAAACGCACGTTCTAACTGCCTTGTCAGATGGATGTGTTGCGTGGTAGGTCATCGTAAACAGGCTAGTCGAAGAGATGTTGGTCACAGGAAGGCTTATGATCACATGGTGGTCGTATAACCACTTATGACTAACTTATAGTGTAGAAGATCTTACGCTATAAGATAATCGTAGAAGGATTAAGACCAGATAATCATATGATAGCTTATAACTATGAGATAGTGGTATATTTTCCTCCCTTACTAGTAGGAGGTATATTTAAAGAGTATAATGACATAATAATTAGATGATTATTCTATCATCATCACCTAGCCCCTTAACTTCAAGTGAAAATAACTTACTTGAACAACAGTAAGTGAAAATAAGTAGATGACAGATGATTGAAAGCAGTACCTTTTCAATTTCATACGACCAGAAGTGTACTTGGTCAGAAAGGTAATTTCACTTGAGTTGTGTAGACAGACGAACTCCAAGAAGAATTTCAATCGTCCCTCACAAATCTATCCGTCAGAGCGGTTCCTGAAATAACTGTTCGATTTTTGAGATGGGTAACCGATGCACAGTTATAAAGGATTATCTCGGGTAGCTTTTTGACCTCTTTACTTTCCCCTGTTGCTCTGATCTTTCTTGTGCCTTCCGCCACCAAACAAGCTATCTTCAAACTTTTCCCTAAATCCAATCCACCCAATTGAGAAAATGACCAAGTGCTCATCCAATTAGGCGGTGTTGTAGATGGACAAAGCGAAGGTAAAGGCATTGGAGGATACTGAGAAGATTCCTCTATGAAAGTTCATCAAGTCAAATACCACCCTGTTTTCCAGGCTCACTATGAGTGCAGTCTTTGACTCCCAGATCATCCTTTCCTCATAGTAGTGCTAGAGTGTTTCGAGGTCGAATTGATGAACTTGGTTCCTAATTCGATCACGATGCTCAGTGTATTCATGTACCTCTATGGGGCATACTTAGGAATCCCCTCGAACTTCGAGCTCCTCTGATATTACTTCAAGAAGAGCCATCAGTCTGGGATCATCGGGAGCTACGGATTGAAGCTTCACGATGGCAAGATGGTAATGCATATCCAGATGTACACTCAGTCGTCATGGCCGGGTTGAAAGAAGAGGTTGTTCTAATGGGAGACCAACAACGAAAACAACCTCTCCTTCGTGGGGAAGGCTACGTAGAAGAACAAATCCTGGAACTCGATTCTTAAGGACATCACCTGGATACCCCCTACATCTCAGCCATCAAAGAGATGAGGGACAAAGGGCTCACAGGCTGGCACGTGGTAAAGGACTATATCGCCTGTCGCATTAGCCCCCTGAAGCAACGAGAACATCCCATGTGGATGTACTCGAGAGTAGCTGATGCTACTTGTGACTACAAGCAAGGTAAGTAGCAATCGTACTTGTAATCGTAGATTTAAATTTCAAATACTGTAAATTGACTACCTATTTGTTTGAATAGACCTTGATTTGGATGATACCAACGCTCGGGTCAAGAATGTTTGTGAGAAGATTCCATCGCTAAATGTGGAGGCTCCTCGTATTTTGGTGGATGTATCCGCTATAGAAAAATAAGAGCGCATAAAGGTAATCGATCACTTGATCTCTTCTTTAGGTCCAAGTAGTCATAGAGAACAACTAAATAGTATTATGCTTATCCCTCGTAGAGTATGGGCATGATCAGCCGCCAGGACGACCAAGGGTTCGAACTGATTATGGTTGGAGGAGAGGAGGCGGAGAAGAGTAAGGCCCCTTCAACCAAGAAACGGCGGCTAACAAAAGACACCGACAAGAAAAATAAAGAGAGCACGAGCGATAGTATTCCCCTTGCCACTCTTCCTCCCCCGGGTGCTTCGACTTGACTTATGCAGCAATTTTTGGCAGATACTCTTACCACAATTGAGATATAGGCAACCTTACTCGAGCAACTGACTCCTAAGATCAAGGTACCGTTCTATTTTAACACCAAAACTTACTTAGTTAGTGCTTCTCAAGACTTTACGAAGCAACTCGAAAAGAAAAACTAGAAGAGTTTCATGTCTTTTGTAAAGGAGACTGCTACTATGGTAGAGCCTATAATTGAGAAAGAGATTGCCCTCTAGGTGGTCAAAATTGAATCCGACCATAGGAGGGACAGGAAGGATAGGGAGCAATAGCTCCCACTCAAGATCTTCGACCAAACATGGTCGAAGATATCGCCATTCCTCTATGACTAAACGTGGTCGCAGAAGAGCAACCGAAGAAACTCTCGAGGAAAGTTTCTTCTAAGTTCAAGATTAAGAGAGTTACAACGAGGTATGAAAATAAAAAGCATAACATGGAATTTTTACCTTTTATATCCTCTTGAATCTCAACTCACTCTTGTAACCTCCAGCTCGGAATCTTGTCGGACCCTAGGTTTAACAAATCCAGATACTCTATGATTCCACCATACTATTCTCTAGATCAGTAGATAGTGCTCACATATATATTACTGTATATCAAAACATATAATGTGAAAGCTTAACTAATATAGTAATAATTTACTCATGGGCTGATTGGGCCGAAATAAATAAAACACAGCAGCAAAAACTTCACATAGGTGGGACCCACAGGACTTGCCCACAAGCAGCCAACTGGGGTTCGCGACCTAGTCTTTGGCCTCATCGACTTCCAACTTTGCCGACTCCTTTAGTGCACAGCAGTACTTGTCCTCCTTGTCTTACTGACTGAATGATGATAATTAAGCAAGAGTAAGTACAACCGTACTCAGCAAGCCACCACACATGATGCAATAATAATTCATGTAAAGTTGTCAAGAGAGGCTTGATGTTCTTTTAGTTGCTAAAAGCAGTGTTTTGAAAGTACAATAAGTAAGAAAACTCCTGAGACTTAGCAGTTTTAATTAAAACCAGATTTTCTAAAGTTGATATGAGAATGCAATATTAATTGTAGCGCAGGTTACATCTACCTTTTATAGTGTATGATTACCTCCACCAAATGCTAGTTTTTACCACTGGAGTATAGTTCCCTTCAGGGAAAATCAAAGTCGGGGTTACCTCAGCCTAATGAGTTTTCATCTCACCATAAAGGTTTTTGAAATAGAACTAACTCGAGAAGTTCCCATGTCTGCCCTTGATCGTGGGCATAGCTGTTCGAACAGTTTATACTCTGTAGAGGTTATACATCTTTACCCACAAGAGACAATCAACTCGACGAGCTTACACGATTCCTTGGTCATGCAGATCGAGAGTTTGTCACGAGGCCTTTACAATACCTTGCCCCCTAGCATCTCACCCATATGTGCTACTCCCACACGTAGTGGATCCCATACGTTGTGCATGATGTTCCACCATGGACTAGTGCAGCCGGACTCCACTCTCCACATACGCTAGCCTTGGCAACATCACCTTTACTTGGTGTCCCATTCAAACTGGATTTTTATTATCCTCCTGCACCAGACTTCCGTGAGATCACTAAAGGGTCTAGTAAATTATTCAGTTAAGCCTACACTTTGCCAGCTTGTGGTAGTACTGTTTTACATGGAGAGATCATCATAAGATTAAGTTTTTAATTTGTCCAGGTGGTTCATACCACAAACCATAATTTCTCGTGCGACATTAGCACCAACCTCTCTTACCATCCACCCAAATAGATATAGTAGGTTTTTAGGGTTTTGAGAAGCATAAATACAGTTATCACAAATTATCAGTCACTTGCATCCCATGACTGTCTGAAAACAAGTTTATAAGTTTAAAAATTGATGATAACTAGTGGCCTGGACTTAACAAGACTAGCACGACATTTAATATGACTTATAATTAGTAAAGTTATTATTAACATCTAGGGTGACAAGGATAATGTATTTCAAGTGTCAAGGAATGGCATAACCATAGTATTACTATGTCATCGAGTAGGTCTGTAGCTATCTTAACCATAGATTAAGCATGCAGTTTGATAATTTAAAGGAGCATAATTTTGCATAAAATATAGGATCAATATGATCAAAGTGATGACTTGCGTTGGTTGGTTTACCACGGCATTGATTTAGTTCAAAGCATGCTCAATCAATAGTCTTGAATCTTTGGATCTTCGTCCTTTACTCGAATCTTAATCCCGCTCAAACTTGGCGCTTCTCTGAGACTTCAGACTCTAATATGTGGTAAATGAATGAAAGACCAAATAAATCCAAATAATTTGAAAAGTTCAAATAGATTTAATTGTGCTTGATTAAGTTTGGATATGATTGAGGATTTGAGAGAGGATTTAGCAAGCATGAAGTAGGCACTAAGCTAAAAGAATTGAGCACAAGAAAGGGGTGGCTGAGCAACTTTACCATGAGGGGAAAAATTACGATAAAGAGGATTCAAAGGTAAAGGAACATCCACAGGAATGTTTTGTTTTGGAAATGATGGCAGCCAGACATAGCCGATCGGGGAATGCTAAGGCTCGATCTTTTACTTGATAACTTTCTTTTATTGATTTATATTTATCAAAAAAGTTTCATAAGTCAGGGTAGACATATGGATAGATATGACGGATTGCCCAGGGCATTGGGTATTATTAGTCGAGCATTGAACTGGGTGATCTTGGGGTATGGTTTTACATGCAATGGTTACCGTCTTTAGCAGGTTAAATCTTGATATTTCTAGATGAAGTATTATCTGAGATTGCAACCTCCAAGTAATCAAACTTCTTATTTTAAGAACTTAGTTAAGGCATGGAGTTAGTTATTCAGTTTATTTGATAATATGAACAAAGTTGATTGTTTTGATAATTAACAAAATTGCTATTAATGATCAACGGTTTGTTTTTATTAAACATGAGTTAATATTTTAACTAAGTTCTCTTTTTAGATTGGACTGAGTTACCGACGTATTAAATATTCTTGATTATTATTTTGTGTGTCAAAACACAGTTAAATTAATCGACTTGATTTGCATTAACGAATTAAGATCCAAGGATAATGGTACGACATATATTATCCAGACCACTCGAGTTTTCGATATGATTTTAAATTAGTATTCAAGTTTCTAGAGTGGAGTTTGGGAGCGTTGAAATTATCTTTTATAAAGCTTTGAATCCCAGTTCATGATAACATGTCAATTTAAATTCTTGCATTAATTATTCTCGAAATAATTAACTTGCTATTACTCAGTTGACAATTATTTAGGATTAAATTTCTAGTACTTTTATGTTATAAAAGAAAATTCTTTTTTTAGTTTCACATACTAGATTTTAACATTAACATTTTATTAAATCCCTGCTAATTACTTGTCATTTGGAAAAAGGTTCATGGCATAATTCTGCTTTAATTAACCTTCACATGAGGGTTGCTCTATAAATATTGATCAGCATATAGTTGACTAAAGTTGAGTTTTTAATTTTAAATTGCCCTAAATTTTTTATTGTAATTTAATAATTAAATTCTCATTCCTTTTATTATTTACTAACCATATTTTATCATGTTGCTCAATTGAATAATCCTAAAATTTTAGAAATGAGATGAAAGGAAACAAGTGACACTCATTAGCTAGTTGCCAATTTTCTAGTTGGGCCCACATGACATAAGGAGAGAGGGAGAGAGATAGGAATAGGGGGATGCTTCAGCCAGAAACAGGGGAGGTGCGGTCGATCGAAAGAAACTGAGCAGGGAGGAGGCAGAAATAGAGCATGGGAAAAGGGTGCATGACACGCTAGGCAGGTGGTCTTGTTGCGCGTGGCCATCAGCCGGGGAGAAGCAAGTATGGCAAAATGGGACGCATTAGGGCTGAGTATGCCCTGGGAGGTGGCAGCTCGGGTCAAGGGGCTTTGAGGAGGGCCAGTAGTGGCGTCGAGCGATGGGCACAGGGGAGCTGCAGGGGCGGCGTCAGTTAGGGAGGAGAGAAGGAAAAAGCAAGTGAGCACGAGCAAGAGGAAGGTTGCGTGAAGCTTACCGAGCAGACCATGAAAGCGGAGGATGGCCAGACGTCATCGGTTTCTCACCCATGTTCTTATACTCTTCTGTTCTAATTTTTACTTAAAAGAATAAAAAATTAATATAAACATCCAACTTCTTAAAACAGTTTCTTCACTGCTCTTGTTACCATCTTACCTCGAGGATAAGAAAAAGAGTCACGAGTATCACACATCTTACTTTTCTTACTCTCATTATGTATACATATATCTCCATCGCTTTTTCTACATTTGTATCTTTTTTTTTAAAAAATACTTCTTTCAATTAATACTATTTATTTTTAATAAAAAACTGTAAGGCACAGCCAACCGTCATCGGGAAAAAGCAGTACGAAGGGCCGTGATTAGATGGATGAACGCAAAGTTGATCATCGCAGCCCTCGTACGGCCCGGAGAAAAAACGAGAAACACGCAACTTCCCTGGCCGCCAGAGGACACGTGCGCTACGCATCACAGCAACAAACTACTACTCATCAGGACACGGGGAGAGGAGAAGAGTTTGGGCGTGGAGGGAGACCGACCCGATCCGAGACGCGGACGCGACCGATTTGTTCACACCGCTCCGCCCGCTCATCTCCTCTCGTCTCGTCGTCGTCCTCGTCTCTTTATTTATTTATCCGTCTCTCAATTTTGTTTTTCACCTCTCTCGCTCCCTGTCTCCGCCTCTCTCTTCGTCTCCGCGCGGCGATCCCCCGATCGGTAGCTCCGGCGAGACTCAGGTAACCGCCCGACGCACCGCTCTCTCCTATCCTCTCTATCTGCCTCGGCCGGCCGGCGTAAGGTTCGCTCGATTTGCGTTTGGGTCCCGCTCGAATTCACGATCCGTTTAGTTTTTCAGGTTGCGTGTGGTTTTGGGGGAAGCGTCGGATTGGGCTTGTGCCCTCGTCGTGCTTCCCCTCTTCTCTCGATTGCTTGAGTTTTGCGTGCACCGTGCTGCTGCTCGAAGGCTGCTCTAGTTCGGTTTTGGCGGCGCCATTGCCGTGCTCCAACTAAATTTCTCTACTGTACTTCTCGTCCAAGGGTCGGGCACTTGGTGTGGGGCTGGCAAGGTGCACCGGTGCAGTAAAAATAGCTAGCTTTTTGTATGTAACTTGGGTGGCCCCTGAACTGTCAAATTTGTTACTGCAATGAGTTCATTTAATAGCGATGCAGCTCAAATCAAACGCATAGCTCCGTAACTGGCTAGTTGGTGATGCACACAGTAGGTGGGGTGGGATAGGAAGCAGAGCACCCTTTATGCTAATGCTGCTGCCTCTGCTTCTGAGATAACTGTACGATATTTTTTCAAAGTTGTGAAGGGGCAGATGGGGAGTGGGAAACTTGGATGTCGACCACCCTTATGCAGTTATGTCATTGAGCATCAGTGTATTCATGGGATTTATAGCTAGGTGATATTAACTGCATCATTGTATTGTTTGCTAAGGAGTAAGGGCACTTGCAAGGTGCTTAGCTGCTACAGTCGTTGTGTAGTGGGTTATGGACTTGGGGTTAGATCGTCATCCGTGGGGCATGGGAATGCAGGCATGCATTTCCTTGGTAAATCTGTTCATGATTGAGAGCATACATCTCACTTCACCCGATTGCTGATGAAGGAAGATAGGAACTGTTTCCCCTCAAAATTTGATTCCCTGCTTACGTAATGTTAACCCTCTTATGAATATTGTATGTATATTGAAGAGGCTCAAAGAGTAATATATATATAGTTAGTACAAAGAGATATTACAGAGAAATATGCCATATACTAATAAGAAAACAAAGGTATATAAGGAAAGGAATAATACAGTTTCTATTATATTTCTAATACCCTTAACACCATTCTTAAATGTAAGGCGTATGCAATAGTATTGTATTTGAAAAGGGGTTGACACTAAAATAAGAAAAGTTCGAAGTCCGAGTCTTGATAATGTCGTTGTAGCGTGCAGCTTTTGGATAGAGAAAATTGTCAAATCAAGCCGAAGAGGAATAGATAGAAATATGATGGCGTAGATCGAAACCCAAGACGACGACAGTGCAGTGCACAAGGTGCAGAAGAAGCTCGGCGGCCTTTGAAGCTCGGGGTGGCGGCTAGAGAAGTGACGGTATCATAACGACTTCTACGATCTGCATGCGACTCAGAGAGAAGAGCGGCGATTGCTGTCATACAAAAAGAAAATTTCTATACTTCTATGACTGACAATAAATTTGTGGACTTGTACTATTTGGACGAACTGAAAGTAGAGGCTACGAACTTAGATGGATGCAGCAAAAGACTCAAAGGCTCAAAATTCTAAACACTAATACCAAGCTCCTTGCAACACTATAAAGCAATATGCAGCTACACTCATATCAGACCTTTCATGTCATTAGCCAGCACCGAAACCTTATACCAGACAACCTCTGTCAAAGCACGTCGTTTGCATGCAGCGGTGTGCGTCAAGGTCGGCGGCTCCCTGGGCTGGGCGTAGCGGGATCCGGCGGCGGCGGTTGTGGGATTTGGCTAGGCGACCGGGCGGAGGCGAGCAGGAAGCGGCGGCGTCGCGGCTCCCGAGCTCGGGCGCAGCGTGATCCGGCGCGGCGCGGATTCGGCCGCGGCGATCGGAAGGAGGCGAGCGAGAGCAGCGAGCGGTGACGTGTGGGTGGTGGCTGGGGCTAGAGCAGAGCGGGCTTCGGGGGAAGCCGAGGCGGTGGCGTCTGGGTTCGAAGCAGAGCGACAGCTTAGATCCGCATGGATCTGGAACAGAGGCGGCTAGATTTGGGCGCGCGCTGCCGACGGCGGAAGAGTAGGCCGGAGCAGAGCGGGCTTTGGGGGAAGCCAAGGCGGCGGCTGTCTCCCAACCAGATTTGGTGGGCGGAGATCGACGACGGCGACGAGAATGAGGACCAACTGCGGCCATTGGATCCAGGAGAGTTGACACTGGCGGATCTAGAGGAGGCTAGGAGCAGCGGTTCTGGGAGGATCTGCACCGGAGTAGGCCATGGCAGCGGCGCGGCGGCCAAGAACCTGGCGAAACGTCCGGTCCGGTGGAGATGCAGACGGCAATGACCGAAGACGGCGGCAGCCACAAGTGAGGGTGGCGGCGGTCTCGGACTTGAGGCATGCAGCGAGGCCATCGGCGATCTAAGAGCAGCGGCAGGTCGACGCAGCCCAACGAGGTGGCCGTCCCCGAGAGTGAAGATCGATCCTCTCAGGGGTAACAACAGCGGAAGTAGATCGAGGTTAGGATTTTAACTTAAGCTCTGATACCATGTTATGAATATTGTGTGTATATTGAAGAAAATATATATAGATAATACAAAGGGATATTACAGGAAAATATGCTATATACTGATAAGGAAACAAAGACATATAAAGAAAATAATAATACAATTCCTATTCTATCTCTAATACTCTTAACAAACCCCCCTCCCCATCGTGTGTTTACGTGTTAGCTTTACTGTCTATTTAGATCCTCGCCCAATTCCTGATTTTTCACAGGTTGAAATTGGATCCATTCATGCTGTATTGTGACAGGAGGCGCTCTTCCTTGGCGATATTTGTGTTTTATTGATCTTTAATATTTTTGTACAGCTAAAACGTTATATTTTGGCTGTATATATCTGCTTGGAGAGGGTGATCTAGCAACAATGGCATCTCTCCAGTTATTGCAACTAACAGAGCACGGGCGGAACCTTTTGTCTTCAAGAAGGTGTGTTGATTCAACAACATATTTTTTTATAAATTCGGTTTGTTGATCCTTTAGTTCTTATCTTATGCTTCTTTTTTTTTTCTTCAAATGAGCACAGGAGAACACTTGCAATTGTTTCTGGTGCACTACTTGCCGGTGGAACTTTAGCATATGCTCAGTCAGGTCGACGGAAAAAACATCAGGAAGCAAATTCTTGTAGTGATGCAAATATACATACCAGGAATAAAGAGAGCATTTGTCAAAATGGTGTTGATGTTAAATTGGTGAAAGCAAGGAAAAAGAAAAATGGATTGAAATCTTTACACTTTTTGGCTGCTATTTTACTTAAGAAGATTGGCCCAAACGGAACGAATTACCTCCTTGGCTTGATAATAACAGCAGTAAGTTATCAAATTTTCTTTAGTGTGCTTGTTTCATTTATTTGACATATTGATAATATTGTTCTGAATATCAGAACTTGTATGGTCATCTAGGTGCTATTTTGAGAATGTTCATTCTACTTCATTGCCTAAGCATGTTGTGATCGTTATTTGCATTTCCCACTTGAAGTCTATCATTGCTTTTTGCACTACAGGTTATGTTTTCGGTATCTTACTGGGTTGCTAGACTTTTAATCATTACAGAGCATATCTGTATAATGTGATACTATATGCAGGCTTGTCCGAGCCCGACTACATGTAAAAATTTGTAGAGCTTTCATCTTCATATTTGTTTTAACCAATGAATCTTTCTGCAGGTGTTACGTACAGCTGTCGGCCACAGATTAGCAAAAGTTCAAGGGTATCTGTTCAGAGCTGCATTTCTTTGCCGTATTCCGACCTTCACACGCCTAATTATTGAAAATCTTCTTTTATGCTTTCTCCAATCCACGGTATATCAGACCTCAAAGTACTTGACAGGGTCCTTAGGTTTGTGCTTCAAGAAAATTTTGACAGATCTCATCCATGCTGATTATTTTGAGGTATATTGGGTTATAAAGTTGAAACTTCCTTACCTTTTGCACCTCATATTTCATATTTCACATATTGTTCACTTTTTTTTATTTCCCCAAGGATCTATTGTAAGGTCTTTGGTACTCTCTAATTATGAGGTGAACTGATATGGTTCAATTGGTAAACTTTGCGGATGGTAGCATTATTGGTGAATAATGAGATCAAAGACTGGCAACCAACAACTAGTTCTACAAATAGGGCAGGTGAAAGGAGACAAATATTTTATGGGCCATGATACCTGATTATAGAAAAAAATAATGAAGTGCTGAAATTGTACTGAGGTTATCTAACTCAACTCATTTAATCCATAGAGTTAGTCACTTCTGTTGCTGCAATACGCAGAAAAAGTGAATTACTGTTTCATCTTGCTGGATTTGTTCTGCCCCTTCGAATACCAAATTCTGTCACATCGGAAGGTTCTGTCTGTTTGATTTTGATTTTATGTACTCATCACAGCTGTTCATTACTTCTTATTATAGAGAATATCATGTGAAATGTAGATCACTTAAGTAGCTCCTGTACTTTCAGGGGGAAGATTACCCAATAGTTTGGTCAATTTCTTAATTTTCCCTGTTTTGAATCGCATACTTACTGTATTATGTCATTGACTTTTTTCCACTTGATGTCCAGAACATGGTTTACTACAAGATCTCACATGTTGATCATAGGATCTCAAACCCAGAGCAAAGGATTGCTAGTGATATTCCAAAGTTCTGCTCAGAACTAAGCGAACTTGTACAGGATGATCTGACTGCAGTTGCAGATGGGTTGATATACATCTGGCGTCTCTGCTCTTATGCAAGTCCAAAATATGTCCTCTGGATTCTGGTAACTATTTTTTTCTATAAAGGACTGTTACTCTTCATGAATTGTCGTATGTAGTAATTCTTACAGTCAAAGAATAATGCTCCTCTAGTTTGAGGAAACTATGCTGCCTTAATGTTTGTGTAATATATTGTAACAACTACTTTGCTCCTTAATTAGATAAATTGTTAATAAGTAATTACTTTCAGGCATATGTAATTGGTGCTGGTAGTGCAATTAGAAAATTTTCTCCTGCTTTTGGAAAGTTGAAATCCATGGAACAACAGCTAGAAGGGGAATATTGGCAAGTCCATTCACGGTTGAGAACCCATGCTGAGAGTGTGGCATTTTATGGTGGTGAGAACAGAGAAGCATTGCACATTATGCAGCGGTTCCAGGCTCTTGTGAGGCACTTGAATGTTGTTCTTCATGAGAACTGGTGGTTTGGCATGATTCAAGATTTTCTTCTGAAGTATCTTGGTGCCACCGTGGGAGTTATCTTGATTATTGAACCTTTCTTTGCGGGAAATCTTAGTCCTGAATCATCTACTTTAGGACGGGCAGAGATGTTGAGCAATCTTCGATATCACACAAGTGTGATAATGTCATTGTTTCAGTCTCTTGGTACCCTTTCTATCAGTTCAAGACGCTTAAATCTCCTCAGGTAAATGCACCATCCCTTGTGTGAAATGCTTGCACTACCTATATGTCAAGTAGACATTAATAAAATAGTATTGATTTTCATTTTGATAGCTGTAAATTTCTCTAGAAAAGTTGCATAGCTGTTAATGATATACTACTTGCATGTAAATGTTGTTCAATTCATCCATTGAAGATTTGATTACCACAATACTTGATAGTTCTTATGATGTCATTTGACACAAATTTCCTGGCTTCAATTTTTATCTAACTTTAAGGGCATATTCTGTTTGTTATGAATATTATGTGTATATTGAAGAGACCCAATGGGCAATATATATAGGGAGTACAAGGGGATATTACAGGGGAATATACCATATACAGATAAGAAAACCCAGGCATATAAAGAAACAACTGAAACAATCCTATTATATTTCTAATACCCTTAACACTGTTTACTTAATGGAACTATCTCAAAGACTTTATCCATCATGCTTCATCAAGAAGATTCTCTCCGGTTCTTTGCTATCCAGAAATGATCTGTAGACTCTTCTTAAGTGGTTTGCTGGAATAGAAGCTAGAAGTATTAACTTCTGGTTTCTAGGAATTATGCTGTCAATTTGCGTTTTTTGTTTTTCAATACCGTTGAAAATTATGCAACTTAAGATTGCTTATTCTGTTCAATTAGACTTGAATCTCATCCTGTTCTGAGGATTGTTTTATGCACTTCTAGTATATATGAGTTTGGAATTTTGTTTGATAAGAATTTTATGCTAATTAACTTTCCATTCTGATCGACAGTGGTTATGCAAACCGTATTCGTGAGTTACTGGATGTTTCACGTGAGCTATCTGGGGTTCATGATAGATCGTTTAGTCAAAATTCTTCTGCTGGAAATTATATCAGTGAGGCAAACTATATAGAATTTTCAGGTGTTCAGGTAATCTTGAGGGGGGATTATTATGCTGATTCTTTTGTCTGTTCGGTACTAAGAGTCTAAGATTCTAATAAATGATTGGTTACAGGTGGTGACACCCTCTGGGAATGTCTTGGTTGATGATTTAACTCTTCGGATAGAATCGGGTTCTAATCTTTTGATTACTGGTAATCCTCTCTATCAAATATTCACTCCTCTGAGTCTGGATCTATGATTGAGTTAACACAAATTCGCAATGCTGCTGTAATGAAAATTGAATTGATTGAATGTTTACACCTCCAATACAAGAAAAAATGAGAGTAATTTGGTTGTTCCTTTTTCCATGCTTGCTGTCCATAAACCTCCTTCGTTTATTTGAAGGGTTTAAAGTAGGATTTGTTTCCTGTTGTCAACACTGTATTCCATTAGTCATTATGTTCCCCTTGTATAGCTTAGTGTCAGTTGGTTGACTGTAGACCTTCAAATCTTCAATCACCTCTCCATCACTTGGGGAGAACTCTTAAAACCAGTGCTTTGGCCTGTAGGTGCCCGATCCTGATCTGTGGAGGCATTGCAATTCAAATTGATCTGCTTGTTAGTTTGATACTTTGATGCTTTTACCTACTATTTCAATTTTAGATGTTTGTTTGAATATTCTTAAGCTTCTTCCTTCCACTTTAAGTACCCTCGGATATTCAATTCAACATGAAGGTCAATCAAAATTATTGAACCAAAATAGAAATCTTTGATGCGGGCTCTTTGCTCCATGTGTCAAACACGCTTATGTGATCTACAGGTTCTTCCGATGGTCAACCTTAGATAGACCATTTAAATGTTTGTTTGGTTTACATGGCATTTATTGGCCAGTCTTAGCAATTGACTAGAGTTGCTGATGATTTTTAGTCTATATGTTGATAACTGCCTCAAAGTTCATATACTTGAACTTGGGTAAGGTTAACGTCCCAAGTAGAGATTCTTTCTTCATATTTTATATGTATGGCTGATGCTATTTTTATGTCTTTGCTGTCACTTTCGCATGGAAGTTGCAGCCATGGGAAATTAATCTTGTGATGCATCTTTCCTCTTATTTCAGGCCCCAACGGCAGTGGAAAAAGCTCCCTTTTCCGGGTTCTTGGGGGTTTGTGGCCGCTTGTATCTGGACACATTGTCAAACCTGGTGTTGGTTCTAATCTTAACAAGGAAATTTTTTATGTCCCCCAGCGACCATATACAGCTGTTGGAACACTTCGCGACCAGCTAATCTATCCACTTACAGCAGATCAGGAAACTGAACCACTTAGCTATGGTGGCATGGTGGATCTTTTAGAGAATGTAATAATACCTGCATCAATTATGTACTTAATACACTGGCTTCTTCAGCTGCACCTCATTGCTTTTAAAGTATGTAGTAAACTTTGCTGCAAATCCTTAGTGTCGCCTTTTTTTGCAGGTTGATCTAGAATACTTGCTCGAACGCTACCCTCTCGATAAGGAAGTTAATTGGGGTGATGAATTGTCTCTTGGTGAGCAACAAAGATTGGGAATGGCCAGACTGTTCTACCATAAGCCAAAATTTGCCATCCTGGATGAGTGTACTAGTGCTGTGACAACTGATATGGAAGAACGTTTCTGCAAAAGGGTTCGAGCAATGGGCACATCATGCATAACAATATCTCACCGCCCAGCATTAGTTGCATTTCATGATATCGTTTTGTCCTTGGATGGTGAAGGAGGGTGGAAAGTTCAGGATAACAGGTTATATTCATGAAAAATTGTTTTCCTTTTTGTTCATTTGAAGTGCAGTTTCAAAAAGGTTGATTTTTTTGGTAGAAATGGCTCCTTCCTTTCCACTGAACCGGAGTTTGATGCATTGAGGCCATCAGAAACTGATCGTAAATCTGACGCACTTGCTGTTCAAAGGGCTTTTATTGCCAATACCAAGGTAGTTATGATTTCATATTGTCTGTTCCGTTATTATTGGTCTTCGATTTGTTAATCTTTAACAGATTTTATTTACCAGGGTAACACTCTATCGGGAACCAAGGAACATTCTTATTCAACACAGGTCATAGCTACTTCCCCCAATATGGAAATAGAACACACAGAACAATCACATCTAATCCCACAATTACAGTGCTCACCAAGACATTTGCCTGTCAGAGCAGCTGCAATGTCTAAAATACTGGTATGCAACTACATTTCGTAATCGATTAATGGTTTTGAGATATTTTTTGTTTCCTTAATCATACTACTTCCTCAGTTAATGTTGCTTGGTAGTATTCACTATACAGTGATATCTTCCACTGGAAACTAATATTATATCTGAAGATTCTGAAACTAAAATCTTGATTGAATTAGTGCAAACCTACCACAAGCCCATCTGTTGGCCTTATAAGATCTTTAATTCTAATGATGTTCTTGATTATTTGTTTGACAGGTTCCTAAACTATTTGATAAGCAAGGGGGACAGTTGCTTGCAGTGGCACTACTTGTATTCTCCCGTACTTGGATTTCAGATCGTATAGCTTCACTGAATGGTTTGCTCTTTGTGTATCCTCTTTTACTAGAAGAACTAGAACTGCTAGTGTACCTTTTTTTAATAATATGTTGCATATCTTGACAGGGACAAGTGTTAAGTATGTCTTGGAGCAGGACAAAGCTGCCTTCATTCGGTTGATAGGGATCAGTGTTCTGCAAAGTGCTGCAAATTCAATTGTGGCACCTTCACTAAGGTAATTTTTGGTTCCATGCATTTGAAGTGTGTACTTGTACTTTCCCAGGAAGCTTGGAGGTAGTGCTGGCTCCTGGGTACTAAATCTTTTAATGAAGCGCTTGCACTGCTTTTTGAGCAATAGTATGGTACTGATGTTTGTTACCTCATGGAGTCTTCGCCACAAGAATTTAAGTACTATTTCCCCAGTGATACATATTTAACTATTACATTGGCAACTGATTTTACATAATTGATATCATGGCCTGATTAAGTATTTCTTTACAGAAACCTTACTTCAAAGGTTGCCCTTGGATGGCGAATCCGCATGACCAACCATCTACTTCAATACTATTTGAAACGGAATGCTTTTTACAAGGTAAACTGTCCCAACCAAATTTGTGATTGCACTCTGTAGCAGCATTTCCCCCCATAAACTGTTGCTAGTATTTTTCTGTTATGATAATGTTTATGTTTGCATAAAAATTAAGCAGTTTGAGTTTTTTTTGGGTGCAGGTATTTAACATGTCAGGTATGAATATTGATGCAGACCAAAGAATAGCACATGATGTGGATAAGTTGACAAAGGATCTTGCTGGCTTAGTTACTGGAATGGTGAAACCATTAGTTGACATTCTTTGGTGAGTTTTTCATGGTCTCAAGTGTTGCCCGGGTGTTCTTTGAAAAATCAGGTTTTCTTTGAAAAGCTACTATTATTCTCCAGGTTTACATGGAGAATGAAGCTTTTGTCTGGGAGAAGAGGAGTTGCTATTTTGTATGCATACATGTTGCTAGGGCTTGGTTTTCTAAGAGCTGTTTCCCCTGACTTCGGTGATCTTGCAAACCAAGAACAAGAACTTGAAGGCACCTTCAGGTTAGTGGTATTGGCAAAGCTGACTCTCTTATTACTCTAACTTCCAAGTATTGACTTGTGACCTCTGTACAAGGTTCATGCACTCAAGATTGCGGACACATGCTGAGTCAATAGCTTTCTTTGGTGGTGGATCAAGGGAAAAATCTGTAAGTTTCTTCATGACTCATGAATGTTGCTTAAAATTTCTACATTTCCATATTGTGATTCTTGTGAACAGTGTTTTTTTTTGCTATTTCGGTGCTATCTTTGAATCAATATTCTGATTACTCTGAATTTCAATCAGAATACTGAATATGAAGTGATTCGTATGTAGTTAAATCACAATTATATCTTCTGCTTAAACTAAAAAGGGATAAAATCACAGTTCGTGCAGCTTCTTCTGCACATCCGGTACTTGATCTGTTAGTAAAAGTAAATGCTCTCACATTGTGATTATTTTCTTATAAATCAGATGGTTGAAGCTAAATTCACAACGTTGCTTAACCACTCAAGGACCCTTTTGAGAAAAAGATGGCTTTATGGTATTTTTGATGATTTCGTGACGAAGCAGCTGCCTCACAATGTGACATGGGGACTGAGTATGTTATATGCTTTGGAGCACAAGGGGGATCGATCTTTGACTTCAACTCAAGGTTAATCAATCTTGAAAATCCATCCATTTTCTATGTGATATTCTTTTTGTATATAATTTATAATATGTTCTCATTTTGGGATTACAGGAGAGTTGGCACATGCGCTGCGGTTCTTGGCATCTGTGGTGTCACAAAGCTTCATAGCTTTTGGTGACATTCTTGAGTTGCATAAAAAATTCCTTGAACTTTCTGGTGGTATTAATAGGATCTTTGAACTTGAGGAGCTTCTACAGGCATCTCAAAGCAGTAAGTTTCAATTCATTGTGAACTTTAGTGCCAGTGGGATGTCAGGCCAGTGATCTAACTTACTACCAACCTGTTTTCAAATATATCATGATGTGGTCAACCATTGCAAAATCTGCTGCGAAGTTCTTGAACTAAAATTATGCCCGCATCATAAATTCAACGCGAGCACATTCGATCTGGTATCATAATAATTGACCTTCTTAAATCTGTGAACTTTGTCCAAATATGTAAAGATACAAGTGTAGATTCTGATACAACAAATTCGTAAAAGGTGGAAAAAAATAAAATTGACTGTGCCTACCCAGCGTTTCTCTGGACACTGCGAGAAATAGTCAGTTTTAATTGGGTTGTTGGCTTGTCCACAGTCTTCAGTACAACATCTTGGCTGGCGTAGAACTGTTACCTGTCCGGAAATGCCTAAGAAACACTACCAGTACTGATTTTAGGATCATTGGTTGTGATGGCCCATATAGTATTGTTGACCACCTTGACCAAAGCTGGAAGTTTGTTCATCAAGTTGATTGGCTTCTGAATATTTATACATTCATACTCAGTTGATGACATGAACAAATTTGAAGTTTTATCCTTTGTTATCGTGATGCTATGAATCGCACCTGATTATGATACTGTGCTCCTCTAGATGCTGTCATGCCTTCTAATGCTATTAGTGCGGAATCCGAAGAAAGTATTTCCTTCCGTGATGTGGATATTGTAACGCCATCGCAAAAGCTATTGGCTAGCCAATTGTCTTGTGATGTATCTCAAGGAAAAAGTCTTCTTGTGACTGGTATGCCTTCTGACAGCTTCTGCTTTACTTTTATTTAGCACCATGTTAACATTGTTTTTGTAATATCTGTGATGATGTCTTCTGAAGGTCCAAACGGTAGTGGCAAGAGTTCCATTTTTAGGGTGCTCCGTGGTTTATGGCCCATTGTTTCTGGTAGACTTACCATGCCATCTGAAGGGATTTTTCATGTTCCTCAACGTCCATATACCTGTCTTGGAACCTTGAGGGATCAGATCATATATCCTCTTTCACGTGAGGAGGCAGAGTTGAAGATGGTTTCATTATACAAAACAAGTAAGTGTCACCTAACTCTGCAGAGGCAAACATCAAGCTGTTGAATTTAGATTCTGCATATTTAACCTTCAAAATTATTTATAGAACCCCCTCTACAAAATTAATAGGATGCACCCATTGTTAATTTGTTTTCTTAGATGAAGAATTAATCTAAGTTGCTTGTGCTGGTTAATGTGAATTTTTAACAAAATTTTAGTATGTTGACCTTCTCCTGTATTGTTATAAGCAAGTTTATGTTGATTTGTAGTGATATGACACATGACGTCACACCATAAACCTTGCTGATGTAGGTGACAAGCCTACTGCTCCTGGGTCGCTGGATGATCACCTGAAGACGATTCTAGAGAATGTTCGCTTGGTCTATCTTCTAGAAAGAGAAGGTTGGGATGCTACTCCTAACTGGGAAGATATTCTATCCTTAGGAGAACAGCAAAGGCTAGGCATGGTCAGTTGTTAAGACTTACAGTTTGTTTTAACCTTTTTTCTAACGAATTTCTATTCATTTTCCATGAATCTATAGTTATAGACCTTTATATTAAGTGGGAATAACCGCTTTCTTTCCAGGCTCGTTTGTTCTTTCACTGTCCTAAATTTGGTGTCCTCGACGAGTGCACCAAGTATGTGTTGTACCATTATGTTTTTGATATTTTCATTTCCATTTCTGTATCAATCACTGAGAGGTACTTAAAAGCATACTTATTGCAGTGCCACAAGTGTCGATGTTGAGGAGCATTTGTACAGGCTAGCAACTAACATGGGCATAACTGTCATCACCTCCTCACAAGTAAGTATTCATCTATTTATCCTCAGTCTCAAAACTGGAATCTGGACAAGTACCTGGGAATTGCAAAAAAACGGGAATTGGATCTGATTTCCATATCATCCCGGTGTCTTTTTGTTTCTACTTGACAGTTCTTTTGTTTTTGGCCCTTCGCATTTTAAATCCACATATTTCTTAGATGTAAAATGTGTGTTGCTGAAGTCTAATCTCATCTATTTATTTACAGAGGCCTGCTCTCATACCCTTCCATTCCTTGGAACTGAAACTCATTGATGGCGAAGGAAAGTGGGAGCTATGTGCAATCCACCAGTAATTGATGACGTCACCTTATTTATTTTTATTGGCTTTAGTTACTGTCAGTTGTATACACTTACAGTGCGGTTGTCGTTAGTTGCTGCTTCACCATACGCTGCCTATTCAAGCCAGGGAGGCAAATAGCAATGCACATAAAGAGACTCTTCTGACTGTTTTTCATCGTTATAGAAGATCGTGCTGTTAGAAATTTGAGATAGAGCAGAACAATATACTAGTGCATGAGTTGTACAAGGGAAGGTTTTTTAGATGGCTTTTGGAGCTGTAGGCTCCAATAAGATAGCATAGTACCTAATCTTCTTGTTCCAACCTAATTGATTTCATACAAAATACTCAATAAGCAGCCATCAAAGTCGAATGGTGGCATATAGCAATTATTTGTAGCAAGCACGAATGTAACTTTGTAAATGGCAACTAATTTAAAGAAAATCATCTCTTATTTATGTATCTTTGCCGTGCACTGCGCTTTATCTTGTTCCAACAGGTCACCGGCTGTATTTGGACTTTTGGTTGTAGACTTGGAGCTGGCTGCTTCCTGTCAAATTCGAACCAGAAGGCACTTGCTTTCGTAGTGCTGTTTTCTCTTGCCGCTAGCTCTTTGTTAGGACTTGCATATATATAGGCGGCTCATTTTACATTCGAGGCAAAAGCACATCGAGTAATGGCTAAGCTATACTAATCGGGTCTGTTCTTTTTAGCTGCGGCTGATGACTTTTAGCTATGATTGATGGCTTTTTGGCTGTTTGCGATAGAGATTGTGGAAAGAGAGATACTCGCTTGTGATTTTTGATAATATAGATATTAGATTTTTAATGTGTACTACAATTAACTTGTAGACTCTATCTTAAAAAAATACTTCTTTTAAAAGTTAGTTACTGTAGCAAAAACCAAAAACGATTTTTAGAAACTGCAAAGAACAAGGTCATCGTTTGCTTGCATTGGTGGATAAGTAGGCATGCAACGATCGAAGACAACATGAACCCAAAGACACTTAGTGCTCTTTCTTCTGTTGGGCCTGCAATGGACGGCCCAAGCCCGCTATAACTTCCAGAGAAGCCTAGGAGTATCCCAATACAGCCCTGTATAACCCCCAAACCCTACGGCCCAACAAACCAAGCGAAGAAGCAAAGCAAGCAGAAGCAGCACCGAACCAACGCTTCCCTTCCCATCCACGGCCGCTGCCGCTTTCCTCCGTCGCCGGCCAGTCTCGCCGCCGTGATGTTTCGGTTGCGCTCCTCCACTCGCCTCGTCAGGAAGGTGAACCAACCGCCCGCCCCTTGCTTACTTTTCCTGGGTTTAGCGATGCTGCTTACCTCACACTTGTGTGGATTGCCGTTTGCAGCTATGCGAGGCGTCGCGGTCTCACGGGTGTCGCGAGGTCCAAGGGGGGGCGCCGCCGAGATGGCTCTCCGGCGCCACCTCAGCCGCGCGCCAGACCTCGCTCCTGCGCCCTCTGCCCGGCCTCCAGCTCCCGCCGTGCCTCCCCGACCAGCTCGACCGCCACCCCACCCATATCACCACGCTCCCCAACGGCGTCCGCGTCGCCTCCGAGGATGTCCCGGTAGTACTAGTTTTTTTTTTCTTTTGAGTTCACACCGTCTGCTGCTGTGCCTGTGCTACGTCGGCGGCGGAGCGGCGTGGGTGCTGACGCTTTGTGAGGTCTTCTGACAGGGGCCTTCGGCGTGCGTGGGTGTGTTCTTGGCTTCCGGCTCGATTCATGAGACGGAGAAGACGACCGGCGTCACGCACCTGCTGGAGAAGCTGGCGTTCAAGGACACCGCGCACCGGAGCCACCTGCAGATCGTGCAGGATGTCGAGGCCACCGGGGGAAACGTCGGCGCCTCTGCATCCAGGGAGCAGACGGTGTTCAGCTACGACACGCTCAAGGCCTACCTGCCGCAGGCCGTCGAGGTGCTCCTCGACTGCGTCCGCAACCCGCTGTTCCTCCAGGACGAAGTCGAGCGGCAGGTGCTGGACTCATGGATAGTCTCTCTCATGGCTTATAACTGGGTATTTTTGTTGCGCACTAATTTTGGTGGTGGTTGTGTTGCTTGTCAGCTGGCCCTTGCTCGAGAAGAAGTCCAGGAGCTGCAGAAGAATCCTGAGAAGTTTCTTCAGGAAGCACTTAACCTTGTTGGATACACGGGTGCTCTTGCAAATCCGCTAGTAGCTCCTGAAGAGGCTCTTGGGAGAATCAATGACAATATTATTCAAAAGTTCTATTATGTAAGGCCTTGCTTCTGTATCATATTTGATTTCTACATTCCTCAGGAACATGACTTAGTGCTCGCAGATACATTGATTGTGGCAATTTCGTTTGGTTGTGAAACTTTGTTGTTCGGCTTCATATAATTTGCCTCCTCATTCGGTGGATGTACTCTAAATGGGTTCTTGAAATTGACATTCTAATTATCAATGCTAAAATTCAGATGTAATTTTAGTTATCACATAATATGCTAGAACTGATTTGTATGTAACTGATCCAATGGCAACCATAATGAGTGATGTTAAAATAATAACCAGGACGGTTCTATAATTTACATCATTATGTATGGAATGCTGCAACAATGCGATGCTAATATGCTGTTGTCTTGCAAATTGTAATACCGTAGATAGCATAAATTACTATGTGCATCTTTGACCTCATAGGATTGTTTTTATATTCTGCCTACGTTTCAATGAAGATATTTTATGTGAGAAGATGCTATTTCTGTAACAGGAAAACTTCACTGCTGATCGTTTGGTTCTAGCAGCATCCGGCGTTGATCATCAATACTTGTTAGACATTGCAGAACCTATGTTGTCTGATTGGCACAAGGGGTCCCCTGTGGAAACACCGGAGTCTACTTATATAGGTGGCGATTTCAGACACAGAGCAGACTCAGATGTAATATTTTCGCTGTCCTCTGTTTTTCCTTTTTCCCTTTTTTATTTTGAGGTTTCCTTTTGTTCTAGATTGAAATTTTGCTACCTCCCTGCCTGCAGATGACACATGTTGCATTGGCTTTTGAAGTGCCAGGGGGCTGGCTTCAAGAGAGAGATGCTACAGTTATGACTGTCATACAGGTATAGTTATTGGTTGGGTATTTGCTAGTAATGATCTGGGCTACGTTGACCTCTGCATCTTCCTCTAACCATTAACCCACGAATGTCATTGTAAACAAAAAAATAATATTTGTAGACTTTAATGGGTGGTGGTGGTTCATTCTCCTCTGGTGGTCCTGGAAAAGGGATGCATTCACGGCTTTGTAAGTGATGAATTCACTACAATTGTTCAACTCTAGTAGGGTTGCCGTAGTGTTAACTGTAATTAGATTGTGGCTGTTTAATTAATAACTGTTTTTATATTTCAGAATTGTGCCAGTGGCTGCACTGTCTAGTTTATTTTTTTGCAAGTTTAGTTAGTTCTGTTTTCAAGGGGGATGAAATCTTTCTGGAAAAGGCTAAGTTGAACTGTCGTTTCTTTGCAGATCTGCGAGTCCTAACTAAATATCACACAGTCCAATCATTTTCAGCATTTAGTAATGTATATGATAATAGTGGCCTCTTTGGTATCTACATGACTACGGTGAGCCAATCTTTCCACATCATTCTGCGGGCCTAAATATTTGATTCAATTAAACTTGTTGCAGCGTTTGCTTCTAGATTGTAACCTTACCATTTGATCATATTCTGTAATTTGACTTTAAAGCAACTAAAGCCGTTATGATATGTGCGGATCAAGGCCTTCTCTACCTCTACTGATGTTACATGTTAGTATCTTGCTTTTATCCCAACATGGCTTCCACTGGTTGATGACTTCCTGCTGGTGATATGATGGCAAAATAAGCCAATAGAAAAAAAACTCAAATGTGAATAAGTGCAGTAATGGTTGAACGCAGTCAACATGATAAGTGCCCTGCTGCTCCTTAGTATTGTAAGTAATGTATATTCCTTGATGTGTTAGAACCAACATTACAAGGTGTATATATAGGGAAGGGTGTCCAGGGGTAGGTCTAACAGAAACCCTAACAGAATCACTGAATCCCTGGAAACCCTAACAGAATTAGACTAAGGGCACATGGGCCCAAAGCCATAAGCTAGGCCCACATGAGTCTGTCTAACACCCCCCGCAGTCGGAGCGTCCGCACCTCGGACGTTTAGACTGGACCGAAACTCGCTGAAGACCGATGAAGGAAGACCCTTGGTGAAGATGTCGGCGTACTGGGAAGTAGTGGGGACATGAAGTACTCGAACATCGCCAAGAGCCACTTTCTCGCGGGCGAAGTAAAGGTCAATCTCAATGTGTTTGGTGCGCTGATGCTGGACTGGGTTGGAGGACAGATAGATTGAGCTGTTGTTATCGCAATACACCAAGGTAGTCTGCCGAAGAGGAGTATGTAGTTCCAACAGAAGATGACGTAACCAGGAAGCCTCGGCCACGGCATTGGCCACACCGCGGTACTCAGCCTCTGCGCTGGAACGTGAAACCGTGTTCTGACGTTTGAAGGACAAGGAGACCAGGTTATCGCCAAGGAACACGGCATAGCCCGAGGTGGACTTGCGTGTGTCCGGGCAACTAGCCCAGTCAGCATCAGAGTAAACCACTAGATCAGACTGTGAGGACGGCTGGAGAAAAAGTCCCAAGTGGAGAGTGCCACGAATATACCGAAGAATCCTCTTGAGGGCAGCAAGGTGAGGCTCGCGAGGATCGTGCATATGAAGACGGGCATAAGAGATGTCCGGTCGGGTGAAGGTGAGATACTGGAGGGCCCCGGCTAAGCTGCGAAAATCGCTAGGATCACTGACAGGAGTACCGTCTGAAGCGGACACCTTTGGATTGGTGTCGATGGGGGTGCTGCAAGGTTTGCAAGCAGACATGCCTGCGCGGTCCAGAATGTCCATCATGTACTGACGCTGTGAGAGTAGAAGACCACCATGACACTTCTGCATATGCATCCCCAAAAAGTGATGAAGTTCACCGAGATCCTTCATAGAGAACTCCTGCTGTAAGGCATGGATGATGCGACGGAGGAGCCCGGTAGATGAAGCAGTGAGGACGATGTCATCAACATAAAGGAGCAAGTACACAACCTCAGTGCCGCGATGGTACACAAACAGTGATGTGTCAGACTTAGCCTCAATAAATCCAAGGGACAACAGATATGAAGCAAACCTGCTGTACCACGCACGAGGAGCCTGCTTGAGACCATAAAGGGATTTGTTCAGACAACAGACAAACTCCGGATGAGTAGAGTCCTCGAATCCAGAGGGTTGTGAGCAATAAACTGTCTCAAACAAGGTCCCATGAAGAAAGGCGTTCTTCACATCAAGTTGATGAATCGGCCACTGCCTGGAAAGAGCGAGAGCCAGCACGGTTCGAACTGTTGCCGGCTTCACAATAGGGCTAAATGTCTCGGCGAAATCCACTACCGGATGCTGTGTAAAGCCACGCAGTACCCAACGCGCTTTATAGCGTTCAAGAGAACCATCGGCCTGAAGTTTGTGCTTAAAGATCCATTTACCAGTTACGACATTCGCCTTGTGTGGTCGAGGAACCAAGTCCCAGGTATTGTTCTGCAGAAGGGCGCGGTACTCCATAGCTGCTCGCCAATTGGGATCGGCAAGAGCACAACGGTAAGTCTTCGGGAGCGGAGAGAGCGGAGTGGCGACGAAGAGGGCCGGTACTCGGAAACCATGTTTGGCCCGAGTGATCATGGTGTGGCTGTTTACCACTGGCGGAACGGGAACGGCGCTCGGCGGTAATGGCGGAGATACAGCGGGCGTAGGAGCACCGGCGGGCGAGGCAGGTGAGGCCGGGTCCACAGGTGCAGTTACAGATCTCCAGGAGTAAACAAAGCGGAAGTCCCGGTCCGTGGCAGGAAGACCAGGAGATGATGGTGGCGGTGATGAAGCCGGAGCTGGAACCGCCGCAGGTGAAGGTGTCGGAGAAGTCGCACACGGCTGGGCGGGTGGCGAGCACCGCTGGACCGAGCCTACCGAAAGCATCGTGGCCGCACGCGGTTGGGTGGGTGCTCCGGCAAGCAAAGGCCGAGGTGGTGGTGTGGTCGCGCATCGCGATCGCGCGCAAAGCGAGGCGGCGATGGCGCCGATGTGGACGGACTGCGATCAAAGAAGAAATCTGGCCTATAGGGATAGGCGTGACGCCGATGAGAGAGTCCAGAAGGCAAGGTCGCAGGATTGCCGATGCTCCTTGGCAAGAGGGAAGGAGGTTTCGTCAAAGACAACATGACGAGAAAGAATGAGCCGATTGGAAGTAATGTCAAGACAACGATATCCTTTGTGGTGAGGAGAATATCCAAGGAAGACACACAACGCTGAACGTGGGGCAAGTTTGTGGATTGCTGTGGCAGACAAATTTGGGTAGCATGCACAACCGAAGACACGGAGATGATGATATGAAGGTGGAGTGCCGAATAGGGCAAGATGTGGTGTGGAGGAATCAAGTGTCTTGGTCGGTAGAAGGTTGATGAGATAGGTGGCGGTGTTTGATGGATAAGTCTCTGTGTTGTTAGTGATGGATGTGTTGTTTTTTTGCTTTTGCTTTAGCATCTCTTTTGCTTTTGCTTTAGCATCTCTTTAGGACAGCATCTGCTTTTTGCTTTTGCTTTAGCATCTTGACTAGCATCTAGGACAGCATCTTAGACTAGCATCTTAGCATATGCTTGGCCCATCTTGGCCTATAAATTTGTATCCCCAACCCCTCAGGTTGGCATGGCATTGTGTGAGAAATAACAAGAGAAAATTGCCCCATCCCCAAGTGTCATCCTCTCGATGAGAGTAAGGATCTTGCTATGACCAAGAGCAAGAATCGAGCGACTAACAAGTGGTATCAGAGCGAGGTTATCCTGTAGCCTGAGCATCTCCTGCTCAATCCTTTCTCCAGCGTCGTTTCCAGCCTCGCAGCAGCCCCAACTAGCAAGAAGAACGCCTCGGCCCTCGCTAACTCTCCTCGCTCGCACGAGCGGCGGCTCATCGGGCGGCTTCCACGCAGCAATTCCCCGGTGGCGCGCCATGTCCGCAGAGGCGATCTCGGCCTTCGGCCGCTCGAGCACGCGGTGGCGTAAGAAGCCGAGCTCGGCTGGCGTAGGAACGCGAGCGAAGCGGCGATACAGCGCCGCGCGCGCGAAAGGGCGTCAAAGGCCGGTGGCGCGGCGGGCGGCGAGCGAGGTGGAAGCGGCGCGGGCGGCAGATGCGCCGCACAGGCGGCAAAAGCAGAGGTCGAGGTTCTACGCGGCAAAGAATAAAGACCGTCTTTGCCGATGACATCGCCGACGCGAGCTTGAGTTGCCGGAGAGGAGGCATGCACGGCGGCAACAGACGGGTCGACGGAGAGCGCGCCTTCACAGCGATGCGACTCTCTCCCGGTCGGCATCGTGGTCACCACGAGTACCAGTATCGTCGAGGACGCCGGCGCCCGGCGGTGGCCCACACTCACCAAGACCAACTACGCCGAGTGGGTCGCGGTGATGAGGGTAAAGCTCTGTGCAAGATATGTGGGATGCGATCCGGTGACGGCGACGCCGACCACGACGGGATCGACGGCATCGGATGCTCTCATCGCCGCAGCCCCGCCCGAGATGCGCTTCGCTACCAACAAACGGATCGCCAAAGAGGCTTGGGACGCCATCGCCGCAAAGACGCATCGGCAGCCGACCGCGCCGCAAGTCTACATTACGTGCACTACGCAGGAGGGGGAGAACCCGCCTTCAAGCCGGTGAGGACATTGATGACTTTGCTCTCCGTCTCAACACTCGCTGCGAGAAGATGGTGCGATTCGCGACGACACCTACGGCGAGGAGAGCGTGGAAAAGCTCTTCCGCGCCCCGAGAAGTACAAGCAGATGGCTCGCTCGATCGAGTCTCTGCTGGACCTCTCCACGATGACGATCGAGGAGGCGTTGGGTCACCTCAAGGTCGTTGACAGCGATGAGCCACAGCGCCTCTCGAGACCCGTCACCATTGGCGGGAAGCTCCTCACTCGGGAGCAGTGGGCTGCCGGCCAAGGTGATAGGAAGAAGGGGGAGCCTTCTTCCACGACAGGCGGCCGCAAGCGTGGCAAGCGCGGCAAGCCGCGCAAAGACGCCCAGGCAGAGGCGCGAGGACGTGCCGAGGGTAATGACCGTGGAGGCGCCCAGGGCGGCGACGCTGGCAAGCAAAGGCCGGCACGAGACGACGCTTGCTACAACTCCGGCAAGCCTGGTCATTGGGCCAAGGAGTGTCGACAGCCACGACGCGGCCAGGCCCACGTCGCGCAGGCGGAGGAGGAGCAGCCGGCTTTGTTCATTGCTCATGCGAGCATGGAACTACCTCCAGCGGCACCGGCCGCAGCGACTCTCCTCCACCTTGACGAGCCAAAGCACACGCCTCCTCGGCGGCGATCCGCAACGACAAGACCGACGGGTGGTGCTCGACACCGCCGCCACCCACCACATGACCGGCGGCGGAGTACTTCTCCGAGCTCGACTCAGCGCCCGAGGCACCGCTGTTCGCGACGCCCGCCGTGGAGATCAAGGGCGTCGGCTCTGTTGCCTTCGCCGCTAAGATCGGGCGAGCACCGGCCGCCACCGGTGTTTACTACATCCCCGTGTTGAGGAACTCCATCATCGCCTTGGGACACGGTGGATGAGAACGGATCGCGTGTGGAGATCGAGCACGTGGTCTTTGCGCGATCTGGGATCATCGCCGCGGCTCCTCGTCAAGGTCAACAGAGCAACCGCCACGCCCTTCACGCGCAGTGGCGCAACCTTTGTGTCTTGCACGCGCCGCGACGACGACGACGCTGAGGTGGCACGAGCGCTGGGCACCTCAACTTTGAAGCCCGAGGCGGCTCGGCAAAGCAAGGAGATGGTGCGGGGCATGCAACACGTCGACCACGTGGAGCGATTCTGCGACACTGCGTCCTCACCAAGCCGCGCGGCTTCCTTCCTCGCCAGCGAGCTCGCGCCAAGGAGAAGCCGGAGCTCTTACACGGTGACCTCTGGCCCCGTGACACCGCTACACCGGAGGTCGGCGCTACTTCTTCTCCTCGCCGACGACGTGTCCCGCTACATGTGGGCTGTCCCGCCGACGTCAAGGCGCCGCGCGACGCCATCAAGCGCCTTCAAGCCGCTGCGGAGGTGGAGTGCGCCGCAAGCCGAGTCCTACGCACGGACAACGGCGGTGAGTTCACGGCGGCCGAGTTCGCGCGCATCGCGCCGACAAGGGATCCATCGTCACTTCTCGCGCCGCACACCCCGCAGCGAGAACGACGTCGCCGAGCGCCGCAACCGCGGTGGTTGCCACCGCCCGCGCCTCAAGCGAGAGGGATGCCGGCATTCTACCGGGTGAGGCGTGATGGCGCCGCCCACTTGCTCAACCGCTCCCCACCAAGGCCCTCGACGGCAAGACGCCATACGAGGCCGCACGGCGCAAGCCCGCGGTGAGCCACCTCCGTGTCTTGCCGCTCGCCTTCGTCAAGGAGCTCAACCACGCCGGCAAGCTCGACGATCGAGCACGCCAGGTCTTCATCGACAACGCGAGGGCGCCAAGGCCTACCGTTCTTCGACCTGTGACACGCGCGCGGCGCATCACGCGTGACGCCGTGTTCGACGGCGCGAGGGTGGACGTGGCGCAAGATGGTGGATGACGGCCGACCGACGACCGGCCGATTTCGTCGCCGACCACGCCCACTTCGAGGAGGCGGGAGCCGGCTCGCCTTCACCGAGCTCGCCTACCCCACCACCTCGTTCGCCACCACCTCGGCGAGTCCTTCACCACCGCCACCACCGGCCGGCAAGCCCACGTGCTCGGCGAGTCCACCGCCAAAGACCGCCGCCACGCCGCTCTCCTACACCGACGCCTACTCCTCGGGCTCGCGACCGGCGGCCGGCCCACTACGCGGCGCCGACGGTGGAGTTCGCCACTCCGCCCAACGACGAGGATCGCGATCGACGCCTACCACGGCGGCGAGCCTGCGCGCATCGCATCGTGGACGACCTCTCTGCGCGGCGGCCGGCCTCGAATCGGCGCGGCGCGACCGAGGCGGAGCCGCACCGCGACAGACGACGGCGAGCCTTGTTCCTTCGCCGAGGCGAGAGAGACGCGGCATGGCGTGCCGCGATGCAGAGGAGATGGACGCCGTCGGCGAAACAAGACATGGAGCCGGCCGATCTTCCACCGCCACCACGCCATCTCTCTCAAGTGGGTCTTGAAGCTCAAGAAAGACGAGGTGGAGAGGTGATCAAGCACAAGCGCGCCTCGTGGCACGTGGCTTCGTTCGGCGAGGGAGTCGACCGACGATGCCTCGGCGCTGCTTGCGGATGGAGTCCGCGTCTCCTCCTGCCCTCGCGGCCCAGAGGGCTGGTGCGCCCATCACATGGACGTTAAGTCCGCTTTCCTCAACGGCGACTTGAAGGAGGTCTACGTCGCCACCACGGATTCATCATCCCGGCAAGGAGAGCAAGGTCCTCCGCTGCGCAAGGCCCTCTACGGCTTGCGCGAGCACCGCGAGCTTGGAACGCCAAGTCGACTCCACCTCAAGCAAATGGGATTTCAGAGAGCGCCACGAGGCCGCGGTCTCTGGCGGGGCAAGGGAGGCAATGTCCTGGCGATAGGCGCTCACGCCGACGACCTTGTGATCACCGGTACCAAGGAAGGAGATCGAGGCATTCAAGGCGAGATGAAGGCCACCTTCCGGATGAGCGACCTCGGGCCCCTCTCCTTCTACCTCGGGATCGAGGTCCACCAGGACAGCTCCGGCATCTCTCTTCGCCAGACTGCCTACGCCAAGCGCATCGTGGAGCTAGGCGGCCTCACCGACTGCAACCCAGCCCACACTCCTATGGAGGAGAGGTCAAGCCGAGTCGTGAGTACGGCGAGGAGGTGGGACGCGACGCAAGATCTGCCGACATTGGGCGACCCTTCGCTACCTTGTCCACACGCCGACCGGACTTGGTGTTCGCCGTCGGCCACGCGGCCGGTTCATGCGATGACCGACGACGAGCACCAAAGAAGCCGTGAAAAGGATCCTCCGCTACGTCGCGGGCACCTCCGACTACGGCTTGCACTACCCAAGGTGCCGCGCGCGGCGCACTTCATCGGGTACAGCGACAGCGACCACGCCGGCGACATCGACACGAGCAAGAGCACCGGCGGGATGTCAGACTTCCTCGGCAAATGTCCGATCGGTGGCGATTGGTCAAGCGGCAGTGGTGGCTTTGTCTAGCTGCGTGGCGAGTACATTGCGGCCACTACCGCTTCTACTCGTGCTCGTGGTGGCTCTGGCCGCTGGCGATCTCCTTGGCGAGACGCGAGGCGGTGGAGTTCGGGGTGGGCGACAAGTCCGCCTTGGCCTTGGCGAAGAACCACGTCTTCCATGAGCGCAGCAAGCACATCCGGTGAGGTATCACTTCATCGGCTGCCGGATGAAGGAGTGTCCGGTCAACTACATCAACACCCAAGACCATTTCACGACTTCCTGACCAAGTCTCTTGGGCGGATCAAGTTCCAGGAGCTTCACGCCAGGATCGGGATGGCTCAGATTCCCCACAAGGAGACACACAAGACTTAGGGGGAGAATGATGGATAAGTCTCTGTGTTGTTAGTGATGGATGTGTTGTTTTTTTTGCTTTTGCTTTAGCATCTCTTTTGCTTTTGCTTTAGCATCTCTTTAGGACAGCATCTGCTTTTTGCTTTTGCTTTAGCATCTCTTTAGGACAGCATCTGCCTTTTGCTTTTGCTTTAGCATGTTGACTAGCATCTAGGACAGCATCTTAGACTAGCATCTTAGCATATGCTTGGCCTATAAATTTGTATCCCCAACCCCTTAGGTTGGCATGGCATTGTGTGAGAAATAACAAGAGAAAATTGCCCCATCCCCAAGTGTCATCCTCTCGATGAGAGTAAGGATCTTGCTATCACCAAGAGCAAGAATCGAGCGACTGACAGTGTTGAGGGCCTCGACCTAAAAGGATGGAGGACAACATGCCTGGAATAGTAAGGAGCGCACAATGTTGTTGATGGAACGAATCATGCGCTCGGCTTTACCATTCCGGGGAGAGGTATAAGGACGCAACATGCGAAAATGGACACCACGGGTAAGAAAGAACGTGTGTGCGTTGGAATTGTCAAATTCGCGCCCATTGTCGCACTGGACAGACTTGATGATGGTGCCAAACTGAGTGGCAATGTAAGAGAAGAAGTTAGAAAGGGTGGCAAATGTGTCGGATTTGAGACGCAAAGGAAATGTCCAAACAAAATGCGAGCAATCATCCAAAATCACCAAGTAGTATTTGTAACCCGACACACTGACAATGGGTGATGTCCAAAGCTCACAATGTATGAGATCAAACTTTTGTGTAGCACGGGAGGTGGACATAGGGAATGGAAGACGAATGTGGCGATCTAATTGACATGCATGACACATGGAAGTAGCAGCTCCTTTAGGACATGCCAGAATAGAAGTGTGCTGAAGGGTGTTGAGTGCCTCCTGCCTGGGGTGGCCGAGTCGACGGTGCCAGAGGGAGGTAGAGTTGGTGAGGAAGGCGCTAGGCAATGGGGCGTTGGTAGGCGGGTGAGGCAGGGGGCGTCGGCAGGCAGGCGAAGGGGATAGAGGGGACCGGTGCTATTGCATCTGACGATCACCTTCTGGGACTGTAGATCCTTCACAGAGCAGCCAGCGGGATCAAATTCAACAGAGCAATTGTTGTCAGTGGTGAATCGGCGAACGGAAATCAGATTTTTAATAATGCTTGGGGAGACGAGAACATTGTTAAGCCGGAGTGAATCCGAAAAATGAGCAGTGCCAGTGGTGGTGACGGGGAGTAAAGACCCATTTCCGACAACAATGGAAGGAGATGAAACCTGTGGGGAGAAGACGTGAGAGAGAGTACCAGTCGTGATGCTGAGGCGGCTGGAGGGTCATCGTGTTGAAGGAGGCAAGAGAGTTGATCCCAGGAAGGGAGACCGCTGGTGGTGTTGTAGGGGAGCACCGGAGGAATGGCCCACTGGCCCTAGCCACCGGCGAGCAGGGCATGCGGCTGCTGAGCAAGTAGCGCCGGTTGGTGTTGGGCCTGACGAGGCGGACCACCGATGGCGCACGGTTGTGGGAGAGGCGCGAGGGGTGGTCGCTGACCCGGCCACATGTAGATTGAGCCGGACCAGGGGTGGTGGAAGGAGGGCCAAGACCCGCCGGTGGTGTTCGGGCCGCCCGCCCGCAGCTGCTGGGGTGCTCCACCGTCGATGTTGGTGCCGGCGTTGGAGCCGTGGCCAGAACGCCCACGGTGTTTACCACGTTTGCCACGGGGAGCGGGCTTGGAGAATCCACCGGAACCGAAGCCACCGGCGGAGGAAGCAGGCGTCTACCGGGAGAAGGTAGTCGAAAAAGCAGAGCCGCCAGTGGAGGTGATCCTCCAGAGAGTATTTGCCCACGGCGAGGAGGAATAGTTCCCGCCACTGGGTATAATTTCCGGAGGTCATGTCAAGGATGATGGGGACCAGAAGACGGATGTTCTGGACCGCAATGGCCTGCGCATGGAGATTGAGGATGGCAGCAGCCTCGTGAAGAAGCATGGCGTCCTGGACGGCGTAGTCGTTGGAGACAGGGGATGCGGTGTCGGCGGCGTCCCGCCGTGAGATCGGCGCAGCGCTAGCACAGCGCAGCAGCAGCGCCGAGTGCATCGCGAAGACGCAGCCGGCCACGCCGCGCGCTGGTCGCCGCAGCGGCCAGCGTTCGACCTCCGCGAAGCGCTAGGGCTCGCTTCGCGGCGGCAACGGCGCGAACGCGGTCGAGGTGCTGCGCGGCGGCGGTGGCCGAGGCAGCATCGTCTGAGAGGTAGGTGTCGCGCGCGGCATTAGGGCCAGCAGCGGCGGCGTTGGGGAAAGGAGGGGCGACAGGAGGAAGGTTAGCCACGGAGGTGGGCGCGGGGCAAGGGAATCGCCCGCGAGGCGACCGGGGCGATGGCGGCGAGAAAAGAAGGGGAAGGCACGCGCGCTGAGGGCAGCGGAGCCTGAGAGAAGGGGAAGAGGAACGTAAACTTCTGATACCATGTAAGTAATGTATATTCCTTGATGTGTTAGAACCAACATTACAAGGTGTATATATAGGGAAGGGTGTCCAGGGGTAGGTCTAACAGAAACTCTGAAACCCTAACAGAATCACTGAATCCCTGGAAACCCTAACAGAATTAGACTAAGGGCACATGGGCCCAAAGCCATAAGCTAGGCCCACATGAGTCTGTCTAACAAGTATGTTGGATACACTTGTTTTGCTTTCTCATAGTCATAGCAAAACTATGCTACAAATACATATGCTATCTTATAACAGTTAAATCTAGCATGAACAACAGTGGTTTGGCTTTTAATATGTTACATTGCCAGCTCTTTTTTGTATTGGAGGTCTAACATAGTTTTTTTTTCTCTGTTTTCAATTAGTCCAGCCATCTGATTTTGTTGGAAAGGCTGTTGATGTCGCAATACAAGAATTGATTGCTATTGCAACGCCTGGACAAGGTATGCTGTATGGGTCATGCCCTATTGGTAAAACTTTTTGCATATTCACTGAAGCTGCCTGTTCTAAACCGTGAGGTTATTTGCATGTATTCAGTGACCGAGGTTGAACTGACACGCGCAAAAAACTCAACGATTTCCTCCGTGTTAATGAATCTTGAATCTAGGGTAATATTGGAACCACACCCCAATCTCTTCCTGTTTCTTGTCAGTTGTCACATATATATATTTAATAAGACTTGATATACCTCTGTTAACTTTGCACTGCAGGTAATTGTTGCAGAAGATATAGGGAGGCAACTTTTGACTTACGGTTGCAGGTAAGTCATATCTTTGTCACTTCAAACCATTTGTCTTTTCACAAGCCTAATGCATAAAAAATGTTGGACTTAAGCCCGTTACGCTGCATATTTGTATTTTACTCGGCCATAATTAGTGGTCTGAGACATGCTCACGTTCACGTCGTGGTCGTGATTCTCGGTTAAACTGTTAGTTAGTGGAGACGTGGTTACGTTGGACGTGGGATGGCACGGCTAAAGCGGATTATGGCGTAAGAATAGGCAATAAGTTTTAGTTTTACTTTGTATTTGCATTATATAAAACAGAGAAGAAAGCTGAGAAAAACTGCATTGTTTTAGCGTATCACAAAATTCTATTCTCTTATAGTCGTTACCGAGTACAGAAATTCCCGAGTGTTCGTGGTCATAGTCGACTGCTCGAAGTCGTAGAATCACTGTAGCAGTCGTAGATTACCATAGCAGTTGTAAAATCACTGTAGTCGTGAGAGTAGTCGAGTGTGCCATGGTCATCAACGAGTATTAGGTACTCGTAGTCGTTTGTGTCAAAGTTGTAAACGAGTACTAGGTACTTGTAGTCGTGTGTGTGGTGTGTGTTCCAACAATTGGTATTAGAGCGGTGAAGAGATCCTGTCGACAATGTCTGGCGACGGACCAGAGTCTCCTTTGAGGTCCCTTACTCCACCGAGGATCCGTGGGCGCAATAGGACGAGAGTACGCGGCCGCAAGGTGGTGGTGCAGCAGGTGACAAGGGAGAGCAGGGGGACGGTGGTCTACCCCATGCTAACACGCACGAACTACTTCGATTGAGCTCTCGTGGTGAGAGTCAACTTGCAGGCGTAGGGCTGGTGGCGAGCAATTGAGCAGGGCGACACCGACTTCTGTGACAACAGGATGGCACTGTCCACGATCCTCCATGCAGTGCCATCCGAGAAGTTGTCAACACTTGTCGTGAAGGACACGGCAAAACAAGCGTAGGACGCCGTGAAGGTGCAGCGGATGGGCATCGATCGCGTGTGCGAAGCGAATGCACAAAAGCTCCGCAAGGAGTTTGAGGACATCGCCTTCAAGGATGGTGAGACTGTCGACGAGTTCTCGATGCGGATTACGGGCCTCGTCAACAATCTTCGTATCCTCGGCAACACAATCGAGGAATCCAAGATTGTGAGAGTTTCTATGAGTCGTACCCTCACGGTATGCGCAGGTGGCCATCTCCATTGAGATGCTCCTCAACTTGAGCACACTCGGTCGATGAGCTCACCGGGCGGCTTCGCGTGGTGGAGCGATATGGAGTCGACGACAAAGGCGGCTCTAGAGGGCGCTTGCTCCTCACTGATGAGTGGCTTGCGTGTGCCAGGAAACGGGAGCAGGGCGACAGCTCCTCAGGTGGAGACCGGAGAAGCGGCAGCAGCGACGACAATCACCGCTGTGGCAGGTGGCAAGGCTGCGGGCGCAACAAAGTCGGGCACGATGCTCGGGGCGATGGCTCGTCCAGCACGCACCGTGATATGTCGCAAATAAAGTGCTACAACTGTGATCATATGAGGCACTTCTCCAGGAACTGCCATAAGCCCCACCGCGAGCGTAAGGAGGAGGTGCACCTGACACGTAAGCAAGATGAAGAACCCGCACTACTCATAGTCGAGCACTGTGAGCTGTCAGAAGCCGACAACAAGGTCCAGCAGCAGTTGGTGCTCCTCAATGATGAGGAGGTGATCTTGATGGACGCAGGCAACGGCGTCTGGTACCTCGACACGGGAGCGAGTAGCCACATGACCGGTTCTCAAGCAATGTTCAGAATGCTCGACGAATCGGTGAAAGGGATGGTCAAATTCGGCGACGGTTCACTCGTGGACATCCGCGGCAAGAGAACTGTCATGTTCTAGTGCCAAAATGGGGAGCGTCGGCTTCTCACAGAGGTATACTTCATCCTGCATCTCCGTAGCAACATCATTTCAATTAGGCAACTGGATCAGAGCGGGTGCAAGATGATGATTGAAGACAGAGAACTAATGTTCGACCGCGAGCTAAAATTGCTGGCATCGGTGAATCGAACCAGGAACCGACTTCACACTCTAAAGCTGAACCTTCCTGGTCCTGTGTGCTTGCTCACACACATGGATGCTGTGGTATGGCTGTGGCATGGACGCTACGACCACGTTAATTTCCGAGCTCTGCAGAACCTGGCGCTGAAGGGAATGGCTGTTGGGGTTCTACTGTTCAATCACGTTGAACAGTTTTGTGATGGGTGCGCTCTCGGCAAACAGCACCGAGCCACATTCTCACAGGCCATGACTTATCGCGCCGAGCACCACTAGAGTTGGTGCATATTGACTTGTGCGGACCGATCACACCAGTGACGGCTGGAGGTAATTTTTGTTGATCGTAGATGATCATAGTAGATATATGTGGCTCGAAGCGCTCAGGTCCAAAGACGAGGCGTTCAGATTTTTCAAGAAGATCAAGACCCTAGCGGAAACTGAGCACGGTGGCAAGCTCAGGGCTTTCTGCTCGGACCGTGGTGGGGAGTTCAACTCCGTCGAGTTCCATAAATACTGCAATGAGCTCGGTATCAAGCACTGTACCACAGCACCCTATTCGCCGCAGCAGAATGGGGTCATCGAGCGCCGCAACCAGACTGTAGTGGAGATGGCACGTTGTCTACTGAAGACCATGGGTGTGCCGGCGATGTTCTGGGGCGAGGCAGTGAAAACTGCAGCCTACATCCTTAACAGGGCGCTGACACGAAGTCTCAACAACAAGACACCGTATGAGGCGTGACACAAGAGAAAGCCAAAGGTGCACCATCTTCGAGTTTTTGGGTGCATTGCGCATGTAAAGAACATCGGGCCAGGGGTGAATAAGCTGGTAGACTGCTCGACGCTGATGGTGTTCATCGGCTATGAGGAAGGAGCAAAGGCGTACAGAGTGTACAACCGGCGACAAAGAAGCTTCATGTGACTCGCGATGTTATGTTCAAGGAACATAAGCGATGGGACTGGGAGTCAGGCGAATGCAGTGCTGGACCATGCCCAGCTGCCACATTCACCGTGACATACACCACAGAGCAAGACGTCGTGGACGAAGCAACAGCATCGACACCCAAAGCAGATCTAGTGGCATCGCAGGCGGCGAAGCAACAAACGACACCTCCACGGACATCTACGGGCGTGAAATTGGCGACACCACTAACCCATGATGACAGGCTCGACACTGACACTAAGCCACGTCACTATCGGGAGTTGTCGAACATTTACGACACTATGAGGAAGTTGACGTCGAGCAGAGCAGGATTTGTCTTCTGGCTGCCGAGGAGCCAGCTAACGTCAACCAAGCGCTCGAAGAAGCATGCTGGAAGCAGGCGATGGAACAAGAGTTGACTGCCATCCACAATAACGGTACATGGGAGCTTGTCGCACTTCCGACCGGATATAGGGCCATCGGGCTCAAATGGGTGTTCAAGGTTAAGGACCCTGCAGGCAAGGTGGTGAGGCATAAGGCACGTCTAGTCGCTAAATGATACGCTCAGCGGCAGGGGCTGGACTTCGATGAAGTCTTCGCCCCAGTGGCGCGAATGGAGACGGTGCGGCTCTTGCTAGCATTCGCTGTGGACAGAGGCTAGGAGGTGCACCACATGGACATCAAGTCAGCGTTCTTGAATTGTGATCTAACCGAGGAGGTCTATGTGCACCAACACTCTGGCTTCGTTGACCCCAACAATGAGCACATGGTGTTCAAGCTGCACAAGGCTGTGTACGGTCTTCGTCAGGCGCCATGGGCATGGAACGCAAAGTTGGACGTATCGCTTGCCTCCCTTGGGTTTGAGCGCAGCCCTCGTGAACATGCTATGTACCAGAGGACCAGTGGCATGTCATCACTGTTGGTAGGCATCTACGTCGACGATTTGATCATCACCGGCACTAGCATCAACGACATTGGCACGTTCAAAGACCAGATGCGCAACCTGTTCGAGATGAGCGATCTTGGTCTCCTGAGTTACTAGGAATCGAGGTCAAACAAGACGCTAGTGAGATCACACTTTGCTAAAGTGCTTATGTTGGGAAGATCTTGGAGTCATCTGGCATGGCAGGATGCAATTCCTGCCACACATCGATGGAGAATTGGTTGAAGCTGAGTAAGGACATTGGTGCCGGTGTGGATGCAACACGTACCGGAGTATTGTTAGGAGTCTGCGATATCTCTACAATACGAGGCTCGACATCGCTTACGCGGTAGGGATCGTGAGCAGGTTCATGGAGGCACCACCTGCATCACATTGGGCGGTGGTGAAGCAGATCCTGCGCTACCTTAGCGGCACTATGAGCTACGGGTGTTGCTACAAGAAGGCAGAAATGCAAGAGACTGCACTGGTGGGGTTTAGTGACAGTGACCTCGTCGGTGATATCGACGATCGCAGAAGCACTACTGGGGTTGTGTTCTTCCTCGGCACGACTGTGATCACTTTGGCATCTTAGAAGCAGAAGGTTGTCGCGCTTTCGTCATGTGAGGCGGAATACATCGCAGCGGCAACGGCGGCATGTCAAGGCGTTTGGCTGAGCCGACTGTATGGTGAGCTGGTCGGGCAAGCACCGAAGATGATAAAGTTTCTAGTGAATAACAAGTCAGCCATTGCGCTAAGCAAGAACCCAGCGCATCACGAACGGAGTAAGCATATCGATACCCGTTTTCATTTTATTCGTGAATGCATTAAATATGGCAAGGTGGACATCGACCATGTCAGCACGGATGGACAACTCGACGATATACTCACAAAGGCACTTGGGCGAGTCAAGTTCATCGAGATGAGACAGAAGCTCGACGTCGTTGTGGTGAAGTCCGCGCAACAGGCTTAGGGGATGATTTTTTGGACTTAAGCCCGTTACGCTGCATATTAGCATTTTATTTGGTCATAACTAGTGGTTTGAGATGTGCTCACGTTCATGTTGTGGCCGTGCTTCTCGGTTAAATTGTTAGTTAGTGGAGACGTGGTTATGCTGGACGTGGGATGGCACGGCTAAAGCGGATCATGACGTAAGAATAAACAATAAGTTTTAGTTTTGCTTTGTATTCGCATTATATAAATCAGAGAAGAAAGCTGAGAAAAGCTGCATAGTTTTAGTGCGGCACAAAACTCCATTCTCTCATAGTTGTTACCGAGTACAGAAATCCCCGAGTGTTTGAGTGCTCGTGGTCGTAGTTGACTGCTCGAAGTCGTAGAATCATTGTAGCAGGCGCAGAAACACTGTAGCAGTCGTAAAATCGCTGTAGCAGTTGTAGATTACTGTAGAGTCGTAAAACTACTGTAGTTGTGAGAGTAGTCGAGTGTACCGTGGTCATCAACAAGTACTAGGTACTTGTAGTCGTTTGTGCCGAAGTTATAAACGAGTACTAGGTACTTGTGGTCGTGTGTATGTTCCAACAAAAAATCATTGACCCCTTATTATTCTTTGTTGACATCATCACAGGAAGCCTATTGATTATTTTCTTCAATGTATGGACGAAATGACTCTTGATGATATTACAAAATTTGCCCAGAAGATGTTATCTTCACAACCCACAATGGCTAGCTGGGGAGATGGTATGCTCCTTAATTCCCCCTAGGTTTGAAACACAATTGATATACAAAATTGAGTATGCAGTTTAGGAATTAATGTGAATTCCTTGCCTTGCCCATTCTGCAGTTGATAAAGTTCCTCCCCATGAATTTGTTTGCAAGCGGTTCCAAATCTTTCGATAGCACCGCCGCCTCTACACAATGACCTCTGGTGGACATGAAGAGTCCTTCTGGATTTTTTTTGGATTGAATTAGTTTTTCTTGTCAACAAAATGAAGGCCCTTCCGAGTGCTTCTCCGGTCCTAAAGTTCTCGTGAAGAGAATAAGATTCAGCTCCACCTCTCTGTCTTTTTTCCACTTCGCTAAGCCTCCCCTCTATTTCAATTGTCACCATATTTGGGTGCCTTGCTAAGAAATTGCTTTCTTTTACACATTCGAATTAATGAGTTTAGATTTTTAGTAACTATGTTCAAACAGCACATGCATGAGATGTCTAATGTCGACAGAAATGAAAATTTTGCGAAGTTTGTTTGCAACAAATTTTGACATTTTTTGTGGTGCATTATGTGACTGCTGATCCAACTATATTGAATGTTTAGTATTTCTGTTGTCAAATTCATGACGATAATGCATAGCAGTGGTGGTTTGTTATGGCTTGGAAAACTGATGACCAGATAATGGTTAAACCCTTTCTGGGGCAGGCATTTCTCGTTCAACCATGGACCGACTGGTTTGACCTGTCTCATCTCATTTTCTGAACCTCCTAATTTTGTTGGAAAGCAACCCTATCACACGATCATCCAGTAGTATTGTAACATCCCACTAGGGGTGGATATCGAGCTCGGTCAAAATCTCGAACTCGGTTCCTTAGGCTCGTTATTGAATTGACATCCAGAATTAATAAAACATCTATGCATATCACAAATTCATAATATCACTTGACTGAACTAGTAGTGACGTCCATGCAGATCAATAAAATGTTATCTTGTGAACTGTGATCAATAATATCAAAGTCCATAATATCAGTCATAACATCCATGCAGATCACAATTCACAAGTTCATAATATCACGAGATTACACCCATGCAGATCAATAAAGTTATACATACTGGAAGCCACTAACAGAAAGCAATCCGAAATGATTCAATTGATAAGCCACTAACAAGAAGCCACTAGTATATCATTCTATTGATAATCCATCTCTGTATATCATTCAATTGATAATCCATCTCTGTAGGACATATCTATAACATTTCATTGAATTGATAAGCCACTAACAGGAAGCTACTAGTCAACATTTCATTCCATTCATAATCCAGATCAGAGGAGAGCAATCCGAAATGATTCATGAATTCAAGACACTCACCGAGGGGACATCCGCAGTAGGGGTCGGTGTCCGACCTGCTGGTTGGACAGGGCGACGTGGCTTTGTGAGGCAGAGGGTGAAATGGAGTCAGAGGCGGACAACCTCCTCCCTACGCGGATCTTAGATTCCAGGCTCGGTTGTTGATCCATCGTGGCCGTGGGAGCCAGAGGAAGAAGCCTGGAGCCGAGGCGGGAGGTGGGGGTGGACTGGATTGTAGTCTGGACACAAAGGTGGGCCGAGCGCGAGGAGGGAGCGGGCGGCAGTGAGCAGGAGAGGGTGAAGTGGAGGCGGCAGCTGGCAGGAGGTGGGTGAAGTGGAGGCGGAGCGGGCGGCTGGGATTAGAGCAAGGCCTGGAGCTAGCGGGGGCTGGAGGACGGCCGTGCGGCGGCCGTGTGTGGTACTAGGGTGGGAGGCCGGGGCCGGATGAGGTGGAGGAAGCGGGAGCAGGGAGGCCAAGACCAGAGCAGGAGGTGGCGGAAGCAGGAGCCCAGGACCGAAGTAGGACCTAGAGCCAGCGGGGGCGGGCAGTCGGCCGTGTGGGACTGCAGCTGCGGGGGCAGGTTGAATCGGGGAAGGAACTCGGGAAGGCCTAGAAAATTAGGGTTGCACTTGTACTTCAGTGGGCTGGGCTGCTGGCGAGCTAAACGTGTTAACGGGTAACTCATGATCCAGCTCAGCTTGGTTTGTTAAGGGAACGACCTCAATTGCCGGCTCAGCTCAGCTTGTTAAGGGACCGAGTTCGAGCCGAGTTGAGCCAAGCCCTTAACGAGCCTAAGAATATGTTCCTAGTCTTTTACTAGTCTTTGTGTTTGGTTAGAAGACCGGATTGCTAGTATAGATTTACCGTACTATTAAAAGGGGTCTTGTCTAGTAGCTTAAGGGCCTGTTTGTTTCAGCTGTAAATTCTGAGAAGCAGCTGGTGAGTATCTAGCTAGTCAGAATTTGGAGAAGCTGGATAACCTTCTGGCTACTAGTTCATTTTCTGGATTCTGTAGCTTCTGGCTACTTAGAATCTGGATGAAAATCTGGACTGTTTGGGGGAGTTGTAGATTCTGGGAGTAGCTGCATCTGTCAGAAACTAAAACAAACAGGCCCTAAGTCTCATCATGTGTTGATAGCTTAATCTTGCTTACTCTAACTCTCCATGGCATGATGTTATTATTTACGAATGTGTTTTACAAATAGTTAAGACTCATACATCTAATCCTTACAACATGTGTCTATAGTTTGCAAATATGTTTTACAAATGGTTAAAGTCTATATGCCTTTTACTTGTGGCATGATCTAAGTTTGCAAATATATTTTGTAAATTGTTGGAGCTCATGTATTATCTCTTGGTATGGTCTAAAGATTATTTGTTACAATTTCTTTGGACTTAAACTGTGATAGTGACTCCTTGGATCTCTTATGATTTCTGCATAGATCTAATATGTTTGAGATCATACAAATAGATGGGTGTGTAGCCCTCTGAATAAGCTTTCTATAGAGTCTAAGATCACTCAATTCTAACGTTAGAGTCAAACGTTATGACCGTTTTTTCGAGTGTCGTCTGTGTTGAAAAACCAAAAACAGAAGTTCTACCCTTATAACTACGGTAGTTCCAAAAAACGGTAGTACCGCAATTATAACTGCAGTAGTACCGTAAATGCTGAATAACGACTATTTTTCTAGCCGTTATGATGGAAACGGCAGTACCGCAATTACAACGGCAGTAGTACCGATTTCCTTGATTTTTCAGGAGTTTTGCTTTCAACTGCTAGTTTTTTGTAATAAAGGTAGGGAACTAGGGATTGGAGGCATCAGGTAGGTTTAATTAGTGCTAAATCTCTTTACACATGACGTAAGCTTTGTCTGGAGTAGCAAAGAATATAGATGTGTCGTCGTATGCATCGTAAAATGAAAGTTTTTCCTTTTTCTTTTCCTGTGGCCGCCGAATTCCCAGCTCTATATACGATTGTTTTAAGAAGTTTGGCTAGTAGGCTGCGGAGGGGATATATGTTAGTGATATACCTAGAGACAATTATAGAGATAATTGTATTACTTCTATATTTATGATCTTTTGAATAATATGTTATTTTGTCTCTTGAATAAATATCTTTCATATTGATCAACAAGTATGTGACTTGTTCGTGGAACTCTTTATTTATGTTTTGATGTTGTTCTAAATTATCTCTGAAATTATATTATTATGTGGGACAATTATGATTTACAGATCAACACATGTATTGATTGATTACCATATTTCACAGATCATGGAAATAGGATATCAAATCAATAATGTGGACATATGTTAGAGAACATGATGTTGGATTGACCCACCATGAGACATTACGGGAATTGTTATATTCGATTGGAGGCTATATAAGAAGAGGTGTGGGGTCTAGGGGAGGTATCCCAAAACACACCTGTTGTACGGGTGGCCCCCACCTAAGCCCAGTAGGCCTGTTGGATGGTTATAAAGCCCAAAATGAGACATGTATAATGGCATAAGTACCCCAATATGTAATAGTAAAAACCACTCATGCGGATATATATATGCAATACAGGCCATGGGGAGGGGCGAGACATTTGGTCTGTACTACACTCTCTTTGTTTGATCTGTAACCACAACAGTTGGCGCCGTTTGTGGGGAAGACAAGAGCAAGCCTCAGGATCTCGAGAAGGATGGCACCGAAGAAAGCTTCATCATCGGCGGCGAAGAAGGAAGGGGACGCGGCGAAGTCCTGCGTCAACACGAGGGATTCGGCATCGGCGGTCGCGGGCGCGAACGACGACGTGGGCGCGGCAACAACGAGCGTCGATGCTCACCGTGACGATCGGCCCCACCACCGTCGACGCAACGATCGACCCCACCGTCGACGCAACGGCCGACCCCGCCCCGCGAGTGACGCCCAACTCCACCACTGGCGTGACGGTCGACTCCGGTAGTACCAGCCGGGTGGCAGGGCGCGGTAACTTCGACGCCCGTGGAGAGGCGACCGCCGTCCCTACACCCGGTGCGGGAGCGCCGAGCGGTTCCGGCGGTAACACGGGCCTCGTCATCGACGCCGGAGTCCACCACGCCGACACGGCAGGCATCCCAGGAGCGCAAGCCGTGGTCACTGTTGTCCCGGCAGCGCGACCAGGCGCACCGATCGCCTCGGCTACGCTGACGGTGGAGAACGCCATGCTGGCGGCCCTCGGCACGCTCCAGCGGGAGTTAGCGGGTCTCTGCGGAGCTGTGTAGAGAAAGCATCTCCTCGCAAAAATTCATGCGAAACTCTATGGCTCGCATTTGGCGCTAAGGTCGCTCATCGGCAAGGCGTTCAAGCAAGGCTTCTACTGGCCGACCGCCGTTGCTGATACCCAAGACCTCGTGCGCCGGTGTCAAGGTTGCCAATGGATGGGGTGGGTCATCCACAGACCCCCGACTAGCCTTAACCCCATTCCCCCAGTGTGGCCACTAGCACGGTGGGGCATCGATGTCGTGGGACCACTTCCTCAGGCCCTAGGAGACCTGCGGTTCATAGTGGTCGCTTTGGAATATTTCTCCAGGTGGCCAGAGGCTGTGGCTCTAGCTAAGGTAACCTCGGCAGCCATGCAGTGCTTTCTGTGGCGGAACATCATATGCCGTTTCGGGGTGCCCAAGGAGATCACTACCGACAATGGCCTGCAGTTCGACTCTGCCCCATTCAAGGAGTTCTGCGAAAACATGGGCGTCACGTTTCGATTCGCTTCGGTCGGGCACCCACAGTCTAACGGAGTAGTCGAGCGGGCGAACAGCGTCATCTCCGCTGGAGTCAAGAAGCGTCTTGTCGGGCTGCCGAAGGGCAAGTGGCTATGCGAGCTCCACAGCGTCCTCTGGTCCCTCCGCACAACGTTGACATGCTCGACAGGGTCTACGCCGTTCAAACTCCTCTTCGGCGATGAGACAATGACGCCTGAGGAAATCAAGGCTGCCTCAAGAAGGGTCCTCGCCCAGGCGTCAGAGGAAGAGCGTCAGTTGTCCCTGGACCTCCTTGATGGAGAACGAGTAAATGCAACCCAGCACGTCGCAAAGTATGCACGACAAATGGTGCGCATGTGCGGTCGCTCCATGTACCCGTGAGGATTCCAACTAGGGGACCTCATCCTCAAAATGGCACTCAACGCGGAAACGGTCGGCAAGCTGGAGTCCAAGTGGGAAGGCCTGTACATCGCGCGGCAGCTCTGCAGCGGGGGGCCTATCGCCTTGCCATGCTGGAAGGGCAGACACACCGCCACATATGGAACGCAGACAGGTTGCGACGGTACTATGTTTAGGACAAAAAGGGAAGCATGTCGCAACAACGGCACCCTGTCTATTGTAAGACGCTCGCTCGCGTAAACGGGAGATCAATAAAGCCGATCGTTCGCCAACCTCTCGTCGAGGTCCGCCTCTGCACGCACTCTACGGAGTATAACTAAGACGTAGCGTCGAGGTCTGCCTCCGCACGCACTCTATGGAGTATAAATAAGATGTAGCGTTGAGGTCCGCCTCTGCACACGTCGAGGTCCACCTCCGCACGCACTCTACAGAGTATAACTAAGACGTAGCGTCGAGGTCCGCCTCCGCACGCATTCTACGGAGTATAAATAAGACGTAGTGTCGAGGTCCGCCTTTGTACGCACTGTACGGAGTATAAATAAGACGTAGCGTCGAGGTCCGCCTCCGCATGCACTCTACGGAGTATAAATAAGACGTAGCATTAAGGTCCGTCTTCGCATGCACTCTACGGAGTATAAATAAGATGCAGTGGGGGGACATCTTCGCGCGCACTCTATAGAATATAAATAAGACATAGCGTCGAGGTCCGCCTCCGCACGCAATCTGCGGAGTATATATAAGACGTAGCGTCGAGGTCCGCCTCCGCACGCACTCTACGGAGTATAAATAAGACACGGATGTTGTCCCTGCACACTCTACTAGGTCTAAACAAGACGCGGATGTCCCTAAGCATGTGTGGGCACCGCCCCTACGCGTACTCTCTGGAGTATAAATAAGACATGGTCGATGTTCCCACGCACTCTACGGAGTATAAATAAGACGCGGATGTTATCCCTGCGCACTCTACTGAGTATAAACAAGACGCGCATGTCCCTACGCACGTGTGGGCACCGCCCCTACGCGTACTCTCCGGAGTATAAATAAGACGTGGTTGATGTTTCCACATACTCTACGGAGTATAAATAAGATGTAGTAGAGGCTTGCCTCCGCAGCGCATGTTAACGCGCCTACTTCGACTAGGCGCTAGCTTCGCTGCCACCACTTCGAAGGGTAGGGGACGGAGCGTTCGCGTGTCTACTTTGACTAGACGCCAGCTTCGCTTCCACCACTTCGAAGGGTAGTGGACGGAGCGCTCGCGCGTCTATTTCGGCAAGGCGCCAGCTCCACTACCACCACTTCGAAGGGTAGGGGGACGGAGCGCTCGCGCGTCTACTTTGGCTAGGCGCCAGCTCCACTGCCACCACTTTGAAGGGTAGGGGATGGAGCGCTGCGCGTCTACTTCGACTAAGTGATAGCTTCGCTGCCACCACTTCGAAGGGTAAGGGACGGAGCGCCACGTGTTGCCGGCAAGCGCCGGCTCGCCGCCACTACTCGAAGGGTAGGGGACGAGCGCCGCGCGTCTACTCGACTAGGGACAACCGCGCCACCACTCGGCGGGTAGGGGATGGAGCGCTCGCGCGTCTATTTCGGCAAGGCGCCAGCTCCACTACCACCACTTCGAAGGGTAGGGGACGTCCGCCGGCTAGGTACAGCTCCACCGCCACCACTCGAAGGTAGGGGACGGAGCGCCGCGCGTCTGCCGGCTAGGCGCCAGCTTCGCTGCCACCATTTCGAAGGGTAGAGGACGAGCGTTCGCGCGTCTACGGGTAGACGCCGGCTCGCCGCCACCACTGAAGGGTAGGGGACGAGCACTCGCGCGTCTACTCGGGGTGGCGCCGGCCGCCGCCACCACTTCGAAGGGTAGGGGACGGAGCGCGCGCGCTCGCCGGCTGCTACGCCGCACCGCCGCCACCACTTTGAAGGGTAGGGGACTGAGCGCTCACGCGTCTACGGTTAGACGCCCGGCCGCCACCACTTCAAAGGTAGGGGACGGAGCGCCGCGTGTCATTCGCCGGCCAGGCGCCGCTCCACCGCCACCACTTAAAAGGGTAGGGGACGGAGCACTCGCGAGTCTACTTCGGCTAGGCGCCAGCTCCGCTGCCACCACTTCGAAGGGTAGGGGACGGAGCGCTCGCGCGTCTCGCCGGCAGGCGCGGCCGCCGCCACCACTTCGAAGGGTAGGGGTCGGAGCGTTCGCGTGTCTACTTCGGCTAGGCGCCAGCTCCGCTGCCACCACTTCGAAGGGTAGGGAACGGTGCGCTCGCGCGTCTACTTGGGCTAGACGCCAGCTCCGCTGCCACCACTTCGAAGGGTAGGGGACGGAGCGCTCGTGCGTATACTTCGGTTAGGCGCCAGCTCCGCCGCCACCACTTCAAAGGGTAGGGGACGGAGCGCTCGCGCTCTACCTCGACTAGGTGCCAGCTCCGCCGCCACCGCTTCGAAGGGTAGGGGACGGAGCGCTCGATCACCTACTTTGAGGGAGCGGTCGTGCGCTTACCTCACTTACAAAAGCGCTACGACTGTCAAGAGAAGTGGAGTTGGATGCAAGAGGCCAGCCTTCGTTGCGTCAGGGAGCGATTGCACGAGAAATAGTACGCAACGACAAAGCACCCTAGGCAACTGTTGTTTCATTCATGCAAAAAGAAGGCCATAGGGTACTGGTACAGCAAGGCATACATAGCACAGCACACTAGGTCTCGGCATCACACCTAGGGGTCCGCACCGTCTTTGTTGCGTTGAGGGACCTCCTCAAGCCACTGGAGGAAATTCCCTTCCCGATGTAGCGTTCACCACAGTATGACCTTGGCCGCATCCTCCCTGATGTAGCCCCAGATCCGGTCGTAGAAAGTCTTGAGGGCGGGCAGAATGGCGCGGGTGGCACCGGACAACGCCTCGGCTTCGGTCGGCAGATCCAGCTGGGGATCAACCAGCTCGTTGGCATGCTCACACGCCCGGGTGTGGAGCATGGCAAAGGCGAGACAGGCGCTGGTGAAGCTGCAATGATCGCCGAAGGCTCTGGCACCGCGGAGTGCGAGGCTCGAGCCCTCTTGGATTCGTTCTAGGGTCTGCGCCACATCCGCGGGGCTGTGCGTAAGGTCCGGCACGTCAACGGAAAGGCCCTGGAGGGCCCCCTCCAATGACTCCATTGCCCTCCACGCCGCCACCGACGCGTCGCCCAGGGTCCGGTTCCTCTCTTCCAAGGCCGTGGCAAGCCGGGCCTTCTCTTCCTCCAGCGTGGTGATTTGCTCAAGAAAGCCGGTGCGCTCCTCCGCCGCGGCGTGCTCGGTCTCCTCTATGGCGCGTTGCGCCGCTGCCACTGCACTCTCCGCATTCACAACAAGTCTCCGTGCGTCGGAAGTCGCCCTGGTGATCTTCGCCTTCAGCACACAAATTCGCTCATCCTTAGCGGCGCGAGCCTCATCGGCAGCGCGAAGCTGGTCCTCCAGCGCCCTCCGCTCACGGGTGCGAGCCTCTTCCAGGGCCCGGTTGATGGCAAGCGTCTAAAAGGGGGGAGGGGCGAGTGTTAGCTACGTGCTCGACACGCGGTGTAGACCGCGAACTCGGATACTTACCCTCATCTTTGAGGCGCCCAGCGCGAGCGCCAGAAGATCCCCCCCGCACGACGACAGCGCCCGCCAATCCAAGCTACCGTCGGCGCACTCCGCGACCCCGTTAAGGACACAAAGCGTCTTTAGTCGAGGGATAAAATCAGGCACGACGAGCCTCTGGGCCTCCGAGCCAGCACCGGGCGCCCACGCCGTGTCCTGCGCAACGAGGTGGGCAATTTCGCGGACACCTCCTCTGCTCGATCCTTGGATGCGTTCGGGAGACTTCGTCTCTCCTGATGTCGACGACAGAATGAGTGAGCAAATCGCGGGGGAAATAGGAATTACGCCTACCTTCGACACCCTCCACCAGGGCACGGGGAGGTGTCCGCTCAGTCTCTGTCTGGGTCGCCGGGGCCTCATTAGCCCAGGGAGTGACAACTCCCTCGGTCAGAGCGGCCACCCTGTCAGACCCTAAGTTCCCGGTGACCGCGCCCGCTACGTTGAACCACCTTCTTGCGGGCGAGGGCGATCGTATCCGGGGGTGCTTCGCCCTTGGGGACTTAGGCGACGGACCCTCGGCCGCTCTAGTGGCCGTAAGGGCTGGTGCAGGCGGCAGGTCCTCGGTGGCCGCTACAGGTGGCGAGGGTGCAGGCGGCAGGTCCTCGCTGGCCGGTATAGGCGATAAGGCCTCGTCCTCGAGGATGTCGTTACCGAGGCCAGCCTCACCACCGCCTAAGTCCTGCTCGCTGGGGGTAGTGTGCTCCCCCGAACCGGCGTGCTCGGACCCAGCGCCCGACAGGCCCTCCGACCTGACGGTGTCTGCCAGAGATGCGGCCGGCGGGATGGATATAGCAGCACTGGACCGACCTCTCCGCCGACTGGGAGACGCCCCCACCTCGCTGTCGCCATCACGGCGACGAGTCGGAGTTCGCACCGGCACCGCGCGTGCTCCTTCACCGTGTACGGGCCAAGGAATGCGACTACTGCACGCTCCGTGTCCTCCAATGAGAGTGCTGCATGCGAAGTGGTGCTTCGTTCACAATAGTTGCATATATATAGGCAGCGTACGGCTGAAGTACTTACGAGGGACAGAGGGTTTCCGCAGAGAAGACACTGTAGGGCGGACGTCATCTCGTCGGGAGTGATCTCGCTCGTACTTCCACCGGGTGGAGAGAGGAGACACCCCGTACATTGTAAACTCCTCAGCGAGATCGCGCATGTTGAACCAGAGGGCAACAACGGCAAGCCTCCGCGCTTTTTGTTCGTCGTTGCCTTGCGGCCTCACTCCCGGACAGCTGTTGAAAGATATTGGCTGACCTCGGCACTGAAGGCCGCTGCTACTTGTCACGTGGTAGTAGAACCACCGTTGCATCCAGCCGGACCCCCACTTCCCCTGCGTCGCCAGCGCGGGGAAAAGCTTCGCGCAGCTTGACCTCAGCATAAAGTTAATACTACCAAAATTGGACAGCGCCCCCTTCGACCTTCTTCGGCTGACAGCGCGCGTCATGAGGAAGGGCGAACAGGTTCGCGCTGGGCCGGACACCTTCTATTCAGACCGTCCAGGCAAAAACAGCCAAGCAAACTATCGCGTTTGGGGTCAGCTGTCCGGAGACCAGCCTCGAAAAATGCGACAAAGCACGCTCCTCTATCTTCTCCTCTCGGAGGAGAGTCTAGATCGTCTTCTCTATAATGCGACTTTGCCCTAGCACGTGGGAGTAGTGGCCCCTCGAGTTCTCCATGGCGTCCCACCGCTTGTCGACTTGCGGCGGCTTGCGAGCCACCAAGGGAAATTCCGCCGGTGGCGGCGTCAAGCCGCGATGGCTCGACGAGGCGCTGCCACTAAGCTGGCAAGCGGGATCTTCACGGCGTGACATCCTACTCTGCGGTCGAAGGCTGAAGGAGCAGGAGTAAGGGTAGATTGGGCGCAGCAGGACAAAGAGAGCAAAGCAATGGCACACGAGTAGGAGATGCGCTCGCATGCCGACGGTGACGCTTTATAAAGACCCCTCACATCCCCTACGATCTGAAACGCAACCGGCGGGAGCCCATCGGTTCGGCTCCCCACGATTGGGAAGAGTAGCCGCTGACAGCCGAAGGCACGCGGCGGTAGGCTACCGGGCAATGCACGACGCGCCGGTAATATCCCGCCACGCGTCCCGCCTCTCTCGGGAAGGGACGTGGGAGCTCGGTCGTGCGACCGCTGGCAGCCCACGACGCACCAACCGCACCGCACCACGTGTACCTCTCCCTTGGGATAGCGCGTATGGCCGCACCAGCCCGCCCCTGGCTTTCCAGCACTCGGCTCGATTCGCGCCACCATTAAGGCGCCACCTCCGAACCAAGGAGCTGTCGAGACATGACTCCGGATCGGGCGAAGACCCACTCGACAAACTCCCTAGCGCTACACATGAAAGCCTGGCCCGCCCCGCTCCAAAGGGAATCCCGAAGTCGCGCTCAAAATATCGGACACCTTCGGCTCAGTAAGGCGACTCCGCCAGTAACGGAGGCACCGCAAAGGATGGCCAAGACCAGGGACGACTTCGGCAGCTCGCCTAACTTCGCGTCTTCGGCACAAAGCGGGGATGCACTACCAACTGCATTTCTATCTAAATAGCTCACAGGCCGCAGGGACGGAGGGGCCAAAGGGCTCGGCAACATGGCTTCGCCCGTGAAGCCATTCACCATGAGAGGCTCCTGTTGTAGAGGTTGCCCCCACCTATGCCCAGCAGGCCTGTTGGAAGGTTATAAGTCCCAAAATGGGACATGTATAATGGCATAAGTACCCCTTGAGAGGGGTATTCATATGTAATAGTAAAAAGCACTCATGCGGATATATATACAATACAGGCCATGGGGAGGGGCGAGACATTTGCTCACATAACTCTCCACTACTACACACTCTCTCTGTTTTGGTCTGTAACCACAACAACACCCATTGAAACCCTAGCCACCACCTCTCATAATCCCTACCGTGCGCGCTGGTGCTAGGACGATCGCGAGGAGGAGACGGTTGGCCGGAGGATGAGCGATCAAGATGGAATTTGCCCCTCCTATATAACATGAGAGATCTCTAGACCACCCGATGTGATTGGATTAAGGAAGTGCATGGTCATACCGAATATGGTTGAGGAGTCAATCGCAACAGAGTAATCCACTACAGGTTCGAGTGAAGGATCGAGTTATCATATGATGGCATTCTTTTCGCATTGAGTTCGATATGGTATCATGAGGCAACGGGATCGGTACAAAGGCACTATATAGATTTGTCTGATATGATCTTTATGTATGTTTGGAAGTCGTTATGTCCTGCTGGAGATTGCTACCGACTTATGGACCGGAAAGACGTGTGGACCTCGGTAGAGGCGCTAGGATGATCGCGAGGAGGAGACGGTTGGCTGGAGGACGATCCACTACTCGACGCGCTCTTCGTTGAATCGGCTGCTTCGACTATACTTCCGCTGCACAGCACGTCTAGTGGTAACGATCTATGATATCTTACTCACATGGCTTGCTAATTTATGTGGTAGAAAATTTTAATTTGAGCTAGCGTAGCCTACCCTTATGCTGAGGGCAAAACATGCGTGGATCAAAAGCTTGCTTAATTTGGATTTGCATTCGTGAACTGCGCATGCATGAAGTCGAGGGAACCAACAGTATGCATTCGTACAAATGAGGCGTATATGCATGTGTACGTACCCGCCGAGTTAGGCGCATGCACGTACCCCGCAACGGCCGATCTTTGTCCACGAGCGCACGTTGCGTCTGTTGGGTACTAGCGTTTACTCTGCGGAGAAACTAGCCTATAAATACTCCTCGATCCATGGCTCCGACCCATAGCATCCGCAACAATGGCCTCCAAGTCCATCGCCCTTTTCCTGGCAATGGCTGTTTTGGTCTTGGCGCCTGTCCAAGGTGGCCGTCAGCATAGCTCATGCAAAGCCCCACCACCACCACCAGCTCCTGCTCCTCCGCCGAAGGTGCGCCCCCCGACGCCAGCTCCTGCTCCTGCACCGATCGTGCGCCCCCCGACGCCAGCTCCTACTCCTACGCCGACACCAGCTCCCGCGCCGATCGTGCCCCCGACGCCAGCTCCTACTCCTGCACCGACACCAGCTCCTGCGCCGATCGTGCCCCCGACGCCAGCTCCTGCGCCGATCGTGCCCCCGACACCAGCTCCTACTCCAGCGCTGACACCAGCTCCTGCGCCGATCGTGCCCCCGACGCCAGCTCCTACTCCTGCACCGACACCAGCTCCTGCGCCGATCGTGCGCCCCCCGACGCCAGCTCCTACTCCTACGCCGACACCAGCTCCTGCGCCCACCGTGCGCCCCCCGACGCCAGCTCCTACTCCTGCGCCTATCGTGCCCCCGACGCCAGCTCCTGCGCCGGCCAAGTCGCCGCCGCCCAAAGTGCCCCCTCCAAAGTCGCCGCCGCCCAACGGGCCACCACCTCCAAAGTGCCCAAAAAACATAATCGTCGACCTCACATTTTGCGCTGAACTTGGGCTGGCCGACCTGATCGGCAGTCCGGGCATGGCTAGGAAAGCGTGCTGCCCACCGATCGCTGCACTCCCAAGCCCCGACGCCGGCAAGTGCCTGTGCTCCGCCCTCAATCTCAATATCAATGCTGGTGCCAATGTCGACCTAGTCCCTTGGGTCAATGCGGCCCTTGGGGTCTGCGGCAAGGTTATCCTCCCCGCGCTCAAATGCTGATCTAAGCATGCTGTGTGGCGTCTCAATTATATATGAATAAGCTGCCGTTTAATTAATTAATTATATATGTACGTGATTGTGCCGTTTAAGCGTACGTACGGGTCTGCTCGTGTTGAGGTTTTATATGAATTAAACATATATATATACACACCAGGTACCATTGCATGCGCATGTGTTACGTACTACTTGTGAATTTCTATTAATTTAATTACTTGCAGTGTTCATATATATACCTCATGATCGATCAGTGTCTTCCTTTCCTGACATGCATGAAACTTTGCTAAATTTTGCATATATCCATGCCCGGGTGCCCCGTGATAATAATATACAGCTAGCGCTATATATATATATATATATATATATATATATATATATATATATATATATATATATATATATATATATATATATATATATATATATATATATATATATATATATATATATATATATATATATATATATATATATACATATATATGCCTTAGCATTCGTTTCCATTAATATATTCAAGCTTAGGATCGATAGAAGCATGCAGCATCCACATGATCTGGTGAAGCCAGCCGTGGCGGCGGCGATGGCAAGAGGAGTTGAGCTAGCTTGCTAGCTAGGAGCAGATCAATTTCGAGCCAGCCTTCTTGGCGAAAACGCACGTGCCAGTATTTCTGCATGCATGGTTTAGTTCCCACGTACTGATCGATCGGTGACACGTACTGATCAAGAAAATAAGAGCGGCCTTCGGCTTTTTCTCTGTGCGGTACTAATATCGTTGCCTTTAATGGCAACGATATTAGTACCTGCGATACCGTAGAACATGCCTACTCCAACGTTTCTTGCTCCGAAAAGCTAGGACTAGGAGACTCTGTAGCCTATATACATGTACTGGCCGACGGACTTTTAGTAGCTAGGCAGTTGCTGACATTGCTCCAAATGAGCTTGGAGCACAGTCAACCACTACCTAGCTAGGCACTTAATGCTTATTTTTACATTGTAGGGTGTAATTAAATCTATAAAAAGAAAAAAAAGACTACATCATCACGGAAAATACAAGGAAATAAGAGTAAAAAAAGTCAAAAGCCAAAAATAGAAATTAGGGAAGTTTGAAGCTGAGACTCAATGAAGTGGGAAACCCCCTCCACAGCAAATTTTTGGCACACAAGTAGATACCGTGCATGTATTTTGTTTTGAAGCCTGCAAGTCTCGAGCCGACGGTGTGGGCCGAGGCAGGCTAATCTTGAAAATGCCAACTCGATGTATTGGGATAATATGATTTTTTTTATCCGTAGCAAGGCACGAGCATTGAGTTGGTGGTATTAGAAACAAAAGGTCTTGAATTTAAGACATGACTATTGTAATATTTACAAAAATAATTGTAGCTTATATTGAGTCCACGTCTTAGATACCGTGGAACCTAGATGTGAAAGGAGTGTTGAAGTATATTGCCAACCGATAAACTTTCTGTATGGTTATGCAAAACTAATTGGACTTGAAAATTTTTTTGTTGGTTCATCAGCTTAAATTTTTAGGAGAATAGACTAATGGACGCGACTCAATAACAATTTTCATACACAAGACCAAATTACGCTTGAGAAACTCTCTGTATCTGGTTGACGTACGCAGCACCAACAGCGTCGAACGCTACTAACTAGCTATATACCTATAAATACTCCATAGTTCATATGTTTCAAAAGGCACGAGTTGTTGGAGCATCCGCAACAATGGCCTCCAAATTCGTAGACCTTGTTCTAAATAGCCATGGTTTTTAAATTTCAGAAGTCAAAAACCATTTGAAACATGTTGGCATTTTAACGTGGTTTTTTTCCTTTGTGTTATCCGTATATATATAATTGTATTTTTTTATTTTTTCTTCTATTTTTTAGTTTTCCTCAATCGAATATCTCATATCCTATACCGGTTCAGCCGTGCGTGCTTCAGTACTAGGGCCATCCGATCTAATTTACCGCTTCATCCCGCCTTCCACTCTCCTCTGGCCGACACGTGGCAAGCATCCGACCACCCATCCTTCCGCCCGGTTCAATCTTGGCCGCCCGCGCCAACTTATCGCTTCACCCGTCCCTCCCCTCCTTCCGCCTGACGTGTGGCATGATTCGGACCCTAAACCGTTGCCGTACTAAATCGCAGCCACCCCCTCCCACTTAACGCACCGATCGGCCCCGATTTGATCCCTGTTGTCGGATCGGATCCAGACCGTCCCCGTTCACTTACCCCTTCGCACAGCACCAGCGATCCCGATCGTCCCTCCTTGCCACCCGTCGCAAATCCAACCGTCCCCTCGTGCCTTCCCGTTTCTTTCTCTCGCTGACGCTTGGGCCCCACCTGTCAGACCCGTCTTCCCCGCCCCCTTTCCTTTCTTCCCCGCGCGATCTCCGCCCGCTGCCGCCATTGATGCCGAAAACCAAAGCTTTTAAAGCTTTGGTTTCCTTCCCGATCACCCTCCCGCACTAATGCACATTCAAATTCCCGCTCTCCCGCATCCGTTTCTGGCATTATTTCCCCCAATCACGCCCGCGGCGCGTCGCGCATTGATCCTCCCCGCTGTTCCAAAACTGGCGAGTTGGGCGCGGCCGTTACCACCTCTCCCCGCCTATATAAAGGACACCCCGAGGACCCTCTACCCACACCGCCTCTCCCTCGCCTCACAATTTGAGCTCCAGAGCCCTCAGGCCTCCCCGTGCTTGATTTCCTCTCCGCGGCTTCAACGACTCCGGCGAGCAATCGCCGCCGCCTCAAGCCTCCCCGAGCTTCACCGACGCCACCCCGACCTTCCTCGTGCCTCAGCGAATGTCGGCCACCCCTTCCCCGAGCACGCGCGCCACCAGGGCTCTTCCGCCGCCGTGAAGCCTCCTCCGACCGCCGCCCCTCTCCGCCAATCGCCTTCTCCGGTCATCCCCGTGCACTGCGCAAGGTACCGGTGGACTCCCCTCACTCCCCTCTGCATTTTGGTACCCTCGGCCGACACCGCCGCCCGCCAGAGCTCCGGCGACCATCGGGTCCCGAGCGCCGCCGCTGCCGGCCAGGCCATGTCGGCTCGTCGAGCCGAGCTGGCAGGGGAGTGGCAGCCAGGTGGCGGCCAAATCGGCGCCGCGCCAGCCCCCCCGCTCGCCGCTGCCACCTCCCCCGTGCACTGCCACGTCGGCTTGACGCCGTGACGTGGCAGCCACGAGGCAGCCACGTGGAGGTCACGTCAGCCCCCTTTTGCCACGTCAACCCTACCGGTTTTTAATAAAATCCGAAAATCCTTGCTGACGCCATGCTGGCGCAATAAATCTGATTTTCCAGTATAAAAATAATTCGGCCGAAATTAAATCCCTATGCTGACGTCATAATCTGTTATTTCCTTGAGAAAAATAATTCTTACTGACGTCATAAATGATTTTCGGTTTAAAATTAATTTCAGAAATTGAGTATTTTCTTTTTATTTGTATTAAAACTTTGAAAGGCTATAACTTCTTCATTTTAACTCCAAATTGACCCGTTCAAATTTTTAAATTTTTCTAAAATCATTATCTATCCATTTCTGGCATCCTTTTGAAAATTTGAATTTATTTGGATTTTGTTTTGAATTTCTTTTGTATTAGCTCTTTGCGTTAGATTTTGACGATTCAGGAGAGTTCGAGTTCAACGATTCTCAGCAAGATTTCGATCAAGGCAAGTTACACCTTTGACCATGTTGAACATAATATTTCAAATTTATTTATGTTGTTTCACTATATATGCATGCGTACTTCTATTCAAACTAAATTTAAATTTGGTTTAAACTTTAGTTATGCCCCTGATCCTTTGATTATAGCCCATTTGAATCCCGAATTCATCTACCTTGTCACCCTAGCTAAAAACTAGTTGGTACTATAGTATTGACTAGAAATTTTATAGAAATGTTTAGCCTGGCTTAGTATAATTTTAGGTGGGATCAACTATTTCACATGAAATGACAGTTCCTTTTGAAATCTTGACTTCGGTGAGTCAAAAATGGTTTATGAAAATGGTTTAAAAATAAAAATAAAAACTTATGATTTGGACTTAGGCTATTGGTTAGGTGGTGGGGTGCCGGCATGCCTCGTGTTTGGTGACACCTGGTTAATTATCGTGCAAGTGGGTATGTGGTTGAGCCTAATCTGTGATTCATTTTACAAAGTCACTTTGTACTACCACAAGTCCGGTATGGGACGGACCTGACTAAGTAACTTGTGAAGTTCCAAATATAGTTTCACTATAGGCTGAATGTGAGCGTGGCGTAGGCCGCGAGAAGTCTCACATGGCACCAGAGGGGGCTCCAACTCGTGGATTCGAGTTGTGGTGAAACCTTTGTGGCGATGTGATTATTTTGGCTATGGATCATCGGAACAGCCTTGTCATGAAATCTCCACCACACACCTAAGGCAGTGTGTTTATCGCGTGGCTCAAGTAAGAGGGAATGTCTTGTGGATAAAGTTGTACACCTCTGCAGAGTAACAAACTATCTGGATAGCCGTGTCCACGGTCATGGACATGCTGAGTAGAGTTTTCATACACAAGACCAAATTGCGCTTGAGAAACTCTCTGTATCTGGTTGACGTACGCTGCACCAACAGCGTCGAATGCTACTAGCTAGCTAACTACCTATAAATACTCCATAGTTCGTATGTTTCAAAAGGCACGAGTTGTTGGAGCATCCGCAACAATGGCCTCCAAATTCACAGCGTCCTCTTCCTTTTTCCTGGCCATGATTGTTAGACCTCGTTCTAAGTAACGATTGTTTTTAACTTTTAGAAGCAAAAACCATTCGAAACATGTTGGCGTTTTAACGCGGTTTTTTTCCTTTGTGTTATCCGAATAGATATAATTGGTCATATACATCTATTTCATATTCTTTATGGCCACTTTAAGTGGAATAAATTGGTATCAAGCTCCATGTGTTGGAAGTCCTTCTTTTGGGTTATCTAGGCTTATTGATTTTTTGTGATAAATACCAAAAGGGGAGAATAATGTATAATAGCTTTGTTATTAAAGGGTATAATGCTAAAAGGGGGATAATAGTATTGTTAAAATTGCTAAAAAGGGGGGAAATTCTTTATGCTTATGCTTTCACCATAATTTAGTTCCCTAACATTGTTCGTTTTTATCCAAATGCTATAATTGTTAATGGGTTTGTAATTCATCACCAAAAAGGGAAAGATTGTAAGCTTAAGCTCTATTAAGTTAGTTTTTGTGATAATGACAAATATACTTATGAGACTAACATGCTTATTAGTTATAATATTGCCTAGTCTCATTTGGATGCAATAAATGATAAATGCAATTGTGAGACTAACATGTTTGAATGATTATAATATTGCTTAGTCTCATTTGGATGAAATAGTGAAAATCATGGAGATGTGCATTCTACATCACTTTTCTACATCTTAGTGCATTCCTCGGATCTAAAATATAGATTGAACTCTACAAAAAATCTAAAATAAATATGTGCGTATGTTTTTATTATACATTCTTGTGTGCACACTTTTAGGGGAGTTCACTTTATGTTTCGTGGTTTCATTAGTATTGGCCCATGTTTCTTTGTCCATATATGTTGGGATCTCTACTTGAAATATATTCTTTGAGTATATAAAAAATGTGTAGTTCATATATACTCACATTGACTCATATTACTTTATACTCAATTATTTGTGTTTGTAAAAGGGGACTAACTTGTGTGTCAAGTGATTGAAAAATTTAGTCCTGTAATTCATTTGACTATCTGGAGATGCATGCTAAGATTTATAAGAAGATCGACATGGCTCGAGACAAAAGTTAGCATGTATTTGAATTTAAATTCTAAGCCCAACTATGTATTGTCAGGAAAAATCGGTAGTATCGGTGTGTAACCGACGGTACTACCGCAGTACGGTATGACCGGAGTAGTAGAGCGGAACTACCAAAACTTGAAAGTACCGACGTATAGCTGGTGGTACATTTTTTTTCCAGAGCGCACCCCTTGAAACACTTAGTCTATCTGAAAATGGCAGTAACGGAGTTTGAACGATGGAACTACCGCCCAGCGGTATAACCGTAACTTCCGAGTGCTACTACTGGACACCGGAACTTCTGGATTTATAGGCGGTATGATTTTTCCAGAAAAGATCAAGTTTTGGTCCTCAAGACAAACAGAACTATCGCGCTAGAAATCGGATCTACCGGAGAGCGGAACTACCGGACTTATAGTGGTGGAAGTACCGCACTTTAAGTTTGATGGTCTTATATTCAATTATTTACAATTATGATGGTTGTCATCAATTATCAAAGGAACGACTGAAGAATCTAGACCCGCCATTACGAGTTAATGGTATATTTTGCTAATTAATGACAATCACATTGTGGAACTAATATTTTTCATGAGTTGGATCAAACTAATATTTTTGATAATTAATGACAATCGCACTTTAAGTTTTTTTCCCACATTCGCTCGCATTATACGTGATGGGCTAACCTGTTTTTTATTTTTAGATTTTTTTAATCAAATATGCCAAAGAAACTTCAGCTATAAGCCCCTAAATTTTAGCCCAACCGAGCGGCCTTCGGCTTTTTCTCTGTGTGGCACTTAATGCTTATTTTTGCATTGTAGGGTGTACTTAAATATACAAAAAAAAGGTTATATCAACACAGACAATACAAGAAAATAAGAGTAAAAAAAGGTTATACCATCACAAATAAAACAAGATAATAAGTGTGGCCTTCGGCTTTTCTCTGTGCAATACTAATATCGTTGACTTTAATGGCAACGATATTAGTACCTACTAATCTAGTAGAACATGCCTACTCCAGCGTTTACGCCCGAAAAGCTAGGCCTTGGAGACTCAGTAGCCTATATACATGTACCGCCGACGGACTTTTAGAAGCTAGGCGATGGTAGTGATGCTCCAAATGAGCTTGAGCATGATCAACCATTGCATAGCTTGGCACTTAATGCTTATTTTTCCATTGTAGGGTGTAATTTAATCTATAAAAGAAAAAGACTACATCATCACGAAAAATACAAGGAAATAAGAGTAAAAAAGTCAAAAACCAAAAATAGAAATTAGGGAAGTTTGAAGCTGAGACTCACGACAAATTTTTGGAACACAAGTAGATACCGTGCACATATTTTGTTTTGAAGCCTGCAAGTCTTGAGCCGACGGTGTGGGCGAGGCAGCCAATCTTGAAAATGCCAACTCGATGTATTGGGATAATATGATTTTTTTTATCCGTAGCAAGGCACGAGCATTGAGTTGGTGGTATTAGAAACAAAAGGTCTTGAATTTAAGATATGACTAATGTAATATTTACAAAAATAATTGTAGCTTATTTTGAGTCCACGTCTTAGATAGCGTGGAACCTAGATGTGAAAGGAGTGTTGAAGTATATTGCCAACCGATAAACTTTCTGTATGGTTATGCAAAACTAATTGGACTTGAAATTTTTTTGTTGGTTCATCAGCTTAAATTTTTAGGAGAATAGACTAATGCATGCAACTCAATAAGAATTTTCATACACAAGACCAAATTGCGCTTGAGAAACTCTCTGTATCTGGTTGACATACGCTGCACCAACAGCGTCGAATGCTACTAGCTAGCTAACTACCTATAAATACTCCATAGTTCGTATGTTTCAAAAGGCACGAGTTGTTGAAGCATCCGCAACAATGGCCTCCAAATTCACAGCGTCCTCTTCCCTTTTCCTGGCCATGATTCTTAGACCTCGTTCTAAGTAACGATTGTTTTTAACTTTTAGAAGTCAAAAACCATTTGAAACATGTTGGCGTTTTAACGCGGTTTTTTTCCTTTGTGTTATCCGTATAGATATAATTGTATTTTTTTCTTCTGTTTTTTAGTTTTCTTCAATCGAATATCTCAGATCCTATACCGGTTCAACCGTGCGTGCTTCGGTACTAGGGCCAGCGCGGCCAAACACTACCAGGTTGTCGGCGCTCATGTTTCATTGAACAGTGATCTCAATGTAAGACCAAATAGCAACAGAGGGGGTGATTGTTGCTTTAATTTTTTTTCTCAAATGTTCACCAATCGTTCACTTCAACTGCTACAGAGCTATAAAGACATAATTATAACTTTTGATCCTCAGTTATTGGTCTATAATGATAAATTTTCTTAGATTTATTGGACTTTTGTAAATTAGTTTTTCAGTTAGCTTTTGAAGCTCAATTGAATGTCAGAGTCTAAAAATCTGCACTTCAATTGGTATGTCCAAGCCTTCAAGGAGCTATAAAGAGTAAGATTATTTAAATATATTTTAAATATCTTTTCAAGTAAGTAACGAACGTTCAAATTTGGTCATATACATTTATTTCATATTATTTATGGCCACTTTAAGTGGAATAAATTGGTATCAAGCTCCATGTGTTGGAAGTCCTTCTTTTGGGTTATCTAGGCTTATTGATTTTTTGTGATAAATACCAAAAGGGGAGAATAATGTATAATAGCTTTGTTATTAAAGGGTATAATGCTAAAAGGGGGATAATAGTATTGTTAAAATTGCTAAAAAGGGGGAAATTCTTTATGCTTATGCTTTCACCATAATTTAGTTCCCTAACATTGTTCGTTTTTATCCAAATGCTATAATTGTTAATGGGTTTGTAATTCATCACCAAAAAGGGAAAGATTGTAAGCTTAAGCTCTATTAAGTTAGTTTTTGTGATAATGACAAATATACTTATGAGACTAACATGCTTATTAGTTATAATATTGCCTAGTCTCATTTGGATGTTTGCAAATATATTTTGTAAATTGTTGGAGGTCATGCATTATCCCTCGGCATGGTCTAAGATTGTTTGTTACTATTTCCTTGGACTTAGACCGGGATAGTGACTCCTTGGATATCTTATGATATTTACATAGATCTAACTTATTTGAGATCATGCAAATAGATGAGCTATGTAGCCCTCTGAATAAGCTTTCTATAGAGTCCAAGATCACTCAATTCCGATATCGGAGTCAAAAATTATAACCATTTTTTCAAGTGTCATCTGTGCTGAAAAAGCGAAAACAGATCAGCACATTTATTGATTGATTATTATATTTCACAGATCATTAATATAGGATATCAAATCAATAATATGGACATATATTAGAGAACATGATATTGGAGTGACCAACCATAAGACACTGCAGGAATTGTTATTTTCTTAAGTATCATCAGTTAATCTTATACATAGTGTACGTGGGATCCTTAAACCTGAGATCGTCATTGTTTTCTACGTATGTAATAGTTTACTTAAGGGTTATCAAACACAACTCCGTGACTGGGCGATCATAAATGTAGCTTTCGAGTTTACCACCTCTCATAATCCCTGCCGGGCGCGCTGGTGCTAACACGCCGACGCACGGTATTCCATCCTTGGACGTGTGGACCTCAGTAGAGGCGCTGGTACGACTTCGGCGCTGATCAGGACGATCGCGAGGAGGAGACGGTTGGCTGGAGGACGATCGACTACTCGACGCGCTCTTCGTTGAATCGGCCGCCGACTATACTTCATTGCTGATGCGCACGTCTAGTGGTAACGATCTATGATATCTTACTCACATGGCTGGCTAATTTATGTGGTAGAAAATTTTAATTTGAGCTAGGTAGCCTACCCGTATCCTGAGGGCAAAACATGCGTGGATCAAAAGTTTGCTTAATTTGGATTTGCATTCGTGAACTGCGCATGCATGAAGAAGTCGAAGGAAGCAACAGTATGCATTCGTACAAATGAGGCGTATATGCATGTGTACGTACCCGCCGAGTTAGGCGCATGCACGTACCCCGCAACGGCCGATCTTTGTCCACGAGCGCACGTTGCGTCTGTTGGGTACTAGCGTTTACTCTGCGGAGAAACTAGCCTATAAATACTCCTCGATCCATGGCTCCGACCCATAGCATCCGCAACAATGGCCTCCAAGTCCATCGCCCTTTTCCTGGCAATGGCTGTTTTGGTCTTGGCGCCTGTCCAAGGTGGCCGTCAGCATAGCTCATGCAAAGCCCCACCACCACCACCAGCTCCTGCTCCTCCGCGAAGGTGCGCCCCCCGACGCCAGCTCCTGCTCCTGCACCGATCGTGCGCCCCCCGACGCCAGCTCCTACTCCTACGCCGACACCAGCTCCCGCGCCGATCGTGCCCCCGACGCCAGCTCCTACTCCTGCACCGACACCAGCTCATGCGCCGATCGTGCCCCGACGCCCGCCTCTGCGCGATCGTGCCCGGACACCAGCTCCTACTCCAGCGCCGACACCAGCTCTGCGCCGATCGTGCCCCGACGCCAGCTCCTACTCCTGCACCGACACCAGCTCCTGCGCCGATCGTGGCGCCCCGACGCCAGCTCCTACTCCTACGCCGACACACCAGCTCCTGCGCCACCGTGCGCCCCGACGCCAGCTCCTACTCCTGCGCCTATCGTGCCCCGACGCCAGCTCTGCGCGCCGCCAAGTCGCCGCCGCCAAAGTGCCCCCTCCAAAGTCGCCGCCGCCCAACGGGCCACCACCTCAAAGTGCCCAAAAACATAATCGTCGACCTCACATTTTGCGCTGAACTTGGGCTGGCCGACCTGATCGGCAGTCCGGGCATGGCTAGGAAAGCGTGCTGCCCACCGATCGCTGCACTCCCAAGCCCCGACGCCGGCAAGTGCCTGTGCTCCGCCCTCAATCTCAATATCAATGCTGGTGCCAATGTCGACCTAGTCCTTGGGTCAATGCGGCCCTTGGGGTCTGCGGCAAGGTTATCCTCCCGCGCTCAAATGCTGATCTAAGCATGCTGTGTGGCGTCTCAATTATATATGAATAAGCTGCCGTTTAATTAATTAATTATATATGTACGTGATTGTGCCGTTTAAGCGTACGTACGGGTCTGCTCGTGTTGAGGTTTTATATGAATTAAACATATATATATACACACCAGGTACCATTGCATGCGCATGTGTTACGTACTACTTGTGAATTTCTATTAATTTAATTACTTGCAGTGTTCATATATATACCTCATGATCAGTGTCTTCCTTTCCTGACATGCATGAAACTTTGCTAAATTTTGCATATATCCATGCCCGGGTGCCCTGTGATAATAATATACAGCTAGCTATATATATATATATATATATATATATATATATATATATATATATATATATATATATATATATATATATATATATATATATATATATATATATATATATATATATATATATATATATATATATATGCCTTAGCATTCGTTTCCATTAATATATTCAAGCTTAGGATCGATAGAAGCATACAGCTGTGGCCAGAGCTGGGAGTTGGGCCGTGTTTTCCTGGGCCAGCCCAAGGCTTGGCCGGCTCGACACAACCCAAACACGGCATGGGCATACCATGTGCAGCCACGGGGACTAGGAGGCGGCCAGGGTATGGAGGGGGCGCCGGGGGAGGGGATGGACATCGGGGGAGGAAGGGGCGTCGGGGTGGGGCCATGGGGGGAGGGAGGCGGTCAGAAGAGCTGGGAAGGGGAGGGGGACGCTGGGGGAAGGGAGGGACACCAGGGGAGGAGAGGGCGCCGGGGTGGGGTCATGGGGGGAGGTAGGCGGCTTCGAGCTTCTCCATGACTAGCCACGGCAGTGCACCTCCATGCCATTCTTCATCCTGGACTAAAAATCAAAGCACCTCCAAGCTCCATGTGTTGGAAGTCCATCTTTTGGGTTATCTAGGCTTATTGATTTTTTGATACAAATACCAAAAGGGGATAATACTGTATAATAGCTTTGTTATTAAAGGGTATAATGCTAAAAGGGGGATAATAGTATTGTTAAAATTGCTAAAAAGGGGGAAATTCTTTATGCTTATGCTTTCACCATAATTTAGTTCCCTAACATTGTTCGTTTTTATCCAAATGCTATAATTGTTAATGGGTTTGTAATTCATCACCAAAAAGAGAAAGATTGTAAGCTCAAGGTCTATTAAGTTGGTTTTAGTGATAATGACAAATATACTTATGAGACTAACATGCTTATTAGTTATGATATTGCCTAATCTCATTTGGATGTAATAAATGATAAATGCAATTGTGAGACTAATATGTTTGAATGATTATAATATGGCTTAGTCTCATTTGGATGAAATGGTGAAAATCATGGAGATGTGCATTCTACATCACTTTTCTACATCTTAGTGCATTCCTCGGATCTAAAATATAGATTGAACTCCACAAAAAATCTAAAATAAATATGTGCATATGTTTTTATTATACATTCTTGTGTGCACACTTTTAGGGGAGTTCACTCTATGTTTCGTGATTTCATTAGTATTGGCCCATGTTTCTTTATCCATATATATTGGGATCTCTACTTGAAACATATTCTTTGAGTATATAAAACTTGTGTAGTTCATATATACTCACATTGACTCATATTACTTTATACTCAATTATTTGTGTTTGTAAAAAGGGACTAACTTGTGTGTCAAGTGATTGAAAAGTCTAGTCCTGTAATTCATTTGACTATCTGGAGATGCATTCTAAGATTTATAAGAAGATCGATATGGCTCGAGACAAAAGTTAGCATGTATTTGAATTTAAATTCTAAGGCCAACTATGTATTGTCAGGAAAAATCGGTAGTATCGGTGTGTAACCGACGGTACTACCGACGGTATGACCGAGTAGTAGAGCGGAGCTACCAAAACTTGAAAGTACCAACGTATAGTGGTGGTACATTTTTTCCGAGCGCACCTTGAAACGCTTAGTCTATCGAAAATGGCGAACGGAGTTTGAACGATGGAACTACCGCCAGGTATAACCGTAACTTCCGAGTGCTACTATCGACACCGGAAGTTCGGATTTATAAGCGGTATGATTTTTCCGAAAAGACCAAGTTTTGGTCCTCAAGACAAACAGAACTATCGCGCGTAAATCGGAACTACGGAGAGCGGAACTACGGACTTATAGTGGTGGAAGTACCGCACTTTAAGTTTGATGGTCTTATATTCAATTATTTACAATTATGATGGTTGTCATCAATTATCAAAGGAACGACTGAAGAATCTAGACCCGCCATTATGAGTTAATGGTATATTTTGCTAATTAATGACAATCACATTGTGGAACTAATATTTTTCATGAGTTGGATCAAACTAATATTTTTTATAATTAATGACAATCGCACTTTAAGTTTTTTTCCCATATTCGCTCGCATTATACGTGATGGGCTAACCTGTTTTTTATTTTTAGATTTTTTTAATTAAATATGCCAAAGAAACTTCAGCTATAAGCCCCTAAATTTCAGCCCAACCGAGCGGCCTTCGGCATTTTCTCTGTGTGGCACTTAATGCTTATTTTTGCATTGTAGGGCGTAATTAAATATATAAAAAGAAAAAAGGTTATATCAACACAGACAATACAAGAAAATAAGAGTAAAAACAGGTTATACCATCACAAATAAAACAAGAAAATAAGTGTGGCCTTCGGCTTTTCTCTGTGCGATACTAATATCGTTGACTTTAATGGCAACGATATTAGTACTGCAATACAGTAGAACATGCCTACTCCAGCGTTTCGCCCAAAAGCTAGGCCTTGGAGACTCTGTAGCCTATATACATGTACCGGCCGACGGACTTTTAGAAGCTAGGCAGTAGCTGACAGTGCTCCAAATGAGCTTGGAGCGCAGTCAACCGCTGCATAGCTAGGCACTTAATGCTTATTTTTCCATTGTAGGGTGTAATTTAATCTATAAAAAGAAAAAAGACTACATCATCACGAAAAATACAAGGAAATAAGAGTAAAAAAGTCAAAAACCAAAAATAGAAATTAGGGAAGTTTGAAGCTGAGACTCACGACAAATTTTTGGAACACAAGTAGATACCGTGCACATATTTTGTTTTGAAGCCTGCAAGTCTTGAGCCGACGGTGTGGGCCGAGGCAGGCCAATCTTGAAAATGCCAACTCGATGTATTGGGATAATATGATTTTTTTATCCGTAGCGAGGCACGAGCATTGAGTTGGTGGTATTAGAAACAAAAGGTCTTGAATTTAAGATATGACTAATGTAATATTTACAAAAATAATTGTAGCTTATTTTGAGTCCACGTCTTAGATAGCGTGGAACCTAGATGTGAAAGGAGTGTTGAAGTATATTGCCAACCGATAAACTTTCTGTATGGTTATGCAAAACTAATTGGACTTGAAATTTTTTTGTTGGTTCATCAGCTTAAATTTTTAGGAGAATAGACTAATGCATGCAACTCAATAACAATTTTCATACACAAGACCAAATTGCGCATGAGAAACTCTCTATATCTGGTTGACATACGCTGCACCAACAGCGTCGAATGCTACTAGCTAGCTAACTACCTATAAATACTCCATAGTTCGTATGTTTCAAAAGGCACGAGTTGTTGGAGCATCCGCAACAATGGCCTCCAAATTCACAGCGTCCTCTTCCTTTTTCCTAGCCATGATTCTTAGACCTCGTTCTAAGTAACGATTGTTTTTAACTTTTAGAAGTCAAAAACCATTTGAAACATGTTGGCGTTTTAATGCGTTTTTTTCCTTTGTGTTATCCGTATAGATATAATTGTATTTTTTTCTTCTGTTTTTTAGTTTTCTTTAATCGAATATCTCAGATCCTATACCGGTTCAACCGTGCGTGCTTCGGTACTAGGGCCAGCGCGGCCAAACACTACCAGGTTGTCGGCGCTCCTGTTTCATTGAACAGTGATCTCAATGTAGGACCAAATAGCAACAGAGGGGGTGATTGTTGCTTTCATTTTTTTTTCTCAAATGTTCACCAATCGTTCACTTCAACTGCTACAGAGCTATAAAGACATAATTATAACTTTTGATCCTCAGTTATTGGTCTATAATGATAAATTTTCTTAGATTTATTGGACTTTTGTAAATTAGTTTTTCAGTTAGCTTTTGAAGCTCAATTGAATGTCAGAGTCTAAAAATCTGCACTTCAATTGGTATGTCCAAGCCTTCAAGGAGCTATAAAGAGTAAGATTATTTAAATATATTTTAAATATCTTTTCAAGTAAGTAACGAACGTTCAAATTTGGTCATATACATCTATTTCATATTCTTTATGGCCACTTTAAGTGGAATAAATTGGTATCAAGCTCCATGTGTTGGAAGTCCTTCTTTTGGGTTATCTAGGCTTATTGATTTTTTGTGATAAATACCAAAAGGGGAGAATAATGTATAATAGCTTTGTTATTAAAGGGTATAATGCTAAAAGGGGGATAATAGTATTGTTAAAATTGCTAAAAAGGGGGAAATTCTTTATGCTTATGCTTTCACCATAATTTAGTTCCCTAACATTGTTCGTTTTTATCCAAATGCTATAATTGTTAATGGGTTTGTAATTCATCACCAAAAAGGGAAAGATTGTAAGCTTAAGCTCTATTAAGTTAGTTTTTGTGATAATGACAAATATACTTATGAGACTAACATGCTTATTAGTTATAATATTGCCTAGTCTCATTTGGATGTTTGCAAATATATTTTGTAAATTGTTGGAGGTCATGCATTATCCCTCGGCATGGTCTAAGATTGTTTGTTACTATTTCCATGGACTTAGACCGGGATAGTGATTCCTTGGATATCTTATGATATTTACATAGATCTAATTTATTTGAGATCATGCAAATAGATGAGCTATGTAGCCCTCTGAATAAGCTTTCTATAGAGTCCAAGATCACTCAATTCCGATATCGAAGTCAAAAATTATAACTATTTTTTCAAGTGTCATATGTGCTGAAAAACCGAAAACAGAAGTACTGCTCTTATAACTGCGGTAGTTCCGAACACGATAGTACCGCAATTATAACTGCGGTAGTACCGCAAAAGCTGAATAACGGCTATTTTTCTAGCCGTTATGATGGAAAATGGTAGTACCGCAATTACAGCGGTGGTAGTATATATTTCCCTGATTTTTTAGGAGTTTTGCTTTTAACGGCAAGTTTTTTTGTAATAAAGGTAGGGAACTAGGGATTGGAGGCATTAGACAGGTTTAATTAGTGCTAAATCTCTTTACACATGACGGAAGCTTTGTCTGGAGTAGCAAAGAATATGGACGTGTCGTCGTATGCATCGTAAAAATGAAAGTTTTTCCTTTTTCTTTTCCTGTGGCAACCGAATTCCCAGCTCTATATACGATTGTTTTCAGAAGTTTGGATACCAAGCTGCGGGAGGGGATATATGTTAGTGATATACCCTAGAGACAATTATTGAGATGATTGTATCATTTCTATATTTATGATGTTTTGAATAATATGTTATTTTGTTTCCTGAATAAATGTGTTTCATATTGATCAACAAATACGTGACTTGTTCGTGGAACTATTTATTTATGTGTTGATGTTATTATAAATTACCTCTGATCTTATATCATTATGTGGGACAATTATGATTTACAGATCAGCACATTTATTGATTGATTATTATATTTCACAGATCATTAATATAGGATATCAAATCAATAATATGGACATATATTAGAGAACATGATATTGGAGTGACCAACCATGAGACACTGCAGGAATTGTTATTTTCTTAAGTGTCATCAGTTAATCTTATACATAGTGTACGTGGGATCCTTAAACCTGAGATCGTCATTGTTTTCTACGTATGTAATAGTTTACTTAAGGGTTATCAAACACAACTCCGTGACTGGGCGATCATAAATGTAGCTTTCGAGTTTACTATGAAATTTGTGGAGGAATATGAGCGATCAAGATGGAATTTGCCCCTCCTATATAATAGGAGAGATATCTCTGAACCACTCGATGTGATTGGATTAAGGAAGTGCGTGGCCAAGTCGAATGTGGTTGAGTAGTCAATCGCAGCTGAGTAATCCACTACAGGTTCGAGTGAAAGATCGAGTTATCATATGATGGCATTCTTTTCGCATTGAGTTCGATATGGTATCATGAGGCAACAAGATCGGTACAAAGGCACTATATAGATTTGTCCGATATAATCTTTTTGTATGTTTGGGAGTCGTTATGTCCTGCTAGAGACTGCTACCGACTTATGGACCGCAAAGGCGTTTTTCGGCCCACGACTAAATATACATGAACATATGGGTTACACACTTAATAGGCTAGAACGATAAGTGTTTGGATGACAGTCTCTGAGTGGGATACGACCTCTACTCGTATCGGATAAGGATTTTATTTAGAGCCTATATATGGAGAGGTGCGGGCCTGGGGGAGGTGTTCTGAAACATACCCATCAAAACCCTAGCCACCACCTCTCGTAATCCTTGCTGGGCGCGCTGGTGCTAGCACGCCGACGCATGGTATTCCATCCTTGGACGTGTGGACCTCAGTAGAGGCGCTGGTACGACTTCGGCGCTGATCAGGATGATCACGAGGAGGAGACAGTTGGCCGGAGGACGATCGACTACTTTCTCTATATCGACGCGCTCTTCGTTGAATCGGCTGCTTCGACTATACTTCCGCTGCACTGCACGTCTAGTGGTAACGATCTATGATATCTTACTCACATGGCTGGCTAATTTATGTGGTAGAAAATTTTAATTTGAGCTAGGTAGCCTACCCGTATCCTGAGGGCAAAACATGCGTGGATCAAAAGTTTGCTTAATTTGGATTTGCATTCGTGAACTGCGCATGCATGAAGAAGTCGAAGGAAGCAACAGTATGCATTCGTACAAATGAGGCGTATATGCATGTGTACGTACCCGCCGAGTTAGGCGCATGCACGTACCCCGCAACGGCCGATCTTTGTCCACGAGCGCACGTTGCGTCTGTTGGGTACTAGCGTTTACTCTGCGGAGAAACTAGCCTATAAATACTCCTCGATCCATGGCTCCGACCCATAGCATCCGCAACAATGGCCTCCAAGTCCATCGCCCTTTTCCTGGCAATGGCTGTTTTGGTCTTGGCGCCTGTCCAAGGTGGCCGTCAGCATAGCTCATGCAAAGCCCCACCACCACCACCAGCTCCTGCTCCTCCGCCGAAGGTGCGCCCCCCGACGCCAGCTCCTGCTCCTGCACCGATCGTGCGCCCCCCGACGCCAGCTCCTACTCCTACGCCGACACCAGCTCCCGCGCCGATCGTGCCCCCGACGCCAGCTCCTACTCCTGCACCGACACCAGCTCCTGCGCCGATCGTGCCCCCGACGCCAGCTCCTGCACCGATCGTGCCCCCGACACCAGCTCCTACTCCAGCGCCGACACCAGCTCCTGCGCCGATCGTGCCCCGACGCCAGCTCCTACTCCTGCACCGACACCAGCTCTGCGCCGATCGTGCGCCCGACGCCAGCTCCTACTCCTACGCCGACACCAGCTCCTGCGCCCACCGTGCGCCCCGACGCCAGCTCCTACTCCTGCGCCTATCGTGCCCCGACGCCAGCTCTGCGCGCCGCCAAGTCGCCGCCGCCCAAAGTGCCCCCTCCAAAGTCGCCGCCGCCCAACGGGCCACCACCTCCAAAGTGCCCAAAAAACATAATCGTCGACCTCACATTTTGCGCTGAACTTGGGCTGGCCGACCTGATCGGCAGTCCGGGCATGGCTAGGAAAGCGTGCTGCCCACCGATCGCTGCACTCCCAAGCCCCGACGCCGGCAAGTGCCTGTGCTCCGCCCTCAATCTCAATATCAATGCTGGTGCCAATGTCGACCTAGTCCCTTGGGTCAATGCGGCCCTTGGGGTCTGCGGCAAGGTTATCCTCCCGCGCTCAAATGCTGATCTAAGCATGCTGTGTGGCGTCTCAATTATATATGAATAAGCTGCCGTTTAATTAATTAATTATATATGTACGTGATTGTGCCGTTTAAGCGTACGTACGGGTCTGCTCGTGTTGAGGTTTTATATGAATTAAACATATATATATACACACCAGGTACCATTGCATGCGCATGTGTTACGTACTACTTGTGAATTTCTATTAATTTAATTACTTGCAGTGTTCATATATATACCTCATGATCGATCAGTGTCTTCCTTTCCTGACATGCATGAAACTTTGCTAAATTTTGCATATATCCATGCCCGGGTGCCCCGTGATAAGAATATACAGCGAGCGCTATATATATATATATATATATATATATATATACATATATATATATATATATATATATATATATATATATATATATATATATATATATATACATATATATATATATATATATATATATATATATATATATATATATATATATATATATATATATATATATATATATATATATATATATATATATATATATATATATATATATACATATATATATATATATATATATATATATATATATACATATATATATATATACACATATATATGCCTTAGCATTCGTTTCCATTAATATATTCAAGCTTAGGATCGATAGAAGCATGCAGCATCCACATGATCTGGTGAAGCCAGCCGTGGCGGCGGCGATGGCAAGAGGAGTTGAGCTAGCTTGCTAGCTAGGGAGCAGATCAATTTCGAGCCAGCCTTCTTGGCGAAAACGCACGTGCCAGTATTTCTGCATGCATGGTTTAGTTCCCACGTACTGATCGATCGGTGACACGTACTGATCAAGAAAATAAGAGCGGCCTTCGGCTTTTTCTCTGTGCGGTACTAATATCGTTGCCTTTAATGGCAACGATATTAGTACCTGCGATACCGTAGAACATGCCTACTCCAACGTTTCTTGCTCCGAAAAGCTAGGACTAGGAGACTCTGTAGCCTATATACATGTACTGGCCGACGGACTTTTAGTAGCTAGGCAGTTGCTGACATTGCTCCAAATGAGCTTGGAGCACAGTCAACCACTACCTAGCTAGGCACTTAATGCTTATTTTTACATTGTAGGGTGTAATTAAATCTATAAAAAGAAAAAAAAGACTACATCATCACGGAAAATACAAGGAAATAAGAGTAAAAAAAGTCAAAAGCCAAAAATAGAAATTAGGGAAGTTTGAAGCTGAGACTCAATGAAGTGGGAAACCCCCTCCACAGCAAATTTTTGGCACACAAGTAGATACCGTGCATGTATTTTGTTTTGAAGCCTGCAAGTCTCGAGCCGACGGTGTGGGCCGAGGCAGGCCAATCTTGAAAATGCCAACTTGATGTATTGGGATAATATGATTTTTTTTATCCGTAGCAAGGCACGAGCATTGAGTTGGTGGTATTAGAAACAAAAGGTCTTGAATTTAAGACATGACTATTGTAATATTTACAAAAATAATTGTAGCTTATATTGAGTCCACGTCTTAGATACCGTGGAACCTAGATGTGAAAGGAGTGTTGAAGTATATTGCCAACCGATAAACTTTCTGTATGGTTATGCAAAACTAATTGGACTTGAAAATTTTTTTGTTGGTTCATCAGCTTAAATTTTTAGGAGAATAGACTAATGCATGCGACTCAATAACAATTTTCATACACAAGACCAAATTACGCTTGAGAAACTCTCTGTATCTGGTTGACGTACGCTGCACCAACAGCGTCGAACGCTACTAGCTAGCTATATACCTATAAATACTCCATAGTTCATATGTTTCAAAAGGCACGAGTTGTTGGAGCATCCGCAACAATGGCCTCTAAATTCGTAGACCTTGTTCTAAATAGCCATGGTTTTTAAATTTCAGAAGTCAAAAACCATTTGAAACATGTTGGCATTTTAACGTGGTTTTTTTCCTTTGTGTTATCCGTATATATATAATTGTATTTTTTTATTTTTTCTTCTATTTTTTAGTTTTCCTCAATCGAATATCTCATATCCTATACCGGTTCAGCCGTGCGTGCTTCAGTACTAGGGCCATCCGATCTAATTTACCGCTTCATCCCGCCTTGCACTCTCCTCTGGCCGACGCGTGGCAAGCATCCGACCACCCATCCTTCCGCCCGGTTCAATCTTGGCCGCCCGCACCAACTTATCGCTTCACCCGTCCCTCCCCTCCTTCCGCCTGACGTGTGGCATGATTCAGACCCTTAACCGTTGCCGTACTAAATCGCAGCCACCCCCTCCCACTTAACGCACCGATCGGCCCCGATTTGATCCCTGTTGTCGGATCGGATCCAGACCGTCCCCGTTCACTTACCCCTTCGCACAGCACCAGCGGTCCCGATCGTCCCTCCTTGCCACCCGTCGCAAATCCAACCGTCCCCTCGTGCCTTCCCGTTTCATTCTCTCGCTGACGCTTGGGCCCCACCTGTCAGACCTGTCTTCCCCGCCCCCTTTCCTTTCTTCCCCGCGCGATCTCCGCCCGCTGCCGCCATTGATGCCGAAAACCAAAGCTTTTAAAGCTTTGGTTTCCTTCCCGATCACCCTCCCGCACTAATGCACATTCAAATTCCCGCTCTCCCGCATCCGTTTCTGGCATTATTTCCCCCAATCACGCCCTGTGCGCCGTCGCATTGATCCTCCCCGCTGTTCCAAAACTGGTGAGTTGGGCGCGGCCGTTACCACCTCTCCCCGCCTATATAAAGGACACCCCGAGGACCCTCTACCCACACCGCCTCTCCCTCGCCTCACAATTTGAGCTCCAGAGCCCTCAGGCCTCCCCGTGCTTGATTTCCTCTCCGCGGCTTCAACGACTCCGGCGAGCAATCGCCGCCGCCTCAAGCCTCCCCGAGCTTCACCGACGCCACCCCGACCTTCCTCGTGCCTCAGCGAATGTCGGCCACCCCTTCCCCGAGCACGTGCGCCACCAGGGCTCTTCCGCCGCCGTGAAGCCTCCTCCGACCGCCGCCCCTCTCCGCCAATCGCCTTCTCCGGCCATCCCCGTGCACTGCGCAAGGTACCGGTGGACTCCCCTCACTCCCCTCTGCATTTTGGTACCCTCGGCCGACACCGCCGCTCGCCAGAGCTCCGGCGACCATCGGGTCCCAAGCGCCGCCGCTGCCGGCCAGGCCATGTCGGCTCGTCGAGCCGAGCTGGCAGGGGAGTGGCAGCCAGGTGGCGGCCAAATCGGCGCCGCGCCAGCCCCCCCGCTCGCCGCTTCCACCTCCCCCGTGCACTACCACGTCGGCTTGACGCCGTGACGTGGCAGCCACGAGGCAGCCACGTGGTGCCAAGTGGCAGCCACGTGGAGGTCACGTCAGCCCCATTTTGCCACGTCAACCCTACCGGTTTTTAATAAAATCCGAAAATCCTTGCTGACGCCATGCTGGCGCAATAAATCTGATTTTCCAGTATAAAAATAATTCGGTCGAAATTAAATCCCTGTGCTGACGTCATAATCTGTTATTTCCTTTAGAAAAATAATTCTTACTGACGTCATAAATGATTTTCGGTTTAAAATTAATTTCAGAAATTGAGTATTTTCTTTTTATTTGTATTAAAATTTTGAAAGGCTATAAGTTCTTCATTTTAACTCCAAATTGACTCGTTCAAATTTTTAAATTTTTCTAAAATCATTATCTATCCATTTCTGGCATCCTTTTGAAAATTTGAATTTATTTGGATTTTGTTTTGAATTTCTTTTGTATTAGCTCTTTGCGTTAGATTTTGACGATTCCGGAGAGTTCGAGTTCAACGATTCTCAGCAAGATTTCGATCAAGGCAAGTTACACCTTTGACCATGTTGAACATAATATTTCAAATTTATTTATGTTGTTTCACTATATATGCATGCGTACTTCTATTCAAACTAAATTTAAATTCGGTTTAAACTTTAGTTATGCCCCTGATCCTTTGATTATAGCCCATTTGAATCCCGAATTCATCTACCTTGTCACCCTAGCTAAAAACTAGTTGGTACTATAGTATTGACTAGAAATTTTATAGAAATGCTTAGTCTGGCTTAGTATAATTTTAGGTGGGATCAACTATTTCACATGAAATGACAGTTCCTTTTGAAATCTTGACTTCGGTGAGTCAAAAATGGTTTATGAAAATGGTTTAAAAATAAAAATAGAAACTTATGATTTGGAGTTAGGCTATTGGTTAGGTGGTGGGGTGCCGGCATGCCTCGTGTTTGGTGACACCTGGTTAATTATCGTGCATGTGGGTATGTGGTTGAGCCTAATCTGTGATTCATTTTACAAAGTCACTTTGTACTACCACAAGTCCGGTATGGGACGGACCTGACTAAGTAACTTGTGAAGTTCCAAATATAGTTTCACTATAGGCTGAATGTGAGCGTGGCGTAGGCCGCGAGAAGTCTCACATGGCACCAGAGGGGGCTCCAACTCGTGGATTCGAGTTGTGGTGAAACCTTTGTGGCGATGTGATTATTTTGGCTATGGATCATCGGAACAACCTTGTCATGAAATCTCCACCACACACCTAAGGCAGTGTGTTTATCGCGTGGCTCAAGTGAGAGGGAATGTCTTGTGGATAAAGTTGTACACCTCTGCAGAGTAACAAACTATCTGGATAGCCGTGTCCACGGTCATGGACATGCTGAGTAGAGTTTTCATACACAAGACCAAATTGCGCTTGAGAAACTCTCTGTATCTGGTTGACGTACGCTGCACCAACAGCGTCGAATGCTACAAGCTAGCTAACTACCTATAAATACTCCATAGTTCGTATGTTTCAAAAGGCACGAGTTGTTGGAGCATCCGCAACAATGGCCTCCAAATTCACAGCGTCCTCTTCCTTTTTCCTGGCCATGATTGTTAGACCTCATTCTAAATAACGATTGTTTTTAACTTTTAGAAGCAAAAACCATTCGAAACATGTTGGCGTTTTAACGCGGTTTTTTTCCTTTGTGTTATCCGAATAGATATAATTGGTCATATACATCTATTTCATATTCTTTATGGCCACTTTAAGTGGAATAAATTGGTATCAAGCTCCATGTGTTGGAAGTCCTTCTTTTGGGTTATCTAGGCTTATTGATTTTTTGTGATAAATACAAAAAGGGGAGAATAATGTATAATAGCTTTGTTATTAAAGGGTATAATGCTAAAAGGGGGATAATAGTATTGTTAAAATTGCTAAAAAGGGGGAAATTCTTTATGCTTATGCTTTCACCATAATTTAGTTCCCTAACATTGTTCGTTTTTATCCAAATGCTATAATTGTTAATGGGTTTGTAATTCATCACCAAAAAGGGAAAGATTGTAAGCTTAAGCTCTATTAAGTTAGTTTTTGTGAGAATGACAAATATACTTATGAGACTAACATGCTTATTAGTTATAATATTGCCTAGTCTCATTTGGATGTTTGCAAATATATTTTGTAAATTGTTGGAGGTCATGCAATATCCCTCGGCATGGTCTAAGATTGTTTGTTACTATTTCCATGGACTTAGACCGGGATAGTGACTCCTTGGATATCTTATGATATTTACATAGATCTAATTTATTTGAGATCATGCAAATAGATGAGCTATGTAGCCCTCTGAATAAGCTTTCTATAGAGTCCAAGATCACTCAATTCCGATATCGGAGTCAAAAAGTATAACCATTTTTTCAAGTGTCATCTGTGCTGAAAAACCGAAAACAGAAGTACTGCTCTTATAACTGCGGTAGTTCCGAACACGATAGTACCGCAATTATAACTGCGGTAGAGACAATTATAGAGATGATTGTATCATTTCTATATTTATGATGTTTTGAATAATATGTTATTTTGTCTCTTGAATAAATGTGTTTCATATTGATCAACAAATATGTGACTTGTTTGTGGAACTCTTTATTTATGTGTTGATGTTATTATAAATTACCTCTGATCTTGTATCATTATGTGGGACAATTATGATTTACAGATCAGCACATGTATTGATTGATTATTATGTTTCACAGATCATGAATATAGGATATCAAATCAATAATGTAGACATATATTAGAGAACATGACATTGGAGTGACCAACCATGAGACACTGCAGGAATTGTTATTTTCTTAATTGTCATCAGTTAATCTCATACATAGTGTAGGTGGGATCCTTAGACCTGAGATCATCATTGTTTTCTACGTATGTAATAGTTTACTTAGGGGTTATCAAACATAACTCCGTGACTGGGCGATCATAAATGTAGCTTTCGAGTTTACTATAAAATTTGTGGAGGAATATGAGCGATCAAGATGGAATTTGCCCCTCCTATATAACAGGAGAGATATCTCTGGACCACTCGATGTGATTTGATTAAGGAAGTGCGTGACCATGCCGAATGTGGTTGAGTAGTCAATCGCAGCTGAGTAATCCACTACAGGTTCGAGTGAAAGATCGAGTTATCATATGATGGCATTCTTTTCGCATTGAGTTCGATATGGTATCATGAGGCAACAAGATCGGTACAAAGGCACTATATAGATTTGTCCGATATAATCTTTTGTATGTTTGGGAGTCGTTATGTCCTGCTAGAGACTGCTACCGACTTATGGACCGCAAATGTGTTTTTCGGCCCACGACTAAATATACATGAACATATGGGTTACACACTTAATAGGCTAGAACGATAAGTGTTTGGATGACAGTCTCTGAGTGGGATACGACCTCTACTCGTATCGGATAAGGATTTTATTTAGAGCCTATATATGGAGAGGTGCGGGCCGGGGGAGGTGTTCTGAAACATACCCATCAAAACCCTAGCCACCACCTCTCATAATCCCTGTCGGGCGCGCTGGTGCTAGCACACCGACGTACGGTATTCCATCCTTGGACGTGTGGACCTCAGTAGAGGCGCTGGTACGACTGCGGCGCTGATCAGGACGATCGCGAGGAGGAGACGGTTGGCTGGAGGACGATCGACTACTCGACGCGCTCTTCGTTGAATCGGCTGCTTCGACTATACTTCCGCTGCACTGCACGTCTAGTGGTAACGATCTATGATATCTTACTCACATGGCTGGCTAATTTATGTGGTAGAAAATTTTAATTTGAGCTAGGTAGCCTACCCGTATCCTGAGGGCAAAACATGCGTGGATCAAAAGTTTGCTTAATTTGGATTTGCATTCGTGAACTGCGCATGCATGAAGAAGTCGAAGGAAGCAACAGTATGCATTCGTACAAATGAGGCGTATATGCATGTGTACGTACCCGCCGAGTTAGGCGCATGCACGTACCCCGCAACGGCCGATCTTTGTCCACGAGCGCACGTTGCGTCTGTTGGGTACTAGCGTTTACTCTGCGGAGAAACTAGCCTATAAATACTCCTCGATCCATGGCTCCGACCCATAGCATCCGCAACAATGGCCTCCAAGTCCATCGCCCTTTTCCTGGCAATGGCTGTTTTGGTCTTGGCGCCTGTCCAAGGTGGCCGTCAGCATAGCTCATGCAAAGCCCCACCACCACCACCAGCTCCTGCTCCTCCGCCGAAGGTGCGCCCCCCGACGCCAGCTCCTGCTCCTGCACCGATCGTGCGCCCCCCGACGCCAGCTCCTACTCCTACGCCGACACCAGCTCCCGCGCCGATCGTGCCCCCGACGCCAGCTCCTACTCCTGCACCGACACCAGCTCATGCGCCGATCGTGCCCCCGACGCCAGCTCCTGCGCCGATCGTGCCCCCGACACCAGCTCCTACTCCAGCGCCGACACCAGCTCCTGCGCCGATCGTGCCCCCGACGCCAGCTCCTACTCCTGCACCGACACCAGCTCCTGCGCCGATCGTGCGCCCCCCGACGCCAGCTCCTACTCCTACGCCGACACCAGCTCCTGCGCCCACCGTGCGCCCCCCGACGCCAGCTCCTACTCCTGCGCCTATCGTGCCCCCGACGCCAGCTCCTGCGCCGGCCAAGTCGCCGCCGCCCAAAGTGCCCCCTCCAAAGTCGCCGCCGCCCAACGGGCCACCACCTCCAAAGTGCCCAAAAAACATAATCGTCGACCTCACATTTTGCGCTGAACTTGGGCTGGCCGACCTGATCGGCAGTCCGGGCATGGCTAGGAAAGCGTGCTGCCCACCGATCGCTGCACTCCCAAGCCCCGACGCCGGCAAGTGCCTGTGCTCCGCCCTCAATCTCAATATCAATGCTGGTGCCAATGTCGACCTAGTCCCTTGGGTCAATGCGGCCCTTGGGGTCTGCGGCAAGGTTATCCTCCCGCGCTCAAATGCTGATCTAAGCATGCTGTGTGGCGTCTCAATTATATATGAATAAGCTGCCGTTTAATTAATTAATTATATATGTACGTGATTGTGCCGTTTAAGCGTACGTACGGGTCTGCTCGTGTTGAGGTTTTATATGAATTAAACATATATATATACACACCAGGTACCATTGCATGCGCATGTGTTACGTACTACTTGTGAATTTCTATTAATTTAATTACTTGCAGTGTTCATATATATACCTCATGATCGATCAGTGTCTTCCTTTCCTGACATGCATGAAACTTTGCTAAATTTTGCATATATCCATGCCCGGGTGCCCCGTGATAATAATATACAGCTAGCGCTATATATACATATATATATATATACATATATATACATATATACATATATATACATATATATACATATATATACATATATATATATATATATATATATATATATATATATATATATATATATACATATATATATATATATATGCCTTAGCATTCGTTTCCATTAATATATTCAAGCTTAGGATCGATAGAAGCATGCAGCATCCACATGATCTGGTGAAGCCAGCCGTGGCGGCGGCGATGGCAAGAGGAGTTGAGCTAGCTTGCTAGCTAGGGAGCAGATCAATTTCGAGCCAGCCTTCTTGGCGAAAACGCACGTGCCAGTATTTCTGCATGTTCCCACGTACTGATCGATCGGTGACACAAATCCATTATTAGTTTCTCCACCACTAGTCCAGCCGCGTCCATCGTTGACTTTTAATTCTGCACGCGAATGTGCCTTTAATGGCAGCAACGATATTAGGACTTGCAATACCGTAGAACATGCCTAGCTACTCCATCACATTTAATTTAAACGGGGGTCTGCTCGTGTCGAGGTTTTATATGTGCTAATGAAACATATATATACACCTGGTACCATTGTGTTACTACTTCTGAATTTCTATGTGGCTCTTTCATTTACTTGCAGTGTAGCCTTAGCGTTCGTTTCCACACCAGGATTCTAGCTTAGGATCGATAGAAGCACCTCCAAGGCATCCACGTCTTAAACATCTGGTGAAGCAACTAGCGGGAGCCGTGGCGGCGGCGATGGCAAGAGGAGTTGAGCTAGCTAGGGAGCCAGCCAGGAGGCTCGCCGTCCGCGTCGACTCCGTGGAGCTCTTCGCAAACCCTGACAGCCTCGGCAGGGCTCCGCGTCGATTCTGACGACCTCTACCGAACTCCACGTTGACTCTGAGCTCCTCACCCACTCTCCGTAGGGCTCCGCGTTAACGCCACCCCGCGGCGACTTCGTGGAGCTCCTCGCGGACCCTGACGGCCTCGGCAGGGCTCTGCGTCGATTGCAACATTGAAATCTTCGTCGAACTCCGCATCCATTTGCGGTCGAGACTCCGTCCGAGTCGATTCCGCTGAAGTGCACGTCGATTCCAACGACCTCCGCCGGACTCCGTGTCGACTCTACTGAGCTTCTTGCCCACTCCACCATCCAACGTTTGCTCCATCACCGCTTGCATGGCACCAAGCTACCCTACGTGATGACACCATTAGTACCTGCAATACCGTAGAACGTGCCTGCTCCCGCGTTTCTTACTCTCAAAAGCTAGGCCTTGGAGATTCTTTAGCCTATATACATGTACCGATCGACTGACTTTTGGTAGCTAGGCAGTGGTTGATTGTGCTCCGAGCCTAGCCCTGCTCCACTGGGATTAAAGCTTTGGCTTTTTCTCCGTGTGGCCCTTATTTCTGCTCTGTAGCTGCCCTTAGTATAATTGAATCTATAAAAAAGAGAAAAAAGTTACATCATCACGGATAATACAAAGAAATAAGACTTAAAAAGACCAAAAAAGTCAAAAAAAACTAAAAAGCCAAAAAAATTAAGAAGTTAGAAGTCGAGGCTCAATAGAGTGGTGTTGTGGAGGTGGTCTAGCCCCCGGTAACTAGACCTGCGATGGGCTTATTATGTGATTGACCCAATAAGTGTAGGGGAATGTACTAATATACCCTGACCTTTTGTAATTATGAAGCGGTAGGATGAAAATATCTCAGCCTACCTTATTCATGTGTGTAAACCTCTAAAGAGAGGTATGAGGAGTTGAGCTAGCTAGGGAGCAGACAGTGGCGGATCCAGGATTTTTACGATGGGTATTCGAACTTTAAAGTTAGGTTACTCAAGTACGTCGATACCGCGACTCACTATTTCCCCAAAATACCGATACAACAATACGTGTATATAGATACAATAAAAATACAAAAATATAGAAATTAATGATTTCTTACGAGAAAATAGCAAACTCACCATTTTTTATGTTACGGCTGGTTGCAAAGAAAGGGTCAGTATAGCAACCTACCATTTTACAACTAAATTAAAACAACTTGTTGTATCTTAACCCAATACTAAACTGACGATGAACACAGCATGTAACCTCATTGGTCCGAAGCAAGCTAAACATCAAAGATTCAAACCTTGCCTTCTTCAGTTAAAAATCATGCTAATTTCTGACTTCAATTCAACAGACCAACAGTAAACAAAGAATGCTAATTTCTAACTTCAATTCAAATCATGCTGCTGTAATGAATATTTGATGATCTCAAATTCTCAATAGCATTAACATCAAATAAATGATACCGAGAGAATCAGAGAAAGATACCAAAGCAATCAAGCAGAGCCACAGAGGTAGTCGGGGTCAGTGAAGAACTAAAGATGTGTTTCGCTGATGTGGTCCGTGGTCAGGGTGGAAGCGACGGCATTGACGCGTCGGAGTTGCGGGCCCACGCAGTGGCGGCTCAACCGGAGTAGGCTCGATGGGAGCTCGTTGTCGGCCGTGGAGGGAGGAGTAGATGCAGATATGGAAAAGGGCGGACCGGCGAACGGGCGGAAGCGCTGAGGCGGTGATGGGATGGCACCGAGTGCCAGATCTGGGGGCCACTAGCGCAGATCAGGAATGAGGAAGAAGGGGATATTAGTACCTGCAATACCGTAGAACATGCCTACTCCAGCGTTTCTGGCTCCGAAAAGCTAGGCCTTGGACACTCTGTAGCATATATACATGTACCGGCCGACGGACTTTTAGAAGCTAGGCAATAGCTGACAGTGCTCCAAATGAGCTTGGAGCACAGTCAACCACTGCCTAGCTAGGCACTTAATGCTTATTTTTACATTGTAGGGTGTAACTAAATCTATAAAAAGAAAAAAAGACTACATCACCACGGAAAATACAAGGAAATAAGAGTAAAAAAAGTCAAAAACCAAAAATAGAAATTAGGGAAGTTTGAAGCTGAGACTCAATGCAGTGGAAAACCCCCTCCACGGCAAATTTTTGGCACACAAGTAGATACCGTGCACGTATTTTGTTTTGAAGCCTGCAAGTCTCGAGCCGGCGGTGTGGGCCGAGGCAGGCCAATCTTGCAAATGCCAACTCGATGTATGGGGATAATATGATTTTTTTTATCTGTAGCAAGGCACGAGCATTGAGTTGGTGGTATTAGAAACAAAAGGTCTTGAATTTAAGATATGACTAATGTAATATTTACAAAAATAATTGTAGCTTATTTTGAGTCCACATCTTAGATACCGTGGAACCTAGATGTGAAAGGAGTGTTGAAGTATATTGCCAACCGATAAACTTTCTGTATGGTTATGCAAAACTAATTGGACTTGAAATTTTTTTTGTTGGTTCATCAGCTTAAATTTTTAGGAGAATAGACTAATGCATGCAACTCAATACCAATTTTCATACACAAGACCAAATTGCGCTTGAGAAACTCTCAGATCTCTGGTTTGACGCTGCACCAATGACGTCGAACGCTACTAGCTAGCTAACTCCCTATAAATACTCCATAGTTCGTATGTTTCAAAAGGCACGAGTTGTTGGAGCATCCGCAACAATGGCCTCCAAATTCACAGCGTCCTCTTCCTTCTTCCTCGCCATGATTCGTAGACCTTGTTCTAAATAGCCATGGTTTTTAACTTTTAGAAGTCAAAAACCATCTAAAATATGTTGGCATTTTAATGTGGTTTTTTTCCTTTGTGTTATCCGTATATATATAATTGTATTTTTTTATTTTTTCTTCTATTTTTTAGTTTTCCTCAATCGAATATCTCATATCCTATACCGGTTCAGCCATGCGTGTGTTTCAAGATTAGGTGGCGTGGCCAAACACTACTAGGTTGTCGGCGCTCTTGTTTCATTGAACGGTGATCTCAATGTAGGACCGGATAGCTACAGAGGGGTGAATGTTGCTTTCAATTTTTTCTCAAATGTTCACCAATCGTTCACTTCAATAGCTACAGAGCTATAAAGACATAATTATAACTTTTGATCATCAGTTATTGGTCTATAATGACAAATTTTCTTAGATTTATTGGACTTTTGTAAGTTAGTTTTTAGCTAGCTTTTGAAGCTCAATTGAATATCAGAGTCTAAAAATATGCACTTCAATTGGTATGTCCAAGCCTTCAAGGAGCAATAAAGAGTAAGATTATTAAAATATATTTTAAATATCTTTTCAAGTAAGTAATGAACCTTCAAATTTGGTCATATACATCTATTTCATATTCTTTATGGCCACTTTAAGTGGAATAAATTGGTATTGTTGTGGGGGTGGCCCAACACCCCGTGACTGGGCCTTCCAACTGGCCTAATATGTAATAGGCCCGACAGTGTAGAGGTGTAAATATACCAATGTACCCTCATCCTTTGTAAATACTAAGGGGTAGAATGGGGATTTCCCATTGTACCCCGCTCGTGTATATAAACCCCAGGAGGGTCTGGAGGGGGGGACATCCCCTCATTCTTACAGCTCTCCCCCAGATCTGGCTCTACTCTTCATCTCCTACGAGTCCCCTTCTTTACTGTTTGGCCTGTAGCCAGAATAGGTATCAAGCTCCATGTGTTGGAAATCCTTCTTTTGGGTTATCTAGGCTTATTGATTTTTTGAGATAAATACCAAAAGCGGATAATAATGTATAATAGCTTTGTTATTAAAGGGTATATTGCTAAAAAGGGGGGAATTCTTTATGCTTATGCTTTCACCATAATTTAGTTCCCTAACATTGTTCGTTTTTATCCAAATGCTATAATTGTTAATGGGTTTGTAATTCATCACCAAAAAGAGAAAGATTGTAAGCTCAAGCTCTATTAAGTTGGTTTTAGTGATAATGACAAATATACTTATGAGACTAACTTGCTTATTAGTTATAATATTGCCTAATCTCATTTGGATGCAATAAAAGATAAATGCAATTGTGAGACTAACATGTTTGAATGATTATAATATGGCTTAGTCTCGTTTGGATGAAATGGTGAAAATCATGGAGATGTGCATTCTACATCACTTTTCTACATCTTAGTGCATTCCTCGGATCTAAAATATAGATTGAACTCCACAAAAAATCTAAAATAAATATGTGCATATGTTTTTATTATACATTCTTGTGTGCACACTTTTTGGGGAGTTCACTCTATGTTTCGTGGTTTCATGAGTATTGGCCCATGTTTCTTTATCCATATATATTGGGATCTCTACTTGAAACATATTCTTTGAGTATATAAAACATGTGTAGTTCATATATACTCACATTGACTCATATTACTTTATACTCAATTATTTGTGTTTGTAAAAGGGGACTAACTTGTGTGTCAAGTGATTGAAAAATTTAGTCCTGTAATTCATTTGACTATCTGGAGATGCATGCTAAGATTTATAAGAAGATCGATATGGCTCGAGACAAAAGTTAGCATGTATTTGAATTTAAATTCTAAGGCCAACTATGTATTGTCAGGAAAAATCGGTAGTATCGGTGTGTAACCGACGGTACTACATGAAAGAATATGACCGGAGTAGTAGAGCGGAACTACCAAAACTTGAAAGTACCAACGTATAGCTGGTGGTACATTTTTTTCCAGAGCGCACCCCTTGAAACACTTAGTCTATCTGAAAGTGGCAGTAACGGAGTTTGAGCGATGGAACTACCGCCCAGCGGTATAACCGTAACTTTCGAGTGCTACTACTGGACACCGGAAGTTCTGGATTTATAGGCGGTATGATTTTTCCAGAAAAGACCAAGTTTTGGTCCTCAAGACAAACAGAACTATCGCGCCAGAAATCGGAACTACCGGACTTATAGTGGTGGAAGTACCGCACTTTAAGTTTGATGGTCTTATATTCAATTATTTACAATTATGATGGTTGTCATCAATTATCAAAGGAACGACTCAAGAATCTAGACCCGCCATTACGAGTTAATGGTATATTTTGCTAATTAATGACAATCACATTGTGGAACTAATATTTTTCATGAGTTGGATCAAACTAATATTTTTGATAATTAATGACAATCGCACTTTAAGTTTTTTTCCCATATTCGCTCGCATTATACGTGATGGGCTAACCTGTTTTTTATTTTTAGATTTTTTCAATTAAATATGCCAAAGAAACTTCAGCTATAAGCCCCTAAATTTCAGCCCAACCGAGCGGCCTTCGGCTTTTTCTCTGTGTGGCACTTAATGCTTATTTTTGCATTGTAGGGCGTAATTAAATATATAAAAAGAAAAAAGGTTATATCAACACAGACAATACAAGAAAATAAGAGTAAAAACAGGTTATACCATCACAAATAAAACAAGAAAATAAGTGTGGCCTTCGGCTTTTCTCTGTGCGATACTAATATCGTTGACTTTAATGGCAACGATATTAGTACCTGCAATACCGTAGAACATGCCTACTCCAGCGTTTCTGGCTCCCAAAAGCTAGGCCTTGGAGACTCTGTAGCCTATATACATGTACCGGCCGACGGACTTTTAGAAGCTAGGCAGTAGCTGACAGTGCTCCAAATGAGCTTGGAGCACAGTCAACCGCTGCATAGCTAGGCACTTAGTGCTTATTTTTCCATTGTAGGGTGTAATTTAATCTATAAAAAGAAAAAAGACTACATCATCACGAAAAATACAAGGAAATAAGAGTAAAAAAGTCAAAAACCAAAAATAGAAATTAGGGAAGTTTGAAGCTGAGACTCACGACAAATTTTTGGAACACAAGTAGATACCGTGCACATATTTTGTTTTGAAGCCTGCAAGTCTTGAGCCGACGGTGTGGGCCGAGGCAGGCCAATCTTGAAAATGCCAACTCGATGTATTGGGATAATATGATTTTTTTATCCGTAGCAAGGCACGAGCATTGAGTTGGTGGTATTAGAAACAAAAGGTCTTGAATTTAAGATATGACTAATGTAATATTTACAAAAATAATTGTAGCTTATTTTGAGTCCACATCTTAGATACCGTGGAACCTAGATGTGAAAGGAGTGTTGAAGTATATTGCCAACCGATAAACTTTCTGTATTGTTATGCAAAACTAATTGGACTTGAAAATTTTTTTGTTGGTTCATCAGCTTAAATTTTTAGGAGAATAGACTAATGCATGCAACTCAATAACAATTTTCATACACAAGACCAAATTGCGCTTGAGAAACTCTCTGTATCTGGTTGACGTACGCTGCACCAACAGCGTCGAACGCTACTAGCTAGCTAACTACCTATAAATACTCCATAGTTCGTATGTTTCAAAAGGCACGAGTTGTTGGAGCATCCGCAACAATGGCCTCCAAATTCACAGCGTCGTCTTCCTTCTTCCTCGCCATGATTCTTAGACCTTGTTCTAAATAGCCATGGTTTTTAACTTTTAGAAGTCAAAAACCATTTGAAACATGTTGGCATTTTAATGTGGTTTTTTTCCTTTGTGTTATCCGTATATATATAATTGCATTTTTTTTATTTTTTCTTCTATTTTTTAGTTTTCCTCAATCGAATATCTCATATCCTATACCGGTTCAGCCGTGCGTGCTTCAGTACTAGGGCTGGCGTGGCCAAACACTACTAGGTTGTCGGCGCTCTTGTTTCATTGAACGGTGATCTCAATGTAGGACTAGTTAGCTACAGAGGGGGTAAATGTTGCTTTCAATTTTTTCTCAAATGTTCACCAATCGTTCACTTCAATAGCTACAGAGCTATAAAGACATAATTATAACTTTTGATCATCAGTTATTGGTCTATAATGACAAATTTTCTTAGATTTATTGGACTTTTGTAAGTTAGTTTTTCAGCTAGCTTTTGAAGCTCAATTGAATGTCAGAGTCTAAAAATATGCACTTCAATTGGTATGTCCAAGCCTTCAAGGAGCTATAAAGAGTAAGATTATTAAAATATATTTTAAATATCTTTTCAAGTAAGTAATGAACCTTCAAATTTGGTCATATACATCTATTTCATATTCTTTATGGCCACTTTAAGTGGAATAAATTGGTATTGTTGTGGGGGTGGCCCAACACCCCGTGACTGGACCTTCCAACTGGCCTAATATATAATAGGCCCGATAGTGTAGAGGTGTAAATATACCAATGTACCCTCATCCTTTGTAAATACTAAGCGGTAGAATGGGGATTTCCCATTCTACCCCGCTCATCTATATAAACCCCCAGGAGGGGCTGGAGGAGGGGGGACATCCCCTCATTCTTACAGCTCTCCCCCAGATCTGGCTCTACTCTTCATCTCCTACGAGTCCCCTTCTTTACTGTTTGGCCTGTAGCCAGAATAGGTATCAAGCTCCATGTGTTGGAAATCCTTCTTTTGGGTTATCTAGGCTTATTGATTTTTTGAGATAAATACCAAAAGGGGATAATAATGTATAATAGCTTTGTTATTAAAGGGTATAATGCCAAAAGGGGGATAATAGTATTGTTAAAATTGCTAAAAAGGGGGAAATTCTTTATGCTTATGCTTTCACCATAATTTAGTTCCCTAACATTGTTCGTTTTTATCCAAATGCTATAATTGTTAATGGGTTTGTAATTCATCACCAAAAAGAGAAAGATTGTAAGCTCAAGCTCTATTAAGTTGGTTTTAGTGATAATGACAAATATACTTATGAGACTAACATGCTTATTAGTTATGATATTGCCTAATCTCATTTGGATGCAATAAATGATAAATGCAATTGTGAGACTAACATGTTTGAATGATTATAATATTGCTTAGTCTCATTTGGATGAAATGGTGAAAATCATGGAGATGTGCATTCTACATCACTTTTCTACATCTTAGTGCATTCCTCGGATCTAAAATATAGATTGAACTCTACAAAAAATCTAAAATAAATATGTGCGTATGTTTTTATTATACATTCTTGTGTGCACACTTTTAGGGGAGTTCACTTTATGTTTCGTGGTTTAATTAGTATTGGCCCATGTTTCTTTATCCATATATGTTGGGATCTCTACTTGAAATATATTCTTTGAGTATATAAAAAATGTGTAGTTCATATATACTCACATTGACTCATATTACTTTATACTCAATTATTTGTGTTTGTAAAAGGGGACTAACTTGTGTGTCAAGTGATTGAAAAGTCTAGTCCTGTAATTCATTTGACTATCTGGAGATGCATTCTAAGATTTATAAGAAGATCGATATGGCTCGAGACAAAAGTTAGCATGTATTTGAATTTAAATTCTAAGGCCAACTATGTATTGTCAGGAAAAATCGGTAGTATCGGTGTGTAACCGACGGTACTACCGCAGTACGGTATGACCGGAGTAGTAGAGCGGAGCTACCAAAACTTGAAAGTACCGACGTATAGCTGGTGGTACATTTTTTTCCAGAGCGCACCCCTTGAAACGCTTAGTCTATCTAAAAATGGCAGTAACGAAGTTTGAACGATGGAACTACCGCCCAGCGGTATAACCGTAACTTCCGAGTGCTACTACTGGACACCGGAAGTTCTGGATTTATAGGCGGTATGATTTTTCCAGAAAAGACCAAGTTTTTGTCCTCAAGACAAACAGAACTATCGCGCCAGAAATCGGAACTACCGGAGAGCGGAACTACCAGACTTATAGTGGTGGAAGTACCGCACTTTAAGTTTGATGGTCTTATATTCAATTATTTACAATTATGATGGTTGTCATCAATTATCAAAGGAACGACTGAAGAATCTAGATCCGCCATTACGAGTTAATGGTATATTTTGCTAATTAATGACAATCACATTGTGGAACTAATATTTTTCATGAGTTGGATCAAACTAATATTTTTGATAATTAATGACAATCGCACTTTAAGTTTTTTTCCCACATTCGCTCGCATTATACGTGATGGGCTAACCTGTTTTTTATTTTTTGATTTTTTTTAATCAAATATGCCAAAGAAACTTCAGCTATAAGCCCCTAAATTTTAGCCCAACCGAGCGGCCTTCGGCTTTTTCTCTATGTGGCACTTAATGCTTATTTTTGCATTGTAGGGCGTAATTAAATATACAAAAAGAAAAAAGGTTATATCAACACAGACAATACAAGAAAATAAGAGTAAAAAAAGGTTATACCATCACAAATAAAACAAGAAAATAAGTGTGGCCTTCGGCTTTTCTCTGTGCAATACTAATATCGTTGACTTTAATGGCAACGATATTAGTACCTGCAATACCGTAGAACATGCCTACTCCAGCGTTTCTGGCTCCGAAAAGCTAGGCCTTGGAGACTCTGTAGCCTATATACATGTACCGGCCGACGGACTTTTAGAAGCTAGGCAGTAGCTGACAGTGCTCCAAATGAGCTTGGAGCGCAGTCAACCGCTGCATAGCTAGGCACTTAATGCTTATTTTTCCATTGTATGGTGTAATTTAATCTATAAAAAGAAAAAAGACTACATCATCACGAAAAATACAAGGAAATAAGAGTAAAAAAGTCAAAAACCAAAAATAGAAATTAGGGAAGTTTGAAGCTGAGACTCACGACAAATTTTTGGAACACAAGTAGATACCGTGCACATATTTTGTTTTGAAGCCTGCAAGTCTTGAGCCGACGGTGTGGGCGAGGCAGGCCAATCTTGAAAATGCCAACTCGATGTATTGGGATAATATGATTTTTTTTATCCGTAGCAAGGCACGAGCATTGAGTTGGTGGTATTAGAAACAAAAGGTCTTGAATTTAAGATATGACTAATGTAATATTTACAAAAATAATTGTAGCTTATTTTGAGTCCACGTCTTAGATAGCGTGGAACCTAGATGTGAAAGGAGTGTTGAAGTATATTGCCAACCGATAAACTTTCTGTATGGTTATGCAAAACTAATTGGACTTGAAATTTTTTTTGTTGGTTCATCAGCTTAAATTTTTAGGAGAATAGACTAATGCATGCAACTCAATAACAATTTTCATACACAAGACCAAATTGCGCTTGAGAAACTCTCTCAGATCTGGTTGACATCTGCTGCACCAACAAAGATCGAATGCTACTAGCTAGCTAACTACCTATAAATACTCCATAGTTCGTATGTTTCAAAAGGCACGAGTTGTTGGAGCATCCGCAACAATGGCCTCCAAATTCACAGCGTCCTCTTCCTTTTTCCTGGCCATGATTCTTAGACCTCGTTCTAAGTAACGATTGTTTTTAACTTTTAGAAGTCAAAAACCATTTGAAACATGTTGGCGTTTTAACGCGGTTTTTTTCCTTTGTGTTATCCGTATAGATATAATTGTATTTTTTTCTTCTGTTTTTTAGTTTTCTTCTATCGAATATCTCAGATCCTATACCGGTTCAACCGTGCGTTCTTCGGTACTAGGGCCAGCGCGGCCAAACACTACCAGGTTGTCGGCGCTCCTGTTTCATTGAACAGTGATCTCAATGTAGGACCAAATAGCAACAGAGGGGGTGATTGTTGCTTTCATTTTTTTTCTCAAATGTTCACCAATCGTTCACTTCAACTGCTACAGAGCTATAAAGACATAATTATAACTTTTGATCCTCAATTATTGGTCTATAATGATAAATTTTCTTAGATTTATTGGACTTTTGTAAATTAGTTTTTCAGTTAGCTTTTGAAGCTCAATTGAATGTCAGAGTCTAAAAATCTGCACTTCAATTGGTATGTCCAAGCCTTCAAGGAGCTATAAAGAGTAAGATTATTTAAATATATTTTAAATATCTTTTCAAGTAAGTAACGAACCTTCAAATTTGGTCATATACATCTATTTCATATTCTTTATGGCCACTTTAAGTGGAATAAATTGGTATCAAGCTCCATGTGTTGGAAGTCCTTCTTTTGGGTTATCTAGGCTTATTGATTTTTTGTGATAAATACCAAAAGGGGAGAATAATGTATAATAGCTTTGTTATTAAAGGGTATAATGCTAAAAGGGGGATAATAGTATTGTTAAAATTGCTAAAAAGGGGGAAATTCTTTATGCTTATGCTTTCACCATAATTTAGTTCCCTAACATTGTTCGTTTTTATCCAAATGCTATAATTGTTAATGGGTTTGTAATTCATCACCAAAAAGGGAAAGATTGTAAGCTTAAGCTCTATTAAGTTAGTTTTTGTGATAATGACAAATATACTTATGAGACTAACATGCTTATTAGTTATAATATTGCCTAGTCTCATTTGGATGTTTGCAAATATATTTTGTAAATTGTTGGAGGTCATGCATTATCCCTCGGCATGGTCTAAGATTGTTTTTTACTATTTCCATGGACTTAGACCGGGATAGTGACTCCTTGGATATCTTATGATATTTACATAGATCTAATTTATTTGAGATCATGCAAATAGATGAGCTATGTAGCCCTCTGAATAAGCTTTCTATAGTGTCCAAGATCACTCAATTCCGATATCGAAGTCAAAAATTATAACCATTTTTTCAAGTGTCATATGTGGTGAAAAACCGAAAACAGAAGTACTGCTCTTATAACTGCGGTAGTTCCGAACACGATAGTACCGCAATTATAACTGCGGTAGTACCGTAAATGCTGAATAACGGCTATTTTTCTAGCCGTTATGATGGAAAACGGTAGTACCGCAATTACAGCGGTGGTAGTACATATTTCCCTGATTTTTTAGGAGTTTTGCTTTCAACGGCAAGTTTTTTTTTGTAATAAAGGTAGGGAACTAGGGATTGGAGGCATTAGACAGGTTTAATTAGTGCTAAATCTCTTTACACATGACGGAAGCTTTGTCTGGAGTAGCAAAGAATATGGACGTGTCGTCGTATGCATCGTAAAAATGAAAGTTTTTCCTTTTTCTTTTCCTGTGGCAACCGAATTCCCAGCTCTATATACGATTGTTTTCAGAAGTTTGGATACCAAGCTGCGGGAGGGGATATATGTTAGTGATATGCCCTAGAGACAATTATTGAGATGATTGTATCATTTCTATATTTATGATGTTTTGAATAATATGTTATTTTGTCTCTTGAATAAATGTGTTTCATATTGATCAACAAATACGTGACTTGTTCGTGGAACTATTTATTTATGTGTTGATGTTATTATAAATTACCTCTGATCTTATATCATTATGTGGGACAATTATGATTTACAGATCAGCACATTTATTGATTGATTATTATATTTCACAGATCATTAATATAGGATATCAAATCAATAATATGGACATATATTAGAGAACATGATATTGGAGTGACCAACCATAAGACACTGCAGGAATTGTTATTTTCTTAAGTGTCATCAGTTAATCTTATATATAGTGTACGTGGGATCCTTAAACCTGAGATCGTTATTGTTTTCTACGTATATAATAGTTTACTTAAGGGTTATCAAACACAACTCCGTGACTGGGCGATCATAAATGTAGCTTTCGAGTTTACCACCTCTCATAATCCCTGTCGGGCGCGCTGGTGCTAGCACGCCGACGCACGGTATTCCATCCTTGGACGTGTAGACCTCAGTAGAGGCGCTGGTACGACTGCGGCGCTGATCAGGACGATCGCGAGGAGGAGACGGTTGGCTGGAGGACGATCGACTACTCGACGCGCTCTTCGTTGAATCGGCTGCTTCGACTATACTTCCGCTGCACTGCACGTCTAGTGGTAACGATCTATGATATCTTACTCACATGGCTGGCTAATTTATGTGGTAGAAAATTTTAATTTGAGCTAGGTAGCCTACCCGTATCCTGAGGGCAAAACATGCGTGGATCAAAAGTTTGCTTAATTTGGATTTGCATTCGTGAACTGCGCATGCATGAAGAAGTCGAAGGAAGCAACAGTATGCATTCGTACAAATGAGGCGTATATGCATGTGTACGTACCCGCCGAGTTAGGCGCATGCACGTACCCCGCAACGGCCGATCTTTGTCCACGAGCGCACGTTGCGTCTGTTGGGTACTAGCGTTTACTCTGCGGAGAAACTAGCCTATAAATACTCCTCGATCCATGGCTCCGACCCATAGCATCCGCAACAATGGCCTCCAAGTCCATCGCCCTTTTCCTGGCAATGGCTGTTTTGGTCTTGGCGCCTGTCCAAGGTGGCCGTCAGCATAGCTCATGCAAAGCCCCACCACCACCACCAGCTCCTGCTCCTCCGCCGAAGGTGCGCCCCCCGACGCCAGCTCCTGCTCCTGCACCGATCGTGCGCCCCCCGACGCCAGCTCCTACTCCTACGCCGACACCAGCTCCCGTGCCGATCGTGCCCCCGACGCCAGCTCCTACTCCTGCACCGACACCAGCTCATGCGCCGATCGTGCCCCCGACGCCAGCTCCTGCGCCGATCGTGCCCCCGACACCAGCTCCTACTCCAGCGCCGACACCAGCTCCTGCGCCGATCGTGCCCCCGACGCCAGCTCCTACTCCTGCACCGACACCAGCTCTGCGCGATCGTGCGCCCCGACGCCAGCTCCTACTCCTACGCCGACACCAGCTCCTGCGCCCACCGTGCGCCCCCCGACGCCAGCTCCTACTCCTGCGCCTATCGTGCCCCCGACGCCAGCTCCTGCGCCGGCCAAGTCGCCGCCGCCCAAAGTGCCCCCTCCAAAGTCGCCGCCGCCCAACGGGCCACCACCTCCAAAGTGCCCAAAAAACATAATCGTCGACCTCACATTTTGCGCTGAACTTGGGCTGGCCGACCTGATCGGCAGTCCGGGCATGGCTAGGAAAGCGTGCTGCCCACCGATCGCTGCACTCCCAAGCCCCGACGCCGGCAAGTGCCTGTGCTCCGCCCTCAATCTCAATATCAATGCTGGTGCCAATGTCGACCTAGTCCCTTGGGTCAATGCGGCCCTTGGGGTCTGCGGCAAGGTTATCCTCCCCGCGCTCAAATGCTGATCTAAGCATGCTGTGTGGCGTCTCAATTATATATGAATAAGCTGCCGTTTAATTAATTAATTATATATGTACGTGATTGTGCCGTTTAAGCGTACGTACGGGTCTGCTCGTGTTGAGGTTTTATATGAATTAAACATATATATATACACACCAGGTACCATTGCATGCGCATGTGTTACGTACTACTTGTGAATTTCTATTAATTTAATTACTTGCAGTGTTCATATATATACCTCATGATCGATCAGTGTCTTCCTTTCCTGACATGCATGAAACTTTGCTAAATTTTGCATATATCCATGCCCGGGTGCCCCGTGATAATAATATACAGCTAGCGCTATATATACATATATATATATATACATATATATACATATATACATATATATATATATATATATATATATATATATATACATATATATATATATATATATATATATATATATATATATATATATATATACATATATATATATATATATGCCTTAGCATTCGTTTCCATTAATATATTCAAGCTTAGGATCGATAGAAGCATGCAGCATCCACATGATCTGGTGAAGCCAGCCGTGGCGGCGGCGATGGCAAGAGGAGTTGAGCTAGCTTGCTAGCTAGGGAGCAGATCAATTTCGAGCCAGCCTTCTTGGCGAAAACGCACGTGCCAGTATTTCTGCATGTTCCCACGTACTGATCGATCGGTGACACAAATCCATTATTAGTTTCTCCACCACTAGTCCAGCCGCGTCCATCGTTGACTTTTAATTCTGCACGCGAATGTGCCTTTAATGGCAGCAACGATATTAGGACTTGCAATACCGTAGAACATGCCTAGCTACTCCATCACATTTAATTTAAACGGGGGTCTGCTCGTGTCGAGGTTTTATATGTGCTAATGAAACATATATATACACCTGGTACCATTGTGTTACTACTTCTGAATTTCTATGTGGCTCTTTCATTTACTTGCAGTGTAGCCTTAGCGTTCGTTTCCACACCAGGATTCTAGCTTAGGATCGATAGAAGCACCTCCAAGGCATCCACGTCTTAAACATCTGGTGAAGCAACTAGCGGGAGCCGTGGCGGCGGCGATGGCAAGAGGAGTTGAGCTAGCTAGGGAGCCAGCCAGGAGGCTCGCCGTCCGCGTCGACTCCGTGGAGCTCTTCGCAAACCCTGACAGCCTCGGTAGGGCTCCGCGTCGATTCTGACGACCTCTACCGAACTCCACGTTGACTCTGAGCTCCTCGCCCACTCTCCGTAGGGCTCCGCGTTAATGCCACCCCGCGGCGACTTCGTGGAGCTCCTCGCGGACCCTGACGGCCTCGGCAGGGCTCTGCGTCGATTGCAACATTGAAATCTTCGTCGAACTCCGCATCCATTTGCGGTCGAGACTCCGTCCGAGTCGATTCCGCTGAAGTGCACGTCGATTCCAACGACCTCCGCCGGACTCCGTGTCGACTCTACTGAGCTTCTTGCCCACTCCACCATCCAACGTTTGCTCCATCACCGCTTGCATGGCACCAAGCTACCCTACGTGATGACACCATTAGTACCTGCAATACCGTAGAACGTGCCTGCTCCCGCGTTTCTTACTCTCAAAAGCTAGGCCTTGGAGATTCTTTAGCCTATATACATGTACCGATCGACTGACTTTTGGTAGCTAGGCAGTGGTTGATTGTGCTCCGAGCCTAGCCCTGCTCCACTGGGATTAAAGCTTTGGCTTTTTCTCCGTGTGGCCCTTATTTCTGCTCTGTAGCTGCCCTTAGTATAATTGAATCTATAAAAAAGAGAAAAAAGTTACATCATCACGGATAATACAAAGAAATAAGACTTAAAAAGACCAAAAAAGTCAAAAAAAACTAAAAAGCCAAAAAAATTAAGAAGTTAGAAGTCGAGGCTCAATAGAGTGGTGTTGTGGAGGTGGTCTAGCCCCCGGTAACTAGACCTGCGATGGGCTTATTATGTGATTGACCGAATAAGTGTAGGGGAATGTACTAATATACCCTGACCTTTTGTAATTATGAAGCGGTAGGATGAAAATATCTCAGCCTACCTTATTCATGTGTGTAAACCTCTAAAGAGAGGTATGAGGAGTTGAGCTAGCTAGGGAGCAGACAGTGGCGGATCCAGGATTTTTACGATGGGTATTCGAACTTTAAAGTTAGGTTACTCAAGTACGTCGATACCGCGACTCACTATTTCCCCAAAATACCGATACAACAATACGTGTATATAGATACAATAAAAATACAAAAATATAGAAATTAATGATTTCTTACGAGAAAATAGCAAACTCACCATTTTTTATGTTACGGCTGGTTGCAAAGAAAGGGTCAGTATAGCAACCTACCATTTTACAACTAAATTAAAACAACTTGTTGTATCTTAACCCAATACTAAACTGACGATGAACACAGCATGTAACCTCATTGGTCCGAAGCAAGCTAAACATCAAAGATTCAAACCTTGCCTTCTTCAGTTAAAAATCATGCTAATTTCTGACTTCAATTCAACAGACCAACAGTAAACAAAGAATGCTAATTTCTAACTTCAATTCAAATCATGCTGCTGTAATGAATATTTGATGATCTCAAATTCTCAATAGCATTAACATCAAATAAATGATACCGAGAGAATCAGAGAAAGATACCAAAGCAATCAAGCAGAGCCACAGAGGTAGTCGGGGTCAGTGAAGAACTAAAGATGTGTTTCGCTGATGTGGTCCGTGGTCAGGGTGGAAGCAGACGGCATTGACGTCGGAGTTGCGGGCCCACGCAGTGGCGGCTCAACCGGAGTAGGCTCGATGGGAGCTCGTTGTCGGCCGTGGAGGGAGGAGTAGATGCAGATATGGAAAAGGGCGGACCGGCGAACGGGCGGAAGCGCTGAGGCGGTGATGGGATGGCACCGAGTGCCAGATCTGGGGGCCACTAGCGCAGATCAGGAATGAGGAAGAAGGGGATATTAGTACCTGCAATACCGTAGAACATGCCTACTCCAGCGTTTCTGGCTCCGAAAAGCTAGGCCTTGGACACTCTGTAGCATATATACATGTACCGGCCGACGGACTTTTAGAAGCTAGGCAATAGCTGACAGTGCTCCAAATGAGCTTGGAGCACAGTCAACCACTGCCTAGCTAGGCACTTAATGCTTATTTTTACATTGTAGGTGTAACTAAATCTATAAAAAGAAAAAAGACTACATCACCACGGAAAATACAAGGAAATAAGAGTAAAAAGTCAAAACCAAAAATAGAAATTAGGAAGTTTGAAGTCGAGACTCAATGCAAGTGGAAAACCCCTCCACGGCAAATTTTGGCACACAAGTAGATACAGTGCACGTATTTTGTTTTGAAGCCTGCAAGTCTCGAGCGGGGTGTGGGCCGAGGCAGCCAATCTTGCAAATGCCAACTCGATGTATGGGGATAATATGATTTTTTTATCTCAGAGCAAGGCACGAGCATTGAGTTGGTGGTATTAGAAACAAAAGGTCTTGAATTTAAGATATGACTAATGTAATATTTACAAAAATAATTGTAGCTTATTTTGAGTCCACATCTTAGATACCGTGGAACCTAGATGTGAAAGGAGTGTTGAAGTATATTGCCAACCGATAAACTTTCTGTATGGTTATGCAAAACTAATTGGACTTGAAATTTTTTTTGTTGGTTCATCAGCTTAAATTTTTAGGAGAATAGACTAATGCATGCAACTCAATACCAATTTTCATACACAAGACCAAATTGCGCTTGAGAAACTCTCTGTATCTGGTTGACGTACGCTGCACCAACAGCGTCGAACGCTACTAGCTAGCTAACTCCCTATAAATACTCCATAGTTCGTATGTTTCAAAAGGCACGAGTTGTTGGAGCATCCGCAACAATGGCCTCCAAATTCACAGCGTCCTCTTCCTTCTTCCTCGCCATGATTCGTAGACCTTGTTCTAAATAGCCATGGTTTTTAACTTTTAGAAGTCAAAAACCATCTGAAATATGTTGGCATTTTAATGTGGTTTTTTTCCTTTGTGTTATCCGTATATATATAATTGTATTTTTTTTTATTTTTTCTTCTATTTTTTAGTTTTCCTCAATCGAATATCTCATATCCTATACCGGTTCAGCCATGCGTGCTTCAGTACTAGGGCTGGCGTGGCCAAACACTACTAGGTTGTCGGCGCTCTTGTTTCATTGAACGGTGATCTCAATGTAGGACCGGATAGCTACAGAGGGGGTGAATGTTGCTTTCAATTTTTTCTCAAATGTTCACCAATCGTTCACTTCAATAGCTACAGAGCTATAAAGACATAATTATAACTTTTGATCATCAGTTATTGGTCTATAATGACAAATTTTCTTAGATTTATTGGACTTTTGTAAGTTAGTTTTTAGCTAGCTTTTGAAGCTCAATTGAATATCAGAGTCTAAAAATATGCACTTCAATTGGTATGTCCAAGCCTTCAAGGAGCAATAAAGAGTAAGATTATTAAAATATATTTTAAATATCTTTTCAAGTAAGTAATGAACCTTCAAATTTGGTCATATACATCTATTTCATATTCTTTATGGCCACTTTAAGTGGAATAAATTGGTATTGTTGTGGGGGTGGCCCAACACCCCGTGACTGGGCCTTCCAACTGGCCTAATATGTAATAGGCCCGACAGTGTAGAGGTGTAAATATACCAATGTACCCTCATCCTTTGTAAATACTAAGGGGTAGAATGGGGATTTCCCATTGTACCCCGCTCGTGTATATAAACCCGGGAGGGTGCGGAGGGGGACATCCTCATTCTTACTGACTCTCCCCGGATCTGGCTCTACTCTTCATCTCCTACGAGTCCCCTTCTTTACTGTTTGGCCTGTAGCCAGAATAGGTATCAAGCTCCATGTGTTGGAAATCCTTCTTTTGGGTTATCTAGGCTTATTGATTTTTTGAGATAAATACCAAAAGCGGATAATAATGTATAATAGCTTTGTTATTAAAGGGTATATTGCTAAAAAGGGGGGAATTCTTTATGCTTATGCTTTCACCATAATTTAGTTCCCTAACATTGTTCGTTTTTATCCAAATGCTATAATTGTTAATGGGTTTGTAATTCATCACCAAAAAGAGAAAGATTGTAAGCTCAAGCTCTATTAAGTTGGTTTTAGTGATAATGACAAATATACTTATGAGACTAACTTGCTTATTAGTTATAATATTGCCTAATCTCATTTGGATGCAATAAAAGATAAATGCAATTGTGAGACTAACATGTTTGAATGATTATAATATGGCTTAGTCTCGTTTGGATGAAATGGTGAAAATCATGGAGATGTGCATTCTACATCACTTTTCTACATCTTAGTGCATTCCTCGGATCTAAAATATAGATTGAACTCCACAAAAAATCTAAAATAAATATGTGCATATGTTTTTATTATACATTCTTGTGTGCACACTTTTTGGGGAGTTCACTCTATGTTTCGTGGTTTCATGAGTATTGGCCCATGTTTCTTTATCCATATATATTGGGATCTCTACTTGAAACATATTCTTTGAGTATATAAAACATGTGTAGTTCATATATACTCACATTGACTCATATTACTTTATACTCAATTATTTGTGTTTGTAAAAGGGGACTAACTTGTGTGTCAAGTGATTGAAAAATTTAGTCCTGTAATTCATTTGACTATCTGGAGATGCATGCTAAGATTTATAAGAAGATCGATATGGCTCGAGACAAAAGTTAGCATGTATTTGAATTTAAATTCTAAGGCCAACTATGTATTGTCAGGAAAAATCGGTAGTATCGGTGTGTAACCGACGGTACTACCGCAGTACGGTATGACCGGAGTAGTAGAGCGGAACTACCAAAACTTGAAAGTACCAACGTATAGCTGGTGGTACATTTTTTTCCAGAGCGCACCCCTTGAAACACTTAGTCTATCTGAAAGTGGCAGTAACGGAGTTTGAGCGATGGAACTACCGCCCAGCGGTATAACCGTAACTTTCGAGTGCTACTACTGGACACCGGAAGTTCTGGATTTATAGGCGGTATGATTTTTCCAGAAAAGACCAAGTTTTGGTCCTCAAGACAAACAGAACTATCGCGCCAGAAATCGGAACTACCGGACTTAGAGTGGTGGAAGTACCGCACTTTAAGTTTGATGGTCTTATATTCAATTATTTACAATTATGATGGTTGTCATCAATTATCAAAGGAACGACTCAAGAATCTAGACCCGCCATTACGAGTTAATGGTATATTTTGCTAATTAATGACAATCACATTGTGGAACTAATATTTTTCATGAGTTGGATCAAACTAATATTTTTGATAATTAATGACAATCGCACTTTAAGTTTTTTCCCATATTCGCTCGCATTATACGTGATGGGCTAACCTGTTTTTTATTTTTAGATTTTTTTAATTAAATATGCCAAAGAAACTTCAGCAATAAGCCCCTAAATTTCAGCCCAACCGAGCGGCCTTCGGCTTTTTCTCTGTGTGGCACTTAATGCTTATTTTTGCATTGTAGGGCGTAATTAAATATATAAAAAGAAAAAAGGTTATATCAACACAGACAATACAAGAAAATAAGAGTAAAAACAGGTTATACCATCACAAATAAAACAAGAAAATAAGTGTGGCCTTCGGCTTTTCTCTGTGCGATACTAATATCGTTGACTTTAATGGCAACGATATTAGTACCTGCAATACCGTAGAACATGCCTACTCCAGCGTTTCTGGCTCCCAAAAGCTAGGCCTTGGAGACTCTGTAGCCTATATACATGTACCAGCCGACGGACTTTTAGAAGCTAGGCAGTAGCTGACAGTGCTCCAAATGAGCTTGGAGCACAGTCAACCGCTGCATAGCTAGGCACTTAGTGCTTATTTTTCCATTGTAGGGTGTAATTTAATCTATAAAAAGAAAAAAGACTACATCATCACGAAAAATACAAGGAAATAAGAGTAAAAAAGTCAAAAACCAAAAATAGAAATTAGGGAAGTTTGAAGCTGAGACTCACGACAAATTTTTGGAACACAAGTAGATACCGTGCACATATTTTGTTTTGAAGCCTGCAAGTCTTGAGCCGACGGTGTGGGCCGAGGCAGGCCAATCTTGAAAATGCCAACTCGATGTATTGGGATAATATGATTTTTTTTATCCGTAGCAAGGCACGAGCATTGAGTTGGTGGTATTAGAAACAAAAGGTCTTGAATTTAAGATATGACTAATGTAATATTTACAAAAATAATTGTAGCTTATTTTGAGTCCACATCTTAGATATCGTGGAACGTAGATGTGAAAGGAGTGTTGAAGTATATTGCCAACCGATAAACTTTCTGTATTGTTATGCAAAACTAATTGGACTTGAAAATTTTTTTGTTGGTTCATCAGCTTAAATTTTTAGGAGAATAGACTAATGCATGCAACTCAATAACAATTTTCATACACAAGACCAAATTGCGCTTGAGAAACTCTCTGTATCTGGTTGACGTACGCTGCACCAACAGCGTCGAACGCTACTAGCTAGCTAACTACCTATAAATACTCCATAGTTCGTATGTTTCAAAAGGCACGAGTTGTTGGAGCATCCGCAACAATGGCCTCCAAATTCACAGCGTCGTCTTCCTTCTTCCTCGCCATGATTCTTAGACCTTGTTCTAAATAGCCATGGTTTTTAACTTTTAGAAGTCAAAAACCATTTGAAACATGTTGGCATTTTAATGTGGTTTTTTTCCCTTGTGTTATCCGTATATATATAATTGCATTTTTTTTATTTTTTCTTCTATTTTTTAGTTTTCCTCAATCGAATATCTCATATCCTATACCGGTTCAGCCGTGCGTGCTTCAGTACTAGGGCTGGCGTGGCCAAACACTACTAGGTTGTCGGCGCTCTTGTTTCATTGAACGGTGATCTCAATGTAGGACCAGTTAGCTACAGAGGGGGTAAATGTTGCTTTCAATTTTTTCTCAAATGTTCACCAATCGTTCACTTCAATAGCTACAGAGCTATAAAGACATAATTATAACTTTTGATCATCAGTTATTGGTCTATAATGACAAATTTTCTTAGATTTATTGGACTTTTGTAAGTTAGTTTTTCAGCTAGCTTTTGAAGCTCAATTGAATGTCAGAGTCTAAAAATATGCACTTCAATTGGTATGTCCAAGCCTTCAAGGAGCTATAAAGAGTAAGATTATTAAAATATATTTTAAATATCTTTTCAAGTAAGTAATGAACCTTCAAATTTGGTCATATACATCTATTTCATATTCTTTATGGCCACTTTAAGTGGAATAAATTGGTATTGTTGTGGGGGTGGCCCAACACCCGTGATGGAGCCTTCCAAGCGGCCTAATATATAATAGGCCCGATAGTGTAGAGGTGTAAATATACCAATGTACCCTCATCCTTTGTAAATACTAAGCGGTAGAATGGGGATTTCCCATTCTACCCGCTCATCTATATAAACCCCGGGAGGGGCGGAGAGGGGACATCCTCATTCTTACAGACTCTCCCCAGATCCGGCTCTACTCTTCATCTCCTACGAGTCCCCTTCTTTCTTTGTTTGGCTGTGAGCTGAATAGGTATCAAGCTCCATGTGTTGGAAATCCTTCTTTGGGTTATCTAGGCTTATTGATTTTTTGAGATAAATACCAAAAGGGGATAATAATGTATAATAGCTTTGTTATTAAAGGGTATAATGCCAAAAGGGGGATAATAGTATTGTTAAAATTGCTAAAAAGGGGGAAATTCTTTATGCTTATGCTTTCACCATAATTTAGTTCCCTAACATTGTTCGTTTTTATCCAAATGCTATAATTGTTAATGGGTTTGTAATTCATCACCAAAAAGAGAAAGATTGTAAGCTCAAGCTCTATTAAGTTGGTTTTAGTGATAATGACAAATATACTTATGAGACTAACATGCTTATTAGTTATGATATTGCCTAATCTCATTTGGATGCAATAAATGATAAATGCAATTGTGAGACTAACATGTTTGAATGATTATAATATTGCTTAGTCTCATTTGGATGAAATGGTGAAAATCATGGAGATGTGCATTCTACATCACTTTTCTACATCTTAGTGCATTCCTCGGATCTAAAATATAGATTGAACTCTACAAAAAATCTAAAATAAATATGTGCGTATGTTTTTATTATACATTCTTGTGTGCACACTTTTAGGGGAGTTCACTTTATGTTTCGTGGTTTAATTAGTATTGGCCCATGTTTCTTTATCCATATATGTTGGGATCTCTACTTGAAATATATTCTTTGAGTATATAAAAAATGTGTAGTTCATATATACTCACATTGACTCATATTACTTTATACTCAATTATTTGTGTTTGTAAAAGGGGACTAACTTGTGTGTCAAGTGATTGAAAAGTCTAGTCCTGTAATTCATTTGACTATCTGGAGATGCATTCTAAGATTTATAAGAAGATCGATATGGCTCGAGACAAAAGTTAGCATGTATTTGAATTTAAATTCTAAGGCCAACTATGTATTGTCAGGAAAAATCGGTAGTATCGGTGTGTAACCGACGGTACTACCGCAGTACGGTATGACCGGAGTAGTAGAGCGGAGCTACCAAAACTTGAAAGTACCGACGTATAGCTGGTGGTACATTTTTTTCCAGAGCGCACCCCTTGAAACGCTTAGTCTATCTAAAAATGGCAGTAACGGAGTTTGAACAATGGAACTACCGCCCAGCGGTATAACCGTAACTTCCGAGTGCTACTACTGGACACCGGAAGTTCTGGATTTATAGGCGGTATGATTTTTCCAGAAAAGACCAAGTTTTGGTCCTCAAGACAAACAGAACTATCGCGCCAGAAATCGGAACTACCGGAGAGCGGAACTACCAGACTTATAGTGGTGGAAGTACCGCACTTTAAGTTTGTTGGTCTTATATTCAATTATTTACAATTATGATGGTTGTCATCAATTATCAAAGGAACGACTGAAGAATCTAGATCCGCCATTACGAGTTAATGGTATATTTTGCTAATTAATGACAATCACATTGTGGAACTAATATTTTTCATGAGTTGGATCAAACTAATATTTTTGATAATTAATGACAATCGCACTTTAAGTTTTTTTCCCACATTCGCTCGCATTATACGTGATGGGCTAACCTGTTTTTTATTTTTAGATTTTTTTAATCAAATATGCCAAAGAAACTTCAGCTATAAGCCCCTAAATTTTAGCCCAACCGAGCGGCCTTCGGCTTTTTCTCTGTGTGGCACTTAATGCTTATTTTTGCATTGTAGGCGTAATTAAATATACAAAAAGAAAAAAGGTTATATCAACACAGACAATACAAGAAAATAAGAGTAAAAAAAGGTTATACCATCACAAATAAAACAAGAAAATAAGTGTGGCCTTCGGCTTTTCTCTGTGCAATACTAATATCGTTGACTTTAATGGCAACGATATTAGTACCTGCAATACCGTAGAACATGCCTACTCCAGCGTTTCTGGCTCCGAAAAGCTAGGCCTTGAGACTCAGAGCCTATATACATGTACCGCCGACGGACTTTTAGAAGCTAGGCAGTAGCTGACAGTGCTCCAAATGAGCTTGGAGCGCAGTCAACCGCTGCATAGCTAGGCACTTAATGCTTATTTTTCCATTGTATGGTGTAATTTAATCTATAAAAAGAAAAAAGACTACATCATCACGAAAAATACAAGGAAATAAGAGTAAAAAAGTCAAAAACCAAAAATAGAAATTAGGGAAGTTTGAAGCTGAGACTCACGACAAATTTTTGGAACACAAGTAGATATCGTGCACATATTTTGTTTTGAAGCCTGCAAGTCTTGAGCCGACGGTGTGGGCCGAGGCAGGCCAATCTTGAAAATGCCAACTCGATGTATTGGGATAATATGATTTTTTTTATCCGTAGCAAGGCACGAGCATTGAGTTGGTGGTATTAGAAACAAAAGGTCTTGAATTTAAGAGATGACTAATGTAATATTTACAAAAATAATTGTAGCTTATTTTGAGTCCACGTCTTAGATAGCGTGGAACCTAGATGTGAAAGGAGTGTTGAAGTATATTGCCAACCGATAAACTTTCTGTATGGTTATGCAAAACTAATTGGACTTGAAAATTTTTTGTTGGTTCATCAGCTTAAATTTTTAGGAGAATAGACTAATGCATGCAACTCAATAACAATTTTCATACACAAGACCAAATTGCGCTTGAGAAACTCTCTGTATCTGGTTGACATACGCTGCACCAACAGCATCGAATGCTACTAGCTAGCTAACTACCTATAAATACTCCATAGTTCGTATGTTTCAAAAGGCACGAGTTGTTGGAGCATCCGCAACAATGGCCTCCAAATTCACAGCGTCCTCTTCCTTTTTCCTGGCCATGATTCTTAGACCTCGTTCTAAGTAACGATTGTTTTTAACTTTTAGAAGTCAAAAACCATTTGAAACATGTTGGCGTTTTAACGCGGTTTTTTTCCTTTGTGTTATCCGTATAGATATAATTGTATTTTTTTTCTTCTATTTTTTAGTTTTCCTCAATCGAATATCTCATATCCTATACCGGTTCAGCCGTGCGTGCTTCAGTACTAGGGCTGGCGTGGCCAAACACTACTAGGTTGTCGGCGCTCTTGTTTCATTGAACGGTGATCTCAATGTAGGACCAGTTAGCTACAGAGGGGGTAAATGTTGCTTTCAATTTTTTCTCAAATGTTCACCAATCGTTCACTTCAATAGCTACAGAGCTATAAAGACATAATTATAACTTTTGATCATCAGTTATTGGTCTATAATGACAAATTTTCTTAGATTTATTGGACTTTTGTAAGTTAGTTTTTCAGCTAGCTTTTGAAGCTCAATTGAATGTCAGAGTCTAAAAATATGCACTTCAATTGGTATGTCCAAGCCTTCAAGGAGCTATAAAGAGTAAGATTATTAAAATATATTTTAAATATCTTTTCAAGTAAGTAATGAACCTTCAAATTTGGTCATATACATCTATTTCATATTCTTTATGGCCACTTTAAGTGGAATAAATTGGTATTGTTGTGGGGGTGGCCCAACACCCCGTGACTGGGCCTTCCAACTGGCCTAATATATAATAGGCCCGATAGTGTAGAGGTGTAAATATACCAATGTACCCTCATCCTTTGTAAATACTAAGCGGTAGAATGGGGATTTCCCATTCTACCCCGCTCATCTATATAAACCCCCAGGAGGGGCAGGAGGGGGGACATCCCCTCATTCTTACAGCTCTCCCCCAGATCTGGCTCTACTCTTCATCTCCTACGAGTCCCCTTCTTTACTGTTTGGCCTGTAGCCAGAATAGGTATCAAGCTCCATGTGTTGGAAATCCTTCTTTTGGGTTATCTAGGCTTATTGATTTTTTGAGATAAATACCAAAAGGGGATAATAATGTATAATAGCTTTGTTATTAAAGGGTATAATGCCAAAAGGGGGATAATAGTATTGTTAAAATTGCTAAAAAGGGGGAAATTCTTTATGCTTATGCTTTCACCATAATTTAGTTCCCTAACATTGTTCGTTTTTATCCAAATGCTATAATTGTTAATGGGTTTGTAATTCATCACCAAAAAGAGAAAGATTGTAAGCTCAAGCTCTATTAAGTTGGTTTTAGTGATAATGACAAATATACTTATGAGACTAACATGCTTATTAGTTATGATATTGCCTAATCTCATTTGGATGCAATAAATGATAAATGCAATTGTGAGACTAACATGTTTGAATGATTATAATATTGCTTAGTCTCATTTGGATGAAATGGTGAAAATCATGGAGATGTGCATTCTACATCACTTTTCTACATCTTAGTGCATTCCTCGGATCTAAAATATAGATTGAACTCTACAAAAAATCTAAAATAAATATGTGCGTATGTTTTTATTATACATTCTTGTGTGCACACTTTTAGGGGAGTTCACTTTATGTTTCGTGGTTTAATTAGTATTGGCCCATGTTTCTTTATCCATATATGTTGGGATCTCTACTTGAAATATATTCTTTGAGTATATAAAAAATGTGTAGTTCATATATACTCACATTGACTCATATTACTTTATACTCAATTATTTGTGTTTGTAAAAGGGGACTAACTTGTGTGTCAAGTGATTGAAAAGTCTAGTCCTGTAATTCATTTGACTATCTGGAGATGCATTCTAAGATTTATAAGAAGATCGATATGGCTCGAGACAAAAGTTAGCATGTATTTGAATTTAAATTCTAAGGCCAACTATGTATTGTCAGGAAAAATCGGTAGTATCGGTGTGTAACCGACGGTACTACCGCAGTACGGTATGACCGGAGTAGTAGAGCGGAGCTACCAAAACTTGAAAGTACCGACGTATAGCTGGTGGTACATTTTTTTCCAGAGCGCACCCCTTGAAACGCTTAGTCTATCTAAAAATGGCAGTAACGGAGTTTGAACGATGGAACTACCGCCCAGCGGTATAACCGTAACTTCCGAGTGCTACTACTGGACACCGGAAGTTCTGGATTTATAGGCGGTATGATTTTTCCAGAAAAGACCAAGTTTTGGTCCTCAAGACAAACAGAACTATCGCACCAGAAATCGGAACTACCGGAGAGCGGAACTACCAGACTTATAGTGGTGGAAGTACCACACTTTAAGTTTGATGGTCTTATATTCAATTATTTACAATTATGATGGTTGTCATCAATTATCAAAGGAACGACTGAAGAATCTAGATCCGCCATTACGAGTTAATGGTATATTTTGCTAATTAATGACAATCACATTGTGGAACTAATATTTTTCATGAGTTGGATCAAACTAATATTTTTGATAATTAATGACAATCGCACTTTAAGTTTTTTTCCCATATTCGCTCGCATTATACGTGATGGGCTAACCTGTTTTTTATTTTTAGATTTTTTTAATTAAATATGCCAAAGAAACTTCAGCTATAAGCCCCTAAATTTCAGCCCAACCGAGCGGCCTTCGGCTTTTTCTCTGTGTGGCACTTAATGCTTATTTTTGCATTGTAGGGCGTAATTAAATATATAAAAAGAAAAAAGGTTATATCAACACAGACAATACAAGAAAATAAGAGTAAAAACAGGTTATACCATCACAAATAAAACAAGAAAATAAGTGTGGCCTTCGGCTTTTCTCTGTGCGATACTAATATCGTTGACTTTAATGGCAACGATATTAGTACCTGCAATACCGTAGAACATGCCTACTCCAGCGTTTCTGGCTCCCAAAAGCTAGGCCTTGGAGACTCTGTAGCCTATATACATGTACCAGCCGACGGACTTTTAGAAGCTAGGCAGTAGCTGACAGTGCTCCAAATGAGCTTGGAGCACAGTCAACCGCTGCATAGCTAGGCACTTAGTGCTTATTTTTCCATTGTAGGGTGTAATTTAATCTATAAAAAGAAAAAAAGACTACATCATCACGAAAAATACAAGGAAATAAGAGTAAAAAAGTCAAAAACCAAAAATAGAAATTAGGGAAGTTTGAAGCTGAGACTCACGACAAATTTTTGGAACACAAGTAGATACCGTGCACATATTTTGTTTTGAAGCCTACAAGTCTTGAGCCGACGGTGTGGGCCGAGGCAGGCCAATCTTGAAAATGCCAACTCGATGTATTGGGATAATATGATTTTTTTATCCGTAGCAAGGCACGAGCATTGAGTTGGTGGTATTAGAAACAAAAGGTCTTGAATTTAAGATATGACTAATGTAATATTTACAAAAATAATTGTAGCTTATTTTGAGTCCACATCTTAGATACCGTGGAACCTAGATGTGAAAGGAGTGTTGAAGTATATTGCCAACCGATAAACTTTCTGTATTGTTATGCAAAACTAATTGGACTTGAAAATTTTTTTGTTGGTTCATCAGCTTAAATTTTTAGGAGAATAGACTAATGCATGCAACTCAATAACAATTTTCATACACAAGACCAAATTGCGCTTGAGAAACTCTGGGACTTAAGCCCGAGCACAGCCCTCAGCCCCACACTCCCTCACTCCCCAAACATAAAACCGAACGCACCCAACGCCGCCGCCGCCGCCGCTCTCCCCCTCCAAATCCACTCAATTGAGTTGATTTTTCTCGCGATTTTGGTTCCAAATTGACCAAGCAAGGTGAACTCCTCCCCTCCTTTGATTTTTTGCAATAAATTTGGTTTATTTGAGGTACATTTTGTAGGACAAGATTTGAAACCCTAGACGAAATTAGTTGGATTTGGCTCGATTTTAGGTTGGATTTGAGTTGAATATGCGTAATGTAAGAGTAGTTATGGGTATAGATTCGTTTTTAGGGTTTGATTTGAGTGAAATTGATGAATCCATATGCTAGGTTTAGGGTGTAGATTTTAGGGTGAAATTGATATGATTTTAGGGTTTGATATGAATCCATGTGAAATTGATGAAATAGGATTTGATATGATTTTAGGGTGTAGATTCAGTTTTAGGGTTTTTAGGATGTAAGAGGAGCCCTAGGTTTGAAATAGGAAGATGGGTAGAAGTAATGAATGATAAGTGATATTAGTAATTTAGTTTATCCGATATGGCACATCAGTTTTCGTTAAAAGTTCTAGCATTTTGTTATTACGGCCGATTGGACTAAGGTATGTTTGCTTGTTGTACTATAGATCGATAAGCTTGTGATTTTGTACCATGGTGGAACTGTGAAGAGAAATGACAATGGAGGTGTTGATTGGGAGGGTATGGAAGAGACCACGTTGCTATTTAGTTCACATCCGTCGTATGGTGAGGCTATTTGTCGCTTAAAAGAGAGGCTGGGATGGACAGATGAGCATGGTGATGTCGTTTTACAAGGATTGATTGATGTTGGGTCATCAAAGGGGCCGCGTATAAAGAGGTTGGTTTCGATTGGCAGCGACGGTGAATGGGATAACATGTGGCCATCGTTTTGGACTCAGAGATCAGAGCACCTGACTTGTTCATGCGAATGGTGATGAGAGATCCATCACCTCCTAGGGCTGCATTTGATCCCAATGACTCACCGTTGGTTGGGTCACCGGCTCATAAAGAGATCGAGGTGCAAGTTGAACCCTCGGCTCAAGCTGCTTATGAGGATGCGAGGGTTGTGGACTCAGATGATGACAGACCGGTCCTAGGTTTGAAGTCTAGCGAAATTGAGCTGTTGAGAAAATTGTTTCCTGGCCGTGATCCGCTAGTGTCCGATTACAATGACCTAAACAATGCACATAGGGCTGTCACGGATGGAGGGCAAACGCAGAGGGACGTACCTAGGCCTGGGGCTAGTATCATAATCCACAAGGGTCATGTTTTTAAGGATATGTCAGCATTGAAGATATAGTTGAAAGAGTACTCGATCGTGCACAACCATCCATATCGGGTTAAGAACTCATACGCCAAACGTCGGTACACCATCAAATGTGAGAGCACAGGGTGTTCATGAAAAGTCTGTGCCAGGAAGGTGAAGGGTACAGAGAAGTTTAAGATTACAACTGTGGATGGACCGCATAGCTGTGGGTCTTCTGAGCCTGGTCAAAAACATCGTCAGTTGACTTCTCGGTTCATTGCAACCCGCCTGTACCCATGATAAAGCACATGCCAACGATGTGCATGGCAGCAGTGATAGAGGCCGTTAAGCTAAAGTGGCACTACACAATCAAGTATGGGAAAGCATAGAGGGCGCAACAACGTGCTTTGAAGTTGATTTATGGTGATTGGGAGGAGGCGTATGAGCGTTTGCTGGCAATGTTCAACACAATAAAAGTGGTGAATGCAGGAATGCAGTATGAGTACGTGCCTAAGCCCGATGTGTAGGTTAATGGGAGGCAGATTTTCTTTCGAGCATTCTAGTGTTTTGGCCAGTGTGTCGAGGCTTGCAAACATTGTAGGCCTGTTCTGTCAATTGATGGAACGTTCCTGTTGGGCAAGTATGAGGAGACGTTGTTGATTTCTATTGGATGTGATGCGGACAACTCGCTTATGCCGTTGGCTTTTGCTTTGGTGGAGAAGGAGGACAAATCTAGCTAGACTTGGTTTCTATGGCTTGTACGGATCCATGTGGTTGGTCCGCGGAGGGAGGTATATGTGTTGTCTAACATGCACGCTGGGATCTTGAGCGTCGTTAAGGAAGTGATATCAGGATATTTTCCTGTGCATCATCGTTGGTGCACAAGGCACCTTGCAGAGAACTTGTTCAAAAAAGATAGGGTAAAAGACAACTTTGCACATTTCGAGAAGGTATGTCACTAGAGGGAGGTAAAGCTGTTTGAGGAGAAATTGGAGGAGTTGAAAACGAAAACTAATGCCGAGGGTCATGATTGGATAAGGGGTTTAATGAGATATGTGTAGAAATGGTCGAGGCTCATGACCTAGGGGGAGGAAGTACGGGTTCATGACTAGCAACATGGCAGAATGCTTCAACGGGCTACTTAAGGGATCACGTGGATTGCCAATTGCCACCTTCACTTTCTACAAGTGTCTTGCATGGTTTGTTAACTGGCACCGAGAAGCCTCAGACATATTGAAGGCACATGCACGTTGGCCACCTCGTTCTCACGGTTTCCTTGACAAAGCGAAGCTGCAGCCCAATGAACAGGAGTACCACTGTTTTGACCATGTGACGGGCACGTATGAGGTTGTTGAGGGTGGAGGGACGACTGAGGATGGAGAGCTCCGAGAGGCCTGAAAGCATAAGATCGTGATTACATCCTTTACATGCACATACGGTGTTCCCGACAAGTTCTATTTTCCATGCTCTCACATGGTGACCGCATGTAGGGCCCGGAATGTCGATGTTGAGACCAAAATCCTGACAGTGTTCAGTGTAGATGCTTTGGTAAGGACCTGGGCCCCACGGTTTGAGCCATATCGTGATGAAAACAAGTGACCAATTTACATGGGTCCCAGGTACATAGCGGACGAGGGGTTACGTTAGCACAAGAGGGGCAGCAGGAAGCGGTCAAGGTATAAGATGGACATGGATTGGATACCTGGTCGCACCAGGAGGGGTATAGCAAATCCCTTCGTTGAGGACCCACAGGAGACACACTGCGGTACTTGTGGTCCAATGGGTCACAATTTACGGACGTGTCAACGTTGTTCTAGTCAGGTTAGCAACATTAGGTCTCGAGGGCATAATTTTTAGATATTTTCTATCATTAACGTATTTTGTTATTCTTATCATTAACGTATTTTTGAATGCACAGGATGGCGAGGTACCGGCTGCTGGACGAGTTCTACGAGAGGGAGCATTGCGGTAGGCTCATGGAGGACGGCCAGGTATCTGTGTTATCAAAATGTATTTTGCTCATGTTACATGTGTTTTCATCACGCAGCTAACTTTTAAAGCATTTTCTAGGAGATTCCCATACTTCGTCCTCGAACTCATGATGGGTTTCACTTGATGGTCTACGACAACCGCTACACCCCACTGCTTCGCTGTGTTGGCCTTCACACTATCGCCAACCTACTGCGCCAGGGCATGCCGGTCTTCAACCCCGCAGCTTTGACCACACTTGTCAACAGATGCATTTTCTCTATCGGGTCTGTTTGTCTTCGTTTCTATATCCTTACGTACGTAACTAATTCTTTTCTCCGTGTATTATTAACAGATGGAGGCCGGAGACTCACACATTCCACCTTCCCTGTGGGGAGATGAGCATCACGCTGCAGGACGTGGCGATCATACTTGGACTTCCCATAAGGAGACAGCGGGCGTACCTATGGGATAACGTCTCGGTCCCGTACGCGATCACTCAGTGGGCGTAGTGCATTACATCAACGAGTTGGACACCTTGTCTCCCACGATGGTAAGAAATTGGTAATGCATTTATTTTTCCTACAGTTCTTGGTTTTTGTGCATGGCTAATCGTATTGCCCATATGTTTGCTTATTAGGTCTCGTGGCAACCTTACTCCGAGGCATAGATTCTAGCTCTACTGCTAAGCACCATGTGCCGCAGGGACTATCATATTTGGAGGATGAGGTGTCCTTTGATTTGCCTCTACGCTGTGGAGATTCACCTCCCCACAGAGTCGCGCACCGGTTTGGCCGTGCGTTCTACCCCCGCCCCGAGGAGGAGTCGAAACACATTACTTTACACAAGTAAGTTACAATTTTTGTTTTATTTAAAATTATATTAGTTCTTACTCTAACACATATTGTTGACATTTGCTATATGTACATGTTCGACAGGGTTCGCCAAAGAAAGGTGACAGACTTCGCTCATCACCACCAAGACTACGTCCAATGGTGGAGGAGGATGGAGGACAACTGCGAGCGGGACGCTACCCCCCACACCAACGCCAACTTCCGGGATTACTTGTCTTGGTACCACAATGCCACCCGCTACAGGTTGAGGCAGCAGTGGACCGATGTCGACTACGCGGACCTCGCTTCGTCCGAGGACGAGGACACTACGTACGATAGGCGTGCGAGGGAGGGCACAGTGGTCGAGGCTACTCCAATTCTCGATCGAGTGGTACAGAAAGCATAATATTTGTAATACTTCAGTTCAATATGTTTATCTCGCACTTACTTATGTTTCCTTATTTCTTTAGGGGACTTCTCTCCGAACCACTATGCATAAGATTGATGAGGCTCTCAACTACCCAGTTGGCGGCCCGGACAGCGAGACCCGCCTGAGAGACTTCTTGACGGTACAAAGATAATTCATTAAGTTAGAGCCATTCAGCATGTATACTAGTCTGACATATCATTACTTGCAGAGACTTAGACGTCGCATCAGTCGGGTGGCAGGTCATTGTGGTTGCCGCCCATGCTCATCATCGGACGTGATCATACCGGCGGCCTCCCAGCGCTCAGGTACCTCAGCCGCTGCAGCCTCGTCATCATACCGTAGTAGGCGTCAGTCCACGAGGAGCTCGTCACGCACTCCGACTTTCAGTCAGGACGATGACGACAACGACGATGAGGTGGAGCAGGATGAGGACAAGGAGGAGAACGAGGACGAGGAGGCACCTACCCACGACGAGATTGGGCTGTCACAGATGCCTGATGCACCATCTACTTAGGCTTCGCAGCGGCCTCATCGTTTGGCCCGCCCGCCGAGCACGTATACTCCAGGTAATGATGTTTTGGGCAAGGGCAAGGGAAGGGCCAAAAGGCAGTGAGCGCGACCGACGTGCTGACCTGTATGACGTCCTGACTATTATGAGACTATGTATGTGTTGTTTGTTAGACTATGTATGATATTCTACATTCATATTTCTGAGACTATGTATGTGTTGTTTGTGTATGCAGAAAAAACAACACTTCAACTGTTTGAGAAAAAGCAGCTGAAGTGTTGTTTTTTCTACAAGTTCAGGAAGCACGGCGTCAAAGGGCCTAGCGCCGTAGTTGCATACCTCGGCGCCACGCATTACGACGCCAAAGGCCCTGGTGCCATAGTTGCATATCTCGGCGCCGTGGTATGTAAATATGGCAACGTGATGGCTGAACTTGCTTGAAAACTACAAGTTCAGCCACGTTGTTTCGTTCCGTTCATGCAAACACATCAATTGACATTCCACCAAATGAACTCGTCATTGTAGTCATATGTCATATTATTTGATTCGTTTGAACTCGTCCTTGCTAGTACTGGTGGGGCATTACTAGTCCTGCAGATGAAGTGCACGTAGGAGCCGGGGGACCAAGAGAATGACACAGCTGACACGTGTTGACGAGGGTAGGGTAGTCACGGGGGGCCCTTGAGCACACACATATGGAAAAGGGCAGATGCGACAGCGAGCCCGAGGAGGTGTCATCATGTCATTTCATGGCTTGGTCATCTTTTTGTGCGTGTGGCCATCGAAGCGGGTGAGGGCCACCCACTGCAAAGACTGGACGGGGCCAGCCTTGTGCACTGACATGACCAAAGAGGCAGCTTTACGCAGCGACTACACAGCGACAAGACAGGACTGCGCAACTTTCTGCAGTGAGGGGAAAGAGAGGCCAGCTTTATGCAGCAAGTAGACAACGACATGACAAGACTGAGCAGCTTTGTGTAGTGAGGGAAAAGAGAGGCCAGCTTTACGCAGCGACTAGACATGATAGGCCATCTTTGCGTAGCGATAAGATGAGACGGGCTGGCTTTGCACAGTGACGCGACAAGACTGAGCAGCTTTGCGCAGCGACAGGATAGGATAGGATGAGACGAGAGGGGCCAGCTCTGCGCAGTTACGTTACTTCCCGGGGGCAGCTTTGCACGGCTCCAAATTAACCGCACCATACCAACCCCTGAGCCTACAAAAGGAGTGGAAGAGATTGGGGAGAAGTCACTATAAAATCCAAACCCCACACTATACCGCAACATGCTTCACTGCATCGGGGTGGACAAGAGGCAGAAGAAACAGTGGGAGAAGATGCAGAAGCAATAGGAGGAGACTCGCGACCTAGCAAGATCTGCTGCGGCTCGTGACGAACGAGCAAGGGCTGCTGCGGCGTGGGCCCAAGAAGCGGTGCGTACAAGGAGGCCAGCTCCTCGAGAAGACATCTCTCGTCGTACCAACCCCCTCCCGACGGTTCCAACGGAGAGTTCGCCGCAATACCCGCCAGAGGGGGAGAGGTCGCCCCTCTGTTGGTGTCGAGACCCATGCAAATTCTTCAAGTCGAAGCAGCGATTTAGCCTAGGTATGCGCTACTGGGGTTGCGCAAACTACTCCAGCGAATATCCGGACCGACGTTGGAACACGAGCGCCTATCGGCAGCCGGTAAGAACCACTTACAGTGTGTTCCTCCCCACTATTTCTCTTTTCAAGTACACACTAACATTTTCTATGTACTCGCAGTCCCCGAAACCGCTGTGCGGGTACCGCAAGTGGATCAATCTAGAGATCCACCCATACGACCAATGGACTCTCGACTTCCAGGAGTGGAATGACAAAAAGGCATCTGAGATTCGCGAGGCGGAGCGCTGGAACAACGAGCAGGCTGAACGTATACATCGGGAGACGAAAGCTCATCTCTAGGCGTGCGTGCGTAGGGAGCGCGAAGCTAGCAAGAGGGAGTGCGAAAGGAAGAGAGAGCTAGCGGCCAAGGCAAAAGAGGCAACCGAGGAGTTCGACGCAGAGCTCGCGAGGAAGGGAAAGTGGCCCCAGTCCACGCAGTAGGAGTGGCTATTCCGCGCTAGTCCAGTGAATGGCCCCGGTCCATGGCAACAAGGCGTATATGTATCGTAGGAGTAATTTAGTTTGTTTTCTATCGTGCATGATGCAACACATGTAAACAAACTTTGTGCACCATGTTATTCCCATGTTTATCACTTACCTTCGTATTGAATTATTCGTGTCCTCAATATTACTTACCTTCTTACTTACCAATCGTTTCTACACTTATCGCATGTTCATCTTCTCATTGCAATTTTCTTCCGAATCTCTTTTATAAGTACAAATGGTATCATTCAAATACGATAAATACGTACCGATACATATGTCATACAAAACACCGAAGGTACCAACGCGACCGAAAACAACACTTGGAGTGCTACACCTTGACGATAGCAACCAACATTAAATTTATCTTCCACTCTAGTCTGTCCAAACAATGCCCCATCTCCACTGGGTTGCCAGCCCCCATGACAACTCTCTCATGTGGAACAATACCGAAGGATTTGAGTGGATTTGAAGGGGGAGAGCGGGGACGACGACGGCTGTGTGTGTTCGGGTTTAGGGGAGGGAGGGGGTGGGGGCCGGAAGCCGTGCTCGGGCTTAAGTCCCAGAGTACGGCGCCACGGCCCGTAGCGCCATTGTTACATAGCATGGTGCCATGTACTTTGGCGCCGTGCTATGCCATTATGGATCCTACATGTTCACGCATGACGTCAAAGCATATGGCGCCGTGTTATGTACCCTGAGCGCCATATCTTTTAGCGCCGTGCTAAAAGTCTATTTTTACAAATTTTTCCTCCAGAGGTCTATATAAAAAAAACTTTCAAATTTTAGACTACAAAATAAAAATTTTACCTTCGGCACTAGGGCCGGCGCGGCCAAACGCTACCAGGCTGTGGGCGCGCCTATTTCATTGAATGGTGATCTGAAGAATCGGTTCGTTAGGACAACATTTAGATTTAATACAATTTGCAAGGACAACAGTTAGATTTAATACAATTTGCAAGGTAAATATCATAGGACACTAGAATTGTCGTAGAAAAAATAGGTCTTGAAAACACTCTGAAAGGCTTACAATACAGTCAGGTGACATGCATAAATGCAGTGTCCGGTGACACAATAGCGTCGTTTCCATCCGCACAGCAGGTCAATCCATGCGTAGAACTTGTCATGCCAACTCAAGAAACAACCACTTGGTTACTAACTGTCCTTTGATTTGATGTTCACTCGCGCTTTCCTCATGCTCCACGCCGTCAGCCGCGACACCCCGGCGGTGCTCGTGCCGTTGTTAAAGACGTACAGGTGAGTGCTTCCCTCCACCACCAGGCCGGCCGGGTAAACCCTCGCCGTGATGCACGCCCTCCCGCCGCCGCCAAAGCTCTCCACCACCGAGCGATCGACCTGCGCGCGCGTTAATTAGATGCATCAATCCTTGCTCACCTGCACTCTTCGTTGCAAGTGGAATGCCAAGCAGACGTATATATGCAGATCCCGACGCACCAGAGTTCTCAAAGATAGGGCCATCTTCTTCTCCTTGCCAAGGTCAATCTCGAAGAAGCCTCCGTACACCGGTGTGTACATTCCCGCTCTCAACGATGACCTGCTAGCTCAAAAAGAAAAGGGAAGATCCAACAATATAAGGAAGCAGCCAACTTGTATATATATGTTTAGAATCTGATCATTTTGCTTATCCATGCAAGCAGGTACGTTTTCAGCGATCAAACGGATCTGAACATTTTCCATGGATCCTAACAGACGCCCGGAGGAGCGATCAGCCACTGCTAACCTTCTTAGATCAGAGCACACGAGAACCATGTACTTGTGCTGCGATTTGTAAATCCTCAGGTACACAGCCGTGTACTCCTCCAGGTCGTCAGACGCCAGAACAAGCAGCCCGAATGGCCCGACACCTCCATCGACTGACGCGTCTGCTTCCCGGCAAAGCTTCTCGGTGTCCAAGAGCCACGAAGGGTCAAAAGGATCAACGCTACTATCTACGGCTGCCAGCTCGAAGTCTATTTCAACATCTGCCTGTCACAAGAAACTGTTACCCCATGTAAAAGTAACTTCCAGTTGGTGCGAAGAAAGCAATCTACTACGACACCATTTTTGATAGAGAGAAAAACGAGGCGTCAGTACTTGGTTGGTCAAGAGAGAGAGAACCACCTGTAAAGTGTTAATCCCCTTAATCTCAAACAGATCTCCCTTCTTGAGCTCTATACCTTCAAGGCTGACTTCATTTCTTCGAAGGGATTCAATCTCTTCAACTGGCCATTGCAGTAATTGCTTGCCATCACTGTCTAACCAGATTCTCCTGGGGATTGCCTGCATGCAACAGTCTCAGATTGTAGAGTAGTATCTCAGAAATTAATTTAGGGACAAAACACGTCTCAGATATATATGTATATTCACTTACATCGATTCCAGCCCAGCCCTTGGCGACATCATCTGACGAGCTATCCGACTCATTAGCCCAGCCCCAGATAACCCTCCTCCCCTTCTTCGAATCGAAGAACGATTTCGACGCGTAGTAGTTGCCATGATCGATCCTTGACCAGAGCCTCTTGTCATCCAACTCAGCATCAGGCAAGAACCTGTCACTCTTCAAATCATACACTCCCACCATGTAGAAGTCATGAGCATCCAAGCTCATCTTCAGCACATGCTTGGCTCCCTCTGGGATCGCCGCCGATGAGTCCACACCACGGTGGTCGCCACCGGGCAACACCGGGAAGAAGTCGGGGCACTCCCACATGGAGGATGCATTGGAAGAGTACAGGGGGTGATCAACTCTGCTCCAATGCACGAAGTCTTCACTCTTGTACAAGAGTGCCGCGCTGTAGCCGTTCAGCTCGGCGCCAATGGCTATCCTCCAGAGCCCGTCCGGTCCGATCCAACCGGTGGTCGGGTCCCTGAACTGCCTCGGGTTCAGGTCCGGTCCGACCGGCCGGATCAGTGGGTTGATGTCCGGTTTGGTCCATTCCCTCAGGTACGGGTCGGACCGGTTCTTGGGGAAGGCGACGCACTGGGCCTGGTTCTTCACGTCGTCTGCGCCGGTGTACAGGATGGCCGGTTTGCCGTCGGGGAGGATGGTGGCCGAGCCGGACCAGCAGCCCTTTGCGTCGTAGGGCTCGGTCCGGTCTAACGCCGGCTCGAGCAGGGCCCAGTTGATGAGGTCCGCGGAGACCGAGTGTGCCCAGGTCTTGTTGCCCGGGAGCGCACTGTGCGGGTTGTACTGGTAGAAGAGGTGGTACACGCCCTTGTAGTACATCGGCCCTGAATCCAACATCGTCGTTTGCATCTACTTTTGTTATTCCGAACTTCTGATGGATCTTTCTTATGTGGAAATAAATATGGTTAGGAGAAACAGACATACCGTTTGGATCTGTATTGTTGTTGTGGCAAATTCGCAAGAATTGTAATGTCGTCGGAATGCCAGGGAAAAAGGAAAGAGAGGTTAGAATCTTAGGGGTAAAAAACTGTATCTAACATGGCAGCAGATATCAGTATTCATTTTCAATCAAGTGAAGCTTCAGACTTTCAGAGGTTCGGTCTGAAATGCTAGTGGACGCAGGCCACACAGCAAACACAAAGAAAAGAGCATAAAATTGGGAAACATAGGTTCGGGATTCCTGATCTGGCACTGAAAGATCGAAGAAACAGAGAAGAGCTAGAGATCGAGCCATACCGTTGATCCAGTTCTTGGGGGGCTGGAAATGGTAGGCAGTTCTGTATTTCTTGCTCACAATAGAGACGACCTTTGAAGACTGGGGGTACAGGAAGACTCTCTCAGCGGCCTCGGCTCCTGCATGACCGCAGAAGAGAGAAGATTCGAAGGAGAAGAAAAGCAGGAGGAAGAGGAGAAAGTCATGCCGAGGCTGAAACATGGCGGATGGCGGATATGAACAGCAAATCAGGAGGTGGAAGAAACCATTTCCAAGTCCACGGAGCGCGTCTTATATAACTATATATATACTGACGATGCTTCTTAGGTTGGCTCAAGGAGATTCTTCAAGCCCTATACAGTTTTCTTTTCAGTACCGTTCCTTCTTTTATTTTGAACCATTTCATATGGATTTTTTTTATTTACTTTAAACCTCTTTCTTTTGCAGAAATATTACACGTTCACACAAGCGTCGAATCTTATTATAATTCAGACAAACTTAGTAACATTTAGTACTGTCCCTTGTGAACTCCTCTATGAACAAATCAATTTTTTTTTTTGCGAGACTTCACTTGGAACTTGGTGCGTTTTTCATGATATTGCTACAATGCAAGGTTCTGAATGGAAAATGAACAGCAAGTGGAAATAAAGTATTTCTTTGAATACTTTAAATCCTCTTTGGACCAATCTAAGCAAGTGTCATTGCTTTTGTACTACTGGTCACCCCCATGAGGTTAACAAAGTAACAAAAAGTCTTGTCATCTCACATCTCCATCTCCTCCCTCTCATGGCCGCCATGCTCCAACCTTGGGCCTTTCTCTTCTTCCTTGTACTTTTCTCCTGTGAATCTAATCTTCTCTGCAGGAATGGAGTAGAGGAGTCTTCCTGTATCCACAGTCTCCAAAGGTCTCCTCTATTGTGAGCAAGAGATACAGGACTGCCTACCACTTCCAGCCTCCCAAGAACTGGATCAATGGTGCGTGTGTGTACACTTTCCTTTCTACTTTTTTACCTGTCGACTAATGGCCGTATTAGATCAGGAAGTGTAGTCTCTAATTTGTTGTGCTTTTCTTGGTTCAAGAAAAAACAACTGAACTAATTAGTTCGTACTTTGCCAAACTGGAAAAGTTTATCCTTGCTAGTAGGTGGCCTTAATTTCGTGTGCAATCCTTGGAAATCTACGACTCAAAAGATCCAAATGGTACGAATATCTTTCATATAGAATACTTGTAAACAGAATGGAGAAGAAACTGAAGCATCCTGCATTTATATTTTCTTAAATTTCAGGACCAATGTACTACAATGGCATCTACCACGAATTCTATCAGTGTAACCCGAACGGTTCACTCTGGGGTAACATAGTTTGGGGCCACTCGGTCTCAACAGTGTTATCAACTTGAACCTGCAATAGAGAAGGATACCCCAAGCGACATAAACGGTTGCTGGACCGGTTCAGCCACAATTCTCACTGGTGATCAACCGGTTATCATATACACCGGTGCCAACACGGAGAGGCGTCAGGTTCAAAGCATTGTATTGCCCGGCAAGAACAGTGGACTGGACCTGTCCGCAGCTATCCCGGATGATGTTTATGATCTGAACCGTGATACCTTTGTGCCAGATACCGTCCTAGATGACAGACGACTGTGGTCAAGGATTGATTATGGCAATTACTATGCTTCAAAGTAGTTCTTCGATTCGAAAAAGGGCAGGAGGATAATATGGGGTTGGACTAACGAGACAGATAGTTTGTCAGATGATGTTGCAAAAGGTTGGGCTGGAATCTGTTAGATAATCCTGGCACGTTCATTGTTTTGATTCAGTTTCTATTAGCAGTTTGCTTATTTCCTTTTTCTCAATAACCAGTTTTGGCAAGTAAACCGAAGGTTTCCTTGTACATCTGATGCATGCCCGTTCATGCAGAGATTTGCTGTCTATTTCCTTGTGTCTTGATATGTTTCCTAGTCGTGGGATGGCACGATGTTCTTGGGAAGCAAATCAGCAATTGTGTAAAGGTTATATATATTGCAATAGAGTCTCTGAAAAAGCTGTGCGTTCTTGCGGCACCAAAACTTTCTGTGTGCTGTCTTCTTTCCAGGCGTGCGTACTGTGTGTTTATCAAGTTTCCGGCAAGGTCTTGCTGAGATTGAAAACTACAGAATCCATGTAAGAAAATCTGCCTCCAATTGGCTGTAATTGTTTCGTATTGAATTAATGATTTAACTGATTTAGCATATGAGTGTAACATATGTGTACTCGTGTGTTGTTACATTTAGGCAATCCCCAGGACAATTTGGTTAGATAGCGATCGCAAGCAATTGCTGCAATGGCCAGTTGAAGAGATCGAGTCCCTCCGAAGAAATGAAATCAACCATCAAGGAATGGAGATGAAGAAGGGAGATCAATTTGAGATTAGGGCAACTGATATCCTACAGGCTGGTTTCTCTTTTTTTCACACACACGCTTACTTGATCTTCCAAAGAATCCTTTGCCTTCAACAATGTGCCATGTCAGTTAAATCTGTTCGATCTTGTGATAACTAATCGTATAAATTAGACAAATTTGTAGACGAAGAGGTTGATATATATACTTAGGTTTAGCCGTTTCGGTATGTTTTTCAGAGCAACTTTAGCTAATCTGGCACATCATTTCCTTGAAACAGGCGGATGTGGAGATAGATTTTAAGCTGACATCCATAGATAAGCTGATCCTTTCGATCCTTCCTGGCTTTTGGACGCCGAGAAGACTTGCCGGGCCATTTGGACTTGCTGTCCAGGCCTCTGACAACATGGAGGAGCACACTGCTGTGCACTTAAGAGTATACAAATCACAGCAGAAGTACATGATCCTTATGTGCTCTGATCTAAGAAGGTTAATGCTTATGATTTTTGCCTTTTTTAGTGCTCTGTAAAATGTCCAGATCTATAAGAAAGAGAGCTTTCTTTTCTTTGAATAGGTCATCCCTGAGACCAGGACTGTACACACCAGACTATGGAGGCTTCTTCGAACTTGACCTTGAAAAGGAGAGAGAGATATCTCTGAGAACTTTGGTGAGTAGAGAGGCCTTGCCTTTTCTGTTCTTCATGCACTCATGTAAGAAATGAAATGGATGCTCTAACAGCAATGTCTCTGCCGTGCAGATTGATCGTTTTGGCGGCGGAGAGCTTCGGCCGCGGTGGCAGGGTCTGCATCATGGCCAGAGTTTACCCGGCAGCGCTCGTCGACGGAGGCACTCACATGTATGCGTTTAACAATGGCACTAGCACGGTCAAGGAATCACAGCTCAAGGCATGGTGCATGAGGAGAGCACAAGTGAATGTGAAGAAGGGATGAAGTGCTTGACAGGGCAGAGCAATGCTAATTGACCTGTGAAGAACCGAGTTACCTCATAATTTCAATGTTGTAACACTTTACTTTCTTCTTCTTTTTCCTTTCAATGCTGATGGACATTTATACGCTGTTTGACTCATTAACTCATCTTGTGTGCAATCTACATGGTTGCAGTACTCTGATTAAGTGCATGTATCTGGAAATAATAAAAAAAAGGCAAAACAAAAAGAACTTAAAGGGCGAAGGGCGCATCCGGGTTCGGACAGGAGACCTCTTGATCTGTAGTCAAATGCTCTACTACTGAGCTATGGACCCATTTATTGAGTTAGGATGAGCGATGGACCCATTTATTGAGCTAGGAACTCATCGTAAATACTAGTAGGAACTGCTTGCATTGTATGTCATTTGTACCCTTTACTTTTCACAGCTCCAAACAAGAATTTATTCGATCTCTATTGCATCTTATTGGGAACACTGTTATGTTTGATATCCGAAGAGGGCTGTGTAATTGGATCGCACAAAAGAGGTGCACCCTTGATGTAGTTCCAGTTTCCAGCTTTCAGAGCGGGAAAGCAACGACTTTAGTAATCTGATATAAACGATGGATACATACATCGCCATACACTGAAACGCGCAATTACATGATGCAAGGCCTTACCAATACACAGACTGAGAACCAAATATCAAAACAAAATACTGTACTTCTAAATTGTCTTCAGCGGATATATTGATAATCCAAATAGAAACTACCGGTGAAAGTTAGATACATGAGGGGTAAATTCATAACATCCCAACAACAACACTGAACCGTCTATACTGCTAGTTCCGGTTTCGTCTCTTACACTCCCTGTTTAGAGCATTTGGCATACATACTAATAGCAACGTAGCAAAAAAGACTCTTCTGGTGTATAACGCATCTTCTAGCTCATTTTGGGTTCCGGAGAACAATGATGACTGAATCCCCACGGAGGAACATCTTGCTTATGAACCTGTCCTTGTTCACTGGAAGAGCCTTCTTCTTGCCTTTACCAGTCTTTGGAACCTGTAACAATAGCACCAGATGTTACTGAACACAGCAATACAAGACAAGGAAACAAAACATCAGTTTGGTGAATGTGTCACATACCTCAGTCCACATCTCCCTAACATTCTCAAGAACCATGTTGCAATGCCGATCAAATGCCCTCACACGACCAAGTAACTTCTTGTTGTTCCGGCAGTTGATAAGCACCTAAGGCAGAAGAGAGCATACATTATCAGAAAAATGACTAGCGTAGAAAACATCATCTGCAGTCAGTACAAGTGCTTAGGATGGGCTTACATCTGTGAGTAACACCTAGAGATCTACTTCTGCATTATTTGTTACAGAGTAGAAGAATATAGCCAGTGTGCTTGAAGCAAAGGTTTAAGGTTACAAATGCGCAATTGGCATCAAGTAAGCAAAAATATGTGACAATAAGACTTGTTTGCTAGAACACATAATATAACTGTAGCAGCTGTCGAGCAAAATAGCAAATAGCTTCTTTTCCCAATTCATACAAATAATCAAGATTGATGGTGTGTTGGGTAACCCAAGGGTTCATGAATAGCCACACATTGCAAAACTAGCTTATCAAGTAAAACAGCCAATAGCTTGCTCATACAAAAAATCAAGATTAATGGTGCATGGGCCAACCAAGGGTTCATGAATAGCCACACATTGCAAAACTAGCTTATCAAGTAAAACAGCCAATAGCTTGCTCATACAAAAAAATCAAGATTAATGGTGCATTGGGCCAACCAAGGGTATATGAATAGCCACACATTGCAAAACTAGCTTATCAAGTAAAATAGCCAAAAGCTTGCTCGTACAAAAAATCAAAATTAATGGTGCATTGAGCCAACCAAGGGTTCATGAATGGCTACAAATTGCAAAACGAGATAGATATCATATCCATGAGTAAATTAAGAGCAAAAGATATAACATTGAGTGAATGAATTAAACGGCCACTCAGCGAACTCAACCATTCCAGTCACTGCACAGACCCACAGAATGAACTATATATAAATCCGACTGCTAATGACGAATCTAATTCCAGAAATTTTCAATTTAGAAACCAGTATGATATAAGATCCATAGCGGTAGCGCTTGTGAAGGTAATAGCGTGGGGAACCTACTGTCAAAATACCAGAACATACTTGCACTTGTCAAAATACAATGCAATAATGACTAGTGAGACTACTGCATCACTTCCTAAGTTCCAGCTAATAAAAAGGTTCGAGACATAGTTAACCAAGAAACATAGGCTTAGCTGAAACAGGACTGTCAGGTTACACATAGTTACATTCGATTCAGTTAATACAAAGGCAGCCTTTAAAATGCAAGAGTCACACAAGGACAACGGCGGCACAGAAACTATGGTTAATTACTCACATATTGCACAACGATGCACACAACAGGACCGCAAGCACCTAAGTTAATTGGATTTTAGCTAATGCATGCCCAGAAAACACTATGAAAACACCAGCGGGATTCCCTTCAAACGGAGCATCAATGCAGAGAGACAGTAAAGAAGAAATTGCATTCTGTGAAACTGAGACCTCAATAGAACTCCACCAACCTGGGTATTGTTCTTGACGCTCATCATCAGCACAGAGAGAGGCCCCGTGCTGAATTCCTCGTCCTCCTTCTTTCCCTGCTTCAAGAAAGGAGATAATAACCACAAAAGAACCATGTTAGTAGTTAGCCATACACAAAAGCTGAGAGCAGAAGGCCTCTAAAAGCCGCATATATGGAGGGAAAATGCAGCAACTTCTGACAGTCCGAGAGCTTACATTGGTTTCCTCCGCCATCGGGGCAACGGCTCACGAAGCAAAGCCGTCGATCTGCATAACGAGAAACCAAATCATTATTCACTAAAAACAGAGCTTATAAACAGCAATTCTAAGTTGCAAACAACAGGAAACCAGTGATAAGACGAACTGCAGCATCATCGACAAGAAACAAACCAACGGGCGCAAAACCCTAGATCTTTTCGCGCCCAGATCGAGAGCGAGCAAAAGCAGCAAGGCGCGAGCAAGCGAAAAAAGGATCAAATCGAAACAGCGGGATTAACAGCTAATTTTGCGGAGCGAAGAGTTGGGAATCGTCACCTGGAAGGTGGAGGCGAATCGGAGCGGCGAGACGGCGCGTCGAGGAGAAACCCTAGATAGAGGCTGGGAACGAAGGGCCTGGACGGGCGATGTTTTGCGGAAACCCCCTTGGATTTTATGTGCATACTCATCTGCCCCCCTTGGTATTTTTTCCGATGACCACCTGCGGATCAGGGATAATAAATAAACTGTGTCATGCCGGTCTGTGGGCTTAAAATGGAATCTAGGCATGATCCGTAATCATGCCGTACTGGCACGGACATGATTAGAGCTAAACGGGCTAAGGCACAGGCATGATCCGTTTAGCCCGAAAAAAGAGAAAAAATCAAAAAAAAATTATAGAAAAATATAAAAAATTAAAGAAAAAATATAAAAAATTATATAAATTACATAAAAAAATATACAAATTTGTGTCATACCAGCCGCTCGGCCCAGCATGGCATGGTCCAGTGGGTCATACCAGTACGGTCCATCATCTAAATAGGTTATGATATGCTTGAGTCGGGCCTATAGTAACGAGCTTCGAGCTGACCTGCTATGGCACAGCTTATTTGGACAGCTATAACCTATATTGATGTGGAACTAGCAAAGTGTCCGTGCGTTGCAACGGATCCGAAATAAACAATACTTGTGTGTTCTTACAAACCCCAAGAACAAACCAATGTAGTTCTCTCTGTATACAGAATGTAAAATTCAAATTAAATACTCGGATATAACAAATGTGTTATAGCCAAATTCATATTGACAACAAATGAAACATTTCTTTTTTGATAAAGTGAATACTATATTCCACTTGGTATAAAACAGAGTTGAAGAAGTTTACCATAGTTTACAGAAACAAAAAAAACCATGGAATGGAAAGTACCGAGCTAACCTTGAAAGTACCTTAAGGTATATGCTCTATACAATGCTTTCAACTCCACAAAAGGAATGGATATCATGGAGGAAATAATTCATGAAAAATCATACAAGTACTAACCTTGACTGTGATTAGTGCTTACAGAAAAGATGGTGAACTTGTTTGATTTGCTGACTCTCTAAAGGCTTGTTGAGTCAAAATATCATGTCAAACCACACAAAGAAAGCAAGAGAAAAAAAGATCTTTGGATATATTAAAAACACAATTGCTTTATTGTGAGCAAATTGTTTTCAAACTTTTAACATCTTATATGAAAACATTGTTTCAACAATGAAGCATATGTGCGTTGTTACGATTAAATTGTGTGATCTTAGCACGAGACGTAGCTCACTGCACTGGAAATCCATCCTACTAAACAGGGCAAGAAGCAGGTACACAACTATGAAATAGCTGTGGATTGCAAAAAAATCAAAGGAAATACATTGATAAATGATACAGTAGTACGATGCCACAACTATGACATCAGGTAACAACCAAAATGTTAGCTAACTTGGAAAAAAGTTCTGTTTGTAAGACTTTGTCCAAGACCTTCAAGTTAATTTGCCATGCAAGCAAACTAAAAGAAAACAAAACATTAAGCAAAAGCGATATCAGAAAGTGGCCACCTTTTCTTAATTCCATTTTAGCTACACCAAAGATAACAGACAATGTAGAATTTTAATTAGTTACACAGAGAATAAGTTAAGAGAATTTGCTAGAGTATACCTCCACAACATCCACCATCACTTACACTCTTACCAAAAACACATATACTCATGCCCCACCCTTTATAATATCCTACACAAACTATCCACCTTTGTACTTAGGGGACATAACATTGATGCTATCGAGATCAAATCCCATTCTTAGTACCTTAAAATTGGCCATGGTGTATTACAGAGTATCAATGGTTGTCTTATAATTCTTCGCTCCCCAACAATTTGAGCAAAATTTAACATGTATTGTTGCACAAGTATAACTATCTCTATAACAATTTGCATTTTGTAGGAGAATATATGTAGAATTGTAAGGAAGGCAAACCTCTTTTAATACAAACAATATATCCATCCTTGAGAGGAGCGCACGCTACTGGTGCTTCCCAATGAGCTTGTTCACGGCGTGCACCTCCTCGTCATAGGCGGTGAAGAGCACGACCTCATCGGTGTAGCACAAAGCACCCATGCCTCTGTCGCGCCACACGCGTTGCATTGGATCTTCATCGCCCCGAACTAAGCCTAGCAGCAGCAAAGATCTAGGGTTTTACTCTCTCTCTCGGAGGAAGAGGCGGACGAGACACGATTAGGGTTTCAGAGGTTGTACCAGATCCGCGATGGTTACACGCGCCGTCTCTGTGGCGAAGGCGGCGAGGACAAAGGCGGCGGAGCGGAGGTTGGGGAGGAGGAGGAGGCGATGGGTGGGGAGGAGGGGAGAAGGCGGCGCGCAGGTGGGGAGGAGGAGGAGGCGGGCGGCGGGGGGGGGGAGGAGGCGCGCGCGGGGGGGGGAGGAGGAGGCGGCGACGCGGGGGGGGAGGAGGCGCGACGGGGGGGGGGAGGAGGAGGCGGATCGGGCGGCGGGGAGAGCGAGGCGGCGCTTGGGAGGTGGGAGGAGGAGGGCCAAATTTTTCTATTTTAGCCCTTTTTGAAAAATATTCACATTTAGACCCACAGCGCTTTAATTCCGTTTTGGACCCAAAGATCGGCGCCGTGGGACACGGCGCCGAGATAAACGCCTCGGCGCCGTGGTCCATGGCGCCGAGGTCGCGCACTCGGCGTCGCGCCGGCTGCGTGGTGGCGCCGTCGTGGCGCCGACCTCGGCGCCGTGGGTCGTGGCGCCGACCTCGGCGCCGTGTGTCGTGGCGCCGACCTCGGCGCCGTGGGTGTTGGCGCCGAGTTGCTGAAACCTAAAAGGGCAAAAATCCCCCTTGGGATCTTTGGATGGTTCGGACGCACGTGAACTAATTTTTGTATACACATTCAAGATTTTGGTTTCTTGCTACAGGTCTCAATGATCTAATGCATTGAGATTTTAAACTTATAAAAACACATATTTGATTGACATCCTGGTGAAGACGTTTAGCTTCTGGCAAGATTCGAAGGCCTTGCGGACAGAAAGGTTTACAGTGTGAATCGATACTTCATTAGCGACCATTCTGTTGAGCATCTTTGTTTTGCCATGGAACTCTGTACTGGTAATGTTCAGAATTCCACCACTAGTCCTAACATGCATGCCTTAGGGAAAATAACTTGCTGGGTCTATTACATTTTGTCTACCGGGTGTAGCGTGGTTGTTTCCTTTTGTCGCTCAAGATGGCTCCGCTACATCCTTCTTCCCGTCACTCTTGGTCTTGAGAGCGCCTCACGAGCTTGAAGCTCTTCCTCCCGACGCTTGATGGTCGCTTCACGTGACTTAATCGCTCCCGCCTCCTTTGCAACTCATCCTCCTTGCCCTTGAGACGGATTTGGTCCACCCTCACGCGGCGCTCTTGCTCAAGCCGCATCCGCTGCTCCACCTCGCGAGCTCGAGTCATCTTGACAAAGTATTGTCCTTTGTTTTCCACCGCACCGCCTTGCCACTGGCCATGCCGGCGACACCCGATCCACCCATTCGATGAACGTGCAAGCCTCACGTGTGGCGTGGTAGATGTCATGGATAAAGTTGAAAACGATAACCGAAACAAATGATTTAGTTGTCGCCGTTACCACGAAGTCGTCATCCGTGTCCGACACTTGAAGAACCTACGGCCGATTTGGCTCGTTGTACTCGATCCGTCTGACGCACAACATCGTCCAAAGCCGCAATGGCACTTCGGACGCTCATGCCACTCCCGGCACTCCAAATGGGTCGGACCTCCAGAAGACATTGATGTGTAGTAGTATTGAGATGTCTTGAGGAGGAGATGTGGTATGGAAGACATAGGATGCCTTAATATAGGCAGGTTATCCGTGCGATGGGCATAGTCCATGGAGGCATGAAGGCATAGTCCATGGACGACGGTAGGGGCCCCCGTTACTATCCGGAGGTCGTGACCACGTGTCAGCTGCGTCATGAAGGCATCCAGCGAAGCAATAAATGGCTCTATGTAGGCTTTTCAGAGACTAGTCTCGTAATAAAACGCCCCATCTCGCCTTGTCTCGCGTAAAGCGTGCCACTCTTCCCCTCGCCGCACAAAGTGCCGAGTTTTGTCTTGACACTGCGAATGACATGATGACACCTCCTCGGGCCTTTTCCATCCGCGTGCAGTAGGGGCCCCCGCATTATCCGGAGGTCGTGACCACGTGTCACCGCGCCATGAAGGCATCCAATAAGCAATAAATGGCTCTATGTAGGCTTTTCAGAGACTATAGTCTCGTAATAAAGCGCCCCATCTCGCCTTGTCTGCGTAAAGCGTGCCACTCGTCACCCTCGCTGCACAAAGCTGCCGAGTCTTGTGCTGACACTGCATAATGACATGATGACACCTCCTCGGGCCTTTTCCATCCGCGTGCACAGTAGGGGCCCCCGTTACTATCCGGAGGTCGTGAACACGTGTTAGCTGCGTCATTTTCTTGGTCCCCCGGCCCCTACGTAGAGAACTCTTTAAATCGAACGAAGCCCCAGCCCCTTCTCCGTCGTGCAGAAACATACCATGTCGGAAGTCGAGGGTCCAGTCGGAGTTGGGTCCCCGAAGGAAGACCTCCCATTGGAAAGGAGGGAGAACTTCGATTCACAGTACCGCCTGATACCAAGCCGGCGTGCTCAACCTGCATGGCGAAAATGCAGACACAATACGGACGCGGTTGTGCAGGTCTTGGATGGCCCAGTCGATGGCGGGCGACGTTTCTTCCGATGCCCACACTCAGGGGTAGAAATTGCTAATAGTTCAATTTTCATTACTACTTATGGATCCTCCTTGTTAACCGTTCTTTCTCACAGATGGCGGCGCGACTTCTCGCATTTGGATCGACCCGCCACACGAACGGCATGTTGTCATGTACGTGACTACATTATGGGAGTGAATATTTGAGTTGGAGGAGCGAATCGAGACTCTCAACGAGGAGATCAACGACCTCCGCCAGCAGATGCAACGCGAGAGGGGCAACGAGGAGGTCGTGAACATAGGAAGCTCGTACGATCCTGGATGTTGCTGCGCGAACCCTAGCTGCATATGTGCGTGCCACTACAACGACGGCCAGCCACGTCCGAGGCGTCCACCTCAGCACTACTCCATGTCCCCATATATCATCTTCCAGATGCGTTGCTTTGCCCTCCATGCTTTCCCATATCTTATCTCGTATCCAAATTTCTCCTTAACAATCCCAGCAAGTGTCTTCACCTTCATATTGGGTTCTCCTTTACTATGTGACACAATGACTTGGCAATAATTGTAGAGGTCAATCGCCGATGCTTCGCTTGAGCTCGCTCGCACAAGTATGTGGGCCAACGATTCTTGTGATCTTGAACTTTCTGTGTCCTTCTGTTTGCTAGCACATACCCTCCATCCACATGTTTCCTTCTCGCACACAACTGTACCTCCGCTGCACATAAGAATGCCTCACCTTGAATGGCCTTTTACGAATCACTTGCATACTCCTCGCAGCCACCTTTTCAATGCGACATGTCCTCAAACACCATGCCCTTCTCAATTGTCATGCTTGACCCGCCTCAGGAGCATCTAGCAACTCGTCATCCCTTCCTTCGCATAAGCCTCATGAGAATGCCGAAGATCGCTGAATTCATGAACCGATGGATCCGGCCAGGCAATAACGCCTAATCACTCAATATCACTTTCGGTCGCTCTCCAAAAGGGCGGTCATCATCGGAATCAACGGCCCTTGCGATCTCGTAAGGCTCTAAATCATCCACAATTTGAACATCCACACCGTTGGAGTCCCTACAGACTTCTTCAACGTTGCGGATGGAGCAACGGAGGAACACCCACATTATAAATAATGTCTCCCGCATCATAAGCACGAAACGATGGGATCGAGACAAAAGAATGGAATGATCGAAAAGGCTACAGTGTTGCTCGACACTTACCGGGATGATCCGAGGGGCCACCACGGCACATTCAACTCGAATCGTTGAGAAATCGAACCTCGTTCGGGCGATAGAGCATCGTGCACCTCGTGCACTTCTTCCACATCCACCGCAAGGTCCGCAACGGAGGGTCAAAGGTGCTCGATCACCTAGTTCGGTGAAGAACCATGAGGGGTGGGATCAATCGACACCTTCCGCACAACAAGGTCCAAACATTGGAACTCATTCTCATAACCAATTTGACATATTTGTCCCATCGATCCTCACAACCAATTAAGATCAACCGCCTTAGAATTGTGTCTTTCGAACCGAAGTGAAGTAACCCTCAACCGTGATACTCTCCTCGCTTGCATCACAATGTAGCTCCTCCCGGTCCCGCAACCAACTCAAGAAACGACGGCCTATCATCAATATCGAGGCACCCTTTGCATTTCAACAAATCGAACATTTCCATAATCATCACTTGTCACATCGCCTCCATGATATAGGGTCACTAGGTTGTCCATCTACTTCATACATAAAACATGTTGAAATAACATCAGTAACATGTTGAAATCTAGTTGTTCCGAAATACCAAATGAGGTAATGCGTGATTCGAATGGAAGGCTCAACAAAATGGAGAAACGAAGTAACATTAGGCATACCATTACATCCTGGACTGCCCATTCCCATTTTAGCCCATCTTTCCTCTTGTTAATTGAAAGAATCAAGTAGGCAATAATTTTTCACACATACGTATCAATCTCATGATCGATGTAAGACCTATATCTCTAGTTAAAAAAGCATGCTCATGCCATGCAAGAAAGGCCACTAATATATGGATATCTTCATCAATAAACATTAGCATATGACCATATCATCACCAGCAAGTATATTAATCATCCACAAATAATTGTTACAAATTACTTAAAGGTACCTTGAAAAAATAGATATCATCTAACAATCTTAGCGTATGAAACATTATCGAGGAATTGCCGCTTTTGCAATCATTAACAAGCATCGAAAATAAGCATAGCGTGTAAGGAAACTAACTATTAATCATAGCGTATAGAAAATATCACTTGTCCTAACCACCGCCAATCATACAACCGTTGCATCATCCAAAAGCAGACAACGATAGCTTAATCCCTAAAATACTCTTCCCCTCTAGCGATACGCAATATAAATAGGACTTCCGATAGCCGACACAAGACAACGAGTCATACATAGAGTTTAGCATTTCCATATAAACATTAAATATCTATTGGAACTCATTTCTTGTCTACAGACCTAAACAGTCCTTAAAAGATCATTTAGCTAGCTACCTAACAAGCAGCAAAAAAATCCGACACACGAAGCCTAGCACATACAAAAGCTATGTATGTATATTGATGTTGCTCACAACATATCGTGACAACCTACAAATGGATATTGATTCAAATGGCAATGGGCAGATTGTTCAATTTGTAGCATTTATGCTTGCACTGTTGGGGAAAATGCACATGGCGCTGTGCTTCGCGCAACACAGACGCAAATGACCAAACTAACGAGCCAGTAGGAGGAGAGTGGTGGGGGTCATACCTTGAACGAGAGTTCCGGGTACCGGCTGGAGATGGCCTCGGTGAGGAGCTCGGGAGGAGGGGGCCGGCAGGGGAGGAGGGGCGCGGGAGAGGCCGGGAGAGGAGGAGGAGGCGGGGAGGCCGGGAGGGGAGGGGTGGGCGAGGGGCCGAGGGGAGGCCGGGGGGAGGGAGGCCGGGAGGGGAGGGAGGCCGGGAGGGGAGGGAAGCGCGGGAGAGGCGGGAGGGGAGGGGGCGCTGGGAGACCGGGAGAGGGAGGAGGGCGGCGGGAGGGGGGCGGCGGGGAGGAGGGGAGTCCGGGAGGGGGCGGGGGCGGTGGGGGGAGGCCGGGAGGGGGAGGGAGGCGGCGGGGAGGCCGGGAGGGGAGGGTGGGCGGAGGGGCGGCGGGGAGCCGGGAGGGGAGGAGGCGGCGGGGGGAGCCCGGGAGGGGGAGGGAGGCGGCCGGGGAAGGGTGTGGGCAGAGGGGCCGATCGGGCAGAGGGGGCGGCGGGGTCTGGGGCCGGGAGGGATTTTTCGCTGTTTAGGGTTTAGGGAGCTCGGCGCCAAGATCCACGGCGCCGAGCTCGGCGTCACGACATACGGCGCCGAGGTCGGCGCCACGACCCACGCGCCGAGGTCGGCGCCACGACCCACGGCGCCGAGGTGGTGCCACCACGCGCCACGCAGCCGCAAGACGCCGAGCGGCACGCGACCTCGGCGCCATTGACCACGGCGCCGAGAGCGTTGTATCTCGGCGCCGTGTCCCACGGCGCCGACCTTTGGGTCCAAAATGGAATTAAACCGCTGGGGTCTAAATGTGAATATGTTTCAATAAAAGGCTAAAATAGAAAATTTCGGGAGGAGAGGAGGCGCGCGCGACGCAGGGTGGGGAGGAGGCGCGGGGAGAGCGAGGGGAGGCGGCGCGGCGGGGGGAGTGCGAGGGAAGGCGGATCGGGGCGGCGGGGGAGTCGGGTCGAGGCGGTGGGGGCGTTGGGGGGTGGGGACGGTTCGGATTGTATCTTATAATTAGATCGAATGGTTAAGAGGAAGTGAGGGAAGACTCATCAACCACCAACTCCTTCTTTTAAAGTAGTAAAGATTAGGCTGGCCGGGGGCTTCTTTCTTTTTTTCTTTTTTTGAGTGCAGAGTCGCCTAAAAAAGACTTGACGTGCGATTGTTCCAAATATTTGAATTTGGTGACGGAAAATATGACTCCCGGATTTGATTTCCGGTGCTTATTGCGTTTTAAAAAAGTATATATTAGTCAGTGAATGGAACCTTGAAAAGAAGAATGCAGCCACAAATATCTTTTTTTTTTAAGAAAGGCAGTCACAAATTTGTCGATCAGACTAACGTCTGGTACAAATATTCGAAAGAAGAAAAACACATACCGCCGATTTGCTCTATCCTACGGTCAGATACGAGTCAGCTTGGCACGTAAACCAACTAAATATCTGATCACACACACCCCGATTAGATATGCACTAATTATGATTACATTCTTCGTACGTAAATCATCTTTGTGGGAGCATATCTGGTGTAAATGCAGTATTTAGTGATAAGGTGCTAATAGCGGCATAAGTTGTCGGATCTAGCACGTGTGACTAAGATTCACGCAGGTGGAATACACTAATGTGTTGTTTTAGTGATGGTTTTTGGTTTTTGGTTGAAATTTTACTGTAGTTGATTTGGATTTTTAGGCATAATTAAATTTAAAAAATGTAAAAATAGAAAAAATATGTTAGTTCATCACAGACAATACAAAGGAACACGGGAAAAAAAGAAAAATGTAAAAAAGATTAAAAAATTTAGAAAAATTTAGAAAAAGATAAATTACTGAATAGTGAAAAAAAAAGTTGAAACTGAAAAAAGGCTGAAATAAGCGAGGCTGCACTTATGCCTTTTTGCAGAAACCCCTCACATGTGAAAGTTTCTTTCACTATTGCCCTCGCCTGCCAGAACTCCCTCTCAAACACTCCATCCCCTTTTTGACCCTGGCCCGACTCCGATTCTAGGGTTTGGCGCAAGCCGCCGCTCTACTCCCCCGCCTCGCCCGCCGCCCTACTTCCCAGACTCGGCCACGTTCGAATTATTTGAATTTGGTGACAGAAAATACAATGCTCGAAATTGATTTCCGGTGCTTATTGCGTTTTAAAAAAAAGTATATATTAGTCAACGAAAGCGAATGGAACCTTGCAAAGAAGAATGCAGCCACAAATATCTTTTTTGAAGAAAGACAGTCACAAATTCCACAAACGTCAATCAAATTAACCATCGGATACAAATATTCGAAAGAAAGAAGTTTATGGCTTTTAGCATATCTATAGTAACTAACTTTTTGAAGTGTATCTTTCAAAATGGGATCTACATATCGATTGTAGTAAACACTATACCAACTTTATCTATATCAGTTAAAATTGCATTGAAGTGTGTCTCTGTAACATTCTGATTTTCTGAAGTTTTTAAAGCCTTTTTATTAAAAATGAATTATTGAAATTTTCTAAAATTAATAAAGCTTAATTGAAATTTTTAGAAATTAAAAAGGATTTAATATGATTAAAATAAACCTTAACATAAGTTGAAAATATTTTATTTTGGTTCCTCATGTCTCAAGGAATTTTCTGGTATTTTTGGTAGACTTTTGGAATTTTATTTGCTATTTTCTAGAGCTATATGATTTTATCTAGATTTATTTAAAAGAGAAATTTGGGAAAAATCCTTAAATCCTCCTGGGTCGGATCCCACTCTCTCGGCCCATTCTCCTCAGCCCGTCCTCACCTGCCACGCGTCGGGCCGCCGACCTCGCTGCGCGTCCACTCCCGCGCCCCCGAGCTGGCCCACTCCCTCGGCCCGGCCCACACCCCGCCGCCCTCACTCCCGTGCCGCGCCGTGTGCCCACCCCTTCTCGATCGTCCGATCCCTCCGCCTTCGCCACGCGGCGCCATCCCAGCCGCGTCCTTACGTCCGCCTCGCACCCGTTCGCCCCTCGCCCGGATTCCCTCTCCGACGTTCAATCGGACACGCATCACCACCTCCGCCTTCGTCTCCGATCCAGCTTTGTCCTCGCGCCGTCTCCGTCCCGGACGCCTCGAGCCCTGTGCTTAAAAGCATGTCGACTGTCGCCACCCTCCTCACCTTGCCCCTCTTGAGCGCCGCCATACTTCCTCGTCGTGCGTCGCCGCCCGTCGTCGCCTTCATCGCACCCGTCTCCCTCACCGCCGGGGCCAACCTCACCACCGCCGACTACGTCCTCGCCGACGAGCTCCTGCCGCTGCCCTTGGACCCCGCCGCCGGAGACCACCCCGCCGCCGCCTCACTCGTGCGCCCCCAGACACCGGCCACACCGCCCCTCGGGCCCCACGCCGCACCCCGCGCCCGCTCCAGCCTCGGTCCGCGTGCCAAACTTGCACCGCGTCCGCGCCTCACGTCTGTCGTGACGCTTCGCGCCGTGTGCCGGACATGCGTCGTCAATTCGCCGTCCCTGCTGCCCAATCCCTGTCGTCCAAACCAATCTGGTTCCAACGATCTGCATCGCGCCACGCGTTACCCTCCCCCGCCGTCAGATCTAGTCGGGCCGCCGCCGCACCCGTGCCACCACGTCAGCCCTAGCCACATCAACCCTACCTTGCCACGTCAGCAAAGTTCGAGCTCTGGTGCCACGTCAGCCTGCCATGTGTCAGCACCAGGACGTGCCACGTCAGCCACGCCAGCGCGCACGGCGTGACACTGTTCCGTGGACCGGATCCACCGTGCACCCCTCTCTCCCGTGAACCCAGTACACAGCACAGTGCAATTTCTGATTTTTAGTATTTTCTTTAGGGTTGATTTTCTGAGAGTCCGTTCTCCTCCGTCCTAGTTTCGATTGACCTCATTCTTTTTTTTAAATTCATCTAAAATCGAGCTCTATCTTTTGGTTCTGGTTTCAAGGTTTTTGGAGTTCATTTGTATTTTATTTTATTTGTTTTGTTGTTTCAATCGCTTTATCTCTTGTTAGATTCCGATTCCGGAGGAGCAGGAGCAACGCCAGAAAACCCCGAGTACCTCGCTGAGCATAACTAAGGCAAGTCGTAACCTTTGATCATGTTAAACTCATTTTGTAATCTACTATTTAATTATTTTATTTTAAATTACCTTGCATCGCTATTTAATTATAAACTTTGTATATGGTAGTTACCGTCCCATATTGAATTACTCCGCCTTGATAATTTGAATGCCATGTTGCCATTGTCACCATAGGTTGAGAAATTTACTAGTGATGCTATGCTAAATGTCACATGGGTTGTATAACTAGAATGCTTAGTCTTGCTTATTTTACGAAAGGGTCTATCATCGCATGTGATTAATTAATTTGACTTAATGAAATATGGAACCGTGGTCGGTGCCACAATTATAAAATTTGTACCGTGACATTGGTGTGTCATTGGCGTGGGTATACAAACTTGATTCCACTCGGGCGAGTGATCGTGCAGTAAAGGGGGAAGCGTGGTTTCGCTTCGTGGGATGTGGTAGTCTCGCCCGGGTAGACTTAAGGACTTAGCTTTGTGCGTCATTGATCTGAGTTTTACCGTGCAAACCACATGTCTAGTATAGGATAGATCTGTCTGACTAATTTGGAATATTTTAACTTCAATCTCGCCATTGTGGTGCACATAATTGCTGATTTTCATGTGGCGCAAGGGGGTGTGATGCGAAACTCTAGCGGGCGGGATTGAGGTGGAATTGAACTTTGTAAAGGCCTTGTTGTGATTTTCTTAGGTCGAGGTTAATTATATCGTGTGGGTACAGTTGTGCAACCTCTGCAGAGTGTAAAATTATTCGAATAGTCGCGTCCTCGGTCATGAACAATACTCGGTGATTTCACACGGAGTATAGTGATTTCATGAAAACTTGGAGGTTTATGTTGGAAGTGGATAGATAGTTCACTGTTGGTTTAACTTGTGGATGGGAGGTTCGCAAGTAATTTATTTCAATTCCTTTGATTATTTAATTATCATTGTTTTATTTAAATTGCTTATTTATCATTGTTTTATTTAAATTCCGCTTTCAATCTATTACTTGTATTTATTTTTAAATATCATTTTATGCAAATTAACGTTTCATCCTTACATTGGTAAGCCTTGCATACTATATTGCATTCATTTGTTACAAACGACTTACTGAGTATCAATATACTCATGGTTTTACGTCTATGTTGCTCAGTTGAGGAGAAATATTATCAGCAGGTGGTTCTAGAAGGAGAGTACTTCGACGACTTCACGGATTAGGACTTCGTTCTCCACTCGATAGCTTGTGGGATTGTCGATTGGTCGCTACGCTTTATTTTGGATTTCCGCTGCTAGTTTTGTTAAGCTCTTCTGGTTAGAGATATTGTAAGTTTGATCATATGGTCATACTTTTAAAATTTATTATTATTTGAGGTTTTCTTTTATTTTTGCGGGTGTATGGTTGTTATTACATCTATGTTTGACTGTATGCACTAGCATGATCTTAGACTAGTGCAGTTTATACAGAGAGTCTGAATTTGCATATTCGGATCTCGACAGATTGTCGCTCGCATATATATGGTACTTTAAAACCCGTTTGTTCACAGAACCACAGTAGACAATGCTGGTTAATTCACTGTAGATCTCTGCATTAGGCTCCTAGATTGTAGGTCGCCTGATTGACACTTCTATGATGTCAAAATGACTCGTGTATTCCTTCCAAGTAGCATGCACACCTCCTGAAGACTTGGCTAGTAGTGTCCTTGGCAATGAAACATACTAGAGTTGGACAATTTGCTGATGGTGGTTACAATATAAACAGATTTTATGCTTGCATTCGTTCGGGAATTTTCATTTGTATTCCGAGAGATACAAGCATAACCGGCAAAAATTGAGATCGACAAGGTCCTCATTTGTAACGCTTTACACGCACGACATCAACAGAGGTCCACATTTTCGATGCTTATACACAAATCAAAGGCGGTCGAGTAATTTGGCTATTTGCCAAAGTACAAAATCAAGCTTCCCATGCGCTAGCAACATAAAAAGGGCAACATACACAGAACCCAAAATCCATGCAAGTAGCAGTCGCAGAAGAAACCGGGCTGCGCCGCGTACAGACATTTGTTACACTTATTTCAAACTGGTGACTACCGATGACAAGAAACAACAAAAATATACCCATTTTGGCCGCGCGGTCATTTGTTACACGGATCAATTCCGTCATCTGCAGTAAGATAACTCGCGTCTACTAAAAGCATTACGCTGTACAAAAGAATCAACTCCTGGTTAAAAGCTCTACCTTTTGTGGCAGCGATTAATTGGTTAGTGCTGTAATCAAGCGATGGCAGTGCTAATATAGGATCAAGACTCCAATATATGCACATATATATTTACTAGTTCATTTTACATAAATCCTAGTTGGCTAAGGTCATCATCTGGGATTTCTAGGCCTCCAGAGAAATCAAAATCTTGTAACGAATCATCAAGACCATCGATAAACCAGGAACTGATGTCATTACCTTCAGGCCCATCCAAAATGTCCATAGGATCTAGTGCAGGCAAGTTTGTCAAAGGAGCATCCAATGATTCCAGAGCAACATTAGCTGTAACGTTTCTGACTTGTTGAGTAGGTTTTGCACTCGAAGTATTTGTCCATTCATGGGATTCTCGTTGGGACGGTGCTGGGAAATTAGACGACTCCGTCACTCTACCAAGAACATTTCCAGATGTTGATAACTGTGCTAGCTTTTGCTTTGGTTTTATCTTAGTTTTACGTTCATTCCTTCCGCTGCCTGAAGAATTACGGCCTGATTTGGAACTAGAATTCTTGGCGGATGCATCTCTGTTTTGGTCCCTTTCTCTGTCACTCTTTTTCCATTTTGTACCACCTGGAAAATGATCAGCAGAAGTCAACACAATTAATGAAGAAAGAGTCCTAGCAAAATCATCAAGTAGCGCCCTAATTCCCCCGATTTAAGGTACATGCCATATTTAACTAGGGATTGTTCAAGAGTGCTAGAAATACCTTGGCTCAATGGGCTTCTGTCAAGCTTTAAAAGCTTTGGCTTATCTGCAGATCCTGGGGGGCCACCTGAAGCATACAAGGCATATTAATATATTATATTGGAAGTGTCAAATAAATAGGTGGGTTTATGAAGCTTGTTTTGACTCATCAACAGCTGCATGTCTATTACCATCTATTGCATCGCTCTTTGGCAGAGGTGCAGATAGCACACTCCAAAGGAAAGGTTCTCTGAAGCAGCTTTTCTCGGTTTCCTCAAATTTCTGGCAGTGGGCCAGTGTTCGCTTGGCAAAAGCCAATGCAAGCTGTTTTGCGGCCTTACTGGCAGCTTTACTGAGACCACCCTTATAACCAGAACTACCTCGGCCACCCTGTGAAAATAGAACATCGTGACATACAATCAGGAACACAGGGCCAGGCTTAGAAGGTTCATGTGCATTGATTGCTGAAGTGGCAAATGGGAAAAAAAATGTTCGAACAAGTAACACTAGAAACCAACATTTTTTAATAGTTACACATAAAAAACTAACAGGCAAAAAACGAGATATTTAGGCAATGTTCGTATTGGCTTCTGCTTAGAAAAGCCAAAAGCCAATACGAAAACTCGGCTTCTCCACTACTTTTGCTATCATCTTGCTCCGGGGATAAGGCAAAGGGTCATGGGTGCATCACACAACTTACTCGTCTCGCTCCCGTCCCGCACGTGCATATCTTTCTCATTTTTTCCACCACTTGCCATCTCCTTCTAAAAACCACTTATTTCAGTTACTACTATTCATTTTAAGCTAAAAACCATCAACAAAAACCAAATACAAACGCCCCCTTAGGATCACGAAGAGAAAAATATAGACTTTAGCAGTTGATTGGCAGCACAACACTGTGGTTTAAAGACCATTCATTGCTGCTATCACCTCTTCTTGTAAGACAATGTAAACCTTGACTTACAAAACAACAGTTGAATGGAATAACTTCTGATATTCACTACCAAATGGTTTAAATCGCCCAAATGCTTTCATTATGTAATAACAAACTGTTCACAAATAGCCCCTATAAACTTATCATTGCTAAGATTTGTATAGCATGCTCACGGAATCTGATTATAAAATAGATGTTAAGCACACTCAACTGAGATAAATTACACTACTTTTACATCTCTCACCAAATTCAATGCAATGTTCCTCCTTGTAAATATACCAAAATTAAAACATTGAATACTGTTGTCATACGTTAGTATTTGACACCACTAACCTCGAAAATCTCTTATAAAAAAGATACAGATAACAAAGAAGAATAATGAACGATCCCAGCAAAAGATCTTACCAAAAACCTAATCTAAGGGAGCAAGGAGCCCAGAACCTCTGGTTGCTTAAAGTTTTAACACTAATGATAGTAAAAGCAGTAATGTAAGTTAACGAATATTCAGCTACCAGCAGTTTTTTGTATGCCATATCTACTAGTTTGTTCATTGCATGTTGCTCCAGGCTCCTGCAAAACAAGTCTTGAAGTTAAGTCTCCATAATAACTTCTACGCAGACACATTCAAAAGCTAGACCAAAGGAAGAATCATCAATACCTCTCTTCCATACTTTTAGTATCTCGGATTGCTTTTTCTAACTTATGCAATTGACATTTCTTTTGGTTCACCTGAAAAAAGTAGAGAGACACATGTTGATCAGAAAAGCATATCCATTTTCCAGAATATGTGTGCAAGTAACACAAGAAGTATTCTTCATAGGAAATACTCCAAATTGAATGGTGAAAAGATATTTTGCTCAAATACAAAGATACATACAGGAAAACAGTTCTCCATTAAAAACTGCATATCGCTCTTTAGTTCAGCATGGATTAAACATCGCATACCATACAAAATGAGCATGTAACATAATGCACACAAGTGTTTTTAAAAAACTGCAGTATATGTGAAGCCAAAAGAAAATCATCTACTATGAAGAATGAAGATACAGAAGCACCAGAATTACTTGATGTGTGGTACAAAACCTCAGTTGTGGTTACAGGGGACCACTCACACATAATATCCCCAAATGATGCACTATGTGCGAAAGCTTTCTAAAGTGACTCAAATTATTCTTACTAAATTGCTTTTCTGACAAATTGACACTGACCAAGCTATGCAATATTTTCCTATTCACAGAGGCCAAAATATAGCGGACTCTCACTGAACCCAAGTTATCTATCAAATTCTTCCATGGTGAGTTGGTGAGACCTACTATTTCACTAGTTTTGGGTATGCCTTTCCACCCAAATTCGCTCCGCACCACTGGACGCCACTTAACGTCAATTCTTTGATGGTCCTTGCATATCTTACTTATACATGATGATTTCAAATGGGGGCACAAACTTTTAGCACAATCACTCTTAAGATGTCAAGTGGTTCTGAAAATTATCAATAATCCTTACTCCGTAAGCAAGAACCCAACTTCTAGAGCTATTAATAACCATGCCAGCTTAAGAAAATATGCATTCATCATATAGTAACAGGCACAAAGAATAAGAGAGAGCAACTTTTGAGTGGACTCAAGAGAAAATGAAATGGTAATTTGTTGAGTTTGATCAAAAGAGTACAAAAACAAAAACAACCTGCTCAAAGAGTCTTTTCTGCAGCTCCAAAATAACTTTATTAATGTCCTCATCCTCTCCCTCATCCAGCTGTGGCTGAACAAAGAAAACAATATTGCCAAGACATTTGAGTTTTAAGGAGACATACAATAATCACAGATAGAGAGTAAAACCAATGAAGTTGTCTACAGATAGAGAGTAAAAACAATGAAGTTGTCTACAGAATAAGTATATTTTCTCCCAGGAAATAAACACCGTTGGTACAGTAATAAGAGGATTGCACACCATGTTTGCAGTTGTTTCAAACTAGTGGGGCTCACAACGCATAAAAATGGTCAACACTCTCATAACTGATCAACCCCCACCCCACTGCAGTAACCCTTTCCCCTCATCAAGGCCTTGAGTTCCTCAACTGATTTCAGTTTTCACCCGCAGATCACAGACACACATTCAGCGTTTGCCTTTCCTAGTTGAACTGACTGGTATTCATACTTATATCATGTAAAAAAGGGTATGGATGATCTCTTCCCAGTTCCAAAGAAAATTAAGTCAAACGGAAATGCAAAATTAAAGCATAGTATTTTGCAGCTCCTATGGTGGTGCGTATATTATAGTATTTCCTTTCATTATTGAAGCATTTGGTCCCTTCGGGTCAATAGGAAACTACATGTATTACATCAGGAATGCAGTCGCAATGGAACTACATTTATTGCCCACTTAAAAAAAAGTAAAAATGTCCTTGAACAGAACCAGAATGATTTGGTCAGTAACAACACAAGAAACACACGATCTCGATTTCCATGTTTCACGCTATTTAAGATGCTTGTGAGATCCACGAATATAAAGTTATAACCAGGTACACAACAAATAAGCATATAATTTTCGAAATTACAAATGAATCATGAATGGAGGGTTTTTAGGAATCGTACCATCTCTGGACAAATGTCAATACTGTGCAACTCGATCAAAGTCCTGTCATGCAAAGACATCTGCCCATACTGATATCCATATGATGGTAAAGACAAATTTTTTCCAAGATTTTGATATTGCTGTGAAATACGTGGCATGAATTCATGCAAAGGGCCATTTTCTGGGTATACCATAAAATTTATGCCATCTGATATATTCTCACTGCAAATGGAATTTTGACTATATGAGCTCCTCAAATTGCTGGAAGCTGTGAAACCGTTGGACATGCTGTTATGCACTGAATTATTGTTTGAATGCTTGAATTCTGGGCTCAACCCAAAACTGGATTTTACTGCACTAGCTTCAAATTCATTTTCTAAATTCCTGTTGGCAGCATAAGGAAGGTAGTCATTTGAGAACTCGAGAAGTATATCTCCTTGCACATCATTGCATTCAGAAAAGTCATCACCATCATCAACAATTAAAGCAGAGAGCAGTCTATGTGTCAAGGGAGCCATTTCAACAAACAATCCTTGTGGCTCTAACTTTTGAGATGCAGTGCTGTGATTTTCGTTGCTACAAGACAACATGTCAATAGATTCTCTTGGTTCAACACCATTTGTTTCGCTTTGCTCCAATGACACACAAGAAGCAGACGAAGGCAGAGCCTGGGATGAATGCTCCTCCTTGCAGATAAAAAGAATATATGAAACAAGGTTATCAAATTCATATGATTGCAGTTCAGAGTAGATATATAATAGAATCCAAAAGTTGAGGGATTTATCAACAATCTATGTCATGTTAAGGGTACAGAAGGGAAAGTACCATTGATAGTGGCCCATTGCAGTTAGTTGATACAGTTAATTTATGTTCATCAGGCATATTAGACATGCCCATGTCAAACTCTTCCAAAAACGTAATCTGACCAGATACTCCGGTAAGTGAAAGTCCATCCCACAAGGCAACAGGTACAACAAACTATACCAACATCTAAAGGCAAATAGAGTCCAACCTGGTTTTTTAAGAAAGATAGATCTTTAGAGTTGATGAAAGTAAGCATTGGTTCTATTTTCTTCCAAAAAGGGCCAGCATATGCACCAACTGCAGAAAAGGATAAGGAAGCTATCAATCATGAAACAAAAAACTACAGCTCTTTACAACTCAATAGATAACTATGATCAGCACAATTGCACACCAATGGCACTGCGGGCAGCATTTGCAGCAGCTAGAAGATTTTCCCGGTCATCTTCTGATTCGCCTACAACAAACAGCTGAATGTCCGGAGCAACTTCCTAAAAAAAGAAACCGAAAGCCTTGACTGGAAAATTAAAATGTCTTACGAAAGACCTGTTATATCTATTGATCCACGATTTAGAATTTCTGAGTGGCGAGATGACGCTTTGCGGTCCGAACCTTTCTTTGATGGAGGGCGGCCCAACTTACTGCACAAACTAAAAGAAGATCAGTAGTTATACAGGACAAAATAAAGTAAACGTCCTTGAAAGATTTTCAATCATCGAGCACCTTTCATTCTTTTCAGATACAGGTCTTCCGCTCTTTAGAAGCTTTCTTGTTTCTGTGCTGTCCATCTTCTCTTTTGACATGGATGTACACCCTTTAACATGCATGGTGCCTCTCCCGCTCCTCCCTTGACGACGAATACTGCTATCTTCAAGTTCATCTTTCAAGGGAATTCTGCTTTTCTTGGACGAGAAAATTAAGTCGGTTGCATAATGGGCAGAATTTGCACCCTCATTCCCAAAGTCACCACTATTTGTCACTTTCTCCTTATTCTTGTTTTCGGTGGCTGCAGATCCTTCACTTTCTGACAGACCAGCTGGAGATGAAATATTATCTATTCTAGATACAGCTTGTGAATTATTACTAGCTACACCCCTTGGAAGTACAAGGGCAGACTCTACAGCTGGTCTGACAGCAACATCAAGTGGTGAACCTTCAGATAGGGCCTCATCAAAATTTGATACTGGGGAAACAACATTTGCTCTTCTTGTCCGTGACATTTTCTGTGGACGTTGACCCACCCAAGCAACAGGAGGTGAAGATCCACTTGCAGCCATGGGACGCTTGCGATTTGTGGTGCCTCCCAAAGGTGAAGCTTTATTTGTGCATGGCACTTCTTCCCATTCATCAATTCCTCCAGCTGAGCGTTGGAAAGCAGACGATGAATTCATGACGACAAGTGAACTGGTTCTTGGTGCTCTGCATGCTTTACCCTTGGTCACAGGACTTAAGGTTCCAGGTGCCATATCCTCAGAAGTATGTGCCCTGGATACATGATGGAGGCAAAACATCAGAAGAATGATGCAGTACATCACTATTCACACATTGCAGAAACAACCAAGACGACTTATATCATGAACTATAGAAAAATCAACTAAATAGGCGTGTGCATAATATCAAAGTAACCAGCAGCACAAAGACGTTCCCAAAATTCAAATCAGTGTGCTTGTGTCATAACATGTAGTACTAAAATAATGCTACCAATATTATGCTTACTTGTTTCCTTTCGCCAAAACTCGTTCTTTGTCTAGCCCAGGATGACGCTCTCTTCTTTCAGTTGGAAGAGAGGTGGAATCCATATCTGTCTTCGGTAGATATCGGGAGCCTGCATTGCTCTGTTGAGAACCTCCATCAATCTTGCTACCTCCTAATGCTCCAGCAGAAGGTCCAGGTCTGTCAAACAACGATTCAAGGAAGGATGGGTGCCCCTCAATGCTCAGATGACTCACCATGGTCATGCACATAGGACCACCATATGAGGTTGGACCTATAAAGTCATGGTATACTAAACCTAATATTCACATCTCAAATATATTTCATTTAAAGATCAAGTATGTGGGAAAACTATGTGTAACTTCGGATAACAAATTTTGTGATAATGTACAAAAATTACCTAAATGGAAGACCATCACTAGATCGTGCACGGACTTCATTGTTTGATCTATGCTGAACTAATGGTTTAACATCTCGGTCTACATCATTGCCTCTGTTGAGCATAGTTCCAACAGAGCGCTTACGTTTCAGTTTTTTCTCCCATCCTTCACCGCCAGGAGATAGGCCCCGTAATTTGTCTTCAGAAAACCCTGATGTGGCATTGACATTTCTCACAGAACTTTTTTCCTTCTCCAAAGGGGAATTTTTCTCAGTATCCGCCAAAGGGCCTTGCCTTATAGGAACACTACCATGTCCTTCCAACTGAAATACACAGAACAAGAGTAAAATTAAAGGACAGGTGGTAGCGAGTAAAGGCATAACAAGTACAAAATATAATAACCAAAAGACAGAAAATCTAAAAATGTGATCTCATGTCTAGCAATTGAACAGGCGACAACAAATTACAGAGTCGTATATTTTATTTAGCACTGGACAACAAAAGGAAAGTGCGGAAGGATAGCTCTGCTCACTCATGAGTCTTGACACATCTCTAGCAAAGAAAAGGGAGAAATAGATTCATTCAAGATGAATCAACCAGGCATTTCTGTTTGCACAATGCTTTTCCTTCATGAAATTTGATAAGCATCATGCCACCACCAATAGTTATAGGCCCAAGTGCGCACGCAAAAGTTTAGCAAGATTGGTCATTCAAGAACAGATCACTTCCATGACATGTTGCTGCATGTGATTTGTCCACACACACTGATATGCGCAATTACCAGTTCACACCAGTTCATTTTATTAGAGTAACACTGCAACCTCTAATTCTAGTGCCCTAATCCCACGGTACCAACTCAACTAATTACAGCAATGAAGACAGTGACACACAAGCAAAATGGAACCACAGAAAAAAAAACAGTAAATTAGCAGAAGTACAAACCCGAGCATCTGCTGTTAGCGACGAACGGGCACGCTTGCTTGTGGTTGCACTTTTAGCCCTCTCCTCCAGCCTCTGCCCGGGATTCTCCCCACTGTTCTGAGCCCCCATCCTCAGAGAACCCGAGCCACCCCCTGATGACCTCTCGGTCGCGCCCTCACTCCTTTGCCGCCTACGTGTGACAACGTTCCGGTATTTATCCAGCTTCTGAATAGATTCCTGCAACGACTTGGCTCTCTCCCTGCACCTCATTGCAACGCTCATAAGTAAGCTACTGAGCAATGCGGAGAATAGGTAGGAATGCACAGGAGCAGTACGTACTTCGCTCTGGTCCACGACTCTACAACGCCTCCACGGATCCGCTTGAGCTCCTCGGAGGCTATGGACGGGAGCGGCTTGGTCTGCACCAGCCCGAACGACTGCTCTGCCTCCACGGTGACGCCGAGCACCCGTCGCAGCTCCGTAGTGCGCGATTGCTTGTGGTCGCCGACGGGGAAAGGCTCCAGCGAGAGGTACTGCGCCAGCGACGGCGGCTCCGTCAGTGCCCTCGGCGTGCCCGCGGCGGAGAGCTGCGAGCCCTCGCGGAAGCTCTCGGCGAGGTCGGGTCTCGAGCTTCCCGCCATGGTGGCCGGCTCACGGCGTCGGCTCGTCCCCCCAACCTACATCAAGGCCTGGACATACCACCGATCGAGGCGGCCAATTCGACAGGGCAGCGCTCGAAATTGGCCAATAGATGTCTAATTGGGATGGAAACCTTCGCGGATTTAGCGAATTGGAGGGCGAGGAGGGGTGGGAGCAAAACCCTAGAACTTGAGGTCGCCGGCGGCGAGGGGTGGGAGCGCGTGTGGCGGCGGAAATGCAAAAGCGGGTGCAGATTTTGGTCGGGTTGCGGGTGGAGTTCGTATTTACGCTACGCCTCCTGCTGTGCCTAGGCCCGCTTTAGGCACGAGGGGAAATTAGGACGCTTTGGCCGTTGGTCAATGCAGAGCGTTTTGGCCTCAGACTTGTAGTTTTGTGCCAACATTTTTTGTACAATACAATGTTTTGCCCCAAATTGCAAGTACCTTTGATGTATAAATGGGATTTACCCCAGTCAAAAACATAGCACAGTTAAAAGTTACATTGATTCAATTGTTCAAGGCCACAATCAAAGAACCAATGATCAAAATGAAGTGGTTGGTAAAAAAATTGTAGCTCCTTGCAGCGGCGGACCCTTAGATCGAGATCTGGCGGCCACCCAAGCTTCGTCGCCGGTCAGAGCCCCCCCACCGCCCCCCCGGTAAAATTTTTGCTTTTTAGTCCAAAATTTGAAAATTTTTTACATATAGACCACTGGAGGAAATATTTGTAAAAATAGACCTCTAGCACGGTGCTAAAGGATATAACGCCTAGGGTACATATCACGGCGCCATATGCTTTGGCGCCGTGCGTAGATACGTAGGCACCACGGTAGCATAGCATGGCGCCAAAGCACATGGCGTCGTGCTATGCAACCACGGCACAACTGCCGTGGCGCCGTGCTCTGAGACTTAAACCCGAGCACAGCCCCCCAGCCCCCACCCCCTCATTCCCCAAACTCAACCTAAACACAGCAGCGCCGCCGCCGCCGCCCCCTCTAAATCCAGTCGATTTTTCTCGCGATTTTGCTTAAAAATCGAGCAAGCAAGGTGAACTCCCTCCTCTCCTTTGATTTTTTGCAATAAATTTGATTTAGTTGAGTACATTTCATAGGGCAAGATTTAAAACCCTAGACAAAATTAGTTGGATTTGGCTCGGTTTTAGGTTGGATTTGCGTTAAATATGCGTAATGTAAGAGTAGTTATGGGTGTAGATTCGTTTTTAGGGTTTGATTTGAGTAAAATTGATGAATCCATGTGCGAGGTTTAGGGTTTAATATGATTTTAGTGTTTGATATGAATCCATGTGAAATTGATGAAGTAGGGTTTGATGAATCCATGTGCTAGATTCGTTTTTAGGGTTTGATATGATTTTAGGGTTTGATGAAAGAGTATTTGATATGATTTTAGGATGGCGAGGTATCGGCTGCTGGACGAGTTCTACGAGACAGAGCACCACGGCAGACTCACGGAGGACGGTCAGGTACTTGTGTTATCGAAATGTATTTTTCTCGTGTTACATGTGTTTTCATCACGCATCTAACTTTTGAAGCATTTTCCAGAAGCTTCCCATACTTCGTCCTCGAAACCATGATGGGTTCTACTTGATGGTCTACGACAATCGCTACACCCACTGCTTCGTCGTGCTCCCTCTCCCTCTCAACCTCCCCCTCCCGGCCTTAAACCCCGTAGCTTTGACCGCACTTGTCGACAAGTGTATTTTCTCTATCGGGTCCATTTGTTTTCGTTTCTATATCCTTATGTACGTAACTAATTCTTTTCTCAGTATACTATTAACAGGTGGAGGCCGAAAATCCACATGCTCCACCTTCCCCTGTGGGGGATATGACCATCACACTACAGGACGTGGCGATGATACTTGAACTTCCCATAAGGGGACAGCCAGTGACCGGGTCGGTGGTGTCTGAGAGTTGGAGGGCACATGTGGAGGCCTTCCTGGCCACGGAATTGCTTCCTGCCCCAGAGAATGTCAGGCGAGGCTGTGTCTCGGGGGTCCACATTAACTGGTTGCGTACCACCTTTGGTACATGCCCTGAGGATGTGGACGACACCATGGTAAACTACCACTGCCGTGCTTGGGTCCTCCACATGTTCGAGGCCGTGCTTTTCCCAGACGGCACGGGGGACGCTGCTTCGTGGATGTACATCCACTGCCTGTAGGACTGGGACGATGTTGGACAGTTCAGCTGGGGCTCGGCGATCCTCTCGTTCCTCTACCACCAGCTTTGTGAGGCCTGTAGGCGCAAGGCGTCCAAGTCGACGCTCGGTGGCTGCGTCTTTCTCTTGCAGGTGTGGATGTGGTCACGTATTCCTGTGGGGCGCCCACTCATCACCACCGAGACTACATCCAGTGGTGGAGGCGGTTCGACGACAACTACGAGCGGGACGTGATCATACCGGCGGCCTCCCAGCGCTCGGGTGCCTCAGCCGCTGCAGCCTCGTCATCACACCGTAGTAGGCGCCAGTCCACGAGGAGCTCATCACGTACTACGACTTTCAGTCAGGGCGATGACGACAACGACGACGAGGTGGAGCAGGATGAGGACGAGGAGGACCAGCACTGGTAGGGCAGAACCGGCACGAACGCGGCACCACGGCTTGGCATCGTGGTGAGTTGGTGATGAGGCATGACTGACGCGGTGCGATCTAGGAGCAGGGGCGGACCCACAGGGTATGCCGGGTGGGCCACAGCATACCCTGGGCCCAGCCGAACATAGTCCATGGCCACACGCCGCCTCGGTCGGCCTGCACACCAGACCCAGTCGCCGTCCATGGGCCAGGGGGGAGCCAGAATCGCACCTTGGAGACGAAGCTGCGGCAGAGGAAGAAGCTGCCGACGATCTTAGCGAGGCGGGCAATCTGGGAGGGGCAGAGGCAGGCCGAGGGCGCGGAGCTCCATGGCGATGGGTGTGAGGGAGCCGTCGATGCGGACGCGGACGACGCGTCGGGAGGGCGGCCGGCGGTGGGCTCATCGGTGGAGCAGCAGGTGCATGGGAGGCGGAGGAAGAAAGGGGGAGAGAACACAGCAGGTGGGTGAACCGAGAAGATAAGAGAGTACGGGTGCATTTTGTTGTCCAGTAGTAATGAATGTTGTGTAGGGTGCATGAACTTTGTTTCATGTTGGTGTAAATTTAAGTGACTGCCTGACTAACAATAGATCTATACTTGTGTGCCTAGATTCAGTAGTAATGAATGTACTGTAGGGTGCAGAAATAGTTTGCTTTCTGTGTTTTGAAATTTGAACTACTGATGCCTGCTTCGTGTAAACCATGAGATAAGGCAGGTTTATAATTATTAAGTTGAATCATAGGTAAAATGCTTGCTTATTTTGGTTTGATCTTTCAGTTAAACTTATTGAAATAAATAGGCATAAAATGTATGATATGGTTTACATGCTTCTTAAATTGGTTTTGTTTTTACCAATGGCAACAGCAAGTGTTGAAAGGGTATTTTCTGCAATGTTTTTAGTGAAAACAAAGTTAAGAAATAAGATGGGTGATAGTCTTTTGGATGATTGCTAGTCATATTCATTGAGCAGGATATTTTCTTTAAAGTGGATGAAGATGATATAATCGAGACTTTCATGTCCTTTAGAAAGTGTAGGTCAAAAAAATCAGACAAGTAATGTTGAATTATGTATATTTGAGACTATTAGTATGGTATTTGAACTATTTATATTGTAATTTGTGCAAGTTTTCAACTTAATCTTTGAATTTAATACTTATCATATTATTTAGTGTCTGTATATCGAATTACGGTGTAAATTTTACAATTATTTACCGAATTGCATATGAAAATTTTGATGTGGCATACCCTTTGATAAAATTCTGGATCCGCCACTGTCTAGGAGCCATTTCCCGAGCGTCCGGCCCATTGGCCCGATGGAAGCAGCGTTAGTAATCACCTAACCTAACCGGAGGGCAGTCGAGTACCCGAGATGGTGAGAGCAAGACTCTAACCGTACAACCAAGTTGAACTTTTCAGTGTTAAACGTTAGATCAGGGACGATAACATCAAATCCTTGGCACCAATGTAGTTCATTTCGCTCAAAGTTCTCGAAAAATATGAACCAACCAGGTGCACAACTGCACACAAGTCAGGTGTAGTTTACATTGCTTGTTGCCCACAAACAGGCATTTAGGGATGATGGCACTAACACTGCATCACTAATCCTGAACTACCACAGTGGAATGCACATCCAGGCACGTTGCAGAAATACAACATATGTCAGTTGCCCACAAATGACAGCAACCTGACAGATATATGCAGCTGCTGGGAAGGTGATCAACCTCTTATCTTTTCTTTTACCAGTAACCAACCCGGCCTTATCTTCTGGTCGCCTCTGCTCAGCTCCAGTAGATGCCTCAGATGGAGACACAGCCTGCACAGCTCCATTGGCCATAGGATCTTCATGGCGTTCTTTGCAGGACCCCATCCTACCAATACAAAGCCAAATCCTATCTCTCTCATCACCAGACTTCTCCATCGGCACATGCCAAGATCCCGTCTCCGATTCCTATGATGAGGATACATGAGTGAGTGACAGCATATAGTAAGCTCTAGAAAACCCTGAAACTCGGCTACTTACTTGAATCTCTGAAGAACAAGGGGGTGGCATCATAAGCACCGCCATTCCTTTATTAAAAGTGTACTTGTCCTGCACAATTGTAATTAGACTAGCAAATCAACAATCAAGTAGGAATAGCAGGATCCAATACGTGAAGCTGTGTTACAACAGGATCAAGGACCTAGGAACCTTTACATGGATTCAGTTCAATTTGGCATTCTAAACTTCTACAACCAGGGTTCTGCACTAATCAAGTAACCAACTATGCACAAAGAATGGATTATATAAAACATCAGTTTTGAAGAGCGCACCTGATGCCGTTGCTTCCACTTAGGGAAAAAGGATGATCGTAGGAGCTCAAATATGTGATCTCTCATTTCATCATTAGTCACATCACAAGCAAGCAGTTCAATCTAATTGCTGCATATAGCCAATACTTGAAAAGTTGCATCTCATATATTTAGCAACATCCAAGAAATGAAACATAACAGAAGGGGAGAGGGTGAAAAAATCAACATATTGGGTGGGTTCTTTTGGGCAATGACTTTTGACTTTTGAATTCTGGTTATTCACGAGAAAGAATACGACAAGAGAGACAAACACATGCGATTTTGGCTGGTATAGCTGAATTCAGTACAGTATCTACTATAATCGACTTGTAGACCCCACCTTAAAAAGACGTATGGTTTGAAAGCAAGTTACTGTAAAAGCCAAAAGTCACAAACAGCAAGCCCAAAAGAACCTACCCATTATCTAATTGCACATATTAGTTGATCTACGCACAATTACAGGCTAAAAGATACACTTCCCAATTCACAATATGGTGAGAATCAAACTTATAGTTGAAACCAAGGTACCAAACAAAACAAGTAGTGCAACGAGTCAAAGGACACCCAAGGCTAGAATCTGAGGAACATTACCAGTCATCATTTAACCCACTTGGTGAAGTGTACAATGCTCCGTTTGCTCTCCAAGTTTCAATCAGATCCAGCTGCTCTATATTAAGCATGGCAAATGGAACATGAATTAGTACAAATTACTTCATTGGCAACATCAACATGTCAAAATTCAGGGTAAGATGATGCACAGACCTGAATCAAACTGAAACCACCGTCTGCAAAATTTTGTTGATAAAGTGCAATATCTGCACCATTGACTATAGCTTCAAGTTCTTCATGTGCTTCCAACCACTCCTAGAGAACTCATATTGTTCAACTTGTAACAAAATGACTATGCTTTAAAATTTACAAATGGATATTCTTTCAAATACAGGAACCAGATAAATGAATGTAGTATATGAAACATAATTTGATTGGCGCCTAGTTATTTCCTTAAGCTAGCATAAGGTCCTAGACAGGTGAATGCTATGCTTTAGGTATAAAGAAATTTAAAAATAATGGATATGTCTTGAACTATTAGGACCAGTTACCTGAGCAAGCTGCAAGCAATTAATGCACAGGCATGACAAGCAAAGTAACCACAAGGTCCTTAAGGATGACCTAAATGTGTTAGCACAGCCAACTTCTCTGGAGGAGGTGAAAATCAAGGTAGATAAAGAGGCTTATCGTATTACCTAATAAACTGGCCGCAGTATATCACCATAAGTAGTTATTTGAACAAAACAGTGAGGCACAATATCTCCCCGTCTAATTTTCCCATCTTTGTTCTTAGTGATCACGCAAAGCGGTGCTACTGATTGAATTAAACCAAGCAAATAAGTGACCGGACTATCACGCTTGCCTGTAAACTAACTACAAATTGCAGATATCTACGAAATTCCAAATTAACTAGAGAGACAGCGAAGGGACACCAAATTAACTGAAATTTGTTTTGGTTTCCCTCTCAAGGGCCAACCCAGCAACAGAATCAGCAAACCTCTGTGTCTCCTCCATGTCAATATCCACAGATGCTAGCCGGCACACTCACCATCCTCCCTAACTCTCACCTGCTGCACCATGGCATCCAAGGGCCGTTTCCAAGCCACCCAAGCTGATGGCACCCGCCAGCCACCATGGCATCTTTCACCTGACCGGCATCCCACTCGGCCTTACCAGCCAGTGCCGCCTTCTCGCTCTGCAACCAACCCTGCAACACCCCTGCAGTCTCCTCGCTCACGCAACCCACAGCACGCCTCAGCTTGTGCATATACTCATACACTTTGTCGGCGTCCCTGGCCTTCGCACTGACACCAAGGAGTGCGGCAAGCTCAGGCTCCTCAGGCGAGACGGCGGAGGCCTCCATGTGGGCCTCGACGGCGTACGCCCTGTCAGACTCCCCGGCAAGCCGGACCGCGGCGAGCACGGGGCTGTAGGATAGGAGGCGATGGGCGAGGCCGTACTTTTCCTTCATGGTGGCGACGAGCTCGAAGGCCTCGTCGGCGGCGGCCGGGTCGGAGGCAATGACGCGGGCGAGCGAGGTGATGGTGGCCTCGGAGGGGGAGACCGCGGCCTCGAGCATGTGGGAGAAGACGCGGCGGGCGGCGGCGGCGAGGAGGTGGAGGAGCTGGTTGTACTGTTGCGCGGTGAGGCGTGCGGCGGGGGCTGCGTCGGGGTCGGAGACGACGGAGTCGAAGGCGGCCATGATGTTACCATTTGTTTTTATTTATATAGATAACTAAAAAATTCTCACAATAATCTTTAAATCACATAAAAAGTTAAATTCATGGAAATTCTCTCGTTAATCGATGTGAAAAAAAGGAAAAAATCGCATGCGTCTATTAGATGGTCTAATATAATTATAACGGTGAGATCCATTCACAATAAAAATCCACAAAGATACATAATAATCTCATTCCTTTTAGGAGATAAAAATTCTCACAATAATCCTTAAATCACAAAAAAAAATTATAGAAATTCTCTCATTAATAGATAAAAAAGAAAAAATCTCATAACTATTAAATGGAAACCTCAAATATCTATTAGATGGCCTACCATAATTAGAGCATGTATAATGATATAGACAGTGGTAGTCTATAATACATCTCTATGTCATCTATAGACAGGACTAAAACACAATGCATACAATGTGTTGTCTATAATAACTTTATATAATTAATATGTTATCTATATAGTTGTCTATATAATGATATAAACAATAAAAAGTTGTCTATGAGACCGCCTGTTAAATAGGAGACATCATCTATTTCTCTTCTCTATAACACCTAAAATCCTATATGGCATACGTTTACCAAAAGTTGACATGTACCCAAAATCCACATCACATGGCTATTTCCATGAAAAACAATATTTTAAATATCTGGTTGTCTTTATTATAAACGAAGTACATATTCTTTGTGCTAATTGACTCTCTGTTTTTGTTTTCTAAAAGATAATTCGACGCTTTTGGTGTGCTAGAGACTCGAATACAATGTTATGAAAATACCACCATTAAAGAGTAATTTAATGTGTGGTTATTTATTTCTATTAAGCATAGCCTCACAGACAGAAGGCAAAGAAGCCACCATGTACTCGCTCCCAATGGTTAGAAATTTTCACTCATAGGACTAGATTATAACGATGCAAATTAATTACATATGTACAAAAGCTGTTACAATTGTACGAGGAATACAAAGAGTTATATAACAAAACAACTTTGTATTTAAATATAAACATATGCATATCTAGCCGTGTATGTAATTGCGCAGAAAATTAGGCGTTTAATCTTAAGATCCACGTTTATAGAGCCATTAATCTCTTATTTACGTGCACATAAATTGGAGGCTCAAGGTGACGACATGGACGTGGAGGCATGTGACCGTTGGCCTAGTGATGGCCAGCAGCGCATGTGCGGAGGCATACAGCCGGTCGACCCAATTGACATGGCAGTGTGGCGCGAAGACTCTAGCCATGCGGTCAGGGTGATCGATGACGGTGCCATCCACGGAGGTGGTTCCTAGGTTGGAGGAACATTGTGATCAACGGAGAGGCAGCACTAGGGTAGGACGAGAAAGTCCGCAAAAAGCACCACAAATGAATTGATGAGCTAGTTCAAATAACTTAACAGGTAGCCTACACTAAAGTGTTATCATGCTAATAATATGTTGTATATGTGATCACGTTGTTGGCGATTAAGCACTCAAACTCACAAATATAAAAGTAGAAGGAGACACAAAATGTAGCCCCAAGCTAGATTATGGCTCCTCCGAACAAATATACGAGACAAAATTTTTGCCACCTTTTCAAAGCATTTTATTAGAACAGTCTTTTTGAAGTAACTTATTGGATTATCAACATTTGGTTCTTTTGCACAAGAACTCATGCTAAGCCTAAAAGCTACCAGCCGTAACCTAAAAGTACAAAACTTTTATTGATCTTGATGTTGTGTGTATAATGGGCAGTTCCTACCTCCACAATAAGTAATATAAGACTAAACTATACAATGGGGGGAAAGGGAGAGTGCCCTCTTTTCATAATAAGTAATACAAGACTAAACTATACTAATAGGTCTATGTGATCCGACACTCCTAATAAGGCTGGTTTAGCTGAAGTGTCCAAACCTATCAGGCCATAGAATGGGCCGGATATACAACGTAATTAGTTTTCACACCACATGTTTACCTATCACAGGAAGAGCATCTTTGTTGATTTTGAAACTAAAGAAGAACAAATAAATAGCATGTACATTTACTTTGCCAGCAAAATGTTTTTTATTGGATTAATATAGGTATTTCTTTTATTCCTCTTTCATCTGTACCAATATTATAAATAAATAATGTAAATAACCAACCTTCTATGAAAAAAATTCAATAACTGTTACGAAACCTAGAAGATTTCGTCGTGGGCAAATACCGAATCTACCCATGAGAGGTTTTGACTATAAATAGACAAGCTTATGTACATGAAGAATATATCTGAAATTGATAAATACTATGTTTTGGTGTTCCTTTTCTATTGTTCACTGGTGATTGATCTCTAGTGTTTTTGTTGATTGGTTGAGTAGGTTGCATTGGAGTTACCATAATTTATTTCGTTTTTTGTGTTATTAGCTATGAACGGGCCCTGGTCTGATCGAGAAGAGATGACGACTGGGCCAGCAGTGTGCAAAAAGTTCCCACTGGGTTGTGTACACGTGTCCATGGAGTGGACCTTGACCACCTCTGCAACCGAGGCCGCACTCAGCAGTAGAGCTGGGAATTGGGCCGTGCCGTGCCGGCACGGCCCAGGCCCACCGTGCTTCGTGCCAGTTCGTGCCGTGCCGGCTCGGCCCAGTCATCCCACCGTGCCGTGCCGTGCCGGCCCGTCTCACCTCCGGCCAGGCCCAAGCACGACCCGAAGCTCGCCGTGCCGGCGTTCGTGCCGTGCCAGCCCAAGCCCAGCCCAAAGTAACTATGCACGACAAAAGCGGCGCGACTATTGTGGCGAGTGGCGACGCCCGTCATCTTACTTTCTCTCGTACCCGTCTCGTTGAAAATTAATTGAAGTTGAATTAATTGTATGAAAACATAGGCACGCAATGGCGTAAATATTTCGGGAAAAGTGTAATTGCATTGATATTTTAAAATACAATGTTACTGTCTCGTTAAAAACCTTACGCCCCAGAGTGGGGTTTCCTGAGTAAGGAAAAGAGTACAGTAACAATACATGTACATACAAACTATAACAACATAGTACATTGTAGCTACTTATCAATGTCTAGATCGTTCATGCGTTCAAGATCAGCGTACGCCTGCACGATTTCAGGATCCTCCAATTGATGTTGTTGCCGTTCTTTAGCTAATTCCCAGTCTTTGGCACATGTGATTGCCTCCACCATCCTAGGCGTGAGGGATGATCTTCTTTCTTCGATTATTCTTCCGCCGCCTCCCCCGCTCCCCCGCCTCCCCCGCCGGCCGCCGCCCCCCTCGGGCCCTCCTTCCCGCTTCCTCCCCCGCCGCCTCCTCCTCCAGTCCTCCCCCTCCCCCGGCGGCCCCCTCCTCCCGCCTCCCGGACCCCCTCCTCCCCGCTCCCCGCCGCCTCCCCTTCCCGCTCCCCCGCGCCTCCTCGGGCCCCCTTCCCGCTTCCTCCCCGCCGCCTCCTCCTCCAGTCCTCCCCCTCCCCCGGCGGCCCCCTCCTCCCCGCCTCCCCGGACCCCCTCCTCCCCCGCCTCCCCGCTCCCCGCCTCCCCCGCCCCCTCGGGCCCCCTTTCCCCCTTCCTCCCCCGCCGCCTCCTCCTCCCCCTCCCGGCGGCCCTTCCTTCCCTCCCCTCGCCTCCCTCCTCTCCAGATCCCCGCCCCCGCCCCACCCCGCCACTCCCCTCCTCCCCTCCCCGCCGCCTTCTTCCTCCCCTCCCCCCGCCGCCCCCCCTCCGGCTCCGTGCTCGACTGCGTGAGGTACGCACGCATCCATTGATTCCATCCGCTCTGCAGCAGGAAGGTGTTCAATGGTTTAAATGCGTAATGCATGTAATTTTTTTTGCTGGTTGCCTGGTTGGGGATGTCGGCACGCTGTGGAAGAGGTCGTCAACGTCTTGGCGGAGCTCGTCGACGTGGAGGTGTCATGCAGCAGGAAGCTGAAGAGGGCACTGACGCCGAGGGACGCGGCGGTGGGGGTTTCGGCCGGCAGCTCGGGTACGCTCCTTTCCTTCCCCTCTACTCCCTCTGCTGTGCCTGTGTGTGATGGATGCTGTGTGTGATACTGAGATGGATGGCGACGGGAGGGCGGGGCGAGGCGGGGCGGGGACGCGGAGGGGAGCCGGGAGGCGGGCGGCGGGGACGCGGGGGGGGGCCGAGGAGCGGGCGGGCGTGGCCGCCGGCGTGCGTGCCCCGTGCCGTGCCGGCCCAAGCACGGCCCGATCTGCCGTGCCGTGCCGTGCCGCCCACCGTGCCGGATTTTGAGGCCCAGCCCGGCCCACCCGTTCGTGCCGTGCCGGCACGGCCCGCCACGTATCGGGCCGGACCGTGCTTGGGCCGGGCCGTACCGGCCGTGCTTCGGGCTGGCTCAAATAAGCTCGGCCCAAGTCCCAACTCTACTCAGCAGCATGCATGTTACGGAGCGGCCGGTGACGGAGGTGGCAACTGGCCTCGGTGTTGACCATGTCCTGCGTGCCTCGACGCCGGCGAGAGATGGCAAGTTGAGTTGACCAGCACTTTCGCCTGAATCTCTCCGGAGATCGCGCGCGGCGGCGGCGTAACTCAGCTGGTACGTACGTTCTTAATTTACAGCTGGAAATTGAGACTTTTTGCAGGTTCACAGGGAGATGGATCATGCAGCCATCTACGGAGCTCAGTTAAAATAGGTAGGTCAACCCACCCTCTAAGGATGCGTAAAACTGAGAGTAGATGTGTGTGTGTGCATGGTAACATGCGTGCTGCTGGATCCTCGCCAGCCAGCTTAATTGATTCCAGTAAACGTAAAGGTACATCACTCTGTCTTGCCCTACGCCACTTGCCGAAGAAGCCACTTGACCTCCAATTAAGCTCGCTCCTTCGTCCTCAAAGTAAGCTATATACAGCCCTCCGTCGACTCGACTCCCATAAGAATCCGGACGAACACGAACACACACCGAACCATTGCAAGCAGCAAACTGCAGCAGCTAGAGCAACACCACTTGGGGCGAGTAGTCGGGAGCCGATCGAGGCCGAGCTAGCTTTACTGGGCTCGTCATGGCGATGGCGAGGCGCGGCGGCATGGCTCAGCTGGTAGGCTGCTGCTTCGTGGTGGCGCTGGCGCTAGCGCGCGGTGTGGAGCCGCGCCCCAGGATGTCCGTGACGGGGAAAGGAAAGCCCAAGCCACCGCACAACACCAAGTACGAGACCGTCACCTTCAAAAAGTTGCACAAGCGCGACTACGAGGTCGCCTGCACAAGCAACGGCGGCCCGCCCTGCAAGGTCACCTGCCCACACGACTGCCCCAACAAGTGCCTCGCCGCGTGCAGCTACTGCATGACATTCTGCAGTGCGTTCGTCGTTACACACACTCGACTTTGTTCGCATCACCTACTTGATACTCGTTTCACCGCCGGTTCCACGTACGTGCAGTGTGTGATATCTTCCCGGGCACTTCGTGCGGCGACCCTCGCTTCACCGGCGGCGACGGCAACACCTTCTACTTCCACGGCAAGAAGGACCAGGATTTCTGCATCGTCTCCGACGCCGACCTCCACATCAACGCCCACTTCATCGGCAACCACAACCCCGCCATGAAGCGCGACTTCACATGGGTGCAGGCCCTCGGCGTCAGCTTCGGCGACCACCGCCTCTACATCGGCGCTCGCAAGGCCGTCGAGTGGGACGAGGACGAGGACCACATCCAGATCACCTTCGACGGCGAACCCGTCGACGTGGACACCGTCAAGAACGCGCGGTGGGTGTCCAAGGCCCTGCCCGGCCTGTCCGTCACGCGCATCGACACCGTCAACACCGTCATGGTGGAGCTCGACGGCGCGTTCAGCATTTCGGCCAACGCCGTGCCGATCACCGAGGAGGACTCGCGGATCCACAGCTACGGCAAGACCGAGAACGACAGCCTCGTGCACCTGGACCTAGGGTTCAAGTTCCATTCCCTCACCAAGGGCGTCGACGGCGTGCTCGGCCAGACCTACCGGCCCGATTACGTCAACAAGCTTGACGTCAGGGCCAAGATGCCCATCATGGGCGGTGCACCCAAGTACCTCTCGTCCGGTCTCTTCTCGACGGATTGCGCCGTCTCCAGGTTCCGCCGCGGCGGCGTCGCCGCATTCGCCTCGTAAATCGATCGCTCGCGCACTAGTCCATGCACACGACCGTGAAATGAACCAGCATCGATCACTCGTCTCGTCTAGGGTACGCGTGCACCTCGTACAAGGAAGAAATAATTAAGTTTCAAGCGCTGCTGCTCAAGTAATAATTAATTCAAACATATATATTACTAAGGAGCTCTTTCAATTGAATGAATACCGAGTACACCATTGGTTTCTTTTGGGAAATTGACTTGTATCGATCCCTAGCTTGTTCCATTGTTAGTCGGACTGATGAATAATTAAGTGTGTGTGTGTGTGTGCGTGTGTGTTAAACTTTGTGAGTGCGTTGCAATATACTTGCATGAATGCCGCTTAAACACATAAAGTAAGTTACACTTTGAGTTCATAATAAATCAGGTTCGGTCTTGTCCATTCGTAGCAACAAAGGCACTTGAGCTTTTTAATTTTGCCATATATATATGCATGTGCATGCCTTTGACAAAAAAGAAAAGAAGAGATTGTCATGCAATTGCTTGATTCAACACACTATATATCGTACACTCTAGTGCATGAACAAAGAAATTAAAGGCATGCCGTTGGTGAGCCAGCAATCAAGCCTCCTCCGAATGTCAGCGGCTCTCGATCGATCTGCCACACGTACGTACACAGCTCCCCAGGTGAAGACCGATCGATCGATCGATCGATCGAGCCATGTGCCTTCAAGAACAGCTAGCTAGCTAGCCTTGATTCCTGAGCCCATGACAACCACGATTACGGGCCAAGCTAGCAACACGCGCGCGTAGCTAGCTGAACAGGGAGCCATATGCACGCACGCGCGGCCGTCGGCGCAGCCCGCTTCATCGGCAACGTCGCGGTCGTCAGCCGGGCAGCTCTCGTGCGTGCGCCGACACCAACAAGAAGAACAGGGAGCCATATGCATGCGCGCGCGGCCGTCGGCGCAATGATGGCGTACGTCCGGGTTTGAGCGTGGTCGCGGTGTGCTAGCTTGGCGGCGTCCGCCGTCGCGCAGCCCGCTTCATCGGCAACGTCGCGGTCGTCAGCCGGGCAGCTCTCGTGCGTGCGCCGACACCAACAAGAAGCCGCCCGGCTGCATGCCCACCTGCCCAGCCCGCTGCCCCCACAAGTGCCTCCTCCAGTGCATGCATATACGTGCAACCATGCATGCATGACTACTCCTGCAGTGTGCCTATATATAATATAGTTTCCAATTCCATCCCATGCTAAGAGTTTTCGCACGTACACACATATGCTCTATTCTTTTCCGCTACTGCTGAAAACTTATGATTACGTCCGAAACCTTTTAACCCTAGTATAAGTGTTTATAAGAATAAACCGAATACCGATGAGCTATTTTGAAAATGCTATTTCAATAAACCGCTTCGAAACAGCGAATGTCCCATTTGTTTATTTAAACGGTAGCTAGTCAGAAACTAAAAAGAACCCTGTGAGACCGTCGACACCGCACCTGTGTCCTCACCTACCAATGTATTTTTCCTATACATATATAGAGAGAGAGAGCATGCGGACCCAATGTTCAAAGTATGGATATGTTGTTTTTAATATTGTCATGGGCTTCGGTTAATATATACAAGTTCAGCAGTCAAATAGTTTTATAGTACTACATATATATATATATATATATATGTTAGTGAAAGATTGTAAAGAAGACATTATGTGTGGTCTTAAAAAAAGATTCGTTTCTATACTTTCCTCTTCAATAAGAGTAGTATTAATCTCAAAACATATAAAAAGATAAATAACATCTATATATTCATAATTCGTTATGCTTTAAAAGTTATACAAATTACTATTGAGGATACCATAAAAGCATAATTATTTACACATGACCGATATAAATAGTTTTCTACATACGTATCATACCTATAGTAAACCCGGGGGGGGGTTCGCGGCCTCCCAGCGCATCCACGTCGGCGTCGCTCGCCCTGCGCCCGACGCGTGCGCGCACCCTCGCCTGCGCTCGGTCCGACGCGTGTATGCGCTCGAGCAAGCCGCGGCTTCCTTCTCCCGTGGTTGGCGAGCTGCGGCTCGCGTTCTTCGCCGCACACCTCGCCTTCTTCCTCCCGCCTCGGCTCCTCCTCTCCCCCGATCCGGCGCCCCTTCTCCCTCCCCCATCTGGCTGCTCCTCCCCCCATCCGGCGCCCCCCTCGCCCTTCCCCCCCGCCGCCCCTCCTCGCCCTTACCCCCCGGCGCCCCTCCTCGCCCCTCCCCCCGGCGCCCCTCCTCGACCTTACGGCGCGCCCGGCTTCGCGGCGCCCCTCCTCTCCGGTCTCCCTGCGCGCGCGCGCCTCCTCGACCTTCGCGCGCCCGGCTTCCTCGACCGGATCCGCCAGATCCATGGTCGGCCCGCCACACGCCGGTACACCCTCCTCGACCTTCCGCGCGCCCCAACCGCCAAGACAGATGGGACTTCATCGTCTTCGCCGAGACCCACCTCTCGTCCGCTCGTGGTCGCAACGCTGGCTGGCGCTGGTCGACGCGCGCGTCCCCTACGCCTCCACCCGTGGGCTCCACTACGTCGCTCTCGCCGAGCCGAGGCCATCGGCGCCGGGCGCCGTCGACTACCTCCACGCCTCGTCGCCGACCTCGGCGACCACCGCGCCTTCGGCGGCTCCGCCGGATCTGCGCCTCCTCACCTCGCTCAAGGTCGTGGCGTCACCACAGCGCGACCGGCGCCGCTCTCGCTCCTGCCGTTCACGCGCCTACGCCACCACCCCGTGGGGCTCCACTACGTCACCTCTCGCCTCGAGCTGGAGGCCGTCGGCGCCGGAGCGCCCGTCGACTACCTCCACGCCTACGTCGCCGACCTCGGCGACTACCACGCGCTCGAGCAGCTCCACCGGATCCTGCGCCTCCTCACCTCGCTCAAGGTCGTGGCCGTCGGCCCTGAGCGCGACCCGGCGCCGCTCTCGCTCCTGCCGTTCGCGCGCTTGCGCGTGCTCGAGCTGCGGGGCTCCGACCTTTCCACCTCCGCCGCCAGGGGCCTGCTCGACCTCCGCCACACCCTCGAGAGGCTTGTCTGCTACAATTCCACGGTGCGATTTTGTATCATGCCTCCCGCTAATTTTGATGATACAGCTACGTAATTCGTTTTTTGTGGCAATTCGCATGGTGACCTAACGTGCTAAATATCATCCCGTACTGAACTATGAACTATGTTGATCTATGAATTGTGCTTGTGGTTTGCTATTTAATTCATCTACAGCTAGCAAACCGAGTTTAGTTTTACCCTACTTGCTGCAGTACTATGATTTCTCATTCTTATACACGTATATTTCAATCATTCTGGTCATTTAGGTGCGGCTTTTTATGGTTTGCCTTCTGCTATGATAGCAGTTCTTTTTTGTTTAGGACTGCAAGGTATAATTGTTTTACATGATTAATGAGGTCCTCAACTGATAGTGTACATTGTCACTCCTTTTTTTATGCAGGCGGTGATTTTTTTGCTAAGTGTGTCCTCTGCTGCTGCATGGCAAATCTTTTTGAATTTCTGATATCTCTCTCTTTTCCTCCTGGCCAACCTTTCGTCATGTTCCTTTTGACTTCTTAGTCAGCTAATGAGAAGATATTATTGTTGTGGCTGTAACTTTTCCAACAAATACAAATGTGTCAGTGTGTGAAGTTTGATCATCTAATTATTTACTATTGTTTGATCATCTAATTATTTATTATTATTGTTTTGTCAGAAAGCTAATGATCTATTATATATAGGGTTGCATGATTGTCCTAAATTATGTAAATCATTTCTTTGTTACTTTTGGCTGCGGTTTTGCTTCCTGAACTGATCATCTAAACGAACTTTATATCATTCCATAAAGATGCAGCTCGGGCTACTCCTTAGTCCTTACATGTTGATCATGCTGTTTTGTCATGTTTTGTCCAGGTATTCAATTTGCAGCTATACAGGTTGATCAAGGTGTGTGTGTGTGTGTGTGTGTGTGTGTGTGTGTGTGTGTGTGTATATATATATATATATATATTGCTCTTTCGCATGCTCTCTAAGCAATAATCAAAATTTTCAATTTGTGTATCTCAGCATGGATATTTAGACGTCAACTTATTGAGTCCAATATATGTAAAAGAATTTCTATGCAAGTTTAATTACTCATCATGGTATTGACTGAAAAGCATCTTCTATGTGTTCAGATTTGCAGAAAATCAATGAAAAGACACAATTGATGTAAATCAATGGATTGACGCAACTACTAATCTACAGGCAAAGAATACAAACAAAGAATTCGGTAACATTGCCATACACAGATCATGTTACATTAAGCACTCCAGAAATCATAGGTAATGAACCTCCATGCTAATTTAATTTGTTTTACCTTACCTTTGTTTTTTCCTCCAGCTACTTCCATGGTTGTTCACGTAGCGTGAAAATTGTTTCAATGCTATTATGTACATGTTTAAATATCCGAAGGAAATCAATATTGGTCCTGGATTGTCCTTTCCAGTTTTATTTTACTTGAGCAGTTTTTGCTGATGAATAGACAGCAGCTCAGATCTATTCAAAAGATAAAAGCAATTAAACAACAAAGAAAAAATCAATATAAGTCAGTGTAGCTAGCTTAACCATGCGCACAACATCTGTTGTATGATCACTATCACTGATCTAATCAGCAAGCTATGTAAAATGTTTTGATTCATTATTAGGAAACAACGAACTTATCTAGAAGATAATACATGACTCTACATGTTTGTGTAATAGTGTTCCACCCTCCCAGGCTCCGATGCTTCTTGTTAGCTCCTGTTTGTTTGAGCTGCTGAGCATGGAGCGCGAATTTTACCAGGAAGCCTTCTGTTTGGCATCTTCTGTTTGTTTAGGTTGCTAAGCGCGGAGTGTGGATTTTAGCAGAAAACCTTCTGTTTAGCATTTGAGCTTACTAGCAGCTGCTATTGCTTCTGCCTACTCAGTTGGTTTATACCGTGCATTCCTTCTGTGCCATCTTGGTTGGGTCATCGCTATACACATTATCTACTCACTGCGAGGTACTCTTCGATTGCCATTTTTTCCTTATTACTCACAGACCATTTATTCGCTCTTTTTTTAGATGCTGTGCTTACTAGCTTTTGCCTCATTTGTTACCCTTATGAATGCGTGGTTCGTTCCTCTTAGTTCTAAGTATAAAGTATCCAGTTTGCTATGTACCCTTCTATTTCGCCTTTCGGTTTACCGAATGTCATCATTTCTTTTCCCTCCTCAGTTCTTCTTATGCTCTTGATCTTTTCGCCCTTGGTTCATGTGTTTCTTGATTTACTTTGTAATGCGCATTCCTCTTATGTCATCTTGGTTGAGTTCTTGCTATACATGCTGGGTGCTCACTATGATCTGCTCTTTCACTAGCACTCTTTTTCCCTATCGCTTGCAGACCATATATTTGTTTTTTTAATATTGTGCTTCCTAAGTTTTTTTTCGGTTTTTTCTCCCTTTTGTTTGCTATTTTCGGCTTGCTGCTCTATTGATTCCTTGCTGGCTTCTTCTTGCTTTTGTTTGTTGTTACCTATTTATTTTCTTTTGGATGCAGATACCATTCCAATTTCAGCTGCCGCTCTGCACCGTTACTGCTGGCCACGTTATATACCACCTAAAAATCGTTGTCTTAGCTCGTTGTGTTCAAGCTTCGCCTCTACATCGTTTTGGTTAGTCCTTCTTGTGGTAATTACCTTTTTTATGCACTTAGTTTCTTCCTTTTGTATCATGAATTGTTTTCGTTTGCTATCGCTGTTGTGCTCTTCTTGTGTAATGTTCCTACGTTAGTGGTCAATGTAATTTGTGCTTCGGTATTTAGTATATTCTCCATTAATTACAGAAGTCTACTATGTTGCGTCTACAACTTGTTCCCCCATCTTTCATATACCAATTACTGCAAAACAACTATGTGCTACCTTACCTTTCTGAATTTATCTATATATTATGTTTTCCTCTGCGGTTATTGATGCCTCTTATTATTCATACTATTTCTTTGAACAATGTAGCCAAAAACAATCCTATCAAAGCACACTACAGCAGATACGCTCGCTCTCTGCACCATATTCACCAAATTATATAACGAAATATCACCAGCATTGAAATATTAACGATAATCAACCGTTTACACACACTAACCTGCGTGGCATCTCACCATGCACACGCAGCTAGTATATTAATGCTACATTCATATCCTAAGACGTCATAGATGAAGTAAGAAATAAGGAAGAGCTAGCTAGCTGGCTGCACCATATATTATTATATGCATGCATGTCCAAATATGACCAACCACACATCCTGACGTATATAATGCTAATTATAATATGACCAACCTGCACGTGCGCCACGTGAAGAAAGCAGGTGTCCAGTCCACTTCACACCCACAACCGAAGGAATGCGCGCATCGTGTTGTGCTCGACGGCGGAGTCGACGGTGCAAGCCCCACTACTACTCTTCCTCCTCGCACACTTGCTGCTTGCTTACTTGGTTTAGCTCCTTACCGCGTAGGCGCGTACGACCATGGACATCGAGGACACCTCGATAGTCGCTTCGTCGTCGTCGCTGTCAGCGCCGTCTTCGCCGGGCAACGGGATCCAGCACCGGCTGCCGCCGAAGCAGCGCGCGGGGCGGAATAAGAAATTCCAGGAGATGCGCCACTCGGTGTACCGCGGCGTGCGCTCGCGGGCCGGGGGCAGCCGCTGGGTGTGCGAGGTGCGGGAGCCGCAGGCGCAGGCGCGCATCTGGCTCGGCACCTACCCGACCCCGGAGATGGCCGCGCGCGCTCACGACGTCGCCGCGCCGCAGCTCAGGCCACCTAGCTAGCACTCCCAGAAAACGATGCACGTGGCATCGCCGCCGTTGGCATTGCCGGGAGTTTCGTGCGTCGGCACTAGCGCTGCCAAAGAGGCTGTTGAGGAACATCGCTTCAACTAATAAGAAACATCGCTCTGATTTGCTCAATTGAGAATGATACCCTTTCTGATTGGTCCGAAGAGACTTAGGTAGTTGATTGGATTGCTCCGATTAGCCTTACTTCAGATCCAATGATTTAGACACCATAGACTCCGATCATAACACTTCAAGCGTCTTTGATTATAGCCTTCCAATGGTGATTGGATGCCCAAATGTCTTGTTGACATTCGGACTAGTCCGAACGTTCTTGTTGATCGAAACGATCCGATGATGACCAGACGATACAACTTTGGGTTTCGTTCGGACTGGTCCAAACGTCTTTACTGATCGGAACAGTCCAATGATAATCAGATGATCCTGTCTTCTTTCCAACCGTTGCCCTTGCTATTCGAGTATAGCGACGACAATATGAAAACACTTTAGCGATAGAATAAACACAAATCTTTTGGTGGTACTCAAATCGTCACCTTTTCTTTGATTTTCTCCACTATTTATTCATAGCTTACAAGTTAAACATTGACTATGACACAGATACGGAAATCAACTCTGAAACATGAACTTCTATCTCTAAACTTATTCGAATTCGATTCTAAAACAAATTCGGCTGAATTATTTATAATAAACACTCCCTAATCCTTGCCAACTTACGAACTTCCTTGACATCAAGTAATTTAATCATGCGATAAAAATTGACTCATCCCAACGTCTTTGTGAGTGCATCAGCCCTCTGTTCTTCTGTGAATTATGTGTAACAGCCATTAGTCCTTGTTCTGTCTTTCTTGTATATAAAGCTAGATCTTGCTTGTATTTTTTAAAACCAAGGTTCATCAATGAACTATCCAGTTTTTTGTTCTAGACTTTGGGTGTCAGTTTCAAACCATACAGGGTATTTAAGAGTTGATATACTTTGCTTTCTTGTCTTTTCACCTGAAAATCCTCAGGTTGTGATACATATACTTCTTCGGTAAGGTCTCATTTTAGAAATGTAGATTTGATGTCCATATATTGTACTTTCCATCCAAAATGGGCTAAAAAAGCAAGTATGAATCTAGTTGTTTCTAATCTTGTAACTAGTGCAAATACATCTTCATAGTCTATGCCTTTCTTTTGAACATAGTCTTTTACTACAAGCCTTGTTTTGTGACGAACAATGTTTCCATCTGCATCTCTTCTCACCTTAAATATCCACTTTAATCCTATTACTTATTGATTGTGAGGTAAATCTATCAAGTTCCATGTTCTATTCTTTTCTATGTAGTCAAGCTCTCCTTGCATAACATCCTTTCAATGTCTTTCTTTTAAAGCTTACTAAAATCCTATTGGTTCATCAGCAGTGACCATATGCAGTTCTTCAGATATCTCAGTGGGTTTAGTCTGCTCATAAATTTCAGCAAGGCTTCGATAAACAGGTGTTTTGCTTGGTGGGATCTCTAACTCTTCTTGTTCAATTTGAGGAAAAGATAGAGTATCCTCTGTAATCTCCTGTGAACTAGTAGATATACTTATCATGGGTGTAACTAGTTCTTCATGACCTATTTCATCATTGTTTTCTCCTTCAACTGAGAAGAAAATCCAGTTTTGCAGATTGTTTTCTTCTGATGGCTTTGTCTCCCACTCTCATGCTTTATCTTCACAAAAGATTTTATCTCGACTCACCATAATTTTATCTTCATGTGGATTGTATAACCAGTTAGCTTTAGTTCCTAGTTCTACTCCCAAGTATATCAGTTCTTTTGATCTATCATATAACTTCTTTAGATGAGTGAACACCTTTACATACACTAAGCAACCAAACACCTCAAGTATTGTAGACTTGGTTTCTTTCACTTAATGCTTCATATGGAGTTTTCCTTTCGAAAACTTTTGTGAATACTCGATTGAGAATATACACAGCATGTCTTATAGCCTCAGCCCAAAATCTTCTAGGTTGCAATCTACTTTTGAGTAAACTTCTAGCATATTCATAATTGTTCGATTTCTTCGTTCAACTACTTCATTCTATTCTGGACTATAGGAAGTTGTTATGAATCTTCTAATTCTTTTCGTCTCATAGATTGATTCGAATTCTTGTAACAAGGATTCTCCCCCACAATCAGATCTGACTACCTTGAGTTTGTGATCTGTCTTCTTTTCAACTAGTGTCACAATCTTTTGAAACATGTCTTTGGCTTTAGATTTCCTTTTAAGCATGTATACCCACATAACTCTAGAATAATCATCAATATGGAGTAGAAAGTACTTATTATCTCCATTTGACTCAGGAGTAATAGGACCACAGAGATCAATGTGAAGTAATTCCAGAGACTATGTGGCTCTATATTGTGCTTGCTGAGGGAATAGGAGTTGCCATTTGGCAATAATGCAACTTCATAATTTGAGATGGATGATTGATGAGAGGCAGTTCTTGAACCATCCCTTTCTCTGTCATCAGCTTCAAAGACCGAAAATTCACATGACCAAGTCGATCATACCATAACCATGCCTTATTTTCCACCTTGGCACTGAAACATGCTGGTTTGGCTTACTTGAGTTCAATCTTGTACAGCCGATTTACTGTTCTCATCATCATCAGCTGTCCCTCGTGATCATGCAGTAACAAGTATGGTCCTTTTAGTGACACATCACATCCTTCCTCAGTCAGTTGACCCAGACTTATGATGTTATTGCATAATTTTGGTATATAATAGACATCAATCAATACTCTTTACTCTCCATTTTTGCTTTGCAATAAGACAGTGCCATTTCTTTCGATATGAACAATTGACCTATTTCCAAATTTCACTTTGCCTCAAAAGCCTTTATTTAGTTCACTGAATTTTTCCTTTCAATAGTGAGGGGCAGCCGGGGGTGGACGGCATGGCGGGGGTGGATGGGGTGGCGCAAACATGAGGGGCAGCTGAGGGGAGTTCCGACTGGGATGGAATAGGCAGCCGATGCCAAGGGGAGGGCAACGCCTGGGTTGGTTCGGGACCTATATGCCACTAAGTAGCACCAAAATTCTATTATATGCCATTGTTGTTATTAACCGTTATTCTCTGAAAAAAAAAACCAAAATGCCCTTAGTAAGAACTGAAATCCCAATTTATTTAAAATAGCAAATAACCTCTAAAAAATATAAAAATTCACTAGGGTGTTTTTCAACATGTCAGTGTGCTAGGAAAAAAATTTCATGGCACTGTTCAAAGAATTTTTTTGGTTTTTTAATTTAAATGCTAACAAATGCTACTATTTACAAGCAAAAACTAAATTAGGTCTAAAAATTCTCACATACTACTAAGATGTCACATAGGTCCCAAAAAAATGATTTTCTATTTTTTATAGTGAATTTGTCCCAATTTAAAAATAGCTTAAACAAGCTAATTTTGGATTTGAATTTTAAAATAGAACAAATGGAAGGGTGAACTCACAAAATTTTATATTTGAGTTCTACACTGCCCCAATGATCTATCCAAAATTTTTTAATATTTTTCGCTATGTCAATTTGCCCTATATTTATTTTTTATTATAGGGACAAATTTTAATTAAGAGCAAAATCGTCTTTTTCTGGGGTAAACATATTTTAACTAATGTTAATGATATATAATAGAATTCTGATGCTATTTAATAATATATAAAAGAAAAAATATTTTTTAATGAGATTTTATAGAAGTGGATGTTATTCGGTGATATATAATGAACTCAAAGAATATTGTTTTGCGGCCACCCCAACCTTAGATGCCGCCAGCACCGACATCGCCTGGCAACCCGCGAGATCCCAAATCCAGCAACAAATCCCGACTCGGCACGTGCATTTCGGATCCGACCGCGCCGCGAGACCAGGGGAGAATGTCGTCCTCGTCGTCGCCGGCGGCCACCGGAGCGAGGGTGGATCTGGAAGGCAACCCCGTCGCACCCCTCACCATCTGCATGATCGGGGCCGGCGGCTTCATCGGCTCCCACCTCTGCGAGAAGCTCATGGCCGAGACGCACCACATCGTCCTCGCAGTCGACGTCTACTGCGACAAGATCCGCCACCTCGTCGACCCCACGCCGCAACACCTCGCCGGCCGCATCTCCTTCCACCGCCTCAACATCAAGAACGACTCCAGGCTCGAGGGGCTCATCAAGATGGCCGATCTGGTCCGACTCTATCTATCCCCCGCATTCTCTCTCTCTCTCTCTCCCCGGGGTATTTTACGGTGGGTGTTGTACTGCTGGATTGATTGGTTTGCAAAAACTTGGGGTATTTTAGCTTCCATTATTAACATCAATTTTTATGGAATTTTCGAAATTTATTGACTTTTTTGTTGTTGTTTTCGGATTCAATTGTGCCTTTTGTCTTCGCGTTCCCCTCAATTTCGGCACGTAATTGACGAATTTTGCTTGCTTTCCTCTCTGCGCCTGCTCCGATCTGCGAAGACGATAAACCTGGCGGCGATCTGCACGCCGGCGGACTACAACACGCGGCCCCTCGACACCATCTACAGCAACTTCATCGACGCCCTCCCAGTGGTACACCACCATTTCTCTCCCAGATCCCCGCGGATTTTTTGGGGTTAATTTTGGCGCTTCCTAGTGCCAGATGCATCGATATGAGATGTGTTCGTGTTGTCCAGGTGAAGTACTGCTCGGAGAACAACAAGCGTCTGATCCACTTCTCCACGTGCGAGGTCTACGGCAAGACCATCGGCAGCTTCCTTCCCAAAGACCACCCTCTCCGCAAGGTGATGATAATTTTTCCATCCCCTGTTTAGTGTCTGCATGCGCATGTGATTGATGTGAAATTCGTGGATAATGTGCTATCTGAAGTAGCGTTAACCTATTTCGGTTGGTTGAATAAACAAACGGATTGGGTTGGGGCGGGATGGATCTGGTGCAGGTTGCTTGATTGAGATGTTTGACTGCAATTATTTTGTCCTTGTAGTACGGTCCTTGTATAAAGGTTAGGCTAGATTTGGTGTTGGTTGGTTGGGAATGGATTTTCTAGTTGAAGCTTGTTTGGTTGTTGGTTGGCGCTGGGATATTATTGCCTTGTGATGGGTGATTTTGTATGGAAATGTTTTGACTTCTGAGGAAGAGCAGAGTTTGACCGCATCTCTTAGTGTTGGTCTTTCTTATGTTGCTCATTCATTGATCTGTTTAGATTGTGCAGTACCATTTTTTGGTAATTTTTAGTGCTAGTTGTATGCGAGGGTGCTGCGTGATGATATGGTTTGTTCCTTTTCTAGCTTGACAGTGCTATTTGTTCAAGCTATGTGATGCTTATGCCTGTTGCTGCACATTGCTTTGCACGTGGATGTGGTATTTAGAAAACATGCCATCAACTGTCCTGTCCTAATTGCATTTTCTATGTGATAAGTTAGTTCAGTGGGTGCTTCAGCATTTAAGTAAAAACTAGCAACTCCCTCAGTCAGGCAGAGAGTTAACCTAGATGATAGCTTGTTTGGTTCTCACTTGACCTTGGCAATTTACTCTAGTTATTTCTGCTGTTCTGGGGATATAATTATGTTACTTATTTCTATCTTCGTATTCCTTCTTTGCATTAGTACTATACTCAGGCTAACTGCTATGTGAATACTTTGATTGCTGGTAAACTGGTGGTGTGTCTCTATTTGGTGTATGCTCTTTTGTCGAGCTGCTATACACATCGATAGAAAAAAAGGTAATGGACTCTTGAACCTCTCCATAACTTTTTTGTGCACAAAATGCATGTGAAGAACCTCACACAGTCATTGTCTTGGAAAAAACTACAAGGCATAACAGTCCTTATCATATGCCTATCACAGTTACATGTCTGGTATGCATATTCGTTTTGATCATATTTGGTTCTTACCTGATGTCCTGATGGTTCTGTGCCTTCTACCTTTCGAACAGGAACCTGAATTTTATGTGCTGAAAGAAGATGAGTCACCCTGCATTTTTGGTCCAATTGTGAAACAGCGATGGTCCTATGCATGTGCGAAGCAGCTAATTGAGAGGCTTATTTTCGGTGAGTGAATTAACTTGAGCTATTTCTGTCATTAGCAGCACTGTTAAGTCTTAACTTCTCTTTGTAACCATGGGCATATTTGAGTTTCTACCAGCTGAAGGTGCAGAAAATGGCCTTGAATTCACAATTGTGAGACCTTTCAATTGGATTGGACCAAGGATGGACTTTATTCCTGGTGTTGATGGTCCTAGTGAGGGTGTTCCTAGGGTTTTGGCTTGCTTCAGTAACGTATGTACACTTGTCCTTTTCCGAGAATTAATACCTTCGTTTATGTTCAATCTTCTTAGAAGAAGTACACCAATGGATTTGCAGAATCTCCTCCGCAGAGAGCCCCTGAAGCTTGTTGATGGTGGCCAGTCCCAGAGAACATTTGTTTACATTAAGGACGCCATTGAAGCTGTTCTTTTGATGATTGTATGTCTTTTCCATTTATCTTTGATTCCTTGATCGTACATTAGTATTTACCACATTATTGGAGCTGAAATTCCTGTTTTTTTCCTATCAAAGGAAAATCCTGCTCGAGCCAATGGTCATATCTTCAATGTTGGGAATCCTAACAATGAAGTCACTGTCAGGGAATTAGCTGAAATGATGACAGAGGTATGCCATTGACGCTGCCACTGTATTTTGTGTTACTTTTGTCTGTTTTAAATCTGACATGGTCTTCGTGTATAGGTCTATGCAAATGTGTCAGGAGAGCCACCACTGGATGAACCCATGATTGATGTGAGTTCGAAGCAGTTCTATGGTGAAGGATATGATGATAGTGATAAGAGAATTCCTGACATGACTATAATCAACAGGCAGCTTGGTATGCAATAACGTGTTCTGCCTATGTTGTCCCTAAGACCTTAGGTAGCGGTTAATGACCAAATGTTGATTAACTCTGTAGGTTGGAACCCAAAGACCCCTCTCAAGGATTTGATGGAGACAACATTGACCTATCAGCACAGGACTTACAAAGAAGCTATCAAAAGGCAAATGTCACAGGCTTCAGCGTCAAGTTAGATAACATGTTCCAATCCAAAGGTGGCGACATTGCTTGTGTAGAGCACAGTCGCAGCTGTTCTAATCATTTGGAAGTCGAATACATATACTCTAGTAATCTCTCTTGCGTGTCTAGTTACTCCGTAGATCCCTATCCACTTATATTTCGTTGTGTAACCCGGCAAGGGATTATCCATAGCTGTGGCTGAGTTGATGTATTACACTGTACTTTTGGTTGCGCCTCCCGTGTCATTCTTTCGTATTGCTTCATTGGTGAGAGCTATTCTTGTCCGGTATGGAGAACTTTTGATTGTGAGCTCAATTTTGGTGAGTCTAGACACTGTTCCAAACAGTATTGGCTTGGTTTTCTCAATTTGTATTGTTCGTCGAGACATAACGGTTTTTCTAATTGAATAGTTTTGAAAAAGCAAATAATCGTTAACGTGTCATTTTAGTAAAAATTTATCAGAAAAAGCTGAATTGAGCAGAGCCGACTATCAATAGTATAAAACCGGTAGTTTCGCTGCCTGACAGTTGACGTTATCTTGTGCATCCTGTAAATGATTGATTTGTGACAAACTGATGGACGTTTGTTTTCCACACCAACCAGTTCGAACCTGAGTTCCAACATCATGAAGTGATCTGGGTAAGATTAAAATTTATTCAAGAGATAGTTTGCGCATCGTTTTTTGGAGGATGGATAGTTTTGTGAACTGTTCGCACTGTAGTATTTTTTTCTTTCAAATTTGACCTTTAGACCACTAGATATTTGTTTTTTAAATCTAGCCCTATTCCCTAGCTGACAAACGTGGTAGACAACATATGTCTCCTGCCGCGCTACCAGAGCTTGGTTAAAGACAATGATAGCAGTAGGTAAAGCGATTGCGACAGGCGACGATAGGGCACGGGAGCCGGCGGGGCCCACAAAACTGTCGAGCTGCCCTAGCTCGGTAGGTGGTCAACTAACCGGATGCAACATGACCTGACTTAATGTGCTCAACGGTGATTCCCATGACTTTTGGCAGGGCATGGTACTCACCCTTGCATCCGCGTACACCTACGTGGCCCTATTGGTTGCCAATGTCTTCCCGCGCGCATAAAATGGCTCGCGTTCCTCTCTGCCATCTCATTCGAAGCCATGCATTTGAGTTTCTTCCCTGCCGAGCGAGAGAGAGACGAGGGAGAAGAAAGAGAATAGAAGAGAGTTTAAATTAGTTTTTTGTTGTGATTTTGCTACAATTTAGGATAATTCGTAGCTGAAATTAGTGTAGATCCGATGAATATCTTCAAAAAGAGATATGTTTCATTTGCATGCGAGCAATGTGCTTAATATGTCATTAATGTTTCATTAGCGTTATAATGGTTTGGTAGTATAGAATGCGTTGGTAACTATGTTTAGCCGATGTATGTATTTAGTTTGTACAGACGATATTTTATGACTAGCCATGCTAATGTTGCATTAGTGGTGATAATGATGATTCTTTGTAAATAGCCAAAGAAATAGCCACTGTTATTTGTACTATTATCGCTACCTTTGCAAATTAGGAAATATGTATGTATATATGCGCGCGCGCACACACACACATATATATTGCTTTGGTGCCATTGTAAATGATGTAGAAAATAATTTTAAGTACAGAATTGTGCATAATTGATAGCTTAGCTATGTACATATGTATGATTATTTTATATTATGTCTAGTTATATTTAGCATCGTCTGAAATAAGTGCACTTCGTTTGAATTGATAGTAGGTACCTGATGTCGGATATAGAATATTTGTTCATATTGTACGGGGAGGGTGTTGTATGGGACAGACCATACGGGACTAACCTTCAAAATTATGAACGGGTCGTTAAATAGGTTCTAGGGTTGAAGAAGATGGGTCTCCCTGAGCTCAGAAGGTGCCAGGGTGCATTTGATAGAGAGGTTGGCAGGAAGAAGCTTGTTATTAAGACGGTGACCGCCACAGTCGTTAGACTTTTGGGAGAGTGTTTCTAGGAGCCAAAGAAGGTGGTTAGCAACATCTCCTAAGGGCAATACATGGAGATTATAAGCAATCCTGATGTGGCAATATATGCGAGACCAATGGTATATGTATAGTTTATGAAGAAGGTGGAAGCGTCGAGTAGGGGCAAGGCTGGCGGGAGTGGTGGTATGGAAGTGCCACAGTTGGTTGGTGGTGAAAGCGTGGAGCATAATGTTGGTGGGGATGATTTATTGACTTACTCTCTAGGCTTAATTTAATGATTTTAAGAAAATGGATTTTTAAATCTAGAAAAATCTAATAAAATTAAATAAATAAAAGATAAAATTTTGGAATATTACAAACCTACCCCTCTTAAGAGAATCTCGACCTTGAGATTTGGGATGGCTAGCAAAAGAGGTGAGGGTGGTTGGCCTTAAGATCGTCCTCTTGCTCCTAGGTGGCTTCATCCTCGGTATGATTGCTCTATTGCACTCTGCAGAATCTAATGGTCTTCCTCCTGGTCTGATATTCTGCTATCTTGAGAATCTTGATAGGATGCTCCTGATAGGTCAGATCTTCCTGAAGGTTATGGGTCTCGAGGGCTGCCTGCTTTGTGGGTACTCGAAGGCACTTCTTGAGCTGAGAAACATAGAAGATGTTGTGCACTTCGGATAAGGTTGGTAGCAACTCTAGCTGATATGCAACTTCTTCTTTATGCTCCAAAATCTTGAACGGTCCCACAAAACGTGGTGCCAGCTTCCCTTTAGTTTGAAACCTCTTAACTACTCTGAGTAGGGACACTTTCAGATAGACAAAGTCACCCACCTCAAAGGTTAGGTCATGACGACGGTTCCCTTTAGTTTGAAACCTCTTAACTACTCTGAGTAGGGACACTTTCAGATAGACAAAGTCACCCACCTCAAAGGTTAGGTTACGACGACGGTTGTCAGCATAGCTCTTTTGTCGCGACTAAGCTATCCTAAGCCTTCCTTGATTTTCTTCACCTTTTTATCAGAATCTTGAAGTAAGTTGGGCACTGGGTCTTGTTGTCCTTTGGGCTGCTCCCAAAGAAGCGGTGTTCTGCATTTTCTTCCATACAGTGCTTCAAAGGGGTCATTTGCAGACTAGATTGATAGCTATTATTGTAGGAGAACTCAGCATAGGATAGAATCTGATCCCAACTGGTGGCAAAATTTAGAATGCAGGCTCTTAGCATATCCTTCAATATCTAGTTAACTCGCTCTGTCTGAGCATCGGTTTGGGATGGTACACTAATTTAATCATGGCGAGGCAAAGAGGCTAGCGCCGTGAAACCGAGGACCCAATCCAACCTACCCATACACTAGCAAAGTGCCCGTGCGTTGCAACGGAAAACCAAATAAAAGTGATGCATACTATCAAATATGATCTCAAATTAAATAATAAATATCAACTTTGAAGCTAGCATAATCAATTAAAATGGTACAGCACAAGAACTTACTCTTTTGGTCCTCCCCAGGTCAGCCTCAATGGATTTGATCCGCTCAAATGAGTTCAGTAATATATGCTCCTCCTCCTCAGGGATCTCTGGTGGTTTGCTTGCTAGATGTTGCACAAAGACTCAAGATTGTCAAGATGCTGTAAAACAAGTGCTCATGTCAGCATCACTTATAGACCGATGGTGTGGCTTATCTGCAACTGGAACTGGTGCCATAGAAGGATGGATATTCTCAAGCCTCATCACTGGTTTGGATATGAAAAGGCAGAAAAAGGAGAGTAGCTTGATCAAGGTTGTGACCATAGCTTTAACAAGATTTTCCAAACCCCTTCGGGCAATTGTACCATCCAAATTAAAAGCACTGTTCCCTGCTATCAATAGAACATAACAAAAATCAATAATGAAGAGAATAAAGCAGCAGCAGCATATCACTACTGCAGGAGCAGTCCTTGGATACATGCCAAATAAACTGAGGTTATTTCTCAATCAAAGAGATAATTTTCATGGTTCCGAGTCTAGCGCAAAACCAAATAGACAATTCTGAGTTTGAACATTGATATGCCAAATAGATAATTTTCCTTACAAACGGATTTCATAGTTACATAGGTAGCTAAAAGGGAAAAACTTGAACATTGATATGCAGATAATTAATCATAGCAATGTCAATTCTTCGGATAAATAATTGCTTTTGTAAGTTACAAATCAATTCTGCCCAATCTAACAGCTGCCCTTTTATGATAACGTAATATCCAGTATTCCAGTGACTCCATTTGGCAAATAATTAAGGTCAGTACTCGGTAAACTTTAGAGGCTCCTGAAGCCACAGAAGCAACAACACCAATCGGTTAAGCTTATTTGGTGGCTCGTAGCATCAAACGGCCGAGCATCACAAACCTCATCGAAGTACTTCACGTGGACAACATCGTAAATGTTGGGCTGGTGCTCTATCTGCGCGAACGCATCGAAAATCAGCATCCCTGCACCAATAGCGAGCTCTCACGTCAGAATTCACCCCCAAAAAAATTGAAACTTTCAGCTAGGAGGTTGTTTAAAAGACAAGTTTTTTCTCCTCTGCCGTGCACGGCGAGCAAGCAAGCCACCGACGACCTCCGATCCCAACTGGGGTGGATCAGGACGATGGGTGGTTAGGGCTGGGGGCTAACCGAGCGTGAAGGGGCCGAGGCCGAGGCCGGGGCGAAGGTCGAGGGTGATGGCCCCCATGGCCATGCCCTCGTAGTGTCGCCTCACCGGGACCGTCACCGGGGACGGCAACCCGACCGCCGCAGCGCCGTTCCCCACCATCGCCGGTGTAGAGCACCCCCGGCGTCGGATCTGGGGGAGGAGGGAGAGCTGCAGATACGGGCGGTGGAGGGAGCTGCGAAGGGGCTAGGTGAGGCGGCGTTGTGGAAGGGGGGCGCGACTGGAGCACAGACTGAGGGGGCCAGCCATCTGATGCCGGATCTAGAGGGGAGGAGGGCCACTCGTCAGGCAAAGTCCGCGCGGCGGCGGCGCGGGGTGGGGATGAGGAGGCGGTGCGCGCGCAGGTGGGAGGAGGAGGAGGCGGCGGCGCGGGGTGGGGAGGAGGCGGCAGACGGAGCGGAGGGGTGGGGAGGAGGAGGCGGCGCACGGGGTGGGAGGGAGGGGAGGAGGCGGCGGCGCAGGGTGAGGAGGAGGAGGAGGCGGCGGGCGGGGTGGGAGGGAGGGGATGAGGCGGCACGCGGGGTGGGAGGGAGGGGAAGAGGCGGCGCGCGGGGTGGGGGGAGGGAGGGAGGCGGCGACGGCGCGGGGTGGGAGGGAGGGGAGGAGGCGGCGCGCGGGGTGGGAGGGAGGGGGAGGATGTGGCGCACGGGTGGGAGGGAGGGAGGGGAGCGGCGCGGGGGGGAGGGAGGGGAGGGGAAGGGAGAGGAGGTGGCGGCGCGGGTGGGAGGGTGGGTGGGGAGGGCGTGGGTAGGAGGGTTTTAGGGTTGGCCGGGTGGCGGGAGGGGGAGGGAAGATCCGACGGTCCAGATTGGATGGAGGCTTCGGCAACCACCAACTCCTTCTTTTATAATAGTAAAGATATTACCTGAGACCCAGAGCTCAGATTCTTAACATGAGGTCAGGCACTTGCACAAGCCCTCAATGTCGCCGCCTCTCTCGCCAACCTCCATCTGATGTTGAGAACTCTTTGTGCAAATGTGTATAGTTTAATCAAATGGACATGCACGTACTTATAATTAATTTCTTGTAGGCACTGAAACTTTTTTCGCTACCATTAGAGATATGTTGTTCTTGCTGCATGTTGGCGTTGACCACTTAGATGATTGACATGTACTCTTCTAGGTAGTGAAACAATTTTTTTTACTTTCTCATATGTTTTTTTTGGAAAATAGCAAGAGAGATGGCAATTTCATTGCATTAGGCAGAGTTACAAGATGTTATGAAATGAAAGAAAAAACAAGAAACAGCTAAATCAAGGAGGTAGTGAATATTATGCATTTGTGTTTATTTCTTCACATGCTTTCCATAACACAAGGGCATCTTTGGACTGCACTGATACCTGTAGTTTTTCTTTTGAACTCATATATTTGTTATGATTTTTCCACAAAAAAGAAGTATGTAGTGGTTCAAGTTTCTTATGCATGAGACAAAATCAGACGTGTGCAGGCCACATTGCATCTAGCCAGCATCGTTGTGGAGAGAGCTGTCGAGGTGTAGGCGCGACCAGCCTACTATTTTGTCATTGACATAATGGTTTTCATGCATGCTTCCATCTGAGTGGTATGTGATCAGATTAGCTATATAACATTTTCTCTTGTGACTATCAACAAGGTGCCAATCAGATTAGCCTGGTATCGATCATCCCTTCTATATTTCTCATCTGATGATTTAATTCCACCAAGGGTTGGTTTCCTCTTTGAAAGTAAGTCTTGATTCATATCCCTACCAGATGTTGTGAGGACAGATGTAAATTAAAATATTGCAGCTATTGGCCATGGCTCAAGATCCCATAATTTCTTGTTTACAATGTTAGCATAAGGGTTAGTTTGCCAGTTGCATACCATTCTGGAATATACTTTTTTCTTTTTGCTGTAATTTAGTTCACAAGTATTATGTAATTATTATGTTGAGAGGTTCTACACTGCACTTGTCTATGTGGAAAATGATTGCCTAGCTTACTTCCCTTTGTGAAACAAGGATGAATGCAACCAAATAGATTTTCTTATTTCTTTTGGATCAAAATCCTGCAATCCATAGCAGAGCCTAAATGTGTTATATCATTAGCCAATTCGCTAGGAATATGGAACCATGGATCTGTTCTTTTTGGGCTTTTGGCTGAAATTTTTGAATTTTAGCTGTTTGCGATAGAGATTACGGAGAGAGAAATATTCGCTTGTGATTTTGGATGGTATAGATGTTGGGCTTTTAACATGTACTATAATTAACTTGTAGACCCCGTCTTAAAAAAATACTCCGTTTGAAAGTTAGGTACTGTAACAAAAGTCAAAAGCCGTTTTGAGAAGCTGAAAAGAACATGCCGCATATATGATGAGTTTGTTTGTTAATTTGTGTAGCAAGAAATACAGAAAATATTATTAGTTCATATTGATTTGCCTATTTTATAGACTGCTTTCTTACTTTTGCTGGTATGTATTAGAACAAATTGCATTTTGTATTAGCATTTTGTCCAGTAGGGAGAAGAGGCAACCTTTTGAGTTCAGTTGTTTTAGCCCCCTAATAAAGGATGTATTACTGTGCACTTAGATTGTCATTGTTAAGGATAGCGATAAACTTTCTTTGAATTTTACAAATAACAAATTTCTTTGCTGTTGCTAGATCATTTCATTTTGTCGTCCTCCTATAATCTTTTGATCATTTTTATCATTGAATAGCAAACCTTGAAAACACACAAATGAAGGATCAGTAAGTCGATGTGCTGTCTCTGAACCTCTTACATGGAGATTTGATAAGTTTATCAAAATATCATCTTTGGAAACCGTTGCAAAATTCGGTCACTCTCTGAAAGCTACTGGAAAGTGAGGGTGGAGGCGATTGGACAACCTAAGAGCGACCATGGCTTTAGTTTATTTTTTTAGGGGGGGGAGGGGTTAGCACATACAATAATTTGTAGTGTTTATTTGGGGGATTTTGCAATGGCTTGAATAGTACCAAGACTTATTGCTCGTAAATGACTAAATTAGAATCTATGAATTGTACAAGCCTAAATGATGAAATGAATGGATATGCGTATGTATCTTAAGTGAACTTGTATCTTATTCTGTGTGTAGTTTGCAACCTATATTATTAAATGAGTGTAAGTGATTGTTTTCACATGCTAAGATACTACCAACTTGCAAGCATGGTATTTGTTTTTTTTGTTGCAACACACGGACACGTGACTAGTACGTACGTACATACATACATATCGCGTGCGAAATATTTTGAAATAAGTTTGAATTGAAATTCGAAATGAACTTGCCTTTTTTTGATAATAATTTGATTGTAGGTATATATTGATTTTATATACAATTGGCAAAAACATTTTACCAAAATTTATTTAAATTCTATGAATATATATAAAGAGAGACTTTCTGACAGAGACGGAGCACGGTGAGAGCGAGTGGTGTCGCCGGCCGGGTGCCGTCGAAATCACAAACAAACATGGGAAAATAACGCCCTGCGGCTCTGCTATATATATATGTGTGTTAACGGAAACATACCTCTCCGCATGCCCAACTGCTGGCCGCGTACGCCGGGCGCCCGAGTCGCTCGTGCTCACGACGTGCACTCGCCAGCGCCAGCGCCTCCGCTCTACACGCTGCACCGCTCGTTCTGCATGCCTGTACATGTATTAATACTCACATATATGATCAATACAAGTCGTTGCTTGATCCAATCCTGTTTCATGGTATCAGTCAACGCGGCTTGATCCTCCGTCGCCTGCGCTCGCCTCTCTTCCGCTGCTCTCTATGGATCCCAACCCGCTCGTTGCTTTCGAGCCCTCTGTTCAAGATGCTTCCTCATCATCCGCCTCTGTGACCGACTCCGGTGATACGAGCGCGCGCCAGAGCGCTCTACCACCCCAACCTCCGTCTGCCTCCTCGCTCCAGATGGTCAACATCAAGTCGCACGTGCCGACAGTCCTCGACATCACCACCTCCAACTACCCCGAGTGGCGCTGCTTCTTCGACTCCGTCATCGGCAAATTCGGTCTTCACTCCCACATCGCCGCCGCCCCGACCGTCGCCCAGCGCATCGACGCCGAGTGGGTCATGGTTGATCAATGCTTGGTCAACTGGCTCTACAACACCGTGTCACGCGATGTGCTCCAGATCGTCCGCGCCCCGGGAGCCACCGCACACATGATCTGGGCTGCCATCGTCGATCTCTTCCGCGACTACCAACTCCACTGCACTGTTTACCTTGAGGCCGAGTACCGCAGCCTCTACCAAGGCGACCTCAGCATCACGGAATACTGCGCCAAGTTGAAACAGCTCGCCGACGCCCTCCGTGACCTCGGCCAGCCCGTCTCCGAGTCCTCGCAGGTCCTGAACATGCTCCGCAGGCTCACTGGCAAGTACCAGCACACGATCTCCGCCATCACCTCGAAGCAGCCGCCACACACCTTCCTCTCCGCCCGCTCCTATCTTCTGTTGGAGGAGCTCTACGACTCCCAGTACGGCAAGATGGCCGCCCACCATGCCTTGGTGGCCCATGGCGGCACAAGACCACCCCCTCCCTCTGGCGGTGCCACCGGATCGGGCGCCGGCGGTGGAGGTGGCTCTGGGCACGGCGGATCGGGCGGATCTCCCCCCGGCGGCGCCCGATCCAGGCGACACCACGGCCGCAGCACCGGCAACCCTGGTGGCCACCATCCCTCAACCGGCGGTGGCAGCGCCTCTTCATCCGTGACCCGGTCGCCCTTCCCCACCTCCCCGTGGACTGGCATGGTCCAAGCGTGGCCCATGCCGTTCCGGGCCCCAGCCGCAGGCGTCCTCGGCCCACGGCCTGGCACGCCTCCTCAGCAAGCCTTCGTCGCCGGTCCGCCGCACTTTCCCGTCGGCCCGGCTGTGAGTTCGCTCGCGGCGCCCCCCGCGCCATCCGGCTGGAACCAACACTCCCTCCTCGCCGCGCTCGCCAGCGCCGGCGTGCCTCCGGCCGGTTCCAGCTCTTCCGACTGGTTCCTCGACACCGGCGCCTCCTCTCACATGGCTTCTGCCCCTGGTAACCTTCACTCCCTGTGCCCCCTTTCTTCCCCTCCTTCTGTCACCGTGGGTAATGGTGCCCATATGCCTGTCACGCACATGGCAGCCTCCTCCATTCCCACCTCTTCCGCACCTCTCTTTCTTCACAACGTCCTTGTCACACCTTCTTTGATTAAAAATTTAATCTCTGTTCGTTCCCTAACTCGTGACAACAATGTCTCGGTTGAATTCGATCCTTATGGTTTCTCCATCAAGGATCTTTCCACTCGTCAGGTGAAGCTCCGATGTGATAGCCATGGCGACCTGTACCTGCTGCAGCCGACGATCCACCATGCCCTTCACGCGTCCACTACTCCAGTCGATCTGTGGCATCAACGATTGGGGCATCCGGGTCGTGCTCAGCTTGCTGCGTCCCTGCGCTCGTTTGGTTTCACCTGCAATAAGTTTGCTGCTCATACCTGTCACGCCTGTCAGCTTGGGAAGCATGTGAGGCTACCCTTCTCATCTTCTTCCTCCTTTAGTTACTTCCCATTTCAACTCCTACATTCCGATGTCTGGACCTCTCCTGTACCCAGCATCTATGGCTATCAATTTTACTTAGTTATCATCGACGATTACTCCCACTATGTATGGTCCTTTCCTTTGAGACATAAATCAGATGTTCTGCCTGCTTTTCTCTCCTTTTGCTCTTACGTTCATACGCAGTTCCGGTTGCCCATCCTCGCGCTTCAAAGTGATAATGGTCGCGAATTCGACAACTATGATCTGCGTATGTACCTCCAAAGCCACGGCATTGCTCTGCGCTTATCATGCCCTTAAACATCTGCTCAAAACGGCAAGGCAGAGCGCACTCTCCGTACTCTCAATGACAGCATCCGTGCCATGCTCTTCCACGCCCACGTGCCGTCGGCCTTCTGGGCTGAGGCCCTCGCCACAGCCACCTACCTCTTTAACCGGCGCCCATGTCGCGCTACGGGGATTACCACACCACATGAGCTTCTCCTCGGCACACCTCCCTCCTACACTCACCTACGAGTGTTTGGGAGCCTCTGCTATCTGAATCAATCTGCCACTGCTGCCCACAAGCTCTGTCCTCGTTCAGTCGCGTGTGTGTTTTTGGGTTACCCGGCAGATCACAAGGGATACCGGTGTTACAACATGGAGACCCGGCGCGTCATTGTCTCACGCCACGTCGTGTTCGACGAGACGCAGTTCCCGTTTCGGTAAGGCCCACACACATCTGCTTCGGGCTCTTGCGTCGCCATCGAGGATGATCCCGCGCCGCTCGCGCCATTTGTGCGTCGGCGCACGCTGCACACTGCTGCTTCCTATCCGACTGAGCTAACCGCCACGCCCGGCTCCTCGCATGTCCCGCTGCCGCCTTCCACACGCGTCCACGCTGCTACACCGCCTGCTTCACCCTCGCCACCGTCCACGCCGCCGTCATCGACGTCGCCACTCTTCGCCAACCCGCCTCTTGAACCGGTGGTCTCCACGTCGTCGCCTCGCACACATGCTCTGCCGTCAACCCCGGTTTCTCCTCCTGCTGCCGCGCGTCTATCGCCGTCGCAATCGCCGCCGCCGCAGCACCCCATGGTGACGCGAGGGAAGGCCGATGTCTTCAAACCCAACCCCAAGTACGCCATGGCAACTACTGCACCGAGCTCCACCGCCATCTCTCCGCTTCCAACTTCGGCGCGCGCCGCACTACGAGACCCGACTTGGCATGCTGCCATGCAACGCGAGTTCGACGCGTTGCGGGATAATCACACATGGCGCTTGGTTCCCCGGCCGCCCAGTGCCAACATTGTCACCGGGAAATGGGTGTTCAAGCACAAATTGAATCCCGACGGCAGCCTTGACCTCTACAAAGCCCGATGGGTCGTGCGCGGCTTTACTCAGCGCCCAGGGGTCGACTTCGGCGAGACATTCACACCGGTGGTCAAGCCTGCCACGATCCGCACAGTCCTCGCTCTTGTCGCTGGACGGCAGTGGCCGGTGCGGCAACTCGACGTTTCCAATGCGTTCCTTCACGGACACCTCGCTGAACGAGTCCTGTGCCAGCAGCCTATTGGCTTCGTGGATCCGACGCAGCCCGATGCGGTCTGCCTCCTCTCAAAGTCGCTGTACGGTCTGCGTCAAGCTCCTCGTGCCTGGTTCGCGCGCATCACTGACTTCCTCCGCGCCATCGGCTTCACCGCCACCCGCTCCGACTCGTCCCTCTTCGTACTCCGCCGGGGCACTGCCACTGCGTTCCTCCTGCTCTACGTCGACGATATGGTTCTCAGTGCATCCTCCGCTGCTCTTCTCCAAGACATCGTTGATCGCCTGCGCGCTGAGTTCGCTGTTAAGGACATGGGACCGCTGCATTTCTTCCTTGGCGTCAACGTCCAGTGTTCTGCACAGGGCTTCTTCTTGTCACAGACCAAGTACGCTGTGGAGCTTCTTGACCGCACCGGGATGACGAATTGCAAGCCCGTGGCGACACCCATCGACACACAGGCGAAGCTCTCGTCCTCGACCGGTTCTCCCGTACGTGATCCGAGCGCCTACCGCAGCCTCGCCGGAGCTCTCCAATACCTCACTATCACTCGGCCGGACATCGCTTACGCCGTGCAACATGCTTGCTTGCACATGCACAATCCCAGGGAGTGCCACCTCGCCCTCGTCAAGCGCATCCTTCGCTACGTCCGTGGGACGGCGCACCTCGGCCTTCATCTGCGCGCCACGACCTCGCCGACAATCACGGCGTACTCCGACGCCGACTGGGCCGGGTGCCCAGACACGAGATGCTCCACGTCGGGGTACTGCATCTTCTTCGGCGACTCGTTGGTGTCGTGGTCGTCCAAACGGCAACCTACCGTCTCACGTTCGAGCGCGGAGGCCGAGTACCGGGCCGTGGCCAATGCCACCGCAGAGTGCATATGGCTCCGGCAGCTACTCGGCGAGCTCCACTGCACCATCCCTCGTGCCACGGTGGCTTACTGCGACAACATCTCCGCCGTGTACATGGCCAAGAACCCCGTGCATCACCGAAGAACAAAGCACATCGAGCTCGATATACACTTCGTCCGGGAACGCGTCGCTCTGGGTGACCTGAGCGTTGTACACGTGCCTACCGGTCAGCAATTCGCCGACATCATGACCAAGGGCCTGCCGACGGCGACATTCACCGATTTCCGATCCAGCCTCACCGTCGGGTTTCCGGTCCAGCCTCACCGTCGGGCCACCCGACGCTTCACCTGCCGGGGGGGGGGGTGTTAACGGAAACATACCTCTCCGCATGCCCAACTGCTGGCCGCGTACGCCGGGCGCCCGAGTCGCTCGGCTCGTGCTCACGACGCGCACTCGCTAGCGCCAGCGCCTCTGCTCTACGCGCTGCACCGCTCGTTCTGCACGTCTGTACATGTATTAATACTCACGTATATGATCAATACAAGTCGTTGCTTGATCCAATCCTGTTTCAATGTGTGATGAACGTGTGGATTGGCATTGACGGCGATCGACGATGAACGGAGCTAGCTAGACGCACTGACCTTTGCATGCACCACGTACTGCGATTTCTTTGTTTGGTGAACAACCCGTGACCTTTCTTAGCTTGCTTGTATACATGCATTTCTCTGCATGCATGTTACGCTGACGGCTTAGTTTTTTTATGTGACTTTTAGCTTACAGTTAAAATTGTACCGCAGCCACGGTTAGTTTTTTTTGAAAAAAATAAAAACAGTAAAGAGAAAATAAAAAATCGTTATATCGTCACAGACAATGCAAAGAAATAAGATAGAAAAAGAAAAAGACAAAAAACCAAAAAAAAAAAACAAGTTGAAGTAGTTTGGATGATGTTGTTTATAAGTGTATTGATTTACGCTAATAGTTGTGTGTTCAGGGACGAAAGACCTCCTCTCTCTCTCTCTCTCCTCGTATAAGACATTCCGGGCCGGATAATGTATAGCTAGCGTTCGGTATATGCTATATATAGCTATTGGTAGCTAATCTAGCGATGTGATGTTTAGCAACATTGGAGTTAATTATTACTTAGCACGTCATTTTCCGGAAAAAGAACGGAGTGAGTAATACTGTATGAAATGTATATGTACGTGCATTTTTTGTGACCAAATGTTTACAGAATAATTCACCTGTGTTAGTCTGTTACAATACTGTAGCTTACAAACTTACAATACTACAACTCATCTTACTGCTATATCACAAATTAAGTTGCTTGCACCGGGACGGGCTCCAAGGATTAAATTTAAGTCATGTACACAGATGGCTCATGCATGTCTGTCATGCTCGAACTGATGTACGTACACGTACGGCGATCAATCCATCCACAGCTTGCAGTAGTCCATGTGGCAACGCTCGTCATCCCAATCGACTCCCCTCCCCATCGCCGGCGGCGTCAGCAGCATCCCCCTCGCCATGTCGTCGATCAGCCCGGGCATGTCGAAGAGGGCGTCCTCGTCCACGAACACAGCCGCCTCTCCGGCTTCGCTCGTGCCGACGCACGGAACTTCCGGCAATGCCAGAGGCGGCGGCGTCACGTGCAACGTTATCCGGGCGTTCTGGCTGGGCGGCCGGTACAGCTCGGCGGCCTGAGCTGCGGCGCGGCGGACGTCCTCGGGCGACGCGGTGCGCGCGCGCGGGAGCGTGGCGACGGAGTCCAGGAAGTTGAGCTCGGAGCCGCGCGCGCCGCGGAGTGCGATGGCAGCGACGTCGTGAGCGCGCGCGGCCATCTCCGGGGTCGGGTAGGTGCCGAGCCAGATGCGCGCCTGCGCCTGCGGCTCCCGCACCTCGCACACCCAGCGGCTGCCCCCGGCCCGCGAGCGCACGCCGCGGTACACCGAGTGGCGCGTCTCCCGGAACTTCTTCCGCCCCGCGCGCCGCTTCGGCTGCAGCCGGTGCTGGATCCCGTTGCCGGGCGAAGACGGCGGAGACGACGAGGTGTCCTCGGTGTCCATCGTGGTCGGACGCGGTAAGGAGCTAAACCAAGTAAGCAAGCAGCAAGAGTGCGAGGAGGAAGCAGCAAGTATCTTATGTAGTAGTGGGGCTTGCACCGTCGACTCCGCCGTCGAGCACAACACGATGCGCGCATTCCTTTGGTTCGGTTGTGGGTGTGAAGCGGACTGGACACCTGCTTTCTTCACGTGGCGCACGTGCAGGTTGGTCATATTTTCGTCATTTGTCTTCTGCTGATCATGCAGAGCTAGCTCATTGGGCTTCAAGCTTCAGCTCGCTCATTATAGGATCAGAAGCCGCCATGGACGATTTTTTTTCACTGAAGCAGCGATGGACGACACTATAGCACTTTTATTATTATTTATTTTTTTTTGTGTTTTTTTAGTATTTTTATGTTTTAATTTTTTTCCCGTATTCCTTTGCATCTATTGTTTTCCCTTAACTCAAAAGCCACGGCAAGCACTCAATAATATTTAACGCACCGTCCGGGCACATGCATGCAGAGCATCCTAGCTCCATACAGGATTCCTATTCCAACACAGAATCGACACAACATGCAACCATATATAACACGTGCAATCGTATACGACTGGTATACATACGCCTCACAACCTTTGCATGTGGTACACCTTAGACCAGTTCTCCCCTGGTTTAGTAGCCAACAAGCTGATAGCTAACGGTACACCACCGCATGAAACAAACCAAAAATTTACAAAATTCAAAATTTTCTTGGATTTTCTTTGGATCTTCACCCCAGCTCTTGCCCAGCCATTTCCGCCCATGATCTAGCCCAGCCCGGTCCATTTCATCCACCAAACCGCCCCCAATTCTCCCTTTTTGCGCGGTTACTGTTCATGTCCGAAAATACACTGCCGCCAGATATTTCTTCTCCCGCCTACGCTCTCTCGCGCCTTCTACTGCAGTCCAGCCGCTGCCACGCCTCCACCCCGGTCTTAAGACCGTACACCTCGACTACCATGCCTCTGCAGCGTCCCCTGGCACCTCAGACCACCTGTCCTGCTGCTCGGCCAATCCCAGTCGCCGCTGCCCGATTTTTTTTTTCGCCCAACCGACCTTACCTCTCCTCTCAAGCCAACCTGACGATTCCAGAGGCCCTTGACCGCTGCAACTTGTGCTCCAAGGCTGCCAACTCTTTTCCTTGCCAACTACGCCACGCCAACCCGAGCTCTCTCGAAGTCCCGAGCTCCTTCGTTGCCGCCGGTTCCAGGGCACCCGAATCCATCGCCTCCCGCCTCTATATAAACCATAGCACCCTTTCACTTTGAAGCGTACACACACAGCTGCCCCCACCCGCACCTAATTGCTCTAGAAGTCTTGCACCGCCGAGAACCGCAAGAAAGCCCGAGGTGAGCACAAAATTTCAATTCGGCAATTCCCTCAATTTTAATCCAATTCCTTTTGCTTGAAGCTCCCTCAGGACCACCCAAACCCGTCCCAAGCCTCTCCCATCACTCTCGAACTCCCCTCGGCTCCGCCCTCGAGCACCACCGCCCGGCCATGGAGGCCGTCGTGGGCAGCCCAACGCCGACATCCCTTGACCAAGCAGCTGCTTCCCCGAGGTCCCTCTACTCCTAGTAATGCTCAAAAGCCGAAGCAATCCCTTTGCTAACCCCGATTCTCAAATTGCCATTCAAAAAATCCGAAAAGCTCTCAAACCTCGTCGCCGGCGATCATCGGAATCCCTGCCCCCGCCGACCACAAAAATGAGTCCCCCGGGTCGCCAGCAACCCATACCTACTCTCGGAATCCGTCGCAAATCACCACAACTCCGGAAACAGCCATCGCCACCTTCCCCTGTTCTCTGCCGCGCAGCTGCTCGGGTGGAGAAGAAGAGCAGTAGCCGGGTTCGGTTACTGTAGCGACCGCATCCACGATGAACAGTGGCCGAGACCCGATACTGTTCACAGACCCACTAAGGCATAAAAATGTCTATTTTGTCTATTCCGAGCCCGTAAATCCATTTCCAAATTCCAATTATCCGTACTAAACCCTTAAAAACCCAAAACCTAATTATTTGGAATTTTATTTATTTCTTTTTAAGTCCAATTTCAATCCTTGGAAAACGGACTTATATATTCATTTTTTAATTTCGCTTAGCCCTCGATACCGCGGATCGACAAGTTAAGGAGGAAAGAACTTCGGCTCGAGACCAAGATTTTGAAGAATATAAGATAATCGAAATCGAGGATCCGCAAGGCAAGTCACATGTTTTTGATCATATTGAACCTACTTCCGTTACTCATTTATTTACCTGTATTTTCATTATATAATTTGTGCATTGTTATTTTATGTACAAATGAAGGCTCAATGATCATGGTATTAGTTATTTCCCACCACCGATAAAAAGCCCAGTTTACTTGATAGCCACATACACCTCGATAAAACTTAGTAATATGAGTAATACTATTCAAATTAATCATGATAGCTTAGATAATACAATTATCTTATATCATTTAGCAAGGGCATTTTTGCCAGTAATTATTGTAAATGTGAATCTGGAAAAGTGAAAGTAGCCCATAAAGTAAAGAAGGTGATACTTTATGTGATGGTTGACACTGTCAGTGGGCAGTGGGAATTGTGTAAAAAGAAAAGAGAATTGGTTTGAAGTAGCGTGGGCCCGATAGATCGAAGAGGCTTATGCTCAGCAAGGACATAGTGATCGCTCAACCACAAGTTTGATTCGTCAATCCTGGTTTAGTATCTGCTCAAATCGGTTTAACACTCCAGGCATGTACGGAGGGAAGGATTTGGTATGAGAGGGGGTAAAATCATACAAATCCGGTAAGATTCCACTCGGGACGGGAGAAAAACATTCGACCTAACTAGTGGATGCCCGGGTCCGAACTGGAGGTCTACCGAGCGGAGGTTAAATAAAGAAATGAGCAGTGAACGACTTTGTTTTCTTAACTCAGTCATGAGGGTTCTGAAATCTTGTGGGTAAAGTTGGGCAAACTCTTCGGAGTAATCACATACGTATCTTTGATACGCCGTGCTTCCGGTTTACGAAGTTATGTTCAATGGGTGATTCCGTTGTTGATGCATAAGTAGGATTGAAAAGGTTTGATGACTTTGGTAATGGTAAAGTATGAAAAAGTCAAGTAAAGAACCCCTTTTATTTATTTAAAGTATACCAGTTTCTTGTTTTTAAACCCTAAATGTTTACAAAACAAACTGCATCTACATAAAATAATGGAACCGCTATACCCAGTTTATTGAAATTCCCTGCATGTAATTATTTAGCGCTTCCACATGTGACTTGTTGAGTACGGTGGTTGTACTCATTCTTGCAAACAAAAATTAAACAGAGTATGCATCGCAAGATCAAGGAGTATACGAAGTCGAAGACGAAGGCGCTTTCGACGATTTCGACGTGTTGTTTTAGGGTTGTTCCGCACTCAGGCCTGCCTGTGGTGCCTTTGGTTTTCTGTATTGTAAAGGCCGCTGCCTCGCTGTAAGTTCCGGCTGCCAAACCTCTATATTGTAATAAAATTTACTTTTCTTGGGCAAGTTTTGGGAATGATGTACACTCAATTACAGTGCCTCACAGCTGAACTTCCTGGGCAGTTGTGAGATGAACATTATGTACCGCCCCTGGAAACGGGGGTGTTACACCGCATTTCTTCAAAAAAAATTTTATATACCTTGGTGGATTGATTACGGGGACGACGTTTACCTTCACAATCACCAATTCTTGTATTGAATAATTTTTCAGAGTTATCACGAGAAAGTGGTTGTAGTTTATAAACGTCACCGGCAATTGTGGCAACATCAGAAATACGAGTAGTTGCGATTACTCTACTTCCACAATTACTATCAGCCAAAGCACATCTGATTATTTCCCATGATTTCTTATCCCATATGTCATCAATGATAATGAAATACATATGCATCCTTATGACAGCGCGAGAGCCATGAGTTAGTAAAACTATCTAAAGAATATTCTATAAAAGCAAGGCGCTTGAAGAAACACTAAATGTATAGAGGAATAAAAAGAGAGGAAAGAAAAGCTAGGAGAGAGAAACATGCACCAAAAGATGCGGGATTTAATTCGCGCACTGACAGGAGGGATCCCGTTCAGAAATTTTGCTTGCTACACGATATTATACTCTTTTATATCAGCTAATTGCTAATTGAGAACTACTAGCACGTTCCCGAACTGAAAGTATCCTGTTACAAGCTCTCCTATAGCATGTTCCCAAACTGAAAGTAGAAGATATATTGGCAAATGGCCACAAAATTAATCGAGAGAAAAACATTGAGTGTTGTACATACCAACTAATTTATCTAAAAACTTAAATCAATAAGTAAAAATGAGCTATATACTTCATCATTCCCCCCTCACAAAGTGGTTCACAATTATTATTTTTTAAATATTGTGTTAGCTAAGTCTCTCAAAATTTATTGGTTTTGATACCATATTAAGTTATATGTATCTACCAATTTAATTATAAGTTTAAGTTAAGAAATATACTTGGACGGAAAAGAGTGGACATTAGCTAACATCGGACCAGCAATATATCTCCATTGAACAACTTTTCGTGCCACTTTTGTCCATTCATGAGTGCCGGAGGAAGTTGTACGGAAGATGAGCTGGAAAATCAAATACCCTCTATACTTCCTTCGCTTTCTTACTTTTTCTGGAATCCGTGCTATCAAATCTTTTAAAATTTAACCACTAATAGACTCAAAATATCTAGATTGACTACACAAAAGTTACATTATTAGATTTATCATTAAAATACTTTCATAATATTATAATTTTACTAGTATATCTTAGTGTAAAGTTATACAAAATAGTAGTCAAAGTCGTATCTCGGAGACCATTAAAAGTTAAAAAACGTCAAGTAAAAAAGAACGGAGTGGATAATACTGTATGAAATGTATATGTATGTGCATTTTTGCTCCCACGAGATAATTTCTCCGCTCGGTATGATCAAATAAGACATTTTTTTGTGACCAAATGTTTACAGAATAATTCACCTGTTAGTCCGTTACGATACTGCAGCTTACAATACTACAACTCATCTTACCGCTGTAACACAAAGTTGCTTGCACCGGGACGGGCTCCATCTTACAACTCACCGCCGCCTAAGCCACTTTGGGTCTAACCGGCTGACTTGCACCGGGACGGGCTCCATGGTGTAAGGCCGAGCGGCTCCATGTCTTTAGCGCATGCACCTTCCTCCCTTCACCACCACCTTCTTCCCTAGCTAGCTAGCGAGCCGCCGCAGCCATTTCTACCCTCGTAAGCTCCAAATTGGTCCTTCCTCTCATCCCTGAGCTTAGCCTCCGCGACTCCATCACAGAGCTACTGACCCACCCTGATACAAATTGAAACTACTGATTAAATTTGGTGCAAAGTGAAAGTAAAGACACTAGCTTTCTCTTGTGCAAAGCGTAAATTTCCATTTATTTGTTGTTCTCACACTGTTATGTCGTCGTTGTCACTAGGTCTTTTAACTTAAGGCTTAGTTTGGCCGGCATTGCTTTTGCCCCAGAATGCTTGATTATGCGGCGAGTTTCAAAGAAATTAAACTTTGACCAACGTGTATCATATCAAGAAAAATGAGTTTAACGGGCCATGCATGCATATTTAGATATTGGACATGCATTATATATCTCTTGTAATCAATCAATCATCACATTTTTTTTAGATCAAAACGGCAACACATAGACAGATCGAAGCCCTTAATTTTGTTGTTTTTTTTTCTCTTGACACTGCGCGCGACGTACGTAAGTACGACTTAACTATACGTGTTAAGCTACCGATTTAAGTCATGTACACAGATGGCTCATGCTCGAACTGATGTACGTACACGTACGGCGATCAATCCATCCACAGCTTGCAGTAGTCCATGTGGCAACGCTCGTCATCCCAATCGACTCCCCTCCCCATCGCCGGCGGCGTCAGCAGCATCCCCCTCGCCATGTCGTCGATCAGCCCGGGCATGTCGAAGAGGGCGTCCTCGTCCACGAACACAGCCGCCTCTCCGGCTTCGCTCGTGCCGACGCACGGAACTTCCGGCAATGCCAGAGGCGGCGGCGTCACGTGCAACGTTATCCGGGCGTTCTGGCTGGGCGGCCGGTACAGCTCGGCGGCCTGAGCTGCGGCGCGGCGGACGTCCTCGGGCGACGCGGTGCGCGCGCGCGGGAGCGTGGCGACGGAGTCCAGGAAGTTGAGCTCGGAGCCGCGCGCGCCGCGGAGTGCGATGGCAGCGACGTCGTGAGCGCGCGCGGCCATCTCCGGGGTCGGGTAGGTGCCGAGCCAGATGCGCGCCTGCGCCTGCGGCTCCCGCACCTCGCACACCCAGCGGCTGCCCCCGGCCCGCGAGCGCACGCCGCGGTACACCGAGTGGCGCGTCTCCCGGAACTTCTTCCGCCCCGCGCGCCGCTTCGGCTGCAGCCGGTGCTGGATCCCGTTGCCGGGCGAAGACGGCGGAGACGACGAGGTGTCCTCGGTGTCCATCGTGGTCGGACGCGGTAAGGAGCTAAACCAAGTAAGCAAGCAGCAAGAGTGCGAGGAGGAAGAGTATGTTATGTAGTAGTGGGGTCGGTTGTGGGTGTGAAGTGGACTGGACGCAGCGGCTTGGGGCCCTGATTTCCTCACGTGGGGTTTCGGATGAAACACATGCAGGTTGGTCATATATATTTTCGTCATTTGTCTTCTTCTGATGCAGAGCTAGCTCATTGGGCTTCAAGCTTCAGCTTTTGCACTGTCTCTACTGTTGAGTTTTTTTTCGCTATAGTTGCGGTTGATTTTTTTTATTGTAATTAAATTTAAAAATAAAAAAATTATATTATCATGGAAATCATGGATAATGCAAAGAAATAGAAGAAAAAGAAAATAAAAAACAAAAAAATAGAAAAAGATGAAACTAACTTCGTGTTGGGATGGAGATGGGGCCATCGGTGCTACTGTGGTAATAAGGGCCTCCATAAAATGGTTATATCTTTCTTGAGCTTCTGTCCGGAAGTTCTCCATAACTTAGTCATTTTGTCCATAACCTTAATTCCATCCTGTAGAGGAGGTGTTACTTAATTTTATTAGTGGTTTGACTTATAAAGTGAGATTTCAAGGAGTATTTCTTTTCGTTACACCAGTTATCACCTTATTTAGCAAGACTTTTGCAGAAGGGAAGATTATATTTTATTTGACTTGCAGAACCCAGCCCTCTTTAATAAGGTAGGGAAATAATTTATTTAATTTCAGGTGCTAGAGAATCAAATTAATTTCAGGTGGTAGGGAAACAAGTTCTGACGGCAAAATCTTTTATTTCATTTCATTCCCTTGGATTGCTTTTTTATTCTTCGCTTTTTGATCGCAAAAGAAATAGTTGGGTGCGGGTTTGGCACTATGTTATGGATTTTCTACGGTAGAAGGTATGTCAGTAAAAATATGGGCATTGGGTTTTTCTATTACCGAATGATGAGGTTCTTTAAGTGAGAGGTACCAGTTAGTTCGGAATGGCTAGGTATCTCGATGAGCAACCCAACTACCCCCCCTTTCCGTCTCCCAGGCTAAACACGGGGAGGCTCACGTTTGTTCCAGCTGGGTTGGAAGCTGATCATGAGATGTCCAAATTAACGGTCAAAAGGTTTGCATTTCAGATTGGAGTGGGCATTTGCCTGTACGTTCGACTTCAACCATTTGTGCTACTGTGTTAGTTACTTGCATCAATACATGACTTGTGTTAGTCACCGCCGCAGCCGCAACGGCGGCGGACAGGCGTGATCTTCGTTTTCTGCAAACTAACACGCGTACGGTGATCAGGAAAACAGAGCATTTCATCATCAGGCTCAAGCATGCATATGTGTGTGCGTACATTAATTCTGACGACCTCAGTTAATAGATACATTACTACAATGCTGGGTTCCAAACTCAAGTCTCCGCCGGCCATGCAATTATGCATGCTAATTAAGCCCACTTTGCTGCAGAGGACTGCCTACCCAATTTGACATGTCCCATGATAAGCCCTGTGTATTGGTCAATGTAGAATTCGAAGCAACTCAGAGTGGAGTACCATTCACTATGCAGCAGGGTGCTTTTCACGCCGGCGTTGGAACCGACGTTAGTCCTTGCGAGATCTAGCAAGGCCTTAAAAATGGCTAATTATTCAGAGAATTTGACTCAGTTACCGCAAACAGGATCGATCTCCTTCAAGCATTCATACCCGCATCATCATTGTCAATGCATGATTAGTAGTGTACTTAAGCGGTAACAGACAGGTCAAACACCAATTGAACATGAGCATTGAACTAGGCACGCTAAGAATAAGAAACATGTGATCTCGTTATTCACCTAATTAAATCATCATCAAGGTTGAATGGGCTAACACGAGCCTATCATGAGGGCACAAAAGACAGCGTATCAGATGCATGCATCGACCATCTAAAAAGAAAACGTCGACCTAAGATATGGAAGCCGGCACGGCATGCATCAAACAACGAACCTGGATGATCAGAAGCATGTGGGCTCAATGAACATGATCCACTACAAGTCCAGACACTGAGATTTGTAGTGGCGCCATCAATTGTTCAGAAATAGATGGTACCAAACACAAATTGAACATGAGCATTGAACTAGGGCTCTATGTGCATTTCTATATATGCATGGCCATATGTATGGCTGGGCGCATGTGTGTATGTATGTTTATGCGCATATATATAGTTACGTATGATCTTACGCATCATACATTTCTATGTATGTTACGAAACATCTGTAAGCGCGCACATTGCATTTCCCGAACAGCATTTCGGTACCCTCTTTAATTCAGTAATAAACCATAATCAGCCCAAGATAACAGCACAACTTCAGTCATAGCCCAAAAAGAACTAACAGCTTTATTAAGATTCAGTCATAGACAATCCAGACTACAGGTTAACATCACAAGTTAAAAAGAGAACATCGACTCTAAGGGCAGCTCTTCGGAGTGGAACCTCAGCTCGTTTTGAAATCTCCGTAACACGAAGCGTTCATCCTCTGCCATGAGGGTCGTCACTCTACATTCCAATGTGGAGAACGGTTCTCTCCCGGTTCTTCCAGCACGATGAAGATAGTCGGTCGCCGTCTTAGGAACGTCAAAGTTGTATATGTGGCTGGTTTGCGGAAGGTCAAACCCTCTGCTTCCTATGTCTGTAGAAACTAGCAGGAAACCTTTTCCCTTAACTTCCTGCGGAAGAACAATACATGTAGATGTCGAAATATTATAGTCAAACATGATGGTTCTTGAAATAACAAAATGCAGATAGTGGGAACTTCAAAAAAAGAAGAAGAAAGAATTGAAAGAGAACACTTACAGTGAACGAGGTTGCTCGAGCATTGAAATTCAAATCTTCTTCCAATAGAAGCACCTCTAGACCATCCTTGTATGTGGTTCTCAGGAACTCAACAACAAGGGTAGTCGGAGGAGGGTGTCCAGCCTTTTTTGATTTCTCTGACTAACAAAATGGGTTGAAGAGTTATCAAACAGAATGCAAAGGTGACGCTGATACGCTACTACTCAGATTGAGTAAGATTCATTCATTATCAACATAAGAAGTGCTCAGAACTTGGTGACAAACAAACATAGCTCAGCTGGTAAACAAACCAGAGTTGCTACTTATAACAATTTATGAACACAAAGTATTTAAAAATAAAACTAACAAAAATGAAATATAGACCTATTTTCAAGAAATATAAAGGGTATAATATAATAACACGTTATGGTTCCGAAGTCTGAACTGGGCATTGATCATAGCACAACGCCACCACGATAGTGAGGAAACTAAACTTGAAGTCATGGATGCCACTGGTTCGGTGGATCCTGCCCCCAAATAATGCCAATAGGTCACCACTGACCCTGGTTTTCTTTTATGGTTTTTGTTGTGTGGTTTACAACGATAGTTGGGATCTTGATTTTGCAAAAATCTATTGCATTTAATTTACAGGGATCATTGCCAGTCATTGGTAAGAGAAAAAAATTAAGAAAGAAGTTTGCTAAAATACAGTTATCCTCTTGACATTGGCTCAAGTCATCACATGTGTGTTCAAGACTTCAAGGTACCTACTTGTGCATGGCACCATAATCTGCAGCAGCATTGACATTGCCAATGAACCTGATGGTGCTTCCCTTGTGAAAAAGAATATCAGATTTTTAAACCCTTTGATCCTACCAAAAAAGTAGATTATTCTATATCATTTTGTATGTTGTATTGGTGGCCCATCATGAAATCATTTGGCCAGTTGGCCCCTCTATGATAGTTCCTAAGTTATTCTATGATAGTTCCACAGAAAATAGCTGAAACAATATCCCATGATCCTAGAGCGATATTATAATCAACATGGCATGGCACAAAAGGAATTCATGTATACCAGTACCTGTTCAGAGACAAATATAATCCCTGACCTTGGTGCATCCCTCTCAAGCAAGGTTAGTAAAACATTCAACCTTTCCTTCTTACTGCAGATCTGTACATTGCTTGTGTTGCTAATAATCAGACTGAGGTCAAAAAAGAACTTTCAGGAATCTGCACCTACTCAGCTAGAGGTACTAATTGTGGAAAAGAAAAATGTAAAAAATCCTTAGCTTGTGGTAGGCATGCCCGTGGGTAAGTGCCTAGGGTTGTGGGAGGAGAGGGAAGAGCAAAATGAAGTGTTTCTTGCCGGAAATAAATGAGAAAATTTAAGATGCAATGTCTTCATAAAAATAATGTTTAAAAAATTGCAGCCCACTTCTATTCCACGTTTTAGGCCTGAGAGAGTCTACACGTGAGAGGGAGTGTTGAAGTATAAGCGAATTGCCCCGTCCTTCCTCATGAGCTTAAGCTTTTAGATGGACTGTCTGGTGCTTGCAACTCAACAATCACCTCGTCGATAACTAATACTCTCATGGATTGAAGACTGAAAGCACGTTTCTCAACCATTTGACATAAGCTCGCAACAGTAGCTACAATTATTGCAGGGGGCTCAGCCTGGAAAAAGACCAATATTGTTAGCAAGGAGCCAAGGAGACAGCACCACAGAGAGGATAGAACTTAAACAGCGCTACTCTTTATATGCCAAGTACAAAGAAATCGTACAGTATAAGCCAATTTCCATGGTATGTCACAATTGCTTTTGCAATATATTGATATAAACAGAAGGGGCCTGAAACTAATATCAAAGGGGGATTTGGACCAAACCATGGCATAACTATTGTCAACTAAAATGTTTCTGTAATGAATTAAGCATTGGCATAGACACAAAATCCACTAAAAAATGGGTACTACCTTTACCCAGCTCTTTTGCCCCCTCAACATCCCACCATCAAGCAAAGCCATGACGGTGCAGGCCTTCGCTGCGAGAATTCTAGCAACTTTGGTAACCTTAAGGTCGCGCATGAACAGCAACAAGTGAATTAGACCGAATGGATAAGACAAGCAGCAAGAAAAATTCCATAGCAAACAGCTATCACCTGCATGCCGAGCTCTCTTGTCGGGACGACAACCAGCGCTTGCACCGAGGACCTCCCAAAATCTATGGCCGAGAAGACTGACAAGAGATAGTGTCTGCAGTCAATTCGCAATTGTAAAATGAGATTGCATGAATATTTTACAACACGACCTATCCAAGAAAGCTCGAGGGCGACCACCTGTGCGTGGAGAATGCAGTCTTGGCCAGACAGTAGAACCGGCAAGGATTGCTCCTGCACCTCAGTAGGCACGACATATCCAACCTCCTCAGCCCTGCAGGGAAGAAATTAGGGAATTTCTAGTACTACGACTTGTCTTCACCAAGAAGAAAAACAATTGTGGCGTCGGTTCACTCACCTCTGGAGGCGGGAGCGTAACGTGAATGGGGCAAGGTGGGTGTTGTTGGGGGCTAGAGTGTAGGGTACTGGGGAGTGGAGAAGCGTAGCCGGAGAACGCCTCCGTGGGCACAACCGCCATGAGAGCAATCTGGTCTAAGCGCCGGCCACCGGCGAGGAGCGTGGCGGCGTGGGGAACAAACTCGGTGGCGGGGTGAGGAATTAATTGGGTGAGACGATGTTGGGCCGCGGGGGAGGTGGATTTTAGCCCGAGCCCCAGTTAATGGGCTTCCATATTTCCTTCCATTACACAACACAGATACGTTTTTAAAGTACAGTTCTTCTCGATTTTTCGATCAACTTTTGGCTTTAGCTTTAATCAATCCATATTATTTATAACTAGAAACCATCAAGATGTTAACGGTTCCTTTTGTTCCAAACAGCCCTGAATGTTAACGGTTCCGGTCAAGATGCCTTGCCCATATGATAAATATTCTGCAGATATTTGTTTAGTGCCTCTGGAGCATGTCATGCCAAACTCCGTCGAGCACGTTCAGAAAGAAACAAGATAAGACACAGAATCGTGTGCAAAGCAGTGAGAATCACATTCCATTCGTCTTCAAAGTTCGAGGCACTCTGTTAACACTTCTCATACGCACCCTTCAAAGTTTCTGTCGGTAAGGATGAAATGAACTAAAAATCCAGTGAAATCAACAAAACAGATGACATACTTGAGATTTTTTCTTGTTATTCACACAGTCACAAAAATCTCTAGAATACAACTGCATTAATTGGTCCATGCCATCACATCAATAGATAGATAGATAGTTGTTATTCTCATCAGCAAGGGGGGAAAACAACTCAATGCTTCCCACTAAAAGAGGAGAGAAGAAGAAATTGCGCAAGGTCCAATCTAAGTTAAACCCTATCTGGCCAAATTAGCTGACGATATAACGGTGAAGTCGTGTGATGCCTAACAAATTTTAATGAAGAAACAGAACAAGGAAAGAAAACACGAAATATTCGCTCGAATTTGTCAACAGTAGAGAATATGATGCTCGCTTATCCTTCCAAAACAAACATCCATCCTTGTTGGCCTATAAAAGAGGACAACAGAACATCGCAGCTGCAAACCAATCCCTACCCTTCCTGCATCTCCTCGTACCTTCAAGCAAGGAACCAATGTCTCAGACTCATCTCCATGTCCAAGCCAACCGAAAACACGTCAGATTTCAGGATAGCCATGCCGATGTTATGAAGGAAGAAGCAGCAACAGGAACAAAGGAGAAGTTCGGGCATGGCCACAGGACGAAAGATGACGAGAATAGGGATGTGGATACAGTAGCTTCGGAGTTCATCAAGAGTAAGCACAAGTCCTGGGCACTCCAGAAGAGCACAACCATGTATCCAGCTTCTTAGAAGCAACATGATTCTGTTGGTCATGGTATTATCTACTTATGCTTTGTCTATATAGGTCCTAGTTTGAATAAGAGATGTTGCTTGGAGGATCTCCAGATGTCACTTAGTCATGTTAATATGGTGCTGTCATTTGCAATATGAATAAGAAAGCAATGCATATATTGTACTATTATTTGCAAACTGATGTATGGTAATAGTTTTATATACGAATATCAGGGTATTGTAATATTGTTGTTCGACTTGTTTCTATTTGAAAATGCTATGTAAAAGAATACAAATTCTTTGGCATATAGTTCTTCTCATTAACCGTTAATTTAAGAGGGAAAAAACTATGAACTCCCATGATGGACAATCGTTCACGAACTCCCTATAATGCAAACGTTAACATGTCAATCAACAAGATGTCTTCCCTAAAAAAATCAACAAGGTGCCATTGCAGCTCCACCTTAGACTAGATTATAGCAGCTTATAAAATTTAAAAAAAAAACACTGTACAAATAAACCAAATTTGTTGAGGGAGGGTCCCCGCGCTAACTCGGGCCTATGACAACTTCGGCGTGACGTTGCACATTAGGGAGTCCACCTCGGACGAGGTCTGCGGACCAACCTCAAACCAAGTATGGGTCCACCCCGGACGGAGTCTAGGAAACCAAGACGAAACTCGGAGACCAACTTTAGCCAAGGTCCACACCACCCTAGATGAGGTTTGAGAGCTAACCCAAGATGAAGTCCAGAGGCCAACCTCGGACGGGTTCGGAGGTCAACACTGGTGGGATGGGATCTAAAGGCCGACCTCGGACAGGGTCCAAAAACAACCCCGAGCGAAGTTCGTGGGTCGGCCTTGGAGTCCCTCGGATGTGACGGAACCCACTTGGCGTGAAGGACGAAACTACTTTTAGGAGTAATCTAGACGCTGAGAGCAGACTTATAACTTCACTCATCTCCTCCTCCTCCCACTCTATAAATAGGACCCCTTTTAAGTAGATAAAGGAGGCCATTGGTAACACTACACCTAGATGCAATAGACTTGTTCATCCATTCATGTGTGATTCTCATTGAGTCCCTTTGTATCCTCGACGGTCTTCGAATCCGACCTGGGGTGCTTACAAAATTTACTATCCAATCTTGTATCAACGATAGCTGGTGCCGTCCATGGAGACTCAGGCGACAAGTCATGCCATATAAGAAGGGTAAAGCACAGAGGTCACCGAGGTGGGAGGAGCAAACCCCCCTCTGAGGTTGAAGTTAAGCCAGATTGCATCCCGCACCATTCAGGGCCTGGAGGCTCCACTAGACCTCTCCACAAAAATCTCCAGGGAGGCTTGCCCTCTGAGCGATCATGAGGACGTTGAGCAGGAGTTAGAGGACCTTCAAAGCAATTGAGGGAATCATAGAACGAAGCTCTACAGTCCATGACTGAGGAATTGAGGAATCAGCTAGAGGAAGCACGAGTCAACCCATCCTAAGGTGTCCGAACTTGAAGCCCTCCGAGCCAAGCTGGACAAAGTTCATGGTAGGGTGAACTTACCTACGTCGTCCTAAGTCCAAGAAGCCAACGACCTCAGGGCATAGCTTGACCAAGTATGGAGGGAAGCCTTTATCTCAACTGGGGTTGCAAGCGAGAATTGTAGTCACTCAGGGGCCGAATTGCCTCAGGCCAGCCAAGGGTAGGACTTCGTGCCTAACCCTTCGACAGACTTCCCTCGTGCCCCCCAGCCTTAAGTGGGTCCCACCCATGTGGTTGCCGATCCCACCGACCCCCAACCCACTGAGCCCAGGCTTGCAAGCCACCCCGTGGCCCGCATGTTTCTGGATGCCGGAGGTCATGAAGTATTCAGGAGACTCCGACCCCTATGGAGTTCATCCACGTTTATGATACCGCCATAGTGGCAGTACGAGGGGGTGAAGCCATCATAGCAAAGAGCTTGCCCTAGCCCTTTTGGGGCCGCTAAATCCTAGTACCTCGCCTTCCTACCATGATTGGTGTACTCATGAGAGCAGGGGCGGACATGCCCTTCGGGCGAGCCCGGGCGGCCGCCCGAGCTCCCCTCGCCGGCCGAGACCCCCCCGCCGCCGGCACCGGTGGAAGCACACCCCCCGGGCCCCGGGTGTAGAGTTGGTGGACGGCAGAGGCGGAGGACGGCGCGGCGGCGGCGCCTAGGCGGAGGAGTCGGAGGACGGCGCGGCGCGGCGGCGCCCAGGCGGTCAGGCGGAGGACGGCGCGACGTGGCGGCGCCCAGGCGGCTAGGGGAGGCCGGGAGGCGGTGGCCGGGGAACGGGGGAGCGACACGGTGGCCGGGGGACGGGGGGAGGGCTGAGGCGCGGAGCCGGGAAACGGCGGAAGGAGCGGGCCGAGCGGCCGGCGGATTTGAGCCTTTTAGGAGAGCGGCCGGCGGAAGGACTAAGGAGTAAGGAGCGCAGTGATTTGAGGAGGCGAGGAGGAGAAGCCGAGCTGCTGAGGAGCGCGGCACGGCGGCCAAGGGTCGCGATGTGGCGGCCAAGGCTGCTCTCTCAAGACTCAAGGTACTAGTACATTGCATTTTAGTTTTTGTTCCTGTTCTTACTTATCTTAGTTAGCTTTTATCCATTTAGCCCAGTACTCAATCTCTAGCCCCTTGCTATTCTTTGCAACTTCCAGCTACATATACTCTTTCATATACGACCAAAGGTTCAATTTCTAACTTACAAAATCAATTCTTTTACCTTGTTTTTCAATAAATCCATGTGTATGTGAGTATGTGACATGTATTTGTCGTTTGGAAGGATATGGAGGAACTAAAGAAAGAAGTTAAGAGAGTCTCAGAATCAAAATGCTGCATTACCCTAGCAACGTAGAACTGATTTTAGTTATTGCACAGCTTGGTACATTAATTGGAGTGTGTCAACTCTATTTATAGTTTGGTACTTCTCCAGGCAATGGATGTGGAAAATGAAATGCAAATTTTACGTAAGACGAGCGCTGAGAAGTCCACGGATTGTGTTAATCTTTTGAAAGAGGTATGTGTTACCAGTGGAGCTTTAGTGTTTGTTACTTATTTCAATTCGAATGGCTACTTTCAAGATATCTTCATATTCAAAGCTGAAACCATGTAACTTTTTGTCATATGTAGTTAGTTGTGTAACGAAAATTAATGAGTACAAAAGAATGGATGTGTTAGGCACCATTGGATTCAGAAGCATGTGATTATTTGTATGATTATTGAAATGCTGTGAACATACTAAGCAAGTAAACAGAATACAACAACGACGACGACTCAAGAAAATTCAAATCCTGCTTGAGATAATTCATGCGCTATACTCACATGAGCAACTTGAAAAGGAAAAGAAAATTCAGTGTCTTACCGTTATTCTCACATGTTTGCATGCGAAATATAGTTGTTGCTTCCATTTAGTGTCATATACTTTTGTTAGTGTGATTGTAATGTAGTTTTATCGTGAATTATTTTGCCTTTGAGGTAATAGTGTTTGCTTCATACTTGCGTTCCGCCCTACCTATATTTTATTCTTGGGTCCGCCACTGCATGGGAGCAACTCTGGAAGAAATTAAGCAAGCTTTTCCAAGGAAGCCAGAACAAGCCGGTGATGTCCTCCATTCTACATGCGCTCAAACAAATGTTGGGTGAGTCCATTCAAAAGTTCATGCGTCGCTTCATCCATATCCACTACCAAGTCCATGGCATCTCTGACATGAGCGCCTTTGAGGCTACTAGGCTCTCCACAAAGGGGAGTTAGCCGACAAGCTGGACATGAAAGAACCAAAGACTGTGTTGGAGCTCCTCTCCATCATGGAAAAATACTCCAAGTCCGAGGAGGGATGGACTCACAGGGAAACGGAGACCTCAACCGTTCTAGTCTTGGCACCCTCGCTCGATCCTGAGTCCGAGGACACTAAGAGGTAGCATTTCTAACACTGGCCTGTGTACCATGTCAAACCTGAAGGCTCCCAGTTGCATCACGGTCAGCATGACAACTGTCGTGATAACCACCTTGGGTATGGGCACGAAGGCCGGCCAAAGTAGCAAAGAGCAATGCCCAGATCGCGGCAACAACCATCGCTTCTACGACATCCATAGATGGATGCATCATTCTACTCCAGTATGCAAGCTCATCGCCTCCACCCCGATTGTGGCACCAACCACGGTTTAATATCTTATTAAGTCAAATTAATTATTTAACCACATGTGATGATGAATCCAACGAAACTATATGCATGGCTAAGTACAATAAATATACAACCTATGTGACAACTAGTATTGCATCATTAAATAATTTTTATCCTATGGTGATAATGGAATCAAATCATTTAAATTATCAAATGAGGGATTAATCAATTTTGACACTAACTACCATATACAAAAGTTTGTAATAAAATAGCAATACATGATAATTTAAAATCAAATAAATAAATAATAGATTTAAAAACTAGGTTCAACATGATCAAAGAACATGACTTGCCTAGCCTTGCTCAGTTATGAATTCTTGATACTCTGGTGGTTCTCCCGCTCCTTCGAATGCGTGATCTAACGAGAGAGAAAACAAATAAGACACAAAAATAAATTCAAATAAAATTTAAATAAACTCTAAAAACTTCAAAACTAGAATCAAAAGATAGAGTTTAATTTTAGATGAATTTAGAAAAAAGAACAGGATCAATCAGAGTTAGGATGAATGAGAACATGCTCTTAGAAAATGTAATCTAAAGAAAAATATTAAAAATAAAAAATTCTACTGTAATATGGATTCGATGCATGAAATAGTGACGAGGGCACACAGGCGAAGCGCCTACGGTTGCGAAAGACAAGGGTGCTTGCCGCTACTTATGGCGTGTACGTCGAGGTCTCCGAGTCGCACACGGCACAGACTCCAAGACCGGAATGAGGACGGTGGCGAATTCGGGAAAGAGATGAAAAGTGACTGGTCGGTGGATTGGTGACACATGGCGAAGTGTGAGATCAGATGGTTGGCAGTGGATGATACAGATGAACAATGTCGTGGGCTCTGGATGCTTGACACGTGGCGCTGAGAAGATCAGACGGTGAGTAAGCAGACCGATCGGATGATCCGAATGGCACGGGAGAACGACCGGACTGGTCCGAACGGCCCAGGAGATTTTTTTTGGGAATTTTTAATTTCAGAAATTGGAAGAAATTAAACTAAGCTCTAGAAAATAGCAAATAAATTCAGAAAAATCTAAGAAAATGCAGAAAAATCCTCCCAACACAAGGAACCCAATAAAAACTGGTTTTCTTTTATTTGATGTTTACTTTAGTCATATTAAATCTTTTAATTAATGAAATTTATTTTAAGATGTAATTAATGTCAAAAAAATTTAAATGATGAATTGTATTTTAAGAGCTTCAGAAAAGCTCTAAAAATCTGAACGTTACAATATATGTGGTATTTTTAAGGGAAAAGCCATCTGCAAGGTGACTGTTGGATGAAATGGGGAAGACGAGGCGGCAACGATTAAGTGGGCTGGCCCGTTCGATTCGGCTTCTGCGTATGGTCCAAGGCCCATTACTGAGGCACAAGCTGCCTGTACGAATTTTTGACAAAAACGAAACCCAATGAATACGCGGTCTTCTAATGAACTCTTACTCCCTAAAAAGAAAAATGATTTCTTACTAGACCCATTGGTTGCAATGGGATTCTTATGAGATTCTTGTGAAATTCCAAACGAACTCTTAGTACTAGTTTCCATCCCTACAATTCGGTCTTCGAACAGCACGGAACAAAGGTTTTCAAAAATGCAATTCTCTTTGTCAGATTTTTTTTACAAGCATGGAACAAAGGTTTTCTAACACAAACAGGTCCTAAACAAAAAACTAAACCTGTAGACAGTAGGTCCCATTTGCCATGACAACAAAGGAAATCAAAAGGCTATGGAAAGGCCTTCTGATGGAGAGGGAGAGAGAGAGAGATCCCTGATTGGCCTGTAACCCACTAAACAAAACTAAACCTGCTCGTACCCATCGTCTCTAGTGGAGTCACTTTCTGCACATTGGACGCAACATACCGAAAGAAAAAAAAGGTGGCATCGAACTAACAAAGCTGACTCATCTCCAGGTCACTCGCTTGCCAATTTCCAGCCATCAAAGGGGGCAAAAAAAAAGGCACTTTTCTCACTTACCTTTTGCCTTCCTTTCAATTCTTTCTTGTTCTGTGCAAAGGATCAGAGCACAGTGATCCACCCCCGGTTCAACACTTGTCGCGTCTAGGAATGCATTGGGTGTACAAATTAGCTCTACTTAAGATCGATGGAAAAAACATCATTTGCCGAATGTAGATGAGCTTATTCAGTTTCATCAGTGAAAAGGAAAGTTTTTTACAAGTGCCTACCTAAGATCAGTGGACAGAAGCACCTCTAACTTAGACGTTTACCAAGAGCAGTAACTACATCTCTGCCAAACATAGCTAGGAATTTTACCAACTTAACCGCCAAGCCATATTATCATAATCCATATCACCCAAATCAAGTTAACAAATCTAGCTTAGCTAAGAGATGTGAAAGATTAAAAATATGTCGTTAAAACTACAGCTAGGTGTTTCTTTCTTAGGTGAAAGAGAAAAGTATTGTAGGTCGAGAGGTTGGACAGAAGTGGTGAGAATCGATCTGATGGGACAGCGATAGCATGACCGACTAAGTAGGTTCAGAGGTTATTCTAACCAAGGACAGCACGAGTCCGTTCATGCATTCTTTGTTTGTCAAGTGACCGGAGAACTTCTCTGAACACACTTCTTTTTTATTCACGAGACAATTCGCACTGCATTGGGATAGCTATGTGGCATTAAACTAAGTTTCTTGTGGATTTTGTACTGTGTGCATCGAGTTTGATCTGTGGTTAAAAAAATGGCAGGAATCTTCGTAGAAAGAATACTATACTCCACCTGTAGCCCTCCGCACAATTCTAGGATATTTTGTTCGTTCTTTCCTGATCTCGAGTGGAACACTATCTTGATTCTTGAATGGATGCTGCTTGTACCCAAACTTTGAGGAATGCCCAACTCAACAGTTAGGACGAGCTGAAATCTGAAAAGTATGCTGCTAGCTACTATGTCCATGCGCCAATCTTCTCGCGACTGGAAAAGGTGCGCCTGTTAGGTTATTTCGAGTATTTGCAATTGATAACACCTAACATTAGCGGATAATTAAGCTCTAGTGAGATCTGAGGTGTACAGCCAAAACAATCAAACAAAGCCAGAATTCTGAACAGTGAGCCAATAAAGAAGATGTTATAAAATGCATCGCAAAATATGAAACAATGAATAATCAGGGGCACATAAGACAAATATTTAACGTAAAAAAACCTTTACGAGAAAAAATCACTGACGCATAATCGACGAAATCACTGTATCAGGGAGAAATTACAGAGCTCTATTAAAATATTACATATGTAGATAACTTAAGCTATGCGCGCTCTCTATTATGAGACTTACATGAAGTGTAAATAGCTTTGAAATAAGAGTCCCAGATGAAGAGGGAGTACAATCTTAGTCGGCAATGAAAACAGAGACCTACTTAAAAATTGAAATAGTAACCTACTCGGAGATAGGAGCAATGTCCCACTCGGAGACAAAATAGAGTCTCGGAAGATAACGATGAAGAGTTGTAGTCGGAAGCATCTCAAATAGTCACATCTGACTCCAGTCGGAGTAAACACCTTTGTACACCACAATGGTGCAAACCGGTGCAGAGTTCATCATGAACTTGAAGATGATCTGTAACACCTCGGCTTAATAAAATCTCAGAATATCACCCACAACTATGATCACTAACAATTTTAACCATCAAATGAGAGTTACCAATAGCTACGCTTTAAATATAATTCCGCAACATAACTATGAACATAGAAATTTCACAATATCCCTCTTCCCTTCCCCTTCTATCTTCCTCTCCTTCCCTCCTTCCTCCTCTGCCTTGCTTCTTCTCTTCTCTCCCACTGTTAGCCTCTGATCAACATGCATGCATGCGGTGGCACACCATGCATGGGCATGGCAGTAGAGCGGCGACGGTGCACGCAGTACGCAACAAGCAGTAGCCAGTAGGTAGGCAAGCAACGCAGCTGCGCCGGCAGCTGTGTGGCAAGCTAGGGCAGCGGTGTGCAAGCTAAAGGTAGCAAAACACAACTAGGACTTTGGGCGACGGCATGGTGACTACACGAGAAGGAAGCTAGGTGGCTAGGGTTTTGAGCCATTCTCCCCCCACGTTTCCTTTTATTATGGTAAGAACCCGAGTCGATTTCCAACTCCACCCGTATAAATCGGTCAAAACGTTCCTGCTCTCTTTTTCAAAACAACCCGTTTTACATATCCCATTCCTCTAGTCCCTATCGAGAAGGTAAATTTCATAATATTACATGATCCCAGTCATAACATTCAACTAGTCTGTATTACCAATCAGTCACACTGATCAGAATATATCTTTTGAGCGAAACCTGATCGGATTCTTGAAGTAGTCAGAAATGATCAAATTTGGATAACAAAATACAACAGAAGATAAAATTCATTTTTTCCGGCAAAGTTGCCCAGCAACTCCATATATAGAACTTTCTATTTCCAAGAGGAAGACGAACAAAAGGCAGGGCACTAGCAGCGAATGAATGCACATCACTGTCTTCAATTGAATTTAGTGGCCACAGCTGCTTCCTTTTTATACCTGTTCATTCTGGTTTTTTTAGCGGCTCTGTCTTTCGGCTATTAGCTTTTTGATTGAAATTATACTGTAGTAGCTATTAGATTTCTTTGAATTATTCAATTAAAAATAAATAAAAAATATTAGTATATCTTTAAAGACAATACAAAAAAATAAAGCAAAAGCAAAAAAAAGAAGAAAAATAAAAAAACTAAAATAAGAAGCCAACACATTCAGCGGAACGTCTGACCTGGACCGGCTGCAAAGTCCAGAGGTAGCTTTCTGCGCACATAGAAGAGCATTGAGTACATGGAGGAGAGGAGAGGAGGAATAACTCTCATGAGATGGCTTCCACCAACCAGACATCAGGGGGTGGTTCAGCTTCGATTGCTGACTGGAAAGACACTCTCATGACACTGCTGCACCAGTATTCATTATTATTCCTTCGATGCAGGAAGTAGAGTAGCAAGAAGAACTCATCAACTTTTCTTGTTTAGCTGCTAACCTCTCGTCGATCTTGGAAAACAAATAACCACAATTTTCAGTATCTTTCAGAAGATCGAGCCCGTGCATTCACAAGCCCCGATGGTTTCTTACTTTTTCATTGGAAAGTTTTCGTGCCAAGCAACGTGTCGCACTTTTGGGAAAATAGGACGGAGCTGAACTGTTCAGACATGTGGGAGACAAGTGCAAGTAAAATCCGACTTGGCATGTGAAACCCAAGAAAGTTGGTTAATGATCAAGCAAAATGGCCTTTCGATAGAGCGTATGAGCAACCTGTAATGGCATTCTATTAAGTTCTAGTTGCCCCTTCAGGTATGCCGGTTCTTCAGTTGCGGTAATGTAGAGAACCAACCAAGTATTTTATCGGGCTAAACAGCAAAATCATTGTTTGGTGACTGTCTGATTCCAATCCCTTTTCAGTCGAATCAGCTGAATTCTTGAAAACTAACTTCTTCCGTTAGGAAAAACATTTCCTTGCACCGCACGCAGCCCTGAAAATTTATTTCTCCATACCTTGTCTCTTTATGCATTTTCCTTTGCTTTTCTCTTCTCCTTCTACATTTGAGTCACCAATAATACAAAAACATTTATTTATGTGGATAGAAAAGGCAGAGCCCTTGAGAGCCATATATAAACACACGAGAGGCTAAGGAGCTCTGCTCAAACTAGTTACTCCCTTTGTGTTTACTTGCTTGTAGTTCCCTTCGTGTTTACTTGCTTGAAGTTGTATGTGCTGTTCAGTTACACAGCTCTTCTCCTTCTTGTTTAGGCATATAAAAGGGTAGTTAGGAGAAGAGTAAAGAAGAGCAGCAGTGCAGTGCAGCCATGGAGGTGGAGGCTTCCTACAGCTATGGCTTCCTCCCTGCAGGCAGGCACCAGCCTTATGGGCCCCCTCCTCCACACCCTGCAGGTATGTTTGGTTCATGCAACCATGCTTGTGGCATCTTTTCTTTTTGTTCCAATAGTTGTTGCTTGGTTTCTGAACTGCTCCTTTGCTTCTTCACTGATTTCTTGGGTCCATTCATGCTTGCTTGCTCTCAAGAAAAACTGCTTCTTAGCAGCTGTATTGTCCTGTGACGGTTTCTTGCATTTGCCTTTCTTTTTTAATGAAGAGTCGAGCTATCCTTGTTTGTTCATGGATCTCTCTTAACCTTTTGCCTTCTGTTTTTTGTAACTTTTTTTTGTGGTTGTTTACAAGCGTTTAGAAGCATTGGTTTGGTTTCATCAGATGTAACAAGAATTCTTTTCTGCCTTTTGTTTCCTTGACATATGGGAGAATGATCTCAAGATGGAATTTTCAGTCATTGTAGCTCATGCATAGAAAGTTTTGTATTGCAAGATTGAGGAAGACTGTACACCTTTGTCCTCAATACAAGAAGGAATAGTGATTTTATTTTGAAGAATAAGAGAAAATAATTTGATTAGATTATGGATTAACTTATATCACGTCAACTGATTCTTGTGGATATTACTTAGAAGAGGGTGAACTGTGGGAGTACTTTCCTTGCCCTTTCTGCTACATCGAGGTTGAGGTGCCCTTCACCTGCAACCATCTCCAGGAGGAACATTGCTTTGACACCAGAAATGCTGTAAGAGAGCCTCTCTTTGTTCTCTCTCTCTCTCCGCATGCTGTTTGTTGGAATTGCTACTATGCAAGAGAACTTTGATTAATCAAAACCTAAGTCTTAAGCTAATCAATTGCTCATGCTGGATATGCATTTACAATTATGAGATGGACATTTAATAAGAGTGCAATCTGGAGACTCCTAGTTTGTTCTTGTATATTTATTTATTTATAAAATCCCAAGGTACTGATATAGCTATTAATAAGAAAAATAGCATTGCTACTCAACCCAGTTACCATCCCCTTTTTATTACTTCATTTGAATGTTGAAATTTGATAGAAATATAGATAAAAATCCAAGTTTGCTTGCTCCTAAACAGATGGTATTTGACTTGATTCTATAAACAAGACATTAAGACTTACGATTTTCTCCTTCCGATGCTGACTCGATGAACGATTAATGGTTACCTGATGACCTTCAGGTTTGCCCGATCTGCGCCGACAATCTTGGGAAAGACATGGCTACACACCTGAGAGTTCAACACTCCCATCTTCTTAAGGTGCTATTTGTTCTTCCTACTTCAGAATCAATGGCATTATGTGCACAGTGATACAGTAGCTAGTGCCTAGTCCCTTCAGCATCTCATCAACATTTGACCATGGCAGAGGAGGAAGCCTTCCAAGCCCAGCTCATGGCGTAACAACTCAGCATCTGGGAAGGAATCATATGATGTGAACTCCTACTTTGAAGGGTCCCAGCACCACATGATGAATAATAGCCCAAACCAAGATCCTCCACCTGATCCACTGCTCTCCCAGTTTGTCTGCAGCATTTCTCAAACTGACTCCAACTCGAGCAATGTAGACACTCAGAATGCTGTTTCAGCAATCTCAAATGATCAGAGGTAAGCAGGATACTGTTTTTTCAGGGGAGATACTACTACTACTACTACTAATTGTTCAGTAGCTCTGAGATCATCGTAACAATAATGGTGTTCTTGTTTTCTCAGGTTGAGTCAGCGCGTGATTGATGATGCGTCAAAGCTGGAACTGGAGGAGAGGTTGCGGAGGATCGAGTTTCTTAAGGAGATACTCATGTCAACGATTCTTTAACTGTGTTACCTAGGGTTTCTTGAGCGGTTTTAGGCATGCTTAGGATTTCGTGGGCGCAGATGTATCAGTCACGTACGCAAAGCATTCCCCTGGCTCACATCACATGTATACCTATGCTATAACCTTGGCTATCTATATTAATTCTATACGAATGTTGCATACTTTGGCTCAACCTCGGTTATATGATATGTCCGGCAAGGAGGCGTACTGATATTAGAACTATTCTCACTGGACGTCCAGGTTTCAAAGATGATGGAATTATGCAACAAAAATGCTCTCCGTTTGGGCACGTAAAGCATCGTCCGTCCCAGTTCATTAGGAGCATCTTCGAGTTAGGAGTGAAACTTGAGAAAAATGTTTCTGGGGACTGGGGTCACGGTATATATAATAACACAACAAGAAGAACCTCGTAAAAACAGGATGGACTGAGATATTATGAGAAACATACAGCACGGAGATCAAACAAAAAGAAATAATTGATATGATATGATATCTCGTATGCTCTACACGTATCATCAATATCACCATCATCTAGCTCTACGTACGTGCTACTAGTGGGATAAAAAAAAACGTGGGCCGATTAACAGCAGCATTATAGCCTAGTGGACAAATGTTACGTTTGGAGGGGTGACGCCCATCATCTCGTAATACGCCTTCTCAGCCTCCGCCATTCTTGTCTGAAAAATTCCCCATTCTTTCCGGCAACGCTCTCTTACCTGAAGAAACGACAAGAAAGTTCAGTAACAAACTGCCTGAATACACACCTATATGGGAGAAGAGATTTTTGAGAAAGTTGTTGGATTCGTACCCCTTCCCATGGTGCCCTTCCATGCTCCGACTGCCCCTGTGAATTTGCGGTAGGCAAAAGGGGGAAACAGTTAACATTAAGTGCAAATTCGGGTGTTATGTTAGGATCTGATACTAGGTATGTTTTTTTTTCATTCTTACCTGGTTCCCAAGAGAAGGAACCACTTGGTGTACAATCCATTGGGAATCAACAACGCCGATTTTCTCATGAGCAGGCTGCAAAGAGTAAAGACATTAATCAAAGACATGGAAATAAGGAGGTCAAAAGATATTCAAATGATTCAATGTTAGCATGAGAAGTAATCATAAATTCTCCCTTCAATGTCTAGTTCAATGTTTGACAAGGGCATGTAGTTCATACCTCCACACATTTCCTCAGAGCAAAATCGAGACCCCATCCATGAACCAAATCATTCTGCAAAAATATGTAGATATTCACCACGTGAAGTGGACAGGTAGAAGGAGAGCAGATGATGAAATTATGTCATACCTGAATCATATGCCATACACATCTCCATGCATCTCTCGAGAAGACTGGAGCCATTATTTCAACAAACCTGTACATCAAACGAACACAGTTAGGCATTTTTTACATATATCAGCAACCAGAGCGAGCAAACTCAGCTGCTAGGGAAAAAAACTACATACGCAGCGCAAGGTGGAAGATGAGGATCAGTGCACCAGCCTGGTCTCTCCTCGGTATCCCTGTTAAAACCAAACCATCAACCAGATTGCTTTATGAGATTAAAAAGGAAGAGAAGGCCAAGTTCTGTAACTCAGAAAACAGGCTAAGAATATTTGTTGCCTTGCACAAGTTTTTAAAATTTTGAATCCTTGTGCAAAGCACATTTTGAGGACCACTGATGTCCCAAGCTTCACTATGTATAATGGGGTAACACATGTTTCTAGAGGGCATAAAAAAAAAGCAAACCACATGTAGCAACAGATTAGAGTTCTTCCACTTACTTGTGGACCTGCCGATCCCCTCTTCTTTTGGTCATCTGCCATGTCAATCCCCTATCTGGCTCCAAACCAGGTTGTGAGATATCTAACCGATATTTCTTGACAAGTTTGATGTACCTGTGATGTCAATGATGTTAGTAAGTCATCTAAAAAACCTTTAATGAAAAAAAATGTCTAAGTGCAGATTGAAAGCATACTCCTCTGCATTAAAATGTTCAACTCCAAGGTCCTCATCCCAGATAAATATATACTCATAAGGTGCCACAATATCAGGGTGCAAGAATCTTTTGGCATACCACCTGGAGGTAAAGATAATTAGTAAACTTTTAGAATCCCCATCCAAATTTAGACATATAAGGGAATACCAAAGCACCAGAGCGCACCATTTCGCTTGTTTCCGGACACTTATATGGATAGCTCGCTTTGACCACTCAAATTCATCCCATTCACTCACCCGGCCATCGTAGTGAAATAATAGAATAGCAAAATTGTCAGAGAACTGCAACAACCAAATGTTAAAACAATTAGGAAATTCACCAAGTTATGATTTCATGGCATGTGTAAACTTAAGTTAAAAGTAAAGTTTTCACCAACGCAAGTATGCTCTGTAACAGAAAAGAAACAGCCATAGTTTGACAATACAACCTAGGATGTGAGAGTAATTTCATATATATTGTAAAGTTTAATTTTATCAAGAAATTACCTTCTTGACTGCCTTATTTATGTTTTCTTTCTGTGAAATTCCAACAGTAAAAGTAACAAGGTACTTCGGCTTGAAGGGTAGGTCCTGCGAATTCAAATATCAGCATCAGTGAGAAACAAATATACAAGTTATTAAACTTGTTAGGGTTAACTCAAACACTAAGGTTAACTCAAACAAATATACAAGTTATTTCATGGCATAGCACAAGTCAGAACATTTCTATAAAATGAGGAAAGGAAATAATGAGATTGGAATTCACAACAGCACTTAAATCTTCTGTATATGACAGCATGCACCAATTGAGCAAGAACAATCATTATTGAAAAAAAAACTGTGTGAGAACAATACACAGGCATAAGAATTTACGTGATGGAAAAGAGCAAGCATATGCTAATTATTTGAGAACAGTGTGATAAATAGAATACAACATAGTTTTTTAGGTGGAATACACCATAATCTAGTGGAAAAGAAAAGAGGAAAAGGCATCCCTGAAACTGAAACTAGTAGTGCATACAAGAAAAGTTACCTCATCTGGGTTTCCCCACAACCTGCGCTGATGAAAATCAGACTCTGGTACAACGATACCAGGTGCTAGGCTCTCTGCACCACTGGGGTTTGTTGGCACATAAATCTAGAAAGTTGTCAAGCAAGATCCCTGTTAGGTTTAACAAAAAAAATACCAAAAGCAAAGTTTGGTCAGCAAACAAAAACTTTAAGGCATAATTCTCATCGACGCTGACATTACAAGGAAAGAATTCATTCTCAGGAAACACAAAAAGAGATGAGGTCTCCCTAAGAAAGTTAAGGATATACAAATACTTTAACTGAGAATTCGGAAGCGAAGGTCCAATTGAAGAATTCAGCAAGAACGTAGCATCCTACCTTCATGGTAGTGTTTGAATTTGGATCAGAACCATTACCCCTTGCGTTCCTAGCAGCAGTCCAAGCATGGTTAAGTATAGCTTGGGCTGTTAGCCCTGAGTTCTTGTCTTCTATGTAGGAGACAATGCTAGAAGGGATGTGAAGCTGCCACATCTTCAAACAGAAATAAGTCGACTTGTTGAAATGCAATTGCATCAGTGCAGTTACTGCAGTATGTTGGTAAACCATATCCATACCTTTGTTATGCTAACCGTTGGGAATGAGATTCCTATGAAGAAGCCAAACACCACTCCAACAATTGTTACTACAATAAGCCTCATGCTTTCATTGGGTTCCCTAAGAGCGCTGCATGGGCACCAAGTGAAGGATCAAAACAAGGTAGCATAGTGAACAGTAGATAACAAGAAAAAGGGAGGCATACAAACCTGCGACCAACTGTTGGAAGTTTTGCCATTGTGTAGTATGTCAGTATAACTACAGGTGTTTGGGGTCTTGCGAGTGGGAACTGCTACACATTGCTCAATGAGAACATACCGATGGTAGCTGGAGTGTCATATGCACCAGCGAAAGGCAAACCTGAAAGACAGCGAGGCAGGCACCTGAACTAAATTCGCATTAGAATTGTAACCAATGGAAAGAAACAGAAGGTCAGACCTCCTCATCTGTCGCCTACTATTTACTAGTAATTAGAGGTTTTTTTTTTCTTGGGTAGCTTTGAGTGCTCAAGCTATAGGTTTTGCCAGGATTACTGGGAAGGCCCTGTAGTGTACGGAATTGAGGCTTTGCTCATACGAGATGGAAACTTCAGACGGGCATTTGGAGCATTGATCAGAGGCCACGGAACAGTGGAGAAACTTGATTCATTAAGCCTACAAGCACGGATCGATTCGTCCTGTCTCTCTCACCCAAGAAATAAAAGAGACCAAATCGCAGCAATGGAATTGGAGAACAAAAAACAGATAAAAAGAGACAAAATCTGGGCCCTGGCCAATCGAAAGCTTGCGATTGGTGAATTAGAGGTGGTACGCACCTGCAACCCGGCGCGATGGATGGACCTCCCGCGCGGCGCAGGGCAGGCGAAACCCTAGAAGAATGCGACGCGGGAGGGTCCGTGCCCGTGTGGGTAGGGGCCGGGGACGCGTGGGCGTGGGCGTGGGCGTGGGGAGGGGGGTCTGGCTATTCATTAAGCCTACAATTTTAGTCATAAGTCAAAAACTATAATCAAAAACTTAATCCATAAATCAGTTGAAGCATCAACTATATTAATTAATTAAGCAGATCTCATCTAACTCATCCATGCATGGTACATTGATCAGTACGTACTTAATCTTGGGAAATATAGCTGAAAATTCATGCTACACATGGCCAAACCGTGTACTTAAAATCGACAACAAATTGAACACATGGTTAACCCCACCTCATTTCTCTACATGTTAGCTGGTTTGGTCACGCAATATCACCATATGTAAGTTTCTGTTACTTCGTACTCTCTCTCACGAATAGCCAAAAAACTATAAACCACAGTCAAAAACTATAAGCCAAAACAAAAAAAACCCTATATTAGATTTCAAACGTGCAAATTCAACCCAAATATAGTGATGCTATTCTATTGTGGAACGTAGAATAGCTTATTCTATGTGCTAGCCAGACGAGCATACTCAATCCAACCATGTGCACCCAGTTTGTATGGAGACCAAGCCAACTAGTGACATGTAGTCAATCAACCAGTAAATAAGCCAATCAACCAATAAATATGGGTTCTTATTACTAGAACATTTTTCCTTGTTTTAGCCATAACTTTGAACTAGCAGCTCCATTCATGAATGGTTTTCATCAGTAGCTTACTGACAATGGGTGGAACAGAATAATATAAGTCTCACCAATAAACGATAAATGCATATGCACTGAAATAAAACTGAAGGAGGATATAATAGCACTCCAAACGGGTGCAATAAAAGCACCGGGCATATCCTAACGCAATAAAACTTCTATGTGTGTTTATTGTATCATTGCAATGGAATTACCACAACCTCTTTATGTGCTTATTACACCTCTATCGTACATTTACTATAACCTCTTAATATTTACTGCATCACTAAATGAGATTTACTACAGCCTTATATGCATTTATTGCACCGTTACAAAATATTTTTATGGCCTTATTATGCATTTATCAAACATGTACAACAGATTTACTATAACTTCTTTCTATGCTTACAACACTGTTATAAGATATTTACTGTGACCTCATTGTGTCTTTAATAAACATGTACAACAGATTTGTTACAACCTTATTGTGCTTTTACTGCATCACTACAATAGATTTTCTGCAATCTTCTTTTTTTAGAAAATTACTACAATCTTCTTATTCGTTACTGCATATTTGCAAGACAGATACTATCATGCTTAGTATTACTGCACTCCTTATGTCTTTACTGGGTCTTTATCGGAGATTTACTACCACGCTTAGCTAGAAGGGCGGATGGAAAGAGAAACCTGGGTTTATTGCAAACTTTGAATGACGATATCTCCTAAAACATTTTTCCTATTTAGTACGTTTGAAGCGTTGCTAGAAAAAAATATATTTAACAAAAAAGAGATCTATGATGAATATATTTTAACTATGTAAAAAATATTACTGTACCAAAAATTCGGATTTACGGTATCTAAACCAATCAACTACTGCATTGTCGGAGTATGAAAGGGGTGGGTGGAGAACAACATAGAAGTTAACGGAGATGGAAGATGGTAGATTTTCTTTGACTAGACTTTGATCAAAGGGAGATATGGGTTTTGACTTACGGAAGATGGCGCGGTTGTAGAGTTATGTATACAGAGAGATCGAGTCCACGTGATTATTCTTTGCTGGGTTATAAGTTCAATCAACCATGGACGGCGCCACGCATGACCAAGACAGGTACGGCAAATAAAGCGATAAAAAATATGGAGTAATTATTGGACATCGACAGATTAGATCGTGGTTAATTTGACCAGATATGTTTGGAGGCGTAACACGTACGGTCGATTGTTCTTAATTACACGTACGCGCGTACATCATCGGAGAGATCGAGTTCTGTCGTAGAAGACGATCGATTACTCGTCGTTTTTTATGCGGCTACTGGGGAGTAATTAATTAATTGAACTTTTCCCCCACTGTAAATCCCGCGAGAGCTTCGTTGCAATGCATGCATCTCATGGTGCCGGGAACAGGTCGGGGGCTCGCCGTTACATCCGCAGGTATCGAAGGCCACGTACGTTCTGTGCTTGATCCTTGTTGGTGTCGATGTTGGATTTTCTTCCCTCTGCTTTGACACCGTGCGCTTGCGCCTGCATCCACACGCGCGTTGGCTTGGTTCTTCACATGATGCTTCACCAAGTAGCCAAATCGCATACACTCACATGAATTGCTTTTCTGGAGCACCTGCCCCTATCTTCTCTTTATTTCTTATTCTCTTCCTCTTCTCTTGTTTTCTCTTTCCTCAATTACATGACTATTATACCTTATAAAGATTAGTTTCAAGCCTAGCACTCAGATTCATAATCCTACTTAGATTCTGACTCATAATTCTACTTAGATTCCTATTTTCTTTCTCTACTCTTATACGTATACTTTGTAAATACTAAACAAGCTCTTCAAAAAAATAAACCAAGCCTACTAAAACAAGATTAACTCTAACAATCACCCCCCCTTAATCTTGTTTCTCCATCTTAATCACACCAATCTTCTCTCTATCTTCTGTTTCTTCCTTTTACTTGCACTCCTGTGTACCGTTCCTTCCTGAGCCATCACTGCTCTACCACCTACACTTGCTTCATCATGAGCCTCGCACAATCCGATGCTTGCCGCGCCTCGCACCTGGACTGAATCCATCCATCCTTGCACGCCTGCCTAGGCTGGAGCACCTGCTCCCACAACTGCCTTGGCTTCGCCGTTACTAGAGCCTCCTGCTCCTCTCTCTTGGACCAAATCCGTCCACTTTTCATGCACATCTTAGCTGAGGCTACACCACCTCTCACTCCCACGCTCGTGCGTCCTATCTTCAACGCTGACCGCGTTCCACCTGCAAAATCACAAAAAAATATACCAACTTATACTCCAAGTCTTCCTCTTAGAACTTATGCACTTTTTCCACCTGCAAGCCCACCGCCCGCACGAAGTCCATCGTTCGCAGCTGTGTGTGTGCCGCCTTCAATTTCGCATATACCTGCTCCAGCCTTGGGCCCTCCACCTTGTGCGCCTGAGCCGCTCTCTATGTGCACCCCCTGAGCGTCTGAGTTGTTCTCCATGTGCACCCCCCTGAGCGTAGGATCTACATTGCTGACCACCCGAGCCGCTTTCCAGACAAGTTGGCTTCCAAGTTTTCAAGGAAATTTTATACAACCGGTTCGGAGATCTTTTCACCTTCATCAACATATCATCGTTCTTGGTATAAACATGCAAGAACTCATCCTGCAGCACCACCCTACATCATTTTTCTGTCATCTGTCCGAGACTAAATATGTTGTTTGGCTGATGTGATTGTAACATTGGATTGTTTGGCTGATGGTTCTGATCAACAGATGTAAGCTGCAACCGATCCACATGCATGTGTTAATGTTGGGTAAAAGGAAAAGCAGAGGGATCCAACTGAAATGGCCTGTGCACATAACAAATTAAAATGATCCTAACAAGTTGTAGATCAGCAACACCCAATTAAGTTTTCTGGTTGCAGATAATTAAGGCTATATTTAGTTAGTTAGCAGGATATCTGGTTGTGAAGCAATTCTTCAAGCGTGAATTGAAACGGCCAAGGTAATTTTCCCGTGTGCTATAGAACATATATAATTTGAGAAATGACGATGACAGTGAGCTGACCAGCAATTCCTGGCTATATGCGCCATTGATGCACACCGGACTGGAGCATACTACGTGCGTAACATATCCATGCATTTCTTAAATTTTGTGGAATGCAGAAGGCAGCTGAACAAGTGCATGTTCTGTTGGGATTCAAATCATGTGCAGCAATGCGTAGAGGTGATGAAGCAAAACTACTGTAGCAACAGTCTATTTTTACTGTACCGGTAAAGCATTGTAGTTTCCTAGCAGTAGCAGCTGATCTAGGTCATTGGCTTCAGATCGGACGATGGGTGTGCTTCTCTGCATTGGCCCATGCAATGCGAAGGATCCATTGACGTTCTCTTTTTTTTTTTTTTGTTGGAGATTAGGGGGAGGAAACGGTAACTGATAATCTGTTTTATCCTATATTTGTATCCGAAGAAACACAAATGTGGTAAGCAAAATTCGTATTCGACAATATTTATATCTGTATTTGAGATGTTCGTATTCGCATTCGTATTCGAGAATATTCCTATTTGTATTAGTATTTGAGACTATTCAATTCGTATTCGATCTGCTTTCTATGTAGATGTATAGTGTAGACAGTGTAGTCATGTAATCATGTTACATAAATTTGTTCTACTGAGATATGTTACAGGAGTTGTAGGAGTATACTTGTATTCGGCCGAATTAAGTACGCATTCGACTCGAATTCATATTCGTTATGACATTCGATTCATATTTGTATTCAAGGATATTTGAATTCATATTCTTATTCATTTAAAAAATAGGGATGTTACAAACACTAGAAACTTTAGCATGTGTCAACTGCGTGACTATAGAGGTACATATATAGGCTAGGGATCAGAGTACCTAATGAAGAAAGAAACAGACTCCTAGGCAGCAACGAAACAGAAACCTATCGGAAACTGGAACAATAATCTTCTTGGAGACAAAAATAGCACCTTGCTCGGAGAGTCTTAGAAGATGATGGTGAAGAGTTATAGTCGGAAGACGCCTCAAGTAGCCATGTCCGACTCTAGTCAGCGCACGCACTTTAGAGTACCACGTACGTCTGATATAAGTCAATGTAGAGTCCATCACGGACACGAAGATGATCCTAATCATGATTTCCAATCAGTTCGCATTGCTTCCTGATTGAACTCTTCAAGCTGTCGAAAAGACCAACAGTGGTTGGACCCAACTAGAAGTGGCTGGATCCGATCAGATTCAGATCACAAAATACAACAATTCCATATTCGCATGCTGTTTGAGCACATGGCATAGAGATAGCTTTTTATGCAGGTTTGGATTTGTACGGGGCCTTGCAATAAAACTAATGTCCCATTTTTGTTGTGTTTTTCAGCATTAGTAAACTATGAAATGATATCCGACAACAAAAAGGGTTAATTGTTGCACGTGAAGTTTTTGCCCTAAAAAATATTATATCATCTGAAGTTTCCTCTCCATGTGCAGTTTGCTTCAGATGCATGCTTGCACTTGCGGTTATCCGGAACTCACATGCATGACACAATACGTAAGATGCAGGCTTGCTTTATATAATTACAGTGCCCCTTTCTGCACCCAGCTTGCATGCTTAAAAGCAAAGTCTTACAGATCAAATCTGAGACTAATGCTTGAAGCTCTGGCATGATTCATCCTACACCCTGACATTATTTTTCCCAATACCTTTGCTTTGAAGCAAGAAGAAGCTTAGCAAACCTATATATACATGCATCCTCTCGCTAAAGCATACATCAGCTCCTCAAGCTTTCCTCTCTTAATTCTTTCTTGTATTAAGCTCGCTATAGCATGGCTTGTACTCCTCTGAAGCTCTCCCTTGCTCTCCTCTTCCTTTGCATCGGCGCATGCCTAGCTCGCCCCAGCGACTTCTCCATTGTTGGTTACTCTGAGGAAGACCTGGTCTCTCACGACAGGATCATCGAGCTCTTCGAGAAGTGGCTCTCCAAGTACCGGAAGGAGTACGCGAGCTTCGAAGAGAAGCTCAAGAGGTTTGAGGTTTTCAGGGACAACCTGAAGCACATTGATGAGACCAACAAGAAGGTGAGCAGTTACTGGCTTGGCCTGAATGAGTTCGCCGACCTGACGCACGACGAGTTCAAGGCGATGTACCTCGGTGTGAGGACTGATTTGCCGCCGAGCAGGGACGCGTTCTCCTCAAACTTCAGGTATGAGGATGTGGTGGACTTGCCCAAAGCCGTGGATTGGAGGAAGAAGGGTGCAGTCACCGACGTCAAGAACCAGGGCCAGTGCGGTAAGCAGCGCATGCATGCAGGAAATGATCATGTAGACATAAGTTTGCTATGGTTTAATGAGCTAGTGGTTTCCTGAAGAAAAAAAAATGGCTGTCGAAGAATGATCAACTGGTTGATCTTTATGTGGTGTTGCAACAAAAACAAACGCAGGTAGCTGCTGGGCATTCTCGACGGTGGCTGCAGTGGAGGGCATAAACCAGATCGTGACTGGCAACCTGACAGCGCTCTCCGAACAGGAGCTGATCGATTGCGACACCGATGGCAACAATGGCTGCAACGGAGGGATAATGGACTATGCCTTCAAGTACATCGCCGCAAACGGTGGCCTCCACACGGAGGAGGCCTACCCCTACCTCATGGAGGAAGGCGCCTGCGAGCGGAAGAGGGTAATTAAGCACACTAAACTTACTCTCGTCAGACATGCGTGTCGTCAATTTGATCTACGATGCTCATCATTTCTGTGGTTTGTTAAAACCTGCTTCAGTCTGAAGAGGGCGATGTGGTGGTGACGATCACGGGGTACGAGGATGTGCCGAGGAACAACGAGCAGGCTCTGCTGAAAGCCCTCGCGCACCAGCCTGTCAGCGTTGCCATTGAGGCTTCGGGCAGGAACTTCCAGTTCTACAGTGGGGTGAGCATGCAGCACACTGATCATATTCATATATATATATATATATGCTTGTTAATGCTCTCGCGCATGCAGGGCGTGTTTGATGGCCCCTGCGGGACGGAGCTGGATCACGGCGTGACGGCGGTCGGCTACGGGACGGCGGGCCACGACCACATCATCGTGAAGAACTCGTGGGGGCCGCACTGGGGCGAGAAGGGGTTCATCAGGATGAGGAGGGGCACGGGCAAGCACGAGGGCCTCTGCGGCATCAACAAGATGGCTTCCTACCCAACCAAGAACGCCTAGATGCCATGCATCCTTGGGCTAGCCGCTCCGATCCCCTCTCAGCATTTCCCTCTCCGGCGGAGAAGATGATGGATGTCTCCTGGGAGGTTTCTCTCGTTTGTAATAACAAGGAGATCAGTGTCGTGACTGGCCCATAACACTGCAAGATTTGCTTAATCGATCGCTTGGTGTTGAGTAACGTGGTTAATTAATTTCATGCTGTAATTCTTTTCTAGTATACAAATGCTCTGTGGACTGTGGATTATCTACTTCTTGTTCATGTCAGTTGTTACTGTTGATGAGTGGCATTCATGTGCTGCTTTCTGATTCTACCAGATATCGTCTTTGGGGGTGTGTTATCGGGAGTCGATTCTTGTTTGTGAATGGCGTCTAATTAAGCAGATCCAAGCCTTGGGTGCAATGTGCTTACGAGCTTCACGACCAAGACTATAAAAAGGCTTGCTCAACTGCATAGTATTACTACTCCTTCACGCAGAGTAGGAAGTATGCATCTCATCATTCAGATGATGAGATGAACAAACGGTCAGCTCAGTTCCACAAACCAAACTCACTGAAGAATATGTTGCGCTTCGTTGGGTGTACAATGTGACCAAGTTTTTGGAGGTGGTGCTGTCTTCAACTGGTATCGCTCCATTGCATACCTTCTTGGGCAGATAATTAAGATTGCAAGCAACGCAATCTCCGCTTACTTTAATATCGCAGCCAAGGATGCGACTGATGACCTCGATCGAGGATGTGGGGGCACAGCACCACTGCTCGGGCGATGATGGAGGAGTGCTACGTACGTCGGTGACACCAAGGTGAAGTACACTCCACCCAAGCAACCTCCGGTTTGGCTGCACTGGGCTTGGCTGTCGCTGTAACGATCTACACCAAGTCGGAGTCTGCTTAGCGTTGTCAGTCCTCTGAATGATCCAAGAACGTACTGAATAAGTTATCGGGGATTGCATATTTTGTACCGGCGTGGCCTGTCATCAATTTGAAAACTATTGTCGATCCTCGTGGTGTTACGGTTGAGGTACTCAAAAAGAATAGATATTTGGTTCTATTTTTCAAATTGCTGATGAATTAATGTTGCAATACCTATTCTCATTCAGTATCCCTTGTTCGAATCAATTTCTATACATGCTTCTGGATGTGGTTGCAGCCTTATAGGTTCCGTGATGCCAGGTAATTTTAGCCAAAATGACATCGAATTTCTAATATTCGTGTCTAGATCATCACAAATCTGTCCAGCAAAGGATACCAGGCTTCATTTTTCCACGGTCAGAACAGATATAAAAAGAGAGTCACAACAGATTGCAGACTAAGTGTAAGTACATCAAGCAATGATTCTCGTACATGTAAATCTACGGACTAGACAGTCGCAATAAACAGAGCCTGATAACTGCTGAGGGGATAAATATCTTTCCCCAGACTTCAAAAATTTAAGTTAAACTTCAAAATTTTCAGTTTTATAACAAGATAACTGGTATGTTCTATTCAACTTATGACTTTTCTCGAATAAATAAACGGAACAGTTTTTCTACCGCTGTTTCAAAGCGGCTTATCGGGATAGCCTTTTAGAAGCAGCTCATCAATTTTCTGTTCGTTCATACGAGCACTCATACTAGAGTCAAAAGCCATAAACCATAGCCCAAAAATAACAGGCTCAACCTCAAATGTGGTTAACAAGCTACTGTAACAGTACAACCAAAGTAGCCTTCCCTGCTACGATCTGAACATTGGATTAGCAAAATTCCATTGCTCACACATCGCTGTGTGTCAACTACATCGTGATGACTTCTTGCATTGGGTTGTTGCCGCCACTAGAAAAAGTAATGGAACGTTCAGTCTTCAAGACCTTTAACAAGCCAAAATTGTTCTTGATGGCATCTTCAGAGAATAACCTTCAGTGGAGCCCTGAAAATGGATTCATGTCAGGATAGAAATCGATAACTTAATGCCTAGCTTGGACTAATACGATGCCACAATTTTTTCTGAAGAAAGAAACTGGGACAAGAATGCCAATGAGCATATCAGACATGATGCCAAACAGATTTCTGTTCAAGTTTTCAACTATTATTTAGTTGCTCTTCCATATAAATCATGTTCTGGTCTTTATCCAGGGTTACATCAACAAAATCACTTTCTGGAAAACAAAGACGAAAGAGCTCCTTTTTTTTGGCTGATTCTTTAGTCACAATTTTAACTCAGGCAAAGGCTATCATAACCTTGTTGCAATTGGTTATTGGCAGGAGATTGGAGAATACCGAGTGAAGTCTTTTGTCCAGGAAATACATAAATACCAACACGAAAACTAAGATGAATTCCAAGTAATACTTGACTACGTTACAATCTAGTAAAAGTGACACACATACTATTAAAAAAGAAAGCATACGAAACACAAGCTATTCCAAAATGAAAAGTACCTGATAATTAACTACATTAAGCAGGCTATAGTAGAAGGATCTATCATCAATGGATTACAAACAAGTCCTTGAAGGGTGCACTGATGTGAACTTTGCAAGTATAGTTGTTTTTTTTCCATATCATGAGAATAGTAGGAATAGTTATACATGGGGAATTGCTGTTCTTGACTAGTATGGACTTTTTTAATCTCTCCAACAGTCTGAAACATGTAAAAAAATTAACAAATTTTCAGCTATAGATACAGTTGGAGGTGTTAGTTAATTGTAACGTCCTTCAAAAATTACTAAAGGAAGCTGTTTTCTGCTTCCGAAGACCAAGTTTTGTGTTAAAGTCCAATAACATTATCTTTCCGAACCCTGGGGGCAGAAAGAAAACTACGATGGAAACTTTCACATAACTTACTTAGTGAGACACATCACTGGCACACTTTGATAATAATGGAAATGGGTTAATACAATTATACAATAAGCTTAGGGTTTATCTCTATTGTATTTAGTTCTATGTGTAGAGTTGTCTTTGCATATTTTCCTTTGTACTTTCTATATATATTGCCTATTGAGCCTTATGAATATAATAATATACACACAATATGTATAACATGGTGTCAAAACTAGGGCATTAACCTAACTCCTTCAGCTATCATCCTTCCTCCGCCGCCGCCGTCGTCATTGGCCACCACCTCCATCGTCATCGTCAGCTACCATGACGCACAGCATCGATCATTGAGTGCAGATCAGCCACTGCAACCCGCCGCCGTCGCGCCGTGATCCCCGGCCACCTCAACCCATCGTGGCTGCTGTAACCAACCGTCTTCATCAGCTGCTGCAGCCAACCACTGGATCGGGCAGTCCACGCAGCCACCACCGTTGACACCAGGATGCCACCTCGTACGCGCCTACACCGGATCGACCCGCCGCCGCCGCACCATGGTCCCGAGCCGCCTCGACCCTGCCGCAACCACCGCGACCTGCCTCTGCCGCGCCATAGTCCCCAGTCACCTCAACTCACAACCGCCGCACCTGGCTCAACCGGGCTTCTGTTTTAGATACCTGGATCGGTTTTTATAAAAGGTACCGGTTACAAAAAAATTATATATATATATATATATATATATATATATATATATATATATATATATTAAAAATCATGTTGATCTAACCGTCATGCCGTTCAACTCCACCTATTAGAATTTGTTGCCTTGATCTCCGCGTCATCTAGTGTCGCCTACCGATGGCTTCCGTTCTATTAGTTGCGATCCTATTCTTGGGAACAAAACTCCATGGAACGAACTACAGGTTGTGGTCTTCACTTATGAAGATCACGCTCGATGGTCTCCGCCTCTAAGGACATCTCACTGGTGCATGACCTTGTTCGCCATCGCTAGTTCAGCCTCCTCCTAGGCAGCCTACTTCTGCACCTCCTGCAGAAAATGATGCTGCCAAAAAGGAGGTAAAGGCTGCTGCTGACGCTGCTGATGAGACCTCAGTATGCCATTGACGCTTTCGAGCGCTGGTGTGCCGATAAGGCTCATGTTCAAGCCACTCAAGTGGTCAGCGTCGATAACTCCATCCAACCAGACATTGTAGGTCTACGTTCTACTAGCCAGAACCAGGAGAACTTGTGCGAGCGATACCGGCAGAGTAGTGATGCTCAATTCTTTTCACTTTAGCGTGAGCTAGAGATGCTTCACTAGGAGGACTCCTCCATTGACAACTTCTACAGAGGCCTGACCAATATCTGGCGCTGGCTAGACGAGCTGGCTTCTCCGCTTTGCCAATATTGTCATAAGGTATAGAAGGCAAACCGTGGCCACTTTTGCCTTTATGACTTCGCCTAGAGTTTGAGCCTGTCGGGGCTTAACTACGAAGCTGCTCACCTTGACCGAACGTTATCGAGGCCCTTTCGACACTTCGTGCTAAGGAGGTTTGCCGCGGGTTAGCAGCACAAACTGTTTTGGCTGTGCTTGCTGCTCCTTCGATTACACTGACGGTTTCTGCTTCGACTGCAGTTCCTGCCTAGGTGCTCGTTTTCGCTCCTATTTTAGCACCAACTAGAGTTTCGTGTAACTATTGTAAGAACTTCGGGCATGATTATCAGAGTTGTGCGGTGCGGATTATCTTAGATATGTTACTGTTGACACGACTATGTTTTGTCATGGTTATAAGCTGGACAAGTAGCTACAACTTCCTTATCATTCTAGTGAGTCATTGTATTATCATTCTTTTGATTTAGTTCATTCAGATGTATGAGGACTTATGCCTAGTATCTCTAAAGGCAGACATAGGTTTTATGTAATTTTCACTGATAATTATTCCTGTTTTACATAGCTTTTCCCTATATCTAATCGTGATCAATTTTTTGCGATCTATCGTAGATTTACAATGATGGTTCATGCTCAGTTTGATTCTTTCATCCGTACTTTTTGCTGTGATTCTGCTGGCGAATACTATACTAGCGCTTTTAGACAGCTTCTTCTGAGCAAGGCACTCTTTACCAGTCTTTTTGTCCTGGTGCTCATGTTCAGAATGGGGTTGCTGAGCGCAAACATCATCATTTGATTAAGACTGCACGCACTCTTCTCCTTGCCTCTCATGTTTCACCACAATTTTAGGCCGAGGTTGTTTCTATAGTTGCATATCTCATTAATATGTAGCCGTCCACTGCTCTGAAGGATGTCAGTCCTATAGAGTGTTTCTACTCTCGAGCTCCCCGATACACTCACCTTTGTGTTTTTTTGCTAAACCTATTTTGTCCTGCTGCAGCTTTGTGAGCGCACCAAATTGTTGGCTTAGTTAGTTGAGTGTGTGTTTCTTGGTTATAGCTCTGAGTATAAAGGTTATCGCTATTATGATCTTTTTTCTCGATGACTCAGGATCTCACGAGGTGTTGTCTTTGATGAAGATCTTTGGCGCAGTGAATTTTAGCGAAGCACTTGAAGTACTCTCGCAGCTTCTCCGAGGGCTTCTGTCTAATGACGAAGAGCTGGGATGCGTCGACCCGTTCCACGTAGTTGCCCTGAAAGTTGTTGTGCATGCAGTCGCAGATCTGCTCCCACGCATAAATGGAGTTCGGCGCGATGGTGAAGAACCATGAGAGCGCTATTCCCTGGAGGGTAAGTGGTAGCCCCTTCGCCTTGGTGGAGTCGCCCCCCCTGGCCGTTTCGTACACACGGACAAACTCGTGGGGGTACGTATTGCCCTTGTACGGGTCGATGGTAGGAAACATGAAATCTTCTAGTCACGCGGACTACTGCAGGCCGACAGAGAGTGGAGACTCCGCGTCTACGCATCGAACCGTCATACGGGCGGCAGCAGGGGCCTCATGGCTGTCCGCTCGTTCCGCCGCCACCTCCGTTGCCATCACCATGGGCGCTTGCTGGCTCCGAGCCTCTTGCATCTCTCCCATGGCCCCCCGAAGGTCTACCAATTTGCGCTGGATCGTGCCAAGGGCGAGAGACTCCACATCCCTATATCGAGGTGTTGCACAAGCGAGGGTAGGGGCTTCGTAGCTGTCCACTCGCTCAGCCACCACCTCCGCCAACATTGTCGTGGCGGTTTGTTGACTTCGAGCCTCTTGAACCTCCCGCACGACTCCCCAAAGGTCTGCCAACTCGCGCTGTAGCGTTCCGAGGACCGCCATGAGAGTACCCTCCGTTGTCTGCGCCACGGGGTCTGTTGGCTCGAAGACACGTGTTGCAAGGTCGTTGGCGGTGGTAAGTTGGGATCTGGTGCTGATAATGGGGTTGGTATGTCCGCCGAGATCGACGGACACATCGATGTGTGCCTCGCTGCAGACAGTCGGGCTTGTACAGGCGTCGTGGTCACCGGACGTGCCCGGGCGGTTGCCGACGGTCGCTTCGACATCGCTGTCCGAGCTGACCACCACCCCCCGGTGCGTTGATCGTTGGCAACCTACGGCGGGGGAGTGTCACTGCCATGAGGGGAGTGGACCCTCAATCGTCAGTCACTGCGCACTGGCTGCACCCCCGGTCATTGGCGCTAGCGCACTTCTCTTTCACTTGGTTGCTGCCGTCTCTTTCCTGGGTGCAATTGCTTCTCTAAGCTTGTGGCTTGCTCGTCAGTCCCCACGAACGCCGCCAACTGTTGTGGTTATGGGCCCAGTAAGTATGGGACTATCAAAGTATGTATGGGAAAATGAGCTATCCCCCTTTGTTAACCCAAGGAAGTATATATACATGTCCACAAGGTCTTATTACAATAATACCTTTACTATCATGTACTATTTTAGGGATATACATGTCTTTTACATACCTTATTGGGCCTCTTGGCCCAGCAGGCCGAATGGTTACAGGTGGAGGGCCATCCCCACAACAATAACATTTATATTTTCTCTCTAAACTCAGTGTGTATGATACACCATAAGTTTGAGGAGGTGTTAAAGTAGGCTTTTCTCTATTGTATTTAGTTCTATGTGTAGGATTGTCTTTATATATAGTCACTTATAGTTTCTATATATATTGTCCGTTGGGTCTCACGAATACATACACAATATTCATAAACAGCTTCGAGGATACAGATGAATAAAATCTGCCTTAGAAAAGCTTGGTGCATCATTTAAAGTTGCTCTATAATAAAGCACACTGGCAATCTACAACATGGAAATTTAGCTTTTAGTTTTTTTATTGCATAATTTGCTACATATTAGCCATGTTAAAATGCCAACTCTAGAATTTTGGATTCCAGTCGATTCAGAGAGTTAAAGTAGGATGTGGAATTTGACTTCACTGAGGATTTCTAATTTTCTATTCCTGTGTTTCACTGTAAGAGAATGGAGCATCTTCCACTGCAAATATTCTCCGTGATTATAGTTCTACTTCTGCACTGCATCAGCGAAAGTAGCTCATACTTACAATGTCAACCCTCCATTTGAAAACTATATACAGTTATATACAACTTTCGTGTCCATTCCCAATGTCCTGATCAATAGTTCGGAAATGGAAATGCCCTTCAATTTTACAATTTTCATACCAACTCCATGAATCCAAAGTATCATTAATTGAAAGACCTCCGAAGCTACATCACTAGAGACTCCTTGCATACTGTATACAATGAATTATTACAATGTGAAAGGTTCAATTATTAGTTTTCCTTCGGATACTTACAAATTTGAATCAATTTACACAGCGTGGTTATAAAAAAAACAATATTTTTACAAGATTATGCGCTGAATGAATACCACATCAATTGAGTTGATGAATACAATAATTCCTGAATAAACTGGGTGTAACATAAGAAAAAAATGTATAGCTCAAAGCTCAGTATTTTCTGATTTCCAGGTGATTTGGAGTATTGGCAGAAACTCTAATTTAAACTTTTAATATGAGCTACAGCTTTTTGTGTTCTTTCGAAACATCCTTATAAGTCATATCATGTAATTATTTCATATAAATTATAAGATTGATTCCCATTCACTGATTTGTTTGTAAGGTCAATAAGCACTCAATTTTCAACCAACTACAGATGGAAGCACGGAATCATAGGGTCATGCACTCAATGAGGTGACATGACTGAATAATTATATTTCTGTATGAGAAAGACTCAGACATTCAGTATATCTCAATTTGCTTTGTTTGTAACAAGTGATATTGAGAATTGTAGCAGTAATACAAATTGCAGTCACTATCTCAGTAATACGGAGTAGAACCACCAATGATGGAGAGGTTGGGCGTGTGCTCACTGTATTCAACTATTGATGTAGGAGGCAGTTGTCCAATGCAAATCTCATGTACAGTTGACAAAAGAGGAAACAGTTCTTGCCACCCTCGATAAGCCAAGACTTCATAAACTTCTCTTGCTGTGGAAACTCCCTGTGAAACTAACAAGATTAGATGCACCGAGCAGATGATGCAAGATCAGATGTTCTGGGTTACAGACATTTTGCTGGGGTTTGAGACATTTTGCTTTACCTGGAGTTTTTGGCCATGCAACATCTCTGCCTCCAGCTCATCAAAAGACCTGTCAGAATGATGATGACACAAAGTTATTATATACACAGGGCCAAAAAACATAGCTATGCTAACTCTTTAGAGTAGGCCATGAACATCGACAGATTTCTTATTTGGATGCTCTACAAAGGCCAAGCATAGACTAAAACTATCCCTAGTTTAGACAAGAAACCTTTTGCCGCCATTTCTTGCAAAGGCCTCAGCCACTCTTCTGTTTCTTCCACCAACTGCCATGGAACACTCACCATTTTTCAATATTTGTCTGTTTAATAAAAAAAATTGAGAACAATGAAGATACATACGGCATGTCGTTATTAGGTCAGCCACACCACAGCTCTCAAAGAACGTGTTATCCCTGACTGAAGGGAACAGAAGCTTAGAGAAAACACGCATTTCCCGCAAACCAATCCTCATTATTGCAGCCTAACAAATAGACAAATGATGGCATAAGATTACGTGATACAATGAAAATTCCTTTCTTTGTTCAAAATGTCTTCAATAAAAAAAATTGCAACCTTCGTATTGTTTCCCATATCCAAACCATCAACAAGGCCTGCAAATTAATTCCATCACATAAACCATTGAAACTTGAAAGGAAACAATGGATGTTACGACAAAGAATACTGCTGTAGGCAAAACCTGCTGCAATGGCCACAACATTTTTCAGTGTCCCACATAGTTCAACTCCCTCAATATCTTCTACCTGCACATGAAGGGTAAGGATGCACTAATATGAACCAATTCACCCTCAGTTTTACATTCCGTGAAATTTTGTTTTCTGCTGCCCTTTAGTTCATTGGTACCTCATTACCTGTTCACAACTATTTCCAAAATTTTAGGATTTAGTAAGAAGATGACCTTAATATTTGCCATGCATCACTATGTTGATAGGACCAGAATGTAGGAATTTCGTTTCTATACGAGGTTATAGTTAAAGAACTTACAGTAGAAACTAGGAAGTAAGGTGTGGTGAAAAGTTTCGCCCATCGGGTCGCCACTTCCTTATCTTTCCTATATCCAACCGTTGCTTCACTGAACTTCTCAACAGCAATCTGCATTTGAAATGTACACCCACTTATTTTTCACCTTTGAAAACTACAAAAAATCTGCATAGCAAGTCCAACAGATGCTTGCCTCATTTGCAATGTTAGCACCCATGAGGACACAACAATTGATTCCAAGTGTATCCGTGATTAATTTGGATATCATGCATGGTCCTTCCATCTTGACTTCCATGCCCTTGATGAGGGAGATAGCCTCAGCTCCTGGTCTTAGTTTGCCCACGAGCTTCTTACATATACCCTCCACAAATTGATGGGGAGTCACAAAAACCAGCATATTTGCGCCTTTGACTGAGAAAACCAAATGAAAATTTTAAGGGTACTTATTTGACAACATGCAAACACTATGATGTAAGGTGTAATGATAATGACAACAGGTTACTTATGAATTTCAGATTGTAAAGTCCATTATTCTTTCTGAAATAGAATCCAATAGCCTACAAAAGCCAAAATTATTAAGCATATCTGTGGACGCTAAATTTCCTTGCGCTGAATCGTCTGCCCACTCTTTCTAAAGAGAAGTTCCCTCAGTCAACTAGAACTGTATGTATTACTAGCATCCAAGAATGATCTTTCCTCAGCCCTCACAATAATCATCAGAAATGGGTTACAGTGTGGTTACCTGCATTCTCCAAGTCAGGATCAGCAATTACATTAGCTCCAAGCTTTATACCAGGTAAGTATTTGCAGTTCTCCTGTAACATGTGAGAATAACTTGTTATCAGAGTCATTTACTAGTGTACAAGACATTACTCGTTCCAGAAGTAAAATAGACTAAATGGAATTAATTTGAACTCTTACATTTGCTTGGTTAATGGACTCAGATAGCTTCTTGCCCGTTGGCAATATTTCTTCAAACACCCACATCCTTACTTCATCTACAAACAGTTCACCCCAAAATCAACACTACTAGGTACAAGTATGCATCTTGTCAAATTTCCAAAATGTGTAATACAGCACCGCACCAAACAAGGAGAACCGTAGCAAGCAACAAACTCAACCCAGGAAATACAATAAATTTATGATGGATAACTTGGAGTTCGATATCCAATAGTTTTGCAGCTCGATATCCTCTTATAGATTGCTAAATGGAATGGCATGGATACATACTGCATAGAGTAATTGAGTCAATGCCATCTCTTATCCACACCAAACGGAGTTATCTGATTTTGGATTGTTTTGTTACTACTAAAAGAGCCCAACAAAAAGATAGGATATCTGTGGTCTCCTATTGCATGGTTAAATGGATCAATAAATCCACATACGAATGGCATGACCCAACAGTTGAAACAAACAAACTTCATATAGGCAGCGCCTGCATGTTGTAATGTATAATTCAAGAAGAACACAGTGAATCAGGGATTGGAGCATTCTCAGAGGGTAGGAGGTACCTACCGTGGAAGGAGGGCAACTTAGCGGTGTTGGAGGCGATGAGGCGGGAGGCGACGCTGCCCCAGTTGCCGCTGCCAATGACGGCCACCCGGTACTTGGCGTGCCCGTTGTCCATCTCCGGCGGCCAAAATGCAGATCAAGAAACCAACCAATCCAGCAAGAGAGAGCAGACCAAGAACAAGAAGGAGCTAATAGCAGGAAGGACCTAGTACCCCACAATCAGCATCGTACATATACGGATCGGGGAGGGGAAGGAGGACGACAAGGAAGAAAGAAAACAAAGGACCAGGTGAAGAATGCTAGGACGGGAGGGCGGTCATCCCCAAGATCTGCCAATGTGTTTGCTTCGTGCGGGTCGCTCCAACAGTCGCTAGCATTGCATTATTGGGATGGATCGAGACCTCTGGGGCAGGGAGAGAGCAGAGGACGGAGGCTGCGGCGCGGAGGAGGATTTGTCGATCCGGTGGTCTCGGAGGGAGGGAGGGAGGCAGGCAGGAGGCGCAAACCGATCCAGCCTCCCCGTGCCGTGCGTGCCCCAGTTTTCCCAACCTTGCCTTCAGAAGCCTGTCGCTCCATCCGGGACAGCAAAGCCAACCTTAGAATATAAGAAATGGCTAATTTCTGGCATACCTGCATTCAGTAAACATTGCCACCAAGCTTGATCTTTCAGTCACTCCCAGTTAGCAAGAAAGTCTATTTGGTTTGCCAGATGACATGCATCGTGTAGTCTTAACCTTCTTACCCAACCTGCATTTGGTCCTCGATACAACTCCAAGCAGGTTTTTTCACTATTCCGTTACCCGACATGACCTCCCTGATCTCAGCAGCATGAGCATCACCAGAAAAGACATTTGATAACTGAACATGAGCAGATGAGTCATGAGAGTAGAGCTCAATCAGGCACCTCAACACCCCGATTGCGATCTCAGGGTTGCCATGAATCTGGCAGGCATTGAGCACAGCTTTGTATACAGAGACACCAGGTTTTATAGGCATATCATGAATCAAAGATTCGGCTTCTTGGAGATAGCCTGCTCGACCAAGAAGATCAACCACACAGGCGTAGTGCTCTAGCCTTGCTCCGGCAAGAAACCCTTTTTCTTTCATCAAGTTGAAATACTCGAGCCCTTCATCTGCCAAGCCAAGATGGCTGCAAGCTGTAAGCACCGACAAGAAGGTAGTGTGGTCTGGATGAATATGCTGTCTCCTTGTCTGCTTTCCATAGCCATGTTGAGCACATCCCGACAGAAGCGAATTCCGAGAAACCAAGTTAGGTCCTTCCATGCAAGTGAAAACATCCATGGGCTCCCCTATCGCACCACGTCTTGCGTACATGGAAATCAAACCGTTCTGGATATCCACGTCGGAACCATATCCAGTCTCGAGAACAAGAGCATGAACTTGCCTTCCCTCCAGCGATGAGGATGAGTGCCCTACAGCCTTGAGCGTGCTGGCAAAGGTGAACACATTTGTGTCAGTGCGGTGCCTTGTCATCTCCAACAAGTGCTGGAACGCCTCCTCACCTCTTCCCAGACAGGAGAGCCCAGAGATCACAGAATTGAACGATACCTGATCCTGACATGAAACAGCCATCTGTACCTTGCTGAAATCTTCCAAACTGCCACATTTGGAGTACATGGTCACAAGGGTAGACAGAAACGTATCCATTGTACTCCAGACCCTTCCTTAGCACTACACAATGTACTTGCCTCCCATGATCTAGGTCCTGAGGACGCGTGAATGAGCTGAGAAGGCTACTGTATGTCATCATATTTGGTATTATTCCCGACTGTTCCATCTCCAGGTGACAGAGCTCTTGTCAGGCATTTCGTCGAACAGCTGCTGGGCCTCCCGGTGGCGGCGGGAGAAACCGAGGAGGGTGGTGTTGGCGAAGACGATGGCCACGAAGCCGAGCTCGTATGTCAGGACCTCAATTGATTTAGCCTGAATTAGAATTGGATCGGAAGCGATTTGGGGATATTTGAGGAAAGGTAGCGAAAAGGATAAAATAAACAAGAATGCAATAAGGTAGAGAGTAGTATTAGGGTTCCATTCTATAGCTTGTTTGCTACAAGACACGGCTTATATATGGGCCGCACAGTTCTCTCTCTCTCTCTCGTACAACGATTTGGTCCCTCTCCTCTGCTCAGCGACAAAGTAACAAATTACGGTGAACAGTCAACAGAAAAAGCAAATTACAGTGAATAGTAAAGACCATATTGAATAACAACCATCAGATTCGGGTGAAACGTTAACTTCTAGTTTCAACCACTAGATCTTCATAATGCCCTCAGCTAGCTCGAGCGCCACACGTTACAACTTGATGAAAGGGTATTGAGGAATTACCACCGTCGAATAACTGAATTGTTCTACAGCCCATCAATCTCCTAGAATTTTCAGAAACCTGGCAATTGCCCTCTCCTTCAGATCCTTGTCCTCAAGGATTGAACCCTAGAAAGATCATGTTAATGAAGTTCGCGCCTTCCCGTGTTGCAGCTTGAATTGGCAGATTAGCCCATTGAATCTTCCATTGAACCACCGGTTCATAGTTCCCAGGTGCTTCTTGAGCTAACTCACATGGAAGACGAGATGAATTTGACACCCCTCTGGTAGTAAAAGTCTGTAGGGTGAACTTCCAATCTTCTCAATAATTCTGTATGGGCCATAATATCTAGAATGAAGCTTTAACACTTTATGCAATCCAAGGGTATTGTGCCGATAAGGTTGGACCTTAAGATATACTGTATCTCCAATCTCCAATTCTTTTTCTGTTACATTCTTATCAGCAAAAAACTTCATCCTCGAGCCGGCTTTCTCCAGGTTAGCTTTGATCACTTCTTGGGCAGCTTGTCTACTCTGCAATCTATTTTGGTTCTCTTCAGCTGCGAATTCTGGTAGCATGGCTTCTATTATCATGGGTGGCTTCATGCCATACAAGACTTCGTATGGAGTCATTTACGGGAAGTATGAAATATTGTGTTATACAACCACTCGCCTGGGATATCCATGACTTCCACCGTTTAGGATTAGCAAAAATCATGCACCTCAAATAGTTTTCAAGGCATTGGTTAACTCTCTCTGTTTGGCCGTTATATTAGGGATTATAAGCACTGCTTAGCCGTAGTTTGACTCCTAAAGCCCGGAACAATTCTTGCCACAGATTGCTAGTGAATACACGATCTCTGTCAGTGATTATCACCACTGGATGTCCATGTAATTTGTACACATTGTCCATGAAAAATTCAACTACATCCTTCACCAAATATGGATGGCTTAAAGGTATAAAATGGGATTACTTTGTAAATCTGTCCACTACCACCATAATCACATCCTTTCCCTTAGATTTGGGTAGACCTTCTATGAAATCCATAGTTATGTGGGCCCAAGCCATATCTGGAATTGGAAGTGGCTACAATAGGCTCGGGGATGGCACATTCTCTATTTTGTTCATTTGGCAGAGAGCACATTTCTTCACAAAATCGATTACTCTGGCCTTTATTCCTGGCCAATAGAACAATCCTTTCAATCTTTAGTAAGTGGCCCTTTCCCCAAAGTGGCCCCCTAATGCAGAGTTATGAAAGGAGTTTAGTAACTGCTCCTTAAGGTCGGTGCTAGCACCTATATAAATTCGGCCATGATACTTTAAAATGCCATTGCTCAGTGTATATGGTGGTACATTGTTGGCATCAAGACTCAATTTGGCCTCTAACTCTTGGCACTTCTCATGTCCAATGTAACTCTGCATTACCTCCGAAATCCATTGCGGTATAGCCATTGTGGTTGCCATGATTTCTTCTGATCCACTCCTTCTGGATAAGGCATCTGTTGCTTTGTTCTCTCTCCCCTTTCTATATTCCACTTTGTAATCATAGCCCAGTAACTTAATTAAGAGTTTGTGCTGAATGCCATCAGTCAATCTCTGCTCTATAATGAATTTTAAACTTTGTTGATCAGTCCGAATTATCAAAGTAGACCCTGCTAAATAATGCTTCTATTTTTTAATGCTTCCAATATGGCCATTGCTTCTTTATCATAGATTGACAAAGCTATAGTTATAGGTCCAAGAGATTTACTCATATAAGAAATAGGCCTTCCTCTCTGCATCAGAACTGCTCCTAAACCATACCCACTTGCATCAGTTTCTAATGTAAACAGTTGTTTGAAATAAGGAAGAGCCAGCACCAGGGCATGGGTAAGGGCTTCCTTGATCTTCATGAAAGATTTCTGTTGAGCATCTCCCCATTGGAAGGCATTCTTTTTAAGTGAGTCAAACATAGGTTTGCACATAACTCCAAATCCTTGGATGAATCTCCTATAATAGCCTACCAAACCCAAAAATCCCCTTAATTGAGTAATGTTCTCATGAACTGGCTAGTCTTGAACTGCTTTAACTTTTTCTGGATTGGTTGCTACCCCATCTCTACTTATGACATGGCCTAAATACTCCACTTTTAGCTAGCCAAAAACACATTTACTTCTCTTAGCGTACAAATTGTCCTTCCTTAGCACCTCTAGGACTTGTTTGACATGTTCCTTATGATCTTTCAATGTAGAACTATAGATTAAAATATTATCAAAAAAACAAAACAAATGTCCTCAAGAAAGCAGCCCAGATCTGGTTCATTAGTGCTTGGAATGTGGCAGGGTTTTTGTTAGCCCAAATGGCATTACTAGATATTTGTAATGGCCACAATGGGTGCTAAAGGATGTCTTATAGATATTTCTCAGGTTCATTCTAATTTGATGATAACCTGACCTGAGATCTATCTTTGAGAAGTACTTTGCTCCATGTAATTCATATAATATATCTTCGATCATAGGTATGGGATACTTATTCTTAATTGTATTTGCATTGAGCTACATGTAATCTATACATAACCTCCAAGTTCCATCCTTCTTCTTCACTAATATGGCCGAGGAAGAATATGGGCTGACACTTGGTCTTATTACCTAAGACTGCAATAGATTTTCCACCAATGCTTTCATTGCATCCTTCTTGTAATGAGGCAGACGGTAAGGTCTAACATTGACCAGTTTGGTATTGGGCATTAAGGGTATAGTGTGGTCACAATTCCTGCTGGGAGGTAACTCATTGTGTTCCTAAAAAACATCAACAAATGGTGCCAAAACTTCTCCTATTTTAGATGCTTCTTGTAATTGCTCACTATCCTCATGCCTGACAGATTTAGCATAAAGGAGAGCTCCAACGCACCCCTTCTGCATTAGCCTCTTAAGTCTCATATTGATCACGCAATTCTTCTAAGTATAAGTCTCATCAATGAAGGTGACTTGCTTCTTCCCATCCTTACAAATGTTGATTTCCCTAGTTTTCAAATTCAAACTAATATGGTTGTGTTGATAGATCCAATCTGCTCCAAGTATAGCATCATACCCCTTAAGCTCCAATACTCTAAAATAAGAAGAGAACTCTTCTCCTTGTATTATATACTGATAACACTCACATTTGGACCTACTCTGCAAGGTTTTTCTATCGGCCACTGTTATTGTCACAGGGGAATGACTTCTGATACTGCACCCTGCCTTAGTTGCTATAACCGGAGTTATGAAAGTGACTGAGCTTCCACTGTCCACCAATACTATTGCACATGTTTTATCCATGGTCATCTTAAGAGTCACCACCTCGGTCGTGGTTCTTGAGACTACGTGTAAGGAAATCTGGAGTACCTTTTCTTCCCCTTTTTGATGTATATATGGCTCCCAGGAGGACTTTTGGATTTTTTGTCACTTCTTCCTCCTCATCATCAACGGTCACTAGATGGATTTGTTCCTGAAATTTGCAAACTTTGTTATGCCCTGTACCCAAAGTTCTTGGCAGCGAAAACACTTCCCTCCTGACCACTTGTTATTAGAACTGACAGTAGTTTTCTCCTGTGATTCCCTTTTAGTCCGAGCATTAGACCCTTTGCTTGAATTCTGCACTTGGCTAGCACCCTTGTAGTTGTTACCGATACTCCAAGCTGAATATTTCTTATAAGGAGTGATGTTCTCATAATTTCTAGCATGTGCATATGCTTCTACTAAAGTGAGTGGATTATGTGATTTTAAAGGTATCTTGATATAATTCTTTAGCCCAGATATGAAGTATTCCAAGAAATATCTCTCCTGCAGTTAAGGGTTATGCCTTTTAACTAGTGTCATTAAGCCTTCGAATTTGTCAATATAAGCTTCTACACTTCCAACTTGTGTTAACCCTATAAAGGCTTCAGTGACATCATATCCGGTCTCAGAAGCAAATCTCTTGCATATCATACCATAAAACTACTGCCAATTCAAACTCTTAGTGTCAATAGCATTACTATTAATCCATTCATCTGCCCTCCCTATAAAGTATACCTCAACTATAGGAACCTTCTGATTTTCAAGTGTATTTCCCAATTCAAAACACTTCTCTGCTTTCCTTATCCAAGATTTAGGGTTTCCCCCATTAAACTTTGGGAATTCAAACTTTGGGTCTTTACTAAAATTGCGATTGTACTGATTTCCTCCATTACTAGGATGTGGAATTCCAGGGGCTCTTGGCCAATGATACCCCCAGGGCTAGCCTCCCCTGTCATGTGGTATATACCCTGATGGTTGGAAGGATTGGTAGGTTGGTGGTACATAGGGAGGAACATAAGGAGGATTTGAAGCTAAGAATTGGGGTGTAAATGTTCCATTTGCAAATACCAACGAATAAGCACTAACACCAAAGGTACTGATAGTAGTTTGCTCAGAGACTCCAAGAAATGTTGCTACCCCATTGCAAACATTGGCACTGACTCTTGGGAGGTCAACTACTGTAGAACCCACATTGGTTGGAAGAACAACAAAGGGTAAATGCAAGGCATCTACTTGAGAATTACCTGCACTATAGTTAGCAGTATAGTTGAGTGGTTGAATGCCCACTACTAGGAGTTTGCAGCCGAACAAAACCTTCTTCACCCTCTACAGTAGCTATGTTGCTAACCACTTCATCAGGTCCATATTTATCCATAATTGCCTACAACATCTCTAGAACTTGATCCATCTGATTGAATTCTTCTAGATATGTTTCTGCAACTAGTTCATCTGCCCTTGAACATTGTCAGAGTTGAACTCCATTTGTTGTTGCAACTTTGCTACATCTCTCTTGATCTCCTCCACCTCACTTGCTAAAGTGAGATCTCCTTCCTCTGCCGCTCTACTTCCCTTTGGCATTTTCTATGGCCTCCAACTAGCAGATCTAGAATTTTATAGGAAGAGATCATATCCTTCCAAACCCTCTCTGCAAGCAAGTGAACCTCCTCTTCTCCTCAATGCCAAGATCCAGATCTCCCGAGCCAGCTTAGGGATTTTACCTAGGAAACTAGTTCCTTAACCCTCACTACTCAAGATCAACCTAGAAATGTGCACGACCGAGAATCGTAAGGCTCTGATACTAATTGGTCAGGACCTCAATTAATTTGGCCTGAATTAGAATTGGATCAGAAGCGATTTGGAGATTTTTGGGGAAAGATAGCGAAAAGGATAAAGTAAACAAGAATGCAATAAGTTAGAGAGTAGTATTAAGGTTCCATTTCATAGCTTGTTTGTTACAAGATGACAGCTTATATATGGATCGCACAGCTCTCTCTCTCTCTCTCTCTCTCTCTCAGCAATTTGGTTCCTCATCTGCTCAGTGACAAAGTAACAAATTATGGTGAACAGTCAACAGAAAAGGCAAATTACAATTAATAGTAAAGAGCGTATTAAATTACAGCCATCAGATTTGGGTGAAAGGTTAACTTCTAGTTTCAGCCACTGGATCTTCATAACGCCCTCAGCTAGCTCGAGCGCCACACGTTACAACTTGATGAAAGGGTATTGAGGAATTCTCACCGTCAGATAACTGAATTGTTCCACAGCCCATCGCCAGATCTCCCAGGATTTTCAGAAACCTGACATCGGAGGAAGGCGCACGGGCCGGAGGAGGGGCATGCCTCGTCGGGCATGTAGATGTCTGTATCAAGTGGTGGCGGGGCCGTCGCTTAAACCGACCAGCCCATAAATGTATGTATTGGGTTCATGTTGCCATTACAGAGATAATACACTAGTCATTACAGAAAGAAATCAGAGATGACTGTACGTTCAAAAGTTTCCTCGTCTACAATACAACAAGCAACTGCCAATTGTTTGCTGTCTCTCTCTCTCTCTCTCCCTCTCTCTGTACATCACAGCCAGCAAAGCACCTAGGATTACAAGCAATTGCAACGTCACCATCGTCTAATCAATCATGTATCGTCACTCACTCTTCAATTGCGTGCCAACTTTTCCAGACTTCCTGTAAGATTGCAACCCATCAGGCTCATGACACTTCAAGCATAAAGATCCAACAACTGAAGTTGGGCTAAATATACCTCTGTTAAGGAGTGCACACTGACATATCATCAATATTGGAGTTGTAAGAAAGCCTTCAGAAATAATCTCTAGTTATCACTGAAAATATATAAACAAAAGTCAGAATGATTGCGCATGAGATACTTCATAACATGGAAATGAAGTACACTATGATAACAGTGGAATGAACAAAATGGAAGTAAAATGAGAAAACGCCGGATCCCAAATGTATCATTAGCATATTTCCCCATTGGTTAGTTTCCTACTACTACTTAAGAATTTACACGACTGTTTAGGAACTAAATGACTTCTGCATGTTAGAACACCAATTGAGCAACTCTGTTTGTCCATTACCTCGCCTTGTAATCTTTGGATCCTCTGAGCTTCTTCTCTGATCGAAACAAGGTTGGTCTTGATCTCCTTACAGATCCTTCCTTCCAGCAGCCTCACTGGAACCCAGAGCTTAGGTTCCAGCTCCACCACATAAGAAAGTGTGGTCTGATATGCTTGGTCCGCCGAAATTTCCTCACCTTCATTAATACTACCGTCAACCTAAACAACACCCAAACACATTATGTACAACCTTATAGACTCACGATCAAAAGATTTTTTTCTGTTGATATTTGCAAGTAAATATTATCCATTGCTATACTTTTTAAAATCCAGACCTGCTCGAATCAGATTCCCGAGAAAGATACTAATGCTCTATGCACTGAGGTGATCCTATGAACAAGTGAAAACCTGGACTGTCCGCAATGCAATATGGCTGTAAAACCAGTGCATCTATGCTTGTAATCGGATATGGTTGTGCCAATGCTGGGGTGATTTGATTCATTGGTGCTAATGTGGTCGCAGCATGTAGTAGTGTAATTGGATTCGTAACAACAATTTGGAAGTTGGATTTGTGAGCAAGAACAGGCTATCATATTACCTCCTCAACAGACCATTTGCCCTCGAAAACCTTGAAATCGCCCTCGATCATCTTGAACGCGATCTCCCTCCTCCGCGCCCCGGCTGGAAGGACCTCCATTTCCCCCTCGTAGCAGTCTAAGGTGCCCTTGGCGTTGAACTTGAACCCCAGCGCCAAATCCTGCTCCCCAACCTGCACAGACCAGACCACAACCCATTTGACCACCACGCACAAAACGTGTTCGACGAATTGCGTGGGAGAATCGCAAGCGTGCATCGGAGTAGGGACCTGGTAGAGGCGGGCGAAGCTGGCCTCCTGGTCGAGGAGGCGGCACTCGGAGAGGCCCGGGATGAAGTCGGCGAGTCCCTCGTAGTCGGTGAGCGTGGCCCACACGGCCTCCAGCGGCGCGTCGACGCGCACCCGCGCGCGCACGAGGCGCCGGTTCCGCTTCGGAAGCTTGCGCAGCTCGATCTCGAAGCCGTAGCGCTCGTCCCGGTCCTCCTTGTCGCCCCAGGCCGAATCGTCTTCGCCGGTGTCGGCGGCGACATCGAGTGGTGGCTCGGACGAGGAGGAGATGGGGTAGGGGAGCTTCGGGGTAGAAGCGAAGCGGAAGATGGGGCGGAGGCGTGAGGGGCTCCTGTAGCCGCTGGTGGTGGTGAGGAGACGGAGGGGGTGGTGGTGCACGTGGAGGAGGCCATGGGAGGCGATGGGCGAGGAGAAGCAGCACGCCATGGAGAAGTGTGTCGGGTTCCCCTTTTTTTCTTCACCTTGGTACTTTGTCGTCGATATGGTTGACTCCTCTTTCCGAAGCGACTCCTTCCAAAAGAAACAATGGCTTCCATTACCTACAAAGAACTGTTGGCTTTTTTAATTTTTTTTGAATCATCTACAGTGATATAACAGTATTTTTATTTTCTTAATTGAAATACCTTTAAAAAGCTAACAGCCATGCTACGGTATCCTTTATGTAAGATCGTCAATGACAATAAAGAGGGATAAATAATTATAATCTTTAACTGAAATTTTTCTTAATATACTATCTTTTGGTTATTCAATCTGTAACACAATAAAAAAACACATGACAGTAAAAACATAAAATAAAAATTCTCTCTTCTGGTATTGCAGCTACTGTAATTGTACTGTAACAATCGAAGAACACAGAGTTTTTCCCTTCTTTTCGCTTGTGCTTGCCTCCAATCTCTAATATCTATCCTTGTAGCTACCGTAATTGTACAGTTTGCCCCTGGCTTGATGTGATGGATAATACTGCGAGGGAGCCCTTTGCTTTTTGGTCTTCACGCGTGATGGACTGACTAGTCCAGGCCTTCTGGACACGATGCTGCTCGGAGCATGGTTAAACATTTCGGACGCAAATAAACAAATTTTCAGTAATTTTTGTCATTTTGTTACCCAATAAAAGGAAAAATATTCGGTTAAATTTTAACCAAATTTGTCTTCATTCCAAATTTGTTCAAATTTAGTTAAATTTTGTTAAAATTCAAATAAAGTTTGAATATTTCGTCCGAAATTGTGAACGAAATTTTGTTCCATCCGGCTGTTTCGCTGGCTGACGAATTTTTTCAAAGCGAAATATTTTTCATTGGTTGGGAGGGAATTGTTTTGCCTTTGTGGCTGAAACGCACCGCGTTTTTAATTAACCTTAAGTAGTGAATTACAAGGTTAATTGAGATTAATCATGTAGCTAAGGATCTAAAATACGAGAGAATTTAAACTTTTTGTGTAATCTAATTTGCATTTGGCGAACGTTAGACGAATACGTTACTTTTCCGCTCTCGTCGACGAGGGTAGAATCAATTGATATAGACTAGAGAGAGAGAGCATTCAACTGCACGATAAATAGAAGCATTCAACTTAATAAAAAGATACATACTTATCAGTCTGTGGTACAATAGTTATTTAATTACAACTCCAAATTGCATCCATTAAATGATAATCACAAGTTACATTGAGTTCATTACAAATATTACAACTCCCTGAAACTGGTAAATGTGTCTGTTATAATACTACAGCAAAGATAAACATAAGATTACACCGTATGCATTTCATACATTTGCAATTACCCAAGAGCTATAGAAAATATAAATGACATTCATATCATTGCATACAACACTTCAATCATCTGATTTCTAAAATAACCATAGTTCTAATTACGAGTCGAATCAATTAAAAATACCGAAAAAGACCGAACAAAAGAAAATAATTAAAAGAAAGAATTGCTGTCAGAGCCCTAGTATTTAGATTCAGGCAGGGCAGTTCGTTCACCGAGGTTCCCAGACCGTCCGGGGCCGATCGGCACCTCTCACAGCCATTAGATCATCACTCGGCAATAAAAACAAACCTGGAATTTTCTTTCAACAAAATACTGTGCACACCAGCCCACAAAATATTTCAGCACAACCCAACACATAAGAGGAAGGCACCAGGCAGCACAGCTAGCGCATAGAGGGAGTAAAATCGAAGCCAGCAAGGCACAGGAGGCAAAGTTCCATTTGTTAGGCAATAGCCAGCGGCCAGTACACCGACATCCAGAAGCCACCCCATCGCACAACACAGAGGCCAGCTCAAGTCACTAGAAAGCACCGCCCTAGGGAAACCCCAGAAGGCCACAGCCACGAGCCAACAGAAGCAGGCACACACAGCCAGCCGAGAGGGGCAAAGAGAAAAACTCATCGTCCTTCTCGCCTCCAATCCGAAACTCCACCACAATCCAACCCCACCAGCCATCACAACATTAACCCTAGTATCAGCCACCTGAGGACAAGGAAGGGACCAGCCAGAGGAACCTCAAGCCACAAGCACAGGAGGACACCACGGGGACCTTCGGCGCCCAAGCAACCAGGGACAGCGACCACCAACATCAGCACCACCTCAACCGGGACCCTCCAGACATTCAACCAGAGCAAGGTAGCTACCAACCCTCATCCCTAATAGCATATTCATTAGAACATCTAACCCAACTAGTAAAACCACAGTGCCGCACACAGCATCACCATCATCCCATAAAACCGATACTAGTTCATAACCATCAGTAAGGAGGCGTAGAGAAGAGGGAGATTACTATAGTGAAGGTCGGCGGTGGCACGCCACCAATAGCTACGCACGCGCCCTCGAGAGCCACTGCGCATTCCCCTGGCATGCACATGGCTTCGAGCTCCGCCGTGCCGAGCCGCAGTGACGCACCTCCAGGTCGATCCTCGCCCTAGTACCAAAACCAAAAGAAACCACATGAAAGTAGATAGTAACCGTAGAAAATCAAGAGGGAAGGGCAACCGGATTAAGGCGGACCAGATCCAGGCCGTAGGCCACGGATCCGGCGACCGGAGTCGACCCAAGCCGTCGGGCCCAAGGGGAGGCGGCGCGTCCCAGGGTAGTCGGGCGCGGCGAAAAGAGGGAGAAGGGGGAAGCGGTGCCAAAGAGCGGAAAGAGAGGTGAGGGGAGGCGGCACAAGACCGAGCGACGGAAGAGCCAAGGGGGAACGGCGGCGCAGGGGGGAGAGGCCGTCGAGAGAGAGAGAGGGCGAGAGAGGAGGGGGAGAGAAGGGCGGCGACATAAGCAAGAGAGGAGGGGAAAGGAAGGGGGCGGCGGCGCAAAAGGGAGGAGGAAGGGAGGCCGGGCGGTGGAGCAAGAAAGGAAAAAGAAAAGGGGCCGAGGCAAGGGAGTGGGCCGAAGCCCAGTAGCTGGAGGGGAAAAAGAGAAAAGAGAGAAAAATAAGGGAATAATGGGAAGAAAAGAATTAAGAAAAAAAGGGAAAATGGAAAATGAAGAGAGAAATTAAGCTCAAACGATTAAATTCACCTACAGGGTATAGTTCATTCTGTAGTTATAATTAACTATCCTGTTAAGTTAGATAAGAGTATTTAATTCATAGAAACCCATAAATAATCGTTCCAGATTATTGGGATAAATTTAGTGCCGCTAGGAAATCCGAACCTGTACGCGTGTTTATTAAAAATCGATACCAACATGTGAACTACTTCAGGGTGTATTTAAATACGTAAACAATCTTGCTAGCTGTATTTAAGGTGTAGAAACCCACCCATAATTAATTAGGACCTTTAGAACTAATTAGTTGTCCGATGAATTAAAATAGTGCGCGCCGATAAAACTGATAAGCCTACGAAATTAATTATTATGCCATCGTCTAGACCATTTGACGCGAACTTAAACCCCAAGTATTCTAATTAAGACCAATTAATTGATAAAAGACCAATAGTATTTATTTGTCCGAACTAGAATAAATTTCAATACCATCAGTAGATTAAAGTATAGCACATACTGATTAAATTAGTGTTCGACCAATTTAATCACTTCATGTCGTAATTAAACTCCTAATTAACCTGGCTAGTCGTAGGGTATGACCTCACTTCTCTGATAAACATTCTTGAAAGCTAAAATAAATTAAGTGATAGCCATAGGCTAAAACTAGTATGCACGCGAGTTGAATTACTAGAATAGTAGTAAATCGATCTATTAGAGATCTATTTGCCCCATTAATTCTTGTTAGTTACTCATAAACTGTAGGAGGTCATTAATAAGTATTCTTAGTAATTAGCATAAATGGTTAGCCACTAGAAGATATTAAACTATTAGCGAAGATTAAAATAACACGTGTCGATCTAAAATAGTAGGCGCCGATTAAAATCGCGTGCATTGATTGAACTTGTACGCGGCAATTTAGAAATCATTTAAGTGGTAAAATTTCACGTTCAGCTAAAATAAAATTGAAGATCGTACTGGGCCACCTTAGTATCAGTTAGTTGCTTACTTAATTAAAATGTGAATTCTTTTATGGTTAATTTAACTCATCATGCGCATTTTAAATACGAGCAAAGCACTGTTATCCAAAAGAAAGATTATACCTGAACAACCCTGAGACCTAAAACCCATTAAAGGTAGATAACTGCATACTCACTTTTGAGAAATGAAATAGACATAATTGCATACGTGAAATCGACTAGGATAACATTTGTCGTCATATTTGTACGTGCATCTATTTAATCAGGTTTAATCGATATATTGCCGGAAATCAATAAAACACCAAACATACATCCTAGATAGATCGTATATCCTGACGCTAGCATGATAAAGTCAAGTAACGAGTATCGTATAGCAACTAAATTATCACGATCGGAGTCGAGTTGAACGAAGCCTCACCCTAGGCGCACAAACACCTCAACATCTCGAACTTTATTATATTTTCGTAAATTAAGTCGTAGCCGATATATTTAATTGCAGGCAAATATCCGAGTCATGGGAAGGATTCCACCTGATCCTACTTGAATCCAACTATGTGGTTAAAGTCCAGGCAAGCTTTTCTTTTGAGCATATAATCAGAGTATCTTTAATAAAATAAAATATTTCCCTATTAAATTATTATCACCCTGCATGCAAATGACAAATATTTAAATCGAAAGGAAATTGAGAAGGAAAAGAAAGAAGAATCGGCGACTGACAGAGCAGCCGGCCGTATAGATTAATAAAAGGGTGGACAGAGGTTGCCTTGGTAGGGACGGAAGGGCAGGTTGGGGGATCTCTGCATAAGATATAATATAAGTAACTACAAAATTCATCTGTATGAACGGACCGTATTACATCGTGTCAGCCAACATTTCGTCCATAAATGGATGGACAGAATTAGTAGTACAGTCAAGGTTATTATATTCTCCACGGGGATAAGTACTAAATTAGGAGGTGAACCCAGGGGTCAGCTGTTCGCAGGACCTGGGGGATCCATACCGCCATTGCCCGAGTCTGATCGGTATCAGCGGGGGTGCGCGGGGGCGATATATTACGCAGTGGAGTGTTGGGTGAAGGCCAGAAACCTTCCCAACCAACGGTTATGTCACTTTTGGGGAGTCTGGTGATAGTAATAATTCGCGCAGACTACCAATTGCGAATAACTGGGTGGAGATATAATATACTGAGATAGATACAAAAGTTCTGTATTCTGATCTGGGCGCCACATCTTAGGAAATGTGGAAACCCATGGGCCAGTAAGATCAGAATGATGATGGGTAAAGTGATACAAGCTTGCGTAATGCTATACAAATCATGAATTCATGCCTGTCTCCGGGAAAGAAGATCACAGAAACTTATGAGGGTTTTTGCCGTTCATACGAGTGTTCGATAGCTTTCTAAATTAATAATATGGATTTCTTTCCAAACTTAACAACAAAATCTATTTTCTATAATCCTGAGAAGAGGATTGAGAATGAGAAAGAAATTGAGAATGATCAAGAGATTGGGAACATAAATGTGTGTTCTCAAAGGTGTAGAAGAGCATCTAGTGCATTTTACTAATAACGCTTGCTGAGTACTTTTGTACTCACCCTTGCTATTATTCCCTTTCCCTAGATGCATGATGAACTGGAGGATTGCTAGAATCTGGTAAGACTACATGAATGGATTTAAGTATTAACCAGGTGGAATACTACAGACTCATAATACGGAGAATAAGAGGCGGAGGCGACGACCGGAATTGCTCCTAGATTTTCTCAGTATGATAATATTCGAGTCCTTGTGGATCTGTAATGAAATTTAGCCCTACGTGGCGATATTTTTGTAATATCGTATTTTGTCTCTAATTATTGTTCCACTGCAACACTCTGATGGGCTTATTATTCGTTAACACGATGTTCTATCGGCTATAACGAATAATAATCCGTGGACTAGCATAATTACCCCCTGGTAATTGTGCGGGTCATTTCAGTGGCCCCTTGTGTGTGTATGTTTTTTTTTACAAATCTGGCCCTTGTGGATTTTTGTTGTTGTAGATTTGGTCCTCTCCCAAGTACAGAAGCAAGGGAGCTTTACACGTGACGTATCCTACAGACTGAGAATACAGAAGGATAGGGCCCAGCACGGAAAGGCAAACAACTTCTGTGCCACCGGAGCGCATAAGGTGGGGGAACTTTCTGCGCCACCGAAGCACGGGAACAGCCTCTCCCTGAGGAGCAGCGCCTCTGTGGCTCTGCCCCTTTGCTCTCAACGTGCCGGTCTTGTAAGATGACTACGCGGCTTTCAAATTAGATCTATTTTTATTTTTAGATCATCACGTTTGTGGCTGCAAAGTATTCTTCTGACATCCCTTAAACTCTAACATGAAAATTGTATCTTTCCAGCCTTGGGGTTAGCCCCTAACTCTATCTTTTTTTTATTATCTAGGATCCAAACGAGTTCTTATCCAATTCCAATAAATAAGGGATCCAAAACTCATATGTAAAACGAATTTTCAACTTTTGTCACGTGTCATAGCCTCCGGGCCGTAGCTCCAATACGCACCATCCATCTTTGATCTCCATGCACCTCAACTCAAATTACGACCATCTCTTTCATCATTCTTGACCCTCTAGACATAATTTTGCACCAAGCTATCTTCCGGTCCTCGTTGTAAATCGCGATTGCTTCCGAGTTATCCTGCACATGCAAAGATTAAAGTAACATCTTTTTCGACATAAGTTCTTTCTAAATTGACCGACATGAGTTCACATATGCCACACACATCAAATAACATTAATACGCAACATTTTCAATTATTCATCATTACAAATATTTTAGACTTAATCGCATAATCTAACAATTTCAACCAAAAGTCACGGCACTTTTAAACAAATAGTAGAGTATAAAAAAACACTGCTAAAATCAAAGATTCAAGTCGCACAAGATTTGCTCTTTTGTTTGAGATTGGCAGTATAAGAAACTGAATTCGTGTGAAAAAGTTTTTCAAAAAAGAAATTCGTCAGTGAGGCAAGCAAAGAAATGGAAGCGGCCATCGCTTTGAGAGTCTTTTCCTTTTCTTTTCACAAGCTGGATTGGTCCTCTTGTATTTCGCTTAAACTAGTCTTAGAAGCAGCAGGAAAAGAATTCAAGATCTTGAATGGATGAGCGGTTTTCATTTCAAGAGTTTGACGAGTAAATTTTGTTGAATGGATGAGTAGTCATGTAAATCCAATCCTTTGCAGAAGAAAAAAAAGATTCAGTACAATTTTTCTGCAGCCTCTCCGAATCGGCTGGCTGACTGACTGACGAGTACAGCAGCAGCAAACACACGCAGAGAGAGACAGGCAGGCAGAGGCTGGCTGACGAATCTCACAAGTGTCCGTAGCCGTTGTACACGGCGTGGCGGCCGTTGTGGTGGTGGCCATGGCCGCCCTTCGTGGGCGCCGGGTGGTACATCGCGGCGGCGTAGGGCACCTGCGCCTGCGGCTCGTGCAGGCTCTGCGGCACCGGCGTGGAGGCGAAGATGTGATCGGACGGCGACGGCCCCTCGTTGGAGAGGCCCTGCATCCGCTTCACGTACAGCCGGTACTTCTGCAGGTGGCTCGCCACGTTCTCGCGGCTCAGCCCCTCCACGTTCATCAGCTGCATGATCGTCTTGGGCACCGCCTTCTTCATCCCCAGGTGCGCCACCACGTCCACGAACCGCTTGTGCAGCTGCGGCGTCCACACCAGCCGCGGCCGCTTCACCGGAGGCGAGTCCGCATCGTCCATGGCCGCCGCCTTGGACGACGGCGCAGCGCCCCCGCCCTCCGGGAAGGAGCTTGACGACGAGGAGGAGGAGCGGGGCAGGCGGGACACGGCGGAGGCGGAGGCACGGTGCACGTCGACCAGCGTGCGGCCCGGCTCCGGCGGGATGCGGAAGGCGGTGGCCAGGCCGGGCGGGACGAGCGGCTGGGAAAGCGGGGTGAGCTCGTCGGCGCCGGGAAGACCGGACTCCCACTCCATGACCCTCGCATGCTCGCTTCCCGCGCCGCCGCCGAAGATGTCGAAGTCGCAGTCGTCCGCCTCCTCGCCCATCCCCAACCTGCCTAATTAATTAGAAAGCAATCCAAGTCCTCCTAATTAACCAATCACGGTGAGGAGACAGCTCGGTATAGCTCTAGATCTAGCTCTAATCGGCGGCGGCGGAAGACGGTGGCCGGACGCGGTGGGTGAGAGAGATTTGTGAGGTGAGGGTATTTTAATGGGAATAAAGCGCAGATCGGGAGGTCCACGTGGACCGGTGGGCGGGATATTTTTTATTCGGGGGCCGCGCTTTTGCATCTCCGCCGTCCGTTCCGGCCTTTTCCGGTGGCACGATGGTAATTCCCGTGCTCTTTTCGGGGCGCTCTCGGGGACTGGAGATATTTCTTCGAGATTCGGACAGCCGCAATCCAACGACGGACCGTCCTCACCCCCGTGCCGACCCCTCGTCTGTGCGCTGCCTGCCTGCCTGCCCGCCCGACCTTTTCTTTCTTTTTTTTTAATCAAAATTCCTCCACGTAACTAACATGAATGAGATAATTATTAGCCCATTTTGGAGATGTTGGTTGGGTGAAGATGTAATAGCTTCCTCACCACAATAAGAGGGAGAGAAAATAACCGTGTACTACTAATAAACAACAGGAGTAACATGGTAGATAGATTTTGCCAGGGCCGTTATATGAGTTGATTGGAGCCTAACCGTTAATCATATTGTTTAATTCTTCAAACCAAAATGAGTGCACAAAAGATCAGGCCTTTACCAAAAACAAACAGCAAGGAAAACAAACTTCTGGATTTTGCTGGATGTAAAAAGGAACAGGGAGCTTCTCTAGCAACTGAACTTTTCCAGCAAAAGATGAAGATGGTGAATTTGTGATACACAATTTACTTTGGAAAGAGCAAGCAAGCAACCATTAAAAAGCAAAGCTGAGATTAATAGTTCCAGCTTCACTGAGAAACATATGTTACAACTACATGCCGTCATATCGACCCTGCGCAGAAAGTAGAGTGCTACTGGCTCTTGGTTTAAACAGCTAACAGCTCTCTTTCCCTCTAGTTCTAAATTTGTACAGCAGCGTAACAACACGCCTCTCTTACCCGTTCTCTTCCTCTTTACACAGTTCAGAACTCGTACACATGATTTATCCCTTACGCTAGTTCCTCAGCTACAGAATGCACGCTCTCCAGTGCAAGCTGCTACTCTTTTATTTCTCACAAGGCCATACCAGCCTTGTACGGTTGCTTTAGATAGAAAAACTGGACGCCAGCGCAAACATAGCCACTGTTTGCTGTGCAACTAGTTAGTTTACCCTTCAGGTGGCACATGATGGTTGAAGTCCGACTCGCTTTTCTGCACACAGAAGCGTATCTATTACTTACTAATAGCTTCGTGTAAATGACATCCTAGTAGCATAGAGCATTAGAGAGACACCATAGGTGTCCAAACGTATCGAGGTAATATATCCATGTTGAAGAGTACGTGGAAGATAGAACATACCTCCAGCTGCGACGAGCTTCTCTACACGTGCCACTATGTGCTTCCCGTAAGTGTATTTCTTCAGTGTGTTCAGATGAGCTTTTATCCTTGTAAGGATCATCTCCCTCTGCTGGTCATCACAGGTCTCTAACACCTTCTGTACCACATAGTTTGCAAACTGATCTTTCATCATCACCTTCAAAGTTTAAACAAGATATAAACACTTTAGCAAGGCCATAACAATCAGCTCTTCATGTTAGGAGCTTAAATTCTGAACTACAAGCTGGTAATCCAAATATATTGCAAACCTTCATCTTGTGTAACAATAACTGAACATTTTTACAAGGTGAAGGGACACAAACCTCAAGATGTTCACTTTCATTGGTGGATCCAAGCATTTCACCAATCAAGATTTGGCGTTCTACAGGATTCCCAAAGGCTAAGCACTTCTCAATGACGTTTGAAGCAAATTTTTGCTGACTCATTTGTACAATCTGCCCAATCAACTTCTCAATAATAGCAGATCTCTCATGGGGTTTGCCATGTTCCAGAACATGCTGTGAAGGTTGGTAATTGAAGAGAGAATACTGGTAAGAACAAAATGCCTTTTGTAGACTATCGGTGCAAACAAAGGAAGAAAAAAGTGTAGGCATCAAAATCATCCATTTCAACAAGAGGCTTATCATGTCCACTTGTGCAACTGCCAAAATTACTCACTTCAGTTTGATCATATTTCATTCTTAACAAAAAGATGTGATTGAAGAATAGTGGGAAGGATACAGTGGAAGAATAGTGGGGAGGATACAGTGATTATGTAGGTCTGCCAAGTCCCCTATTACAGTATCCATCACAAGGATTTCACTGGTTAAACAGCCATATTATGCATAGTATTTTTATCATTCACCCTATTGTCAAATATTAAGGCAAAATTATTGCCGTGAGACAGAAAAGGGGAAAGGAGAAGTATATTCAACTAGATTGATTTTGGGAAAACCACAGTTGGATAAGGCCCAAGCAATATGAATTTTGTGCATAGAAAATTTTCATCGAACAACAACCATAGGCAGTCCTCGTAATCATTCGAGAGGACCAGGTGCTCCTATCTCAGTATTCAAAATATCAAGAACCTTACATGTAATTGTTGAACATTTAGACCAGTTTCATTTAGCATAACCTACAAGTTATGTTTTGCACACAATAGAAAAAATACCTGATTTCCATGAATCAATAGTCAAGCATAACAAAATTTTTATCAAGTCCATGATTCATGAGATGTGGAAAATTCCAACTGTTTGTTTAGGAGACAGCAACAGCCAAAAGGTACAAAACCAGAGAAAGGCCACCATCAACAATTCAAAAAAATAGCAGGATAGCATCTTCCAAAAAATGTTCATGGCACTAACCTGGACGACATAGTTACCATACTGGTCTGTAGCCAGCAAGCAAACAGACTGAAGGATCTCATCCATCATTATTTGCTGGGTTTTAGGGTCATCACAGTGCTCCAGCACCCTCTGCATCCAGCCATCCAGTGCATTTGCATGATAATGTGAGTGAAGCTGTGAAATAACATCTATATACCTGGAAATTGAAGCAATTATGGCATAAAATATTGTACCACTACAAACATACCTGTATCACCCGACAACCATATGGATGAGTCGATAGCATCACAACTTGGCCATAGAAGGTTGAAACAATGAACTGGATAGCATGCTGTGGGATGCATTCAATGCATTTCTGTATAACATGGTTTCCATTTTGATCACGTACACAGCGCATCACATGTCCATCAAGCTCAGCTACCATTTTAGTCTGCTGATCTAAATCAACAACTTCTATTGCCTGCATGAATATTGTCCATAGCATCAGTTAAACAACTTATTTGCTGCACATTTGAGCCCTTCATGTAACATATGCACATGCAAAAAGTTTCCTATTTGTGCATGCACACCACACATGTAAGTGGATACAATCAAGCATGCCTGCAATCATCCAACATGTATTTAGATTACCAGAAATGCATGCATGTGTCAACACATCAGCACAGGAATATATACTTATAAGTTATCAATATGAATTAAAAATAAGATGGCTTTAATAATAAGAGTTTTGCTGACAAGTGTTACTGGACAGGAAGAGACAACTAGGTAACTTGTAGTCTAGGTAGTGTTACTAGACAAGAAGAATTTGTCCAACTGAAGGCATCAATTTGTCATATGTTAGAATGTCATGGTGAATTTTCTTCAAGGTGAAGTGTTACAGCCAACATAATAATAATGCAGACAGGAGCAGTTCAGAACAGAGCATTCCTTTTCAGATAGGAACTAATTTGTATTTTGTAGTATGGGAATATTTTCGAGTTTTGACTCAAGCACCGATAAATAGGTTTCAAATGATCCACACCTTTTGTATAACTCGGCAACCGTACATTTGAAGGCTGAGTGCTAACACACGTCCAACTAGTTGATCAGTCAACTCCTTTATCTGAGCTGTGCTCCCGTGCTCAAAAAACTGGTTCAAAGGTTTATGGTGAGACAGGTAAAATAAGGATGGCTACCACACTGACAGACAAATCGTTACCCATACCTTCTGAACAACATAATTTCCGAACACATCAGTCATCAATGTGAGAGCTTGAGGCATGATTTCAGCAAAAACCATGTACTTTTCTTCAGTGCTGGCTGTTTCAAGCTTTTGCTGTATGAATCGACTTCCATATTGATCCGCACTGGAAGAAGTTCAATATACAGTAGTTAGACCAATAACCTAAATTTCAAGGCAAGAGATTGTTGTACATAATTCCTCAAAACAATTACGAAATAGGTCAATTACCAACAACACATAAACTGTATGCAATCACCGTATCTTGCAATCTTGAACTTATAGTTGCAATCTAGTAGGTTACCACATAAAAAATCAAATTCATTGAGAAGGAAATGTACCTGAACTCAACAACATGACCAGCAATCTCAGAGAGCTCATATGATTTGCTTTTGTTGCTCTTAAATTCTTCTAGAAGTGATGGAACTAAATTGGCATCCATCTTAACACCCAAATCTGAATTCCAGGAGCCAAAGGAACCACCAAAATTTCTCATGCCTGATGGAAAGCGCATGCTACGATCCCCATGCCTAAGTAGACTACCAGGTCCAGCTGGTGAAGAGGGAAGAACAGGGCTTGTCAAAGAGTTCCCTGCGTAACCAAGACCAACCCCGAGATTTCGATAGTAACCATATTGCTTCTGTGACTGAAGCAACGGACCAAGGCAAGCTTTCTGAGGACCATATAGATCCATGTAAGAACCTCCAAGGTTACCCCTCTCCATCAAAGGATCCTCACAGTTAGCTGCAAGAGCAGCAATTTCTGCCGCCCGAAGAAATTGACCATACAGTGGGTCAATAGGCGTCTGGAGAGCAGATGCGGCAGTTGGACTTCCAATTCCACTGTAGTTTAGAAGGTTAGATGCACCAGCTAAATTTTGTCGGGAAGATAAACTCCCACCTGGTGATCGGGAACCAAGCCTAGGGGAAGCAAAGCCGGATCCCCTTGGCGAGTTGTCAAAAGATGTGAAACCACCAGCATTGATCTGATTCCTCGTAATAGAAGGATTGACAGAAGCTCCAGAATAGTTTTGAGGTAACCTGACATGACCTGGTTCAGAATGTTTCATGTAGGAGTGCTGTTGATTGCCATTTGTTTGATCCATGTACTGATCAAAAAGAAACTTACGAACATCATCTACATCCTGATGGAGCTTAGACTGGTCCATAGCATGTCCATTGACTGCTCTTGATGACAACAGGCTCATACCGGATAAAGCTGCCACCAGATCATCAGATTCACCAATGCTGGAAGAACTACGGATGAAAGAAGATGGACCACCATTGTTCTTCTTATCAGTAGCACCAAGTTTCACACCAATTGGGGGGAGGCAAGGACTAGGGACTCTCCTCACGAGTTCAGGATCTGGAGATGCGCTTCTTGAAAGTGATGATCCTATAGCTGATGCATATGTATGTGACGACTCATTCTTCTGATTTTCTGGCAAGCATGGTGCTTTGCTGTCAGATTGGAGGCCACCAATAGCTCCAGTCTCATGATGTAGACCGTATCGAATTCTAGAAGAACCCAACAAGTCTGAACTATTGCAGTTGGTACCCTGCCTATCTGTATCATGTTGATACGAGTCATCCTGCACAACAAGTAGTATTTTTTCAATGGCCTTGAATAAAATGACAACTGGACTGATTCAAGAGCTATACTTAAGTTTATGCAATCCACATGCATATATGAGAAATCTGACCTATATGTCCAATGTAAGATAATAGTAATACAAAGCATATGGTGGGTAAATGTGATGCCCCAGTGCTACAAGGTGTAGAAGCAAGCATTACAATGAACTCTGTATCATGATCCATTGGATATATTAAAACATGCAACTAAAGAGATAACCTTGATGTTTGTTGAGGAACTATCATACTGCATTACTCTAGTGCACCATAAAATTGACTACCAAGTCATAGATAGATACATTCAACTCAGGGGTAACGAACTAGTGATGGAAGCCTTCCCATCACCATTTTCCCCAAATAGTAAAAATACCAGCAGATCAATACTATGTAGCTTCCAGAGAATCCAGACGAAAAGATACTAAGATGTATTTTATTGAATATGCAAGCTAAATTCAGTATCTTCCATTCTTCCTATTCATGCAGTTCGAAACTTCGAATCAATTAAGACAAACATACCAGAACTGGAAATGACTACCATTTCAATAATGTGACAACAATCAACGAGATGAAGGCAGTTACATAATACTTCTGGCCGTAAATAGTTCATTGGTCAACAGCTTACGCAGTTGCAAGACCAAGACTTCTGTATGACCATAACACACAGGCATTTTGTAGTGCTAGACCTAACAAATATAATCAAGAATTTAAGCTTAAAACAATCTTTTACTTTAACCTATAATCAATCCATGAATGGATCAAATTCCTAAGTTGTGCGATATATCAGTAAAACTACAACAATTCAACTCAAGCAATAGAAGCAGCAACAGAAGCCTATCCCAGTACCAGTTCAAACAGTAATCATACCTCAGATGAACTCATCTACTTGACTGGATGACAAAGGCGACAAAACTAATCAAATACTAATTCAGGCCCTAACAACACAGCTCTTCTACTCGGCCTCTCTAACGAGTCAACAACCAGACGTGGTAGCAAGACTTAGACCAGAAGATAGCATTCAAGCGTTCACATAATCACATTACATATGCATAAAACTATGAGATGAGTTAAATAAGACGGAAATTTTCTTGAGAAGCACAACCTGAAAGATACCGGAGAAGCTCTTCTGCCTGCCAATCTCGAGACCAGGCATCCCAATGAGCCCACCCGCGGAACCCATCGCGCCGCCGCCGCCGTCCCCACCTCTCGGCTTCCTCCCATCGCCGATCCCACCCAAGCCGGAGCCGGAGCGAAGCTGCTGCGCCGACCGCCAGTCCTCCTTGGACAGCAGTGGCGGCGGGAGGCGCGGGTTGATGTTACCGTTGGAGTAGTAGTAGGAGTGGTAGGCCGGGTCGGCCCGGAGGTCGTCCTCCAAGAACACATCGGCGCTGGCGCCGTGGAGCGCGCTCATGGAGCCCTCGACCGTGGGCGGCGCGGAACCACTGCGGAAGAGCTCGAGATCCAGGTCGCGGTCCCGATCGGCCTCCACCTGTTCCTCCTCCTCCTCCGGCCGCCGCCACGGCTCCCCCCGCATCGCCATCTCGGTCAGCATCTCCACACAAACACACACGCACCCAAAGGCGGCGGCGCCTTTCGCAGCAGCGACCTCCGCTAGCACACGGAACGCCCAAAAGACTGGATTATTGAGGATCTAGTCAACTAAAAACCAGATACATCCACGATTGGACCGGCCATTGCTATCCCAAACCACACCTCTCTCCAAGCGGAGCACGGAAGCTCTTCTCCTTACCAAATTTAACAAGAAAAGGATCGTTCCTGGGTCCAGCAAGCGACAGGAATCTAACAGAATGGGCGAATCATACCCGAGGCCGCCATTTGCGCAAGAAATGGGCTCTGAAATCGGCTAAGGATTTGGGAGGGATTTGAGGGAGCAAAGCAAAGCAAGCGCGTCTCTCTCTCTCTCTCTTCTTTTTTCTTTTTCTTGCGGGGAAGAAGCAGCGTTCGTCTGGGTGCGGCTGGGTTAAGTACAACGGCAGGCGAGCTCTGGGCCGTGGGATTACTGGATGGACGGGTCGGATTGCGCCGAGGGGTTTGGGGGCCTAGGGTTTTGCAGTTGCGCACATCACATGCTCTCTCTCTCTCTCTCTCTCTCTTTTGGTTAAGATTGGAAATGGAAATTTGCTTGTTTGCTTTCTCTCTTTGACCCTTTTGAGGTTGACATTTTCTAGACTCCCCGAAAATGCTATTGGCCTTCTTTTGGTGCTGCTGTTAGAGCTTCAAGCTGATTTCTAACTTTTTTAATTTCATTTTTTTAACTTTTTAGTTTTTTATTTTTTCTCTTATTTCTGCATTCTCATATAGCCTTTTTATTTTTTATTTTAAAAGTTTAATTATGTTGAAAAAGCTATTAGCAGCTATAGTATAAAAAAACCGCTACAGAGTTAAATAAGTCAGAAGCCCGGCTTAAAAGCTCAAATGAGCGGTTGCCTACAAATTTTGGTTAGCTCGGGCATAATATCTATTGGTTAGCTCAGACAATAAATATTTTTTTCTCTCTCAATCTTCTCTCTCACTCACACATATCTATTGGGTGGGTTCTTTTGGGCTGAGATTTATGGTTTATGACTGTGTTTTTTGAACTCTGACATGTTTATGAGAGGCAGTACGCAGAGAAAAATAGTCGTATGCTATTTTCGGTGATACAGCTGAACTCGGTATAATTTGGACTACAATTTACCTATAGACACCGTCTAGAAAAATGCATTGTTTAAAGGTAAGTTACTGTAGAAATAAAAACCAAAGTCTAAGTATAAACCTAAAAAAAACTAAGCCCATGGACACTGCTCTACTCCTTAATGCATGTTTTAGTCATATCTTCTTATTGGTTTTTGTGCTCATACAATGTCTTCTGCAAGACAACACTTTCCTATCTCTTTTTCTTAACTCTTTGCCATATCATATCTCATTTCATGTGGATAGCTAGTTAATTTTATGGACATTGTACAAGATAGAACATTAGAAGTGTCCTTAGGACCACATAGATACATTTAATTAATGAACGTTTTTGTGGCTTGATATGCTTTCATGCCAAGGGCTCATGGGATGAATGATGTGGAACACAGGAGCAGCATGGTGTTGTTTTCCTAGTGTTTCTCTCAATCTGCACTCAACACTAGCACCTAGGTTGTGCTCATTTTGGCTTAAAATCAGTTTCTGCTTTTGGCTTCTGTTTTTTACTATTAAGTAATTTTGTCTTTTTTTGATTTTTTTATATTTTTTAATCTTTTTTGCATTTTCTTTTTTTCGTATTCCTTTGCATTGTCCGTGATGGGCTAACATGTTTTTTCTATTTTTATATTTTTTAAATTTAATCATGCTAAATAAACCAACTCAGCTACAGTAAAAAAAATAAGCCAGCTACAGTAAAAAAACCCATAAGTCAACGCCAAATTAAACACTACCATGACTACTTGAAATTCAAGGAAAAACAAATGTGGATTCCAATAGTCACAAAGAAGTTTATTTTCAAAATAATAGTCACCAAGAAGTGAGTGGAGTGATAGTGAACTAAAACTGTTGGTACTTTCCTGATTGGCAAGTTCTTTCAGAATAGTTGTGTAAGCACTGTAGATAAGTAGAACGAAGTAAGGAAAAAGAAGGAAAAAGAAATTGATATGTAGGAATCCACACTTCGACTACTTATCCTTATTATCTCCATGACATCTCTTCTGTTTCATACAAAAATCTATTGAACTACATCTACATAGGAAACACATCGATCAGGTCAAGAAAGATTTGTGTAGTGGTAGCACTCCTACTTACAGTAGTACTTGTGGTAGCTGTTGAGATGGTCCTGGTCATTGTCTTGTCTGCTTAACTGATCCTCTGCATACCTTGGCTAGGAATGGAAACGAATCGGATACAATTAAATAGTCTTAAATATGAATACGAATCAATATTTTTAAAATAAATACAAATTTGAATATTCTCAAATACGAATACAAATATGACATGAAATTCTCGAGCTGAAAGATGGATTCATATGATGTGTTTCATTTTGCTGAACGATATCAATTAAATGGTGTATCAATTCCATAAATTGGATAAATAAATCAGCAAAATTCTTTTATTTTAGATAAAAGAAACATTTTTTCTACCTAAAATAAAAGAATGTACCCTTCTATCCAAATCTAATTTTGCATCGATAAAATAAATCCAAATTTCATATGTCGGTGTTTTAATATTGATCTTATGTATGATTTCTTGGATTCAGGGGAAGCTCTTGAAGACCTGGCTATAATCACATAGAGAAATGACACAACAATTCTATACAGATTCGAGTTTTCTCTTGAGAAAATAACAACCCTACTCCTGTGTGGCTATTGCTCAATGAACTGAATACAATCGGGGAAATAATGTGGAATGCCTTGCATCCTATCAATCCGTCACCCTCTCCTTTATTCTCCCTGACGTCAACCTTTATATAGTCTGCGAAGCAGCTGTAGTTTTTCCGTGCCAAAAGACGCCTTAACGCTTTAGGTGATAACCGTCTGACGTGATATCCTGCTTGTCATGTGGCGGTTACTGTCAGGGAGAAGATATGTGTAGTTATTCCAGAAAATAAGCACATGCTCTAACCATCTTGTTAGACAGACCCACGATGAAGTAAGTTGTGATAGACAAGCTAGTCGAAAATAGGCTAGTCACAAGAGAGTCTACGACTACAGAGTGGTCATAGAACAACTTACGACTATATGGTGGTCATAGAATATCTTACGACTAAGTAGTCATAGAAAAACTTCTGACTAAGAAATGGTCGTAGAAGAGCTTACGACTACCCTATAAAATCTCTCTCTTATCAATAAAGAGTATACTCAAAGAATATAATGATAAAATAATTTGAGAATTGTTATATTCTCGTCATCTATCCTCCTAACTTCAAGTGAAAGCAACTTACTTGAGAAAGAGAAGTCATAGATGAAAGAACGTCGAAAACCTGTGACCAGTACAACCCTGACTAGCCTATCTACAATGACTGACCATGGTGTGGGTCTGTCTATTATGGCAGTTAGAATGTGTGTTTATTCCCAGTAACACATAGGATCTCTCTCTAACAGCAACCACTGTATGGTGAATGGCCAATCACGTCTCTATGACAGTAACCTCTATCAGACGGTTATCTCCTGAAGCGTTAAGACATCTTCTAGCACGAGGCAACTGCCATCATTTCATCGGCTATATAAGGGTTGATGTCGGAGAGGGAAAGGGAGGAGATCCATTAGATGCAGGAGATATTGCAATGCTTTAGCATATTACCCTGTTGTAAACATTCTCTCTCGACAATAGTCACACATGACGTAGGGATATTATTCTCCCAAGAGAAAGCCTGAACTTATATAAAAATCCTCATGTCCTTTCTTTGGGTGCTCATACCCTACCATTTGAGAGAGCTTTTCCCCGAATCTAAACAAATCATACGTAAGATCGATATTAAAACATCGATAGGTAAGTACTCAGATTTTCTCTGCAATCATCTGTAAAACTGCAAAGATAGTTGCAAACTCTAGCAGTCGCGAAGAAGATGCAAACTGTTGGAAGAAGGAAGATGTGGTAGGGCCAATCACATTATACCAGCGAGCGGTGGAGCCTGGATGCAGTACAAACCTATGACATGAAAAGTTATAGTAACAGGAGGTGTGGCTCAAATACCGACCTTCTCATAAATCAAATTAATCCAACTTTGGCTTAGATACCATTTGTTATACTCTAATATCCCTTCTTATACGCAGCAACCCCCAGATCGGATCAGAATTTGTGAGATACTACACGAGCGTGTATGGTGTAAAGAATGAAGAAGATGAATCTTGTAGAGAAAATCAAAATAATGATGTTGAACCAACCATGACGAGAGAGAAAAGATTTGACGTAGTCAACTGTAAATTCCGTAAACGCAACCTTAAAAGAATACAAGGGATTGTCGCTCTCTCACGACCCTTTTGAATCTTTTAGGACTCTCAGATTATTGCTTTATATAAGAATCTAATACTAAAGAATAATTTAGTCTCTAATTCTCTCATGTACCTTTACCTTTGAACAAGTGGTTGTTTTGCTTGGTTACTTGTTTTTCTAGATCACTCCTCGTAGCTTTATATAGCCTTTCTAGCCTTTCTCTGAAATAAAATAAGAATTCTACTAAAAAACTAGAAATACTAATTTTATTAAAATTCAGCAAGAACTTGTTATAACGTACCTTGTCAAATCAAACGCCCAGCTCGGTCAAGGTGATGCCCCCGGAGGGCCACGCGGCGACGCTGAATGTCTCGTCCACGAAGCTGAAGCAGAGCGAGCATGGCGACGATTGCCGGAGACGACACAGCGCCGTTGTAGAACCTGGCGGTCTGCCCCTCCATGGCAGGGTACAGTGGCTCCGCTGTACCTCTACCTTACAGATTTATCAATGATAAATATCAGTCTAAGCTTGGTCTTTGGAAAGCCAACAAGCTCTCTCGTGCAGGTCGTCTCACTCTCATTAAATCGGTATTCTCGGCTATCCCTATTTACTATATGTCCTCCATCCTTTTTCTAAAAAAGTTTTTCAAACAGCTAGCTTCTATCATCAGAACTTTTTGGTGGAAGGGCATTCAGGAAGATCAAAATAAAAAAAAAAGCCCTTTACATCTTCGTTCTTGGAAAGAAATTTGTAAACCTAAGTCTTTAGGGGGGCTTGGTATTAGGGATCTTGAGACAGTTAATAAGGCCTTGGTTAATTGTCACTGTTTGGAGAATTATCACAAATGAAAACTCTACCATCTCAAAGGTTTATAAAGCCAAATATTTTCCAAACTCCTCTTATTGGAGAGCTCAAGAAAGTGATCCAGAATCTTGGTCTTGGGATTCTATCTTAAAGGTAAGATCATATCTTATTAGATCATGCAGGTGGCAATTATCAAGAGAAACTCTCTTTATGGAGCCAGCCTTGGTATGACAAGTGGGATTCAATTTATGATATACTGCAACCTCAACATACAAACTTTCAGATGCCTTCTCTTGTTAAGTATCTATGGATGCAAGGGATAAAATGGAATAAAGAACTTCTTAACCAGCTGCTTGGTGAGATAGAAGCCAATGCAATTGCTCAAATTCCAATAACTCAGGCTGACATCCAAGATGAATTACGCTGGATGACTCATCCAAAAAAGCTTCTGGACAGCTTCAAGTGCATATAAAGAAATTGGAAATTTGGCCATCATTCAACATAACCTCCCACAGCAGGTAAGAGAACTAATACCTACCATATGGAAATGCAAAAACCACTTTCCAAAAGTGCAGGTATTCATTTCGAGGATCATTTCAAGAGCTGTACCCACGGCGATCAGCAAAATCAGAATCAAGGATGCAGATGGACTATGTTCAACATGCCAACAGGAAGAAACAGATAAGCACCTTTTCTTTGCACATTTGCTAAAGCAATCTGGTTTGCATCTCCTCTCTCAATCAGAACTGAAGACAATGCCTTTCTTCTTTGAATATAACACAAATGCTTTGCTACATCCTTTCAAACCTTAAGCAAGAAAACTTTCATGATAAAGAAAAGGCCTTATTTTTTAACACTATGTAGTTCATTTGGAAAGCAAGAAATGATAAGCGCTTCAAAAGAAAGACTGCTCCATACACAGTGTTCTTCATCAAGCAATGGCATTTACATATCTCTGGGCCCCTCGATGTAATGGATTATGAAAGTGCATGGCCATGCCAAGGTGATTGAGGAGTCAATCATAAGTTTATAATCCATCACGGAATCGATAGAGTGATTGAGCTATTAAAAGGATGACACAGTCTCGCCTTGAGCTCAATCTATATCGTGAGGCAAAGGGATTCGTACATGAGAGAACATTACGAGTTCAAATTGATATGATCTTTACATATACTTTGGGGTTAATATGTCTTACTAGAGGCCGCTATTAACGGGGTGATCGGAAGGCGTTTAGGGTCACGACCAAGTATCGTGAACCTCTGTGGTCGCACGCTTAACGGGTTGGAACAACGATTCGAATATGATTCGGATATGGGCTCAATCGGATAAAGATCCAAATAGACTCCTAATGGGCCTCGGTCCGCAAGGCCCACGTGAGGAGGTCTATATATATGGAGGCGAGGGGTGAGGGATTCGTCTCTGTTAACATCTAGCAAAACCTTAGCCGCCACCTCCCGAGCCAAACCCTAGGCGCTCACGAGTGCTAGTACACTCGCGATCGGCGCCCAACCCGGACGTGTGGATACGGTGGAGGCGCTGCTCGTTGCGATCTTTGATCGGCGTGCGTGGAGAGACGATCCATTCGGGACGATCGGCTACTTCCACTATTACCTCGACAGCAGCGTGATTGGATCGGTTTCAATTCTTCTTCATTGCTGCAAGCGTCTAAGTGATAACGATCCATGATCCTTTCTTAGCATGATATTCTTGGGTGCGCGGTAGAAAAGTTTTGTTTTCTGCTTCCGTAGCCTACGCATATTCCTTTGTATAGCGTCGTGGGTTCACATCGTTAGGTAGAATGCGATTCTACGTCTAACTTGTTTTTGCAGGGAATGGTGTGAATAGTATGGCCCTATAGCTTATTTGAATGTATGAGATGTATGTGATGCATGTAACATTCGTTTATGGCCTGCGTGTCATGATTATTTCAGCTATTGTTAGCTGTATATATTGTATTTAACGACCTGCGTGTCGACCTTAATGCTTGAATCTATCTTTGTAATCTTCAATTTGTAGCTATTATAGGTAGTAGCGTAGTTTTGAGGTTACAAGCTTTTAAGCATGGTGGCCTAAAGGAGTGATGTGGAGGATGGAGATCGTCTACACCTACTTGGAGATGGATATCATCATTTTTGGGTCATACTACTTCACAGTTAAATGTGTTTATCTATGATGTTATCTATCTTATTCTTATGCAATGATATATGTGATATGTTGCTTTGGTAGGATAGAATCCCTCTTAAAATTAGGTGTTAATGCCCTTCCATATGCTGAACCAAAAGATAATGATCACCGCATGGTAGGTCTACCAAAGTAGAGTGCCATCGGTTATCATCATCATTTGGGGTAAATGTCGGACATCTACATGCGGAAGCATTTGGTTTACTTAACAAGGTTATCAAAATAGTTTTGAACCTTGGGGGCATAGATTGGGGCCGAGGCATACTGATGTCACCTAAAGTAGAGTCACATAGGGATGTGATTAGCAAGATGTTGCTTACCCATGTTACTAGTTTTCTAGCCGTGATGCCAAAACTCACTAGGAATTAGTAAAATGAGGATCTTTACCCACTATGTAACTTAGAGAGAGTTTTTGTTGCAAAACTCATAGTGGGAGTCTTTTGCTAAATAGTTTAATAAAAGATGAACATAAACATAGTGCTAAACTTTGCATATTCTTGTGTTGTAGATCATGTCAGCTAACGCCGCATCCAGTACTTTTAATTTGCGATCTGTTCTTGAGAAAGAAAAACTCAATAGAACAAACTTTTTGGATTGGTATCGCAACTTGAGAATTGTTCTCAAGCAAGAGCGCAAGGAGTATGTCCTTGAGTCTCCTTACCCCGAAGACTTGCTTGATAATGCTACTGTGGCTGCACGGAGAGCTTATGAGAAGTAAACGAATGATTGTCTTGATGTGAGCTGTCTCATGCTTGCCACAATGTCCTCTGAGCTTCAAAAGCAATATGAGAACACAGATGCCTACAATATCATTGTGGGGCTACGTGGTATGTTTGAGAACCAAGCAAGGGCTGAGAGGTTCAATACTTCAAAGTCCTTATTTGCGTGCAGGCTTGCAGAAGGGAATCCCGTCAGCCCTCATGTGATTAAGATAATTGGCTACATTAAGAGTCTGGAAAAGCTTGATTTTCCCCTTAGCCAAAAGTTGGCTACTGATGTGATTCTCCAGTCGCTCCCCCCGAGCTTTGAGCCATTCATAATGAACTTTAACATGAACAACCTGGACAAGACCCTGGCTGAGTTGCATGGGATGCTAAAATCTGCCGAGGAAAGCATTAAGAAAAGCAGCAATGATGTGATGATGATGCAGAAAGACAAGGGCAAGCCCTATGTGAAGAGAAGCGCGGTCAAAAGAAAGAAAGGTCCTGATGCGATCGCGAGCAGTTCTAAGGCCAAGAAAGACAAGAAGGGCGATGCTCATCCTGATGCAGATTGTTTCTCTGTAAGCAATCGGGACATTGGAAAAGGCGCCCAAAGTACTTGGAGGATCTTGAGAAGAAGAAGGAAGTATGACTTCCACCGGTATAAATGTTATAGAAATCAATCTTCCTACTTTTTCCACTAATTCTTGGGTATTTGATACCGGATCGGTTGCTCACATTTGCAAATCGTTGCGGGGCTAATAAGAAGTAGAAGTTTGAGGAGGAGCGAAGTGGATCTTGGCGTTGGCAATGGAGCAAAAGTTCTTTGCGGTAGCTGTTGGCACCATGCCATTGTCTTTACCTTCAGGATTAGTTTTGGAATTGAATAATTGTTATTGTGTTCCATCTCTTTCAAAGAACATTATTTACGCTTCATGTTTGCAAGCGAAGGTTATGACTTTAAATCTATGGACAATGGTTGTTCTCTTTATTTCAAAGATATGTTCTATTGTCATACTCCATTGGTGAATGGGTTATACGTTCTTACTCTTGAAGGGTCACGGTCTATAACATTAATGCAAAGAGGCAACGTCAGAATGATTTGAATCCACGTTTATTTGGCATCGCCGCTTAGGTCACATAAATGAGAAACGCATGCGAAGCTCCATAGAGATGGTATTCTGCACTCATTTGATTTTGAATCATTAGAGACATGCGAATCTTGTTTACTTGGCAAGATGACAAAGGCACCTTTCACCGGTCAAGGTAAACGGGCAAATGACTTATTGGCACTCGTACATACTGATGTATGTGGACCAATGAGCTTAACAGCCAGAGGTGGTTTTCAGTTCTTCATAACTTTTACTGATGACTTTAGTAGATATGGGTATATCTACCTGATGAAGCATAAGTCTGAATCCTTTGAAAAGTTCAAGAAATTCTAAAATTAAGTGCAAAATCATTTAGGCAAGACAATCAAGTTTCTACGATCTGATCGTGGAGGCGAGTATTTGAGCCATAAGTTTGGCAATCATCTAAAGGATTGTGGAATTGTTCCACAATTGACTCGCCAGAACACCTAAATGGAATGGGGTATCTCGAACGAGAAATCGCACCTTATTAGATATGGTGCGCTCCATGATGAGCCAAAGTGATCGTCAGTTGTCTTTTTGAAGTACGCTCTTGAAGCAACCGAGTTCACACTAAACAGAGGTTCCATCAAAATCGTAGAAAAGACACCATATGAGATGTGGGCGGGACAACGCCCTAGCTTGTCTTTTCTTAAGATTTGGGGATGTGAGGCTTATGTAAAACGTTTACAATCTGATAAGCTCACTCCTAAATCGATAAATGCTTCTTTATCGGGTATCCTAAGGAAACAAAAGAATATTACTTTTATAATCAAGGAGAAGGCAAAGTGTTTGTCGCGGCATGGTGTCTTCTTAGAGAAAGAGTTTCTCTAAAGAAGGGATAGTGGGAGCACAAAGTGCAACTTGAAGAAATTCAAGAAACACTGATAACGTTTGGCTCCTCTGAGAACCACAACGGGATGAACAAGCTGTTGAAGAACACGTTGTTGACACACCAAAGACCACGTGAGGTCGAAAGGTCACGTCGTGCACTGAGAGGTACATGTTCTTGACTACTCAACAACGGGACATATTGTTGTTAGACAACGATGAGCCTAAAACCTATGAAGAAGCGATGGTGGGACCAGACTCTGAGAAATGACTTGAAGCCATGAGATCCGAAATTGAATCCATGCAAAGTAATCAAGTTTCGAACTTGGTTGATCCACCTGATGGTGTTAAAATCATTGAATGCAAATGGGTTTTCAAGAAAAAGATAGACATAGATGGAAATGTTCACATCTATAAAGCGCGATTGGTGGCCAAAGGTTTCAAACAAATTCAAGGTATTGATTATGATGAAACTTTTTCGCCCGTCGCAATGCTAAAGTCTATTCGGATCATTCTAGCGATTGCTGCATATTTCGACTATGAAATATGGCAAATGGATGTCAAAACATCTTTTCTTAATGGAAATCTGAGTGAGAATGTGTACATGACACAGCCCACGGGTTTTGTCGATCCGCAATCAGTTGGAAAGATATGCAAGCTCCAAAGATCCATTTATGGATTAAAGCAGGCATCTCGGAGTTGGAACATTCGTTTTGATGAAGTAATCAAAGGGTTTGGTTTCATCAAGAACAAAGAAGAGCCTTGTGTTTACAAAAAGGCTAGTGAGAGCGCACTTGTATTTCTGGTCTTATATATGGATGACATATTACTGATCGGAAATGACATTCATTTGCTCGAATCTGTTAAGTCTTCATTAAAAAATAGTTTCTCTATGAAAGATTTAGGAGAGGCAGCATATATTCTGGGCATCAAGATCTATAGAGATAGATCAAAAAGGCTAATTGGATTAAGCCAAGATACGTACATTGACAAGGTGTTAAAAAGGTTCAATGAGCGGGATAAAATGAATGCGATTCCATATGCTTCGGCTATTGGGTCCATTATGTATGCCATGCTTTGTACACGTTCAGATGTTTTGTATGCTTTAAGTGCTACGAGTAGATACCAGTCAGATCCAGGTGAAAGTCACTGGATTGCCGTAAAGAACATCTTGAAGTACTTGAGAAGAACTAAAGATGTGTTCCTTGTCTATGGAGGTGAGGAAGAGCTCGTTGTAAATGGTTACACCGATGCTAGCTTCCAAACTGACAAAGATGATTTTAGATCGCAATCTGGATTTGTGTTCTGCCTGAATGGCGGTGCGGTAAGGTGGAAGAGTTCCAAGCGTGAGACGGTTCTTGATTCTACAATGTAAACCGAGTACATAGCGACCAGAAGCGCCAAAGAGACTGTTTGGATCAAGAAATTTATTTCGAGCTTGGTGTGATGGCTAGTGCCTCGGCCCAATGGACCTTTATTGTGACAATAGTGGGGCCATTGCACAAGCCAAGGAGCCTAGATCGCACTGAAGTCCAAGCACATTTTACGGCGATTTCATCTCATCCGCGAGATAGTGGAGAGAGGCGATGTGAAGATATGCAAAGTACAAGCGGATTTGAACATTGCGGATCCGTTGACAAAGCCGCTTCCCACCAAAGCATGAGGCTCACACTAGGGCAATGGGTATTAGATACCTACATGGTTGACTCTAGTGCAAGTGGGAGAGCTCATTAGTGATATGCCCTAGAGGCAACATGGAGATGTTGTATATATCACATACTATGTTTATGATACATTACTTTGTTCCTTGGAATAGACATCATCATTATTGATCAATGAGTATGTGACTTATTCATGAGACTCTTAAATACTGAAATGTTGCTATTTCTAAATGATCCACGATCGTATATCATATGAGGAACAAATATGATTCAAAGACAAAGATCGCATATGTATTGATTGATGATCATGTCTCATGGATCATGGTATGGTGATACCAAATCAATAATATGGACATATGTTAGTGAACATATGTTGGATAGACTCGCCATGAGACACTGAGAGATTCCATGTGTCATCGGTTGGTCTCAAGTAGTGTTTATGTAGAATCCTTAGACTTGAGATCATCATGGTTCTCAACATGAGTAGTAGCTTATTTTGGGACTACTAAACACTACTCCGTGAATCGGGTAGTCATAAAAGTAGTCTTCGGGTTTGCCAGAAATATGTAGTGGGATGTGAATGATCAAGATAGAATTTGCCCCTCCTTATGGGAGAGATATCTCTGGGCCCCTCGATGTAATGGATTATGAAAGTGCATGGCCATGCCAAGGTGATTGAGGAGTCAATCATAAGTTTATAATCCATCACGGAATCGATAGAGTGATTGAGCTATTAAAAGGATGACACAGGTCTCGCCTTGAGCTCAATCTATATCGTGAGGCAAAGGATTCGTACATGAGAGAACATTACGAGTTCACCGATATGATCTTTACATATACTTTGGGGTTAATATGTCTTACTAGAGGCGCTATTAACGGGGTGATCGGAAGGCGTTTAGGGTCACGACCAAGTATCGTGAACCTCTGGTCGCACGCTTAACGGGTTGGAACACTGATTCGAATATGATTCGGATATGGACTCAATTCGGATAAAGATCCGAATAGACTCCTAATGGGCCTCGGTCCGCAAGGCCCACGTGAGGAGGTCTATATATATGGAGGCGAGGGGGAGAGGATTCGTCCTGTTAACATCTAGCAAAACCCTAGCCGCCACCTCCCGAGCCAAACCCTAGCTGCTCACGAGTGCTAGTACACTCGCGATCGGCGTTCCAGCCCCGGACGTGTGGATACCGGTGGAGGCGCTGCTCGTTGCAGTGCTGATCGGCGTGCGTGGAGGAGACGATCTGTTCGGGACAATCGGCTACTTCCACTACTACCTCGACGCGCGTGATTGGATCGGTTTCCAATTCTTTCACATTGCACTGCTGGCGTCTAAGTGGTAACGATCCATGATCCTTCCTTAGCATGATGTTCTTGGGTGCGCGGTAGAAAAGTTTTGTTTTCTGCTTCCGTAGCCTACGCGTATTCCTTTACTTCCCTGCTCCAGACTCCCCTAATTCAGTTGATCAAAACACTAGCACCCAAAACTTTCATGTTTTATCTACTGACAACATGCCTTGTCATTGTACGACCAATTCAATGTCCGCCTCTAAATTACAAAATAGAAATGTCAATTTACATTACAAATATAGATGCTTCATTGATGCAGCTTGGACAAAGAATGGAAATGCAGGGCTTGGAATCTTTATTTTCAACCGGGAAGCTCCGGATCCAATCAAAATTGCCATCAAAGCAAAGGCATATCTTCTTCACTACAGGCTGAAGCACTTGCATTCATATTAGCAGCTCACTTTGCAGGATCATATAATTTGCAACCAATATGCTTCATATCAGATTGCAAGGTTCTTGTGCAGGAACTCCACACAAGAGATCTTCACAACAAGTCACTCCATTGGAGCATCAAACTGATCTTGGCGCATATCTTCAACAAAACTTCTCAGCTGAACCATGAAATTATTCATGTTAAAAGAAAAAGTAAACAAAGCTGCAGCCCATAGCTTAGCTAGGGGAGCAATTAAAACGCATGTTCATGAAGGAAATGGTACTACTCAACTTTCTTATCATAGCTTGTACCATCATGGAGACTACTCATCTGAAGTTCATTTTCCCCTCATTAAATGTACAATATTAAACTCTGTAGCATCATTTGCTTATAATGAAAGTCCCCTTGAGGGACCATGAGTTTACAAAAGAACAAAAAATGCTGTCGGTGTGCCACAATCTTTGACGATCTTTCTGAGTCTTACCATGTTGGCTCAAGCTGTCCTATCTGGGTTGAGACCTGAGTCTTACCATGTGGTGCTCTTGCTCGCAGATCTCGCTCTCTGGACCGTGTGCTTGCACTCGGTGTGTCTCTGGTTCCTTGGCATGGCTTCAACCGTGAGGTGTGCGGCATGATTTTATCTTCTTGTTGGCTTTGTGTGGCATTGGCTTGTACCTCAGCTCCACAAATCGGTGAGTATTTGTCGAGACCCGGAATAACAACTCCGAGCCCATCTGTGTAAATCGCACTATCCCAGGAAAAGCTAGTGCACACAGGCTTCACAGTAATGTATATCATGCAAAAATAACCACGAGATATTATTAAACGAAATTACGGCCTGAAGGCCAAGTCTTACAATAAGGCACTAGGCCAACAAAGTAAACAAAACAGCGGAAATAAAGTAAAGGTGGCAGCACAGTCCATCCAGCCTCCCACAGGCGAATGACTGTAAGACGCATCCTACTCGCTGAAGTAGTCCTCACCGTCGAAGTCGCCCTCGAGGTCTGGCAACAGATTTAGCAAGGTGAGTACGAAAGTACTCCCAAGGTAAGCAAGTAAATGCTTACGCAAGTTACACCAGGAAATATAACAGATTTGATGTATGCATAAGGGATTTCAAAGGAAGCTTAATAGGGTAATGTGCGGAAAGCAATACTTGAATTTAAATAACGTAAGTGCGAAAAGTGAATTTAAATACGAAGATATGAAACATTGTTTTTAACAAGTAATATCGTTAGTGTAGGCTTCAACCCACACTAACCTAACCACGGAATCCACGGACCATTACCAAATCCAACATTTGTTTGCCAAAACCAAGTTTTATGAAAATTCAAGTCTAATCTGTGAAGACTCTACTCGGCATGTCCATGACCGTGGACACGGCTATCCGAGATAGTTTGTTACTCTGCAGAGGTGTACAACTTTACCCACAAGACATTCCCTCTCACTTGAGCCACGCGATCAACACCTTGCCTTAGGTGTGCGGCGGAGAGTTCATGACAAGGTCGTTCGATGATTCATAGCCAACATAATCACGCCGCCACTAGGTTTCACCACAACTCGAATCCACGAGTTGGAGCCCCTCTGGTGCCATGTGAGACTTCCCACACCTACGCGCGCTCACATTGACCTATAGCGAGACTATGATTGGAACTTCACAAATTACTTAGCGAGTCCGTCCCATACCGGACTTGTGGTAGTCTGAAGTGACCGTAAAATAATTCACGAAGCGGTCCTTACGTTGATTTAGGCTCAACCACATACCCCGTACGATAATCAACAGTGTCACCAAACACGAGGCATACCAGGTACCCACCACCTAACCATTAGCCTAAGTCCAAAACATGTTTTCTATTTTCATTTTTAAATAATTTCAGTAAAACCACCCTTGACTTCACGAAGTCAAGATATCGAATTTCAAAGTCCGTCATTTCATGTGAAAGATCGATCCCACCTAAAATTATACTAAGCCGTGCTAAGCATTTCTATAAAAATTTCTAGTCAATACTATGGTACTAACTAGTTTTCAGCTAGGGTGACAAGGTATATGAATTCAAGACTCAAATTGGCCATATACAAAGGATCATGGGTATATCTAAAATTCAAATCAAATTTGAATTACATTTGAATAAAGATAAGCATGCATATACTGATAAAACAATATAACTAATTTAAATTATTAGGTTCAACATGGTCAAAGGTGTAACTTGCCTTGATCGAAGTCTGCTGCGATTCGTCAATTCAAACTCTCGGAATCGTCAATATCTAACGAGAAATCAATTCAAAGCAAATTCAAAACAAAAAATTCAAATGGAATCCAAATAACTTCCAAAATTATCAAATAATTTGGGAGACAGAATTCTAAATTTTTGGATGTGGGTCAACAATTTTTAAAAAGGAAATGAGGCTTTTAAAAGAAATTGGAAGTTTTAATTTGAATTTAAAACTTGGAATTACAAAATATATTCAAATCAAATTTAAATAAGTTTCAAAATTTCAAAATTATTCCAGAAATGGATAGATCATGATTTTAGAAAAATTTAGAAATTTGAATGGGTCAATTTGGAGTTAAAATGCAAAAGTTATAGCCTTCCAAAGTTTGAATTCAAAATAAAAGAAAAAGGGTATTTTCTGGATTTATTTTTAAACCGAAAAGGATTTATGACGTCAGCACGAATTGTTTTTCTAAAGGAAATTATAGATTATGACGTCAGCCCTAGGATTAATATATTCGGGCAGAGGCTGACAGGTGGGGCCCGGGTGTCATGGACCGAGTCCATGGACCGAGGAAGGGTGAGGTGGCGGCGCGCGCGGGGAGCGGGTGGCGCGGCGTGGCGCCACGGGGCTGCCGCGTGGTCGCCGCGTGGTGCCACGCCACGGCTTTATGCCGGCGTGGCGGCGCGCGCGCGAGTGGCGGCGTGCGGGTGGCGGCGGCGTGGCGCCGACCGCCGCCACTGGCGCCACGCCGCGCCGGCTTCGCCCGACGGCCGGCGTGGCTGGCCGGCGGCGGCGCTCGAGGGCGATGGTCGCCGAGCTCGGTGAGTGGCGCGCCGCCGAGGGTACCAAAACGATGAGGAGAACGCGAAGTGCGTCGGTACCTTGCACGGAGGCCGAGGATGACCGGAGAGGGAAACCGCGGAGGCGGCGGTCGAGAAGCCTTCACGGCGGCGGAGTAGCTCCGGTGGTGCGTGCCGGGAGGTGGTCGCCGAGGGTCGCCTGGGCACCAGCAAGGCCGGGGAGGTGTCGGCGAGGGGCGAGGGGGCTCGAGCCGGCGGCGATTGCTCGCCGGAGTTGCTTGAGCCGGCGGAGGGAAATCGGCGCAGGGGGACCTTCGGGGCTGGATTAAGTGCTCTGGAGGCTCGGGGGGGTGGCGGTGTGGGTAGAGGGACCTCGGGGCACCTCTTTATAGGCTGGGGAGGGGGGTAACGGCCGCGCGAAGTTCGCCGGAGTGCAACGGGCGGAAAGTTTATTGCGACGGCGGTAATGGCTGTGATTATGCGTGATTATGCCCGTAATGGACGCGGTGGAGGTGCAATTGCGATCGGCCGTTGGCGCGGGGCATAAATTTGGAAGGAAACCGAAGCTTTAAAAGCTTCGGTTTGCGGCAGCAATGGCGGCAGCGGGCGGAGATCGCGCGAGGAAGAAAGGAAAGGGGCGGGGGAGACGGAACTGACGAGTGGGGCCCGCACGTCAGCGAGAGAGAAAAGAAAGGAAGGGGCGAGGGGGACGGTCAGATGCTTGACGGGTGGCACGGGGGAGAGATCGGGACCGCTGGCGCATTGCGAAGGGGTAAGTGAAGGGGGACGGCTGAGATCCGATCCGACAACGGAGATTAGATCGGGGCCGGTTGGTGCTTAAGTGGGAAGGGGCGGTCACGATGAGGTACGGCAATAGGGGACGGCTTGGATAACACCACGTGGCGGCAGGAGCGAGAGGGAGCGGTGAAGCGGTAAGTGGGTGCGGCGGCGAGGATTAAATCCGCGCGGAGTGGGCGGTCCGATGTGCGACACGCGCCGCACGCGAGAGAGGGAAGGCGGGAGAGGGTTTAAGTTAGATCGGACGGTGAGGGGATTCCGGCGGCGGAGGACGCCGATGGTTGACACCGCGGCGGGAGGGATTTTGGAATTTTCTTTCTTTTGATTTTCCGAAATGCTATTAAGCTTTAGAAAACTCGAGAAAAATACCAAATAAATTTTGAAAAATCCAGAAAATTCTGGGAACTATCTGAAGCTATTATAGACTTAATAAAAATATGTCCCACTCATTTTAATAAGTATATTTTGCAAAGGTACAATTTGATTTTGTAGGAGGTTTTAATTCCTTCTAAAATCCAGAAAAAATTAATATAATCTCATATTTGACTTAAGGAAGTGAAATACATTGGTTTAAGCTTTTAGGAATGCAATAAATTTAATTTTGACTTTTACACAATAAAGTTTAAAATTTTTCTTAAATCAGATTTTAACATAATTCAGAAAATTCAATAAACTCAGTTAAATTTTCAATAAAGGGACAAAATTTTGGGATGTTACAAACCTACCCCCTTAAAGGAAATCTAGCCTCGAGATTTGCAATCGCTAACAAAAGAGATGGGGATGGCTGGTCTTTAAGTCTTCTTCTCGCTCCCGGTGGCTTCGTCCTCGGTGTGATTGCTCCACCGAACTTTGCGAGAATCGATGGTCTTCCTTCAGTCCGGCGTTCTGTCTCGAGAATCTTGATTGGTTGCTCCGATAGGTGAGGTCATCTGGAGGTCCAAGGTTTCGGTGCGGCTTGCTCGTGGGTACTCGGAGGCACTTCTTTAAGCGTGAGACATGAAAGACATTGTGCACCACGACATGCTTGGCGGCAAGTCTAAGCGATATCGATCGCACCTTTTCGGTCGAGAATCTTGAAAGGGCCCACATATCGCGGTGCAAGCTTTCCTCTAACTTGAAACCTTTTCACACCTCTCGAGTGGGGATACCCTAAGATAGGCGTAGTCCCCGACCTCAAAGGTCGGTCTCGGCGGCGGTTATCCGCGTAGCTCTTCTCGTCGAGACCGGGCGATCTTGATCATCACGATCTTCTTCACTTGATCTTCTGCGTCTTGCAGCAGTTTGGTCTGTTTCTTGGGGTTCACCTTGCGATCCCAAAGCAAGGGGTTCTGCACTTTCGACCATACAAGGCTTGAAGGGTGCCATCTGCAGTCGGCTTGGTAGTTGTTATTATACGAGAATTCCGCATAGGCGTTGAACGGTCCCAAGCTGTTCCGAAATCCAGCGTACAAGCCCTTAGCATATCCTCGAGTATCGATTAACTCTTTCTGTTTGACCGTCCGTGCTGGGATGGTAAGCGATCTGGCGAGCTTACTACCCAACTCTTCGTGCGACCTTTGCCAAAATCGAAGTAAAGCGACTACCTCGATCGACACTATCTTCTTGGGTACGCCATACGGGCACACAATTCGAGACATGTCTGATTCAGCCAACTTGCTTCCGAATAAGTGGTCTTGGTGGTATGAAGTGAGCTACTTTAGTCAATCATCTATGATTACCCAAATTGAATCATAACCCGATTGTGTCCTTGGGAGTCGGTTATGAAATCCATACCAATTTCTTCCCACTTCCATTCGGAATCGGCAATGGTTGTAAGAGTCCCGCTGCCTCGATGTTCAGACTTTGACTCGGCGGCAGTGTCGCAGAGCCGATGAACTCTGCGATTTCCCTTTTCATACTAACCCACCAATATCTTTCCCTCGGATCTGGTACATCTTGGTACGACACAGGTGGATTGAGTATGGGGTATCATGAGCCTCTTTCGTAATCGGGTTTTGATTTCACGATTATTCGACACAGATGCGGTTCTCGAACCAAACGTGCCATGTTCATCTTATTTGAATCTGGCGCTTTGCCTCTCCTCATATTCTTCTTGATTTCTTGAATATCCTCGTCCACAATCTGAGCTTCCTTAATTTGATCAGGTAAGCCGGGTCGCACTTCCAGTGTGGTGAGGGTGCTTGGTCCCGTTGGGTTTAGACTTAGGCAGGCGACTCCTCCGAAGTCGGGTCCGGTCTTCTTTCGATATCACCATGTTTGCATAAGACTTCTGCTTAAGGCATCGGCTACTACATTCGCTTTTCCGGTGGTAATGTATACCGATGTCGTAGTCCTGATCAACTCCAACCATCTTGTTTGCCTCAAAGTTGAGTTACGCTGGGTGAAGATATACTTCAAACTCTTATGGTCCGTGTATACTTCACAACGGTTACCAATAAGGTAGTGGCGCCAGATTTTTAAGGCGTGCACTACTGCGGCTAACTCCAAGTCATGAGTAGGATAATTGCACTCATGAGGCTTGAGTTGACGCGATGCATAAACTACCACTTTGCCTCTTGCATCGAACACGGCCTAAGCCTAGCGCGAGGCGTCACTGAAAACCTCGAAGCCTTTATGCACGCCGGCAAGGCGAGCACGAGTCTTGAGACTAGTCTCTTCTTAAAGTGCGGAAACTCGCCGCAAGCCTTCGTCCATTCGAACTTCTTTTCCTTTTTCAGCAATTGGGTCATTGGCTTGGCTGTCTCGGAGAATCTCGCTATGAACCGACGGTAATAACCCGCAAGTCCAAGAAAGCTCGACCGACATTACGGACTTTGGTGGCTTCCACTCCATTCTCGCTTCCACCTTGGAAGGATCTCTGCGATTCCTTGGTACATTACAATATGTCAGGAAGGCAACCTCTTTTGCCGAATTCACACTTATCGAATTTGGCGAAAAGTCGATGCTCTCTAAGCTTTTCGAGTGATCTGAGGTCTTTGCTCGTGCTCTTCTTCGTTCTTGGAGTAGATGAGGATGTCGTCGATGAAGATTACTACGAACTTGTCCAAGTATTTCATGAACACTTTATTCATCATGCTCATGAAGTAGGTGGTGCATTGGTCACCCAAATGACATGACCGTGAACTCATAATGCCCATATCGGTGGAGAAGGCGGTCTTAGGAATGTCTTCTTCACGAATCTTCGGTGATGGTATCTCGATCGCAGATCAATCTTGGAGAAGATACTGGCTCCTTTCAACCGATCGAGCAGTCATCGATCACGGGGAGGGTATTTATTCTTGATGGTGGCGTCATTGAGTGCTCTGTAGTCCACACATAGCCTCGGACTCTCATCCTTCTTCTTGACGAACGGGACGGGTGCTCCCCAAGGCGATGAACTAGGTCGGATATACCCTTGTCTTCTAATTCCTTGAGTTGATTCTTCAATTCCGCTAACTTCGTTAGCGGGCATCCGATATGGTCTCTTGGAAATCGGGCGGTGCACGGGACTAGGTCAATCACAAATTCGATCTCCTATCCGGTGGCATCCTGGCGGTTCCTCGGGAAAAACATCAGGTACTCCCGTGCGATCGGCACTTCCTCCAATACTTGGAGGTGGAAGAGGGCACATTCTTACGCCTTGAAACTGGGAGAGAAGATTACTTCCACGCCTTGGTCATTGGTGAGGTGATGGATCGGTAGCACAATCGATCCGACCTCGATTCTTGGCTAACAGTTCATCCCGAGAATGACGTCTAATCCTTGCGATTCCAAAACCAAAAGATCGGCGAGAATCGGGTCCCATCTATGAGCAATTCCACTTTGGGGCACAAAGTCCTGCTCTCATTTACGCTCCAGGAGTGAACTATCATAGGGTTGCTAAGGGTTACCCCGCCCAACCCATGCTTATCCACAAAAGTTTTTGACACAAAGGAATGCGATGCTCGGAATCGAAAAGAAGCGATCTTTGGTGCTCGAATTGACAAGGAACATACCCAAAGACGACATCAGTGCGGCTGGGCCTCTTCCGTATCACGTGGTTCACTCGCCCTTTGATGAAGGTGCGGCCTGCGGCCCAGTTACGACTTCGAGGCTCTCGAAGTTGCCGCCGCTTGAATCTTCTTAGGGCATGCCTTGGCAAAGTGCCCAGTTCCTTGCGATAGTAGCGAGTCAATCCGTCGACGGCGGATGCGCTTACAGCCACCGGTTCTTTGGTGCGGTTGCCGGGAGGCTAGCGGCGTGGCTTGAAGCGGCGGGCGGTGGTTGAGGACTTGAACTCGCTGGGTGGTTCTTGAAGTTCTTTGCCACGGGTGCGAACTTGTTTGAGTGGGGAGAATATCGCGATTCTTGAAAGAACTTCGAGTTGTTTCTCCGTCCGCCATCCTTTTCTTCCGGTCTCCATTTCCATGTGCTTGCCCTCTGGCGGATGGCCTTACTGACTAGCTGGTGGAAGTCCAGTATAGTCACCCGATATCAGTTGTATTGATATGTTGTCATTCAGGCCCTCCATGAACCTTTCTTGCTTGGCTTCGCCGGAAGCCACATCCTCTGGCGCATAGCGGGCGGTTGGTTAAACTTCATGCGTACTCATCATTGACAAGCACGACTTCCTTGGCGCAGAGATCGAACTCCTTCTTCTTCAATGCCATGGTGCCAGTGGGGATATGAGCTTTGCGAAAGCTTTGCTCGAACTCGATCCACGTCACCGTCTGCGGGTTGGCGTGTGAAGCGGTGAAAGTGTCCCACCATTGAGATGCGGGCCCGTTCAGCTGATGGGAGGCGAACAGACTCGCTCTCGATCGCTGCACCGAATGTCCGACTTCTTGCCAATCGACTGAGCGATCGTCGGCGTCCATCGGTTCAAAGATCTGCCGGCGAAGGTGGGTGGCTTGATCCTCGGAACACAGAGAGGCGATTGGGAGGCACTTGGGCGAGTTGATGATGAGCACGAGGGTTGTTGATCGCCCGAGCTAAGAGCTGGATCAACTGGGTTTGATTGGCCATCAACTGTGCCCAATCTGGTCCTGCCGCTGGCGGGGGTGGTGGAATCGGAGCGGACTGGCTTCCTTGTGCTCCGGGGTTGGCGTTGTCCATGTTGGGGTTTCTTCTTGTGTTCACCATCTAATGAGACTTTCAGATTTAGAGAGAGAACTAAAGGAAAGGTTCTAGTAACAATCCCACCAAAACAACACACAAGAGCAAGGAAAACCCAGATAAGAGCCAAATAAAACTTTTTATTATAATAGTCTTCGTGGTGTTTACAAAGGTCTCTGACTCACGGATAGCGTTCTAAAACTCGGGTGGTCTACACACTAGCGCTGCGCTCGAGTCTCCTCGGAAAAGGTCGGAATCGGTGGAACCGGCATCCTCTGCACGAGCTCGGCAAGTTCCTCTTCGCGTGCGCGGAGCCTGGCGTGCGGTGTGCGGCTCGTCCAGGTGGTGCGGTACATGTGGTCCATGGACTTGGTGTACTCCACCGATCGTATGAGGCGGGGTTGCTCTCATACTCTGTAGGCGAAGTCATTGGCAGCCCACAAGGGAGTCTTCATGGGAAGTAGCGAAGTCGGTGCGCAGCAAGTCTCGGCGTAGATGTTCCGCGGTGGCGAATGGCCTCTCGGCTGCATCCCGAACTCCATCGAAGAAGGTGGCCCGGTAGAGTGCGTCGAACACGTAAATGGCTCCGTGTGCTCGAAATCCTTGAAGATCTTCACTTCCACTCTCCAGCGTTCCTCGTCTCCATACATGCCAACGTATCCCTGGTAGAGAGGGTGCAGGCGGAAGTTGAGCTCTTGCATGAGGTTTGCAGATCGTCGTGAAGAGTCCGGCAAGGGTTCCGTGGGAGACGCGGTGGGTTGCTCCATCTAAAATTTGGAAGGGAGAGGAGTTAGTAATCGGTTTTGTTAAAGAGACTTGAGAAAAGGAGAGATAATTTAAAAGCGCATTTCTTATTAAAATATATCCTTAAAGCTGGTCTCTTGCTAAGGTCACGTCTTAGAGTCATTGTTGCTCTGATACCATTTCTGTCGAGACCCGGAATAACAACTCCGAGCCCCTCTGTGTAAATCGCACTATCCCGTGAAAAGCTAGTGCACACAAAGCTCACAAGAATGTATATCATGCAAAAATAACCACGAGATATTATTAAACGAAATTACGGCCTGAAGGCCAAGTCTTACAATAAGGCACTAGGCCAACAAAGTAAACAAAACAGCGGAAATAAAGTAAAGGTGGCAGCACAGTCCATCCAGCCTCCCACAGGCGAATGACTGTAAGACGCATTCTACTCGCTGAAGTAGTCCTCACCGTCGAAGTCGCCCTCGAGGTCTGGCAACAGATTTAGCAAGGTGAGTACGAAAGTACTCCCAAGGTAAGCAAGTAAATGCTTACGCAAGTTACACCAGGAAATATAACAGATTTGATGTATGCATAAGGGATTTCAAAGGAAGCTTAATAGGGTAATGTGCGGAAAGCAATACTTGAATTTAAATAACGTAAGTGCGAAAAGCTGAATTTAAATACAGTATATGAAACATTGTTTTTAACAAGTAATATCGTTAGTGTAGGCTTCAACCCACACTAACCTAACCACGGGAATCCACCCGGACCATTACCAAATCCAACATTTGTTTGCCAAAACCAAGTTTTATGAAAATTCAAGTCTAATCTGTGAAGACTCTACTCAGCATGTCCATGACCGTGGACACGGCTATCCAGATAGTTTGTTACTCTGCAGAGGTATACAACTTTACCCACAAGACATTCCCTCTCACTTGAGCCACGCGATCAACACACTGCCTTAGGTGTGCGGCGGAGAGTTCATGACAAGGCATTCGATGATTCATAGCCAACATAATCACGCCGCCACTAAGGTTTCACCACAACTCGAATCCACGAGTTGGAGCCCTCTCGGTGCCATGTGAGACTTCCCACGACCTACGCGCGCTCACATTCACCTATAGCGAGACTATGATTGGAACTTCACAAATTACTTAGCAGTCCGTCCCATACCGGACTTGTGGTAGTCTGAAGTGACTTCGTAAAATAATTCACGAAGCGGTCCTTACGTTGATTTAGGCTCAACCACATACCCCGTACGATAATCAACCGGTGTCACCAAACACGAGGCATACCGGTACCCACCACCTAACCATTAGCCTAAGTCCAAAACATGTTTTCTATTTTCATTTTTAAATAATTTCCGTAAAACCACCCTTGACTTACTGAAGTCAAGATATCGAATTTCAAAGTCCGTCATTTCATGTGAAAGATCGATCCCACCTAAAATTATACTAAGCCAGGCTAAGCATTTCTATAAAAATTTCTAGTCAATACTATGGTACTAACTAGTTTTCAGCTAGGGTGACAAGGTATATGAATTCAAGACTCAAATTGGCCATATACAAAGGATCATGGGTATATCTAAAATTCAAATCAAATTTGAATTACATTTGGATAAAGATAAGCATGCATATACAGTAAAACAATATAACTAATTTAAATTATTAGGTTCAACATGGTCAAAGGTGTAACTTGCCTTGATCGAAGTCCTGCTGCGATTCGTCGAATTCAAACTCTCCGGAATCGTCAATATCTAACGAGAAATCAATTCAAAGCAAATTCAAAACAAAAAATTCAAATGGAATCCAAATAACTTCCAAAATTATCAAATAATTTGGGAGACAGAATTCTAAATTTTTGGATGTGGGTCAACAATTTTTAAAAAGGAAATGAGGCTTTTAAAAGAAATTGGAAGTTTTAATTTGAATTTAAAACTTGGAATTACAAAATATATTCAAATCAAATTTAAATAAGTTTCAAAATTTCAAAATTATTCCAGAAATGGATAGATCATGATTTTAGAAAATTTAGAAATTTGAATGGGTCAATTTGGAGTTAAAATGCAAAAGTTATAGCCTTCCAAAGTTTGAATTCAAAATAAAAGAAAAAGGGTATTTTCTGGATTTATTTTTAAACCGAAAAGGATTTATGACGTCAGCACGAATTGTTTTTCTAAAGGAAATTATAGATTATGACGTCAGCCCTAGGATTAATATATTCGGAGAGGTCGACAGTGGGGCCCGGTGTCATGGACCGAGTCCATGGACCCGAGGAAGGGTGAGGTGGCGGGCGCGCGGGAGCGGTGGCGGCGGCGTGGCGCCACGGGGCTGCCGCGTGGTCGCCGCGTGGTCGCCACGCCACGGCTTTATGCCGGCGTGGCGCGCGCGAGGTGGCGTGGCGGCGGCGGGTGGCGCGGCGTGGCGCGCGTCCGCCGCCACTGGCCGCCACGCCGCCGCTGCCGGCCCGACGGCCGACGTGGCTCGCCGGCGACGGCGGCGCTTCGGGCCGATGGTCGCCGAGCTCGGTGAGTGGCGCGCGCCGAGGGTACCAAAGCGATGAGGAGAACGCGGGAGTGCGTCGGTACCTTGCACGGAGGCCGAGGATGACTGGAGAGGGAAACCGGCGGAGAGGGGCGGCGGTCGGAGAAGCCTTCACGGCGGCGGAGTAGCTCCGGTGGTGCACGTGCCCGGGGAGGTGGTCGCCGAGGGTCGCCTGGGCACCAGCAAGGCCGGGAGGTGTCGGCGAGGCGAGGGGCTCGAGCGGCGGCGATTGCTCGCCGGAGTTGCTTGAGCCGCGGAGGGAAATCGCGCAGGGGACCTTCGGGTGGATTAAGTGCTCTGGAGGCTCGGGGTGGCGGTGTGGGTAGAGGACCTCGGGCACCTCTTTTATAGGTCGGGAGGGGTAACGGCGCGCGAAGTTCGCCGGAGTGCAACGGGCGGAAAGTTTATTGCGACGGCGGTAATGGCTGTGATTATGCGTGATTATGCCCGTAATGGACGCGGTGGAGGTGCAATTGCGATCGGCCGTTGGCGCGGGCATAAATTTGGAAGAAACCGAAGCTTTAAAAGCTTGGTTTGCGGCAAGAATGGCGGCAGCGCGGAGATCGCGCGAGGAAGAAAGGAAAGGGCGGGGACGGAATCGACGAGTGGGGCCCGCACGTCGAGAGAGAAAAGAAAGGAAGGGGCGAGGGGGACGGTCAGATGCTTGACGGGTGGCACGGGGGAGAGATCGGGACCGCTGGCGCATTGCGAAGGGGTAAGTGAAGGGGGACGGCTGAGATCCGATCCGACAACGGAGATTAGATCGGGCGGTTGGTGCTAAGTGGGAAGGCGGTCACGATGAGGTACGGCAATAGGGGCGGCTTGGATAACACCACGTGGCGGCAGGAGCGGAGAGGAGCGGTGAAGCGGTAAGTGGGTGCGGCGGCGAGGATTAAATCCGCGCGGAGTGGGCGGTCCGATGTGCGACACGCGTCGCACGCGAGAGAGGAAGGCGGGAGAGGGTTTAAGTTAGATCGGACGGTGAGGGGATTCCGCGGGCGGAGGGGACGCCGATGGTTGACACTGGCGGCGGGAGGATTTTGGAATTTTCTTTCTTTTGATTTTCCGAAATGCTATTAAGCTTTAGAAAACTCAGAAAAATACCAAATAAATTTTGAAAAATCCAGAAAAATTCTAGGAACTATCTGGAGCTATTATAGACTTAATAAAAATATGTCCCATTCATTTTAATAAGTATATTTTGCAAAGGTACAATTTGATTTTGTAGGGAGGGTTTTAATTCCTTCTAAAATCCAGAAAAAATTAATATAATCTCATATTTGACTTAAGGAAGCTGAAATACATTGGTTTAAGCTTTTAGGAATGCAATAAATTTAATTTTGACTTTTACACAATAAAGTTTAAAATTTTTCTTAAATCAGGATTTTAACATAATTCCAGAAAATTCAATAAACTCCAGATTAAATTTTCAATAAAGGGACAAAATTTTGGGATGTTACAAACCTACCCCCCTTAAAGGAAATCTCGCCCTCGAGATTTGCACTGGCTAGCAAAAGAGATGGGGATGGTGGTCTTTAAGTCTTCTTCGCTCCCGGTGGCTTCGTCCTCGGTGTGATTGCTCCACCGAACTTTGCGAGAATCGATGGTCTTCCTTCCGTCCGGCGTTCATTGTCTCGAGAATCTTGATTGGTTGCTCCTGATAGGTGAGGTCATCCTGGAGGTCCAAGGTTTCCAGTGCGGCTTGCAGAGAAAGACACCACAGGAAAACAGCTTTTAAACCTGCACATCGCCTCCAGCCTCAAAGCTAAGCATTCCGTCTCCATTCAGAGTTTCGCCTACAACCAACGAAGCAGAAAACATGAGACACCGTACAGTACGCCAATAATCTCGCAACATACGTACGCCTGACACAAATTACTAAAGAAAAAAACATCAACGTATACGGTTGGTCGTATATATGCTTGTGTATAGTATATGACAGTGCGCCTTTTTAACAAAAGAAAAAAGGTAAGATGAAAGCATTACAATAAGCCCGCGAGCATATACAATTACAGGTACGTAGCTTAATTGCAGATATGATGCATAGCACATCGATCTGCTTTCGGCAGGGCATCGATCCCCAGGAAAGGAGAGGAGGGGACGCGATATGCATTATGCAATATGCTGCTGCCATTCTTGAGAATGGCACAACACATGACGATAATGTAATGTTATTAGGGAATAGATGTTGAGAGAATTGAGTTCCTCTCTTGCACAGAAGAAAAACTCTACCGCTAAAATCTTTAACATTTCATGTGTTTCCATACAAATATTAATACAAATAGTACTGATTTGCAAACAAACCTGTGGATCCGCCACTGTAACATACACCTGTCGAGAGGTGATGGGGAGGGACAGAGAAAGAATGTTGTCGGTCATGCATGCCTGTGGACTTTTTCTCCTTGTTTCTGATTTTCTGTTTTGGACTTTGGAGCATTATCGCTTGTTCCTTTTTCCATGCATGGGATTTAGGTCCATTCATATTGATTTTAAGTTTTAGTTTACAAATAGTAATAGTTTATAGATCGAGAAGTTTGTAGAGAGATAGATACTTATATACGATTTTAGTAGATGTAAATGAAATCACTATACTGTGTACTACAATGATTAATAGATCTTGTTTTAAAAAAGACACTCTATTTAACCACTAGGTACCGTAAAAAAACAACTTAAACCTCTCCTAGTGCTAGCTAGCTGCTGTGGTCCAATCACAAGCCATTTATCCTAAATTACGCGGCGTATTTTGATGTACCCATGCATAAGATAAGAGCCTTCCTGTTCTTTTCTCACAAAAAAAAGAGGGTGTATTGTTGTTACCATCAAGATTGTCAGTATCGCGATATGTATCGTAGTATCGTACGATCTATCAAAGGTAGATAACACAAATCGTAATGCGGATCGAAATTAGGTAGTATCGCGGTGTGATCGTGATCCACCTCGTAGTATCGTTAGGATCATGATCCTGACAACAAACTATAATATATATAATTTTTGATATTACCTATTGTTAATTTAAGTTACACTAGTTTACTTTGTTTTGTTTTATTATTTACATGTTGGTATAAGGTAAAAAAGTATTATCTTTAACATATTGCATTTTTGTATCATTAGTTTATTAAAAATAATTTAAAAGTTTCAAAAATCATCCTTAATTCAATATATTATGCATAAGTGTACTCAAAATTACAAAATTAAATTCAAAAAATAATTAATAACTTTGATTACCACCAACCCCATCCCATATGAATGTGCTTCCTCCACTCCACTAGCAAATAATTAATTAATAAAGCAGGGCAATGCAATGCACCTATCAGGTACTAGTACTGCCATTGGAGCTGGGGTGGTCGAGAACACAGTAAAACCGTTGATTCGAGAACACAGGAAAACTAAGGTCTTGATCTTTGCGGTTTCGAAAAGTCGTTTTTAGCTTTTACTACAGTAACTAATTTTTAAACGGAGTATTTTTTTAAAATGATGTCTACAAGTTAATTATATTACACATTAAAAAACTAATATCTGTATCATCAAAAATTACAAACGAGTATCTCTCTTTCCGCAATCTCTGTTGCAAACAGCCAAAAAACCATCAGCCGCAGCCAAAAGTTATCAGCCGTAGCAAAAAAAAAAACAGATCCTAAGTGAATGGTTGTTCCGACGGGCTGCAGAAAAAAATAGGAAAGTTTAGAAATAGTTATGAGTGAATTCTTTTCCCTTCAAAATTCCTATGAAAACCATTGCAATAGGAAGCCAGTCCTATGTTTTTTCTATACCCTATCCCTACATTCCAAAGAAGTGAACAGTAAAATTTCTTATATGATTTGGATTCCTGTATTTTCCCTAAAAAATCATACTATCCTCGGTTTGATTCTCCATCATCTAGCACTGCTCGACAAAACAAGTGGGTTCTTCGTCATCTTTTCAAAGCTGACAACTTTTGCCCCTAAAGAAAACGTTTATGCGAACGAATCGAATATCGATAAACCGCTATTAAATTCTTTTTTTGTTAGAGGAGTGCTGAAAAAGAATAGAACTACTGTCGCAAAAAAGTTGGACCAGCACCTTTATCCCCCAGCTTACGCATGTAGAATAAGGGGGTGATCGTTTTAGCGATGGCTTTTGGTTTTTAGCTGAAATTTTATTGTAGTTGGCTTTTTTTACTGTAGCTGATTTGGCTTTTTGGGCATAATTAAATTTAAAAAAATGTAAAAATAGAAAAAATATGTTAGTCCATCACGGACAATGCAAAGGAACACGGGAAAAAAATAAAAATGCAAAAAAGCCCAAAATATTTAAAAAAATTAAGAAAGAGACGAATTACTGAATAGTGAAAAAAAAGCTGAAACTGAAAAAAAGCTGAAACGAGCGGGGTCTAAGATTAGAGCCCCGTGACTCTTTTATCATCTTGCTAATTAGGTGTGAACATGTCATGGCGCTAGAGAACAACGACGATCAGATTAATTGATTGATTGACTGTTGAAACATAGTATATATGGACTGAGAAGATGGAGCGCATTTTTCATATAATTATCGACTAGTGAGCGATGATGCGTGCACGCTGATTGAACGAGCACCTTGTTTACCAAATAATCTCCTTAAGCAAATTGGATATTTGGATGGTTCCGGGCAACTGAAGGTTCCGGACATTCGCACGTGCGCGCGCCACGTCCGCACGTGCGGACAGTCAACTCTCTCCCTCTCTCTCTCTGTGCGTGTGTATGACGTGTGAGAAACAAGTGCCGTCTATGACGGAACGGGGAAACGGAGAGGAAGAGTCGTCGTCGTCGTCGTCGTCGTCTTCTCACGCGCTTCGACCGGGGGTTAAAAGAGGCAAGGGAAGCCACCACCACCCACCGCTTCATCCCCATTCCTCAGTCCTCCTCTCCCAATAATCCCCGCCCCCTCCTCTCTCTCGGCCTCCGCCGCCTCCCACCTCGCTCGCTTCCCCCGCTTTTGTGCCGCAATTAATTTTGGTTCCATCAATTCTATCGCCGCCTGCGTCGCGCCTTCCGCTCCGATCCGCCGGGGAAAAAATTCTACCTTTTCCCTTTTCGTGATCTCTTGGTTGGATCTGAGGTTTCGAGGCCCCATCTTTTGGTCAAAGCCCAAGGCTAGCTAGCTTTTGCGGGGTGTCGTCATGGATTCCTCACCCACCACGGCGGCGGAAGCGGCCTCGCCGCCGCCCTACTGGTGCTACAGATGCGAGCGCTTCGTGCGCGCCGCGCCGCAGGGGGAGCCCGGGGTCGTCTGCCCCAACTGCGACGGCGGCTTCCTCGAGGAGATGGCCACGCCGCCGCGCCGCGCCGCGGTCTCCGCCTACGTCCACCGCCGGGCGGAGCCCCCGCGCGCCCTCCACGGGAACGAGCTCCGCCCCCGCCGCAACCGGCGCGCCGCCACCTCCGGGGACCGCTCGTCGTACAACCCCGTCATAGTGCTCCGCCGCTCCGCAGTCCTCCCCGGCGACGATGAAATCCCCGGCGCCATGAGCAGCTTCGAGCTCTTCTACGACGACGGTGCTGGCTCCGGCCTCCGCCCCCTCCCGGAGAGCATGTCCGACTTCTTGATGGGCTCCGGCTTCGAGCGGCTTCTCGCCCAGCTCGCCCAGATTGAGTCTGGCGGCTTCGGCGCCATCCGTCCGTGCGAGAACCCCCCGGCGTCCAAGGCCGCCGTGGAGTCCATGCCCGCCATCATCATCGCGCCGTGCCACGTCGGCGCCGATTCGCACTGCGCCGTCTGCAAGGAGCCCTTTGAGCTGGGTACCGAGGCAAGGGAAATGCCGTGCAAGCATATCTACCACCAGGACTGCATCTTGCCATGGCTTGCGCTGCGCAACTCGTGCCCCGTGTGCCGCCATGAGATGCCCGCGGAGGTGACACGGCCTCCGGTGAGTGACTCAGGGGCCGACGACCACGGGAGGAATGCTGGGACTGGGAGTGATGAGGAGACCGTGGGCTTGACGATTTGGAGGCTTCCCGGTGGAGGCTTTGCTGTTGGGAGGTTCGCTGGTGGGAGGAGGGCCGGTGAGAGGGAGCTCCCAGTTGTCTACACCGAGATGGATGGTGGTTTCAACAACGGTGGTGCACCGAGGAGGATCTCGTGGTCATCGAGAGGGAGCCGTTCGTCCGAAAGGGGCATTATTAGACGCTTGTTTCACAACATGTTTGCATGCTTTAGGCATGCCCATTCGACCAATGCTCGGGCCTCATCCTCTTGGTCGGAGAGGGGCTCAGTGCTCGCCGTGGTTTGAGGAGCCGGAGCGCAAGCTGGACATCGGAAGATGGGCATGCTGATGCAATCGCCAGATGATGATTGCTTCACTTGGGGAATTGCAGCTGTTTGCTTTTGTTTGATGTTTTATATATGAATTAAGACAGCAAGAAAGAAGAGGATTTGTAGAGCAAAGTTGCTGTTCTGTACATAGAGCAGATATAGAAATGTTGCAAGGGAGGTATCATTGGGTTTGCATACTCAAGATGGTCTTCCTGTTGCATTTTGGAATATGAGCAAGAGAATTATGGTTACTTAGACAAGCATTCGGATATTTGGCGCCTAAATTGCTGGTAGCAATCAATAACTTATTTGAATTCCATTCTACTCAACGTGGCACGTTCTATTGTACTGACAACCGATTGAAGGTTTTAGATGTTACTGCAGCGATTCAATAAAATGTCACTCAAGAGATATTTTGTGCTTCAGCCTACAGCTTGTTCAGTTCTTCTTGGATTGGAAATCATTGTCTTGATCAAGGGAATCTTTTCATCCTTGTTTTCTAGCAATCTTCACTAGGGACAGGAGCCGAGATTGTCTTGTTCAAGATTCCTAATGACTTGACTGCTTTTCGGATGCTCTCTTCGTATCGTCATCGTCCTTACATTCTTGTCATAGTTTCCAAATGATTATCATTAGGGAAAAATCTCCATCAATTCTGTCGACGTTCCTTCCAGAAGAAAAAGATCTAATATCTCTTCTGTATGTGAAGCAGAAGTGCACAACATCCATTAGGATGTAATGATGTAGCTAAACTGCTCAAGTAAACATATAAATTCATTTCAGCTCTATTTGGTAGTTTCGTCAGAAACAAGATATCTCTGTATAGTCGAAGTACGGCATAGTTGCATACCTTCAGTCTATTTTTACCTAGTGTTTTACTTGCCTGACACCACTGCCCTAATAAAAGAAGAATGAGCCACTCGAGTTTATCCACATTTGTTGCTTTAGCAGATTACGTGGGCATACCTGTTTGTCATGTAAGTTGTGACTGGATAATCCAAGTGGAAAGTGTATAGACTATTATGAATAAGAAGCTTCCAGTTTCACCTGAATATCATTGTCCTCTGAATTTGTTCTTTTTCTATTACTATATTCTACATTCGTTAATCACTGATGCACAGCCTATCCTATTCTCTATGTTTCCATTCAGGTGCTGCTAAGATGATCTTCATTTGGTCATAGGCAGTATTTCTGTCCAGACTTTGCAATCGATCGATGGGGATTTTTTTCTTCATATTTTTTTCTGTCCAGACTTTGCCAGTATGTGGGAGAAAGAAACTATTGGCTAGTGTCATTGCGGTTACATTATGATCGCAACTTGCAAATATCGGTTACATTAATATCGTCTCCAATATGCCTAGCTAGCTAACTAAAAACTCCATGATGGCTAGGATGATGACGCCGCCGCTCATTTGCTGCACCCTGCTCCTCCTCTCGCTGCTGTGCTTCCAGCAGGCAACCGGCCATGGCGGCATCGACGACGGCGACGGTGGCGACACTACTCCCGCGTCGTCTGCTGACACGTCCAACAGGTCATTTGGTTGAATGGATTAGAAGTTAGGCTTATTTGAGTTTTTGGTAGAGGGATGATTTTATGTTATAGAACAGCGAGCGTCAGACCACTCAGACCCAGTTAGACTAGTGTAATGCATGTGATCAAACCGGCCATTTGATGTTCTGGTCTGTTCATTGCTTCTTTTGCTCCCTTGGCTATTGGGCTTGTATTCGATGGTTGTTTTCGTTGTGCATCTGATTTTCTTAGCTTTCTATAGCTTTCTAGTGAAGAAACTTTTATGTTTAAAAGAAATTAATTTTGTTTAAGTTGAATAAAAAGGTAAAATGATTCACACTTTACATCTGCCCTCGTTCCTTCAGAAGTCATGTCAACTCTAGATTGATGTCCGCCATCGTTCTTTCAGTAGTCATGTTAACTCTGGATAAAATCCCCACTTATTTTGCCTTAAAGCCAGCTTCTGCTTCTGGCTTCTACTTTTTTTCACTATTCAGTAATTTCATTTTTTTTCTAGTCTTTTTAGATTTTTTAGGTTTTTTTGCCTTTTCTTTTTTTCTTGTATTTTTTTGCATTATCTGTGATGGACTAACATGTTTTTTCTATTTTTAAATTTTTTAAAATTTAATTATGCCAAATAAGTCAACTCAGTTACAGTAAAAAAAATAAGCCAGTTACAGTAAAAAAAAGTTATAAATCATCGCTATTCCGAATGCCTCCCAAGTAGCATGAGATTAGAAGAGTTTTAAGTTGTGCAGCTAGAATAATGTTAATTAGAGGTTAGTCGGGCCCGGAATTACTATATATATTTTAACTCTCAAGCATACATGAAGGCAGAGTGTTGGGGAGGACTAACGATTCGGCTGAAATTCCACTTGCTAGCTAGTACTATGCAATTTCATTTTCGATTGAAATCGAAATATGTGTGCTCAGCGAAATAATGAGAGCTAATCACGTGCCGTTCTAATCAGTGAAGTGGTCAAAACGATGACATGACGCTGAAATGGATGTTCTTAATCAATTAAAAAGGAGAGGAAAAGCAGCTTGGATGAACAAGCACGTGGTGGTAATGGATCGGTGTTGCACGCTCTTGCTCGGCCACGTCAGCGCAACGGCCAACTGTCCAAGCCACGTGGACCCACCTCGCGTGACCCGGCATGGGACATAAAGTACCCTGTGCCACGTGACTACACGTTACAGAGCTGTAAGTTCAGCAGTGGAACCCCAATTATCACCCCGTACTTTGTGGCCTTCGATGGGCCCAACTTGGGGCTACCATGACCCAAACCAAATTACTCCATTGAAGCCCATCTCTTTTTTTCACTCGAGTCCAAATTTACCTATGTCCTTGCCGATGGCCAACCCATTCATACAGGCTTTTAGCTTTGATTTATAAATAATAATAACTTATAAAGAGAGATACTTATATACGATTTTAGTTGATATAAATAAAATCATTGTAGTATTTATTACAATTGACTAGTAAACTATGTCTTAAAAAAACACTCTGTTTGAAAGCTAGGTACTGTAAAAAAAATTTACTTTTAGAAGCTAATATAAACAGGGCTTACAAGTTTGCCGTTACCAAAAAAACTACCAGTTTGCCCTTCAGAAAATACGGTGCAAGTTTTGTCCTTAACCCTCCCCTCCAAAAAAAAGGGAAAATGGCCTCGCATTACAAGGCCCAATGTATTGGCTAGGTTCTTTTGGGCTTCATACTTATGGTTTATGACTTTTGCTATAGTTAGTAGCTTTTAAACAGTGCATCTTTTCAAGATGAAATCTACAAGTCAATTATAGTAGACACTATACTGATCAAAATTGCATAGCTATCCCACTTCCATCCACCAATTACCAACTAGGCCCATGATACTTGTCAGTTTTGACAACTTTATTTTATCCTGAATACATGTTGATTTTTGAATAAATACTTTTTTATTAATATGGTACAAAAATAGATGAGAAAATTACAAAAATAATACTCTGCCACCAATTCATTTAGTAATAGGGTTTATGTCATCAAATGAATTGGTGATAGGAACATGTCGCCAAATGATCCTTGCGGCTAAATGAATCAGTGACAAGACAACCACTCAAATAATACTGTATCATCAAATCATTTGATGACATGTTGACTAGGAAGGTCCTGTCACCAAATGATTCAGCGACATGGCCCTATCGCCAAATGAATTGGCGACGGGAGCTACCACACCAGCCTGTTGTTAATTCATGTGGTGATAGGGCTTCTATCGGCAAATGAATTAGCAACAAAGTATTATTTTTGCAATTTTTTGCAACTATTTATTTTGTCATATTAATTAAAAAAAGTGAGTTATTTTTAAAAAATTCAATACTTGTTACTTCCCTATTCATAATTTCTCATTTTGCCCATATTTGTTACTTCCCCTCCCATTCCACCCAGGGTCAAAAGGAATAGTTCTTAATGGCAGTTTTGTCTTATTGGATTTAAAAATAATAATTTTGTAGGCAATCGTGCCTCCGTTAGGAGTGTCAAGTATTTGCGAAAGGAGGACTAAAAGTGTGTGCTGTTTGGTTATTAGAGGCCAGAGTTCGAATACAAGTAATTACATGTTGGGTGAATATTTAGTTTTTTCCATTGTCCACCCCTTTGTATAGGGCTCTTTTTGCGGCTCTGGATACCATTAGTCCTATGGGAATTAGCATGTGCTTCTAGCAGTGGCAGTGACACAGTGGGATGAGTCTGATATGTCTTCATTAGTAACTCATTATTCTTCTCTGCCGTGAGAAGAGTGGTAATTAGCTCCAAATACTTTTTGTAATTGGCCTAACGATACTGCTGCTGGAGCGTCTTATGAGTAGGGTGAAAAGTGCTCAAAGTCTTGTCAATCTTTTCAGCGTTTGTGATCTTCTGATTACAGAATCTGAGCTTAACGACAAGTTTGTGAATAATAGAATTGTATGCAGACACCTTGAAATCCTGGAACTTGATGTTGGTCCATTCACGCTGTGCTTCAGGTAGCATGACGGATCTCTGCTGGTTATACCTCTCCTTCAAGGAGTTTCGTAGTGCCAGTGGGTCCTCTTTCAGAAGATACTCAGACTTCAAGTCTGGTGGATGTGGTGCCTCAAGAAGTGTGGTGCTGCACATTTGGTATTGATAATCTATCTCTTGATATTGATCTAAATTCTAGTGGATTCATCTACCACATTCATAGAATTGCACAAGGAACATGCTAGCAAAATTTTCAGACTAATCTTAGATTAGAATCACTAGAGCATGGCATTGCAAGCAGATCTAATATCAATCTAGATTGGAATAAAAATTGCAATGTGTAATAGATCTATTCGTGATTTGCATACCTTTCACCTTGGAGGGCGATTTGTACTGATAACGTGTTAAGAAATCGATGGAGAAGTAGATGAGCAGTAACGCAATCCACTCAATCAATCGCGAAGAACAATAGATAAATCATAGGAGACACTAATTGAGAGAGAACAACAGAACATAGTCTTTATTAATTCTCAGATATGTTTATATGGTACAATTCCTCTCTACTTAGAGTCTAAACCCGCCAGGGACAATTCTGGTATTCGTCCATACTGGAACCTTCTAGGTTTCGTAAACATATATGCGAAATGAAGGTGATTAAGAGGCCGCTCGGTTGGGCTGAAATTGTACTGTAGCTGGATAAAATTACACTGTAGCCGACGCTGACTTATTTAGTATAATTAATTTTTTTAAAAAAATCTAAAAATAGAAAAATAGATTAGTCCATCACGTATAATGCAAATAAATATAAAAACTCAAAGAATACCAAAAATAAAAAAATAAAAATTATAAATAGTAAAAAAAATGAGCTAGGAGTTGGAAGCTCAGAACATAAATGAGAGAGGGCGACGAAGGTTTCATTCTCCGTTTCTGCAAGTGAAGAAGGTGAATTAATTTGGTAGCTATCCTGTAGTACTCAGAGTAGCAGTGAGAATTGTACCCGCGTACTGTTCATGCGTGGTACAAGCAACAGTTGCAACAATCAAGGTCCTAGTCGTACGTAGCTAGCTTAAAAAGGGGCGTAATAGAAGAGATCAGAGAGTAAACATGTCTGTGGCCATGTGGTGAAGGCAGTGTTTTACAGTGCCGTCAGATTAGAGGAGTACTGCTGCTAGTACACCAGCTTGCCAGTTGCATGCTCTGTTCCCACATAGTTGATGAACAATTAATGGGAATGCCATATAGACAGAAAAAACCCTCGCCATTGGATTGGATCTGCTTGAAGGTTCATAGGCTGCCATCTAGCAAACATGTTTGTGGTGGATCCTGTCTGGCGTCATTGCGGAATGCCGTTCTTCGCTGAATGCCCATTTTCTTTTTCATTAGTTATCCCCACTCGTTTCGATTTTTTTCGACTTCTGCTTCCAGTTTCTATTTTTTTCACTATTCAGTATTTCGTCTTTTTTTGAATTTTTTTAGATATTTTAGGCTTTTTTGTATTTTCTTTTTTTCCCATGTTTCTTTGTATTGTTCCTAATGGGTTAACATGTTTTTGTTCTATTTTTACATTTTTTAAAAATTAATTATGCCCAAAAAGCCAAATCAGCTACAGTAAAAAAACTAACTACAGTAAAATTTCAACCAAAAGTCAGAAACCATCACTAAAACAAGCGCCCCCTAAGGGTTTAGAGTTGTCTCTAGCGCTATCTTTGACGTCAAAGGATGAGGCGGCGACTTGGACATCATGGATGTGCGGGAGAACCAGGTTGTGATGTCTGGGGAGGGTGAGGAGATTGGCCCTCACACATTTACATGATTAGTGCTATATCATTTTTTCCCTTCAAATTTGGCCCTCACACATTTTTTTTTGCAATTCTAGCTTCGTCCCCGAGCTTGGCAGGCGACATGTCTTCTGCCGCACCATCGTAACTCAGTAGGATGACAGGAGCATGGTAGGTGACTCGGTGGCCGATTAGCAGTGATTCCCGTAGTATTCGGTAGGGCTTGGCGCCACCCCCGCGCTCGCGTGCACCCACATGGCCCTGTTTGTCACCAACACCTTCCAATGCACATAAAATGGCCCACGTCTCTCGCTACCCTCTCATCGAAAACCGCACAGTTGAGTTTCTTTCTTGCCAAGAGAGTTGATGGAGAAGAGAGAAATAGATATCAGAAGAGAGTTTAAATTTATTTTTCAATGTAATTTTGCTATGATTTAGGAGATTTTGCAGTTGAAATTAGTGTAGATCTGGTGAAGACCTTCAAGAAGAGGTATGTTTCGTTCGCCTGCGACCAATACGCTTAACATGTTATTAGCGTTTCAATAGCGTAATGGTGGTTTGGTAGTATAGAATACACTTGATGATCATGTTTAGTTGGCATATGTATTTAGTTGGTGAGGACGATATTTTATAATTAGCCACATTAATAATGCATTAGTGGCGATAATGACGATTCTTTGTAAATAACTGAACAAATACGCACTATTATTTGTACTGTTCTCGCTATCATCATAAATTAGGAAATATGTATGTAAGTATGCACATATATGTATTGCTCCAATGCCATTGCAAATAATATAGAAAATGATTTTAAGATTGTAGAATTGTGCATACATGCATATATGTGTACATGTATTATAAGCACCTGGCCGTAGGCATAATTGGTAGCTCGGCCATGTGCATGATTATTTTGTATTATATTTAGTTGTATTTAACATCGTCTGAAATAAGTGAATTTTGTCTACATAGGTGGTAGGTACATGATGTTGGATATGGAACATTTGTTCGTGTTTTACGGGGAGGGTGTCATACAAGGTGGACCTTTAAAATTATAAATGGACCATAATCTAAGTTTTAGGGCTGAAGGTGATGGGTCTCCCTAAAATATACATGTGCATGATTATTTTATATTATGTTTAGTTGTTTTTAGCATCGTCTAAAATAAGTGGATTTCGTCTACATTGGTGGTAGGTACGTGATGTTGGATATGAAACATTTGTTCGTGTTTTATGGGGAGGGTGTCATCCGGGGAAGACTTTTAAAATTGTAAATGGACCATAATCCAGGCTTCGGGCTAAAGGAGATGGGTCTCCCTGAACTCAGGAGGTGTGTCTGGGGTGCATTTGGTAGGGAGGTGGACAGGAAGAAGCTTGTCATTGAGGCGATGACAGCCATAGTCATCCATGATGAGTGTGTAAAATTCGTTTTTTGAAAAACATGGTGAGTGTGTAAAATTCGTGTTAGTAGGTTTAATAGGTTTCTGCGGTAGGCTTAATGGGTTGGACCCATTAGGGTTATTACTGGCTAATAAGAGGGGATGAGAGGAGGTGGTAGATTCAAGGATTTTAGGTTTTTGCTCTACCACCTTCTCTCCTTCCATGATTGTGAGGGAGAATTTGAAAGAGAAAAGAGTGATACTTTGGCTGCACTTTATAATCATCCATGAGTATGTAAACGTTATCCTTCACTGAAATAGATTAGAGTTTTGTTTAAATCATGTTCTTGTTTGTGTTTTTGCTTGGTTTAGCTTGTTCTTGAGCTAAATTTGATATTTCGTGTTCATGTGAGTTCTAGCCAAATATCTTATTTAAATTACCATACTAGGATATATAAGAATAGATCTGGAAGATTTTATGCCTTAAATCCACATGAGAAAGAAGTAACTTGAGTTTTAATGTTTTTGGTATTCTTGTGAACAAGATTCCATTCTCTTCAATTTGATGAACTCAAGCCTAAAAACCTTGTAAGTCTTGATTGGTGTAGATTTCTATTAACTAAAACAAGTCTCATGCAAAACTTAAAAACGTTTTAATGGGAATTGGATAAGTTCTTAATATTTGAACTTTTGATCCGAGAGGTTTTCAGATCTAGGAACATGCGATCAGTTTGACCGGCCCCAGACCTTCTGTCAGACCGACTTGCCAGCCGGACCGATTGCATGCAAACGATCGGTCTAACTGGGCCTATGCAGTAGGTTGCTAATTTTGCTAGTTCTTATCTCTCGCTTTGTTGTGTTTAGCCTAGTTGATGTGTTCTGAACTTAACGACTATTATAATCATTTGAGTAAAAAAATAAAATATTTTATATAAAAAATTCAGAAATTGATGGCTATCATAATCATTTGAGGAAAGAAATAAAATATTTTATGCAAAAAAAATTTCGGAAATCATTGACCCTATGATTATCGGCATCGGTCTAATAGAGAGAGAAGTGCAGTGCAGTCAGATTCAATTCTGCCTGATGAAGCAGTACCGATCCATCCATCAGAGTTACCAAATAGCAGCAGCCTAGCTAGGCAAGCTTCATTGTACCATGTATATGATGAGTTGATTTCATCAGAGTTACCGAATCCATGGTGACGGCGACGGCGATGGCTCCAAGATCAACTGAGTGGTTGGGTCGACATTTGGTCTACGCACACATGGGAAGACGACTGTCTCTCGCTAGTGCTCGCCAAATCAAAAAGTGCCTGCAATTGCTGCTCGCTTGCCTGCCGAGGGGACCATCCATGATGCATAACACTGCTGCTGCTAAAAACACAACACTGCATGCTCAAACAACAACAAATTGACAACACCTTAAACGCTAGCAGCTTGCTGGGAGATAGTGTTTGTTACTCTCATCAGTCCGAAAAGAAGAAGATGAAGAAGAAAATGCACCTGATCGATACACATATCATTGACTGGTTTTTGCTCCAGTCAAATGGAAGAACAGCAATGGAGCTACAAAAATCAAGAAGAAAATACTAATTAACAAGGGCCAGCTGGCTAGCTAGCTTGCCATGGGGAACAAGAAGAAGAGAAAAAGGAATTACAAACAAATCAACAACTTTGATCTTAATTGTCCCTAAAAAAAACACCAGCACAAAAAGCCCCAAAAGCTAGGGGAAGGGGGAAATAGGAGGGACCAAGAGAGAGAATTAAATTGAAGTTGAAAGAAGCCCATCCTCCTCCTCCCCCCTCCTCAAGTACTGATGGTGATGGTGATGTATGGGACTCTGCCTCAGCTCAACTCTCTGACCATGCAGCTGCAGGTGCAGGCCACTTACCTCATCGTGCCCTTGCTTACTTACATACATACATACACAAATAACAGCAAAAAGAAAAGAATAAAGCAAAGCAAATTAAGGTCCAAGAAGAAGGAAGGAAGAAAATGAGCTCAAGAATCATGAAATCTAGCTACGTTATATCGATGCATGCATGTATGGTAGGCAGCTAAGCTAGTAGTCGCGCCAGCAGACGAGCATGGAGACGCAGCGGCGGACGATGTAGAAGCGCGCCCGCTGCTCCTTCACCGCCTCCACGCACTTCTTCGACAGCCGAGACGATGACTGCTGCTGCTGCTGCTGGGAGCTGCTGCTGGCGTTGCTGGTGTTGATGACGGCGTCCCTCGTGCCGCTGACGCTCGCCGAGTAGCTCCGGCTCAGATGCACGGCGCTGCTGCTGCTGGTCGCAGCTGCAGCGCCGTCGGAGTGGTAGGAGGAGGAGGAGGACCTGCCCGATCTGCTCCGGCCCTTCTTGGACAGCTTCCACTTCTCGTCCCCGCACGAGTCCATCGTGGCTGCAGAGCGCCGCGGCGGCGGAAATGTGGGTGGATTTGAAGAGCGAGAGCGAGAAGGGATGGACTGTGGGAGAGGAGAAGAACAAGCTAGGAGGAGAGGAGGGAGCGGAGGTAGATGGTGTGGAGCAGAGCAGAGCAGAGCGGAGCGGAGCGGGGGGTTATCGCCTCGCACCTGGGGCCTCCTCCTCTCCCTCTCTCTCCTCTGCTCGAGGCGCTCCCAAACAAATCTTCGATGGACGACTACTCCTCCTGCTCCTACAGTCCTAGCACTACCACCACCACCACCACCACCTCCACCACCACCACATGATCGATGCAACGCAGCAGACTGCGCAAACACACGTACACCTCCGCACCTCACCTCTGTAGGCCGTGGAAAGGTGCGGCGTGCTCTGGCACGCGGGCCAGGTGATGGATCCATCAGCCAGTACAGTTAATCGACTCGCCTGGTCCGTTGGATCCGATGATGATCGGTGCGGACGCAGCTGCGAAGGAGCGAGCGCGGCAATCTCGAGGCACAGCAAAAAGGAGTGGCTTTTGTTGCTTTGCTTGAGGCCTGGCCTGCTCCAAGCTGGAGCAGGAGCAGGAGCAGAGCTACGGAATCATATATATTCATATGCTACGCCCCTCTAAAAATTCTCTTGCTACCTACTCCTACACGTCAGGACTACCTCAGGCTAGACTAGTAGTAGTCATCGATGTGCTCGATCAGCCGGCCAGTACGTAGTGCCACTCACTCACTGACAGAGAGAGAGAGAGAGAGAGAGAGAAGAGAGAGAGAGAGGTGTAAGAATCATCACATGATTGACAAGCATATGCAGGCCTCCTCCTCCTCCTCCTTTGCTTTTGCTGCTGCTCCTGCTCCTGCTCCGGCTGCTGCACCGTCAATCACCTCCGCCATCATTGTTAGCCGTCGGGCTGGCTCGACTGGTCGGTAACTTTCCAAATTTGATGCCGCGCTACTCTTTTCACCTTACCGCCTCCCTCCTCCCTTCAGTTCAGTATACCAAACTGGCCATATTCTTCTATGGCATCTAAAAATCACTTTTAACTTTTACTACAGTAACTAACTTTTAAATAAAGTATTTTTTAAGATAGGGTCTACAAGTTAATTGTAGTACACGTTAAAAAACTAATATCTGTACCATCAAAAATCGCAAGCGAGTATCTTTCTTTCCGCAATCTCTGTCGCAAACAGCTAAAAAACCATCAGCCGCAGCCAAAAAGAATAGACCCAATTGGCAGTCGTAAGCTGAAAGGAGGGATCTGATCTAGCTTATTCTTCTCCTGCTTTGCCTTTCTCAGCCTTGTTAGAGCAACTCCAGCAGGGCCCCTACTTGAGCCCCTAAACTCAGATTTGAGAGCCAAAGCAAAAAACTGAACTCCAGCAGGGCCCCTACTTGAGCACTCAAAAAATAGTGACCTCTCAAATGAGGCCTCCAAACCTTCATTCCTAAGGGGCCCCTACTTGAACCCTCAAACTCAGATTTATTCGTATTTGAATAAATACGTCCCTCATTCGGAACAAATTTGAATTTAAATTTGAATATTCATATTTGAATTCATAAATTTAAACGTCCCTCATTGTGCTTTCAATTTAAATTTGGAACAAATTTGAATTTAAATTTGAATATTCGTATTTGAATTCATAAATTTAAATTCAGAATAAATTTGAATTTAAATTTGAATATTCGTATTTGAATTCATAAATTTACATATTGTCCCTCATTGTGAAATCATAAATATTTTATTGTGTATTGTGCTTTTGTCCCATACATATGCATATAGTGTGTGAGGAAATAGAGAGAATTGAGAAGTAGGGGTTTTGTTTTGAGGGCTCCTGCTGAAGTGCAACTCAGAAAACAGGGCCCTCAAAAGTAGGAGGAGCCCTCAAATGAAAAGTAGAGGCCCTGTTTTGAGGGCTACTGCTGGAGTTGCTCTTAGAGGTGCTCAGTCTTTATTCACTATAGCTTGTTTACTTTTAACTCTATCTAATGATGATTTGTTTGACGTAATTAAACTTTAAAATAAAAAAACATGTTATCCCATTACAAATAATACAAAAAAGTTCAAAAAAGGAAAAGACAAAAAAGTTCAAAAAATAAAAAAACTAAAAAAATGAAATTAAGAAATAATAAATTAAAAAAAAATCAAAAGTCATCGCTAAAACGAGCGATGTCTTAATTAGGCAAGTCAAATGGGCATGATCTTCTTCCAGTGCTGCTCCATCCAAACTAAAGACCATCCTTCCCTTCTCTGTGTGGTTCAAACAGGACACCCATATATTATATTCCTTTTTAATTTTGTTTTGTCATCTGATTGGAAGTAATTGCTAGTACTACATATAGCTAAACAAGGATATCAGCTGCTCCTAATCCATCTGAAGGAGATGCAAGGACGTGAGGGTATGGATGAGTTCTTTCGGATTTATGATTTAAATATTTAAATTCTTACTATTTGCAAGAGGTAATACATACAGGATAATAGTTGTATGTAATTTTGTTCGATATAGCTGAGCTCAGTTAGGGCTGTAAACATCCTCGTTCAGTGATTTTTATGAAAACTTTGAATTTATGGCCTCTTTATTTTGTAGGATTCTAAAAAACAGGAACACAAAAACAAAGGAATAGGATAGGAAGACATGTGACAAACAGATAGATAAATTGGGTGTTTGATTTGCAGGAAGAGAAGAAAAAAGAGGTGAGAGTGGGTGTTGGTTCCTTTAATTGATTCCTACAAATCAAACGGATAAACAGTGATCAAATTCTTAGAAACGAGAAACCTATGTTTTTCTCCGAATCAAAAGGGGGGCCTTTGGGGTTGTCCGTTTCATACATACACGTGTGTGCTCGTGCCTGTGCTTTTCAATGTTTGTCCATGTGTTGTTGCGCGTGTACGTGTGTGCATGCGGGCACTGTCTGTATGTATCTCTCTCTGACGCAATTAATGTTGGCGTGATTTTTATCGAAAGATCATGTGAAAGGACCTATTTAATACTACGACAAACTATTGTAATATTTTTAAAGTGATTTTTTAATTTTACAAAAAAATAATATTTTATTCAAACTGTTTTCTAGAATTTTCAGGGGAAACGGAAGTACAACAGGTGTTGGTGTGGTTATACTGTAGAACGGTAGTATCGTAGGTGTTGGTGCGGTCATATCGCAGAACAGTAGTATCGCTGGGCGTGTACGGTTATACTGTCAGTAACACCGAATTTTACATGGCGGTATGATATTTTCAGAGAGATCTATTTCGGAATCGCAAGGTGTGGTAGTACCGTAGTGTGGTAGTACTAACTTGAGAGAAGCAATACTACCGGATTTCGTGAAAAAATAGAGTTTTGAAAAATTGAGTCATAGATTGAGTTGTCTTGACCAAGGTCAGTGAATTTATGGTACATGAAGTATGTTTTGGCTAACGTATGTCAAGTTGTGAAGAACTTGTGTCTGAAAACGATTTATTTATCTTTGAATATGCAGAGTCGCTTTGGAGTCAATCGTGGTCAACAGCGAGGATCAGGGCTAGGCTTATGTAGGAGATGAGGCACAGAACGATTGAGGATGCTGGGTGACACGGTGAGCTCAAACATGTTACGAGAAAGGCGAAAAAAGTTGAAGGCAAATTCGAACTATTTTTCTCTACGTACTGTCTCTCGTAACAGTCTAAACTTTAAAAATTTTAATTATAAGACATAAAATAAAACCTAAAAAACCCAGCTGATAACTAGTGTGTTGCAGGCAATTGGAACAGAAAACAACAGAAAGGACGAGGAGACATGTAGGGGACGCTTGAGCAGGCTTACACATGCATGCCATCCATGCAATGTATGTATGATAACGAAATGTTTCAAAGGCATCTCTTCAGATTGCTAGCAGGTATCAGCTGTTTGCATAACGAAATGAACATCAGTACGACATCACATAATGATACATCCTTGCAGGATCGATTTGCCCTGCACTGCAGCACGTACTTACAGAGAGCAAACCGAAACGCTCAAATAAGGAGATTGATTTTTTGAGTAGCCAGCTACCTAGGGTGGTAAAGCTACCCCTTATAGGATCACAAAATCAGTTTTGAAATCAGCTCCTGTAATCTATTTGAGAGTTGAGACGACTCGTCCGATCTGTTGGTAGACACATAGTAAATTGATTTGATGGAAACTCATAGCTAGTTTGCTCATGCGACTCTTGATTTCAACCACGAAGCAGGTAGTTCTCCTTGCTCAGGTTCTTATGAATGTATTTGCTGTTTATGTTGTTCAGTATCATGATATGGATTGAATCTTTTCAGGTAGCTTCATTGGAATATCCTTGAAAGAAGAAGAAGGTGTACAAAACAGTAAGAGGATTTTTTCGACGGATGGCGACGGACGCCAAGCCGCCTGCCCCGCGGCTCAACGTGCCGCCGGCCATGGCGGGCGCGCTCCGCCTCCCCAAGACGCCCTCCCCCTCCAAGACCACCTACAGCGACCGCTTCATCCCCTGCCGCTCCTCCACAACTTCGCCCTCCTCGACCGCCCATTCCCCTCCAAGGACGTCGACGCCGACGCAGCCCCAGACACCCGCTATTCCCGCCGCCTCCGCTCAGAGCTCTTCGGCCTGGACTCCCCAGCCCCCGCCGCAGGAAGGTCCCCAAGACACCGCACAAGGTGGCGATTCTTTGCTTCTTCTTGGTCGGGCAATTCCACAAACACCTCGTGGGCGCGGTAGAATTTTAAGACTAATCGTCGCCGTGTGCGCGTGCTGGCAGTGGCAGGTGCTGGACGCGCCGTCTCTGCAGGACGACTTGTACCTGAATCTCGTTGACTGATCGCCCCAGAACATGCTCGCCGTCGGCCTCGAGACTTGCGTCTACCTGTGGTCGGCTTCCAATAGTAAGGTGGAGAGGAATAGATCGCTCGCAGCGATTTCTTGCATGCAGTGAGAGCTACGCCAGGCTTGCAGATGTCCAGGTTTGCTCCCTCGTCATGCTACTGCATCGTCATCAATGGAGTTGTGTCTTCAACTCTGCATATCTTCAATGCAATTAAGAATCTAGCACCAAATGCAAATGTAGTTTTAGTATCTGGAATTCTGGACTGATGCAGCTAGTTTGGTTCACAACTAGACATAATAAATCGATTCAGAATCGAAACACAGGGTAGGGCAGGTGTAGTGCTAAAATTTGAACGTTTTATTTGCTTCAAGTATAACACAATACAGAATTATTTCTTTCATTGTTTGAAATCTAAGCTTATTGAAATATCCGAGACCATTATGTAAGCCTGATTCAAATGCGACCAGTGGCGGAGCTAGAAAATTTATGTTGGGGTGCACCATTTAATACTTAAAGTTAAAGATGGGGTAAAAGGGCGACTGTTAAGTGATTATTGGTTGATCGAATGTTAGCGTCGGGTGAACCATGCATTATGTATGTCATATGCATATGTTGCTTAACGTTCCTATATAGGGTCTGTTCTTTTTTATTGCGGTTTATGGTTTTTAGCTAAATTTTTTGAATTTTAGCTGTTTACGACAGAGATTACGGAAAGAGAGATACTCGCTTGCGATTTTGGATGGTACAGATATTGGGCTTTTAACGTGTACTATAATTAACTTGTAGACTCCATCTTAAAAAAATATTCCGTTTAAAAGTTAAGTACTATAGCAAAAATCAAAAGCCGTTTTGAGAAGCTGAAAAGAACATACCCATAATTAGTTGGGCTTGCATTCCAATTAATTAGCTACTTTAGAAAATTAGTTGTGAAAACAACTTATTTTATGGAGTGATAACAACAATAAATACTAACATTGATATATAAAATTTAAATGTATGAACACATTTTTAAAAATCTATAGCCATTCCATAAATTTTTAATAAAATGCCACATGACCCGCATGACAGTTTGCATACCCTACTACCCGAGAAATATTTATGGTTTTAATACATCTATGCTTACTAGGCTATTATTGATATGACCTATTTACATCACATGTGTCTTTAAAATTTGTAAGTAAAATATTTCATATAAGATACTCATTATTAGTTTTGAATCATTGCACTTATCTTGATGGTCGCAAAGGCATAAACATATAGAGAAATGAACACTTGATTTTTGAGTTGGAAATTAATTAAAGAAGTTCCTAAGAGCTCAGTGTTATATAGATAGAGAAAAAAGGTGTCAGATTGTCTAGAAAATCTTAACGGTGGACACAAAATACAATTTACATCTAATTTCTTCAAGTATTAGCAAATTGTAACAAAGTCCAAATTCAATTGGAACATATAGCTAACATAATTTTGAAAAAAAAAATTGGGGGTGCCCGTGCATACTGGGCACCCTAGCTGGCTCCACCCATGAATGGGACATCTTTGTTTGCAATTTCAAACTATTTTCTACTTGAATTAGCTTAGAGTTTTAGTAAACACTGTGAACTTAGGTCATAAGTCGGTATCAAGAGTATGACATATCAGTATACTCCAACAGATTTGGGATAGCTCTCGCTGTAAACGGATTAGGAGCATGGGAGGTCACCAAACACGGGCTAGGGTATTAGCGTGGGGCTCGTGCATCTTGTCCTCTGGTAGCAGGGACAAGAACATAGTGCAGCGTGACATTCGTGTCCCCAGCAACTACATCATCAAATTTTAGAAATTAGTTTCTATTTGATAGAGATATAATATTAATTTCTATTTGTTAGTGATATGATTGATATTAGATTCTATTTGTTAAGGGGGTTATCTATATAAGGGGGCTACCACATGCTATGAAAGGAAAGCAAGAAATAATAAAGTTATTCTCATCTATAGTCTCTCCCTCTCCCTCTACGCCGATGCCACCCGGTCATCCTTTTGGCGGTGTTTACACTATATGAATTAAAGTTCATAACAATTTGGTATCAGAACCAACACCATAACTTTTGTTGCCTACTTAATAGGTGGTAAGATCATTGCTGGCTATGAAAAAAAATCATCACTGAACTTAAAAATATAGAGAGTATGTTGAAGAAGATAATAATAGTAGAGGAGAAGGCAAGCAGTTATTGCTGTGTGATCTGTGGCGGCATAAATAGTAAGAGCAATAAACTATTTTGTCTCAAAAGATTAATATTGAATTATTGTCCAAGCAGACGACCTTCTGGATGAGCTGCTTTCATGCTGCGTGGTTGACGGTGACACCCAGCGTTGCATTCGGTGAAATCAGGCAGATGCTGAAAGTTGAAACCTGTGCTATTGTGTTTAGGAAGCAGACTAGACCAATTTGCAAGAAAGCAGGAAATTTCTTTGACTAGCAATTTCGTCAAAGAAAAAACGATTAGCGGCTCGAAATCATTGAGAAGAGCTAATCACTATAGCAAGAGAAAGGCCTGTCTTGATGCATAAGCTGTTTCTTATTTTCTTAAGGCTCAAGGACAAATCAGCGGTCAAGTTGCTACTTCAACTATGCATGTATTTCTGAGCATCCATATTATTTATTTTCTTTGTTCTTTTTGAAGGGGTGTTTGGAATAGCGTTGATTTATATCTTGTTTTACTGTAGCTACTTTATTTTTTATTGTAGTTGAGTTGGTTTATTTGGCGTAATTAAATTTAGAAAATTTAAAAATAGAAAAATATGTTAGTCCACAATGCAAAGGAATACGAGAAAAAATAAAAAAAATAAAAAAACTAAAAAATCAGAAAAATATAAAATTACTGAATATTAAAAAAGTAGAAGTTAGAAATAGAAGTTAATTTTAAATCAAAATGGACGGGCCTAATAGTCCTGGCGGTGTGGAGGAATAAATGAGTTGATTGTGACCTGACGACTCCTGACACTTGAATTGCCAAACGAGTAGCCTTTTGGTCACTCCTGCCGAGCGATTTGGACACAGCAACCAACTAGAAAGCATTGACTTTTGCCGATCTAATTGGATCTAGAACTGCGCCCGTATGAGATTACCGGAAAACCAAGGGGAAGCTCAGAGGAATTAAGCAAGCCAACAGCTAACAAGTACATCGATTCGCCTCCATGGAGACTACAACATCTTCGAATCTGGCTGTTCACTGTTTCCTAACATTAGGTTTGGTGAGCACATTACTTGGATGGCTGATCAAATAGAAATATCTGCAGAGCCCAAAAATACAAGTGTATGTATCGGATCAATCACCAATCGAATTGGATTAGTACATGGCAATCAACCAGTGCAAATTCTTTGCAAGGTGGCTGAGCTAGTAATACTCTACTTGTCATCAATGAGAATATAAAATCACTTAGGAAAAGCTTTTTCTTTAACCTTAGACTCGTTGCCAAATAATAAAAATAGACGCAGCGCAAGCCTAATAGTTCCTTTCTAGTTTTCACGTAGGGATATAAATGGGGCGGAGCGGGGCGGGGCGGGGGAAGCCTCCGCGGCCCCGCTCCGCCCCCCGCGAGCCCGCTTTCCGTCTCGCTCCGTTTAGCCGCAATGCGGGGAGAGATTACCCTCGTCCCCGGTCCCCACGGGGACCCGACCCCGGTCCCTGTTTCCACGCCACCCCGAAGTTTTTCGCTCGGCATTTTGCTTCTTCCCACCCACAGGACACGGCGACGCGCCGACGCCTCGCTCTATATACCCGCCTCCACTCTGCAATCCTCCCCATTCCCAACTCCTTCCATTCTTCTCCACGATTTCCTGCCTGTCTCATCGCCGCGGAAACTAATCTGGTACGTGCTTTAACAGGATCCGGATTTTTTTTTCCTTTTCGGCCAAAGATATCTTCTTTTAGGTGACGATTAGAGTGTCAAAGAGGTCGCGAGTTCATTTGGGATCCTGCTTCTACACTATCATATCGAGCAGAGCAGGTCAAATCTCGTAGCTCTCTATGTGCGTACGTTGGGTCTGTAACGCCAAAGATTAGATCTGAATCACAGGCCCTGACTGTGAGGTTGTGTTCTATTTGTATGGTTTTACTGGGGAGTAGGTTTTAGTGTGACGATTTGTTCTTGCGGGTGCAGATCGAAATGGAGTACGAGGGCAAGTACAGGAAAGATCAGGGGCTCAAGTGCGACTGCCTCCTGTTCGGTATGTCACTGCTTAGTTGACTAATTTCTTCTTGTTGTTGCCTTCATTTTGCTCGCAAGAAACACGAGTTTCACACCATCTTGATATGCAAAATCTTGTCTTTTTAGACCTTGATGATACGCTGTACCCCGTGACCTCCGGCATTGGAGCCGACGTCAAGAAGAACATCCAAGGTACACAGCTGCACAACATATTACCGTCTTCCCTCTTCGTTGGAAGAGGTGACTGGTTATGTGTTGATGAGTCCATGTTGTTGTTTGACTGTTTCAGATTATATGGTGGAGAAGCTTGGTGTTGAGGAGAGCATAAGCTTGGAGCTTTGCATCCTCCTCTACAAGCAATACGGAACCACTATGGCTGGTTTGAGGGTGTGTAAGACTAATCCCAAATAAAGTTCATTTCTTTTGTATGTTTGCTGATGCTTTCTAGTCTTAATCCTGTCTGTTTCTTATGATCCTATGACGCAGGCTGTTGGGTACCAATTTGATTATGACGATTACCACATGTACTGGCTTCTCACCAAAGTTGATGTTTGTTGTTTGGCCAGTAATTTGGGAAAAGGGATGTCATATTCTTAATGGCTTCATTTGTTTTGCAGCTTTGTTCATGGAAGGTTGGCTTATGATAAAATCAAGCCTGACCCAGTACTTAGGAACATTCTCCTGAGCTTACCGATCCGCAAAGTTGTATGTACCACAAACTCAAATGTTTAATCAAAGACAAGTACTTGATTGTAATTATAATTCTGTAACTTTGCAACTAGGTGTTCACAAACGGTGATAGAATCCATGCCTCAAGGGCCCTAAAGAGGCTTGGAATTGAAGACTGCTTCGAAGGAGTTGTGTGCTTTGAGACATTAAACCCAACACCTCCTGCTCCTTTGCCAGCCAATCAAGTCAAAATCTTTGATATAATGAAGCATCTGGCTCATCCAGAGCCTGGGGTGGAATTACCAAAATCACCAATATTGTGCAAGCCATCAATAGATGCCATGCTGCATGCCCTCACGGTTGCCTCCATCAATCCACAGACAACTGTAAGCATCTACCTAACTACTCATTTGTCATGCTCACAAATTGATGGGTGCCTCATATGGTGTACTACTACTAACCGATCGTCTTGCCTGAAACACCTGTCAGATATTGTTTGATGACAGCATCAGGAACATCCAAGCGGCGAAGCAAATTGGAATGCATACTGTCCTGGTAAATCACCTCTTCTGGTTAATCTTGCACAAGTTTTATGCATAGCAAGTAGATAACATTCAGGTAAGTAACTAACACTCGATGTGAATGTGGCCAGATTGGAACTTCTGAAAGAACAAAAGGTGCTGACCATGCCTTGGAAAGCCTTCACAACATGAAGGAAGCATTGCCTGAGCTCTGGGAGGAAGCTGAGAAGGATGAGGATGTGAGGAACTCAAGCAAAGTTGGAATTGAGACATCTGTGATCGCATAAAGTTTTTCATGAATGTAACCCTTTTGTTTTCTGTGGAGAACAGCATGAGATGAGTGGACCATTTTTTGGAGCCCATCTCTGCACTATCTGTTGTCTGAAAAAGCATCACTACTAATTAGAACGAGAGATCGTGTTGTAATCCTCCTCAAGAGGAATGAATGATACCACTGATGTTACTTCAGTAAGAAATAAATGTTCCCCATGCCAGATTGCCAGTGTAATAGATTTGTTGATGAATTTGGCTTTAGCTTTTCCTTTAAAACATGTGGCAAGCAGCCAAGCACTGTAAGACTTTTCAGCCTCAGATGACGAAGCATTCATCAGAGTTGGGACATGTGATTTCTTTGAGCCAGGAGAACGCTCGATGTTGTTTTCTTCAACCATGAGATTCCAGATGTTTGGGCACGAGGATGCTTATCTCTTGATGATGTTTTGTACAACTAACTGGATGTCAGGACTGCATGCACATACGTACTGAGATCTTCCGTGCAAGATTAAGATATGATCGTCTTGACAAAGTGGGGTAAATGCAGAGCAAACACACCCACCGAATTTGCACCTGACTTGTTTAAATCACTACCACCACCCCATCTCTAAGCTTCTCTTTCACCGCGGCACATGGTCAATTTGCTATCAACAAACAAGAATATCTGAATTCCCCTCAAAAAAGAAAAACAAGAATATCTGAATATGCATGTATGGGGGAAAGAAGAGGAGGGGAGCTACAGCCTATGGCGGTGCGTTGTGAATCTTATTGGGGAATGGGAGGCATCGGGGAAGAATCCACCACCACAGCCTGCGCGGAAGCTCAACTGAAGGCCAATCTCCATTCACCAAACTCAAGTTCATCTCGTGTAGTGAATCGTACAAGGATATGGAGTCGATGGTTGATGTATCAGACTCGAGCCTGTCTTTTGTAGCATGCATGCCCAACTGTGTTGCAACTGATTCGGTAAGTGACGCCTGGAACACAAGAGAACCCTTCTTATCGAAGAGAATTGCGACCTGAATCGCAAACTGAATGATCGGCTAGCAGACAGCTATTTCTTAGTACTTTGGTTGGAGAATCACTGTTTATTTATCCGACTAGCTACTACCTAGAAGCTTTATGACTCGACATTTAGGCCTCCCTTGAGGTGATATCTTGTGTGGTTAAGGGGCAGACATCGTGTATTTCCTTTCCACGACTACTCCATGTTCAGTTCAGTGTCTCTGACAACAACTACATTGCAGTTATTTTCTAGGGATCTCCTTCACTAACAATAATTGATCGCTGGTTATTGTCAGACTTCTCTCATTGACATCAACTACTTACACAAGCGGATGGGAGGAATCGACAAGTAGTCTTTCCGCATGGTTGACAAGCGGATGGGAGGCTTTTGCTATATCAATGTTTCCACTCTTTCCGCATGGTTGATATCAATCCTAATGTAGAGCACTGTCCAATAGAGTGAATAGACCTTGAATTATCTTTATTGAGTTAGTTATTTGACCTTGTAGAGCATAAAACCTATGGTTGAAAATGTATCTGCTTTTTTTTCCCGTAAAGTCGAAGCGTTTTAGTTATCTTTGTTGTCATCGATTGTTCTCTTTGATTACTGGTTTATGATGTTCACACTATCCTTTGTGCCAGTATCCACAAGAAACCTTGTAACTGTTAGGAAATTTTGACAGATATTATTAGTTCTTTAGTTCGGATGTAAAGCCCAGAAAAATATAGAAGTTTGTTGTAGGAAAATAAACATGATCCTGTGATTGTTGTGTTTATGTTTCACAGTAAATTCGCTCACTTGAAAATTAAATCCGTTGTTGGTGTAGTCAATTGAAGATGGAAACAGACAAAAAACCTGATGACGAGATTAATATTGCTTATCCTTGCATGATGAGAGGAGGTGTAATTTCAATAATTCCAGGTTTTAGGAGCTATACATTCTGAACATGGCTTATGGTAGTTACATTGAAAATTGGGTCGTTTCTCTTATGAACTATGTAAATATTTGGTTTGCACCATGATGTAAAGTTGTAAATGCATCAAGTCACCGATCATTCCTTCAATTATATTACTATCTATTGAGAGTTTTGTTTGTGTTGTCTGCAGGGGTTCTTCCTGCAAGCTCATTTTGCCCAGGCACGTCGTCCATAACAACTTTATCGCCACCTGCTTTATCAGTTGATACCAGAAGTGAAAGTACCACCAGTCGAAGTCATAATCAAGATATTTCTACTAAGAGAGGAGCCCAGCCCCGCCGCGATCAGCAGCGTCTCCCCGCACCATGCTAGCATGCGTTGCTCCCCACATATTGCGGTAAGTATACTCTCAGTATATTGCTAGCTGGTTCTTATTATTATTATTTACTTCAGATATAGGGAAAGCAGCAAAGCAGTATTAATGCTACAGTATCACACGGAATTTTCATTCACAGGCTGCCGATGCAGGCAATAGGCACATAAAAAACCACTTGAGTTGCACGAGCTGCATGCTTCTAACATTCGTTGTATGATACTTGCACTATATGATTCAACATGTCTGTATCACAGTTTATATAGTCATTGTAGGAACGCCGCTGAGTTGTTTTTTTTTTAAAAAAAAAACCTTGCAGGAGGGCTGCCACGTATTCATTCATATTGAGCAAAAAAAAAAGATAACAAGAACAGAAGTTCAATGGCGGACGCCGCAGTCAGAAGAGGAGGGTGGCCCGTGGTCCAGAAGGACTAGAGCAAGAGGTCAAGGGAAGAAATTAAATTATTATTACAGGATGGATAAGAGCTTCGCTAGCCTGTTGCCCCTGCTAGGACCCAAGCTGTAACCTCCTCTTTGATGGCGGAAGTGAGGTTATCTGGTGAGGTCAACGTGGAGCGAAAAATTCACGCATTCTGCTCATTCCATAGTTGTCATATTACGAGCATTACTAACTTGCCATCGCTTTTTGCGGTGTTCTAGGCGTGAGTACCATCATTTCCCACCAGTCACGTGATGAAGAGAAGGTTCGCCAAGTTGACGGATTGATGGAGTCGCAAGCAGTCCATTGCAGTCTACTGTCCAGATCGTCTTGGCGTAACAACACTCTGCGAAGAGATGTAGGGCAGACTCTAGCTGCTGTGAGCACAAAGGATAGATAAACTGGTTCGGCCATCCGTGCACTGCCAATCAATCCGCCGTCCAAAGCCTGTTTTGGATGGCGAGCTAGACGAAGAATTTGCATTTCTGGGGTGCCCAAGTTTTCTAAACCAGATAATTCATTGTTGTCTTGATCGCTCCGAGAAATTGTGCTTTATAGGCCGAGACGGCGGTGTATACACCATTTGGGGGAGAACTTTCAAATGGTTGTGTCATCCAGCCCTTCCTACAAGTTAACAGCTGCGATTTGGGCCCATATATATATGAGCTTGTGGATATGTTGGGGGGTTAGATTGGCTGCAAAATCAAGGTCCTGTAGCCATTTGTTCTCCACAAGCGCAATTCGTAGGGATTCTTTCCCCTAGAGATTTTGAAGATAGTCGAACGCTGCTGAGTTGTTAGATGGCTGTGATGGAGCAAACTCTCAGTTAGGCAAACTGAACTCGATATCCATCTCGAGTTCAATGAACTCATCTAATAAGTAAACTAACTATTCTTATCTCTATTCTTACTAATTTGACCTCGCCATGCGTGCTGCTACAGTAAACAGGAACTGTTCACATGTGTGAATAGTAATTCGGAGCGCATGAACAGTACCATGAACAGTAATTCACACAGGTGATGACTTCTTCTCCTTCAGCGACAGCTCATACTCGAGCTGTAGTGGCGACCATGGCTGCAGCCCTAAGAGACCCCAAGTTGACAAGATATTGTGACATTTACTGATGATTTTAAAGACCATAGCGTCCACATACAGGTATAGCAACATTGATGACATTTGCAATTGCTGCGACAAGATTCGGCAGGGTCACGGCGGCCTTCGGCGATATCGTGATAGGACATGGCATGATCGCAGTGGGCATTGGTAGTACCACAGCAGGTCGTGGTAGTGACATGATTGCCGCCACGACAAGTTTTGGCAGCAACACAGCTGCTGCGGTAGGAACAACCATAGCTGAATTTTAGGGATTAGGGACTTGTTTATTCATCGTTGCTTGATTAAAAAAAATACAATGACATCTCTTTTGTAGAGATAACTTGACTTGACTCCCAAAGAATAATCTCTAAATTAAAGAAACAAACTAATCGAAGATAAACTTTCAAATTAACTAAATCAATCTAATCCCTAAGAAAAGAAACTAATCGTGGGTGAATAGTACGCGCGTGTTATAGAACCCATAGTGAACAGTAACCACGCACGTAACATAAAAACTTTCATTACCTTCTCCTCCAACAACTTGAAAACCAAGAAACTTATTGTACCACATAATAGCTTCTTCTAGGTTCTTTTTCCCGGTGGTGTCACTATTAGCTTCAAGTGCTTCAATAGCTGCCCTCAAATGAAGATAAACTAAGGCATGTAGATTTCAGGTTATGCATAGTCAATGAAAACAATCTAACAAAATAATCAAGTTGGCATCAAAGTAGCTACAAATGTATACAGAAAAAAAGAGAAACCTAGACTTTTAGAAGATCAAGATTTCAAGGATAAAATATATTGGACCCAAAGAGCTCAAAAGAACCTCAAATTGTGCAAATTGGACTTGGTATTTTTTTAAAGGAAACCAAGCACTTCTAATTCCCTATTCAGTTTAGACTTTAGAGATCAGGAAATACTGGTGCAAATAAACCAAAATAGGTGCTCCCTTAACAAAATAAAATCCTCATAAATTATCTCCTAAAAGATTGTGATTCTGAAATGGCCTATGCTCTGCCTCTGCTAAAGAAGAGCTGAAAAATCCCACCAAATCGAATGTATGAGCAGAATGTCATAAAAGGTAACTATCTCACTTCAAATTCTTGCACTAGAACCGTGATCTTAAGTTACTTCAAGTTGATTTGATATGACATTCGCATATTCATCTCTCCTAGTCCTCTGATCCATGACCAAGCTCCTGAGCTGCTCGTTCGTTTCAGAGGCATTCAAAATCGACTCACCAATGAGCTTATTTTTTGACCCTTTGTTTACTTGGATCGTAGAGAAAGTCTACATGATTTCAGACCTTCCATGAAACGCAATAGAAGACCAATATGAAACCAAACAGTAACCGAAAAAGGAAATAGTGCATGCAGCAAACCATCTATAAGAAAAACAGGAGGAAAGAAATGCTTCTACTTCCTGGCCAGAGCTTCTGCGAGATCCTTTAGTCCGTTGAGTTTTCCTATCATCCAAAAATCCACAAATCGGTAAAATTAATCACTCAACTTTTCAGCTTAAACAGATATAGTACACACAAATCGTACTGCAACCCAAGTTAATCGTCCAAAACTATATCATCAGTTGTCAGGTTGCATAACTTTGCATATGTAGAAACATGCTGCGATTATCGATTGAGCTGGCTCGCCATCATGACCACCTTGGATAGCAAATCATAATTGCCGGTGCACGCTTAATGAAATGGGCATCTGCGCATGTGGGCCTTTACGTGTAATGCCAGTGAAAACACAAAGAGCAGAAAAGTGAAATTGGGAACAAATCCAAAGAAGAATAAAATGTTTTTGCCGTCAGGACCCATCGGTCTTAGAAATGCCAAGTGTAATATCGCTCAATGAGGTTCCCAGACCGTCCGAGGCCTGTCAATGCCTCTCACAAATGTGGGCATCGTCATTTGGCCATTCTCTACCCCTCTAAGCAGCCTCTTAGCACGGCTGTAAGTACCATAGCCGGCTTGGCTTCCATGCCACTGGCGGCTAGCCCGTAACCACCGTCACATGCCCTTGAGAGGAAAGACGTACTCCCCGGCATACACCTCCCTAGAAAGTTCCGTCGCGATGACGTTCCTAGGCCTTCCCAAAACCATGCATGGTAGGAGAACAAAACTAGGCAAAAATAGCAAGTAAAACAAAAAGCGTAAAGAGGGAGGAAGGGAAAACCGGTAGCGCCCCTAGGGCTCATAGTGGTGGCGGTCGAAGGCGCATGGTGGCCAGAGGCCCTAGCTACAACTAGGAGCCGGGCGGCATCAAAGGGAATCACGCGTGGAGGCAGCGGGCCTCCTGCCGGTGGAGAGTCGGTTGAAGGCAACCCCAAGGCCGACGCGCCCCCGATGCCCAAGGCGGCGGCACCAATTGCCTTGCAGCCCATGCTAGGAGTGGAGACCAGGATCCACAAGGGCGGGCCATGGCGGCCGAGGAAGGCCACCTCGACTGCTACTGACAGTGTTAACACACGGGGGCTGGATGCGGAAGCGGCATCGGGCTCTCGGCTGGTGGCGTGCCCGTCAAGCCAAGGGAAGACCGGAATGGTGGTAATCGGTGACTGGACGGTAGCCAAATCTGGCCATGGCCGGTGGGATCTGGGAGAAAGAGAGAGGAAATGAGAGGGAAGGAGTGAGGGGAAGGAGAGGAAGGCGACACTGTAGGGGGAGGCAGCAGAGGAGCTCGCTGACAGCGAGCCGATGGCCGGCGGCCCGGGTGGTGAGCCTGGGTGGCGGCCGTACCCCAGATTGGGGATTTGGGCAAACCCAATTTGAGAGAGAGAGGGAGAGGGAGAGAGAGAGGAGAGGGTTGGGCCGAATGAAAAAGAAATGAGACCGGCCAGGTAAGAAGAAAGAGAGAGAGAGAGAGAAAGAAGAAAGAGAGAGAGAGAAAGAAGAAAAGAAAATAAAAAAAGAAGAGGAAAAAAGAAAGAAAAAAATGGGGGGTTTTATACCTGCGCGTCAGGTCCTTAACCTTGAGCGACCTGTTCGCCAGTGATGAGTCTTGCGCATAGGATCGATGTAGTGCGTAGAAGCACTTGTACCGCTATGGTATACCAAGTCAGGTTGACGCTTGTACAGGTGGAAGTCCAGATTTGGAATCGTCCACGCATTGTCTCCTAGATTAATAGGCAAGTACATGGTAGAGCAGTAGACGGTAATTGCTGTGAAATATGTGATGTTTACAGTAATTACTGCTACATGATTGGTGATAATAATTGTGATTCCTGATAAGTTGTTGAAGCATAACATTCATGATATGACATATGCATTACAAGCCTAAGTGAAGCTATTGACTAATCTGACGTACTCTTGAGAAAGATCTACTTTGGTAGGGACTTCCATGGGATGGAGGGAAAGTCCTACTTGGTAGACACCTCAACGGGATGGAGGTAAAAGGTGACATCGACAAGTGTGCCCTTTGCTTTACTAGTAAAAACTACAAAGGAGAAAGAGATTGATCATAGTATTGCATTGCATTAAGTGTGAATTGAGATAAGATATCGAGATTTGTGGAGACTGATTTTGTTACGGTATATTTGTGTTAAAATTGAAACAGCTGAGAACGACATGGTAAATTTGTCGCATGTGCTTATGGTGGTATTTATCGGTCTATTATATACTTGCTAAGTCTTCAGACTCACCATTACTTCGTTTGTTTTTTAGATGATCGTTATGGACGTCATACACGAGCGGGAGTAGCACATGAATAATTTCACGTACCAGTATCACTTCACGTGTCAACTTTTGATAGTATGTTTTAAACTCTTCTGATATGCTAGAATTAGGGTTAAAAATGGTATGATGTTCATCTAGTCACTGCAATGTAAATAAAGTAGTGTTTGTTTTAAAACTATTAGCATTTATTAAAAGTAATAATATTATGCAATGATGATAACACTTTAGGTCCAGAGAATAGGCAGTGTGTTATATTACTGTTGACTGGAGATTTTTTTTTAGGAATTGGCCTAGTTACGTGACTTATGGCTTCTCCAAACTAACAAACAGGATAGCTTCTTCGTCGCTATTTTGAAGTAGTTTATCACGACAGTCACTCGCACTAAGATCAAAAGCCATCGGCCCGCACCTAAAAAAAATAAAGCCTTTAATTCTGATCATCAGTATTGATCACCGCAGTGCAGTGCAGGGGCTTCCATATCGTCATGTCAGTGGAATAGTTGTTACGGTAGTGCACGGTTCGCCGGCCAGGACAGGCTGCTATGCTAGGTGGGCAACTCGGTCCTTCTGTCATTGCTTAGACAGGGAAGGCATGCAAGGCCTCGAAAGGTTTAGCTCATCAATTACTAGGGCAACCATTTTTTTTGGTGGTTTAATTACTGGTACAGTTCGTACTAATTAATGACTAGTACAATTAACTTTACGCGTGCGGTGCCGTGGCCTTTTGAAACGAGAAAGCCAAGGATAAAGCTGCTAATACAGAGCAGGTGCCTGGAGCAGGGTAACTATGAATGGAGAGACAACCTCAGTGGGAGCAGAGCAGTAGGGCAACTCAGCTGCTCCAGCAGTGGGAGATTGGATGTCAAATGAAACTCGTCTCGATCCTGCGCACGGTAGGTTGGCCGGCCGTGGACAGCCATCCCGTTGTCGGCACTGTTATTGCATGCTATTACTGCTAGCTACAGCTATTACAACCATGAAATTCTTCTCGGGACGGGAGTTTTGACTGCAAACTGAAGAGAGTGAGAAGTAAAGTGGTAGCTACGTACGCGAGACGGGAATGGCAACGGATTTCGGTTTGCAGAAACGGAAACGGTAGCTAAGCAGGTCTTGGACAGGCAGGCACAGACACAGACAAGACAGGCAGGTGATCGATCGATCGAAGTCGTCGCCCTGCTCTGCTCTGCTCTGCTCACTGGCAGGCATGCTCCAGTCCAGTCCATAATAACTGGTACTGGCACAGTGGCACTGTCCTCCATCCTGTCGTGTGCAGCTAGCTGGCTCCCTTGACACCATCATCAACCCCCAATTCGGCAATTCCCCACACGCTAGAGCGGGCTCTGTACACGATGGCCATGCTCCTCGCCACCCTCCTCGCGCTCGCCGGCGCTGCCGCCGCCCGCGTCCCGGGAGCATACACCGGCGGGCCCTGGCAGAGCGCGCACGCCACGTTCTACGGCGGAAGCGACGCCTCCGGCACCATGGGTAGGCTGGCTGCAGGCATGCGCGCGCGCGCGCAGCCGTGACTCTGCGATCGATCGAATGTGTGCGATGCCGGCCATGGATTGATGGATTGTTGGTGCATATATGTGCAGGCGGCGCTTGCGGGTATGGGAATCTTTACAGCGCGGGGTACGGGGTGGAGACGGGGGCGCTGAGCACGGCGCTGTTCAGGGAGGGGCTGAGCTGCGGCGCGTGCTTCGAGATCAAGTGCGCGGGCGAGCCGCGGTGGTGCCACCCGGGGAGCCCCTCCATCCACATCACGGCCACCAACTTCTGCCCGCCCAACTACGCGCTGCCCTCCGACAACGGCGGGTGGTGTAACCCGCCGCGCCCCCACTTCGACCTCTCCATGCCCGTCTTCCTCCGCATCGCCGACTACCGCGCCGGCATCGTCCCAGTCACATACCGAAGGTACGTACGTACGTACGTACGTATTTTACTGCACACAGAAACGTATATTTCACACCTCACTTTGAGCTGAGCTCTCGTCGTCCGATCCTACCACGCTCTCTAGCAAGCTGAAGCTGTGCTGTCCATGATTGATTGCTGGTGCCTTACCGCGCTGTCCAATACGAATACGATATAGACTACGTGCGCGCATTTCTTCCATCTCTACGTGCGCGCGGTAGAGACTAGTACGTACTCTAGTATTCAATTGGACAGCTAGCGACTGACCTGCGCCTGCCCGCAGTGCTGTGCAGGAGAGATTGTTAGATAGATCTATCGCTACTACTGCTGGTGCTGTTCGTAGTTTTAAAGGGTTCTATATACCACTCCTGTTCCTAGTAGTTTCTACTCCTAGTTTATACTTAGAAAAACCAAAAGTTAATATAAATATCTGGCTTCTCTGCTTCCTTTGCGACCATCTTGTTTTGAGGATAAGCCAGAGGACCATAAGTGCATTTCTTTCGCTTTCGTCACTCGCACGTATCTCTCCCTCACTTTTTTCTGTGCTTGCCGTCACTTCTTTCAGCTATTACTATTCTTTTTAGCTAGAAGCCATCAGCAGCAAAAAAAACCAATATGAATGCTCCGGTAGACACGTCTATACAGCGCTGAAGCTTGCCCATTTGTTCAATCACTTTGAGCTTTTCCCCGATCGATCGGCTGAGATTCAGGATGCTGAGAGCCGGAGGGGCTGGACTGAAGAAATGACACAAAAGCACATGCACTCACATTTCACCTGCCCCTCCTACCAGTGTCGCAAAAGTTTACAGGATGGTCGTAATTTTCGCTGAAAATAACATGCATTTTGCTGTTTGGTTTTTTTTTTGCCCGCATGCATTGCAGGGCGCCTTGCCGAAAGCCGGGTGGGATCCGGTTCACCATCAACGGGTTCAGGTACTTCAACCTGGTGCTCATCACCAACGTGGCCGGCTCCGGCGACATCGTCCGCGCCGGCGTTAAGGCCACCCACACCGGCTGGCTGCCCATGTCGCGCAACTGGGGCCAGAACTGGCAGTCCAACGCTATGCTCGTCGGCGGAGCCCTCTCCTTCCGCGTCACCGCCAGCGACCACCGCAGCTCCACCTCCTGGAACGTCGCCGGCCCCAACTGGCACTTCGGCCAGACCTTCTCCGGCACAAACTTCAGGGCCTGACCGCCCGCCGGTCGATCGATCGACGATATGGAATGGCCGGCCGGATCAATATATAGCATACATATGAATCAACTCATGGTGGAGTTATTTGGGTAATTTTAAACAAGATGTTGTACCATGCGTGCATGGGCATACGTGTGATGTGATCGATCCTCAATCTCATGAGTTTGCCTGTGTTGATTCTGTATTTCAGAAGCTGACGCGGTCGAGTAGTAAGTAAGTAGCATTGGTGCATGTTCAGTTGATCAAGTGGCTAGCTGCAGGACCAAAATAATGCAGACCCCCCACAACTTTATTTGGCTATAGTACCCGTAAGCGATATGGAACGAACAGGTAGTAAAAAGGTTGCCAACAAAAACGGAGATAACTTTGTTGTGCTTTCTTGTCAAGGGAGAGGAGAGGAGAATTAAAGAAAAGGAGTAGCTAGCCATGGTGGCACCAACCCTCTAGCTTATTTCATCTCACGGGTTTTTTTTCCCAATTTTAACCTATGAGGACAAGGGACTCGAGGAAGGGAGTAATTGTCAGACTGCTGAAATCTTCAGAGAAGTTCAGAGATGAAGAACACTATAGAAATCGACCGTCTGGATGACTCGGAGGGACCAGATTGGTCTATACCTCTTCGATAAGTGGTATCACACGGTTGGAAGTTCAGCTAGTTCGAGGAAGTCTAGTCAGAGTTGGCTTTGGCTGCAAATCTCAATACACAGAGAGGGTTTGGAAGGAATTCATTCTCTCGTTGTAAAATTCCAGATCTGTGAAGAGAAGTGACCAGATTTATCAAGCAAAATGTCAAAAGGGGGAAAATCAACAGAGGAGGATTTGGACTCAGTCTGGTGGGCGATGTTGAGGAGATGAAAATGGAGATTAATCACATACTATCCACATATGACAAAGAGGTCTTAGCTATCTTGGAATCCTTAAAAAAATGGAAGTATTATCTAGTTGGATCAGCATTGGTGATGAAGACTGATCAACAAAGCTTGAGATTCATACATGAGCAAAGATTAGTGGAGGGACGCAACATAAGCTGCTAATTAATCTTTTTGGGTACAATTACAAAACCGAGTACAAAAAGGGGAGAAAGAACTGAGCAACTGATGCTTTGTCCAGGAGACCTCAACCAAAATAATTTTTTTTTCTTGAAAGCGCAGGAGAACTGCGCATCATTATATTAAGAAGGAGGAGTCAGAGAAGACTCGTACAGACCATCACCAATTAGGCGAAACTAAATACAAAAGTCCTTACCAGCCAACACTATACAACGACCAAAAAACAAATTACAACACTTGTGGCCATATGGTATTAAGGCCCTTGGCCCCTGCCATACATCACAATTTAACCTCGTCTCTAATGTCTTGCAAGACAATACTGATATTAGGTGAGGTGCCGTCTAAAATACAACCATTCCTATGCTTCCAAACCCACCAAGCCACCAAAATGACCAAAGAATTAAAGCCCTTGCGCTCAACCAAAATAATCAATGGCTGTTACCATGGTTGTTCCCACTTGGATTAATGAAGGTATCCTCAGTTACCAAGGAGATGAGAAATGTAAGGAATTAGAGGAGCAATTGAGCATTGACCCGGCAGCATCACCCCCATACACACTCAGTAATGGATTATCAAGGTACAAAGGAAAATTGTATATTGGGAGTAATACTAATTTGAGAAATCAATTTGCTCCAATCCTTCCACAGTTTGGCACTAGGAGGACACTTAGGGCAGAGAGCCACATATCAAAGGCTCAAAACATTATTCTATTGGAATGGAATGAAAGCACAAGTCAATTAGTTTGTCACTGAATGTGCAGTGTGCCAGAAGAATAAATCTGAGAATGTATCATACTCGAGACTATTGCAACCTCTCCCAATTCTAGACATGGCATGGTCATATATATCCATGGATTTTATTAAGGACTTCCTAAATCTAAAGGCAAGGATGTTATTTTGGTTGTTGTGGACAGATTCACAATATATGCCCATTTTTTATCCTTGAATCATCCCTATAATGTGCAACAAGTTGTCAAACTGTTCCTAGACAATATCTACCGACTACATGGACTTTCTGTGGTGATTGTTACTGACTGGGATAGGATTTTCACCAGTGCACTTTAGCAGGAATTATTCAATGTCCTAGGAGTGAGACTGCATTTTAGTAGTGCTTACCGTCCACAAACAGATGGTCAGATTGAAAGGGTAAACCAGTGTTTAGAGAATTATCTTGGTGAGATCAAATGGTCTGCAGCATGAACTTAGCGCACGCAAACCAGACAACGAGAACCAGACTATACTTGGTGATGTAGCAGAAAGCACGGCCATAACAAGACTAGCACAGATCATGCACATATTACGCCCAATCACAATTACTGTGTGATACTATGTCATTAACCAACTAAAAAATTATATTAGCATGTGCAACGCAAAACAAAGGGGTAATAGCTCATAAAGCATGCTATAGCCGTTAAGGTCAATTACACAACAATGACAGAATCCAATGCACATGCAAGTAGCTCTGCAAAAAATAACCACCTCAACATAGGTGATAGCTTCAGATTCTGGTATACTGATGGTCCTAAAGATGTCTACTCAATGATATTCTCAAGCCATGGCATCATAATCATCCAATGCACCATTATACTCCATGACCTTTTTCTTGATCTTTGACGAATCCACCCAGGTGATGAAATCCTCCATGTTCCTGGTCACAAGAAAGGCTGGATCGGTGACCGTCTCTGGGCCAACACGCACATGCCCTTGTTCAATGTATGTCACAGCCTCTTTAAGGTGCTCTGCAAACTTGAGCTTCACCATAACTGTTGCAAGTCTCCGCCTACAGTAATTTAGCAAACAATATGGTAAGTGGAATATGACATGTCATATTGTTTCCTCGCATAGGTACTACGGTTATAAAGTGATTAGCCATGATAACACTCATTTAGGTTGAGCCAGTGTTCGCAGAGTAAACAATTGAATAAATATCACAGTATACTCTAGAACACCTTGACCTTAAAAAAGCAAAAATAACTTGAAAGTAAAATCAGCTGACAAATAAAAGGCACCATCCAACACAGCTTATACTGATACTACAATCCAGAGAGGGATAAGAGAGACCTGCAGAAGGAGCTCACGGAAAGATTCTCACATTTCGACAAGCTCTTTTTTGTTGAAATTACACCCATATTATACCTGAAATTTTAGAAACTTTGTCAGACTAGTAGACCAGTAAAAGTAACAGGAAAAAACTGAAAATGGCAAAGACAAATCGAGCAAGAAATGTACATGATTTGATCAAAAGGAAATAGCTTCATATGTTGGCTAATAAGATTGTGCACTTAACAAACACAATATTACAGTAAGCTCTATGATGCTATACTTGGGAGTTTCAATAATGGTATCCAAATAAAAGCACTCATTGCCGTGTTCAAGGAACAAGCATTAGCACAGCTGATGGTCTATGGCGTAAGTATAGTGCAAACGCAAGAAGTTGGGTGGCCAACCACAAGCAGAACTAAATATTAGAGTGCATACTCAGACATAAGCAGAAGTATAAGTCCTTGCCACCACTCGCATTGTTGAAAAGAAATTCTAAGCAAATATTCAAGTACTGATAACATAGATCAAAAATACACTCAATTTGGTAAACCATAGCATATAGACAGTGTCCCTGTAGCTTCCCCATATATCTGAAATAGTGAACAAAACAATAGTCTAGTTCTACTATTTATGTTGTCCTTCCCTGAAACACTGCATATAGGCGAGAGTTCCTACTTATCTCTGACTATACCACAATCCAATCGTCAGTCACAGATAAAGGGGGTAAATTTGTAAGGTTACGGTAATCAAGGGACACAGTCCCAATTTTTCAGGTCAAAATTCACATAAACAATGCATACAGCAGCTTACTGCCAAATCAAATGGAAAAAAGGGGGAGACCTGCAGTAACTTACAGCTTATCGAGCAGCATGTCTGTCATCTCGATTCTGAAAGGGTCTCGTGTGTCCATTTGCTTTATAATGTTGACGAGCTTTTGCACCATCAGGCATATCCCATTATACCTGTGGCCACAGAAAAATCACAAATTTATTCATGAATAATCAAATGCTCCGACAAGATCAACCGTACGACGTGAACAAAACACACTGATACGAATTCCTGTAATCGATCAATATGCTACGAGCTGCTAGATAGGCCAGAGAGCTTGGAAAAGGAGAGGCGATGAGGGGATGGGTCGGTACTTCTTGTAGTCGTCCCTCTCGACGAGGCGGTAGCGCTGCGTGACGATGGCCTCGCGGTGGCCGCGCTCCCTCTTGTACTCGAGGAAGTTGGTCTTCTTGAGGAGCTTCTGCTCGTGGAACTTGAGCTTCCTCATCCTTCACGCTGCAACCAACCAAGCCGTCGTCGTATCCGCCCATTACAAACGGACAATCGGTGAGAAAAGAGGGGGGGACCAGCAGTGGTAAGTGGGCGCACCTGAGCCGACGGAGGAATGCACTGGAGAAGCGCGGAGGCGGCAGCGCCGGTGGACGATTCGGCCGTCGCGCGTCCGGGTGGAGGCGGGGAGCGGAGCGGAGCTGGGCGGCTAGGGTTGTGTTGGGAGGGGAGCCTCTCGTCGTGAACTCTCTCGTGATGGCTTGGCTTGGGTGGCGGTGCGCGTTACGGTATGGGCTGGGTGGGCTCGCTTGGGCCGTTCGGCCTGACCGGTGCCGACCTGCGTCTCCAAGCGGTGAAACTCGAACGGGTAGGGCTAAGGCAGAGGGAGGCCCCGCACTCCACGCAGATCTCGACGAATCGGTGGCGGCGCGGGGTGGGAGGGAGGGGAGGAGGCGGCGGCGACGCGGGGTGGGGGGAGGAGGAGGCGGCGGGGGAGGGCGAGGGCGCGAGCGAGGCGGCCGGGGGGGTGGAGAGCGAGGCGGCGGGGGGAGAGCGAGGGGGCGAGCGAGGTGGCGGCGCGCGGGTGGGAGGGAAGCGGCGCGGGCTGGGAGGTAGGGGGAGGGAGGGAGGGGGTACACGGTTCAGATTTTATTTATACTTGAAAGAAGAAGAAGGTGTACAAAACAGTAAGAGGATTTTTTCGACGGATGGCGACGGACGCCAAGCCGCCTGCCCCGCGGCTCAACGTGCCGCCGGCCATGGCGGGCGCGCTCCGCCTCCCCAAGACGCCCTCCCCCTCCAAGACCACCTACAGCGACCGCTTCATCCCCTGCCGCTCCTCCACAACTTCGCCCTCCTCGACCGCCCATCCCCCTCCAAGGACGCCGACGCCGACGCAGCCCCGGACACCCGCTATTCCCGCCGCCTCCGCTCAGAGCTCTTCGGCCTGGACTCCCCAGCCCCCGCCGCAGGTGCAGGCGCTCCTCCTCGCCCTTTGCCACCACAGGGCAGCAAGACTGCACCGCGGGATCCGGATAGGCTTCAACGTTGCACAAGCCGCCCAAGAAGGTCCCCAAGACACCGCACAAGGTGGCGATTCTTTGCTTCTTCTTGGTCGGGCAATTCCACAAACACCTCGTGGGCGCGGTAGAATTTTAAGACTAATCGTCGCCGTGTGCGCGTGCTGGCAGTGGCAGGTGCTGGACGCGCCGTCTCTGCAGGACGACTTGTACCTGAATCTCGTTGACTGGTCGCCCCAGAACATGCTCGCCGTCGGCCTCGAGACTTGCGTCTACCTGTGGTCGGCCTCGAGAGCGAGGGGGCGAGCGAGGCGGCGGGGGGAGGCGGGGCGAGAGCGAGGGGGCGCGGGGTGGGGGGAGAGCGAGGCGGCGGCGCGCGGGTGGGAGGGAGGGAGGGAAGCGGCGCGGGTTGTTAGTATCTGGAATTCTGGACTGATGCAGCTAGTTTGGTTCACAACTAGACATAATAAATCGATTCAGAATCGAAACACAGGGTAGGGCAGGTGTAGTGCTAAATTTGGAACGTTTTATTTGCTTCAAGTATAACACAACACAGAATTATTTCTTTCATTGTTTGAAATCTAAGCTTATTGAACTATCCGAGACCATTATGTAAGCCTGATTCAAATGCGACCAGTGGCGGAGCTAGAAAATTTATGTTGGGGTGCACCATTTAATACTTAAAGTTAAAGATGGGGTAAAAGGGCAATTGTTAAGTGATTATTGGTTGATCGAATGTTAGCGTCGGGTGAACCATGCATTATGTATGTCGTATGCATATGTTGCTTAACGTTCCTAGATAATTAGTTAGGCTTACATTCGAATTAATTAGCTACTTTAGACAATTAGTTGTGAAAACATCTTATTTTGTGGAGTGATAACAATAATAAATACTAACATTGATATATAAATTTAAATGTGTGAACATATTTTAAAAAATCTATAGCCATTCCATAGATTTTTAAATATGTCAGCAGCAAGTAGTCATGGAAATGGCAATTGGCCAGCGACTGAGAAGCCACCCCGCTTCCACCGGCTGGAGTTTTCAACATATGATGGGCAAGACGATCCGCTCGGCTGGCTGCAGCGATACAAACAGTTTTTTCGCGGGCAGAGGACATTGGAAAGTGAGAAGGTGTGGCTCGCATCCTATCATCTGGTTGGGGCGGCACAACAATGATATTTTCAATTGGAGCAGAACAAAGGTGAGTCCAATTGGCATCACTTCAAGGAATATATCAATTTGTGCTTTATGAGGATCTGCACCGGGAAGCAACTACTAATACAGATTTGGCTGCATTGTGAGGGCAGATTGAGGCCGGTACTTTGAGTTCACCTTGGTAGCTTTCGGATGGATTGGTTCTCTATCAGAATCGAGTGCATGTGCCGCACTTGTCTCCTTCTCTCCAATCCATTTTGCTTGCGGTTCATTCAGCCAGCCATGAAAGAGTTCAGAAGACTGCATCATCTCCGTGTAGATTTTCATATCCCACAAGATCGCAAGCTGGTTGAGGAATTTGTGCGATCATGCCCGGTTTGTCAGCGTAATAAGTCTGTTCAGCTGCACCTTGCCGGCTTATTGCAGCCACTGGAGGTTCCTAAACGTATTTGGGACAATATCGCTATGGATTTTGTGGAAGGATTGCCGCGCATCCATGGAAAATCAGTCATCCTCACCGTCATTGATCGGTTTTCTAAATATGCACATTTTATACCCTTGGCTCATCCTTATACTGCCAATTCAGTGGCGTGAGTTTTCTTCGATGAAGTGGTACGTCTCCATGGAGAGGTTCAGACTAGTCCGAACAATATCCCAAGGAGCACCGTCCGATCTTCATCGGACCGCTCTGGTCAGCGTAAAGGTTCGGACCAGTCCGAACGGCAATCAAAGCTATACCGTCCGATCATCATCGAACCACTTCAATCAGTGAGGGGTTCGGATCACGCTTCAGAAGCGTCCGATCTTCATAAAACTCTATCGAACCAACCAGATCAAGCGAAGATATTCGGACCACTCTTGCAATGGAGCCGCGGTGCAGAAAAATCACGGCAGCCTTAGAAACTCGGGGCGATGGCTCAAAGAGAAGCAGCGCCATCATAAAGACTTCTACAATCTGCAGCGGCTCAAAGAGAAGAGCGACGACTACGGCTATGCGGAAGGAGAGGACCACAGTCATTCAAAAGGATGTTACATGGCTAGCAAAGTAATCGGCTGACTGATAAAGATTTTGTGGACTCATTTGGTTTTAACGAACTAAAAGAGAGAAGTTACGGATTTGGATGGACGCAACGGAAGACTTAAAAAAGACTCAAAGGTAAGACAGCAGATTCTAGCAACGCTCTTCACCACCAATTGCAAAAAAAAATCAGTCCACCTCCTATGCCACTCTCTGTCCTCCCTTCCCCATTTCCTTCGACAGAGAAGAAGGCATGGGTCCATGAGATAAAGAGATGGGTTCGCCCACCCCATCTCCTTCATGAACCCTCAGCTAACCAGCCCAACTCCCAAGCCCGACCGGCCAAATGGCGTCGTTGCCGTCGTGGGTCATCCTGGGCAGTGTCCTGCATGTGTGCACCGCAGACGCTAACCTCCCCTAGGGCGCCGACCTCTCCCTCGCGTTGGCCGCGCCTCGCACCTCACGCTCCTCACCATCCCCTGGCGCGTTGCACCTGACCCCGTCACGCCCGCAGCTATCCCTCTATCCTTGTGGTGGTGCAAGACGGTGGCGGCCGGATATGGCACAGCCAGCGGTGCGGAGCGCGGAGGAGGCCGGAGGCGCTCAGATCCAGTCGGGCAACAAGGATCCACGGGGCCAGAAGGTGGACAAGAGTAATACATAAGCAACTACAAGACATCATCCAGGTCCATCTTCAACACGCTCTAATCTTCTTGTTTGACTTCCTTTGGAAATATAACAATATATTATACGCTCCAATGTTGTCCTTGACTTTCTTGTGAATTATGACAAGATATTTATCTGCCAATTGAACAAACCAATATCCAGGTCCTTGGTTAATGCCGGCCACACATTGTATACGGCAAAATTCACTCTCAACAACACTCCTAGCTGATAAAATTTCAGCATTATTCGGAGCAAACTTGCCCAAGATGAATAAATAGTTAGAAACGTGCAGTTCATCACTGATTGGCATAAACAAGAGCTCTGACTCTGAGCTCCTATTCATAAAAAGGGCCCATTTACATGTTATTTTTTAGCTCATTCCAACAAAAAATAAGAAGACGAATTGGATTAGACAAAACTTCACCTTCTTCCTTCCTGGTAAAGCTTCTCAAGGTACAGCACTAAAATCAGGTAAGCAGCTGTACAACTGCATTGCCACATGCAAAAAAAGAAGGAAGAGTTGAATTTGCAAAAGGAAGAAGCACTAAACATTCTGAAATCTGCCTCTTTACAAGTCACTCAGGAATCTACATTCCGCCTCAACTCTCAACAGATATATGTGGCTCACTCACGCAGAGGCAAAGCCGACAACCGCCTTGGCTGTGCAGACCTTCCATTTGCCGCTGCTTCTGAGTGCTTACTGCGCGACCGGTGGCCATTGCTGTTAAGGCCCCGGCCGCTCAATTTCCTCTGTAGCTGATGGCTCCCTGTCTCCTTTGCATCCTGAAGTTGTTCTAGAGCTGCAACAACCTGCTCCATGCTCGGCCTGCTCCTCGAATCCCCAGATAGGCACTGGAGCGCCAATGCTGCAGCTTTCTGGGCCCCGGCGAGGGCGTACTGCCCGGCCAGCCGGGCGTCCAGGATGCAGAAGATGCGCCGCTTCTTTGTCAGGTATGGCCGTGCCCACTCCACCAGGTTGTGCTCGCCAGCCGGGCGGTTCTTGTCCAATGCACGGCGTCCAGATAGCATTTCTAGGAGGACCACCCCGAAGCTGTAGACGTCGCTCTTTGCGGTCAGATGGCCTTTGAAAAAAAAGATTTAATCAGTGCAATTAGATATTCAGATTCCATAGGAATAAATTTATAGGATGGTGTTCAGATGTTGCAGAGAAAGCAACAACGAGCTTAATCAGATTAGATATACCCAACATTGATTAGTATAGCAGCAATAATATACGGGGATTCATATTGATTACAGCTAATGGCTTTTAACTGAAAATGAATAGTAGTGGCCGAAAGAGATGGCTTTTAGAAGGAGGGAGCCGGCGGTGGAAAAAATGAAGAAGAGATGCATGCGCGAGATGGGAGCGAGAAGAGCGGGGTGCGTGATGCGAGACAGGAGTGAAAGGAGTGGTGCGCCTGATGTGCCCATAACCACCCGTCTTATCCCTAGAGCAAGATGGGAGAGAGAGAGTTGGAAAGCCACTTAAGGAAGCTGGATATTCATATTAGTTTATGGTTTTTTTAAGCAGAAACTAGAAGTAGAAACTAATATGAACATACCCTAATACAACTCATAGAAACAACTAAATAATAGAACCGTACTAGCCATTGACTTGGTACAAGTAATTTGAAAATCTCACTCCTTGGCTCAGTTCTTTTGGACTTATACTTAGACTTTGATTTTTATTGCTACAGTAACTCGCCGTTAAATGATGTATTTTTTAAGGCGGGGTCTCCAGGTAAATTGTAGTACAACTGTACCGAGTTCAGCTGTACTGGTCAAAATCATATACGACTACTTCCCTCTGCGTGCTGCCTCTCATGAACAGATCAAAATTCAAAAACCACAGCTATATACTATAAATCTCAGCCCAAAAGAACACACCCTTTATCTAGCTACATGCTTATCTAGTTACAAGATTACGCATGATTCCTAACCTGCTATTCCCTTAAAATATGTGTAAATGGTAATACTTATTTTATTTTAGCACATGTGCTGAAGGGGTCCAGTTTAGGTCTGAAACCATGACAAATTGGACGAGTTGTCTGCACCTAACTGTATGACTTCAACGCTGAAGAGTATTCTTTACAGGTTCTTCTAGTGCTTCAGGACGAGCAGAAAACGGCCAAACAAAGCAACTTTTATAACTTCAAATCCAACTATACCTACTGCGTAGCAACAATAGCAACCCTGACTAACAAGGCAATTATCTTGCTCAAAAATTTGATCATCAGCAACTCCCATGCTAAGTGGTTTATAGTGCTATCTAGAAAAGGTTTTGAACAGCTTTGAGTCGGTTACCAATCCCCATAATTGGAGATTACACGGTTAAAACAATTAGGAATTCGTCAGAAATTTTCAGCAATATTAAGGCATACTGCACCTGAGGATGACATTGAAAAACAAAGCTAGGCATCGCACCTGTAGCAAGATATTCAGGAGCAGCATATCCATATGTCCCCATGACCCTAGTTGAGACATGGCTCTTGTCCCCAGCTGGCCCGTCCTTTGCCAACCCGAAATCAGACAGCTTTGCGTTGTAGTTCTGCAATTGACCCAAGCTTTAGGTTATTGAACCATTTTTCACTCAAAGTAGAACAATCGACAGTGGTGTGAAGAGGACAACATACTGAATCCAGAAGAACATTAGACGTCTTGAAATCACGGTAGATAACTTTTGCCTTGTCGCTGTGGAGAAACGCAAGCCCCTTGGCAGCCCCAAGAGCAACTTTCATTCTAAGATTCCAGGAGAGCGGCTGAAAATGTGAACCCCCTGCACGATCATTCAGACTTGTTAGAAAACCACACCAGATCCTCCGTAAGAGGGGGCAAAGCAAATTGAAGGCCAGAAGCATACTCCTAAAAAGATGATTCTCCAAGCTTCCTCGTGGCATAAACTCATAGACAAGAAGTCGCTGCTCGTCTTCGAGGCAGTGCCCTACAAGCTTTACAAGATTGGGGTGCGATAACTGTCCAAGGTAATTCACTTCGGCCTGCAAGATTCAGCAAGAGATTAGAGGCCAAAATGAAGCAAGATGTTAACCAACACATGCAGATTGCTTGGTACCCACCAGCCATTCCCTGTGACCCTGGAAACCTTCCCGGTTGAGCTTCTTGACAGCAATGACCATCCCGGTGCCGGGCCTGGTCGGCGCGAAGGTGTTCTCGTCGATCCACCCCTTGAAGACCGACCCGAAACCACCTTCGCCAAGCACACTGTCCGGCCGGAAGTTCCTGGTGGCCGTCTTGAGCTCGTTGAAGGTGAAGCTCCTGACATTAGCTGACTGGAGGATCTCCCCCTCGCTCCGAGGGGTGGGAGGCACCGACGCCGACGAGACACGACTGCTGGATGTGCTCAGCCCTGTACCCTTTCTTCTTGCGTCCCTAGAACTCGCCCCTAAACATCACATACAGCACAGTACAAAATTAGTTTTTTTCCCCCCTGGTTGGTGGCAATTAAGAAGAGACTTGCTCGCCATCTTTGTGATTAGTTTCTCTCTTGTCACAGTAAAGATCAGGAACAAAGTGAATAAGATCACCTACTACTCGTACCACCGTTCAATTCAACAATGACGAGACACGATGAACAAGAAGAGGAAGACGGCGTGTTCACCTGAAGGGGAGGCGCTTCGAGAGGGGCTGTCCGAGGTAATCTTGGTTCCGCAGCAGTTTCCCATGGCGACCAAACGAAACCCACCAAGTAAGCGCAGAAACAGAAGAGTAAACTGTAGAAAACAGCAGATCGATCCCCGAAAGGCGGCGGCTTTTTGCTGCTCCAATCGATCACTAGAGCTCGCTGCTCTCACAGTCACTCACAGGGCAGGGGATGATAAGAAAGAGGAGAGCCAGCCCCAAGAAGAGGAGAGGAGGGACACGGCTAGAGGTGATACTATTATATATATATATATATATGCCTGGGCTGTCCTGTTGGTCGACCGATCACGGGATTGAGGTGGAGGTAAGGTTGACCTTTCTCTCCAACCACTCGGAGGCAGAAGCACGAGCGCTGGTACCTGCCCAAGGAGGAGGGCATTAATGGCGGGCGCGGGAGAGAGGAGGGGGTGGGCGGCTCCGGCCTGCTCGCCGAGTGCTGGAAAGCTGCTCCGAGACGACCCTTCCGTCCACTGACAGGTGGGTCCGGCTGCAGTGGGTGGGGATGGGTGGATCGGACGCTCGCGGTAGGTTCAGTCAGTGGCTAATCGAGACCATTCGGCCGGCGTTTGGACGGTAGAACTTTTGCTAATCGAGTAAATAATTCTATTTTTGCAGTCAATTTGCGCTGTGCCGAACGGAAGCAGTTTCAAACATCTACGTGCTCCAGAAAGAAACGTAATCCCTGCCTCGTCGATGCGCATGGTGGAAGGTCAAAGGAAGCCTTTTCTACTGCTTGCATCAGCTGCGATCACGCATCTTTATTTTGGATCCAGACTCCGCATGCATGCATACTTGTCGATTGCGATATGTGGTACCATCCAGATCCAGTCCACCCGTGTGCGTGTTTTTATATATACAATGAGAGAGACAGAGAGGGGGATACGCTAAAAACTGCTCACTCCCTTACAAATGGATGAATGGTTTACATTAAAATATCTTATATTTAGTATATATAGCGCACTGATTTTTTAAAGGGCCATAAAAACGGTAAAACCTTAATCAGCCTTAAATTAATTATTACCTTCCTATACATCCCCCTCTCTCTCACCAGGTAAAAAAATCAATCTACCTCCCTCCATCTCTCTCTCTTCTCCATCCTTTCCAATCTACCCCTCTCTCTCTCCTTTTCTCTCCCCCCGTGAGGCTGAGCAAGCAACGGCAGTGACGGCCTTGCCACAGCAGGCGGTGGAAGCAATGGCGGCCTTGCCAAGGCAGGCGACGGTGGCAGCAACAGCCTTGCCATGGTAGGCGACGTGCGGCTGCTGCCTTGCCATAGCAGGTGCACGGCGGTGGTGGCGCAGGCCGGGAAGCCTGCGGCCTACAGGCAGCCATTGCGCGCGCCGACACGATTTCGCTGGTTAGGGCACGACCGAACCTGAGTTCGCACGGGGGTTTGGCTAGCCTTTCAACGGGACATCATTCACATGGCCAAATGAGTGTTCGGTCAGCCGAACCATCATTCACACGACGAAGGCTTAGCGAACGCAGTTTTTTTGGCCGATTGCACTTCCGTCTGTCTTTTCCACAAGGTTGTCTTAGCCCTATCTGATTCGTCTTTATTCCACCTTTTAGGTTAGCACGTGGCCTCGGAGGGGCGTTCAGGCAGTTGCGCACCTTTGATCCTTCAAGTAGCGAGTCCACTGAGCGTACTCAAGACAAGTACCTCGCGACCATTAACTTTTTCATTCCGCATATCACCTATTTTGATGAGTAATTGTCACTACTGCCATTGAATATAATTATTATACCTTTATGATTGTCACTACTGCCATTGAATATAATTATCATACATTTATGCTTGCCTTTTTATAGACCAGCAATACAGTATTCATACCATGTTGTGCTAGGCTATTTAGTTTACATGCTTTTAGGTTTTTCATTTACATGCTAGGCTCTTATTTATTCTTTACTTTGACGACGGTATTCCATAATAGTATCTTATATTTGTATGTGAGGTGCTATAGTATATGAGTATATCTAAAATGATAAAATATATTTTAAATTTATTTAGGTGATATATTAGAGGTATAAGTAAGTACACCTCGAAGCGGAATGTGTGTATATGTACACACACGTGTGTTGTCAACTACAAGAAAATTTCCTACTCCTGAGAAAACTACTACTAGAGCACTAGTAAGAGAGAGAGAGAGAGAGAGAGAGAGTTTATCTGTTCACTTGGGTGTGTACGCAGGGGCAGAGCCAACCTGTCTGTGCTCTGCTGTGTTTGTTCCGACGAAAGGCCAGCAAAACTGTAAGGCAAAGAGCAAAGAAAGAAGCACTACTGGTTGCTGTTGGCTTGGCCTGAATCTGACGGAGTCATCGACCACTTGGACGTCACTAGCGAGCGGAACGACATGTATAATTGATCGCTTAGTTCCATGTATCTGCTCAATCCACCCGATCGTCTTGCAAGTGTGAATCCTGTACGTATTGTCGTCGTCCTTGTCTTTCTGCTCTGCTCTGCTTCTCTTTCTTTCTTTCTTTCTTACGTCGGCGTCATGTCCAGCCCCCAAAGTCCAACTGATTGACCACGTTGGTTTGGTCCACTCTTCAATCTTATTTACGTGCATGCTCCAGCCGAGTCAGTTGACGATTTTGCTTTGTTTTCGCCCGGGACCAACTCTCCAGGGCTAGCTACTCAACTCCCCATATATATATATATTATATATTGCTTCTCATCGTCTTTTTTTTACTGTTCGTCTTGCCGGAGCCCCTACTTATTGATCAGTCAGAGCGTCTTGAAGTTCTTCTTAATTTTGTCTTTGGTTGGTCCAGTACTCGCGGCTAGCAAGCTCTAAATTAAACGTCTCATTGTTTTCAGAACCGAATGCCATGATTGTTGATTTGCATACAAACGGGGCGTCAGTTTGTCAAGGAAAAATAGAACACAGCATGATTGTTGATTCGCTACTGTATCCGGTAGCGAAGCCCTGCCCTGGCTCTGAGTATTATTGATTTCCAATTTTCCACTGAAAAGATTGGTGAAACATGCCAGATGTGTCTTTAAGGTGACTATTATTCTACTGCTTACCTGGGATGTGGTACTTGATGGGCTGATTGTATCCATGCCATGGATTCTCTTATAGGTAATATTCCGGCCCGGCAGTATCTGTTTTCCTTTTGGTTTGCTGCCACTGGATCTTGAATAAATAAATAAATAATGCAAGGGCTCACATGGTGGCCCTTCCACTGTTTGTGGGAAGCAATTTACCCCAACAGACTACACAGCACAATTCAATTTCTAGTCGGCTGCCTGGCTGTATTGATACATATTTTTTTTTCTTTTTTTGAGGATTGTGAGCTTGGCAACTGGAACTGATGGTTCTTATTGTGTCTATAACTGATTAACATGACCTATCGCTGATATTGTATTAGCATTATTGATCAACCCATCTAGCATCTGCCCTTTTCTAGTGCTCAGCGGTTCGGCCTGTCTGGAATGGCGTTGCAGTGATTGATCTCTCAAAGTGTGGTGCCCCCAAGAAGCCAAGAGTCCTGCGGTTGTCTTTGATTGTGCATTATTCCTCGTGTCCAGTCTGCTCTACTATAGTTCTCATTGTGTCTTCGGCAGATGGTGTACTTGTGCACGATTTAGAATTCAGGAATGATTGGGGCCTGTTTTTTTTTTTTTGGTTTATGATTTTTTTTACTATAATTTTTGAATTTCAGGCTGTTCAAAACAGGTTTTACGGAGATAGATACTCATTTACGATCTTAACTGGTATAGATATTAGATTTTTAATGTATACTACAATTAGTCTGTAAATCCCGTTTAAAAAAATGTCTTGTTTAAAAGTTAAGTACTATAGTAAAAACTAAGAATTATTTTTAAAAGCCGCAAAGATGAGAACCTGATTTTGTTACTGTGCATATGACTGTTGACTAAAACATTCAGCGTTTATTTCTTGGCTAGCTCCTTGCCATGTTATTAGTACATTATCTACACTATTAAAATCTTTTATCGTTCTCGAGGTGCATAAATGAGCTGGATAGCAGCAACCTGAATGCTGTATAGGTCCGAACGGAATTTTTTTAAATAAACCATTTTATTCATTTTTACACAAATAACCTGCAATCGTTGTGCCACCACATTGTATGGTCCAGCAGCCGGATGACATGACCGCTCAAGTTGCGGTATAGGAGAGCGACGGAACCTGTGTTGTATCTGATTTCACAATGTTAAATGGTTTCTGTATCGACAACTTTCACATTTTGATAGCATCTTGCAAAACTCACTTATCTACTTACATGATGTTAAAATGCACCTCATTCTATCGGTACTCCCATGTGGAATAGTGACCATCATTCACAATTGACCACTTCGTTGCATTTGTCCAAGCATCAGGCGCCGCCATCTCAGGGACTTTCGAACTATCGTCCTCATTCTCTTTCGATGCTTGTTCTTTAGCCCTTGCTATTTAGGGCCTGTTCTTTGCGGTTTTTAAAAACCGCTTTTGATTTTTGTTATAGTAACTAACTTTTAAACGGAGTATTTTTTTAAGATAGGGTCTACAAGTTAATTGTAGTACATGTTAAAAAACTAATATCTGTATTATCAAAAATCGCAAACGAGTATCTCTCTTTCCGCAATCTCTGTCGCAAACAGCCAAAAAGCCATCAGCCGCAGCAAAAAACCATCAGCCGCAGCCAGAAAGAACAGGCCCTAATAGTCTTCCCACTCTAAGTCATCCACTATGAATTTAGTGCCCCTCCATCGTCTGCCTGTCCGCTAGGTTCAATGGGGCTATCTTTGGCCACAACTACATCTTCGCCACCATCCTCAACTTCCACCTGGAAATTAAAAATATGTCCTATGTGACTATTGCTTAAAGAGAATAATTACGATAGAGTAATACAAAAAAAGCCCTACAGTACCTCCTGTTACCACTGGATCTCCTCCTACTTCTCTCGGACATCAACCCTTATATAGCTGACGAAGTAATAGCAGTTGTCCCATGCCAAAAGGCATCTCAATGCTTCAGGATATAACCACCTGAGGAAAGTTATTGTCAGAGAGATGTGGTAGGCCGTTCGCTGTGCGACGGTTGTTGCCATAGAAAAGCTCCGCGCGGTTATTTGGTATAAACGCATATTCTAACTGCCATGCCAGATAGACCAACAACGTGGTCGGTCATCGTAGACAAGCTAGTCGGGGTTGTACTAGTCACGGGTAGGTCGACGACCAACGGATGGTCGTAGGAAAACTTACGATTGCATAGTGCTCATAAAAGAACTTACGATCATCATACGATTGTGGAAGGACTTAAGATCAAATAGTCGTAGAATAGCTTACAACTATGAAATGGTCGTAGAAGTTCTCATAACCACTCGATGGTATTTCTCTCTTATTGATAAGTGGTATATCTGAAGTATATAATGACATAATAATTTGAGAATTATTCGATCCTCGTTAGAAACTTTTCTGGTTAGCAAAAGAACATTATAGATAGCCTAGTAACCCGGTTAAGCAAATTAGCAAAACTCATCATTTACATCAGGGGAATTTTATACATTTTCAACTTAGAACAACCAGCCAGCTTAGAGGCTGCTCTAGCTTGTCGGCTGCTGCCATGTGTCCTGTAATGCTTAGAGGTTATAGCCAAAGCGAACGCACTGGGAGTGCTTCGCTATGCGTTAGGACGACCACCAGTGCAGTCGTTACTACTAGCAGTAGCAGATGATCGAATTCAATGGCACGCTGCCAGGCCAGTAATGTTAATTAATCTGACGATCAGGATGGCAACACTTATATATAGCAAGGCCGTGAGACTAATTAATGGCCGCTGTTTATTTATGATCCGTCCTGATAGATTTTAATTGTGGATTAGCTTACCAAATGTCGATCGCAGCGAGAATCGGACGGCCCAGATGGTCCCCCCACACCACACGTCAGGCAGCTCGGTCGTTCCACCCGAGGCGGCTGCTCTATATAAATATGGAGGCAACCGCGTTAGCTTTTCCTCCTCCATTCCGCTCACCTTCGCGACCGATTTCTCGCACCCCGCAGCCGCAGGTTTCAAATAAATAATAAATCCCCCACCCCCCACCTCCAAATCTGCTCAAATTTGGTGCTTCGGCTACAGCTACGGCCTCGGCGAGATGCTGCTGCTCGCCAAGGAGTTCGCCCTCTCGCCGCCGGCAGCGGTGGCGCCTCGCCGGAGGGCGCCCGCCAGGGTGGCGCCGTTGGGGTTCGCGCCGTCCGGGGGCTCGCCTGTCGGTGAGCTGTGGCTGCGGACGGGGGGAGGAGCCGGTGCTGCCGAGGGGTTCGGGAGCCACAGCCACGACAGCGACATGGATTTGGCCATGCTCGTCAGCGACTTCCTAGAGAACGGCGGCAGCGGAGGCGGGGAGTCACGCGGCAGCAGCGACAGCGAGTCCGGCCTCTCCGACCTCGCCCACCTCGCCGATAAGATTTCGGTATGCATACCCTACCCTTGCTGTTGTGGAGGTGTTCATACCTCTTCATACTTGTTTCATTTGCCAACAGGGCTTGAAAAATTGTGCTGATTAGTTGGTACATAACCAACAAAGTCCAATCTGACATCTGAAGCGATGATGATGGTTGGAACTTTTCGGAAAATCATTTCCCCCTGCTATAATCTCGTGCTAGCAATTTGTAATCAATCATGCGATGTGTGGCCTTATCAAATCTGGTACAGAGAAGGCACTCGGTTATTTGTTTTTTCGCTTAGCATGCTGTATGCACTTTAGTTTTACCCAACTAATGATTGGATGACTTACTGTTGGATACCAGATAGACTAGTATGTTATGTATTTTGGAACTTACATTCTATGCATTCCTTTTCAGACGTACAAGCAAGGTGGAGATGAGAAAGAAAATGTGCTGCTCTCCACGGTCCACTCACTACTGCTCTCAATCCATGAGTTGGAGCTTCAGGATTTCCGAAGAGGTCAATGCAGTGGCAGCTGCATCCGTCATTTACTTGTGAAGCTCTTGAGATACTCAGGATACGATGCAGCAGTTTGCATATCCAAATGGCAGGGGTTTGACAAGATACCTGGAGGTATTCCCTATTGAGGACTTGGCTAACTATGCTTAATACCAAGTGTCCTTGCATTTTCTGTATAAATTGAGTTGTGTGAATAAACTGTTCCTTTTTTGCCAATCAGGTGACCACGAGTACATTGATGTCATAATGAACAGTGATACCATGGATCCAGAGCGTCTGATCATTGATATCGACTTCAGGAGCCACTTTGAAATAGCCAGGGCGGTTGATTCTTATGGCACTCTGTTGAATTCTCTTCCGGTGGTTTATGTTGGTACCCTTCCCAGACTGAAGCAGTTCCTGCATGTGATGGTTGATGCTGCGAAGTGGTCCCTGAAGCAGAACTCTATGCCCCTGCCTCCTTGGAGATCCTTGTCTTATCTCGAAGCGAAGTGGCACTCCAAGTATGAGAGGAAAGATTTCAATACTGAGCAAGACTTCCACGGCGCAGCCTCAGACCATGCACTATGCATTGGACACCTGAAGAGGCTGAAATCCTCCCTGCAGTCAGAACTTGATACCGGAAGATTGCTCATGATGCCAACCAAGACTGACAAGAAGAGGAGGGCAAAGCTTGAGAGGCGGCGTCGTTCCTTGCTCAGTTTCTGATACATATTTGTGCTTCAATTCTTGGATACAAAAGAATACTGAGAAGGAAGAATAGCTTGCCATAGTTTTTTCTTTCTTTCACAGAAGAAAAAGGAGAGGTTTTTTTTACAGGCTTTGGATGCGAAATAGATGTGGGTACTAGCACGGCAGGAGAGTGGAGATAACATGCCAGGTTTTTTCTAGGCATATACGAAAAACACAAAATTATTTTTGGATTTCATTCTTGTTCTTTCTTTCGGCGAAGATGGATGCTAGTGGTGAATCTGCTGCTACAAATTTTCCACCCTTTTATTCGTTTTTGATCATATAGATGTTCCTTTTACCTTGTGCGTTTGATACACACTTGTTTTGTCATTGCAGAATGCGTAAGCTGAAATTACACGCTGCTTTGAAAAATATATGTTTTGGTTCATTTTGTAGTGAACAAGATACGTTCGGTTGTGTTATGGTTTATGAGCTGGCTCGGACCGGATTGTGAGATTAAAAGCGCGAGATTCTTTTCATGAGAAAGAAGGTGTCTGGCAGTGCGCCGTATCTTATATCATGTGACGGCTACTGTCCTTCACAAAAAGAAGAGAAGATTTTTTGTTGAGTAACATGGCTTTTGCATGCCAGGCTGCTGCTCGTCCCATGCATTGTCGTTCTGTCTGTTTACTTTCGCTGTCTTGACAATTCATTCGTATGAGCCGTGGCTGATTTGAGAATCTCTTCTCATTCGTATAACAAAGCAAGGAATTCGCTTTGCGCGTTCGGTTTGGCTTTGCCTCCTCGAGATTGCAAGCAAGGAATTCGGGTCGCCTTATGTACCAAGGACTCTGCTGGTATACAAACATACTAATATCCTTACGAGTTACTTATCATCTGCTGGCTGGGTAAGTTGAAATCTGGAATTGACCGTGCATCCACGAGAGTTACCTACTGTTTCCTTGTGCAAACACACACACGCGCGCGCGTGCGATGTATGGCATACATTTATTTTGCCTTTCGCAAATATGAGAAGGTGGACAACACAACACGAAGGCTAGACTGCGCAAAAAAAAAAAAACAAAAAAACGTTGGGGTGAGAGAGGCTCGAACTCACAACACGAAGGCTAGACTGCGCAAAAAAAAAAACAAACAAAAAAACGTTGGGGTGAGAGAGGCTCGAACTCTCGACCTCAGGATCACTCACTTTAGCTATGAGACCTACGCGCTAGCCAACTGCGCCACCACCCCGTCGTGCACCACTGTCCAATTTAGCATAGATGTTTCTATCTAGGTAGGCTCCGTCTGTGTAGGGCAGAAGAGCAGATCTACTCGCAACAAAGAGCTCTGTCAGTTTATTGCATCCCCGACATAATTGTCATAACGAAATGCGTGACTGAGATTAGTAAGAAAGAAAGGAGGTTCCCTGCTAGTACGGCAACTCTGGTCTAGCGTGGTGCCTGGGTAGTTAAAAATCCAATGGGCTAAGCGGCGGCACGCGCGGGTACACCACCACCACACCACACACGTCGTCGATGGCCACCAAATCTTTATTCATCTCTTCACCCCCCACGCAACCAACAAGCCTAGTCCTTGCTCTAAAGCCGCCCCGCACCAAGAAGCCTGCCAGTTCCTTGGCATGCGCCGGCCAGCCGTCGCCGTCGCCGGATGGCAACAACCCGTTTGCCGCGCTCCTTGAGGTGCCCCGGACGCTGTGGCGCCGCACGCTGCAGCCCCTGAGGGAATACGGCTTCGGCAGGCGCAGCGTGTGGGAGGGTGGCGTCGGCCTCTTCATGGTCTCTGGGGCGGCGCTGCTGGCGCTCGCGCTGGCCTGGCTCCGAGGTTTCCAGCTGCGCTCACGCTTCCGCAAGTACAACGCGGTCTTTGAGTTCAGCCAAGCGTGCGGGATCTGCGTCGGCACGCCCGTGCGGATACGCGGGGTCACCGTGGGGAGCGTCGTCCGCGTCGGCTCTTCGCTCAGGAGCATTGACGCTTATGTTGAGGTGCGTTCAAACTCTTTTCTTCCTTTCTAGTTTTGCTCTAGCACAATTGGCATCAACCCTTTCCTTTATGGCTTTATCTTTTGCATTCCTCGATCAAAGTTGTCTGTACATAAAACCATGTAACATGCGAAAACTGTATGCATAATCAACAGACCATTAAACTTGATCAACGTTGTTAGGCTCCCAAGTCTTTGATAGAATTCCCTCCCAAAGTTTAAGCAGGATTTGTTATAGTACTTTTGTTCAATTGAATGCATAGTCTTTCATCTACATGCTAATTTGTTGGCCATTTCCTGCTAACCGTTAACCAAAAAAGGTCCAAAACTTGATTCTACTATATATAAATGTTAATTCAATGACTGTTTCGTAGATGTCTTAATTCAGTGTCTGCGTTGTAATGGTTCAACTTAACTGGAGCCATAATAGTTGATCACACCACAGGCAGTTTTACAAGTTATTCGTCAAGAAAAGGCACCTAGGACCTAGGCTTGTCAGTAGTCTTGTTGCCTCACAAAACCGCCTCACCAACCACTAGTTTCGAGCAGTGTAAACAGCCCAAACCCGTTAGTCTGGCCAGCCTACATGGTAGGGTCAGAATCGTCTGTATAAATGCTCGAGTTTTTCAATACTCCCAATGATATATATATATATTTTAGCTTACAAGTAGGATTGTGCGTTTTCGTTCGCTGTTGATGTTGCGGGCCTGTGAGTTATACCGCCTTCCTAATTGCTGCTGCATTGCATTTGCCCGAATGCCTGTAATTCATAGAGCAACCTTTTGAAACTGAACCATACTTTAGTTCACCCAATGTGTCATTATGTTACATTTCTGTTGTTCCACAAGCTTTTCAGCTCTCTCAGGTATAATTTTTCGTATGGACAATTTCCAGCAAGAAAAGTAGGTCGAGTATTGCTTTTCAATCGTCACTCCATTTCAATCATCAGTTCATGAACACATCACTATATTCTGCTAACTATCATCAGCCCATCTCTATATTTAGGCCTCATTCTTGAATTTTTGTAAAGGCAGGCGGGTGTTGCTATTTGAAGTTGTTTTTTAGAGGAAATTATTTGATGTTAGTGGCATGCTCATAAATTGGGCATCCATAGTTCCTCCTTTTTTTTCTATTGTTGCCTACGCTTGCATTTCTTCAGTGTATAAACTTCTCTTTTCTTGTAAATGATAATATGTTCTGGGGGGCTGAATTTGTGCAATCTTCAAAATGGCAGGTTGGAGATGATAAAATTATTGTACCCCGTAATTCATTGGTTGAGGTGAATCAGTCCGGTCTTCTAATGGAGACACTGATTGATATTACACCCAAAGACCCACTCCCTACACCTACCGTTGGTCCACTTGACCCAGACTGTTCCAAAGAAGGCTTAATTCTCTGTGACAAAGGGAGGATGCAAGGACAGCAAGGAGTAAGCTTAGATGCACTGGTCGGAATATTTACCCGTCTAGGAAGAGACATGGAGGAAATTGGTGTTAATAAAAGCTACAAGTTGGCCGAAAATGTGGCATCTATAATGGAAGAAGCACAACCTCTCCTTTCACGGGTACATTCTTCTCACCAATTTTGTGTAACAGTTTGCAAGTTGCAACCATGGCCAAGAGGAGGGGACCTGCAGTTAGTGGGAATGCAGCGTTAGGTTTTTCTTCTTCGTGTTGCATGATTTCGGAAAAGAGGGCGGTGGGTGGTGCTTCCTTCATATACACAGTTTTGTGAATCTTATTTTGTTTGTGAAAAGTAGATAATTTTGTTGGACACTAATTCTGCGGTTAAATGTCATATGCATCAAGTTTGTTAGTGATGGAACAGATTGAAGCCTTAGCTGAAGAAATTCAACCTTTGCTCTCTAAGGTTCGTGATAGTGATCTGCTGAAGGATGTGGAGACTATTGCTAAAGGCCTGGCTGATGCATCAAGCGATTTAAGGTACTGCTGGAATGCATTGCCGATCTAATAAATATTATTCGCACAGGTTTGATTAAAACAGCTTGCTTCTTTTTGTTGAACACGTTTAGAGTCAATAGTATGAAGTGGAGAATCTGATAAATCATCAAGCTGCAACTTGTTTCATATCCTGGAGAGCTGTAACTTGGTTCGAGTTAAAATTTTGTTACAAAGAAGTTTATTTTGCACAGCTGAATTGGAAATCCTAGCACTTGGTTTTTTCTTATAATGCTTGAAAGTTTTATAATAAGCCATGCTTCATATCCTGGAGAGCTGTAACTTGGTTCGAGTTAAAATTTTGTTACAAAGAAGTTTATTTTGCACAGCTGAATTGGAAATCCTAGCAGTTGGTTTTTTCTTATAATGCTTGAAAGTTTTATAATAAGCCATGCTTCAGATCCTGGAGAGCTGTAACTTGGTTCGAGTTAAAATTTTGTTACAAAGAAGTTTATTTTGCATAGCTGAATTGCTAATCCTAGTACTTGTTGTTTTTCTTCTAATGCTTGAAAGTTTTATAATGAGCCATGCTCCAGAAATGTATACTGTAGCACAGTATTAATCTCTATGTAATCTACTAGGAGTAAATGTTATGATAGATGGTTCACTTTCCTTATGATACCTTGCAGAAGGTTGAAGTCTTCCATGCTTACCCCTGAGAACACTGATCTTATCAAGCAGTCTATTTTCACCCTTATATTTACTTTGAATAATATAGAGGTTCGTGCCCCAAAAAAATTGTGAAGTTTTTATTTCTCGAACTGAAGAGCAGGCTGACAAGAAGGTGTTTGCACGTGCTTTCTTTCAGAGTATCAGTTCAGACATCTCTGGTTTCACGGGTGATGAGGCGACTAGGCGGAACATCAAACTGCTGATCAAGTCTCTTAGCAGACTATTGTGATCTCTCAGAGGAATAACACGGGGACCTCACCTCTGTGTCTCCAGAAGTGGTGAAGCGGGAAATTGTTGGTAGAGTAAGCTGTCTTGATGAGATTGCTTCAATCTTTTGGGAACGAGAGCCTAATATTTGACAAGGCTTCGATTAGTGGGATTAAACTCTGTTGGTTTTGATCCGAGTTTTCTGCATTCTCGACATTGAAAAAACAAAAAGGTGTGGAGATAAGAAAAGGAATGATCTCCATCAACTCTTATGTGTGCGTATATATAGTTTTAGATAGACTTTACGCTGCACTGTGCCAACAAAGCACCATCAAGCCTGCCCACCGCCGCTTCCCTCCCCCAATGGAACTCTCTCCTCGTCGATCTCTCCCTCTCCGGCCGCCACGCCGACGCCCTCGACCTCCTCCTCCTCCCGCCACACCTCGCTGCCTCCAGAGGTCTCAGCCCTGACGGCTTCACGTTGGAAGCAAGCAAGGACAAGGAACATGTATGCTGGATCCGGCCAGAACGAGAAAGGTAAGGAAGAGCTGGATCAGGATGTGCAAGCTCGCTTCCTGCGAGGAGGATGTGGTACGGTTCAGGATGTGCAAGCTCATCTCCCAAGGTCGCCGGTGACTCATCCGAGCTTGCAGCAGTACCACACGTGTGATACGATACTACAGGCTATAGCTAGGTCTTCCCATATGCATAATTAACAAAATAGTTCAGTTACAGTTAGGCAGCATGTTTCACAGAGCGACATATTCAAATTAGCGTACGCAGAATTGTTTGTTTCACCCTACACATTTACACTGTTGCCTCCCAATACGGATCTAAGAATCACAAGAGTTAGTCTGGAAGTTCACTGACAACGATATTTGGAGGGGTTTAGTTTACTTCCAGATAGCAATTACACTCTCATACAAACATCTGCGCCTTTGTTAATTACGATGGAAAAGCAGGCAAAACACACATACAGACTATTATTGAAGCGAGAATGCCTCACAAAAAAAAAAAAAAACTTGCGCTACAAAATTGCAGGAGTCACACTTATGAACACCATCTCGTCCTAACCTGGTCATCACTTCATGGAGACAGCCACAACGGTAGGATGTTTATAACGCGATGATCTCCAATCCATCTTGCAAATAAAAGTGACCCCCAAACAGATATTGATTCAAATCTAATAAAGAATAAAGAAATTCAGAGGCCTGTACATGCATCCGACTGAAGCAGTAATTTACATGATTCACTCAAACATCTGTAAGATTATCAAGAGCCGTTAGTTCCCTCATAAAATACACCATGTCAAGTTGTAAGATTCTAATACAGGCTGATCAACATAGTCAAATCAATTAAAATATAGGCAGCTAAAACAGGTCATAAATGCCTTCCTATTTCCGGGTTTCATTGCGAAGTATAGAAGAAACATTGTGTTGTGCTATGTAAGGTAGAGGTAGTGAGAGGTTATCAAGTTGACTGGCGTAGGAAACTTCTAAATGCAAATGCAAATTCAGAGGAACTGATGCCAGAAGGTAGGCTCCTAAAATTTTCAAGTGTGAAATGCAGATGGAGTGGAACAAACATGAGTTTTTAATGCCTACCCATCCGCAATCCAACTAGTAAACCATATGGATGTCCTGCAAGAGGTGTATATATTGTATTCTACCAAAAGATTTCCATGGCCATTTTCTTGCTATACCATGCAGTGATTTGCTATATTGCCCAAGTTTTTTTTTTTTTGGGGGGGGGGGGGGGGATGAAGTCTAGCAGGACACACCTTTTATAGTTGGAGCAGAGGAATGCAGCTACAGATTCTTCTGCAATAAACATTGTCGAAAGCACCAATTCTAATTTTAAGCCTTACCATTAAAATGTCACATGGCAGTGATTATTGAACTCCTGGATCATTTGACAACTGCAATATCCCACGCATTTGAAGGTATGGGTTCTCCAAAAGTTTTTCATTGTCGCACTGGTGAAAACATAAATGGCATGTCAGTACCAACTTAATTTAGAGATCAGATATATGCATGGAATTAAACTTCCTATGAAGCTTGAAGCGCCTGAACATGCCAACAGGAGCTAATCTAGATAACAGATGCATATGAATATCTCAGATTTCATAGGAAAAAAGCGCCAACCTGTTGAGCTTTTGAAATGAGACTTTGAAGCATCCGTTGGTAGATCTCTGGTTCCTCTGTCATCATTCTCTGTACATTTAAATTTTATTAGGGCTAAGTGGAATAGAATTATCAGCAAGCAATCAACAATTGCAACAGGCATACCTTCAAAAGAAAAGCTGCAGAATAATATGCTACCCTTGAGTCTGTATCACCTAAAAGCCCCCTGTTGGTGTTGAGTGGAGAAGGGACGAACACCAAGTATTAGCTATAGACAACACTTTAACCGACAAAGGTATGCAGCTTAGAAAAGATTACCTGAAGAACTCATTGCCTTCTACTTCCTTAAGTGCTTCCTGATCAGCTGTGCATTTACCAATCAAAAGTAAAAGAAGTGCTGCTCGAATATCTGATGTAGCACCAGGAAGATTGCCTCTTCCTGTGCTACCGACAGCAATACCCAATGCAATATCATCACTAGCCGCCCCCTCAAGTTGCATCAATGGCAAGAAAAACAATGAAGTCGGTACACGGGCTACAAGCTGCATAGGAGCTATCGCAAGCCCTCTCAGAAGTAGTGCTGCCATTGATGTTTCGCAGAGCAAACTGGATTGAGTAGATTGATTCGTGCTTATATCTTGCAACGTCTCATTCCTGCAAAGATTCTTGTTCCCTACATTTTGGTGTGATGCAAGGGTTTCCAAATGGCTCTCAATGTTCTTAGTTGTACAACCAAAAAGTTGACCAAGGGATTGAAGGCCCCCCAGATGCATCACATTTGTGGACGGAAGCCTCAGACATAATTGAGAAAACAGCATGTCACACATCTGTAAGAGGAACATTCGAATCAGAGAGGATAAAACTCAAGAAATACTAATGGTTGTTTTCGACACCTCATTCCACAGGGGATTGCAAAGGTAATAAACTGACTTTAAGCAGTTAAATTAGCTGTCGAGAAAATTCTCTAATTCCTAATCAGGGAGAGTCAAGTAAAAAAAATTAATTTCAAACTTTGCGAATAAAAACTGAAACTTGAAAGCTTGATGCTTGGTTCAGTTAGCTGTAACTTACAATAAAGCTTTATCAGAATCCTTTGTGAAGTACTTACATGCCATAATATTGACATTAACACACTAATCCTAACTGCTAGACTGAATAAGCTATGGGACCAAGCAGATTTGTTGCTGGCAATGATTAAATGTGTCCACCACATGAAAAAACAAAGAAAGGCTGTCCAGTTAGGAACCAGTTCGCACCAGAAAGAAAGTACCAGCCTGACAGCAGAAGCTGCTAACTTTGAACTAAATCAACCGATACCTTGGTGCATTCCAAATTACAACTTTATGAGAAGTAATCAGTAACAAGGAATAGTTAAATAATCAAGAAACATTATGATATTGCTAGTAAAATTTGTCTAAATAAAACTAATGTCATAAACTTCCTTTTGCAAACTTTTAGGTGTCAAGTTTAAGAAGGCAACTGCCAACATACACAAACAATGCAGGCTTGTAGTACAAGCGCCGAACGCATGCATTTGGGTTAAAGAAAATTACCTTTAAGATGTTTATATGGTCTTTCTCATTATTTTGAAACACGAGTAACAAAGCACTGCTCATAACATCTATAACTGCAAAAGCTTTGTCCAGATGATTTTTGCTATGATCAGAAACTGTGTGATCTTGCATGGCACTGTCATCCAATAATAATTTGCAGCGCATCAGAAATTTTTCTAAAACATATAGAAATCCCCATCTAATGAAGTTATGTTTTGATTTCAGAAGCCCACACAGCAGACAAACAGGCAGTGAAACTTCTGAACATGACATGTCTTGGCTTCCAGCAACTTCAATTTCCTTTTGGAGCTTTTGGATTTTAGACCATATAAAGCCATCTGTTTCTTCACTGATTTCCGAAAGGAGCAATTCAACTAACCAAATATATCCATGATGCCTATATGATGAAATTTGTGAGTGAAGAAGTGAGCGCAAAGTAGCCCACCAAAGCCTTGCTCCAAGTGCTACATCAGAATCTTGACATCCATCTTTAATGCTGCTAAAACACCTGCAGGATTTTGTTACTTGGATCATATAAGCAAACTCATTTTCAATCCTGGAAAATGTGCTGACAGTTCCATCAAGTTTCCTGATAACCTTGTCCAGAAGCTACATATATTGAAATTTTGATCAGAGCTAACACAGCAAATGGTATTTAAAAATAAAATTTGTGCTGCTTTAAGTTAATCCACCCCTCACGCTAGTCCCTACTTTATAAAATAAAATCTTGGTATATATTACATAATTGTATACAGAAGATGCTATATGGAGCAGAATGCTGAGCAACTAAAAGACAACATATACAGAAGATGGGTGTAGCAGAAATGAGGATGCTGTGGTGTATCTATGGTCATATAAGGCGGGATCAAATCCACAATGTTAATATACGTGATAGAGTGAGGATAGCACCAATTGAAGAGAAACGTATCTAACATCGTTTGAGATGGTTTGGACATCTTTAACGGAGAATTTCTGAGGTACTGGTACATAGTGGAATTTTATGATGTACCAAAAATGTAAGAGGCAGAGGTCGTCCAAAATTGTCGTGGGACGACGCAGTTAAAAGAGACTTGAGGAATTTGAATGTATCCATAAAATTAGCTTTGGATAGGAGAGCATAAAAGTTAGCGATCCACGTACCGAGACCATGACATAAGGGTTTTTTTCTCAAAAACACAAGAGACGTGCGTTTCATTCATTAAGGATAATATTGTACAAACATGGTGTGAAGACCATGTACAAAGCGAGATTTAGCTAACGATTACATAGAGAAGGCGACCGACGACCAGGGATCAAGAACAGGCAAGAGACACAGAAGAGAGTGGGATATTAAGCTACACTAAAAACGACCTACTGCTAGGCTGGGAGGTAAGGAGCTCCGCAAGCCTGGTTCTTGTAATTGTCGACCATGATAGGAATTCCTGCTTGATGCGGGTTGTAAACTCGTGAATGTTAAGGCTTTGATGATCATGGTGCATCTTATTCCTATCCTTCCAAGTCATCCAAGTGACGAGAATAGTGAGGGAGTCTAGCCCTTTCCGCTTGGAGTTGGGGACCAATTCTCGAATCGAGGGCCAGAACTCATGCAACGTCAGCGCGGAGAAGTTGTAAGAAGCACAGATAGCCAACCAAGAGAATATGTGGTGCCATATCTGCTTCGCTACAGGACATTGGATGAAGAGGTGGTCGACGGTCTCTGAGTCTTGATCGCAGAATAGACATGTCGGCGGTGCTGGTATGCCATGCTGCAAGAGCCTTGCAAAGGTCCAAACTCTTTGTTTGAGGACTAGCCAAGTGAGCCAAATGGGGCGGTTCTGTTCCAGAATTGAAATGCACAAGGGAAACGGACAGAGCCATGAAAGAAAGCTTTGTAGGCTGATTTTGGAGTAAAGATCCCGCTGGAAGTCCAGCATCAATTGAAGTCATCTGGCAGCCCTTCCTGTAAGTGCACTTGGGAAATCTTTGCAAACAGTGCGATGAATTCCCGCAAGACTTGTAAGGTGAAGGGTCCTTTTATGTCTTTCATCCAGCAGTGGTTGTGGAGTGCCTCCTTGACCAAAGCTCTTTGTTTGCAAGATTTGGTCACTGTTGCCCAGATTATCGGGGCAAGGTTGCGAATTCCTTGTCCTTGAATCCATTTGTCGGTCCAGAACAGAGCTGAGGTACCATGCCGTATAATCACTGAGGTTGAAGCATAGAAGAGGTTTTCAGCTATGGAATCTTCAGGCATTCGAACTGTCTGCCATAGCCGTCCTGGGTTAATACGCGATAGCCATTCCCAGCAACAACGAAAGGCTAAGCCGGTTAGCTTTAAGTCCGGAATGTCAAGTCCTCCATACTGCAAAGGGCGACAGACTTGCTGCCATTTCACCAGACATTTTCCTCTTGTTGTCAGGCTACTTGCACACCAAAGAAAGGCTTGACATTTCTTGTCGATTAATTTGAAAGCCCAGGCTGGGAACTGGAGCGTAAGGAAGGGGTAGATGACCATGGAAGATAGGACCGATTTAACGACGATAAGCCTCCCTGTCGCCGAGAGAAGATTGGCTTTCCAATTAGGTAGGGAAGCCTGAATTTTGTCAACATACGGCTGGATGTCTCATATCTGAAGCTTTCCGGTTGACAATGGCATTCCCAAGTAGGTTTTTCAACATAAGGTTTAAGGGCGGTATTTTAGGCTCTCGATTTAGATAGCAGAATATAGGGTTTAGGATTTTAGCCTTGTACGTTTTGTTATAAGACTCTCGTTTCTTTGACTTTGAGGAGATTTCATTCCTAACCTACCCTAACTTGTTTAGAACAAAATACTTTGTTTTTGTTGATATTACATAATTGTATATTTATCATGAAAATGAAGTCAATAGAACATACGAAATATGTACAGCTGCTTGCCATGTGACCTATCGGGTAATTCGAATAACAAATCGGGATTCTTGATAATGACTATTGGATGTGTCTGTGCACATGTATGGACCATCACTTGTGATACCACATTATAGTGTTGATTAGAGAAGACATCAAGGTTCTGGATGCAACTTACTATGCGCATATTTGGACAAAACGTCCTACATGTGCTCTGTTTAGTGACAAACAAGGGCTAAACAAAGATTCTACAGCTGTACTAACTCTCTAACCTTCATAGAAGCAAAGATCCTTACTTATTGGGGGCCCGCCGGGGGGGGGGGGACGCTCGGTCAACAGATATTCATATCTTAATCTTGCAACATATATATTAGTAGCATATAAGTCCAAGGCACATTACCACATTTAATTGCTCGTATTCTGCTGACTCTGATAATGCCACAGATATAGCTTTTCTCAGCATGTCCCCAACACCTTCAACACCATGCTTCACAGATATATAAAAGGCATCTGGAGCATCAGCGAATGCAAGAAAAGAAGCGAGTGGCTGAGCATCATCATAAGTATAGGTTGAAAGACCACCAGCTAAGCATGTTTCATTTATTTGATGCACTACGTAGTCAAAAAGAACAAAAAACAAATCCCGCTTCTCTTCCCTTGAATTGGCTCGTGAATACTGCAAATGAAAGGTGACATACATAAATGCATTATTTTCATTAATACTTATGCATAATAGATGACACATGAAAAAAAATACCATATCCAGAAACCTCTCAATGAAGTCAGAGAACAATGCGAGCATGACTATTAGAAAGGAATAGTAAACTGAATTAGTATTGCATCATAAGGATTAAGGGTCATATGTTATCTCATACTAAAATAGTAAAATATTCCAGTTGAATAGACAGGAAGAAGCTCACTTGTCAACAGCCATGCACGAAGCAGCAGTCCAACTAAACATAAGAAAGAGATATACTAACCTCAAGACAGATATAGTCAACACCACCAAGAAGATCTACCCGCTCAGGAACAAAATGTGTATCAAGAGCACCATTCTGAGTTCCATCTGATACTTCGTACAGCATATTTGTCAGCATGCAAATGAGCTTGCTGTGCACTACTTTTGCCCAGGAGTGCTCCACACTAATCTCAAGAAGAGTCTTAACAACCTGTTCAGGAGTAAAAAATGCACAAGTGGTTTTCAGACCCTTCCTTGTTAGCAAGAAATAACACAATTTACAGAAATCGCGTTAAACTAGTAAACTGTCTATACGGTACAATTTTTTAGAAACCTAGGCCAGACGAAAGGCTTGCCATATGTCAAATATATGGGAAAATGCAGTGATCAAGTGCATTGTACAGCCTAGTAGGAAAAATATCTTATGATGGAATAACATTCTACACCCATCTCTCAAAAACACATCAACACCAATAGCAATCTACTCAAGCCTGTAGATTCAACTTTGTTCAGCAGACCTGCTAGCTGCTAGTTTTATCATTTGTGAGTGCAAAATGTTAAAAAAAAAGAAAGATAATGAATGTTAGCTAGTAAACAGAAAATCATACTGCATGCTCAAATTATATATGTCTAGCATTAAATTGGAAGTAAAATGGGTACATTTCCAATTACAACTCCAATAATGAAAAAAAAAAGTCTTCAGCACTTCATTTTTATAGAATCCAAAGGCACGTTAATAATAGGACCGAGAAATGTTGCAAATACAGTCCAAACACACACAACTCAAGAGAATGAGTATTTAAAGAAAGACATGTTTCTTTACCCTTATGTCCAAACCTCCAAGTCTGCTCCTGATGATTTTCCCTCCATCACAAACAAAGTAAAATAGACAACTCAAAGCTGATGCCCATACAATCTCCTGTCGTTCCTCCATCTACAAAACCAAGAAGATAAAATAAAGGAAACCAAGAAGATAAAATAAAGGAGCTATCATATGTATCAACCTATCATGAAATGGAACGATCAGTCAAGATGTAAAAAAACATAAAGAAAAATATTACAGGACTAAGAATAATCAATTCGCTTAGACTTACCAATTTCCAAAAATAACACTAGGACAATAATCAAAGGAATTGAATTTGCTTACGACTTGCACATTCCCTTGAGCTTCAGAGGAGACCCAATATAACTACCAAAATGCATATTAAAATTCAATGTTCTAAAAGTAACAATCACCTGAACTAAGAGAAGAAGAACCTCAAATAGTATTGTCAGAAGCCACGACTCAAACTGATCAATAGCAGGACTAATCCTCTGCTCTTCTTCAGGTTCTGTTGCCCTCTGTTCATCCATACTTGGTCCGTATTCGTTGTTCATATTTGCAGTATCACTGTTCTCCATAAGTGGCGCTTCTTCAACTATCATAGGCTCCAGCAGGTGTGCATGGATCCCGAGGTTTAGAACCAGATCAAAAGCCTTTGTTCTGGCAGGCGATTTTTGAGAGCTCAACATGCCCTGAAAAGTAATAAATGTTAGAAATCTCATCGTATGTTCCTTTTCGGGATAGTCATGGAAAGTATAGCACCTCAAGCATATAAAGTGTCAGAGAAGCAGCATCCTCAGAGTCCATCATATACCTGAACCAAAGAAAACAAAAAAGAGATAATCCAAACCCTGAGCAAGTATGCACAATGTATAAGACATAAAGGGGTATCTGGAAGGTGAAGCTTAGCAAAATGGGCAAATGGCTTTGAATAAATAGGTTTTAAACAACAGCTGCAGAATAAAGAGGTTACATCAAGCTTAACTTCATTGTATGGCAGGATGACAACAATCTCAACCACTTTGACCGTAAAGTATTCTTCTTTACTCAGAAAGATCAATGTTGTATATCTTCTGAAGTAGCTGACAACATTTTATTGTTAAGAATAATGCTGGTCTTCTCATAGCAACAATGACATTTTTTTGTATATTTATTTAATTTAACAGTATATTAGTTCATTAAAAGTTGGATATCAAGAACAGATTAAGGAAAAAATAGCTTAATGAAACGTCCAGGAAAGATCAATCATGACATTGCCCTTCCAAGTGACCCATTTCAAATGTAGTCCTATGATTTCAAGCATAGCTTCAGCACCACGCCTAAATAAGTGTAGTTTGAACAGATTAAGGAAAAAATAGCTTAATGAAACGTCCAGGGAAGATCAATCATGACATTGCCCTTCCAAGTGACCCATTTCAAATGTAGTCCTATGATTTCAAGCATAGCTTCAGCACCACGCCTAAATAAGTGTAGTTCTACGATTTTGGAAAACTATTGCTCATATCTTCCAAAATTATCATTGTTCCTTGATGCATACACCTTTGTACAGTGTAATACTGTAATTAACTACTTGAGCTACTAATTCGATAAGAGCAAGATGGTAAACATGGAAATCATTTAATATACGTGCATCAACCTAAAAATGCATTTAAAAATATATAGTTCTACTTCTACATTAAAAAAACTGAGACATGCTTATACAAGAAAAAATAGCAGTCAGATCAATGATGATAATGTGGCAGCCTGGCAGGTCACAGACAGATTCATGTAAGAAAGTAATTTGCATTGAAGTATAAGTAATTTGCATTGAAGTATATTTTCTTGTGTTTATATTTTTTTTGTGTGTTAGATGCGTGAAAGGATGAACGTATAAAGGTTAATTGTATTGATCACAGCCTAAAGGGCAATAAATAAAGTACATAGGACATACAAAACTAAACCCTAGAAACTAGAAAATACCACAAATACCCTTATATCATTAACACCCCCACTCAAATGCCAAGCATATACAATAATATTGCATTTGAAAGGGTTTACACTAAAATACCATAAATCTTAAGTTCGAGTCTTGATAACATCGTCGTAGCATGCAGCTTTTGAAAAAATTATCAAGTACCCAAAGATTTCCATTTGGGCCGTGCGGCAGCCCATAAATCATGGTGGCATAGATCAAAGTCTGACAAGACGGCGGCACGAAAGGAAAGCGCCACGGCCTTAAAAACTTGGGGTGGCGGCTCACAAAGAAGCAGCGGCTTTAAAACTTCTACAATCTGCAGTGATTCAGAGAGAAGAGTGGCGACTGCAATCATGCGAAAAGGAGAGGACCACACTTGATCTAAGAGGATGAACCGTTGTTAGCAAAGCAATCGTTTGACTGACAAAAAAATTTGTGGACTCGTACGGCTTTAAGGAATTAAAAGATAGAGGCTACAAACTTGGATGGACTCAATGGAAGACTCAAAAGAAAAAACCGACAGACAGCGGATACTAGCAGCAAGGACATAGAAATAGAGTATTGCATTGACTCCATACTACGAATGAGAACTAGCAGCAATAGCACACATCTCCGGAAATTACCCTCCCATCACATTGAAGGCCTCCACATGCAAACACCGCCTGCAAGTAAGGTCGATGGTGTTTTCCTTGGTGGACCCCACATGCTCTTCACTCCTCCGACTCCAGCGTATCATCCTTAGCCATTCCACTCCGAAAGAAGGGATCCCGTAGCCGTATCTCAACAAAGGCGGCGGTCATGTCCACAGGGATCAGGAAGGGGGCCCGTGCTCCACCACGCTGCGATCATGCGAAGAGCGGCGGTGGGGGAGGGGGAGAGGAAGTCGTCGTAGACAAAGTGCCACTCGGCCCAGCTCGACCATAGCAACAGCTTCTGGTCAATGGAGAGTCCGCCGACGCCACCATGGAAGTCGGACGCTTATGTCTCGGTGGAGACGACGTGGAACTGGAGACGGAAAGATGGCCGGCGCGAATCCAGCTTGGCTACTGCGATGAAGCCCGAGCTCCGATAGGATCCGAGGTTGGCGGTGACGAGCTCCGATAGGATCCGACGTTGGCGGTGACGAGCTCCGACAGGATCCAACGTTGGCAATGACGAGCTGCGCCAGATCCGGGCGGGGCGTGGCCGATGGTGGCCAGATCCGGCGCGGAGGAAGAGAGCCTAAGGAGGAGGTGACGACGACGCTGATCCAACCAAGTCCGACGCAACGAAGGAGCTTGTGGAAGACCAGATCGACAATGGAGAGGCCAATGGCCAAGTACAGACGCCGATGATGAGCTGGTGGTGGAGGCCAAAGGTAGGCGACGGAGAGGGATAGCGACTGATGACACCTCCCCTGCGAGTGAAGACGGCCCGGATCCACCGTGGAGAGGGCCTACCGGCGGTAAGGGCGGGCCGGCACAGCCCAAAGAGGTTGCTGCCCCCAGGAGTAGAGATCGCTCCACTTAGAGGCAGCAACAACTATAAACAATCGAGGCTAAGGTTTGAATAAAAACCCTAGGTATGGCTTTGATATTATGTTAGATGCGTGGAAGGATTAACACATAAAAGTTAGTTATATTGATCTCAGCCCAAAGGGTTATATATAGAGAGAACACATAGGACACACAAGACTAAACCCTAGAAATTAGGAACACTACCAATAAAGGAGTTAGCAGTAGAAACTAAAAGAAATTATGCAACGACAATTCCAAGGTAAGTAAACAAAGTATTAAGGACACTTATCAATGACTGGAGGAAAACAGAATGAAAAGAAAAGAAAAGTGCGTAAGATTATATACATGTCGATGACAAGTTTGATGAGGACACTGAATGCCACATCCGCTGAAGGTTGCCGACTCTGGGTGGTCAATCTTGATGCAACATTTAACTGATTTGCATTTGAAGTTGTTTCTGAACAAACTTCAGCTATAACTTCAGAAATTTCAGCAGGATTCAATCTTAAGGGTTGCTGCTCACTGGTGAAAATGGGTACCACAATGAGCAAGACATGCATGTAAGCACATTGTTAGACATGACTGTAACACGTTCATAAAGACACATGAAATTCAAACTGAAGCATGGTATTATTTAGGTAACAAGAGCACTATATGATTTGCAATAAAAATGGTAAATGTTTAGCATAGAGGCAAAAAGAGAGGTATTTGACAAAATACAAGTTGGATCTATACATAGTTTTATCAATTAAGTATAAATTTTCTTCAGAATCCCATCAAAATGACTGTAATAGCTATTTTTCTTCTTGTTTATCTACATCAAGGATATAGTGGTAGAAAATTGTTCAGCCGTAATCTGAACTCTGGATATTTCAGTTTCAGTGATGCACCACTGACACTGACCTTATAAAAGTACATTTACGTTTCAATATAGACGTGCCTGTAAAAAATGATATGCTAGATCATAGGCAAAGTGAATAAATGAAACAAGTACCTGTAGTGCCTATACTGGAAAAGGGGACGTGCTCGAGGCTGGAAGGTGTTTGCAGGTATGTTCATCCTACAGAAAGGCAGATGTTTCCACACGTAAGATCCCTTTGATTCATTATTGATTTCAATAATTTAAATAAAAAATCTGCAAGTAAACATAAGCATTATGCTTCAATGACCGACTTGTAATAATGACTTTGTTTCTAAGTATCAGCAACCTTTAGTTTCACATGTACATAAAACACTCATCCTACACCATTGGTGTCAACAGCACAGTTGCAGAAAACTGTTCTCGAAAAACTAACCTGGTCGAGATCACAACTAGCAATACCCAGCACACTAATGGGAAGAAAATTGCCAGAGGGGCAAATTGTTGAAGAGCATTTACAACTCAAGATACCATTTTCAGCACAAAAAAAAGGAAAGGAAAAGAAAAATGATGCCAGTAAAGCAAAAAAGAATGTAAAGCGTTAGGTTGAACAAAGCAGTGAGAATGTGTTTCATGTGAAATACTAAAATGAAGCACGAAAGAAAATCTATGCTTTCATCACAACATTGATATACATCAATAAAAAAAGCCTACCAAACTTGATTAGGACCCGATCTCATGCGTTTTGAGGCAGTTATCGCTTTCAAATGACTCTGTGATGATGCAAAAGTACTTGCTGTAGAAGTTGAAGGTTGCAACAAATCAATATCGGGAAATTCCTGGATAACAGAATATTTCCATTGTTGATCATCAATCTTTTCCTCCATATCCCCAACTAGAAGAGCTGCAGCACCAACTTCAAGAAAACCCTGCGAATGAAAATCTTGAAGACCCGCAAAATCATTGCTGGTGATAAAGGAAACAAACAATGCAGTCACCAGTCAGTGTTCGCAAGACTATTAGTAACATACTTGTTAATTCCGTTCCATTACAGCCAGAATGACTGGAATGTTCCGTTTTGACAAGAAAACCAGTACAAAACATATTGTGTTACTTACAGGCCAAAAATTCCGGTCAACTAAAATGAATTCTGGGTTATGAAAGATATAACAATAAGCACAAGAGAACTACCTTTCTTTGGCAGAAGCTGATGCTTGTCGTTCACCATATACATGCCATCGCCAATTTAAAATGTCAAAAGATATATATTTGCTATCATCTCCATGCTCTCCACCACCAACTTTTTCGCTTGTTGATGATATTAAATCAGACTGGGTGTGGCATTCCTTTGATTCAAGATGTTCTCTGCTGGTAATAACTTCTGGAGTCAACTGAGAAACCAAGGACCTATTCAAAAATGATGAAAGTGCCGGAAGCGATTGTTTTGTAGCGGTTGATGCAACAGATTGGACAATTGGTTGGAATGACAACTTTGGAATATGCTTCGCAACTAATGAGCGGACATAGTTTAAAGACTTCACAAGAGGCGCTGAAGCAAAGTTAGATATTGGTGGGGCAACAAGAGAGGAATTTGGCACAGCCGCTGATGATCCAAAATTCTGGCCAAAAGATGATGCTCTCTGATTTGCCACCAGTTCACACTTTGCTATCGTATTTGCACAAAAGAGATCGATTTGACGTAGTGTTTGCACCCTTGGAATATACCTAAAGATACAGAGTTGAATAGTGTATTAGGGTTAGTGCAAACAAGTTTCGGGAATAAAAATAAGAGACCCCGACAAATGACAATCAGCTTACCGGATAAGATATCTCTTTAACAATGCCACGCATCTTGGGACAACTGCTGGGCTGGTTGAAAAGATTGTTCACATTGTTCTATTTAGGAAATGGAGGAAAATCATAATATTCTATTTTAAGAGATACTGTAGAAAATGCAGCTCAAAATGAACCAGGCGAAATTCAGAAATTTTGAATAACTCCAAGTATTTCAGGTTCTCATTCCCACTTGTTTAATTGTTGTATACTGTACAGGAATAAGCAAGGGAATTGTAAATTATGACAGGGGAGCTAAACACAGCATACAGTATGCAGAACAATCAAAGCTTTTTGTCCCCTTTTAACGTGTGACGAAAAAAATGCAGAAAAAGGATAAAAGCATTAAAAATATCATAGCTGAAACGTACCTACGATCTCTTTCTGCAAGAGCATGGTCAATGAGGACATTGTAAGCCATATCGATGGTTGACAGGTTGGCTATATAATCCTGCCAGCATATAATCACCTCATTGAGAAATGGCATATATATGAATCACTCGAGGTGATAACAAAAATTAAAAGAATCCTACTGCATTACATAACTTTGTTTGCTACCAACAGCCCAACACTGACAGCACTAAAAGTGGAGACAGACAAAGCAGAGAAGCTAAATATGCTGGGCAGTGATTGGATCATGAAAGATATAGCAAGAAATCAACAAAGCAGACAACCAAAAGTCAATATTTCAAAAAATATTTAGCTGAACACGACAGAGTATTTCATCTACATTAGGCAGGCAAAGCTTGATAAATTACATTCAAGAAAGTACTATGCAGATCGGAATGCCACATAAGCAGCCAACGTGGCAAAACCGCTTTGAATACCACCATCAAGGGGGGATTTGTACTGACTTTCAAAGTTGAGGGGGTTAAATAACCGGTTTTGTAGTAGAGGGTCCAAATTGGACTTTCGTGAATGGAAATTGGACCTTTTGCTACGTGCCAATCAACATATTAAGGAATATTTTTTTACTCCTAAATGGCTGGTATGAAAACAAGCAAGCCATGTTTCTAAACAGTTTGCACACTATGTGAGTACATGTACAACTAGTTTAGCATTTACAACGACAACTAGTTTAGCATTTATGACTATGCGAATTTAGCAACAAAGGGCAATGCTAGCTAGACATGATTAAATAGGGCTTGGTTGCTCAATTTTCCACCCGATGGGAGTATGCCTTGAGTGAGATTGCAGCAAACGTTCAGCCACTTACTTGTATAGTCGTATGCAATTGCTAAACCTTAGAATGTATTTAGAGGTGTACAAACGTAAGTCTCCATAAAGCATCAAGTGCAAGCTGTACTCATTCCTAGATCTTTCGTAACCCAGGATGCAACAACACCTTATTTATAGTGAACTATCCTTTGTACTCATCAGCAGCAGCACTTGGCACCGAACGAAAGCATCCCCATAAGGCTTGTGGAATTGACTATTTTACAAACCCAACAACAAAAGGACTATTTTCCACACAACGGTGGTAAGTCATGTACTAGCAACTAGCTGTAGCTACATGTTATGCATCGCATGTGGCGTCATTACGCTAGCATAGAAGCCATACCATGCGAGGTCGCATCAAATCCTTGTCTAATTCTTTTTAAGTATCAGCAAAACCAATCACAAATTGCTTAACGGGCGAACTACCAGGTAATCAACGCAGGTTCGAGGAACAAACTCCGCAAGCACGTGAAAGACTACATGTGTAGCGACCGATGGTAAAGATTAAAGGAAGATGGAGAGGCGGGGTGCAGTACTGACCCGGAGAGTTCGGGACGCCTCGGCGGCGGCAGAGGCTGCAGCGGCGGCTGGGCCGTAGGTGTGCGGTGCGGGCGGCGAGAGGCAGTCGGCGACGGCCCGGCGGAGCGGCTCGGGCGGCTTCCGCGCGGAGGCGGTGGAAATGGAAGCCGCGGTGGACATGGATCGCGGAGGGCGCTGCGGGGGCAGGCCGGCGACGGCGGCACCCGGGGCGTAGTGGCGGGCGCTGGCGACCCGCTTGGAGGGCGCGTGGCGGAGCGGCATCTGGGCGGGGCGAGATCTCCGAGGGGAGACGAACCCTAGCGCTCAGTCTGGAGGAGCTGTGGAGGCTGAGACAGCCTGGCCACCGCACCATGCGCGAGGCGAGGTCCAGAAGTGTGTCGTTCGTTTTCCTCCTCTCCCAGATTAGAGTTGGATGCGACGTCAGATCATATATCGCCTGGATTAGGAAGCTTTTTTCAGCTCGACTTTTACTTTGATTTATCTTATCTTTACTAATTGATTGATACTATTTATCAATCAGATCTATTAACTTATAACAAGTTTCTAATGAAATAAGAGCTTTTCTGAATCCCTAAACCAAGACATTTCAGCTCCTCCAGGTAATATTTACGTCGGATCTCGAATGTGTTGATACGTCGTTATGTGCAGTAATACGGGTCCTTACAAGTTGGACATGCAAATGCAAATTCAGCAATAACAACATCCAGATTACAAAAAAGTTTGCCACGGCGGTTATGATCTTTAATATAAATATATAAGCACAAAAGATACGAAACATATACCCTAAAGTTCACCTTCTCGGCTCAGTGGGACGCCAACTCGACGGTGACTGCGATCCCTTTATCCAGCTCGGAGTAATCCCCGGTTGGACTAGGGTCTAACAAAGAAAAATAATAGTAAGAGTGAGTACTAATGTACTCAGCAAGTATATTAGTAGCAAAATGCACCGTACAACTCTACTATGTTAGTTATCATGTTGATTATGGAAAAATACTCATATCAAATTAAGTGGCAAATTTTATTTTAGGAAAAAGCTTCTTTTCACTCAGGACAAGAAAGATCTCTAGTAACCTCTGTAGCCTACAATCCAAGAGACAGATATAAAATTCATGATTTTGTTGTGCATTACGTAGTCTTGTGCCACTGTACCCATAACTACTCATAATAAGGACATCCCGATTGGACCGATTACACGAGCACAACCTAAAAAGATTAATCAATAGATGAATTCACTCATAGTTGAATTTGATATTAATTTACGTGAGAATTGGATTCTACCTCATACAAATGTTTTGTACATTCTCAGCGTTTAAACGTTGTGATGCTTTTGGAGTCGAAACAATGGAGGAGAAGCTCATGGAGGTCAAGCAAGTGGAGATAAGTCCAATCATGGCCAAGTAGGATCGTTTGCAAGTCCAACCAAATTCACAAATCCACTCAGGACGTTTAGACCAGTCCAATTGACACCAAAAACAACCTCCAGACCAGGCCAAACAGCTTCGAATACACTCGACACCGTTCGATCGTCTTTGGACCACCATATTGCTTTGGTGACGTTCAGACCAGTCCAAACGTTCGCATAGTCTGATCATCCATGGATTGCCCGATCGCTTCAGTGACATTCAGACCAATCCGAACATTTGCATCATTCAATTGGCCTCGGGACATGCGGGTCCGTTCGATTGGCCTCGGTGATGATCGAATCCTTCACTGTGTTCGGAGTAGTATGAAGACATACCTTGCGAATAAAAGGTAATAACTTTCACATACAGAGTCCGATTGAGGAGTTTTTGGACTTGTTGGAAAGTTTATTTCAAGGACTATGTAATGGAAGGGACTCCATCTTTAGAAATGGCATGAATTTTTATCTTATTTTATTTTAATTTCTTTTTTTGTGTGAGTTCAAATCTAAAACCATATAAGGTTGAGTTGAACACGTTTGGGGTCTCGCGGACTTTCCCAAGGGCTATGTAAGCCTTGTAATACGTAACCATTGAGGGGACCACGAATAAACAATTTTGAAAATTATACTCTTGTTTCCTAGGTTAGCCAAAACGCACCTTAAGGGAATTGGGAGTTTCTTTTCACCGTTGTTCTTGTGAATCCGAAGGTTTGCAGGAGCGTCACATCTGTTTTTGTGTGGTCAAGTAGATAGGATCACGAGCATGTGGTTGAGTGAATTCTTTTGTTGTAGGTTACCATCCAAACAGTAGTTGGTGCCATCTATTCGTCAGGTTGTATGGATCCAAGTTATCATCATCGGTCCTACGTCATGAAGATCGGGCATCCCCCGTATCGTCTTAGTATCAGAACCCGGTTGACACAGTAGGTTGACACAGTGCTGATCGTCATGTTCCTTTGCATTGCTTAATCTTTGTGTCTTTAAATCCTTGAAAATCCGCTAGTTGATCCTTCAACTAGATCCATATATATATATATATATATATATATATATATATATATATATATATATATATATATATTCACTTTTTGAATTCTTGTGCTTATTACCACACCAAATTTGTCATGCACATTGGAACATTATAACTGAACACATATTTGATCTCAAACCCCTTTTGATGTTACGGCCAAGAGAAACCCTAGCTACCGCCGACTCGTACACCATTCACAATCTAGTGGAGACGTTCGGACCATCCAAACCCGCTAGGTGAACGATCGAACCGTCCAAAGGGGCTCGGGTGAGCTAGAGGAAACATCGGCTCGCTCGAGACTTGTTTGAAAACTTCTTGCTTGAGTTTCATTTAAATCCTTTTGAAACTTGAGACTAGCTATAGAAATTGCATTAAGGGCTACACTTGAAATATTTAGCACTTCTTAAATTGTTGGGAATTGCGTAAACGAGAGAGGGAAGCATCACCTTGTTTTTGTCATTGATTCAAGGAAAGAAAAAGGCAGCCGATCTAAAAGAAGAAGTCTAGGCTAAAAATAAGAAAAGGGAAAAAGAAAAGGACATTGGCCGAAACTTGGGAAAGGATAGCCCTAGTTTATAAATTTCAGATTGTGTGCTTATTTAGTTTCTTTGAGCAGTCTTGTGCCTTTACATTCATATCATTGTAATTGGCTAGCGTCTCTCCTAATACTTAGTGCAAAATAAACTATTTAATCCTCAATTTTAAATTGCTTCTATTTAGCTCATTCTCTTATTTGCATTGAGTCACATTGATCTTTGCATATGCGTTCATACACTTCACTTAAACCTTTTGGATTGGCACTTAGGCAAAGTATTCTAACTTGGATTATTACTTAACATTACAAAACCTAGAATTTCATATTACATAGATAAATACTTTTTTCCCTCCAAGCTCCACAATCAAGCCATTATTTAACAATACTTGCACAATTGAATTCGCTTAATCTATTACCTTGTGTTGTCTACCGTCACCAGAGTGCGTGTAACTCTTCAATTCCATCAAAGATGCATAAGAACTTTGGTTGGTAAGAGAAGGTGAGGTTGAGTGAATTTCACAAATAAAACTTCATACATCCACAAACATAGTCTTTCTTGTTGTTTGCACTGACCATGGCAGGAAAAGAAGGAGAACAAGTATATGTTACACAAGCTGATCTTGAGAAGCTCACAAATGATTTCAACACTCAGTTGAAATGACAACATAAGCGTCTTGAAGAGGGAGATACTAGAGGAGTTTCGCAAAGAGCAGGTCCCAGTTGGCATCCATGAAGGAGACGTTGAACTTGACAAGACCAATGAGGATAGGGTTGTGCGACTCACTAGAGAATCTCAAGCTAATTAAGGCGCTGCTAACGCGGTTCGACCACTCTTGCCCAAGTGTCGGGGAGGTGTTTTCTGCGCTGACCATGGCCAAGGGAGAGGCCATGGTTGTGGGGGCGGTGGTGCCACCCACAATAAGGACTTCAACGATGACTTTTGGCTACACCGCAATGACAATTATCAACGACATGGCCATCGTCATGATGACCCACACGTGGAGGAGAAATTTGGGAAACTCAAGTACACTATTCCCAAATTTGAAGATGCTTCTGATCTAGATGCATATCTCATATGGGAGCTGAAGGTAGATAAGATTTTTCAGATGCACAACTATTCGAAGGAAAAGAAGCTACACATGGCGTCGCTTGAGTTTGATGGGTATACTTTGATTTGGTGAGAGCAAGTATTGAACCAGAGAGAAGATAATGGGAAACCTCTAATTGCATCATGGGCTGAAATGAAGTGAGAACTGAGAGCACGTTTTGTTCTTAACACTTATAAACGTGATCTTTTTGATAAATTGCAAAATTTAAGATAGGGAGATTGCTCAGTGGAGGAATATTACAAAGATATAGAGCAAACTATGATTAGGGCACATGTGCATGAATATGAAGAGCAAACACTTGTGCATTTTCTGTTTGGCCTAAATAAAGATATTAAACGTATAGTGCAATATCAGCCCTACAAACATTGTTGTTGATTTGATGCATCAAGTGACAAAGGTGGAGAAGCGATTGCTTGAAGATGTAAATCCAGCAACAAGGGCCATACCCTTCAACTTAAAAGCTCCATCATCATCTTCTAATGCCACCAAAGCACGATTCAATTTGGGATGAGGTACACTTTTAGCTAGTACTAATTCAAATGCTAATGCTCTTTTTTCTCAAATGCAAAATCAGCACCTTCATCAGGTGAGAAGAAGGCTATTCCATTCCCTACATCCTCAATTGGTTCTACAACAACTAGTAGAGAAATTCAATGTTTCAAGTGTTTAGGGCGTGGTCACATTTTTAGAGAGTGTCCCGACAGCCAAGTTATGCTTGTGACGAAAGATGGAGAGTATGAATTCACAAGTGAAGATGAGGTTGAACTCAGCTATGAAAAAAAGAGATATGAGGATGCCACCGATGATAAAGAAGATGTTGATGTATTGAGCTATGAAACAGGAGAGGTACTAGTAGTCACCAAAATTTTGAGCATGCTTGCACAAGAAGGAGATGCACATCCACAGCAATTCAACTTATTTCAAATACAAGCCAAAGTAAACAACAAGGTAATCAAACTTATTATTGATGGTGGTAGTTATCATACTTGGCTAGTGTGTGAATTATGTGAGAAGGTTAGTTTAAAGATGTTGAAACATCCATGTCCATATCATATGCAATGGTTTAGCGAATGTGGGGATGTAAAGGTTTAGTTTGTTCATGTCGCTTTCATGGTTAATGATTATGAGGACACCATTGAATGTGTTGTGATGCCTATAACAATTAGGGCTGGACAAAAAGCTCGAGGCTCGCGAGCTACTCGGACTCGTTATAGGCTCGGCTCGACTCGGCTCGGGCTCGGAGCTGTACTCAACGAGCCAAGCCCGTGTTTTAGCTCGGCACAATAACGAGCCGAGCCCGAGCCGGCTCGCGAGCGGCTCGCGAGGCCAACGAGCCAGAGGCAGAGCGATCGATATATTCAGTCGGTGCCTCGCTCACTCCGCGGCTCCGCCCACTAACCCGTTCCCTCTGCCTCGCTCTCAGTCCGCCCGCTCCCTCCGCCTCGCTCTCTCCGCTCCCCCGCCGGTCCCCCCCACCCCTACCCCCGGTGACGCCGCCTCTCCCCCTCTCCCCCGTCGCCGATCCCCTCTCCCCTGCCGCCGATCCACCACCCCCCCGGTGCCGCCGCCTCTCCCCCGTTGCCGATCCCCTCTCCCCTGCCGCCGATCCTCCCCGGTGGCCGGTGCCGCCACCTCTCCCCCTCCCCCCGCGTCGCCGGCGCTCCGAGCGACGCAGACCCAGAGGCGACGGTGGATCTGGGCGGCGGGGAGGGAGCCCAGACGAAGAGGCGGCGGATCTGGGCGGCGGCCGCGGGAAGGGAGCCTAGACCGAGCTTTTTCTCGAGCTCGCGAGCCGGCTCGAGCCACCCGTCAAGCCCGAGCCAAGCCTGCATTTTTGCTCGTTTTCTAAACGAGCCGAGCCGAGCCATAGCTCGGCTCGGTGCGAGCTCGGCCGAGACTGGCTCGAGCCGGCTCGGCTCGGCTCGTTTCCACCCCTAATGACAATGTGTCATTTGCTGTTGGGAAGGCTATGGTAGTATAATAAAAGTGTGCAACATGATAGCTGTTCCAATAAATATATTTTTACTTGGAAGTTAAAGACAAATGAGATTATTCTATGACTCCTAATTAAATACATGTTAAATTTCAGCAAAAAAAGCTTACTAAACATGACAGTAAAAAAAAAGAAAAAGAGACTTACACACATTAGTGAGTGAGAGTCACAAGCCAATAAGAGAGAAAAAAGTAAGAGTGAGGGAGAGTTAACTATGTTAGCCACAAAATCATAATTGAGAGATGTGAGTAATGACCCAGCAAAGATGCACTTTGTACTTGTGTACAAAGATGCAACTATTTTGATTTCAACTAAAGACTTAACCTCTCTTCCTAGTGGTGTTTTCTCTCTTTTACAGGCATTTGATGACATATTTTCAGAGGAGATACCAGCTTGACTTCCACCATTGCGCGGAATAGAGCATCAAATTGACCTAGTTTCCGGCAAACCGTCCACCATACCGTACCAATCCGGAGGAAACCAAAGAAATTTAGCACTAAGTGCAAAATCTACTTGAGAAAGGATATGTACATGAAAGTCACAGTCCTTGTGCTGTTCTTGTAATTCTTCCTAGTGATGTTTCCCCTCTTTTGCAGGCATTTGATGACGTGTTCCTAGAGAAGATACTAACGGGACTTCCACCATTGCGCAGAATGGTGCATCAAATTGACCTAGTTCCTAGCGCATCACTTCCAAACCGTTCACCAAGCCATACCAATCTGAAGGAAACCAAAGAAATTCATCGCCAAGTGCAAGAGCTACTTGAGAAAGAGTATGTACGTAAAAGTTTCAGTTCTTGTGCTATTCCTATAATTCTTGTTCCTAAGAAAGATGATACATAGAGAATGTGTGTTAATTGTCGTGCCATTAACAATATCACTGTTAGATATCGTCATCCTATTCCTAGACTAGATGATATTAGACAAGTGTGAAAAGTGCTTAGAAGTGAGAAATTGTATGCTAATCTTGACAAATGCACTTTTTATACCAATAAAGCCGATCCAAATTTGTATCGTGTCCATGTAGGACACTTTATCGTCTTATGCCAGACGTGGCATAATATGTGCATATACATATTGTATCAGACGTGGTATCAATCTGTAGCAACCGACTCCAATTCAGTTTCTTTTCCATATGGAACTCGGTTCCCTAGCCCTATACATACACCCCAGTAGCTAATAGAAAAAGCAAACGCTCCATTATAATCTCTTCTTATTATAGTGATTTGACTTCGAGCGTCCGTAGTTTTTTTTTGCAAGGATTTTCCACGTAAAAATCCGTGTCTCTCGTCTCTACTTTTTCAATGCATTATTTGCAACATCTCTCTTTGTCGGCATCACATGGAACTCTCCTCCGTCCTCGCTGTTGTCGCCACTTCCGCTGTCGCTCTCTAACCCTAGATGGAACATGCCCGGCATTGCCATTGTCGCGGGTATTGCCGTTGCCGGCCCCATCTGGATATCGATGCCGTGCAAGAACGGGAAGCTTTGCACAGGGGCGGAGCTAGGAATTGAATATGGGGGGGCAATATGGACAACAAGTAAAGTAGAACCAATGAACCATGTCAGATTTATCGATCCAATAGTCACATATCAAAATAATATGTTTCATAAATTACAATGCAAAGAAAATTACATCTCTATTAACTTAAACTTAGCCCTACGACTACCAGCAAGATCATAGGCCTTAATAATCAAGACAGTGGTGATGATGATAATGATAATAACATGTCTGTCTAGTTGGATGTACAATGATGCGTTGATGATCAGAGACAACATAACTAAGTTAGCAAATGTCAGATTCAACTGACCATCTTATAGACTCAAACTGAGGCCAAAACTTCATTGACTTACAACTGTCTTGTATATTTCAATTATTTCGTTAAGAAAGTTCTCCATGTTATGCATCGGATTTAACAAGAATGCCGGACAGACAGAACTAGAAAAGTTTTGCTGATAAGCAAGCACATAGCTATTATATCTACATTAAGCTTGTTACAAACTGTATATAGGCAAATAACACAAGATGTAAAAATTTGGGTGTATTTGTTATGATGCCAGAACCTTAGTTGAGCAACTCATCACCAAAATGCAGCTACATAACTGATCAGAAATTCAGGATGCTAAAGGGAGCAAAGATAGATAAAACTGTGGAGCTAGCTTTCTCGGTGTTGGTGATCTGTCTTCAGCACAGCCTAGTGCTTAGGCTTGAGCAAGGTCTGGCAGCATGATGCTAAAACATCGGAAGCATCCGGAAGTGGCGGAAGGGTGAACGGGGGAGAAGGCCACCCTCCTGATGCTTGACCGTCAAAAGATTGGGGGTGCCAGGCCCCTCCTGGCCCCCCTCTCTCCGCCACTGGCTTTGCATATGCGCTTGCGCTCTCCACTGCTGCTCCATCCCCTGGCTGCTCCCACCGCCCGCCGCGTAGGCGTCCGCTGTATCGACAAATAGCTTGGTGGCACCGGGGAAGCTCAAGCCAAGGTTCGCCATGTCGAAGTCAGTGAACCGGTGCAACGGCGGCAGGACGGATGACGCGTTGTTGCTGAGCATAGCTTGGAGAGTGGGCGCCACAGTGGTGGAAGCGCTGGGCGCCGTCGATGATACCGCTGATGCCGAGGCGGCCGCGGTCGCGGACGCTGTCGCCTTGGGCTTGGCGCGCTTGGCCTGGCGTCGGTACCCGCCGCCGACGGGGACATTGCGGAGGGCGCCGCCTTGCGTCCAGTAGCGGCGGCAGGCGCGGCAGAAGTGGCGGGGCTGGCAGAGGGAGTAGTTGTTGAAGTAGCAGAACTTGGTGTTGGTGGAGTCGCAGCGGGGGCACTTGAGCCCCGGCTCCGGCTGCGGGATCCTCGGCAGCCGTGCCCGCTCCGACATGGTCATCGGCTTTGCAGTACCTGCCGTGGCGCTGCCATCGCCGCCACCTGCACCTCCTCCTTCCGGAAGGGTCCCCGTTGCCGTGGCCAATCCATCTTGATCTTGAAGAAGATTGCCTTCGCCACCAGCAACAGCTGAAGGGCCAGTAATATCATTACTAGTTAATGGCTGCAGCTGCGAAAGAGATCACGAGGAAGCATCAGCAAACATGTATGTGATGTATGGTATATTCCAAGATATATGGTGCAACAATCAGGATATTTGCAATCAGCAAACCCTAGCTAGCTAGCATATATATTCTCTTTGCTAGCTCTTTTCCCTTTTCCTTCTTTTCTGTGAACAAAATCTTGAGAGAATAAGCTAGAACTACATACCTGGTAGGTATTCCAGCAAAAGGAATCTAGGAAGGCAGGAGGGAAGAACATGGTGGTGATCTTATCTGGTGATTAGCAAGAAGAGAGAGAGAGAGAGAGAGTTTGTGCAGCAGCGGCAGCGGCAGCTGGAACCACACTATGAAACGGAGGAGGGATCGAAGAGACTAGCTCTTGACCGCCAGAGAGCGAGAGAGGAAGAGAGAAGGACGTCGTACATCATCTTCTTTTCCTTAATTTTCCTTTAGAGAAGACTGTAGGCGCTGTACATTGCCAGCGTAATGCAGCATGCCCTTTTCCTTTTCGGTGGTGCAGCATGCCACTGTAGCTTTGCAATGGCCTCCTGCTAGCTTTCATCCGGCATCCAGCCTCAGCTTGTCTCTGTAGATTTCCATGCAGGTACAATTAGCACTTGGACCATCCGTAGCCGTACTGCAAATTACTCCGTATGTATGTATTGGTATTACTAGCTAGTATTATACATGCGTCAGCATGAAGCAATCAGAAATAAAATTCTTAATGAAGGCAGCAGGTGGTGACACGTGACGAGATCACTGCCCGTGCTACTGTTCAATTACTGTGTCCATCTATGCACAGTGCTCCGTTTTGCGTACGGGCACTAACTGATGGCCACGTACGGATACTTCAAAAATCACTAACTGATGATGCCTTCCACGATAATATTATACATACGTGCGTTTGAGGTGGTGTTTTTTTCCTGTAGTTGATTTATTTTTTACTGTATTTGAATTAGCTTATTTAGTATAATTAAATTTAAAAATAAAAATATGTTAATCTATCACAAACAATATAAAAGAATACGAAAAAAATACATAAAAACCAAAAAATAAAAGAAACAAAAAACAAAAAATCAACAGTAAAAAAAAGGTCACCGCTCAACGCCATCGCTGGCTACTGGTGACGCTGAGCGGGCCTAAACCAAACGCACAGTGCACCCCGCCAGTTTGGTCAAATTTTATTTTACAGACGCACAGACTTGCATCAACTACAGTAAGGATAAGATCCATCACGTAGCTGCTTGCTAATTCACCGAAAGCATCTAGTACAGGCCACGCTTACGTACGATCAATCTCTCGTACAATCGATGACTGCAATATCTCACCAAGATACTGCGGCGCCCCCCAACAAATCAGGTTATCTTCCCTTGCATTCTTAACCCTAGCTCCTTCATTTATTACAAGATTAATTATGCCAATTAAAACTATAGTATAGTTGTAACGACTCATACCATTATTATCAGAACATGGCACCAGGCAATGTATTATTATTCTATGAAAACACCATCTTATCAAATAATAAGTTATACTAGAGTTACACAACAGAATAATAATCAGAGATTTCACAATGTTACAATAACCAACCACACAGGACTAAAGTCTTTAATACACCACTTCCTGATTTACAGAGAACTATTAAAAAAGTTCTATCATAGGTCTTAATTATACAAGTATCAAATACATAAGGAGATGTGGATTATTTATATACCCTAACTCTCTCAGACGAGACCCTAGAAGCCGCCTACTCATCCTAATTGCTGAACAGGGTGTCTACCTCGCCCTGATCCTCGGTATGATCATCCTCGTCCCATGCGGCATTCTCTGGGCTTGTAAACCCCACGTCCAGCCCGAGATACTCCCCGGCTAGACTGAGATGTAACAAAGGAATTTAATAGTAAGAATGAGTACAACGTACCCAACAAATATTATTAGTAACAAATGCAATGGTGTGACTTATCTCTTCATAAACAAGTCTCTCATTTCATCTCTTCCTCAATAATAAAACAAGTTATCGAGTTAAAGAAAACTTGTGTGTTTTAGCATTCAAATACTACTAATCACCTTGGTTAAGAGAATGAACTCCAGTCGGTCTCTATAGTCTCCAATCCAAGAGACTGACATGAATTCATGATTTAATTAGCATTGCGCAGACTTGTGTCACTTTACCCATAGCTACTCAAAGCTTTTTTTCAATTGGGTCATCCGCATATTCTTAGATGAAGTGCCGAGTTAGAGCACATAACATTTTTCCTAGTTCCATTACTATATCTCCACCCGAATATAAACAGTCATTGAAGAGACTATCTTTCTTTTCTCGACATTCCACATCGCTAAATATATGCGCCAGGTTCACCACTTCTAGGCCCTATACTAGTCCCAGGTCTGCATGCTTTGGATCCACCACTTTTGAGCTCTATACTAGTTCTTGTTTTCTCCTCCACCTAGCTATACTACTTACCCTTATGGAGAATACAATAACTTTATAGGGTAGCATTTTCTGCTCGTCGAAACAGAAATATGGTTGAAACTAGAAGTTATGGCTTCATATCTGAGTGAGAGTTGTTTAGCCTATATATTATAACCGTATGTAGAGGGTCCCAAAACCTGTCCTTTTCTCTACCTGACCGGGACACCCTCTATCTCCCTATGATACATAACTTACATACCAATTGTTCCTTCAACTGGATCTATACTTCTCTAATCCTTTTTCCTTTCTCATCTATCCACACTTCTGTTAAAAAAAGGCATTTTAATGTAACATGTGATAATATATACTTAAAAAATAGTTTTCTTAAGTAATAAACTACTCAGATTGATCAAAGCTAAGGTCACCCACGAGGTGAGACGATGCTCAGTGAGATGTGGGGGAATGAAAGGGACACTGTTGTGGGTTATCCTACCTAATTTGGTCAGGTTAGGTTGGGCTGGTGGCGGTGGTCCTCCCCCACATGCTATCCCGAGTGGTTGGCCTCCTCCTCCTTGGTCTCCTCTAGTCTTGGCCCCCTCATTGCTTCAGGGCCACCGAGGATGCAATTCGCCTTCTCCTCCTCAGTTCTTCCCTAACTCCTCTTTTGCTTCCTCCTCCTTCTCCGACGGTGCCATGGTGGCTTCAAGCCCTCATTTTTTGTGCACTCATCTTCGCTCACATGGGATCTAGGAGGAGAGGTAGGTGGGGATTGAGGGCGTGGGTTGAGCTCCCTCTCTGGTGGCTTGGGCAAGATGGATGGAAATGCTTTTCTCTCTCTCTCTCTCTTGGCTAACTACCTTCCTATTGCCCTCCTCCCATTCTACTGTGTGGTCTTGGGGTTTCTCTGGTAATGTGGCTCGATTTATCTCTTCTATAGGTAAGTGTGTTGATGTTTAAGCGGGTTTTGGCATGGTTTTGCTAGATGATGAAGCCCACTACAGCAAGATGTGTCGACTGACCCTGTACGATTCTTGTATCTCGATAAGCGCTATGGTTCGATGTTCTAGATCATATGAGTTCTGATGGCAATCTTCTCTCTCTTGCTTTCTTTCTCCCAGATTTTTGGTTTGTTTTACCAGCGCAGATACTCAGCACCAACTCACTCCTTACGGTAGCAACAACTTAATTTATCATTCTGATGTATAGTTAATTGGTCAAATTAAATATGCTGATTAGATCTAGTGAAAGTGAGGGTTGTTTCAATAGTCTCATCTTAGTTTTCATTATTTCCTTATCTGACGTACTATATATTTTGCAGCTAGCTAGCTTATCATAGTTTCATTTAGGCAGCCAAAATGTATTTTGTCTGCTGCAAATTAGGCAGATCTCCAATCACCAAACTCAAATTAAGGACCTATTCTTTTCAGCTTCTAAAGCTATTTTTTGTCTTTTCTACAGCAACCAGCTTTCAAACGGAGTGTTTTTTCAAGATGGGGTCTACGAGTTGACTGTAGTACATATTATAGTGACTTTATTTATATCATTTAAAATCGCACATAATTTTCTGTTATTCCGTAGCCTCTATCACGAATAGCTTAAAAGACATAAGTCAAAACAAAAAAGAACAGACCCCTAGATTAGGTAACAATTAATATTGCAAAAATAATATTCTCGTGATATATACGCTTCCCTTAATTATTTTTCATGATATTCAAAACTGGAGGTCTAAACGTTGGGCTTCCATATTATTAATAAAGAGAGAGGTTCTTTTATGCTTTCCTTAATAGTGATTTGCATAATTTTTAACGTATGATGAATAGTGGATAGATATTACTTAGCTTTTTGTTTACTTTAATATTAGTGCTACTCTTATTATAGAGGAAAGTATAGAAGTACTACTCAAATAAAGAACGAGCACATGCTTTAAATCAGTTCTAATTTGATGATAATATATCCCGAAACAAAAAAAAAGTTATTATAGAGACATCTCATCTAATCAAAGCTGCTTAATCTGTAGCGTAGTACATGCTTCGTTGGAAAAGCACAGAAGTTAATCTTAAAGCAACTCTAACAAGTGATTACATCGGAGTTAAAGAAAAATAAAATTGCCCAAATGGCCAGATATGGACATCTCAACTAATCCAAGCAGCTTTGAAATTTCTAGCTTTGTTTTGGAATAGAATGAATGAAAGCTGCTCATTGAACGTTTGATGTAACACTATAATGTCCTGTAACTCTTGTTTGACGCAAGGTCAAGTTATTCTATAATCAGCAAAAGACTTAATTTGGCATACTCCATAATCAGGTAGAGATATCAAAAATGAAATTTCTGGGGAAAAAAACATGAACATAAAGTACTTTCAAGTTTATTCAGATGGAAAGAAGTCGTATGCTCAACTCAAGGAAAAAAAAACAATGTGCTTGATAGATCCTCGTATTTGCAACGAAAATGAAGAAAGGCACTGAGGGTTGTGGCACTAGAAGCTTGTGGGGGAAAAAGTGTGATTTGGTTTTGGTAGACATGAGCTTTCACCGTGATTTATTGAGGGGTCAAATGAACAGTCAATTGACCTTAGCCTTACCCTACCACTGTATTAGATCAAGTGAGAAAGAGAGCCTTTTAGCTGAATTGACCATGCAACCAGCAGGAGCCGCTTTCTTTTGGTAGCAGTAGTAGCAGTGAGCCAGTGAACAGCGATCCTGTTCAGAAGGGGAAGAACAACCTAGCCAACCTGCTCCATTGCATTCTCTTTTCTATTTTTGAAGGTGTGCTTGGCCAAATTAATTAACATGGCATGCAGGTTTGTTTGTTTAGCTTGCTATGTGTTGAAAAATCAAAATATGGCAAGGCACTCAAATTTGGGCTGCAAGTAGTAGGAAGAATACTATTCTCTATTTTCTCTCGTAGCACACATACATGCTCTAGTCTACTGCTTGTAACATACACATACTGAGACACTACTCTTTTTTTTTTCTAGCACACAACTACTACTAGCTCATCTCCAGCACTAGCCAACCAAGTTTCTAGCAAATGGGTTTGCTTAATATCTCATGCATGCAAACATGTTGACTGTGAAGATTTTTTCCAGAGTTAGTTTCCTTGACTGGCTCAAGAATTATCTAGAGTTCATTTCCTTAGCTTATGTTCACACTTGTAACAATGTTTGTAAGACTTTACCATAAGTATGTATTGCTAATTTTAACAGTATGCCTGATTAGTTTGAGGTAAGCTAGCTTGGAGGTGAATGACTACCACTTAGCTAACGACTAGCTAGGCAGCTTGTAAGGCTGCACTCTAGGACGAAGACTAGCTAGCCTCCATACCCTTTGTTTGGCATGCATGCTGTCGGACATTGCTCTGCTCAATCAGGCATAGGAGAAAAGAACGACGTGTGTATGTGCAATCAAGAGCGTCGATCAAAGTTGCTTTGAACACATCTTTCACTAGGAAAACAAGCACTAACCAAGTAGCGCAAGGGAATGTGCAGTGCAGCATTGTCTGTGCAAAATTAACAACTAGCACAGACTCAAACTGTTTGTTCTATTCTGAATATAAGCGTACGTAGTACCATCTCATCTCACGACACGATATGACGAGAAAGATTCCAAACCTCACGTCGCATTGCTCAAGTCCGAACTTTGTCGAACTCAGCTCTCCTTTCGACCGCCGCCGCCTCCGTCCGTAGACTCCACCGGCGGAATGGTCTACAAGAGCACAGAAGAAGAGAACAAGTCATTATGTCGAACAGGTCGCGTGCGTGGCGTGGGGGTGAGAGGGGTGCGAACCAACCGTGTCGGGCTTGTAGATGTTGTGCACGATGGAGGCCCCGGCGAGGAGGGAGACGACCACCACGACCGAAGACCACGCCAGCGAAGGAGTCCCAGTCGGCGGGCGCCCGCCGCCGAACTTGTTCATCGTCGCTCCAAGACCGTCGTCCTTGAGGTCGGTTCTGGGTCGGGTGGACTTTGGGACGTGCAGTGCCGTGAGGCCCACTTGCTCGTGATCGGGCGGCTTTGACGGGACGGCCCAATTCCCAATCTCAAAAAGAAAAAAAAAGGGTGACCAAATTGCTTTGCATTATGAATCGGCAACTCAGCACGATTGACAAAAATGAAGGGGTTGCTCGCAGGTTGCCCTTTTATTGCGTTGTATTGTTCGTGATAATAGTGTTTATAATAGTGTTTATTTAATTTTTTTATATTATTTATTTTAAATTGAATGGCAAAGCCATAAACTAGCAGCCTGGTGCTCTTGTACTCCATGCATTTGATTTGATCACGCTGCCTGCGGATTGGAACTGCCTGCGTGATCACTAGCTCCTAGGGTGTTCGTATTAGCGATGACTTTTGATTTTTAGTTGAAATTTTATTGTAGTTAGGTTTTTTTACTGCACCTGATTTAGTTTTTTTGGGTATAATTAAATTAAAAAATGTAAAAATAGAAGAAAAAAAATATGTTAGCCCATCACGGATAATACAAAGGAACACAGAAAAAATACAAAAAACCTAAAAAAATCTAAAAAATTTCAGGAAAATACAAATTAGTGAATAGTAAAAAAAAGCAAAAACTAGAAGCTGAAATTGAAAAAAAACCGAAACGAACGGGACCAATGCAACTGCGTGCTACTTTAGGGTCGGGTCAGGCGCAAGGCCTCGCTCACATCCCATCCAAGCTGCATGCATTGCAAAAGGCAAAGCAGCAATATCATCTATAATATCATTTATATTATCTATAGATAATAGATAATATTAAAGACGGTTTATGCAATAAGTTATCTTTTTATATATTTCTATAGATAGTTTTTATATGATATAATATAATATATTTTTTATATTACAGTTTACTACTTTATAATAGATAACTTAATTTTTTATATTCTATCTCTTTCATATCATATCATATCATATTCTAGGTGACAAGTTTTTTATAGACAGTTCGTCCGCCTTTCCAACTTGGTATTCCTTCCTACACCCACCCCACCACCTCGCCGCTGGCGGCCAGAGTCGGAGCGGGAGGCGATGGGGCACGGCCTGAGCTGCAGCCGCGACGGCGACGAGCACGACTTCTTCCGCGTGGCGCAGCTCGGCGACCTCGACGCCCTGGATAGCCTCCTCGCCGCCGACCCCACGCTCGCCCGCCGCGCCACCATCTACGACCGCCTCACCGCGCTCCACATCGCCGCCGCCAACGGCCGCCTCGAGGTAGGCGCCCCTTCGCACTGCCCCACTACTGCACTTGTTTGCCTCTGTTTCTCAAATTGTCTCAAACTTTTGATTTCTCGACATCACAGGTGCTCGCCATGTTCTTGGATCGCGGGGTGCACCCGGACGTGCTGAATCGGAACCAGCAGGTGAGAGTGAGACGATAGTTCGTTCCTCCAATTTTTTGTCTTGCCCGGCTCGTCTCTTCCGTTTTGCCGCGCAAAAACAAAAAATTTGCGTATGCCTGACGATTCACCTGCAGACTCCGTTGATGCTGTCGGCCATGCATGGCAAGATCGAGTGCGTGCTCAGGCTCCTCCAGGCCGGCGCTAATGTGAGAGCAAAGCCGCATACTTTGACCCATCTCAATTCGCTGAGTTCCTCTCTGTATGTATGTATGAGGCTATGATCGGCTTTACTGATGAGTCGGCATCAGATCTTGATGTTTGATTCGGTGCACGCGAGGACCTGCCTCCCGACCATCCTCTCCGTCGCGCAGACCTCGCCGGTCGCCGATTCATGGTGAGATCCTTGCTGATGATGTGCATTCTATGATTAACTGCTGATAGAGGAGAAGATGCAAGCCCACTAACAGATTGGTTGCGATGGCAGGGGTTTCGCGCGGTTCTTGAACGTGAGGGACGAGCACGGGGCGACGCCGTTGCATCTGGCGGCGAGGCGGGGGCGGCCGGAGTGCGTGCACCTGCTGCTGGACAACGGCGCCATCGTCTCGGCTCCCACAGGCTCATACGGGTGTGCATGAATTCGACGGTGTTGTTGCAGCTGGAGGCTGCACGAAGTCGATCGCAAAATTCTTATGCGTGTTGCGTTCGCAGCTTCCCCGGGAGCACGTCGCTGCATCTTGCTGCTCGCGGTGGTAACTTGGACTGCATCCGGGAGCTGCTCGCCTCCAAAGGTACTCAGCCGGGTAAACAAACAAACAAGCAAACAAACACCTCCATCGATTAATCTCCCATTTTGGTTGGTGCAATCCAGTTGATTGTCGTGTGATCGATTTAGGTGACTCAAGTATGCATGTAACCATGCTGTTTAGTAGTAACGAGTAAGCCAGTAGTATTGATTTGGTTTTAACTTGCAGCACTCACATCGATAGAATCCAACCAATTGATGGATTGCTCGCGGATTCACTGCTGCTTGAATTAATCCTTGTCGCTCGCTGGAAGAACCTCTGTTGCTTAATTACGCGGCGCAGGAGAATCGCGCACGCGGTTGCCCTAAACCGGAGCATGTGCGGCGCTGCTGAACCCGTCGTCGGCAGAGCCCATCGTGTGGCCTTCCCCTCTCAAGGTCATCAGTGAGCTCAAGGAGGATGCCAGGGCTCTCCTGGAGGCAGCCCTGATGGAAGCCAACAGGGAGAGGGAGAGGAAAATCTTGAACGGCACCAAGCACTCCGTCCACTCCGACGATGGTCTCGACGACGCATGCTCGGAGGAGGTAGGCGATCATCTTCTACTGGCATTCATCAGATAGGATTTCATACGCGCAGTTAGGTGATGAGATCTCCCATAAAAGGAACAAAAAACATTAGTGGCAGCCGTTAGCTTGATGAGGCGAGCGACGTGGAGCTGTGCAGCATCTGCTTCGATCAGACGTGCAGCATCGAGGTGCAGGACTGCGGCCACCAGATGTGCGCGGCGTGCAGCATCTGCTTCGAGCAGGCGTGCTTTGTAGGGAGATGTTCAAAATAGGAAGTTCAACGTTCCATACCCTACATGACACTTTAGTGCAAAACTATAGCCTTTGGTCCGCTTAACAAATGAGCTTGAAGGAGGCACTAGGAATATTCCTATGGGTCTATGATGCGCCACAATCAAACAGACAAGTGGTGAACCACTTTACTCGTTCTGGCAAAACCATTGGTACAAAGTTTTCTGATGTTCTATAGTGCGTTAATAAGATGGGGAGGGACAACATAAGGCCTGTAGACCCGACCTTTGCTTTTGTCCATCCAAGACTGATAGAGGCAGGATTTTATCCACATTTTATAAAGTACATTGGTGCAATTGATGGCATGCATGTTCCTATCACTTTGCAAAAGCACCTGCAGCAGATGTACCACAACCGCCATAGCTACACGAGTCAAAACGTGCTTGTAGTATGTGATTTTGACATGAGGTTCACCTTTGTGTGCACTGGGTAGCCTGGGTGTGTGCACAACGCGCACATACTATGATACACAGTGGTGACACTCGGACAAAGATTTCCGCACCCATCACAAGGTAAGTATATTCGATAAGTTACATTTGAAACTTACAAGTTGCGCCGTGCTGACTGCTTATACTGTAGTAACGTACTACCTAGTGAACTCTGAATATCCCAACCAAGAAGGGTACCTAGCTCCATACAAAAACCAGAGGTACCATGTACCGGAGTTCGGTCCTGATTGTCATCCAGTTGGATTGATGGAGACATTCAATTATCACCACTTGTCTCTACGGAATGCCATCGAACGCGTGTTTGGTGTTTGGAAGAACAAATGGCGTATCATACTGAATGTTCATAGCTATAGCATTGAGAATCAGAAGAAAATTATCACAATTATGATGACTCTACACAAATTCACCATCAACAGTCAGCTGCCTAACAGTGATTTTATGAGCTTCTAGGCTAACGATAGCTACATCGACAATGAGGCTAGCGACACTATTCTAGCGCCTGGTCTTGGTAGGTCCGACGGGGGTATAAACAAGCTTCAGGATGCTATTGCAGCGACGCTGGTGGTATGATGTGTATTGACAAATCAATGATGTACAATGGCTTATAGTGTAGTGTTAGGAAATGTGATAGCAAATGTGTGCCATATTGTATTGCAGTATGTGACACTGGAAAGTTGTAATGTACAATGGCCTACAATGTAATGTTAGGAAATATCGCAGGAAACATGTACCATGTTGTAATTTTGTTCATGATGTACGATGGATTGTAGTGTAGTGTGTGTTGTGCGATGGCTTATACTGTAGTGTTTGGAAATGTGCTTGCAAACATGTACCATGTTGTAATACAGTGCGTTAGAAAGGATCAGCGAAAAACCAAGTGCACTACGAACGAAACAACCCATCGTTTGCCTTACATTGGTTCATATAGGAATGCGAAATCAGCTCAACAAAAAGCCATTAGCTTCAGCGAATTTGAACACCCTGACTTCTAAAAGCCGCTTCTTCCAGCCACTATTTTTTTCAGCCAAAGACCATCATCTCCATCTGATTTGAACACTCTGTAAGATCCTTACCTCCTATGCCCCAAACGAACCTACCTACACTTCAAACTAGCAACACACAAGAAGAAAGAGAAGGAGCATACAATTGAATGGTTGTCCCTGTGAGAAGGATCACTTCCCACAAGGTATAATAAATTTGCAAGTCTGGACTGGAGCCTTCTAAGGCACGGTCTCCTGAACTGAACTAAAACTGTAATCACAATTAATAGATCAACTTTGAATTCGTGGGAGACATGGTCGCAACCCATAAAGGATATCGGTATAACACGACCTCACAATAAGATAAAAATCTAAAGCACAAATGTACGAGTGGGTGCTCATAAAAGTTGGTGAAAATTACCCACCAAATGCCTGTTCGCCGCTACGACCACCAGCTCCCATCCCTGTCGTTCCATCTCTACCGCCCTCTCCTGTCCTCGCAGCTTGAAGTTGTCTAGTCTCTGCCACCCTTAGCCGCCCTCCTGACGACAATGATCCCCCCAATTGGCATCCCGATGCCACCACCTCCTTGCCGGTGCCAACGGTACCTCCAAGCCTAAGGTACAATATCCCTGCGTCATTCGTTCCACCTCCTCTATAAATCCATGGTTGTGTTGGTTCAGATCTGGCTTTACTCTCTCATGCAAATGTAATTGGTACTAGTTCAACGGGATATAAGTATAGCTGAAAAATTCCTTACAAAGACAAGGAGACTTTATGACAAGAAGCAATTGAAAAATTATTGGGACTTTTTAAAGACCAAATACTCAATGTGGAAAGAATTAAGTGAGCATTTACAAGTCTAGATTGGAATGTTGTGCAGGGAATGACTGTTGGGATGAAAAAAATAAAGGTACAAAGTTGCAAAGTTTTTCTTACTTACCAACGTAGACTTATGCACATAACTTTTTTTAGGTCAATTCGAAGTATGCCCAATTTAAGAAAACACCACTTGAGAATGTAGACTTTTGAAATCATGTTTCAGAATGCTAATGTCACATCTCAATCTACGGTTATTCCTGGCATACCTGCTAAAGCCACAAATGTACATGGTGATGGTTCAGATGATGATAATGGTGATGATGATGTAGCCATTGTCAAGGGGTCAAGTAAGACCGTAGACAAGGAATCGAAGGGCCCTTTGAAGAAAAAGGCTACTAGTGTTGTTCATAGCCCAAAGAAGAACAAAAGGAACCCTACTGTTAAGGAAGTGAAGCGTCTAGTTGACCTTTCAACTAATAGAAATCCTGTGACATCACATAGAGATGATCAAGATGATAATGATATTATAGACCACATGTGTATGGCTATCCAATCTGGACTAGAGGAAAGGAGCGATGAACATTTTATTGCCTGGATCTACACATGATTATCGCATATTCAATGATACTCTGTCTAAGCATTCGGACTACCTTCCATATCCTCCTGACGGTAGTTCTTTTGTCTTTCAAGTGATAAAATTTGTTTGCCATCCACATATTCAATGTTTCACACTTCATGCACATATGTTCAGGAAAATATTATCCTATTGACGCGGGATACCCTAATCGAAAGGGGTATCTAGCTCCATACAAATGCCAAAAATACTATATATCAGAATTTCAACAAGGTCGATGACCAAAAGGAAATGAGTGGTTTATTTGTTGTCATTTTTCTCTTCGTAATGTGATTGAATGATCCTTCGGAGTGTTGAAAATAAAATGGCGAATTTTGTTGAAATTGCCAAGTTTTAAAATAGGAAAAAGAAGAAGATCATAATGGAATGCATGTTGCTTCATAACTTTATTAGAGAGCGCCTTACATGATCATCTTTTCGAGGGTGCAATGAACATGAAGATTACATGCCACAAGTTGCACAAGAGGCAACATCTAGACGGGTTGGTGCAAATAACATGCAGGTGGACATAGGTGCTCTTTATGATTTCATTGTCGATTCTTTGATGGCTAATAGAGCGTAAACATAAGTATTGTTGTGCGACCTTTTGTTGGTAGTGTTCGCCTCTTGGATGTCACAGTGGACGTTGCACTTTTCGTGGGTAGTATTACACTACTAAAAGAAAAATATACATTTCACCTTCTACATGTGATTTTAGACATTGCAAAATATTGCTCAATTGTTGGTAACTTAGTACATTTAAGTCGTTTTATCAATATTTCAATGAAAAACATTTAAGTCATTTTATCAATATTTCAATGAAAAATAAAAAAAAACTATATTTACACTAAATCGACACACAAGCATACCTTCAAAACCCTTAAGGTTATTTAAGACATTTTAACATTCATCCATAGCTGAAGTAGCCAGCCAGTTCAACAAAAATCCAAACTGCCAAATGGCCTCTCAGGAAAAACTACAGCATCAGCTACAGCTACTTTTCAGCTGGAAAAGCCAAAAAACAGCTTTTGACAAAAGCTACATCTACCCGAACAGGGTGTGGGTACTTGGCTACTTGGGATTGCGAGGGAGGGTTGCTACAGGGACTGGGCTTTTTACCTTCCACTATAGTAATCTGTCGCTTTTATGGTATTGTCATCATATGCAATTCATTTTCGATTAAAATGAGCCAATAAACAAGCCAGTACTACCTAATAACTGTAGTATGAACAATAGTTCAACTATTTAAAGGGATGGTAATGCCGTGCCTTAGACCTAAGAGCTTGGCTGGGTTTGAAAGGGCTCACATACGATTTTGGCTTTTGTTCTTTGTTACAATAATTAGCTTTTAAATAGTATATTTTTCAAGATAAGGCCTACAAGTGAATTGTAGTAAACACTATATTGACTTCAAAAAAAATATCGGCCAAAATCGTATATGACTGTCTCTCTCTTAGTACTCTCTCATGTGAATAGTCAGAATTTTAAAGTCATAAGTCAAAAACCATAATGCAGAGCCTAAAAGGATCCACCTTTTTTTTTGAACTCATGAGTATAACATGAACACACGCACGCACTTAACACCACACACACACCCCTACACACATCCACGTGAGTACGTCCAAAGTACACGCTTGAGACTAGAGACGAAGACTCAAGATCTCCAGAAGCACAGACACACACTTTGACCACTGAACACACCCACATACGTATGTACTCAAAGGGCACTGTTCATTGAACAGTACCAAAAGGATTGTTCAAATGAACAGTGCCCCCAAAAAGATGTGGTGCCAAGCCTCGAAGCCTAGTGGGCGGGGCAACCACCACCAGACCCTACCAACTGAGCAAAGGCTCAGCTACAAAGGATCCACCTCTTACCTGTTATGTTAAGAAGACAAGACGAATATTGCATTCCAAGGGCTGTATGAGCGGTCATATCCCAACCAAACCAAGTAGAGAAACAAATAAAAAATGAGACGACGGCTTTGGCTGCACGTCATTGGACACTGGACAACAACGAAAACTTCCACAACAAGTCTAGTGTACGTGTACCTTATCAGTCTTACATTCCACCAGATGCCCGTCGGTGTCAAGAAAATGGTGGCTTCTCTTGTTCAAGGATAATTCACTGTCAGATCAATTAAATAAAGGCTGACAGTCAAGAGCGAAGCGTAGCTCGGATAGTGAGGTTGCCAGGTGCGCAGCCCACCTGCCCAACCTCAATCCTGCGGTGTCTTATTTTTGGATACTGTTTATATAAATAGTACTATCTAGTACTGTTTATGTAAATAGTGCCATTTATAGTACACGCATTGGACGCATCTACATAGATGTGTGAGTGTGTGTGGTGTCATATATGTGTGTGAGTACGTTCTTGTTTAGTACAACAAATCTGAGCTAATGGCAGTCAATTAAGTGATACAGAGGAAAACAGTTCTGTAATACAGAGGAAACTTGTTTACTTTATTGAATAGTTCTGTGATACAGGTGTACATCAAATCTGAGCTAATGACAACATTCAACTGAATAAATCTAGGCCCCATGGCAAGCAATTCAAAATCACCAAAAAAAAGCTACAATGGAAAACAGTGTCATTCTTCCTTGTAGGGTCGATCAAGAACCGCATTGTAGCATGTCGGGTTGCGTGGATATTCATGGTCAATTTCCTTCACCTCTCTCCGATCAAAGAACCAGTCTCCCACCGCTTCAGCAATGGTCTGTCCACAAGAATTGAAATTGAAATATTATGCCAGTGATCGCAGAAGTGAACCAACAAGATTGCAAAGGATATTGTTTCTTCTTTGGAAAAAAGATATGAATAAACTGTAAACAGATCATTTAAAGATATTGGTAGACAAGCAATACTTGTCCAATGCCACATGATTTTTCTTTTATCAAATATGTTCTGATGAGATCAACGTGCTATGATACTCATTTAGCTCACTGACACGCAGAACCAGTGAACAATAGCATTTGTAAATATCAAGTCTCCAAAGTTCAGGATCATGTCTGAAATGCCAGTTACTTCAAGCTATATTCATGAAATGAACTACAGCATCCTGCTGCACTATAATTGCTGTACAGACAAGGAAGGGGGGGGGGGGGGTGACCTTGTTGTTGATTCTAGAAGCAGATGGAGAGTGCCACGTCAGGGGGTTCATCGACTGACAGTGTATAAAGCAGGAGTCAATGAACATACCCCAGTCCCTTCTCTTCTTGAATTCGCTTATAGCATCAAGCAACTCTTTCCTGAAACCTGCAAATTTTATACTTGTCAAGCTAGTAACTTGCAGACGTGATGGTGGAAGCGAGATAAGTTAACCAGAAGAAGGCATGAGCACATCTGATAAGTTTATTCTATTACAACCTTGGAGGGTTTCAAGCTGTTTTGAATCACATTTAGTAATATCCAATCTGCAATTTTGCCACAAACGTTGAGGGTCAGACCCTTCTGGAGTCAAGACATGTTCTACCTGGAAAAAAAGAACGGCAACAGTGTATCATCTTGATATTGATGTCGTAACAGAACATACAAAAGTTTCAACAGATATGGATAATGGTACCTGCCAAACATCATATGCTGGATTGAGGATAAACATTGGGGTGGTGATGCCTTTTGCAACTTCCCGAGGAAAAAAGCACTGGCAAGCTCAATTAAGGAGCAATTGTTAGCATGCAGCAACTTAAATAGTTATGACTAAAGACGCCGATGATACTAATACGATAAATTGTAACATGAAAACAAACTAACGGATAACCTGCCCTGGCTCCATATCTGAACTGCAATGAAGAAACCTTTTCTGCAGATCCTGCAAGAAAAAAATCAGAGAACACATGAATCTTGCAAATGAGAATAATACAAAAAGAAGGTCCATTGGGGGGAGCACTCGTACATGCACACACACAGAGAAAGAGAGACCTGTAGACGAGCAACATCATTATAGAAGCCCCGCATATACCTTCTCCCAGAAATGTCTTCTCTGTAATGAACAAAAGGAAAGGACCAGTCAAATAGAAGCTTTAGAGGGCTGGCAGTGCTTGAGGTTTGCTTATGGGCGATTCCTCAAAAAAACTAATAAGTTAGGCTGTGCATATATGTTAACTCCCAAAGTGAAAGTGTGAATTATAGGTCATTGGACATCTTGTTAGAAGGTCAGAAATGATACACATGCATGGCAAACTGATTGATCCAAAGCTCATTCATCTCAGGTGAACAGATGGTCATCTCTTTTTGCTAATTTTAACGTCCAAGTGGTTTAAATTTATTTTAAGCAGTCAAAACTAACATTGAATAAACCATGTCAATACCAAGCCTTGGTAAGTTAATATGGAGTTGATATTTCCGAAATGTTCCACTTGACAATTGAGTATTACCACATGCTTATACTAAACTGCAGCACATATCTGTATGAAGAAATAATGCATGAATCACATGCAGAACAATCAAATAGGGACAGGGGGATCGTGAAATGTAGCAACAGTTAGAATCAAAACAAGAACATACACGTCAAGAAAAAAACCACCATCCGCGAGACACTTAACAGTAGATGTCTTTGGTAGAAGTGCACGAAAATCATCACAGTGAATGTAAGTGGATAGACCACCAGCTGAGCACCCCGTAAGAAAAGCCTGCAAGGAAATAAGCAGCATAAAAAACATCACGCAATATTTGAATTACTTTGTAACACACCAAAGAGCCATCTACTACAGTTATGGATTACATCCCTTTGTGATCTTGCTAGTACGGTACTGACTAATGACAACACAGATACAACACACACACACACACACACACACACAAAGAGGAGACCAAAATGTCTGAAAATGAATCATAAAAATGAGTGTAAACCATCAAATAATCCCAATTCAGCCCCGATAAAGACATCAAGAGATTAAATACTTCACCAAAAACTATAGTGAGATTGCCATAATCAATGCCACCTTGTCCCAATTATGTTTTTTGGCTTGAGCATAAATGGTCCAGGAACATTTCATACTGCGCTTTTTTTTTCAGAGACATATCGTGGTGAACAAGTGAAGTAACATAAATAATTGACTGGACTGCACAGAGTGAAGATCACATTCATACTGAAAGAATATTTCAATATAAGCATATGGCGTAAACTATCACTGTATCCAAAAATGCATATTCTATAGCTTGGCTCGAGATTTTAAACAAAACACAAAGATATCCATCCAGGACAAATTACCTTTGATGCATTTACAGAAAAGTGGTATCAATAAATAAAGATAAGATCCACATAAATGTCATGCTATCTAGTGATTGATTATTGTAAAGTTGTTATTCTAGTTCTTCCTTTCTTTGGGGGTTGAGTCAGTTGATAATGTGCTTCTTTTGAGAAATAAGACTGATCTGTTAATATGACAAATTGACAACAATAAAAAACTTGGAACTCATGCACTGTTCAAATTCAAACATTGCTTCTATCTAAGCCGGAATATCAATAATCAACTCCTATTATGCTGGAAGGGTAACCTGTTTAGCACGGGATAGACCCTTCAATAGAAGTTCACCCATAACTGCTTCCCAGATGCGCTGGCCTCTGAAGAAGAAACTGTTGCCATCCTGCATAGAATCACAGAATATTACTCAGAATATCTGCTAAGCAACTAAAATGTATGAAATAGGAATTGAGAAGCAAATTACAGAATGTTTTCAAACCTGCAATTCATCTTCAACATTTCCAGAAAATGATGCGCCATCACAATACCTTACCTTTACTTTGTTCCAATTGTAAAAATCTGCAGGTTTAAAAGAATTGCAATGTGCAGTCCAGTCCAGAAGTTACTTAAGTAAATCGGAGACAATCCTCAGATAGGATATTGTACTAGACTGATCATAAGATATAAATCAATTAATAACTAGACTGTTAGGAAGATAGGTAACGTGGACTGTTCATTTATACACTGGACTGCATAACATTGGAAGAGGCCATTCTTTTTTGATTTGAAACTAGCTATGTAAACATATGGTGATCTATATGATGGTAAATAGCCGTGCAGATTATCTAAGGTGGAAAGTGCCTACTAAGAATGTTTCAAGAATTGAAGACTGATAAAACAGAGTTAACAAGGCATTACGCATTCAGTAGCCATTGGAACTGGAAGCTGAAGTATTTGAGTTGGTAGAGAGGAGCAGATTGTACAAAGAAGGGACAAGAGATATAGATAGGACAGGAGTACAAGACAAGGGTATAACGTACAGGCCTACTAATGCTACACCTGGATTCTGAAACTCGTCATCGCTCAAGATGCCGACGAACTCAACCCGCCTTTCCATGTAGGAAGAGGAACCTAGATTTGTTTTCTTGCGTTGAGCACACCATGTCAGATTCCTGCACCAGCTTCCACCCTGGAGTTGGCGACAAAAGCATCAAGCACACACATGGTTTAGCTACAGCTCCCTCCGTTGAGGCGCAAGAGCGCCATCATCAGGTTCCGCATAGATACGATGCGACTAGCTAGGCGAATTGTGCTTATTACCTCTAGGTGGATGAGCCATTTGTCGGATCCCTCCCCGAACCCTGGCAGCCAATGGTATCCAGGCGGAGTCCCATCCAAGCACACCGCGCCCTTGTCTTTGGCGAAGTCGACGAGGGAGAGGTCGACGAGGGTGGGGAGGCGGTGGCCGTAGGATGGGGGAGGGGGAGAGTTTGTTGAGGTGGAAGGGACGACGGCGTAGTGGGAGAGGGTGAGGAAGAGGGCGGCGGCGAGGAGAGCGACGGCGAATGCGGCGCCGCGGCGGCCGAGGCGGCGCCACCAGAGGCGCAGGTGGTGAGCCGCCGGCGCGGAGGAGAGAGGCGGCATGGGCGGAGTAGCTATGGGTTGGTGGATCTGACAGCATCGGCGAGGCGAAGACTTTCTGTACGACAGCAAGCAAGAGAGGCGCCGGCGTGAGTCTTACAGTAATAATAATAATAACGTAATTATTATTTCGATCAATTAATTAGGAGTAATTAATTTCGCAAAACCTTGAGGCAAAGGTCCCAGATCTTACAATTATTTTTAAGAAATCCTAGATTTTAGGGATAAAAGTTTTTTTAAAAATCTGAGTAGATTACTCACAATCTATTTTGGAATTTTGGTCAGATTTGATACTGTTTTCAATCGCAATTACAAAAATAACTGTATAAAAATGATATTGGCAAAAATAACGTTTTCATCGTCCGGTGGCCGGGCGGCAGCGACAGAGGGGCAACGCGTGGCTCTTGCTGTCCCGTGGGTGGACGGTAAGCCGCCTGCCGCCCCATGAGAAGACAACGGGTGTTTAAAATTTATGAGAATTTTTTAATATAGTAAATAATTTTAAAAAATTATAAAAATTATATGTAGTCTCTCGACATAACATAGTTGACTGTATAATTTTTCTGTAATTTATGCATTGTGAATATTGCTCAAAAATTCATACAATTTTGATATTCGTAGAAACTGTTACATATAGCAAACATATCCCAAAAATTACGAAATTATACGCGAAGCCTCCTACCACAGTCACAGTAATTGTATAATTTTTTTAAAATTTTATATACTCTAAATTTACCATATTAATTCATGTTAATTTCATCGATACACTAAAAGATACATAAAATTATGACATGGAATAGCGAGCAGACGAGCTCGGTCTGTTAGGGCAATCTCTCATTGAGTGCCCGAAGGTCTTGTATATCCTGCACTTTACTGCATGACTAATGTTGGTACGTTGGCTCACATCCATGTCGTTCTGGAAGCGCCACGTTTGCTAACGTCCCTTCGCAGTTATCTTCAACTCCTTATTAGGGACCCATTGCAGTATGGCCAAAGATCCCTATAGTTCATGTTCAGGCTGTAGGAGTGAAACTCCGTACTCCATGTAATAAAAAGGTGTTGCATGTCATAGTACTCATAGATGTACGGCTCGGACATCTGCCTCATTTGCGCACATGCCTTATATACATGCGAGTATGGCTTATGCAGGAGCTTCAGTTTGTTGCAGGTGCATGTTGCCACATCACTCAGGGTGCATGCCTGTTTCATTTCACCCTTGGCTTGATTGTTCACATATATTTGCCGAAACCTGATCTCGTACTTCCTCCGGAGACCATCAATTACCCAGATGTCATGCATTCGGGCCTTCTCTATCTTCTGGTCCATGCGCTTGTGCATGTTCTCAGATCACTTCTTGGCTTTGTCTGTCTATCGCCTGGCTATGGTAGCTCTATTAACGAAATAACCAACAATACAAGTCCATGTCTCCTCCACGATCGGGTGATGGGGAGGCACCACACGCCTTTCAGAACGCTGTTGTACATCTCAGACGTGTTGGTCGTCATAATCCTATACCTCGCACAGTCTGTGCCATAGAGAAGGGACCATTTCTCTAATTCAGGAGCGTAGCGACGAATCCACTTCGAAAAACTTATGGTGCCATGGGGTTGCTCTCCCTCTGTAGTTCGCCTTTCTAGCTTTGTCCAGATGGACTCGAATTTCCGCCTCTAGTTTTGCAGACACAATGCCTTGAATATCTTCAGAACTTCCTGACTATGGAACCATGTGAACAAGTTAGATGTAAGATGCCTTATGCACCACCGGGTTCGAGCAATAGCTTGTTGCACAGCCGCCTTGCTAGGGAAGCGCGGCCCAACTAGGAGGGTGTCAGTTTGAAACTTCCAATATGACCCTTCTTCTTGCGGTAGTACGAGTGAACGCACTGCAACATCATAGGGTCTGGAGGACACATAAGGCACCTTCGATGACACAATTCCCCCTAGTGGACCAGCTGCTTCCTGTACATCATCGTTGGTATCATTGGAGCCTGAGTCGGTGTCCTCGTCAGACTCCAAACCGAGCGCTTGGTCTGGTAGATACTCATGGCAGTCAATGCGAGCTGACAATCACATGCCCACCCTATTATTCTGTACGAAATCAAGGGCGAGTCTTCCCTCGAATACAACATATTCAATGGTATCATCTTGAAACTCCACCGGTGATTCCTCGGGTGTTGAGAGGCCGGGCTCATCATCGCTTTCTGATGCCCAGCGCACGAAACTAAGGTACACCATCGGCCTCCCATAAATGATCGTGTCTGGTTGGGAGACAATTTGCATGTATTGCCTCCATGCTTCAGTGCCATTCACCTTCACGAGCTCCCACATGTCATTCGTGTAGGTGATTTCCTTGATCGCAAGTTTCATCTCCATTGCCTCCGTGGCAAACTCCCTCCGGATGTAGTTTCGTAGCTTGTGAATATTCATGATGTCGAGTCCGGAGCACCTTGTATTGGCATGTCGATATGTCCAACCCATCAGGTCCAGCCCGTAGAAGACCATCATCGTAGAACATTGTCAAGTGTTTCATATCTGTGGCTACCTAAAGCCACAACAACCAGATCCGCAGTAAATATTACAACATAAAATCATGACAAATAGCATGTAAGTTAGTGATTACATGCATATAACTATATACGAATAATTTATTAATTACCGATAATTTGATTACCCGTCCAAAAAAATTTACAAGCGAGGATGAGTTTCTGCGAACAACGATTGAGATGAGCGATGACGAACTACGAGACATTCGTATTTATGGCCGAGCGAAAAGAGAACCCGATGTGCTCACCCCATAAATTAAGGATTCTTTGTCAATGTGCATTACTTCGGGTGAGGGGGACAGTATGATAACACCGACAAATGTGTAGATCAGGGAGTGGGCGAGAGACCAGGGAGCGGGCGAGGGGGGATGACATGGTAACTCTGAGAAATGTGTAGACGAGGGAGTGGGCGAGGGGGGACGACATGGTAACACTGACAAATATCCAGATGAGGTAGCCGGCGAGGGGGGACGGCACGAACGTAATGACATTAGTGCAAACGAGGGAACGTGCGAGAGGGGACAACAAGGATATAAAATTCCCAAAAAATTATACAATTAATATGGATGTGTCGGGAGACTTTCGTAAAATGTTGTAATTTTTAGAGCTCGTTTACTATATGTAATAGCTCAAACAAATATCAAAATCGTTTAAATTTTTGAACAACATTCACAGTGCATAAAATTATGAAAAAATTACACAGTTAACTACGTTGTGTCGGAAGGCTGTACGTAAAGTTTTGTAATTGTTTGATCTCATGTGCTATATTAAAAAATTCACATAAATTTTACGTAAAATTAAAAAATGGCAAGTGATTATGATGGCTAATTAGCCAGCCTAATCACTTACCTCTCCTCATAGGGCACAGGCCCCCTGCCGTCTGGTGGTGGGGCGGCAGGTGGCCTGTTATCTGCCCACGAGATGGTAGGATCACGCATCACCCCTCTGTCGCTGATGCCCGGCCATAGGAGGGCAAAAAGTTGTTTTTGTCAATAACATTTTTGTTATGTTTTTTTGTAATTTTGGTTGAAACGAAAATTCTCTAGTTTGCTCTAAAATGTGTACCAGTATGTGTAAGAGACGTACATCACGAGGTCGCTGCCACTGCCTCTGCCATCACAGGCGCGAGCAGAGGGTGCGACACCCACCAATGTATGTATATAGTCGAAAGTACTATGTATTAGACAGCCAAAATGATGTGTCGTGGTGTTTTTTTGAAACGTTTTGTTTCAAAGCTTAGGGATTTTTGAAAAAAAGAAGAAGTAAAGCCTGAGGTTCTGTATTATTTTTGCTCAAATATTTGGAGTTTTCCGAACTTACTCACTAATTAGCTGTGGATAAATTTTTGATCTTGTATTGGCCGACGCCAGTGCCGAGGCAGGCGCAAGCCTCCCGTTCGTTTCAGTTTCAGCTTCTAACTTCTACTTTTTTTTACTATTCAGTATTTCATCTGTTTCTGAAATATTTTAGGTTTTTTTGTATTTTCTTTTTTTCCTCGTGTTCCTTTGTATTATCCTTAATGGGTTAACATATTTTTTCTATTTTTATATTTTTTAAAAATTAATTATGCCTAAAAAGCCAAATCAGCTACAGTAAAAAAAAGCCAACTACAGTGAAATTTCAGCGAAAAGTCAGAAACCATTGCTAAAAGTACCACTAGCGCTCGCTTACAGGTGGGCTCCGCGATCGCACCTGGATCCATCACGCAGGCTTGCAGCCGGAATGGATGCTGCTGCGTCTGGGAATCAGATGCGCCTGCACTGCATCTCTTGGAATGCAGAATGCTACTCGAAATCTTCAGAGTTCGTTTGCTCTCCTCCATTTGTTTTTTTTTTCGCTGCCGCCAGTATAAAAACAACGATGGTTATCACATTCAGTTCAGGTGATTGTGCGAGTACAAATGGTTATCGTCAAGTCTGAACCTTGCATCTGAGCACATTTATTATTTTCATTCAGGATCATTCTTGTTTCACTTGTCCCTTTCTCTCTCAAATCTTTACATGGCAAACGGTGAAGACTGATTATGCATGTTCCTTCTTTACCAGAGTATGACTGGATGCAGTAAAGAAATGGAGGAGGAGAGATCGCTCAATCTCGGTGCAGTCCAATGTAAATTAAGTAGGCAACTGACTGCTGCATGTGGGGTTGCATGGATACTCGCAGTCAATCTCTTTTGCTCCCCCTCCGCTTCTACCAAAATACCAATCCCCAACAGCCTCTGCCACGGTCTGCTCCGCAAAATGAAAATCAAAGCATATCAATCCAAGCAAAACACGACGCATTAAGTAAACCAAGTTCAGTGATTAAACTCCACCTTATTCCCAAGCCTCGGAGAGATTTGTGAATTCCATGATATGCTATATGCTGTTTGACAGTGGGTGAAGCATGAATCAATGAACAACCCCCAGTCCTCCTTATCTTGAACAGCCCTCAACTCATTTACTAGTGTCTTCCTGAATTCTATCAACGGACAAGGAAAATATGTAGTGTTTCAGAGAACACAGCAGTCACTAATTGAGAGAGAGAGAGACAGATTGACATGCTAAGCCAACCATTAAGAACTTCAATTTGTGTGGAGTTGCAGTTTCGGATGTCAGCCCTGCAACTCAACCATGACTTATCAGGACGGGATCCATCTGGTGCAACAACATTTCGTATCTACGGAGAAGCATCATAGCTAAAACAGTGAGAATTTTATCCCTGACAAGTGGATAAGAAAAAAAATAAAGATTGAAAAAAATACCTGCCAAGAATCATATCCGGAGTTCAGAATAAACGTGGGGGTGTTGATGGTCTTAATAAGTTCAGCAGGAAAGAAACACTGGGAAGAGCACCATTATGTCAACAAATGAACTTACCAACACACTATGGTGACAGACATTAACGTGGGAAGCAAATCAAATTAGACAATGGGAAGCTACCTCTGTCAGTTCCTTCTTTGCGAGACAGTCCTTGGGCAGAACTTCTCTAACATTCTGGCAAACATTCACCAAAAGAAAAAAAAAACCCAACGAGCATACATCAAGTACATCAACAGGAAAACATGGCAATCTTCCCTTCAGTATTGGCACAAGAGAACCACATGAAAAATCAGAATAGCGGTTTTCCAAATCTTTTTCTAGTTGCTACGCTTTGGAAAAGTACAAAAGGGAATAGAAGATGACCAAAAAACTTGATAAAGAGTTTAAGACATGCCTTTTAAGTTTCATGTATGGCACACAACTAACCTGGAGGTGAACAACTCCATTGTACAAAGACCACATGGACCTTTCTCCAGATATATCCTTTCTGCCAGAGAAAACTGGTACTTCAGTACAAGTATGTACAATGCTAGTGGGCTATATTTATTTTTCAGTCTTACTCGTCAAGAAAAAATCCAGCATCAGAAAGGCATTTAACTGAAACCTCCTGAGGAAATCGTGCACGAAAATCATTGCAATGCAGCAGCGTAGCTAGACCACCAGCAGAACAACCCATAAGGAAGGCCTGGAGAGTGTAGAAAAATGACGTTTCACATTGTTCTTGTTCACAACTAATGGTTCTTGATCGAAGTGCCAGAAAGCTATCTTTTTACTGATGGATCTTGCTCAAATTATATGAAATCAGTGAAGTATGCATTGTTAAAGATATTTAGGTCATTTCCTATTATTCTAGAGTTTGTGTCATTGTACTATATAAGCCCTATAGACTATTGCAATACATTCAAGCTTCTTTTATATTTACATGATATCAGAGCCTAGATTTCATACCTAGCCTCTGGTCGACTTGCGCACACCGTTGCCGCCCCCGGGAGGAGTGTTCTCCACTCCCGGGGGCGGCCACCTCCTACCGCATCGCCGCTCCAGTGCCGTGCGGCCACCTCCGTCCCTGGAACCTACCGTCGTTGACCTCGCAACGCCGAATCTGGCCGGGAGATGGCCTGCCGACCACGCCACACCTGGATTTGGCCTGGCCGCCTTATTCCTCGGTAACTGTGCCGCCGAGATGGATTCGCACCATCCTCGAGCTGGGCCTCTTCAGCAGCCGCCGCTCCTCTCTGCCACCGGCCTCGTCCCGCCCAGATCCAGTCGCCTCCACACTGGATCCGGCCGGCTTCGAGCTACCGCAACCATCGTGCCTGCTCCCGGCCGCTGCGCCGTGCACGAGCCGCCGCCATCATCCTCTCCTTGGACCAACAACATCGCCGGATCTGCCGAATCGGGGCTCCTCGCCACCGGATCCATCTGGATCCGGTCTCCCTGACACTCGAGCTTCTCTGTTCTTCCCCGTCACCGAATCCGAGCTTTTCGACCCGCCGATTGTCGTCTTCATTGCCGCCTCGAAGTCGCCGCCGTTGGCCTTCCACAGCTGAGCCGCCTCCGCCGTCATTTCCTTGGACTACACCACCGTTCAGCCCTCTTGGCTCCGCCACACGCTCCGCCCTCCACATCTCCACGTCGCGCTCTTCTGGCCACCACCGTGAGCTCTCGACCGGCTCGGTCTCCCTGCGCACCCACCTGCTCCCATCGCCGGCCGTAGCATCTATCGCTCAGTTCGTCAAAGTAGTGCGAGTCCACAAAATTCTTGTCAGTCGGCCGAGTGCTTTGCTAGCCACGTTCCATCCTTTTGAATGAGTTTGGTCCTCTCCTTCCTTTTACATGGCAGCAACCGCTGCTCTTTTCTTTGAGCAGCTGCAAATCGTAGAAGTCGATGTGATACCGCCACTCCTCTTTGAGCTGCCGCCCCAATCTTCTAAGGTTGTCGTTCTTCTTTTGCACCACGCCTCTACTGCGCTTCTTGTGCATGGCGCCACCGCCATCTTGGGCTTTGATTTGCGCTGCGATACTTCTATTTATCCCTCTTCGGCTTGATTTGACAACTCTCTACTTATGTCACCTTCCATATCCTCTTCGTCGTGTTACCGTGATCAACTTTGCTCCTGCTTAACTCTACCTTCTCGGCTCTGCACTTTGTACTTTATGGGCTGCCGCACAATTCTGGATGGGAAGAGACCACAATTTTCCAAGAGCTGCACACTAGGACCATATCTTCAAGGCTCGGACTGCAAATTTTTTCCTATTTTAGTGTCAACCATTCTAAATGTAATACTATTGCATATGCCTTAAATTTGAGAGGGGTGTTAAGAGTATTTAGGTTTTTTTCCTATTATTCTAAAGTTTGAGTCCTTGTACTATACAAGCCTCATGGGTTGTTGCAATACATTCAAGCTTCTTTCATGAGGCGGGCACGGGCAGCTGTGGAGGAGGGCGCTGTGGCCGGGAGGAGGCGGCTACACGGTAGGAGGTGGCCACCCCCGGGGGTGGAGCACACTCCTCCCGGGGGTAGCGGCGGCCGGCTGTGGCTAAGAAGCTAGGTTCAAAAACCTAGCTCTGATACCATGTAAGTTGGAGTGCTTTCTTGTGTATTGCATAGCCCAAAGGGGCTTATATAGTTCAGACTCAACACTCACAACCCTAAACCTTAGACAATGGAAACAGACTTAAATACCCTTAACATGCATGACCTGTTTAGCATCGGCGAGTCCTTTTTCCATGAGTTCATCAATAACCGCTTCCCAGATGCGCAACCCTCTGAAGAAGAGCTTGGTTCCATCCTACATCATTACCAATAAAACATTAGTGTAAGCAACGAAGATAGGGGCGTCAAATCAGAATTCAGAAAATCACCTGGTCTTCACCCTCTGCATCTCCAGAAAATGATGCCCCATCGCAATACCTTACAACAACTTTGTTCCAGTGGTAGAAATCTGATCATGGGCTGATCAAAATTAGTGCAAAAGACGTATCGAACGAGTAGAAGGCATCAAAACCCGACTCAAAAGCGTTAATCCACACGAACGGTAATAGGGACATGAAAAATGTTAAAATTAACCTATAGGGGCTCTGCGAAAGAAGAACCTGTAATTACCAGGATTTTGTAGCTGGTCATTGCTGAGCATCCCAGTGAACTGTACCGCTTTCATCAAGTTAGATGAACCAAGCTCGCTCATTTTGCGCTTGGAACAACTGTCTACGGTGCTGCACCAAGCTCCACCCTGAGTGTTTGTAATGAAAAATAGGTTGCGCTGCCTTGTGTCTACTAAACATCTCATTTTAATTTGCCTCTTTTTTTTTTTTTGCTGTAAGACAAAACAAAGCAATTAGCAATAGAGAAATGATCGATGACCTGACCTGTAGATGGATGAGCCAGTTGTGGGATCCGGAGCCGAAGCCTCCCTGGATGTGGTAACCTGGCGGGCTTCCATCCAAGCACACTGCAAATCGCAATGCCTCCATCAAGAAGGAACGAAATTAAGAAAGCAATAGTGCTCTGAGTTGGATACCGCACGTACCGGCGCCCTTCTCCCGTGCGCCGGCGAGGAGGGTTAGCTCGACGAGCTCCGGCGGCGAGCGGGGGCTACGGAGAGGGCCGAAGGCGAGCAGGAGCAGGAGGAGGAGAGCCGCGGCGGCCGCAAGTCGGCCTGGTCGACGCTGAGGGTGCGGGAGGAGCGGCTCGGTCGCCATCGCCGTGGCGGGTCGCACTGCTGGAGCTGGACTCACTCCTACTGCTCCTAGCCGCCCTGCCTGTTTGTCTGTAGTGTAGTCCTCGCGTTATGCGGACTGCTTTGCTGAGCAGACAAGCAATCCGATTGATTGATAGTTAAGAGTAACACAACCGAACCGGAAGGTGATTGGTAGTTGACATTTGAAAAGCTTAACTTGTCCACTAAAAATAAATACGAACCTGCTCCCACCTAAATAATTACATGATGGTTACATGTTCCTCCATTACGAGGAAGAATAGCATCTCACTGCCAAGTGCCAACTAATGTGATGTGGATCCATGATACCAACTTGCACTGCAATGCAGCCACTGGTTGTGTCATTTTAAGGGGAAGAAGAATCCAACATTTCTGTGTAAGAATGTGTATACACAATAATGGATACAAAATTTATTCTGTGCATTCCTTTCTGTATGTGTCTAGGTATGAACATGTAGCAACATTTCGCTATTTATACCATGTATAGCCTACACTAATAAAATTGAAGGCACCATAAAATGGACAGAGTTATTCAGATCCAGCTTATTCAGATCCAGCTTGTCATATGGAACTCAGCTTGTCAGTTGTCATATGGAACTCAGCTTGTCAGTTGTCATACATACTCAACCTATGCCAGCTTGACAAGGGGATGTTTACCTGGATTATTGCTTTCTATTAAGCTGAAACTCAGCTTTGTTCAAAAGAACATAACTGGCCTTAAAAGAGGTGGCGGCGCCGTGCTGGGGGGTGGGGAGGCGGGCGGCGCCGTGCGGTGGGGGAGGAGAAGCGGAGAGCAGTCGACTGGATTTGGATGGCAAGATGGGCTAGGGTAACTTGATACTAATAGAATGCATAGGTAGTTAGGCATAGCCAGCAGTACGAATATAGTTCTTTTGCTGATGCTCGGATAATAATACGGTAACTATCGGCTAATCACCCGGATAGTGTATTTCCCGAATCCGTATCCGATAAAAAATATCCGACTCTATTTGTGTATCTGATAAAATCTCTGGATATCTGAAAATTTGCTTCGAATATGATTTAAATTAAAACGGACGGTCGAAAAATATCTGTTCTGTTTGCACCTTTAGCTACAGTACCCAAAATAAAATTACGCTAATCCTAAAGTAACTGTGGTTTCTGATGGTTCAGCTTGTTGTAGTTGTAATTGTGTAGAACTTAAGCCCTTGAACTCCCCCATTTCCCTTGGGAACTGTCCAGTTCTTATTCTGTCTGTACACATTTGTTGTTGGCAGGGGGATCGAAAAGAACGACAAACGTGCAAGAGAGAAAGAAAAGCTCTGACCAGGCAATTGCAGTCGGGTACCAGAGTTTTTGTGTGCATATTCTTGTTCACTTATAAGGTGAATTCGATGTGTCAGCCAAGAACGGTGCCACCGAGGAGTAGGCTTGCTTAGCTTAGCCTACATGTAATGTGATGTGATACTCGGTCTTTTGGTTGGATCTTCGGTTTGGTTTTGCGGTGAGCCGCTTGGTTCTTGTATGTGTTAGAAATAATCTTATATTGGTTATGGGAGAAGAGAAAGTATAACTTAAAAGTGTGAGGAAGTTTTTATCCATTGGACTAGTCTTTTGGAGGAAGAAGACCTAATACCACTTATAAGTATGTTGTTCTGTTGCTTCGTGGGTTTAGTTGTGTTCAACCTATTTGGATTTGTGACCTGGAGAGTAAACTCGGTTGGACCTAGGCATACGACCAAGGTCCGAATCTAACAAGCGGTATCAGAGCTCAGGTGCCTAACATCTCCTTAGATCTCATGGTTGTAGATGTGTCTAACTAATGTATAAAGAGGAGATTATTAGGAATAATCCCACATTGGTTGTGGAAGAGAAGAAAACACAATTTATAAATGCGAGGGAGCCCCTACCTATTGGACTAATCTTTTAGAGGGAGAAAGTCTAATACTACTTATAAGTATGTTATTCCGTTACTCCATAGGTTTAGTTTTATTTAGCTTATTTAGACTTATGATCTAGAGAGTAAATCTGATTGAACCTAGGTATACTATGGGTGAACCTAACAGTATGTAATGCCGGACTGGTAGGAGTACGTTCTAGGAGATGCAAGCAGACAGTGATTCCGTTTTGCCCTCTTCGAATTTCAACTTGCGCGGTATCAATTCAATTTTCCTCCCAACTTTTGGTTTGCTTGTCCATTGTCGCTGTGGGAGTTTTGTAAAATAACGAGATATCGAGGGTTCTAGAGATTTGGAGATCATTTCTAGGGTTTGTAGGTGATGCCGAATTGGAGGGGAAAGAGGGAGCCGCATGCTGCGATCCCATTCAGGAAACTGCTTAATCCAAGTGTCTCTTCCTCCGCATGCTCCAAGTTGTTCGTTGGTGGACGCTCCTGGTATTCGGTTCCTTGTCCATTTCATCCAATTTTTTGGGGGTTTGAAATCTGATGGGCTTCCCGTCAGGTGTGGCAATTTGCGGACCTACTGAGATTGCTACTTTGTGCAAACATTGTCTCGTGATTTAACTAAAAGTAATGCTAGCTAAATGCTGCGAAAACTACGATGCGAGTGCAGTGTTGGTTTATGGTTCGGAATCTTTCAGTTATGATTGATGGCCTGCTGTTTTCTGCTACTGTGTTACAGGTCTTTCTTATGATACCAATGAAACCGCCCTCAAGGATGCATTGTGTCAGCACGGTGATGTTATCCAAGGTATTACTATCTCTCTGCTTTCATGCCATTAGGACATTAGGTGTTTTGAGTCTGTATTTTCGTGTACCAAAGGGAAGGTAATATGCCATCCAGTGACGGGAAAATCCAAAGGATATGGCTTTGTGAAGTTTTTGTCAGAAAACGAAGCAGCTGCAGCGTTGCAGAAGATGAACGGTGAGGTAAGTGTGCTTCATTGCCTTCATAGAGTACAGGAGAAGCCAAGTTCTTTCAGAATAATATGCATTTGTCACTGCAGTTCTTTTCCTTCTGCTAACACAATTGTTCCACATGGTGATTGTTTCAGGCGATTGATGGAAGGAACATACTGGTGCACTATGCAAACAACGGATGATCTGATTCTGTTGCTGCTTTAGATGAGTAAGCAGCTTGCTGAATGTCATTTGTTGTGCTGGGAATTTGTGATGATAAATGGAGCTCTGGACATGTGTTATGTGGATTTCTACGTTTGCATGACCATCAATACATATATTCAGTCTAATGCTCATCTTACCAATAGACTTGATCTCTCAGCTTAGCATTGCCGAACTGTTGATAACTGAAAAAAATTCAGAGACACCTGATCTGTTAGCTAATTTTCTTCCACTGTGACACGAAAATGTAGTGGTGCCTTTTTATCCCTTTTGGGTCAAAATTAATGCTGGTTTGGGGGCAAATTCCATATCCTTGTTTGAAACTTGAAGATGACATGAAGCGAGTCCTAGAGAAATAGCTGGCCATGCAATGCCATTGAAACTGTTCGAAGCACTGATCTATGCATATTGTAGCAGCCTAGCATGCTATCATAACTATTGTTAGTGTGCTAGTAAATTTGTAAATGAGACCTTATTTTTGGCAAATCTCAAGAGGAAAGTTATATTCCTTCAAACACATGATTCAGCAATGATTCACATAGAAAAAAATGTTAGGAAAATGATTATCGTATTTTGCTCAATCAGTTATTCATATTACAAATAGGAGCTGGAAAAAGAATATGGCTTCTTTATCTGGCAGTACTGCCTTCAAGGCTTTAGGTGCGCTGTAGTTCACTATTAGTATATAAGTAACAGAAAGCACGAATCGTATATGTTTATAAGGTACTGTCTCCACATTTTTCGTCAGCATCCTCCGGCAAGTGACAGGGCACCAGATCATCAGGCAGCATCCTACCTTCTTAGGCCCTCGACAATGTAAGTAGCATAAAGATCCCTGTAAAACAAAACGTCACCACATCAACTCAGCGCATATCATTTGAATAGTTAGCAAGCTTCTTATGTTTTGACATGAATCGAGAGGCATAGTTGAGAACCAAAACTCACATGGAATGGCGTATGGCCTCATAAGCAGCACTAGCAGGCAGGAAGTCATTCACAGCCACCTCCTTATTCTCATTCTTCTTGTCTGATTTCCGCAGTTAAAGAAAACATTCGACCTACGAAGATAGGAGCGCTCCACAATACATATACTAACTGGTCACAACTCAGAAATCAGCTACTTGTTGCAAGATCTACGGTTACTGGTAGGCATCCATCTAGAAATTAAAACACACCTATTGGTGGGCTGGAGTGGTGGGTGTGTGAATGCGCCCACCAAAGTTCAAATCATGGTGCCTATCTTTTACGCATATGCGGGTATGTTTCGGTAGGAATTTTGTGAGGTTGTGGATTTATCTCCGACCTCCGTCTTTCTAGGCATGTGCTAATAGGCATACGCGCATGTGTATGTTGTGCATGGTGGTGTGTGCGCGTGTGCGTCTTCCTTGTAATTGCAAAAAAAAAAAAACACCTTAGGATTTGTCAAATCTCAGGAAATTTAAACTGTTCCAGATGTAAAAGAACTGAAAAGGCCGGAAAAAATATGTACACGAGAGCTACTGGTTAGTGAAATGCTCAAGCAGAGGGAACAAAAATGCTAACCGAGATTTGCCCTCCAAATCTTAAGTTGCAGAGCCTCAAGTTAGCAGAATTCCATGAATAGTTTGTTTTCTGTGAATGTTAGCAAGCAGAACAATTAAGAGGAACAAAAAGGATACAGTCCTCGAAGAAACGCCTGATTTCAGCTAAGCGATGAGGAGGTAGCTCCTTGATGTCATTGTAATGCTTGTACTCGGGATCATCAGCGCAGACTGCAATAATCTTGTCATCTGCCTCTCCCTGTTCAAAACAAATATAGCTTTAGAACCTTTCCTTCATTCTGAACAAACTGCAAGAGTAGGAACCAGACCTGATCAATCATTGGCATGAGACCAATGGCCTTTGCCCGAAGAAAGCAACCTGGGATAACTGGCTCCTGTTTGCACAATACATCATTTTAAAGCCATCACATACATGGGAATACGGGGTCAAGTAATAAATGGGAAAATAGTTTTGAGTAGAGTAGATTGGTTCTGGTAGAGACCACATTGATTCTCTAACAAGTTGAAGGGACCAAGTTAAGGCCATCTATGGTTCTGTATAACTGGACTGTGAGTGTTATACTGTGTAGCTCTATGGCAAGGAAATACCTGCATTATAACCAGCACATCCAAAGGATCACTATCATCACACAGGGTGCGAGGAATGAATCCATAGTTGTGAGGATAGACAACTGACGAGTAGAGAATACGGTCCACCTGCATATGTGCACAATGCAAAAGGAAAACGGTGTGCTTAGAAGAAAAAAAAAGAAAGGAAAAAGAGCAGTAGAAATCGAGATGTATGAGATCAATGCCATGCAGCATACTTTTATCAGTCCAGTTTTCTTGTCAAGTTCATACTTGACCTTACTGCCCTTGGGTATTTCGATAACCTGCAAAGTAAAAATGGCCATTAACTTTGACAGTGTGTGTTCTTGACGAGATGAAATCGTGGTGAAACAATCGGATGGAGTAGAGCACAAATGTCTTGTCTTACACAATTGAATATGGCCGGTGCACCAGGTCCTGCATGAAGAACAAAATTCAAGAACGTAAGTCTCGAGAGGAACAATTGCAGACAACCTGGGGTTGAGGCAATTAAGCAGTACCTATCTCAACATCATGCCAGGGGTGTGCCGCGACAGACCTCCTGGACATGGACGACAGCACCCTTTCGCTGAGGGCAGGTGCCTTTTGTGGTGAGTTCATCTTGGTTGCCACTTCGAGTGGGGGAGCCATCAGAATGAACGAGCTGTCGTTGGACAAGATGAGAGTCTTGAGTTAATCACCGATGATTTCTAGTCCACGAAAAAATCTTCACAAAGGAGGTAGTATTGTAATTGGGGGGGGGGGGGGGGGGGTCCTGCCGTGCAGCTGCAGCACCTTCAGGTTGATCGGATTTGCTTAAAAAGAATATGTGATCAAACCAAATGATTTATCGGTAATGCGCATCTGTGTCTCCAGAGCTGCAATCCTGCAGCTTAAACTGCAGAAAAGGCTAGTAGCATATTCCCAACCATGACGAATGAAACCACATGCTTTGATGTAAAGCACTCATAGATGACGCACAAAGCGTGATTAGATGGAAGCAATTCCATGGGATGGAAAGCAGATGATGATAATGGTAGAGAGCGAGAGAGAGAGAGAGAGAGAGCAGAGGAGACGCACCTCAGGCGAGCTGGCTGCTGCCGCTTGAATCTTTTTTTGTTCTGATTGTGGTGGAGGATCTGGGCAAGAGAAGAAGAAGAAGAAGAGGGGAAATGCGTGAGGCAACGAACTCTGCTGGAGTCGATCTTCTTATAGAGAGCAGGTCGATCCTGGATTCCTGGTGCGTGTTCAGTTTTTTCGTTTGATCCCGCCGCCCTGTTTTACTTTTACCAAGTCTGTCTCGACCCAAACAGGCCCTGTTTAGTCTATAATTTATGACACGAGCCATAAACTCCTGGATGCCCTGAGCAGCATGCAAGCCCAAGTATATAATTTATGATGATGATATATTAATCGGTCAATCGACCTGGTAAACATGGAACCCTTTTAGTAGGAAAATTAAACATTACTAGTATTAATTACTTATGACTTGCAGTTAGTTGTACAGGTAACCTAGAACTAGTACGAAGCCGCAGCAGTATATTTTAGTTCTAGTAGGCTGACTTAGCAATTAGCATACAGCTGACGCACCGACACATGCATCTAATCCTTGACCTTTCTTTCTTCCATCCTGTCCTGCCGGCATCTGCATGGCATTACTCAGGATTGGACTCTCTCTCTCTCTCTCTCGGTGTCTGGCTTTCTTTTCGGCAAGATGCTTGGCATTCACATTCACGTCGCTTGGCACCAGTTTCACCGAATCATTCGCATATGCCACACATAGCATATACTACTACTAGTATTCACTAATATAGAAAATATTATCATATACGATTGAAAAAGCGTTGTCACAGATGATTTCATGAGCCGTCTAAATTAATAGGTTAGTAATGATATGATGTTATTACAGACGATTTTCGAACCATCTGTGATAATCAACTATCCATTAATAAATACACATGTACAATTAGTTTATATTAACAAAAAAGATCTCAGTGTAATTTGAACACTAAGGGAGCATTAACAAAAACTCCCTTTTCCCACGATCTTTGGGCAAATTCCTCTAAAAAGGGATCTCGGTGTAATTTGAACACTTAGTTTATATTTTGTTCTCTCCTTCAGTGGTGAATAAAAGCTAGTTCCTTTTTGCATACGTATCTTCTTTTCGTTTCAAAAGCTCGGTGCACTCGTTCACCCCCAGCCAATTGCTCCTTGAGGATACTACTACTGGACTCAGTGTGGATGTCATCATCATACGCGTAGGGCTTGTTTCAGTATTTGACATATGTGCCTCCGGATCTCTCTAGATGCCAACTGCACTTGGGAGGGACATAGCTGATGATCTCTGCCTCGCTCGTTTCTATTTTTTTTTTCAGTTTTAACTTTTAGCTTCAGTTTTTTTTACTATTCAGTAATTTATCTTTTTCTGAAAGTTTTTAGATTTTTGGGCTTTTTGTATTTTTATTTTTTTCCCGTATTCCTTTGTATTGTCCGTGATGGGTTAACATATTTTTTCTATTTTTACATTTTTTAATTTAATTATGCTTAAAAAGTTAAATCATCTACAGTAAAAAAAACTAACTACAATAAAATTTTAACCAAAAATTAGAAATCTTCGTTAAAACGAACACCCCTGCACACAGCTCTGTACGTCTTCTGACCTGCGTCTGTGGCCTGCCTGTACTTCGATCGATCATGGCAAAGGCTGAATTGATCGAATATGAGCGGCCTCTTTTAGCCAGAGATGAGGTGAACACGCTTAGCAAACGCCTTCCCTTCTCAAGCAAGATTTAGGTTCAGAATGAACACGCCTGAAACAAGTAAGAATACAATAAGTAGTCCACAAATTTTGGTATGCCATATTAAGGATATAAAGTTATTTGTATCTTTTCCTATTTTAGAGTTTGATCCTATGTCTCTTGAGTCTTATACTATATATTGCCTTTTTAGACTGTGCAATACATGTACGATTCATCTATTCATTCATAGATCTAACATATTTGTGTCTTTTCCTATTTTAGGATTTGGTCTTATGTCCCTTGAGTCTTGTACTATATATTGCTCTTTTAAGTTGTGCAATACATGTACGATTCATTTATTTATCCATAGATCTAACATAGTATTAGAGCCTAGATTTAAAACCTAGGGCAACCGGGTCTTCCGCCTCTACTGCCCCAAGGAGGATCGATCGCCGCTCCTGGGGGTGACCATCGCCATCCCAAGCTACCGCGGCTGCCATCTTCGCGCATCTGACCATCTTCGCTGCTCCTCTTTTGGTTCCAGCCAGCCTCCCCGAGGTCGCCTGTAGCACCCTGATGCTTTTGGGCTGTGGGCCGTTTAAGGCTAAACCCAAAGCCAACCCTAATCACAATAATTCCAACGCCAGAGGGCTCCTCAATGCTTACACCGCCGCCACCCATCTCTTTTCTTGGCGGAGGTGCCTCTTCGTCTCTCTCATGTTCCCTATCTCTCTCTCTCTCTTGCCTCTCTCTGGCCTTTCTCCCGTGCGGCATGGAGTGGCCGGCCGGCGTAGGGCGCGCACTGAGCGGCGGCGGATCACACCAACGGCCGGCGGCTGTGCCGCACGGCGGCGCCAACGCCGGCGGTGCCGCAGGTGGCGTCTTGGTGGAGCAGCGCCGGCCAGTGGCGCGACGCAAGGGGCGGCCTCGGTCGCGGCAGCCACGCGGCGGCAGCAGCAAGCGCGCGCGCGGGTTTGGCTTGTGGCATCGGCATGCGGCTCGCGGTGGCATGCAGAGCAGCGGCAGCGCATAGAGGCGGTGCGCAGGCAGCGACGCGGGTAGGAGGCTCACAGCCGAGTGTGTGGCGAGCGCAGTGGTAGCCACGGTAGGCGGAGGCAGCAGTCACGGCAGGGACGGTGACAGCCGTGGCAGGCGGCGCGGCACGCGGGCAACCGCATGGCGGTGATGGCTGGCGAATTCCAACAGTCACGTTTGACTAGCTGAGCGTCATGATTCCAGCCTTTCACAATTTTGGCATGATCCTTGTCTGATTCTGTTATATTCCACCTCGTAGGTTCTCTCGCATCGCTCGAAGGAGCTTCCGGTCAATCTCTCAATTTAGGTCCTTTGTGCAGCGGTCTCGCCGAGCATGCTCAAGGCAAGTACCTTGCGGCGTAACCCTTTTTGTTCCACATATTACATGTTATCATACTACTTGTCACCTTTGCCATTATGTATGATTATCGTATCACTAAACCTCACATGGCCATTATCATGTCACTAAATCTTACCTGGTTACTACAATAGGGTTAATGCCTGTCTGGTTCTAGATCTCTAATACTGTATTATATCATGATGTCTTGAATTATCTTGTTCCATGTGCCTTTATATTGATTAAAATACTCAGTTAATAATGTACTGTAATTCATGCTTTTAATTAGTACTTTATAACTCATGTTTAAATCGTTAATGGGGGGAAACAGATGGTTATGTTATATACTTAGGCTTAAACTACTAGCAATCTTTTAATATCAATCTTTTATGTCTATCTTTCAAATATCATGATGCATTGCTGATATGGTTTCTTATGTGAATCATGACTGATTTATATATATTAATAATTATCAAATTGACTAATAATCACTATCACGTAATAAAACTTAGCTGGTTGTCAACCCTTGTATGAGCTATATTATATTACATTCTCAAGAATAATTCTTATATCGTTGTTGTCATGTTATCTTTCCACACTGCTATCTACCGGGATCTAATACTTCCCCATTCCAAACCATAGCAAATCTTTCCACTATCATAGCATTATCTCTGCCATCTCTTGGTCCCCTTTAAATGCATTCGGTATAATCTGCCTATGATGTAACGGTTACCTTTACCCTACTATCATTTAATTTACCGTGTTGCGACCGTTGTTGGGTATTTGCTGAGATTTTTAAGTCTCACGCTTGCTCTTTTCAGTCTCAAGTAGAAGGCCAGTGAAGTGATAGCATCATGCATGGGTGGGAGCACTCGAGTTTACAGCACCATGGCTTGCCACTATTTTGTTGCTTCATTTGTTCTTCTTTCGGTTAGAAGTGGACCGGTCCCAAGTTTCAAACAATTATTTTAGCTTCTGCTGGTTTCTTAATAAAGTACCTTTTAAGTTCTAAATTTTTACTACTGCTTCTATTTTTATTCTTTATTTTGGCGATGACGTTCCATAGTAGCACCTCACACTGATTTCCGAGGTGTTACATCGCCACCGCTCGATCACTGCCTACGACAACCTCTTTGGGCAGGCGCTGGACCGCCCTTTTTGGCCTCTTTGCTAGCCGTCGCTGCCGCCAAGACTCTTTCCTAGCGTCAGATCTGGCCGCTGTCGACCTCTTCCTATGACTAGATCCGACCAACCTCAAGCTCACAACATCAAATCTTGTAGCTGTCACTCGCCTCTCCGCTGAGATCCATCGTGGCTTGCTAAGGACGCTGCCGTCGTCTCCTCACTCAGATCCACACGGATCCAGGCTTGCCGACCTCGCCCACCATAGTTGTAGTCCACAGCCAGCATGCATCACCGTAGTTGTGGTGAGAGTCATCGAAGTAATGTTGTTCCATTGATCTTATGAATGTTGTTTAGCAAGTAATAAGTATAACCGTACTTAACAAATCACAAAGGTAAATTCTAATTTACTAATTGCATGGATTACCAATGGATGGGAGTATATGGGTTTTATTAGTGAGAGTAGATGCAATTTTATTTGTAAATATTTTCAAATAGCAAACTGACAACTTCTTAAGAGTAAAGGGGTTTTCAATGGTTGCTTACTCTAATTAGACAGATTAAAACATAAAGAAATATACTTATACTTTGTTGCTGAAATCACTATAAACACAGCTCTATTAACCGGGAGCATGGCAAATTGGAGAACGGTTTGACCATCTCTGCAGTATGGGGTTCATGATGGTGGCAAGGGTTTGGGTAAGGGAAATCTCAGGTGAGCTGTCCGTGGGAGTGGTGATCTGGCCGACGGGTGCTCACGGTGCCAGATCAAAGGAGAAATGTTCCCGAGAAATTGACTTCTGCTAATTGTTTGTGATGCTTTGAGGATGATATGGCCAAATGCAATTAAATTTTTATTGAGGGAGGGAGGAGATGGCATTGCGGGCTCATCGGGCTTAGGGGAGGACGGCAGCGGAGAAGAGGGGCGAGTGATTTCAATTGAGTGGCTATGGTGAGTGATTGAGAGTGGAGTAAAGCTCTCTCTGCAAATGTGATTGAGCTATAAAGGCGAGCTAAGGTGTTGGAAGCAGTATGGCGGTTCGGCGTCGCCTGCGCGCGGATGAGGAGAGGTGGCAGAGGCTCTGTTGGAAGGACGGGCGTGCAGGCGAGGTGGCACTGGTGCCTCTGCAAGAGTTGGCATGGCATGACACAGCTGGTACAGCTCAAACGCACGTGTCAAACAGAGAAGGCCAAGCCATGGCTGGAGGGGCACCCGATCAATTAGCGCGCGAAGCGAGGGAGGTAGAGATAAGGCTTGGCAGTGAAGTGTGAGACTGGCTGATGGGGTTGAGTGGACAGAAGCTGGCAGGCAATTCGGAGCTTAGGCAGACGGCCGTGTGGGCGGGGAAAATAGGAAGGCAGCGGAGAAAGCGGATTTCAAAAGAGTGCTAGCAGAAGGAGAAAACGGTTGCCAAGAAAGGATGGCACAAACCCAAAAAAGAGTGCTAAATTGAAAGGGATTGGAGATTTAAACAAAAATCTAAAAATAATTTAAATTGATTTTAAAATTTTAAGGTGTTTCAAGTTCTTTTGGAGACAATCTATATGTATCGCGGTAGCTGATGGTGCAGTAGGTCGATCGGCCTAGACAAGAGAGGACGCGCGTGCGCCCATCGCAAAACTGGATGCAATCATGCATGTACTCTCCGCATGCGCTAAGCTTTCGTGCGTGTATTGGCGATGCGTGCTACTGCCATAACTTTACCGGAAATTCCTACATATTAATTCACTTCGGTGGAAGCTCGGTAACCCTAACTCCTACTAATGCAATCACTGTACGGCAGCCACCATCCTGCCGAGCTAGAGATGCTCGGTGTGTGAATGCGCGGTTGGTGCTCAATCTTAACTCAAGTTTATTACATATATCCAAAATGTAATCTCTCTCCCGTGGTACCCTAGGAGTTATATTTATAGCCATGAGAGAGGTTATTTATATAAATGCCCGCATAGAGGTCTTTACTAGTAAAGGCAAATATGTTCTTTTCTGAGCATAAATTTAGTGGACCTGCCTTCTAGTTACATGCGTAATAGATCTTTGCTCTGGTGGGCCAATTAGGTCAAGGTGGAAGCCACTCCTCCAACAACATGTATCCATGTAACTATTTGTGTCTTGTCATACATGCACAGACCTCCCATGGCTGAATTGAACCTAAGTTTTAGGAGAGCTCCCATATACCGACTGATAATTTTGAAGAAGAAATCACACCAGCTAGCTGTTAATAGGATGCTCTCCATGTTACTAGTACTTTTAGAACGACGGGCGTAGAAGTCAAAAATATCATCAGTTCATTCAGCTAGCGGCTAAAATGAAAGCAAAACAAAAAAAAAAAAAAAAAAAAAAGGGCGCCAACGCATAGGACTTTGTGGGAAGGTGACGGGCCAACACAAGCAGACACAAAATAGGGGGGGGGGAAGTAAAGAAAGACAGAAAGTGATCGGGCCCATATATCGCAAATGCTGAGAAATTAAACAAATTAAATCAAAGGATATATCCCCAGCCACAGCCAGCATATTCTCTTCAACACCCTTTTTTTTTAATGTTTTTTTCATTTATTTTATGTTCTTTTCTTTTCTTCATGCAAAACACTCCTGGCCCTTCTCTGTTGGCTAGCTGCCCAAATGGCAAGCTGTCGCAAGTTCCATGCGACAGCTCTTTGGAAACTCTTTGGAAACCTGAACAATTAACACATAGGGAAGGGAAAAAAAGACACCTCTCCCGAGTCTTGGCTGCATATCTATATTTCTCTCTCACCGGCCGCTAGGTAGAAGCAAGCAAGCGGCTCAGCCAGAATTTATTTGGCGATTAAAGATCGATCGATACATAGATGGCGATGGAACCGCCGCCTCTTGGGTTTGGAGACTTCTCCTCCCTCTGGCCGCTCCAGGAATATCATTGCCATCCTCGAGAGGTTTGTTTGTAATCAATCGTCCTGCTTAATTATTTGCCGTGTTCTCTGGTGGTTGTGGTGGTCGGCAATTCACTCCAGTCTTTCGTCTCCACTGATCAGTAATGATTCCACTTTGTATGTGCGACAATGGCAGTGCCTGGAGGAGGTGACGCAGAGGCTGGTCGCAGCGACGGTGGAGCTGGAGGCGGCGAGGGAGGAGTTGAAACCATTAACAGATGATCTTTCACCAAGGATTCAAAAACCGGTTACAGAAAAAAATTACCGAACCCTCCCTGGTACCGATAACCGGTTCTCTACCGGACGGTTTCAATTATCAAATTTGACTTTGGCGGTTTTTGGCCATTAACAGTCTGGCTTAACCAGTTCCCGGCCTACTATTCATCCAACCAAATTCAAAAATTAAAATTAAAATTTTAAAACCTTTTGGATTGATATTTTTTTACTGGGCCGGTATGACCGGTAACCAGCCGATTACCAGCGATATTTTTATCCTTGCCTCTCACGCACAAAAGCAAATATATTGTGAATTTTGGGAATTCAAGGAACATCAGAAAAATAATGGCCATACAAGTTCACACATGACACATCTAGGATGGAATATGGATCCCAATGGGAATTAGCTTTATCAACGGATTAGAAGCTTACAGGCAGAACATGCATGTGAATAACTATTGACTTAAAATATCCCGAATCATAAATAAAAGCATCACTTTTGCGACAATGTTACAGAGAAACATAATCCCTCATATATCTCCCCAACAATGATGGTACTGCCTGTGTTGGTATAAGCACATAAATCATGAAAGTTTTCAATAAAAGAGATAACAAAATTATAGGAATTTACATACAAGACAAAATATCACCAGGAAAGGGTGCTTTCTCCGTATACGAATATTTCGTTTTCTAAATCCCTGATCCATTGGCATACTCTATTGCATATCCTGATTGCTTGAGTCTGTAAAATAAATATACTCAGAGTAAGATTATTGAGTAAATTCCATTCCCCCGATCCCTAGAGAGACTACTACAGCATGTGCCCGTGCAGAAGAGGAAGTACAACAAACAAAACAACCAAACTGATTGTAAGTTGTAACAGATACGAACCTTGTCAGCTAGTGGATTAAAGGCTGCATACAGCTCAAAATCCTGGGTTATCCAGCAAAATAAAACTGCAACAAAAGGGGGGAAATGTAATTAACTGTTATATTCAAGAACATCTTCATAGCAAAGGTACTCCTGGGACAAATGACACAGAAACACCATTGCAATAAGCAATGACTTTGGTGCATCATAATAGCTAGCACTAGATACCCCTATGACTTGAGTACAGATGCACAGGATGGATGCCACTACTGTTTATCTGATGGTTGTAATGCTCTGCTCGGGCTTTTTAGTGGTCTTTGCATTAACTAGTTTCTAAGTACAAAAGAACAATACACTGCAAATGGCAAACATTCAAAAGCCGGTCTTACAAAAGAGATATAAGCCATATATATTATCTATGATGCATGGACACGTCAAGGAGGCAGCGAGTCCGTGTTGGACACCATGTCGGACATGAACACGGCTCGAATACGTATTTTCCGTGTGTCTGAAAATTGCCAAACGAAAAAAAAAAGAAAATTTATTTCGGACACGTATTGGACACAACTTGACACAAACTGGACATGGCCCAACCCATTTACATGTGATGGCCCAATAACACCACCCTTAACCCTACAACCTACCCCATCCCATACACCTCCCTCTCCTCCCAGATGCAGACGCCTCCATGCTCTCCCTCACATTCTTCGTCTCTCGGCGACCCTCTCCTGCGAAGGCAGCAACAACAACCTCCTTGCTTCGGTGAATGGCGGCAACCTACCTTCTCCTGCGAGCAGCAACGCGAGTGACACTATGCCTCACTGGACCAAATCGCCACCCCTCTCCCTGTCCCTCTCAAGTCACTCCCTTCTCCTCAGCAGCCCCTTCGACGGCGACCGGCAGTGAGCCCCTTCGACATCGACTGACCTGCTGACCTTAATAAGTCCCGGATCGTCTCCGTTGTGCCTTCCCCCCTATTTTTGTCTCTTTTTTTGGCATTCCCCCCGTTTTAGGAGATGGAACATCGTGATTTGAGTGCTTCAAGAGACGAGCAGCAAGTATTGATTTTGTTGTTCTTGTGTGCTTGATTTTGTTGTATAACATTGACATGTTGAAAAATGTATGTATGTGTGCGACACACACACACACACACACATGGCCATGTCCCCATGTTGGTATTTTTAGAAAAATGGAGAATTCCTGTGTCGCGTCGGACACGCGTCTGTGTCCATGCAACATAGCATATTATAGATCCAACAATTACATAAAGGCTATATGGGTCAGTGCGTCACGCACGTAAGCAGAATCTATGTGGGTCACAGACTCACAGAGCAACTACAATCAAAATTTATAATTTCATCTTTCTCTTCTATGTAGACCATCACACTAAATGGCCACAACCTTCACCCTCACAGTGCACCAGGTACAGCAAGAGTCAGACTAAAATCTTATGATTTCTAGTTCAACTCTATTTGCACTTTTGCAGACATCAACACATATCACATATATGGAGAAAAAAACCAACAAAAATACCACAGTACAAAGATGCATCCAATCAGGGATAGAAATCTTGGTACCGGTGAAAAACCCGGCCGGTGGGCGGTAATGGTAACCGACCGGTTACTAGAAAAACCAGGAAAAACCGAATGAAATTCAGGCACCAAATTTTGAATTTGGACAGTTTTAAAACTGCTTTAAAAACCTAAAAAAACTGCTACAAACTGGAAAAAAACAGAGAAAACCTAGCACAAAATATTGGGACTATCATATTTATGTATATTTAGTTCATACAATAGGTAATCTAGCACAAAAAAAGACCTAAATCAACCTAGAAACTTCCTAGGTTACCGGCCGGTTTTTTCCCTCCTGGTACCCACCGGGATTTCCAGTACCCGCCGGTTTTTTTTATCCCTTCATCCAATCCTATCCCATGGCCACGCACGCGGTTTAATCAAATCTGTCTTTTCTGTGACTTCAGAATTTATCCAGCCTTTCTTTTTCTCACAAACGATTTGATTAGTAGATATCTGAATCCCACTGGTATCTTATCAGTGGATATTAGAGCTCAGTTCCTATGCATTATAGAATAGCTGAGCATCAGAATTTACTAAGAACGAATTGCATCTTTTCTATATTATGGAATGATACAGTTGCTACTTGCTACTTACAAATTACTCCTACCTAACAAATACTACACATCTTGTCAACAAACTAACTGAAACAATCCTATCTGTCAATATGTTTTCAAACACAGGGAATTAAGTAGTTGAGTGCTACTGATGGGTAACTCACCATAATCTTCATCTCTTCTGAATTGAGTTTTGTGTGGACCAGTTGCCTTATCATGCATGGAAGCATACAATTTTTGGTAAGCTTTGTACAATCTGCAAATATCAGGTTTTCTTTCAAAGAAGATTCACTAATATGGAAATGAACACTGTATTGTCATGAATAAGCAATACCTCTTCTGTTGCTTTGGATTGCTTATGGGTGAGGTGAACTCAGATGATACATACTCGTCAAGATAGATGCTTTTATATATAAAATGCCAAAGTCCAGCTGGACCACCAGTTGCCATTTCAGGAGACAAAGATTGAGAATTTATGACTTGAGAAGAATCTGGAGGCGGTGATGCAGATCGAGAAGACGGGTCTATGGGAAGATCTTCAACGCGCAGTCCACTCTCACGCAAAGACATTTGGACTTCAACAAGGACATTCGACTTCAAGAGAACATTCTGAATGCGGGCCCTAGGCATTGTTCACATAAGAATAGTTGCATTTAATTCCACATACTTTTTAGGCAGCATGCAATCAGGCATCTTGTGATATTTTAATCATGTCTATTGTCCAGACATTTTATTGTGTAGCTCACCTTGAATCTTTCAGATCATAAAAGGCATCTGATCTCGTAGTAAGCAGACTCAAGTATGTATGTTCCTGCCATGGAGAGAAGATTATTTTAAGAAGCTATAACGCTTTTTCCCATGCTAGATAAATACAAAAATGTGATTGACACTGCATATGAAATGATTCCAATGCCTTCCTTAAATTTCTAATTTACTCTTATGTTTATCCAAAATACAATCCCCTAAACAGGAAAGAAAACTCAATGTGTTCAACATATCCTTAAAAACCGCTAAGTGCTTAAATCATCAAGAACTTTGTATTTCCTTTTCTACATAGTAGGTTGATATTCAACACCCCATGCAATGTCACTACATAAAATATAAACTTCTAAAAGTTTCCATGTCGTCATTAACATGTATCTTGATGATCATAACAGAAGATATTTTTGACACAATAAAATGGGCATAAATGTTCAGATGCATATATTTCACTCACATCAAAAAAATGAACATAAGCATATAGGAAGGCCATAGGATTGTATCTTGGCAAGCATATGGGTGAAAAAGACTCTGAAGTCCTGCATTAAAAGGCATAAATTGTTAGAACAGTGGCTCCAGGTCAAGATTCCATTTCAGATAGTCTGTCATGATTACCTAAAAGATTCAGAGGATAATATGAAATTTGCAAGTAGTAAAATATCATCAGGGTGCAAAGTTGCCTTTTGTGCTCCCACAAGACTAATAACCTGAAATTTTAACCAAGAATGGTATATCAGAAACATGAACACATAGGACTAAGGAAGAAACAGTTTTAGGTTAAACATCTCTAAAGACTTGCAATCCTAAATGGAACATTTGGCATGGATAAACTTCCAGGAGGTCTCTCTAGCTCAGCATGCTTCATGATGGGGTGCTAGCAGCACATAGCAACTAATGGTAGCAAGCAAGGATCAATCTATAATGGATCCATTTGTCACGTTACAGAGCACAAAAGTTGTTAACTCTATTGGAGAGATCAGAGATATGTGATATCATAGCAACACAAGTGGCAAGCCTTATGTAGAACTTTCCAGAAATATGGCATCTTGGCATGGATCAGGTGAAAGATAGATAATTTACTGACTGACAAAAAAGAAGAGGTATACCATTGTATGAACCTCTAGAAGGTTCAAGTGGCACCTCAAGTGTGTTCAGAACTAACTATAATAAGAACAGTGTTACATCTAAGCAGATAAGCAGGATTCGATACAGTATGGCTTAAAAAGTCATATAAAATTAGTATCACACTATAAGTTGGATAGACCTTGTGCTCACACATCAACAGTGCAAATAAAACTCCTGAATCAGCAATGTCCTGCAAAACAGCGCTTGCCGCCTGCCTTGTTGATTGGGCAAGGGGAAGGCATGTGTATGCATGAAGAAATGTAGCGGGATTCCTGTAGAACGGTTCAATTGACATCTCAATTTAGTATTAAAAGTATATGGCATAAGATGGATCACAAGCAAAGAAAAAAACAGACCAGCTGAATGCATGTATAAGAGATAGGAATACTGCATCTGTGCCACCGAGCAGCGGTGCCATATCAAATTTGGGATTCTTCTCAAAGCACCTGTTGACCGACTTTGTCAAAATAAGCAACATCTGCAAAGTTATGTTTTCAGACAGAGAAATCAGGAATTCAGGATAAGAATGGAGGGATAAGTTTGTACAGAGCCCATCAAATTTAATTCTGTTAAGATGAATGCAGCAGTGCATGCACCTGACCATACATGAGCTCTAATTGTCCCCTCAGTCCTTCGTACGACTCTTCAGTGCAGCTTATACAAACTAAATATATTGGACCCTTGACGAGGAAAACTATCTGAAAGACAGTGCTAAATCAACTTAGTAGACTATATTTAATAGTTAGAAAGGTTTGCACAGAAGATGTCCAGGTAAGTCATACTAAGTTATTCAAGCCTCAACGGAAGAAAGCATATATACTTCCTTCTGAAATGAGATAATGAACAGAGTTAGTTGTGGGCAATGAAGGCCAACTGACCTGATGTTTTCCAGCCCTCACAAATTTGATATGGTCGCCACTGGATAAAAAAAAGGTCACCAAAGGGAAAAAAATACAACACAGCCAACAGAAAAAAGAAAAGGTTGGGCCACAAAAATCTAATCATTGTTATCACCAAAAGTGGAATTGTACCGTCGCACACCTGTTCTCAACGAAGGAAATAATCGCTTGCAATGTAGCAGAAAACCCAGCTAGCTTGTGCTCATCACCATACCTGAAAGTTTAATAAGACGAAGAAAATGCACAATCTTATAGTTTTGCTTGAGAAAATGCACCATTCCTGATCAACTCTTATCATGAATTGATCTAAGTGATTTCACCTAGAATATATTGGCTTGCCGGAATTGCTCAAAATGAAGAAATGCTTTTTCCTCTTCCTCCATGAAGCTGAAGCATCATCCTGAAACATCAAGGAGTGCATTCAGCGTGACACAAAACCATACCACCTACAACTCCAGCAGTAGCAGTTATGGGCAAACATCAATGCCTGGAAAAATATCCATGATACCAACAAGCTAGTACATAATTAAATCCTGGAAATACTGTACTGTCGATTTGGTAGTTTGTAGATTTGTAAAGAAGAGTGAACATAATTAGGCATCAGTACCAAAGCTAGACGTTACTTGCTAACATCGGCAGCACCGACCCAAACATTAGTATATGTCAGTTTAGGTAACTATGGATATCACACACTGAGCCAAATACCGATGAGGAATGGAATTGGCCAGTTGGGGGTGAAGAATTCATAGATATATGATGGAATTAGCTTAATCCACACCGCGCATAATTAGCTTAATCCACACCGCGCATAGTAATCTAAAACATGGAATGCATTGAGCACAATCGTACGAAAGAGAGGAAATTGATGGCATGTGTGACCTCGTCGAGATGCTTCTTGTCGCGCGCCCAATCCTCGGCACCCGCGGCGTGGCCTTGGGGTTCGGGCTCGTCGATGCCGCCGCTGGAGGCGAGGCTACTGCCCCGCTCGGCAGCGTAGCCGCTGCTGCCGGGGCTGGGTGGGCCCGCGTCAGCGTCCTTGATCTCGTCGAGGCCCTCCATCTCGTCCTTCCAGGCGGCGGCAGGGCAGCTGCTGCTCCCGCCTCTGGACGCGGCCGTGAGGTAGCCCTCATCCTCGTCGTCGTCGATCTCGGCGGGGGCGAGGTCCGGGGGGAGGTCAGAGCTGCGGAGGGAGAGGGCGGCGAGCCGCTTCTGGGGTTCGGGTGGGGCTTGGGCGTCGGTGGGGTTAGGGTTGGGATCCATGGGAGCGAAATCGGAGGTGAAGAATTTCAAGGAGATGTTTTCACAATCGGGTTGGGCTTAGGAAGGAAGGACCGGTCGGTCGGTCTTGCAACTTACGCCTCCTCCGTGCCACAAAATTGCAACTTACTCCTCCTTCGTGCCACAAAATTGCAACTTACTCCTCCTCCGTGCCACAAAATTGCAACTTACTCCTCCTCCTTGCTTTTTAGCGCTCAAAAAAGAACGTCGTTCTAGGCACCCACCAATACGGCATGTGCAAATAGGAATTTACTACTCCTGCCCTGCCAAGCTGACCTCGATGACCACCTCCCAAGTCCTCGGCTGCAATGGACGACCGTCAGATCGAAATACTAGTGGCGTAAAGAGAGAGACCACAGACAAACACCCCCAAGTCCTTGAGCCGTCGTCAATTCCTCGAGCTCACAAAAGATTTGCTGCTTCAACCATTGAGGTCAGCCGAGACCACCGTGCAGAGATCCAACCAAGTGTCTATGTTGCTTGCATCTCGGCCACAAGGCAATGCACTATCGCTCATCCACTCGTCGGACCGGCCTCGTTTTCTCTACAACAAATTTGACACTTTTGTGATGGGCCGCGACCTTAGAGTCGTCCGCCCCACAAAGAATCGAGCAACCGGCAGCTCGGCTGATCACCTTCGAAGCTACCCCTTCGACATCGACACACCCTCATGGTCGTCATCTTCATCGGCATGGCCAACCCCAACCTTGGCGACCTAGCCACTCGCCCGTCAGAGGACGCCTGCATTGTTCCCTCCAACACGGAGATTCAGAGGGAGCTGCAAAGGCGTGAGGCCTACTTTGCCGTGGTCTGGTTGAGTGGAGAAGGGTGCTACTGGTACCTCTCAATGCACCAGGCCTAGGCGGCCATCCCCTAATGCTTGCCGCGATGACAGCAGGTATCATGCCAGGCGTTATGACGATGCAACCATCGACAAACTAGATGGGAGAGGATTGCCTGCTCGGCAGACACGCTGTCGGCCACACGAGGGAACTTCTCTAATGGAACCTAGGCTGATTATCCTCTCCTAGAACATCAGGGGACTAAAGTCCCCTGCCTTCAAGAGACTAAATTAAGCGATGTACAGCCTGCCAATACGCATATGCGCGTACTGGTGGCTTACGCGCTTCCTTTTCCTGCCTTATCTACTTCCCACTCTAACCATTGCTCCCGGGGTCCTCCAAATGGTCCAACACGCATGGGAGGAACCAACTTTCAAACTCAACCCAATTTGAAACATGGTTAAAAGACTTCAAATATGGAGCAAGAGAATTTTTCCGCTAAACAAGCTTCAATTACATATGGCTTGAGAGATCATTCTAAGCCTTTATATTGTGTAAGAAAACTGACCCCTCTTGCAAAAAGAACTAGATCTTCGGGCGTGGCTGAAGAAAAGGATGATAGGCTTAGCAGTGATTGAACAATCCAGAAAGATGTAGGCAACATGAATTACCTGGCTCTAAGAAGGAGACGCAAACACAAAATTCTTCTACATCAGAATAAACTCCAGCAGGAGGAAAAACTTCATTCAGCGGCTTTCAAAGGGCGAGGGCTGGGCAGCGTCTGTTGAAGATAAAGCAAGTGTTCTCCTTGATCACTTCAATCAAATTCTAGGTCAATCATAGTCTACGAGTGCATCTTTCAGCTGGGACAACCTCCAGCTGCCCCGTCTATATTTGCAAGCACTAGCTGACCCCTTCACTGAACAGGAGGTGACCCCTTCACTGAACAGGAGGTGCACAATACGATCCTCCAGCTGGTAGCTGATAAAGCGCTAGGACCTGATGGTTTCAACGGCTACCATAAATGTTGGGACGTCATAAAAAGTGACTTTATGACTTTATGTCATAAAATACTATTGCATACACTTTACATTTGAATGGGGTGTTAAGAGTAGTAGAGATATAATATGATTGTTTCAGTTGTTTTCTTATATGCCTAGGTTTTCTTATCCATACATGGTATATTCCTTTGTAATATCCTCTTGTACTCTCTATATATATTGCCCATTGAGGCTCTTCAATATACACACAATATTCATAACAGTCCTGAGTAGAGTCCGAGATGTTGAGGAGATATGCTCACCATCCTGAGTCCAGTTCGTGGAGATGAGTCTGAAGTGTTGAGGAGTTGTGTTCGCCGTCCTAAGTAGAGTAAGTAGAGTTGAGTCTGGCGCGTCGAGGAGATGTATTCGTCGTCCTAAGTCAAGTCCAGAATATTAAATAGATATGTTCGTTTTCCTATATTAAGTATAAGTTGGGCAAGTTATAGTTGAGACTGACTGTCTCAACGTGTTAGAGTTTCATGTGGAGATGTAGCTGGTAGTTTAAATAATATGTTGAGACTAAATTAGGAGTATGTCGTGTCGAGATTAGGGGGAGAATGTTAGAAATAATTTTGATTTAGAGTTTGAATCGAATTCAAGACGCAATAAAAGTTTGTCTTCGTATGTTGCTTAAGTTAAAGTCATGACCAATTTAAAATCGGATTGCATATGTTAGTCAGAGAGTTATAGGCTCTACAATGAAGAGGTTTGTGTAACTAATTCTGTAAAAAAAAAGAGAGAAGAAGACAATAGAGAATTTTAGAAAAGTTAGCTATGCAGTAATGGCCGGAGCAATTGTTCTGTGTTCTCTCTCTTTTTTTTTCATCGTAAATTTACGCTACATGTAAGTTTTTCTCAGCGGACTAGACCAACAACACCGACTTCCAGTCGGCCTTCGACCGTATACTCCGCACTGCGGTGGACTTTCAGCTGGCGCCGGAGAAGATGATCAGGACCGTGTTGGTGTTCAGCGACATGGAGTTGGATCAGGCATCGGCCAACCCTTGGGAGACTGACTACAAGGCCATCCGCAAGAAGGTTTCGGAAAGCCGGATACGGCGACGTGGTGCCGCAGATCGTGTTCTGGAGCCTGCGCGACTCACGGTCCACGCCGGTGACGTCGACGCAGCCAGGGGTGGCCATGGTGAGCGGCTTCTCCAAGAACTTTTTCAATATCTTCTTGGAGAATGATGGTGTGGTGAACCCAGAGGCTGTCATGGTGGCGGCGATCGCCGGGGAGGACTACCAGAAGCTTGCCGTGTTTGATTAGGAGGACCTGTTTGCCTTGCCTTCTTGTTTAGTAGTAGTAGTAGTAGTAGTAGTAGTAACCTGAATTCTGACGAAAAGTCGCAACCTGGTGTGCTAATGCGCTCAACTGATCTCCTTGGCTGTGTATGTTGATGCCAAGCTGCATGCAGTTTTTCGAATTTGTTATTTTGACGACTAGCTTGGGTAATTAACGAAGATCACTTACTCTGATATATATGATGATTCGAATGCCAGTTCTGGATTTATGCAATGCTTTCAGCAGATTTGGTAATCCTTTCTTTCACTACTTCAAGTTCGTGTTCAGTGGAAAGAAATTGCCTGTCGATTTGTGCTCTGGCTGCATGCATGAGCTTGATTCCTATGGTACAATCATCAATACTAGTTGAACAGAAACAACATGAGCATTGTCAATTAATTGTATGCTACGTAGATAGTTACTGTATCTAGTCAATACAGTGCCAATTAACTATGGTATGTCACTATTACAGAAGAAGCTATATTGCACAACTACATCACAGACGGTTTATACGAAACTATCTATACTGTAATTATCACAGATGGTTTGTACGAATAACCGTCTGTGACATCACAGACTGCTTGTATAAATAACTGTCTGTAAATTATCACAGACGGTTATTAATAGAAATCATCTATGATAATTCACAGATGATTATTTATACAAACCGCCTATAATAATGGCAGATATCACAGACGGTTTGTATAAATAATTGTCTGTGATAGTTCATAGACGGTTATCACAGACGGTTATTTATACAAACTATCTGTGATAGTTTCATATAACAGATGGTTGGTGGTTGGAACTGTCCGAGATATACCACATTATTATTATATATCCAGCATGAAAAATATGTTTTCATTGCGCTGCATTGAAGGAGACGGCCGGCTTTGCGGAGTTTACTGAAAACATACTGCTTGTAGATCAATTTATTTTTAGTGATTAGAGATTAATATTTGCTTTTAATAACTTATATGCCTTGTACGTAATAGATAGAGATGATAGCTAGGTTTATAGATCTAGTACGTACCTAGCTAGATTTAGAGAGAGATGGTAGCTTTGCTCTAATTTAAGAATGGGTCAATAGTACTTCTACTTTACTTCAATATATATATATATATATATATATATATATATATATATATATATATATATATATATATATATATAGCTTCATAAATACGTGGCTAGCTACTTAATTTAGATACAGACAATTTATGCATGTAAGTAGCTAAGCTGGTTAGCTATAGTAGCATTAATAATCTAATTTAATACTAGCTGATTTGTTATATGTGTAGTTTAGATGGATCAAAACTAGATGCACATTGAGAACCGTGTGAGTGAGAAGTACATTAATAGCGTGTTGGCTTTTAGAATAGCGACCGAGCAGGATATATTGAAGAAGAGGATAGAATATATGTATTATCCATGCATTGATTACGATGATCTAATAATGTTTACCAACTCAGCGTAAATCAAAATTCACTTGATTCAAAGGGGTTTCAAAAGGAGATATATATGTTGGACCAGTCACGGTGAAGAGAATATTATACAGGAAGGTAGGGGATGTCATCCACATATTCATCCAGTGGCCCGAGAGGGACATCGCCCTAGACATGTTCGTGCTGCAATCTCGACATCCAGTGGAAGAGGGACATCGCTCTAGAATCGTCACATCGGTTCCCGTGGCTCCACCTCAAGCTCCACTTGAGAAGCCCGTTGCATCGGCTCCCGTGGAGACGTCAACGAAAATGTATCGCAAACGAGGCGCTAAGACCAAATCGAAGATGATTAAGGCGCCTCTCGGGCAATAGAAGTTCATTCTCAGAGTGTCGTTGGTCTCCGAGTCATAATTACCCAGCTTTAGGTTGGTTTACACGACTTTGCATACTGATACATGCAAAGGTCCAACATGAAGCCAAATCGGTAAAGTGGATTCACCGTGAGATACACGGAAGCATATTTTCTGCACGACTCAGGCTATTTCGTCGTGACATTCGAAGACTTATTCTTACTATTCAATCTCGACGAACTTGACGACTCACTTGATTCCTTACTTAGGAGCAACCACGATTACACCCTTGTGCAATAAGCAATTAACAGGTAAATTTATTTCCTCCATACATAACTTTATTGTAGTATTTTCTTTATTTGCAATGGCCGAGGCTAACATTTTGAAATCGCGTAGGTCGTTCAGCGCTTACGTTACCCAGGGAGGGAGATACAAGGAATCCAACGTCACACTACGATACACGACGCGATTTTTGATACCCACTACAAGACAACAATCCTATATCACACGTTGTTATAATACCTCTATAACTAACAATACCTATGTATATAATGTTGAAAATGTAGGCAATATTTTAATTCCAAGTTTTAGTAGCAGATAAAAGCAATATACTAGTGATGCACAACTAACTAGTAACAGTAGGCTACTCATCATACTTCAGAATATACGCAAAAATAATATTGTATCAAAGTCGTACGAACACACGAACGACTTACTTTTGGGTTTGATGTAGAGCAGGAAGTAGCGCAAGCTTGATGCAGTGTAGGCTTGACGCAGTGCAGGACGTAGATCAAGCAGAGCAGGAGCGGTCGTGCAGATGTGCGCTGCCCAGAAACCTTATTGCTGCCCCCGTGCAGGTCTTCACGGCAGCAATGGCTCGGAGATACCGCTCACCCTCCTTTTAGGTGCACGCAGGGAAGAAAGGCCGGCGTAGTTCGAACAGCAAAGTACAACAGCACAATATCACCAAAGAGGAAGAGGACAATAGGAGAAGGAAAATGAAAAGTTCGTATCCGCAAGCCTGGACGTCTCCAGGTCTTTTATAGACGTGCAGATTACTCTCTAGTAACTGCTCTTATTGAACAAAAATAATTCACTGGTAACTGAACAATTATTCACTAGTAACTGATCAATTATTCACTGGTAACTGATAAAATTCAAACCTAAATAATGGTAATTAAGCAGTCTCATGACCAGTTAAAAAGAGAGAGAGATGATGCGAGGTTCAGCAAAATAAGGTGGACATGGTTTGCCAAGTGGCGCGCCACGTCACGGCGCGGTCGCGTGTCGCAAGTCACAAGTCACGCGATTTTCATGCGAAAATACGCGAATACGCGCGCGCGCGTGCGTGCGCGCGTGTGTGTTTAGCCAAAGCCACCATCCACTTCCATAGTTCAAGTAGTGACATGGATTCCACCTTATAAATTGATCTTCCCCACTTTGCCTAAGCAATATGGTACTAAACCTCACATGCTTTGGAATTTAAGAAAATAGGCCACAAACAACGGGCCTATTTCTAACATATAATTCTATATTTGCAGTGCCACTAGTAGCTACATGGTAACGTATGTGGATACTACGTTTGCCGTCACATGGAGGAAATCATGGATATTAAGACGAATGATCCAGAGGTTTGTCAGCCTGTCAATAATTATTTCATGAATATATATATATATATATATATATATATGCTAATGACTTAACACTACTAGTGACTGCATGTGAAATTCGATGAAAGTGCAATCAATCTTGACAAACTCGTTGAAATTTGAGGAAACCACTCCCAATTCTTGATAGCGGAGGTCATAAGCAACACTGGAGAGTTCCACCCCCGGCGATGATAATTAAATATTGAAACATTGGATATAATTGTAATCACTTAATTGTGTTTAATCAAACAATTCATTCAAACGATTGTCATGTACTATATATGTGATCTGCTTGCATTATTTACTTCATTTATACGATCTGTGTGACGATTGTTCTATGCTATATATTTGTGAGATCTTCTGTTTACTTCAAAGGGTATGGCTAGCATTTTCTGAGACTAGCCGAAAAATAGAAAATAATATAATTTTTAAATAGCTATCATAGACGGTTAAAAAAACATCTATGATAGTTCTGTTATCATAGAGGTTTCATTAAAAAACCTATTTGTGATATGTTCACTATCACAAACGGTTAATATAAAAAACTGTCTATAATATCGACATATTACAGATGGTTGTGTTGAAAAACTATATGTGTTTTTGTTTATCTCAGATGGTTTAGGAGCCATATGTGATAACCCTTTTTATATTAGTGCGTTCAACCTACAAGGGTAGACCCGTCGGGGTTGGTGCCCCCCCTGCCGCCAGCCGCCCCTCCAGGCTGAGGCCGATGCGTTCAAACGATTTTTGGAGCTTTCGCTGGGTGGGGGTTGCTCCGCGTCGAGTGCGTAGAGAAGTTGACGGTCTCGGCGCCGGCGCTGGAGGAGTTCATCAGATTCTCCGTCTCTCTCTCTCTCTGTCTGTCTGCACATCTGTGTGGAAGAAGGAAACCATGCCAGTGATAGTACGTAGCAATTGCGAAAAAGCAGTAGGCGTGCATGACAAATCGGCAGATCGAGCGTACAGTAGAGTACAATTCTTATATGCGCAGGGCAGGATCGGAGCATCAGATTCTATTCTCGTCGTGGCAGGGCAGGGAAGGAAAACTCCAGCCGTTGGCGATTGGCTACGCACGCACCAGCTGTTGAAAGCTCCAAAAAATTATTGTTCTCGATCTCCAGTGTTCACAGGAATCAAATGAAAAGCAGCACCAAGGAGAAAAAGCTATATACGCAGGTCTAGCTTTGCTTTTAGAAAGATGTCGAAATTTTCTAGTCGATGCTTTGCATGGTTTTTCTCGATGCGTGCAGTTGACAAGATCGGCCGTTCCAATTTAAGAATCAGGCCGTGCAAAATACATACAGCAATTAAGAAAGAACGAGAATCAGGCGGTGCCATGGCGCTCGCTTAGCTTAGCTTCTTCCCTTTACTAATTAGATAAGGACCCCTTAATTGCCCTCTCGATCTCCCTTTTACTTTGCTTTGATTTTGTTAGTGAATTCTAGCCGTCTCCTGCCACCGCTGCTTTTTTGTTAGTGCTAGCTTGTGTTCGTGCGCAACGTTTCTTCCCGTCTTGCACCCATCCCAAGCGTCAACCGACAGCAGGATCTGAAAGGAATTATAAACAACTGGTTCACCAGAAAAACTAACAAATTATATAAAGGTAACGTTTAGAATGAATGGTGATGGTTTATGATTTTTTACTATAGCTGACTGATTTTGTACTGTAGCTGAGTTGACTTATTTGACATAATATAGGAAAAAAGAAAATATAAAAAAATAAAAAACAAATAGTAAAAAAAAGCTCAACGCTAATGCCAAACGCGACATTCAGCGTCGTTGAGCGGGGCCAAAGTGTCCGGCCCGCTCAATATCTAGTATTACTCTAATTTACAAATGGATCCATCTTTTGACTTATTTTCACAACTTGTACTTTGTAGACTGCGTGTGCCAGTTGCATTTGCCGCATGTGATCATTGGGAATATTTGGCATGATGTTGCATCGACAACAGCCGTGGGTGCCATCAAAGCATCATGTTAAATTAAGTTAACCATGTTTGAGTTAAATTTTAAATCTACAAAATATTTTAATTCCCTGTCTAGTTCAGTTTCTGCACGATCAGACCTGCTGAGAAACCAGTTAGACCGGCTGGCCAAAATTGGTCTAACCAGTGGCTGAGTGGTCAGACCGATAGCCTTGTGTTTTTGGCAATGGGTTCTGAAATTTTGGGACTTGGCTATGAATTGAGGGTTTTGGCCCTAGGTCTGATTCTTCATGTTGCATGAAACATGTCTGAACTAACGTGAGTCAAGTTGTCAACTATGGTCAACGACGAGGACCAGGATTACGCTCATGAAGGAGACGAAGTCTACAACGATTGAGCTCAAGCATTGTGCAAGGAAAGCAAGGAATGCTAAAGAGAAGCTTCGAGCGATGGATTGCATTAAGTGGCTTGGTCAGTATAAGTAAAGCGTAGTCTAGTGAAACTAGAACGGGAAAGAATCACCTACACGTGACAAGCTATTGGTGCGCCTATATATGACGAGCATGGTAATTACTTACAAGGGAAGATGAAGACTGGGTCAAGGTGACAGTATTTTGTTAGTTTGCCAAATACCAGAAACTTCATTGGATCTAAACTGCAACGCTTGAGTGGCACCTCATTGGACCTCTTCTTGAGGAATCGTGGTCTGAGAGTTTTGACTTTGATTTATTTGTTAGTTTTGCTTACTGTGAAATATAAGAACACACCTAGAGCAATCATAATTATTCTTAACTCACGAGCAATGTGTCTATCAAGATTTTAGGTTTTGCACAACTTTGATGTAACCTTATATATTTTGAGAAAAAGTTAGTACTTTAGCCAGGATCATCCTGATACTTAGATGGAATAGGTTTGTGAGACTCTTAGTAAGATGTGTGTAAAGTTTGATCTCATTTGATCATAGATTTTGAAGTTTACACCAAAAGTGGTTTGAACTCGGACTGATTTTCTATTCTAGGAATAGGGGAGCAGTCAGACTGCTCCTAGGCTTGGTCAGATTGGTCGCCAGTTACACCCCACGCTTGCCACCGGTCAAGAAACAATATAATTAAGTTTGTTCATCTCTTATGAATTCTTCATGTCTTAGTTGATTTGCTCTTGTTCTTATTAGTTTTTTTTGCCTCTTCTCTCCCTTCTTGATCTTGCTGGTACTATTTACCTTTCTCTTATGCTACTTATGCTATTACCGGTAATGTCTTAGTTGACTTTGACTTTGATTTATTAGTTAGTTTTGCTTGCTGTGAAATGTAATAATACATCTAGAGCAATCTTAGCTATTTTTAACTCATGAGCAATATGTCTATCAAGATTTTAGGATTTTGCATAATTTTGATGTAACCTTATATATTTTGAGAAAATGTTAGTACTTTAACAAGGAACATCCTAATACTTAGATAGAAAAGGTTCATGAGATCCTCAACAAGGTGTGTACAATGTTTGATCTTATTTGATCATAGATTTTGAAGTTTGGGTGTGCAAAGTTTGATCTTATTTGATCATAAATTTTAAAGTTTGTATCAAAAGTGGTTTGGACTCAAACTGATTTTCTATTATAGGAATAGAGGAGCAGTCAAACCGCTCCTAGGCTCGGTCAGACTAGTCGTCAGTTAGATCTCTCGCTTGCCATCAGTCAAATCGCAAATCTGTGGCACGTCAGACCGTCCAAGAGTTGTTACTTAATTGTAGGATGTGAAAATTAATCTTCTTGTATCTCTAGCTTGAAGTGAAAGATTTTCTTTTATACTTACCGAAAAATTTGAGAGGTACTATTTACCTTTCTCTTATGCTACTTATGCTATTACCGGCCCTACACGGATCCTACTAAATTAATTGCTTATTACATGCAGCAAGATCGGCTCGCGATGTAGATCGCGCAACAACAAGCTGATACGACGTACAATTATTTTTGTCGTTTCTCTGGTAGTCTGGTTCTGGTGTGGTTGGTGAAATCGTATGACCAACATTAGTAGACAACAGTAGTCAAGAGAGAAGGGCCCATGTTGGATTGCAAAAGCTGTAAAATTTTTTTTACAGTGAATAGCTTTTTTACGGTATCTATTTTTTAAACGAAGTGTTTTTTTAATATGAAATCTACTAATCAATTATATTATATACTATAATAACTTTATTTATATCGATCAAAATCATACGTAAATCTCTCTTTCTCTACAAACTGTTGCTATTTATAAATCAAAATCAAAAGATAAAGTTAAAAGCTAATATGAACAGGTCCTAATAATTTCAGTGTTGCGGACAATTAAGTCTGAAACTCTTTATTAGCAACCAAACTCAACTATATATCCCAATAAATACAGTCATTCATACTAGTAAGACAGTAGTTGTCACTTGGACGCAGGCAGGGCATCCTTCAAGTATAAAAGCCCTCACACAGAGAGAGAGAGAACGGGGCACAGAGAGAGAGAGAGAGTGAGTGGAGAGGCACGAACCAAAGTAAAAGTCGTCGAATACCACCTACCAAACCAAACCCAGAGTCAGTAGCCGCTCTCTGCTCGAGCGTATCATCCATGGCCAGCTCTCTGCTCTCCATCAAGGACATGAATAAGAGGCTGCTGGGCCTGTCAGGCCTCTCCTGCTCCTCAGCGGCCTCCGCCTCCGTCGTCACCGGCCGCGCCATCGACCGCCACTCGCCGCACCTCCGGGACCCTCACAGGTCCATGTCCAAGCCACCCAAGGCCAAACCCGCTACCACTAGTAAAAACTCCTCCCTTTCGTCCAACAAGCAGCAGCACTACGGCAAGAAGATGAAGAGCAGCACTAGCACCAGTACCAGATCATCATCGTCAGCAGAGATTAAGAGACTCGTTAGCCCCGCAAACTCCTCCCGGTTCCTTCTCAACTCCTCCGGGCTGCGATCCGATGACGTCAACGTCGCCGAGTTGGCGCTTCCACCGCCGCCGCCACCACCGTTCATCGACATATACCCCGGCGAGGAGGCCCCGGCGGCGCAGTTAGCGGAGTCGTCTGCGGGGTCGTATGCCTCGTCGTCGTCAGAGGTGGCAGCAGTGGTGGGAATAACCAGTAGGGAACGCGACGAGAAGGCGGTCAGTATGAGGTCCTGCTCTGCAAGAACACAAGACCAGGTGAGAGCTAGGTACATCTGCACCCAGGTTCTTGCTTAAGTGCACCTGCAGGCAGGTCTCCTAAATGTAAAATCAGAATTAATTAATTAATTAATTGCTGCTGCGTACGTGCTAATTACGTACAGGTGGTGGTTCTGAGGGTTTCTCTGCACTGCAAGGGGTGCGCAGGCAAGGTGAAGAAGCACATCTCCAAGATGGAGGGCGTCACGTCGTTCGACATCGACATCGCGACCAAGAAGGTGACGGTGGTCGGGGACGTGACGCCGCTCGGCGTCCTCAACAGCATCTCCAAGGTCAAGACCGCCCAGTTCTGGCCATCGCCGCCGCGCGCATCAGCCTCACTCTGACGGTCGATGCAGCTTAAGCCAGCGCGCACAGCTATATGCCTCTCTCCCTCCAGTCCAGGCCGTCGCAAGAAGCATGCATGGCCGATTAGAACTAGCCAGTAGCACCGCGTCCGTATACTGCAGCTTGTATTCATTCTGTTTGGAGTCGCAGCTGGCTAGCTTGTGGTTTCTGCACTGTACTGTACTCCATTAAGATATGAGCTTGGTAGCTGTGAATTTGATGTGAAATTAATGAACTCGACCTACACGGTACTGCTGCTTGCTTCACCTTTTTGTTTTCTTTTAGAAGAAATAATCCAATACTAATACAGTCATGCACTCAACCGGAATCAACGCATCTAATTCTAAGTGGGAGTCGAACTTATCCTGCTGCTTGCTTGTGATGAACATTGTTTAGTGGAGGGTGTACCTACTTATTCTATTCTATATGTTTCTGTTCCGACGAGGCCATCAGGAAGATGCCTCATGCCCGTCTGATGCTTAATTCCTAGCTAGATTATTCTTCTCTCTTCATCCATGAAGATCCAGACTCCCATCCCCATTCCCGATAAATCTATCCATTTATTTATATATTACAAGCCGATGGTAGTCCTTTTTTGAGTTGCTGAGAAAAAATTATACTAGAAATTCTTAAAAAAAAACAACTCGTCCTTATATACAAGACTTATATTTTATAATATATAAAAACAGCGAGAGCCACGAATGATAAGAACTCTGCATACTGAGCATAGATCAAGCACGAAGTACGGCACACATAGTTTCTTAGTAAACTTCAGTACATCCAGCCTCGGTAATAAGCCAGTGAATCTTATGGCCTAAGTCGGAATTTTTGTAAGATTTGATACTGTTTTCAATCGGAACTACAAAATAGCCGTACAAAAATGCTATTGGCAAAAATAACACTTTCGCCGTTCGGTGGCCGGACGGCGAAAACGGAGGAGTGACGCGTGACCCTGCCGTCCCGCGGATGGACGGTAGGCCGCCTGCCACCCCACCAGCAAATAGCAGGGCGGCCAGCCGCCCTACGAGGAGACGTCAGGTCATTAGGTCGGCTAATTAGTTGGCCTAATCACCTGCCATTCTTTGTTAATTTTGTTTAAAATTTATGTGAATTTTTTAATATAGTAAATGACCTTCAAAAATTACAAAAAATTTATTTGCAGTCTCCTGACATAACGTAATTGACTATGTAATTTTTTATAATTTTATCCACTGTGATCATTACTCAAAAATTTGTACGATTTTGATATTCGTAGGAACTATTACATATAGAAAATGAGCTCAAAAAATTGTAAAATTTTATACAAAACCTTCTGACATAGTCAATTTTTTTTACGTTAATTCATGTTAATTTAATCATGAAATTAGCAACATGCGATGCTCATTTAATTAACCTATATGCATGATTATAGTTTATTTGTAAATTATGAATCGAGATAATGATTTAATTTAGTTTAGACTTTATTTATGAATTTGGAACCTTAATATTTGGTAGAAAGATGGTAACATAATGACTTCTTGTGAAGAATTAAACGCGAAAAAGTAATGACATTTGATATTGCAAATTCAAATAGATTTTGTAATAAAGCTAAAAATAATATGATACACATAGTTTGGCTACGTGTATAAGAAACAACATCATGCATGATGGAACAAACCAAAGTACTCCTACGATACATATGTGCCTTTTTCGAATGAAAATAAATTTGAGCTTCAGGGGACTAGTTCGGAACGGTCTGACCTACTGCGTGGACCGGGGCTATTTTTCCTTCCTTGCGAGCTCGGCATTGAACTCCTCAATGGCCTCTTTGGCCTTGGCCGCTATTTTTCTCTTTCTCTCGTGCTCCCTCTCGCGAGTCTCGCGCTTCCTGCGCGTGCACGCCTCGAGATGAGCTTTTGTCTCCCGACGTATACGCTCGGTTTGCTCGTCATCGTGGCGCTCGTCCTCCTAGATCTCACAGGCCGTTTTGACATTCCACTCCTCGTAGTCGAGAGTCCACTGGTCATGTCGGTGGATCTCTAGATCGATCCACTTGCGGTAGTCACATAGTGGTTTTGGGGACTGCGAGTAGATGGAAGTGGTTATTTGTACGTACTTTGAAAGAGAAACATAAAGGAACACACTATAACTAGTCCTTACTAGCTGCCAATAGCTGCTTGTGTCCTGACGACGGTTGGAATAGTCACAGAAATAGTTCGCACAACCCTAGTAACGCATACCAAGCAGAGCCGTTGCTTTGACTTGAAGAACTTATATGGGTCCCTACACCAACAGAGGGGCGGCGTCTCCCTATCGGGCGGGTGTTGCGGTGAACGCTCTGTTGGAACATTTGGGATAGACATGCTGTGACAGGGGGTATCATTGCGGGGAGCTGACCTCCTAGCATGCTCCGCTTGTTTGGCCCGGGCCGCAGTAGTCCTTGCTTGTTCGTCACGAGCTACAGCAAACCTTGCTAGTTCGCAGGTCTTCTTTAATTGCTTTATTATTTTGTCTCATTGCTTATTCTGCCTTTTGTTCATCCCGACGTGGTGAAATAAGTTCTGGTATAGTGTTGGGTTTGGTTGTGTAGGGTCCTTTCTCAGATCTCTTTTATCTCACTTTATAAGCCAAAGGGTTGTTATGGTGTGGTTAATTCATGTGACTAGACTACGAGGCAAAATATTGCGATGTATCTATGTTGTCCAGCCTCACCCACTCCCTCGCGTGCGTACTTGTCACTTTGTCTGTGCCATCCCCCATGGCCCGCTACATCCTGCGCACATTTGTTGTTTTGTCCATGTCGTCCCCCCTCGCCTACTACCTCCTACGCACACTTGTCATTGTGTATGTGCCGTCCCCCTCGTCCGCTACTACCTACGCACACTTGTCATTGTGGATATGTTTGTAACATGCTTGCCTCTATTGTAACTAAATGAGCATTGTATATCGCTAATTTCATGATTAAATTAACATGAATTAACATGGTAAATTTGAAGCACATAAATTTTTTAAAAATTAAATAATTACTATGGTTATGTCGGAAGGCTTCGCGTAAAATTTCATAATTTTTAGAGCTCATTTGCTATATGTAACAGCTCCTACGAATATCAAAATCGTACAAATTTTTAAGCAACATTCACAGTGAATAAAATTATACAGTCAACTACGTTGTGTCAGAAGGTTGTATATAAATTTTTATAATTTTTAAGCTTATTTTTTATATTAAAAAATTCATATGAATTTTAAACAAAATAAAAAAGGGCAGATGATTACGCCAATGCCGAGTGTGATTTGTGACCATGGCCTAGTGTGGGAAGAGGAGGCGGTAGCAGCTGCGAGGAGGCATCGCGCCAGATGGGATGTTGGGATGTGGCAGTGGCGACTGGGAAAGGTTGCAGCGACTAGAGTGAGGGAGGAGTTAGGGTTAGGGGGTGGGCCGTGGGTTTTATATGAGCTAGGTGGGATGATATGAACCATTGATTATTCATCCAATGGATAAGAAAAAGTGATTGATCTGTATGTGTAAAGATAAATAAAGATTCATAGAACCATTGTTGCATTGCTATGTGATGTGTCATCATGATCATATGCAAGCTAATAAAGGCCCAGTCTAAGGTAACAATTTTTTATCTAAACATCAAATATATATACATGATTGTTTATCTTCGGCCTGCTGTCCTCATTTTTAATTCGATCGCCTAGACCATGCCCAGACTCCCTAGGTGCCTGGCCCCACCTCGCCGCCCGCCTAGCGGCTTTTTGAACATTGCTAAACACCCTTGGTTTGAGCAAAGCTAGCAGGCTAGTAGACTACTGATCCCATTCAATAGTGTTTATCACAAAAAATATGCAAGCTAACACTTGATTTATACAAAACCAGATTCTAGTAGTAATTGCACACCATGGTAAAGAAACATTTCTTGGTAATCCCTATTATGAATATTATGTGTATTAATATGAGACCCAAGAGACTATATATATAGAAGAGTACAAGAGGATATACGTGCTAGGTGAAGGGGCCTGGGCGGCAGCTCTGCGTGCGCCGGGCATTGGAGACGGCGGCGGCGGTGTGCACTGCGCCGCCGCCGGTGCGGGATCCAGGCATGAGGGCGAGATGAAAAAGGCCGACGTGGTGGTCGGCACTAGAGCCCCGGCGGCGGTCTGGCGGCTGCGGCCAACGGCACCGCTGTCAAGGGAGGAGAGCCGCGCCGACGAGCGTGAAGAGCCCGACAGCAGTGGCAGCGAGCTGGATCTGGCACAGCCCCATCCCCAGCGGCGGCGATGAGGTCTCCGGCAGGAAGCTGTCGACCCCAGCGGCGGCAAGGACGGGCACCGACAGATCCGGCGGAGAGCCCCAGCAAAGAGATCCTAGATGACGTTGCCAGATCCAGAAGAGGCGGCGACGGGCGTGTAGAGGCGCAACAACTAGAGAGAGCCGAAGCAACTGGATCGGGCTTGGGGCTAGCGCGGCAGTCAGGAGATGGCCTAGCGGCGGCTCGGCGTGGAGAGCGACCGTGGAGGCGTCGGCGGCCCAAAGGGGATCCTGGAACGACGCCGGTTCCAAAGCACAAGGTCGACGCCGGATCCAGAGCACAAGTTCGGTGTCAAGCAAAAGGCTAGGCGCCACCCAAGAAGAGGACCAGGCGACCGGAGATGAGGTGGCCTCCTCTAGGAGTAGAGATCGATCCTCCCGGGGGTAGCGGTAGCAGAAAACGTGCGGAGGCTAGGGTTTGAGAGGTATTAACCTTAGTTCTGATACTATGTTATAAATATTGTGTGTATTAATATGGGACCCAAGAGGTCATATATATAGGAAAGTACAAGGGGATATGCCATATAGAGATAAGACATATATAGAATAGAATATAAACTCTATATCTTAATACAACTCTATATCCTTAACAATCTCATCCACTGGGCAAAGGGAGCTCTGTTCATATGCACGGCAATCACGTTGCTCTCCGAGCGCTTCTGCTAACTTAGCAAAAACAAAATCGGCGGTCAATATGGAGGTGCTGGAAATATAAGGCTCGGTGTTTCCTTTTCCATGAAATTCATTCATTCCACTTCCTGATGGCCCCGGTGGTTTCTTTGTCCATTTCCTAGCTAAAGGTTGATTACCCTAAACCCTAAATATAAAGATTTAAACCTTTGTTACCTGTGGATATGGGACTAGATTCCCTGTCAATTCGGACCAGATCTGATTGAAGTTCATGCATTACCTTTGAAATATAAAGATTTAAACCTTTGTTACCTGTGGATATGGGACTAGATTCCCTGTCAATTCGGACCAGATCTGATTGAAGTTCATGCATTACCTTTTCGGACCTCCACAATCGAGGTGAAAATAGAAAGCAAATAAGAAATACGGTTATACTCGGTCCATTCTGAGGTCAATTCCAGTGCATTTGCATACATATGACCCAACCCGCAAAGGACAAAGAAACTGTATCATGGTGGCCAAGATTGTCTTGATTAATTGCCTTAATAGTTAATTTTATTTGAAATAGCATCAAATCACAAACCTGTTTCTCATCTTGTGAAACTCTAGTTTTTTTGTTTTCAGCAACTCTCCTGCTTAGCACAACAGAATAATGTAGATCATTAGCCAGATATCGAAAACTTATTAGCACTTGTTTAGAGAACTAGCAGATTTGCATGCATAATTACGTGGTTAGATATTATGATACAATTATCTTTGGTACATAACTCTAATATCTATAATTAAAATACAATTGTATTCGCTATACAACTCTAATATAGATATATAGAATTACTATTCTGCGTGCAGGTGTAAAATAAGCATCGAAAAGTCACTGTCGTATGTGAGTGAAGTTACTGTCAAACACATTTAGAATTACTATCAATTGTAACATTATAAAACTGACAGTAACTATATATGTATTTAACAGTAACTTCACTCACGTACGATAGTAACTTTCTGGCACGCACAGTTCGCACAAGCGCAGAATAGCACAGCCGTATAGATCCGCGCTTAATCTAAACCGTTATAATCTGGCCCTACCAAAATAAGTGGTGGAGTTGCTTCTCTTTTTCTCGATTAATGTAAAACTTTTTAGGATTTTTTTCTTTTTAGAATTATTGTGAGATTTTTTTCCCTCAAAGCGAGTGAGGTGCCTTGGATCTCACCAGTTGTTTTTATTTATATAGATTAGAGCACCATGTTGAAGCTCTGATTGAAAACCAATTAAATTGTATTAAGTTACTCTCTACCTTCATGCTTCTGGCATTAAGAGATGTCCTGTGGATGTGCAGATATGGAACATAGAGTGAAGTGCATGCTCCTACTCCTTGGAGAGGAAGCTGATTCCTTTTCAAAGAGGGCAGAGATGTACTACAAAAGGCGGCCAGAGGTGATCACTCAGGTGGAAGAAGTATATCGGGCGTACAGGGCTCTAGCTGACCGGTATGACATCATGTCAGGGGAGCTGCACAAAGCCAATCACACCATTGCAACTGCCTTCCCTGACCAGGTCCAATATGCAATGCTCGAAGAGGAGGAAGACAATATCCCAAAGGCGTTTACCCCAGTCGATCCACGCAAAATCCACAAGTCGACTGTTGATGGATTGATGAAGAAGAAGAAGAAGAAAGGAGAACACGCTGGGACGATGCGCGGGGCAAAGAACGCCTCAGCTCCAATCAACAAGGAGAATGCACGAGAGGAGATCAGCAGGTTACAGAAAGAAATACTTGTCATGCAGACCGAGAAAGAATTTATCAAAGGCTCCTATGAGAGTGGCATTGCAAGGTACTGGGATCTTGAGAAGGAAATCAACGAAATGCAGGAACAGGTTTGCCACTTCCAAGATAAGTTCGACGAAAGTGCTGTGATCGAGGACGATGAAGCCAGAGCCTTGGTGACAGCAACTGCCCTTAAATCTTGTGAAGACACTATTGTCAAATTGCAAGAGCAGCGGAAGACATCTGCCAGCCAGGCAATGGGAGAGCCGGAAAGAGTCAAGCTTTTCAGAGAGAAGCTGAAGGCTGTCATGAACGAACATGGCAAATCGCTATCAGATTCTTCCGAGAAAAACGTACGGAAGAATAATGGTGCTGAGAGGGAGAATGTGTACCATGTCAAGCTAGGTGAATTTGAGGTGCAAACAATAATTGGCAAGATCAAGGAACACTTTGAGAGAGACTGCAACATCTCCATGGCAGAAATCACGGAGCAAATTGATGAACTTGTCGATAAAGTTGTTGACTTGGAGCTCATGGTTTCATCGCAGACCTCACAGATAGAAAGATTGTGTTGGGAAAACAACGACTTGGAGAGCTCTCTGCAGAGCCTGGAGGAAGAGAAGACGGCCCTTGTCAGTGGAGAAAAAGAATCGGGACTGCCTGCATGAGATCAGCTCGCTTCTTAACTCCGCAGGAGACAGACCACGCGATGGGAATTCCAGCGCTTGCTCCATCGAGAGGGGCAATCAATCAGAGGAGACAGATCAGCCTTTCTTCCATTTCTAGGTTGATACGGATGGGTTCGACCATTCAAGAAGGCGACGAGAGTGAGCAATCAAATGACGCTTCTGCCGATCCTGGGAGCCCTACCCTGGAAGTTGCAAGGCTGCCTGCTGCTGCCGAGGCGGAGAACGCGTCGCCTCTCGAAGAGCGGTTCCGAAGAGACGTCGTCTTTGCAGCGGGTGCAGGAGTTCCGGAACACGTACGAGGATCTGCAGTCCGCCATCAAGACGAAGCTCACAGATGGCGGCGACAAGCAAGACGCGGAGAGCAGCAGCAAGAGCGAGGCGTCCGTGTCGGCGGAGACGGAGCAGCAGCTGAGGGCGCTCAAGACGGTGCTGCAGGTTTGGTCGGAGCAGAACGCGATGCTGAGAGGGGAGCTGCAGTGCAGGTTCACGTCGCTGTGCGACATACAGGAGGAGATAACGGCGGCGCTGGAGGTGGAGGGAGCCCAGTTCACGTCGTACCAGGCTGCCAAGTTCCAGGGGGGAGGTTCTCAACATGCAGCAGGAGAACAACAGGGTCTCCGATGAGCTGCAGGCCGGCCTGGACCACGTCAAGGGCCTTCAGGCGGAGATCGAGAAGGCGGTGGCGAAGCTGCTGCACAAGAGCGTCGTCAGCCTGTCGCCGGAGTCCAAAGACGACAGCAGCACTGCTCCGCTGGTGCGTGTGCCGTCCAAGTCCAAAGTGCCACTTCAGTCCTTCGTCTTCCCGGCCAAGAACAAGACGTCTCTCTTCGCCCGTGTCACCGCCGTCCTGCAGAAACAGCAAGTAGACATGAGGTTCCTCGCCAAGCAGCCAACCCAACCTGCTCTGCGTCTACAACCCCTTCCTCTCAGCCAAGGTTTTCCCGGGTCTTAGGGGGTGATCGGAATAGCGATGGCTTTTGACTTTTGCTGAAAAAACACTGTAGTTGGCTGAAAAAACACTGTAGATGAGTTGGTTTATTGGGTATAATTAAATGTAAAAAAACCGAAAATCAAAAACGAAAAAAAAAGTATAAGTAAATTTTTTTAAAAAAAATCCAAAAAAAAAACGAAAATTTTTTTTCACTGTAGCGCGCACTGTGCGTGCTACAATGAAATATCCACCCACCGCCGAACGCTGGAGCCCATCGCCATATTGATCGGGGCCTTAATTTCAATGGCCATCAAGGCATTTCTTGCTCAGTGGAAACTTTTATGTTCCCAGTTCACCTTTAACTGCTCCTAACTATGGAAAGATCAGGTCATCTATTTCTACGGCAATGCAACGCATGGACATTCTCAACATAGTTCTACATTTTGACACCAACGGAATGATCTTGTTTTCATCTGCTATGGCACCAGAAATCTACTCTTGCTCGATGAGAAATCTACTATGCGTCAGGAACATTTACCTTTCTACTGGAGCCTTTCATGTTGGGCGTGTCTTCGAAGAAGCTTGACGAATCAAATGATCAAGCGTCAATGTGTAGCCTTAAGGACGTAAATGACACTTGGAAAGCGTCATTTGGTTGGTACGCCGGTACTACAAACCATCAGCGCAAACCAAAACATTCAAGCCAATTAATACCACACTTTATGAGTAGCAAGCCTGCACTCTGCACAACCAAATGCACTGATTCCGAACGCATAGTAGAGATTGGAGTGAAAAATAGGTAATTAGATATTGCGTGAAGCAATTTATTAAGGTGTGATGAACCTGGCAACACATTGTTCAACGAAGCACACCATGCAGATTGCAAAACGTCTTCCCCTTATTCGGAAGCGAAAAAAACGAGAATAAGAACCACTGGATTTCATTACACTGTGAACTACTGAAAGAAAATGAGTCAATTTGTTAGGCCCTGAATCTGAATGCCTGCTTCAGAGGACTCGGATCCACCGCCTTGCCGTTAAACTAACAGTAAGAACCCATCAAAGTTTCAGGACACTGTAGCACCATCAAAGTTCCAGGACACTATGCTACAGTTTCAGTCCGGAATGAATGGCAACTACACCGCCCACGAGATTTTCATATTCTACTCTCTCAAATCCGGCTTCCTGGATCATCTGAGCAAACTTTTCCTGGAAAAGTAAAAGCTTGATCAGCAGAAATGCAAAAGACAAAAAAAGAAATGCTGAACAGTCTTACAACTCACTCTCACAGTCTCTTTCGGCTTCCCTGTGGGAACAACCAGAAATATGCTTAGATTGTTTTAATAAAGTACTAGTTTATATTTGCCTATACCAGGAGATAGATGACATGAGGTAGAAAGCGCTAGAAAACCATAATTCTCAGAAACAACATGTACATTCATGTTTGTCAATAATTAGGCAGGTCGGTAACAGAATATGATAAGAAAGTCCCAACATTACCTGATTAGGAAACCGACGGATACTCTCAACCAAGTATTGGTATGACTGCCGATCACCAGCAACTAGCTCTCCCACAGCCGGAATCACAGAAAATGAATAAACATCATAACTGAAAAAAGAAGGGCAGCAAAGTTCAAAGAGGGGGGCAGGTGTATCAGAAACAGTAGAATATAAGGCTGATATTACTTTTCACAAAGCACTAGCAGGAAAAGACTAAACCTTTTTTTGGAAAGGGAAATAATGGCACTAACATCATTGCAGCAGTAACCGGAAAAGGAACCTCTTCCCATTAATAACAAAAAAAAAACATTTTTTTACAACCTTCAGAAATTTTTAACACATAGCTTGCTTAAGACGATAACATTGTTTTAGTGCTTAGTACCAATGGTGAAAACTAACAGTACATTTTTTATAAAAAAAACAAACTGTAGCACTGGTATTTGCTTGTTTATTTTTATTATGCATAACAAGAATATTCAAGGCATCATCATCATGCAAATTTGTCCTACAAAAGTGTTCCTAAAAATTATCCTACAAAGGAAGATATACTTGACTAAAGAAACTTACATCTCTTTAAAAAGCGGAACATCCACATGACTCAACTCCAAGCACAGGAACCTTCCCCCTCGCTTTAGAACTCTGAAACATGTGAATCCATGTGAAACTAATCAGATTTGTAGACCATAAACCAATCAGATTTGATATAATATGAGGCAAGTCGTGAAGCAAGAAAAGCTCCTCCAAAAACAGCATTTAATCCAAACATACAACACATGGGTAAAATCGAAGAAAAAAACACAGATCAATCAAATATAAATCTTTAAACACATAGAGACATCCAATTCGCGTCACACTCAAAAGATCAGGAGATTAATTCTTCTCCGCTAAGATATAGTTAGTTGGTTTAGGAATTTTTATGTGGCTCACCTGTAAGCTTCTGATAGAGCCTTTTCAATGTGTGTCACATTTCTGATACCAAATGCAATAGTATAACCATCCATAGACCGATCCTCAAAACTCAGAGCTTCTGCATCTCCTTGTATCCAACTAAGACAATGCTCTTCTCTGTAGCCTGAAAATAAAATTCAATCGTTAGGACACCAGAACACAATATTTAAAATAAAGGTGGCATGATAATACAAATCTCATGAATCCAGACCTCTTTCTGCAGCACGTTTCTTTCCAACGTTTAGCATATTTGGATTAATGTCACAAACATATATGTGAGTGTCTTCTTCAATATCAGTAAGAGTACTCTGCACAGCTCTGTGGCTCACGCTCTTAATTCTTTCCAGTACACGAAAGGCGACGTCCCCTGAAGTTGACATAAAGAATCATCAGATGCATTACTTCAAATTTCAAAAACTAGTCATGAGAATTTGGCAATATAGCGGTATAGACACTTCTTAGCAATGTAACCTTTCAAGTTTCAATAGAAAGTGGGAAATAGAAATCATCCATAAACAATAGAACATAGTAGCAATCGAAGGACAAGGTGTACAACCCCCTTATTTTGGGGACAGCACACCTTTTTTAGGGCAAAGAAGAATTTCATAGTTAATGTATAACTTCATTCATACACGTGTTCCTCTATTTTCAGTTGTGAAGAGATTCCACATGGAGGCAGTGTATCGGTGTTTTAGACTTGTCTGGCACGCCCAAGAATACATAAAAGGTACAATGATATATACAGTATCAACATTAGTACAGAGACGATGCTAGAATCAAAGGAGGAGCAAACAAAGGCATAAAGCTCTGTCAAATACTAATATAGATAAAGTAACATTAGCAACAGGACAATGCATAATTCTTTGCAAGGGAAGGAAGGGACATTAGCACAATATTGAGGAATCCGTATGACGGGCATGGAAGACAACATAGGACAGCTCAAACTAGAAATTACACATGAATAAAGCCAACAGGTCAGCCGTCAGTACAACATATCTGCCATATCATTTGACGGGGTCACCAAAATAGGACAACTGATTCCCTTTAAAAAGATTCGTCACAGTATGATGCCATCTATGTCATGCTAATTGTGTTAATAAGTTATTTTTATAGCATTTTAGATTCTGAGAGCAACAAGGGTTATAGGAGAAGAGACATATTTACCTGTTCCACCAGCCACATCTAGATGCTTCATCCCAGGAAAAGGATTCAACTTTGAAATTAACCTGAAAGAAAAAGGATCCGGTAAGACAGACCACCGGGGGATGGAATGAATTGAATGCCCCTGGCCCGGATTGAGCAAGCTAACCTGTCCTTCCACAATCTGTGTAACCCAACGCTCATAAGATCATTCATGAGATCGTAACTTGAAGCGACACTAGTGAAAACATTACCAACCAATTTGCTCTTTTCGTCTTCACGCACTTGCTTGTATCCTGATGAAATGAAATGAAATGAATAGGGTGAGAGGAATAGGAGGGGGGGAGAGAGAGGGGGTGGGGGAACGAGGAAGGTGGGAGACGTACCGAAGCTGGTGGCGTGGGAGTGGAGGAAGGCCGTGGTGGGGTTGTTGGTGGTGGGGGAGATAAGCGCCGGGAGGAGGAGGCAGCGGCTGGACGAAGCCAGCCTTGCGGCGGCCGCTCGCAGAGCCATGGCCTTCCTTCGTTTGGAGATCCCCCTCGCCTCGAGGAGTAAGAAAAGGAGTGGAAACCCTCCTTCCTACACCTCCGGTGACCACCACCAATGGTAGCCGAGGGCGGGGACGGAAGTGGAAGCGGGAGGCGAGACGGCGACGCGGCCGGCGAGTCGGCGGCGGAGTTGTCCTGTCTCCTCTGCGGCGTGGGGATGACGGATGGGGCAGGCAGGAATTACAAGGCAAGGGAAAGGCAGTTAATGGGCCTCCAATTCAGTTGGGGGCCAAAAAGCCCAAATCATGGTCAAAAATGTTTCTCGCTGGGATGCAAACCGTTAGTGCTAAGTGATCGGGGAGTGGGCGCCACCTTAACCCAGTCTGCTTCCTCATTGTATCATGAGATTTAATAATCTTGAGGCCATATAGCTGCCTTTGATAATCTTGAGTACCATTGTGTTTTTCTATTTCAAGTTCTTTTTTTATTTTTTTTATCACTGTGTAGCCTTTGTTTGGCTCTAACACTAGCACAATTGTTTACTGGGAGCTCGATCATCTGTGGGGACAGTCAGAACAATAATTAATGTTTGCATTACCTCGATTATCTCGATCATCTGTGGACCATTGTGTCCACCATTCCATTTCCTCGAGATGTCATAAAACTTACATTATTATTTACCTAGTGACTTAAGCAACCACCGAACGGACCCAAAACCAGCAGAGCAGAGCAGAGCTCATCGTACGAGTGAGTATTCTTGTATGCATTACCTCCTGCCTGCCGACCGGGGTTTCTTCCGAGGGAGGAATCCATCCCAACAGCCACAGCCTACCAAGAGTTTACGGGGTAATTTCGTTACTACCAAAACTGCTTAACCTGTGGATTCAATTCAAGGTGCACCTTCTTTTTTTCCTTTTCCTTCTCCTTCCCTTGATGATCGATCTCTTTGTGTCCACCTGCCTGCTTTGCTATCACCCTGTACGTCATTGCATTGCTTTTTTTTCTGAATTTTCTAAGAAAGCTGCTAAGAAAGATTTGTCTCCGCTTAATGGACCGATCGAGCAGGGTCATAATTGAGCTGAGCATGCATCATCAGAGGGAAATATAGTGAATATTAGCAGGCACATAGAAAGGAGCTACGAGTGATTCGCCTTCCTCCTCGTCTGTCAGATGACATGCCCTGCTTCATTCTGCAGGAACCATCTATGGCTGCTCTAACTTGGGTTAATAAGCTTGCCCTTACTGTGTGGTTCTTCGGCTTGAAGGCCTTCGTATTCGGTATCGTTGCAGAAGATAAAAAGGTACTTAATCTTATTCTGAGGCACGTACGATTGATTTCTTATTGTGTGCGTTGCCCGGGTCTGATTAACAACTCCGATCCTCAGTGTAGGTGTCGCTACTGAATACTCTGATGCACATATGTTATCTTCTACCCAACAGAACAGATATTCTAGGATATATACAACAAGATTATCTGCCTATATATCTGTCTATGATGTGTCCTAAGCTATCAGATAAGAGCATTGATTTGTTCTTGCAGTTTTAATTTCCAATATGATAGTATCTTACTAATCATTCATTTGTTCAGGATATATAATCAATACAGTAGAATATCGTTCCTACAAAAAAAAAATACTCCCTTCATTCTTTTATACTTGATATTTTTTTTATTTTTCACCGTATTTGAGATACGACTTTGACCGCTACTTTTTATAGCTTTACATTAAGATATACTAACAAAATTGTAATATTATGAAAGTATTTTTAATGACAAATCTAATAATATAATTTTCGTATAGACAATCTAGATAGTTTTAAATCTAGAGCTATTTGATAGTACCTTAAAATAAATATAAGCCGTTCAATCTTTGTGATCTATTGGTTCGGATTAGTTATACTACCACTTACACTACTAGTAGTAGAATATCTAAAGTGGTAAAATTGCATGCTCTAGCTTAGAGCTGAATTGCGTGCTCTAGCTCAGAGCCATGGCACCGATGGAACAAATCAACGGTCGGATTTTATTTATACTATCCCTTTTCTAATAGCAGTATAATGTACCATAAAAAAATCGAAATCTATTGGTGAAGTAAAAAGGAACGGAGCAGAAGAATATCTTGCTAATCACACCTCAGAACAACATACGGTACTGCAGTACATCATCGTATTTACATCAAACCAAACCAAACCAAGCTGATCATACAGTACGTGTTTGCTTAGCTCATACAATCAAATTTACGTATGTGCAGCTTCCTTTCGGAACTCGCGTCAGAGGAAAGTTGCCAGGTTTTGTGATCTGCCAGTTGCCAGCAGCAGAGGTAACCGTGGCAATGGGGAGTCTGTCTGTTGCATCACTCGTGTTAGCCATTGTCGTAGGGCACGTCGCTGCCTTGTACCCGTACAACGGCATTAGCCATAATACCAATACGCCAGCAGCAGCAGCAGCACCAGCTCCTCGCCGAGCGCTGTTTCAGAGCACCAGCTTCATCGTCTTCCTCGTTATCACCGAGTAAGTCCATCCATTCGTCTCGCTCATCCGATCTCGAGTTGATGCATTCCATACATACATGATGCAGGCTCGTCTCAGCTTCGGCTTTGGCAACGCTGCTGTGGGCAACCATCGCCCAAGGCCGCCACCGCCGCAACGCCCAGTACCAGGTGCAATATGACGACGACATGCAAGACACGACGACCTGCCCGTTGCCGGCGGCCAAGACGAGCGGGCTCTTTGGCGGTGGAGCCCTGCTGGCCCTCGACGCCACGCTCCTCTGGTTCGTCTGCCAGATTCTTGCCCTCAACGCGCGGGCCAACTACCTCGACCTCCATGGAGATGGAGACGACGATGAGGATGATCATAACAAAGGTGATGGTGACCATGGCCATGTACATCGTTAGGGCCACCCATGCGTACGTGGACCTAATTTGGTGTACTAGCTAGTACTTAATTTGTCTGTGGTCGATGGACTCCATTTAATTACTCGCATTGTCTGAAATTAATTTACCAGCTTAGTGTCGTGCTCCCATATATACCCAGAGGCAGGCATACACATGCCTACTGTGTGGAGCATGAACACGGCGGTGCAGATGACAACGCATGCCTATTTAGCAAATAGCAATTGACATCAAAACTTCCAGAGCATGCAACAACTCCACAGAGGGGAACTATGATTACAACATAGGAGACTGAATTGAGTACCGCCTATCATGATCTACCTGAGTAATGCAAGGTCACTTTGCCCAAGTTTCGATGGCTAGGAAGCAAAGTGACGGCAGAACCGGATCCGCTGATCTTCTGAAGTAAAATCATGGTGCTACAATACCGTGACTTTGATTCTTGGAATCAGAAGAAAACAAATGGTGAGGTCTATAAGTTGATTATAGCACACGTTAGAACGACTTCATTTATATTAGCCAAAACTACACGTGCTATTACTCCGTACTTTCCTACTAACTCAGCTCGGGGCAGCAAGCAAGCAGACGGACTATCGCAGCTCGGGGTACTTGAGGGAATCGGAGAAGGAGTCGTCCTGCATGAGGTTGTCCATGATCATGTCGTGCGACCTCACCGTCCCCGACCTCGCGCCCGCCGGGGAGAAGGAGAAGGGGAACGGCCTCTCCGACGACGGCAGAGGCCTCTCCAGCGCAATCGCCTCCTGGATCTCCTTCACAACCTCCGACATGCACGGGCGCTTCCTGGCATCCTCGTCGATGCACCTCACCGCCGTCTCCGCGATCTTCCATATCGAGTGCACGTCGAAGTACTTCCCCCGGATCGAAGGATCGATGATCGCATCGATGTCTCCGCTCTCGTAGTAAAACTTGGCCTGCATATATATATATTGATCATCGTCAATTAATCCCAAGAAGCATGCAGGAGCCTCGACATTAATTTGTGCTGGATGAATTCGGTTAATTAGCAGCTGACCCACGGTCCAATGTTCCGGAAATGCTCCCCGAAAGCCATGGTGGATATCGGCGGTCGGCCCGAGATGAGCTCCAGAAGGATGATGCCGAAACTGTAGATGTCGCTCTTCTCCGTCAGCTGCTGAGAGATGTAGTAGCTGCATGCCAGATATGCATCGTTAGCATATATATATAAACACTGGTGCGTGCAACATGAGTACGTATACTCACTGCGGGTCCAGGTACCCCAACGTCCCTCGAACATTGGTTGAGGCATGAGACTCCTCGGCCGCGAACTTGGAAAGCCCAAAGTCGGAAACCTTGGCTCTCATCTGCTTGTCCAGAAGGATGTTGCTCGTCTTGATGTCTCTGTGGATTATAGACGGCGTGCATCCGGTATGGAGATATTCAATTCCTGCAGAGTGATTTACATACGTTGGTTGTCATTCTGCTAATCTTAATCTTAGTCTGCAAAGCGCGCGATTTACAGACTCTCGACCTTTTGCTGCATCCTCGGCGATCTCAAGACGTTTGATCCAGCTAATGTGCTTGTCTCGTCCTGAAAATTAACGACCATATATATCTGTTAAAATACATTCCTTTCTTTCTCAGGAAAAAAAAAAGGCAAGGGAATCAAAATAGATTACCATGAAGATGCTCTTTGAGAGTTCCATTCTGCATGAACTCATAAACCAGGATGTTCTTCCCATCTTGATGGCAGTATCCTACAAATGCGACCAGATTCCTATGGTGTATTCTTGAAAGCAAGGACACCTGGAGTGGACACGTGCAGATATAAGCGAACGCATTACTGTGATGTAGAGTACATGTGAATATCATCAGCATATATATATATATATATGCAAACGAGCAAACATAACATCGATCCTACCTCATTTTTAAACTGCTTCTTCCCTTGGTATGAATCGTTTGTAGGCACTTTCACTGCAATCTCCTTTCCATCTTCCAGCTTCCCATAATACACTATACCAAAACCTCCAGAACCGATCCTGTTTGCAAAGTTGTCGGTCGCCACTTCAAGGTCAGATAATACGTAGGGATGGGCTGTCTCGGTGGCAATTTCGCAGGACTGAGTGCTTGACTTCTGCAACTTCTGTGCAGGCAGTACGGTTCTAAGATCATCTGGACCAAACCAAGGTTACAAAGAGTTCAGAACACCAAAAAAAATAAAAAACACCACATGAAAATATGACAAGACATGAGCAGGCTTCCTGCTTTGACCTTCTGCTGAGTATTTCTTAACGGGTTTGCGCGTCAGCATGTAGCAACCGAGGGCAGCTGCAAGTAAGAAGGATATCCCAAGCAGCGCAGACATAATGATTATCACGTGGCGCTTCTCCTGCTTCCCTATTCCGAGATACATGTTCCCTGAGTAGCTGAAAATTTACAATGAGGAAAGCTTAGATTAGCTGGTAGCAAAATATTATATAATGGAGACTTGTAGAAATTGCATGCTATCTGGATTACTGAAGAAACAAAGTAAAACAACAAGATATAAGGTTGCAAACATCAAGGTTTCAGCAGGAGCTAACGTAGTTGCGGCAGTTGCTAATATGCGGTAAGAACCAACAAATGGGCAACCAAAATGAATTCAGCAGGAGGAAATGGTGCATGATCAACTAACTCCACAAGTAATGTTGTATATCAAGGAAAGGGTACGCACTTGAAAATAATGCTTTTACTTAGCAGAGCCCTGGGAACGACTCCAGATAGCTTGTTATTCTGAAGATACCTGCATCGGTGAAACATTTGGAGTTTACCTTAAGGTAAGACATAAGAATAATGAACTACTGCTTATTTTTGATGCTATAATTGATGGTTTCTAATATCACAGGGTTCAGGTATCAAAGCAAGGAATCATGACATATCCAATAAGTGATTCAACAGACACATGAATGCATAAAAACAGAGCCTACCGTAATGGACTACTTTAAACTTATTCTGAAGACACATGAATGGTTTTTAAAAGTATGCACACGCAAATCTCGTATTTCTCATTTGTGATCATTTTTTTTCTCTACTATGCCAAACAGCTGCAACGCGCCAGGAACCAATGCTAGGATGAAAGACTCACAGTTCACTCAGCTTCGGTAAACTGCTCAGATATGAAGGTACACTGCCAGTCAGTTGATTGTTCTCGAAGTGACTGCATTTTAGTAATGAGAAAAGTATTCATTAGAATATTCACGAAGGCACAAATGTTGGGTAAAAATAGAAATCAGCCAGCCAGCTGATGTAGTTCCTCACATGATTGACAGGTTTGAGGAATCACTGAGGTCTGGAATTGGACCTGTCAACATGTTATTATCGAGCCGGCTGCAAGGAAGTTCAACACATTAATCAGCCCTTCATTGGAAGGAAATGAGATATTCATGGGCTAATCTCCATTCCCTGAGCAGAAAGGCAATGCTGGAAATTCTTACATCTCTGCTAAGCATGACAAATCCGCTAGTTCCGGTGGTATGTTCCCCGTTAAGTTTTTTCCTGAAAGATTTCTGTGCGCAACTAAGGTTGTCAGTATCAATTTTAGATGCAGATACTTCATCAAGAGAGGAAACACCTAGTGACAGACCATACAAAACTACAGAATTCAGAAGATCATCGATACACAGAGGTTTACAGTTGAGGGTGGAGTTAATTACATTGAGATGACTCTCGGTTGTGAGTCTGAAGTGCATTTCACCCAAGACCACGGTGAAGGTAGACACGGATCGCCACCTTCCCGTGCCCAAACAGCTAATGGGTAACGTGACGCTAGGCTTGCCATGGCAGGTGCTGCACCATTGTCGAAGGATCATCGCATCAATAAAGCAGGCCACACCAAAGCAAAGAAACATAAAAACGACGTACGTGCAGTGCAGCATCAACAAAGGAAAAAGACGAGAGCTTACCATCTGGCGAGCCAAGCTCTATCTGGATGTATTTGTATATCTCAAAGGCATTCAGAATAGGACCTTTGGATGAATCGTTGGTCTTCCGAAATGCAAAAGAGAGGACAAATGGGAGCGATATGTTGAAGAACCCCGGCTCGTATAACCGGTACTTCCCTGGGGCGTTTTCACCAATGTCTACAGTCGGTTTACTGACATCGGGCAGACCAGGGATGAACAGCTTAAATTTCCGCGTCCCGGGAACGACGAACTCTTCGACTTCCGCAAAGTAGGAGAACGCCCATCCGTTTCCAGGGAAACCATTCAGGTTTAGCCGGTATGTGAGCTCACCGAGCGATCCCACGACTGCAGTCTGCATCACCTTCTGAGGCGGTCTCTCGTTGGAGTCAACAAAGACGGGCTTATCCGTGGACACGTTGATTGTCCCAGGAGCAACATCAACCAAATAGTTGGCCCTTCTGACCATGTCAGACTCCCATATTCTGTCGTATGGATCATCTGGGTATCTGGATTATTACGATTAGATCAGTCGTGAATCGTGATTACAAGGAAATCAAGCTAGCTAGCACAGCAGTAAGTAGATCATCTATGCGCGCATGTACCTAACAGGATCGGTTGTAGGAGCTCCAAAATTGATCCTTGCGGACAAGCTGAGGAAGGAATCAGCTTCATATGCGGTGTAGTAGAGTGAGCCGTTCAATTGCCTGAGCTCGAGCGTGGAGATGAATGGCTGGCCTGTGGTGGCGTTGGAGAGGCAGACGCTGATGGTGGGAGACAAAGCCAGCATGACCATCTCCTTGGTGACAACCTTGGTCTCGTCGTAGATGACGATGGTGGACCAATGGGAAGCCCCCACGTAGACGTCGAACTCCGGGAAGACGTTGCTGCTGTCGAAGTTGCCGTGGAGGAAGGTTGCCCTGATGAGGTAGCGAGTCCTGGTGGTGACGTTGAGCGTGTAGCAGTACTTGCTGCTGTCCGCCGGGAAGTATCTCACCGTGGAGTATTGCGCGCGCTTCTCCGATGCGACTGATATGCTGGCGGTTGCACCGAAAGGAAATCCGGCGTCGGCCGTCCACTGGAGGCCAAGCTCGTCGGTGTAATTCGCAGAGCCGCCGCAGTCTATACTTAGAAAACCTGCCAGAAGCCAAGCCATCATGCATGGAGTGCAAATGCGTGAAAATGGTGCGTAAATCAAGATCGATTAATCCTCTGGGGTCGACAGATGTAACTGTCATTTACAGGCATCATTATACTAGGCTAGGCTCGTGCCAGTGTAGTACTGCTGCGTACGACAAGGGAGGGGCCACTGTGTCTGCGCGCAGTTGATTGGAAATTCACCACTCGGGCCGAAGCGAGGGATGAAGAATCTGAAATGCTCGTGTATCACCATTTCATTCAGTGAATCTGGCATTGATTCTCCTTTAAAGACAGGTAAAAAGGACAAGATGGGTCTCCGTTAAAGAGAAGTAAATTTGGCGTTGATTCTCCATTAAAGAGAAGTAAATTTGAGGTGCAGGGAAGACGAGAGAAGAGAGAACATGGGCCGGGTAGGATGCGATGCGTGCACAGAGACAGGTGCAAGGAGAGCTAGCTACCGGCGGTGGAAGAAGCAATTAGCACAGCTTCTTTTTTTTCTCTCTCTAAATTGAGGCGTATATGCAGAAATTATGCAAGAAATTGAGGCAAGAAGAACACGCGCGAGACAGGAGAAAAGAAGTTACCAGGCATCTGAGCGACTGTGACGGAGGAGAAGAAGAAGAAGAAGAAGAAGAGCGGCAGCAGCAAGGACGACGAGAGAGGCGGCATGTTATGCTCCGCCATGCGCTGTTTTCTTGGCAGGGAGGAGGAGGGGAGGGGAGGAACTGCAACTCGTAGCGGTGGTTCTCGGGAGCCCGGCCCCCAAATTAGCAAGCAGATGACGGTAAGAGCGAGTGACCGGAGAGGGCCGGAAAGCAGAGCAGAGCAGAGCAGTATCCGATGGAGGAGGAGGAGCACTGGAGTCACCACTAGCGAAGTAAAGCGGCAGCATTTGACTGTCACCAAGGAAAGCAAAGCGAGGGAAAGCAAAGAGAAAAAAGGTGGTGGGATTCCCCTCTTTACAGGCCCCGTAGGTGTGCTGTGCTCAGCTCAGATCAGATACTGGGCAGGGCAGGCTGGCATGCGTGTTGGGCATTACCAAAAGTTAAGCAGCCGCTAGCGGAAGCAAGCATGCATCCACACGCACACCCATCCTACAAACTAGAGCTAGGAGTCAGGTTGGATTGAGTCCGAGTCTTAGCTAGCTTAGCACGGTCTAAGCATGACATAAGCACACCACGTGACGGGCTGTGTTAGGTTGTGCCAGGCCTGAAAAGTCGGTCCGTCGAGCGGCACAACATGGCACGTGACGGAGGCAGTCGGTGGGGGGCAGAGGGGGCCGGGGGAGGTCAAGGGAGGGGGCACGACCGAGAGAGGAGGCGGTGGTTGGGAGAGGGGCGAGGAGCAATGGGGTCGGGGGAGGAAAAGATCGGCATGAGCAGAAGAAGAGCTAGAAGAGAGAGAGAGAGGAGAGGAGAAAATGAGTGGAGCCGGCTGGCCGGTCGGGAAAGAAAGGAAAAAAGAAAAAGAAAAAGAACATAGGGAAGGGAAGGGAAGAGAACAAAAATAAAATTAGGCCAAATAAAATTTTACAAATTAACTATTGCTAAATCTAGGAAGCGTCGCTAAAAGCGGTGAATCGTAGAAATCTCACCACATAATTGTTCTTCGTAATTAAATAACGATAGTCGAATCATGTGTGTACTAAATACGAGAAAAGCAATGGTATCAAGAAGGAATAATTTATTTGAGTAACCCCAAGACCTAATATTCATCATTATGTTTATATATGCATCTATTTAATCACGTTTAATTGATAAATGGCCAGAAATCAATAAAAGGCAGAGCCTACCTCGTAAATAAGCCACACAGCCTCACACTAAGAAAATAACGTCAAGCGACGAGTATCATATAGAAATTAATCTTGATTACCCTGCCTGAAATTATGCACGCATGTATATAGATACAAAATATTGGTTAACACCTTAATACATTATACATACATAACTTATTGGGCTATACTTTCATTACACATATGCAAACACAAGGTGCTTGACCGAATGACGCTATCTTTCACTACTACAGAAATTCTATTACTAGACGCAACATCACAGACAGTTTCACAAAACTGTCTGTGATGCATACTATGACAGATGATTTTAATTAGAGACCGTCTATGTTGCTGCCATTACTAAAAACCGTCTATAAATATTTAATATCACAAATGGTTCATAGTAAAAACGGTTTGTAAAGTATCACAAACGGTTTTTGCGATGAACCGTTTATGGTACTACCAAATATCACAGACGGTTTTTAGTTTGAACCATCTGTGAATTATCATAGATGGTTTGTATTATAAACCGTCTGTGGTAATTAAGTCATCACAGAGTATTAAAAACCGTCTGTAATAATCCCATTATATTAATTGCACCGCGCAGAACCACGGACGATATATACCCTCTGTCTTGAATTACAGATATAGGCTGATGTTTTGAGCTAGAGGCAAGACTTTTAGGCTATTTGGTGAAAGGAGACTATTTGGTAAGAGTGATTGAAAATTCATCAAGTTCTTGATTACCCTATATATGGTTAGTAATGTAATTTTTTTATTATATCAAAATTTAGATCAAACTTTTAGTGACTAAAATTGAAGATGATTTACATCTACTTGGCCGTACATGATCAGTTCCCGTCATGTGAGCATGCCCAATTGCTCATAATTGTTGGTTATAATTGGTTTCTTACCTGGAAAATAGCTGTTATGTTAATTAAGCTACCAAAGCCTCAATGCATGTGGAATATATGTAGTATAGTAATTAATTAATTTAATATTTAATACTAAATTGTTATATATACGTAACATAGGATTGAAGCTGGATGTATGCCGCGAACCGTGTGAGTGAAGAGTACATTAATGGCGTATCTGTTTTTTCAAGAGCTGTCGAGGAGGATATGTTGAATAAGGGGATGGAATATATGTACTGTCTATGCATTGATTGCGAGAATATAAAGATATTTAAGAACCGAGAGTAGATTGAAGCGCACTTGATTTAGATGAGTTTCAAAAAAGGATATACGTGTTGGACCAATCATAGCGAAGAGGAGATTACATAGTAAGGTAGTAATAATGATATCGCTGGTGAAGTTAATGATATGCCGCCGGATGATGTTGATTATGGTTCGGATTCGGATAGACTGCACAATGACAATCTGGATCAGATGCTTTGTGATGTAGAAAAGAACTAGGATGAGAGAGAGTTTGTTAAATTCTAGGGCTTGATGGAGGACTCAGAGAAACCTTTCTTTACGTGCTGCAAATCAAAGTACACGAGATTGTCAGTCGTGCTTGAACGGTTGAAATTGAAGGCAAATAACGGTTGGTCTGACAAGAGTTTCACGGTGCTGCTAGGTCTTTTAGTAGACATGCTTCCAGAGGGAAATGAGTTACCTAAAACCATGTATAAAGCCAAGAATGTTCTTTGTCCATTGAGAATGAAAGTAGAAAAAATACATGTATGTCCAAACGACTGTATCCTCTACCGTAAAGAGTATGCAAACATGCATGTATATCCGGTGTGTAACGCATCCCAATACAAATGTAAGAATCAATCAGATGATAGCGAGGGAACAAAGGTGAAGAAAGGACCTGCTACTAAGATGGCATGTTATCTTCCTATAATTCTCTGTTTGAAGTAGTTTTTGCCTGTGGCTATGGCAACCGACATAGCACCTGGCCTGTGACTCTCTGCATTTATAACATTCCTCCTTGGTTGTGTATAAAGTGGAAGTATATTTTGCTATCGACATAGCACTTGGCTTATGACTCTCTGCATCTATAACCTTCTTTCTTGGTTGTGTATAAAGTGGAAGTATATTTTGCTGTCGACACTTGTTGATTTCTACGTTATAAGCAATACGAGATTAGGTTTAATGACAGCATCCGAGATACCTGTGTAGGTTCCACTGGATTTTAATTATAATTATACCACAATAAAATAAGTTAATATACCTTGATTGTCGAAAAAAGAACAAAACCAACTTCACAGTTATCGGCTAATTAATCGATACGTAAATATATTTCTTACATATATAACTGTATTGTAGTCTTTCTTCCCTTCCAATGACAAAGACTAACTTTGTAGAATCACATAGGTCGTTCGCCACGTACGTTGCAGAGGTACGCAAATCGAAGGGAGTGGCCAACGCCCTACGACATGTTCAAAATTTTTTGGTATTCGCTAGTACACATTAATCCTATATAACACTTCGTAGTAATGTCTCTTGAATTAACAAATTTTATTTTTGCAGTGCCACCAGCAGCTGCCAAACAACACCTGTGAATTCTATGTTTACCGCCATATGCAACTACTACTCTATTCCTTGAAAATCAGCGATCCTCAAGTTTATCAATTTAGCAATAATTATTTCATACTTATCAAGTTATATATGTACGCACGACATTGATATTCCTATCGATAGGGTGCACCCATTCTTACAACTGTGTTGGAACAGGGCGAACTCGCACAAATTTGAAGAGAGTGTGCGTATTTTTTGGTGTCTAAAGTCATAAAAACAGATGGAGAGTTCTACAATATAAAATGAATTCGATTGGAATAAGATTAACTTTAATTGTACATGTGTATTTATTAATGGATATTTTATTTTATTTTAATTAATTGATTTGCGAAATAGATGGCTTTGTTTCTGAAATGAATGAATGTGAATTGGATGTATATATGTGCTGATCTGCTTGTTTCAGAGGGCATGACTAGCAATTCCTGAGGCTAGCCAATAAACAGAAATAGATTTAGGAAAAGAAAAGAATATCAGAAAACCATTTGTAATATGTAAGTGTCACAGACAGTTTCAACTACAAACCATCTGTGATAATAACTATCACAGATGGTTTGCAGTTAAAACCTATGTGATATTTACATCACAAACGGTTTGAAAGCCGTCTGCGATGACCTCCTTTATTACTGATCCATAAATTCAGACGGCTCATGAAACCGTCTGTAATGACATTTTTCAACCGTCTATGATAATGTTTTCTATAGTAGTGTTTGTTCTTACATACAACTATTGCTAATTGTATTATTTTTTCACTCTGTTAGTTTGAGATTTAACAGATATAATAGCAGTTCCAAACTTTAGAACCTTCCTAACATGAAGGCTAGCATATTGTATACTTGCCATTTCCACACTATCTCTGGTAGACTCTTAGTATCTATACAAATATACAACAAACAATATGGTCTCATTCTATATATGTCTACATTTAGCAAACGCACATATACGCAACAAGATTAGTATATTGTACGTATGTTATTACTTTTCCCCTGAAATATTTACATACACATGTTTTTATACAACGAATTCAGTTTTGACTAATTTTTAACGAGGCGGATAAGAGAGAAAGGAAGATGGCAACCGCCGCCACCATCGTCACCGTCGCCTTCGTCGTGTATAGTTACTTCAGGCTGAGCTTGAGCTAACACGGTACGAACGCCGACACGGTGAGCTTTGGACCGTACTTGGGCCTAACTAGAAACAAGACAGGCTGGCACGGCACGGCATGATGTGGTGACTGGACCAAACCGACACGACATAAAGTGATCCGAAACATGGTGGACCTAGACGGTGCCGGCACGGCCCAACTCACAGGTCTACTACAAACACCAGCCAGTGCACACAGGAACAGTTACTACCTGCGGGCCTTTTTGATCGAACCATGCAGCAGAAATCCATGCATCATTTTGTTTGAACAGTTCGGGGCTGAGGCATGGAGGAGCGCCAAACAAACAGATGAGTACTCACCCAGGTTGGTTCTAGTTATACTGAAATAAATAGCACGTGACGAAAAGCAAAAGGAATATATATAGTGGGCTAGATATATCTTAAACCTTGTATCCGAACTCAGATTAATAAACAAACGAAACTTTTTAAGTTCATACAACATGTTTTTACAACACCTATTGGAAACCGATCTGACCTGCAGCATACAATGGCACGAGTAGATGACACGAACTAAAAGAGAGGCGCGGTCACTGTTCCTATGAATGCTTAATGCTGTAACATGCTACCACCTAATATGCTTTTTTTTCTCTCCATCTCCTTGACCTGCAAAAAAAAGAGGACAACATCGGACTGAGCAGCGAATGGAAGGCGGTTAAGCAGGAAGAAATGAAATCCAATTACCTCAATGGTTATACAGCACCTTCAACAGGAGGGGAGGAACACCCTATTCACTCTTTGATGCGCCCTGCCCAGGCTCATTTCCTGAAGCAGCAGCTGGGAAGTCGGTGAGGCGAAAACTGACAAGGGCTGGTCCAAGCGCACTGATTTTCCCTGCACCTGCAAACGCTGCCTCAGCATCCATGTGCCTCTTGAAGATCACCTGAGCATAGTTGGCATTGTTTGCAAACTCTGTCCTGGCTTCGTTGACAGGACCATATTGACTGAAGATCTTGATAAGGTCACTGCGTGACGGAACAGCACTTGGCCTGCTGAAGTGCATCACTAGTCCAGCAAGCAAGGAGTTTTCCATTTCTTCAGCATATTTGGTTTCAGCATTTAGTTGGGGTCCGTTTGAGACACTCGGCTTGGTTTCAGCCTTCGGTTGCTTCCCATTCTCTGAATTACCTTCAACACTTGGTTCCTCTGCATTCCCCAGAGACACTGATGACTTCTTGGCGACTTCCTTAACAAGGTGTGCCTTCTTGCTTGTTCTGCCCTTGCCCTTGTCTTTCTTCTTTCTGAGACTAGATAGCGCTTCCTCCACGTTAATGAGAATGTCAGCCCAATAATCGTCCTGCATATGATCAGCCAAGGGCTGTTCTGAAGGAGTGGGCTCAGTTCTGGTTGCCTTCTCAGGGATCTCCTCATCAACATGAGAACTAGAAGCATAGGAGTTAGTGTTGGCTGCCTTCTTGGGTATCTCATCGTTGACATCAGAACTGGAAGCATAGGAGTTCTTTCTAAAATCAGTAAAGAAGTTGACACTTGTTGGGGCAATTTTCTCTCTCTTCTTATTATCACAAGCTGCTAGAGAAAGCTGTGACAGCATTTCACCACAAGACAGAGAGTCTTCTGTCAAGGCATCTTTCTTGCCCTTATTCACCTTCCTAGAATGCAGAGACTTGTCTGCAGTAGTTACTTGACTGTGTTTAGCCCTGCGTGATCTTGTCTGAGATGCTGCACCATTAGCTTTGAGATCAGGAGGTGTCTGTGACTGTGACTTCTGCCCAGCAGCTTTGTGCATCAATTCTCCATTCTTTGTGCACTTCTTACGAGAGGGAGGCTGTGACTGGGAAGACAAATCCCCCAATGTGTTGAGCTTCTTTCTTTTCCTAGTCTTCACTGTATCCTTCGAATCACGACCAGGATCCTCAAGTTTCTCAGTTGGTGCATCCAAAGAACGTTTCCCTCGAGCCTTGCTCTCATCACCAGGTGCAGAATTAGGCCTACCTGTCTCTTCCATAAGTTCAGAAAGGTTCTTCTTTTTCCTACCATGTTCTGAGATGGGCGCTTTCTTAGTTACTGAGTTTTCACCACACCCCGACCCTTTCTTACCAGGAGGAACAGAATCCTTGGCATAGTCATCTCCAACTCCATTCCCATCCTCTGTGCTTTTATCCTTGTGTGCAGAGCTTGATCTACGCCCCAGCTTGTTCTCCTTGGGCAAAGCAGCACCTATGTTTTTCCCTTTTGAGGTTTTACCACCGTTATCCTTTCCCAGCCCTTTCAAACCCTCCAAAGCATCTTCAATCTTGTGCGTGGATCTTAGCCTACGCCCTGATTTTCTCACACCCAAAACATCATCCACAGACTTCTCGTCCGACATTTTGCTGCCACCAACTGTTTCAAGTTCATCTGCATATTTGGAGGCGTCTTTCTTATTCTTCGCTGAACTCTTCCTATGCTTTGACTTCCTTTCCTCATTCAATGTATCACCTGTTGCCCCTCTACTCAGCATAGAACTGTCCTCATCCATGGCATCTTTCTTTGCAGGCTCTGGTAGAGCCTCTTTCTTGCGCAATGAGTTCTCACCACGCATTGACTTCCTCTCCTTGCTTGGAACATCATCCCCACCGCTTTTCTCCATCCTTTTCCTCTTTACGTGTGGGATCGCCTCCTCAATCCCCTCAAAGATCACAAACTCAGGGAGGTCCCTTGGACCCCTCGATCGATTGAATGCCCTCAGCTGCGCTCTGGCGGTTGCAAGGTCAAGACGGTTTGCACCAGCCAGTGGATTCTTTCCCAGTGCTGAAATATAATCAAGAAATGGCTTACCATGAAACGTGTCCCTCATGTATGCAGCGTCTACCATGGCACCATAAGCCCCTTCCCGGATACCAGAATTCTCAATCTCCTGCTTCTTGGCAACGCTGGTAGCAAAGCAAGCGCACGAGAGGCCAGCCTCCACGCGGCGCCCAACCTCTTGCAGCGCGGCGTTAATGGCGGACACGAAGCCGGACATGGTGCTCTGACCGGCGAGGCGCGTGAAGTTGGTGCGGAAAGGGAGCAGCGCGGAGGCGTCGCTCCAAGCGAAGGTCTTGTCCCAGAAGTAGGCGACGAGAGGGGCGCCCGCCCTAGCGTGCTGCAGAGCGAGCTCCGAAGCGTCGGCGGCGTCGAACACCTGCCCCGGCCACCACGGGTGGCTCCGCACCTTACCCCAGACCAGCTCTGGCGGGGCGAACTCGCGGCGGCCCCCCTCGTCCTGAAAAGCGCAGTCGTAGCGCGCGGGCGCGCCGTCCTGCTGCTCCTGCTCCTGCGGCGTCTCCTGCTGCTGCTTGGGTCGGCCACGGCGAGGGCTCCTAAGAACCTCCTCGACGTCCGGGTGCATGACGCGGAGGCGCGACGGGCGCGTGGAGGTGCCCCCCTTGCCCCCAGGAGCGTTCTTGGAAGCTTTGGCGCGCGAGGCCATGGTGATGCGGGAGGGCAAGAAAGAAACTAAACGAAAAGGGGTTAGGTTACGGCTTGCTCGGGTGGTCTGAGGGGAAGAAAAGGGACGCTTTTCTTTTCCCTGAGGTTCGAAAGAAAAGGGTGGAGCGGAGCGGGGATTACACTTACGGAGGCGCTTCCCGGATGGGCTTGGGACGAAGAGGTCGCCGGAGATCTCGCCGGAGGCGGAGATGGAGAGTGGGGAATTGGAGGGGTGAGTTTGGAATAGATGCCAAAAACACCCCCTCCCCTTTATTAGACACGGTCCTACTCCTATCTGAATGGGCCGACCAGACCACGGTCCGGCACGGACCTGATTCATCGTCACGGATTGTTTAGACTATCAACCTAAATAGATCGTATCATGTTAACCTATAGACTAAGATGATAGCTCTAGCACGATCTAAAGAGGGTTCGTGTTACGCCAAACCAGCACAAGCTCGTCTCACCTGACAGGACAGTAGGCATGGCTAGCATGTTCAGTTCGGCTAGCTTATTTGGCCCAAAAAAATTTAAAAGAACGCAACAGTTTAAAAAATGTATAGAATTTAAAAAAGACACAATAAATTATAGAAAAAAGACAAGATAAATTGTATAAAAATGTATAATAAATTATAGAAACATAATAATGAGCTTTATTAATGTTTAAATGGCCACCACATTAAAAACTTTGCCAAATAAAAAACTCAACTTGAAAAAACCTTGGCAAAGAAAAAGAGTATAGCCAGTAACTCAGTATTATAGGTAAAAAATAAGAAAAAGTACAATGTCTACATGGATGCTCTAAGAAGCGTCAGTGTCATGACTACCTTAGCCGTCGTCTAGATAGAGATTATTGAACGCATGTTCCAATTTCGTATCCACCACGTAGTGTAGAGCTCACACATCAGCTTGTTCCCAAATTTTTACTGTGAAAAGTACATCCACCATATCACTTGTGAGACTTATTCTTCTCTCCTTCACTATTTTTTCAGAAAAGACTGAAAGCAGACTTAAAAGAAACCATTGAGATAAGAACGGTTAACACATCCCGTATTAATATGGATAACATCGGATATGTTAGCTTGTGTTTGTGCTACTAGTCTAAAATGTTGAAGTTCCATATATGGTGAGACATAGGATTGCTGTCCAGAAAGATTAATAGCTCCTCACAGGCCCTGATATGGATTGCTCCAGCACTTGATAATGTAAAGCTTGATCTTTCGAAGGATATTGGTGCACCAAAGATTTTGCTACATATATTTATCTTCTTATCTGTGGTGGGTGCTGGTGAAGGTTGTTGCAAGAGAACTCCCTGAAACTTATGCTTGTACTTCTAATAAACTTCAGACAATTGTGAACGAACAGCTGTAAAATAGTTAGAATAATATATCCCTATAGATTCACCTATAATTGAAAGAACATTAGTGAATCATGCAATTTTAGCTCTAGTAACTAGAATAAATGTAAATGTGTATAAGTTCGGAATCTCGTTCCAAAATTTTAAGTATTTAGTTTTTATAGGGCAGACAACCTTTCGTACCACTATGCCATTTTCATTAGATTTCAAGTGAATGATAATCGCAAGAATATAATGCATAATTACAAAAGATGTTTGTACAGTACACTCCAGATAAAGTAACAGTGGATTCATAAAAGAGTTTAAGAAATGTTAGTAACTTTTTAGCAATATACCAGTGCTTCTCAGTCATTAGGGTGTGGCTAATATAGCTATGATAGTGTGTGTGAATAAAAATAAAAATATGAGCTTATAGAGTAAACAATATTGTAGCATGAGATAAGTTTAGTTCCACCATAATGACATGTCCATACTGAACTTTCATGGACGTATACCCATCACAATGCAGTAGGATTTATATGTTGCAATTTGTTGGTTAGAATTACTTACAAAAGAAATTGTATCGTGAAAAAGCTTAAAGATATGGGTCCAACCTCTTCAAACCACATTTAACTATATGATTAATAATATAGCAGGGGCATCACTGATGTAGCGAGAAGAATTCAGCGTATGTACTAAATAAGAATGGGAATATCCATTACCCTAGAGTTTGTTGTAGCATTGTTTAGGGTAATTGCAAAAATTTTATTTGTAAGACTAAAATCTTGCATGACTTTGATAATACATTCTATTATATTCTCACCAATATATGCTACTTCAATTAGTTTGAAGCCCAATATTCTTTTTTCCAATATCTAATCATCACTTACATAATGAGAGACTACACTAAGATAATCCTCCCTAGACCGATCACTCTATATGTCCAAGGTCAAGGCTAATGAAAATATGTAGGTTTTAAAGAGTTCTTTAATTTTATCATGACCATTATTGTAGTATTTAATTAAATCTCTAGTTGTTGTTTGTCTAGAAATGTGAGTAAATATAGGATTATAAGCAGTTCTAATGTACTTTTCGAATACATCTAACACACTAAAGTTTAAAACAAGATCTTGTGGGGCAATTAAATGGGCTAAAGATTCTCGAGCTACCTCAGGATTATATTGTAGCTGTGTCTGCCTCATGGTTATGCTTTGTTTTTCTTTACATCTTAAGGCATATCTGTGCTAGTGCCCGATTCCATCTGAAGACTTTATAGACAATTCGTGGTGACTTTATAGACAATTGAAGACTTCACAAAGATTGCTTGTTTTGAGTGTGGCTGAATGAGGGGGTATGATGCCTATTTATACAAAATTTTTGAGATATTTTTAAAATTTTTTTGTAGTTTTAAACTCATAAACAGCCACAAAACAATTATAGATTTCAAAAATCATCGTTACTCCGTGCTAAATAGGCCAAACAGGTCATGCTCATCGTGCCGTGCTCGGGCCAAACGTGCCTAACAGTCACATTTTCGTGCCAAATAAATCGTGCCCACCAAGTAAAGCATGCCTATCGGGCCGTTGTGCCGCATGGGCTGTGCCCTGCCCGATATTATGCATGTCGTGCCGTGCCGACACACTGGGCCAGGGTGGGGGCTAGGCGCGGCGCACCCCCTCGTGCCGTGCCGACTTGGCCTGAAGCGTGTTGTGTCGTGCCATGCCATGGACTATGTCTACAGTACCAAGCTATAGGCCGGCTTGCTAGGCGCAATCCATTTGGACACCTTTAGGACTAGCCAAGAGATTTTTTTCCCTTCTCTGTCTACTGCTTGCACTTGAGTTGAGTGCTCTACTTTTTCAATTTTTACCCTATGCTTCTCCTTTATTTTCGAAAAGCTTGGACAATGAGGCCTTACACGGAAACGTGGTCCCTCTGTTGTTCAATTCCTTTGCCAAGTATTCTTTTTTGGTGGTGTCTAGAAAGCACTTAGTTTATAGTTCGGAGCACTCAGATTGTTTTGAAGGGGTGCATACATGGAAGAAGGAGGATTTGAGTGTTTTTTGTGATTCAGGGCATTCACATTTTTTTAGAGGGTGTGCATACACGGAAAAAGGGGGATTTGAGTATTTTTTATGGTTCGAGGCACTTATATTTTTGGAGGAAGTGCATGCATGGGAGAAAAATCTAAGTACTTTGAGTCCAAAAAAAACACCCGAGTGTTGTTTAGCACCTTTTTTCTTTTTTTTATTCTCCCGAGTAAAAGGTATTATTTGCTGTTCGTGCACATCATACAAGGATATATATGTAGTATATGGATAACTTTTTTTTTACAAAAGATTCAGATTTTTGTTTGCATGAAGGTGAAAATAAAATGTAAATGCTAAACAATTGCACACAAGCGGCGCAAATCATTGTGATAGAATCGTGTTCAAATGTGTGTCTGGTTGTACCGCGGATATGAATTCACCTAGGAAAACATTAATTAATACCTCTAAAACAAAATGTAGAAGATATGTATTTGGAATACCGAAATGAATTTGTCCGCAAAGATAGCGGGAACATACTTTTCTTGTAATCTTCGTCCGCCCCTTTAAGAAATTACGTACAGTTGCTTTCATCTCCGTTTGCATCCAAAGGTACTACTTCTTGCTTTCATCTCCGTTTCTGCACAGCGTATTACTTACTGTTTTCTTAGCGTTCATACAATGGAATCCCTGTCGCCTTAAGATGTTATTCTCTTTTGGAATCACACACGAATGCAAACCCTTCATGCTTTTTCTTATTGCTCCTTTATGATTTTTACATTCTTATTATTAAAAAAACAGATTACAGTGCGATTTCGTGAAGAACTTTCTTTCGTCTTTAATACGTACTTTTTCTCCATCTCCAATTATTTGCTGCACCTTTGTATTTCCTTACTGCTACAATATCATTGTTGTTATTGCTTTGATATATTTGGGTTTTTTTACTGTTCTACAGGAGTGTTTTCAAAGAGCCTTACAGTCTTAGAGCGCTCCATTTAATTTACTTTCTACGTCTTCTGTTCGTTCTATTCATAAAAAACTTTCCTTCATCTTCTACTTACACAATAGGTCTCTTTTTTATAATTAATCTCACAATTGGTCTTCTGAGACGGGATTTATATCCTTTTTTGTTCTGCGTAATTGTCTATATAGAAAACTTTTAAAATTTTACCATTCTCTAAAATAGAATACAAACAGTTTTTCTCGCTTACGTAATAGCGACATTTATATACTTTTGTGTTCTCCGCGTTTACTTATGTGCAGATCCTTCCTATTTTGTACGCCTACATTCTATATAGTTACTAATTGTTTCCCTAAAATGTTCTCACTTTCCCCACTAAATACAGCGCTACTCCTTCTGTTTACTGTTCTTACCTTCTCCCTTTTTGGTTCCTTCTTCTATTCTCTTATTACCATTTAATAATCGCTTATTATATATTCCTTCCATTACCTGCTTTCTTAATTCCTTACCGATTTTTTCTTCCTTTTGTTTAATGCTACCTTCTCTTTCTTTTTTAAATACAGGTGTTATTCTGCGTTCGACTACCACTCTACATCATCACTATTGACCGGCTTGTATATCGCTTAAGAATCGCTATCTCAGTTCATTGTTTTACTGCTTCATTTCCACACCGTCTCGGTTAGTCTTCCTTCTGGTAGTTATCTTCTTTATGTACTTAATTTCCTCTACATTACTTATTCCTTTCGTACTATGTATTGTTTACATTTCTTATTGCTTCTATGCTCTTCCTATGCAATATTCCTACACCAATACTAAATTCAACCCTTGTTTCGACTCTCACTATGTTCTCCATTAGTTGCAGCAATACACTTCGTCCTAATACTATCTTGCCTCTACAAATTGTTTATCCAGTTTTTTTCATGTCTAAACCTTTCGCTTCTTACAGTATTTTCATGATCCTACCATTTCTATTCTATTATTATGTTTTATATATTACATTTATTTCCCCTCTTTTTATACCTATCATGTTTCCGCTTTTAGATTAGATAGTAATTAATAATCTTCTTACAAATAATTTTCCATCTGTGTGCACCTATTTCTCTCTCTAATAAAACTTTTACTCATGTACTAATTGTTTTTCTTATACTGTTACTTGTTTACATTTATCATTTCTTCTATGCTTTCGTTACATACTACCTTTGACCTATTATTCCTAATTCAATCAACGCTTTTTACCATTGTTACTAACCACCCTATGTACCATCTAGACATTATCATATTAATTCATTGTCCTCAGCCTTTGTCTCTGTACCATCTTAATTAGTTCTTTTAATAGCTACCTTCTTTCTACACTCAATTCCTTCTACAGTAGTTACTCTTCTTGTATCACAAATTGTTTACATACTCTATAGAATCTGTGGTCTTTTTGTGTACTAATCTTCCGCCTGTAATCAACGCAGTTTGTATTTCAGCAATTAAAACGTTCTCCGCTAATTACAGACACAAACTACATACTCACAGCATGTTACGTCTGCAGATTGTCCATTCACCTTTATTCATATTTAGCCCCCTCTCTTTTAATACAACATAGTTTATCATAACCGATTACCAAACATTAATTACAACAGATTACTTATGTTTAAACTCATTTTATCTCAAATTTTCGTTATTAAACAGATGGTTCACGTGGTGCATTCGAAAGCAGAAAACCTACCAGGCTGGCCTGCACAATTGTGGGAAATGCAACAATACCTAGGAGCTACCAAACAACATAGACCCATTTTTCACTCAGTTGATCAGTATATCAGAAATGAAAGATATGAGTGAAAAACATGGGTAACTTTGGAGCCATTGCCTATGCGTCCTGATAAACGTCAACAATTCTACGGCAACAGAATCAAAGAAAAAGATGCCGTATAGGACGCCGTCAGGAAAGCAATACATTACCTCCGACGCTATTATGATGTAGAATTCAGCAGATCCCCATATGATCTAATTCCCTAGATAACACATCAAGGCATCTATTTCTCCACCCCAAGACTCACAGAGGGTGATGATCCACGCCTAAAAGTGGCATCACAGCACATTGTTTACCAAGAGGCATTATATTGAAGAACACTAGATGAAAACGAGCTCCACATATCCCAACAAAAGATAAGACAGCTCACACAAGATCTCCACCGTTTCCACATGATCGAGGTAGGCGAAATGTCAGATTGTGCAGAATCCCCCAATGTTCCCACCAACGCTCAACCACAACAGCAACAACGCAGAAGACTAACCGCTCGAGAGTATCGTGCCAAATTCCATCCATATACATTCAGAGCAGCACTACCACCACCACCAGCCAACAACTAGATGCAACAAACTCTTGATCAACTTTTCGGTCTTAGATAATCGTACTAACATAAACACTTTCTGTCAGCCACAGTGATTGTTAACTTAGTATCATCCGCTTATCATCCTTACGCACTTACACTATTTCCTTCCTGTTTCTTTGTTGAACATTTGTTACTCATTGCATATTACTATTCTTGCAGCAGTTGCTTCACCAATTACAAGACCAACAGCAAAACTCAACCCAACAGTTAAACACATTATCAAAGCGACAAATAAAAGATACGTATATATTATATAGCAATTACTTTTTTGCAGCCTATTACACTGTATATTCTATAGTTATGTCATTACTACATCAACTTCAACGAAAAACAGTGCCTTTTTAGATACCTATAACCAAACGATAATTATACTGCTATCAGACCATTAGACTAGAATATTTAATACCAAGTTCCTGCCTACCACCTCCCAAAGCACACCAGTTATTGCTCCACTTATTATGCTGCTTATTGGTACATACTCAAATCTACTACATCACGTATTCTCCAGAGATAAACATAAACCAACTTCTATCACCAAAGCTACCACTATTTAGTAACTCTCAAATAGAGATACCACTATGCTAACGAATATGAACCTGATTAAAAAACTCTTCACTTTTGTCATACTCTAGAACATATACTAACTTCTACAAAAAAAAAACCATGTGCTACCTAACTGTTTTAAATTTACCTATGTATTATATTTCCCATTACAGTTATTAATACACCTTGTTATTCATACTCTTCCTTTTAGTAATATAAAAAAGCAAACCCAACATAACACATTTCATTAAATACATTTGCTCTCTACAATATGTTCACTAATTTACACAAAAAAATTACCAACATAGATATATTAATAATAATAAAATTTTTACACAAACTAACCTGCGTGACGTTGCGCCACGCACACGTAGCTAGTTATTCAATACAGAATAGGATTGCGGTAGTTTTACCATGTGCCTCCCCTTTATTTTAGAAAAGTTTCTTCAGTGAGGCCTCACATGGAAAACGTTATGGCTCTATTGTTAAATTTCTTTGTTGCATGAAGGTGAAAATAAAAATGTAAATGCTAAACAATTGCACAGTGGCGGTGCAAATCTTTGTTATAGAATGCCTACCTCTGGTTTGTTTCGTTCGTTCGTGTTGAATCAAATGTTTGTTTGTTAACTTGCAGAGTTGCTTTCTTTCTTTGAAACAAGGCTAGCAGAGTTGTTTTCATAGTTGCATATTTTTTTGTTCCAGCCAACTGCCTCCATATGAAGACAGATGTTGATGTGATCATAGGTGATTCCACTCTGGTACGTGGTGTTGAAATCAAAGTATTATCTTCTCGAAGGCATTAGGCAGATTACATCTTTTTTTTGCACAACGTGCTTCTCATTGCGTAGTCTCTCTTTTAAGAATGTATCTCAAATGTCATAATAGGGTTGCCTTCTCTTTACATGCAAGAAATTTGAGTGTAATTCTATATGCTGAAAACACAAAATTAGTTTTGCAGGCAGTTCTGTATAAAAAAACGCTGAACATGCACCCTCATCCAAACACCCCTAATTTGTATTCTTGTTCTAGGAAAAAAAATCAGCGTACGACCAATTCTTTTTAGCTTATGATTTATAGATTTCTGCAAAACGGATTTTTTTTGTATTTTTTGAGATCAGGTCTACTAGTCAATATTAGTACACACTGTACTGACTTTAGCTGTATGGATTAAAATCATATACGATTATTTTTCTTTTTATAATTTTTCTCGTAAATAATTAAAATTTAAAAACTATAAGTCGAAAAACATAAGACACAGGACAAAAGAACCCCATAGCATTGACATGCTCCTATGCAAAGTGCTAACAGCATGATTTGAAATCTTTAGTCAACGTGCACCCAACAAGCAGGAATTACGACTTACGAGGGGCTTTACAGCAAGAACTAACCGGGTGGGGGTCAAAAGAAGGGCAGAAGGTTGTGTGGGAAGGCTGCAGATTTCTGATGCCTCGGCGGCGGCGGCTGATTTAGGCACTTCTCGTTTCGATTTGAACTTTTAATTTCTGATTTTTGGTTCTTAGTTTATTAATTTTATCTTTTAATTTTGTAGATTTTTTGTATTTCTTTGCATTGTTAGTGATGGGTTAACTTGTTTTTTTCTATTTTTAATTTTTTCAAATTTAATTAAATACCGGCGGTTACAATACAAAATAAGTTAATTATAGTGAAAAAACTACAGGCTACCCAAAAAAAAAGTCAAGTTGAACTGCTAGATTTAGGTAACCTCAGTTTGGCGTTGGCTTATACCTTTTTTTACTGTAGCTGGTTTATTTTTTACTGTATCTGAGTTAGCTTATTTAGCATAATTAAATTTAAAAAAAATATAGAAATAGAAAAAATATTACACGGACAATACTAAGGAATACAGAAAAAAGAAAAAAAAGAAAACCTAAAAAATCTTTAAAAATCAGAAAAAGATAAAATTACTAAATAGTGAAAAAAAACAGAAACCGGAAGTAGATGATGATTTTAAACTAACTTGAGCATAATTGATCTGAGTGGAGTAGTGTACTACAGTACACCACCTGTGCTCCCAGCTAGCAAAACTTGGGACTCACCAGTCGCTACTCTTTTCTTTTTCTTTTTTGGTTGAAACTCAAACTATGGATAGGGACACTTGAAAAAACAGACACTTGAGCTCCGGCACCGAGTACGGCTGGGGTTAGGGCTACTCCTCGTGTACTACGAATATGGCTGGGATACTACAATGCAATGCTACTCTTTATCTTTTGGTTGGGCTACTCCTCCTACCGCGGTTTATCTACTACTACGCTAGTATCTAGCTACAGAGTGATCTCTCTTTCTTTACGCCGGCCAGTCGCAGATCAGGTCAGGTCAGATGTTCGGAGGGACAAGCTAGAGAGATGCAGAGAATGGCTGCTGAACTGAACAACGCTTCAGACTTGCTCTCGAGAGAGAACCAACCATCATGCAGATGTATGGAGTACACATCAACCAAAGAAATGGCACAAATCGAGACCACCTGTCTCGCCTGTTTACATGTAAACATGAACAGCAAACCGATCAACGATATGGTCTGGTCTTTTGTAGCAATAATAATAAATCGAATTAACTTGCATAATACTTCTTTCTTATCCTACATCATGCAAACGATCGTAGCTAGTCGCCGAATGGGCCAACGAAACAATGCAAATAATCACTCCATACAAATACAATGCTGACTATTCCCTGCCTTCAACCTGTCTTCATACAGATACTAGCATGCATATCTTCACAAATCCATCAACATATAGTCCACTCCCCTGCCATTTCCGTTTTGTCCCACGAGTCATTTGTTGCTGCTTCCACCATTGCTTTCAATAGCCACCTGCTGCACCTTGGGAGGGCCAGAATGCCGCCTCATCGGCGACGGAGGCGCCATTCCAGCCGGGAAGGACAACCTCTTCTTCACAGAACCAACAGACCCTCCTCCTTTCTCCGGTGGTGTTTCAGCGCCCTCATCAGTCAATGTTGGGCTCTGAAGGCGGGACTTGGCCCTGGCAGACTGCGTCGACGCCATGTAGCTTGGCACCGATGGGGAACCCGACAGGCTCACATCGTCCCGCACGGTAGAGGTGCCAATGCTGTGCCTCCTTGGCCGCTCGGACTGAACACTGAACATGCTCCTTGCGTCATCGTCTCCCTGCGTGCTCAGACCATTCTTCGGTGTAGCACTCTTCTTCCTTGCAAACACCGGTGTTGCCCTACCGGAGGGCGTCGAAGGGGACTGCCGGGAGGTGGGACGGGTTAGTTTTGGAGTGGTCGGTGAGGGCTTATCAGGCTTGGAGTCCCGGCGGTTGTAGGCCTTTGTGATCTCCCCTTCTCCATGGATCAGGCTGGTACTATCCATGGACATGCGGTCAATGTTGCTCTCCTTGTCAGTTGTTCCATTGTGACCCTCCCATGGCTTCGCTGCCATCCATCGCTCCAGCCAACTCCAACCCCACTGCGGGTTGCTTGGATTGACAAACATTGGGTTCGCAGACCTCGAAGTACTCTTCCACTGTCGGAAAAACAGGAATTTACAAAATATTCTCAGCATACCTAAGATTGTGAATGCAAACATTTAACATGACCAAAATTGCAGTGTAATGGATGACTTGCCTGATGGGAAAATGCGTACGCAAGTGCTCTTTCTCTTCTTATTGCAGCCTCTTGCCTGCTTACTAGGCTGGCTTCGATTTGCTCCTTGGATTGCAGGCTGTCATCCCACTGCTCTCCCATCTATTACAATGTATACAACAGGGAAATGTTTAGTACTTACGTTTTCACGTGGTGTGCTTTAATGCTAGAACTAGAAAAGTACGGGTCAGAAAATGGCCACGATTGAATTAAAACAAATAACAAGTTTAAACTGATAAAATCTCAAACCCCTTGTCTAACTATAGTTGTTTTGAATTTCATGAGGTTTTATCTTGAATGGCATAGTTCATTACTGTTTCGAAACTCTGCAAGAACAAAGAGCTAAAAGGACAAACAAAATTCAAAGGATCAAGCTGAAATGGAATAATGGATACTGAAGTTTGCACCATAGTTTTACTCTGCTCATGCCAACTGGGGTTTTGTTAAACCAAAATTTTCTTGTATGAAGTGCAGCAATGGAGCAAACAGGGTCAAATCCTGGGTATTAATTCATACTCTGCAGTACACTACAAAGCCACAATGTTGGAAAGATTTTTGCAGGCACAGACTCCAGCAGCACAGTTGCGTTCAAGTCCATTGTATTTTACCTCCCAATGCTAATTAATTGTTCAGCACAGATGCATTCAGGTTCAACAAATGATATTGCTCCATTCCATATTGTTTTGTTCAACAACACTCATGATTTCAGATTCAGCGTACTACATATGCTACTAGAATTACCCCTAGGAAGTTCAATAAACAGTATGGATGTTTAAAATATTTACTGTAAAAGTCTTGACATGATATTCACATACCCTTAGATTTTCTAGTTCCTGTTTCAACAAGAGCTGGCGTTGAAGAGCCTGGTTCTCCTCAGACATCTTGAGCCTCCTTGACCGTATCTGTGACTGGACTCGCGCTAGAGTCTGCATGCAGCGAAGTGTGCTTGTGGCCTGGCGCTTAACAGAGTTGCCTTCAACCAGTGACTTCAATCTGACCAGGCCTCTTAATGCTCGCAGTGCCCTCCTTGCCTGTATATTTATGGTTGAAAAGGATATCAGTAACTCCCTCAGTATATTCATAGTATTGCTGACAAATTGATACTGTCTATAATAAAAAAGAAAATATGATGGATGTTCTATTAGGATTACAAAATTACCAGTGTCAAGTTGAGATATAAAAAATAGGTTTATCTTTCTGGTACTGCATTGATGGACAAACAACAAGTAACGAAGGACTGTTGCCAGCAGCTCTTGCTAGTTGTCCATGAACATTTTTCTAACATTTAGCATGCATGATTGACTTGTAGGTCCTCGTCCCCCCAGTAGGCAAATACATCAAAAAGAATATATTGATCAGTTAAGGGGGGGGGGGGGGGGTTAAGTTAGAAGTTATAGCATCTGTTATAGGTTACGCAAAGCACTAACACCTAGAGATCAAACACTAGGAGTTGTTGTAATAATTTTACTAATAGGTCTCCCTTTCCCTTCACCTCAATTTAACAACAAGCACACACTCTAACTATAATGGGCAAAATCAGTAAGCAGCTAATACCTAGTGCCTACGGACTAGAACAATAAAAGAGAGAGCAATCAACTATAAATTGCATATTTTGAGCAACAAAGACCTACTAATGAGAACAAGACAAGAAAGGCAGGTCTTCCTACAAATGCAGTCATTTTAATGTTGATGCAAATCACAAGGAATACAAGAACTGGATTTCTCAAAACATCAACAACTGAAAGGATTTGATCCACAGCCAGCAGAAATCAGCATTTTCCTTGCGAATTCGTTCAAGCCGTTCTTCAAAAAAATTTATTGAAGCAATATCACAGTTGTTTTGCATGAGTTCTTATAATACCCACTTTGAAGAAACAAAGTGTATCACAGACATAGTTCCAGATGACAGTAAGGAGCTTGAATCCAAGAATTGCCTTCACATTACCAGGTAACCTCGGAAGGCGGTTTGGATAGTTATTGCTGCAAGTTCCTTGGACATAATAGAAGAAGCCACAACCGCCGCCTGTGGGGCAGCTGGGAGTGCCTCTGTGGCTGTTGCAACATGCTCGCTCTGCTGCTGCTGCTGCTCTTCAATCACTGGGGCTGGGGCTGGGACCTTCCAATCCTCGGTATGGGCAGGTGGGAGGGTGAGAGCTGGTGACACTGAAACATTAGCCTCCAAGGAAACGGAAGGGGTTAGATCCGGCGGGTTTGGTGCACTGGCACCTAACTTCCTCCTCAATTTCTGTTAGATTCAAAAAGCAAAGTTTGAATTTTGATTAGAATTCAGTCCAAATGAGTTCACACAGGAGATGAAATGCGAGACAGAAAGGTGATACATTGGCGAGTAAACCATCGGCATTGCCGCATGATAAACCACAAGAGGGAAGTAGGGTAGAGACATATCAAATTAACCACCATTTTGCAATTGCAAGAGCCTAGATTGGAAGCAATCTACAAATCGTACAGCTCTTGTGTGACTACAAGAGGAAAGGTAGCGTTTTTGTTTTAAGAAGAAGAAAAGCTATCGTTTTCTTTTTTGTGTGTGTTAAGGACCAATTACCAATCAGAATTACTGCGTTTTATATTCCAATTTTTCATTGGGGGTGAAATTGAGAATGATAGTAATCGAGCTGAAAGATCCTAGGAAAATCTAATCTAACTGAGATTTCGGTGTGGGTAATCTGGACAGCAAACTCGTTGCAATTCCAATTTCCAGGAGAAAGAGTCCACCCGGGAGATCAAAGAGCCGACACTAGAAGCAATCGGAAGCAGAAAGAAGAAAGAAAGGGGGATCATGTTATGTATGTAGTAAAAAAAAAGTAGAGTAATACCTCTTCCTTCTTCTCCTTGGATTCGGGGCTGAACACCTTCTTGACAGCACCGAACCACTTGCCCTTCTTCCCCATACCTCCAGATTCCTTTCCTCCTCAAGTAATAACAAGTAAGAGGTGAGGTCTTCTGCACCAAGAAACAGTAGACAGAAGAAGCAGAGGAAGAAGAATATGGAGAAGGCAGAATGTGAGGCAGATCTGCAACTCAAACGGCCAGATCTGTGTGTTGCATCGGGCACAAGGCGCTGCAGTGCAGGAGCAGCAGCAAGAAGAAGAAGAGCGCAAGTCGTCCTGGGCAAGCAAAAGGAAATATTTTGGGTTGGAAGCAAGCACCAGCAGGCAAGCAAGGAAGGGGATGCGTGGTGAGATGCGGATGCGGGCGGCGCGACGAGCAGGAGTAGCGCTAGCAGAGAAGAAATCGGAGAGGAAACCCAGCCTAGCTGGAGCTAGTAGTTACCTGTGAAGAAGAAGAAGAAGAAGAAGAACCAGTAGCACGCAGCAAGGACGGACTGGCAGGCGGCTGCGTGGACCCAACGAACAAAAACCGGACGAGAGGAGAGAGGCCATGCCTTTCTTCTAATAAACACTGTTAGCGTTTAGAACAGTGATGATTTTTAATTTTTAACTAAAATTTTACTATATCTAATTTATTTTTACTATAACTGAATTAGCTTATTAAGTATAATTAAATTTTAGAAAATACAAAAATAAAAAGGCATGCTAACATATCACAGATAATGCAAAGGAATACGAGAAAAAAATAAAATACAAAAATTCGAAAAAACAAAAAAAGCAAAAAGACAAAATTGCAAATAGTAAAAAAAAAGTCCATCGCTGATCGCCACCGTCAGTGTCCAAACACTGAGCGGGGCCTTAATTTTACACCAATCGGATTTATTTACAGTTCTTTTCAAACACTGAAATTTTGTGAGATCCACAGGACTTAATACTACTTACAAAAGTTGCAGAATTAGAACTCTCTCCATACACACACACACACAAAAGAAGGAGGAATTTAGAATGTCTATGCTTGGGATACCTATATATATAGACATATCTTCTGGAACTTTTCTCAAATCCAAAAGCGAGTACCTTCCTCCAAATTAGTGGGCTCGTGCTGCGCGCTCTGCATGTTTCAGCTTTTCGTCGTCCTCGTGTCCGTCCTGCATTCGCACAACACATGTATTATTGCTCCCAAGGAATGAAGAATCATTGAGCTAAATTGTATTATTTCTTAATCATTTTGTAATTTTTAAACATTATTTTCAGATATTGTGTTTAGTAGAAACAATTTATACTTTGGTTTTCGTTATTATAGACTTTACTTTTCCATCAAATAATACTTTTGTAGCTTGGAGAGTTTTTCCTGAAAATCCTGTATCTACCACCGGATGGATAGGAGCCATAAATGTACTAATTAATGTATCTAGTACAGCTACACAATGTGGAGAACGGCAGGAAAAAGAACTGCCTTCTTCAGTGATACAGTTGACAAAACTACAGGTTGACAACATTTCTCGAGGGAAAGCTAGCACATGGCCGGTACAATTTTGCAAATTTTCACTCGTATACTCTCTAGTCATCTAAAATTACGTAATACTAAATCTAAGATTACAACACTAAGTAATGTGTATGTGTTTTTTTGCAAACTTTTACTGTAATTTGTAATTTAATTTGTTCTTGTATTTATAGGATTCATCTAAGTTTACTTTTTTTTTGTCTAGGTTAGGATTTCCCGTCTTTGTATTTTGTAGAGTTCACCAATCTTTTTTTGTCTAGATTTGAATAATTCTTTTTTTGTCTAGATTTGAATAATTATTTGTTTGAATAGAAAATGAGGGGAGTGATGAGAGTGGTTAGATTTTTCATCCAAGGGTTGAAAAAATGACTAGAATTTAGAAAACAAGAATGCTAGGCACTTAATGATCAGACAACCCAAAGTTTTAACAGTTTAGGGGGAAGCTTATTTCGGCTGAAAAAACCGCGTATAGCTTATTTTTAATTATAATTGATTTATTTTACACTGTAACTGATAATAACTTATTTGGTATAATTAAATCTAAAAAATTTAAAAAATAAAAAAATAGATTAGCCTATCACAGATAATACAAACGAATACGACAAAAAATGAAAAGAAAAAAGTTCAAAAAAGGCAAAAATTAGAAAAAAAAATAAAAATAGTGGACTAAAAATTAAAAGCTAAAATCAAAACGAGCAGAGTCATCTAGCGTTTAGTTGCCGGGAATCAAGCGCTGGGTCTTTTTGCTTTTGGTTAGCAAAAGTGATGCGGCACCAGTATGATGAATCTAACAGACACGGTTGCGACATTTTGAGGTGCTGCACCATTCCTCCTTACGTCTTTGACTTGATCTTAATTAATTTGTTACTTATGGGGATTCTGTACTAGTGATATGATATTTTAATAGTAAAAATAAGCAACCGTTACAGCAGCATGTATACGATCGAAGTTATATATTTATACATACTATGTCCTTATTTATATAGACTTTTAGTTTTTTGCTTATAAATAATAATATTTTGCAGAGAAATTTGTAGAGAGAGACACTGTGTACAATTTTAGTTTATATAAATACAGTTGTTGTACTGTGTATTATAATCGACTGGTAGACTATATCTTAAAAAGATACTTTGTTTGAAAACTAATTACTGTAAATAAACATCTTTTAGAAGTTAATATGAACATGGCCTATAAACATCTAGCTTCTCAAAGTGACTACTTCACTTCTGTCTCTCCAAAGATAAGATAGAAGAAGGTCACGGATGTATCACGCACCCCATATCTCTCACTTCTGTCTTATGAATGCATCTTCCTTACTTATTTTAGTACTTACTTTTTCTTGTAAACTACTTTTTTAGTTGTTATTATTTATTTTTAATGGATGAGCCAGGCCTTTGTCCAGCCCACCGTAGATAGAAGCCCGTAGCAACTGCAGCTCTGCAGGCCACGCGTCGTTGCGTCATTGGCCCTGAAGACGTGTTCCCTACAGGCCTGGCCAGGGGTTGTTTTCTTCTTAAATTACTTGGTACTTCTGAAGCGAAATGAAATAGTAAATCTGGCTGGCTGGCTGGCTGTAGGAAGGGATCCAAGGTCGCGGGCGGCGATGGTGCGGCGGCGGCGGGTGGTGCTGCCCCTGGTCCTCCTCCACTGCCTCCTCCACTCCTCCATCGTCTGCGCGCAAGGTTCAGATTAATTTCCCTCTTCCCTTGCCTCCTCCTCTTCCACGGTGACGATCCGTTTGCATTGGCAGCAGCAGCAGCAGCAGCATCTCGCTTCGCTTGCACATCCACAGCCCATCGCTTTACCTTTGACCTAATTCGGTGGATGAATGGCTCGGCCAATTTTGGATGGATGGATCTAGCGAGCAGCTAGGTCATGCCGCTCTTTTCCCTGCAAAAATACAAAGTGTTATCCGTTCTGAATAGGGATTAGGACAGGACAGTTTCGATTTCTAACACTTGGTTTTCATTCCTTACAACTAGCACGCATTCGATTTATCCTTATTATAACAAATCTGATCTTCCACACGCATTCGATTTCGTCGGGATGCAGTGCTAATTCACATGGTAAACCCTAATACACACAAGTTCCTTCAGGATTTAGTTTACCCACCCAAGGAAATACCACCAACCCAACCGTTCCCTAACGCTAATCATATAAACTCTTCATTTATCAAGTCACAGCCAAGGTGCTAATTTTGATGAACTGTGTATTTTGTTTAACCCTTCCTGTTACGTCTACCAAGCATTTTCTGTACAGTTACGTTCCTTCTGCATAATATAAGAAACAAAGATGAACTTTTTCTTTTTTCTGAAAGAAATTGCAGAAGGCCAAGATAATGATCCCTCTACTTTGTTCAAGCGAGCCTCAGAGATGATGAACCTCAGGAAATATGATGGAGCACTTGGTCTCCTAAATGCTGTCTTGGAGGTTGACCCAAATCATTCAGAATCTTACAGGCAGCGAGCATCTGTGCTTCGTCACAAATGCAGGTAAATTATGTTTGTTGCACTTTTTTACCCTCTTCTTTTCAGGTGGCATGCCCATACTTGAATACAAAGCTAATGGCTAGAAATTAGTACATGTTTCAAGTTGTTCCTTCCCATACTCACAAGTAGACAAAGTTCATTATGATTTGGCCTTACTTCAAGAAAGATTAATTTGCTTTTTCAAAAAATAAGGGATACTCGAGTGCTAGTGCAGCATCGGTCCTTCCATATCTGAAAGTATAGTACCATAAAACTATTGTTAAGAGAATATGCCTACGTATACCCTTGTCAGTTTTACGTGTATTTCACATTTCATTATTTCTTCTTCCTCACATGTCTGAATGTGCTTTTCTGAAGTCTAGATACAAGGAAGCTGAGAGCGATTATAACAAATACCTGGAGCTAAAGCCTGGGACTGCTTCAATGGAAAAGGAATTATCTCAGCTGCTGCAGGCTCAAAATGCATTAGAGTCTGCTTATGACCAGTTTTATTCTGGAGACTTTTCAAAAGTCCTCGAATACGTCAACAAAATTGTGCTTGTTTTTTCTCCAGGTTGCTTAAAGGTATGTATTTCATGGGATGTGCATAACTAGGAATTATTGCAAGCAAATATTTCATGTAATCCTGTCTCAGTAAGCTGCAGCACTAAAGGTTGATTTTGCAGGCAAAGCTTCTCAAGGCTAAAGCATTGCTAGCTCTGAAAGACTACTCAAGTGTTATTTCAGAGAGTGGATTTATTCTGAAGGAAGATGAAGATAACTTGGATGCGCTGTTACTTCGTGGTCGAGCATACTATTACCTTGCTGACCATGATGTTGCCTCCAGGTAACGTATGGCCGATATTTTAGATTTGAATTTGTGTGCACACACACACAGTGTAACACTAGATAACACGATAACATTAAGTATTTGCCACACTGATAACATTAACAACACTTTATGTTTAGGCACTATCAGAAAGGCCTTCGTCTAGACCCTGAACATTCAGAACTGAAGAAAGCATATTTTGGGTTGAAAAATCTTCTGAAGAAGACTAAGAGTGTGAGTATTATTTTTTCTGTATCTATTAATTTGGAGTTTACTCCATCATGTAGTAAAATCAAATGGTGCTCATGCAGGCCGAAGATAATGCTGCCAAGGGTAAACTGCGCGTGGCTACTGAGGACTACAAGGCAGCCCTAGCAATGGATCCAGACCATACCTCTTACAACGTACACCTTTATCTTGGGCTATGTAAGACTCTGGTTAAACTTGGAAGAGGCAAGGAGGCTATCAGCAGCTGTACGGAAGCACTCAACATAGACGGAGAACTTGTTGATGCGTTGACACAGGTGACATTGCTTGCCAGGAACTACACATGAACATGTGTGTAAATTCAGAATGCAAATACAGCATGTCTAAGATCTTATTATGCATATATAGGAAATTGAGTTATGTACCGGTGACACACGATAGAATGAACTTAAATCATTATGCCAGATTTTGCATGTCTGTTACTTTATCTGTTTATTGTATCCTTCATACCCGTTGCAGAGAGGTGAAGCTAAACTTCTCGCAGAAGATTGGGAAGGAGCGGTTCAGGATCTAAAAGAAGCTGCCCAGAAATCTCCACAGGTAAATTTAATGCGATTGTTTCTTTCCTAAATATTATGCAGTGCTGAGTTCATATGTCATCATGTCAATTTACTTTCCCCTTTAAAATTTCCATTTTGCTATATGATTTCCTCACAAATGGTATGCTTCCGTAGCTATTCTCTGTGTTGTTCTCGGTTCCTTTTAGATTTGGGGGCACAATATTTTGAGTGTTAATTGTGTTGGGATCAAATTGATCTATTATGCTCATAATTACCATTTGCCATGTACACGTAGTTCCAATTGGATGAAACATCTAGGTTTAACTGTTTGGGTGGATGATGTATAAAAACAATACTTCTTACATTTTCTTGACTGGTAAAATCTTCAGATGGTATTTTGCTTCTCCATTATGTATATATTCATCCATATAAGTTCCTGCAGCAACATTTATTGTCTTCTATTTGCAGTGATAGGGACTGTAGGGTTGCTGTATAGGCTTTTTTTCAGCACCTATGGATGCTGCAGTGGAATCTAAAGCTAGACTTTAGTATAATGTAAGGTGCAAACTTGTGCTTTAATATTGATGATCATGTAAATTGTTTGAACTTTCAACCAAATCTCCTGTTGATTTACACAGTAGGAAGTTAGCTTGTCAAAAAGCCACTGACCAACTCCTGTTTTCCCATGAAACCTATTAGTGCAAAAGCCCCATGGAGAGCGACAAAAGTCCACAGACCCCCTAATTGACACCGAGTAAAATCCCCTTGCTACTTCCAGGCCCCATAGTAGCAACAAAGAGTGTGCTAAACTATTGTCAGGGGTGGAAACTGCCGCGATTCTTGCATATTTAGTGGACCGTTGTAGCTAGTCTTCTCCCTGCAAACTTGGCTTCTGGCTTTCTTCTATATTTTGTGGTATAACAGTTGTATTGTTGACACTCAGGACACGGGAATCCGAGAAGCACTTATGAGAGCTGAAAAGCAGCTCAAGTTGAGCAAAAGGAAAGACTGGTACAAAATTCTTGGTATTTCAAAGACAGCATCAGCTGCAGAGATCAAACGTGCCTACAAGAAGCTGGCACTGCAGTGGCATCCGGATAAAAATGTGGAAAACCGAGAGGAAGCAGAAAACATGTTTCGAGAAATTGCAGCTGCGTATGAGGTACGAATAACACAAGACATGAAAGGTAGTGCAGCATAACAAAAAACATGTTCTCAATTGTACTGGGCTGAAGTGCAGTGCAGCATTATATTAACAACTGGGCCGGATTAGATATAAGATATAGCTCAATCTGATGTGGCATACACAAACGTTTTGTTGTTTTACACACGTTTCCTTTTGAATTAGGTATGCAATTGACATGTTGCAGACACCCTGCTGCATCTGGGGCCTATTAACCGTGTGCAATCCCCAATCTGCAGGTTCTTGGTGATGAAGATAAACGTGTAAGATATGACCGAGGAGAGGATCTTGATGAGATGAATATGGGAGGAGGTGGCGGCTTCAATCCTTTCGGGGGAGGTGGTCAGCAGTACACATTCCATTTCGACGGTGGATTCCCCGGCGGAGGAGGATTCCCCGGAGGTGGCTTTCCGGGAGGTTTTCAGTTCAACTTTGGATGAACCAGGGTTTCTCCCGTCCATGATGTTTTCTCTCCTCTCACTGTGGAGTTGTTTTAGGAGTGCTGAGAGAGCTTAATGACAGGTTGATTATAGGCCGAACGAGTTTAGTATAAAGTGTTTTGGGCACCAATTTTTCCCACAAATTCTGTTCTACCTTGGACTTTGGTATACACCAATTGAATGGAAATAAACTACGGCTCGTGTATCAGTTTTCAGCGTAATGAAGTATCAACTGATGAAGGTAAACAAATATTGTCACACACTACTCTAGATTGATGTGGAGATGACTAGGGATGGTGATTGAAGGGATGATGCACACACACACACACACAATGTACCCCGGAACCAGTTGCTACCAGCATCTTGCTCGCGGAAACACTCGATAAGCCTCATTTTCTGCTAGAACCTCTTCTGAATTGATTGGCCAAGACTTCTTACTCTTCTGAATTGATTGGTGAGATTTCTTCTTCTTTTCCTAGGCAGGCTGGGGGACCTTGTCCTCTCGATCAATCGCCCGATTCCAGTTGACCGCTTCACTGGCAGTCACGTATCCGTCGGTCATGTCGAATAGTTCGACGGTAGTTCGTGGAGACCGTCGGTTCTAAACAGCCTGTTTAAAAGCCCGAATGATAGAAGAGTCAGAAATATCTGGTATTGAGTTTCTAGTCTGGCCTTATGGGGCATTCAGAATAGCGATGGCATTTAGCTATGCGGGAAAAAAAACAAAATACCAAAATACCAAAAAACAAAAAATGACAAAAAGGCAACAATATTTTAAACGCTATCGCGATCGCCCATCGCTGCCGCTGCAGCTCATGTGAGCATAGCATAAATCTCCTGATGAATTTACATATAGTCTCATTAGGATCTTGTCATAGATAATGAAGGTCGTATTCTTTTCTAGAACACTCATAAGTGCCCTAGAAGTTGGCGAGCCGCAAGTCACAACTACTCCCATGTGTAAATTAACCCAACTAGCTGATTTATCAGCCATGAACGAGCAGATACTTCAACACCATGGACAAGTAGTTTACCATCACGTTATCGTCCCATCCGGCGGCCCTATGGCACTGATATAGATATATAAGAACTCTAACGGGTTCTAACTCCCATTGAATTTTCAAGGTTTGCTGATTGGAATCTATCTAACCAGCGTACTACCTAGAGGCCTAGTGAAAGGTTCATAACACCTTCTCTGTGAAAGAGCAGGGTTGTAGTCAGTAGGGGATCGATTCCTCCTATGTACAGGTGGGAGGACAGCTGGGCCCAACCAGTTGTGAGCACTCCTACGATTAGTCGACTGATTTAGCTGTTGCCGTAAGTCGGTAGGTGGCCGACTTTGATGCCCTTCTCCATGGTTTGGAGAAGGACCTACTTCGGTGTCGGAGTGGAGGCGCCTACTATCTTGCTCTTGTGGTCCGAACCGGCGATAACGTTGTCTAGCCATTTGTTGGGACCCTCTATTTTGAGCCCTATTACTACGACCTTGGGAGGAATTCACCAAGGATGTAAGTGTTTAGGTTTAGGCCGCTGCATCTGATACCTCTCTGAGTGATTTATAGTTTTTTGGAGGATGACGATGCAGATCCGATCGGATATGGGCGATGACAATGCAGATCTGGAGAAGGGGATAGGAGGGGCATGGAGGTGACCGGACTGATGGCGGTGGCACGGGGTTAAGGAGACAAGTAGCCCGTTGAGGGTCATGGCGAATGTGTGTATGGGTGGGGGGGAGAGGAGGGAGATATAAATATGAAATTGTATTATTGATTAGGTAGGCCTGATGATAAATACAATATGCTAAAATAGTTGTATCTAATCTTATATCTATACGATATAATAGTAATATACCGTTTGTACTGGGAATGCCCTGACTATATATTTACCGTGCAACGGTTTCGATCTTAATTAATTTGCACTACTCCACTGTCTCCACACGAGGATGGCATGGCATGCGCTTAATTAGTTAACTAATTATGAGCTATGTTTTTGTAGAATGCGAGCTCTCTCTCTCTCTCTCATGCATGCAGAAGATCCGATCGAAGCAATGCATGCGTCAGAGCCCACGTCCAGATAGGCTGGGTTGGGCCTACAAACTTCACTACTCTTTTTAATCTTGTTTTTGTAACTTTAGGGGAAATTAAGGCCGCGCTCAAGTCCGCGTTTCCTGCACAGTGACGATGGGCTATGGCGATGAAATCACTGTGCTGTACTGTTGCGTTTTTGTCTTTTTGCCTTTTTTTTGTTTTTTCGAATTTTTGTGTTTTATTTTTTTTCTCGTATTCCTTTGCATCGTTCGCTCTATATTAGTGTACCATTTTTATTTTTACATTTTTTCAAATTTAATTATGCCCAATAAGCTAACTCAGCTACAGTAAAAAATCAGCCAGCTATAGTAAAATTTTAGTAAAAATCAAAAGCCATCGCTATTCCGAATGTCCCCTAAAAAGATTATTATAGGATCACATTTTTGTATGCATGCAGAAGATCACATTTTTGTAGGATCGATCGTCCACTAGCGGAGTACGTGGCGTCTTGTGTGCGAGTAGGATGTATTTTTCCCGGCGGGAGTAACTATACTTGGTTGGGACTAGATAGTATTTTTCATATATATATATATATATATATATATATATATATATATATATATATACATATATATATATATAATTAAGCAAAACTACATGTAAGCTAAGCTAGCACCACTGTAGAGCAGAACGCAGTGGCGACATTATTATTAGGTGCTCGTAGGACCGGACAGGCCAAGTTGCAAATCTGGTCCCCAGCCCGTTTGATTAACTGTACTAATATAGTTTCTTTTACTCTCCCCGTTACCTTTTTTTTTACTGTAAAATCCGTGCCGTCGGGCTTAAAACTATATTAGCTATATAAAAATATATCATTAGAACTATCGTTAAAATATTTTTATAATATTATAATTTTATTAATTAGGATATCCTAATGTAAAGTTACAATGAGAAACACCCTTGAAGTCTGTGCAAAGTAAAAATCGTGAAATAAAAAGAATAGAGAAAGTAGACAAAAATACTACTACAAACTTTCTCGTCTACTAGAGAACATGGCCCCGGTGACCAACACACCTATGTGTTACAAAAAGTTATTGAGCATATACAAGTTTAATGACAAATCTACCTGTATAATGGTAGATCTAAATGCTCTAATGTGTATTTATAGTCAAAATTTGAAAACATTAACTACGTAAACAATGATTAGAAAAGAAAAGAAAATACCGTCGAGTTTCAACTTTATGTTCTCATCACCACAGCTAACCACCTAATTTATATACAGATGACAATCTTGCCCTTCTTCTCCGCACTCCCTCTCTCTCCTCTCCTCTCGTCTCGTGCCATCACCTTGTAGAGCGAAGCCCCACTGCTCTCTTTGGCCTCATGCCGTCGCCAGCAAGCACCAACCGAGCGGGCGCTACTCCACGCCGGTACTACAAGAGAGGGGGAGAGATGTCACCGGAGGAACTGCCTAGACCGCGGTCATTGCAGCGGTATCCCATGGCTGGCTTTGCAGAGGGGAATACTTAGATGGCGGCGCTAGTAGTGCCGGAGTGGTAGCCGGTAGTGGGAGACTGAAGCTGGTAGCCGACGCTAGTAACGGTGGATTCTAATTTTAATGAAATATGCTACTCTGTTTGCAACTGTATTTGCTTGTTTTCAAAAGGCATAGCTAAAATTTTTTGATATTAGCCAAAAAAACAGAAAAAAAAATTTATGTATAGAATGAACTATCAAAGACGGTTTATACCTGAAGGACTCTAACCAAAACTCATCTGTGATACTTGCACATCACAGACGATTTTATCTACCAACCGTATGTGATGGGAAAGTATCACAGAAGATTTTTTTTGTTTGAGCCGCCTGTAATAGCTTTCTTTATAGACGATTTTAGTTACAAACTGTCTGTGTTGTATTTATCACAGATGACTCACAAACCATTTATGATAACCTCCGATTACCACTGACATATAAATTCAGACGTTTCAGAAAACCGTCTGTGATGACAATGATATGGAGTCAGATGTTGTTGGTGGAAAGAAAAGAAAGTGAAGAGAGAGGGAAAAAGAAAAGAAAAGAAATGGAAGAGAGAGGAAAAAAGAAAAGAAATGAAAGAGAGAGAGTGCTGGATTGAAGCGAGAGGAAAAAAGAAAAGAAAAGAAAAAAAGAGAGTGCTGATGGATTGAAGTGATGACTAACGAGTGAGTGAGACTAAAGAAAGAGTAGAGTTAGGCAGCGATCAGGAGGAGGAGCAGGTAACGGTCAGGAGGAGGAGCAGGCAATGGTATTCTTCTCGATGGCTATAAAATCCACCACCTAGTTCACTTCTCCTCATTTCTTTACCACCGAAACACCAGTCCAAGGTTTTCTCCTCTCTTTGCTCTACTCAATAGTCTATACAATAGAAACTTCATCATGCTGCCAAGGAGTCAAAATACCAAGGATCTCCCGAGCGGTATGCTATCAAGGAGTCATATTATGAAAAGGGTAGCAGGGCTACTTAGTGTAATCTCCCACCGCCGCTCTCCCAGTTCTCTTTTGGCTTCGACTCCCATTGATGCTCGTCAGGTCTCACCAAGCATGGAAGACTATAGCGTGAATGACCGTCATGTGGACAGTATAGAGGGCTACGAGGAGTATTAGGGTGGTCTAGAGCCAATGGGGATACCAGACTTCTCTTCTCTGTCCACACACGGCAATATTGGTGGGTCCTCATTCGGCAATCGCATCGCTAGATGAAAGGCTACTTCCTAGAAGCATATGACTTAGAGCCAGGAAATCCGAGATAGACAAATGGTAGAAACCGTAACTTGTAATTATTACAAGGCTCAATTCATTACTCGTACATGTGGAGGGATGAGATACTTGAACTGTCACTACAAAGCATGCTTGAGCTATATGAGAGTGCATAGTCAAGGGGGAGAAGTATAAAGGCATCTGAACTTCGAAGCCTATGGCTCTATAAGTACTTGGGTATACTACCTGTTTTCTATCTGTAAGAAAATTGCTAAATATATTATTTCAAAAGATCAACCAATTAGGATGGGTAAAAGTCATACGTTCGAAAGAATGATCCAATACGACTTTTACCCATAGTACCAATATGTTAGTAAGAGAACTATGACATCTAATATTTTTTTGGATCTATCGTATGAAACCAGCAGAACTAAAATAACTATTTCTATAAGTTTAGTTCTATTTTGCTATAACTTCAGATATTTGGATATCATCGCATTAGAAAAGTACCTACCTTAGTATTATAATCCATTATTTAGATAACAATTACAAGCTAAACAAAAGAGTCATAGGGTTTGAGGTAATTAACGAATCACACATGGAAGAGGCCATTGTCGAGCATATACTAGACGTACTTGATTATTTTAAGATATATAAAAAGATTGTTTTTATAACCTTGATAACGTATCGGCGAATACGACGGCATAAACATCATCACCCCAAGGTTGCAGACATGTATTAGTAGTTATGTTTTTCACAAGAGATGCTTATGTCATATCTAAAACCTTGTTGTTTAAGATGGTATACAAGCGATTCCCAGATATTTGAACAATATCCATGATATCATTCGTTACCTCACTTTCCTCATAAGTTATAGCCAGGTTTGCGGAGTACTACGAGCCAATGGGAAGGGGCCAAAGAAATTTTGGTCTTGATGTGAAGTTGAGGTATAATTCAACATACATCATGCTAAAGAAGGTACAAGGGTATGGACATGTCATATCTGTCTGTGTCAATACTAACTTTCAAAATAATGAATTGGTGGTTAGTAATTTAGATTGGTAGATTGCTAGTTATTTTTGAGAGTTTTCAAAAGTTTTTTTTCAAGGCAACAAATGTTCTATCTGTTGTTTACTTTCCTACTTCTTGTTTAGTTAGAATTTATTTGGCTAATTGCAAACAAGATTGTGAAATCTAGGAGATCCCCTTTTAGGCCATATTGTTGCAACAATTGAGGAAAATTTTGTTAAATATTTTAGTTTTATTTCACTCATATATTGCTTTGTAATCATTTTCGATCCTACAAAAAAAGTTGATAGATTTGCATATCGGTATGGAGGAAATAGGTGAATGTCTTGGTCTTGATTTATTGAAAGCTTTCGAACGTGTGAAAAAGGAGCTTTTCATGTTTTTGCTTATATCATGACAAGCTTGGCAGTAGCGCGAGATCAGTGATCTCAAAATAGGCACAACAAGTAAAGACAAGATTGATAACCCACTTGTGGAAGAAGCTAAATGTCAAGTCTAATTCTTTGTCCTCTCAACCTTAGGCAGTCCCCAAGTGAAATTATGTATCAGAGCTAAACTGTTACTTGTAACATGATTTTGCAAACATCGATCCTAATCTTACTGGTGGAGGGAAGATAGACTTGCTCGACTAGTGATAGAACAAGCGGATGTTTTCTGTGCTGTCACATTTCGCATAGGATGTTTTGCTGTTCTGGTGTCCACCATCTTTTTAGAAGTGAAGTTCAGCACAGTATGAAGCATAATTAAAGAAAAGAGATCATTCCTCATGCCTAGGATGGTGGAGACAATTACATGCATCAATGACTGGTAATTGACTAAAGAGTGACATCAACATCAACCGGAGGATCCTGAGTTCTTGTAGGTGTATGCTGACTTTTAACGTATGAACAATCTGGACGTTGAGGAGTAGTTAGTGTGTATGCATGTTGTTACTCTACTCTTTTTCTTATTTGAAGAACCCCACTCTGGGCGTAAAGTTTTTTACGAGGCAGTAACATTGATCTATAAAATAGAGTGTGATAAAAATTGGTGAAAAACTTTGAATGAGAGAGAGCGCGCGCGCCTAGTACTAGGTAATTGAATTCCTTCAAGAATGAGAACGATCTGTAGTACCGCCCGGGATTCTCTGACTTAAGTCACCGTAACTTTGCTTCGATTCGGGCCGTTCATCTCTGGATGGACGGTCCAGATTATTTCTACCTTTATTTTTAAAAATAAAAAAATAAAGGTAAAATAATCTGGACCGTCCATCCAGAGATGAACGGCCGGATCGAAGCAAAATCACGGTGACTTAACCACAGTAAGTCAGAGAATCCGCGCCGCCGTAGTACTACCAGGCACCACCAACAACAAGGCGTCAAGGCCTGCGTGCCCCTGGGTAAACACTAACACTAACACTAGCAAGCAGCAATTCGCAACCATCCATCCATCCATCCAATCAACGTCGGCAATTGATCACCAGCGCAGCCAATGGCCTGGGTAAACCCTAACAGCATTTTTATTGGATTGGAGTGTATTCATCCGGCTGATCGAGAGGAGGCCATCCCTGATCCCTATTAGGTGCGGGGGTTGACCATCATCAAACGATTTTGCTATTTCTCACTTGCCTAAATCTTTTAAATCTCTCGGTCATCTACGCTACTAATCCTCAAATTGCAATGCTAAGTAATGTACAATTTCAGCAAACCTTTCCTGCAATCTTTGGTTTTATTTATTTTTGCACTTGTAGGGGTTCACCTAGGTTTATTTTTATCTAGCTTAGATTTTTTTTGTCTTTGTATTTTCTAGGAGATCACCAAACTTAATTTAGTCTTTTTTTTGTTCAAAATTAACATAGTTTAATTTGATATCATTTTATTGATAGTTTAAAAATATTCTTACAATCGAGCTAATGAGTCGAGCCAGAGTAAAATTTAATTTTATCCAAATCGACTTATTCAATATTTAACCAATTAACGAGTGCAATTTAATCAATTTTAAACTGAGCCAAAAACCTCACTAGTGAGCTTTCTTCCGGCCCTACCACTGTCCCTGCTGCTTTCACGCGATCTGCCCTGTCTGCCGCTGCACCTCCTCCCTCACCTTCTGACGAGCCTTGTCGGCGCTGCCTCCGCCGGCGGTGCCTTGGCCGCCACATCGAATTAAAATAAAATATCAGACCTTCGATCTTTAAATACCGCACCTTTTAGGTGAGTCTACGAGCCGTTTGCGTTGTTTTGTGAAAAAAAAGCGTCTTTCCATGGACAGACATATTTTTATGACACTTCAAAAACATGTATGTTGGTACATACTGGTATCCTTAGATAATCGTGGGTCATATTGGAAGCCTGCATAAAATAGGGACCGGTCGAAAAACCTATCCATGTCCTTTTATACAAAGAGACCGCGATGCATATGTTCAACTCCTACGCGTCGTCTACATTGCAACTTGAATTCCCTACACCCCATATAGGTACATAGCAGTCAATGGGCAGCCATGATGGTGTATTGCAAAATTTATCGGGTTTGTTCATCCACGAGCTACCTAGCATTCTAAACACACACACGTACAAAAGGAAAAAGGAAAGTAATCTATGCAGTCTCTGTCCCTTGATCAGCCAGTGAATGGATACATTAGCATGCTGCATGCATGTCTAGAAGGGAGTCTGGCACAGCGGGCATGTTGATTTGTTGGATGTTGAGAACCACTTGTAGAGGCAGGCACCGTGAAACTTGTGCCTGCACGTCTTGCACGCCAGCCGTGGAAGGCTGTGGTTGCTCGTGTGGAGAATGCTGTAACAGATTGGGCATTCCTCCACGCCCTCAAACTCCTTGTCGAAATTGCTTTTCCAGGTGCGGATCGCTTCTGCTATCGCGCCATTCTGCAGAGAAAAATTTTTAGCTTAGAGCTAAATTCAGTTTACACACACATATTATCAGTGTATTTGTCATTTCCAACATCAAACGCCTCCGATTTATTTATTTAACCTTTTCATTTTGTTCTTGTGCAAGGAATTACCTGGTTGCGGACAAATGCCGTCAGGGAAAGCAACCATTTTCTACACTTTACTTCACTGATACCCAAACTTCTTGTACATTCAACATCGACATGGCGCAGAGGGTAACAATTCGGAAGGCGTATAACAAGATCAATTCCTGTCTCCTCCTTCTTGTATGTAGCAATAATTTCATATGCCGATCGGTTCACACTAACTGAGAAATTGTCATCAGCATACACACAGTCCTTAACCTGTAAGGGGGGATAAAATTATTCGCAAGGGTCAATTTGACTTGACTTGGTATAGCATTAGATATGATTACAGAAGCTGTACCCACTGCATTACCACATCAGGCCAATAAATTCACATTACTGAACCCCAAAGAATTATTAGTGCCTCTAATGCCGTTACCTTGTTTTATGGCTAATAGATTATTCTTCTAAGGGCTGGCTAAAAGATCTTACAAATCAGGGCTGAAGGCTGGCTAACAGATATTAGAAAACAGGGCTGAGGGCTGGCTAAAAAAACAAGCTGGCCTATTTTTCCACAATGAAAAAAGTGTGTAACTTGCCGGAAAAAAAACATGCTCATACCTGAGAAAATTCGTCTAGTAGAAGTGGAGGACTGCACCATGCTCTAGTGAAGGACTCTATTGAGTATGAAAATGAACGATCTCTCAAGCTAGTAAACCATGTGCGTACATAGGAAGGCAGCAGTCTAATCATCATCCCATACAATGACCCTGCAAGTGAGGCCATTTGCCAAGTCCCAACGGGCCAAAGAGATTCCACATATGGTAGCAGTGAACATGTAACTATGGCATTCTTAGAAGCTTTGGCAGCAGCTTCTGCTTCAGGCATGAGTTCTGCATCTTTTTTCTTCCCAATAGGTGCAGCAGTCCTTAATGGGATATGCTGGAAAATGCAATCCAATATGCACGTACTAGTCTTATCTTGTATATATTGAAGTACTTTTTCCCTAATAGTGGATGATGACGGCAGTAACTGCAGGTGGGACAACAACAGTGCCCAGGCAATGAAGACGTCAACCTAGTGAGAGAAGACACCAACCATTAGCATATGAACAACGAAATATAGCTGCTGAATTTAAAACCACGTAAATATATTATACCCTATCTCGAGCTATCAGATCGGTTTTGAGAAGTTCAGAAGTAGGCATCTCAATTAAGGCCGAGAGTTCATCTCGGAGATATAGGGTCTTCTCTGAATCTGGCATCAACTCGATACTTTGACCCATGTCAGATTGCTGAGTTGGCGAGCTATTTTCTCCCAGAGAACACCCTTTGACTAATGAAAGTTGACAGAGGGGCTCAGACATAAGTAGATAGTAAGCGGCAAACTGTAGATGAGATATTGGTTGTGAGGAGAAAAGAATTGAATATAGCCCACTGACTGAACCATTAGCAAGTCCCCACAGTTCCATGGACTCCAGTGCAGATCTTTTAATCTGTGGTGAAGCATAAATGATGAATGATGACACTAGTTCCCAAAAATGCAAATAAGCAAGGCGACTCGAAGCTATGATGGATGAAGCCTCTTCACTACAAGATTTTGCAATTGCCTCTGAAACACCAGAGGCCAAGAATAAACGGAGGACACTCTCCATCATCTTGTCATTACTCTCAGCATACTCCCCTGATCTAATAAGCTGCAAACTTTGGAAATTTTCGGTTTCTTGGAGATGAAGATGGTTGAGGTGACACAATGTAACCAGAGAGGATTCAGCGAAGCTTAATGTTAACTCATCTGTGGTGCTAACCACTAATTTAATCTTCTCCAAGGTACCTTCACTTGATTTCTGGTTTATTACAGCATCATTGACATCATCCGTCATTTCTTCCACAAGCAAAACTGATGATTCAATCCACTTGCGTACCACTTGGAACACAAAACACCAATCATTTTCCTCAAGTTTTGTCCAGCAATAGCCAACTATAACCGCTGTCAGTTTCACTCCCAGTAGTTCCACTGTTTTTGACAGCGTAGTTTCACTGGACAACAGAGACGGAGCTGCGCCAGTACAGAATATCTGGTACTTCCGAAACAGAGTCAGCAATAATGATCTTTCTGCATCGCTGATCTCACGTTCAAACTTAACTACCAGTTTCTGGGCTCCTCCAGTTATCCTCAATGGGAAGCAAGACAAAATCACTTGCATCCAATCATTGATATCTGAAAAAGTAACAGATCATATTACATGACTGTAAAAACGATATTATACTAGTATGATCTATAAGAATTCTAATGTAGCCTACCTTGTTGTACTACTTCCCTTGGGCTGGATGACAGACAAAAGATGGCTTCATCAAGCCAACTCAATATGCTTTTTCCCACCAAATCAGTTGAAGAAGAAGTTTCATCCAATTTCAATTTTTCTGACAAGGGTTTGATGATTGTGCTCATGACAAAGGGAAGAGTCCTTAGACATTTTCTATTTACTGTTGAACCAATAAAAAGATTGCCCAGTAGTTGTTCAAAAAATACAAGTGTATCAGATTCTTTCCAAATGCAATCCTTAATGTTAGTAGTAAATAACAAAGCCACAAGAGCTCGCAGAAAACGATCTTGAATTTTCTCAATCTCATTGTCAGAGAGATGCCAAGCATTGAACAGTACCCACTGACTACTCACATGCATAAGGGCCCCTTCTAGTAATGTGTCAAGCAATAAAGACACGATACTGACCTCAAGACATGATTCTGTTTTCATGTACTGAACCAGAGAAGGTAAGAATGTGCACAATGCACTTCCCCCTTTCCACTTCCAAGTACAAAGAATCTCAACAGCAACCCATGCTCTAGAAAAGGGAGAAATAGGTGGAGCAACATCAATTGATTGTGATGTGGTACAATATGGATTTCCTGGAATACCTAAAATCACTTCACTAAAGCCAAGGTTCAGAACAAGCTTGTCAACAAAAGCAACAAATTGGTGGTGTTTCAGTTCCTGCATCAAAGGAATTAACTGTATATTAAGTGCATTTCCTTCTTCACAGAATAGTACAATGACTAACAACTCTCACAAACTTCGTGCATGTCTTCTGTCAAATATTACTGCCTAATGGCATTTCACAAACAGTTGACAAAATAACATAGATCAAATAGAATGTTTTGAAGCTACATACTGTTATACAACAGATAAGCAACACCTTTAATTAATTAAAGAATTACACTGACATTTAGGAAGGCATGGCATATCAGCTTAGAAACATTTTGTTAAAGCTGGTTGTAATCAACTCAAAGAACACACAGAGAGAGAGAGAGAGAGAGAGAGAGAGAGAGAGAGAGAATGCCATTCTAAATGCAAGTTGAAGCATGTCTATTTATTGTGCTAAATAGAAGCGTGCACCAGTTTTAAGAACTTCTCAAGGAGGAAAAAAAGAGAAACATATGCTTACAGTTTCATCTGTAATAACTGGCTCAAATTGGATCTTCCCTGATGCATGCCTGTTTTGTAAAGATGGCTTCACCCAGAGCGGCCAATATTCTCCCTCAGATAGCAAAAGATCAAAAAATGTTTGCAACTTTATGTGGTCAAGACAGATGAGCTTCAACATGTCCACCACCCACTCTGAACATAAGACTGCTGTCCTATCAATACATATGTCTCTTGTCTGAAATACAGCATACCTGACAGACTGAGCTAAAATATTTGCCAACCTATTCAAAGTGCATGAATGAAGGTCATTCCAAAAGGATGGACTTAAACCTTGGCGAAAAGCATTTATACTTTCTGCAAGGTCAGCCTTCAAATGCATTTTCTCATCCAAATGACCATCTGGACTGTTGCACATAGAAGCCCCAGCATCAATATCTTCTTTATGACCTTTCAAATAATTGTCTCCACCAAAAGTTAAAGCCATGCTACATTCCCATTCAATGATAAACAGAGCGGCCAGAATACAAGGAAATAAAGAATCTTCCTCAAGCATCCTTAGGGCAAACAAGCTACCCTCAAGAACTTTAAGAGCAAACCGAGCCACCTCAAAGTCTGCTGACAAGGATTGTCCTTCTACAAGCTTCAAGTGCTCAGGTTCAGCAGGCAATAACAGAGCATATGCAGACCTTGCCCATTCAAAAGTTGATGTGATGAGTATCGACGCCAAACACTTTAAAATGGATCCAAGCATTTTTCGAACAGTCTCAGCAGAAAGAAAACAAATTCGATCATCTTGATCTGAGCCACCAAGAGCAGAACTGCAATTTCACATATTATAAAATTCAGGTCAAACCCACATCAACTACATATTATTACATGGACTATCACCACTATGGCAACCCTATTAAACTGAATTATTTAGGGCCCATTTGGATCGGAGGAATTTCAAAGGAAGTTCAAAGGTTTGAATTCCCTATGGAAATTTTACCAATCTTGCCGTTTGGAACAAAGGAATTCGGAACAGTATTCCTTTGGAAAGTTTCCCTTTCCAACATATTTCAATGGAATCAGAAACATTGGCTTGAACCTCTTTTCTTTTCCTTTGTGCAGGACCAAGGCGATGCATGTGAAGCAACCCGTGTGCCATGCAACTGCAGTGCTGAAGCTGTCGCCTAGCCTAGCACGATGCTCTGCAAGAACTCACTGGAGCCCCAGATGCTATCGTCACCCTTGACCTCGTGGGCCTCCCAGCCAGCGGTCCACGCCACTGTCGCCCCAACCCGCGGTGCGGCCGCCGTGCGCTGTGACCTGCCTCAATCTGCCGCCGCTGAAGCCACTTCCACACCCCAATCAGCCACCATCCAAGCTGATGCGGAGAGCAAACAGCGGGAAGACACAGTGCTTTGTGATCGCATCCAGAATTTGGAAAGGTGTGCTTACTTAGTGCTTCGTTGAGGACAATCGGAAGGAGAACAAATGAGTGGATGAGACCATGGGGAGGGGATAAGATTATTCATTCCTCACCCTCACTGACATGTAGTGGGCCAATCTGTCAGTGCCTTAAATGGAAAATTTAGTGCTCATTAAATATAATCAAATGAGATTACTATTTACTGGTAACTTCCTTTAAAATCCATGGGTTCTTTCCATTCCTGTGTTCCAAACACCCCTTATAAATTTCATGTGTTTTCAATCCTTTGTTTTCCCCATACAATCCATTCCTATTCCTGTATTTACTCTCATTCCATTTTCATTCCTGCGTTCCAAACAGGCCCATAAAGTTTCGACTGTTGCCTAATCCAAATGAACTACAACATATTGGTTGTTAAGCCCACATGAGCCCACATGTGCACTTTCATTAGAAATTTGAAGGAAAAAAGATGCAGATTGGAGCAAACTCAATGTTAGAAACGCATACCATACAAAATGGACATGAGAATCTGTAGCAGGCAAATCACTGAAGACAGAAACTGCAGCAGAATCCAATAGATCATGCCGCCAATGTTCTGTGAGTGAACCATTTTTTTGCAAATTTCTCAACTTTCCCCCAGCAATTCTTTCTCTGACTTTTTGAAGTATAAGTGTCAGCAATTCAAACTGGTCATTAATGTGTGAAGTCTTATTATCAACAGAGCGCTTAGCTCTAGTATATTTGATGATCGAACACCACTGGTCAAAGAAGCACTCGTCTTGAATTAAAGAAAGCAATAAATCAATCTTTGAGTAACAGGTGCTATACTTTCCATCCAAGCACCAAGGGACAAAGTCACCATTGAACACGTCCAGATAAGGCTCGATATTTGATTTCTCATCATTTTTCTGAGAACTCTTCAAGAATAGGGGGACAGGCTCGAATATTTCAACCAAAACTAAAAGAAGTTTAACAAGACTTGGAGTGTCCTGCATCAAAGCAAAAAAAAAAATCTTGAATCAACTAGTCCATATCAATATTGCATGTTATATGTTGATGAAGCACTAAAAAATTTGAAGCAACTGGTGACAAACTTATACCAAACAAATTCTAGAAAACTTTAAAGTTGCGAAGAACAACTCCCACCAAGAGCATGCATGGTAGATCCAGAAGATCTTAACCACTTAGTTCTGCATGTATCTAAGTAGAGCTGATCCCATGCCAATAGAGTTCATGTTTCCGGATTTATGTAACAGGAATTATTTGCATACAAATGAGACCATTCCTAAAATTTGTAACACTTGCTGAAAAGTGGGCCCATTCACCCAGTTGTCATCAGGTATCACAAAGATTCTAAATAAACAAATAAATACATTCTACATGCTCAGTTGCACTCACCAGGGTGCAGTGTGAAACTTTTACAAACAGTTTCATTTGTGTGTGTGTGTTTTCTAGTTAATGTACATCAGTACATGTGAATTTCACATTAGAAAGAATAATAAAATTTGGCATCATTCTTTCATATAAATATAACGAGTCACATGACAATGTAACCATATATCCTAAATTAGAGATGATGTAACTGTCTTATCCTAAAATAAAAGACCATATTAAGACAGGAATTAAGTAGGAGTTAAAAGACCATGAAAATAGGAGCAAAGGTGGAAAGAGACTAAGAGAGCCTTTCAATCTAATCAAAGGGCCTATGTTACTTTGCTGGTCATGCAGATTCTACCCATCCATCAAAGAAAAGAAGGGCTAAAATAATATCTCAAGGAAATGGAGGGATGAGATCAGATGTATCTGTGAACTAATGAAAGGAAAGTTTTTGGAACTCATAATTTTATAAGGAGTATATATACGAGTGTCATATGATGGTTATAATACGAACAAGTAAAAGTACCTCAAGATGAAGTAAACAAGAGAAGATGGATAGATTCAGTGCCTGAGCTTACCATAGACTTGATAGCTGGCAGAGATTGTTTGACCAGTGGTCTTGCTAAGCTTTCCAGCGGCCATGTTTTACCTTTCTGTACAACAAGTTGATCCAAAGAAAGAAAGAAAGACACAAGTTGTTCTACATGATCCTGAAATTTTGAAAGCTTCTCCCCTTGTTGAATTATGCCCAAACAGTCCCTCAATAGAGACTCACAAGCAATTTCTAACAAATGATTTTCTGTAACCGAAATCTCATCCAATATTTCAATGATACATTTCCCCAGATCCTGAAAATAGTAAGTCGGGTTGCGCGCATTTGCCGTCAATAGTGACTTTTTTTTAGATAACTGACAATCATCACTGGTTGCTTCATCAGACAACACACTTGGACTTGTATCCTGGTTTTGGGGAAACGATAATACCAGGTAATCACACCAAACAATTTTGGCAAGAATATTAGTTATAAGCTTGATCTGAATATCATCTGAAGAATCTCCTCCAGAATGTCTGAAGAAAAGGAAAAGGTAATTACACAGAAACTTGAGAACACACAACACAAATAAATCAAATTCAATCAAACAGTGAACTAGTTCAGAAATGATACCTTGATACATTTTTTAGAAGCCACAAAAAGTTCTGTTTGAAAGCAATACAGAAAGCCACACTATCAGCAGCTGACAACTGCCTCTGGTTTCGTCCAGCCCAAAGATTACTTAAAAAGTCAAAAACAAATTGCTCTGCAGCGACTGCTTGAGATGGTACAGAATCCAAAAACTGAACTAGGAGAGGGTATGAGGTTTGTTTGGACCCATAGCATCCATTTTGTAGGAAGTGCCAAAACCGACTGAGGACAACCTTGTGATTATTGCAATATGACCAAGCCTCTGGAAACCTTCTAGAGAAAACAAGAATTGCATCCCACATAGCAGAGTGACACAATGGGTCCTTTTCATGGAAGGCGCCAAGTACAGCAGAAGAAAGTATCTTCAAGGCTTCTTCATTGAAAGTATAAGGAACATGTTTGATATAACTTGTAAGAAGCGAGTATGTAGCTGACCGTATAACAGCACTTTTTGACTTGAGGAAATCAAGAAAATATTTGTGCATAGAAAATGCAGTTTCAGCAGAAGACAATGTGGCAGATCGAACTTTTGAAAGACTCTTGTTTTCGGTATTCGCACTGTCACAGCCATAATTTTGTAATTTTACTCCTAGTAAAATGTCGATAAGAGTTGCCATTGCTAACAGTGATGATGATATTACCTACAGAGGGGTATAGAAAAGAAGACAACAGGTATTACAAGCACAGTAGGAATTTACAAATAGAAATTGTGGAGTGCCATGAATTAAATATTTATATGCATACATAGAAAACAACTAAATATATTGAATACTCTTTAGAAAATAAAACTCTCGAATATTTCGTGATGCAAACTTCCTTTTATTCAAGAGAGGATGAGCATCAATTGAGCATACACCGAGGAAAAGGAAGTAAAAAAGGTTGGTTATTTGGTCATTGCGCTGAATTGTTTCCCAACTTTTCTGGATTTGTCATCACTGTCATCTAGAATCATGGAATTACATTTTCTATTATTGTTAGTGGAAAGGCAGCTAGATAATATCGCTTGCAGCTATGGGAGAGCATATAAATGGATTAACCAAAAAATCAAATCGACCTGCAGCTACATTTCCTACTTTTATCTGGGCTTCTTCTGCAATCTGAACACACCCTTCCACTTCATCTGCAGCGTGTACACACCTTTCTTCTGCAACCCGAACAGTAGAATGTGTTACTGTAGGTGATTCAGTTGCACAGGTTAGTTTGCGTTGTTATCATTGGTTGAAATAAGATCTCGTTAGTTGCATTTCTATCCCATAGTTATTAAGTCGACAAGTCGACACCACCCTCCTAGTGACCGACTAGTCGACTAGTCGGCCAACTAGTCGACAGACACTGTTTATACTATTATACGCTATTTATACGAATATGTATATACAGAGAAAGATTTTATTGCAATTTTAGAAGGTAGGAGGACTAAATCGCAAATATCCCTTCCTTATAACCCCACCACTGTGAGTGCTGGACTGCTGCGATGCCGAATCCCACTGCCTCGCCCCTCGCCTCGGAGGCTCCGACCTCCGCCCGCGCCTCTCCTCCGCTCCGCCCGCGCCTCTCCTCCTCCGACCCCGGCGCCTCTCCTCCGCCCCCACTGCCGCCTCTCTTCCTCCGACCACCACCGCGCCTTGCCTCGCCCCAGCTGCGCCTCTCTTCCTCCGGCCGGCCGATGGCGGCGGCGGCGGATCGTGGCGGCGGTGGCGAATCGGGCGCGCGGCGGCGCGAAGCGATGGATCCGGCAATGAGACGGTAGATCTGGCGGCGGCGACGGCATATCTGGTGGCGGCGGTGGCAGATCCGGCAGCGGCGGCGGCGGTGGCGGCGCAAGTCGAGTCGACCGCTCCAGTCGGTCCAGCGCCACCAACTTGTTGCCTAGGCGACGACTTGATAACCATGTTCTATCCTTTGGTTAGATATTCTTTTCAGTTGTCATTCTCATATAGATGGGATGGGGTATCATTGGTTGGCAAGCAAAGATGAAGTAGCTTTCCCAACTCCCAAGTACCCCCAACACTTCCCCCCCCCCCTATGCTGCCAATTTTACCTTCAAGGTGTCACGATTAGTTTATCTGTACGTTGTGTACCCCTATTATGAACTGAGGACCATTACACATCCTCAAAGTGTAACCAACCAACCATAGAGCCCTAGAGGAGCCGCCAAACTTCAAAAAGTTGAAACAGAATGTTTATCTTCAGTATAGTGGCAGCCAAATTACTGACCAAAGAAAGCTGGAAGATCTAATGATCTGGTTTCCAAGATCGCAGATGTGGGCTATTTTTAGTTCAGCTGGAAAATCTTTGGATCAGATTGCATGCAGAAAGAAAACAGGCTACAACCTAAAGCAAATTGATCAACAAACATTGCAAGTAGTATAATGCAAGACCATAAAGCATACCCTCTGATGCATATCTTCTAATTCATCCATTGGTGTAGCTTTGTCAGACAAAGCTTGTGTCGTTAGCTTCAGATTCTCATTTAGGTGAAGAAATGTCTCCTTCACACATAGCATTAAAGCATCCAACCTTCTGTCTGATTGTGGGAATGCTGCCTATTAATAGAGTAGAAAGAATGTGAACACATTACTTCTTTATGTTTCAGCAGGTCTGTATAACAAACCAACAGAACATATTACAAAACAGATTAAGGCAAGACTCCAGCTGAATATAATGCTTTTCAACAGTCAAAAGCAAAATAAACTACACAAAGAACGGAAACATGTTTAGCTTACTTTGAGAATAAGCGTAAGCTAGGCCAATGAGGCTAAGTGTTCTAAAAACTGCTAGGCGCTAGGCAGGTGGCGGGGTGGAACCTGGCGCCTAGTCGCTGATTAGTCGGGCTAGGTGGCCATCTAGACGGGAAAAATGGGCGAGTCAGAAGGGTGGTAACTAGTGCCTAGGCAGATGCCTTTTAGAACAATGGGCTAAATAGCTGGCATGCTTTCTGAGCTTAGATATTGAGACATTTATAGGATTTATTTAATAAGCAAGCTCACTACGCCAATATGTTTTAAATCCAATAAGAAAATTTATATGAATAGGCTAGGCCAACATGTCCCAATTAAGTTCGAAATATGAGCCTAAATTAATGCTACTACATCAAGGGTCCATTTCTGGAAGTTAATTAGCAGTAAATTCATTTTGAAGTTTTTTGAGTTCCTTCTTCCAAGCCAATGGGTTTTAGTTTATTGTGGAAAAGCATTCCAGATGGAAATGATAGCAGCTAGATGGAGGTCCGGTTGACAATGACTTGCAGCCAGTAGCATCAATCAGCAAAAGGAATAATTCTAACATCCACCTCAAATGAACGTCGAGCAGCCTGTGCAACCTCAGGAACAGGGTCAAACTGAGAAAACCACCATGGGCCCATCAAAGACTTAAGATGTGGAGCTAGACCCTTCCTGAAACAGTAAAGTAATGACAACCCTTAAAGATTGACAAAATTTTCAAATTAGATACTTCCTCTGTTTCTAACTACTTGTCAATTTGACCAAAACACGCATACCTAGGCAATCATATTTTCAATACAAAGTGACCAAAATGCCCTTCAATAAAATCTCAAGAACAAATAACGAGGTGACAAAGTAGGGGAAATGGATAGGGTTAATAGGGGTACTTTAGGAAAGAAAGCCTTGGGAACTGTAAAGTGCCAAGTATTTAGAAACAAAAATTTGGTCAAAAGTGTCAAGTACATGGAAACAAGGGAGTGAACAGACTTCTTCTATAGGTCCTAGGGAGCATAACATCTTTAATAAATGGACAAAAGCCACAAGGTAGTAAAGATAAATGGCAATGGACATACTTGATTGCTGTGACAAGGCTAGACATGGTCTCATGAGTAGCACGACGAACTTCTCTGTTATAGTCAAGCAGCAGCCTCTTGTACTCAAATGCCTAAAAAGGAAAAAGATAGATAATTTAGCATGCATATTTCCTGAAAATTGCATAATTATGAGATATATGTTACTACCAGAGTACCAGTACAAGGAAGAAAATATTCAGGAAAAACAATAGTTTGTCACCAGATACTTAAGCAAAACATGCAAGAAGAACCGCACATTCTGCCTTTTTATCTGTCATTAACAAATATTCAAGCTTACTAGTAACAATAGAAAACATAAAGCCGACATGTGATATAGCGAAAGGGCTGGACTACAGGGATGGATTCATATCAGTCTCATTCGACAAGTATTACAAACCAATGGCTTTTATGAATTGCAGGAAGACAATTTATAAATGCCAAAAAAATTGCAAATCCATACTGCCATTTGATTGTAGGAATTCCACATGATTACTATGTTTTGATAAAAAAGATCTTGTGAATCATATTGTCATAGTTATACGTTCACCAATTAGCATATATTAAGATGAGACAGATGCTAATCTACAGCTATCTTTTATATGAATTGTATCTGAATTGCCTGAAATTAACATTATGCTTTATGAAAAAAAAAAAGGACTACTTGGGTACTTGGCATATTCTCATAGAAATATTACAGATGCTGCTAAGGAAGACAAATCAGTTTCAAAAAGGAAGCTCGCTTATTTCTCTGATAAGGACCATAAGAATATAAGATCAAGATGAAATGCAACAGAGGCACAGAGCAATAGAGGAAAATACCCATTGTGGAATAATTTGCACAACTTCCTCACCAGGTTTTTGTGCAAAGAGTATAGAGAGCGTAGATAATGCCTTGAGCTGCATTAAAGAAAAGGAAAGAAAAATGTGGCATGTTATGCCAGATCTGCTGTGGCAGCAATTATCAGTGCAAGAAATACGCATAACTTTAAAACTGTGAACATTTCAAGGTTCTAGAAGAAATAAACTTCTGAATGTGAATGTATAAAATGATGTGTTTCCTTGTCGTGACCTTTTGCAGACATGACAAGACTAATCCTGTTTAGCAAACGTCTGCTGATATGCTTTAGGTCATTAGAAGCACCAATTTATTTCAGATAATACGGTGCCAATGTTATATATGTTTTGCCAAAATTTGAATATAGCCGATACACAGAGCATAATTTTTTGGAAAGGAAAAGAACTGTGAGTGCAGGAAATATCAGCCTTAACTTTATTTTATTTGCAAATCGCGACATCTCTTTTGAAAGACAGTGTTCAAAACTCAGCTTAACAGTGAAGTAACTCTCTTTTATGTCATGAATGCATGTTATTACAGCATACGCAATAATTCCTGTGATCCTGTCATGGGATTATGGACAGTAATTGCAAGATTCGTGAATTTTAACTGGTGATGGAGCTATTGCCAGTAAAAGAGCACAAGCATTAAGAAAACATAATTGAAAAAAGGAACAAGGGAGAAGAATGTTATTCGCAGTGTGACCTTTGTTGTTGGATCCTTCCTTCCTAGCCTCCTTAGGTGCTGCAGCACTTCACTATCCACATCCTTGAAACAATGGCCAAACAAGAAGGCATGAGAATAACATTGATGATCATGAACTGGGCCAATCTAAAAGCAACACAACTAGGTATAACAATTTGTTTTTAGCTCTAGCCCACGTCAGTAGGCAGGGTAGGGTAGGGTGGTGATAATTAGGGTTTGTAGATATATAGGAAAGAAAAAGAAGAGATGGTAATATTTACGGGGGGGAGGCGAATGGGGGCATCGGGGTCGGCGGAGGAGGAAGGCAGGGCGGCGGGCTCAACACGGGAGGCGCCGTGGTAGCCGCCGAAACCGACGGTGGGGGCGGCGCCCTGGGAGTGCGGGAGCAGCGACGCCGCCAAGCCGCTGCTGGACGCGCGGCCCTTGTGCTTACCCATCGATTGGTCTTCTGATCGATCTTGTTGTCTCTCGCGCAGACGACGCCGCCGGAGTTTGTGCTTTGGTGTGGAGTCGGCAATCGCCGGAGTTTCTGCTTTGGTTTGCTTTGGAGTCTCGGCAATCGCCGCCGCCGGAGCGACTTTTATTCCATTGTAATCTGGGCCTCTGGGCTTAGGCCCTTTTCATGCATAGATCTTTTTTTTTTTGGGTGTCCTGTCCTCACGACTTGCTCCGTTTCATCAGCTTCACTCACTCGAAGTTGTAACGCCTTCTGTTTCTTTAAATTTGAAAGAGGACACAAACAAAGGATACTAGTTTTTAACTTTTCTTGATAAACGAAAGTGAAATACTAACGAATGAACTACCATTCTGATGGGATAGATTGAAACAAAACTGAATTTTGCAAAAATTTTCGAAATCCTGATTTCTTGATTTCTTTGGTTCTTGGTTGATCCCAGCCTACTCTTGACCTAATCCCACCCGTGATCCAGCCCAGCCCAGCCCTTTTTCCTCCTGGAACCGCCCCCAATTCACTCCCTCGCGGCCGCTACTGTAGCTGGTCCGAAAATATCGGCCGCCGCCTGATATTTTCGCTGCCCGTGCCCTCTCGCGACTTCCACCGTCTTCCACCGCCGAATACCTGGGTCAAGCTGTTGTACTACCTCCCTGCCACCCTCTGACAACCCCTGGACCCTTCCCTGCCACCCGTCGCGCCGTTCCGTTCAAAACCGCGCCGCCGCCGCTTCTTCTTCCTCCTGCCGATGACCCCTCTCAATCGACTTGACCGGCTCTGGCAACTTGTAGACCGCCGCAATTTGACATTTAATGCTCTAGTCTATCTCCCCTGCCAGCTGACCCTCCTCCCCACGCCAACCCGACCCCTCCCGCAAGCCGCCGGACCAGGACAAGCTCGAACCGCCTCTCCTCGGCTATATAAACCCTATGACCCCTTCCATTCGAACACGCACACCAACAGCCAGCATTAGCCGCGCCTAATTGCCCTGAGACCCCTCCATTGTCGAGAAACCCGAGAGGACCCGAGGTATGTTCAAATCTCCAATCCCTCGATCCAGCCGATTAGAGTCCGATTCCTCTCTTGATTAGCATCACTAAGCCTTTAGAAACCTCCCTGAAGCATCGTCTCGAGCTCCCATTGCCTCTTCTGCCCTGTCCGCGAGCGCCGCCGCGCGGCCATTGAGGGCCACCGTGGACAGCTCAAACCGGCCCTCCTCCGGCCAAGCCACCGCCACCACTAGCTCTACCTCGTTCCCTAGATGATCGAAGCCAAGCTTATTTGACCCGAAAGCCCTAGTGCACCCCAGTACCATCGGAGACCCGTGAGCGCCCTTCGCACCGCCGTCGGCGATCGCCGGGGTTGAAGCCAACGCCAAGCCCAAAAATGGAACCTTAGTACTCCCATCTACCCGTTCCCACCCTTGGATTGCGCCACGAGAGCCCCTAGCGCTACCAGCCGCCGTCGCTTCTTTCCCCTGTTACCGGTCCGGAGCGGCTGGCCAGAGGAAGACGGCGAAGGCGTGGCTCGATCTTAGCCCTCTGCACCCAAGCCATCCGTCGGCCATGAAACCCCAGCGCGCGCAGCCATTCGATGGAGATCGGACGGTTGTCGCACCGCGCGAATCCCACCGGGCCGACCCGAGCGTCTCGGCCCACAACTGCAAGTGCGCGCGCACGTGCGTGAGGAGACCGGGCCGAGCGGCCGACGTGGGTTGTACCGCGTAGCACTGTAGCTAACCCACGAGCAACAGTGGCCGCCCGCGATGAACAGTGCCCCGACCCGTTACTGTTCACCCCGAAACGCGAAACCCAAAAAATGAGTTTATGCTCATTTGAACAGTTTTGAGCCCACGAACCCATTTCCGATGTTCGTTACCCCATATCCAGCACCTAAAGGCCCAGAACCTTTAGTTTAAAACTTTCGTTTGAATTTGTTTTTGCTTTTTCGGTCCAATTTCAGTCCTTTGAAAGCGGACTTATTTTGGTTTATTTTGCGCTAGCATCCGACGTTGCCAATCCACCGACGCAGGAGGAGAAGGTCCCAGTCCCAACTCAAGATTTCTCGAAGTACGAGTTAATCGAAATTCCTGAATCGCAAGGCAAGTTGCATTATTTTTTATCATATTGAGCCTATGTCATCTAATTATTTAAATACGCAATATTTTCATTACATTACTTTTACGTTGTTATTTTATGTACAATTAAATTCAGAATATCATGTTCTTAGTTATAACCTACCACTGACAATAAAACCAGTTATTATTTTGTTGGCCACATTCATTTGACAAACCCTAGTACATAAAATATAGAATTAATTGTACTACATGATAGTATAGGAATTCATGTTTTATACTGTTAAGTGATCCGACATTTGTCGGTAGGATTTTGAAAAGAAAAAGGAAGTGGACGAAGTTTTTACGGGAAGCCACGAGTTGGCCGGGTCCCTTGACCTTTGTCCGAGAAAGAGGCCCAAGTGAGGAGACAGCATAAAATAATGCTGGCATAGTATCAGTGGATACTAGTGTATGTTTGAGATGATGCCTCAGTAAGAAAATAAGGACTAGACCCTTATGCCAAGTAAAGAACATAGTATACGCTCAACCACAAGCGTTGATTCGTCAAACCTAGATTAGTAGCTACTCAGTTCAATTGAATCTTTACACCGGAAAAGAAAGAAAGCATAATAGTGAAGGTAATACATTACAACGGTAGACTCTCACGGATCGGGTACATTCACTCGACATTGGCCAGTCAGAAGTGCCCGAGAAAGTGTTGATCAATTGTCTATTGGGTAAAGAGTATATAAAGAACTGAGTATGCGAAAACCCTTGTTTTCTTAACTCTACCGGAGGGTTTAAGGAATCTTGTAGGTAAAGCTGAGCAGCTCTGCAAAGTGAAATAAATGGTATTCGAATACGCCGTGCTTCCGGTTAACGAAGCTGTGTTTATTTGGGTGATTCCATAAATGAAGCATAAGTATATTTGAAATGATTTCGGAAAGTTGGAAAGATTGATAATCAAGTTTAAAACCCCATCATTAAGAAGTTTTTGATTTTCTTGGTTTAAACTTAAAATATTTACGAAAGCAAAACTGCACCCACATAGAATAACAAAACCATTATTCCATGTCCTTGAAATCCTCTTGCATGTAGCTATTTAGTATTTTCCCGTGCGACTTGTTGAGTACGGTGGTTGTACTCATACTTGCTAAACAACATAAACAGAAATCGCACTGCAAGAAATCGAGGTTTACGAAGAAGCAGGTGAAGACGAAGGCGCATTTGACGAAGTTGACGTTTGGTTTTAAAGGTTGTTCTCCGCTCAGGCATGCCTGTGGCACCTTTTGGTTTTATGTATTGTAAGGGCTGTCGCCCGCTGTAAGACTTGCTGTTAAGCCTTTATATTGTAATAAAGCTGGTTTGTACCCCTTTTAAAAGCATGTGTCTGCAATGATGTACACTCGATTATTGTGCCTCGCAGTTGAACAGTCCTGAGCAGCTGTGAGATGAACAGTAAAGTACCACCCTGGAAACGGGGGTGTTACATAGATACTCGCCGTTGGATCCAAAGTTGCGCACAAATCGCAAAGCAACTTTATTATTACGCTCCCGCAGACGCTCGCTGCCTCTCCCTCTCGTTCTCCCTCCCTCTTCACCGCCGTCGCACACCGGATCCGGCGGCCTAGAGGGGCGTGTTGCTAGATCTGGTATCGAAGGAGGAAAATCCGGCTCCCCATTACGAGTTCACTCTTCGTCTGGGCCATAGAAGGAGGTCGGGGAGGCGACGGCCTGGTAGTGGGCGGTAGCGAGGGCAATGGGCAGGGTAGGAGGGCGGTGGGCGGAGTCGGAGTGTGATGGCAGGCGGGTGTGGCAATTAGGTTGGACAAGGTGGCGCGGCGGGGAGGGGTCAGGGGCGACGCGTGCAAGGCGGCAACGACGATGAGGTACTTCCTCTTTTTCTTTCTCCATGAATCTAGCATTAAGAGCAGTGCCACTATGTTACCTAACTTCATTTTGTCTAATTCAGCTTGGTCCAAGTGAGTAATGTACTACAGATTTAAGTGAAGAATCGAACTATCATAGGATGTCACACTTCTCACCTTGAATTCGATCTGGTATCATGAGTCAAATAGATCAGTACAAAAACACTATATAAGTTCGTCCGATATGATTTTTATGTATGTTTGGGAGTCGTTATGTCCTACTAGGGACCGCTACCGATTTATAGACCAGAAAAGAGTTTCCAGACCATGGCCAAATATACATGAACCTACAGAGTCATACACTTAATAGGCTGAAACGATAAAGGTTCGGATGATAGTCTCCGAGTGGGATACGATCTCTACTCATATCGGATAAGGATCCGATTGAAGGCTATATAAAGAGAGGTGCAGGAACTGAGGGAGATATTCCGAAACACACCCATCAAAACCCTAGCAGCCACCTCTCATAATCCCTGCCGTGCGCACTGGTAATAGCACCATGACGCACGATGTTCAATCCCTCGACATGTGGACCTCGGTAGAGGCGCTGCTACGACTGCGGCGCTAATAGGAAGATCGCGAGGAGGGAAGACGGTTGGGGGAAGGATGATCGATTGCTTCCACTACATCGACACACTCTTTATTGAATCGGCTGCTTCAACTCTACTTCTGCTGCACTGCACGTCTAGTGGTAGCGATCTATGATCTCTTACTCCACGGTTTCTTAGACCTAACTACATGGTCTAATAATACCTTTACAAACCAGCCCTTATGTATGATGTTACTTTGCCTTGTCATCTTCTGGGTTCTGTATTCTTTGGCCTTGTTCCTCCACTCATTACAATGTTGGAGGAAACAAAATTTGATCTCTTATTGTTTGGTGTGATTATCCATAGAACCATTGTGACCACTCGGCTCAAGATAGGATTGACTCTACGAGGGGGATGTGGCATAAGTATGCCTGAAACACAACATATAAAACCCAAGGGCATTGAAATCAACAACTCGGGATTGACCTTTCTGCGCGAAGCGATGACAAAACAGCCACGAGTTGTTGCCGTTGACTCCGACAACATCAGATTGTACCAATATTAATTCTCCATAGAGTGTTCCAGCCACCTATTTCTACTTGATGAAAATACATTATAGCATTTTTGGACACTTACAATCATTCAACATTTTTAGCCTTAGTCTGCTCCATCTTCATGTTTCACATCGTTCTTATTTTCCTTCTTTCTGTTTCATTTTTCCTCCCCCCTTTTTGCCTTTTGCGAAATTCTTTGTGGAATGCTGAACATACGCATGAACCTTTGAAATTTTTTAATAATTAATTTTTAATTCAAAATTATAGTATTATACCTGCCTTTTTATTTTTTACAATTCTGGCCACGTGTTGCCCAACCGTTCGACGATTTAGGCTAATCGCCCTACTATTAGACGACATGTGGCTAAGACGTCCAACGGTTGAGCGGCAGGTGCTAGTCGTCCAACCGTTGGGCAACACTGCCTCTAGTCGCCCAACCGTTAGGTGATAAGTCTCTATTCTCTCAACCGTTGGGCGACTAGGGGCTATAACCCCTTCGGCCGCGTGATGCAAAGCAAAGAAAGAGAGAAGAAGGGGAAAGGAAAGAAGGAGAAGAGATGAGAGAAGGAAGAGGAGGGAGGAGAGGAGAAGGGAGGGAGATGAAGAGGAGGGAAGAGAGAGGGAGAGGACGATGAGAGGGTGGAAGAGGAGGGATCTGTGCATCAAGGACGGTGAGTTTTCTGTATTTTTATATATTTATTTTTGAAACATGATAGGATAACAACCGAAATCACTAAATTTGTAGTTTGGAAAGTTACGCCAATTTAGTTGTTAATAACTATATTGTCGTCTACATCGCTCTATTGTGCATTTGAAGGCCTAGTTAATTTTGTTAATCGCTTATAAATTGTAGAAACTCCGTAACAAGTATTCTTAATTTTTAGAATAATTAATAGCCATCGAAATATTTAAAACTATTCATGATGATTAGAATAGCACGCGCGGATGTAAAATAGTACCCGAGATTTAAGATTACGCATAGCGATTAAAATTATACACAATGATTTAAATAGCATTTGAGTCGTAAAAAACCGCAAATGAGAAAAATAAAATTCAGACATCACATAGAGACACTTTAGTTCAGTTCACTCTAAGACATAAAATTATTAAGATAGGTGGATAAATTAAATAGGAACAAAATCATACGTGACATTGCTTGGAATGATTTGAAGAATTCTCAAAGCTACGTTATTAATAAATTAAACCAGTAATTATATCATAATTGTGAACTTTAAATTGATTTTCAAATATGGCTTCGAACTGGCATTTCGACTTGCTGGACCAGCACGTCGACGGGCTGCACCGCGTGAGCCATCGTGTCGTGCATCTGAGGGCGGGGACGAAGAGGCCTAGTTAGGGGTGGTCCATACGCAGACACCCCGACACGTTGGAGATTAGACCCACGTTGAATAGATAGGTTTGTGTACTAGCTATGTCATGTCTTTTTATGATATTTGCGCTACGTACTTACTTCTTCGTGCTTTGCAGGCTAAGCTATGCTGGCCTTCTACCTGTCACGTGAATGGTGGAGACCACCGATGAGGACGGTGCTTCAGTGGAGGAGGCCTGGGGAGGCCCAGGCTGGGCCAGAGTGGTCACGATGGTTCCCGTTCAATCGATCACTACTGTCAGCTCTGCTAGACCAGTTGCGGCCTGAGACGCACACCTTCCACCTCCCATTCGGGGAGATGGCCCCCACTCCGCAGGATATCGCGATGCTGCTCGGCCTGCCTATCGTGGGAGAGGCTGTCTCCCCTCTAGATGCGCCTGGCAACTGGCGCGAGGACCTGCTGGCCAGGTTTGGCCTGGTTCTTTCGGCTGAGGCGATGGTAGTGTACCACACCATCCCAGCGCGACAGAAGCATGGCCCCCCTATGTGGTGGCTTTCGCAGTTCCAAGTACGCATGTTATCTATTTTTCCTATTTAGCGATGCATTATCGTTACTATATGACGGGCTTATTAATTTTTTATTTGTGCATAGGTCGAGCAGATGGACTCAGACGCCAACGAGTACTAGGTGTCACGGCACCTGGAGACGTACTTGTTATGGCTGTTCAGCTGGGTACTGTTTACCAGCAGCCACGATGACTCCGTCTACGCCCGCCTTGTGTGATATGTGAGGGACATCGTCGACGGGGAGGAGGTGGTGCACTATAGCTGGGGATTAGTCGTACTTGCCGCGACGTACCGTGGCCTGTACAATGCTTGCTTGAGGCTGAGAACGACCCTTGTCCTCACAGGCTACCCCCTCTTGCTGCAGTTGTGGTCGTTCAAGCGCTTCCTCCTCAGACGGTCCCTGCTGCCTGACAGCGGTCCGTACCGTGCGGATATGTACCACGGGGGCATCGTAGACCGACCTACCGCAGGGTCCATTTGGTGTCATAGATGAGTACGTACTCTCCTAAATCTTTACTATACATGTATTACGGGTCATCCTTTGTAACCACTGTTCTAGCTCGCAGGCATAGTTTGCACACCTGTAGGTCACTTGTGTGTATGACCTCTTTGTCGAGTACGTCGACCGCCTCAGTGCTAATGACGTGCGCTGGGAGCCGTACTCCAATTAGGAGATGGCGGACCGCGCCCCTACCGAGATCTCGTCGTTGTGCTTGCGTGACCAGGCGTACTGGCTCACGCTTAAGAAGCTTGTCTTCGACGTGTTTGATGAGGATTGCGTGGTGCATCGGGTGATGCGCCAGTTCGGTCTACGCCAGCTTGTTCCTGTCCTTGGCGAGTGTCGGGTGCTTGACTCTATCCACTCGTGAGTTACATACAACATATGTTTCTACAATTTTTCAGTTCTACTGCAATGCCTTCTAATTACAGTTGTATGTTTTGCAGGCACAATAAGAGGGGTGGTCAGGGGACGAGCTGGGCCACGAAGATGGAGTAGTGGGTGACAGAGTGGACGGAGGCACTAGACGACTTTGTGCAAGAGGACACCACGTACGACCCTAGCATGTACAATGAGTACCTACACTGGTGTGCTCTGCAGACACACACCAGGCTGGTGCGTGTCATTGACCCTCGCCCGCTCACGTACCAACACCGACCGACATGTACCCCGTTCACTTAGCATGGAACGTTGCCCTCGTAGTACGTACTCTCGTGTTTGCAAGTTTCTGTGTACGATTACCACCATTACTATTTTGATGCTTTCATGTACTTCTCGCAGTCAGACATCACCGCCGATATTATCAAGGACGCCGGGTTGATCGTAGATAGGATGGCACACGGTTTTTGAGGTCACGCATGACGAGCTGGTGCACACTCTCTATCGGGTCATCGACAAGGCGAAACATGCCTTCTCCCTCACGTCGTGCATGGTGCTCCCAGAGGTGGCCATGTCGACGCGCACACCGAGACTACCATGTCCTACAGCTCAGGCACGAGGCTCCGAAGGGCCACATGACTACCCTTGGGCACCGGCTTCAGGCCAGGCCGGAGGGTCATCGTGGGCACGTACACTGGTGCCGTCGTCATTTGTGGACCTGTACCTGGCATCGACAGGGCAGCCCACGCTGTTTGCCCTTGGCCGGTCCGGTGGGTACGAGAGTTGGCATCATGCCATGATCTACACGGTAGTTACACTTTGTCTCTTAGCGTTTTTTCGCATCAATATATTTCACGAATAAACAATATCTGTCCTACAGGCACGTCGCACCAGCCAGGAGTTGGACATGAGTGAGTACCTCGCGGAGGACCCGGCGAAGGTGCTTTTTGGATCGCAGCTCAGCAGTGCGCCTGTTCCCATGCCGGCACAGGTGCAATCCACCCCTGAGGCATTGGGAGCACAGGTCAGCAAGGCTCCTGACCGCTTCACCCCATCGGGGCAGCAACACCCTGCGCTGAGGAAGGCCAAGCGGGGTTGTACAGGTGGGCACCGACCGGGGGCGGGACAATGTGAAATGTTATTGCGAGTCTAATAGATCTAGTACCATTTATAATATACGAAAATCACAAACGGATCAACCGACATTATCTGCCCTTTAATTTCAGAAAAGGCACAACTGATAAAACAAGATTTGTTAAATGTATTACGTATAACAATTGTCATTTACCCTCACCTCCACAACTATTTCTATCATATTAACTAAATAATTATTTTTTAAAAAAATCGTTCAATGGTTAGGGGACTAGAGACTAGTCATCCAACGGTTAAGTGACTAGGGGCAATATCGCCTAATTGTTGGGCGACAAGTACTAGTCGCACAACTGTTGGACGACTTGGCCACGTATCGCCCAACGGTAGTGCGACTAACTCAAGTCGCCCAACGGTTGGACGACAAGTGGTTAGAACTGTAAAAAAAATAAAAAGGCAGGTATAATACTATAATTCTAAATTAAAAATTAATTATTTTCAAAAAAATTCTGGTACTTTTATCATGGTTTTTTCTTATTGATTGATGTCCCCTTGTATACCTCCAGTAAACCTAAGGTGAAGACTTTAGACACGGCTTGGCGTATCATTTTTTAGATTAAGGAATATAACATTCCGACCTCCATCATTCACAAGTGAATGAGTACAGCCAAATCCAACACACCAAAAGTACTTAGACTACAAACCACCACACGGTGTACAAAACACGGAACAAAGAAACGGAACTCAAGTCCCAGCCCTATTCCTACCTCATTACATAACTTGCTAAACAACATCAAACTCTTTGCTGCCTCCATCAAGCGACTGTATTCCTCTAATGAAGACAGCAGCACTTGATGCATCACATCGATGCTCAACAGGGAGGGCCTTCAGCAAGCACTTCAACTTCTTCATCCAAATAGCTCTCTCTTCAGCCAACACCTCTAACCTTCCTCGGACCTTCCAACACCGTATAGCGGGTCAGGAGATAAGGGAAGACACGGTGCCGAGAGCTTCTGGCGAACTGTACATATGCAAACAAAGCACGAGCAGCGACATAGCCAAACGGCAAGCACCAATCAACTGAGCTGAAATTGCCTAACACGCCTTCAAGAAGGTAACAACGCCCAATGCGCTGACGCCGCCAGTCCACCATGGGAAAGGTTTTCACTTGCAATCAACCACCGAGTGGGGGGAGCCGGGGAAGAGGTACAGAGAGGACGCCTCCAAGGAGGAAGTGGCGTCCGCAAACGTCGCCGTCCAAGCTTTCGCCCTGACCTCAAATCACCCAATTGCTTAGGCTGCTTGTACGTCGGTGGCGAGACAAGGGCCGCCGCCACCGCGTACACTGCCGTCCTGACCCCCAGCCCCGCTGCTGTAGCCCAAGCGTGGCCTCACTGCCGCCGCCGCGCTCGCAAGAGCCGGAGAACTCCTTGGCGGCCTAGGAGTGGAAGCGGATGAGGCCCTTCATGGACCCACATTCGATGACGCCCCACTCCTCCTTGCCCAACTCCAACAACACCTCCCGCGTCGGCGACAACCGCGGCTTCTGCAACACGGCAAGCGTGACTGGGCACGGCGACATCACACCCTCCGCCCGTTAGGCCCGGAACAGGTATGATGCCAAGCTGCGCGGCGCCGCCGGGCCGCCCCACCACGAACCCGCCGGCACCTTCCTCTACCACACCGACCGCGCCACCCGTTTCCACGCCGGCACCCCCCGAAGAACCCACCGGCAGCTGCATCACTGGCGGAGGCGGAGCAGACACCGCCCACACACCCCGCTCAGGGCGCTACCTCCGTCGGCGACCTCCACAGGGGCCCGGCCTCCTCAAACCCGTCGCCCAGATCCAGAAGCAACCGACCAGATCCAGGAGAGAGAACCCCACCGCCGAAAGGCCGCCCGCTCGCCTCCGGCCCTGGCCTGGCGTATCATTACCTCCCAGCAAAATGACAAGGAAGGTCTATCCTGTTTCTGCTCAAGTATTATTGTTGTAAACTTTCACATGGATCTAGCTGCCCTTCTTAAAATTATTCCGAGGTTCCTCTTTGCTATCTTCTGTTACCTTTCTGATCTTTCTCCATTCGTGAAACACTTTGGACGATTTTTGTTTTTTTTTTGGAAAAAAGAACATCTCAGAATTTCATTGAGAAGAACAGCCATTTTGACTCACATGCATTTGAGCTGGTCGAGGAGTTTGTTTCAGGGAGTGATCCAGAGTACAAGATTTTAGACCTCTTGCTTGCAGTTTTATTTTGACTCGTTAAAGGGTATATACACGTAATATACAAAAAGATACCACATATTGTACAGTGTCATAGAGATTAGCACACGTTTTCTTGTAGAGATTTGTTGCGCGGATACTTTTGAAAATCGGGGTATCGAATACCTATCGGATACAGATATGGTCCCGATACGGTCAAATATGTATCCTGTTCATGTCGGTGATTTTCTTATTTTTCAAAGAATGAAAACAATTTTTAATACTTGGTGGATACTTTCTTGATACCTCTCAACTCTTACATCTTATTCCATTTGTTACATAGTTCTCATTTTGTTCCCATAGGCATACGCAATTTCTCTCACCCCGACACTGCTTCCTTGCTCCCCTGCCCACACCGCTACTACTTCCCTACACTCGCTAGCCACCACCGCTTCTGTTCCCCTTTGTCCCCAAATTCGGTGACTGGATTTAGAGATGGGAGATAGATGAGGAAGAGAGTCTTAGTTTTCAGATGTGGCCACTTCATGGGCGTTGTTGGCTTGTCACACTACTACAAAAATGCTTATATTAGACGTCTTATCACAGACGGTTCACAAAAATCGTCAGTGTTAAATGCAATCATAGACGATTTATGGTGAGAACCGTCTGTGAAGTATCACAAACGGTTCTTACCAAGAACCGTCTGCAGTATACTTACTCTAAACTGTCTGTGATATATTTCCCGCCTCGTAGTCCCCTAAAATTTTATAATCTCCCGCCTGAGTTCGAGTAGAATTCTGTTTCGACATACCTTTAATAAAACGGGCATATATATTGTGATCCACGTCCATCACAGACAGTTGGTAGCTAGAATCGTCTCTGATGTGTAGGGATAGCAATTGTACCCATTTACCCGTGTACCCGCGGGTAAATACCCTAATAGAGCCGGATATGGGATGTATTCTTTACCTATGGGTATGAAAATGGGGGAAACTTTTCGCCCACCGGGTAAACGGGTACGGGTATGGGTAAGCTTCACTCGTACCCGTCTCGTCCGTTTACCCGCGAGTCCACGATCTATGAATATGTTACAAATATTCAATACTTTGGTGTAGAAAAATAATATGTTACAATATTTTAGTGTAGAAAGATAACATGTTATAATATTTTGGTGTAGAAAGATAATTTGTTACAGATAAAATTGCAATACTTTAATATATTATAATACTTTAGTGTTGGAAGATTTCATATTAAAGTACATGGTGACTCTCAGTTCACGGGTAAACGGGTATACCTGCGGGCGATGGGTATGGGCGACATTCTTCGCCCGTTGTCCTTCACGGGTATACCCGTGGGCGTAAATCAAGGTCGCGGGTATGGGTATGGATGAGTACTACCCGTACCCGCCATACCCGATTGCCATCCCTAGTGATGTGTGAGTATCACAGACGATTTTTGGTTAGAACCGCCTGTAATAGTGTTATTCATAGATTGTTCTAGTTACAAACTGTCTGTATTATATTTATCACAGACGGCTCACAAACCATCTTTGATAACCTTCAATTATCATTGACCCATAAATTCAGACAGTTCAGAAAATCATCTGTAATGACATTTTTGAACCGTTTGTGATGATGATTTCTGTAGTAGTATCATCACCTCTTACCAGTTTGCTCGTCTCGCCTTTTTTGCTCTCTTCTTTATTTCTTCTTTGTGTTTGTCGAAGAAGAGAGAGAGAGAGATCAAGATGGGATTAGTGTAGGGTGGCGTTGCAGATGGGAGTAGAGAGATCGAGATGGGTAACCCTAAGTAGATGGGAGTAGAGAGATATTGAGATGGGTAACCATAAGTGGCTAGCTGTGGTGGGCTGGTATGCTGTTGTATTGTTTTGTACAAGTGGGCTGGTGGGTTGCTCTTTGTTGGTGTGCTAGTTGGTTACGATGTGGTAATAATCTGGTTTGGCTGCCTATTTCTTTTTAAGAAATCGGTCATTTTTGTATTTTTGTATTTTAAATTTTTTATCACATAGATACATATATATCGTTGTATTGGTGTTTTTAGAGAAATAAATATCACCGTATCTTATATTCATATCTGCGTATCTGAATAACCTAGTTATAGAGCACGGAGTGAATAGAATGAAAGTGAAGTGTTTGAAAGCAAATAGGTGATTATGCTTCACACGTTTCTATTGAAAGGCATACAAATATATAGCACACAAAGCAATCAAATATGGTTGAGATACATGCCAAAGATAGCAACGCTAATCATACAAACAAACCCCTAAAATATCCTCCGTGCTAATCTCTTGGACTCATGGCAGATTATGCTTCACACGTTTCTATTGAAAGGCATACAAATATATAGTACACAGAGCAACCAAACATGGATAAGATACATGCCAAAGATAACAACGCTAATCATGGAAAGTTGAGATACATGCCATAGATAGCAACGCTAATCATGGAAACAAACCCCTAAATATCCTCTGTGCTAATCTATTGGACTCCTTGCCATGTACGCCATGTACGTACTATGTCTAACACCCCTCCTCGCAGTTGGGACGGGAGGCTGACGAACGTTCAAACTGGAGCAAAAATCCTTGAAGATGCTGGTCGGCAGACCTTTTGTAAACACATCCGCATACTGGAACGATGTTGGAACATGTAGTATGTGAACCTCTTCAAGGGCGACACATTCCCAGACGAAGTGGAGATCAATCTCAATATGTATCGTCCATTGATGTTGGATGGGATTAGTTGAGACATATACGACACTGATGTTGTCACAGAAAATAACAGTAGCTCTCTGTAGGAGGCGATGGAGTTCTGCTAGGAGTTGACTGAGCCAGCAAGACTCGGCCACGGCATTAGCAACGGCACGATACTCCGCCTCCGCACTGGAGCTGGAGACCGTTGGCTGATGCTTAGAGGACCATGAGACCAAATTGTCGTGGAGAAAAACTGCGTATCCAGAGGTAGACTTCCGTGTGTCAGGGCAGCCGGCCCAGTCAGCATTCGTATACGCGGTGAGAGATGCTGGTGAGGTCCGATGGAGTTGAAGACCATGGTCGAGGGAGCCCTTGAGGTAGCGGAGGATGCGCTTGAGAAGAGTGGCATGTTGTTCCCGAGGGTCATGCATGTGAAGACATGCCTGTTGCACGGCATATGCGATGTTCGGGCGCGTAAAGGTGAGGTACTGAAGTGCTCCGACAATGCTCCTGTAATCAGTGGCACAAGCAACAGGAGGACCCGTGGCAGAGAGCTTTGCACCTGTGTCTACTGGGCCAGGGCGAGGACCCAGAAGTCCCTGCTGGGCCTACTGTGGCGGACGGTGCCCTTGGTCGAGCCATATGTTGATGGACCCGACCCAGGGATGCTGGAGCGATGGCCAGGGTTAGGAGCGTGAGCCGTTGTTGTTGCCGCCACGAGAATGGTAGTTGCCGCTGCCGTAGTTACCTCAGTTGTTGGAGTAGCGTCGATTGTTGGAGGAGCCCCTGGAATTGGTGGAGTTAGTCGTAGGGGGTGGGGCTGACCGCCCAAGCCACCAGACGTGTTGCTGCTAGAGTGTTGACCGCCGAGGGTGGAGCCGGTGACGAAGGCAGTCGGCGGGTTGTGGTTGTTCTTGGATGCCAGCTCTTCAAGAAGTAAAGTAGATCGCACCTCCAGGAAGGACGGTATGGGACATTGCATGGAGATCAATGTGCGCATGTGGGCAAGACGTGGGCTGAGGCCGCGCAAGGTGTTGAGGATGAGGCTCCTGTCGCTGATCGTCGTGCCCATGGTAGTGAGGCAATCAGCAAGCTCCTTTTACTTGCAGTAGTAGTCGGTGATGGACATGGAGCCCTGCATGAGGCCGTAGAATTCTTGCTCGAGGTAGATGGATCGAGTTTCAGTGTTGTCCCAAAAGAGGCCCTCGATGCGAGACCAGATGATGCATACGGGAACCGTGGAGTCCATCACCATCTTCAGGAGGTCGGGAGATATGGCTGCGTATAGCCAGGATCGGACGAGGGTGTCAAGGCACTGCCACTGGGTGTTCGGTGTTGAGGAAGAGACCTCGCGGATGTGATCATCGAGGGTGAACTTCTGAAGAGCGACCTCAAATAGGCCACGCCATTGGGCATAGTTGCCCGCCTAGAGATCGAGAGTGATGGGGACGAGGAGCTTGATGCTAGACACAGCAACCGCCTGAGCCCAGAGGGCGGTTTTGGCGTTGAGTTTGGCCTGAACAGCGGCGGCGACGACGGCAGCCTGCTTGGCATCAGATGTGCCAGGCATGGCGTGGATCCGAGCTGGGGAGGAGGCCGGAGGCGGTGGTGTGGAGACGGATCCGAGGCGGCGGCGTGGATCTGGGGATAAGGCCGGAGGCGGTGGCGAGGGGCGGCGTCGGGGGAGGAGGAGCGCGGGCGAGGGGCGGCGCCGAGGGAGGAGGAGCGCGGGAGGGTGGAGTCGGCGTGGGAGGCGGCGCTGCGCGGTGGGCGGAAGCAAGGGAAATCAGGATCGTGATCCTTCTGATACCATGAAAGCAAATAGGAGATTATGCTTCACACGTTTCTATTGAAAGGCATACAAATATATAGTACGCAGAGCAACCAAATATGGTTGAGATACATGCCAAAGATAGCAACACTAATCATGGAAACAAACCCCTAAATATCCTCCATGCTAATCTCTTGGACTCCTTGCTATGTACGCCATGTACGTACTATGTCTAACAGTGTTGTCATAGAGAAAGTGTAAATTTTGATGTAACAAGTCCTGAAGATTGTCATTTCCTCTACCGAGAAGAAGCCGTTAAATCATTGCAGTAAATATTAAGGCGGTGGTATAACAATTGCATTGCCGTGTATTTTCTCTATCTTGTCGGCTCTTGAGTAAGTCATATTCACGTTTTTTATTTTTGCTAGATTTTAGTGTAACCTTTCTTCAAATAAAAAAGAGCATAACTTTGATAACGATTCTCTCGATCGTTGGTCGGAATGGGTTCATGACATCTTAGAAAATGTGCATGCATACCATGTTTCAAGTTATTTGGATCTACGGATCAAAAGTTATATAGATTTTTGCTTTTGAAACAATACTATTTTTACTATTCACAGGTATGACTGATGATGTTCCTTTTTTTTACTTACTTTGAAGTATCTTATAATATTGTTAGAGTATACTTAAAAGGATAAATAGATATTTTAAGTGATATATAATACGTGGAAGTAGAGTACAAAAATCATTTTTATGTGTCTGTCTGTTTGAGGGGCTGTGTCAAAATAATTCCATGCTCCTGGCTGCAGACATGCATGCAGGCCAACCTCGGAGTTTACGATTATATATACAAATATATAAGCTGGATATAGCTAGCTAGCTAACAATTAGTACAGTACAGTATAGTATTGGCTAATGAGCGGCCGGCCGGCCGGCAAGCACCATGCGTGCATCCGAGCTGATCAGCTTCCTGAGATCGAGCGAAAGGAAGGAAGGAATCGATCGATCAGCTCAGATCAGATCAGTGGTTGGATCATCGTCGTTCTTCGATCATATCCATATCGATGGGCGACAAGGCGACGTTGAGGATGGCACGGCAGGAGCTGGAGGATCTCTATGTGGGCGTGCTGGACGAATCCGTGGACCTCACCTTCAAGGACCTCCCGGCGGCCTCCTCCGCCGCTTCCTTATCCTTCAATGAGGCGACAGATGTAGCTCCTGCAGATGATGGTGACGGTGAAGATGAGCACAAGAAGCAGAAGACGGCCTTTGTTAGGTCGCCCACCAACATATTCACCTACAAATTACAATCGGGTGATGACGACGTCGACGATGGTGTTGGTTCAGAGGGCAATTTTGTAATTTCACAATTACTGAAAAAGAAAAAAAGAAAGTGGGATGTGGGCTCCACCTGTCGGTGAGGCAATGAGGAGATAAGGCATTGCCTTATCCTCTTGCTGGCCATTTTGCGGCCTGGGGGAGCCGGGTCGTCCGGTGGAGGTGACCGCGCTACTCGGCCAATCCGCGGTGTCGCTCGGCGTCCGGGTCCTCCGGGCCGTTCTGCGGCTACGCATGGCGTGCGGGTCCTCCAGGTGGAAGGCTGGTGCGGCGCGCTGGGCCATGGTGACCGAGTCATGCGGGCAGGAGGCGGCCGGGTCTTGCGGGTGAGGGGCGGTGATGGAGGCGCCACCGGCCCGGCAACTTCGGCCGCCGGCCGTTGGCCGTTGCCCGTCGACCCCTCTCCGCTTGGCTATAAAAGGCTATCGTCAGGCGGCCGAGGGTGTCATGAGATGGTCGAGCTCATGCTTGGGCACGTGAAGATCAAAGGTGGATGATACGTGAAGAAGATATAGGGGGTGCGGTCCTGGAGGCTTCGACACGTGGAAGGCTGAAAAATCAAAAGCATAAAAAGAATTAAAAAACCCATATTATGAAGAGTTTTGGGTCTCTTGAAATGTAGTGGGCCAAAAAGCTTGGTTGAGGTAAAAGGTCCCAGACGAGTTGTATTAGGGTTTTTAGTGGTGGCTAGAGATACATATAAAAAGAGGGGCTGGCGGCTGTTTTCGTTGGCCGTGGCTTTTGGAGAGCAACTAGATAATTAGAGTTGCGGCGGCCGTGAGAAAAAATCGTGGAGGCTTGTGTTCTGCCGTGAGAAAAATTGAGGCGGCTGTTCTTGAATTGATGCATGCATGCATGCGTGAGATCAACGTGAGTCGCCAGAAAACAAAAAGGAACTAGCAGCGATTTGTGTGTTGCGACCGTGATCTTCTCGAGGGGCTTTTGATTGAACAAGCTCCTGTATTCTTCGCCTTCGGGAGTCTGCGTCGCAGCCGCGGGCACAGCTAGACGGTGGTGGTGTCTCCCTAACCCTGGCTTCTATGGGGATGGGACATTTCACCATACGAGTGCAAATCATCAACTTTTATAACCCCCAAATCTACTACAGCGTATTTTTGGTCAAGAAAGACTATGTGAAACAAAGTTTTAATATACCATGATAATATATTATTATATATATGATGAATATCTTGAATCGATTACTATTCTCTAGTCCATTTATTTCCTTGAGGTGAGCAGGAAAAAAGTGCTTGAAAGAGAACAAAGTTAGTAACTTTTTGAAATATTCCAAGGTGGAAGTTCCTGTCAGAATATTTTTAGGCAATACCTACCCAAATCTTTCTGTTCTTCCGAACCACTCCGTGTTCCGATCTCCTTCTGCAAAATCAAATAGCTAATTGCTTTTTTTCTTCACATGCAGAAGACCTCACGTCTGCTTCTTCTTTCTTTGTCTCACATGCATGCACCTTTTCCTTGTTGTTCTGCCTTACGTCTTTTGCAAATTCTCGCCTGCCACTTCTGCAGCCTCAAAAAACAGCAGCGCTGCACCTCCCTCCTACTGCCGTGGGACCCGCTCGTCCTCTTCACGTGATGAATCCTGTTGCTGGTTTCCTCTCTGCTAAAATCTGCAGCGCCCTGCCTCACGTCTTCTTCTTTTCGCCGAGCGCTCGTCTGCGCCTTTCTTCTTCTCTTGAGGCTCGCTTCTCTTCTCTCTGCTTCCTCACGATGGCTTGCTTCTATTGCTCTCTCTTGCTAACGCTCGTTTTCTCTTCTTTCTCGTTGTTTTTTCTCTCCCAAGCTTACAGGCCTTTTAAAGGCTACTTACATCCTAACAGACGGACTCCATGTGTGCACAAACTCAACATCTACTCGGATGCGTATACACGGCAAGATGACTCGTATACGTACTCGAATACGGTAAAGAACTGAAACAAGATTAGGCTCTAACAGTTCCTAGATAAATAGTAAACTGTATGATGTCGCATACTCTGAAGAATTTGTGAAGTGGGAAAGAGACGTGTTGGTTGGAACAACCTCTCGGTGGAGTGATGGAGTTGTGACGTATGACTCCACTCACCAGGTTCAAATCCAGTGCCCATATTTACATATATATAAGTATGTTTCGATAGAAATTTTGTTAGATAGCAGATTTATTTACAGTCTCCGTCGTTCTAGACATATGTTAAGAGAACACATTCACGCACGTGTGTGGTGCGCTTGTGTCTTTCTTACAATGTAAAAAAGGTTTTATCCTGTGGATGATTCATGGGTTAGTGTGAGTGATATATATATATATATATATATATATATATATATATATATATATATATATATATATATATATATATATATATATATATATATATATATATATATATATAAACACAATCCAAATGAGGTCAGCTGAATCCTAAACTTATACTATATATGCAAACACTATTGTAGAAAATATTATCACAGACGGTTTCGTGAGCCGTCTAAATTTATAGATCAGTAATGAAATGTGGTAATCACAGATGGCTTTTGGACCATCTGTGATGCAACTATCACAGACGGTTTTTACTACAAACTATTTGTGATAGTTGATTATCACATATAGTTTCCAGTCGAAACCGTCTGTGATATTCTTTTCTTTTCCTAAATTTATTTCTATTTATTAGCTAGCCTCAGGAATTATTAGCCATACCCTCTAAACCAAGCAGATAAACACAGTATATATCCAATTCACATTCATTCATTTTAGAAATAAAAACATCCATTTCATAAATCAATTAATTGAAATGAAATAAATTATCCATTAACAAATACACATATGTATAATTAAGGTCAATCTTATACCAATCAAATTCATTCTACATTGTGGAACTCTTCATCTGATTTTATGACTTTAGATATCAAAAAGTACACACATTCTCCTCGAATTTGTGCGAGTTCAGCCTGTTTCAACGCAGTTGTAACGATGGGTGCAGCCTATCGATAGAAATATCAATGTCGCGCGTACATATATAACTTGATAAGTATAAAATAATTATTGCAAGATTGACAAACCTGAGGATCGTTGTTCTTCGAGGAATCGAGAAATAGTTGCATATGGCGGCAAACATAGAATCCATATGTGTTACTCGGCGGCTGCTGGTGGCACTACAAAAATAGAATTTGTTAATTTGAAAGGCATTACTACGAAGTGTTATATAGGATTAATGTGTACTAGCGAATATCGAAAAATTTTGAACATGTCGCAGGGCGTTGGTCCCTCCCTTCGATTTCTGTATCTCTGCAACATATGTGGCGAACGAGCTACGTGATTTCAAAAAGTTAACCTTTGACATTGGAAAGGAAGGAAATGCTATAATACAGTTATGCATAGAGGACATGTATTTACCTATCGATTAATCATCTGACAACTGTGAAGTTGGTTTTGTTCTTCTTTAGAAAATCAAGATATATTATCTTGTTCTATTTTGGTATAATTACAATTAGAATCTAGTGGAACCTACACATATATGTCATCATGGTTATTAAACCTAATATCAAGTTGCTTATAAAATAAAAATTAATAAGTATAGCCACTAGTGCAGCACTTACCCCTGGTTGTGGGGCATAAGTATAATTTTTTTGCGGTGAGCCACCAATGATGTTGTAATGTAATTCTCGATGAAAGATGCATCCTTCTTGATAGTATCTATAGCAATCAAGCGTAGGTCGAGGAAACCAATACGTGATTTCGATAATCTAACTTGAGTCACAATGTATCTATATATATACACAAAAGCAACGAGTTATATATGACATTTATTAGTATTATATGAACATAGACTGTGATTATATACACTTACAGTGTCCAGCATTGAACGAGTGAGACACTCAACGCTTCCTGTAGGAGTCTGACATATCATTTCACTTCCTATGAAGTTATGGAGTAATTACAAGTTACGTAGTTCGATATTTTACCAGGCGCTGGAACACTTCCTCATCTGTGGGGTTTCGGAAGGAGATGTCCCCTGATGACAGGGTAGATGACCTCGTTCTAATCCAATTTCAAGCGCGCTTATCAGGGATCGTGGCAAATGGCGGGGAGGTGTCCCGCAGGATTGCCTGCTCGTCCTCTTTCCTTCATTTGGACCCAGGGGTTTTGTAACTTTTTTAGAGTGTGTGTCCAACCCTAGAATGACCTTTGGCCACCCCTTGCCCTTCTCCAACTCATATATTCACCCCTACTCCCTTTGGACTCATGAGGTTTTGTTTTGATCAGTTTAGCCCGTATGTGCAAACTCTAAGATGTCTCTTATGTTGACTAGACCAATAGATTCATGTCACAGAATTTCAACTATTCTTGTACAACTTTTATATCTAGCAATTTTCAGATTACTCTTTATTAGAATTCTTGCTTGTTCTTGATTGCTTGCAGGAATTGAGCTTCGTGATGATCAGGTCAACCATCGTTTTTGGTGAGGTTGATAACGACAAAAGTGTGGTGTAGCGATTGCATGACGGACTTGATCATTTTGGTCAGGTAGCCTCATCGTTAATGTCATATCAATCAATCATAGTTATCGTTCTCATCGAAAAATCGGCACTAATCATACATCAGACTTGAAGTTCTTTTATTTGTAGAAAGCCACATTTGAAATAGAATATGTAGAAAACCTAAAACTTAGCATTTTAACTAAACCATGCTTTTGAAAAGTATAAAAGAATGCAATGATAATCATAGCATATTCTAGAGGTTGTAGAGTATAAAAGTATAAAAGTCATATATCTATTATTTGAAACTTAGAAAGCACCTTTTTATAGAGCATTGTTCCATTTACCATATGCTATTTTTATTTCTAAGGTTCCATCCACCTATTATATTTACTGAGTTCTATCCACGTAGGGGAAATCAAAGTCAGTATTCTATCCACCTATCATGTTTTCCATCTCACCCATAAATAGTTTTTATAAAACAGAGACTAACTTGAGTAAGTTTCCATGCCCTTCTTTGACCGTGGGTACGATTGTTCGAATAGTTTTCACTCCATAAAGGTCACACACTTTACCCATAAGAGATGCTTAACTTATTCTGCTGCCACGCTACCATTGGCGTGAGCTCAGAAGAGCATCACAAGATCTTTACAATGCATCTTTTCAACGTGGTTACACCTACTAAGGTTTTTATCACCGTGGGATTCTGTTCATCCTCTCCGGAAGCCCCCTTCTTGCGCCACATGTCAAGGCCTCTGGCTAACACTATTGCCTGTGTTCCACTGGATGGTACATCCGGTGTTGGGTCGATGTAAATTAATTGGTTAGGTCATACCCATTAGACTTATGGTTATGCTGTTTTATCTTGAGAGATCATCATAAGATTCAGCTCTTAAGGTTACCTAAACATTTATGTCACATACCAAGTTCTTGTGCTCTAACCGCACTAGCCTAACTTACCATCCGACTAGGTATAAAGTAAATTTAGAGTTTTGGATTCTAAAGTATCTCTTTCTAGTTAAACATACCAACCATTCTATCTAATGGCTATCCAAAACCAAGTTTTCATACTTGAAATAATGTTAGGGTAATTTAATGTCAACATGACAATGTATCTAAACAAGGCTAAGCAGATATTTAGATACAGATTTATCAATTAATATGTATAACATTAATTCTAGGGCGACAGCGGATTATGTCCAAAGTAAAGGAATGGAATTTAATAAGGTGAGCAACAGTAAGACATTAACTATAATCTAATGACAACATAAAGTATAATCTAATGACAACATAAAGTATGTCATATAATTTGATAATTTAAATTAAAATAATTTATCTTCAAAAGGTAGGTGCGATATGATCAAAGTGATGACTTGTCTCGCTCAATTTACTATGGTCTTATTCTTACTTAAAGTCTTGATCTTTCTTTTTATTTGGATCTTGATCTCGGGTGGGTTCGGTTGCACTCATGGTTTGTGGCTTATGCTACTGTAACTAGCTTTTAAACGATATTTTTTAAGGTGGGGTCTACAGGTAGATTGTATTATAAATTGTACCGAGTTCAGCTATATCGGTCAAAATTGTATGTGACTATTTTCCTCTACGTACTGCCTCTCACGAGCAGTCTAAAATTCAAAAATTTCAGCTATAAACTACAGTTCAAAAGAACATACCCCTTTTTTTGAGTTGATGCTCCTTCTAGTTAGGTAGGAAACCCAAAAACCAAATGACGTAGGACTTCAAACAAAACAATTCAAATAAATCTAAATAAATCTTTAGAATTAAATAAATTCGAATAAACTGAATTAAATTCTATCGTGATTTATGACAGATTGTGCTGTCTGTGACGTTGGCAATGGCAAGTCGTTTATCTTTCTCTCTCCTCTGCAGATGTTCGTTGGGTTGAGCGGAGATTCATCGAAGAGATCCATTGCGGCGACGGCGAACCGTGGCAAGCATGGCGATTGGCGGCGACTGCAGGATGGCCTTGGCGTTTGAGTTTGACCCCTTCTTCTTCGTCTTCCTTGTTGATATTTTTCCTGCCCCCTTGTTTAGAAAGGAAGCGCGTACTTTTCCTTTGTTGAGAGAGATGGATATCTAGATAGGCGGTTCAGTGAATTGTGCGCGGCTGAGGTCAGAGGGAGACAGATGGGTCGATGGATGAGCCAACCAAGTCCGCCGCCACCAACCACGACTCGTTCCAATCTTGCTTTCTTAAATGCTGCTGCTGCTGCTGCTGCTGGTGAATGGATGAATTGTTCAAGATTCTTCTCCTCGCAAGAAGAAACGGCTGAGTGGTTGGAGCTTGGAAGGGGTCCTCAATTCAATTCTCGATTGAGTACTCATACTAATAAGAGAGCTATAATGTAATGTAATGCAGTTCAATTACAATATTCCTTGCTGTCCCTTTCCATCACACTCGCTGATTCCCATTACAATATCTCTAACTAATGCTCACCTCAATTAACTAGTAGCGCTCGTTTTTTTTTTCATTACTCCTTGCGCTCCATTCCACGATTGCTCCTTCCTACTCCATCATCTGCCGATCGGTTCCTCTGCTTAGTTTGCTGCTAACTTGCCCTGCCCTGCTTGCTACCTGGTGAGTTCAGCTTCCTTTCCTTTTTAATTTCCATGCTTATATCCATCGATGATCGATTTCTTCCTTCTACCATATTGTAATCAATTACTACACACGAATTCATTCTGTTTCGTTCAATTCCTGCACGCATGTTCTTCCACAACATAGTACCATGCCATGCCATGCTTGTTTCCTTTATTCGCTTCGTTCATGCTATTGTGCTATGGTATCATCATCGCAAGGGATGCAGCGGTAGTGCCTTCTCCTTTCATGGGTCTGCGTTGTGCCCATTAATTGGCATAGTTCAACAATTTATGATTAGTATAAGGTTCCTTTTCCCACTCACAACTTTGTTACTTTGCTGAGATATTTGACCAGAAATCGGGTGCATCACAGGCTTTAGATTTTCCTTTGTGTATTTTTTGGATCTGGACATGTAACTGTTGCTCCTTTGCTCTCTTTCAGGGAATGGACTCCGCTATCACAGAGAGCCTGCACCGGTGAACTCTGAATATTCTGACCAAATTGGGCAAATTTTCTGTTCAACGGCGTCATGCTACGGTCCCGATTATTCTATCTTTGCTCCATTATCTTCACGTTATCTTTTGCCAATGTGCAACCAATAACTGCACAGATCACGGCACCATGGGAAGGTAAAATCCATCTTAATCGCTACACTTTGACTCCAGACCTCTTATTTTTGTTTGATCTCTACATATTCATGTTCATTTTTCCTTTTGCCTTGTAAGCATGACCCTCACTCGAGGAGAGATGCATAGGAGGGCAAAAGTCAGCAATTCTACATATTCTTAGTTCTATTTTTTTAGGCTTGTTAATTTCTTCTGCTTATATTATGAAGCTAACTAGGTGTACATTTGGTTCATCTGGTCTGCAGTTGATGCCCTGAAAGCTATCAGAGGCAGCTTGATAGATTCACTGGAACGTCTTAACAGCTGGAACCGTGGAGATCCATGCATGGGAAATTGGTCCCATGTTATCTGCTACAATGCAACATCAAGCGATGGATACTTGCATGTACAGGAATTGTATGAGCATAAGTGATCTCCTTGTCAATCATGTGGTTATCATACATTCCACACTACTGTGCTTCTGTTATGACTTGCTTTTGGTCATGAATTGGACAACTTGAACTTGGTTTTACATACAATTTTGTTGACTTTCATAACTTAATAGATCAAGTTTGCATCTTTGAATTTGTTGTCATTTTCTTTTGCAAAATCTGATCTAACACTTATGCACTGCTGTTGACAGCTTCTCTTTTTTGAAAGCAGAAAATGTTCCAGTGTTCATTACGTTCTTATTGTTTTGCCATTCTTGCAAAATAAACAATATTACTTGCTATTAATGCAATAAAAAAGGATCCAAAGTGTGTTTAGACAAGACTTGGGGCATTTTCCCTCTGAAAATCTCATGCTTATTTTTTTTTCAAGTGAATCTAATTGCTGTGGCACTTTAACAAAATATGTTTCACTTGATGAGATCTTCCATGCATCCGCAGATACCATGGCTATTAAAGTATTTATATCTATAACATATGTGATTACAGGCAGCTTCTACAGTTAAATTTATCTGGAACTTTAGCTCCTGAGCTTGGTCAGCTTTCTCACATGCTAATAATGTAAGTGGAATGATTTGAGCTGGCTAATTAGTTACTGAGTTAGCCTTAGGTTGCCATATGGTTGTGTGAATTACCCATTCCTTTAATCCTACACACCCAAGGGGGACTGAGTACTTATTTTTTTTATTTTTTTCTTTTGAAGGGATTTTATGTGGAATTCAATCAGTGGGAGCATACCTAAGGAGGTTGGCAACATCACTTCTCTGAAACTATTGTAAGTCGAAATCTGCAGCAATGATTAGAAATTTGGTCAATAACATGGCCAGTTTGAATCAGTTTCCTGCATATCCTCGTTCTTGATATGGTAGTTCAACTTAGTTATTTACTATACAGCTGTAATTGACTATAGTCTGCACTCTGATACTTTGTGTTTCTATTTTCCATTTTAACATGTCCTTCATAATATATCAGTTTTTTAAATAAAAAGTTGTTTCTCTGAGATAAATTGTTGGTAGGGGTGTCATTGTTGTCATATCCTCTGGAGGCCGGAATGGGCTGTGTGATTTCTTGTTGCTTTCATACAGTTGTTTCAGCTCTTGTAACAAGGTGTCCATTGTCTATATTTGCAGGCTCTTAAATGGGAACCGGTTGACTGGCTCTTTACCAGAGGAGATTGGCTTCCTTCCTAACCTCGATAGGATTCAGATTGATCAGAACCACATATCTGGGCCCATACCTAAATCATTTGCTTACTTGAACAAAACCAAACACTTGTGAGTAGAATATGGTTTTTCATCTCTGTTAATGAGGAATAGTTATCCTTACCCTAATGGGTTTTCAATTGTTATCCAGTCACATGAACAACAATTCATTGAGTGGTCAAATTCCACCTGAGTTATCCAGATTACCTTCACTTGTTCACCTGTAAGTACGTGACCACTGCAGCTACCATAATATTGTTCTTTATTTATACTTTACTGACAACATAATTCATTTCCAGACTGTTGGATAACAATAACTTGTCAGGCTATCTTCCTCCAGAATTATCAAAGTTACCAAAACTGCTCATCATGTACGGAAGCTTCTATCTTGCAGTAGTTTGAAAAATATTCACTTTTTGGTTAATTTGGTTGGGTTGGATATTAATCATTGATCAGGAATTGGATTAAATTTATCTTAGTATTGCATGAAACTCACAAGAAGTAGTTCCTCTATATTTGTTGTTTCTTAACTTGACTGAATTTTAACTGGTGTGTACCTACAAGTTTGGGAGCAACATAAACAAACAGTCTCTGCTCCACTGCTCTCCTTTACTGAAAAGTAGTTTCTGGTGTGTGTTCCTTGTGATAACTTATTCAATCATAATACTGAGAACTTACTTGTTTAGATTTAAATCTGGTTTATCCCGATATCTAGGGTTTTGTTTCTTGCCAATAGTAAACCACTAGAAGCTATTGATCCATATCTCAAGCTGATATGCTATTGGAAATTGAAAAATAGTATTGCTGTTAAACTTTTTGGGCTTGTCTACTAATTCTCTACCAGGAATAATCCATGGAAAGAAGCAAAGCACGTCATGCATTGAAAGATCCATAGCAACTTGAGTAGCTTTCAGTTTATTTTCTTCACTTTTTTCCTATACGTCTTTAAATGTCACATTTTAGAAATGTATACATTCACTATCTGTCTAACTACATCTTTTCAAATGATTCCAGTCAGCTAGACAATAATAATTTCTCAGGAAGTTCAATTCCTTCATCTTATGGCAATATCACCACACTTTTGAAATTGTAAGTATGTTTTAACTCTCTGCATTCTTAACTCATTGCTCAAATGAATTTTAAATCAATGACGGAAGTATTTGCATTGTCTGGTTCCTCATCTGTTAATTTTAGAGAGGAGAGAAATGGAGGCCCAATTGTTAGTTGTATTGCAAGAGCCCAATGGGCATGTATAAAGAGTACAAGACACTAAACCCTAGACTAGACTGCAATACCACAACTATCCCTAGCCTATACATGAACTACACTACTACCATTGACACATGACACTGCTAAAATTTGGTAACCTAGCTTATCCATAACCCACAGAAATACAAAATCATGGGCGTATTTGAATAAGTTGCAGCAGCAACCCCTGTATGAATGTACACATCATGGCAAAAATCACATGCTAAATTTATAGTTTTTTTAAATTGCCAGTTCAATCTACACAAAAGCAAGCCAGCTATATTGCACAAAAAGATGAGGATATAACCAAACTTTTATCTACTTTAGAAATGCGTCAAGTCATTGTTATTAATTGATGGCCACATATTCTTAGCGAAATTTTGGGTACTGTAATGTTCCATTGAAGTCTCCATCATACACACATCCCAAAAATATGTGCACTTCTTTACCCAAAGTGGCTGGCATCTCAGGAGGGTTGCCTTTTGAAATGCCTTGCAAAGTAAGGCGTAAAGTTGTAATGTATTGCGAGAATGCAAGATTAATTTAGACTTTTCTGTTTTTCTCTTAGAGTATTTATGACAGTTAAAGATTAATCTAATTGATATTGTCTCCATCAGGAGTTTGAGGAACTGCAGCTTGGAAGGATCTGTTCCTGATGTCAGTGGAATACCCCAGCTTGGCTACTTGTATGTGTAGAATTCTGTACTGCAGCTTCACCTTCTAGGGAACAACGAATGACCTTTTTGTTATTAGCAAAATGTTTCTTACACATGATATTTAGCAGAATTTGACAGCTATCACTTGGTCTGATCTTTGTCTTATTGGTGTTTCAGGGATCTTAGTTGGAATCAGTTGAGGGGTCCCATACCATCTGGCCAACTAGCGAGCAACATAACTACGATGTATAAAAAGAGAAAGCCCTCGCAGACAACTCATGCCATTTTGTTCATTTTACTAAGCATTTACAGAAACTATCATTTTTATCATTCTAGTTGCACAGACTGTTATTTTTCAGTTTATGCTCACCTGTGCAATTTTGTGCAGAGATCTTTCCCACAATCATCTTAATGGTTCCATTCCTAGAAATTTCTCCAGCCTTCCTAATCTCCAAAGATTGTAAGTATGATTTTTATCTTCTTATTGCTATTATGTGTTTAATGTTTGCAACTGTTATGTTTTTTATATCGTAGAAGAAGCCTTGGGATAGGGGATATATCTCTAGAGAGAAAGGGGAAGAACTTTAGAGGGGGAAGGCTTTTACTTCATTATTGATCAATAGTAACAATTACAATATGCCTTCTCATATATGTGTAACATCAACCTAACAGATAAGCTTCCTCACTGTTAACTAACAGATACCTAGCCAGTAACAACCGAGCCTTCTAGGCCCTGTTCCAAACAGTTGCGGCTATTGGCTGAAATGACACTGTAGTGGCTGTTAACTTTTTTCTGAGGTACTCAATTAAAGGAAAATGAAGGAAAAATGAAAAGCACCATTATATATCCACGGATAATGCAAAGGAAAAAAGAAAAAAAGGTTCATTAAGAAGTCAACGCATTTCGAACAGCTTTTTGGCTTCTAGAAGCCAGAAGCCATCGCTGTTCGGAATGGGGATGTAATCTTGCCTTGGGCCTTCTCATGTGAACAGTAACCATGTGCTAGAGTACCTTCTATGAGCCCCATGCCATGACAGAAGCAAGCATTATTTTTCAACGAGCAAGTTTCTTTATCTTAAACAGTCTGCATGATAGTAATGCTCTGAAATGATCAGTTGAATCAGACTGAGGTGAATTTTTTTCTTTGTTCAGGTCATTGGACAATAACAACTTGGATGGTTCTGTTCCATCTGATGTCTGGCAAAATATTGATTTCAATGGAAATAGAAGTCTTATATTGTAAGACCTTCATAATCCGCACTTCTTTTCACTTTTTTGAGAACGAGTCGATTGATAATCTATTTCTTTTTCTTTAGGACTGATAGTCTAATTCTCTGTTAAATATTTCGCAGGGATTTCGAGAACAATTCTCTCACCAGTCTATCAAATCCTCTTTTACCCCCTGCTAATGTTACCATACTGTATGGATTTCTATTCAATAATTTCCCTGATAATTATAATTTAGAAAATCTTGAATTGTACTATTATAAAGATGCCATGTTGACATTCAGGGATTGGTTTGACGATCTTTGTTTACTAAAAAAATTCATGTGGACCAAACTTTTTTGTGTTGTAGCTTGAATAACAGTCTAACTTGCACACACTGTCTAGCAAGAATATCTGCAACACCTTGTTTTGAATATTGTGTGTATATTGAATAGACCCAATGAACAATATATATATATATATATATATATATATATATATATATATATATATATATATATATATATATATAGTACAAGAGGATATTCATGAGAATATGCCATATGCAAATAAAGAAACAAAGGCATATAAGGAATAATACAATTCCTATTCTATCTCATACCCTTAACACCCCCTCAAATGCATTGTATTTGAAAAGGGTTGTCACTATAATAGGAAAAAAAATCCGAAGTCCGAGTCTTCATAATGTCGTCATAGCGTGCAGCTCTTGAAAAGAGAAAACTATCAAATCAAACTGAAGAAGAATAGATAGAAATATAGCGGCGCAGATCGAAACTCAAGATGATGGTGGCACAATGCACAAGATGCAGGAGAAGCGCGGCGGCTTTAGAAGCTCGGGGCGGCGGCATCATAACGACTTCTACGATCTGCATACAGCTCAGAGAGAAGAGCAGCGGCTGCTGCCATGCAAAAGGAAATTTCTATGTTTCCATGATTGACAATAAATTGTGGACTCGCACGGCTTGAATGAACTAAAAGATAGAGACTACGGATTTGGATGAACGCAACGGAAAACTAAAAAAACAACTTAAAAGTAGCAAGTTATAAGCACCATTTGCAACAGGACACCAATAGCAGTCTAACACCATAGACCAATGTGAAATCATCCTTTTCTCGGTCGACGCAAAAGCCATCAGCAGTCCAGTGATCATGGACCCTTTTGACAGCATGACAAACAAGCTCCTTTCAACGCTATGCAACTTTGGATGGGCAGGCCAACAAGGATGCAACACACGCACCACTCTTGCCATTCCACTTTCTTCTCTCTCTCTCCCCTTCCTCTGCCTGCGGCTCCAGGCGGGGGAGACTCCAGGCGGCGACTTTGAAGATGGCATTTATGCTTTGGAGTGGGAAAAGTCTTACCTGCTACACTTTTGAGGGAGTTCATGGCCTTTGTCGCAACAACAACAAAGTTACATATGCAATAGGGTGAACAAGGTGTTTGCTTTTGGGTATGCCATACTATAGATTTGTATTTATAACTGCATGCAATGGTCATAAAGGCTACATCCTATTAGGTATAGTCATTATTAGAATATTTACATACTTTTCCTTATATGCGCTTTTCATGTATGCGTCTACCATGTATATGCTTTCCTTGTATGCGCTTTCCATGTATACGCCTACCATGTATATGTTTTCCTTGTATGCCTACACCAGGCCAATATATATACAAGCCACCCCAGTCCTTTAGCTGCAATCTCTCTACTCTTCTACAGTCATGCTTTGAAAGATCAGCCCAAACAACTGAGGTATAGGCCATATGGCTACCTTGAGCCTTCTTTCATGGGAGAAAACACCTTGCTGTTTCGTGCAAAAATTGGTCAGTAACCTGGTGTGTACATGAAATATGAATTCTGGATAGGTGAATTGATAGAGATGTGCCAACACTTGGGATATCACAGTCAGACTATTTCATGTGCTTATCGAAGAAAAGATTCATTGTCCCGGTCACCTGTATTTAGTTGATGATCTGGTGATCTGATGGTGTATCATTCATTCATTCATTCATTCATTTATTTGAGAACAATAAAACATGATTTTTAGTAGAGACCTGTCCATTTAAGCCTTTGGTGCCATTTTTTTCGGGAGATTTGTTTCTTCTATTGCTAATTGGTAAAGGCTGAGAAACGATATTACAGTGAGTAGCATAGGTGTACTCTAATTTTTGCCCTTCTGGCTCTCCTTTCTTTCCTTTTTTTCCTTTATGAACCTTCTGTATATATTCCCTTATATATATATTTTTACAGTAGGAGTAGGGCATTTCCTACTGTAATTCTTCCCAAAATGGGGGTGGTGCGATGACTTTTAAGTTTTGGCATATCAATGGTATCATGATGTAGGCTGTAGTTGCTTTGGTCATCCTAACTAAACATTTAATTGCTACTTTTACTAAGGTTAATTTGAAAAAATGTCATTCACATAAGAAACCGGAGAGCATATACTGTAACACTTGCTGTTGGAGCTTTACATCTTTCAGATCTATTTGCCAGTACCTTATATTTCTTATCTTAACATGCCATGTTTAGGTTATCTGGAAACCCAGTATGCACATCTCAAAATCAACTAAATATTTCCCAGTATTGTCAATCAGCTCCAGTTGTTGAGCGTGGAGGTTCCGCAAATAACAGTACAATTTGTCAGCCATGCCCTAGGGACCTTCCGTTCGAAAACATACCAATGTCACCCATACCATGCTTATGTGCTGTCCCACTTTATGTTGATTACCGGCTGAAGAGTCCAGGATTTTGGGATTTTGTTCCGTATGAAGACCAATTTCAGCAGTACTTATCATCTGGGCTTTCACTGTCCTTGTACCAATTAGAAGTTTCCACTTTTATTTGGGAAGAAGGCCCAAGGCTGAAGATGTACCTGAAACTATTTCCAAATAACACTGCCTTTTTTAATACAAGTGAGGTGTTAAGACTCAAAGGTATGTTCACAGGCTGGCTGATTGGGGACTCTGATATATTTGGGCCCTATGAGCTTATCAACTTCAACCAAGGGTGGTACAACAACAGTATGCTATGCTATCTTGACTCCATATTTTCATTTCATTTCATTTCGATTTTTGTCTTGACTTCTATCTGGTTTCTAGAGGTTTGGATCAGTGCTTTTCCGAGTATCAAATAATCGATATATGACTTTTAGCATAGTTTTGGATTTCACTAGGATTGGGATACCTGTGGTAGTAAAGCTTGCCCAAGGGATATCTTTCTAGTTGAAAAACTTATATAAAGATTTTATGAGAAGAGCTTCATTTTGCCTCTTGATATTAATTATTTCCAGACCCCTTGCTTTTTTAGGTAGACAAATTGTGTTCCATGCAATGCAACCAAGCAAGATCCTACCTAAATAAATGAATTTCCTTTCCAAAAGAATGCTCTTCTATGTTGATCAATTATAGAGATTACCTTAACCTGCAAAAGGAAGATACTCATGTAGAACATTGGAAGGGAATATAACACTGAATTCACTAAAGTCAACCTGCCTCCTGGTTGTTTCCTGGAAGTGGAATTTCCTTCGTACTTCTATCATTCACATGGATCATATGTTTGGCCAAGATGCAATGCATCTCATGCTTCAATTACCATATCATCAACAACAAGAGAAAACTAATATCATGTATATGGATTTTTGTTGGAATGACTGAATGGTATCTGAGCCCGTTCCTGTTACCGTTCCCGCCCCCCCGGTGGGATTTCCTCCGGTAGCGGGTTTTGTATCCCTGCTTCCACCACATCTGGTGCTTTTCAGCAAACATACCCACATAACCTATTGCTATGAAAATTTTGCGAACTTTGGTATCCTGCAGATTCATGATAGATCAGTTTAAATTTCCTAAATATAGCAAGTCTTGAAGAGAGAGAGCTCACATTTTCTCATGCTATCTTTCCAGTACTACCACATCGTGTAAAGTCCAGTCTAAGTACAGGTGCCATTGTTGGTGTAGTCATGGCAGCATTTGTTGCAGCGGCAATTCTTTCATCCGTCATTACCCTCATTATATTGAGAAGGCGTTCAAGACATTCTTCTTCAAAGAAGCACTCTGGTAAACCCTCCATTTATACTCTCTATGGTGTAAAACTGTTAGATGATTCTCCTCTTGCGAATACACACAGAATAATGTTTCAGTTGTTCACCTTTATTATTTCTTTAAAGGACTTGTTACTTTATTTGCTTCTAAATTATTTTTGGTAGAGTAACAGCATTGTACATATCAATTTGTCTTTTCCATACGAGTGTCTATTTATCTGAGCTAGTTTTTCTTTTTGTGAAAAAATAGTTATCTGCTGTTCAATGACTATTTTACTGCCTTTGCAGCGAAAAAAATTCAGATGAAAATTGATGGCGTAAAAGATTTCACTTTTGAAGAATTGTCACATGGCACAAATGACTTTAGTGATTCAGCACTAATTGGTCAAGGAGGGTATGGGAAAGTATACAGGGGTGTGTTGGCTGCTGGAACAATAGTAGCAATAAAACGTGCACAGCAGGGATCTCTTCAGGGTTCAAAGGAGTTCTTCACAGAGATTGAATTGATGTCCAGGGTGCATCACCGAAACCTGGTTTCTTTGCTTGGTTATTGTGATGAAGAGGATGAGCAGGTTGTTCCTGCAAGCCTTTTTTAAAATGTTGTTTAGTATTCAATTGCTTGCATGTGTCGAAGTACATATACAAGAATGCATGTGTTATCAGCCTATTTCCAGTAGAGCAGTTCAATACATTGTTTATTGTTTAGTTCACAAGTGCTTCCTTGTTGATAGGTATTATAAGATCCTGTTCTGTTAGTTAGCACCGTGTTATTGAGAGGCCACCTTTTGGGCAGTCTTTATGCAGAAACTGAACTGCTTCCTATCAACTTCTGTTCTGAGTTGATATGTTTGGTTCAACATTATGATGATATAAACTCATACTGTTAATCATGTATTGCAGATGCTGGTGTATGAGTTTATGCCTAATGGGACTCTACGTGATCATATTTCAGGTAGAACTTTATTTCTGTAGCCACTAAACTGCACCTTAAAAGTTTACTTACAGCCATTAACTGCAGCCAACAACTAAAAACATCAGAAACTGTGAGTTTCTATTATGTTGTTACTGTTATAAATATTACGTGTATATTGAAAAGATCTAATGAGCAATATATATAAAGAGTACAAGAGAAATATACTATATAGAGATAAAAAGGTATATAAGGAATAGAATACAAACTCTATATCCTTAATACCCCTTCAAATGCAAGGCATATACAATAGCAGTGTATTTAAAAGAGTTGACATTAAAATAGGAAAAATTTAAATTCAAATCTTGTAAATATTGTCGTAGCATGCATCTTTTAAAAATTATATCAAGCATAAGAACGCAATAGGAGAAGAAGAGACCGACATAAAAACCAGCCGTCCAGCCGCTCGAAGAGAGCAGCACAAAGCTGTCCATCCATAAAAGCAGAGGGCGACGAGCAACACAAAGCCGTCCATCCATAAAGCAGAGGGCGACGGGAGAAGACGGCCGGGACAGCGAGGACGGCGACCTCGGAGCAGCGAACAAGCCGAAGACAGCCGGATCTGGCCCAGCGGCGACTGGATCCGGGCGCGTCGAGGCTGTTGACGGCTTCTCTTGGCATGCGAGAGAGGATGGCGGCCAAGGGAAAAGGCGATCGGAGACAAGGCGCCGAGGCCGACGGCGACCACAACACCTCCTATGGTGACCTTCGCAGCCGGCGGAGCCCCGGAGATCGCCGGGGAAGAAGCGGCCAGCCCGGAGATCCGAAGAGCAGTGCGCCCGATGAGATCCGGCGACGGCGGCCATCCGGGCCGCAGCTGCAGCTCCCGACGGCGAGGACTGGCGGCGCAGAGTGCGGTGGTGGCTAGATCCGGCAATGATGAGGCCGGCTGTAGACGTCGACGAGCCGACGGGGCAAGTTGGCGGAGGAGAGCAAGCCCGGATCCACCGGATCCGGTGCGGGCGTGGGCGTGAGCGCACGAAGCTGAGACGGCTCTAATCCGGCGGTGAGGAAGAGCCCGGCGGGGAAGAGTGCGGAACCTCCAGGCGGCGGCCAACCGGATCCGGCGCGAAGGAGGCCGAATCTAGGCAGGGCGAGATCGGCGGCCACAAGCACGAGCCGAGGCAGCAGCGGCCAGCGGAAGCACTGAGAGGCGCGAGCCGGCTACTTGGATTTGACTCGAGATGAGGTCGCCGCCGAGCAGAGTCCCCACCGAATCGGCGACGATGGAGCGCGGCAAGGTCGGTGACGACCAGATCCAATAGAGGCGGCGGATGGCCCGAAGAGCGCAAGAGGAGGCCGTCGGCGGCTAGATCCAGTAGAGGCGGTCATGGAGATGCACGGGCGATGACATGAGCGCCGGTTGCCGCCCCTGGGAGCGGAGTTCGCTCCTCCCAGGGGCAACAAATGTGGAAGACGAGCAAAGGCGGCTAGGGTGTGAGGCTAGGGTGTGAACCTAAAGCTCTGATACCATATTATGAATATTGTGTGTGTATTGAAGTAGCCCAATAAGCAATATATATAGAGAATACAAGCTGAATATGCCATATAAAGATAAAAAGACATATAATGAATAGAATACAAACTCTATATCCTAATATAAATTCTATATCCTTAACAATTACATGCACCCATTACTTTGAAAAACAACTTAAAAAGTGTAGTCTACGGCATGTGACATAATTTATGAAATATGCTTATTTTATTGAATTACTTTATTTCATAGTTTCCTATTGGGCTAGGAGGTTCTTCTATTTATCTACCATGAAAACATATGCAACCTTTCTTTTGCTAAAGATAACATAACTACAGTCACACAATTAATGTTCAGACATCCAGCTGAAAAATGATATCAAGACACGAACGTATGCATTTTCATTGCTGTGGATCATTGTGAATACATACTAACTAGTATAATACATACTTTCTTCATGATACATGCCTTCGTTGGATCAATAATTTCTCAATTAGAAATTTAGAATATTACTTTAGCATCACTTACAACATAATCATCTACCATTTACCCAAAAATTCGATCATGTGAGGTATGAAACGTTTTAAATTTTAATAGTTAGGTTCAATCCAATGAAATCTCCATGCTATTTGGTTACATGTAGTTTCTTTTTGCTTGTTTGTATGTGTGCTAAGTCTGTTCACCGGCATTCCTATATCATTACTTCTGATATGCTGCTTTTCTATCCTGTCGAGTTTCCCTAACTATTGTTTTGTGTAACAGCTAGAGCTAAAGAGCCTCTAAATTTTCCAATGAGGTTGCGAATTGCACTGGGATCATCACGTGGTATCCTCTATTTGCACACCGAAGCGGACCCTCCAATATTTCACCGTGACATCAAAGCTAGCAATATTTTATTGGACTCGAAGTTTGTTGCAAAAGTTGCTGATTTTGGTCTCTCACGGCTTGCTCCAATGCCGGAAACAGAGGGGACTGCTCCTGGTCATGTGTCCACTGTTGTAAAGGGTACCCCGGTTAGTAGTCCATACCAAACATCATATGTCTTGCAAGAAATAGTTGTGCATAAGTTAGCATCTGCCACATCAGGTGGCATTCGTATCAATTTTGAGTGCCAGATGCAGCTATACTGAATTCCATTCATACACTAATCTTGGTGTTTCGTGGGTAACCCATAATGCATGTGTTTAATTCATCCATAAGTTGTTTGAACTTAGCTTTTGTGGATTATGTAGCCAGAATTTACCTTACATTCTGTTTAGTTGACTAAGAAACTTTTAGTTGAATGCAACTCCAAAGTTTGTTTGATTGCTCAAGGAATTTATTTAATGAAACTTCTTTTTGTTAGATCTATGGATGAATAGATGAATCACACATGTATTACACAGCCCAATGAGCAATATATAGTACAAGACTCAAGTAACACAACTAAACCCTAGAAATTAGGAAAAGACACAAATACCCTTATATCCTTAACACCCCCTTTCAAATGTAAGACGTATGTAATAGCAATGCATTTGAAAGAGTGGACACTAAAATAGGAAAAATTCAAAATCTGAGTCTTAAAGATGTCGTAGCATGCAGCTCTTGGAAAATATATTAAGTCGAAGAGGAATGGATAGAAATATGGTGGTGTAGATCGAAGCCCAAAACGACGATGGCGCAGTGCACAAGAAAGTGCAACAGAAGAGTAGTGCAAAAGAAGCGCGACGGCCTTAAAAGCTCGGGGTGGTGGCTCAGAGAGAAGCGACGACATTATAACGACTTCTACGATCTGCACACGGCTCAGAGAGGAGTAGCTGCTGCTACCATACAAAAGGAAATTCTTATACTTCTATAACTGACAATAAATTTATGGACTCACATGGCTTAGTCGAATAGAAAGATAGATACTACAGACTTGGGATGGACGTAACGGAAGACTCAAAACAAACTAAAGGACTCAAAAAACAGTAGACTCAGCGGTAAATACTACCAGTATAACACAATGACTAAAGACTCCTCCCCCTTACACCAACTATGAAGCCTGATCCATGCGTCACCGATCCCCTAGAAATAACTTGCTTCTCCTTGGTGCGGCAACACAAATGCAAGGTGACACCAACAAAAGCAACTGAGCAAGAGCTTACTGCAGCTCGGATCCATCCCCTCTCTTCCCATTTTTCTCTCTCCATCTCTCCCTCATGCACACGAGCATGCTCCACGTTAGTGAGTTGGAGAGGTAGCAGTGGCTTGTCGATGCGGAAAGCCGACGCGATGGGGAAAGGCCGACGCGATGGAGAGCTTGAGATCACCAGATCTAGAGGCGGAAGAGGTGGAGACGCCGGATCCGATCGAGGTGTGGCCGGCGGTGGCCTGTTCCAACGCGAAGGAAGAGAGTCTGAGGAGGCGGCAGCCAGCGGGTGACCCTCTACGTCGATCGGGCGAGGACGGCGGCGGGATCCAATGGCAGATGGAGGCCGTCGACCAGATCTGGGTGGAGCAAGGCCATCGGCGAGACGACCGGAGGCGTGGAGGCCAACGAGGAGCCATCACCAGATCCGGTGCAAAGAGGCTTGGATTCGACCTTGGAAGCGGTGGCCCCTCCAACAGTGGCAACAGCGGCGGATCATATTCGCAGATGACGATGGTGCGCGACGACGGTGACAGTGTTGCGCGAGCCGCCGGAGGTGTCACACTGGAGTGTGGTCCATGCCAGGAGATGTCGGATCTGGCGTGGAGGCTGGATCAGGCGGTGCGGCTTCAGATCCAGGGAGACACCCAGAGGGGTCGGCTACCTGAGGGTAGTGGCGGTCCGAAACGAGGTGGCCACCCCTAGGAGTGGAGATCGATCCTCCCGGGGGCAGCGGCAGTGCAAGACGTGCGGAGAGGCTAGGTTTTGAGAGTTTTGAACATTAGCTCTGATACCATGTTAGATCTATAGATAAATAGATGAATCGTACATGTATTGCACAGCTCAATAGACAATTTATAGTACAGGACTCGAGAGACACAACTAAACTCTAGAAATTGCAAGACATAAATACCCTTATATCCTTAACACTTTTCAAGAGTCACAAGTTTAATACAACTATTAGAGATTGATAAATGACTAGCATGAACATCTATTTTGCCTTATTCTAACTTTCCAGCTAATAGTAAGGAGCTTCTTAAAAGACAGTGAAATGCACCGCATGCTGATGGTCACTATCTCGTTGCCTTTCTTTGCAGGGCTATCTTGATCCGGAGTATTTCCTCACTCATAAGTTGACGGACAAAAGTGACGTGTACAGCCTCGGTGTTGTGTTTTTGGAACTACTGACAGGGATGCAGCCTATTTCTCATGGAAGAAATATAGTCAGAGAGGTATATATTATTGGATTCCCACGCCCTCCTTGTGTACATATTTTTTGTTTATATTTCCTTGGGAAATCATATCTAATGCACATGAAAGAACAGCTATAGTCTTTTGTACATCAAATGCAAGCGTTATGCTGAAACTGAATTGTTGAGCCCCTTGGAGACTAGCATCACCTAAGTTGCTCATTGATTTGGCACCATATATTTATGTTGATGGATATCACACCATAGTGATGACCACATATTTTCATTAGAGTAGATTGGTAGGTTATTATCAAACAAATAAATATCTGACACAATGTGGTTTTAGTAATTCAGACATCTATTTTAGTATCGCATCAAAGGAGTGAGCCATGTACATGTAGTATTATTGTTTAGCATGCATTCACAACTCTGTCAATTTTGGAAGACGTAAATATATCAACTTTACAAGATGTAAAAATATAAGCTATGCAGTACGCATGCTTAAATATTGAGGTGTGTAAATTGTGATGCCCTCCGATTGAAGTACTTATCACTTTCCAATAATATACATAGGTTGTGGCGGCCAATCAGTCTGGGATGATATTCTCGGTTGTTGACAGTCGGATGGGCTCGTACCCGGCAGAATGCGTGGAGAAGTTTGCTGCACTAGCACTGCGGTGCTGCCGGGATGAGACGGATTCGAGGCCGTCAATGGTGGAGGTGGTGAGGGAGCTGGAGGCGATATGGCGAATGACACCGGAGACGGGGAGCATAGCGTCAGAATCAGTGGCGATGGAGCCTAGCAACACTGCCACACCGTCGTCGGGATCGAGGATGGTTTCTGGGGGGAATGATCAGTACATGTCTTCATCCGACGTCTCTGGCAGTAACCTGCTCAGTGGTGTCGTGGCCAGCATCAATCCTCGCTGAGCAGAACCCTACAGCCATGGCCAGCACGCTTTGTATCATGTATGACTTATCTTGTATTTTGTATTGTGCTTGCTGATGTTTGTGTCCAAATTAAGATGTTGTGAGCAAATTAAGGTTATTGTTAGTTAATGTGTGTACATATTAGCAGGGATTAGCCCTGGGGTGGTTCCTTCCTGTATATATGAATTTGCTTGCTGTATGCACATACGCCATTGTAGTCAGTCAGTGACTTGGCACTGTTACTGCTTCTAGTTCTGGGCCCTGGAGTTGCTTAACCGATGAAGTTTTTGGTTGGCTTGTGAGTTACTATGAGGCTTATAGTGACGTATCCAGTCCATCCTACTCTTCTGATGCTCCCGCGCACCCCTCCTCAACATACATTTTAGATAGTTATAAAAAATTCCAAAAACAATTGATAGCACTGACACAAATCAGCACATAATGCCACAACATTTCAAATTAAAATTCGGTCCACACACGGAGAAACAAAGAAGTCTAAATTGGGTCTACACAAGGAGAAATAAAAAGGACTGCTTGGCTAAACCTTAGAGATGCACAAAAAATATGCTCTCTAAAAAAAAGTACCTAGAGTATCTAGGTCCTTTTATGTTGGCAGTAGCTATTTTTTAGAGAGGTATATTTTTAGGAAACTTTCTCCTATTCAAAAAATGGTACTAACCAGCATAAGTGCGATACTACCACTTGATTGGTATGACTAGGGTATATGAGTACGGTATGATCGATTTTTGTATTAACAGCTACTTTTGATGCATTTAATGAACAGTAAGTAGCCATTGAACAGTATCTTGAACCCCAATTTAATACAACCTCAAGCGAGTCCCTCTCTTCAAATCTAGAGCATTTAGTTAACCATTTTAGGTTGTTGAGGACATCATGTGCATTGCATCATTAGTTTAATCTTTGTGGCACTTGAAGACTTTCAAGCAAGCGTCATCAACTTGTTACTCTTCGTGATTGCCACCACTAAAACAGCTTGGAGGAGTTGTGTTCGGTGATCTCTTCAAGAAGCTTGTAGAGAGGTCCAGCATGTTTGTGAAGGTTATAGCTCACCTTCCGGAGTGGGAAAGAGCTATCTCTAGTGGATTAAGGAAAGATTCAATTTATGCACAAATCAACTTAATTTGTTTAAGCTCTCTTAACGTGGATTATGGAAGATCGGTAAGTTTCCGAGAACACAAGAAAAAGTCTCTTGTGTTTTTCGTGTGGTTTACTCTCTTACTACTTAGCGCATTTACATTTCTAGTGATAAATTGCTTACTTGTTTATCTAGAATTGTATCTTACCTAGACTTTACTTCGTATATAAAGTGAGACTTAGATTATTTAAGCATTGAATTATGCAAAAATGAATTTCAGTGCATACTTGCTCAAAAACCAAGTTTTAATCAAAAGAAATTTAAAACCTCCTATTCATCACCTCTAGTCGGCTATCCTTGATCCTACATTACCGACTACATAGCCCGGCTCGAGCACTCCACTGATTAGACTGCCAACACCTGTCCAGTTAGACCGCTATGAGAGGGCCAGCCAGACAGCTAACATAGAGCCGGTTTGACCATCGTCCAATTAGACCGCTCACATAGAGCCTGTTAGACCACTGGTTGGTCTGACCACTTACATTGAGCTAGTCATACCACCCTAAATTTGTCAGCAAAGATAAAGATACATGTACTTTAACAAATTTACTAAACACATTTGTAAATCATAGTACGATACAACGAAAAGTCAAAGCATGATTCACAACAAGTTACAAAACATATTCGCATAGTTTAGAATTATGACACAATGTTTAGGGACATGAACTCAAACCGTTTGCAAAACACATTCGCAAACCTAAGTCATATGCTACAAGGATAGATGCAAGAGCCAAATCATTTGCAAAATATATTTACAAATAATAGTATCATGCCACGGAGAGCTAAAGTTAGAGGGATTGAGATATCAACACATGATGAGACTCAAGCTACTAGACAAGACCCCTCTTAATAGTACGATAGCCTACACTAACAATCCAATTTTTCAATCAAAATACCAAGACTGGTAAAAGACTAAGAATATATCCTTACCCTATGCCAGTTATAATTTTGCCTTGTGTATCCACTTGGAGCTTTCACTCAATGATGATCATCTTCTCTCTAAGTCCAGGTCCTTGTTGTGCATCAACACATGATGCTATCTACCACTTGACTTTCATCAACATATGATGATTTTCACTAGACTTGATGATCAACTCATGATCATCTCCTCTTTGGGATCTTGACTTGATACTCATTAACTTATAATAATCATCTCTTATTTCCAAACCTTAACTTGATGACGATCAACTCATAACGCATTTCTAAGTCATCCTTATCATAGGATCTAACCTATTTCACCAAATTATAAAAAATATTAGTCCCATAAATCAATTATAATTTATTACTATTGTGATTACGCACCAAACAATGGATAATAGGGGCTACAGGTAGGCCGTAATGGGATACTTGACAAGAGCAAAAGGGGCAACCCTCTAGCAACAAACACTACACCAATCTTCATTGCTATGAGTGTGATGACAAGTGCCACATTGTCTCGCATTGCCCCCACCAAGAAGAATGAAAAAGCCAAGTCATCTAATAAAAAGGAGTACAATGGCAAGAAAAATCTTTTCAAGAAGCCTCACAAGGACGAAAATAGCGAAGCTCAAATCGAAGAGTGGAATTTTGATGAGGAATATCCTAATTCCAAATCCTAGGATGATGGGTCCTTAAAGAAGAGGGGACTTGTTGAAATCACTATTAAGGAGGCTCTATCACTCTTCTCTACACCCATTTGCCTCATAGCAAAATGGGACAAGGTAAATTGATAATGATGAGTCTACATATGATGAACTTATGGATATGTTAGAAGACTTGAATGAGTATCTTGGGAAGGAGAAACCAAAATTTAAGGTCTTGGAGAGAGAACTCCTTTCTCTCAAAGGCACTTATGACGAGCTGAATGGAAGTCATGATACTCTCATTCTTAAGGACCTCACTAAGTCCAAAGTGGATGTTGTATTACTTGTGATATGATTGACAACATGCCTAGTATAGACATTGCTTCTAGCATTGTATTTAAGACTAGTACATCCACCTCATGTGAGGACTTAATTGCCATGCCATGTAGCTCCAATGTAGATTCTACCTCTTGCATAAATAATTCTTGTGACTCACTTCTTGTGGTTGAAAATAATAAGCTCAAAGAACAAGTGACCAAGCTAAGTAAGAGTTTGAAAATGTGCTTCAAAGGTAAGGTGACCCTTGACAAAATTTTAAGTGAGCAAAGAAGCTTATATAATAAGGAAGGTCTTGGGTTTATTCCCAAGAAGAGTAAGAATTATACTTACAAGGCTACAAGGTTTGTAAAGAAAAATGATAAATTTTGCCATAAGTGTCATGATGTGGGGCATATGTCAAATACTTGCCCCGTTGGTAAGACTCCCACTCTTGGTGTCTTTGATTCTTGTAACATGCTTAGAAAATCTAAAGACGGTAGAATTGTAGCAAAACTTATTGGTACTTTAATACTTGGTGGTAAAAAGAATATCATTTGGATGCCCAAAGACTTGGTTTCTAATCTCTAAGGACTCAAACAAATTTAGGTATCTAAAAGAACAATTTTTAAATAATCCATTTTTTATTCAAAATTATGAAAATATACCCATGCCTAAATTTTTTTATAGGAATGGCCTCCAATCGTCCAACCGTTGGGTGACTGAATCCGTCGCCCAACCGTTGGTCGATTAGAGCCTGTCGCCCAATGGCCGAACGACAAGCAGGCAATAGGTGGGCCGTTGGGCGATAGGCTCTAGTTGCCTAACGGTCAAGCAACTGGCTCCTATCACCGAATCGTTGGGCGATAGCAAGTTATCATTCGATCGTTAGGCGACTGCCACCACCCAATTTTTTTTTCACAATTGAACCCCCTAACCGTAGATCAACTGGTTGGCGACGTGTGTCATTTTCATGGAAAAGACCCAAAGAGACGTGCAACCTCTGCAAATGGGGTAAATGACAATTGTTGTAGATAGGTAACATTTACCAAATCTTGTTTATAAGTTTATTTGTTAAAAAAGGATAGACAATGTCGGTTGTTCCATTAGACAATGTCGGTTGTTCCATTTGTGATTTTTGTAGATTGTTAATGGTATGAAATCTATTAGATTTGCAATAATATTTTGTGATCATCGTATGTTGTTGTAGTATGAAAAATTTTGTGAGGATGATTGAGGTAGCAATAATCGGTAAGTACGAAGGTAAGTGGTATTGCGATATAACTGGGAATTCATACACGGAGAACTTTGGATAAAAGATGTAAAGAAAACAACATGACTGTTCATTGGACAAGGGTGTTACTTGGCACGCAGGCTAATGAACCAAGAATGGTACACACATACCTTTAGAAAATTAGAAATACATGGGACATATGGTCACAGAGCGTCGAACTACTGCGTTGACGGTGGCCATTTGCCCTTTCTCCCGAGCTCAGCGTTGTAGTCCTCATCATCAGCCATGACCTTGGCCAATGTTTGTACTTTCTCTCGTGTTCCTTCTCATGAGCCTCCCGCTCCCTATGTCTGCACGCCTCTAGGTGAGCTTCGTCTCCTGCCAGATGCGCTCGCTTCATTCTTTGCTGCGGTGCCACTCCTTCATCCTCTCGTGTGTCATCTGGGCGTCCCACTTCTCACAGTCCAGAGTCCACTAGTTGTGTGGGACGCATAGCAGATCCGAAGACTATGGGAAGAAGGGAGAGCTTGTTAATGTGTGCCATACAAGAGAACTGGTAAGGGAATGTATTGTAACCCGTTCTTACCCGGTGCTGGTAGCGGGCCATGTCCCAACGCCGGTCGAGATACTCTCAGGTGTAGTCACCACAATCCAGTAAAGCATACTCAAGCTCAACCGCTCCTTAGACTTGAAGAACCTGCATACATCCCTGCACCAGCAGAGGGGGGTGTCTCCCCCACGGGTGGGTCTTGCAGTGGACGTTCGGTGGGAACATTGAGGTAGAGGTTGGGGTTGGAGGTATGGGGGGCTTCGCTTCAGGGAGGTGGCTTCCTGTCACACTCCGCTTGTTCTTCCCATGCTGCAGCAACTCTTGTGAGTTGGGTGATCTCCTCCCATTACTTTTCCATACTAGCAATGCAGGCTTGCAGTGGTGGTGCAAAAAAACACGCTGTGGAAGGGGCAGTACTTATAAGATTAACCGGCATGATGTGCGCTTTGCGAGTCCAATTCAATTTGGTCAAATTCACATCCGCAAGGCAGTGGCACGTCGGATGATTCGTGGACCAGCGTAGCATCATGTCACTGCACAAAGCTACCCATTTGGTGTTGTCACTGCTAAAGCTACGCCGTTTGGTGTTGTCACTGTACAAGGCTGTCTAGTTTAGTCTTGTTAGTGCGCAAAGCTAACCCATTTGGTTTTTTCACTATGCAAGACTGTCTCCATTGGTCTTATCACTACATAAATTTTGCCTGTATTGTGTAGTCACTACGTAAAGCTGTCCCGTTTGGTGTACTCACTACACAAAGCTGCCCCATGTGGTGTACTCACTGTGCAAAGCTGCACAAAGCTAACACGTGACCCAATTTGTCAAAAAGCACGCTGCCTCCCCCCACGGGCTTAAAATGCACTCCCCACCCCCGAAAGTAGGAACACTCGACCCTGTGAGCCAGACCCTGTGAGACCCAGTTTGTCATAAATGTGCAAAATTTTATTTAATTGATTATTCCAATTTTGATTATACGGGTTGCATAGTGGATAGAAAAAACACATTCGATAGTTGTCAACTACTAGGTAGGTCTCTAGTTTTATAGTTCTCCAAGAAACAAAATTCCATTGCCCTATTCCCCACCGAAGTAGAGTATGTTTTCACGGATAGTTATTGTGCTCAATTATTATGGATGAGACAAATATTGATAGATTATGGAATTGATTTCACTGTACCTCTTTTGTATGATATGATAGCGCCGTGAAGATAGCAAATAACCTGTTCCAACACTTAAGAACCAAACACATAGACATTCGTCACCATTTCGTAAGAGATCATGTAAGCAAGGGTGACATTGTTATTAGGCACATAATGACCAATGACCAGTTAGTGGATATCTTCACCAAGCCACTAGATGAAAGCCACTTTTACAAATTGAGAAATGAGTTAAATACCATAAACTTTTCAAATGTTGCTTGAATTCATGTGCCATGATTTGCTCTCATTTGAAATTTTTGAGTTTCTTATGAAAAACTTGTTTTTAAGTCTCCTTCAAAATCTCAAAAAGGCTTTATTTTGTTAAAAAAACTATTTTATTTAGGCTTCATATTCTCTTTAGCTGCATAATGATCCTGAAATTCTTTATTTTGATTATTGGCATTAAGGATCATTTGCACCTCTACCTTCTCCCTCTTTTCTCTGGGAAAATGGTATTACCATAGTGTTACAACTGCTATTATATGTACGGTACTACCCCTCCTGTCCAGTGGACCTAGATTCAGTTGTTGTCGTATCCTTATATTCTGTGAAGTCTTCTCAACGATTCAACTGTTTCTTTCTTCTCAAAGCCACCGTTTGCTCCTCTCTCTTTCTCTCTTTGTTTCCTCTCTTCTCCAAGAGCATTTCCCCAAGGATTGTGCTATTCTCTTCATCAACTTCGGCTAATCCAAGTCTTGGCGCTGCTCCTCCTCCGTTCCACTCGATAATCCCCTTGGAATCTCTCTCTCTACTTCCCCCATTGTTGCTCTCTTTCTCTCTCTCTCTCTCAAATCTAGGGTTTAAAGAAAATGTGCATGGAATTCTTAATTTCTTTGGGTAAAATCGCTAGGAGACTAAGATTGGTGACATTGTAAGTCATTTCTTACATTACATTATGCACAATCTAAGTTTTGTTGCATTAGGCTCAAATCGAGTGGAGTTGGTCAGCAGGTGTGGTACTACCGCTTGCAGCACTACGGTTCTATCACTTTGGTACTACCGACGTGCTGTGTGCGATCATACTACTCCAACCAGAACAATAGGAATTTTCCATGCATAATTACTTGTCCCTATTTGTCTCAATCCTAATTGCTATTTTTCTTGATCTAGTGATCATAGATAGAACCAAGGCATCCACCCGCAAGAATGCTTCTCTTGAAGGAGAACCTATTGAGCATTATACACCTCATGAAGGCCCTTCCTCCTCACATTGCATGGTAGCCTCTCGTAAGTCAGCTTCTTGCAAGTCGGCTCAAGTGGCACAAGAAGACAATGATCCTAAGACCATGCCATTCATGTGTGAGCTAAGGCATCATGATGGAAGACACATTATAAGGAAAGAAGAGTCAGTGGAGCAACAAGAATAAGGAGAAGAAAAGGCAGCTATAGAAGAAGATGAGGAAGAAGAAAGTTATGTGCAAAAAGAAGAAAATGATGACAATGATAATGATGAGGACATGGTTGACGTTGAGGTTCCAAGAATCAACTTACTTCAAATCATAAGTAATGAGATAATAAGTTGATTTGCGAGCATACATTATGTACACAATAATTGTATACTCTAGAATAAACTTTGAAAACAATTAACTCATTTAAAAGAGAATTGACTTTAAATTAATTGCTAATAAAGCTATAGATCTGATTGTCATTAAACATCAAAAACTTTCTGTTATGGTTACAGACCAAACAGAGAGAGAGGTATGGTAGTGGAGAGTTAGGTGAGCAAATGTCCTCTTGGGTCTTTCCCATGGGCTGATATCACATATATATATTTGTGTGCCTCGCAGGGAGCGTTTACACTCATAACCTTACATCGAGCCTTCTTTGGAGGGCACTCATGTCATTACACATATCTTATTACTGCCTCACTCGATATCTACGCCTTCCCACAGGCTAGTTGGATTAGGTGGGGGCCACCCCTACAACAGGAGCCTCTCATGGTGAAGGGCTTCACAGGTCGAAGCCATGTTGCCGAGCCCTTTGGCCCCCTCCGTCCCCACGGCCTGTGACCCGCTATAGATAAAAAAGGGGCAGTTGCGTAATACCGTCGTGTGTCGGTGAGGTGCCGAAGTCATCTGCAGCCTTGGGGCCATCCTTCGCGGTGCCACGTTTGTCGGCGAGGCCATGCTGCGGAGCCGAAGGTGTCGGACGCGCGAGGAGTGGCGTCAAGGCTCCGCTTGGCGCGGGGCGGAGCAGGCTTCCTGCGCGATGCTGTGTTGGTGAGATGAGTCCTCGCGTTGTCCGGAGGCGGCATGCGGAGTCCTGAAAAGACTGGGGCGGTCTGCTTCGATCGTACGCACGGTCCCGAGGGAGGGGTACACGCGGCGCTGGCTGGTTGGTGCGTCGTGGGATGTCAGCGGTCGCACGACCTCGAGCCCGTGTTCGTTCCCTAGAAAGATGGGACACGTGGCGAGCCGGCCCGTGGGCAGTTGCCCTTTCCAAACGTGGGGAGGCAAACCAGCGGGGTTCTCGCCGGTTGCGTCCCCGATCATGGGCAGGTGGAGGGTCTTCATAAAGCGCCATTCGCCGGCACGCGGACGCGTCTCTCGCGCGCGCACCTGATCTGGTTGTTCTTTTCGTGCTGTGTGAAATTCACACGTCGCCTGGTCCTTTCTTCCACCACTTGTGAAGTGAGATGGCAGGCGACGGGGATTTCGGTCGTCGGCTTAGCCGCAGCGCGTCGTCGAGTCAGCGCGGTGTGACACCACCGCCAGTGGAGTCCGCCCTGGTGGCTCGAAAGCCGTCGCAAACCCGGAAGCGGTACGACGCCATGGAGAGCTCGCAAGGGCACTGCTCTGGGGTGCTGGGGCGGAGTCTCGCCACTAAGGAGACAATCGAGGTCCTCCTTTCAGAGAAGAAGAGAGAGGAGGTTGCAGGAGCTCGCCTGCCCGCCCGAGACGAAGTGGAACCTCGCCCGGAGGAGTCGGAGGCGATTGTCTTCACCGTATTTTTCGAGACTGGACTCAGCGCAGCCATGCGGCCAATGAGTCTTTGGACTTCCCTTGTCGTTTTGGGCGGCTCCATGGCGAGGATCGCGTCGACCTTGTTAGGGTTGGCTTGGATGCTACGCCCCGACATCAGGAAGCCCAAGAGCTTGCCCGCCCGCACACCGAATACACACTTGTTCGGGTTGAGCTTGATGCCCGCCTTCCAGAGATTATCGAAGGTCTCCTGGAGATCCTGGCCGTGAGTGACCAGCTGCTTGATTTTGACGACTACGTCGTCAGCGTAAGCCTCCACATTCCTCCCTAGCTGGGAGGTCAGCGCTAGCGCAATAAGGCGGGTGATGGTTACGCCAGCATTCTTCAGACCGAAGGGCATTCTGACAAAGCAGTATGTCTCTATCGGAGTGATAAAGCTGGTCTTGTCTTCGTCATCCTTGGCCATGTAGATTTGATGATAGCCGGAGTAGGCGTCCAGGAAGCTCATGAGTTCGCAGCCGACAGTTGCGTCGACCAACTGGTCTACGCGTGGGAGAGGGTAGTCATTCTTCAGGCACGCCTTGTTGAGGGCAGTGAAGTTGATGCACATGCGCCAGGCGCCGTTAGCTTTCTTGACTAACACCGGATTAGCCAGCCAATCTGGGTGCTGGACTTCGCGGATGACTCCGGCCTGCAGGAGCTTCACTACTTCTGCCTTGGCTGCTTGCTGTCGGTCAACGGACATACGCCGAAGCCTTTGCCTGACCGGCTTAGCATCCTGATGGACCGCTAAGTTGTGCTCGATGAGAGAGCAGTCCACGCCCTTAATGTCCTCCGGGGACCACGCGAAGACATCCGCGTTGTTCCGGAGAACCTGGAGTAGCTGTTGCTCCATCTCTGGGGGGAAGCCTTCGCCGATGGAGACGACTTGGCCATCGGCCTGGAGGGGTACCCTCTTGACTCCGCCCTCCGGTCGAGGCTTAGGGGTCCACCCTGGGGCGGATGGAGTGTCCGCCTTGCGCTTGCCTGCGAGGGCGTACACCCTACGATTGGGACTCGTAAGCTCCGTTCATCGGGCGAGGTCCTGGTTGCCGAAGACAGTGATGACGCCCCGCGGGCCTGGGAGCTTCAGGCATAGGAAGCCATGATGCGAGACCGCCCCGAAGGAGATGAGGACAGGATGGCCCAGAATGGCATTGTACGGACTTGGGGTGTTCGCGATATCGAAGATGACACCCTCGGTCCTGACGTTATCGCCCTGATAAAAGGAGACTTGGAGGTACACTTGGCCCAATGTACTTAGCGATTGGCCCCCAAAGCCGTGCAACGGGGTCCTCGATGGCTGCAGTCGACATCGAGGGATTCCCATGCGATCGAGGGCCTCCGCGAAAAGCACATTCACCGAACTACTTCCGTCAACGAGGACGCGCCTGACATCACATCCTGCGATGTCGGCTCGGATGAGCAGAGGGTCCTGGTGGGGGAACTCCACGCCCTAGGCATCGGTAGGCATGAAGGTGACTTCGCCCTGAGCTACTCCCGGCCTTGGCTGCTGCGAGGCTCCCGACAACGAACCTCCGGAGATGACGTTGACGATCTGAACTTGCGGGGGTGTTCGTTGCGGCTGCTGCGGGCGGGTCTCTGGTGCGACGGCCGTCAGGGTCTGCAGGCTCTAAACCTCTTGCATGGCCCGTACGGTCTCGCGGAGATCCGCCAGCTCCCGCTGGAGCGTATGGAGGGCCGCCAGCAGGGAGCTCTGCACTACCGGCGTAGTCAAAGCGGGCGGCACGCCCGATCGCTACGGCCCGATACCGCGACCATCGCCAGCCGCCGAGTTACCCGCGACGTCGGTGTGGTAGATTCCCGCGTTGCTGACTCGGTCCGTAGTACTGGCGGGGCTGCTTGGCGCTCCTGTACCGGGAACAAAGATGGTGGCCATGCCACCGTGGGCGCCGACGCTATATCCCTGCTTCGCCCAGTCGGTGTTGTGGTAGCTGGCGGGGTCGATCGCTATGCCGGCGATGGCGGGGTTGGAGTCAACGTCGGCGATGACGGGGTTGGAGTCGACGTCTGCGTCGGCGATGGCGGGGTTGGAGTCGACGTCTGCGTCGACGATGGTGGGTTGGAGGCGACGTCTGCGTCGACGATGGCGGGGTTGGAGGCGACGTCTGCGTCGACGATGGCGGGGTTGGAGGCGACGTCTGCGTCGGCGATGGCGGGGTTGGAGGCGACGTCTGCGTCGGTGATGGCGGGGTTGGAGGCAACGTTTGTGTCGGAGATGGCGGGGTTGGAGTCGACGTCTGTGTCGACGATGGCGGGGTTGGAGGCGACGTTTGCGTCGACGATGGCGGAGTTGGAGTCGACATCTGCGTTGGCGATGGCGGGGTTGGAGTCGGCGTCTGCGTCGACGATGGCGGGGTTGGAGTCGAGGTCTGTGTCGACGATGGCGGGGTTGGAGGCGACGTTTGCGTCCACGATGGCGGAGTTGGAGTCGACATATGCGTTGGCGATGGCGGGGTTGGAGTCGGCGTCTGCGTCGACGATGGCGGGGTTGGAGTCGACCTCTGCGTCGTGAGCGTCGTCGTTCACTTCCACTACCGCCGATGCCGACGCCTCGGTGCTGACGCTGACGCGAGGCCTCACCGCGACCCCTTTCCTCCTCTTCGCCACCGATGATGTTGGTGACATCCTTCTTGAGATCTTGAGGTTTGCTTCCGTCGTCCCAATGGACGGCGCCAACTGTTGTGGCTACAGACTAAACAGAGAGAGAGGTATGGTAGTGGAGAGTTAGGTGAGCAAATGTCCTCTTGGGTCTTTCCCAAGGGCTGATATCACATATATATATTTGTGTGCCTCGCAGGGAGCATTTACACTTGTAACCTTACATCGAGCCTTCTTCGGAGGGCACTCATGTCATTACATATATCTTATTACTGGCTCACTCGATACCTACGCCTTCCCACAGGCTAGTTGGGTTAGGTGGGGGCCACCCCTACAACACTTTCCATTAACACATAATGATTATGTGAATACATAATAGAAGGACTAGATTCTTCGCACGGCCATGAGCTAAACAGGCCATGCCGTACTTGGGTTGGCACCGTGGCTCAATAGGCTGGCCCGACCTATTTAGGCACGATAAGGCCCGTTTAGGCAGGGCAACAGGTGAATTTTTGAATTTTTAAGTCGTTTATAGCTGATGGAAAGCTTAAAAATTCAAATTAAAATTTAGTTATATAATACTTTTTTAGTAAATTTTACTTTGTATTCTTGAATTCTAAACATTTTTTAGGTTTTTTTGTAATTTTTTTCAAATTTTTTGGACGAAGATATGCTACACAAGCTTATTATGGCCCATTAGGCTAAACAGCTTGACCCAACCCAACATAGCCTGGGATCTCCTCGGGTCGTGCCTAGATGCCAGGCTTAGCCTGCAGCCCAGCACAATGGCTATTTAGTTAGCCGAACCAAATGGACTGTGTCTTTGTGCCCGTATTGGGCCATACGGGAAAAAGGGGTGACGGGGAGGAAGGAGAGGCAGCTGTAAAAGTGGTATTTTACTAATTTTCTTTTTTGGAGGGGTATTTTTTCAATTTTGCCAATTTAAGGTGAAGGTCTCTCCTATTTTTCTCCTCCTCAGTCAATACCAAGCCTCGGGTAGCTGGAGGCCAGTTTGCTCGCAACTTCTCGGAGAGGAATGGAACGGAAGACGCCAGCCTCTTCTTTCTTCGAAGAGACATCTCTTCTTTCTTCTCTCGCATCTCCTTCCCTCTCCTCTGAGTTGACTTTGTTTTTCCCCATAGCCGCAGAAAAGGAAAGGAAGATAACGCTAATCTCCAATCCAATCAGATCGTCACCAATTTTCCTTCAATTTGCGTGCTAAGCTAAGGTGGCTTTGGACTCCGATCCGTAGGCTTATCGAGCTCTTCTTGATTTACTCTGCAACCCAGTCCCTGGTAAATTCCATCCTGCGTTATCTTTTCCATTAGAGTATGCTGTCCTTTTTGTTTCCTTTTTCGCTTTGGGGAATCCTTAGCTTGCAGTTCTTTTCGTGTCATATATTGTATTATTCATCACATAGATGACGACTCCTTTGCTGCCATTTTTTTGTGCTTATCTCACTCTCATGCCTTGATTAGTTACAAGAAATTGACGAGAAGCAGAGAAGAGAAGCTTAATACAGTTCTCGTTCTTTCTTTGCACCACCTCCTGAAGTGGTTTTGGAGGCGGTTTTGCCGTGGTAATTACTCAGCAAATCAAAGTTGCAATCATGCAAGTAAATACTTTCACCGAAATGGTGTCCAGTCCGGTTCACATTTTCCGATATGCATGTGTTTTGCGCAATTTGAACTAGGACACATGACATCGTTTTTACTGAAGTGATAGTCTTGCAGTTGCAGGTGTTGATTGGTCACCGCCAACGGCTTGCAATTAGTCTTGTTCTCGTGTGTAAACAGTTGAGGTTGCACTGAAAACTGATTCTACAACATCAAAGTTGCAAATGGAATTGGACCTCCCAGCTCCAGAGCCAGGGCCAGTAAGAGGTGATCTTCAAGTCCTCCCTTGCCCCTGCTGTGATCTTCAAGTCGTGCACAAACTAGCGCAGCTCTTGCTCGCTGGCCTGGCCACGGCATGCGTTGACAGCACCGCAGGTGATCCCTTTAGGAAGCCGTCATCAGTTGCCATTCAGCTGCGGAAGGAGATGGTAGACTACATAATTCAAAGAAGCGAAACGACAGCCGCCACCGGAACCGATTCCCCCCTGATGGAGGAGGATCCAAATGAGATCGTAGCCGTCTTTCTTGATGATTTTGGGAGCACCAAGAGGAACATACTCAGCCATGTCGCCGGATGGCTGATGTCGACTGACAGTCGCGAGGACACGATCGACGACCTTGTCCAGGAAATGGAGATGACCCACTTCTGGCCGCTGGAAAGGAGAGAAGCCGTCGTCCAGGTCCTCCTCAGGAATGTAGACCTGAAAACCCAGTTTCACTGTCCTGACAAGTTTGGAAATGAAGAGAGGCTAACTGAGCATGGGGCTAAATATTGCAGCTTCAGGCCTGTGAACTGCCAGAATCAGGGCTGCAGAGCCAAACTTTCTGCTCGTCGTGTCGAGGAGCATGACTCGGTGTGCCTGTTCAAGATACTTCCCTGCGAGCAGCACTGCGAGCTCAGTGTAATGAGGCGTGAAATGGACAGGCATTGCATCACCGCGTGCCCCATGAAGCTCACTAATTGTCCTTTCTACCAGGTTTGGCCTTAATTTACTACTCCTGACCTGATCACAATCTCCAACTATCTTTTAAACCAGCAGTACAATACAATAATGTTGGCTTGAGATCGTGCAAAGTTAAAATTATCGGATGATTCGCCTTCTTCTAGGCTGGATGTGAGTCTGCCTTCCCCAGTTGTAACCTAGAAATCCACTGCGCGGAGTTTCTTCAACCGCACCTGCTCAAAGTCCTTGAGAAATTTCACAAGAAAGCTTCTACTGCTCATGAGCTCAAGGAGCGTGCTCTACTGCTGGAAAAGGTCAGGATTTATTTCGACATACTTTTCATCTCCACTTGTTTTTCGAGGCTTACTCAGCACTTATTTACTAAATGAGCTTGTTGCTCACAAATATACCTCTTTTTTTTTTCGGTAAGAATCGTGGTTATTGCGGCAAACGATCCATCTGATCTGATGATTGGTAAATCATGCGTCTACTTTGTGCAGTGTGACTCTAATGGGACGTTGGTCAAAGCTTTGGATGTGAGATCTCTTACTAGCGCTGTGAGTGAGCTAGAGAAAAAGATGAACGTCGTTGATGATGCCTCAAGCTAGACAGCGCGTAAAACGAAGCAATGCACAGGCAGAAGAAATGAGGGAGACTAAAAAGCTGTGCTTTAATTGTTCTTCCTTGGGTCGTGTTTGGTATAATTGTCACTGATATGTTCAACGCGGCTTTTTCTTTCGTTAATTTTGCTTATGCTGTTGGGAAACATTATACATAGGGTTCCTATTTAGAGAGCAATCCGATGATCCATATCTATCGAAAGAATTGTTGGGCAGGTATTAACTTAAAGATAAGGCTGAATGTTAGATATCTAATTTCTATCAAATTAGAAAGGGAAGGTAAAACATCATTCAAGTAGTGAATTGCGAAACCTTACTGCTTGTCTTTTCAGTTTCAAACCAAGACTTAACCTTTGTCAAAACAATCAATGGCTATGTCGTCCGTATGGATGAAGCTAGGTTACGGCCCTGGACAGCCATACGTTGGATGAGTACTAAGGCCCCGATCAGTTTAGAGTTTTTTTACTAAGAATTGAATCGACCTTTTCTTTTCCTTCCTGGACACCAGGTAAATTGTAACTAAACTAAGTAATTGAGTATAAAGTACATAATTCCTTTAAAATTTACATGTAATTACAGTGGTATCGGATAGGACTAATGACTTGGCCCTTTTCATTCGTATTGATGAGACTAGTGGAGGGGAAGAGGGAAAGTGGCCTGTATGGAGGAGGGCCGGTGGAGATGTGCCGATGCGGTTATTCATGTTTTCAATAATTTCTATTCCAAGTATTGGTGCAAACAAAACAGATAATTTTTGTTCAGCCGAAGGCTCACGAAACGAATATGGAAAAGGTAAATAGGTATCTGGTACTATTCGTGTCTCACTCCGACTCTGATGAAAAAATATATAATAGGATACGGAATGAGTGATATATACCATATATATCCGTATGTTAAGTGATATGAGAAAATCTATTGTGACTTTACTTAAGAACAAGATAATATATATGCGGATTGTCATGTCTAATCAGGCGAAGAATAATGAGTGCTATTCTCTTGACATCTCAGTGATTAGTCTTTCTGTGTTCACTCTGATTGCACTCTACTGTCCAATGTCCTATGTAAAGAATCAGATAATTTTCATTCAACCGATCATCTGAAGGCTCATGAAACGAATACAGAATGAAGAAATAGGTCTCCGGCATTATCCATGTCCAACCCCGATTCCGAGAAAAAAATACGAAATAGAATATAGAATAAGTGATATCCATTCGTATCCGCTCCCATTGCATCCTTACTCCTAAGTTATCCTTTACGCATCAACGGTTGATGCGGAGGTACCTCAAGTAACTTCCAAGCACGTCTACCGGTCGGAGGCATGACAATGTTGTGATCAATTACAAAAATTCATAATGATATGCCATTTAAAGTGATTTATTTCTTTTATTGTTCATCAGTCGATAATACTATTATAAAATAATACATGTCTATGGTTTTAATTTATATTAAATAGATGGTTTATTTGGGAAAAGCCAATCAAAGTTAAAGATTGACGAAGGATTTATTTGCATCTAATATATGCATGATATAGTTTTTAAGGGTGGCATGATATAGTTGGAATCTAGACCATTGGATTACAAAAATCAATGCTTAGGGGGTCGCCCAGTTCGACTGGAAAAGCCGGTTTATGGCTTTATTTTTCACTGTAACTGGTTTTATTTTACACTGTAACTGATGGTGATTTATTTGGTATAATTAAATTTAAAAATAGAAAAATATGTTAGCCCATCACGGATAATGCAAATGAATATAGGAAAAAAAGGAAAGGTGAAAAAGCTGAAAAAAGCTAAAAATCAGGAAAAAACAAAATTTAGGAATAGTGAATTAGAAGCCGGAAGGTCAAGTTAAAATAAAGCGGGGCCTTAGAATTGTTTGTGCATATGGAAGGGATATTAGCTGTTTGATCGTTTGTAGGGTAACTGCCTGTCTTTCTTATCACCCAAATTCTAATGTGCCATGAGCTTAGTAACAAATGATTTAGATACATTCATCGCCATAGACGGTTCTTATCTAATACCTTGCATGTCATATATCATTACTACAAAAACGTTTATATTAGACGCCTCATCATAGATGGTTCATAAAAACCGTCTGTGTTAAATGCAATCACAAACAGTTCTTGATAAGAACTGTCTGTTATATTATCACAGACGATTCTAAACTAGAACCGTCTGTGATATTTCGAATATCATAGACGGTTTTTAATTACGAACTGTCTGTGATATGCCAATATCACAGACGGTTCTTCATTACGAACTATCTGAGATATTGCGAAATATCATAGACGGTTCTTAATGAAAAATCGTCTGTGATATTGGCATATCACAAATGGTTCTTAATTACGAACCGTCTGTGATATGTTTTTCGCCTCCCTAAAATTTCGCAGTTTCCCGCCTGAGTTCGAGTAGGATTCCGTTTTGATGCACCTTCAGTAAAACGAGTATAACTTTTGCATACGGTATCTATTTTCGACGTTCTTGTACTCGTTGGAAAGCTAACGACGAGCCCGATTAAAAAAAATGACCTCTTGTGTCAGTCACCCTCGAAGACCCCTAAAATCGGCCATCTTTTGCCTCAAATTTGAATCGCAAGTTTTTAATTTCTGTTTTTGCCAAAATTTTCGATCTTCCCTTCGAAATTTAGGGTTCGTCTCAACTGCAAAGTTGTAGGTCTCGTCAAAACCTTTTAGATGAGCATATATAAGCTATATATAACTTTATTATTTCATATTTTGAGACTAGTTGTTTATATTGTATCGATATATATAGCTAATATCATAGACAGTTCTTAATAAAGAACCGTCTGTGATAATTTCTTCTCTGACCACTGGGCCCGTCAATCATTCTCAACCCAATTTCAGCCAATAGAAATCGACCAACCCACACCCTACGGATCGTAACTCTCCCTTCTCTATAAATACTCACCCGAACTCATTCGCCCCCTCCCTTCAAATGCATCATAAGCTTCCTCCCTCCATTGTTTCCTCTAGTATTTCATTATGTGGGGTTTAGGTCTCCATTGTAACCTCCATTGTTGCTACTTTATTGGGTTTAGGGCTGCCCGGGAGTTTATAGTGAGGCGGTCGCGCGCTAAGAAGGCATGGAAATAGAATGTTCTCTGCTAGTATTTGATTCTTCTCTGCTAGTATTTGATTCTTCTCGATTTGTAATGGAAATAGAATGTTTTCTGTTATATTCTCTGCTATTGTAATGATGGATTATAATCTTGTGATATTGTAATGGTGGATTATAATCTTGTGATATTGTAATGATGGATTGTAATCTTGTAATGTTGTAATGATGGATTGTAATGAAAATAAAATGTTCTCTGCTGTGTTTGATATCGTATTTGCTTATTTTCGCTTGTTTTTAAAAAGTATAGCTAACATTTCTTGAGACTAATTGAAAAATTGAAAACATTTTAGGTATAGAATGAACTATCACAGACGGTTTTAAGGTATAAATCGTCTGTGAAGAACATCATAGAGTTCTATATATAGAACCGTCTATGTTAGTGTTTTTCACATACGGTTCTAGTTACAAACCGTCTGTATTATATTTATCACAGACGGCTCACAAACCGTCTGTGATAACATTTGATTATCACTGACCCATAAATTCAGACGGTTCAGAAAACCGTCTGTGATGGCGTTTTTGAACCATCTGTGATGATGATTTTCGTAGTAGTGTATAAACAAAACTAGAAATTATCTCTAAATTGTCTATAGGACCACACAATTTGTGTATGCCGTTTATAGAACGGGGCATGTAGGATACATAGATAAAAACAAAAGAATTCAATATAAGAGGCTTATAGATATTTGTTATATACTGGACGATTTTTCTCTCTCTCTTCGTTCATTCTCATCGACATCATTTGATATCTTACATTAGCAAAAACTTATGTTGGGGTCGTAGTTTTTAGCTTTTGAATTTTGACTATTCGTAAGAAACAACATGAAGAGAAAAATAATCACATATAATTTTGACTGGTATAATTGAATTTAGTATAATACATACTATAATTAATTTATAGATTTTATCTTAAAAAGATATACCGTTTAAATCGTTTCATTGTGAACCCTGTTATACTAGTCTTTGATTATTGGTGTCCGTCGGTGAGACGAGAACCAGCTTTGACTCTGAGGTTATTGGTGTACCACGCAGATCTGAATCTGGATCTGGTCCACGGACGAACGGCACGAGTCCAGGTGCTACCGTCGTATCTAGACCAAAGCCACCCCCTCTCTGCTCCGTTGGTCTCGTTCGTCCCCGAACAGACCGCCGCCGCGCCGAGCTCGAGCACACTAAAATGGCGACGGCCTCCTCCTTCGCTTCCGTCTTCATCAGCAGCGCCCTCGCCGCCTGCTTCGCTGAGGTACACCGCATTCTAATCTCTCTCAATTCTGACACATCACATCGATTGCGAATTGGATTGGGAAGAATGCCTACTAATTAACAAGAGGATACAAGAAAAGATAGCAGCTTTGAGTCGTCAAGTCATCCTCTGCAATAAAGAATTTGGCTTTAAAGTGGAGTAGCAAATTTTTGTTACCACCTACCACCTCGATATGTTTCTTTTGCCAACAAGTGTAGGGGAGACTGGATCATTTGAGCTGAGCTACAGCACACTTGGCTTAGGGTTTGCCGTGGATACGATTCTTGTTTTGTTCCAACTACGTATCGATTGATAAGGTGAGATTATTGCTGTGATCAGGTGTGCACCATTCCTCTGGACACAGCCAAAGTGCGGCTTCAGCTGCAAAACAAAGCAGCCGCAGTTACAGGGGGAGGAAGGGGTGCTGGAGGAATGCTGGGCACGATGATGTGCATTGCGAGGGAGGAAGGGGTGGCCGCACTTTGGAAGGGCATCATCCCTGGTCTTCACCGCCAGTGCCTGTATGGTGGCCTCCGCATCGGCTTGTATGAGCCCGTCTGTGCTCCTTCTATTTCACATTTCCTTCTTTGCAGGCATTCCCCTCCCTCTTTAAAAGTGACAACAGCACTCTTCCTTCCCTTTCTTTGCAGGTGAAAGCTTTTTTTGTGGGGGGTACTCTTGTGGGTGAAGTCAATTTATTAAGCAAGATTCTGGCTGCTCTTACAACTGGTAGGTATATCCTCCTCCCTTCACATGGAAATAGTTCACTCCTTTCACAACACAGCCACCTTATCTCTCATTTGCTGCACTTGCTAGGCAATTTATCATCACATCTTGGTATTATTTAACTGCGTAAATCATGATTCACTTGTTTAACCATTATATCTCATTTTGAACTGTGCTTTTAAATTCACTTGTTAAGTTTGCATATCTGAAACATGAATTTCTTTGTTCATGTCAAGTTCATCACATATTAAAGTGCCTTTTTTTTAAGATCATAGCTAAATGCAAGAAATCATGAACATATCACGTGAGAAATAAAATATTCTGCTGTAATCAATCTTAAATTTTACAATGTCACTGCACTGTTGTACATCTGTAGCAATAGTAGCGGATCTGCACATTTTCCTCTCATGCAACAACCAAATAACTTCCGATGAGAACCTGGCTAAACCAATGCAATGAACCAATTAACTCCCAATACATCCAAATTTCATGCGATGAGCCTGTCCCTAGTCAGCCTGGTTCACTTTAAGGGGCCAGGCTAGGTCAATGTGGAGAACCAAACACGTTCTAAATGAATCCTCTATATATGCATAGGTGTCATAGCGATTGTTGTTGCGAATCCAACTGATCTTGTCAAAGTGAGATTGCAAGCTGATGGAAAGGCTACCGCTGTCAAGAGGCACTATTCTGGAGCCCTTAATGCGTATGGTACCATAATCAGACAGGTTCCTGTTACAATTCATGGCACTAATGGCAGTAAGTTTATAAGATTATTCCTCTTGCCCATGGCCTGTAAACTCTATATTTCCAGGAAGGTATTGGAGCTTTGTGGACTGGCCTTGGTCCAAATATCGCACGGAACGCCATAATTAATGCTGCCGAGTTAGCCAGCTACGACCAATTCAAACAGGTTCCTGTTGATTCTCTCTCATCTTTTTGTCATTGCCTTTAATTATCACTGTTCATTATTGTTATGAATGTTGTGTGTATATTCATAAGGCCCAGAGAGCAATATATGTAGGAGTACAAGGGGATATTACAAAGGAATATGTCATATATAAATAAGGAAACTAAAGTATATAAGAAAACAAGAAATCCTATCCTATTCTAACACCCCTTGTCAAACTCATGGTGGATTGTACACTGAGTTTGGAGAGAAAATACAAATGTTGTATCCTAATCCATAGCTTCATGAAGAGGTCACTAATTTGTAATTTTGAGGGCACAAACTGTAAAACTAGTACTCTCTTCTGCACCTGTGAGGGAGTGTATGAAGCATCCACACCAATGCGTTTAGTGAGCTCATACTTCACAGGGTCATGGATAGTACTGATAGCATCTGTACCATCAGACATAAGGGTCGTAGGTCCCCTCATAGGTACTCCGAAGTCCGCAAGTAGCCACCTCAACCAAGTAACCTCTATTGTCACTGTTGCCATAACTTTCAACTCAGTCTCTGCACTCGAATGAGAAACTATAATCTACTTCTTTGTCTTTTAGGCAGTCAGAGAGGAGCCAAGAAAAACATATTAAGCAGAAAGAGAATGACGATAAAAAGAATCACTAGCTTAGGTTGCATCGGAGTACACTTGAAGCTGTAGTGAGTTAGAGTTAGGGAAAACAAACGACAAAAGATTGTCCCACGCAAGTAGCAAATAACACAAAGAAGATGACTGTAGTGAAGATGAGCAGACGAGTCATGAACTATCTCAAGATATGAACAACATGAGCAATATTAGGACGAATATTCACAAAATATATCAAACTCTCAACAAGATGGCGATATCGAGTAGGATCCTCAAAAAGATCACTATCAGTAGTACAAAACTGAAGGGAGAGCTCCATGGGAGTCTCAACAGTGCGAGTGTCACTTAGATCAGACCGATCAAGAAAATCCTAGACATACTTCTGCTGGTTGAGGTAGTGGCCTTCAGGCATGAAAGAAACCACAATCTCAAGGAAGTATGTAAGCGAAGCAAGATCAGTCATCAAAAACTGCTCAATGAGATGCTTCTTCACATACTTGATGAATGAGAAATCATCGCCATTGATGAGTATATCATCCACATATAGAAGTAGTGCCCTACCCTGAGGTGAGACATGGACAAAAAAAGCAGTATAGTGGGAACTGACAGTGAAACCGACAACGGTAATCACTGAGGTAAAACGCGCAAACCAGGTATGAGAAGCCTGTTTGATGCCATAAAGAGCATGACGAAGATGACATGTGGTGGCTGTGTAAACCTCATGCAAAATACCATTAAGAAAGGCATTCTTAACATTTAACCGAGATAGACTATCGGCGAATAGAAACAGCTGCAACAAGTGTGAACAGTGGTTTTATGGGCAACAGGGGCAAAAGTCTCATAGTAATCGCGACCGTACTTCTGCTAGAAGCTGTGAGTTACAAGATGAGCCTTGTAGCGCTCGATAGTGCTATCAGATCTGACCTTAATCTTGTACATCCACTTGCACATGATAGGATGAGCATGCATAGATGTCGGTACAATATCCCAAGTCTCCGTATGTCGAAGAGCATCAAGCTCCTTTGTTATAGCGAGTTGCTACTCAGAATGAGAAGCAACCTCTCAATGAGAACTAGGCTCAGTGCCAGAGAAAGCATGAGCTGGCAAATAAAAACTAAGGCGATCAGGAGGCCAAAGAGATGTCCGGTCATGAAGGGCATAATACGGAGCATTATTAGAGGAATCAGACGTCGGTGTTAGCAAGATACCAAGAGAGTAGTCTGGTGAAGGACGAGGATGCCTGGAGTAGTGCATCATAGAGAAACGAGACGGTGGTGCTGCAGGAGGTGGCACAGGAGGTGGGGGTACAGAAGGAACCACTGGAGACAGACGAGGGGAAAGCTGTGATAGAGGAGAAATAGGTGAAGAGTCAGGGAGAGGCAACCATGAGATCGTCTCAACGGTGGAAATAGGACAAGGAGCCAAATCTCGATAAAAGAAATGTCAAGATTCGTCAAAGACAACGTCTCGTGAGATCCTGATCCGTCGAGCAGAAGGATCATAGCAGCGACAACTCTCATGCTCAAAACTATAACTAAGAAACACATACTCAATTGACCGAGTTGACAGTTTGGCACGCTCAGGCTGCAGTAGGGCGAAATAGGTGCAGCAAAAAATACGAAGGTGAGTGTACCGGGGGCTCTAGAGTAGAGATACTCTATAGGACTGACATCTTTAAGAGCAGTGAAGGCTGCATATTGATGAGATGCAGCCGTAAAAACAACCTCAGTCCAGAACTGAGGTGGAACATGAGAGGCAAAGAGAAGAGTGCGGCAGTCTTAATCAAATGACGATGTTTGCGCTCAGCAACCCTATTCTAAGCATGGGAGCCAGGACAAGAAGACTGGTAAAGAGTGTCCTGCTCAGAAAGAAATTATCTAAAAGTGCTAGAATAATCTCGCCAGCAGAATCACAGCGAAAAGTACGAATAGAGGACTCAAACTAAGTATGAACTATCGTTGCAAAACTACTATAGATCACAAGAAACTGGCCACGATTAGGCAGAGAAAAGCCATGTAAAGTGGGAATAATCATCAATGAAAAGTACATGTAATTTATGCCTGCCTTTAGAGATAATAGATGCAAGTCCCAATACATCTGAATAAACTAAATCAAAAGGACGAGAAGACAAGGACTCACTAGAATGATAAGAAAGTTGTAGTTGCTTGTCCAGTTTACAAACCTGACAAAACATTACCGTGTCAATAGTAACACATCCAAGAACACCTTATCGAACTAATGAAGAAAAATGAGATCCACACAAGTGACCTAAATGGTGATGCTACTGTGCAAAAGCTTCATAGGTGGTTGCAGCCGTAGTAGTAGAGGTAGACATAGATGTTGTAGGAACAACTGAAGTGAACGAAAGGTGGAGGCGATCGAGAATGTAGAGAGACCGACGATTCCTACGACGTCGGCTAGTCCCAAGTACTGTCTCTGTCTGTCGATCCTGAACGAAACAGGTGTGAGAGTCAAAAGCAACCCTACAACCAAGATTGGTAAGATGACCTACCGAGAGAAGCTGATACGGGGTTGTCCGATTTTCTTGACGTAGGATGGATACTCGCGTGAGTCTTGATGAATCTCAATGATCCTCTAATGCCAGTGCAATGGACGAACGCTCTTTAATCCGCCAAAATACACTCACGTCGATTTCGCTGACCACCAAGCGAAGATCTATCGTGCACCCAATTCCCAGCAGAAAGGCTGAACGATCTTGATTGAAGAACACTTCTAATTTCTTATGGAATTTCGACAGCAATGAAAAACTCGAACAAAATTTAGTAGATTGATTTTTCTCAAAGGTGGTCTGAGACCTATAGGCTGTGAATACATGGCTTATATAGCCACTTGAGACGTCCGTATAGTCCCCAAACCGAGTACAACTCAACTCTATATTGTTTTAGACTCGAACTCTCACAAAAAGAAAACTAGATTTTACAACCGTCATATTGTTTCGGTCATAGCGGTTGATTCGTGACGAATTTGAAGGTGGGACCAGATCTATTGCGTAGCCCTTGAAATAAGTTTTCCAACGAGTACAAAAACACCCGAATCGGACTCTATCTGTGAAAGTTATGGCTTTTTTAGTAACTGACTGTTAGACTGTCCCGAACCGAATCCGAATTGAGTTCTGAGTTGAATTCGAGTTTAAATCCAGTTAGGCTTGTGTGAGGCACGAATTGGGCTTGAAAATCTTATCCAAAACTTGTAGTTTAAGTTCTTGGGCTCCTTTTTACTTTCCCACTGTATGGACTTTCTTCTCCCCATCCACATGGGTCTTTCTCTTATGTGCTCTATCCGCATGGGCTTTGTTTCTTCATGTCTTTGGCACCTAATGTGGTTATCTTCTTCCTTATGCCTCTCCATTGCTTTGCCATTGACAAATCTGAGAATGCACCATGTGATAACATGAGATAGTATTCCATCCTTATGAATAACAACATTATGTTTAGTTTTCAATGAGTTCACCTGGCCATATTTCATGCGGCTCAATAATTCTTTCTAGGTGTACAATAATTTTAACTGAAAGTACAAGACACGTGTGTATCCACATCAAAAGCTGTATGGTAAACTAGGGAACATGGGAAACAGCTGGAACAGAAAAATCAGTGGACAAAAGAGTGCCCTAATAGCTGACATTCCTGACAAAGTGGAGAGGCCAGCTCGTCTAGCTGGCATTATATATTGGTCAAAGCTCAAAAGAAGTTGTCGACAGAAGAGTCCTCCTGGCGAAGTGTTTCTAACTCACGCTGAAGCGAAAAGAACTAAGCATCACTGCTCTACTGGTATCGCTCATAGAAGTACTCTCAGATCTAACAAGTAGACCACAGACCAACAATGTCTAGATATTATTGTCAACACTGACCACTAGGATGGCTCGAACACAAGCCTCAGTAGCACACTGGCGCTCGAAAGCGTCGATAGCATATTGAAAGGCCTCATCAGCAGTGTCAACAGCAACCAATGCCTCCTTGGCAGCCTTATTCTTTGCGGGAGGTGCAGAAGTAGGCTGCCTGGGAGGAGGTTGAACTGGCGATGGTGGAGAAGGTCATGCATCAATAACATGTCCCTAGAGGCGGAGACCATTGAGCGTGATCTCTATGAGTGAAGACCACAATTTATAGTTTGTCCCCATGGAGCTTTGTTCTCGAGAATGAGATCGTAGCTAATGAAACAGAAGCCATCGGTAGGTGGCGTTGGATGGTACGGCGATTAAGGCGATGAAGTCTAATAAGTGATGTTGGACGGCGTGGTGGTTAGATCACCGTTCTGTTTTTTTGGAGAAACTAATACAAAAGGCCTTTCGGCCTAACCTTGAAGACTAGATGGGCCTTTTAGCCCGGGCGACGCCGAGATGATAGGCGGGCGCTGGTGGCTAGTAGTTGGCGGGAGGGAGGCGGACAACGATCGGGTGGGCGATGGCCGGACGGGTGGCACCGACAAGTGGTAGTCGATGGGTAGGTGCCGGCAGGTGGCAATTGGTTGCCGGGGGCGACGACGGTCGGGTGTCTGGTGGCCAGCAGATCGGGTTGCCGACGGACTGAGGCAGCATCGGGCAGCAGGTGAATCGAGGCGTCGAGTGATGGTGGCAGGCGGCGTCCTGGTCGACAGTGGCGGCGGAGTAGAACAGGAGTGACGGGAGGGTGGTGGCAGTCTGAAGGGCGGTGGCTCGACTGTGAACCGGCGGCGGCAACGGATGCGGAAAAACTAGTGTTAGTGCCCTAACTTTGATACCATATTATGAATATTGTGTGCATATTCATAAGATCTAAAGGACAATATATATAGAGAGTATAAGAGGATATCACAAAGAAATATGTCATATACAAATAAGGAAACCAAGGCATATAAGAAAACAACAAATCCTATCATATTCTAATAATCATTTTGTTGTGTTTATGCAGATGTTTCTGAAACTCCCTGGGTTTACTGATAACGTTTTTACCCATCTATTAGCTGGACTTGGTGCCGGTTTTTTTGCTGTTTGCATTGGCTCCCCAGTGGATGTGGTATGCTCTGCAAATGCTGTGTAGGCGCAGTATTCCTTGTGTTTTGAATATACCAATTTCCCAGTTGCAATATGTGTTTAGCAGTTTAGCTCACTATTCCCATTATCTTCTACATTGATGAATGCTTTAGCTTTCACAGAATTTAACTATGTGTGAATTCTATGTAGGTGAAATCAAGAATGATGGGTGATTCAACATACAGAAGTACACTTGATTGTTTTGTCAAGACATTAAAGAATGATGTACGCCAAACCCCTTTCCCTGACTTTTCAGAATTCTGCTGTTGTATACCACCAAATCTTCAAAAATTTCATAACAGATGAGTTTTCTATTGTACCACCAATATTCAAACACTTGTTGCGAACAACGGAAGTCATTTCCCCTTGGGGACTTTCTTGTCAAGCTCATATGTGTATATATCCAATATCCATTATGTCAATACCTCTGCCCTAAATACCTGTCGCTTTAAATTCATCTATACTCGAATGAAAAGAGAATATTACTGATGTTTTGTTCTAAATAGAAATTCACCTAAGTAGGTCGAAGAGCTTTTTTTGCCAGAAGTGTCTAGTTGGGTTGCTCAGCTTATGCATAATGGGAGTCGAGTTAGGCAACAACTCAGCCTCTTTCTCATTGTTGCTGATGCTACTCTTGCAATGTGGGGAGGTTACGACAGCCATTGGATACTGTTGGGATGGGGAGTACTAGCAATGTCGGTGCAGTCTGCTTCGTGCTCCTAATCCAATCAGATCTTTCATGTAGCCCTTCCTTAATCCCCAATCTTTCCCTCATTGCCCCATTCCCCTTAAAATAGCCCATGGACACACGAAGAACTGGTAAACTATCACAAGATGGCTTGCCTTTGTGGGTTTCTAAGCAATGGGATATACATTATGGAATTGGATGGATCACAGTCCAAATTAAGGAATATAATCTTTTTATATATTCCATTATAACTATTACATACCCACAAGGTCAGGTGGTTTTTAGTCCACAGCAGGGTACTTGTGGATTCAAAAGCTCAAGAAAAAAAACAGCCTATTCTGGTATATGGATTCTTGTGCTTCTGGGGAATCCAGCTACATGAGAACCAGGAAAGGGGAGCTCTCCATTTTTTCAGCGTGACCCTTGAGATATCATCAATACCTCTCTAATTGGCAACTAAAATGGTAGAAAGCAAATTATATTTACCGAGGTTATTACTAAATTTATCCAGGACCCAGGTATCGATGTACTACAAAATTGTGAGTTCCATTTCTGTGTGTCTTGTTCATGCAAGGCAACACTCCCAGGGAACATTATTTTTTGTCCAGAAAATTCAGTTATGGGTGTAAGACTGAATAGATGTTGTATTGCAAGAGCCCATGGGGCATATATATATAGTACAAAGAGAACACAATGACACAAACCCTAGATATATGAGAAAAGACCTAAATACCCTTAACATCTCCCTCAAATGCAAAGTGTATGCAATAGCATTGCATTTGGAAGGGTTGACACTAAAAAGAAAAGACATAAATACCCTTAACAATCAAGCTGAAGAGGGAGATAGAAGCATAGCGGCATAGATCGAAGCCCGAGACAGCGGCGGCGCTGTGCATAAGAAGCGCAACGGAGGCGCGGTGCAGAAGAAGCGCGGCGGCTTTAGAAATTCAGGGCGGCGACTCAAAGAAAAGAGCGGCGGCATCATGAAGACTTCTACGATCTGCAGTGGCTCAAAGAAGAGCGATGGCTGCGACCAAGGTTAGAAATCCCGCTCACGAGTAAATCCCAAACCGCCAAGCGACTGCAGTGCGAAATCCGGATAAAAACCGGACAAAATTTGTCGAATGAAATTTGTGGGCGGGGCGGGATGAGACCGGTAACCGGTCGGTTACTGGAAAAACCGGTGAAAAACCGATGGAATTAAGAACCGAAGATTAAGTCAAAGCTATTTAGTTCTTTTCTCTATCATAACTATTTAGACTTGTATTAGAAGAGAGTTTTTGCACTTGATAATCCGATCCCTGGTTACATTTGAAATAATAAAAATACAAGTTAATAGTAAGTGCTCCAACACGAAGGTTGTGGGATGTACTCATTGATATCCTCAAGTCCTTCAGAATGAGCCAGGTGGTAAACAATTCCTTCATTGTGAGGATAAGAGATGTCCAAGGATGAATGAGAATCATCAGCAGAAGATAGTAAGTTGGCATCCGACGCTCATAAGTTGGCATCTCCTCCCGGTCGCCACCGGTAAAACCGGTTACCGCCGGTATTTCGAACCTTGGCTGCGACTATGTGAAAAAGGAGAGGACCACACCATCCAAGAGAATAGACCGTGGCTAGCAAAGAAGTCGGCTGATTGACAATGATTTTTATGTGGACTTGCATGGCATTGACGAACTGATAAGGATACTATGGACTTGGATGACGCAAATGAAACTCAAAAGAAATGAAGAAAAGACTAACAGTTAAAAGCAGTAGCACATAAAGGCCTAATGGCCAAGCCAAAAGCACAACCTCCTCCCTTTTTCTCTCCTTTTTTCTTTTCTCTCTCCCCTTTTTTTCTTTCTTTTAAGAACCGAAACCTCTTCACTAGCCAAAAACGATGGCGGCACCGGCCGCTTGATGGGCGGCGGCGGCGCGCTCCCGGCGATGGCGGCTGCGGCGGCAGCAGCAGCGATGGCGGCGGATGGCGGACTGATGGAGAGAGCGGTGCCCAAAGACGGAGGCGGCCGGATGCAGGCGGAGCGAGGCCGGATTCGGCGCGGGCGGCACGGATCTGGCGGTGGGGAGGCCGGATCCAGTGCGGGTGGCCACGGGAGTGGCGGGATCCGGTCGGAGGCCTGGGGCGGCGGCGGCGCGGGCGCGGCGGCTCAAGGCGCGATGGCCGGATCCAAGGCGCGGTGACCGGATCTAGCCGGATCCGGCATGGGCCGAGGTGGATCCGGAGAGGGGCGAGCATATCCGGCGGCGGGGAGGCCGGATCTGGCGTGGTCTAGCGGCGCTAGCACCGACACGGGCGCGGGTCAGCAGCGGAGAGCCGGGATCTGGCGGGCAGAGGTGTGGATGGCTGCGACGGCTTCGGACGGCTGCGGGGCAGCGAATCTGGGTGGCGGCGGCTCAGGGTGGTGCGACACTAGGTGGCGGTGGCCCGAGCTGAAGGAGTGGCGACGGCGGTTCACAGCGGCCGGCAAGAGGATGGTCGCCCCCGGGAGTGGTGACACTCCTCCCGGGGGCAGTGCAGCGGAATTTTCAACTAGAGGTTAGTAAGATATCCAACCTTACTCTGATACCATGTAAGATTGAATAGATGTTGTATTGCAATAGCCTATGGGGTATATATATAGTACAAAGAGAACACAAGGACAAATCCTAGACATATGGGAAAAGACCTAAATACCCTTAACAATGGGGACTGGTTAAATGTTAGAAAGGGCACTGTCTACTTAATCCAGCCTGTGATGGGCATAAAGAGTGTTAATGATATATCAAGCTTAGTAAGGTTAAATCCAGCATTTAGAGTTTTAGCAAGGGCACTAGTTAGAATGACCAATTTCGAAATACTCTTATAATGCAAGAGATGGCTTCATCAATGGTTGTTGATTCAAAACGGCATAAGCCGTACAGTTTTGTATTTCAGTTGCACATAATGAAGCGTCCAAAACTCAGTGGATCCTACAGATATTAGCTACCAATATGTTTTTATTTTTTTTTTATTTTTATACAGAATCTATTGAAACATAAGTTCTGCTAGTTTACCGGTATTTGGTTGATCATCCAGTTAGATGGAGGTTGAATTGTTGAGTTAGTGGATAGCTTTTCTGCAGATTGAGATATTCTGTTAGCATGTTTGTTTTAGGATTCTTGGATCATGTATCATCCAGGAGGTAAATGCTGTTTCATTGCTGACTACCTGTTTGCTGGATTGTTTGGGGGCAGCTAGGCTGCATTTTGCAGCAGCGCACGGGCTAAGCATGTGCATGGCTATAAATTTTTCCCTTTAGTTTCTTCTCATGTTTGTAATGGTGTTGTAAAAGGCCTATATTATAGTTTGGAGTTAGTCTGGCCTTTACTTAGAGCACTAGAGAATTTTAGAGCTATTAGAGAGTCTATGTCTGCCATCGGAAAAAACCAATAAGGAAAAGAAAAGGTGTTTAAAAATTGTACTTTTATATATGTGCCCCTCTGCCCATTCCAAAGCTTTGCTTTCATAACTAATTGCAACCATATTATCGAACAGTAGTAGTGGGAGACTGGGAGTAAATTTCGTAGGTTGGTCTCCATTCTTTACTGAAAACTTCAATTGGGCCCCCTTTTTTGATCAATTTCGTCAATTTTTTAGACAAAGGAGTCAACCATACTACATCTCCGGAGAATCAATTTCATTATTTAGGTCCCCAAAGTTGGTTTCAGTTTCAATTGGGCCGCAACCCCTTAACAGTTTTGGTGATATGGCATGCAACATCAGTTGGAGTTTGATGAAGTGGCATGCCACATTAGCAAAAATCGATGAAATGGCATACCATGTCATCAGCAGGTGCCCACTTTTAATGGCACTCAATCAGTGTAAAACACTTTCTATCAGGACATACCTCCTGTAGGAACATGTAACATTAACCATAGCTTTTTTGGTCATTGAATTGCTTTTGGATGCTGCAGATGCTTGCGCTTGAGGAATGGGTTGCATTGTCCACTGATTTAGAACGTGTAGTGTCGTAGATGTTTTGCAGCAAATCATCACTATATCCATATGATGGTTCTTTTCTGCAGGGTCTTCTTGCTTTCTACAAGGGGTTCATTGCAAACTTTTGTCGAATTGGGTCGTGGAATGTGATAATGTTCTTAACTTTGGAGCAGGTAACCTTTTTATCCTACTCTGTTTTATTTTTCTAAAATTGAAGGACTATGAAGTCCTAGTCTAAATTTGTGCACTGTGAGTTTTCTATGCTCTCTCTGAGCTACTGATTCTTTTCCCCCCTTGGGTTAAATGCAAAAAAGGTTAGAAGATTCTTCCCGTAAGGTTGATGTCGGAAGCGGCTGACATTAGCATGACTATGATTCGGATATTTCATTGTACAGGACAATGCGTTCTCAAGTTGTAATCTGTTATATTTCATGATTACGGTCCAATCACGATCATGTTGTAATTTGTTAGCACTTATCAAGGCCTTTCTTTTTGGGCTGTTAAACTTGACGTGTTATGTTTAGATCACTCTCCGGTGATAGTTATTTAGGCTCCATTTCGAATGGAATCGAAAGACCAATTGCGAACCCATGCGTTCAGCCATTCATGTAGATGCAATCCATATTTCATGGCAGACTATTAAAAACAATGAAAGTATTTTTTATGACAAATCTAGTAATATTATTTTCACATGACAACATTTTAGTTCGCAGTGGTTAGGGTTAGAGCCATTTTTGGATTTGTTTTTTGTCCCCTGCAAGGCCGGTACCATCGAGAGGTGATGGATACTGCTGCCAATATACGGCCGGTATGACCGTTGTGATACTACCGTCAAAGTGAGGACAAACACTTGAGATAAAAAAAAACAAATTTTAGGATTTCGATCAAACCATGTTCAAATGCCACTAAAATTGATATGGACCTAAGTATATCAGGAATCAAATTAAATAAAAAACACAAGGTTCCTGTATTTGATTCCATCCAGTTTAAACGAATCGCATTCTAGGTTACAAGAACATACCAAGCTCTAAAAATCAAATTGCTTTTTGCTCATGAGGATATAAGTCATGCAACTTTCTAGATCATCTCACATATTCTAGTAAGGTAATCTAGTCAAAGATTTAGGCAATGTTTTAAATCACCAGAGATAGCGGCCGCTATAGCCGGAAATAACGGCTGGACAGCAACAACGCTAGGATAGTGCACTTTTACCGCTACGTGATCTTTTGCACTAATAACCGCTATTAACGCGCTATTTCCGCTAAACAAGCAATAAACTTAGCGCCGCTATTTCTCCTCCAGGCCTCCTAGGCAGAAATCAGCGCACGCCTCCTAGGCCGAAATCAGCGCACGGTTATTCTGTGACGGCGGCGGCTGCTAAGTCTAACCCTAACCATTTGCTCCTCCTCTCGGCTGGTAGCAGCTACTGCGACCAACAGCGGTGACGTTTGCTGCGAGCCTATGACCGGTAGCAGCGACGGTGGATGCGATCGGCGGCGAGGAAGACTAACAAGCTCCGCATTCCCCACTCCTCCCCGAAAAGGGCCCAGGCGACGGCGGCCAGTTCGGCTGAGGCTGAGACGACTACGATTGACGGCTACTTTGTTTGAGGCTGCAACTGGTGGCGAGGACCACCAAACTTCCACCATGTCCCAGTCGGAGCAACAGGCAGGCAAGTTTTCTTCTCCTTATATCACCGTTCTCTTCTTTGCTTCTTTCCAATGTTAGTATCAAGGAGCCAAAGATAGAAGATTAGGTAGATCCATAGATGTTGTATAGAAGATTAGTTAGATATTGGATGTATCATACACTGAATTACTCAATTACAATGAAATTAGATTAGAATGAAATTTAGTGTTTGCATTTGCAATTTGCATAGGTAACCCGTCAAGTGCCGCCTCTGCCTCAGTAACAAATGCACCACCAGCACAACCTGTTGTCAACTCAGATAACCCTGCATGGGCTCATTGTTTTTGCCCAAACTTGAACAAAAAGCATTGCCTACACTGCAAGTATTGTGACAAGCTCTGCACTGCTGGGATTACTTGAATAAAGTACCATCTTGCTGGCATGTAAGGCTTCAATGTTACTAAGTGCAAGAAAGTTCCAACTCCAGTGAAGGAAGAGATACTGGCTTTGCTTACAAAGAAGACTACTGAAATGAAACAGAAAGTCAAGGAAAAGGAAAGGAGCAAAGCTGAAATTGACCTATATCACTCAGATGGTGAAAGTTGTAGTGAAGAAGAGTCTGAACATGGGAATGAGATTCTTGTGCTGAAGCCAAAGCCAACAAGAGGATATAATAGCTCTAGCTCTAGAGCTCTAGCAGGTGCTAGCCCTATTGAGAAGTTCTACAAGGCTCCTTCTATAGAAGAGGCTGTTGAGAAGATGCAGAAGGAAAAAACCTTAGCCAAAAGATTCAAACATCTTTGACAACTCAGAAAAGAGAAGAGAGGAGGGACAGAGCTTGTGAGTACATATGCCAGTTCTTCTATGAAGCTAGCATTTCACACAACACAGTCACTCTTCCTAGCTTTGCCCATATGATTGAGGCCATAGGAGTTTTTGGCAGAGGTTTGAGAGGGCCTAGTCCCTATGAGATGAGTGGACCATTCTAGGAGAAAAGGAAGCAAAATGTGCTGGAAGGATTCAAGAACCATAAAGAATCATGGGAGCTCACTGGTTTACAGTTATGACAGATGCATGGACAGATAAGAAGGGCAGGGGAATAATGAACTTAGTTGTGCACAGTGCTTGTAGGGTTTGCTTCTTGGATTCGGTGGACTGCTCAGGTGAGAAGAAAGATGGCAAATACATCTTTGACCTTGTGGACAGATGCATAGAACAGATAGGGGAGGAAAATGTTGTCCAAGTGGTGACTGATAATGCTAGTGTCAATACAACAACAGCAAGTCTTTTGACAGCAAAGAGACCCTCAATTTTTTGGAATGGATGTGCTACTCACTGACAATGATGAGAGTCACTACAAAGTTACTTGAAATATCATTGATAAAAGGTGGGATAGCAAGCTCAAGACTCCACTACACTTGGCTGGGTACTATTTGAACCCCTACTTTTATTACCCAAACATCAGAGATTGAGCATGATGGATCCTTTAGAGCAGGTGTGATTGCATGTATTACAAAGATGATTGAGGATGAAGAAACCCAAGACAATATAATTGAAGAACTCAACACATATTAGGATCAGCAAGGGTCATTTGGACATGACATTGCCATAAGGCAGAGGAGAAACAAAAATTTCAATCCAGGTGAATAAGTGAATCTAATATGATTGATGAATATCATCTTTTTGTTGTCACCACTGTTTAACTCTTTAACTTTTTTATGCAGCAAAGTGGTGGCTCAATCATGGCACAAGAACACCTAATCTGAGGATATTGGCATCAAGGATTCTGAATTTAACCTGCAGTTCCTCAGCTTGTGAGAGGAACTGGTCAGTATTCGAACAGGTAAAAAGATGATAGGATGAGAGGACTTTTGTTCATTATTTGACCTGCAGTTCCTCTTTAACTTTTGTTCATTATTTGACTTGTGTTCACTACTTCATTCACAGGTTCATACAAAGAAGCACAACAAGTTACTTCATGACAGGATGAGAGATCTTGTGTTTGTGAAGTTTAACTCCAAACTAAGGCATAAGAGAGAGAACAAAAGCACAGATCCCATAGAGAAGGATATAGATGATGTTCTCTGTGATGATGGCAATGAGTTTATTAGTGGGGCTGTAGCTGTACCAATTGCAAATGTTGAACAACAACAAGATCCTGTAGGTGCACAAGATGGAGCATCACAGAGAGAATCAACATCACAACCACAAGCCAAAAGGAAGAGGCCTATGCGCCATAGGACGAAGAAAATCAAGAACCTGCAGTCTTTGATGCGTGATGCTTTAGAGCAGCTGGTAGCCTCTACTTCATCTTCCAAATCTGAAGATGGTGATGGCAATGGCGACATTTCAATGCATTCTTCTGATCTTGATAACTCTCCCTCTATCTCTGCTGATTCCGGAGATGATTAGATGAGAAGAATACTGAAAAGAGCACAACCATGGCGGTCTATTCAGAAGTCAGAACAGACCATCTCTGCTGATTTTCTCTGGAGGAAGAATGTCCCAGTCGCCAACTCGCCATACATGCTGCCAGATTGCTGTAAGTTGCCATTTGATTTTGTTGGTGCAGTGTAGGTGAATATCTGGTTTTGTGCTATTTGATCGGTGTTGTCGATGAGAAATTGAGAACTGAGAATGTTGTAAGTTGCCATTTGATTTTGCTAGTGCAGTACTACTGTGTAGGTGAATATCTGGTTTTGCTATTTGACTACCTGGTTTTGCTGTTCTGTTTTTCACTTTTTTTTTTCAAAACCGCTAAATGGCATAGCGGAGCTATAGCCGGTTATAGCCGCTCATAGCTGCTGGAGAACCCCTGCCGCTAAATGCCATAGCTGGCAATTTAAAACATTGGATTTAGGCTAGAAAGACTATGATCACAAAATCACAAATCTTGGTAAGACAAGGCAAGAAACCAGCACGATTTGATTCTTGCTATATAGTGATTTAGATCGGCAAAGATTGATCTCAAGGATCTACTAGTACCTCTTACACATCATGGATCACAGTAAGAACAAGAGGAGTACGAAAAGAATCAAATCACCAAAGGCAAGAATAATAATTCATGCAAGGAGAGACAAGAGCACAAGGATCGCAAGAACTTATTCTATCACATAGAGATGAATGATTCTTCAGGCCCAGGCCCAGGCCCCAGGCCCAGGGCCCAGGCCCAGGCCCAGGCCCAGGCCCAGGCCCAGGCCCAGGCCCAGGCCCAGGCCCAGGCCCAGGCCCAGGCCCAGGCCCAGGCCCAGGCCCAGGCCCAGGCCCAGGCCCAGGCCCAGGCCCAGGCCCAGGCCCAGGCCCAGGCCCAGGCCCAGGCCCAGGCCCAGGCCCAGGCCCAGGCCCAGGCCCAGGCCCAGGCCCAGGCCCAGGCCCAGGCCCAGGCCCAGGCCCAGGCCCAGGCCCAGGCCCAGGCCCAGGCCCAGGCCCAGGCCCAGGCCCAGGCCCAGGCCCAGGCCCAGGCCCAGGCCCAGGCCCAGGCCCAGGCCCAGGCCCAGGCCCAGGCCCAGGCCCAGGCCCAGGCCCAGGCCCAGGCCCAGGCCCAGGCCCAGGCCCAGGCCCAGGCCCAGGCCCAGGCCCAGGCCCAGGTGGCCCAGGCCCAGGCCCAGGCCCAGGCCCAGGCCCAGGCCCAGGCCCAGGCCCAGGCCCAGGCCCAGGCCCAGGCCCAGGCCCAGGCCCAGGCCCAGGCCCAGGCCCAGGCCCAGGCCCAGGGCCCAGGCCCAGGCCCAGGCCCAGGCCCAGGCCCAGGCCCAGGCCCAGGCCCAGGCCCAGGCCCAGGCCCAGGCCCAGGCCCAGGCCCAGGCCCAGGCCCAGGCCCAGGCCCAGGCCCAGGCCCAGGCCCAGGCCCAGGCCCAGGCCCAGGCCCAGGCCCAGGCCCAGGCCCAGGCCCAGGCCCAGGCCCAGGCCCAGGCCCAGGCCCAGGCCCAGGCCCAGGCCCAGGCCCAGGCCCAGGCCCAGGCCCAGGCCCAGGCCCAGGCCCAGGCCCAGGCCCAGGCCCAGGCCCAGGCCCAGGCCCAGGCCCAGGCCCAGGCCCAGGCCCAGGTGGCCCAGGCCCAGGCCCAGGCCCAGGCCCAGGCCCAGGCCCAGGCCCAGGCCCAGGCCCAGGCCCAGGCCCAGGCCCAGGCCCAGGCCCAGGCCCAGGCCCAGGCCCAGGCCCAGGCCCAGGCCCAGGCCCAGGCCCAGGCCCAGGCCCAGGCCCAGGCCCAGGCCCAGGCCCAGGCCCAGGCCCAGGCCCAGGCCCAGGCCCAGGCCCAGGCCCAGGCCCAGGCCCAGGCCCAGGCCCAGGCCCAGGCCCAGGCCCAGGCCCAGGCCCAGGCCCAGGCCCAGGCCCAGTGGCCCAGGCCCAGGCCCAGGCCCAGGCCCAGGCCCAGGCCCAGGCCCAGGCCCAGGCCCAGGCCCAGGCCCAGGCCCAGGCCCAGGCCCAGGCC